>OX382275.1:1589830-6389830 GCA_947507595.1 Pyralis farinalis
ATAAAAACGGCAAAAAAAAAACACGTTTGTTGTATGGGAGCCCCCCTTAAATATTTGTTTTGTTTTATTTTAATTTAATTATTTCTTCTTAAAGTGAATATATAACTAAATATTCTGTGAATATTTTAAGCGACGACCTGTTGGCGTTATCATTATGGACCAAAAATGAGCAAAAAAAATCACGTTTGTTGTATGGGAGCCCCCTTAAATATTTATTTTATTCCATTTTTTAGTATTTGTTGTTATAACGGCAACGGAAATACATCATCTGTGAAAATTTCAACTGTCTAACTATCACGGTTCATGAGATACAGCCTGGTGACAGACGGACGGACGGACAGCGAAGTCTCAGTAGGTAATAGGGTTCCGTTTTACCCTTTGGGTACGGAACCCTAAAAAGCACACTGTCCTTAAAAAGTAATGATGGTCGGAATGTATAATTTAAACAATCGAGCTTCGTACTCGTACACGATAAGATAGCAACATGAAGAGATAGCAGGTGATAGCGGCCGCGGCGAGCCTTCATAAATACATTGGTGTTGTGCGAGTGCGTCATACTGATATTGTCATTATCACGCGTGTCTCTCACGCGAAGATAATACTTAGTGCCAAATTCGTGATTTCTTATTTAAGAACACATTTGTAATTATCCCTCGCTCGGCGGGGAAGGAACACATCGTGTGAAAGCCGGCAAGTCCAAAAAATTATATTTCGAAATATAATTTAACTAACCGAAACCTAAGAAAGCAGCGGTTTTCCCTCTGGGTAGTGGAAGGTTTGACGGCAGTAAATATCAATATCTCCGCCATATGTTTAGCCTCAGGCAGCGGACCCCGCTCCTATTAGATTAGTAAACGGAATAACGCTAAGAAGCATACAATTAGTTGAATTTCAGGATCAATTAGATATTCGTAGTCAAGTAACGGTCAAAGAATTCCGTATTATGAACTCGATAGGTATGAGAAGGAATGTAAGGGTTTTATTATCCGATCCTCGGGTATGTGCTACGAGACAGGACGACCTCATGCACATGGCTAATATTTTCCTCATTCATTATCATTGCTAAATCACCCACTCGCATCAAAACAGGTTTCAAGATAGAACATTTGTTTGGCTTATCATGTTATTATCATTATTAATCTGAACTGAAAATCTATTGCCATAAATGCCAGGGCATCACACAACGGCTGGGGACCTTTTCGGATGACTTTTTAGTTGTGTTGCTAAGCGTCCCCAAGGAAGCAAGGGATTTTTGAAAAATGCATCGAAAAAGTCAAAATATATAGACGGTATTTTTGATAAAAATCTCAATGTAAACCAGTTGAGAAAGCGCAAGCTTGCATTGCCAGAGGAACACCTGGCTCGTCTATTATATAACAATTCAAAAAAAAATTGTCGGCCATTTTGACCATCTTCCTTAAGAGTTAGGAACGGTGTTCCTGAACATTCCTATTCTACTTTTTTATGCTGAATCCGAATCTGAAGTCAAAATTCGAATATTCGAAAAAAGCGACAGGCAAACGCACAGACAAACATATAGAATTCCTATAGGAATGGAGTTCCTGAAAATGTGACGTTCGTTCAGTTTAGCAGTCATCCAATTCAGGTTACCACGAGAAAAACAAATTTCGCATTGAATATTGATATTTCCTCTTCTCAGCTCTTTCCCTATTTAGAATTGGCAGCTACATAATTGTAACGATTTGACGGAGATACTGATTTAGGCACGGGAGGGGGGCACACACGACTGCTGTCAGATCTCCACAACACGCATAGAAAACGAGACATTTATTACGTTTGATCAAACGACTTTGGAAATATAATTTCCTGGACGTGCGGCGTCTCTCGCGATGTTTTCCTTCATCGCCGAGCAAGTGATAATTGCAAATAAGTACACAAATCCAAATTTAGAGGATGCTCACACAAGGATTGTACCAGATTGACCAGGACCAGTGGTCAATAAACTGCTTCTTTATACACCAGGCTAATACTGCTCTTAATAAAGTCAACAGGAAATATTGACATTTCGCGAAAAAGAAATGGAAACGATATTTGAGTGCGATATGGATGACGTTCACATCTGGGATAAATTTTAAACTGTAATCTCATATCATGTGTTGTGAAGTTAGAATTGACGTCGGTTCCTGTTACTTTGGTTTGTTGCAAATTGAACTTAATTGATTTGATCGGCATTTTTTGTGTAAACCCAATTTTTTTTTCAAAAGACGTCTATATATCTACAAATAAAAGCAAAAAATTATCTAATAACAAAATTTGATCCAAAACGCACGAAATATATTTATATCTATATACAAAAGTTTAAATATATAAAATAAGGTATTATTAAAAATCTGACGAATAGGATCCAACAACCAAAAGTTTATTAGCGTTGAAGATTAGAATATTTAGGTACTGATTACCGTAAATATATTGTCTTAGGTTTACGCGATTGTTATACATTGAATTCAACAATTTTTAACGGAAGTATCGCGTGGTTTATTTATTTTGTTGAACCTGACGTTGCGAACGCTTTGCAGCGTCCGTGGTCGCAGGAAGACCATGGACGGAAATAAATAAAACACGCGATACTTCCGTTACAAATTGTTTAATTCAATACTGTAAATATATTTAAGCGTTTCTCTGAAAAATATTTTCAGTAGTCAATTTAGTGAAATACAATTTGTTATTAATTCATTTGTAAATAAATTTGACAACCCCCCAAAGGGACGGCCGAGAGCCAATAAATAGGTAACACAAAGCGCCGCTATCGACAAGAAGTGTGTCAACTATACATTCGAAATGCCACGTTGATAAGCTCCAAGGCTATGCAGGTGCGCTGTGATAGCGAATTCAATTCTCGTATCGTTCACGAATACGAGGACTGATACTGTGATTTGGGTATATTACAACGATTAGTTCTGGCTCATTCATTTTCCATTCTACCAAGGCGTAAACATGGAGACAAGGATGTAGCTTTAAATTCCCAGGGAGTCAATAAATGCCCATGGCACGAAACAGAGCCACAGAGTAGCAAGCGCCGTGCTGCATCTTCCGCGTTTCGGCTCAAATGAGCAAGGTCAGTGGAGCCATAGCCGTTGATGGGTTGACCATTCTACTAATGCCCATGCCTATATTTACTGGTCCATAACCAGTTTTGTGATATTCTGACAATGTCTTCAAAAGGCGCATCAAAAATAGTGTTTGTTGAGTGAGAAAAGATGCCTGGAAACGATTCATGCATTAATGATTTTTTATTTATTTAATCACTTCTTATCACTCGACGTCATCATTATAAATATACTACATATACTACATACATTTGTTGCAATATCTATCGAAAAGAGCTATATTGGTAAGTTTCATTCGGTTTTTCTTCTTCACCAATGGTCAGTTGTTTGATTTAAAAAATATGAGATGTGTCCCGTGTGCCCGCGTGAGCCCAAAAGTTCCAAAGAAAGAACTTTCATTTATTTTTTTTTACCTTTATCTAGAATGCAATGAATTCATCAAATGTCACTCAGTAAGGTGCTAGCTCAGACGTGAGGGTTTGTTTTGGCAGGTCAACATTTTAGGATGTAAGGAGTTTAGCGGGACTTCCAAACTGTTACGCCTACCCACAACGATATAAAACCACTTGACGGTAAAAATGTGGTGTTTTAGCGGTTAAATATCTCAGCGATACCAATTTGACGATATGTTGGTTCGTGAACTAACCAACAAGAGCTCCGTGTTCTACGTACCTTACTCCCCGACCCGTGGCGGTGACTTGGTGTAAAGGGTTCTTCCCCAGTATTGATATGATAAATGACAAAAATAGTATTTATTTTTATGAAGACGATTCAGAAGGGATCGTACAGCGCTGATTTCAAGTAGGAGTAAGATATTTATGGCCAATAATACTTTAACCAGGGCGATTGTGCTATTTCGCCTGGTAATTCTAAATACCAGGTGTAATCAGAAACACCGAAAGGTCTTCATCACCCTAGTTCCGTTATTCCGTCACTTAATCCATTAGGATTGCCGGCGACCGCTACTTAAGCCCGAGGGTTTGGCAAAGATACTGATTTGGACATGGAGCGACTGCCGGCAGACCTCCGCAGACAGAGGCACAGCAGAGCTTTCATAGATTAAGTCACACGTCTTCGAACATAATATTTCTTGAACATGAGAGTTTCCTCACGATGGTCTTCCTTCGTCGTCGAGCTACTGATAACACATATGTACATAAATCCGAAAAGAGGAATTTAGAGGGACATGACCATTGACCATGAGAATTCGAACCAGTGATTCCTTATCCACTAGGCTATCAGAAACACCATAAGATAACTACTTGAATTCTCACAGTCAACGGAAATATGCATCGTATGACGTGACGACTGAATTGTATGAATTCCAAATCGATTTTCAATTTCATTGCCGAGACACGCAGGGTGATCGCCGGCTACACAACATATACAGTACGCAGTAAGTACACGTTAAACAGACCGTGCCACCACCTTCCCACGGCTTCACCGACCTCTCGGTCATGTGAGTCGAATCAGGGGAGCTGCGCACGGCGCTTGATGCTCGCCGGCTCTTATCGTGCCGTGGGCAACGCTTGGCACCCTACTAGTTCTTTCTTTCCCACGATGTAGCTGTATAGCCGCTCTCCTTACGAGACGGCAACGCACATAAAGACGCCTTCGATACCGTCAGAAGGCGCTCATGGGTGAAGTAATTCATACGTTCCCTCGTTGTGCTTTCCCTTCTTTCACGCTTCAGCTGTTCCAGCTGTTGTTTTGTGACAGACATGATGAGACAGAGATGGACATTAGAAAAGAATGTGTGAGACGGTGGTGTCAGGGGCATTTAAAAGAGGTAGGGCGCCATCAAAGCAGCTCGTTTCGGGAAGTACCTCCACCTCACAGATAACCGCAGCCAAATAACAACTCTCTAGAGGGTGTTTCTGCGTGTGAGTGAGGTCACCAGTGAGCTCCTAAGGAATTGCTGTGTTAGCAGCAGAGGAGGCATAGCGCGAGTGATACTTAATATATTACAAGCATTTATAGGCTACGTCGACCACTTTAAAACAGGTGAGTCGTATGCTTGTATGCCTTCCGACGTGGCATCAAAAAAAGAGCCGGCGAAATGATAAAGAAGCAAGGGACACATGTAAAGACCAAGTCATGTGGCGTCTCTGACTACCGCGCAACGGATTTAGCATGAAGATATAGATAAAAAAAATATTTGGCATTGGGCCCTCGCCGGCGTTTAGACACTTCTTATTCTTTAAATGAAATCCTGTTATATGTTATTAATTTCTCATAGATTTCGTTTTCCTTTTTAGGAAAACAACAACCCTCCATAGAGTTGTTACTTTGGTGCAGTTTTCTGCGAACTAGACTGTACTTCCTCAGTCGTGCTGCTTTTGTGATGCACTCTCCCAGACCAAAACAAACAGACATGTTCATGCATGTTTCTCCTGTACGGAAGTCGATGCAACGAGACTTGGTGTTGAAATAGCGTCGATAACCACTCCGCGAGCGGGCTCGTTACATATCGAGAGTGCAGCTACCGTTCAGCGCATGCAGTATAGCGGTGGTCAGGCACGAGCAGCGCGGTCGGCTCCATGCGGGTCAACGAACGGTACAATAGACTTTCTTTTGTTGGTCACACCTCCGCTCAAGAGCTCGCCTGCGCCGCCCGGTGACGTTCCAAACTTTGTAAACATAATAGCGTACGTATTTTTATTATTTAGAATGAGTATTGCGTAACATTATTGTACGAGTATGTTAATTGTATGTATGGAACGAGTTTTTTTTAATTGTATTTCTAAAAAAAATTTTAATTCACACAAACATGTTGCGCCGTGTGCCATTAGTAATGTGACATCCAGATCATCAGCGGAGGTATGTTCAGACATAACTTCTTTGTTGAATATTTTCTTTATTGGATTCAGTATAGTTCCAAGATGATTCCATTTTCATTAAATTAATATTAGACTTTGCCCTTCAAAGATACATCAGGAAAGTGTTCAAAATAATAGGAAATTTATGAAAAACCTTAAATTAGGTAGCCAGCTGTTATTGTCAAAACCGTCCTGAACCGGGCCGAAGTTGGACTACGAGGCACGCCACGCAACATCCTAACGACAAACTACTCGTATGTATGAACTCGTATACAATTGAAGTACGCGCCAGGGATGCAAGGAATGTCCATTGACCTTAGTGATAACTGCGAGTGTAAAAAAACAATTATTTCGACGAAACTGAACATGGAACTTCTTCTTGGCGACCAGCCGGAATTTGTTCAATGACGTCTTTGTGATCAACAGGATGAAAACCCTCGATCACATCGGATGGTAACGGTGTCTCCTATGGACGCCAAAAAAAGACAGGATTGACTTTGAATAATTTTTCTGGGAATCTTCAGATTTAAGCCTGCGGATAATCTTGTTAAGTTTTTTAGGATCACCCGTGCGTAGGCCGCTAGTAACAAAATAAAAAAAACCTTATTTCGGCAAGCAGAAAATCCGTCAGTGATACATTCAGAGGTTTCAGTCAATGCAGGATAATTCCAGGCGGTGCTCAGTTGTAAAAATTATAAAATCGAGAATCTGACACGTCGCCATTTAAACCCCAACACCATTGGTAAGAGAGGTAGGGCGCATCAAAGCAACTCGTCTGAAAAAGTACATCACAAAAACCGCAGCCAAATAACAACCTCTTGACGGTTGACATGTCCAAGGGTCACCAGTAAGCTATTAAGGAGTAGCTGTGTTAGCAGCAGAGGTGGCATCGCGCTAGCGATACTTAATGTGTTGCAAGCACGAACGAAAAGTTGCAAAATAATAGGGTTTAACAACTTTACATCAGGTAAACCGTATGCTTGTATGCCACCCAACGTTGCATAAAGAAACCACCGGCGGCATAACAATGCAGGGACAGGAACTTTGATTGCATCACTGGCTTGTTTTCTACTTTTCCGATCGCGTTTTAGTTCTTTTGACAGCTGGTTTTATTTACCCGCAGCAAAGCATTTGGAAAATGATGAATAACCATAATTTATGAATTTGTGTGGACTGCGACATTGGTACATTGAACACAGTCAAAGTACAAAAGAATCGCGCGCCGCGTGCTATGGAACGTAAGTTACTTTACACCAGAGTACATAGGTGTCCGTAAATAATTCATTACATTAAAACAATAACACTTCACGTCATTATATTGTCTCCACTCTCAATTGTATACATTTTTTTTATGTAACTAAGGTGTCAAACAAGCATACGACCCCCCTAATTCAATTAACCGTATTCGCAATGATAATGTTAGAAACAGAGTTGTTTGAAAGAGAGCATCGCTGTAAAAATAAGAAGAGGCGTGCTACGTTCGGACATGTGGAAAGAATGAAGGATGAAATAATGACGAAGCAGATATACAATGCAAAAGTGGAAGGATTCAGGAGCCGAGGAAGGCCAATACTAACCTACCATGATCAAATTGGTCGTGTTCTGTCAAAAGGTGATGTCAGGAGCCCTAGAAACCGGCGAACGTGCATGAGAAGAGCAATGAATGTTAAAGCGAGTGACGTATGTAAGGATCGAGTCGCGTGGCGCTCGGTTCTCTCTGCCTACCCACTCGTGTGTTGCCGACCTCGAAAAAAACTGTTCAAGCGTTGTTTGAAACGTTACTTCACCCATCATGTAACTTAATTATTGTACAACTTTAGAAGTTGATTTTCCAAACTATCAGTAAAGTCAACGCTGCAAAAGTATCTCCACCTCACAGAAAACCGCAGTCAAGTCCAACCCACTCCTTGTGAGGGTTATTGTTTTCCCCTGATCACCGGTAAGCTCCTCGGCAGTTGCTGTGCTCGCAGCAGAGATGGGAACGCATGAGGATACTTCCTTAATTCCAAGCGTTCCAAGAATTCACTTTACATCAGGTGGGCACAGTTGTATGGCTCCCGACTCACAAGCATAAGGACGGACGAAAATAAGACGGCCTCTTTGTTGTCACGACACACAAATCAGTCACGCTGTGCTGTGTTTATTTATGTCACGACTGTATGTGTTTGTGGCTTTATGGTGTCTGTTGTATTTGTCACAATACTGTTGTCAGTCATACAAAATTTGTTTATGTACTGTCTTATGTGTGTGTGATGTTAAATGAACTGCCTTGCCTAAATCATAAAAGGAACCTATATCACAATTACTGTAATTTCGTCACCCTTTTATTATACAACATACATACGTAACACACGGCCCACCTGATGTAAAGCGGTTAGCACAGCCTATGAACGCTTGCAATACATTATCATTCGCGCGATGCCACCTTTGCTGCTAACACGGCTACTCCTTAGGAGCTTACTGGTGACCTCACTCACTTGTAGGAACACAGAAGCAGTCCAGGGAGTTGTAAATTGGCTGCGGTTTTCTGTGAAGCGGACGTACTACCCAGACGGGCTGCTTTAATGCTTCTCTCTTAAAATACCCAGACCAAGACAATGCGATATACTCATGCATACAAATGTTACTCCTGTGTTCCCACACAGGAGTAACATCGAACTCGCAAGCATTGGTCTCAAAATCGCATTACTACTTTTTTTTGTAATATTAGTTCAGCATAGTGGCTCCTCTTTGCCTGATGGTAAGCGAAAGAGAAGCCCAATTCGCAACTGCAACTGACAAAAGATCAGTTGACGCTGCCATGCTGACCCCGCAAGATGCTTCTTCACGCTTCGTTTGAAGGTTCCCATATTGTAGGAAGGAGGGAACACATGTGCAGGCAAGGCGTTCCACTTTTTAATGGTACGACAAAGATAGGAGTTGCCGAACTTTTTGGTACGCGAAGAGATGTTCTCAACAGTGGAACGATGACATCGCAAGCCTGCACGTGTGGTTCTGTGACGGAAGGGAGAGGGTGGGATAAGGGAAAACAGTTCTTCAGAGCACTCGCCATGGTAAAGACGGTAAAATACGCTTAGTCCCTACGGAGTTACTACTCCACCTCCACGCTCGCATCTGCGTTGATAAGTATCTTTCCAATATTAATTCATACGAACACTATATAAGCACTTCATATAAATTTATATTACTATTAGATACACATTCAGAGCTAATGGAAGACATAAATCATCGGTGGCCTATAATTAAAACGAGAACACCAAAAGAAGACCGCTCCTGCTGGCCCAGTTCTTGGGAACCGTCTGGTCGTGGCTGTATTAGTTCAGCATGGGCTGCATGTAACTTACTATAGAGGCAACGAATACATCAGCTGTATAAGTTGCAACCTTTTATTTTATAAAACATCGGGTGGCATACAAGCATACAGTCCACATGATGTAAAGCGGTTACCGCAGCATATGAACGCTTGCAGCATATTAAGTATCTCTGCTGCTAACACAGCGGACTCCTTATGAGCTTATTGGTAACCTCACTCACTCGCAGGAACAAAACAACCCTCAAGGTAGTCGTTATTTGGCTGCGCAACTAGGGAAGTACCTACACCAAATAACAAACTCGACGGTTTCTGCGTTTAAGTAAGATTACTAGTAAACTCCTAAGAAGTTGCTGTGTTAACAGCGGGGATGGCAACGCGCGAGCGATCCTTTCATAGACTATGATAAACATCGGTTGGGCCTTCTGTATGGTTCCCGATGTTATATATAAAAAAGAGTAAGGCTCCATTTCTACTACACCAACCCTAACTCATTCCACTGCAGACATACCTACGGGTCTCCCTTCAACCGAAGGGGCTTAGTGGACACTCCACCACGCTGCTCAATTCGGTTTGGTGAAGGCCAGTGTTTTCAAACCGCCCAAGGGCCACTGCCTTAGCTTAACTGTCATCTATCGACAACAGTGATAACGTGCCCTCCGAAGCACGAACATCCATTTATATATATATATATATTTATTTATGACCCCTGCTTGGAGGTTTTTTTTCAATGAAACAGTCTAAATAATACGCAAGTAAAATATCGTAAGCCGACTTTGCAGTAGTATTGTATGTATATGATGTGACAGGCTGCGGTTACATTTACATCAGGTGAGGTGTGTGCTTATATGCCACCCATGGTGTATAAAAAAACACAAACGGTTTCTACAATGAACACGTCGTATTCTATGCTCTTGTAGTCTGATATCGAAGAAGCAACAACACCTTGAACAGAACCGGAACGAGGAAGCCCATACAGTACAAATGCACGCGGGAGTCTCCGTTGACCAGAATAAACCACTGCTGGTGTAAAAATATCGACGGGTGTCCCAAAAAGCGTGGTTCAACGGCCCGCTCATGATACAAGGCACCTTCCACACGAGTGAAGGTAGACGCCGACCGGCCTTAACCAGCATGCCGGTGCGCTGACGTCGGCGCGCGGTGGTTAGAAAGTTGCCATGCTTGCGTCACGGCGCATCGGGGTCGACGACCTGCCACACGCGCCATGGCTGCACTTAGGGTTGCCACTGCCCTGCATCGATCGACGTGGCGGAGTACCAAGCGAGGAAAGGTAGTAGGCAGGATTTAGAAAATAGGAAAAAAACGCCGTCGAGTGCGAGTTCGACTCGCACTCTGAGAGTTGCTTTCGTTTTCTTGTTTCCCGCGGGAAGTTCCATGAAACTTTTTTTAACAGATGCCCACGGCACAGTCTGCCCGCAAATTTCGACAAGCTCGCTGGATCAGTCGTAAATGATACGATTTTGACACCAACGCTCGTAGGTTCGATTCGTACACAAGACAAACATTTGTGTGCATTAACATCATTGTTGGTCTCGGTCTGGATGTTTTAAGAGAGGTAGAGCGCATCAAAGCAGCCTGCCCGGGGAAGTACCTCCACCTCATAGAAAACCGTAGCCAAATAACAATTCCCTAGAGGGTTGTTGTGTTCCTGCGTGTGAGTGAGGTCACCAGTAAGCTCCTAAGGAGTTGCTGTGTAAGCAGCTGTCGAGGCATCGCGCGAGTGATACTTAATATATTACAAGCGTTAATAGGTTACGATAACTGCTTCACATCAGATGGGCCGAATGCTTGTATATCTCCCTACGTATAAAAAATAAATTAAAGGTCGTAGGTTTCGATTGTCTATTATGGAGCTGGGTGTCTTGACATAGCTTATCGATATATCATAACCAAGAGTCCCAGGATATACGTTGTTGAACACTTGACGCCAGAAAGCAAATAGCTCACATAATGTGAACATTAAGTAATGATAGTGAAAGTTCTTCCATTTAAGTCAAGAAATTACGAAACTTTCGAAGCATACGTTATGTTTGGATTATAATCCAGATCAATACTATAAATTACCTATAATATGTATTTACACGATTGTAATCTACTCGTATTTTATATGCCAATAATAAATAAATAGATATCAGCCAGTTGTATAGTCAGCTTACTTCTACATCACACACAGGAACCGTTATGGTCGCGAACTGTGCGGTTCCAGATTCCGTAAGACTCTTTAATTTGAATTTCCTGTTGAAGCTTTCCCAATGAACAAAAGCAGGAGGTTTTTTACAGCGCCGGGAACTCACCGAATCTGCCTTAGATGTTGCAAGTTTTATAGAGTATGATAAGTACTTACCATTAGGTAGGCCATACGCTAGTTTATACCTCAATGGTACAAAATAACACTTACAGACTGGACGTACGTACGATTTCCTATATGTAGCGTAGGTATTCGTTGAGAAACGATTTTGCAATTCCGTGGGAAAGTGAAATATGCGCAGACAAGTTACGGATAACTTCTTGTATAATGAGTATAATTTTGTTTGAGCGTTTGGCAGCCCTACACAATGGTAGTAGTATGAACGTAGCGACCTCTTTAGCCGGCGCTGCGGCTCTACGTAACACGTGCTGGACACACAGACAGCACGACACAACATTTGTGTATTGTATTGTTGACACGAATTACCGTATCTGGGTCAACGGTGTGTGTACCGCGGACTGGAAACGGCATCGGGGACACGAGTACATTTAAGAAACACCTGAATATTATATATTTATATAGCTAAAACGAACAAGTCTCAATTCTCAGTATTTATTATGGGCAGCCCAGCGATTACTTCCAGGCGCGACGTCTCTCCAATTCTTGTATCTGATAATACCTGTATTCCTTTCAGAAAATCTGTAAAAATCTTGTGGAAACTTTCGACATTTCGTTATTCTGGGGACTGCAGGTTACCGCGGCTGCCATGAAATATTTTACGTTTTAATTTTCTACCTTCTGCCGCTAAAGCTGTTCTTGTACAATCCCTCCTTCTTCGTTTCCTTGACTGCGGTACAACAACAAGTGTGTCTTCAAGTGAAAGAACAGGGAGGTACTTGACTTGAACATATAGGTAGGTAGAGTCCAAATCATTTGCAATAATTTTATTATAGGTTTTCCTAAATATTACCACATATCTGTATATCTTGAACAACTTATGTGGCTTTCTGTCAGCGCATATTCTTTCCTTACTCTACTCAATTCTCTTCGATACCAGAGCTTCTTACTATGTCAAAGAATGCTTCAAGTTGTGCTCTTCCACAACTTACAACTTCGCACCTGGGAAAACCTAACTCTATCTGTTCTGCAACTCAAGTTACTTCACGAAATACGCAATGAAATAAAAACAATAATTACAATGCTTGCAGTTCGTTTAGAACTAATAAACATAACAACGGAACATAGTACCGTGACGTTCATGAAACGAAAAGTGCAACAAACGACGATTTTTAGGACGTTTCCATTCAAAAAGTGTAGTCCGTGTAATTAGTCGTAATGACACTAATAAATTAGTGTCATTACGACTAATTACACGGACTACAAGCTTGCGCATTCTCAACTGGTTTAAATATGAATTACAATATTTAAACCAGTTGAGAATGCGCAAGCTTGCATTGCCAGAGGAACACCTGGCTCGTCAATTATATAACAATTCTACTTTTTTTTTAATTTGTAGGCCATTTTGACCATGTTCCGTAAGAGATAGGAACGGTGTTCCTGAACATTAATATTCTACTTTTTTATGCTGAATAAAAATTGGAATATTCGAAAAAAAAAAACGCACAGCCAAACATATAGATTTGATATAGGAATGGTGTTCCTGAAAACTGTGTTTCGGAAATTATATAGTTTTTTATTAAGTGGCGAAAAACGATGAAACAGTGCATATGAAAGGCGATAGTGTAAGAATGTAGGAGCAGAGGAAGGCCAAGCCTCGCCCAGCAAGACCAATTTGATCGTGTGTTGTGAGAAAGCGGCGACGGGTTAGGAGCCCTAGGAGCCGGTGAACATTCATAAAAAGCTCTATCCTATTAGTATATTATTAGTTGTATATTTGTTATATCTCGGAAAGGGTTCTAAAGATTTTGTCCAAATTTTGTATTTATAAGGCTTTGCTTTTCAAGTTCATCTATAGAACTTTCATTAAAACGCGAAAAACATAAAATATCCCGTTTGAAGCCCGGTCGCGGTACTCAATGTTAAAGAAGCGAGTGAGGTGTGTAAGGGCTGAGTTGTGTGGCGCGCGGTTTTCTCTATGCATTCCACAAGGGATTTATCGTGAAGATATGAGCAGATAAATCTGACGGTATTCTCTCCATGTCACAAAACAACATCTTTGCCAAATCCTTAGCCTTAGATAGCAGTCGTCGCTAATCCTAACGGAAATGGGAGAACGCTAGGAAGATACTCGTACATACTTGAGAGGCGCTAGGGAGCCCCTGTACCTGTAGGGAGCCCCTTAAAGCAACCAGACAACCAAAAAAGGCCAACCGACAACATCAAGTGTCTATTCGCCGAACGTGTGTTATGTGTAGTCTCAAATGTAAAGTACACTTGCCGTGTTTTGGTCGATCGCCACTTTGGACTCAATTAATGCGGATACGGTTGGCACCACGTCACATATCCGTGACTGAAAACGTTCACTGAACAAACCTTACCACCATACTTTAACATATCACAACATATTTGACGAGCTCGGTGGCGCAGTGGTGAAACGCGTTGTTACGCTACTTTGACACCAACGCTCGTGGGTTCGATTCTCACACAGTACAAACATTTGTGTGCATGAACATGTCTGTCTTAACTTGGGTATTTTCTATATATAATAAGTATGTATTTACGTATGTTTATCGGTTGTCTAGTACCCATAACACAATTTCGCTTACTTTGGGGCTAGATGGTGCTGTGTAATGTATCCGACAATATTTATTATTATATATAAATAGTCTACCAGGCTAAACTCTACCTCGTCTCGTCTACCGTTTGGTTCTAGAGGAGGGATTTTCTTCTGCGAATTAAGTGAGTGAGTATTAAAGAGTCGTGTGGCGCTCGGTTCCCTCTGCCTAGTTTAAATAGTTTAAATTTTATGCTCCTCTTACTTGTTGCAAACGACCCCATGCGGTCGACATAGACCACTGTGGCAAGCACGGGTCCAGAGCATCATAGCGGCACTATGTGTCATTTTCAGGAACACCGTTCCTATATGAATTCTATATGTTTGTCTGTGCGTTTGTCTGTGTGTTTGTCTGTCGTTTTTGTTCGAATATTCGAATTTTGACTTCAGATTAGGATTCAGCATAAAAAAGTAGAATAGGAATATTCAGGAACACCGTTCCTATCTCTTAAGGAACATGGTCAAAATAGCCAACAAATAAAAAATTAAAAAATTGTTATACAATTGAAAAGCCAGGTGTTCCTCTGGTAATGCAAGCTTGCGCATTCTCAACTGGTTTTATATGTTAATAGTACAAATCGCAAACAAATAGTGCAGCGACAGTCCAGTGGATAAAGAACTGGCCTATTGATCAACTGGTCCCCGGTTCAAATCCTGGCATGTACCACTAAATTCTTGTTTTCGGATTCATGAACATATTTGTAATTATCACTAGCTGGGCGGTGAAGGAAAACATCGTGAGGAAACCCGTAAGTCTAAGAAACTATATTTCGAAAGACATGACCTACGAAAGGTCTGGCTCTCCGTCTGGATTCTGTCTGGAAAAATCAGTATACTTTGCCAAACCCTTAAGCTTAAGTAGCGGGCCCCGTCAGTACTAAGGGATTAGGAAACGCAATAACGATAAGGACTTTGTACTCCACAAATCGCGTGGCTTGAGTACCAATCTGCGTACAGATATAGATCTCAGGTAGTTATCCTAAATTGACCATAATTATATGGGTAATTGCAATCTCATATGTACATATATGCCGAACGTGTTTCTGTACAGGTCCGAACAAACGAGTTGTGTTACCTTTCTCTTTTGCGTGTTTCCTTTCACGCTAACCACTAAAAATGGTTACTATCCTTGCTGAAACCAATGTATCCAGACATACCACGCCGGTGCAGTGCGAAACGTAACGTGTACCGCGCGGGGGGCCGCCGCGGTAACCTGGAGGTCTAGAGTAATTTGTGGTGTCGTGAGCGGCCGAGGTGCTCGGTGGGTTCAACGGCCGGCCTTAGCCCAGTGGAGTGACGTGAAGGGGCCCCGATCGCCCCACTAAATACCGCAGTGGGAACGTTCGCAGAGCTTGCAGTTCAATGAAATAAAGCCTCGGCGTGAATGCATTTCGCGACACGTGGGAGATTTGACGGAGCCGCCCCGTATCCCACGTGGCGTGGGTGCGAAACTGTGGGAAACGATTACGTGTGATCTTGTCGACGTTTTTGTTGAGGAACACGTTGGCACCGCTTCCCATGCTCGCGTTCCACGAAATATCTTTTCATTAATATTTGAACCATTTTTTATCTTGCAGACATACTCTGATAGGCATTTCTTACAGGTATGAAGCGTCGTCGCAAAAATAGAGCGTTGAGATACCTAACTGTAGGTGCATTAAAGCAGCCTATCTGGGGAAGTATCTCCACCTCACAGAAAACGGCAGCCAAAAACCTAGATGCTTGTTGTGTTCCTGCATGTGAGTGAGGTCCAACCTAAACTCCTATGGAGTTGCTGTGCAGAGGTGGCATCGCGCGAGTAATACTTATAATGTAATGCAAGCGTTTATAGGCTACGTAACCGCTTCATATCAGGTCATACCTCCCGACATTGTATAAATAAAAATACCAGTACAATAACTAATCAAATAGCTGTTGAACTATGCTTGCCGTCCTGAAGGCCCTAATCGTATGCACGTAGAACAACACCAAGATCAGGGTCAACTGATATTCGTCACTAAAAACAAGACAGCTACCGCAGTCATACGGTAACTACTTTTCGTGGACAGTATGCTTGTTTGCCTCCCTACCTTGTATAAAAGAAAAAAAGCCAGTTAAATAGATTCATAAGGTGAGAACAGGTGCTATTTTGCAAAACTTTCTCTGAAATTTTGGATCATTTGTAGGATAGAAGTGGTGTTGGTGGAGGCAGTACGTAAAGTAGTTTAGATCAAGTTATTTAAAAACATTGCGTTATAATAGCAGGAGCCAATTAACATCAGTTCATGATAAACTTCCCAGGATCAGAAGTAATATTACTTGATGTCACATGTAGCTGACGTAAATCACATTAAAGATGGTTAAATGAAGATATTCTGCAAATGTCGCTTGAATAAACTACACATCAGATTTGTAAAGGTGGGCTTCCGTGGAATGTGATCGCAGCGCCAAGGACATGTGCCAGTCGCAGCGACTGTTACGAGATCGCATTCCGATTAACCCAGTTTTTTTTTTACTACTTATTTTTTTTTAAGTTATACTTCTAATGCGACTCCCAACAAGGTTGCGTTAAACGTATAACGCTACCATGGAGGGGGAATACATAGAGACAGAGCGAGAGTGAAGCTGCTAAATGTTTCACGATATTACCGGTAGATGGCGCTGTGCAATGTGCAATAGGTTAAAACTGCTAAATGTTTCACGGTATTACCAGTAGATGGCGCTATAGTTAAAAATGTATGAAGTATAACTTCTCACGCGCGTACATAAGTACACGAACCCATTTTTTTTAGATGGCCATTGAGCATATAGTATGCCTAGTGCTAAGCTGCAAAACAGGCAAATAGCTGCCTATGGACGCCTACAACACCAGCCGTCAGCGCCTACGATGGCAAAAACGGCTGACAAAAGTTTTCCTTGGCAGCCTTATCGAGTATAGCTTCCAGAGCCTAGAGGAATAGCTTGAAATCGGTCAACAACTCTGCCGAAATATTTTTTTTTTCTAGCTATCACCACCCTCAAATACTTTTTTACAAGCAAGAACGGCGTATTAGCCGAAGGGTTATATTTGCGTCTCGTCTTCGGTAGAGAGGTTTCAAGGTGCTGGTGGACCGTGTTGATGTTATTCCAGCTACTTTTATTTTAGCTACATTTAAAGCTTAATGAAAATATAAATCTGTGAAGTCGTTATGTTGACAGCTGACAGCGCAGACTACAAAAACGTGATGCCTTCCGTCTTCCGAGAAACCTACTGACTTGCAGACGACCAGCGGTCAGCCGTTTTTCCGGGTTTCCATAACCGGTGGGCCACCAATCTGGGGTAGTATACTATTCTGATTTGGTGGCAACAAGGGAGAACTACCAGGCGTTTAGGCGGTTCTGCAATCTATATTATTGGAATCGATGTGTTAGGTAACAACTCACAGTTTAGGTCCCAATAGTGTTAGATATTTGATAATCCGTGGTGCACGGCAGTTGAGCTTCACTTGACTAGCCATCTCTTTGCGGTTTTAAATGCCTTATTTGTCATATTGCTGTCTCTCACTTTGCCAAGAGAGGAAATCAATTCCAAAACTTCCTACTCCTACAAATTTCTTCTGATTAAATTCGTTGTGAGTTCCAAGGCAGCTGTAGTTTAACCCCCGGGACGGCAATGGGCTTCTCTGTTCATTGCCTTTTTTGTGGTCTGTGGCTGTTAATTCTGGCTACACAGGAGACACAGTGGTGGGTATGAGTGGCGGGCCTGTCCCGAGAAAAAAAAACCGGTGGGCCAGCATGCCGCGCCCACAGCGCTACTGATGGTTCGACATCGCCCATTGCCCTAGTCATCAGCACGACGCCTCTAATAAGTTCTAGTGAACTTGTTCACGCGCAGCACAACACTCCGCTCGCATTTTTATAAATGTTTTGTTTGTTTTTATGTAGACCAGAAATTTATTTAAAAAAAGTATATTCGTTATATTCATCAGACATATAGTATCTGATTCTATTCTTCTTCCCAACTTTATCCCGTCCTGATTCATTATGATTGGATTGTCCGCAACCTAAGGTCTAAGAATTTGGTGAAGATGCTCATTTTGGTAAGTAACTAACAACAGACGTCTGCAACGCACAGGAAAACTGGACCTATCTTAGTTTAGTTAGTAAAGTTTCGAAATGTATTTATTGGACGTGCAGATTTTCTCACGATGTTTCAAATTGGTTTAAACAACCAAAGACCAGTTGACAGGGTGTTTATTCACTAGGCTATCATTAACATTTCGAAACCCGGGTGGTCGTATACGACCGCGAAATGTATGGGAAAACGTATATAACGGGTACTGACTGCTCAATTGTACAAGTCTTACTTAGTGCGGGATTAGATATCGCTATCGCTGTGTGTGCTAATTAGTCTGGATATGTATTTATTTATTGTGTTTTATTTTGCTAATGCTATCGCACAGCTATAGACAGCGATCGCACGGTGCTCATACCGAGCAACGTTTCTCATTGGGAATAATTCAATAAAAATACAATTGGTTAAAATTGCAAATCATCAAAATACATTTGATCAAAATGGTGACGAGTGAGATTGAGGTGGATAAGGTCGGACCGGAGATACGTTTTCATGTACTTGGCAGCCCGCTTTACTCCGCTCGATGTGTCAAACCTACGAAGACACCGGCTCCGCCACAATGATGTGTCAGCCACCGCTGGAGGCGCGGTCGCAGCTGCAGATGACATTAAATGTTGAACCGCGCTGGAACATCGCGTCAAACGCAGAAGCCGCGTGCTCGGAAGCGTACCTATAAACTTGTTGGCATTCCGCACGAAGTACGACATAGGGATAATACACTGGTTTGACCTTCAACAGCCCTTGTTTAATTTTCCTCAACCTTACGGCACAGAACTATAGCTTAAAATGGAAGGAAATTGTTTTGCGGTGCGCAAATGAAGTTTGCCGGCGTGATGTAAAAGTAGGTATAGCGGCAGGCACGGTGTGCAGTGAGTCACGGAGTGTGGCCTTGGCAAAGACAAAGAGCCGACTATTATTCTCACAACAAACAGTATTGTATAGTCACGATAAAAGTCCACCTAAACGGGAGGCGAGAGCGGCTTGAATACTAATTTGCCATATGTATGCAAAACTTGCGGAAATACTGTCTACTTTTAAAATTAAATAGGCACATGGGTTTAACTAGTATTTTGGCATTCTTGTTTTCTTACGACAAAATTACAGTAAACTATTCTACCATGCCAGTTCTTATTTTTGTGCAGGTTTCGGACGTCATTAGGATATATTGTTTCAGCCAGCAGTTGTTATTTTTGCCGTTTTCTGGGGCAAAATTAAAATATTTCTTCTAGCAGGCCTAATACTACTAGATCTCACTTTGTGTAGTCAATTAGAATAATTGTTCAGGCTTTGCGCAGCTTACTGGCGCCAAATCATAATAATCCATGCGACTTTAAGATGCAAAATTATAACAAATTATTCTAACAAGCTGGTTTTAACGTTGTGTAGTTTTCTGAAACGAAATTAGAATATATATTTCTAGCCAGCTTGTTCCCACTTTGTGAGGTTTGTGAAATAGAATAAACGGTTCTTCAAGTCTGTTCTCAGTTTGTGCAGTAATCGGTTTAGCACACCGAAATTACTGTCTTGTGGAAAACAAGCATTTTGCATACCTTATGTGAATACCGCAGCCTAAAGACAAACAATAGTCGTCAACACAATGAATACGCGCGTGATGTCACCCCCGCTGCCAACGCGACATTTCCAAGGAGCTATCTCGTTACCACACTCTCTAGCACGTACGCTACAATCATACGTGAAATTGCTATTTGTCTGCAGTCGTCTGCAAGGTAAAGATGCTTGTACGTGGTGGATGGATGTTTGTCACTATGTCACAGAAAAACTGTCGGATAGGTTTAAATAAATTTTATCACACAAATAATAGGGTATGTACTGGATTAACACACAGGGTACTTTCTAACTTAAATATATATGTATATATTTTTTAATATACGTCGGGAGGCATACAATCATACAGCCCACCTGATGTAAGCGGTTACCGCAGTCTACGAAGACAGCAATACATTAAAGTATCGCACGGTGCCACCTCTGCTGCTAACTCAGCAACTCCTTAGCTTACTGGTGACCTCACGTACACGCGGGAACACAACAACCCTCTAGGAAGTTGTTATTTGGCTGCGGTTTTCTGTGCCATGGAGGTACTTCCCCAGACGAGGTGCTCTGATACGCCTCACCTCTCTTAAATACATCAAACAAACGTGTTCATGCACACAAATGTTTGTCCTTCGTGGGAATCGAATCCTCGAGCGTATGTGTCAAAGTAACATAACAGCGCGTTTCGCCACTGCGCCACCGAGCTCGTCAAACAAAATATTTAGGATTCCTGTGAAAAACCTGCAAAGCTGAACTCCCCGCGGGCAGAGCCGCGGGCCGCAACTAGTATCGTATACATATAAATGACGCCATAACGTCACATCCACATAAATGCTTTAAGAATTTGTGTAACTATGAGTAACTAGGTGACATAATAAAACACACAAAGACATCCACAGACTACATTATGAGTACAATAACACTCAAACAAATATGTTATTATTGTATATATTATCTGCGCCATTTCCGGTAGAAGAATGACACGAGTAGTTATTTATAAACTGAGAGACAGTATTACAGATTACTGTTATTAAGAGTTATCTGTAATACTGACTCTCAATTATTAACAGAACATGTTGGATTACATCGACCATTTAAGAGAGGTATGGCGCAGCAGTAGGTCAAAGTATCCCGTCTGTGGAAGCACCTCCACCTCACAGAAAACTGAACAGTTTTTAACCTCACAGAAGAGGGACCTTCACATCAATACACAGACTGCGGTCGCCGTTGCTTAGCTTACGTGTTCGATTAGACATAGCATCGACCCCATCAATTGACGTATGACGTATGATTGTGAGTTATTACCTAAACACATTGATTCCACTAATATAGACTGAGAATCGTCGAAACACTAGTAATTACATAGTAGATAATAATTTATTGATAGAAATGTGGTGCAATACGATGTCTATGTGCATTATATCTTTAGTAGTACTACGTACGTGACTAGGCCGCTGTCTGGCCGCCACAGTACATCAACGGGACAGTACGGCCACTGCACTGGACAGGTAAAGAAACAATGAAAGAAAATCATGTATTTGCTCTCCTAATATGCCCTTCAGGCATGAACCCATTGTTTTTGTTTAGCTCCGCGACGCCCTAAGCCGAGGTTCGACCCCTCTCGGGCAGTCACGTTTTTGCTTTTTCAGGCTGTGGCGCCTCACGCCCGCCTCTCCCTTCCGGTGACGTAGCAACGGCCCACAGGGGCCGACTACATAGTGACAAAAAGACATCTATTTGCACACATCACAATAGTCTATATATAGCCATTTCCGAGGTATAAGAAATATATTAAAGTATATACAAGAAGAGGCATGCTCCGTTGGTTCGGACATTGTAGAAAGAATGCATGAGGAATGAATTACG
Source organism: Pyralis farinalis (assembly GCA_947507595.1). Taxonomy (NCBI): domain Eukaryota; kingdom Metazoa; phylum Arthropoda; class Insecta; order Lepidoptera; family Pyralidae; genus Pyralis; species Pyralis farinalis. Next base: position 1,611,481 of record OX382275.1, read on the forward strand.
AAACAGATATATAACCCGAAAGTATGTAGGTATGTTGAAATCGAGGAAGGCCAAACCTCATCTACTGTGGCCGATTTGGTCTTTTATCAGAAGATCGTGTCAGGAGCTAGAGAGACCGGCAAGTGTATATAGTTTACTAGTGACCTCGCTCACACGCAGGAACACAACAACCCTCCAGGGAATTGTTAGCCGCGGTTTTCTGTGAGGTTGAGGCACTTCACCGGACGGTCTGCATCCTACCTCTCTCTACTGCAGCATCAGAGACCTTAGAGCCACGTCAGATACATTCCCAAATCTAGCACGCAAAGAGACTCCGAGTATCTTCTCCATCGGCCGTTGTACAACCGGCCGTTGTACAACATGTGTCTACTGTCAGAGTAATATATTGGCAGCGTGCAGTCGGAAAATCACGCAATTCTCCAATAAGTGGTGTCAGGTGGGTTTACGTAACATAAATGATGCACGGCTCACGAGGCCGCAGACCGAGCTGATAATTACCAGGCAGCTCCGTTTAACTCCCGTATCGAAGGCACGATACAGTTAACTGTTGTCTAACTTCATATCAGCTCTAATCTGGCACCCAACACTCCGACTCGAGGCTTCTGATAAACGAATTACGTACAATTTGTTCTATCAAACAGATATCTACCATTATCTCTAGAAATAACGTATTTTGAGAATTCGTTACGGCTGTCTGATTAGGTAAAAGGTATAATGTTTTTTGACGATTTTCATCAGTTTTTAATCAAAGTGGTTCATGTCGGCGTTAAGTGGAAATTGAACTTTGTTCTAAAGCTACCATGTAATGCTGACAACTAATTCTGCTGAAAGTTCATTTTGTGGGGCTGCTTTATCGACACCTGCAAGGAAAAACATCGTAACTCAAACTCATTTTTAGTAACTTTAGAGGAGAGATTCTTATTATGCTTTGTTAGGCATAAATAAGGCTTAACAGAGCATAATATATATACATATATATTAGCTAATTATATATATATATATATATAATTAACCTGTCAGAACCCGTTATATACGTTTTGCCATACATTTCGCGGTCGTATTCGACCACCCGGGTTTAGCTAATTAAAAAATATTGTTTGGAACATTGTCGGTGTAAAACCAGCGAATAAACGTTCTATCGGTTTAACGTTCATAGTGATTTCGACCTACCGGAGTTAAGTGGCCAAATCTCACATCAGCGATATAATGTCTCTATTTTAGAAGCGATGCGAGCATTGCGCAAAATTTGTAGCGTAACGCTCGCTGGCCGCGTCCGTAATGATGATGTAAGAAAGAGAGTTGGTCTGAAAGCGAGTGTCCGTGTTAAGATAAGAAAAGGCATGCTCCCGCACAGGATTCGCACGCGTGACAAACATTTGTGTGCGTGAACATGTCTGTTTGTCTCGGTCTGGATGTTTTCTATGTATCACAAAATGTATTTACGTATGTTTATCAGTTGTTTAGTACCCATAACACAAACTTCGCTTACTTTGTAATTAGACGGCGCTGTGTAATTTGTACGACATTATATATATTTATTTAATAGTTTCAGGCGTAACTTTACGAAAGTAAAAACATGGAACAAGTTGGTGACGAAAGCACACAACAGGTTAGGTCAAATTGCATGCAGAGATTTTTTTATACTACGTTCGGCCCACCTGATGCAAAGCGGGTACCCTAGCGTATTAACGCTTGCGATATATTAATTATCACTTGCACGATGCCTCTTCTGCTGCTTACACAGCAACTCCTTGGGAGCTTACTGGTGACCTCACTCACACGCAGGAACACAACAACCCTCTAGAGAGTTGTTATTTGGCTGCGGTTTTCTGTGAGGTGGAGGTACTTCCCCAGATGGGCTGCTTTGTTGCTCCCTACTTCTCTTAAAACATCCAGACCAAGACAAACTCTAAAAAAATCTCACGAACCAACTCGTTCGTGATCGATCATCGATCTTTTTAGAGCTCGCACGAAGAAATTAATTATCTCTAATTTATAACTTAATTAACATAGGAGTAATTAATAATATATCATTAATTACTCCTATGTTAATAAGGTCGTAATTTTCAGTCAATTGGAAAAAATTAAAGAATTGGTAAACGTGATGTTAACTAATTTTAGGTTATCTTCTATTTTTTTTCGACGTGCTCGGTGGTACAGTTGTGAAACATGCTGTTACGTTAGTCAGACATCAATGCTCGTCAGTTCGATTTCCACACTACCGCACTAATCATTTGTGTGCACGAACATGTCTCCTTGTCTTGATCTGGATGTTTTTAAGAGACGCAAGGCACATCAAAGCAGTCCGTCTGGGGAAGTACCTACATCTCACAGAAAACCGCAACCAAATAACAACTCCCGAAGGGTTTGTGTCCCTGCGTGTGGTCGAGGTCACCAAGCTTCTAAGGAGTTGCTGTGTTAACAGCAGCGGTGGCATCGCGCGATTGATACTTAATGTATTGCATCATAGGCTACGGTAGAGTTTTAAACTAGGTGGTCGCTCGCAGTTTCCACCCATGCTGCTAACACAATGACTCCTCAGACATTACTGGTAATCTCAATCATTTGTAGGAACACTATAAATACAGAAAGTTATTATTCGACTGCGGTTTTCCACGAGTTGGAGGTGTTTCCACAGTACTCTACCTCTCTGTGCTCAACTGGGACCTACAACTACACCTTAAGGTGTTCGAAGCTCGAAGATGACTAAACCCTTCCATAACCAGGCTGCAGTTGACGCTACTCAACTTGATTGATTACTGATACGCGCATCGACGCTATCGATCTCATCAAACCTGCCTTCCGGTATGACGTAACATCCCTTTTGCATTTACAAAGCCCGATTTCATTCCCGTCCCGTCCTCAAAAAAGCCCCCGAGAAAGTTCCGATAGTCTTTTTTTTTATACAACGTCGGTAGACATACAAGCATACGTCCCACCTGATGTAAAGCGGTTACCGTAACCTATAAACGGTTGCAATACATTATCAATCGTGCGATGCTACCTCTGCTGCTAACACAGCAACTCCTTAGGAGCCTACTGGTGACCTCACTCACACGCAGGAACACAACAACCCTCTAGCGAGTTGTTATTTGGCTGTTTTCTGTGAAAAACATAAAGACCAAGACAAACATGCATGTTCAGGTACACAAATGTCTACCAAGTGTGGGAATCGAACGCACGAGCGTCGGTGTCAAGATAGCATTTATTAACCTCTGCGCCACCGATCTCCTCAAAACTGCCCTGCGGTATGACATAACCAGGACATAACGAGCCTTTTGTCTTCACAAAGCCCGATATCATTCCCGTCCCATCCTCAACAAACCCCTCGAGATGGTTCCGCTAGTCTAATAATGGTTGAATAAAAACATCTAGTGTCTCGGGCCAAGGCTGCGGGCTGCGCTCGCGCACAATGTCACTGCCAAGGTGGCAGCGATAACGCGTTCATCACGGCGACACGTTTAATTGCATTCCAGCGATATCGGACGTTGCATCATCGCAACGTGATCTCGACGACGCTTATCGCCCTCCGCTCTGGACCGGCGACTGCCGACATTGGCAACGGGAGATGAACCAACCGAAAACTAAACGACGATACATAAAAGAAGAATTATCTTCTTTCCATTAGGATTGGTCGGGTCCGCTACCTACCTACCTACCTTGATAGAAGCTGCCCGATTTGGGAAGTATCTCCACTCGACCGAAAACCGCCGCCAAATAACACCTCCTTGTAAAGTTGTTGCGTTCCTGCGAGTTATTGGGTTTAGCAGTAAACTCTGACGAGCTCGGTGGCTCAGTAGTGAATGACGCGACTTTGACACCAACGCTCGTGGGTTCGATTCCCACACAAGGCAAACATTTGTGTGCATGAACATGTCTGTTTGTCTTGGTCTGGATGTTTTAAGAGAGATAGGGCGCATCAAAGCAGCCCGTCTGGGCAAGTACCTCCACCTCACAGAAAACCGCAGCCAAATAACAACTCTCTAGAGGGTTGTTATTTGGCTGCGGAGGAGTACCAGCGATCCCTCCAGCGAAACATTCGGCAGATCACAATTTGAGTCAGGAAGACAAGTATATTAGGTGTCAGTATTATTTCTCTTTTACTATTCATTGATTCGGCCATGTAGAAAGAATGCAGGACGAAGGAATCACGAAACAATGCAAAGTGAAAGGATGTAGTACCCGAGGAAGGCCGAGACTAACCTACCATGACCAATTTGGTCGTGTTTTATCAGAAGGTGATGTCAGGAGCCCCAGGAGCCGACGAGCTTGCATGAAAAGAGCTATGAATGTTAGAAAAGCGAGTGAAGTATGTAAGGACTGCGTCTTATGGCGGTCGATTCCCTCTGCCTACCCCGGAAGGGACCTGGCGTGAAGATATACATACATAGTATTCATTAAATTCTCTTTCATCTGCACATTTACTCCGCTATGCATACAATCAGCTGTCGTATTATGAACAATGCAGCTGATGCGTGCACAACTGAAGGTCACTTTGCAATCACGAGGAATTATGTCACAAATTCACAATGCATTCCTCGGTCCACGCGCTCCATTAGGTACGGTCTCGAGGCACAATGTTCAGAGTGTAATGCAGCCTTGACTCTATGTTATCATCATACACTTCACAAAGGAAATGTATTTATTGATCAGTAGAGATTCAAAGAGTTAAATAATAGATTAAGCTAATTTTACAGCTAGTTAAAGGGTAGTATTTAGATCCCTAACCGGAAATAGTTCTTTCGACATATCAATATTTGCTTACAGAATATATATATAGCCTCTTATAAGCAGTTAAAAGGGCAGGTCCCTTTTCGACGCGAAACTTCTCGTCAATACAAAAAGTATTGAAGAGATGCTCAAGCAGAATAAAGTCTCCTAAACTGCTTAAGAACAGCAAACCCCCGGGCGATGACGGAATCCATCAGAAGTTTTTCTATTCTATCATCGTCGAGGGCAAAGCGCCACCAGGCACGGGACAGAAGCGGGGTGTTTTTTAAGAAGCGTGAAAAAACTACTGACTCGTCTCTCTTCTGAGCCATGTCCATAAGCTGTTTTCAAGGGTCATCACGAATCGTTTCGTTAGCCGATGACATACAGCCTACCCAACAAGCCGGTTTCCGAAAAGGCTTCTTAACCATATACCATATACATACGCTGCGACATGTTATACAGAAGACCGAAGAGTATAATCAGCCACTATGCGTAGCTTTTGTGGACTATGAGGTTTGGACTGTGCTCCAGTCTCTCCAGTGGTGTCGCATTGATTATAGATATATAGAAGTTATAGACTTTTTTTAAGAGAGGCAGCCCGTCTGGGGAAGTACCTTCACCTTACAGAAACCCGCAGCCAAATAATAACTCCGTAGAGGGTCGTTGTGTACCTGCGTGTGAGTGAGGTCACCAGTAAGCTCCTACGGAGTTACTGTATGTCCGGCAAAGGGGGCATCGCACGAGTGATACTTAATGTATTTCGAGCGTTTATAGACTACGGTAACCGCTTTACATCAGGTGGCCCGTATGCTTGTATGCCTCTCGACGTAGTATAAAAAAGTTTTGAGTCGTATACGTGAAAAGGCGACCATGTCAATTCAACTACAGGTCCAGAGTAAGAAACCTATTCAATTGCAGAGAAGAGTGAGACAGGGAGACGTTTCTTCAAAACCGTTCACTGCTGCAATGAAGATGTTTTCAAGCTACTGGACTAGAGAGGATACGGCATCAACATCAATGGTGATTATATTACTCACCTTCGATACCTTCTATTTACCTATGATATAGTAATAATGGTGGAATCGTTGGAGGACTTAACACAATGTTCGAAGATCTCGACAGAGCATCCCAACGAGTAGATCTTAAAACGAACATGGACAAAACGAAGGTTATGTCGAATATACATGTTGTACCCACTCCAGTTTCAGTTGGGAACTCGACTCTTGAAGTTGTCTACCTAGTACAAACAATCAAGCTAGGTAAGTCCAACTTTGAGAAAGAAGTCTATAGACGTCAACTCTGATGGGTAGCGTTTGGAAAATTGCGAAAGACATTGTTGTATGCCTCCCGACGTAGTATAAAAAAAAAACCAACTATGTATTAGGTAAGTAATAGGTTTCTGAAAAACTATACACGCTACATTACTGAAACTTATGTCCCACTTAATGAATAGTTTTTCCTCCACCCTGGAGGTACGCCCTATACAATGAAAAAAGAATCATCTAAATCGGTCCACAATTGACTGTTGATATCGTAACATACATACAAAAAAAACAGTAGAGGTAAAACCTTTTTTTTGAAGTCGGTTCAAAAACTAAGCATACTTTAAAGAGTTAATTAACAAATAGTTTACCTACTGGCAAAATTTGTGAAGTAGAACCTTCAAAACTTGGCGTGTTCAATCAAAGCCGTCAAAAGCGACAAGTGTCGGATGAATACAAATGACTTATTATCTGAAATCACAATTGAAATCAAAAGTTACGTATGCCGCCATTCTATCGCCATGGACCGTGAGCGGAGTATTAACACGAGATTTACGAACCACCTCGGAAGTCGCGCTGGAAGTAGGCCCGCGACCCGCCCTGACTGACAATGCGGCCCCTCGTACCAGCCTTCCCTGGCCACGAGACCGGAATAAATAATTGCACGCCACTAATTAGGTTTTACTTCTTTCCTCATTTCTTAAGGATTCTATGCAGCATCTCTTTGTTCCAATTCGAATACGTATTATACTCATTTGTTGGCTCAAGATGGTTTGCCTCCGAGCTTGCAGGATCTAAATCGACCTCGTGGAGTCGATGGCGACAAGTAAGGGGTCCATCAAATTCAACCAGTTAATGTCTACGGAGTACAGAAAATATCTATTTATTTTATACTACGTCGGGAGGCATTCGGCCCACCTGATGTAACGCGGGTACCGTAGCCTATTAACGCTTGTGATATATTAAGCATCACTCGCGCGATGCCTCCTCTGCTGCTTACACAGCAACTCCTTGGGAGCTTACTGGTGACCTCACTCACACGCAGGAACACAACAATCCTTTAGAGAACCCCAGACGGGCCGATTTGATGCGCCCTACCTCTCTTAAAACATCCAGACCAACACAATTAGACATGTTCATGCACACAACAGTTTGCCTTGTGTGGGAATCGAACCCACGGGCGTTGGTACCAAAATCACGTCATTCACGACTGAGCCACCGAGCTCGTCATCTATGGGGTCTATGGGACAAAAATGATTGGAAATCTCTGGATTAATTCATGCAGTATGTATGTTGCTGTCCAGCCATTTTCTCCATATCTTAAATAAACGGTAAGTTTAGCCGAAGGCTCTAATTAACACAAAAAATAGGAACGTTCGATGTTGTGCATGAACGCATTCTTGATGCAGGCAATAAAGGGGGGAAATTGCTTCCTTTTCATTATCAACGACATTAGGACCTACTCTTGTAGGGTTGCCAGTAACAAAAACAAGAAATTTATTCTCTCTCTACATTCTATTTTATGCATGTCAGGAGTAATACAAACAAACGGCATGTAAGGCCTGATGTAAAGCCATTACCGTAGCCTATGAACGATTGCAACACAAGTAACACTCGCGCGATACTACCTCTGCTGTTAACACAACTACTCTAACCTACACCTCACTTAACATAATAACCTTACAAGGAGTTATAGCCTATGAGCACTTGTAATATAGGAAGTATTGCTTGTTGTCAAGCCTGCTGCTAACACAGAAACTCCTTAAGAGCTAGGTAACCTCACTCACAGGAACACAACAATCCTCCGAGGAGTTTTTATTTATCTTCTGGTTTTCTGTAAGATAGATGTACTTGTACTTCGCATTCAGGCTTCGATGTGCCCTACCTCTCTAAGAATTACATTTACATAAAACGAATGTTTATACGTAATCAGAATATTTTGATGGCTGATAGACTAACAACAGTGATTACAAAAAGCAAGGTCTGAATCAAAATAAAGTACAGCAGGTGTGGTACGAATGTTAAATAAGCTACACTCTAAGAATGAATACCGTTGATGATGTAGTGTTGGAACAAGTGAATGAGATTGCGTATCTTGGACGCGCTTTTAGCAGGGATGGAAGGTAAACAACTGATGTGGAGAGACGAGTGAGTGCAAGGAACAGCGTGAATGGACCACAAGGTAAAGCTCGCTGTGCACTACGCCGTGCTAGTTCCAACGTTAACTTATGGAAGTGACAGCTGGATATAGCAGAGAGTATGAAAGTGTAATAAATGCAGTCGATATGAGAGTATAGGACGAAATGAATGGTGTAACGCTTGCTGGCCGCGTTCGTAATTATAATGTAAGAAAGAAAGTTGGTCGCGAAAGTGCAAGGATGTAGGAGCCGAGGAAGGCTAAGACTCACCTAACACGAAGAGAGGTAGAGCCCAAACCAGCCCTTCTGGGGAAGTACCTTCACCTCACAGAAAAGCCGCAGCCAAATAACAACTCCCTAGAGGGTTGTCGTGTTCCTGCGTGTGAGTGAAGTCACCAGTAATCTACAAGGAGTTGCTGTGTAAGCAGTAGAGGAGGTTGGTCGTATTTTATCAAATGGTGATAAGTACCGCATCTTATGGCGCTCGGTTCTCGCTGTCTACCGCGCAAGGGATCTCAGGTGTATGTGTATATATATATACGAATTAAGTTAATTATATGTTAATACATCGTTTCGTCTACAAAGGGCCATAGAAAAATCATGTATGCATGTATATCTTCACGCCAGGTCCCTTGCGGGGTAGGCAGAGAGAGCCCCCAATAAAAAGAAAAATCATAACATAGTTAATAGGTTCAGGCGTTGCGAAAGTCAAATTTACGTGCAATTTGATCTGCTTCAAATGGCTGGAAATTGCAGAGGCGACCGCAGCCGCCATGGCAGCGACGGCATGCACCTACTAACCGAAGTGGGTGGAAGCCAGCAGCACACAAAGCAGGACAAATCAAATTGTACGTAAAGAATCATGAGAACGCAATGATAAAACAGAAAATGTCCTTTCCAAGGATTCTATTGTGGATTCTAACACAGGTTTCGTTCGAAGAGGTTACATGGATGTTGGCACTGATCCAAGTTCCAATGAGCCTCCGATACCGGGACTCCGCGATTGTGAGTCTGGTAACACGCTATCGGCCATCGCTACGTGAACACATTACAAACTGTTTATTGGTATTCCCTCGCCGGCGTCTGGGTCGATTATCATTGTAAATTCAGTCACCTGGACACACGGGATGCATCAGAGACATATTGGATGACTTTTTTCATATTGTTAATAGGTTCAGATGTTACTTTGCATGGTAGTTGTGCTACGAATAGTAACATGTTATTTTAAGGACCAACAGAGCCTGAGGATGGCTCATGAAGACACGTGACGCAGAGACGACCGGAGCGGCCAGGGCAGCAACGGTGGTGGGTGCATGCGGTTCACGTTTCAGATAACACGGATATCTGAAACGCTTTTTTTCATGTGTTGCGATTGACGACATACGCAACTAAGACGTGGCCCTTCACTGCGGACCGTATGGAGTAGCTTTTTGATGTGAAACATCTATTGGCGCGCCTTGGCAGTAAAATGAAACCGTATGCCGTGACGGCAAATGGCATGACGCTCTCTCTTGCCGTCATGCCCCCTCTACCTCTACGCCGCCACTCTCGACTCCCTTGCGTGTTTGCGTGCGCATACTAGACACTACGTTGCTTCTGTGCATGAGCTGTTTACTATATCTATCCGATGGTTTTTGATATTTATTTATTAAAAATTTGAACATTCACTAAGATGTTTCACATCTGTCAGGCGTCCCGTGACGGCCACCATTTTTTTTATACAACGTCAGATGCATAAGGCCCACCTGATATAAAGCGGTTACCGTAGCCTACAAACACTTGCGATGTATTAAGTATCACTAGCGTGATGCCACCTCCGCTTCTAACGCAGCAATGTGACCGGCCCACTGCTACTTCAGCTTGCTTATCCGTTGTTACTTTAGTTCTGATCTTATCACGCAGCAAAACCCCGAGCCCTCATAGCTTGCTGAAGGAGCTTCAGCAAGCTAAGAGAGCTTTCTGTTTTAAGAGAGGTACAACACAGAAAACCACAGCCAAATAACAACTGTGAGGGTTGTGTTCCTGCGTGTGAGTGTGGTCATCAGCCATGCAATTCTCTAAGCGACTCGTAATGGCTGTGTGCGTCGCTGTGATCACAGATGTCACAGCTTTGACATCGTCTACTGCGATCACGGCTAAATTATTTGGTATTCTATAAGGCTGTAAGCGTACGCGAGGCTGTTTGCCTTGTAGAATTCCAATTCCAAACGCAGCCTTGCGGCGCTAGTGTCGTACAACCATGAAAAGCGACACCAAAGAATTGCAATTTTGTGTTCAAGGCTGTGACAGCCGATGTTTCCGAGGATGTAAGGACGTTTGCTCTTACAGAATTGCATGGCAGTAAGCCCCATTCAGTCGCTGGAACATAACCCTCTAACGAGTTGTTATTTATTTTCTGTGAGCTGGATACTTCCCCAGGTGAATTGTTCTCATGTATCATTGGCTGCATTAAAACCGTGCGTTTGTATCCCGTGTGCACCAAGGAGCCGGCGGCGCGGCGGCAGGCACGTAAACGGAGTGCCGGCGCGTCCTCGACTCCGTCCCGTTCCGGCGTCGGAATAACAATTTTGTGAATAAACGTGCTTCGCGTAAAGTCCGCGCGGGATGTGCGCCGCATTCGTAACGTCGTAGTAAACCTGCGTGGCCGCGTACAGGCGTATGTGCGCACATGTCGTCATTCCGGCTGCGTGTCGTGCGCTTGAAACACGGCATTTTGTGGAATGAGCGCAATAGTGGCATTATCTTAAAGAGGTAGGGCGCATCAAAGCAGCCCGTCTGGGGAAGTACCTCCCAGAAAATCGCAGCCAAATAACAACTCCCTAAGGGGTTGTTGTGTTCCTGCGTGCAAGTGAGGTCACCATTAATCTCTCATTACCCGCGGGCCGCTTTTCCGCAAGAAATGTATGGGAAAACGTATATAACGGGGTCTCACAGGTTAAGCTCCAAGGAGTTGCTGTGTTAGCAGCAGCGTTGGCATCGCGCGAGTGATACTTAATTGCAATCGCTTTACGTCGTGTGCCGTATGCTTGTATGCCTCCCGACGTTGTGTAAAATACCCATCCATGGACAGGCTGTAGTTGATGTTACTTAACCTGTTAGAATAACACGCGTAACGACGAGCTCTCTTAACCTAACCTACGTAGCTACATAAAGGAAATAGCATGGAGTTAGTTAGTTCGCAAGACAACATGGCGGCATTTATCGGTTTATTGGTTAAAAATATTCTCCCATTGCTCAGTAGGCTAGAACCGCTGACATATTTAGGCACTAAATCATAACGTTTTGCGCAATCAAGTGGTTTTTCTATAAGTCCCCGCATCCACCCATCCACATCAACCTTACTCATCTCACTGCAGGGATACGGATCTCCTTTCAATCGAAGGGGTTTAGGGCAACTCCACCACGCTGCTCAAATGCGAATTGGCGGAGGCCAATGTTTAGAAGCCGCCCGAGGGCCAATGACTTAGCTTAACGACTGTCGCGTATCGACAACAGCCGGGACCGACGGCTTAACGTGCCCTCCGAGCACGGAGAAACTGGAGATAGATAAACCCATTCATACACAGGCTGCGGTCGACCTAGCTTAACCTGCGTGTTCAGGTATGACACTCCGCGACTTACCATGGGCGGGATAGACATTGGCATGTCTCGGCAGATCAAACTGCTGGGGTTGACGATTGACGCGGGTCTGACGTTCAACGCGCACGTGGCTACTGTCTGTAAAAGGGCAGTGGCCATATACGGGCGCCTTGCGCGTACGGCCCGCGTCAGTTGGGGTCTCAACCCTGAAGTAGTGAAGATCATATATTCAGCCGTAGTGGAACCTACGATATTGTACGCTGCCGCCGCATTGGCTCCAGCGGTCAATAAGCTGGGCATCCAGAAACAGCTCAATAGCGTACAGCGGGGCTTTGCGCAGAAGATCTGCAGAGCCTACCGCACGGTCTCCCTGAACTCCGCACTGCTGCTGGCCGGGGTGCTGCCTCTTGACCTCAGAGTGCGCGAGGTCGCCTCTTTGTACGAGGCCAAGAGGGGGCTACCCCATCCGCTGCTCGGGGACAGGGAGATCGAGCGGATGGCCTCGAAGATCGAGGCCCCGCATCCCGCGGAGCTAGATAGCTTGGAGTTCGGCAGCCTGGTGGACGAGGAACAATGCAGGGCACACTCCAACTTTGCCCTGCGAATTTACACGGACGGCAGCAAGATTGAGGGCCGGGTTGGCGCCGCTGTATCCATATGGAACGGCGGCGCGGAAACCAACGCCGTCAAGCTTGCTTTGTCGTCCTACTGTACCGTCTACCAGGCGGAACTCCTGGCTATCTGCACGGCGGCCGAGTACGCTTTGAGCTGCGATGGGCCCAGTATCGGCATCTTCAGCGACTCCATGGCGGCGCTCCAGGCGGTGGCGAACGTCGAGTCCCCCCATCCCCTGGCGGTGCAGACACGGGACGCTCTTAAACTGTGCAAAAGCCAGGGTAAGAGCGTCTCGTTGTTCTGGATCAAGGCACACGCGGGGTTGGAGGGGAACGAACGTGCCGATGAACTCGCCAGGAGCGCCGCACTGGGGTTGCGGAGGCGGCCAGACTACGACCGCTGCCCTGTCTCATTCGTCAAAGGTATGATCCGCAAAGGGACCATTGACGAATGGGACGGGAGATACAAATCGGGAACAACAGCTTCGACGACGAAGCTGTTCTTCCCGAGTGCGGCGGAGGCGTACGGCATCGTGGGCAAAATGGTGCCGTCGAGCATCACCACGCAGGTCCTCTCGGGGCATGGTGGGTTCTCCGCGTACTTGCACAGGTTCAAGTGCGCGGATGACCCATCCTGCTTCTGCGAGCCCGGCGTGGACCAGACAGTGCAGCACATATTGTTTCGGTGTCCCGCATTCTCCAAACAGAGGTACGATTTGGAGCAGGAGTTGGGAATGCGGGTCACCGAAACCACAGTCTCCGAAATAGTTTTGGGGGGAAATAGATCTAAATTTATAAAATATTGCGTCAGTCTAGCTACGGTCGTCATTGATCGCAACAAGCAGAGCAGCTCCACCTAGGACTAATGCTGAATACCTTGGCTATACTCCGTATAGCCGATGGGATCGCGGTGGCTAGGTGGAGCTGTGAAGCCCGCTGTCGCCCGTGGATGGACTGACGTAGTATGGGGAGGGAAGTTCGGAAACAGATAAAATAATTTCACCGGCGTTCAAAACGGGCAAATATTAGAATTTTAGAAATTAACACTGAAAGATGAAGAATGAAAGAAGGAATTGTGGAAAGGAAGAAAGTATGATGTATGAATGTGATAATTTATATTTAATGTAATATTTTAAAAATGTCGAAATAGCCTTGCCCATGGCAGGGGTGCACGAATTATAAAAAAAAAAAAAAAAAAAACCTGCGTGTTCGATTAGAATGACACGCACAGAGACGCCATCGACCCCTCCTCTAGAAGTCCACGCATCAATGTTAAATAATAAATAGTCCAGTGACAACAAAACGTCAGCTATGAAAATTGAGCGTTAGAGTCGTATTGCGCGAAAAAAGGTGATAGCCTAGCGACCTTGCATGATATCATTTGCATAACTATGCGATAACGGCACGTGCCGGCGGGCCGGCCGCGCGGAACGGCCGCCGCTGGCCGCCGGGACCACTGCTGCGTAAAAAACACACCAAATACCTTTGTATTTTAAACCACGGCAAATTTGGTACAATTTGGCGCAAGTCAACCGAAAATATTGTGTACTAGAACAGAGTTACGACCTAGTATCACCGGAACCGAAACTTTTGTATATAACAATCTTGGATTACTCTAATTTGACGAGCTCGGTGGCGCAGTCGTGAGTGACGCGACTTTGACACAAACGCTCGTGGGTTCGATTCCCACACAAGACAAACATGAGAGTGCATGAACATGTCAGTTTGTCTTGGTCTGGATGTTTTAAGAGAGGTAGGCCCACGATAGGATTCTAACAAATCCCTTTTTCGAATCCCGTCACTGCTCAATTCTATCCATAACTTTAAAATACTCGGTATGAAACTTCTCTGCAACTGCACAGCACGCTACCATTGCGGTTCCAATGGTTTACAACATTCTACATGACGCCGAGTCTCCATTTCCATATCCAATTCACATTGAAACCTGGCATCATCACGAACTCCAACGTTGATAATGCAAATGCGTCCGACGCAAAAACAAGACAGACTGGTTTAGCACCAACTCGCTCACGTTTCCGTAAAAATCCATTCAGTCACGTTTCCACATTATTCTATTTATGTATTATGCAGGGGCACGGGCCGTCCACGACCGTTCAACAAATACGAGTTTCACGTTTTTTGTATGTTTTCTCGCTTCGCCCGGAGCCGGAGGAACTTTCCCGTCCTGGGGTCACGTTCGCTCGCGTGCCCACAAACTTCGGACAATCGCGAACTAACTTCGGACAATCGAGACATTGGAACGGAGCCGCTCGTTGGACTTCTAAGTGCTTCCAACTTCCAGTTCCCTTTGTGATGTTTCTGTTTTAATGTAAAACCGCTGGATATTTATAACGTATTATATTTCGCGGAGCTTTGGCCGTCGTTGTGCGGCTTCTCGCCGTGTTTGAAGATGAGGAAACATATTATACTTTATGAGCTTTAAAATCCAATGCAAGATAATATGCATTTGGTTTAATTTGGAACTGCTCCCCCACTTCACACTGATGATTATGACAAGCACGGTGGTTGAGTGGTTAATTTAACACTAAGGATGTCTTCAATTCCCATTCATAAACCATTTGTGTGCATGTACATGTCTGTTCGTTTTGGTGCGGGTAGTTTTAAGAAAGAAGGGCGCAAGATAGAACCCCGACTGGGCAAGTAGCTCCACCTCACAGAATGCCGAAGCCTGGAGTGGCTGTGTTCCTGCGAAATAGAGAGGCTTACCAGCATGCCTAAGAATTAGTCGAAGATATATTTTTTTAAATAGAGCAAGGTCCGACACCTCCACAACACAGAAGGAAAACCTCTCTTAGGGTAGATCTCATGTTTTTGTAATATAATTTCTTGGACATGCCGGAAACCCGCATGGTGTTTTCACTAGCGGTGTTTACGTCACCGCCAAACTAATAATCCTACTAATATTATAAATGCGAAAGTTTGTATGTATGGATGGATGTTTGTTGCTCTTTCACGCTTATACGGCTGAACGGATTTTAATGAAATTTGGCACGTAGATAGACTATGATCTGGAGCCTATGTGTTAACATAGGCTACGTTGTTTGATTACACGCGGGCGGAGCCGCGGGCAGCAGCTAGTAATCTATAGTAATATACAAAGCGAAAGAGTTTGTTAGTTTAATTCGCTAATCTCTAGAACTACTAGGCTTTGAAAATATTTTTTTGCATTTGATAGGTCAATGTCGCGGGCTGCAACATATACACATGTCAGGTTTCGAACCGCAGACCAGTTGTGTAAAAAAAATATGAAAGTTTTTTGCCGATTTCGAATAACTGTAGTTTACAAACATCATTATATTTTTATTCATGTTTCTGCTAATTTCATCCGTTATGTTTTTTATTCCATTAAGGTGTATTGGTATAAAAAGATAGAGGTCGATAATCTGGGGACTATAAACACATCCTATTTGTGAGGATTTGTATAATAGGAGTTTATAGAATTATATATAAAAGAAGAAAAAATCGGATAGAAGATGTACGTATATGTGTTATATTTTAAGAATTCAGATTGACATGTTAAAAGTATTTTTCTAACATTAAATATTCTACCATAAAGAAACAAAAGAGTATTTACTAAAGAAACTCCAACATCACTCCCCCTTTTGCCAGATAGGCAAAACAACAGGTTACATCAGGTGCCTAAAAGCCCAGCCTAGTAGGTATCCGCACAAGTCGACCAGTACGAGTGGTCATCTGAGGAGAGGTCGGTTTTGGTTCAGCGGTGGCGTGTACAGTTCTGACTTCAAGAGGGAAAAGCCGTTGTGCAGGTCTGACCCTATCCCCCAGTGCTGTCTTAACACGAGCTACCCTATTTCTACCGTCTATACCAGAATAAATATCTAGCACTAAACCTAGTGGCCAATTTACTCGCTTTAGATCATCACTGCCTATCAAAACCACATCACCTACCTTTATTTCGTCATGAACCTTTTTACAATCTCTCTTTTGAGTCAATAGGGATAAATATTCGCTTCGAAATCTCTCTTTCAAATCCTTACTCAACTTGACTAAATATTTCCACCGAGCCGTTAATACATTCCCATCAAGATGGTCAAAAATGACGTGATGGCTGTCGTCCATACTAGCATCGACCTTTAAAAACATAGCTGGTGTAAGTGCCTTAAGATTTTCAGTATCATCACAAATATATGTAAGAGGACGTGAATTTAATAAAGACTCAGCCTCACACAATACAGTTGATAGTTCAGTATACTGAAGAGCTGCTCGTCCGAGAATCCTTCTTAAAATATCTTTAAGAGAACGAATCATTCTCTCCCAAAAACCTCCCCACCATGCCGACGTAGGAGGTATATGACGCCATACAATTTTCTGTATTGACATTCTATCGGAAAGTTCTTTCCAGTCTATTTGGTTAAGCAGATTACTAGTGCCGCGAAAATTGGTACCATTATCGGTGTATATAGTTTTCACTGAACCCCGTCTTGCAAAAAACCGACGCAATGACAGTAAAAAGTTTTCTGTGGATAGTGAAGTACACAACTCTAGGTGAACTGCTCGATATGTGGCACAAGTAAACAAAACAATCCAACACTTGCTACCATCCTTCAAAATTAGTGGTCCTCCCAGATCAATACCAGTCACTTCGAAAACAGATCCACATCGAATACGATCTAAAGGAAGCGGGGGTGGCGGCGCAGTACACGGATTAGCGGCATATCTCCGACAAACTGGACACTGACGAACGACTCTCTTTGCTAGACAACGAATGCCAATAATCTAATAATTCTCTCTAAGCAAATTTATTAGCGTCTGTGATCCCGCGTGTCCTTCGTTATGTTTCTGTATTACTAACCTTTCTACAATTACATTCTTATTTGGCAACAAAATCGGTGAAATGAATGTATCTGAATCGTTGCTCATTGTTAAACGGGTTCTGATCCGTATGAGATTGTCCTCATCTCGAAAAGTGTCAAGTCTCAAATTTTTGAAGAAGTCATCCGAACAATCGAAATTCTCCATTTGTAATAATCTTATAAGATGTTTCTCAGCACACATAAATTCCTCACTATTTAAATCCGATTTCTTTCTGTTAGACTTGTTTCGACAATTTTCACAAAATCTCAAACACCAACCAATAGTCCGAATAATTTTGGAATACTTGCCAAAATAAGTAAAACGCTCAGAAAATATCTCTTTATCTTGTACAATTAGGCAATTCTTCTTCACCTCTTTTTGAAACTCCACCTCATCAGGAACAGTACATGATTGCGGCCATTCAGAATGCGGACGCTTAAGCCATTCTGGCCCTTCCCACCAATTGCTCTTAAGTAAAGTTTCTGGTTTACACCCTCTTGATGGTAAATCGGCCGGATTCAGTGATCCAGAAATATGATGCCAATTATCAGCATCAGATTTGGCCAAAATATCCTTCTCCTGATCCAAGCTATTACGATACTAGAGTCAGTCCAATAAAACCTTTTACAATTCATCTCCAGACCGCTATCTACTTCAGCAGCTAACCTCGTCGCCAACACAGCAGCGATTAATTCAAGCCTAGGCATTGTCACTGCCTTTGTAGGAGCAACTCTGGACCTTGCGGAAATTAATTGAACTGTCACTTTGCTTTCAAATTCGGATCGCAGAAAAATACAGGCTGCATAAGCCGACTGACTGGAATCAGCGAATATATGTAGTGAATATTTACTTTTCCGTAAGTCGCAACAGCTAATGCGCCTAGGAATCCTACAATCCTCTAAACTTTTAATTTGTGCCAACCAATTCTTCATTATGCTCTCCAGATCCGACGGCAATGCTTCATCCCAACTCAAATTCGCAAGCCAACACTTTTGTACAAGGAGCTTTGGAATAAGCATTGCTGGACACAAGTAGCCTATGTGATCAAAAATACTGTGAGCAAGAGACATTACCGACCTCTTAGTTAATGCATTAATTTTTTCCAGAACTGGAAGTTTACAAAATAGTACGTCGGCTTTAGGGTCCCATGTCAGGCCTAATACCGAAACAGCATTGATATTATCATCTACAATTTCAGGCCCTGTTACCCAACATCTCAATTCAAAATTACCTTCTAGCATAATGGACTTAGCTTCGTCTATAAATTGACGCATCTTATCTACAGTGTTCACACTAGTTACACAATTATCCACGTAAAATGATTTTCTTAAAATAATAGCAGTATCACTATCATATCGTTCGAGATGGTGAAGTATCGTAGCCGAAAGTAAGTACGGGCTAGTGGTTATACCAAAAGGAACTCTACAATGACGAAATGTCACAATTTTCCCGCCCACTTCATCAATGTTACGCCACCATAAAAATTTAAGAAAATCCCTATCTTCAGGATACAAAGAAATCTGTAAGAACGCTTTCTTAATATCGGCCGTAATACCTATCGCGTTTTTCCTAAACTTTACTAATAACGGTGGAATCAACTCGATAAGATTAGTACCCTTCTCTAAACATTGATTTAAAGAAAGTTTTCCTTTATTACTTGAAGATGCATCAAAAACGGGTCTAATTTTAGTCGTCAAACTCGACTCCTTGACCACAGCATGATGTGGCAAATAGTATCCCTTCGCAATGTCCGCATCTTCTACCGACTCTATTATACCACTATCCTGCCATTCTTTTAAACAATAATCATACTCTCTCGTTATACTTAATCGCGAAAGCTTGGCAGTTGTGGAATATAAACGTTTCAGAGCATTACCGTAATTCGATTGTAAACATATGGACAAATCCTTCCATGGAAGTTTGACTTCATACCTATTTTCTTTATTAATTATTAACGTATTTTTAAAGAAAACATCAACCTCATTCTTTATAGACCTACGGCTTTTCACCCCTGAATCATCTTTAATACCAATGGTTTCTAAATTCCAAATGTCCTCGATATCAAACGTACAAGCAAGAGAATTTACATTACCCACAGAACAGTATACACCAACCGCTGGGCCCTGAACCGTCCATCCCAACTTCGTCTCCACTGCTAATAAGTTGTCATCCACGCGTACTGACCGACCTGTATACAGAGAACCTAAAATATCACAACCAATTAATAAACTTATCTCTGATACATCGTTTACACAATCAGTAACATTTACACCTTTTAATAACAGCTGAGAAAAAACAATACTGTCCTTTTGTAAAGTAGGCAAATAACCACATATCTTCTCTTCCTCGAAAACCTCCATATTACATTTGTATTTGCCATTTAAAGATTCAACCTTAATATCGTAAACATTATAGTTCTGTTTCCTAGTTACTATGCCTCCAAACAAATTGTGACTCAACTGTTGCTGATAACAGGGTTTCAAATTTAATTTAACAGCAACTTCTTTTTTCAAAAATTACTGTTGAGCACCGGTGTCACACAGGGCTCTCAAACAAAGAACATCTCTACCATTTGAAATATTCACCTTCAGTGTTTGTAAAAGAACCGTTTTAGAAGATGTCAAAGCGTTCTGATTCATGACAGTTTGTTTGCTTTTAGAATTGTCAGAACTAACTTCTTTTGTTTGCCTCGAACGTATGTCACTGCACATGATAGGATAATGCCTTTTCCCACATATTACACATTTCGGATACTTTTTGCATTTTTTTCCATACATGTCCTATATTGAGACAAATATAACATGCATTCTTGCGCTTTACGAAATTTTTCCGTTCGTCTAAACTCATCTTTACAGCTACTACGCATTCTGAACTGTTATGTAATGTCTTATCACACCACAGACATGTCTTTTCTGTTTTTAGAATTGTGTCTTTACTATTGTAGTCCTTTTTATCAGTGGCGGTAGCGAAACATGCTGCTGTCGGTAGAGCTAGAGAGTCGTCTTTAAATCCAGAACGAGCTGTGCGAATTCTTTCATCAGACTCAACTTCACGTTTAACAAAATCTAGTATTTCTGTCAATGGATTCGCTTTGCTATTGGTATATAAATGTGACCTGCTCCATGCACGTAATATATCTACCGGTAAAGCCGATTCTACCAAAGGATAAAGAAAAGCTGTATATTTGTATTGCGTTACTCCGAGTGATTCTAAAGCAAGTATTTGTGACATCAGCTTATCATACAATGATCGTAAGGATAACTTTGAAGTGCCACCACTCTGTGCTAGAACTAATTGTAGCATCTCTCGAACATAATGCTCTATAATAAGCTCATCCCTAGCGAAGCGTTCTTTAAGATGGTCAATTGCTTTGGCATAATTAGCTCCTAAGGGTGGAAAGCTCGATACAAGTTCTTTAGCGCTGGAGCCATGCTCCATTGCCTGTATCAAATATTGAAACTTGTCGTCGTCCTCTATAGATTCGTCCATATGAATTTTTCTAAATTGAGACCAAAACGGAATCCAATTGCCCACCTGACCATCAAACCTTATTAGCTCAAGAGATGGTAGCTTAAACCGCCGCTGCTGCTTAATATGGCTGTTGCCACTAGACGAATTGACGCAGCTCCCGAACTCCTTGACGGAGCCTTTCTTAGACAATTCTGATCGGGTTGACATATCTTTAACCTTTTGCTTTAGAATGTAAAATTTTGTACTATATTCTTCTGACTCACTAATATCTCTATCAAACAAGAGCTCATCTCTATCACTCTGTTCTAACCATATACTATATATTCTATTCTGTATGGTAGATAAATTTTCGAATAAATTTGTAAATTTTTCCATTAATGCGCAAACAACACTTACGTCGTTCACTGCAAGAGCATCTTCTATCTGCTTAGCACACAAAGTAAACCGTCGGCGTGCCAACTTACGTTCTTCTTTCGCGTGTTCCATAATAAACTCTCAACGTCACGGTCGCCAGATGTGAGGATTTGTATAATAGGAGTTTACAGAATTATATATAAAAGAAGAAAAAATCGGATAGAAGATGTACGTATATGTGTTATATTTTAAGAATTCAGATTGACATGTTAAAAGTATTTTTCTAACATTAAATATAAATATTCTACCATAAAGAAACAAAAGAGTATTTACTAAAGAAACTCCAACACTATTTCTATGTTACAGCAATCTATTTGAAATAAGCATTGCACGACTGGAGTACAAGGAAGTCGAAGCAAACGCCACGTCGCTCAAGGTGAGATGCATTGTGCCGGAGGGCGAGGTGGCCGCGAGAGGGAAGCTGCGCGCGCGCAGGTCGTCGGCCCGGTCGGTGACCGCGGCGCGCGGGGCGTGCCCTTCGCGCCAGACACCATCATCGTGCTCAGCTTCCTTCATTGCTATTAGAAAGTTTTGATCGAAGACGGTAACTCTGGAATGTGGTGGGTTCAATCGTTCCAAGTGCATCAAATCTCTGGATAGAAAACATGTAAATTAAATTATGACAGAGAAGCAACAAGTAGGCTTACTCCTGAAACCTATTCCTACGACGGTGGTGTCAGATTGGTTTAACATTGGGAGCGAAATATTTAATTTTGAGAGTATTAATAGCAATCGATGATCCATGTAGGCGGCAGAAGCAGTTGAGATTACGAAATTTTACTCAATGTAATTAATAACGCTCGCTGATCGCGTTCGTAACGATGAAGAGTTGTCTGGAAGAGATTAAGATAAGAAAAGACATGCCTCGTTGGTTCGGACGTGTACAAAGAATGCGGGACGAAAGAATGACGAAATAAAGCGAAAGTGGAGGCAGTATATTCTACAAGGGGCTTGGCGAGAAGATGTGCATACGTACATACATATTAATACTCGTCATACGCGAGGATGTGGATCTCAAGCCCCTTTGATAAGATCAATGTAATGCAGTACACCAGCCGTGACCAGCTGCTGAACAATATACTCATGAACTGGACTATTGACAATGTGTGGCTATTTAATTAATTAATTCAAGCAGCGTGGTGGAGTATGCTCTAAACCCCTTCTTTTGAAGGGAGAGATCCCTGTAGTGGGATAAGGAAGAGTTTATGTGGTATACGGCGATGTCAGTGCTAGAATATTGAATACAGGAATTGTAAAAATAACAATATAGCATACAATTAAAGCCAAAACTCACAGGGGTGGGGAAAACGGCAGCTGTATGCAATTTCTTGCAATTCGCGTCTGTATGTAACCTGTCACACAAAAAGCGGGTGCGATCGCTATTTGTGTGACAGTTCGCATACAGACACGAATGTTACAAATCAAGTCCGTCCCGGATTGCTGTCGCTTTCTCGGTTTTCCCACCGGGATCTAGCGGGGTCCGCTACCTAAAACTAAGGATTTGGCGAAGATACTCACACGAAGTGACGGCCTTCATCTCCACAACCCAGAGGAGAAATCAGACTTCTCTTAGGTCTGGTCACACGTCTTTAGAAATGTAATTTCATAAACGTGCGGGTTTCCTTACGCCATCACCGTCAAGCAAGCGATAATTACAAATATGTACATAAATCAGAAAACATGACTTAGTGGTTCGAACGTGTACATTCAACCACTGAATTCGGATTTATGCACGCAAATTTATGCAGTACGATGTATGCCCATATGAGGATTCGAACCAGAGACCGTTTCTACAAAAGACATATGCTGAATGATTCAGACCATTTTAAACAGACTTGTGGTCTGCAAATGGTCCATAGAGTCGAACTCAACCCCCAGCTATTTGACAAACGAGGCTCTGGTGAAAGAAAGGTAGATAGATAGATAAATGATTTATTTTGCTTCTAAAACACACACGTACACACAATAATTTACACATAAGAGGTTACAAACAAGAATATACATACTGTGTTGAGGATGTCTTATTTAGAGTACGCGTGTGCTGCAGTAGCGCAACTGGGCTATAGCTTAGTGAGTAATATCGCTCAGAAAGAGCAACCACTGATTTTCAGCTATCACCCGCGAGATGCCGAGGACAAGTGCAATAAAGTCACCTAGTCTGTATTAGAGAAGTGTCAGTGTAGTACACAATGCAAATAAAACCATCCATCATTGATGTTAATAATGCGTGAGAATTTCAGCAATCTACCACCGATGATTGTATTCCTTACTTTATACACGGCAAACAAAGTGTTTGGGAATACCAAGTTTTTGTTTTTCCAACATGAATGAAGGTGCTGCGCATCAAAGCAGTAGTAAGCGCCCGAGCGTCCAGCGCACACAGTACTGTGTTTTCGTAGTTAGTCCATCCCTTTATTTTTTAACCAATAAGGTAAGACCTTTTTGTTATGGTTATTAAACTTTATAGTCAAAGTCAAAGTCTATAGCTTCAAACTTTCGCCACATCTAGTAATCTTAACTAATATTATAAATGCGAAAGTTTGTATGTATGGATGGATGTTTGTTGCTCTTTCACGCTTAAACGGCTGAACGGATTTGAATGAAATTTGGCACGTAGATAGATTATGATCTGGATTAACACATAGGCTACCTTATTTGACTCCACGCGGGCGGAGCCGCGGGCAGCAGCTAGTATATCAATAAATGTTAATAGTCAGACAATAATTCTACAATAAGTCGAAACTATTCCTTGTTTTCGTTTTTTTTTTTTTAAGTTGCTGGATATCAGATTTTGCATACACGTTTCTTTTTACCTAACATTTTTAGGATTCCACAAACAAAAGGTGTTTTGTCCGCAAAAGAGTATTTTGTTGTATTAACACTTAAATGCTATTGGTGGACATTGTGAGGATGGCGTTGACCAGCAAACATAGCCCTTACGGGGGTCAACCGTGAACTTTGTCGATTGTACTTTCATATGAGAACAAAGAGGATACAGTGTAGTAATAAAATCAGTTGTTCCAAGTATGTAACGATGGTAGCCGTGCAGCGGTGCAGCGAGCGGTCAAGATCGTGACTTGCAGCCGCGCTCGTGACGTTACGTAATCGCCCGCGGCGGTAACGGCCACAGCACGGGGGCCGCACGCCGGCGCACAAAACCGCCTTTCTACTCGAGGATTATTAAAAATTAAGTTTGATTTTCTTTGGCTATAGGATACTCCTGTGGATTCCTGATGTAGTTATTGTAACTATACTCGTAGCATTTTGATAGTAGTTTGTACATTGTACGTTAGTATGCTTAATATTGTTAGGTGTTAGATGTTTACTTTATTGTTATTGCTATACTTTATTGTTATTTTATTTGTACAAGTACTATAGGATTGACATTGTCACAAAGTGTACAAAAATCCTTTAAATAAATAAAGATTAAAAAAAAAGGATACTCCTGATATAGAGAACAATACAAAGTATAATATACTTATTATGTCAACGCTTAGATAAAATAAAGTAAAAAAATATAATTTCTCATAAATGCTTAGAGCTATGCTTAGAGCTTAAACTTTCAAGGTATTTTTTCTTAGTCAACCACGAATCTAACTCATCAAGAATATTTGCCCGCTACTTACGATATATGAATAAGTTTTTATTCACATAGTTTTACATTAGTGATATACGTAGGTCACACTACAAATTTTGCGTAACTTAAAAAAACAACATGTTATAACCAAACGTTTCTCGCCTGCCTCACTTTTGTTGGCCTGTTCTCATTTTCAAACACCCATTCACAAGATTACCGTTTTTTTTCGGGTTCAATACAATAAATCCACGTTTCGTCTCCTGTGACAATGTCATAAATAGCATTAGAATGTCCGTGGTCGTACTTCAGTAGCATCTGTGAGCACCATTCCACGCAAGCCCGCTTCTGCTCCGCTGTCAGTTCATGAGGGATCCAACGACAACAAAGTTTCCGAACTTTCAATTCTTCGTGTAAAATTTTCTGAATTTGGCTCATACCAATCCTCAGTAGTTCTCGAATTGTCTCATAGGTAATCCGCGGGTTTTCTTCAATTAGCCGCTTAACAGTAGCCACATTATTTACGTTGACGGCAGTTGAAGGCCGTCCTTCACGAAATTCGTCATGTAAAGAAACTCGACCTCTCTCAAATTCAGCAAACCATCGCCTCACGGTGCTCAAAGAAGGTGCTTCTCTCCCAAAAGCATTTTGAAGACGAGCAGCACAGTCTTGCGGAGAGAGAGAACTTTTAAAATCATAAAAAATCATCTCTCTAAAATCTTTTCGACTCAATTCCATTTTCGTTGCGTACGTAGAACTTTGATGTGTGATAAAAAACAATTGACAAATGATTTCCCGCCAATTGTTTTTTTTTTATTACTAAGTAGGTTGCAACGTTTCAAAAAATATAACATTCGAAATTCAAATAGTTCCGATTAGCTAGAAGTGCAAAACTTTTAGTGTGCCCCAAGTATACGCACGAGGATACCCGTACGTCTTAAGAAATTCTATTTCGAAAGACGTAACCTAAACCTAGAACGAGCTGATTTTGTCTTGGATTCCTCCTACAGTGTACAGTACTACAGTGTACAGTTCTACAGTACAGTGGTCGCAGGAAGACTACGCATTTTTTTTGTAATAAAAATAAAATAAATATACGTTG
The DNA here is from genome assembly GCA_947507595.1 of Pyralis farinalis. Lineage (NCBI taxonomy): Eukaryota > Metazoa > Arthropoda > Insecta > Lepidoptera > Pyralidae > Pyralis > Pyralis farinalis. Next base: position 1,637,184 of record OX382275.1, read on the forward strand.
CCTCCCGTAAAGATCAATTGATGGCGTTGTATGAAAATTGAATCGCTCTATGGTTGCATTTACGACCATAAACCTTGGTTTTTTTTAAACAGAAAGAATTTTGAGGTCTATAGAGAAATAAAGACTACTAAAAGCCCAAATCTCATGCGTACTTCAGCTAGTTGTATATATATCTCATGTTGCACGCGCGAATTGACTGCACTGCTAAAGTTGAATGAACGTGCCAATTCCCAAGCGCATAAATCACTAACTTCTATGTAACATCTCACTCAACAGTGACACTGTTAGGAAACCATTCATTCCTGCAGACGCATGCAAGTCGCTGGATGACGTGGATCTCATTCATTATCGAGTGCGTCATTGAATTGAACCTCTCCACAAACGCCCCGTTGTCCAAATACAGTCACACGAAATCCAGCCGACCGTGCCAAGACCTGTGACATCAGAATTGACGTCCACGTCTGATATGGCCTCCAACTCTAATATAGACGATCACTTGTAGGGTTACTCGGGTTACCAATTCCGATGAATCGCCATTGGAATTATACTCTTGAATCACGACAGCAGCGCCTGGGTGGCTTGGTGTCGATCGTTGATTGTCTACTAAGGGTGCTACTAATGAGATTGAATGCCATTTCCACCAAATATTGTCGGGCGCGATGGCGTAGTAATAACGCAGCTTAAAAGATGAGCTCGTGGGTTCGATTCCCACATACAGCAAACATTTGTGTGCATGAACATGTATAAGCGAGGTAGGGCGCATTTCAAACAACCCGTCTGGGGAAGTACCTCCATCAAACAGAAAATCGCAGTTTAATAACGACTCCCTGGAGGGTTGTTGTGTTCCTGCGTGTGAGTGAGTTTACCAGTACGTTCCTAAGGAGGTGCTGTGCTAGTAGCAGAAGTGGCATTGCGCGAACGATAACTAATATATCTATTGCAAGCGTTCATAAGCTACGATAAACGCTTAACATCAAGTGGCCTATATGCTTGTATGCCTCTGTATGACATTGGAATTTGCGTCAAGAGTTTTGTAATTTGTAATCAATAAGTCATACATTTATTTTCATGCCAAAGATCCATTTACGTTGATCTACGCATAAATGAGCAGAAGAGGAGCTGGATGGCATAATTTCGTGTCTGACTAATCGGACACGCAGGTTAAGCAACGTCGACCGCACCCACTTTATTTATACAACGTCGGGAGGCATACAAGCATACGGCCCACCTGACGTAAAACAGTTACCGTAGCCTGTTAACGCCTGTAATATATTAAATATCACTGGCGTGATGCCTCCTGCTGACACGGCAACTCCACGAGCTTACTGGTGACCTCGCTCACACGCAGCAACACAACAACCTTCTAGGGAGTTGTTAATAACCATCTTTATTTATCACTTCAAGTGCTCGGTCTCAGTTGTTGCTCGCAGACCGAGCAGCGTGTATGCTCTAAACCGGTTGAAGATATCTTAACAGTGAGTTGAGTTAGGATTAGTGTACTAGGAAATAGTAGTACCTAATAATAAACAAAAAAATTATTTTCCTACTGCGCACATCTAAAATGTTTTGATTTGGCAGGTGTGCTGTAAACGTAAAATGTTAGTGGAACGCTGGACTAGATACGCTGTTGATGGTTCAGACAGGTCACTTTTTATACCTACAAGATCCCGTACCACTCGCCGATTAGTGGTCCATATCGGCCGTGACTCAGCCGCGTGCGCATCTCAATGGATCATTCCAAACCTGTCAGTTTACAGTCTATCTGCTGCACTCGTTCTTCGGTGGTAAGAGAGAGGAGGACGGAGCGAGCGGGTCGAGAGTGCAGCGGTATAATTCCAATGGTCGTACACATGTACTGCACGGAGAGGGTATCGGTTCAGGAATAGATTGGAGCGGTGCCAGCGCGCGCGGAAACGGAAATGACGCGCCGGATGGCCGTTTATCAAATAAACTCGATTGATAGCTGTTATGATATTTATTTCACAATCCTGGCCATTGTTTACATTGACTTACACACGTGGACGAGCTCACTCACGCGACATAGTTTCAGATTTGCCAGAAAGTCAACGTCTCCGGTGCCATACAACTATACGACCCACTGGATGTAAAATGGTAACTATGGTCTACGAACGCTGACTAATAGTAAGTATCGCAGATGCCCACCCCTTCTGCTAAGTGGTGTGGCAGTAGCTTTCGGCGCCTTGAGAATACTGTCCTCCGCCAATCCACATTTGAGCAGCGTGGTGGAGTATGGTCTAAACCCCTGCGGTTGAAGGGAGACCAGTATCCCTGCAGTGGAATGAGTGAGGGTTGATGTAGTGTGATGATGGCGTAAGGACGGCATCGAACTCCTCATACATGCAGATAATTAGAAAAGCAAAATATCCTGAAAATTTAAACATAAATCCTACTAATATTAAAAATATGAATGTCCGTTTGTTTGTTAGCTTTCACGCGAAAACTACTGAACCGATTATCATGAAACTTTGTACACATATTCTTGGAGGTATCAGAAGTAAAATAGGATACTTTTTATTAAAAAAAAAAATTTTTTATCAATGCGAGCGAAGCCGCGGGTAAAAGCTAGTATGCAATAAATGTGACAGACTGAAATTAATATCTTTTTATTAAATAACACGGAAACCGCCTTCACTGCAGTTGACACTTATGCCAATGAAGTCTGTTACACTGTTATAATTAAGTTTCATTTCATAAGTTTTTTAATAACATTTCAAGTAATCGTCCATTCTTCACCAAATTCCGAATTCAAAGGTAATTAATGTTAAATAAGCAAGTGAAGGAGTGAGTCACGCGGCGCTCGGTTCTCTCTGCCTACCCCGCGAGGGATTTGGCATGAAGTTATAGATAGATAGATCTCGTAGTATAAACTGGCATTTTCTCAGCAAAGACATCTACAGAGACAAGCTTAAAACCAAAACCTATACATAAATTTGTCTGGATTTGAGACTTGGCTTTGACCCTCGCCTGTAACGGTAACTGTACGGTACAACTGCTTGGCCACTTATATGTTTAAACGAACATATATAATATGACTGTGCATGCACGTACAGAACGCCATTACGAAATCGTGAAGATAATACCACAACCAATGTAACAGCTGTAGTTTTTACGATGAAATCGTGCCGGCCGCCGCTGCCGCCGCCGCCTCCGGCGAGAGCGCAACGCACGTTACACTGTTGCCTTAGAATGCAATCGCAAATAACTAAAGTTCCTACCAGATTTAGTACGAATCTTACGTACTGACCTGATTGATGACCTGAGGGAACTTTCGAATGGCACAAAAATAAGATTTCTTACCGACATGTTTTTTTATACAACGCGCGGAGGTATACAATCATCCGACCCACCTGCTGTAAAGCGGTTACCGTAGCCTATGAACACTTGCAATACATTAATATCACTCGCGCGATGCCTCCTCTGCCGCTCACACACCAACTCCATAGGAGCTCACTGGTAACTTCACTCACACGCAGGAACACAGCAACCCTCTAGGGAGTTGTTATTTGGCTGCGGTTTTCATTGAGGTGGCGCTCTACCTCTCTTAAAAATACCCAGACGAAGACAAACACATGTTCATGCACACAAATGTTTGTCCTGTGTGGGAATCAAACCAACGAGCGTTGGTGTCATAGTAGCGTGACATCGCGTTTCACCACTGCATCACCGAGCTCGTCAAAACTTTAGATGTATATACCATAGGAAAATGGAGTTTTGATAAGTTCAAGAAGAAACGTTGCCTCTATTTTATTTGTGTGTTCTACCGATAGTACAACATGGAGTGTTCTTGGGTTCGATTCCCACATAGTGCAAACATTTATGAGCATGAACATCTCTGTTTATCTTGGTCTGGGTGTTTTTAGGAGAGGTAGATGCAGCCCTTCTGGGGAAGACCTCCACCGGAGGGTCGTGTGAGTAACCTCATAAGGAGTTGCTGTGTTAGAGCAAAACGTGGCATCCCGCGAGTGGATACGTAACGCACTGCAAATGTAAAAAGTTACGGTAACAGCTTTACATCAGGTGGGCCGTATGCTTGTATGCGTCCCAACGTTGTATAAAAAAAAAGAAGGTTAGGTATTGAAGTGAGTCATGTGGCGCTCGGTTCTCTCTGCCTACCCCGCAAGGAAGACATAGTAGTAGCAGAACTGTAACAATGTGCTCACAACGAAAAGCAGCAGGAAGTATAAGTTTTACTATTTATTTTACCGTGATTTTTTGTCAGCTCTAAAAAACTATACAAATCCCTACAAAGGATTCTCAAACTTCCATTTATACCTGAATAACAATTTCAATTTCTTCGTGTATTTTTTGTGATTAAAAAAAAAGGCGTCACCTGCCGGGACCCCGGCGCTATCGTGGGCGCACCCCGCGCCCCGCGCCCCGCCGTGAGAACATAACGGTCCCGGCGAACAGACGGACGGCCGATAACTGTTATAGTGAGGAGACACATAAACACACCCGCGAAAAAAAAACTCGTATCGTAACGTAAAAGGAAATAAAACATGAGAATATCTTTATTAATACAGCAGCAGAGACAGCCCAGTGGATAAAGAACCAGCCTATTAATGAACTGATCGCCGGTTCGAATCCTGGAATGTGCCACTAAATTTGTGTTTTCTGATTTATGTACATATTTGTAATTATCACTCGCTCGGCGGTGAATGTCCAACTTCGACGAGCTCGGTAGCGCAGTCGTGAATGACGTGACTTTGACACCGAGGCTCGTGGGTTCGATTCCCACACAGGGCAAACATTTGTGCGCATGAACATGTCTGAACACTTGAGTCTAACAAAAATTACCACCAAAAAAATTGTATTTAAGATTTTATTCTACCACTTTGTCAGCACTATTAATATGTATATACATGACAAACTACAGCCTTCTAGTATCAGGCGTCTCTGAGCGAGGCCGCGGACAGACGGACGACATGGCGAAACTATAAGGGTTTACTACGGAAACCTAAAAATCTTATTTTTCATTTGATTATTATCACCGGGTACAGTTTGCTAAACTATTTTATTTTCTAATTTGACCCTAAAAATATTCAAATTTCCTTTATTTGTTTTATATTTCATAAATGTACTAACATACAACATAATCGATCCAGTTTTGCTTCAGAACTTGAATTGTCTTTGACAGACAGACGGACAATCGGACCGACACGGGTGAACAGAGTTCCATTTTTCATACTGAGGTACGGAACCCTAAAAACGGGCCATGACATTTTATACACAACATTTTCTCACAAGCGATATAATCAGATAAAAACAAAACCAAATAAGTATTAATTTTGTATAATTATCAGTTTATCACTACGAACCGGGCCGTTCGACGAAAAAAATCAAAACTGTCGCAAAATAACACACAAAAATATAAGGTTCAGGACGATGCCTCCTGTGAGGATTGAACTCACGACCCCTGGTTTACGAGACCAGTGCTCTACCACTGAGCTAAAGAGGCGATGCGGCCTGTTGCGAAATACCCGTCCCCGTTGTATGAACGTTTGGAACACCGTAACAAAGTTACAAACATCGACAAGTTTATGACATTAATCACTTAGTACCAGTGCGAGAGAGCTTCTTTACGCTTTTCTAGTGTTTTTGTAGCGGTGTTATTTGTGGAAATACACCTAAGTAGAAACAACCTTGTCTTATACATAATTTGTATGTACGAGTATAATATAAATTTGTATACACAATTTGAAGAATTGTTCCTTCAAAGTAATAGATACATAGTAGTAGTATTGACATGTATATTATACAAATTGTAATATTCACATCAAAACATAGTACTTGAGCACCTAAATATCTGCGCGATTTGAGCCTACTGACCAATGGGATATTTTAACCAATAAGCCGATAAGTGTCGCCATGTTGCTTCGCCAACTAGCCAATGAGAGCTGCGCGTTCTACTTTCCCCTCGAGCCGTAGCGGTGAGATTTTGTACTACGCAAAATTGTATCATTGGGTCTCCCTGGGTTATTTCCCTTATATCGCTTATATTATTTATAAGTGCCACAGACGTCCTTATGCGATACGCTGTGACCGTACGACCACATGCTGACGTCAAACGAACAGGATAAATAATTATAAGTAACCACTTCATTTGTTTATTTAATTATTTATCCTTCCTGTTACTGGTCATACCGTCTAACAGGCACATTTAAGGCGGTCTTACATCATATGTAAGTAAGCTAGTGGGTCATAATCGTCTTCATACCACTAAAAGAGTCGATCTGAAAGAGTGTCGGTGTTAGAATAAGAAGAGGCATGCTCCGTTGGTTCGGACATGTAGAAAGAATACAGGACGAAAGAATTGCGTAACAGATATACAACGCGTAAATAGAAGGATGTAGGACCTACCATAGACGTAATAAAAAAAGCAGACACCGTCTCCCGAACTAAACACTGAAGCATCTTCATAGTAAGTCAGTCGCTATACGTACGAGCCCACACGCACACATTCACACCATAGTAAGTCTACCGCCCGCCATTACGCACCGACACCTCGCCGCGTGATAACCTTGTCGAAAAATAATAATAATACCGTCGTGCGTGGTGAAGAGCTGTCGAAACCATAGTGGTACAATTAAAAAAAGCCAAGGGATTACTTTTCATGGGTAACCAAGTAATTTTACTGATTAAATAATCGTTTTCTTAATACGTCTATGGGACCTACCTACTATGACCAAATTGATTGTGTTTTATCAGAAACTATTGTCAGGTGCGTTTAGACCCGCCGGTGTGCGAGTGCGCACGGGAAGAGCTATGAATGTTAATGAAACGAGAGAGGTATGTGAGGACCGTGTCACGCGGCGATCGGATCACTCTGCCTACCCCGTAAGGGATTTGGCTTTACGTTATAGTACTAGGGTACCGAGCAAGCAGACGGCCTGCCTCACGGTTAGCAGTTGCCGTAGCATATGAACAGTTGCAACACTTCTGGTGTCGCTTATGTGCATATATTTTTAGAATTAAAGCCTGACCTGCATGTGGTGTACCCTGCATATTTACTAACTTGGCGAAAGAGAAATTGGACGCACTAAGGCACTGTACTCCTACAAGTGAGTCGAGTTACCAGTAAGATTCTAAGAAGTATTATCAGCACAGTAGTATCAGCAGCACGACGGACATGGCAAGGGTGATGGTCAAAATCAGTATCTTTGCCAAATTCGTGACAAAGAGATAAAAAATGTTTATTTGCCGCGGGGCCCTCGCGACGTTTAAAAAATAAGAAACACAAATACTTTATTTACATTGGTAAGCGTGTCAGAGTAACGTAGAAAAAATATAAAAAAAAAAAAATATTTGTCATTGGGCCCTCGAGCACATCGGCACGTTTTACATTTTTTAAATATAATCTTATTGCATGTTATTAAATTCATTTACGTTATTTTTCTTTTTTAATCTACCAGTATTTCGCAAAATATGCCGAAAGAAACTTGCCAATGTAGGTCTCTTTTCAAATCGTCAATGAGATATTACAATAAAGTAGTCATTATGGGTACAGTCGTGGCGATGTAAGCTTGGCAGGACAGAACTGTTTCAGCCATCATCATTACATACATAAAGCTATTATCGGCAAAACAGGTGGTACTGTGAAAACCACCTGTTTTGCCGATAATAGCTTTATGTCTATAAAAATATTTATGTTACCTGACAGTATAAAGGAATTAAATAAGGAATATAAGATTAAAAAAAAACCTGACTATGAAACTTCAGTTAGCTCAGTGCGATAAATTATATAATTATATATAATTAATAATTAAAAAAAGAGAAAGTTTCTATGTAACAGTATTTATGGCGAGATTAGTTACATTATGTATTCATAAATATATTAAAAAGTAACAGTGAGGACATTTATTTCTTCGGATAATTTCCCGGGTGATTCTATGGAGCCCGTTATAAATAGAGCAATTGATCCTTTTTTGCAAGATAAAAATTGTCTCATTGTCAGTTATCGTCCCCCACAAGAGTACGACATAAGAACTTCTGTGTTGATAAAAGTCAGATTTGGTAGACTAAATTTGATGCATTTAGTTTTAGCCGAGTTTAGCAAAAGAGTATTACATGTGAACTAATTTAGAATGACAGCCAAAACACCATTTACTTTGTAACTTTGTAAATAAAACTTAGACAGGTATCATCAGCAAATGGTATTCTATCCGCCATTTTCTGTATCACGTAGAGCAGATCTTTTTCAGTCTGCATTCTATTATTTAAATAACACGCAATCAATTCCAGGGCTTCACGTCTAACGCCATAATAATTCAACTTGAGTAATAATGTTTAATGGTCGACATAATCAAAAGCTTTAGAGAGATCACAGAAAACTCCGATAGCATCCTGTGATCTCTCGCAAGCCTTAACATGCTTAACGAATGCCACAGCTGCATCTGTAATATAACTACCAGCAATGAAACCATATTGCGTAATATGAAAAATGTCACTGGTCTTAAAAGAGGAGTGTGCAAGACAGCGAACCCTGTCAATCCTAATGGCTATGTAGCAGAATATTTTCTTGGTCGTCCGTAATACGACGAGGCGAGCTCGCGGGGTGTTACAACTTATAATAAATGTATTGACGTCAATGGATGAGGAAAATATAGCATTCAGATCTGGTACATAAAATTATATTCGCCGATTATGATTTAGCGTCATGTGACTGTAACAATAACTAACTCAATACATATTTATCTAATAACGAATGTCACGTGCCAGCCAGTAGCCAATGTCATAAAGGATCTTCTGAGGAGATGGAGGCATGGGGTGGGTGGTGGAGACACTGTATTAGTTCTCTTTACTATTTGATCAAAGAATCGTCTACAATACAGATGGCTATTAATATAAATATCAGCTAGTAAAGCGTCGGCAGAACCTCTTGTTCAGCCACCAGCCCGAAATGTTTTAAAGCCAACGGCTTCTGGGATATAGTTTTATTTTAATTATTATGTTATGTAAAGCGATTCTGTTGGCGCCTTTGCTATTAACGCAGCTCTTTAAGAGTATTCTGTTGATTTCACTTACTTGCGCACACAACCATCCAGAGATTTGGTTGTAGTCTTCTGTAAGGTGCTTTCCCAGTCAGATTGTTTATTAAATATCGCCGTATCGTACCTCTCGTTTGCCAAAGCTTTAAGCGCTGTTAGCAGTGTGTCATATGCTGAGGATCAAGGTTGCGGCTTGCCTGCCTGACAGTATACCTGCTTACCGTGTCGTATGGACGATTGCAAATATGTCGTATGGACGATTGCAAACAGTAAGAGCATCTCTCGCGCGTTGTCGTATGATCACTAAGTGTAAAGAAATATTTATAATATTTTAAATTATATTTGATTACTAGTTGACCAGGCAAACGTAGTTCTGCCATATAAATTATTTCTTATTGTTTTGTTTCTAATATTTTTTTTCGAAATATAATTTGGAATATTAAACAATTATCGCATACTGTATTGAGGAATAGTAGTAATATGTTAGTAGTTTCTATATAAAATTATCTAGCCTCTGTCAGTTGTATTTAACGATTAAGTGCATGAACATTTCTATTTTCAAGATTGGCACAGTAAATAAAGTGCTACGAAAAACTACGAGTAGTATAACATTTTTAATAATTTGTTTTCCGAAGAAGGGCTCTTTTTTATATTTATTGTATTAATAGACTTTACGTCAGGCCTTCTGAACTGCGTTTTACGAGTAACACATAAATCCATATCATCAATATGCATAGTATATAGCATCACACATCGGGATAGCATCAAGAAGGGCGTAGCATCAAAATGAACATATCACAATAAACAATTTTGCTTCTCAATTCGTTTTTAAAGATAAAGATAAAAATTCTTTATTTGCCATTCGACCCTCGCGGGCACTTAGACACGTCTTACATTTTTTGAAATATAATCTTATTGAATCTTATTTAATTCTCTTATTTTACTTCTTCCCATTTTTTTAGTCTAATAGCATTTCGGAAATGACCATTGGCGAAGAAAAAATGCCGAAAGAAACTTGCCAATATAGTTTGTGGTGATAATGTGCATTTGAGACTTCATGCGCTCGTTATTCGAATTCTAATTCTGATGGCGATATGGATAATGGCGAAATAAATCTGATGTAACGACTTGATAAAATCTACGCTTCTTTTTTTACTAATTTTTTTTTATACAACTAGATTGACAAACAAGCATGCATCGCGCATCAGATGGTAAGCGATCACCGCAGCCTATAATATATCAGGCAGTAGCTGAAAATCGGTGTTTTTTGCGCATCGTGCAAATGTCACACTGAGCTATGGCCTATTCGCTCGCTGCAGCACACACATGCACCTACTCGTATTACTGGAAATGTTTTGAGCAACGCCTGTTTGCTCCTTCTTGTACTGTTATATTATGTTTGTATGTGTGTGACCGTAGCAGCTAATAAACGATTATCTATCTATCCTACTGACGCTCGCAACACCACGGGGATGTTACACGCGCGCTGCCAATCTTGTGACCTAAGGCTGTTTGGTCACAGTACCCAGTACATTCTCTGCCATATTTCACCCTTCAAACCGGAACACATCTATATAAATATAGCTGCTTGGCGGTAGAAATAGGTGAGACAGAGGTACGCAGTCTCCCTCTGGTGACTTTGTTTATAAATACTAAAATTGCAACGCGTGTTCGAGAGTACCGTGATGGGTATCCTCACGGAGCGGCGTACCGCGGTCGCAGGGTACGTGTAACTTACACTTGGAACAACGCATGTTTCCTCGACGTAAACGTGTTATTACAGTGCTAATAATTTTTATTTATTTATTTACATTAATTATAAACGTCTTTACAGTTACGGCATATTAGTGCGGATTATTTCGCTGATTGCTGAAATATTATAAATAATATTACGGTTAAAGTCTAATATTATTCTATGTTGTATTACTTGTCTTACATATACATATAATAAACTAATTGTGTAAGGTGAGGTACACGACTTTCTCGTGTTATGCCATTCGCATCGTTAGGTACTTGAAAACTTACAGCAGCAAATATGTATCTTTCAGAAATAAACATATAAATTCAGAAACATAATCATAAGATTGTAATATAATCATAAAATTAACACCGTCTGCATTTTACCTCTATCTATCTATAACTTCACACCAAATCCCTTGCGGGGTAGGCAGAGCCAGCGCCACGTGACTCGATCCTTACATACCTCACTGGCTTCTTTAGCATTAATTGCTCTTCTTGTGCACGCTCACCGGTTTTTAGGGCTCCTAACATCACCTTCTGATAGAACACGACCAATTTGGTCATGGTATGTAAGTCTTGGCCTTCCTCGGCCTTCCTACATCCTTCCACTTTTGCATTGGCATTATTTCATCCTACATTCTTTCTACATGTGCAAACCAACGGAGCATGCCTCTTCTTATTTTAACACCGACGCTCTCTTTCAGACCAACCTTGTTTCTAACATCATCATTGCGAATACGGTCAACAAGCGTTACGCCACAAATCTTGCGCAACGTTCGCATTTCGACCGCGTTTATCCTACTTTCATGCTCTCTCTGCCATAACCAGCTCGCGCTTCCTTCCACAAGTAAGCTTTGGGACCAGCACTGCATTGTGTATAGCGAGTTGAGCCTTCTGGCTCAAGTTTTGCCGCCAAGAAGTTTTCCCAACGCTTCGTTCACACTATTCCCTCACTCGTCTGTCCACATCTGCGGTGTTCTGCACTTTATCACTGTGGCGAAATGATTTAGAATAGATTGAAAAGTTTGTTTTAGAGCACTGAAAGAATTTATGGCAATATGAGGCAGTAACAAATTTTTTCTTTTGTACAGAAATACATAGAATATTTTTTCCTCAGTATTCTCAGGTGATAACACAGTGAGCGTGAAATTTCAAAAAACTTCAAACGTTCCATTTAACAAATACAAGTTATTATTTTGTATGAGAATTTCAAAAGGACAGGTTAATAAATCCATCCTTTGACATGAGCTTTTATATGGCAGCGAAACGTGGCCTGTACTCGAGCGGCACAAGCAGAGCTGCGTGTCACGGCGATGAATATGGTGCGGTGAAGACGTGGAGGGACGCAAAAGGATAGAGTAGAGATTCCCGTATTCGCGGTAGTCCGTGATATTGCTCAGAAACTAGACATAGAGAGATTGGTAGCGACACTCTTACGAAAACCGGCAAGTTACGTGGGGAACAAATGTCTAGCCATATCACCTCCGCCGGCTCCCGGTAGAAGGGGGAGGCCCAACAAGTGGTGGCTTGACGTCGTGAGGGATGACATGCGTGTCAATGGTCGCATTATAAGGGATGCAGAAGACCGCGCGAAGTGGAGGAGTAAAAGCTGGAAAGCGGACCCTCGGCTCCGAAGCGAAAGCGTAGGACGCGATCGGGATTAACGCTCGGATGAGGATGGTCCACGACTTTGCCTACTTAGTACATAAGTACACTGTATGTAACCTAACATTGTGGATAAAATCTAAAAAACTTGTAGGGTGCCAAGCGTTGCCCACGGCACGGAACAGAGCCTCAGAGCAGCCAGTGCCGTGCGCTACTCCCGCGATACGGCTCATGTGACCGAGAGGTCGGTGGAGCCATGGGACGGTGGTGGGACAATGTATGTAACCTAACAATATGCTTATATAATACATTTTGAAAGGCAAAAATAAAACCAGCTCATATTTTACAGTGCCAATCAGTAGAATCAAGTATATGGATCACAATACGATGCATCTAAAAAAGGAAACGCTGGTAAATTATAAATGCAACTATGTATGGTATGAAAATAATTATACGAAACAATATAATTTTATTTTTAAAAATGTCTCTCATTGCAGAACGAATGTTTCCCACCGGAGTAGTATAAATAAAACACCTTGTAAACATATGTTATGTTACCTATCGTATAATAGTATTCGCATTCCGCTGTGCATTAGGTACGATCTAACAGTTATGACACGGTTCAACTTGAACTACCTGACAATTCTCAGCCTTATTCGTAATATCAAGAGAATCATTATCATACCGAAGATAAATACAGGTTACACTTACCTCTTTTCTGATGACGCCATATCTGTAAACAACAAAAATAATTTAACATAAAAATGTTAAGCAAAAAAGAATTGCCGAAACCCGGGATCGAACCAGGGACCTTTAGATCTTCAGTCTAACGCTCTCCCAACTGAGCTATTTCGGCCGATAGGGTGAACATCGAAAATTAGCAATACAATCTCTAAAGGTCTAATATATAACCTTCTAATAAGACTACAATAGAATACTGTTTATTTACATTTACTTTTCTGAAACTAAATTCTTTAATTATAGTATGAACTAAGCGTCAACTAAGAAAATAAAAGATAAGTATGAGTAAAACTAAAGTTGATACAAGTAGCGCCACCTGTTTACAATTACTCGAACTATTATAAATTTGCCGCAAACACAGCACTACTTTTCCAAGTAGCGTAAAAATATTTTCTCCTCATATTATTTTTATAAGTTTTTTATGCAATGGCGAAACTCAAACAAACACGGTACACCTGACATAACGATTATTGTAGCCTACGGACGGTTGCAATATAAGGAGCTAGCCCGTTGCTAACGCTATGTAGTTAGGCCGCGGTCTTGTCAGACTTGCTTTGATGTGCACTACCTCGTTTAATTCCCAAGCAGGGTGCACCACGAGCATGTGAGGTTAAGTTTGATTCTAATAGTAAGCCACTTACACCCACAGAATTTTACACACAGACAGACAGATACAGAATTTTGCAGATGAGATTTCTAGTATAGGTTTGGACTCAAAAGTGGGATAAAATATTTGCAAAGTGCTGCCAATGGCTCTGGGATATCAAACGCAATAGTATTCCCATAAGGTTTCTCATACTACTTGGCACAATGCCATAAAAATAATTACAATAAAGAGGTTTGTTTGGAATCTAGATCAAGGGTGAAATAGAGAAAAAAGGACTTCTAATATGTCCTCCTCATCAGGGCATATATCATGAGGTTAACATCCTTGCGACTTTGACTATATAGACCACACTCTAGACCCACACTATGGTGGGTTTATGTATGTTACAATTTTAAATTATATTTAAATTTTTTTTTTAGAATGCATCAAACCTACTTAATTATGTATTATATTTTTACACCAATGCATTTGCAGGGTAGGTAATTAAATAAATAAATAATGAAATATTTAATAGCATTGTAAATTAAGTATGAATGTACTTCATCAAACTGTATATTTAACGAGGTAAAGTTAAAATACTACTTATAATTAATTATAAATACTTATTCCAGTTCAAGTAAAAATACGAAAATAAATTGGATTTAAAAGTTGGTTTAATAGGAAAATTGAACATAATAGGTAAAGGAAAATTAGGATTAATGATATATTTGTACAAACCCAGCAAAAGTCATACAACCAATCAAATAAGAACTTATCGAACATATGTATGGTATAAGTTTTAACTTAAAATATATTATTTTACACATAAAAATATATAATTTTGTTCTTTTTTTATACAACGGCGGGAAGCACTCAAGCATACGGCCCACCTGATGTAAAGCAATTACCGTAGCCTATTAACAATTGTAATATATTAAGTATCCCCTCGCACGACGCCTCCTCTGCTGCTTACACAGCAACTCCTTAGGAGTTTACTGGTGACCTCACTCACATGCAGGAACACAAAAACCCTCTGGAGAGTTGTTATTTGGCTGTGGTTTTCTGTGAGGTGGAGGTACTTCGCCAGATGGGCTGCTTTGATGCGTCCTACCTCTCTTTAAACATTCAGACCAAACATACATGTTGTTTCAGTAAATAAATTACCTGGTTCGCTTTCGGCCTGCACCCCCTTGTCCACAGTCACTTGGCCTACGTCGTCCAGGACCACACCGCATCTCTTGTACAAACGACTCCGAAGCTTCATATACTTCTCCGTCTCATCGTATGCTTGGATTTCATTCTGATAGATAAAAGACTATTTATGACTTCTATAGAAATCATTAATATATTGATATAAAATAGGTACAGGAAGCAAACTAGCTTGTTCTGTCCAAATATATATATTACTACTAAATTTACATGTATATATTAAGACTATCTTATAAGTTTATTAGCGTTTTTTTTATATTAAGCATATAATCAGTATCATCCCCTTATTATAATTGTACCTCCGTCTTGTCTCGTGGGGAGAGAGCTGGTGTTCTGAGACACAGGAATCGGCTTACTTTTGACACCAGTCTCCCACAACCTTTACCAATTATTGTATCTATAATGTACCCACACCTAAGCCTAGCCTATAAAGACTGTAAGAGAGCAAATCAATAACTAAACAAGTAAAAAATATATGTTTATACAGTGGGACCATTTAATAACAATGGGTTCAAATACCAACATATACAATGGGTTCAAATCCAAAGTTGTAAAAAAATCCAAATCAATGACCTGATATTATTTATTAGTAAAAAATATTGTAGAAACAATAAATAAATAAAGAAAAGCTAATCACTTTAGTATTGTGAAATAAGTGTTTTTTTTCTCTCAGGTTAGTACCATAAATAAACATTACTAAGGACATTCTGTTCCTTTCTCATTGCAGGTCATAGATTGCCATCCTGTTTAAAAGAAAATCTGTTATTCTGACATCAACACAAAGCCCATAAAACGGGGAGTAAAGTTTGATATTTTAAACACATTCACTACAGAGTGTTAAGGGATTTTTCAAAATCTGAATAGGATATATGTAAAGTTGCAGATGACAAAAAGTGATGATTTAAAAAGGATAAAATAAGCTCCACAACACATAAGAATATGGTCAATTTTAAACAACCAGCCTGGGTAACTAAGACCAATATTATATTGCACAAGACTCCACAGAAAGAGCTTTGGTCGATGCTGCAAGTCAAACTATGACTACTCATTCTCTACTAATAACCTTAAGGCAAATATTGAATACTATATTTGAGTACCTACTTAATGAATAGTGAAAACATGTTTTTGTTTGCGCAAATTCTGTTTACATTCATACTAACCTTTAATTCTTTCAATTTTGAATGAGATCTACTAGAATAACATTCACGATGATGAACGTCAGACCATTTATCGGTATTGCGATAAAATACTGATGGGGCAGAGACCGGGCTCTTCATATGAGAAGGCTTATTAGTTATTCTTCGAGTTTTTGTAATCCCTTGTTGTGGCGACTTGGCGGGGTCTAATGACTTAATAGTTCTTCTAGGTTTAACCACAAATGTACGTTCCGCAGGTTTATCAGGTTCATAATCATTTAAAACGGTAGGAAGGTCACTAAATACGCCAGAATTAAAGTTGGTAGAAGAATTCGCGCCAATTCGCGCCGACGATAGAATCCGGTGACGAGTAACGTTGGAACTTGAATTCAAATTGGATCGTGATCTATCGTAAACACGCGACATTACTCTATTATATTTATTATTAGGTTTCTTGTTAATATCCGCCATTTTAAAGAACACAATTATTAATTTGATCAAACCAAATAAACTTGTTTTGGTTTCGGTTTGTTGACAAACGAAAACGAAAGATAGGCCAGGCGGGCACAGACTACTAAGATTTTATTGTGAGCCGTAATGAGTAAGAAAGAAAAACAAAACAGTTTAACGATTGTTTTCTAATGATTTTATCTAAAACAGTGTACATATGTCGCTACAATGGTGTACAAGCATTACTAAAACAAAAAAATAAATCTGCCATGTGCTGCGAATTCTAATTGCAACCTAGTTGGTGAAGAATCCGTGAAGGTTGGAACCGAAATCGTTAACTTTTTTGGAGTAGTGCAAAAAATATCCGTGTTATTTTCAACCCATAGATGACAATTGCATGCAATGCAGCAAAAAAAAAAAATTTAATGGATTTGCAAGAAAAAAACATGCAACACATTGATTTTGAAAGCGCACGGGACTTCTTCCCGCGCTTTTGACGAGTGACATATGTAGTTGTTTTACTTGAAATTTTTACAATTCAGTATAAAATTAGTTTTGTGTGACAAATTTGCTAGTATTTTGTAACATAAGTGCTAGTGAAATTATACAGTAATGAAAAAACTCAAATATAACACGATTATGCACTTTTTGGAAGACGTGAATAAGTTCATCAAGAAAACCTTGTAAAATCACTATCGTTTTATGAGTGGTATTTAAACTGGGTTGATTGGGTTTAGGTACCCTTCCCAAGTATTTTTTCAGCAGAGTTCCTGAAGCTGGAACATAGAATTAAGATTTTCAAATGGTTCTATACTGATGACTTGGCTGTATGGGCTAGATCCCTTTGCCTTTCCCCTCGGGGATAAAAAGAACCAAAACTCAAGAAAGCGCACGTAAGGTCTATTATCTAATACGTAAGGACTATTATACCGATGATGTGGATGAATACATATTTAGTCAACGAATGCATCCAATTAAAAACTTATCTGCTTCAGTCGACAGCAGAGTATTATATTATTTGGTCGACAGAATCCTACTCGTCTTGAATAGTCATTTTTACAATTATTTATGAAAAGAAGCTTGTTGACGTATTCCCGAACTGCTTTACAGTCTTAAAAATATATTTTACCTTACCATTCACAAGCTGTGAAGCCGAGCACTCATTTTCCAGGATGGCATATATAGATAATAAATACAGAATGACGATGTCAAACTCACGACTGAACCATTTATCCGTTTTGTCCATAAATGTTGATTTAACTAAGAACCTAGAATGTGAGCAAATTAAAGAATTTGCCAAAGGATCAAGTGCAGAAAGGTTGCTTTATAATTTGTCAATTTATTTACGGTTGTATTTAACAAACACTAAGGCATTATATATTATAATATAAATCAAATATTTTATTGTCTTATTTTTTTTCTGTAGTTTGAGTAATTAGGGGGGCCCCTAAGTAGTATTAGCCCAGGGCCCCCTAAACTCACGGTCAGGCCCTGCCGATAAGGCCGATCATTTACATATAGTAAAAATGAAAAGGGTCCCAATATAGAGCCCTGGGGCACCCCAATATTAACATTACTGCCTTTAGATTTGATCCCATTTATGTCAACAGTTTGTATTCTATTGTTTAAGTAAGTTGCTATCAAATCATGGGCTTTACCTCTAGCTCCATAATGGCACAGATTGAGCAATAACGTCAGATGGTCGACATGTTCATGCACACAAATGTTTGTCATGTGTGGGAATTCTGGGAGTTCACCCTCATACACTGGAACGTGCGGTCCCTGAGAAGCTTTCTACCGAGAACTATTGTTGAACGAAGTTGTGGAATGAGCTCCCTGTCGAGGTGTTCCCAAGGGAATACAGTATGGGGTTCTTCAAGAAAGGCGAGAAGAGGTTCTTACTTGGTCGGCAACGCAAGAGTGACACACCAGGTGTTGCAAATGTTCATAAGCTATGGTAACTGCTTACCATCAGGCAGGCCGTATGCTTGTTTCCCAGCTTAGTGGTATAATAATAAAAAAAAGAAAAAGAATTTAACCCACGAGCGTCGATGTCAAAGTCGCGTCATCAAACACTGCGCCACCGAGCTTATCAAAGTTTCTTTATATTGTGTAATGACTTTGGTTCACGGATTAATCCTGTCAATTCACAATCATTGATAACCCTTAGTTCATAGCTCGTCTTCAGAATATGGCTATCCTGGGTTTGAAAAAAAAAACATATTGGCGAAATCAGCCGCAAGATCTTCGCTTCTCTGGGCTACTTAAAAGGACTTCAACCATTTTTTCCTGTCAATACAATTACTGACGCAGCTACTCTTCCGTTTCCCAACGGCCACGTGTGGCCGACAACTATGTGGCCTGCGCACTGCCACTTCAGCTTGCTGATTCTTAGTCACTTCGGTAACTCCAGTTCTGCTACGGAAGCGCTCATTTTTTAATCTATCTCGCAGAGGAACTCCGAGCATGGCTCTCTCCATCGCACGCTTGATTGATGCGTGCAAGCTTCCGTATGAGATCCATAGTAAGGGACCACGTTTCTGTGCCGTAAGTCATCACTGGCAATATCTCAAGACGAAAGTCTTCGATCAGTGTGTGTTACACTGATCGAAGACTTTCGTCTTGAGATATTGAAGTATTTTTGACGAGAAAATCTTCACAATTTCTCAAACGCTGCTTATTCGATTTTGATTCGACGAGAGACTTTTTATCTCGAGATTCGATCTATCTAGCTGGACTGTTTGTCCTAGGTAGACATACTCATCAACAGCTACAACAACAACATGTACCTACATTTAAAATAATCTTCGTTTTGTCCATTTTAATATTAAGACCTACTCGTCGGGATGCTCTGTCGAGATCTTCGAGATGATGATTTGATGCTGTATCCTTTCCAGTCCAGGAGCTTGGCGAGAACTTTTTACTTAGTAACTTGGAGCCAGCTGAAAACCTGTGTATCGGATATTTTTTTGACTTGTGAAAGTTCAACCATATTACTGAATATCGCAACCGCCTTAATTTGCTGTCCCAGATCTCTTTACACGCTTAGTTTGCTTCTTGCCTGCCCTTTTTCATCCTACGACTTGCAAATTCCTTACGGGAAAGATATACGTTTCAGGCCTGGTGTGTTGCAACAATCGTTTCTTGTATGTTCCTGTTCCTACAACTACCTATATCAAATCTTCTAATATGTAGGTATACAACATTTTAGTACTCCTGATATCTTGACCTGATAATATTCGAAATTATATTTCTAATGTTTCTTTTTTTTATACAACGTCGGGAGGCATATAAGCATACGGCCCACCTAATGTAAAGCAATTACCGTAGCCTATTAACGCTTGTAATATATTAAGTATCACTCGCGCGATGCCTCCTTTGCTGTTTACGCAGCAATTCCTTAGAAGCTTACTAGTGACCTCAATTACACGCAGGAGCACAACAACCCTCTTAGGAGTTGTTATATTGGCTGCGGTTTCGGTGAGGTGGAGGTACTTCCCCAGACGGGCTGCTTTGATGCGCCCTACTTCTCTTAAAACATCCAGACCAACAGACATGTTTGTGCTCACAAATGTTTGTCTTGTGTGGGAATCGAAACCACGAGCGTTGGTATCAAAGTCGCGTCATTCACGACTGAGCTCGTCAATAATGTACTACGAGGGTCATTTGAAAAGTTCTTAGGCTAACATACTTAATGAAACCACACGATTTTGAGTTTATTTTTATTTTTCAACATACTCTCCTCCGAGCTCAAAACACTTTTTCCATCGACCTGGTAAGGCTTCGATACCCATTTTAAAAAAATCTTCATCTAACTCCTCAAAATAAGCGTCCACGGCGGCTATGACCTCTTCATTCGTAAAAATATGTTTACCACCTAAAAATTTTTTCAGCTTTGGGAACAGATAAAAGTCGGACGGTGCTAAATCCGGCGAATATGGGGGATGAGGTAACAATTCGAAGCCACCACATTGATGGATTTCTGCCATGGATTGCACAGAGGTGTAAACGCGCGCATTGTCCTGATGAAACAAGACTTTTCTTCTCAATAAACCTGGACGTTTTTCTTTGATTTCTTCTCTCAAACGACGCAACAGGTTGCAATAGTAATCGGAGTTTATTGTTTCACCCTTTTTTAAATAATCCACGAGAATTATACCCTTTGCATCCCAAAAAACGGATGCCATGACTTTGCCCGCCGATAAAACCACCTTTGCCTTCTTTGGGGTGGGCGATCCTGCTCTTTTCCATTGTTTCGACTGTTGTTTTGTCTCGGGTGTATTGTGGTGAACCCAGGTTTCATCCATGGTTATAAATCTTTCAACAAATTCTATTGGGTCAGCTTCATATAACTCTAAACAGTCGCGAGAAGTTGTGAGTCGGTTGCGTTTTTGTTCCACTGAAAGCAGTCGCGGTACCCACCGCGCAGACTACTTAGAGAATCCAAGTTCAGTAGTAATTATATGATGTGTTCGCTCAGATGAGATGCCTACAGTCTTAGCTATCTCCTCGACAGTCAATCTTCGATCAGATAAAATTAAATCACAGATTTTTTCTTTGTTTTGATCAGTGGAAGCAGTCGAAGGCCGGCCACTACGGGGCTCATCTTGAATGGTCTCACGACCACGTTTAAACTCTGCCACCCAGTTTTTAACAGTCGCATACGAAGGAGCGGACTCACCCAAAGTAGCAGACATGTCTTCATGTATAGCTTTTGGAGTTAAACCTTTCAAATTCAGGTATTTTATCACTGCACGATGTTCAATTTTATCCATTTTCAAAAATAGCTCTGAATTGACTTACGGTATCACGTGTAAACGAACAATGAGTTACTGTGAATAAACTAAACTGTGCATACTTTTTGCTAAATAATGTAACTACAAAATGAGGGTAGTTATAAAAAAAAACAATGACTTTAACCATGTTAGGCTAAGAATTTTTCAAATGACCCTCATACATATTTGATTTGTGCGTGTATTATAAATTCTAAACCACCATTTTATGTAAGAGTTTTTATATCTTTTGACCTATTTTATCAGTCTATTGCTCGCCTGTTGTTACCTATGCACAGCAATTCCTTATTGTAACCCCACGCACTTGTATGAACACAACAACCCTCCTGAGAGTTATTTGGCTGCGATAACTTTGATGTGCCTACCTCTCTTGAAACATTTAGATCAAGAAAAACATACATTTGCACACAAAAGTTTATTCTGTGTGGAAATCGAACCGACGCCCGAACATGACCCTTGGTATTAAAGTAGCATCACATTGCTGACAACTCCACCACTGGGTTTGTCTGAATTTTCTACCTTTTCAATTATTTTATAAGTCAGTCTATTATATTCAGTCTTTTAGTGAAACATTTTGGTAAAATAACTTGTATTTTTTTTTAAATGGGACAGGCCCACCTCATACCTACCACTGTGTCTCCTGTGTAGCCAGAATTAACAGCGGCGACCACCAAAAAGGCAATGAACAGTGAAGTTTATTGCTGTCCCGGGAGTTACAGCAGCCTTGGAACTCACAACGAATTTAACCAGAAGTTTGTAGAAGTAGGAAGTTTTGGACTTCCCCTCTTGGGAAAGTGAGAGACAGCAATATGACAAATAAGGCATTTAAAAACCTCAAAGAGATGGCTAGTCAAGTGAAGCTCAACTGCCGTGTACCACAGTTTATCAAATATCTAACACTATTGGGACCTAAATTGTGAGTTGTTACCTAACACATCGATTCCAATAATATAGATTGCAGAACCACCTAAACGCCTGGTAATTCTCCCTGGTTTCACCATAGCTTGCATTGTCTCATTATTTGCTATCAAACAAGACTTCAATTATGTTTGCTTAATATAATCTCTACACAGTTAGGCATTGGTAAGTAAATGCCTAGGTTTCGTAATACAAGAATTAAAATTCCTACCATATCATTGACTGGAAGAAAATGAGGCATCTTTGGGTCATGATTTGTGTAAAATCAATGGTACTGCATAGCTCATTATAAAATAATTCTAATTATAGAATTAGAACTATTTTATAATTTCATTTTTAGGGTTCCGTACCCAAAGGGTAAAACGGAACCCTATTACTGAGGCTCCGCTGTCCGTCCGTCCGTCTGTCACCAGGCTGTATCTCATGAACGGTGATAGTTAGACAGTTGAAATTTTCACAGATGATGTATTTCTGTTGCCGCTATAACAACAAATACTAAAAAATAGAATAAAATAAATATTTAAGGGGGCTCCCATACAACAAACGTCATTTTTTTGCTCATTTTTGCTCAATATTGATAACGGCAACAGGTAAACGCTTGAAATATTCACAGAATATTTAGTTTTATATTCACTTTAAGAATAAATAATTAAAATAAAATAAAACAAATATTTAAGGGGGCTCCCATACAACAAACGTGATTTTTTTGCCGTTTTTATAGATAATGGTACGGAACCCTTCGTGCGCGAGTCCGACTCGCACTTGGCCGATTTTTTACAATCATCGGCGATAAGGCAGATGGGTTCGCGTGCTTCCTTTTTAAAGTACCAAATTCTGATGAATTTGGACGTTGTGTTGTAGATCCCTTAAAACAATATTTTTACATCAGGTTGGGGGGTAGCATGCTGTTCGCGTCCGCAGGCTTGACCAACCTAGCCAACTACTCTACCACCCTGCACGTGCCCCCTGGGTGGTGCCAAATGAACAGCAACGCCGAGCCATGGGCGGCGGTTAAGTAACCCATTATGTGGCTACCACTCGCCATGGGAATTAAATAGCCCAAAAAGTGTGGATGTAGTACCTTGGGAAAGTGCTATAATTGTGACTCCCAAACCCCTTCGTTAAATATGGAAAAGTCGATAAATGAATGTGTTTTGTCATGCGATCCGGCTAACCCCCGGCGCTCTCTGGTACCCGGGCTGGAGAGTGAGAAATATGTTACCGAAGACTGCGCAGGAGCGGGTAACCAGGTTCCTGTACCAGTAAATGCTACTGGAAGTAGAAAACTTGTCCAACAAGCCCTCCACCCAGGCCTGTTTATAAGATCAAGATCTTCGTCACAAGGTAGCATCCAACAAACCGAAACTGATGCTACCCTCGAAGATCAACCATCAACTCCTTATACAGAGTCCACATCAATTTACCCCCCCATCTTGGCAAAGAGTTCCTGAGAAGAGAAATCCCAAAAGAAAAAAGACATCAATCAGTCCTTCTCCTGAAGCTGTAAAAACATCAAATAGATTTGCGGGCCTAACTGTAGATCTAAATAATGAAACCAAGTCTATAAACAAAGATAAACGACCAACTAAACCACCACCAATAGTACTTTATGGGGTAGAAGACATCAACAAACTCACTGAATTACTTGAAACTGTCGTCAAAAAGGATAACTTTACTTTCAAAATTGTCAACCGAAGCCAACTAAGAATAACTAGCCTGGACATTGAAAGCTATAAACAAATTATAAAAATTGTAAGAGAAAATGGGCTGATAGGCCACACATTTAATCGTAAAGATCAGAGGTGCTTCAGAATAGTGATCCGAAACCTCCACCCAACTACACCCATGTCTGCAATTAGAAAGGACATTGAAGCTACAGGGAACATGGTCACAGGAGAAATCATTAATGCGAAGTATGGACCTGATAAAAAACCTACATCTACCTTCTTTGTAAACATCACACCTGGACCAAATAATAAGGCAGTGAAAGAGCTTAAATATATCTATCACCAGTCTGTGATCATAGAGGACCCAAGGAAGCAAAAGTCAATAGTTCAATGCCAAAGATGCCAACAATATGGGCATTCCAAAAATTACTGCATGCGCCCATATCGTTGTGTAAAATGTGGACAATCACATAAAACCTCAGAATGCCAGAAACATGATCGCACTACACCAGCCCAATGTGCACTATGTAATGGTCCACACCCGGCAAATTATAAAGGATGCGAAGTATATAGGGAAATCCTACTAAGACGAACCAAGCCACCATATCAGACAGCAAGCCGCTATCAAACCCTAATACCTGCAACTAAAAAACCAATGGATAGATCAATGTCAAGCCCTGTAAAGACAACTGAAAACTATGAAGACAAAACTAGAAAGTATTCTGATGCCGTGAGAAACAAAAAAGAACCAACCCAAGAAACAACTAATACACAGACCCCCCTGAACTGGGAACAGATATTAATTAAACAAACGGAAAAATTCGACCTAATCCTACAACAAATGAGTGCTCTGACCATGCTCATAACACGTCTCATAGACAAACTAACAAAATGATTTCACTTCGAATAGCGACTTGGAACATAAATGGACTGACCCCAAACAAGTACGATGCAGAAATGTTAATGATTCAACAGAATTTAGACTTACTTTTGATATCTGAAGCTCATTGTACTTCTGCCACAAGTATCAAGTTCAAAAATTATGAGTGTTATGTCACATTACATCCGGATGGGACTGGACACGCTGGCGCTGCAATTATAGTAAGAAAATCACTGAAACATCATTTAATGCCTGAATATAGAACTCATCATATTCAGGCTACCACAATTGCAGTAGAAGATAGAAATGGGTGCTTTAATATCTCGTCAGTGTATTGTCCACCAAAACACAAGATATCAGAAGAGATGTACTCAGAATTCTTTGATACACTTGGCAATCGATTTGTGGTGGGTGGAGACTGGAACTCGAAAAACACACACTGGGGATCCAGATTAACCAGCACAAGAGGAAGACAGTTAAAGCTCAGTATAGATGCTAATAAATTCACTACAGCCTCCACATGTGAACCCACATACTGGCCAACAGATACCTCGAAAGTCCCAGACCTACTTGACTTTTTCGTTCTAAAAGGTTTTTCTTCTCAATACACTAAGTGTGAATCTTGTTACGACAGCTCATCAGACCACTCGCCAGTAATACTCACCTTAAGCACGAAGGTCATAGAACACGAAACTCCAGCAAGACTTTATAACAAAAATACAGACTGGTATTCATTTAGTGAGTACATTGATGCCAACATCAACCTAAAGGTTGCGCTGAAGACACCTGATAATATTGAAGCAGCAACTAAATATATCACTAACCTCATTCAGGAGGCCTGCTGGAGGAGTACACCTCTGCTGGAACCTAATAAGCGGATAAGTAACTATCCTCTTGAAATAAAAAAAATGGTCTTAGAAAGACGCAGGTTGCGCCGTGTTTGGCAGCAGAGCAGACTTGCGTCTGATAAAACTAATTTCAACAGGCAAGCGTCATACTTACGGGAAACTCTAAAGGACTGGCACGATAAGACTCTTGAAGCCCAACTGGAATCTCTTACACCTACTGCCACCACAGATTACTCACTGTGGAAGTTTACTAAATCTTATAATAGACCACAACTGGTAAAACCTCCACTAAGATGCGACACTGATTGGGCCCGCACACAGCAGGAAAAGGCAGATGTATTCGCAGGACATTTGAAAAGTGTTTTTAGCCCGAATCAAACCAACGACACACTGTCCAGGATGGAGGTGGAATCTGTTCTTGCCCAACCTTTGCAAATGTCACTCCCACCTAGGCCCGTTACTGTACGAGAAGTTTGGAGGAATATTAACGACCTCAAAGATAAAAAGGCCCCAGGATATGATCTTATTACAAAAGAAATTCTGAGAAAACTCCCGAGGAAGGCACTTGTCTTTTTAACAATGCTTTATAACGGAATACTAAAGGTACAACACTTTCCAGACCTTTGGAAGGTATCACAAATTATTATGATACACAAGGCAGGGAAACCACCCCATCAAATAACCTCGTACAGGCCAATCAGCCTACTACCCATTTTGTCAAAGGTCTGGGAGAAACTAGTCCTTCACCGAATCGAGCCTCTACTGGACAGTAATAACACCATCCCTAATCATCAATTCGGTTTCAGAAAACAGCACTCTACTATTGAACAAGTACACAGAGTAGCCGAAAAAATAAGAAAATCGCTAGAAGAAAATGAGTACTGTTCAGCAGCCTTTTTGGATATACAACAGGCATTTGACAGAGTCTGGCATGAGGGTCTGCTGTATAAGATAAGGATGAGTCTTCCGCACAGCTACTACATTCTTTTGAAATCTTATCTCATAGATAGAATATTTCAAGTAAAAGAATCAGAAGCAACTTCCAATCTTTACGAAATAAAGGCAGGAGTTCCTCAGGGTTCGGTGTTGGGGCCCATTTTGTATAACCTATACACATCGGACCTACCCCAGGTAGAAGGAGTGATGACTGCTACTTATGCTGACGACACAGCCGTAATGGCGAGTAATAAGCACCCAGATGCAGCTACAAAACAACTCCAGAAAGGGCTAGATGCGACTACAAAATGGCTGCAAAAATGGAGGATCAAAGCTAATGTAACAAAATCAGTGCAAGTCACATTCACACTGCGGAGAGGAAACTGCCCCCCTGTACATCTTGAAGGCAATATCTTGACACACCAAGACAATGTAAAGTATTTGGGTCTACATCTGGATCGTCGTCTGACATGGATTCAACATATTAAGAGCAAAAGAGAAGAACTCAAAATACGGCACAGAAATCTATACTGGGCACTTGGACGAAACAACAAGTTATCTATAGATAACAAGCTTTTAATATACAATTCCATGTTAAAGCCATGCTGGATGTACGGCATTCAACTCTGGGGAAGTGCAAGTAACTCAAGCATTGCAATACTGCAGAGGATGCAGAATGCTATACTAAGAACAATAGCGGAAGTCCCGTGGTTCATTACTAATTCAGAAATACACGCGAATTTAAGTATGACCACTGTGAGGGAGGAAATTCAGGTTTCCAGAAAAAAATATAAAAAGCGGCTGGAAAAACATCCGAACATACTGGCGGCGAGTCTGATCAGACTCAGCTATCACAAACGTCTAAAGAGAAAAGACATAATGTAGTGGAACCCCACTTCATGAATAAGAGTATCTGCTCTCAATGGAGATAGAGCTCGACCAGACACTGATCGTACATATTATCTGCTTATAGTTGTCTACTGATTGCAGATTTAATTTCAAAAAAAAAAAAAAAAAAAATTTCATTGATTCACTCATCAGTATGGTATATAAACTTTAACAAACATACAGACACACACATAGTTAGAATTCTTTTTTAATTTATATTTCACAATTACTAACTAATTGAAATATTTATATGACGAGTAGCTCATGTCCTCCTCTAGCCAGGTGGCATGCTGTAAATTTTATTATGATATATGCCACAGTTTACGCACAAAAAGGTATCAATCACACTGGTTTTATTTTCTAATTTATAATACGAGGATACAGGTCTTTTTGTGTCCTGGATTCTGTAAGCTACAAAAATAGAAAATATGTACATGAAATTGTGAGTTTTCTCATATCACCGACTACAGTTGAGACTCATTTTTTTTCCACTTAACAATTTCAAGTAAATATATGGACATATAAACTTGTTAATATTTTTCTTTATTATGTGACCAAAATGGGGTTCCTGGCCTGTAACAATACCCAATAACTACAAATATATATGAAAATAAAATTTAATGTTATAAAAGGCACTAATATAACAGACATACTACTCAACAAATCATTTATTTAAGGAAATCATTACATATACAATAGCACCTCTTATAATGACAGACAGACTTATTTTGATGTTAGTCTATTAACTTGTCGGATACCGCAGTTACCATTCCATATATATGTCGTAATATGAAAACCACACATGTGGCTCGCGGTACTCGACAGGTTAACTATGTTTAACTCGTTAAATGCCGCTATATACTTGTTGCCGTATCGCCCAAGCCTTGGTCAAACTGCTCTGCATGCAACGGGTTAATGACTTAAAGAAAAAAATGCACACACTCCTGTTACGCAATGAATTGTGTTTGGCCAAGCATACAGGTATTTATCTAACAATTGCAATGAGCTTGATTCTCCGACTATTCACCATAAACAAACTCATCACCAAAATAATTATTTAGTACAAATAAAAGTTCCTACAACAATTACTAAAACCTAAATATTTTAGGTTTGTTTGTAGATTTAATAGTTCTGGTGGCAGAAGGTCCTCTGATGCACATTGTAATGCTTCCAGAAATAATATAACTACAACATTAGAATCACGGCACTATCTACTTCCCTAACAGTTCACTGTGCTTAACTTCATAAATGTTTTTGGCTGAATTCTGATATTCGTCACACATGGCTATAATTTGCTTTGTCACATTGAAGATCAAATCCTCCGAAACTCCACTTTTGTTTTTGATCTTTTTTAAATATTCATTTTGTACATCTTTTAAAGCATCTCTACATTTGATGTACAAAGCTTTTGCGTTCTTCGCTAATGCTTCTCTGTGCTCTTTAGTAACTTTAGGAACGGGAACATAAACTGTGGTACCGTCCTGCTGCGGGTTCAGATTGAGACCAGACGACTGAATGGCTTTTAAAGCGTTCGGTATGGCTTGAGGGAAAGAACCAAAATTTATGACAATTGTTTTGGGATTTTTACGTACTATTTGTGAAAGCTCTTGTAATTCGTAATCCTTCCCTTCGAACTTCACCGGTAGTGATTCTATAGATCCTGTCGTAGATCGCAATGACAAATTCTTAGCGAAGTCCTCCTTCATCTTTTCCACGGCGGCATTACACCGCTCCTTGATTTTGTCTACCGGGACGAGCTCCGACATTACTTGCGGGTTGATTTCTACTTTAGTACCCTTGCCTTTTTTGTCTTTTCCTCTATCCTTGCTTTTTGCATAGCTCCTGATAACTGTGTATCTAAATAAATCAGGGCTGACAATTCCATCGTTAACTCGTATAATATACGGTGGTAGAGGCTTCAAGGATTTTTTTATAATAGGGGGTATAAGTCGCCCTAATATTCTTGTAACCATGATGTTAAAAATAGGATGGCTTGTTAATGGTTCTGAAATAGTTATTTTAATAATATAAACATTTGGTCAATTTATAACCTACACTAATTTTTTTTGGTTCTTTTTATACCCGAGGGGAAAGGCAAAGGGATCTAGCCCATACAGCCAAGTCATCAGTTTAGAACCATAAGAAAATCTTAATTCTATGTTCCAGCTTCAGGAACTGTGCTGAAAAAAGTACTTAGGAAGGGTACCCAGACCCAATCAACCCAGTTTAAATACCACCCATAAAACGATAGTTATTTTTACAAGGTTTTCTTGATGAACTTATTCACGTCTTCCAAAAAGTGCATAAACGTGTTATATTTGAGTTCTTTCATTACTCTATAATTTTACTAGCACTTATGTTACAAAATACTATCGAAATTGTCACATAAAACTAATTATATACTGAATTGTAAAAATTTCAAGTATAACAACAATGTCACTCGTCAAAAGCGCGGGAAGAAGCCTTTAATTAAGTTCTTCCCAGGCGTAGATGGAGAAAATAATAGATAAAGGTACTCTGTAACCAGCGGCGTAGCGTGGGTGTCAGCCGCCCGGGGCGGAAGACAATTTTGCCGCCCTCTTATTTAGGTATTTCAATTTAATATATACTATACATTACATACATTAATTCTAGAGAACTTTTCGGCAAGAACAGTCATCATTATTTTGCATTATTCGGGTTAGATTTTAAATTAAAAAGTAACAGTTCACTGTTGAATGTAGGTAAACACGTAGCGGAAAAATTCAATTTTTCACAAAGCTCATTAATTTCACAACGACTACACGTACTTATTTGCACAGAAATTGCAGTTTTAAAGCATAACATAAATTACAATACGAGACAATGTGAAATGGACAACAGACCATCCATCAATAAAACTTTCTTTTTTCCAAGCAACAAGTACCTACTTCCATGAAGGGACTTACCCGTACCTTTAGTTTTTAAAATAAAATACCTACGGGGAATCCCCGTAAGTCAGTATAGACGCTGTTGTCAGCAGTTGCTACAAAATATTTAAAGAAAGGGGATTCCCCGAAATCGTCACAGAATAAGCAATGAAAAATTCCGTGCTCTTTTCTCTTCCTGAAGCTGGAACATAGAATTAAGATTTTCAAATGGTTCTAAATCTAAACTGATGACTTGGCTGTATGGGCTAGATCCTTTGCCTTTCCCCTCGAGGATAAATGGAACCAAGAAAAAAAAGGACTTAGTTGTAAGTTATGATAGAAAAATGTCTGTATTAATTCAAACGTTTAAAAATACAAGAAGAATAAATCCTTTAAAAAAATATATCAGAGCTTGCTTACCGTCTTGTGTATGTTTGTCAGTAAGAAATTTTTCAGGTACTTGTTACTTGGTAACTTTTCCAATATATTATTATGAAGGTGGTTTCGAGGTTATGACGATGTAACTTTTCAGATGTTTCGAAGCGATTTCTATCTTTCGATGAGATTGTGGCACAAAGGAGAGAAGAGGCGCGGAGGAGTATAGTCGTTCAGGTCAACTCTGAGGCCTCGTTCAGGGAATTATATGGTTACTGTTCTAAGTATGCTTCCATCAATGGTATTCATCACTACAAAAACTCTGGAGAAGTATGTATTTTGATCACAAAAGTAGTATTTTCAAATGCTATCGACATGATATATTTAATTATTGTTTAATTCTCATCTTAATCAATATTATTCAATTTTTTTTACATCATTTTCAGCATTTCATGCTTATTGAATTCAGTTCTGAAGAAAATGTAAAAGATGTGTTACGAAATTGTAGTTCACACCAAAAAGATCATGATATCATGGCAGTACAAACTCCATTCCTATGGTTCCGGGCAACTTCGGATAAGAAAGAGGTGTTTAACATCCCATCTACATTATCACTAGTAACCAAAGATGGAAATACAGCAATAACTGAGGAGAAACTGAATGAAGAGCTCGTGCACTGTGATAGTGTTTCAGACCAGATACAATTGTTGTATGATAGAACAAGGTTGAATGATTTGGGTGTGAGACTAAGATACATGGTGGCAAGACAGGTAGGCTTTATACTAATTAGTGTATTTGTTAAGTTGATATTTGCTTTTGACATCACACTATATGGCTGGTTCTCAATATCACACTATATGGCTGGTTTCAATATTACACTATATGGCTGGTTTCAATATCACACTGTATGGTCAATTCTACTAAAAAGCTGCAGCACTTGTTAAGCTTGTGATTGTAGTTGCGCAGGAGTAGTGCAGTGCTAGAAAAATTATTCTATTAACATTTCCTGCACTTCAGCGGTCATTCTTCAATACTGCAACTGTGCACATCCACCAGCCATGTTACCATATCCAAGGCTAGTACATTAAGATAGGCTATATATATAATATATATTGTTTGCAAAAGTCAGACAAAACTTGTGAGGTCACATTGCGAATAGTTCTCAACGTGGAAGTATTTCAAACAAAAAGAGGGAGTCTTCCTGCGACCACGGACGCTGCAAAGTGTTTAAAAAATTGTTTAATTCAATGTATAGCAATTGCGAAAACCTAAGACAATACTAAAAAGAGGAAGGTTTTATTTAATCTAATATTTTTCTGAGGGTTTTAGTCATTTAGCTCGACTATGTTCAGCCTCACAGGGAATGTTCATGTGCTGCTACTTTCGTTAGAAAACACTTAAACTATTTTGGAGACAGGTAAAGAAGTCTCGGAGTGGTCGTCGGCATCCAGAATGGACAAGATAAAGTCTAAAGCTGGTGTCATTCTTGCTAACAGTCAGGATGTGTTAGAATGGTGGAGTGAATATTTTGAAGAAATGTGTGACTATCGGACGCTGGCACTGAGAGTGAGTCTGATGCTTACTCCACGGTGACGGCGTCTGACGAAGGTATAACTATGGACGAGATGAAAAATGAAAAGTCAGCAGGAATTGATATGATCATGACTGAGATGATCGCACTAGGTGGCATTTACGTCCGGGACCCCAGAGGTCATGCATGGACTGCGCCAGGTGTAGGGCGATCAGTTTGATTAGCTTAGCAGCAAAATTATATGGAAAGGAGAATGAGGGTGAAATCCGATAGAATGCTGTGGGAGGCACAGGGAGAATTTAAAAATCGGTCAAGTGCGAGTCGGACTCGCGCACGAAGGATTCCGTATCACTATCTATAAAAACGGCAAAAAAAATCACGTTTGTTGTACGGCAGCCCCCTTAAATATTTATGTTATTCTATTTTTTTGTATTTGTTGTTATAGCGGCAAGAGAAATACATCATCTGTGAAAATTTCAACTGTCTAACTATCATGGTTCGTGAGATACAGCCTGGTGACAGACGAACGGACGGACAGCGAAGTCTCAGTAATAGGGTTCCGTTTTACCCTTTGGGTACGGAACCCTAAAAATGGAAGGGGATGTACAGAATATGGATCAAGTTTTCTCGTTCCTCAATATTGTGGAGGATCATCTGGCCATAGACCAGAAGGTTTTCTGCGGTTTTTTGGATCTTGAAACGCATTTCATAGGGTTATGTGTGCGGATGGATTGTAGCATATCACCCTGGTTTGATGTCAAAATTAGTGTCAAACTGGGTAGCACGCTATCTGCTTGGCTATTTATTCTGTATCTCTATAGTTGTCTACAGAGAATAATGTCTACAGAGGAGAAGGTCAAGCTGGCGTCCAAAAAACTTCGTGTGCTCAATAGGGCTAAGCAGTACTTCAGTGCGGTACAAAGACTTATAATATACAAGTCTCAAGTCAGACCGTACTTGGAATACTGCAGTCACCTTTGGGCGGGAGCACCATACCAGCTTGGACCGTGTGATTCGATTCAGAGACGAGCTGTGAGAATTGTCGACAATCCTGAGCTTACACACGGTAATGAACCTTAAGTTTAAGGCTCTCCTTAAACTTAAGGGTTTGCCTCCCTTTATGTGTTCTACCCATTGTACAACGGGGTGTGTTCTGAAGAGTTTTTCGAAATGATCCCGACAGCTACTTTTTATAACCGCACCGCTCGTCGACGGCAGGGAGTTCACCCTCACACGCTGGAACCGCAATGGTCGCGTACTGTGCGGTTCCAGAGAAGTTTTCTTCCGAGAACTCTCAAGGTGTGGAATGAGCTCCCAGCCGAGGTTTTTCCAAGGGACTACAGCATGGAGTTCTTCAAGAAATGCGTGAAGAGTTTTTTAGAGGGTCGGCAACGCATGAGTGACACCCCTGATGGTCAAATGTCCATAGGCTTCGGCGACTGTTTACCATCAGGCAGGCCGTATGCTTGATTGCCACCTTAGTGGTTTAAAAAAATAAAAAAGAAACCAGAACCGAAGTAAGTATTACGGTTGATGATGAAGTGTTGGAACTAATGGATGAGATTGTATATGTTGAATGGGCTTCAGCAGGGATGGAAGGTACACCGATGATGTGGAAAGACGAGTGAGTGCTGCGGCGAATAGTGTAAATGGAATGTTGGGA
Organism: Pyralis farinalis; assembly: GCA_947507595.1. Classification (NCBI taxonomy): domain Eukaryota; kingdom Metazoa; phylum Arthropoda; class Insecta; order Lepidoptera; family Pyralidae; genus Pyralis; species Pyralis farinalis. The sequence continues at coordinate 1,671,046 of OX382275.1, forward strand.
AAACGTTTTGGCAATAAAAACTTGAGTCAGAAAGCACAGCTCGCTATACACAATGCAGAGCTGGTGCCAACGCTTACTTATGGAAGTTCTCGCTTCGTACGCTGGGTATGGCAGAGAGAACATGGAAGTAGGATAATCGCGGTTGGAATGCGAGCGTTGCGTAAAATTCGTGGCGTAACGCTTGTAGACCGTTTTCGCAATGATGATGTTAGAAAAAGAGTTGGTCTGAAAGAGAGTGTCGCGTCGGTGTTAAAATAAGAAGAGGCATGCTCTGTTGGTTCGGAGATGTAGATATAATGCAGGATGAAGCAATGACGAAGCAGCTATATAACGCAATAGTGGAAGGATGTAGTAGCCGAGGAAGGCCAAGATTTTCCTTCCATGACTAAATTGATTGTGTTGTATCAGAAGGTGATGTCAGGAGAAACCGGCGAGCGTGCATGGGAAGAGCAATGAATGTTAAAAAAGCGAGTGAGGTGTGTAAGGATCGAGTCACGTGGCGCTCGGTTGTCTCTGCTTACCCCGCAAGGGATATGGCGTGAAGGTATAGTATAATATAGAATATTAATTTCGTTTCACAATAGTTGTTTGGGGGCACACAAAACACTTCTGTCAATACTGCACAAATGTCAAAATAATTTATTAGAATATGATTATATTCCAGTAGACATGCAGCTGTAGTCAAGGTTTTCACCAGAATAGTGAATCATTTATTGTTAATAGCCGTGTTGCAGTGCAGTTGTGGTTTTTTAGTGGAATTGACCTACAGGTGTCTATTGTTGGCCTACAGAGCTGGATAATATAGACATACAATCCACCTGATGGTAACTGTAACCTATAAACAACCCTCCATAAATATTAAATGTGTGCGTTAGAAGGAAAGTATATGTCTGAACCACCAATCCTGGCTTTTTTTAAGTACACCAATCACATTGTGACAGATACACAAAATCTAATAAATGTTTTTTCTAATACTGTGAGGTAACATTAAAACATTGTTTTGACTAAAGTTGCATCAAGTCTTGCATATGAAACTTTATTTTTTTAATTTCGTTTTTGATTCCTTTTTGTAAGCTGTCATTTAGAATACCTACACCAAGACATTGGACCGAGCTTTGCGTGTTCTGTTATGATTTACATGATATGACAGGACAAAAATATGTTAGGATCGCGCCGCTTCAGTGTCGCTTCCTGTCATACCCGCTGTTTGATAAAGCCTTGAATAAAACTTATGGCATTCTAAGCCTGAAATTTTTTTGCGCCCGTTTTGGATTTTCACAGTAGATGAATTGACTGATCCCCCAAGTACAACGTTACTTTCTATTTTGGAAATCAATGAGAATATATCTGAAGATATTTAATAAATGTATACATATTTGTATGTACAGCGTCACACATGGTATGTAAAAGAATTAATAACGTTCAAGTAAACTGTATCAAAATGTTTTGTTTCAGTTGGAGATCGCGTTTAAGAGTCTGTATGCTAATATAGCAGTGTGGCCATTTGGCTCTTCCGTCAATGGCTTTGGCAGGATGGGCTGCGACTTAGATCTTGTGCTTACAAATACTCTGACCGATGAGATGGTATGTTAAAGAAAACATTTTATGGTATGATATTTACGGTTCTCTTTGAGTCTAGGGTGAAATGGAAATTTAACGATCTTCACTTTCTATAAAGCAATGACTAAAGATAAGAAAAATATTGTACAATGTAATTCATTTTCATTATCTATCATTTTTGAGGGTCGGCAACGCATGAGTGACATCTCTAGTGTTGCAAATGTCCATAGGCTGCGGTGACTGTTTGCCGTCAGACAGGCCGTATGCTTGATTGCCACCTTAGTGGTATAAAAACCATTAAATTATTTTATTTCATTCAGGAGTACTTTCCAATATCGTGTTTAATTTAATGGCCCTTTTATTTATTTTATGACTTGAGAGGCTAATAATGCTATTTTAGCACTGATTCAGTGTTTTCGAATGTCTGCAACATTCCTATATTCTGTACTGAATAATTCCAGACCCAGACATCCAGGCGGCTGGTGTATCAAGAGAAGAAATGCGAAGGTGGCGGCGAAGGCCGGCCGAGCCAGCAGCACACAGCGGTACTAGGCGAGCTGGTCGAGCTGCGCGTGGCAGGCGCCGCGCGCGTGATGCGCATCCTGCACGCGCGTGTGCCCATCGTCAAGTACGCCCACGAGCTGGCTGCGCTCGACTGCGACCTCTCTCTGACCAGCACGTGAGTGTGTGAACAATATGACTGCACTCGATGATACTCACAAGCCGGTTCTACTCCTGACTATTAATTCCTAAATGTCTCATTACATACACTACACTATACTGTACTATATGTGCCACTTATATTCTTGGTAGATACTATTTTTAGGGCTGAAGTCCCTTTCAGCCAGCCAAGATAATGTATATTTGGAGTAAGACAGCGAGCCAGTAAACATTGTCATAATGTCGTGCTCCAGTTGTGAATTCTTTTATTATTAAAAGATTTAGTTAAAATATGCGGGCTTGAACCTAGACTAAAGCACTGAGACAGGGCCTCTTTTCTTTTTACGTAGTTACTAATGAAACCTTTTAATCACACAATGTTGTCAGTCTTTTCCTAGATTCGCTCTGAGGATTCCATACCGCGTTATATAATAGTGTTTACAACTAAAAAGAATTAGAAAATAATACTATTTTAATATCCGATATTCGTTTGTACCATCGATCACTTATACAAACTAAACATAAACATAACACGGCGTTCCCTTAAAAACTGCCGAAATCGTATGCCTAGGATGATAAAAAGTTTCATATTTTCAGCAAGTAATTAATACCAGTTTAATATAAAATAAAAGAGCTGTTTTTAATAAAAATAATTTGAAAGGCGGGAAATTTACACGATTCAATTAAAAGGACGCTTAGTGAAGGTGTTAGTTATAATACTGCGTTCGTACCTGATTTAGTCGAGTTACACAATGCCTGTTCTAATCTATAGGAGTAGCTGTTGTTAGTATTACTGTTATATATATTTTTTATTCTTAATGTCGTTTATATTATACGTTCATTTATTTATATAATCATGTTTATTGAGTATTACAATAATGAAAGGATGAATGTTAAAAGAGAGCTCGATGGCGTCGTTGCGCGTCTCATTCTAACCGAACACGCAGGTTAAACAACGTTGACCGCAGCCTGTCTTTGGATGGGTTTATCTATCTCGAGTTTCTCCGTGCTTCAGAGGGCACGTTAAGCCGTCGGTCCCGGCCGTTGTCGATAGATGACAGTCGTTAAGCTAAGTCAGTGGCCCTCGGGTGGCTTGAAATCACTGGCCTCCATCAATCCGCATTTGAGCAGCGTGGTGGAGTATGCTCTAAAGCCCTTCGGTTGAAGGGAGACCCGTATCCCTGCAGTGTGATGAGTAAGGGTTGATGTGGAATGTGAAAGAAGCGAGCAGATATCATACTATTGCATTGTCATCCGACTTACAAATGTGTACAAAGTTTAAATTCAATCGAACATCAGGAACTTAATTGAATATTACTAGCAAAATTTGATCCAACGAGCTTATTAACCAGGGAACTTCATTTTACTTACTTTATGGGTGGATCAACTATTCTTTGCAAAAAACATGTCCCTCCATCAATTAAAAATATTTAACTATGTAAAAACAATAGTTCCACTACCACACACACAAAATGGCGGAATGTCATTGCAGGCATTAATTGCCACAATTGAGACTGTTAGAGCCATCTATGTTTTTATCTATAACTTTTAAGAACAGTAACTTAGCGGACATCTGTTTGGGTATTAGTTTTGGGACACAATTTGTTTATTTTTTTCTAAATAGCAAAATCATACTTAAAAATCTGGGAAGCATTTAAGGGCGTTTAGAAACCGTTGTAGAAAATAACATGAGTAGAAACGAATACACTTTTATATAAAATTATTGCGTACGGGAACTATTGAAGTAGACGTGGGGACAGGAATATTTGTATGGGGAGTGAATCTTGTCACCTAAGTTACCATAAAAGCAATAAAAAATAATTAAAATTATATAGTTGAACGCTCTTTAATATCAATTCTAAGTATTCTAAATTCGATATAAAATTACAGCGAAATATTGTTTTTACATAGTTAAATATTTTTAATTGATGGAGGGACATGTTTTTTGCAAAGAATAGTTGATGTACCCTTATATTAATAGTAAAAGTAAAAAAAAAACAACTCGTTCTAATATGGAAAGTTTAATAGTAGTTTGTAAAAGTACGGGTCTATGCCTTTCCTGTTCGAAAATGTTATAAAATTGTATGAGCGATACGTCACACCATTCGTGTTCTCTGTTTCTCTTACCTTCCAAAATATGTTTATTCTTGTCTTGTTATCATTGACGCTAATGAAACACATAAAAATAATATAAGGCTTTAAATCTTAATGCAAATGCGTAAGGTTCAATTCCTTTCATTGATCGAATACGCTTTTTTAAGTCATATTATTGTGACTTTACGGCATATGTTACATTAACACGTAATGACAAGAAACATACTACAAAATATAAACACGTATATGTTGATTACAGAACCAGCCTATTAACCAACGGTGCCCGGTTGTAATCCTGGCATGTACTAAATTAGTGTTTTCTGATTTATGTACATATTTGTAATTATCACTCGCTATTCGGAGAAGAAACGCGTCGTGAGGAACGCACGCTCACGAAATTATATTACAAAATATGTGTGACCTAACCTAAGAAAGAATCGAACAATTTAGTTCCTAAAACACCTATAGATGACGTGTATTATAAATGTTTATGTTACGTGAATGAATTTCAATTAATTATAAAATTAATAAAATTATTATATAAGTATACATTTGACATGTATAAGGAAAACGGTGTGTGCAGAGTTTATTTGTGTATGTAGCGCACGCGCGGTTGGAACGGCGGGTGTAGTGCAAATGAGATTAAATATGCAAAAAACATTGTCATAACAACCGACTGAGCGCGTGCGTAACACGCTCAGTCGGTTGTTATGACAATGTTTTTACATGATTGTTGTCGAGAAAGATCGCCTTAACGATTAATTAAGTAATGAAGGCGAATGAGGTGTGTAACATGTGCATCTTGAGGTGAATTATAAAAATAACAGGTCTGGCGTGTACATGTCTGAGCTGCTCTGGATTCTGGGCTCGCTGGACGAGCGCGTGCGGCCGCTGACGTTCGCGGTGCGGCGCTGGGCGGCGGCGGCCGGTCTCACGAATTCGCACCCCGGCCGCTGGATCACCAACTTCCCGCTCACGTTGCTCGTGCTGTTCTTCCTGCAGCAGAAGACCAGTGACGGCTTCGTGCTGCCCTCCGTCAACAACTTAGTCAATAGAGCAGGTGGGATTATTTTTTTGATATATGAAGAGTATCGCACGCCAATCAAACGACTGGGCGGAAAATTTTGGACTATCGAGAAAAATCCAATAGAAAAAGATGTTAATTTGCATCTACTTTTACCTTCCCAGTATTTTTTAAAGTCAATACAACTTCATCTTCTCGTGATATTGTAGTTTTAGAACATACACCAGCAAAATAATCATTAATATTTGAAAAGTGTAGTACGTTACGTACGACGTTTGACGGGTACGTGCCCAAACAGATTGAATGTTGTCTACTCTGTTACATGCAGTATTAAAAATGTGCCCATCTATTTTAGAAAGCAATCTGAAAAATTATAGTTACTCATTGTATTCAATCTATTCTCACTGATTTTTTAAGGTGATCTATCTATATTTTGCCATCAAATCTTTTGCGGAGTAGGTAGAGGGAATCGAGCACCATATTTGAGAGCGCATAAATTAAGATACTTTCGTAAAGACTATTTGTGTACGGGGCCCACGGAGCGCATGACAGACTTTTGCTTGAACGGTTTTTAAAATATGTATTTTAACATTTGTCCAGGCAACGATGACATTCGGACAGCAGAGGACAACATCAACTGCACGTTCCTCCGCGACATGAACAAATTGCCGAGCGAGTGTTACGGCCAGAGCCAGTCCACTCTCCAGATGTTGCTGCTGCAGTTCTTCGAGTTCTACGCACAGTTCGACTTTCAAGAAGAGGCCATCTCGATAAACGAAGGGCGCGCCCTCAGAAAACCTAACACGTCACCTATGTACATCGTCAATCCTCTGGATCAAACAATGAATGTGAGCAGAAATGTAAGCTTCGATGAATGCGAGCGGCTCAAAATGGAGGTTAGGAACGCAGCGTGGCAGCTGGAAGCCGAATTAGAAGGACAGAAATCAGAAGGCTGGGGTCTCATCGGGATTATAGAGAAGAAGGCTTCGAGAGGTTTAAAGAAACTGTTGAGAGTGGGCAACTCGCACAGACTCGTTTCAGTAAAAGACTTATTCAGTGATAAAGAAGACGAGTTATCTGAAGGTGGTCAGAGTAGTAAACTACAAAACCTGAGGCGTAAGAGTGATAAAGTAGATGAAAGTGTTAGAGAGATGAAAGATAATCTCGTTAAAGAGATTGCCAAAGTGAAAAAGGACCAAAAAATTAAGTTCAAAAATAGCCAAGTAGCCAGCGAAGTGTTTAGAATACGAAGAAATAAGATGGTGTGAGATTGTTTATGTACAGTGTGAGTGGAGTCCTGCACTTAACACTGTACGCTTCGAATAATGATAGACAAGAAACGTAATTCCTAATAAATGAAGATATTAAAGTATGCCCTCGGCGTCACGCGGCCGGGACGAGCACAGCGCCGGGCTGCCCGGGCACTGGTCGATATGGAAAAGCAAGTTATACAAACACATTTCATAATTCCGGTGTTAAAATGTTCTATTTCCCGAGTAGACAAGTATATAGGATTCACAAACCATTTACCGAGTTTCCAATGGGAGTACTTCGCACGGTGAAAAAAATACAAACGCGTGCTTTAAATTTCTGGCAAATAAGTTTTAGCTTTCAAATTAACTTTTATCGGGGGTAGTGTTTGAAAAGGTAGTAAGAAACAAACGACATGTTCATGCACACAAACGTTTGTGTGCATGAACATGTCTGTTTGTCTCGGTCTGTATGTTAGAGAGGTAGGGCGCATCAAAGCAGCCCGACTGGGGAAGTACCTCCACTTCCATACTATTACTAAACCACTGCGTTATTATTCTGACTCCACGGTGTATATACGAATGAATGCTTTTACTTCAGGAGAACTGTTCAATTAGTCGCTATCCATGGCCGGCACTCTCAACTTATGCAAAATAGGAAAGATACCCACCACTAAATATCTAAATTTATGAAAGTTTATTTCGCATTTAAATAAGTGAACATTAAATGTGATTAAATTAAGAATCATTAAAATTAAAAATTTGAGAACTGCCTCTCATCGTTATACTTACACGTTTAAATTACTGTTTGACATCACGGAACCCATTGGGGTCCACTACGAACAGGAGGTTGGCAATCAGAAATCAGGCCGGCGCTAGTTCGCATGAATTAATCGGCAGCGGAAGCACACAAAGTAGTTTACATCAACTTGCGAATCAGGCAGTTGTTGAAATTTATTTCATAATTTTACGGCACTAGCTCCATAAGGTTACACTTTTTTCCTTCATGTTACAACAGACACAAATATTTATTTGCTGGCACTATAAACAGAATCGACATGCCTGCCAAATCACAAGCGTAAATTGTTCTGGCGATCGTCAGTTGGCGATACATTTGTTGTGATAACTTTGTCTGTGATATAAAATTGGTTCTGTCATTTTAATTTAATTCCTTATTTCAAAATTTATAATACTATATTATTGGTGGTAATCTTCTCGAATTGAGTTTGAGGTGGTTTTAAATAAATATCACCTTATGGTGATTAGCTGGGCGTTCAGAGGAGAGTACCGGCCGGGTTTGGGCGAATGTGTTGAAAGTGACCGTTCGAGAATGGTTTCATGCGCATCTGCGTAAAGATAGGAGTCATCCATCGAGCACAAACTCAATAATCATGTATCAAACGATATAATATTTATCAGAGAATATACATTCGACACCTTTATACACACTTTAGTATGTGCAATATTGTAATGAATATGTACAGGCGATGTGAACTATTCAGTCAAGTAGTGCATTCGGACATCCAAAAAGTAATTCAAATTTATCATAATGAATATAAAAACATAATTTTAAATAAATAAATCATTCAATGACCCAAAATTATGTATAAAGTTTATTTATGTAAACTTCACATTATGTGATCTCAGAGTGCGTGACGTCATTTGTGTGTAAACAAACTACCAACCGTAAATGCTATTACAATCGAGTACTATTTGTAAGTTTGTTTGTGGTCAGTGACGTCGCGCGTTCTGAGGTCACATGTTTATTTTTGTACAACGTCGGGAGACATACAAGGATACGACCCATCTGATACAAAGCAGCTGCCGTCGCCTATGAACGCTTGAAATAGATTAAGTATCACTAGCGCCACCTCTGTCGCTAACACGGCAACTCCATTGGAGCTTACTGGTTACCAGTATGGAAAGTACCTCCATCTAACAGACTGTAGCCAAATAACAATTCCCTAGAGGGCTGTTGCATTCCTACAAGTGAGTGGAGTTACCACTAAGCTCGTAATTCAGAACAGAATTAATTTCACCTCACTAAACATGACGAAAGTAATTTCCGAACTGTTAGAAATGCCAAGCAGAACTTTGAAAATGTTGACATTATGTTAGAATACGTCACGTATTGTAACTATTATATTCTTCTTCATTCTTATGTGTGTATGTATCCTATGGACTCCAAATCATCAGATTAGCCCGGCAGGTGATCATGAGAAGTTTGGTAACGATCGCACCACTCGCGCGCGCCATCGGGCCGCAAGTATTTCATAAAGTAGATACATCAATCGACTGATCTAACCAGAACTGATTAATCCAAGGCGTTATAAGGCACACGGGCAAACGGCTGTTTGTATGTGGGAGCACGAACGAATCAAATTTCATAATTGGTTGCGGCGTTGTCTGTTTGCACGTTGCGCCCTTATAATATATCTAATTCACGTGTTTTGTTGATTATGTAAGATTTGTTTATTATCAATTATGTTTGTAGTGCGAGTGAGAAATATACACGTATAAATTTTCAAAGCATTTTTATTCACATATATTAATATTTGCTTAATTTATTTACAAATAACTCGATTTTAGGATTAATTACATCGCTATTGGACACCTTGTGGCCTTGTAACATTTGTTTGAACATGGTAACATTATTATTGCACAGTTTGTCTATGGTCCACCTGTACACGCCTCGTTCCATCGCGCACGTGACGGCGTCCATCGCCTGCCCCGGGGCGTTTTGTAGTTGTATGATTTTTTCCGCACATTCCGTAGTCCAAATGGTCTCTTCAAGGAATATGTTGTACCTTTCGTTTTGATCGAACACACGACACTGAAAACAATATTAATTATTTAAAAATTTATTTATTTAGAAGTATGCCCACTGGCGAAGTACCTTCAACTAAAGTACCAACGCGCGAGCTACTTTGTATTGCAAACGTCAAGGGGCTACGGTAGCTACTTTGACGATAATATTAACTTTTGAAGTTATACTTGTTTTGGCGCGTTAGGGGAAAATTAGTAAATTTTTACGACACATTTAAAATTGTCACCATGAAGTTGGTTGATAAAACACAGCAGTTCTGATTGCTGGTAACCTCACTCCCATTCGCAGGAACAACCTTCCAAGTACTTGTTATTTGGCTGGCGTCTTAGTCAAACGAGCGCACTATCGTAACCAGGCCGATTTATACGCCCTACCACTCTTTCGCCAGAGCCTCGGAATGTTTGTTCATTTCCGGGGCAACTAACCCGAACGTGATGTTCAGGTATGCTTGGCCCTGATTCTATCGAAGGCAGTAAGCTTTTCACCCAGTCTAACGACTATAAGAAGTAGGTAGAAGTTTACAAGATCAAGGAATACATCATGTATCTATATGTTCACGCCAAGTCCCTTGCCGGGTAGGCAGAGGGACCTAAGCGCCACATGACTCCTTCATTCTGACGAGCTCGATGGCTCCGTCGTGAATGACGCGACTTTGACACCAACGCTCGTGGCTTCGATTTCCACAAAAGAAACATTTGTGTGCATGAACATGTCTGTTTGTCTTGGTGTGGATGTTTTAAGAGAGGTAGGGCACATCAAAGTGGCCCGTCTGGGGAAATACCTCCACCTCACAGAAAACCGCAGCCAAATAACAACTCCCTAGAAGATTGTTGTGTTCCAGCGTATGGAGTGAGGTCACCAGTATTTAGTTGCTGTGTTAGCAGCAGAGGTAGCATGGAGCGAGTAATACTTATAAGTATTGCAAGCGTTCATTGCATAATCGGTTTACATCAGGTGGGCCGTATGCTTGTATCCCTCTCGATGTCGTATAAAAAAAAGGCAGTATGCCGTCCCCTGGGGCGATCGCCTCCGATGAAGCCTTACCGGCCAAAAGCAATCCCTAGGTGGTGTTTAGTCAGCAAGTCTGACATAACTCGTACGACCTTCCGTAAGTATCCATAAGGATTCACCAACTACCTCCCATTATTGCCCCCTCAGAAGAAGACTGACGCGCGATTTTAGTTGGTTAGTACCTCTTTTATGGGTCAACGTTTACGTCAGGCGTTAAAAAACCGTTGCAGTTGTCTCACCTCTTTCCGGCGAAGGCCCACGAGGGGCAATTTAATAGTCAGTGTGATTGATTGAGATGTCGTCGTTGCGCGTGTTATTCTAACCAAACACGCAGGTTAAGCAACATCGGCTGCAGCCTGTCTAGGGATGGGTTTACATATCTCGAGTTTCTCCGTGCTTCGTAGGGCACGTTAAGCCGTCGGCCCCGGCTGTTGTTGATAGATGACAATCGTTAAGCTAAGTCAGTCGTCTTCGGGCGGCTTGAAAACACCGGCCTCCGCCAATCGACAGTTGAGCAGCGTGGTGGAGTATACTATACAACGTCGGGCAGGCATACAAGCATTCGGCCCATCTGATAGAAAACGGTTACCGTAGCCTATGAACGCTCACAATATTAAGCATCACTCGCGCGATGCCACCTCTGGTGCTAGTACAGCAACCATTAGGAGCTTACTCGTGACCTCACTCGCGCATGAACACAACTACAAAGTTGTTATTTGACTGCGGTTTTCTGAGGTGGAGGTACTTCCCCAGACGGGTTGCTTTGATGCGCCCTACCTCTCTTCACTTAGACCAAGACAAACAGACTTGTTCATGCACACAAATGTTTGTCCTGTGGGAATCTAACCCACGAGCGTTGGTGTCAAAGTAACGTAACAGCGCGTTTCGCCTCTGCGCCACCGAGCTCGTCAACGTGTCAGAGCTCATCAGTTGAAGGGAGACCGGAGTCCCTGCAGCGGGACGAGTAAGGGTATCTCACCTCGTCACTAATCTCATCCGTGAGGCACACCTCGCACTTGTAGTCCAGCAACGCGAGCACCACCAGCAACGCCGTGCCGTCCACGTCCTCGGCCGCCGCCATCCTGACTTCCTCCGCCGCTCTGCTGGGCACCACGCGAGCGGGCGCGGCGCGCGGTGACGTCACCACCATGACGTCAGCGACCCGCTGGCGGAGGGCGTCGTCGTCGTCCTCGAGTAGTGTGGCCGCCGTCGCCCACAGCGTCGCCTTGAATTCGACTAACGAAGAAACGTATAGCTACAGTCTTTCCCGTAAAAAAAACAGTTGTCCCGTGTATAAACAGGCATCTGCGGAAGACCAGCGCCGCGGTGTCAGACGACCCCACGGCTTGTGCTGAGTAGATGCCTATTTGTTGTATTATATATTATTTACTTGCTTTAGGTTTTGAATGTTAGTGATTACATGTGAGGCAACAAATAAACCATTTTCTTTCTTCTTAATTGAACACGCAGGTAAGGATAGTCAACTGCAGACTGTCGATGGATGGGCTCATTACGACGCCGGTGGCGGAGTGGCTACACTAATACAGAGACTCGTCGGTTCGATTCCCACACAGGACAAACATTTGTGTGCATGAACATGTCTGTTTGTCTCGGGAGAGTGGTAGCATCAAAGCAAACCCGATCGGAGGTCTTCGCATCGTAGAACACCGTAGTCAAATAACAATTCCCTGTATGTTGTGATCCTGCGAGTGAGTTAGCGAGTAAACGCAGACCTCCGCAGTGTAACAACGTGGCGGGGTATGCTTAAAAATCCGTTAGTTTCAAGGAGACCAGTGACTCTTCCAGTAGAAGGTTGACTACGGATTGTTAGGGTGTATGTTTTTTTTTTGCATACAAGCATACAGCCCACCTGATGAACCTTAGCGTATAAACGCTTCCAATATATTAAGTATCACTCGAGCAATGCCACCTCAACTGCTAACACAGCAACTCCTTAGGAGCATACTGGTGATCTCACTCACACGCAGAACACAATCCTCTAGAGAGTTATTTGGCTGTGGTTTTCTGTAAGGTGGAGGTACTTCCCTAGATAGGCTTAGATGCGCCCTACTTCTCTTAAAAACATCCAGACCAAGACAAACAGACATGTGCGTACCCGCAATATTTGTATTGTTTGGATATCGAACCCCCGAGCGATGGTGTCAAATTAGCGTTACTTGCCACCGAACTCGTCATGCATTGTATGTTACTTTACTTGTATTACGTATCTTGAATTTTTATATTTTTAAACGGACGGATTGACAAATAGTGTAGCTTTAATATGCCCGTGTTAGTTACGGAACCCTAAAATACTTACATTTATTTTCCTCACTCAATTCTCCCAAATCCATCTTCAGCAACTCCTCGAAGTTCCTCTCGAGGAAGCCTACCGCGACGGCCCTCGTATCTTCGCCGTTATCAGACGAACTACAAGCAAACATCGTCCTTAACACATCCAGAACCGTTCCTTTGCTTATATCCAAATCCTTCAGCTTCTGCGTAACAAACGTAGACACACTCTCCAAGTACATATGGGTCATATTCTCGTGCTCGACTCGAATCAATTCCAATAACTTCTGCACGATTACTTCATTTGAAATGTCCTCAACTTTAGTCTTAACTTGCACTATGTACCTTTGAGTGTCTCTCTCTAAAGTGAGTACTTTCAGCACCTTTTGCGTGCACTCTAAGTGCTTATTATGTTTCAACACATTACACAGGGCTTGAAGGTACTCGGAATTCTCCCTAATTCTGGGTAAAATATGCTCGTTGGGTAATATGAGTAAATGCTTTTGAAATGGATCTTCTGGCGGTAGACTGTTGTGTAAAATAAGCAGGTAATTTAAAGTAGCTTGTACCACTTCATACATGCAGTGCGACAGTCCCCTCTGTACCACCAGTGGGATGTCGTCTTGTTTGTATGTCGTCAGCACCACCAACAGTAGGCCCAACGTGTTCGACGTACACAGTTCTCTACCGGGTGACACTGCAGTTGTCTTTGTGTCGAATATTAACTGCTTTAGAATATTTTCGACGTTGCTTATGAAATCTTCCGTCATAAGTGTTGGGAACCTAGTGGAGAAAATACAAGATATCAATATAACAGTAGAAAAAATAAAGTCACCCGCCTAGATGGGATTCGAAGCCACGACCTCTTGATTGTCGCCATCTACCTACTATGTCATATACTACTTTAGCAGGCATGTCAGAGCTACTCAGAAGGTTGTGACGGCGGCGAATTCTTCCATATTTTGACGTGACATTTGTGTTAAAACAAGTATAAAATCATTTATACATATATAAAATATGAAAAAATATATCCCAGCGCCGCCCTACCGCTGGTCAGCTCAGTAATTATTAATAATAAAAACCAGCGCGTTTATTCAATATAACCAGCGGTCGGCCAGTGGTCCAAATTCACTTAATTTCTCTCTAATTCATTTAATTTTTAAGTTTGGACGTTTGAACAACTAACATACAGTGAGACTTCATAATGTGCACATATTCAATTTCAATATTTTAGGGTCGGCAACGCATAAGTGACACCCCTGGTGTTTTAAGGGAGAATTCAAGGGAGAATTACCAGGCGTTTAGGCGGTTCTGCAATCTACATTATTGGAATCGATGTGTTAGGTAACAACTCACAGTTTAGATCCCAATAGTGTTAGATATTTGATAATCCGTGGTGCACGGCAGTTGAGCTTCACTTGACTAGCCATCTCTTTGAGGTTTTAAATGCCTTATTTGTCATATTGCTATCTCTCACTTTGCCAAGAGGGGAAGTCAATTGCAAAACTTCCTACTCCTACAAATTTCTTCTGATTAAATTCGTTGTGAGTTCCAAGGCAGCTGTAGTTTAACCCTCGGGACGGCAATGGACTTCACTGTTCATTGCCTTTTTTGTGGTCGCCGCTGTTAATTCTGGCTACACAGGAGACACAGTGGTGGGTATGAGTGGTGGGCCTGTCCCGTAAACCCCTGGTGTTGCAAATGTCCATAGGCTACGGTGACTGTTTACCATCAGGCAGGCAGTATGCTTGATTGCCACCTTAATGGTATAAAAAAAAATTAAAATGGGGGAAACTTAATTTAATTTAATTATTTAATCTTGTCGACAAATACTAAAAAATAAAAATACATTAACTTACACACATACAAACAAAAAGGTGTAACTTTTAAACTAAATGATCTATCACGAAACAACACGAAATATCATGAAACAACTCAATACTGATTGGAAGTAATTGACCGTCTCCATAAAACCAAAACTGAGGAGTACACTGCGCTCAATTGAAAATTATGATGTTATTTTTTTTCAGTATAAATCTGTTTTTTTTTACAACAATTATTCAATTTCTCAATAAAACGCCCTCTATACCCACGTTTTTTATTACATTAAGTTATTCTCCGTCGTATTAGGTACCTAATAGTAAAACATTCCGTGTTTATACCAAGATGTTACCATTTCTTATCAACAATCCAAAAGAGAGTAATAAATGACGCGACCGGAGTGCCATCATTTAACAGTAACTATATTTACATGCAATTTGATCTAACCTGCTTTGTGTGCTTCCGCCACCAATTAGTTCATGCGGCCTAGCGCCGGCAATGTAAATTTGACTTTCGCAAAATAACGCCTGAATCTATTAGTAACTATATTACAAAGAAATTATATTTCGAAAGACGTATCTCCTAATCTAAGGTCTAAGGCTAAAGGTTCTCTCTGGGTTGTGGAGCTCCGGGTCACACTCTGGTATATATCTGGTATGGTATAGTATCTTCTCCATATCTTTAGTCTTAGGCAGCGGATCGCGACATTCCTAGTGGATTAGGAGACGGAATAACGCGAAGAAGAAGTAATTTTTTTATACAACGTCGGAACGCACGCTAGCATACGGCCCACCTGATGTAAAACGGTTACCGTAACCTATGAACGCATGTAGTACTTTAAGTATCACTCTCGCGATGGCACCTCTGCTGTTAACTCAGCAACAGCAGCAACTTAGTAGGTGTCCTCACACACACACACAAACAAATCTCCAGGGAATTATTTGGCTGCGATTTTCTCTGTGGCGGAGGCACTTCCCCTGACGGGCTGATTGATGCGCCCTACATCTTAAAACAGCCCAGCACAAGCCAAACAGACACGTTCGTGCACACAAATATCTGTCCTGTACGGGATTCGCACCCACGAGCGTTGGTGTCAAACTAGCGTAACTAATTCCCGCGCCACCGAGCTCGTTGGATTAGTACACGAGTGATAGAATTAATTAATGTCAACGTTCAACATTATTATCTCATGGTTACAATTTGATTTATATTGCATTTGGTTGGTATGTGCTACTTAGGTTTCGTCTGCCCTAGCGGCCAAACATGTAGAACTAAGAATTTCAAGAGAGGTAGGTCGCATGAAAGCAGCCCATCTGGCGAAGTACCGAAACTTCCCAGAAAACCGCAGCCAAATAACAACGTCTTGGAGAGTTGTTGCGTTCCTGCCAGTGAGGGAGGAGTCCTCCTAATGGACTGGTAAGCTCTTAAGTGAGTTACCGTGTTAGCAGTTGAGATGGTATCGCGCGAGTGACAATGTGTTGCAAGCGTTCATAGGCTACGGTAACCGCTCTACATCAGGTGGGCCGTATGCTTATGTATCTCCAGACGTTGTATAAAGAAAACAATATTGAACTTGTATCCATGTAAACACACGTGACTGACTGAGTAAAAAAATTTGAATCCAAGACGCTACATGTGAAAGCTGCACTCACCACCACACCACGAGGTTGACCATCTTGACATATTCATCAGCGATGAGGTAACACGGCCTGTGTCCGACGGCCTGCTCCAGTATCCAGACGGTGCGCGCGAGGCAGGCCGCGAGCCGCGCATTATCCGCCTCGAGGTCAATGCAGGACGGCTTCGAGGCGAGCAGTCGCGTCAGCTGCAGCAAGATGCCATGGCAGTAGTTCCGTTTGATGCCACTGTCCTTGATTATTGTCAGCAGGTTTTCGAGATGTGCACCATATCTGTGGAAGTAACATAATGAATGAATCAATGTAAACTTATATTGTTTACTACCTAAGGTGGAAAAGCATGCGGTCTATCCGATGGTAAGCAGTTACCGTAGTCTATAGTCTCTTCACCAGGGTATCTGGCATCAGGCAAAAAAACCTTATATCGTCTTTTTTGAAGAGCGTGACGCTGTCGTCCTTTGAGAAATCTCGGCAACGAGTGCATTCTACAACTTAAGAATTGTCAGAAGAAAATTGCCCCAGAACCTAACAGTACGTTACCATTATGATTTCATTGTCTTCTTAGCATTTTTCAATTTTTCTAATCCACTAGGATTGGCGAGGTCCGCTACCTTATCCTCAGGACTTGGCGAAGATAGTGATTTTGACTTGGAGCGACTGTCAGACCTCCGCAACCGAGAGGGAAAACCAGATCATTGTTAGGTGAGGTCACACGTCAGTGAGAGTCAATCAGTCTGATGTCATACTTTCTTGGACGTGCAGGTTTCCTCACGAGGTTTTCCTTTCCGCAAGTGATAATTACAAATTATGAATTAGTACATAACTCCAAAAAAACGAATTTAGTGGTACACACTACGCCAGGATTCAAACCCGGAACCGTCGGATTATAGAAAGGTTCTTTATTCACTGAGCTATCACTGCATATATATATATATATGCACGTTATTTCAGAGTTGTATGTATATCTTCACGCCAAGTCCCTTGCGGGGTAGGCAGAGAGAACCGAGCGACATAGACGCGCTCCTTACACACTTCATTTATTTATTTATTTCAGAGTTCATTCCAAAAAAAATCAAATGCCTTAGAGTACTAATTATACAAATTTCCTATTAAGCTTTAATAAAAGCCTATGGCAGGGGGCTTCAAAACAACTTTGTTACGCAGGCCCAAATATAATATTTAATACAACCAACAAAGATAAGATATTCGCTTGTGTTGTATTGGGAGTTATACTGACTGTTGGGGATGTATGAGGGGCACGCAAGCCTCGGCGGCCAGCCGGCGCGTGTGCAGCACGGGGCTGGCTGCGGCGGCCAGCACGGCCGGCACGAACGCCGCCAGACGCAGCGAGGACTCGGTACCCTCCAGCGACGACGGATACAGCCGCCCCAGAAGCACCAGCACCGGGTACAGAGACGGACGCAACTCGCTGCCGAACTCCGTGGATTCTTTCAGCTTTTCCTTTTAAAACAAAGACTTTTATAATGAGAGATTCTAATTATCTATCCATAAGTTCACGCCAAATCCCTTGCGGGGTATCACCTCACTCGCTTCTTTCACATTCATTGCTGTTCTCATGCATGCAGTCGATTTCTAAGGATCTTGACATCACCTTCTGATAAAACACTATCAATTTGATCATGGTAGGTAAGCCTTGGCCTTCCTCGGCTCCTACATCCTTCCACTTTTGTATGTCTTGTTATCTGTTTCGTCATTCTTTCATCCTGTATTCTTTCTACGTGTCTGAACCAACGGAGCATGCCTCTTCTTATTTTAACACCGACGCTCTCTTTCAGACCAACTCTGTTTCTACCATGATCATTGCGAATATGGTCTACAAGCGTTACGCACTTTTATATATATGTCGGGAGGCATATAAGCATAGGGTCCACCTGATGCGAAATGGCTATAGTAGCTTACGAACGCTTGTATTACAAGGTTTTCATGGCATTCTTTCGCGAGCTGGAAGTGCTTCTCCAGTCGCGCTGCTTTAATGCGCCGAAAGAGCGGTACCTTTCGCCCAGAGCTTCGTTTCAGAGGTTCGCTTTGACTGTAAATATTAGTCTAAATAGAGTCACGTACATTTGAAAAAATGTGATAGTTTTTGGCGCCAAAGTTAAATGGTGAGTAAGTTAAATTTGAATTATCGAAATGCGGGCAATTTGATCTATAAACATCGTGTGCTTCACTACCCGTAAGTTCGTGAGAACTAGCGCCGGCCGGCACCCATCCACCGTACTAGTTTATGTATGTCTGCCGTCGTTGCCACGGCTGCTCAGATAGTCTCTGCTTAGTTCTAAAGTAGTTACCGTAACCTATTAACGCTTGTAATACATTAAGTATTACTCGCGCGATGCCTCCTCTGCTGCTAACATAGCAAGTAATTAGGAGCTTACTGGTAACTTCACAAAAGAACCCTCTAGGGAGTTATTATTTGGCTGCGGTTCTCTGTGAGGTGGAGGTACTTCTCCAGACGGGCTGTTTTGATGCGCCCGTCCTCTCTTTCCTGTAAACGTAAGTTGTGCAATACCACGTGAGTTTATTATGAATCAAAAGCGTGGTGTGTATAGTTACCATCATGAAGTCGTAGAGGCGCGGGTACCTGATGAAGAAGACGCGGCCGGTCATCTTGTTCCTGGCGCTGGGCCCGCCGCCGCCGGCCCGCGCGCGCCACACGCCGAACACGCGCGTCATCAGAGCGCTGAACGCCAGCGTCGACGCATTACGCTCCTGCACAATACGACGGCATATTTTAACATTCACCTGATTGCGGGCATCCAATCTGGAGAGTAATGTTTTTTTTATATTACGTCGGGAGGTACAAGGATATGGCCCACCTGATGTAAAGCGGATACCGTAGCCTACTGGTGACTGGTAGCTTACTGGTGACCACACTCACACGCAGGAATACAACAACCCTCTAGGGAGTTGTTATTTGGCTGCGGTTTTCTGTGAGGTGGTACTTCCACAGACGGGCTACTTTGATGCGCCCTACCTCTCTTAAGAAGTGTGTAAAATATATTAATAAATGTATTTACTGATGATAATAAGTGTCCGAAAAAAGGACCGATCATTGCTAAAAAAATACAAGTGAATATTAACGAATAAATATATCAGTACTTAGCTTTTTTTTTATTTTGAAGTTAATTTCCGTCGCTGCTCCATTGATATTTTTAATTTAGATAAAATAAAATGCACGTAACCTGCGTATAGGTTACAGTTGCAGTAAAACTTCTTGTTAATGTAAACCCTTGTACAGATTCCACCTCACAACACATGTCAAGTGGAATCTGTACAAGTGTTTACAAAACAACATGTCTTCTAAATTCCACCAAGCGGCAACAATCAACATAAAAAAGAAGTAAAACTACTTTGACTGTTGTGGCAGGCATTAGTAAAAAGATTAAACATCAAATAAATATGTGTTAATAAAATGTAGACTACGAATTGTTCATTTACTGATATTATAATTTATATTATGAGTAATAAAAGATCGCTCTTTAATTTTACAACGTCGAGAGGCATACAAGCAAATGGCCTGCTTGATGTAAAGCAGTTGTCGTATCACCACTTTCAATATAGCGCGTATTGCTCGTTTGGAGCTTACTGGCAACCCCGCGCAGGAGCAAGATATCCCTTCAGGGATTTGTTACTCGTCCGCTGTTTTCTGTGAGGTGGAGGCACTTCTCTAATCGGGCCGCTTGATGCGCCCTGCCTCTCAAAAAAAACATCCAAAGCAACATAAACAGGCGTGTTCATGCAGATAACTGTTCGTTCTGTGTGATAATCGAACCTACGAGCCTCGGTGCAAAAGCATTGTCTATCGTTCACATGCTGAGGAACATACAGCTGTTTAAATGTTAAATATATATTTCCCTGTAGTTGCTAACTGTAGGAATAAGATTTATCTATATTACTAACCAATGACTCATTGTTTGTCGAAATAAACTGATTCATTATTATTTCTATCGACTCCGCCACCGAGCTCGTCATATGTACTATATAAATGGTGTACGTTACTCCAGCAGGGAAGTGTCTCCTGGAGTGATATGAGTGGAATGAATAATTAGTATGTAATCTGGTGTAAATGTGCGCCGCATAAAAAAATGTAGTCGTTTTGCGAAAAAACGATTCCTGGTGGAGTAACGTTGTTTCAGCAGAAAATTTCTAAACGAATGCTAGGTGAGAGAAATATTGTGCACGGGCAGAGAGCTTATATTTGTGCAAAAATGTGCGCCCAAAATATACATTTGTGCGTCTTCAGGTTTTCGAGATATTGCATTTCCTGCCGAAGTAACGTTTTGCAGAATCGTGTATCTCTTATACAATTATATGTGCGCCTGTAGAATTAACATTCACGAGTAGCTCTTGATTTGTGCGTATTTGTGACAGACAAATATATTTATAATTTTCAAGTAATCGCGTTTTTTTGAAAAAAAAAAACCGAAAAAAATTCGTAGCGCCTAAATGTGAAAACGTATAAACTGAAAACTGTATGAGTCCTTTTCTACACTTATAATAACCATACAATGTTTCAAAAGTGTACATACATGAGTTGTTGAATAATATTACTATAACTCAAATCGACGGCATCTTTGACGTCAACACAAGAAACCGTCTCAACCCGAGTTGTGTGGGTGTAAACTAAAAATTAGTGCGTTTAGTTAAATAATACAGTGAACATTTTCAGCTTGGATTGTTTTGACTATAATCAGATATAAACAAAAACCAAAACATGGAAACAACGGCTGGTTATCCGACTAAATTGGAATGACTACAAAAAAGCGAGAGATATATCGATGACCTTTTTTGGCACCATGGTCAATGATAACCAAGTGATTATATATTATTAAATAATTATGCATAGGTGATAAGTAATTTTCAAAGCCACTAACCGCCCAAGTGTCTCCCTCGAAGCCACTAAGCGCCACCATGATGCCCTCGCCGACATAACCCGCCACACTCTCGTCCAGCGCAGAATTACGGAATAGTGCTCGAAGTATATTCAAGCTATGAATCCTCATTTCTAACTCATGGCTATGGGATTCTTGACTGTTACTGTGGGTTTCTTGACTGTTACTGTGGGATTCTTGACTGTTACTGTGGGATTCTTGACTGTTACTGTGGGATTCTTGACTGTTACTGTGGGATTCTTGACGGTTACTTTGGGATTCTTGGCTATTAAAGTGGGATTTTTGACCATCATGGCAAGTACTGTGGGATTCTTGATTACAACTATGGCAGTTTTGACTAGTAAGACATTGAGAGTCTGTAATTTTCTCACTTTGTATTGAAAAATCTGTATTATTACAGTGTGACTCTCGTTTGACACTGTGTTCTAATAAATAATTTGATGTTTCGTTGATGTTCGTCTTTCCGCTGTAGGATAATTTCGAGCGGTACTTGACGAGAGAAGGAGGACTAGCGAGATGGAGTAACGTGGCCATACACTGGTGGAAACATTTAGGATTCCCTTCAACCTGGAGTTCTGTGGTAACTAAAGCCTGTAATTAAAGTAATATGTGATATTACAGTATATCATACAAATATGGGCTGTGTATACAGATCAGCTAGGCTAGACACATACAAAAAAATAAAAAATAAACTTTATCTACCCTTAGACTCTCGCGGGTACTATTTCTTTGTTAAAAGATTTAGACGTGATTTTGCGAAAGTTTCTAAAAAAAATCTTTGGTTAAGATTAAATTGCCTGACTATATTTGTATACAATTTTGGGAAGCATAAGGCTCACCAGATGTAAAGGCGTTAACCGTAGCCTATGAACGCTTGTAATACATTAAGCATCACGCGCGATGCCACCTCTGCTGCTAACACATCAACTCCTTAGTCCCTCCAGGGAGTTGTACTTAGACATGTTTCACATTTTTTTTAAATAAAATCTTATTATATATTTTTCCATACTCTTAGTTTTCGAGCAGTGATAGCCCAGCGGATAGGGAACCGGCCCATTGACCACCTGGTCCCCGGTTCGACCTGGCGTGGCGTGTACCACTAAATTGGTGTTTTCCGATTTATTTACATATTTTTACATTTGCTGGGCGGTGAAGGAAAACATTGTAACGAAACCCACACGTCCAAGAAACTATATTTCGAAAGACGTGACCTAATCTAAGAAAGATCTGGTTTTCCCTCTGGGTTGTGGAGGTGTGACATAGTCGCCACGTATAAAAAAATATCTTCATCAAATCCTTACGCTTAGGTAGCGGATCCTGCCAATCCCAATGCATTAGAAAACGGAATAACTCTTAGTTTTCGGCGAATAGGATTGCAGTATAAATGTATACCTGTATCATGAAGGGCAGGCCGGCGCTGCGGCGGGTGGCGCACAGCGAGCCCTGCCGGCTGCCCGAGGCTATAGCCTGCATCAGGGAGGCCAGCCAGCGCCGCGGCAACTCGTGCAACTCGCGGGACCGGGAACGCCATAGCCTAGTTGATAAGGAATATTGGGCTTTAAAACACCGCTCGGATGGCAATAAGATTATGGTTAGCCTGATAGCCATCACTGACTATAGCCTAATGCCCACAGGGACATTTGCCCATACCGCCAACGCATGAGTGACACCCCTGGTGTTGCAAATGTCCATAGGCATCGCTGATTGTTTACCATCAGACAGGCCGTATGCTTGTTTGCCATAAAATAGTTTGGTGTAAAAGAATAATAAACCCGAGTGCTCCAGATAGTCGATCAGGGCCTTCGTCTCCGGCGTGTCTTCGTCGGTCGGAGTGGAAAGTCAAGAAGGCCTGCAGGACTCTCAGCTCTGGCTTGCCTTCATTGGCCCTCCGGAGAGGAGTCGATAGAGCATATTGCTTTATCAGGTAATATGCTCCAGGAGTGGAAGTGTTAAAGGGCATAAGGTCGCGAGTAACTTCTAAAGCGCAGCACACCTCTCGACACCCTTGTGTCACTCATATCGGTGTTGCTCCGGCCGACTTTCCCTGGCATTTCGAGGGTCCATCTAGTGAGTGGCGAGCCACCGCCTGCCGATAGTAACATCAGATTGACGGGCGTACGATTCCCACACAAGACAAACATTTGTGTACATGAACATGTCTGTTTGTCTTGGTTTGGGTGTTTTTAAGAGAGGTAGGACGCATCAAAGCAGACCGTCTGGGGAAGTACCTCTACCTCCCAGAAAACTGCAGCCAAATAATAACTTCCTAGAGGGTTGTTGTATTTCAGCGTGTCAGTGAAGTCACCACTGAGCTCCAAAGGAGTTGCTGTGTTAGCAACAGAATATATCGCAAGCGTTCATGGGCTAAGGTACCCGTTTTACATCAGGTGGGCCGTATGTTTATATGCCTCGCGACGTTGCATATAAAAAAAATATTAATTTTACCTTGCTAGCAGTTTGGTGAAGCCAACGTAGGCTTGTTCGAAGGCCCCCCGATGCTTTGTCTCTGCCAGGAGCGTCGTGAAGTGTTCGCCGATGGAAGTAAGTTGGTGCACTGTCAGCGACCCAGGACTCGAGTCTGACCTGACAGTCAGTCTGGACGACAGCGCGCCCAGGAGCAGACAAACCTTGAGTAAATCATATGGTACATGAAATATCATAATATAAATAAAATTTGGAAGGAATTATTTCCTTAAGAGGGCGCACAATGCTAAGTGGTGCCCTCATTTTGTTTTTAAATGCTGAATTTAATACCAATTCCAAAAAACGCTCAATACAGGCACTGTAGAAACATATTTACGTTTTTTTAAACATATTCTGTGTTTATTATTTCTGTACACGATTAGTTATAATTTTGATTATTGGTATAAGTGGCCACAATAAGCAATAATTAAAATTTTGGTTACTTGTACATCAGTGGCGAAGGGTGCATATTTTCAGAAGGGAAGCTGGAGTATAAAAAGCCAACCAATATAAATAAAAAGCCAGCCACCAACCAATGCTGTCCGCTCCATGATGCAAAAATATAGGCCCCACCTTCATCATACATGGAAGCTGTTTACTTAGTCTGGCCATAAATACTGTTACAATTAAAAATAAACAAAATGTTACATTTGAATTTGGAATCTGTCATTTTTATATGATTGTTCATTGAGTTTTCTCATTTTGGCGCCAATACATTGTATAATATTTTGCGATATTAAAATGGAGTGGGGTGATAAAGAGAACCGAATCGCTGTGATTGCATTACACAAAGTAGGTATGGAGCCAAATGCAATTTTTAAAACTCTCCATACGCTTGGTGTTAGTAAAATGTTTGTGTACCGGGCTAGTGACCAGTCAGAACCCGTTATATACGTTTTCCCATACATTTCGCGGTCATATATGACCACCTGGGTTTCAAAGGGTTAATAGGCACAATGAGCCCTCCTCTGTTTGTGACAGAAAAAGATCTGGCCGTCCACGTAGTGTTCGTACGAAAAAGGTGGTCAAAGCAGTAAGGGGAAGAATTCGAAGAAATCCTGTCCGAAAGCAAAAGATTTTATCTCGGGAGATGAAGATAGCACCTAGAACCATGTCGCGTATTTTAAAAGATGACTTAGGACTTGCAGCCTATAAGAGACGTACTGGTCATTTCTTAACTGATAATTTAAAAAAGAATAGGGTGGTAAAATCGAAACAACTACTGAAGCGGTACGCAAAGGAAGGTCACAGGAAAATTTTGTTTACGGACAAGAATTTTTTTACAATTTAACATTTTAACAAATAAAATGACCATATTTATGCTTATAGCTCTAAGGAAGCTTCCCAATTAGTCGACAGAGTGCAACGTGAGCAGGGCCGGATTAACCCATAAGCAAACTAAGCAGCTGCTTAGGGCCCCCGAAAAATTGGGGCCCCCAAGATCAACGTGTATTTTTTTTTTTAAGTTTTAATAAGAAATTTTCAAACAAAACAACATCTTAATTTCCATGAAATTAGTGTTTCTTTGTCAATCAGAAGAAGTTGGGAAAATAACTTAAAAAAAAAATGAAATTAGTTTAATTATTGCTTTTTTAACATAAAACAAAATTTTCTGTGTCACTCATACATGAACAAAAAAAAAATATTAACAAAAAGATTAAGTAACAAAAAACATAGGGGGCCCCATACCGTTCACTGCTTAGAGCCCCACAGACTGTTAATCCGGCCCTGAACGTGGGCACTATCCGACTTCAATGATGGTTTGGTGGGGTATTAGCTATGAAGGAGTGACTGAGCCATACTTTTGTGAAAAAGGTATCAAAACATCGGCACAAGTGTATCAAGATACCATTCTTGAGAATAATAATAATATATTTATTTCTTTTTTACAATTTTTTGTCTTATACTAAATGTTGGAGCCCCCTTTTAAGCAAAAGAGAAGGTAGTGAAGCCCCTTAACAACACCATTGAGTGTTCTTTTTGGAATTAGTCTTAAATTCTGCGTTACTAATAAAAACATAATGAGGGCACCACTTAGCTTTAGCCCCCTCCTAAATTTATCCAATTTTCGTCTTCTGCGTCTGCGTTTCAACTACTTTTTCTTCCTAGCGTTGCCGTTTCCTAAGCCATTAAGATTGGCGGGGTCCACTATCTAAGTCTAAGGATTTGGCGAAAATCCTGACTTTTTATGTACAGGAGCCAGTGATCAGTTGGTCAATGGGCTGGATCTATATCCACTAGTCTATCGTCCATCTGCTCGGAACTGCAATATTCATATATAAACAAAGATACTAAATGCAGATTTAATGCTAAGACAATCTTAGTCAACCTTTTGAGAAAAAAAATTATACAACGTCGGGGATCATTCAAGCAAACGGCCTGCTGTAAAGTGGTTGCCGTAACCTATGAACGCTGGTGATACATTAAGTAGCACTCGCGCGATACCACCTCCGCTGATAACACAGTAACTCGTTAGGAACTTACTGATACTTCACACACACGCAGGAATACAACAACTTTCTAGGGAGTTCTTATTTGGCTTTCTGTGAGAGAAACTGGAGGTGGAGGTACTGTCCCATACGGGCTGCTTTGATGCGCCCTACCTCTCTTAAAAACAGCCAGATGTTTATGCACACATATGTTCGCCCTGGTGGGAATCGAACACAGGAGCGTCGGTGTCAAAGTCGCGTCTAACAATATGCAATAAATGGTTAGAAGAAACTAAATTCGAGCTTATACATAAAAAGATGACTGATGATGGGTGGATAAAAGATAAAATAATGAGGTAGAATGTTGTGTGAATGAATACCTCTTTGACTGATCTCCAAGCGCACAGCAGGACCATCTGCGCTGTGACGGGCCGCCCGTCCTCCAGCACCAGCCCGCTGCCGACGAGACATGTACACTCAGAGGACATGATAACTACATTAACAGTTAACTCACAGCAGCTGAGTCAGCACGCGGATCTCTAATGTTTAACAAATTCTTATTTTTTAATATCATTTTGGATAACTTTAATGTTGGAAACTAATGTTAAAAAACGTTTCGCAATTGGTTGAATTTATTGACATTTTTTATTACGGCTGTACGTTGTACGGTTACGGTAGTACGGTATGAGTTGAATATACCAAAAAGATTCATACCATAAAGATAAAAAAAAGAAAGATAGATACAATATTTAAAGTATTTAGTTCGCAAGGCGAGGTTATCTCTCAAAGAGATCTCTTCCAGCCAACCTCCAACAGTGGGACATATTGTTAGTTGCGGAATAGCTGTATGTGCCTGGATAAATGTTATATACACAGATACTTAATATACATACATATACACAAACAACATATATATATATACGATATAGGCATACATACACATATTCACTTATTTATGCGCTTCCTATATTTGTTAGTGTGATAACAAAAATGTATTTATTCAAAGAACTTAGTTTTCGGAAAAAAATACGTTATCAGAATGAACGAACTAACGAACATTTTGACGAATGAACACTTTTATAAACTTTTTTTTTTTTATATAATATAATTTTTTTTAATAACATAATGTTTTATAATGACTATTTGTGCCAAAATAAAGAGAATATATATATATATATATTTATATATATACATATATATGATTCTTAAATAATTAGTATTAATTAGTCCTCACTACTGTTTCAATAATAATAGCACCTCACCCTCAACTGTACCAGCGTTTTGCCACGCGGCTGTCTTTATTTGATATTGTATAATTATGTAATTCAGTAGTAATTTTATATAATCCAGTTCGCTAGCGGTTGCGTCTTGCCATGAACAGATAGAAATAGTTAATTTTATATCAAAGTAACACATAAGTTGGTTAAAATAAAAGCATATTAAAAATGTTACCCAGAGTTCCCGTGGTCGTCGACGGCGACGCCCGAGCCGTCCATGGGCAGGTGGCCCTCGGGGGACGAGCTGTTGACGACGGGCGCCGCGGCCGCGGTCACCGCCGAGCTCGTGAGGACCAGCTCGTCGACGAGGCGGTGCCAGCGCTCATCATCAGATATCGCTCTATATGCAAGGAAATTGAATCGATTTACTCAAGTATTATCAAAAGTTAAAAGCCCTAGAAACCGGCGAGTGTGCATGAGAAGAGCTATGAATGTTAAATAAGGAAGTGAGCCCTACTTTCTTTTTAAATAAAATCTTATTGTATCTTATTCATGTTTTAGTTCTCTTTTTACTTTCTTAACTTACCAGCATTTGGGAAATGACAATTGGCATACAAGAAATGCGTTTTTTATACAACGTTGGGAGGCATTCAAGCATACGGCCCACCTGATGTAAAGCAGTTACCGTAGCTTAACGCTTGTAATAAATTAAGTATCACTCGAACGATGCCCCTCTGCTGCTTACACAGCAACTCTTTATGAGCTTACCGATGACCTCACTCACACGCAGGAACACAATCCTCTAGGAAGTTGTTATTTGGCTAGGGTTTTTTGTGAGGTGGAGGTACTTCCCCAGACGGGCTGCTTAGATGCGCCCCACCTCTCTTAAAACATCCATACCAAGACAAACAGACATGTTCATGCATACAAATGTTTGCCTTGTGTGAGAATCGAACCCACGAGCGTCGGTGTCAAAGTCGCGTCATTCACGACTGAGCCACCGAGCTCGTCAAAAGAGACTTACTCATACCAATTCACATCTCCTTCCTAGCGTTATACTGTTGCCTAATCCATCCAAGGATTAACGGGGTACGCTGCCGAAGTGTTAGGACTTGGCGAGATTTACATAGAGCGCCATCAAACCAAAATCCCAGAGGGAAAAACTATCTTTCTTAGGTAAGATCACATGTCTCTCGAAATATAATTTCAGATGCAGATGGTTTCCTTGTCATGTTTTTCTTCACCGACGAGCATGCGACAATTACAAATGTGTAAAACATGAATTTAATAGTACATACCCTTATGGGTATGGCAGAGAGAGCATGAAAGTAGGATAAATGCGGCCGAAATGAGAGCATTGTGTAAAATTTTTGGCATAACACTTACTGATCGCATACGTAATGATAAGAGAGAGAGTTGGTCCGATAGAGTGTTGGTGTTAAGATAAGAAAAGACATGCTCCGTTGGTTCGGACATGTAGAAAGTATGCAGGATGAAAGAATGACGAAACAGATATACAATGCGAAAGTGGAAGGACGTAGAGGCTGAGGAAGACCAAGACTAACCTATCATGACCAAATTGGTCATGTTTTATCAGAAGATGATGTCAGGATCCCCAGGAACCGGCAAGCGTGCTTGAAAAGAGCTATGAATGTCAAAGAAGCGAGTGAAGTGTGTAAGGACCGCGTCTTATGGCGCTTGGTTCACCTGTATACCCCGTACTTGGTGTGAAGATATACATACATACCGTTATGGTTTTTTATTTCCTGGCTTATCACTGTTCAAACTGGCCAATCGACAGGTGTTTAGTATTAAAGGGACTCACGTGACGTCCACGTAGTCGACGAGTTGTCTCAAGCAGTGCAGCAGTCCGTACATGGGCCCCTGTCTCGCCGCGCACACGATGCTGGTCTGCGCCGTCGTCAGCTCCGCGCGCAGCGAGCACAGCAGCCGGGAGAGCAACGAAAACATCACGGGATCCGCTGCCGCACTGCAAGATATCACCAACTGATAACTTCCCCTCTCTATACACCTTTCCCCTATATTGTGATTCCAAAGGTTTAATTAATTTAATTTAATCGAAGATTGAAAACGAAGTTGACTGGTTAGTATACTTTAACACCAGCGCCAGTTTTAGGGTCGCCAACGTACGAGTGACACCCCTTGTGTTGCAAATGGCCATAGGCTACGGTGATTGTTTACCATCAGGCAGTTCAAACAGCATGCTTGTTTGCCACCTTAGTGGTATAAAAAAATAGTGGATTCAGCTCGCAAACAGGACAAACATTTGTGTCCGTTTGTCTTGGTCTGGGTGTTTACAAGAGAGGTACAGGAGGCGTATCGAAGGGAAGAGCCAGGTTTTTTTTGTTGATTTTTAGCATTTTTGAACACATATATGTTACAGTTACAAAGTGTTGTGTGATACATAGGCGTCGGAGAAGGACCTCCGCCTTACATAAAACCGAAGTCAAACATCAAATCCTTGAAGGTTATTGGTGTTTTTGCAAAAGAGTGAGGTTACTAGTAGGCTAATGAGGAGTTGCTGCGCTAGCAGTAGAGTTGGCAAGGCGTGACCGAAACGTCTTGTATTGTGTATGGTTCCCGATGTTGTATAAGGGCACAGTTAATATCTCGATTGAAAAGTTTCAACTTTACCATTATACTTTATGACCGCAGTCAAATAATAATTCCCTAGTTGTGTTACTTCATGGGGAATTTTGTAGTGTTCGCAGCGGGGTGTTAGCAAACGAACTGTAATGTAAAAATGTAGACCCACAAAAGGACTAACCCATACCCGGGTGTGCGTTAGTCCTTCTTCCGTGAGGGGCACCCTCCGGGACCCGATGGGAGGGAGGCGGTGAACTCTCATGAGTACCCTTTCAGACGGCCGAACGAGTTATGTCAGACTCCTACTGACTAAACACCGCCTAGGGATGCCTTTAGCCGGGAAGGCTTTTAAGGCTTCATCAGAGGAGATCGCCCTAGGGAAAGTGGAGCGACGCAAGAATTATTATCTTATTCCAACCGTCTTAACTCTATGGTAAGCAGTTCACATAAAGTGGGATGTATACTTATTTGTTATGTGACATAGTATGTAAGACACTCCAAGGATATAGTTTTTGTATTTTATAGTTGTACAAGTATTTAAAAGTAATCATCACCTGCCCGGCGGTGGAGGAAAACATCGCGAGGAAATCCACACCTCCTAGAAAGTATTTTTTGACGTGATAACGTCTTATAAATCGATCGATGAACGCTGGCTGCACGCACGAAAAAGCATGACTCATTGTCACGTTCCGCCTGAGCCGAGCGTGCAAGCGAGGGCGCGGAACGAGCGATAGAGAGGTACGATCGGCCTAAGCGTTCGGCTTGTGACGCATCTATATCTCTTCCGCTCCATCGGCCGATGCGTCCGAGTAGAAGAGAGACAGCGGCAGCACACAACCTACACGTGAACTGTTTTCTCATGACGTTATCATGTAAAATTATCGTCCATAAACAGACTTTACAGACAACCAATATTTTTTGTTCCCTATATATTAGGGGGGGGGGGGGGGGGCAAACGAGCATATTTGTCACCTGATGGTAAGTGGTCACCGCCGCCCATCATCAGCAACACCAACGTATCACTGATCCGTTGCCAGCCTTTTTAGGGAAACATAGGCGCTTTTCTTGAAGACACCCATATTGCATTTGTTCGGGAACACCGCTGAGGGTGATTTATTGCACAATTTCACCGTACGTGGTAGATAATGCTTCGAAAAGTGTCAAAAGACGTATGACTTAACCTAAGAAAGATCTGGTTCTCTCTCGGGGTTTTTCCGGGTTTTTTGGGGTTCTCGAGGTGTGGCATCAGTCCCTCCACGTCAAAATTATGAATATGTCCGAGTATGAATCACTGTCGCCGTTTTCACCTATGGTCCATCAACGATTTATGACATCGCGGTTAGTAAGCATCAGACATTAACGTAGCCGATGATGATTTGATACCAAGAACAACTCACCAGTGTTGTCCTTGTAGAATACGTTCTGGAAGTTTCTTTCTCAGGCAGTTGAGTTTATACGCGGCCGCCGTGCAGCCCGTTGGTTTCAGAGACGACGCCTCGCGCAGTATATCTTCCAATTTTAAACTCACGCTGTATTCTCCGCTCTAAACACAAAACAACAATGAAACATTATTTTGACAAGCTCGGTGGCTCAGTCGTGAATGACGCGACTTTGACACCAACGCTTGTGGGTTCCATTCACACACAAGACAAACATTTGTGTGCATGAACATGTCTGTTTGTCTTGGTCTGGATGTTTCAAGAGAGGTAGGGTGCATCAAAGCAGCCCGTTTGGGGAAGTACCTCCACCTCACAGAAAACCGCAGTCAAATAACAACTCCCTAGAGGGTTGCTGTGTTCTTGCGTGTGATTGAGGTCACCAGTAAGCTCCCAAGGAGTTGCTGTGTAAGCAGCAGAGGAGGCATCGCGCGAGTGATACTTAATATATCTCAAGCGTTAATAGGCTACGGTAGCCACTTTACATCAGGTGGGCCGTATGCATCGTACGCCTCTCGACGTATTATATAAAAAAAAATGTACAGAACTGGATGCAGGTGCTGTCTGCGCTGCATGTCTCACCTGGAGGAGTTGGACGGGACACTGGTCGAGGATGTCCAGCGCGAGGGCCTTGTTGTTCTCGTAGCTGTCTTCTAGATGCAGGAGAAGTTTCTCGACGTATTCCTCGGTCCACACACTGTATAAAGCATATGCTGAGATTAAAATTAATTTATTCACGTAAAGTCATAACATCTAGTACAGCAAAAAGTGGTAAAGCGCTGGTAAATATATCACAAACCACCTTGGAGAGGGACACGCACGGGATTTGTACAATTGAATTGCTGTATAGAAGTGGACTATAGGCACAATGAAACATAATTACATATTCCATTATAACAATTTTGCACCATTTAGCTAATTTTAATTCAATTCACTTCAGATTTTTTTATACAACGTCGGAAGTCATGCAAGCATACGGCCCACCTGATGTAAAGCAGTTACCGTAGCATATTAACGCTTGTAATACATTAAGTTTTGTTGTGTTCCTCACTCACACGCAGGAACACAACAATCCTCTGAGTTGTTCTTTGGCTGCCGTATTCTGTGAGGTACTCCCCCTGACGGGCAAAAAATAATTTACAGGTTAATTAATTCACCTTTTATTTAGACATACAGGTTGACAAACAATTCGGTGAATAATAATAATACATTCTATCACATTTGTCAAAAGAAAAATAATAATACATACTTGTACATAATTACATAATTGTCCTTTTGTTTATTGTAATATCAATATAATAATATTATTCTAACTCTCATAAAGACCTTTGCATTCAGATTATATCCTCGGCGTTCAGCACTGGCATCACAGAACACATGAACAGCAGTTAAAGATGTCAGGATGGAACGATGCGACCTGCCTCCCAGACCAGACAAACAGACGTGTTCATGCACACAAATGTTTGTCCTGTGTGGGAATCGAATGTACGGCCTTCTTGTTAGATTAACGTTGCTAACCACTTCGAGTTCATCCTAGTGCATGATGGCATTGTACCCGACACAGTACAAAATACACTAGCAGACACTTGATACGTTAACACGACCATTGGTGGGGAGATGGTGGTGGTAAGAGCGTTGCCTATAAAAGGGCGGCGCACATCATTCTGAGGCCTATGTACGTATGTATGAAATAAATAATAAATAAATAAATAAATATTGTCGGACAAATTACACAGCGCCATCTAGCCCCGAAGTAAGCGAAGCTTGTGTTATGGGTACTAGACAACTGATAAAACATACGTAAATACATATTTTTTTTTGTAAATACATACTTATTATACATAGAAAATACCCAGACCAATACAAACAGACATGTTCATGCACACAAATGTTTGCCATGTGTGGGAATCGAAGCCACGAGCGTTGGTGTCAAAGTCGCGTCATTCACGACTGAGCCACCGAGCTCGTGAAGCCACGCTATGTAAAAAAAGCCACCATCGAAAGGGAGACACATGGCGAGTATGGACGCATTAATACGCCGACTAACCGCCAGCTTGTTTAAGCGTGCGGATGCGTCGGATCTGCGTCATATACGCGGTCTGGCGCCTCTGCACTCTCGCCCCCCGGAAGGACGCCCTTACGCTCGTGAATTAATCACGAGCAACACAAGCCGCGACGATCGCCAATAAATAGGTAAATACAGTGCATTCCGGTCACAATGACCAACACAACGTCCGGCATGTGTTTACATATCCCCAACCTCTGGAAGGAGGTTGTGGGGTGACCGCACACTTCTGAGGCCTCTTTTCGTCGAGTACACATCGTAAGAAGAAGCTCTGCCCGTTTGAGAACTTAAGTTGCCTAGTTTGCTTAGTATTGAATTTGTAATTAATTATTAGAATATCGGTTGCATCTAAAATTAATCTCATTTTGTTAAGAAATAATTACTTCCGTTATAATTGTGTGTTTTTTTAGTAATTTTTCCCCTATGGTTGCTAAAAAAATATATAAAAAAAGCAAAAGTACGTGTGCAGGCCGTCGATGTGCATGCGCGCGGTCCAGTGCAGCACGTGCAGTGCGACGAACCGCCGCCCGTAGTTGGCGCCGCACACCAGCCCCCCGTAGCACGCCGCGCGGAGCTCTTCCACGAACTGCGTGTAATATTGAACCCTGTTCGCTGCGCCCTCGAGTTCCTTGTGTCTTTTCAACACTTTGAAGCTGTCTTCCAGGCGTTTCATAAACTACGACAAGCAGAATTAATAGATTCAGGTGTTAAATTTGCACGCACTTTTTATCTAACCGGCTTTGTGTGCTTCCC
Organism: Pyralis farinalis; assembly: GCA_947507595.1. Lineage (NCBI taxonomy): Eukaryota > Metazoa > Arthropoda > Insecta > Lepidoptera > Pyralidae > Pyralis > Pyralis farinalis. The sequence continues at coordinate 1,705,102 of OX382275.1, forward strand.
TCACCGATTAGTTCATGGCAATTGGCGCAGACCGGCACCACATGCATCTAAAAACAGCAGTGAGTTTTATATACAGACATTGAAGAATAGGTGGCGGAAGAACACAAAACAGATATAATTTTTTTTTATACAACGTCTGGAGGCATATAAGCATGCGGCCCACTTGACGTAAAGCAGTTACCGTAGCCTATTAACGCTTGTAATATATTAAGTATCACTCGTGCGATGCCTCCTCGGTTGCTAACACAGCAACTCCTTAGGAGATTACTGGTCACACTCATCCACAGGAACACAAAAACCCTCTAGGAAGTTCTATTTTGGCTGCGGTTTTCTGTGCGGTGGAGGTACTTCCCCAGATGGGCTGCTTTGATGCGCCCTACCTCTCTTAAAACATCCAGACCTAGACAAACAGACATGTTCATGCAAACCTGTCTTGTATGGGAATCGAACCCATGAGCGTTGGTGTCAAAGTCGCGTCATTCACGACTGAGCCACTGAGCTCAAAAATTGCATGAAATATTTTTATAGAAAATCAGGAGGCTATAAGCATACGGCAAACTAAAGTCCCAATTACATTTTCCACGGTGAGTGCGTTGCAGTCTCACCTTTTTCATGAGAGATAGAGTGAGTTGTCTGAAGTTGGGCGACTGCGCGTTCATGTTGTACTTGAGGAACCACAGCACGAACTGCAGCTCGCCGGCGCTGAACACCTCCGTGCTCTTCGACGACTCCACCACCAGCGACAGCGACAGGATCCTCGTCTGAAAAGCAGAGGCAGGCGTGTGAAGCGTAGCTAGCCTCACTTGTATTGCGACCAGGAGGCCAATACATTTTGACGTTTCGTTAAGCGATCTGACAGCAGCGACGTTTAACGAAACGTCAAAATGTACGCGTACGCCGTACGTATCGGCCTGCTGCTAACTTGGAAATGAGGCAGTGGAAAGAGAGAGACATGGCAGAGTCATGTTTGAAGTCTGATGCAGTGTTACTTTCTGATGAAATAAACTTTGACACCGACGCTCGTCGGTTCGATTCTCACACAAGGCAAACATTTGTGTGCATGAACATGTCTGTTTAAATATCTATTTAGGAGGCGAGCGTTGCGCAAAATCTGCGGCGTAACACTTCTAAATCGAGTTCGCAACGTTCAAAACTCAAGTCATTGTTATTATATACATGCGATAAAATTGCTCTGTAAAATACAACATGCAACATAATTATAACAAATAGTTTAATTTCAGGCTTATTTTTTTGTGGCGTCACTCTTATATTGATACGTGCCTTAGGCATACAAGCGTACGATCCACCTAATGCAATGCAGTTACTGTACCCAATGCACGCTTGCTACACATAAGTATCACTCGCGCGATGTCACCTTTGCCGCTAACACAGCAACTCCTTAGAAGCTTACTGGCAACCTCACAGGTACACAATAACCCTCTATGAGGAGATACAGACGGGCTGCCTTGATGCGTTCTACCTCTTTGTATATATATATTATCAACTCAACTCAAAAAATAATGTGAGTTAATAATGAGAGTCTCGGTGTCAAGAAAAGGCACCTCCGTCAGTTTGGCCATGAAGTAAGAATGCAAGAACAGACGCGTGTCTTATCGGAAAGTAGCAGAGCCTTAGGAAGCGAGCGAGGTGTGAAAGAGTCATATGGCGCTCGCTTCTCTCTACCTATCTAGTCTGCGTACCCACAAGGGACTTGGCGTGAAGTTATTGATGGATTAATTACCTCATCGTTACTGTCGACTGCCGCCCGTTTTAACACCTCGTAGCCGATGATGCCTTTCCATGCGTCGTCGCAATCACCCGCGCCGTCGACGGCGGAGGCGGTGAGGCCGCGTCTCGCCACGCCCACCAACATCAACACGCACTTGAGGCCGTGAGGGTGAGTGTTATCGCAAGACGATTGTATGTGCGGCAAGCTGGAACACAACCATCAGATACCATGACCACGACCATGAAGGTACTATGGAGTTACTCACGTTGTAATTTAGCGTCTAAATACCTCAGTGATTCAAGCCTACTGACCAATGGGGGAAATCCATCTGTCTATAACTTTTTTTTTATACTACGTCGGGAGGCCTACAAGCATACGGTAAAGCGGGTACCGTAGTCTATTGACGCTTGCATATCACTCCTCTGCTGCTTACACAGCAACTCCTTGGGAGCTTACTGGTGACCTCACTCACACACAGGAACACAACAACCCTCTAGGGAGTTGTTATTTGGCTGCGGTTTTCTGTGAGGTGGAGGTACTTCCCCAGACGGGCTGCTTTGATGCGCCCTACCTCTCTTAAAACATCCAGACCAAGACAAACATACAATACATGTTCATGCACACAAATGTTTGCGTTGTGTGGGAATCAAACCCACGAGCGTTGGTGTCAAAGTCGCGTCATTCGCGACTGAGCCACCGAGCTCGTTATCAACTTAACGCCAAATCCCTTGCGGGGTAAACAGAGAGAACGGAGCGCCACGTGACTCGTGCCTTACACACCTCACTCGCTTCTTTAACATTAATTAGAGATAAAGAATTATTTATTTGCACATTGCTCTTATGCACGCTCGCCGCTTTCCAAAGCTCCTGACATCACCTTCTGATAGAACACGATCAATTTGATCATGGGAGGTAAGTCTTGGCCTTTCTCGGCTCTGTGGGAGAAAATGTTAACCAATAAGCCGATAAGTGACACGCGTTCTACTTTACCCCCCGACCCGTAGCGGTCAATTGAGTTACTAAGTAATGTCGGTCAAACAATATAATCTTAACTTTTCATATAATTAAATTCTTGATTAGGTTCAGAAGCAATTCTGGTTTTAAGATGTCCCTACCTGTCTATCAACGGTACTGTCATGTACACTCCCTCATTTCTGATGAGCCTACTTACTTTTTGTATACACATCGTGGGACAAACAAACACACAGTCCACCTGATATGAAGTGGTTACAGTAGCCTCGTTGCCACTCCCGCTGTTAACACAGCAACAGTAGCTCATTTGTAATCACTACTCTCTAGCAGGAACACAACTACCCTCGAGGAAGTTGATATTGTGCTGCGGTCTTCCTTGACGCGGAGGTACCTATTTCTATAGTCAAGCTGCTTTGATGCGCCTTACCACTCCTTCGTCAGAGTACCGTTTGTTGACCCTGAAGATGATAGTTATTTACAACCTTTGTGGTTAAAAACAGTGTGAGAAAGCCGACCATTTTGCTTGTGCAAGAGGATGCGGCTTCTCGGTCGTCGTATATATTAAACAAAACAAAGTTCCTTTTAAACAGCTCGTGACTCCTTATGCTTGTATGCTTCCCGACGTTGTCTATAAAAGAGAAGAACTCTAGCTTTAAGAAGGTACCTCAGAATTCTCACTCACATGTAGTCCATGATCCTGTCGTCCATCACCAGGGCCCTGGCCATCAGCTGCTCCAGGATGTTGAGGACAGTGGAGTCCACGTGGCTGTCCACCTGCGCAAGTATAGGCAGGATCCACTGTTCGTATATGGTATGCGGGTTCGATTCCCGCACGTGTTTCTCTAGCAATGTTTCTAACGTGGTTGTAGCCTGGAAAATAACGCAAGAAGATCACTCAATTTGAAAAAGTATTTTTTTATAAGTACTAGAAATTTGTAATCAAGCGTACGGCCAGCCTGATGGTAAGCAGTCATTTGCAACACCAAAGAAACGAATACAAACGCCCTTTTTGGAGCATTTCATGAAGTTTCTTGAGAAACCTGCGGCTGGGAAGGACCCTTCCAAATACTTGAGAGGATTGTTGCAGTAACCACGTACCAGTTTATTATGATTATTATTTATATCACAGACAGACAGTCTCATGGTAAGGAGTTACCGTAGACCATGGACACTGTCAAAACTTCTTTTTTTTTCTCAATCGCTTTTTTTTATACGTCGGTATTAAAATTACAACAATATATCCTATGGGTGCTTGCAATACTGGAGGTATCGCTCGCTCATTGCCACCCCTGCTGCTAAATGTAATGTCACTCACTTGCAGGAACACAACAACCCTTCAGGATGGAATTATTTGCCTGCCGTTTTCTGTGACATGCAGGTACTTTCCCAGACGGACTGCTTTTATGCGCCCTACCTCTCTTAAAAACACCCAGAACATACGTTAAGACAAACATATGTTCATGCACACAAATATTTGTGCTGTGTGAGAATCGAAGCCTTGGTGTCAAAGTAGCACAACTAACCACTCCGCCAACGAGCTCACCAAAAAGGTTGGTTTTGTTTCTAACAATGACGGTGAGACAGCTCACAATAAATGAAAACTTAGTTCGTAACATAATGTATACACGTACGCTCGCCTTCACTGCCTGTACTTGCAGCGCGCCCATGACGTCACCGACGACGCCCGGCAGCCGGCCCATCAGGCGGGCCGCGCCCAGCGCGCTGCACAGCGACGTCACCGTCACGTAGTAGCTCTTCCGGTGCTTGTCCAGCTGCGAGAGGGCCGCGAACAAGCTGTCCAGAGCTTTGTCGTCGCCTGCGGCACACAAACTATTAAATGCAGCTGGTCTGACTCTATCTTTTTTTTTTTTATAACACTAAGGTGGCAAACAAGCGTACGGCCTGCCTGATGGTAAGTAGTTACCGTAGCCTATGGGCATTTGCAACACCAGGGGTGTCACTCTTGCGTTACCTACCCTATCTACGCTATACTTTTTTTTATACTACGTCGGGAGGCATACAAGCATACGGCTTACCTGATGTTAAGCGGGTACCGTAGCCTATTAACGCTTGCGATATATGAATTATCAGAAGCGCGATGCCTCCTCTGCTGTTTACACAGCAACTCCTTGGGAGCTTACTGGTGACCTCACTCAGACGCAGGAACACAACAGCCCTCTAGGGAGTTGTTATTTGGCTGCGGTTTTCTGTGAGGTGGAGATACTTCCCCAGACGGGCTGCTTTGATGCGCCCTACCTTTCTTAAAACATCCAGACCAAGACAAACAGACATGTTCATGCACACAAATGTTTGCCTTGTATGGGAATCGAACCCACGAGCGTTGGTGTCAAAGTCGTGGCATTCGCAACTGAGCCACCGAGCTCTATTTCTTGACATACTTGAAAAACTAATCCCACAAGGAAGGTACGGAACTCTTAAAACACAAGTCTTGAGTGGATTTACCTTCCCTTTGAAGCCTCGTGCAGTATTTAACGATATAGTCCAAGAGCTGCGCGGTGAGGTGTCGCACGCTGTCCATGTAGTGCTCCAGGTGGCCCCACACGAACGGCAGCAGGCAATGGATAAGCCGCACTCCTATGTCCTCGTCCATGGTCTTATCTAGGGTCTTGCTGATTTGCAGCAGGGTGCGTGTCACACCGAGGGTGTATGCGGAGTCTGAACAATTGCTGAAAGGGGGTTTTATTAATTCTTTTCTATACAACGTCTCGAGACAAGTCAACAAACAAGCGTACGGCCTGTCTGATGATAAGTAGTTACGCCTATGGATCTTTGCAGAACCAAAGGTGTCATGTCACTCGTACGTTACCAACAATGTAAAAACCTCTTCACGCCTTACTTAAAACCCCCATGGAAAACCTCAGCTAGTACCCAGGGGAAACCTTCATTCGACAACTTGAGTGTTCTTCGTTCACCGCGTAAGAAAATTCAATTTACTATAGTTCCTCATTCCAGGAAACGCCTCTTACCATCGCCAAGACTACATCGAATCTTGGTGTCGAGATCTCCAGCGAAGTTCAGTTTCGAACTCGACCAGAGAAGGTCAAGCTGGCGTCTAAGAAGCTTGGCGTATGTTGCGCTGAACAAAACATCTGACATATGCCTATCATCCGTGCAGAGATGCCAATCACATGTATCCAGAAATAAATGCACTTTCTACGAGCATTTAAATTTAAAAATATATTTCAACTCAACTAGAGGAACGGCAGCACGATTAATTTGTCATTCGTTGTGCGCACGAGGACTTCTTTTATACAACGTCGGGAGGCATACAAGCATACGGCCCACCAGTGGCGTGCACAGAGATTTTTGACAGGGTAGGCAGAATTTTTTTAAAGCTATTAACTTACCAAAAAATACAGAATGTTGATTTTGGTTACCCAATCTTGTGGAAATAATGATGTATGTGATCACTTGTTTTTTTCCACCGAAAGATAGTTTTGAAAACATTTATTTTCCCTACACACACCACATGAACAACTTTCGCAGTGAATATCATCATATTTATCAACTTTAAAACTTTAAAATCTTATTTCGTCTGCTACCAGTCAATCGATTCAAAACAAAAACAATGGCGGCCGTTTTAAAATCAAAATAAAATTGAACATCAATTTTATACGAAAAAAAGAAATGGCAATATCTTTCACTATAATTATATGCAGCAAACTACTTTTTAAAATAGTTACGTAGCAATGCTCGCGACACTTCGGTGATTTACGTTATAGTTCAGCTGAAAAGACATTGTCTATACTTTGCAATTGTGTGCGTTATTTGTGTTATTGTGGGCAATGTAATTATAGGAATGCACACTACAGTATTTGTATAAACAACACGGCACACATACGTAAATTTAGACAGATATAGTTAGTGTCTCTGCCGTAAAAAGCTGCCAATGCGGCGCTAGTGTAGCGTAGCGCCTAGCTGCGATTTGAATATGACTAGCGATGACTTTAATAACTTACCGATACCGATAGATGGAGCTTTTAATTTTTTGTTTTTGATACGAAATATTAGTTAAAAACTATGTTTAAGAATGAAACATCGGATGGTATTTATCATCAAATTGATAGGGTAGGCAATGTCTTTTTGCCTATATGGAGTGCACGCCACTGCGGCCCACCTGATGTAACGTGGTTACGGTTACCGTAGTCTATGAACGATTGCAAATTATTTAGTTTCACTCGCGCGATGCCACCTCTGCTGCTAACACAGCAACTCCTTGGGAGGTGAGTGGTAACCTCACTCACACATAGGAACACAACCCTCCAGGAAGTTGTTATTTGGCTGCGATTTACTGAGGCGTAGGTTTTCTGTGAGGTGGAGGTACTTCCCCGGATGGGCCGTTTTAATGCGCCCTCTTCTCATCTCCATCAAAATTTTAAGCCGAAGGACGTCCTCTGCTGAACATAGCAGGCAAAGTAATAAAGATCGAATGGCAGCTTATTTTTTGACATTCAAAAAATGTATTATATTGTAGCACCTGTGCGCTCCCCGTACGATGTTCGCGGCGAGCGCGAGCACGGCCGGCTCCCCGCTCGCCGTCCGCGCGAGCAGCCCGCGCCCGCTCACCACCGTGGCCAGCGAGGCGTGTAGGGCCAGCCGCCCCGCCGGCGGCGCCGCACTACACAATACACTGTTCAACTCCGGGTTGGTTTCGTTTAATACCTGAATAAAAATCATGAAAATAAAAAACTTTGTTAATTTTTTTCATTTACATGATTTCAAAAAGTGATTCAAATTAATCATAACAGATATTTGTCATCATCGACAGCAATGATAGCTCATTGGATAAAGAACCGGCCTACTGACCAACTGGTGCCCGGTTGTAATCCTGGCATGTACCACTAACTTCGTGTTTTCTGATTTATGTACATATTTGTAATTATCACTTGGTCGGGGGTGAAGGAAAACATCGTGAGGAAACTCGCACGTCCAAGAAATCATATTTCGAAAGGCCTGTGACCTTACCTAAGTACGATCTGGTTTACCATCTGGGTTGCGAATACCTGACGGCAGTTGCTCCATATAAAAATCAGTATATTCGGCAAATCCTCAGGGTGAGGTAGCGGAGCCCGCCGGTCCTAGTGGATTAGAAAAACGGAATAATACTAGGAAGATTGAAGATATTTATCATCATAAAATGGTGACAAATAATAAACCTTTAAATGGTTCAAAAGAAAAAGATTTTAAGTTATCCCGAAACAAGGTCGATGGCGATATTTTTAAACTGTCTAGTCGTTTAATAATTATAGGTCCCATTCCGATTATACTCTTCTCTAAAAATGCTGTGTTATAACAACCAACTCAAAGTTTGTGAACATACTGGGATCGTAACTGTACAGCTCTGTTTGTTGACCGTGGATTTTTAACAAACTGGTGTTGATAAAACAAAACTGTCCATTTATATTTACAGAGATGTTGTATAAAAAAGAATACTCACATCCAGCCAAGAATCCGGTCCATATTCCATAATATGCATATACAGGAACAGAATTCCACATACAGACTTGGTGTCCATAGGCACGTCTTCATCAAACAGTAGCCGGTTAATATAGAGCCTTATTGCGATGAACATAGTGTGTAGTTTACCGGCGTTGTCGCCGCTCACTTTCTGCACTATGTACAGAAGTAGTCTAAGAGACAGGTGTGCCAAATTGAAGACTTCATTTCTTTCTGTTGGCGACAAAGACTTTTGTTCACTAGAAACAAAAAAGTTGCTATAGATATATGCGAGCTCGGTGGCGCCGCAGATAATAAAGTGATTTTGACACCAACGCTCGTGAGTTCGATTTCCAAACAGGACAAATATTTGTGGGCATGAACTGTTTGTCTTGGTCTGGGTGTTTTTAAGAGAGGTAGGGCGCATCAGAGCAACCCGTCTGGGGAAGTAGCTCCACCTCACAGAAAATCGTAGCCAAATATCAACTCCCTGAAGGGTTGTTATGTTCCTGCATGTGAGTGAGGTCACCAGTAAGCTCTTAAGGAGTTGCTGTGTCAGCAGCGGAGTTGGCATCGCGCGACTGATACTTAATGTATTACCAGCGTTCATAGGCTACTGTAACCACTTCACACCAGGTGGATTGATCGTGAATGCTTCACAATGTTCCATAAACATATATATGTATATATATTTTATTATTAGGGCCCTTCATAGGAACACTTGTCTGCCAATGTATATCAATGTCAAAGGGGTTACATAAAGGGGGCAATTAGAAGATTTAAAAAAAGTATACATACTGTACCATGTAACGAATGAAATATTTTTTTTATCAAATATGCATTTATAATTTTTAAATAAATATTTTTAAAGGTCTTAAAGCACATATATATACACAAATTTACCATTTCCCTCTAATGCTGCAACAACTGAGACTACAAATTGAAAAAAAAAAACAAACCATAGTTTTTTTACTTGTAGTTAGGTTTCTTCTTTTCAGCCTAACTTTTCAGTTTTAACCATACGATTAAGACTAGTACCTGAGAGTGTGAACACAGCAGTCCAAACAATTCACCATGTACTCAGCGAGGTCCACCTCCACAGACTTCACAGCGAGAGCCCCTGCTGGGAAGTTTTCTATGCATGCAGCCAGTCTGGAGATCACAGTAATGTACTCTAAGTAGGTTGAGGGTTTGTCTAAAATCTGATGCTTTATCTCCTTCGCCAGGGCTTCTGAGAAAGGCTGTTGGAGGGTCTCTGTCTTTGTGATGTGCCTGCAAAGAATTCAATTAAATTTATTACCAAATGCAGGTAAATAAATATTGCCGGACAAATTACACAGCGCCATCTATGCCCAAAGTAAGTGAAGCTTGTGTTATGGGTACTAGACAACTGATAAACATACGTAAATACATTTTTTTTTACATACTTATTATACATAGGAAATACCCAGACCAAGACAAACAGACATGTTCGTGCTCACAAATGTTTGTCCTGTGTAGGAATTGAACCCACGAGCGTTGGTGTCAAAGTAGCGTCACAGCGTGTTTCACCACCAATCAGGTAACAAATGGTAGTACACATACTTTTAAAAACTTCAAATATTTACATAATTCGAATAAGTGAGTAACGTAGTGTTAAAAAAAATATCATTGAATATGAAACGTAAATAATTAACAAATGCACAAAATTATTACAAAATGTCATACAGGTACTCATTTACGATTATCCTTTAGCAAACTGATGACTCTACGTTAAAATTGCGTATAATTAAGAGTCACAATTGCTTTTAGCAATGATTATATAATTTAGGTCCCATAAATATAAAGATTCAATGAAAGTGTGCTTCTTCTTCTTCTACATGTTGGAAAACAAACTTTACCAGGGTATCTACTACTTACACGGATTCTGTATAAGTATGTTTCTTTTAACAAAGAAAGAAATCTTCAAATATACCTATTACTTTGAATTGGTTTGGCGTGGCAGAGATGAAGAGCGGGTACCATAACCTTGACTTGACTTACATCAAAGGGATTGTCACTTGCACTCAGGCACTTCTACTGTTACAGAGTAAGGAGCAAGTGTAAGGAGTTTTTTAGTGAATTCACTCACTTGCAGAAACATTTATGGGGAAATAAAACTAGTCCGTAGCTGTAAGATGTAACATAATACCTAGTCGGGTCATAAGTTCTGTCAAAACCTTATTATTTTAATTTCGGAATACTGGCCCGAAATACTTCGACTAATTTTAAAAATAGAACGTTCCCGCTTGCCGAAAATAAAAAATAAATTCATTTTGATTCATTTTTAAATATGGAGTGGTCGAAGGTCGCGGTTATCGCGTTGCACCGCTGTGGTTACGCGCCCAAAGAGATTTTCAACATTCTACAAAAATTGAAAATAACACTACTGTTTATTTATCGCACTATCAAACGATACACTAAAGATTCAAGCTTCGAAGATCGTAAGAGGAGCGGCCGACCTCGCACTGTTAGGACACCAGCGGTCATCAAAGCAGTGAAGGCGCGAATTCAAAAAAATCCCGTGCGTAAACAAAAAAATCTTACCTCTTCAGATGGGATTAAGCAGAGCCACTGTCAAAGGAGTGTTAAATGAAGACCTGGGACTACTAGCTTATTGTAAAAAAATCGGTCATTTTTTGAACGAGTATAAATACTGCGAAATTTTGTTTTCGGATGAAAAATTTTTACCATCGAAGAAAGTTACAACAAACAAAATAATAAGGTGTATGCCCACAGTTGTGAAGAAGCGAGCGCATCAATCAGTCATCAATCATGGTTTGGCTTGGAGTCTCAAGGCAGACTCATATTCAGGCTTAACTGAGGTATTTTTCTGTGAAAAATGTGTGAAACCCAGTGCCGTGGTTTACCAAAATACCGTTCTAACAAACATAGTAGAAACACTTTCTAAAACAATGTTCAAAAACAGACACTGGATATTCCACCTTATTTATTGACTTCAACGGGCATGAAGACTGGCCCTCTTTTAGTCCAGATTTAAACCCACTGGACTACAATTTATGGCAACATTTGGAGGAGAAAATCTGCGCTAAACCTCATCAGAATTTGGAGTCTCTCCGAGCATCTCTGGTTAAAGCAGCGGCAGAAATAGATATAAATGTGGTGCGTGTTGCGATTGATGACTGGCCGCGTCGATTAAGGGCATGTATTCAAAATGAAAGAGGGCATTTCGAATAACGTAAATAAAATTTTATTGTACATTTAATTACCTTTCATTTCATGTATAATTTTTACATAATTATCAAAAAGTGTATCATTAATCACATCAAAAGTTTTTGACAGAACTTATGACCTGACTAGGTATACACCATAGACTATGGTAATTGCTTACCATCTCAAGCAGGAGGTATGCTTGTTTTCCACCTTAATGGTAAAAAAATGTACACAGTTTTGAAAATGTTGTATTTGTACTAAGAAGCTTTTTATTTGATTCTATCTATAAATCCGAAAACACGAATTTAGTAGTACATGCCAGGATTCGAACCGGGGACCTCTTGCTCAATAGGCCAGTTCCTTTTCAACGGGGCTATCACAGCTCACTTTTATCATGTTATCTCATTTATGCAATATCTGACTACTACCTGTTCCTTTCTGGTTTATTAAAGGCAGGCATATCAAAAGAGCCATCTAATTGTATTACCAGTTAAGCCTGTCACAGCTAACGAGTTATCAATGAGCTAACGAGTTCTCATTTTATACATATGGAACATGATGACATATGTTCACCAAAAAATACAGATTCACCATATTTCATATATTTAGAAAAAATGCTGTTATCCAGCGGTAAAGAACAACACTTTATTAGAATCTTGATGAAAGTACACGTCGGAAGTGCCATCCCATGTGCTTCGTCCAAGTTACTCACCATTTTTTGCAAGATTATGCAATCTACATCACAATTACAAAATCCATTGGCAAGGTAGCCGTCGTCAAAATAAATTAGGTCGTTTCCGACCTTTAAAACCACAAATTAAGCGAAAATATTTATTGCTGCCATGTCGACATGCCAAATCCCAGGACGGAAGTGGAAGTGTCAGAATCGAAATTTTTTAAATCCGGAATTTGGGGAGCGTAGAGCTGTCAAGAACTCTTCTTCTTCTTTCAACATTATGCCAATCGGATGAAGCCCATCGCAAACAAGGCGTATTATATTACGAACGTAACATGGATCTGGAAATTCCATGTGGCGAGAAAAACACTTGTCACAACTTCCATCCATGTGTGTAATTATTTTAAAACTGTTAATAATCATTATTAGAAGTTATCAAATTATATTCACCTTGTTATAAAACATTTTACTGGATGTTTTGATTCTCCTATCAGAAAAACTACAGCAAGGAACATGAACAGACTCAAGTCACAATTACTTGATTCATTCAGCATGTGCCTTAAAATTGTCAACTGTTCATCTGTGGTTGAAGCCCTTGCAAATATTTCAAAATAATCACTGTCTCCGGGAATGGCTGGAATTATGAAAAAAACAAACAGATGTGATTATTTATTTCAACACATATATTAACAGTGTCGTATTGTATTATCTTTCAGTTCTCTCTGGCTACGCAAGGTACTTGTTGTAAAGCTATACATAGACAATTTTATGAAAGTTATTGCACCAACACTGAATGTGTTGATCATACCTAGATAAGTGCGATAAATATAACTAGATTAGCTTCGTTTGTAGATCTGACGGCAGTAGCTCCATGTAAGAATCAGTATTGTCGCCGAATCCTTAGGCTTAGGTAGCAGCTGATCCTAATGGATTAAGAAACGGGTTAACGCCCAAGAACAGAAACTTTGTTTGTAGATATAAGAACATAACGTACATAAGACTTGTTTAGTATAAAAATATCTAGTACTGTGTATAATAATTATTAAGAGGAAACTAATATGAATATACTCTTACTAACTCTTACTAACTCTAATATACTCTATTAGAAACATTTTAAGATTACGTATTAAACATATTGTGGTGGTGATGCACAGTGGCGTAATGTTTACAAAGCATGTTGTATATAGAACAGGCTTAGAGAATTGTCCAGTCGTCTCTCGCCTCGTCAGTTGTGTTGTATTCGTGTAACATATTATTGCTATGTTTAATAAGCAATAAATGTTGTTTCCCGTTATCACATATATACTCCTGACCAGTAAGGTCTTTAACCCGTCGAGGCCCGCTATGTACTTTTTACACGCATACCGCCATAAGCCTGGTCATATATGACCTATGTTGGTGCTCAAGGGGTTAAGTGAATATCTTACACTTAACAGTGGTGACCGACGTGATCTGAACACACAACCTTCTGATTTACCAAACAGAAGTTTGACGTAACCATACATCATAAAAAGACGTAATAAAAGTCAACAACACACTTTATTATTAAATAAATTATTTTGGGTAGCAAACGGTCTCAGAGGCAAATGGACGTAGAAGACATACTTATTATCATTAGACGTAATGCCAACTTTTCAGGTTAGTTACCTTATCAGTTAAAAGGCTCTGACATAAGAGACTTGAGACATAGCAATAATTAATAACCAGCTTGACGTGGTAAGTACCTCCATCTTACAGAATACCAGTCATATAACAATTACAATGTTCGTTTTCAGGTTTTTGTGAGTAAAGTGTAACGGTTAGCTTTTGGGAGCTACTGGTTGAGTAGCAGGGGAGGTAATGCCTGGTAGTAGTATTGCATGTGTGTATAGAGTATGGTTATCAGTTAAGATCAAGCTATTGTTTCTTATCTTACGCTTAAGATCGGACGGAAGTATACTTGTTTGCTTCCGGCATTGTATTACAAAAAAGAAACTAGGCCGCTTGTTGTTAAGCGCTAACCCTAACAACAAGCTAAGCGCTATGAATACGGCTATACTTCAAGAACTTAGTCAAAATTCAAATTCAAAACAATGTATTATGCTAGCGTTACCTTCACTGACATAAAACTTAATAGAATCTGGCACTTTAATTGGCGGGAATCCGATAGAATTCTTTGACTTCTTAATGCCACCGCGAATTATTCTCAGAGTTAAACCGTTCATATTGCTAATTTTATTTTTCAATTTATAAAACGTATGTAAAGATTAACATTATGCAGTGTATGAAGAGGTTATGTTATGTATTTTTATATTTATTTCGATTGGACATTGACATTCAATTCTTCTTCTTCTTGCATTAGTTCATTGGCGACCAGATACTCCACATGAAAATTGTATCAGCCATTAAAAAGTTTGTTTGTTTGTAGAACTTTATTGCATAAATGTTTACATTCGTAAAATATAAGAATTTGATTTGCGAAGGCGGTTTATTTATAAAAAAATTCACAAGTACATGAATTTTGATGTAGACATAACTTTGATTTAGTCTTTGGTTTTATAAGCTACTACTATAGACGTGAAAATGAAGTATATATCGTCGTTGAAGTGCCAATACCTCCTAAGTGACATTTTTGATTAAATTGAGTTTTTTAATACAATAGGCTTAAAGTTGGAATTTGCATCGGTGGCAATTACACCTAATCATCAATCATTACCAGAAAGGCTCTATACAGTTTGTGGAATGGTTATTAAATTACTAATAACAGTAATAAACCACTTAAGTCTCTCAATTCTCAAAAACTAAATTTAAGCAAAAATGACAGATAGGAGGTATTGGCACTTCATCGACGATATGGATTATAGAGGCAACAAAAAATCTGGCTGGTCGCAAAGCTTATTTATGGAAGCGAGAGCTGGGTAAGGCGGAGATAGTCTGAAAGTAAATATAAACGCGGTCGAAATGCGAGCGTAGCGCAAAATTTGTGGCGCTTGTAGACTTCGTTTGTAGACCGAATTTTCGCAATGATGATGATAGAAACAGCGTTGGTGTGAAAGAGAGCGTCGGTGTTAAAATAAGAAGAGGCAAGCTCCGTTCGATCGCACATGTAGAAATAATGCAGGATGAAAAAATGACGGAGCAGATATACAACGCAAAAATGGAAGGATATAGGAGCCGAGGAAGGCCAAGACTTACATACCATGACCAAATTAGTCGTGTTCTAACAGAAGGTGATGTCACGAGCCTTAGAAACCAGCGAGCGTGCATGAGAAGAGCAATGAATGTTAAAGAAGAGAGTGAGGTGTGTAAGGATCGACTCACAGTTCTCATGACATGTTCTATTTCAACAACTACTAGTACTTACATTTTAACTTGAAAGTAAAAAATTAGAAAAGGTGGTCGTCACGGGACGCCTGACAGATGTGAAACATTTTAGTGAATATTGAGTATTCACTAAAATGTTTCACATAATTTTAATAAATGAAAATCAAAAACCATCGGATAGTTATAGTAAATAGTTCACGCAGAGAAGCAACGTAGTGTCTAGTATGTGCACGCACACACGCAAGGGAGTCGAGAGTGGCGGCGTAGAAGTAGAGGGGGCATGACGGCATGAGAGAGCGTCATGCTATTTGCCGTCACGGCATACGGTTCGATTTTACTGCCAATTCATCACAGTTTCACATAAATTAAAAATATTTTCTCTCTAATAGGTTTCTATCGCACATAATATTGCATAAGCAAAACTATACTTGCTTATTACTTTTTCGTATCTCGTAATTTTGAGGACGACCTTTAGGATCAGAGTGCTGAGTTGTACATCGTGCGTCATACACTTGGAGTGTAATACCCCGGCAAACCCGAGAATGTGGCCGCTGAACCCATTTCTATCATTTATACCAAATCACGTAATGAAAAAAGAGTTGTTGTTCTGCTGTCATATGCGTAAGGTAAGATGTATTAGCTGTAATAAGTTTTTCACGTGTAATGTAAAACCGCAGCCAAGTAACAACTCTTTGGAGGGTAGTAGTGTTCCTACGAATGGTTGAGGGTACCAGTAAGCTTTGATAAACTACTTTGCGTGCTTCCGCTACCAATTAGGTCATGAGAACTATCATCGGCCGGCACCCATCCACTACTAGTAGATGGATGCCGACGCAGTAGTTACCCGACGCTCGTATGCTCGATTCCCACACAGGACAAATATTTGTGTGCATGAACATGTGAATGAAAAAATGAAGAACGATTGACGAAAAAAGTGTATAAGGCGAGTGTGAATGAAATTGTTGGAAGGGGTAGACCTAGGCGGACGTTTCGAGATCAAATCAGGGACGTCCTGAACAAAGGCCAGATCAAGAGTACCCTAAACCGAAGAGCATGTATGAAGGGAATAATGAGAGTGGACGAAGCGAAACAAGTATGTAAGGATCGTAGCAAGTGGAAAGAAGTGGTCTCTGCCTACCCCTACGGGATAGAGGCGTGATTATATGTATGTATGAACATGTATTTAAGAGAGGTAGGGCGCATCAAAACAACTCCCTGGAGTGTCGTCGTCAGGGGTGGTATCACGCGAGTAATACTTAATGATTACAAGCGTTCATAGGCCTACGGTAACCACTTTACATCAGGTGGGCCGTATGCTTGTATGCCTCCCGCCGTTGTACAAAAATAAAAAAAAATACGTTTTGGAGAGCGATGGGGCCATTATACTTATTGGTTTATGGATATCATTGATATTATTTTGTAACTCACCTGTATGCCCATTACAGAATCTATCTACTTAGAGGTACTAAAAAGTCTTTGGACAAATCATCTACAGGGACGATGTGGTTATACTCGTAATTTGAAGGATTTCATCAGCCAGCACAATGTGGCCGAGTAAAATAACGCCAGTTACCAAACAAAGATTTGTGTATTTTCAAAATACATTCTCAGTTCTCATATATTTACATAAAACCTTAGAGTAAAATAAATTAGTTAACTATTTTATCACACTATACGAATCCTATGACTTATTCAGTCTTTACTGTTACTTCGGGAAGTTGAGGCTTTGTTTTTTCTTCGTCGGCCGCCCCCGGTTCTTCAGGTTGCACCGTTTTCTCTGGCTCCATCTTTTCAGACTCAACCTTGTCTACAGATCTATGGACGGCAATATCGATGTTATCGTGTCTAATATGCCCTGAAATTAGAATAACATTTGTATAAATAAAGATATAATTTTAAAAGTGCTCGGTTCATTCTTACGTATAATGAAGACGCCTGAGTTTCAGTGTTAGCAAAATTGACGAACGAAATATATTATGTAAATCTACTTAGACCAACGAAATGGTCATTATTCATAACTAAATTCTCTGTTGTAGGTTGTTATTGCAAATTGTGCGCGAGTAATCTTAAAGGCAATTTGATTTGAAGCCAAAGTACACAGGGGCGGGAGAAGCGGGAAAGCGACAGCGATCAGAGACGGGTTTTTTTTTATTTTATAACGTCGTGAGTCATACAAGCATACGGCCCACCCGAACTGAAGCGGTTACCGTAGCCTAAGGACGCTAAGTAAATTTGCCCGATCACACACATCGGGAGACATACAAGCATACGGTTCACCTGATGTAAAGCAGTTACCGTAGCCTATTAACGCTTGTAACATATATCACTCGCGCGATGCCTCCTCTGCTGCTTACACATCAACTGCTTGGGAGCTTACTGGTGACCTCACACACACGCAGGAACACAACAACCCTCTAGGGAGTGGTTACTTGGCTACGGTTTTCTGTAAGGTGGAGGTACTTGGTGGTGGAGGTGCTTTGATACGCTCTACCTCTCTTAAAAATACCCAGACCAAGACAAACATACATGTTCATGCACACAAATGTTTGTCCTGTGTGGGAATTGAACCCACGAGCGTTGTCGTCAAAGTTGTGTCATTCATCACTGCGCCACCGAGCTTGTCAATTTTTTTGCAACCGACCGCACCGCGCCGAAAGTCGCCCCGCTTTTTGTGTAACAGGTTGCATACAAACAAGAATGTTACAAAAAATCCCGACCGCTGCCGCTTTCCCGTCTCTGTAGGTTTTTGCTTTAATACTTTGTGTGTTATAGAGCATACATAATAGTACAAAGTACAATTGTGTATAAATTAGATAATAACACAAAGATAAAATGCATTGAAATTTAAAAATGATCATGAGATATAAGGGACACGATAATAATGTGAGGAAATTGATTTTCCATTTTGTTAGTAACACAGGATCCTACTGGCTAAGGTGAAGTTGATTCAGATCGAATTGTTTGATGATCTAACTAAAGTTACATTCTATTCTATACAAGTGAGATATTTCTCAGGCAATATAAGTATGTATGTGTGAAAAAATGTATTTAGTTCCCTAGCACCCATTGCTTAGTTTGAGATTCGAAGATGTGTAATTTGCCCGGAAATATTTATGATCATTGATTTATATTATATTGTATATCCTTATATTTACAATATTCATAAATTATTAAATTATAAACACAAAAATATATAAAAAGGATATGATTATGTATTATTACTTGAGAATTTTACTAGACTTTAATAAGTTAGTATGTTTGCTTTATATATGTTGACAGACACTCAAAGACTTAGCCGATTTGAACAGAATTTCATTCCAAATTTGGTCTCATAAACGATTAGTAGAAAATGTTAATTAAAAAACCTTCGTTAACTATCTCTACTATGTTACTAATCTTCACGCAGCACGTCCGTTGCGGGGTAGACAGAGAGCACCGGATGTCAAATAGCTCGGTCCTTACACACGTTAAAGAAGCGAGTGCGGTATGTAAGGACCGAGTCATGTGGCGCTCGGTTCTCCCTTCCTTCCCCCTCATGGGACTTTAAGTTATAGATAGATGGATCTTTTTATGTTCGCTGATCCTTATATCGTCAATAACAGATAGTGCCGTCGCGATAAGAGTTGTTGAGAAGGTTGTGTCTGAAAAGGTTCAGTCGCCAGAGAAGACTGTGCAACCTGAAGAAACAAAGATGGCCGACTAAGAAAAAAGCAGCAAAATTGCAAAGTAATAGTCTAAACTAAATAAGTCATACCTAAGATTCGTATAGTGTGATAAAAATAGTCAAGTAATTTATTTTACTATATGGCTTAATGTTGTAAGAACTAACAATGTATTTAGGAAATACATAAATCTTTGTTTTAAAAAGTGTTGCACTTCAATTTACTTGAAAAAGAAAAGTTACGATCAAGTGATGATTAAGTGTGGATTACTATTTACATAATGCGGCAACACCGCACTTATAGAGATGATCAGGATTGTTTATTGATGATTAACTATTGTTTTATAGGAGCTGGAGCACCTAGATATCGGGTCGAACCTCGTGACTGGGTTCAGAGGTGAGCTGACAGAATTACTGACGACGGTATTAGCCCCATGTTCTAGGAGAGACTTTATATATATTTATACAATAGGGAGTGCTCAGAAGAGTCATTTGATGAGATGCTTATTTCTATTGAAATTACATATTCATCTTTCCTTATTAGAATCAAAATGGTTGCGTATAATACGGCTCCATAGAGGTTATTGTTCACGAACCCTTAAAATGTGCAAGGAACACTTTGCCTAGTTTTACTCAAGAGATTACAACATGGGTTACTTCAAAAAAGGCGTTGCAAGGCCGTATTCTTGATTGCCATCGGATGCAAAGAATATAAAAAAAATGTTATACTTTGTCCCTACAAATAGTACTCGATTCTTAATCATCGCTTGTTCACAAAATATAAAAAATAAATAAACGTAAGTCACGAAACAAACACATGTATTTCCAAAATACGTCGATAATTCTCATATATTTACACAAAACCTTAAAGTAAAATAAATTAATTTCTATCATGCTATACACATGGTATGACTTAATCAGTCTTTACTGTTACTTTGTTAACTTCCGGCTTTTTGTCGCATGCGTTCGGTTCCTCAGGCTGCTGCGTGTTATCCGGTGAATGAGCCTCTTCTTCAGTTCTATGTCGGGCAGTGACGGCAGTAACGATGCTATTGACGATAATAGGTCCTGCGAACATGACAACATGTTTAAATGTCACTATAAGCATTAAATGACGACTTCTAAGCTGTATATAATATCAAACTTGTCCAGTGAGACACAAGGGACAACTATGTCTCCAACTGGTTAAATTTATTAAGTTCAGAAAAAAAAGAAAATTGAATCAAATCTGACACATGTATACTTTTTAATAGTGTCATCTCTGAGAACTTTTTTATTCGTCATCGTCAAAACTAAAAAAAAAAATACATGAATGAATGCCGCACCGCTTGCCGACGGCGAGAAATCCATCCTTATATATTGCAACCGCAATTATTATTTATAACTTCATAGATCCTGGTCATTTGATACGCGTGCGCGGGGATATAGATCCATGGGGTGTCGAGAGGCGTGCTGCGCTTTCATCAAAGTTACTTGTAGCGTTATGCTCTTTAACACTTCCACCCCTGGAGCATATTGCTCTGTCGAGTCAATGAAGGCAAGCCAGGGATGAGAGTCCAGCTGGCCTTCTTGGATTTCCACTACTATTATAATTTTGATGTGTTGTAAATGAAAAAGTAAAAAATTGTTTAGTGTAAAAAAATGGGTACGTGTACTTATGTACGCGCGTGAGAAGTTATACTTCTCTGGCATCATTAAATAACAAATCCCTGGAGGGATGTTGTGTTCATGCGAGTGAGTGTGTAACGTAACCTCACAGGCAACTGCAGCCAAATAACAATTCCCTGGAGTGTTGTTACGTTCATGCAAGTGAGTGACGTTACTGCCTCACGGAAAACTGCAGTCATATAACAATTCCCTGGAGGGATGTTGTGTTCATGCGAGTGAGTGACGTTACTACCTCACGAAAAATATACTCAAAACTGCAGCCGAATAACAATTCCCTGGAGGGTTTTTGTGTTCATGCGAGTGAGTGAGGTAGTAACGTCACTCACTCGCATGAACACATCATCTGTCCAGCGAATTGTTATTTGGCTGAAGTTTCCCGTGACGCAATAACGTCACTCACTCGCCTGAACACAATAACCTCCATGGAATTGTTATTTGGCTGCAGTTTTCTGTAAGGTAGTAACGTCACTCACTCGCATGAACACAACAACCCTCCAGGGAATTGTTATTTGGCTGCAGTTTTGTGCATATTTTTCGTGACTTAATGAGCGGTTTAGCGGACAGCTTCAACCGGTTACTTTTGTGTTACAGTATCTTAAAATTTCACTCATCATTTTTTCATAACGCGCCTAAAGAAGTATAATTTCAATACAATTTCATAATCATTAAATTTTATTTGAATAAATACATGATTCGGTAAAGCCACGTTTGAATTAATCCTATTTCGACCGTAATTTTTCAAATCACTAAACAGGTAACATGACGTAGGTAATGAAAAAATTGTAGTCAGCTCCTGGTCTATGTACAAAAAATATTTAAGAAAAACTTTGTATTATAGATCCCTGATGATTCCCCTACAGGGGAAAATTGTTTTGTATATGGATAGACTATGCATTTTTGACGATTGTATAAACTATAAGCGACATCCCTACGTGTTTAGGCTATTTATCGTTCGCTCGGGGCTCGAGTCGGCCTACTTATTTGATTTTACTATGCCATAAGCTCAGTAGAGCATTGCCGCTGTCCATTGTACATTAACCATCCGTTATACATGGGGCACACTAAAAGTTTTGCACTTCTAGCTAATCGGAACTATTTGAATTTCGAATGTTATATTTTTTGAAACGTTGCAACCTACTCAGTAATAAAAAAAAACAATTGGCGGGAAATCATTTGTCAATTGTTTTTAGGGTTCCGTACCCAAAGGGTAAAACGGAACCCTATTACTGAGACTTCGCTGTCCGTCCGTCCGTCCGTCCGTCCGTCCGTCTGTCACCAGGCTGTATCTCACGAATCGTGATAGTTAGACAGTTGAAATTTTCACAGATGATGTATTTCTGTTGCCGCTATAACAACAAATACTAAAAAATAGAATAACATAAATATTTAAGGGGGCTCCCATACAACAAACGTGATTTTTTTGCTCGTTTTTGCTCGATATTTATAACGGCAACAGGTAGATGCTTGAAATATTCACAGAATATTTAGTTATATATTCACTTTAAGAACAAATAATTAAATTAAAATAAAACAAATATTTAAGGGGGGCTCCCATACAACAAACGTGATTTTTTTGCCGTTTTTATAGATTAGATAGTGGTACGGAACCCTTCCTGCGCGAGTCCGACTCGCACTTAGCCGATTTTTATCACACATCAAAGTACGCAACGAAAATGGAATTGAGTCGAAAAGATTTTAGAGCGATGATTTTTTATGATTTTAAAAGTTCTCTCCCCCGCAAGACTGCTGCTCGTCTTCAAAATGCTTTTGGGAGAGAAGCACCTTCTTTGAGCACCGTAAGGCGATGGTTTGCTGAATTTGAGAGAGGTCGAGTTTCTTTACATGACGAATTTCGTGAAGGGCGGCTTTCAACTGCCGTCAACGTAAATAATGTAGCTACTGTTAAGCGGCTAATTGAACAAAACCCGCGGATTACCTATGAGACAATTCGAGAACTATTGGGGAATGGTATGAGCCAAATTCAGAAAATTTTACACGAAGAATTGAAAGTTCGGAAACTTTGTTGTCGTTGGATCCCTCATGAAGTGACAGCGGAGCAGAAGCGGGCTCGCGTGGAATGGTGCTCACAGATGCTACTGAAGTACGACCACGGACATTCTAATGCTGTTTATGACATTGTCACAGGAGACGAGACGTGGATTTATTGTTTTGAACCCGAAAAAAAACAGCAGTCTTGTGAATGGGTGTTTGAAAATGAGAACAGGCCAACAAAAGTGAGACAGGCGAGAAACGTTGGTAAAAAAATGATCGCGTTTTTTTTCTCCGCTACGGGTCCCATCTGCACAATTCCACTTGAAGATCAAAAGAGTGTTGAATGCCGAGTGGTATTCTACCATTTGTTTACCCAGGGTGTTAGAAAAAGTTCGCGAAAGACGACCAAAAAGCCGCGTTCTCCTACATCATGACGCGTTGTCATGATGTAGGAGAACGCGGCTTTTCTTCACACACGGCCAAGCACCCTGTGATTTCTGTATTTTCCCCAAAATCAAAGATTTGATGAGAGGTTTCACTTTTACCAACTCCGAAGAGGCAGTGATAGCTTTCAATCAGCACGTAGAAAACATGCCTACAGATCTGTGGTCCTCCTTTTTTAAAAAATGGTTCGATCGCATGAAAAAATGTTTAAAATGTAAAGGAGAGTATTTTGAAAAGCAATAAACATAATATTTTGGTTATAACATGTTGTTTTTTTAAGTTACGCAAAACTTATAGTGTGACCTACGTACGTTTGTTTAAAAAAACTTTAAAGTTTTCGTAATGGGTTGTTCGTTACGATTTCCTTAGTCCTTATAGTGAAAACTTCCCACTTACAAAAGACCGAATTGTGTTATTGTACTCCTGCGAGTGAGTAAGGTGTGTTGTCACTACCATTGTTAACGTAATTAATTCTGAAGTTGTATTATAAAATTAAAGGAAGAGTTAGCTTCCAAAACGCAATTCGAACGAATGAAGATTCTAATACAATGTGCATAATCTACGCTTGGTATACACCAAGTGACAACAGGCTAGTATTTGACAATAGGCAACCGTATTTTGCTATCTAATTTTATCATATCACACTAGGTTATTAGCCAATCTATATATATAAAAATGAATGTTTGTCTGTATGGACTCAAAAACGGCTGGAGAGATTTTGATGAAATTTTCAGTGAATCTTCAGGTTAGCCCAGCAGGTGATCCTGTGAAGTTTGGTAGCGATCATATCACCCGTGCGAAGCCGGGGCGTATAGCTAGTAGCTAATAAAGAATTAGCAAAGAATGAATGTACGTAAATAACCAATAAATTCCTTGTGCGTATTGCGCATGACCGGCCGCGATGTTATGTAGGCTGCTGAGCAGCTGCCTTGCAATCACTGGTCAGAGTGGTCAGCTTGACACGAAACAACAATTTACCGGCATACATACATAATCCATTACTTTAAAAAAATTGAATTACGTTAATCATACCACGCGACTTTGTTTATAAAACAATAGATTTTATGCGATGGTGAAGTGTCACGATGTTGTAACCGATCCTATCCTAACAGGCCACGTTTGTTCATAAGTGATGACCATTATCGATAATCGAATATGCGAAAAGAAGTATATTATTAATATTCAAACTACGAAAAATACATATTACGCCCCATCCAATCACAACAAAACAACAACTTCCTTCAAACTTCTTTGTCGGCTGACTATTGATAATAATCTGCTGTTTTTAAGTCTATATGTTTAATATTAATACATATATATATTTAATACTTTTAGGCACACAACTAGGTATAAAATAGGACTAGACGTTAGGTCACTTTAGGTTATTATACATACACAAAATTAGTAGTTTACACCCGTCCATTGGACAGGTGAAACCTAGGACATAAGACTAGGTCGAAACAATACGTCTCTTGGAGCGAAAGCGAACACAAAGCACGAATAGTGCGGCACACAACACAAAGCACACTCCCAGACCGACGCGGTACCTGCAAAGTACTGCCAACTGTGTCTATAGTGTTGTTCACTGCCGAGGACACAGAGTCGGTGGTACCGTTGACCGCGGCCGCGATTGTACCTATAAGACTGTTCACGAATCTGCTCCACGCTTCCACTGTTTAAGGAAAATTGTCTTGAAGATATTACGGAATACATAAATACAATTATATATGTAGGTTTAGGTTCAATAAATATAATACGGGACCTAACTTAAAAGGGTAAATGTGACTTGACAGCAGGATTCGATGGTCAATAAATAATTAATAATTATACAATAAATAAAAGACTAGCCGGGTAACACTGGAGAAAATTCTCATGCGAAGTACTTACGTAAGTGTTATATATATGTGTAATAAATTATAACAAATGTTGACATTAAATTACTCACCGTTTTGGGGGTTGTGTCCGCCGTGCCCTCCGTGGCCGCCGTGGCCACCGTGGCCACCGTGGATGCCGTGAAACCCGATAAGTCCTTTAACATCCGAATTATTGTTTTCATTCTTCTCTCCCTCGAACGTGTCTCTCGGCTTTTCCGGGTTCGAAAACGACTGCAGTTTCTGTACAGCTCCAGAGATTCCCTTTACGATAGGATTGTTCTGAATAATCTTCTTGATTGGACCATCTGTTACTTCGGGTATCTTTTCTTCCGTATTAGATGCTGACGAAGCAGGAACGTCATTCGAGCCTTCTTGTTGGTTGGACTCAGCCGGTTTCTCCGCCTGCGCAGTTGCTTGCTGCTGGCCTCCCGGTTTGGGTTGCATAAAATTAACAACCCCTTGAACAAGAGGGCTGTTTTGAATAGCTTGGGCTATCGGCCCTGGCGGAGCAGGTTGATTGTTCTGTCCTGCTGCCTGATTTTGTCCAGGGTTAAGAATGCTATTTATCGAGTTTTGGATGCCCTGCCAGATTGGCCAACTGGGTCTAGAAGTGGTAACATCGTCTGATTGCGCATTGGCTGGTGTGCTTTGGCCTCCAGAAAGGATATTTTGAATACCATTTCCTATGCCCGATATGAAGTTAACAGGTCCCGTGCTATTCACAGAATTTGGAGGTAAGTTGAGTGTACTCTGAATGGATGAAGTGACGTTAGAAAATCCCTGTAACAGGGTATTTTGCAAGTTTTGGATTGCCTGGAGTATAAAGTTATTATTGGTATCCGATCCTGTACCCCCTGCTCCAGTTTCACCATCGCCTCTCTGAGTTGCATAACTTTGAACTTGATTAGAAATAGACTTAACTGCATTCTCGAAATTATTTTCCAGTGTCCTAAGACTGAGCTGAACATTTTCTATGCCGCCTTTTTGGGCCGTTGAGACTGCAGGTTTTCCGCCGCTCGGAATCAGGCCCTGTAACGTTTCGTTGAGTTTTGAAAATTGACTTTGAATTGTTGAATAGAGGTCCTGCAAGCCTTGCTGGATGACGGATGTTTGTTGATTATTCCCGAGCCAGTTTTCAAAGTTAGGACCGATGCCCCCAAATCCTTGTTTCAACGCAGTTTGAGTCTCATCAACAACTTTCTTCACATTGACCGCTATCGGTTCTTCATAATGTTCAGGGTTTTGTGTTTCATGCTGCTGACGTTGGGGTTCTCCTGGATTGTTAAGATCTATTTCTGCCCTCTTTACGTCGGGGGATTCGTCGGTTTCAATCGGATCATCTTTCTTTTCGCTGTCAATCTTCAGTGACGGTTGTACGTCTTCAACAACGACCTTTACAGGAATGTCGTTAATTTTAGGTATAACACGGAGATTGTTTTCTACTTCGTTGACGGTATTGGCGTTGTCGACTAGTTCCTGTTCACTGGAAGTATTTTCGGATGGTACAACATCTTTTTTGGCAACCTCTTCGGCGACCGAGACGAGTTTTTTCTCTATATCTTTGACATCGAGCGCGGGAAGGGTAGCGCCGCGAGCGTGGAGCGCGTAGGAAGCGAGTATAAGGAACGCGTATAGCCTCATGGTCGGTGGCGGGTGGACTACGGTGAGCGGGTGGGGCTTCACATTTATACGAGCCGGCTAACGGTCCCGGCCGCCGGCGGCGAGCTCACACACGTACCGTGTTAACGCCGGCCGCGCTGCGCGCTAATGTGGCCGCCATTATTTGTACTTCACTAGCCTCCGAGCTGTCTTTTTGCAAATTAACTGTTCACACTATAACGAATGTGACAGTTTTAATGTAAATTATGACCTTTAGAAAAAAATGTAAGTTTGCGGTGAGCGGAACAGTAGTCTTTGTGTACATTTTCTCTATAGCGTCCTTACGACCTCATTTGGACATATTTACACTAACACTGACCTAGCTAGAACCAAAGTTGAATTTTAACATTTAATGCAAAGTGAAATGTATTTAGTAATATTTACTAATTGTTTATTTTAATTAATATTTATAATTTAATTATTACTTATTTAGAATTTATACATTGTTAATGACATTCCTAAGAATGCCGCAAAACTCGATGTAAAGTCATTGGACTGTAAACATTTCCAACTCGTATATTTTTATTGGCCAATCCTTATTGGTTCTTATTCTACTATTTAAGTAAGTAGAATAAGTACAAATACGTATACTTTTTCTTTTATACGACGTTGGGAGGCATACAAGAATACGACCCACCTAAATCGGTTACTGTAGCATACGAACGCTTGCAATACACTAAGTATCACTCACGCGATGCCATCTCTGCTGAAGCTTACTGGTTACATCACTCACGCACAGGAACATAACAACCGCAAGCAAACAAGCGTAGCGGCCGTATATGTGCAAGTTATACTTGGATGGATCATTGGCTACTTGATATCAGGTTGCATGCTAGATTAGGTATAGTCGTAGTCCCCCGGCGTAGTCGTAGTTAAAAATTAAAGTAATTGCCACGACTTTCTGTGGGGTACCAGAGGGATTTACTTCCGAGAACCGCTAGGTTATGGAATAAACTCCCACAAGATCGGTAACACACGAGCGATCCTCTGGTGTAGCAAGTATTCAATAAATAAGTACAAATAAACGTGTATAGTTGCACTTATTCCAATATTTTACAAAAATACAAGTGTGCAATTGCAAGTGTAGCAATCTTTAAAACCCGCCATATTAAAACACTCGTATGGCCGCCGTCTTTTAATCGTAAGTAAGAAATATTACGTTTCAGTATTCCATAATGCTTCTATTAATGTACTAGTAAATATTATTGTAATATTCATTCTTCGCTACATAATAACTTGAGGATTTGACGAAGATAATGATTTTGATATCGGCTGCCGTCAGATCTCTACAACTCAGAGCGAAAAATCAGACATTTTCTTTGTCTTTCGAAATACAATTTTTGGTGTTGGTTTCCTCACGATTGTTTCTCTTCATCGTCGAGCAGGTGATAATTAGAAATAGGTACATAATTACGAGAGTTTAGTGGTACATGCCTGCATCGGGATACCAATCAGGAACCGAGGTTCAACAGGCTGGTTATTTATCCACTAGTTTATCACCGCTGTCTAATATAATATGTCTACAAATTTCATTTTTAACACAAATATCCATATACTACGTTAACCACGTAACCGTTTTGACGAGCTGGCTGGGGTTCGATTCCCACATAGGACAAACATTTGTGTGCATGAACATGTCTGCTTGTTTTGGGTGTTTTTAAAAGAGATAAGACGCATCAAAACAACCCGTCTGGAAAAGTACCTCGCCCACACAGAAAACCACCGCCAAATAGCAACTCCATAACAACTGGAGGGGTTTTGTGTTCCTGCCGGTGAGTGAGGTCACCAGTCAGTTAGCAGCAGAAATGGAATGGCGCCAGTGATACTTAATGTGTTGCAAGCGCTCATAGGCACCATTAACCACTTTATATTTTTAATTTTAAATCGGTTCAGTATCTTTTGGGTTTATCCATTACAAACAAAAATACGAATCATTTCATTTCTGTTTGTGATTTTTGTTTCATAGTAGATATGGGTAGTGGAAATGCATAGTAAGCGTTATGCACATGTGTATATGTATGCAAGTGTGCATGTGTGTATATGCATGTATACCTACATGTGTGTAGGTGTGTGTGTATTTATATAGGACTATGAGCGCTAAAATTATTGATCATGTTGTGTGCACGTGACAATAGATTACAGTTCAGATGTAATAACAACTATTTATAATTTAAGCTAGATTTAACTGTAATTTGTATTGTGTACCTAAATAAATAAATAAATTATATCGGGTAAACCGTATGTTTGTATGCCTCTCGATGTTCTATAAAAGAAAACAACAGGCAAGCAATTCGCTCACCTGCCACTTTATTAGTGTATCAAACAAAACTTATAAAATCTGAGCATTGAATCCGTTTCTGTCACCGGTAGGCAGTTTTTTTAATCTCTCTCGATGATTCGCCCCCATTTGAACGAGTTCGGTCCAGTATAACGGAGGCAATTCCTCAAACTGTACAAATGTGTTTTCCTTTCAAATAAAGGCAGTTTTATCTTCTAAATACCGCTATGTATATCCAATTTAAGTTATCGTGAGCAAATGGTTTTATTTTAGTCTTTTAACTTGCCGAAACTTGTATTTTTGCCGAAACTTGTATTTTTAAAGATATCTTGTTGACATTCCCGGCTTCACTCACTAGATATCTAGTGGGCCCATGTTAATATCACTTCTTCGATTTGTTATCGTAGGTTTGATCTAGCAGGAAATCCTCATTAAATTTATACTATAGCCCATAATTCTTATAAAATCAAATAGGTTCAGATTATGTCTAAGTAAACTTAAACTAAGTGAGGAATCATTCTGAGAGACTGATGGTTCTGCTGTGACAGCCTTCCAATCGATCATATATCAACCAAGGGAGGAAAGCGAGTAATTGCACTCCGAGATTTTTAGCCAATTGGAAAAATAAGTCAAACTTAGATTTGTTTGAGTTAGTCATAGCTCCCAAGGAGTTGCTGTGTCTGCAGCAGAGGAGGCATCGCGCGAGTGATACTTGATATATCTCAAGCGTTAATAGGCTATGGTACCCTCTTTACATTAGGTGGGCCGTAAGATTGTATGCCTCCCGACATAGTATAAAAATAATCATTTATACTGTGAGGAAATATTATATAATATTGATAATATTAAACGTGAAATTAAATTCAAATAAATCATAGGATAAGTACAAATATACATGTCAATTTATTTATTTATTCTAGTCAAAAAGTCCGCCCCGAATCGTACCTGACACAAAAGTGCCCATAACACTTGCAGCATTCCCCCGCTGTAATAATAATAATGTATATTATATTACATTTGTATTACCAAATAGTTACTTCATTAATATTTTCCTATTTCTCATCTTTTTCTATATTTTTTTTTTTAATATTTTGGAATGGATGACAAAAGAGTTACGACGGAAATATATCGAGTAAGAGTGAGTGGCGATATCAGCAGGGGCCGCCTTAGACGCACACACGTAGATCAAGTAGCTGAAGAAAGGCCAAATCAAAAGCACGAGCCCGAAACCGAGCTGACGAGCGAGCTGACCGAGCATGCGAGAAGAGGTTGATGAGTGTGGAAGAGGTGGAGAAAGGTATGTTTGGATCGGTGTAGCTGGCGTTCCATGCTCTCTGCTTACCGCAACGGGAGACAAGTGTGATTGTATGTATGTTCTATAATTGAATAGCCCTGGTCTGTACCTATTTAGAGCACGACTTAAATTGATGATTTATCCACTAACTGTCTAATTAAATTAAATTATTTTTTTAAGAGAGGTAGGGCGCATCTAATTAGTCCGTCTGAGGAAGTACCTCCACCTCACCGAAAACCGCAGCCAAATAACAACTCCCTAGAGGGTTGTTGTGTTCCTGCGTGTGAGTGAGGTCACCAGTAAGCTCCTACGGAGTTACTGTGTAGGCAGCAGGGGAGGCATCACGCGAGTGATACTTAGTATTTTACAAACGTTAATAGGCTACGGTAACTACTTTACATCAGGTGGGCCGTATGCTTGCATGCCTTCCGACGTAGTATATAACTGTGTCTACGACTTGCAATATACAAAATGCAATATACAAAATGTTTCATACATACAAAAAAGAACGCATCTACTCATTGTATTGAAAATGAGAAAGTCTTGTTTCATATTGTCATCACAATTAAAGCTATATTTCGGTGAGGTGTTTTCTTGGAGTTACATCATTTTGAGGTCGTGATGTCGGGTCATGTATCTTTTATTGAACCCAATTGCTAAGGCTCCGCTGTCCATCTCTTCGTCCATGTGTACGCTCATCTGAACTCTCTTTCCACCTCGTAATGTGTTCATATTTAAAAATTTTATTGTGACTTACTATGACCGCTATAACAAATTTAAATAAAATAAAGTTATAAAATAAATTTGTCCATATCCATATGTAATGTGTACTACAGACCTTTTCACGTAGCGGTAGGAAACCTTTTGTGTGCGGTAGTGACTCGGACTTGACCTGTTTTTTTTAATTAAAATAACTAACTGACCTGTCTAACACTCTACTAAAAACTAATTTCAAGCTATCCCATGAGAATTAGCTTTGGTATTTTATGCCACTGAAAAAGTAAGGGAGAAAGGATGTCCTCGGAAGACATTTTTACGGTATGGCCTATCCAACGAAGACACAGGAAATCGTTTTATTTTTCGGAATCAAACTATCCTATTATGTTGACCCGGGTTATAGTTAGACCATCGAACGAAATTGACGGATACTGCTACATTTGAATTCCGTCTGTAACATGATCTATTTAATTAGTCGTATTATGTTTTTGTTATTAATGGCTAGCTTGTTTATCCGATTCCGATTTGAAAAAATCCTCGGGATATTTTGTAACGTTTGAAGTGAGTGAATTTAAAAAAAATGATATATAATTATTCAGTATGTCCGTACGTCATTGAATTCCGACCGACATTGATGAAAATTGTAGTGTGTTTTTAAGTGGGTGAAGCTGTAGCCGGGCTCTAGGAATTGATTGGTTTATTTTTGGACTGGGCAACATCGGTGGATTCTCTAGTATTTTATAATTTTCGAGCGTGATCCGTGCTACACATGGTAAGTATTTATGGAAATGTGAAATGTACGGCTTGAGATGTACTTGGAAATGATAATCGCGCATATTTTTGGTTACATTTCCATATTATCAGGCAGGCAGGTATACTTTGCTATTTGTTTACATTTCTTTAGAAGACTTTGTGCAATTTTGAATTACATGATATAATTTTTAGCAGGTTGATTATGTACATTGCATATGCATTTTGCAAACTATATATTTTCATAGGAGAAACAAATATATCGGAAAGCAAAAGCAAAGCAAAAAAAAATACCATAAAAACACAGTGTTGCACGTAAAACATCAGAAACCAATTTTCTTTTCATCAGATTTCGTTTATAGGTAAATTACCTGCAAGCGATGACTTAGCATATTAATATAAATCATTTATTGCATGAGAACATATACAGAGGTCACAAAATTGGTGTTATATTTTTAAGAGATTTCTTCCAAATAGGATTAGTGGCGTGTATATATAATATTATTTTACCCGTGAGTCAAAAACATATGCGGCATTAAGTACACTAGTACATAATCATAAACATATACCGATAAATACATATGTACTTAGATATTTTATTACTAATTGTGAGTAAAATTGTGCTTACTTTAATCTCTTCTTAAAAGCTAGTGAAGAGCTGCCCGTATTTGTACTAGAATGAATTTCATTGTTTATTTTTTATAATTATCCTCAGACGAATAAATACACTATCATTTTACATTATGGTAAGTTGCCGCCAAAAGCTTTTGTGTACAGTTCTAGGTGGTTGTAGCGAAGTGCCTCAACTTACAATGCAGTGACTCAGTGACAGTGCTCGTTATAACAAACTATACCCGTGGAATGTTTCCATGTAAAGTATACCACAAAGAAAAACATTTTTCTTTAGAAAAGGAGAACAAATTTCACCCTCTATATAGAAAAAATCTGCTTACTTTCCGTGTGATGGAGAAGTGTTATTAAAATCAGTCCAGGATTGCAGTAGTGTGTAGTCAAACATACCTACGTACAGAACTACCGATGGTTACGCATTTTGTTTTAAAAGTCAAGTTTTAATTATAATGTATAGTTTTAAATGTAAGAGTGGTATTAATTATATATGAACAAGATTTCTTCCATAGAAGACATTAAAAGTTTCTTAAGGACATACCGATAACTACTTTCGTTATAATTTAAAGGCACATTAACCGTAAATGTAGACAGACTCTCGCTTCGCGGTGTGTGTCGGTGGTAGTTTACAATTTTACGACCATAGTTACTACTTTATGTCTCTTATATCCAATTGCTAATAAAATATTCCGTTCTCGGTCAGTATACATGGATATTCAAATTTCAGATATGAAACCGGTTTCCTTCACGCGCTAGGGACTCGTGAAAACAGAACGATAGACAATACAACGACAGTAATAAGGTTCTCGTTTTATTAATTTTTACAACGTCGGAAGGCATACTGGCATACCGCCCACCAGATGTAAAGCGGTCACCGAAGCCTATGAGCATGCTGCTAACACGGCAGGTCTTTAGCAACTTACTAGTGACCTCATTCACACGCAGAAACACGACAACCCGCCAGGGAGTTGTTATTTGGTTATGCTTTTTCTGTGAGATGGAGGTACTTCCCCAGATGGGCTGCTTCGAGTCCTAACTCTCTTCATAGTTTGCTGATATCCGTTGTACGGAATCTTACAAAAGAAAAACTTCAACGTGCAGTGTAAATGAACTTTACAGTGTTAAGTAAACTCTCTTGTTGTTTGCCATGTCACACGCGTCGCACGGATTTCTGAAAACAAACAATTTCGCCGCCCTCACGTGACGTAACGCTCACTTTCATTTTCAGGTTTCGAAGATTATCCAGTGGATGCTAATGTCATTGTCGGCCGGGGTCAGGAGCCGCGAAGAAAGTCCATTGTGCGAATGGAAAGTAAGGATGTGGAGGCGGTGCCTCTACGAAAGTGATGCCAGTGTCAACAGCTGGTTATTAACCTGACGGATGGAATTATGTTTGGTCAAGGGGCTTGTAAAAATATGATGTGATAATTTCGACGAGCTTGGTGGCGCAGTAGTAAGACGCGCTGATGCGTCGCTTTGACACCAAAGCTCGTAGGTTCGAGTCCCGTACAAGACAAACTTTTGTGTATGCATATGTCTGTCTATGTCTGGGTGTTTTTAATAGAGGTAGGCTGCATCAAAGCAGCCCATCTGGGGAAGTATCTTCACCTCACGGATAACCGCAGTCAAATAACAACTTCTTAAATGGCTGTTGTGTTCCTGCGTGTGAGGTCACTAGTAAGCTTATAAAGAGTTGCTGTGTTAGCAGCAGAGGTGGTATCACGCGAGTGACACTTACGTATTACAAACGTTCATAGGCTACAGTAACTGCTTTACATCGGGTGGGCCGTATGTGTGTATAAAAAATGATATTTAAAATTTATACAATAACCCCATCACCTAATAATTATTCAGATATTGTTTTTATAAAAAAGTCGGGCAAATACGAGTTACACTCGCGCTCCGAAGGTTTAGTATGATTTTTGATAAAAAAAACTCCACAGGGTAGAGGGTGGCGAGTTGTTAGCGTACTCGAGTGCTCCAGGGAGTCGGTCAGGGCCTTTGGCTCCGATGTGTCTTCGTCAGTCGGAGTGATAACTCAAGAAGGGCCGCAGGACTCTCATCTCTGGCTTGCCTTCTTTAGCAGTCCAGAGAGGAGTTGATAGAGCAATATACTGCAGGGATGGAAGTGTTCAAGGGCATAACGCCGCAAGGAACTTCGGAGAACGCGCAGCACGCCCCTCAACACCCTTGAATCACTCACAGGTATGGAAAAATTACGTAATTACCTATGCATATTTCAGACATGCGACAAATGAATTTAATAAGTGATTAAAAAAATGTCACCGATTGTGCCTACATGTATTAAATATTTATTATATAGTGTTAGATATCTGATGAACCGTGGTGCACGGCAGTTAAGCTCCACTTGACTAGCCATCTCTTTGAAGTTTTTAAATGCCTTATTTGTCATATTGCTGTCTCTCACTTAGATAAGAGGGGAAGTCAATTCCAACACTTCCTACTCCTACAAATTTCTTCTGATTAAATTTGTTGTGAGTTCCAAGGCAGCTGTAGTTTAACCCCCGCAACAGCATGGAACTTAACTGTTCATTGCCTTTTTGGTGGTCGCCGCTGTTAATTCTGACTATACTGGAGACACAGTACAGGCCCACCGCCTGTACCGTTACATGTATTTGTTAACATAGTATACAACAGAGTATGTGACAATATATTAGTCATAATAATAGTAGATTCCTTGATCCATATTCTACGTTCTGTTTTTTTTTGAATTCGTAACGATAAAACCCGAAGAACATTGTTTTCTATAAAAGTAATTTTTGTGATATCATGTTGTTTGTGATATGGCCGTTGAGTACAATTTATAGGAATATAAATAAATAATAAATAAAGTTGGCTGGAAGAGATCTCTTTATTATAGAGATAAGCTCGCCTTTGCATAACTACTATATTCTTACTATGTTTAACACTGTTATATGCAATAAAGAATATATATAAATATTTTCGGACAAATTACATAGCGCCATCTAGCCCCAAAGGAAGCTTGTGTTATGGGTACTAGACAACTGATCAACATACGTAAATACATACATATGATACATAGAAAATACCCAAACAAACAGACATGTTCATGCACACAAAAGATGACGAGCTCGGTGGCTCAGTCGTGAATGACGCGACTTTGACACCAAACGCTCGTGGGTTCGATTCTCAGACAAGGCAAACATTTGTGTGCATGAACATGTCCGTTTGTCTCATCAAAGCCGTCTGGGGAAGTACCTCCACCTTACAGAAAACCGCAGCCAAATAACAATTTCCTAGAGGGTTGTTGTGTTCCTGCGTGTGAGTGAGGTCGCCAGTAATCTCCTAAGGAGTTGCTGTGTGTAAGCGGCAGAGGAGGCATCGCGCGAGTGATATTTAATATATTACAAGCAGTAAGCAGTCAGAACCCGTTATGTGCGTTTTCCCATACATTTCGCGGTTTCGACCACCCGGGTTTCGAAGGGTTAATAGGCTACGGTAACCGCTTTACATCTGGTAGGCCGTATGCTTGTATAGCTTCCTACATCGTATAAAAAAAAACAGTTGAGAATGCGCAAGCTTGCATTGCTAGAGGAACACCTGGCTCGTCAATTATATAACAATTTAATTATTTTTTTTTAAACTTTCTCAGCCATTTTGACCATGTTCGTTAAGAAATATGATATTAGTTTTTAAGACATTCCTATTCTACTTTTAATTTACTTTTCGAATCTAAAATATATTTTTTTTTTAATTTGTGGCCATTTTGACCGTGTTCTTTAAGAGATAGGAGTTTGGTTTTTCAAACATTCCTATTCTACTTTTTTATGCTGAATCCGAATCTGAAGTCAATTTGAAAAAAGCGACAGACAAACATATAGATTTCATATAGGAACAAACGGTGTTCCTAAATACAACCAATTGAAATTCAGTACGTGAGCGCGTTGAAGTCTTTTTAATGGAACTCTACAAGTGCGTACTTCCTTTATACATTTGACGGTGACTCCAAGCTATACAAAGCTGTTTTAGGTCTCTCTGATGTTATCTAGAAGGTTAATTTATTATCTATTTGCAGTACCTACCACAGTGAAAATCGGCTAATATTGAAATGGTTGGCAAATTATTTATAATATTGCCTTTTTTATATTTTTTATACAATTTCTGGAGGTAAACAAACATATGACCCACTTTACGTAAAGTGGATACCGTAATATACCGCAAGCACGATGCCACCTCCGCTGCTAACACAGCAACTCCTTAGTAGCTTACGAGTAACCTCAATCACTCGCAGGAATACAACAACCCTCCATGAAATTATTACTGAGCTACGGTTTTCTGTGAGGCGTAGGTACTTCCCCTGAATTCTTTAATGTCCTACCTCTCCTAAAGCAACAGACAAATACATTGGGTATTCTTATGTCGAGGGAACTTTTCTGGTTGAGGGTCTCAGCATAACTCAGAAAATAGAAACTATGTATTAATACTAACACTAGTTTTTTAAGATACTTTGTTACTAACATTTTATGGGCGTAATGTCTGAAATAAAGGATATTATTATTATAACTCTTATCTAATCGTAAACAAACCTAACCTAATATTTAACTTTCCGCTGACCGAATATATTTTTCTGCTAACCAAAGAATATATTTCCGTAAAAATCTTTTCTAGTGTATACTCTATTAGTAAGTCGTGTAAACAAAATTTGATATTTTGTCCCAAACGTCCCAATGGTCCCAATGGACGGGATCCCGCCGCGCGTTCGGTCGTTGACTGCCACAAACCTGTCGTCCATTTAACGTGTACACGCTATAAAATTAATTATATTTATTTCCACAGATGTATTCAAATGTATGCGTGGAGCTCGGTGCCAGAAATGCAAATATTTGGAATAACTGATAGGTATTTCCAGGTATTTTTATCGAATATGTGTAAGTGGGCTCGGACCGTTAGGAACTACGGCACGACGGCGTGGAGTGTTGGGTGTCTCGATGGGCAACATCCATCGTTTACATTCACACATGATGTTTATCATACGGATGGGCTTTAGAACAAAACGGGATCTATTACAACCGTTCTGCTGTCTGTTCACACTATAGACTCTCTATTTATCTATCTAACTCACGCCAAGCCAAGTGGAGTAGGCATAGAGAACCGACCTTTTGATAACACACGTTCTATTTGGCTGTGGAAGATGATACATCCTTCTGCTTTCGCGATGTACAGGTATTCTGCCTTTCTTTCCTATTTCATTCTCTCCACGTATCCGAAGTTCTGAACCGACGACGGTATGCCTCTTAAGACCGATGCTCGCTTTCAGACCAACTTTTTCCCTCACATCAACCTTGCGAAACTACTGTTCTAGAGTACAGAATGTTCATCGAATAAATATATTGTGTTTGTAAATAATTATCCAAATTATTAACATAACTATCATTAAAGTATTTTTCGTCTTAAAGATATGACATGAGGGGGAATATGTGGGTTGCCATTATTTGAATCTCGTTGAGTAGGTCACAAATAAGTTGGTTTTTGATTTTATTTTACCTCACATTATAAAGAATCATGGCCGTCAAATTTGTCAGTTTTAAGTAGGTTCTGTTACGGTATCTATTTAAATATTGAACTATATTTATACAATAAATACTGCAAAACGCTGATTCTTAGAGTAGGTCGTAATCAAAATAAAACCACTTTTTCTTTCTTAAATAAAGCTCAACATTGTTAGTTTTTTTTTTTTTTTATACCACTAAGGTGGCAAACAAGTGTACGGCCTGCCTGATGGTAAGCAGTTACCGTAGCCTATGGGCATTTGCAACACCAGGGGTGTCACTCTTGCGTTGCCGACCCTGTAAGAACCTCTTCACGCCTTTCTTGAAGAACCCCATACTGTAGTCCCTTGGGAAAATCTCGGCAGGGAGCTCATTCCACAACATAATAGTTCTCGGTAGAAAACTTCTCGTGAAGCGCACAGTGCGCGACCATTGCGGTTCCAGTGTGTGCGGATGAACTCCCAGCCGCCGGCGAGCTGTGCGATTGTAAAACGAGGCTGTTGGTATAATGTCGAACAACTCCTCAGAACACAACCCATTATACAGCCGGTAGAACACGCAAAGGGAAGCAAAATCTCTTCTCAAACTCAAGGGCTCAATGCCGTGTGTGAGTCCAGGATCATCGATAATCCTCACAGCTCGTCTCTGTATCGAGTCACAAGGTCCTAGCTGGTATCCAGGTGCTCCCGCCCAAAGGTGGCTACAGTACTCCATATGCGGTCTGACTTGGGACTTATATAACATAAGCCTTTGCCCCGCGCTGAAGTACTGTTTAGCTCTGTTGAGCACACCGAGTTTCTTGGACGCCAGCTTAACCTTCTCCTCCAGGTGACCTCGAT
The DNA here is from genome assembly GCA_947507595.1 of Pyralis farinalis. Classification (NCBI taxonomy): domain Eukaryota; kingdom Metazoa; phylum Arthropoda; class Insecta; order Lepidoptera; family Pyralidae; genus Pyralis; species Pyralis farinalis. The sequence continues at coordinate 1,743,765 of OX382275.1, forward strand.
ACTGAACATCGCTGGAGATCTTGATACCGAGAATCCTAATGCTCTTAGAAATTGTGAGCGGCGTGTTCTGGAATTGGGGAACCACAGCAAATGGGGTTTTCTTAGCGGTGAACGCGCAAACTTGTGTCTTGGTAGGGTTGAATTGGACTAGGTTCAATCGCCCCCAGTCAGATACTTTAGACAATGTACCCTCCATTTCAGACACAAGTTTATCGCGGCTTTCCTCCACAAGGGAACGAGGGATGTTAGCACGGCCTGTATAATAAGTGTCCCCGGTGCTGTCGTCCGCATAACAATGAATGCTGTAGATTGACAACATGTCATTAATGTGCAGCAGAAACAGCGTCGGGGACAAGACAGAGCCCTGTGGGACGCCAGCATTAATATCCATGCTATCGGAGCAACTACCGTCTATCACGGCTTTTATACGTCTGCTGGATAAGAAGCTGGCAATCCATTTGCACAAACCCTCGGGCAGCCCGTACGATGGTAACTTCGATAGAAGACTCCGATGCCAGACCCGATCGAACGCCTTTGCCATATCTAGGCTAACAGCCAATGCTTCACCTTGACTCTCAATCGCCGAAGCCCAGCGGTGTGTAAGATACACTAGAAGATCACCAGTCGAACGACCGTGGCGAAAGCCGTATTGACGGTCGCTGATTAGGTCGTGATCTTCTAGGTATGCTAGGAGTCGTGTGTTTATCACACGCTCCATCACCTTGGAGAGAAGGGAGGTTATGGCAATAGGCCTGTAATTCGACGGATCTGATCTATCGCCCTTTTTGGGCACCGGGTGCACATTGGCGGTCTTCCACGAAGACGGGACTTGCCGAGTGGAGTAGGAAAGCACGAAAAGGCGCGTTAGCACAGAACACAACTCAGGAGCACACTGCTTTAGCACCACTGCTGGTATGCCATCTGGCCCACTCGACTTATGAATGTCGAGGGAGAGCAACGCCCGCCGGACATCTCGCTGGGTAATTGAGATTTCCGGCATTGAGCTACTGCACCTCGGGATGGTAGGTGGCACAGCTCCCCCGTCATTCAAAGTCGAGTTAGAGGCAAAGAGATTACCCAGTAAGTCGGCTTTCTCTTTAGCACTGTAGGCCAGACTGCCATCCGGTTTTTGCAGTGGTGGCATAGACGCTTGACAAAAGTTTCCCTCGGCAGCTTTAGCCAGCGACCAGAAAGCACGGCTGCCAGACGGAAGGCTTGCAAGCCGCTCGCCAACTCTACCGACGAAATCAAACTTTGCTCTGGCAATTACCCTCTTACTGGACCTCGAGGCAGCGTTGAGTTTACGTTTCAAAACAGAGACATCAGGATTTCCATTAGCATGCGCCGTGGTCCAAGCCTCGAAAGCAGCCTGTTTGAGAAGTCTGGCTTCTCTACAAGGCCGATTAAACCACGGTCGCTTTTTAGCTCCCGCAGCAGCCACTAAGCAACTGGGAATGTAGCATTCCATGCCATCCAATATCGCCGTAGCTACCGCAGTCGCGCAGGATTCGATATCGTCTGTTTTGAAACAAAGCTGCCTCCACGGGTACGACGCGTAGAACTCACGCAGTCCGTCCCAGTCTGCCGACTTATAGTGCCAAACACGCCGCCATCCGGTAGGCCGAGGTGGGTCACGCCTGGCACAAGGCGCTTGGGTTCGGATGAGACAGTGGTCCGATGAGCCAAGCGGCGCATCCACTGAGATGTTGTACTCATCCGGACGTGTTGTCAGCAGAAGGTCCAGTAAGGAGCTTGTATGGTCCTCTACATCTGGTATTCTCGTGGGAGAATACACCAGTTGGGAGAAACCATAGGCCAGAGCAAAGTCATGAGCAGATCTCCCCGCGGAATCAGTGCACCGAGAGCCAAGCCATTCGGTGTGATGGGCATTAAAGTCTCCCAAAATCACTAATTCCGCGGAGGGATACTGCTCGATAACTCTGTCAGTCGTCATTTGCAGGTGCTCAAATAAACGAGCTGTGTCTGCATCACCGCTATAGGACCTGTAAAGGCAGGCGTAGATTCGGGTGTGGCCGCCATGATCCACGCGCGCCCATAGTAATGACAGGTCCTTGTCTTCCAGGCTACGAAGACGGCGACAACAAATATCCTCCCGAACGAACATACACACCCCGGCACGACGTACAAATAAGTGTTCAAGTTTGTACCCGGGGTAATGTAAGTAAGAGGTGTCGGCCGGTGAGGATATTTGTGTCTCCGTGAGGAAAAGAAGGGTCGGCCGAGCAGTCTCGAGGTGGTAGTGAACCGTGTTAATGTTGGAGTGTAGTCCCCTGATGTTGCAAAAATCCACATTTACTGTGGAAGGGGTAGCCGCTGTAATTTTCCATTTTCCTTTCTTTCTCTTAGGCATGTTTTATGAGGTTGTTTGAATAATGAGAAGTCGCTGAGCCGACAGAGTGGAAGACAAATGCGCGGTATCTTCCACCACTGGACAGTGCAGGTTATGCGGTTTGCTGGCACGGCGGGCGGAAGGGCCCCCGGTCCCCCCCTGCTGCAGCAGCCGGGTCCACTCCGGTCTCCTTCTCCGGCACGACCACTACAACAGGGATTTTTCGCGGGTTGGCGGTTCAGCCTCCCGGGGCGGAGATTAAGTAATCCCCGGGTTCGGGAACCCTACTGACCCGCGGGAGGCCAGCGGTCAGCCGTTTCACCGGGTCTCCCTGACCGCCGCGCCAGCCTTCCGCGCCCCCGCTGTTCGTGGCGGTTCGATATCCGCCGGTCCTCCCGCTGCCTGCACAACGACTTCCCAAATGACTGGCAACCTTACTCACACACAGGAACACAACAATCCTCCCGGAGTTGTCATTTAGCTGCGGTCTTCTGTAAGGTGGAGGTGCTTCCCCAGACGGATACTTAGAGCAAGAGGTCTTGCCATGCCCCGCCATTACAGCATGCTTGACAGGGCGGAGCACAGCACGACCCCTTGCTGGGTCCTACCTCTCTTAAAATGTTAGTATTCGGAGAAAAAAAATAAAAACAACGAAGTGTTGTTTCTGTATGGAACTAGTGTGAAATGTAATTCAATTTTGATTTACCTGACAATAAATAAAATGTCTTTAAATAAAGCAGTGATAACTCAGTGGGTAATAAACCGGACATGACCCCGGTTCAAATCCTGGCGTGTACCACAAAATTTGTGTTTTCGGTTTTATGTATACATATTTGTAATTATCACTTGGTCGGCGGTGATGGAAAACATCGTGAGGAAACCGGCACGTCCAAAAAAATATATTTATGGAGACGTGTGATCTAACCTAAAAAAGGTTTGGTTTACCCTCTGGGTTGTGGAAATCTGACAGCAATCGCTCCGTGTAGAAATCAGTATATTAAATCCTTAGTCTTAGGTAGCGGACCCCGCCAATCCTAATGGATTAGGAAACGGTAAGAAGAAACTGTGTAATTGTGAACGGAACTTTTACCATTCACGTTATCTTGAGATATATTTTATGTGACATTGGGAGATATACAAGGCTACAGTAACCACTTTCGGTTAATGGAAAGTCGTTACCGTAGCCTATGGACGCTTCCGATACAATTATCATTCATGCATTACCATCAATCCTGCGTACACAGCTTAAGAGCTGGTTACCAGTAAACTAGGGATTAACGCTCGGATGATGATACTTTAAATAAAATCTATTTGTATTTTCTTGTATTTTTATATAATTATTACGGCAATATTAAAAGTGAAAATAAAAATGTATGTAATTTAATTCTTTATTACGACTAACGTCATCTACTCATCAATATCATTTTAGGGTCGGCAACGCAAGAGTAACACCTCTGATGTTGCAAATGTCCATAGGCTGCTTACTATCAGGCAGGCCGTAGCTTGATTGCCACCTTAGTGATATAAAAAAAAAAAACAAAATAATCTCATATAATGTATGCACAATTTTTAGACACGGCAAAGTATCTATTTTTTTTTATGTATTTATTTATTGTTAATTTTCTGTCGCATACATATTATATAGATTTTAAAATGGAATCGTGTAAGTACACTATCGTTCTTATGGTGTATGTATATCTTCACACAAGGTCCTCGCGGGGTAGGCTGCGTGCTATAAGACTGCGAGTGAGGACCGCGGTCCTAACATACCTCACTCGCATTTAACATTCATAGCTTTTTCATGCACGCTTGCCGGTTTCTAGGACTGCTGACCCGACCTTCTGTTCTTATTGTGGTTTACTAAAATTATTATTCAAATTAATTATTAAGCACCTGCGGTTTCGTAACAGGGATAGTATGAGGGAAGGATTGTAAAAAGGGCAGAGGGAGGGGTAAGGAAAATAGAATGAGATTAGGACAATGGGGTTGAACAGTATAAAAATTGGGGAGAGAATTGAGTGTATATTTCAACGTATAGTCTGAAATGCTGAGTGTATTTAAAGTTTATGAGATTATGAGTCGTGAGATATATTTTGACGAGCTCGGTGGCGCAGTCGTGAATGACGCGAGTTTGACACCAACGCTCGTGGGTTCGATTCCTACACAGGACAAACATTTGGGTGCAAGAAGATTTTAAAATGGATATCTGGATATCTGTTTGTCTTGGTCTGGACGTTTTTATGAGAGGTAAAGTGCATCAAAGCAGCCCATCTGGGGAAGTACCTCCACCTCACAGAAAACAGTAGCCAATTAACAACTCGCTAGAGGGTTATCGTGTTCGTGCGTGTAAGCGAGGTCACCAGTAAGCTGCTAAGGAGTTGCTGTGTAAGCAATAGAGGAGACAAAGCGCGAATGATACTTAATGTATTACACACGTCCATAGGCTACGGTAACCGCTTTACATCAGGCGTGTCGTATGCTTGTATGCCTTTCCACGTTGGATAAAAAAAATCTGCCAAGTGTGAGTCGGACTCGCGCACGAAGGGTTCCTTACCATTATCTATAAAAACAGCAAAAAAATCACGTTTGTTGTATGGGAGCCCACTTAAATATTTATTTTATTCTATTTTTTAGTATTTGTTGTTATAGCGGCAACAGAAATACATCATCTGTGAAAATTTCAACTGTCTAACTATCATGGTTCATGAGATACAGCCTGGTGACAGACGGACGGACGGACAGCGGAGCCAAGTAATAGGGTTCCGTTTTACCCTTTGGGTACGGAACCCTAAAAATAAGTATCAAGATCTAAATATGTAGACAGTAAACGCGTAAGGTAAAAAAAGTTCACCTTCATTCACAGAATTGGAATAATTACATACATCCTGCTCCGCCGGAAGTGAGTTATGGTACAACTGTATTTAACAAGAAGCAGCCCAACTGGGGAGGTACTTCTGGTTTTGAAGAGGTCCATTGTCAAATTACAATTTATGGACGGGATTGTCCAGTGGAAAAAAGCCGGTCTATTGACCAAATGGTCCCCGTCGTGAATCCTGGCATGTACCACTTAGTTCTTCGGATTTATGTACACATTTGTAATTATCACTTGTTCAGCGGTGAAGGAAAACATCGTGATGAAACTGCCATGTCCGAGAAATAGAATTTTGAAAGACGTGTGACTTACCTAAAAAGTCTTATTTTCCCTCTGTAATGTGGTAGTCTGACGGCAGTCAATCCATGTAACAATCAGTGTCTTCACCAAATCCTTAAGCTTCGTTGATGGACCCCGCCAATCCTAATGACTTAGGAAACGGGATAACACTAAGAAGAAGAGTAAAACTACAAAAGGATAGTTGCGTTGGGAGTAGGTTTTTTTTATATACGTCGGGAGGCATACAAGCATACGGCCCTCCTGATGTAAAGCAGTTACCATAGCCTATTAACGTTTGTAATATATTAAGGTATCACTTGCGCGATGCCTCCTCTGCTGCTTATACAGCAACTCCTTAGGAGATTACTGGTGATCTCACTCACATCCAGGAACACAACAACCCTCTAGGGAGTTGTTATTTGGCTGCGGTTTTCTGTGAGGTGCAGGTACTTCCCCAGACGGGCGGTATTGATGCGCCCTACCTCTCTTAAAATATCCAGATCTAAAAAAAAAAAGACATGTTCATGCACACAAATGTTTGCCTTGTGTGGAAATCAAACCCACGAGAGTTGGAGTCAAAGTCGCGTCATTCACGACTTAGCCACCGAGCTTGTCAGCTCATCAGTAAATGCGGCAATGCACCATCAGTATCCTTTGAACTGCAAGCACGGTTTTGGTAAACGTTTCAAAAGCCTACTTGTCTGCCACCTGTCGTAATATAAATAATACCGTTCCATTGGCAAATAAGAATACGCTACGGTCCACCTGTTGTGATACGATTATCCTCGTCAATAGAAGACAACACATAACCAACCTTGTGATGAAAATAATCTTTGACTTTTTGTGAACGTCAATCAATCCGACACGGTGCATAAAGCAGGCCGCACACCCAAGCAGCAAACGGCAAACGCTGCTCTGCTACTTGCTACCGCATATTAAGCATTAAAACGATTCGCGGTCAAAATACACACACCTACATTAGTGACATGTTGTTATAGTCAGGAAAACATCAATCTATATCTTCCCGCAAAGTCCCTTACGGGGTAAACTTTGATGCAAGTTAGGGTCGGCATCGCATGAGGAGTTGCAATAGTCCAATCAAATTGTGTAGGAAAATTCAGTATGAGTTGAGATGGTGGTAACAGACATAAAAAATATGTTGTTTATTTTAAATTAGAGCAAATTAAGTAAAACGTTTTTTTAAGGAGCAATAACTCCTGTTAAAGTAGCCTACGAACAATTGCAAAACCAGGGGTGTCACTTATGCATTGCCCACCCTGTAAATGACTCTTCACGCCTTTTTAAAAAACCTCAAGCTACGGTCCCTAGGGAAAAACTTTTTGACATTCTTCTTTCTTCTTTGCACAATACGCAACTTTTGCGGTTCCAGTGCCATCATCATCATCATCTCAGCCTCTATTCGGTCACTGCTGAACACCTTTAGAGGTACAACAACAAATGCCGGTTAACTGTCAAGATGAAGTCTACCTCGTTTTTCGTATAACCACCCGGATCCAGGTCCACTTGCGCTAGGGCTGCTTCTTGAAAAAGGAATTCATCACAAAGAATGCCTCCTTCTCTATGAAGTCGACCAGCAGTTGTCCTCTTTGGTTTTGTTGCTAGAATCCAAATTGCCCTACACTCAGCTCATCGTTCTGTTTCGTGCCTAGTTTTATATTTAAGTCCCCCATCAGCACTGTGTAGTGAAATTTAGAGGTATGTATTTTAGAGACATCTTGATACATAGCCTTCACCTAATCATCAGGGTGCGTAGACCTGTGTGACATTCAGCGAATGCCGTTTGGTAATTCTGAGTATAAGGTACGCAACCCTCGTTGACACAGGTACCTTTAGATTGGTCCAACCTACAATTACACATTCAATAAAATATTAATGTTTCACATTCCAAATTACTACTATATTAATTATTTTAAAATAGTAACCATAATTTCCACTAAATATTCACAATAATAGTCATGATATCATTTACATTCCATAGATACAATAACTAACATTAGATACTCCATTATACAATACTAACTAAGATATCCTCAGAGTTTCGGTAGGTCCAGTTCATCAGTTCCGCTTTTTGCTTTACTTCACGAGTACTCAAATAGTGAAGACCATATGGAGAGACCAGTTTATTATATATAAAAAGTCTTCTAAAGTAGCTAAAAAGCTTGGCGAAAGTGGTGACTACTGTAGGCATTGGGAGCTTAAATCTACGATTTTGTAACTTCTTGTAATAGCATGACGACGATAGTACTTCTTTTTATGTCTCTTGAGCAATTTAAAATAATCTCCTGACATCGAGAACCCTTGTTTCCGTAATGGCAACAGTAGCAAAGCGAATAGACTTCCTCAACATAGCCTTTAAATTAAAGCACCTCTTTGTCTTCTTTCCAGTATAATAAGATGGTTTGAAATGGCTACCCTAAGCTAGCATGCCGTAAGTCAGGACTGACTGACGCAATATGATGTATACGATACAGTCCTAAAATTAAAGGCATAAAAAACATTGGCTCCAAAGAAACATTCATGTAACTACTAAAAAAATATCCGCACTATTACCTCTCCGTATATTTATAAAAATAATAAATACGCTCGAAAAACATAAAGTTTATAAAACACTAGCTAGAGCCTGCACTTCGTCCGTACGCGTCTCCGTACGTAAGTGGAACCTCTGTTTTTACTTTATTTTCCTCGACTTCTATGGGTCGTAGCGATACGTTGAATAACCTTTCTCAAGAACTGGTCTATCAGATACAAAAATAATTCTTCAAATCTGGCAGTTCCAGAGATTAGCGCGTTCAAACACTCAAACAAACTCTTTCGCTTTGTATGTTCCGCTTTATATGCGTGCATACATCAAATCTATACCGATTTGGTGTATGCACGCTGTATGTACGCTGTTTGCACGCTGTCTGCTACTGTAGCGAGCGGCGTACCTCAGTGGCCGAAGTAAATAAGCTAGCCTCCCCAAATTGCACCAGACACTCGAATGGCGCCGTCAATTTCTTACAAAGTGGTTCGTTGACCTGGTGCAGTGGTGCCGGCTCTAGTGTACCGTTACGATGGCGAGCTGCTTCATTTCGGACAAGTTTTTTAAATTTCAATCAAATCGTTTTTATGTTTACGAGGCGCCGATGGCGCCGCCATCCGATCTCGATGGTGCGATGGGACATTTAAGCGATTGCAGCGCTGTATAATCATGAGTGTTTTGCTGAAGTGTTCTCGATTGGCAAAGCATGAATGACAACCCTGGTGTTGTAAATGTCTATAGCTTAGGTACAGGCAGGCCGTATGTCGGTTCGCCACTTTAGTTTTTTTATAACGTCGGCAGGTATACAAGTACATAGTACGTTACTAACCACTACGCCAAGTACATATAAAAATAGTTACCTTTAAAAACTATATTAAGCGACGGATGGCGATGGTTCTTGTAGCACGTTGATGGATATATATACCTAGTTTTGCCATAAATACTGAAACAAAGAAAAAAAAAAAATTTCTATTGCAAGTATCATTTATTACGTTTACAGTGTGTTAGTTTCATACATAAATATAAAACAATTTAAAATACAAAAAGCTTATTCGAAGTGGTCTCCATTGGCTGTCATATAGTCCTTTTAAACGTTGAGGCCAGTGATCAATAGAAGCACACACTCTTTCCAAGGGAAAATTCTTCACTGCCAATCGTACGGATTGTTTTAGGGACTCCAAATTATCATAGCGTTTAGAGCAAGCCGTACTCTCTAAAACTGACCATAAATCATAATCCAGCGGATTAAGAACGGGACTAGACGAAGGCCAGTCTTCAGTTCTGATGAAGTCCGAAACGTTCGTTTCCAACCAAGACTGCGTAGACCGAGCTTTATGACCCGGCACCGAGTTTTGCTGGAAGGACCATTCTTGGTTATTGAACATGGTGTTGTTAAGGGGCTTCACTACCTTCTCAAGAATGGTATCTCGATACATTTGTGCCGATGTTTTGATACCTTTTTCACAAAAGTACGGCTCAGTCACTCCTTCATAGCTAACCAAACCATCACTGAAGTCGGATAGTGCCCACGTTGCACTCTGTCGACTAATTGGGAAGCTTCCTTAGAGCTTTGAGCATAAATACGGTCATTTTGTTTGTTACAATGTTGTTCAATTGTAAAAAAAATCTGCCGATTGTATCATGGGTTGTGTTCTGAGGAGTTGTTCGACATTATGCCCATAGCCTCGTTTTACAATCGCACAGCTCGTAGTTCATTCTCATACACTGGAACCGGAATGGTCGTGTACTGTGCGGTTCCAGAGAAGTTTTCTACCGAGAACTATTAAGTTGTGGAATGAGCTCCCTGCCGAGGTTTTCCCAAGGGACTACAGTATGGGGTGCTTCAATAAAGGCGTGAAGAGGTTTTTACAGGGTTGGCAACGCAAGTGCCCTGTTGCTGACAGTCCGGGGCACCACACCAACGCGGCCGATGGCATTTCGCGGGGTTGTTTAGTAGGTATACCGTCGGACAGCCGGCGGGGAGTCCCACACTACCACCGGAGGCCACCCAGGCACCGGTGGTGTGCGTAACGCATTTTTCCCCGCGTCACAAAAAAAAAAAAGGGTTGGCAACGCAAGAGTGACACCCCTGGTGTTGCAAATGTCCATAGGCTACGGTAACTGCTTACCATCATGTAGGCCGTACGCTTGTTTGCCACCTTAGTGGTATAATCGCGTGGGAGTCATTGTTCAGCAGTGAACTGCTGGCGCCGAGCCAGCGAGACGAGGTGAGCCTACATCGCCGACATTTAAATAGTTTACAATACATTAACTATTTTTAGCAATGACTTAACGACTCTTCTAAGGAGCTACGTGGCGCCGCGGTTAATAATGCCACTTTAACACCAACGCTCGTGGGTTCGATTCCCACACAGGACAAACATTTGTGTGCATGAACATGCCTGTTTGTATTGGTTTGGGTGTTTTTAAGAGAGGTAGGGCGCATCAAAGCGGCCCGTCTGGAGAGGTACCTCCTAAAAGGAAACCGCAGCCAAATAACAACTCCCTGGAGGGTTGTAGTGTTCCTGTGTGTGAGTGTGGTCTCCAGTGGGCGCCTGAGGAGTTGCTGTGTTAGCAGCAGAGGTGGCAACTTCTTGGTGAATAACGGAAAGAAGGTTAACTTAAGAGAGGAGATACAATCAGAACACTTGCTTGCCGTTGCTTGCTTTAAAAAGATTTTTTTATATAACGTCGGGAGGTATGCAAGCAAACGGCCCACCTGATGTAATGCGGTTACGTAGTCGATGATCGCTTGCAACACATTAAGTATCACTCGCGCGATGGCACCGATACTGCTAACACAACAACTCCTTAAGAGCTTACTGGTGACCTCACTCTTTTTTATACCACTAAGGTTACAAGCATACAGACTGCCTGATGGTAAACAGTCACCGTATCCTATGGACATTTGTAACACCTGGGGTATCACTCATGCGTTGCCGACTCTCTAAAAACCTCTTCACGCCTTTTTTGAAGAGCCCCATGCTGTCCCTTGGAAAATTCCATATTTTTATACTAACCTCTAGGGAGTTTTTATTTGGCTGCGGTTTTCTGTGAGGTGGAGCTACTCCCCGAGACGGGCTGCTTTGATGCGTCCTACCTCTCTTAAAACATCCAGACCAAGACAAACAGACATGTTCATGCACACAAATATTTGCCTTGTGTGAGAATCGAACCCAGGAGCGTTAGTGTCAAAGTCGCGTCATTCATGACTAAGTCACCGAGCTCGTCAAAAATACATACCAACCAATCAACAAATCCGAAAACATGAATTTATTGGTACATGTCCGTCCCCGCAGGATTCGAACCGAGGCCCAGGTGGTCAATAAGCTGCTTCCTTATCCACTGGGCTATCACTGCTGCTCTCTTTCACCTAGTATAGATGTATAAGCCACCTATAACTCAAGATCTTTTCGTGATGAGCGGATTTCCGCGCACAAAGCCTTCAAGGTACTCAGTGAAGAGTAAAGTGCATTTTGAAGCATCGCTAGTTCTCGCTGTGTCCAGATGAGGTTTTTTAGGGTTCCGTACCCAAAGGGTAAAACGGAACCCTATTACTGAGGCTCCGCTGTCCGTCCGTCCGTCCGTCTGTCACCAGGCTGTATCTCATGAACCGTGATAGTTAGACAGTTGAAATTTTCACAGATGATGTATTTCTGTTGCCGCTATAACAACAAATACTAAAAAATAGAATAAAATAAATATTTATGGGGGCTCCCATACAACAAACGTGATTTTTTTTGCCGTTTTTATAGATAATGGTACGGAACCCTTCGTGCGCGAGTCCGACTCGCACTTGACCGATTTTTTTTATACTACGTCGGGAGGTATAAAAGCATACGGCCCACCTGATGTAAAGCGGATACCGTAGCCTATTAACGCTTGCGATATATTAAGTATCACTAGCGCGATGCCTCCTCTCCTGCTTACACAGCAACTCCTTGGGAACTTACCGGTGACCTCACTCACACGCTTGAATACAACCTCTAGGGAGTTGTTATTTGGCTGCGGTTTTCTATGAGGTGGAGGTACTTCCCCAGACGGGCTTGTTTGATGCGTCCTACCTCTCTTGAAACATCCAGACCAAGACAAACGGATGTTCACACAAATGTTTGCCTTGGTTAGATTGCGCTTTAACAAGCCACTTACCTACGTCTTAAGCTGAAGCGCTACATCCGCTAAACGGTATGTTGTCCGGTGAGATGTGCAGCCCGAACCGGTCACAGGGTGCCGTTACTAGCGAGCCGACCCGTCTATCCCTGTAAAGATGGGCCCGTCGTATTCTGATTTCGGGTCATTCTCTTTGGAGGATTGTCTAACTCTTCAAGTGGCCTTGCCTTTTGCATGCTCTTGATTAGGGATGAAAGTGATAAACAGTTAAAGTCGCAAATAAACGGACACCTGTCTGACAAGCAAACAAGTAGTTCAGCATCATCGTCCGGCAGTTTTACCTGGTTGCGGTCCTAGCGTTTCGCTTCACAGCCCAGGGTTCAGGGTTATTGTGAGACCATTGGCACGGATGTCATATCGTTGGGAGCACGGGATCCTACCCACGTCTTCGAGGCCCAAGTCAACCTCATTTGTAAAATGGTGCCTCTGCTATTCGACAGACGAGGCTGTTGCGCAGGCTTACCCTTTTGGGTTGGGACGGCAGTCGCTCTCGCAAAATTGCCAAATCAAAATATAAGAGGCGCAAATAATTTGACAAACAAACGGTTATCTTAGTCTGTGGATGCTTATCTGTGCTTTGTGCATTAAATGGCATTTATAGTCGACTTTTATAGTCATGAAAAATCTTCATCGCGCCTTTTAGGGTTCCACACGAAAATAAAACAGGTTAAAGGACTACTTGTGTTTCTGTTTGTTAGTTAGGTACTTATGGCAGATGATTCATGGTATTTGTGACGATTCCAAACAAATGTAGCCATTTTTACGGAATAAAAAGATTTTGACTTTGACTTTGAAAGAGAGGAAACCAAAACGAGCACGAGTATTAAGGTTGATGATGTACTGTTGGAACAAGTGGATGAGGGTATATCTTGTAAGCGGTTTTAGCAGGCATGGAAGGTACACCGCTGATAGACAATCGGAGAGACAATAGTGAGTGCAGGGAATAATGTGAATGGTTTTGTATTGTATATCTGTTTCGTCATTCTTTCGTCCTGCATTCTTTTTACATGTCCGAACCAACGGAGCATGCCTTTTCTAACTTAATTTTATTATTATTACTTTCTTACTTAATTGTTTTGCTTCTAATTTTAATTATTTTTCGTATAAATGAAAGAACATAAGCAATTAATGAACGTAAGGAACCCTCGAAACACGCGTCTGACTGGCACTTGACTTGTTTTATTTGACCCCGGACTGTAGACACTTCAGTGAACCGTGGCAGGTGTTACACGATATTTTTAGAACGTGGAATTAGTCCGCCAGTTTATTTTTGACTCACCGTTTAATATGATTTCAATCATTGATTTGATTACGAGATAAACAGAGCGTAGCGGATTTCATGCACAGGTCTCTCTCTCTCTCTCAATTGTTACTTTAATCGGAACGAGTCCACTTTTAATCGTAAAAAAACAACTGTAAGTAATTTAAACTTCTGTTCATTGAGCTTTAATTAATTATTTAATATAATTGTTTCGAAAACATTCCGCGGGTCCACTGTCCGTCGGTAATTTTCCAAGTGAAATAGATTCTGCTGCTAATACATCAATTCCTTGAGAACTTGCTAGCAACATCACTCATTCCCAAGAATACATCGACCCTTCAGAGAGTAGTTATTTGGCTGCGGTTTTGTGTAAGGTGGAGGTATTTCCCTAGATCCCTATTCCCTAGCTGCCTAGATGCGCCCTACCTCAAATACAAAGACTAAAACAAGCAGACGTGCTCATACACACAAGTGTTTGCCATGTGTGGGAATCGAACCCAGGATCCTTGGTGTTAAAGTCGTTTGTTAACCGCTGCGCCACTGAGTTCGTCAATATTCTTTTGCTGTATTCGCTGAACTAATGGAATCTAAAATTAATATTGTATTAAATTCATAGTAATGCTGCTACAAAAGAAAAAATGTTGGCAACATTGCGATGTTCGTAAGACTTGTAAAACCAACCTTATTGAACTGTAAGTTCATACATATTTTATACAGTGCAGGGTTTCTTACAAAAAGTGGTTAAGTCCGAGTTATACTCGCGCCCCGAGGGTTCCGTGCAGTTCTACATGTGAATACTGAATTAACTTGTTCATCTACCGCATCAAAAACAAAAGTTTCAAGAATTCCAAGTAGTGTACTCCTGACTTCGATGGCGTTATTACGTGTGTCGTTCTAACTGAACACGCGGGGTAAGCAATGTCGACCGCAGTCTCTCTGCTCTTCACGCCTTTCTTGAAGAACCGCACCACCGTAATCCCTAGTAAAAATCTCTGCAGGGAGTTCATTGCACAACATAAGAATTCTCGGTAGAAAACTTCTGTGGAATCACACAGTACGCGACCATTATGGTTCCAGTTTGTGAGGATGTGTCGGCAAGCGATGAGATTTGAACAACTCCTCGTAACATAATCCATTGTACAATCGGTAGAACGCCCAGAGGGAAGCAAAATCTCTCAGTCTTATCTTGAGTTTAATCAAGTGTTCAATGGAAAGGAATGGTTTTAGTTTGATCATTTTCATAAGTCGAAAATTACAAGAAATGAACAGAAGAATTTGAAATTTTAATTCTTCATTTTAACTTTTTTTGAAAAGATTATTTTATTTATTTGATTTTCAATTTTTTTTATTTTTTTACACGTCAATTTATTTGTTTATTCTAGTCAAAAAGTCCGCCCCGAATCGTACCTGACGCAAAAGTGCCCATAACACTTGCAGCATTCCCCCGCTGTATCGCGAGGGATATGCGTTGCGTCAAGTATGACTCGGCTCGAACGTCAGCACCACTATTCTTTAAGCGCCTTCCCAGCTGCCGCACAAATAACTTGGCTTATTATTTTATTCTTTTTATTTGCTATAAAGTTTAATAACCAATATTTAAAACTACTTTGAATTATACACCGATACGCTGAAACAGTATGGCTCTACATTTGTCTATGTCTCGATGACGGGCGGTCGTGTACCGCAGTATGCGCGCTACCATAAACGCGACATCGCTTTTGAGCTTTGATTTAAGTATGACATGAGGTGCTAGTTTCTTTTCTGTGATTGAAGATTATATCCGATTGCGCCGATTTCTTTCTCTCGTCATATTTTGGAGAACAACAGACATACATAGCCACCGCTGCAGCCACTGCCTGTAACAATAATGAACGATTTATAGATTCAGGCGTTATTTTGCGAAAGTCAAATTTACATGCAATTTGATCTAACCTGCTTTGTGTGCTTCCGCCACCAATTAGTTCATGCGGCCTAGCGCCGGCACCCACCCACTACTGTTGGTACGTGCAACATGCCGACGCTGCCATGGCTGCTCCGGTAGTCTCTGTCTCGGCTGCTGCGGTCGTCCGCCATCTGGAACAGAATCCGCATGCCCCCACCACCACCGTCGCTGCCACGACCGGCCTGGTCGTCGCTGCGTGTTTCGCCTCTCCACGAGGCATCATGAGGCGTTGTAGACGTTAGTCGTAAGAATAACATGCTACAAGTGGCAAATCCATCGCAGTGCCGTCCCTTATATTGAATTGAGGGTGGGGGTGGATGTTGTGAGCGAAAAGATATTTAATAGTGGGGAATGGTTTACGTCAGTCTGTTTGTTCATGAGAGTAATTTTAGAATTTTTATGTTTATTAATTTCTAATTGTTCCCTAATATTTAGTTTTAAACCTCTGTCTATGGCGTGTAAAATTTGATATGTATTAGTGGGGGATAAGTTATGTCCTTTGTCTATGAGATGCTCGGCGAAGTGTGACCTTTCTGGGCGATTGTTTTTATACGTCGATACGTGTTCGTGGAATCGTGTTATAAAGTATTAAAAACACGATTTCACGAACACGTATCGGCGTATAAAAACAATGAAAACAAACAAAGGTTTAAAACTAAATATTAGAGAACAATTAGAAATTAATAAACATAAAAATTCTTTTTAGATCAAATAATGAATGAAGTTTACCTACTTCTTGCACAAAGATGTAACTAGCGAGTTTTGACGAGCTCGGTGGCGCAGTGGTGAAACGCGCTGTTACGCTACTACCAACGCTCCCGGGTTCGCACACAGGACAAATATTTGTATGCATGAAAATGTCTGTTTGACTTGTTTGAGTGTTTTTAAGAGAGGTAGGGCGCATCAAAGCAGCCCGTCTGGAGAAGTACCTCCACCTCAAAGAATATCGCAGTCAAATAACAACCTCCTAGAGGGTTGTTGTGTTCCTGCGTGCGAGTGAGGTCTTCAGTAAGCTCCTAAGAAATTGATGTGTTAGCAGAAGAGCTAGTATCGGGCGTGTAATACTTAATGTATTGCAGGCGTTTATATGCTACGGTAATCGCTTTACATCAGGTGGGCCGTATGTTTGTATGCCTCCTGACGTTGCATAAAAAAGCTAGTCCAACACCAAGGAATATGGAATACTTGCCTCGCAGACGATCATTACAACGAGAACAGTTCTTATAAAGTGCCCGAACATCTGGAAGTAGGAGCCGAAGCGGTCAACGCAGCCGTCGCCGATGGCATCCTGGACGAGACATTGCGTGGTGTCCTCGGGGAGGTCGCTGCAGCACGAGAGCGGCAGCGTCTCGTTGTACGAGGCCGGCCCTGCGGTACCGCAGCACTGGAGCTACAGAAAACATGAATTTTAATTAAGGTAACCTGTGTGTGACCGTGAGCCGTTTTACAGCCCTGCTTAGTCTTAAGTCTACAAACCATATATCTTTTTATTTTATTTTATCTCTGTGTCTCAGAGGCCTCGCCTTGTCTGAAATATATTATGTTCAGTGTTTTCATGTAGCCAGAGACTAAAATATATTTTACAGTTAATTAATTCGTAATATTAATTAAATTTGTATAAAAACTCATTTGATTGTAATATTTTTTTTGCTTCATTTAGACATACACAATTATACTATTGCTAATTTTCATTTAAGTTAACATCGTGTCGACTATAAAGAACAGGGGTCACAGTGACCCCACGTCCATGGAAGTATAGAGAAAAATACTTCTAAAGATATAGATAAAAATAAATTATTTGCCATAAGGCCCTTACGGGCACTTACACACTTACTTACGAGTACATTCTTTAAATCGGATCATACAGTATATTATTAATGTTTCATAGCTTTGGTCTCTCTGTTTTAATCTACTAGCATTTCGAAAATGATCATTGGCAAAGAAGAAATGCCAAAAGAAACTTGCCAATATAAGTCTTTTTTTTAAAGAATGAGATAGAAGGCATTATACGAGTACAGTGTTTATTACTGGATCCGAGCATTGTACGTGTGTGTGCGCCCCTGGGTGTCACGAAATTTGAGTTAAGGCGTCATAACAACCGTGGTGTATTGTATACGTGTATTGTTTACATAAATATTTCATTATTTTCATAAAAACATTTTTCAAGTATGATCATATCATCATAAATAAACCCTACAATTATCCTACTCTTAAAATACTACATTCGTCTCATTATCTTGAAGTTCACATTTTTGAAGGTCCCACTTCTATCGCGTGTGAACTGCACGCAATATATATATATATAAGTTCATAGTCTCAAGATGGTCCGGCGATGGCCGCAAAACAGCCGACCGAAAATATGTTGTTTGAAAATACATCGAAAGGCTTTGAGAAAATGTAAATGCCCTCTGTTCTTTGACTCGTCTTAGATTTCAATATTAGAATCAGAACTGCCAGGCACATGGAGTTCACACAATCACTTACAACAACTTCTAGCAGGTGGAAGGATTCGTCGTTGGCCTCGAATACGTCTGTGACCCACCCCTCCACCATGTCTCGAATGTCGGGCATCCATCTGTATATCTCCGTGGCCAAGTATATCTTCCCAGCAGCCAGTGTGAGCATGCACACGGAGTACTAAAAAATATGAATACAACCTTAGTCATAAAAACTTCTATTGAAGTGAAAACTTCTTTAGCGGCGTTGTGCACTTTTTCGGATGAGTAAAAAATGCTAAACTCGCGTTAGGACACGTGACCCTGACCGTAAGATTTTGGTGAGAATTAGAACTTAAGTTCGCTGCAGCGCTAAAACATTAATTACCTCTAATTAAACAATTAAAACATGAAACGCTAGATCGTTCATAGGGCATTATTTTCTCGCGACCAAAACGTTGTAAGCGCCATGAAATTGTTGGCGTTTACGCGTTTCATTCAACGTCGTTTATCAACATCGCAGTTTGATTTAAAAGCGGCGCAGGGCGCTTGCGCGAGTGTGCGTGTGTGTTTGAGTTTTAGATTGGCGATGATGATGCTGGTAATGATGATGGTGAAAGAGTCGTTGAAATTATGGATGAAAGTTTATTTTTCTGAGAGATAAACTTCTATCTATCTATAACTTCACGCCAAATCCCTTGCGGGGTAGGCAAAGAGAACCGAGCGCCACGTGACTCGATCCTTACATATCTCACTCGCTTCTTTAGTATTCATTGCTCTTCTCATGCACGCACGCCGGTTTCTAGGGCTCCTGACACCACCTTCTGATAGAACATGACCAATTTGGTCATGGTAGGTAAGTCTTGGCCTTCCCCGGCTCCTACATCCTTCCACTTTTGCATTGTATATCTGCTTCGTCATTCTTTCATCTTGCATTCTTTCTACATGCCCGAACCATCGGAGCATGCCTCTTCTTATTTTAACACCGACGCTCTCTTTCAGACCAACTCTATTTCTAACATCATCATTGCGAATACGGTATACGAGCGTTACGCCACAAATTTTGCGCAGCGCTCGCATTTCAACCGCGTTTATTCTACTTTCATGCTCTTTCTGCCATACCCAACTCTCGCCTCCATAAGTTAGCGTTGGGACCAACACTGCATTGTGTATAGCGAGTTGTGCCTTCTGGCTCAGGATTTTACTGCCAAGAAGTTTTCCCAACGCTCCATTCACACTATTCCCAGCACTCACTCGTCTTTCCACATCTGCGGTGTACCTTCCATCCCTGCTGAAAGCGCATCCAAGATATACAAACTCATCCACTTGTTCCAACACTTCATCATCAATCGTAATCCTTACATTAGTTCTGGATTCTTCAGGAGATAAACTTTTTAATGTAAAATAATTGTAATAGTTAGCAAACCCGTATTTTTTCATGCTACTTCGGGTGGCATACAAGCATACGGCTCACCTGATGAAAAGCGGGTAGCGTAGCCTATTAATGCTTGCGATATTTTAGTATGATTCGCCCGATGCTCCTCTGCTGCTTACACAGCAACTCCTTGGGAGCTTACTGGTGACCTCACTCACACGCAGGAACACAACAACCCTCTACGGAGTTGTTATTTGGCTGTGGTTTTTTGTGAGGTCGAGGTAATTCCTCAAACGAGCTGCATTGATGCGCCCTACCTCTCTTAAAACATCCAGACCAAGACAAACAGAGATGTTCATGCACACAAATGTTTGACTTGTGTGGGAGTCGAACCCACGAGCGTTGGTGTCAAAGTAGCATAACAGCGCGTTTCACCACTGCGCTACCAAGCTCGTAAATCTATTGAGTATGTATTTGAAACCGGCATATCGAGACGTATTTGCATTTTTCCTTTAACCCTGTGCTCGATATACACATACATGCATTAGCATCACCACGGCTACGGCTGAAAATTGATCAGGGCCTTCGTCTCCAACGTGGTCGTGCATTACACTGGAAACGAAATTTTGGAAACGAACTTGATCACGCGACAATTATTAACACTACTTTGACATCAACGCTCATGTGTTTGATTCTCACACAGAACAAAATTTGTATACATGAACATGTCTGTTTGTATTGGTCTGGGTGTTTATAAGAGAGGTAAGGCGCATCAAAGCAATCCGTCAGGAGAACTCCACCTCACAGAAAACCGCGTCTAAATAACAACTCTCTGGAGGGTTGTTATAAAAGCCACTAGCCGCTAGCTGCTAGCAGTAGATGCAGCATCGCGCGAGTGATACTTAATGTGTTGCAAGCATTCATAGGCTACGGTAACCGCTTTACATCAGGTGGGCCACATGCTTGTATGCCTTTTGACGTTGTATAAACAAAAATCCAAGAAGATCCGCAGGACGCATAACTTGCTCTGGTTTGCCTTCATTAATCGTCAAGTGCCTATATGCATCCGCTGAGACACTGCCTACTGAACACAATGGTATTTCATTGGTTGGGGGCCCAACCAGTGAGTGGCGAGTCATCACTTGATGGAAATAGCGAGCAGAAGTGATTGTAAGGCATATATCCGTTCATCTGCCGTAATATCCCAAGTTCCCGAGTGATCTCACATCAAGTCATTTAAGTGCAGGCACATTCGCAATAGCGCCAACACCTGTCGAAGTCTGCTTATGGGTATATAATTACTTTATAAGTGTGTGCAGCGAGTGTACTACAACATATCAATCACCAGACTAACTCTGTCTCACCTACTCTACCGCCAAGCAGCTGCATTTATATAGCTGTGTTCCGGTTTGAAGGGTGAGATATGGCAGAGAAATTACTGGGTACTGTGACGAAACAGCCTTAGGTCATAAGGTTGGCAACGCGCTTGTAACATCCCCGTGGTGTTGCTAGCGTCAATAGGCTGTGGTGATCGCTTACCGTCTGATACGGCCGCATGCTTATTTGCCAATTTAGTTATATAAAAAAAAAAAATGGGTGCGTGTACTTATGTACGCTCGTGAGAAGTTATACTTCTTTGGCATCATTAAATAAATATTTAACATGAATAATTTAATAATATTTAGTATTAATTATATTCAATAATAATATTTTAATTTATTAATATTTATAAGACGTTTTTTAATTTTATTGGAGTAAAATTAAAAAACGTGTTTCAAGTAGTAGCGGCGATGTTTATGGAATGTATTACATACAAGTCAAATGTCAATTACAAATGTTATACATTTTAAACTATAGCGCCATCTACCAGTAATACCGTGAAACATTTATCAGCTTCAACCTGTTACTTTTGTGCGACAGTGATGCGCGCGCATCTTAAAATTTCACTCTCATCATTTTTTCATAACGCGACTAATGAAGTATAACTTCAAAATCTTCCCGCAATAGCCTCTCTGTATTGTCCATATCTCCGCGCACACTTTACACATTATGCAATTAAGACACGTGACTTTAAAGAGACTTCAGTACTTACTGTTAGTCCTAATAAAACTCACAATAATTAGCAACCACTTTGTCTCCTTGATGGCGCCGCAGAAACCGCAGAACGCCATGGCGAACACGACGGAGCCCAGCGCGATGATGGAGATTGGAATGACATTGATGTTAATTGGTATGATGTCAGAAATTTCTGACAAAGTGGTCAGATTGGCGACCCCGGCACACACCAAGACCACTCCACCGACCTACAAGTTAAGACACTTTCATACTACCAAGGGATTTGATTTTGATTTGACTCGCGATTTTGAGAAGCCAATAAGAGCTGCGCCTTTTACTTTACCTCCCGACCCGTAGCGGTGAATTGAGTTTCTATGTAACATGGTTCTTATTGACCCTCCACAGGTTATTTTCTTCATACATGGACTGATTTATATAAAGCAACAGGCGAAATTCAATGCTTAGTAATTCTCGAATTCCTTCGAGATGAATCTTTCAAGTAATAGTAAAACCTACTAGATTTTTTTTATACCACTAAGGTAGCAATCAAACATACGACCTGCCTGATGGTAAACAGTCACCGTAGCCTATGGACATTTGCAACACCAGCGGCGTCACTCATGCGTTGCCGACCCTCTAAAAGCCTCTTCACGGATTTCTGGAAGAATTCCATGTTGTTGATTTCATACTACCAACATGGAATATGTACCTGTGGACCTGTGGAGGGTCAATAAGAACCATGTTACATAGAAACTCAATTCACCGCTACGGGTCGGGAGGTAAAGTAAAAGGCGCAGCTCTTATTGGCTTCTCAAAATCGCGAGTCGCTTCTTGGTTAAAATATTCTCCAATTGGTCAGTAAATTTCAACATTAGATACTCGTATTTAGGCGCCAAAACACAAAGTTTTTGTGAGCGTCAGGTGCCTTCATGCGCAGCCAAGTGGTTTGTTTGGTATTGGTTTGGCGTTTATTATCAAAGCACATTTATGTTCACATTCCGACCGATATGACAAATAATACATTAGCAATTGAAATGGCGGTTAATTTTATTTACCTACTGTACAAGAGTACTTTATAAGTACTATTTAGAGTAAATATAGAGTTCTCTAAACAGAGTTCTCTATGTTTATTTGTTTGTAATGTACATTAAGAAATACACAATAACAATAAGCACAAAAAGAGACAATGGTACATAGGCGGACTTATCCCATAAGGGATCTCTACCAGCCAACCTTAGAGTCATTGATTGAAAATTTTACAGTGTCGTAAAAGCACATGTACATTACACACTGTATCTACCTCAATAATTGAGGAGAATACATAATTAACAATTTTCATTTAATTTAATTGTTTCACTATGAATAAAAAGGGCTTAAAAATAATAACAATTTCGTGTGTTAAGAGGACGTACAAAGCTAAGTGGCGCCCTCTTTTTGTTTTTATTAACAAACGACACTTAGCTCTATGCCCCCTCCTAATAATGGAGGGATGCTTGATATATTTTTATACTTACTACAAAAATGATGTTGATTACAATTAATATAAATTTCTCTAAACTAGACAACATGCAACACATTTTGTGGCCTTCTGTTGCACTTACTTTTAAAACTGAGCGACGACTGACACCCGGCGGCGGCCGGCGGACAGTCGTGACTACATCTCCCGATAAAGAATGTGTATCAATTGATAACGCCGACAACTGTGATTCTGTGAGTACATCTGCTTGCTCAAGGTGATGCTGTAACGTAAAACGTTTACAATTTGAGAGCAATAATAATTTCGGTATCAATTATCCATATACTTTATTAATTTTACTAATTTAGTAACATTTCGCCTGTCAAAATAATACTCGTACAAATTTAGAAGTAATTAATTAGTATGTGCTGAGATAAAAATAAATAAATAATAGTAAATAATAGAAATGTTAAAGAAAATAACATCTTCATTGACCGTTAAACCAATTCCACCAGTCAATTAGTTAACCAAATCAAAATCGGTCATTAGTTACCTATCTATAAAATAATATTGACTTGACTTAATAGGTACTAAACTTCATATTCAAACTATTTGTAAATTAAATTATAAAATAGTGTTTTTTTTATTAAAACAAGCTTTTATTTAAATGTTCTAAAAGGAAGAAAATAAACTTCGATTTGAATCAAACCCGTCAATTTATGACATTACACAATTCATATGATATAAAATATAAAAAATATAATATAAAGAGATTTTGTGATGTATTTATTTGTTTTATAAAAAAATATAAAATATACGGTTAAGAATAACTGCTTAAAAATACAGTTACAAGATTTGACCCAAGCATCCATACAAACTTACATACATGGCTACTCGTAGTTAAATAAAAGCTTGCAATAACTTGCTTCTGCCTGCGGCTTAACTTCCGTGAATTTTGGAAATTTAACAATTAACAGGGGCCATAGACCACAGACAATCATTTCATTAAAATAAAAAAAAAATCGCTTTCCACAGTCGTTTAAACTGCAATAAAACATTACCTCATTGGGATGCAGTCACATACAAGTAACCAATATCCCCTTTTAAATCGGTTCAGATTGTTTTACCCACGATTTTATCAGCGTAAAAGATGTTTATTGTAAGAATCCAGAGTTCACTGACGGCAATGTTCACGTCACATTCCTTGCGAGGTAGACAGAGAACCGAAAGTCACATGACTCAGTTCTTAAACACCTCATTGGCTTCTCTTATATTCATAGTTTCTGACATCACCTTCTGATATAACACGACTAATTTCATCGGGATGAGTGAGGCTTGGCCTTCATCGACTCCTGCATTTCTCTTTTGCATTGTATCTGTTTCTTTATTATTTCTATACGTTCGCTCCAACGGAGCATGCCCACCCCTTCACGGTGCTCTCTTTTAGACCAACTTCCTTTCTTACATCATCATTGGTAACGCAAACTACAAGCGTTGCATCGTAAATTTGCGCAACACTCGTATTCACTCGTATTTCGACAGCGTTTATTTTTCTTTCATGTTTTTCTGTCATATTTGATAGATATAACACTGATAATATTTATTAATTGTCAATTTTAAGAGATCTATATTGGCAAGTTTCTTTCGGTATTTCTTCTTCGTCAATGGTCTTTATCGAAATGCTAGCAGATAAAAAGAATAAAAAAGTAAAATAAGAGAATCGAATACGATACAATAATATTATATTTCAAAAAATGTAAGACGTGTCTAAGTGTCCACGAGGGCCCCATGACATATAAAGAATTTTTATCATTATCTTTTAATATGAAGTTGCTACCTGGTCGTGGAATCTTAAACCAATTAACGAGGCTTCCAGCACGCGGGACGGCTGAGTGGTAGTCATCACCGGAGAGTGTGGTGGAAGGCTGATCAAATTCTTCAAAAGTTCTTGTTGATAGTCTTTATATTTGTTTACTCTATTCTGTGTCTTCTTTTCTTCTTAAAAGAGGTAGGGCGTATCAAAGCAACCCGTCTGGGAAAGTACCTCCACCTCACAGAAAACCGCAGCCAAATAACAACTTCCTAGGGGGTTGTTGTGTTCCTCAATGTGATGCTGTGAGTGAGGTTAAGCTAACAACCCCAACAACCCCCTAGGAGTTTACTGGTGACCTCACTCACGCGCAGGAATATGAAGTTCAGTTGGTTGTATAGTTAAAAACGCCAAGGGTTCAATTCCCATACAAGACGATTATTTGTGTACATTAATATGTCCGTTTATTTTAGTCTGGGTGTTTTAGAGGTAGGGTGCATTAGAACGGCGCGAGTAGGGAAGTACCTCCACCTCACAGAAAATAACAACCTACTGGAGGGTTGATGTGTTCCTGAGAGTGAGTCAAGTTACCAATAAACTCCTGTGGTTTCTGTATTCGCAGTAGGGTATGGAAACGCGAGATATATGGTAATCACCTTACAAAAGGTGGATCGACAACGTTGTATAAAAACAAAATACGTTAGATTCCTACCTACCTAAATAAAATGCTAATATTGTTAATGTCGAAATATTTTAATAATTTTGCTGTATTATCTTTAAGTGTAAATTGTTTTCATGGATAAATTATATGTGCCCGACACCTCTTAATATGATTGTTGTGTTAACAACCCCTCACTTGTCTAACTGTTATTGCTTAATGGGCTTTCCGAAACTTGAGGAGCTCTAGATAAAGTGTATAAACATTTTTAATGGTGGCTAGGTTATGTTCATGCAGTTTGATCCAACCGGCATCCACCCACTACCGTTTGTAGATGCATTATGCCGTCACTGCCATGGCTGCTGTAGTCGTCCCAGCGATCCCGCTATCTGGAACAGGAATCGCATGCAACTACCACCGTTGCTGTCATGGCTGCGCTGGTCGTCTCTGCGACACGTGTTTCGTTTCTCCACGAGACATCATACAAACTTTTGCAAAATAACGCCTGAATCTAATAACTATTTAAGTTAGATTTATTACCGGGGTGCATGACATGCAGTTGGGATCGTCATGTGCACTGGAAATAATGGTTAGCCATTCAGGTTCCGGTGCTGAATTCGTTCGGTACCAGCAGGTAAATTAAACAAAAAAATCGCCAATTACAATCCCTGGCCGCCGGAAAACTCCCTGGTGATTACAGGGAATCCTTTCTTGCACAGTGAAACTAAATTGGTACGCGTATTGTGTAGGAGAAATTTTCGAGCTTGTATTTTTTATACCACTAAGGTGGCAGACCAGCTTACGGCCTGCCTGATAGTAAGCAGTTACCGCAGCCTATGGACATTTGCAACACCAGGGGTGTCACTCTTGCGTTGCCGATCCTGTAAGATCCTTTAGTCCCTTGGGAAAACCTCGGCAGGGAGCTCATTCTACAACTTAATAGTTCTCGGTAGAAAACTTCTCTGGAACCGCACAGTACCTGACCATTGCGGTCCAGTGTATGAGGATGAACTCCTAGCCGTCGACGAGCTGTGCGATTGGAAAACGAGGCTGTTGCCATAATGTCGGATAACTTAAACAATCGGTAGAACACGCGGAATGAACTCCCCACCGAGGGTATCTCCTGAGTTTACAACATGCAACTCTTCAAAAAGACGTGAAGAGATTTTCACGGAGTCTCCCACGCGCAACTAATCCACGCTTTAATATAATAAAGTAAATAGCTACCATGAGGCAGATCATGTGCTTGTGTATTAATTATTGTGTATGACCTTAGTAATGTAAAGGGAATAAAAAAGTCAATGCCAATTTTTTTATTGTAGTAATTTTTGTATCGTAATTTTATAAGCACATTTTACAAACACTCATATTTCATTAAAATCTAATAAAATAAACATTATTATTTTAAACAAACATATGGAAAAATGTTTACGATTCCCTCACGTTTTGTTTACAAAGTTTTTATCCTCGCGGCCGTGAGTTCGTTTAACTTGTATTTTATAACATTATTTAATACTAACTTATAAACGAAAAGAACTGACAAGGTTTTTGTGTGATCCTAGCTTTTAGACATTATTTCAATAAATTTATTGCTTAATGTATCCTTCGATTATTTTATTTACATATAAATGATTTTTTTGCATTACAAGTTTACTCAGGCGCTGGTTTAGACAGTTATTCTGCCTCCAAAATTAACTCAGATGCTGGTTTCTTAACAGTTAATTTAGGCTTTGGTTTCGATAGTTATTCTGCCATCAAAATTAACTCTGGCACCGCCGGATTGAATAGTTATTATGCCTCAAAAATTCACTCTAGCAGTGGTTTTAATAGGTCTCTTTCACGTGTCTTTTATTTTAGTATATCAGTGCTATAATATTTACAACTAAGATATAGTAAACAAATAACCTTTATTTAATACTGAGATCTTCTGGCTTTGTTGGTTGTGTAGATCATGAGGAAGATAGAGAATACTACTGCTACCAACTGGAAGAAAGAAAAAAATACTTGATCAAACGAAAAGTACATAGGTAAAGTTTCATGCGTGCGTTACGCTGGGTGGCACCATGTGTGGCTGAGACTCGATTATATTGTGTATATTAATATATCCTTGCGTCTATCTATGCGTCTATTGATATATCCTTGATTATTTTTAATAGTGGGCGGGAAAACTGCCGAATTAGTTCAGATAATTCTTTATGACAATTGAACTAAATTAAATAATTCTGAAAAACAATAGGGTTGTAATTGTGGTAGTTTTCGAAACGATTATAAAACGAATTGCACAAGAATTGCTACCTGTAGCGTACATTCGGATGTACGGATTGTAAATACGTAAAAACTAACGAAATCTTTCAAGTTTTTCAGAGACAAATTTAGCCCTTATCGAATATTTTTAATAATTAGATAATATTCATTCACACAATAAGAAAATCTGTTCTTTCCGTACATAGAACTACATTAAAACTTTTATTATTTAA
The DNA here is from genome assembly GCA_947507595.1 of Pyralis farinalis. NCBI lineage: Eukaryota > Metazoa > Arthropoda > Insecta > Lepidoptera > Pyralidae > Pyralis > Pyralis farinalis. The sequence continues at coordinate 1,771,447 of OX382275.1, forward strand.
GAATTGTTAATTTCATCATTATGTTAAAAAAAAGCTGTACTCGATGTAATCGACCAAACAAAAATACCAACTAACAGAAGGATGTTTATTTTTTTGGAATTGAAAAGAATCACTAAACTGAATTTTATGAAATAGAGCTACTAAAAATAATATAATAATGCGGTGTGGTGTGACTGTGTCGTGGATACGGCCGAGAATTTTACGTGAATACGTCTCGGCAACGGAAAGTGAGTTAAACTGAAAGAAATATATGAAAATGCCGCGAAATCATCTCAAAATGGCGGCGCTTTGCCGTCTTCAACGAATTCGGCATCACATTCAAAATCTTTTAATTGTAGTTTTTTTTTAAATTTATCTTCATCACATCTTCTTCTCATTCATCACACCACGTCACATCTCCATTAAATTTTCACCATTATCTCGGAACCATGAAAAGCTTACACTTAAAAAATATCACAATTAGATCTAACAAAGCAAACGCTCAAAGAAAGGCAGGTGTATAAGTATTTTTTTTTTGAGTTTTCTATGTAGGGATTAGAAATCAAGCGAAAATCATTGATAACAGTCTATTCGTTTGGCGTTGGATCTCTATCCCTGCGCATGTGTATCAAATGATCGGGATTAATGCTCGTAAGATAAGACATACCGAGACATTTTTTTTATGTTTCTTTTTGTATAAAATTGTGTGTTCCCCCGAAAAGCACCTATATACATAAGCTTAAAAGGCGAAACCTTATCTAAATACAAAATTTGATCCCAATTATTAGAACCGTCTCTGAGATACACGAAATGTATTTTAAAATATACTAAAATTGCTTGATTAAATGTGTAAGATTAAACCAAGCATTAACATGTAATGCACATTTGAGTTGCAACTGCCTGCATGACAATAAGAGTCACAATAGGACCTCCAGATATTGCGGACAGACGCGGACCCTGGGCTCCGAAACGAAAGCGTAGGATTAACGCTCGCATGATGATGGATAGGACAGTGCTCTTGATGTATTGATGACATTCCAGCGTTAGATAGATACTTGCCTCGAAGATAATAACTGCAATGAGAACTCCTCCAATGGCTTCACCGAAAGCCTCGAAGTAGGAGCCGAGGATGTTGACGCAGCCGTCGGTGTAAGCATCCTGGATGTAACATGAGGTGCTCTGAGGGACGCCGCGGCAGCACGAGCTCGGTAGGGTCCCGTTACTGTTGTAGGAACCAGGTCCTGTGGTCCCGCAGCACCGGAACTACAGAACACCAATCAAGTTTAACGAAAAAGCTTGGTAAGTATGTTATTGAAATAGAACTAGGTGTTACACGTGTTTAGACTTTTTTATACAACTTCTGGGTGCATTCAAGCATACTGCCCACCCGATATAATGTGTTTACCGTAGCATATAAACGCTTGCGAGCGGGAAAATCGACTCCTTACTCTTTAGGACCCCTGTTGCTAACACAGCAACTCCTCAGGAGCTTCCGAGTAAGCTCCTGAGAAGTTAAATTCATTCGTAGCACCAAAACAACCCTGCTGGGACTTGTTATTTAGCTGGATTGGTTGGTTTTCTGGAGGTCCATCCCCAGTCGGCTCCTCTGTCTCTTAAAATATTTTTTTTTTTCAATTCAATTTATTTTTTCAATTTAATATCTCTAAGTAGCAGGAAAATGAGGATACCAGGGATTTCACGAAATCCCTAGAGAAATCACAAAATTACGGCAGATGTCGAATATTTTTTCTCTATTGCGTCTTCTTACTAAAAACGTCTAGCGATTTGACAAAATACCTACTTTCAGTTATACGTCGTTTCACTGACCAGAATCTAGTAAAATGGGAAAAGTATAAAATAAAACAAAATTGAAAATGAACTAACAGAAAATAGTATTTTGTTTTAACCACCATGCCCAGTTGATTCACGGCACTGTGCGAGAACACAATAGTACTTTGCCGTTTCAATAATTTTAGAAATTAGAGTCTGATTCAGACAGTCAGAAACTAAATTTTAGTTGGCCAATACCTACTCATTACATTACAAGTATATTTAGTTCCATAGTAATATTTGCATAGACAAACGCTATCTGTAGTCCATGACGACTTATCTCTCTCTCTTTTTCCTTTATTTAACAATTACATTCGATTTGATAACAGTCAAACAGCCTCCCTGGCCGGGCGGCCCCAAGCCGACACTCGTAAACCGAGGCAGAGGAATGGCCCTCTATGATGTCCGTTTTTATTTTATATTTTACTGGATTCTTTGTAGTGAATCGACGTGTAACTGAAAGTTTATTATTTTGTCATATCACTATATATTTTTCGTAAGAAGACGTGAAAGAAAAGGATATTCAACATCTGTCGTAATTTAGTGGTATCCCTAGGAATTTCGTGAAATCCCCAGAATCGTTATATCCCTGCGACATAAGTATATGTATACAAATAGGTAAATACAATACAGTCCAATACCTTTATTGACTCACTATTAACCTAATTAATATAGTAAAGTTAAATATATATATATATATGTAAGTAATATATATATATACATATATACATACAAACCCTTACAAACCGAAGAAAAATAGAGAAAGTGAGAAAAAGCGGCTAATACTGGATACGCGCGGAAGAAGTCGCGGACTCCAACCAGTACAATATAAAAACATTATATGAATTCATATACATAATGTTTTCCTCAATGATTATGGTCGACTGGGAGCACTAGTTTCATTGCGGGATCGCTAGTTGTGACGATTTGGCTCTGCGAGATGTTCACTAGGCTATGTGTAAACTTACAGCTATTTCAAGCACGTGGAAGGGGCCAGTGTTAGCGGCAGCAAAGGCGTCGGTAACCCAACCCTCCACAGTTCTTTGAATTGTCTCCAGTCCTCTGAAGATCACGACGGTCAAATATATCTTCCCTCCAGCCAGAGCACCCATGCACACGGTATACTAGAAAGTTTAATAAATCAATCTTAGATGGCGCACTGATTACTGTACAGCATAATATAACACACGTCCGAGAAGTTATATTTCGAAAGACGTGGGACATAACCTAAGAATAATCTGGTTTTTCCTCTGGGTTGCGGAGGTCTCACGGCTGTCGCTCCATGTAAAAATCAGTGTCTTCGCCAAATGCTTAGGCTTTAGGAAACGGGATAATGCTAGGAAGAAGAAAATTACTTTTGAACATGGAGCGACTATCATCAGAATTCAGAGGGAAAAAGCAGACCTTTTTTCGGTTAGGTCACAACCTAAACTAGGACCTAGGTGTTGCGAAATATAATTTCTTGGACATGCGTGTATCCTCATGACGTTTTTCTTCACCACGGACCAAATGATAATTAGAAATGTGTACATAAATCCAATCATGAATTTAATGGTACATGTTCACGCCAAGATTTAAACCACTGAGCATTGGTTAATAGGCTGTTATTTGTCCACTAGGCTCTCACTGTTTTATGACCTTGACACCGAATGAAAATCATGGTCTCACAAGTCACCCTCCATTTTACAGGTCGTCCTATGTTCTAACGCCTTGGACAGGCATCCGTTCGTCACGGCTAAATCAGCACTCTGCAGTTTTTTAAGAATTCTTTAGACTTGACTAGCTGCTTAAACATCCCTTATAAATACTTACCATAATTAGCAAACATTTGGACTCCCTGATGGCGCCGCAGCAGCCACAGAACGAGATCAAAAATATGACGGAGCCAAGCACGATGATGGTGATGGGGATAGCGTTGACGTTGACGGGGATGATCTCCAAGATATCCGCCAACTGTACCAGCAGCGTCACTCCGACAGCGATCAGAGCTAAGCCAGCCAGCTACAAGTTACCATCGTTAAGTTAATTAATACACAATTGTTTTCGGCACAACTTGACAGATTTAAACCGACTATAGAAAGGTTGCAGTCCCTTTAAAATAAAAAATATGTTGATTAAAAATAATAAACACAAATAAGTTTCTCAATTTAAAATTATACATATTTATATACCATGTGAAGAAAATCCTTTATACATACATACATTACACATGTAATATAGATATAATAATATACATGGTATATATTCTATGAATTTGTTCACATGATTACATATAGATTATAATTAAAAGAAATAGATTTACGTATGCAGAAAATAATATAAGAATTATTGTTAGAAATTTCAACGAAATATGTTATTTTTATTTGCATGCAAATAGCAATTTAGTGATATAGAAAACGAAATCAAACACATTAGGTATATCCCTCCACATAATTGTCAGATTATGATTCAACACGACCAGGACATCAAAGCTGAAGTATCTGTATGAATTTCTCACGAGCTCGAATATTTATAAATAACGATTTTTTGCATATTCAAAAATGTGATGGGCATATACACTATCAATATCTGAGGCGCTTGAGTATTTTATGCCACTGTTTTTAATTTTAACATTGAAATTAAACAATTTTTAACGGAAGTATCGCGTGTTTTATTTATTTTGTTGAACCTGACGTTTCGAACGCTTTGCAGCGTCCGTGGTCGCAGGAAGACTGAAAAAAAATTGTTTAATTTCAATGTGTAACAATCGCGAAAACCTAAGACAATACTAATTTTAACATTTTTAAAATTCTGTGATCGCTCCCCCCCCATCGGTGAAAAGATATTCATCTTATAATCTTTATTCCTTCTACAATCTAATCTTCCAAATCCAATAGGTCCCGATTGATGCTTGAGTATATATATGATTATACTTACAGCAAAAAAAAGGTTTGTTAGAAATAGCACATATTTCACTAGATTAGCTAACGCACAACACATTTTGTCAACTATTCGTGGCGCTTACAAAATATACCGGCGACCAGTGGCACACATTGGGATGGCCACTCATATGTATACACTTTGATAAACCATGGATATCAATTGATAACGATAACCGATAGCTTTTGAGTGGCCAATATTAGTAAAAAATCAATTGTATATATTATTTGTTGGCATCTCTTTCTGTACCTCATGTTCCGTATATCTGTTGCATCAATTGACAAATTTCAGGATGTATAAGAGGTGACTTAACATCATAACGTTATTCAATTTCGGAATCCATTAGGATTGGCGTCGTTCGCTACTTAACCCTAAGGTTTTGGCACGATATTGATTTTGACACGAAGATGGCGTCACAATTCACAGGCAAAATCAAATCTTGCTTAGGTTAGGTCAGACATTTTGAGAAATTAATTTCTTGAACGTGCGGGTTTCCTCTCGATGTTTTCCTTCAGTCGAGGAGGTGATAATTACAAATATGTACATAAATCAGAAAAAACGAACTTACTGGTAGGTACATGGCCACACAAGGAATCCGGAGCAGTGATAAACTAGACTATCACTCCTGTCAGTGGTGTGGTAACTCACTCACTGTGGGTAAAGTGGTTCTTTTTGTCTCTTCTCAAATATTTGTCAGTGAAAATGAATTATAGCACACCTATAGAATTGCCAGAGGTCCAGCTCCCGAGTTATAGTACCACACATATCGCATCAGCCCTTACTCATTTCACTGCAAACGATACGGGTCTCCCTTCAACCAAAGGTGTTTAGAGCACACTCCGCCACGTTGCTTTATATGCATGCGAGCTATAGTGAAATAATGAAAATGTTTTACATACAATATCGGGGAAAACAATCATATGATCCGCCTTATGTGGTGTGGTTACCGTAGCTTGCGAGCGCGTGCAATTCATGAGCAACGGTGTTATCACAGCAACTTACTGCGTGTAGCAATGAGTTGCTGCGTTAGCACTGTAGGTGCCAATGCCTTACTGTTATCTCCACAGTCAAAACCGACATTATCTCCCTGCTAATTTCTAACGAGGCTCTGGCGAAAAAAAGGTAGAGCCCTTTGAAGCAGTCCCACTAGGGAAGTACTTTTACCTTACAGACTCCCACAGCCGAATAAAGAACTCCCTGACGAATTATTGCGTCCCTGCGAGTGACTTGGATTACCAGTAAGCTTCTGAGGGGTAAGAAATAGAAAATGGTTTAGTGATGCACATTTTTCAATAAATAAAAATTGAAAAGCTTAAAATTTTCTAAATTATACAAGTATTTTGTCTATAACGTTCCAAACTATGTATTTCATATAGAAATATAAACTGAAAAATAAACGGAAAGCCTTCCCGAATACGTCGTAATAATTTCGTATTTCCTTCAAAAAGGCCATTTCTAACAGTTTTAATAATGTGTTCCTCTTGTGGAACTCTTGTGAAAATTAGCGCCATTTTTCGCGAAGTTCCTGCGGTGATTTAGTGCAAATCAGGTTTCGTGTCCTTTTATATTTCTTAGTCTACTTAGGTCTCAAACAAACGTACATATAGTTTAACAAGCTCGGTGACACAGTGGGGAAACGCGCTGTTACGGTACTTTAACATTAGTGTGGAGAGTTGAGTCGACTGAAACGCGATATTTGGATAGCTGCAGTGGCTGCTTGGCAGGATTGCTGGGCTGGTGATACCAAGCCAAGTCAGGAATTGTATCAGTTCTTCCCGGAGGTGGAGGCTAGACTTATTAAACCTCCCAGATGTTCTTGGGTCACGGCATTTATAGCGAGAAGGAAAGACACCATGGTTTGTGGTCCTGTCCTAGGTATGACGATCTGCGGTGTGAGATGATGGACGGGATATGGCGCTGTGGTGCGGTAATGGATCCGATGTTCCACACTGGTCTCGTATCGTCGGCGGCGAACTTTGCGGTTTTCCGCAGGTTCGCCCACGCGTGGCACGGGCACAGATCTGCAGAAGAATAAGCAGAGAAGGCTGGGGAGGATAGAGAGCTTTAATTGAATTCAGTATACTTACGGATGGTGACGAAGGCTTGTTGTGGAGGTAAGTACTTGTTGCTGCCCCAGAAAAGAAAGGAAAACAAATATAGAGACAAGGACTGAGAAATACATAATTTATAGGGAAGGAAGAATTGCCCACGGCACGAAGAGAGCCTCAGAGCAGCATGTGTCGAGCGCATCTCCCGCGATTCGGCTCAAATGACCGAGAGATCGGTGGAGCCATGGGAGGTGGTGGGTTCTTTGTCTTGGTCTGGGTGAAGAGAGGTATGGCGCATCAAAGAAGTCCGCGTCTGGGGAAGTGCCTCCACCTCACAGAAAACCACAGCCAAATAGCAACTTTGGTGTAGTGTTCCTGCGTGTGAGTGAGGTCACCAGTAAGCTTCTAAGATTAAGTTATTCTATTAGCAGCAGAGGTGGCATCGCACGAGTGATACTTAAAGTATTGCGGGCGTTATTAGGCTACGGTAACCGCTTTCCATCATATGGGCCGTATGTTTGTATGCCTCCTGACGTTGTATAAAAAACCGTTTTATTGATGACACACACAAGTTTGTAAAAATGCCATTATTATCTGATTTAGAGCTGTGGCAGCAATCAGCTGATGTCATAGTTGATACAGAAAACATGCTAATAAATTATATTCAAGAAACAGAAATTCGTTCCGATCATCGAACTAGTAATTTAGGGTTGTATGTGGCTATGTTAAGGTGAATAGAAAACATCCGTCATTGAGCCAATCTTGACTGTACGTAGTGCTTGCCCTTTTATACTCTTGGGGAAGAGAGGCGTATACTGGAAAATGTTTGAAACTCAGGAACTGACTAGACCTTCATCTTCTTGGTGGATCACAATAGCCTTTTTATATTGTTACTCTTACTTGTTGTCTTACTTCTCCTCTACCCAAGGGCGTCTGGAAGAGATCGCATCGCGATAACTCCGCCGTTGTAATGGTATTTTCTTGTTTTTTTGTTTATGTATTTTTCTTTTGGTGCAATGAAGTATTGTACCTACTTCGCCAGAAAGACTGCTCTTAAAAAACATTCGTATGCTTTATCTCTTCAGAGCATTTGCTAATGGGCAGGCTTTGGTTATATGTGACGGCACCAATTATTCACTATGTTATTGACTAAATAGAATTGAATCGTTATTCGAATTCAAGATTTAAAGTTTCCAGCACAGCGCGCGGCTGTGTGGTAGAGTCTCCTTTCTACAAGGTCACCGATGGATCACATTTCGCAAGCAGGGTTCACTCACGAATTTATAGTGGTCGACGAAAAGCATTATCAACCGATATCCATTCTTTATCGTGAGATAATTATGAATGTTCGTTAGCTAGGTATCTACATTGTATGTTAGTCGTCACTGATATACGAGTACTTTGAAAGAGTGCAACAAACAGGAAACAAAATGTGTTGTATATTAACTAACTTAGTGAAATTTACTTTAGTTATAACCAATCTTATCTTTGTTGTGAGTATATAAATATCTGTAACAAATATATCCGCATTTTACTGTTTTCTAGTTACAGTACTTGCGAAGAGAGCATGTGAATCTATTTTATGCCAGTTAAACTGTACCCAGATATGTAATACCCAATAACATGTACTAAAGTGGGTTCGTTTCTTTATTTGCGATGAAAACGTAAGCCCAGGAAGTAAATTTAATGAGTGAATAAAACGAGTGAATAAAACGAGAACGGAATAGTATCGATGCAGAATAATGACTCACGACACACACACAACACGACCTGCGTCCGCATTCTGCAATGCAAACTTTATAACGACTTCGAAGAGCTTCTCTATCCAAACTGACATCAATTCGCCATGTTTTTTACTGTACTTATATTAGGCGACATCTGAGTGAACTGATTTCGAAAATTGTTTTTTTTTATTGACATGGAGTAGTTGTGACTTGATTTCTCGGTTTTTATACCTTCTAAATTATATGATATTGAATTGACCGAAGAAAACAAAGATTCACTTGCTACGATCAACATGGTCAAGTTTTATGTAAAGGTCAGGAGTCCTAGAACCCATTGGGCGTGCATGAACAGCGCCATCAAAATGTGCATAGGTAGTCATATTATAAAACTAAATATTCAGTGGTAAGAACTATCACAAAAGTGTTTTGATATAATTTGTAGATCGGCGGGATAGCGCTGCTGGCTGTAGGTGTGGCAATTCTAATCGGTTTGTCGGATGTCTTGGACATCATCCCAATCAACATCAATGCCATCCCTATCACCATAATCGTGGCGGGCTGCGTCATATTCACTGTCGCCTTCTGCGGCTGCTGGGGCACCATCAAATCGTCCAAGTCGTTGCTAATCACGGTAAGTGTTATTAGGCAAGCTACTGGTTTACTGGTTAAGCTCGAGAAACACAGTGCTGCTAAACCTTTTAATTTAGAATTGGTGAATATCTAATCGACAAAGTTGTCTGGACATAATTCAATGCAGGTGCATGTAAATGTATGAAGATTACTCGGTATCATAACTGTATAAACATGCGTTATCTAATTTACGTTCTGAAATAACCTTCATTATTAAGTTTATTTCGACATTTTTTCGTTACTAATGGTCAATTGCATAATGCTGATATATTCGAAACGGCAAAGAATATAAAGATGGGATAATATATAAAATACAATGACTGCACACACGATACGGCTAGCTGGAAGAAATCTCTTAAAGAGATAAGCTCACCATTGTACACTATTTTTAATGTAACTAACTTTGGGTGTAATGTTATGCAATAAAGAATATATATGATAATTATAATAATGTTACAAAATCTGTAAGAAGTGTCTTAGTGACCACAGGATACTTTGCCAATATATATTGTGTTGTAGTGTTTTTTTATTTGAGCACATATTTCGAACCCATATATCCAAGAAATTATATTTCGAAAGATGTGTGAGTTAAACCTATGGAAAATTTGCTTCGATTCGTTGTGGAGGTCTGACACAGCATCCAAATTCCTAAGCTTAGATAGCGGACCCCTCGAATCCGAAGAATCTCGAATCGAATCTCGACTTAGGAAACGGGACAACGAGCGAAACGATAGGAAGAAGAAGATAATATTAATTTGAATTTATGTGAAAGAACGTGCCTTTATAATATACTACAGTCATATCTAATCACTGGATTGAGGAAAAAATAATACCTAAAGTGTCGTTTCTAGTTATTCAATGGAAAAAGATAAAAAACGGCTCGAGGTTGTAAAACCGTCCTGGAGACAAAGCATGGCGAACAGTCGTCGGCCTGGTCACGGCACCGGTCAGGGAGCTCGGGTTTAATGTTTCTTACTATGACTAAGTCCGATTTATAACTTTCTAGTATGCCGTGTGCTTGTGTGTGCTGGCTGGATTCAAGATATACTTGGCCACGGTGATATTCAGAGGGCTGTCCGACATTGCAGAGACAGTCGAGAGATGGGTCACAGATGCTTTTGACGCCACTGGCAGTGAACCCTTCCATCTGCTAGAAATTGCTGTGAGTATAGTTGGATGCTTTCATCGTTATTTATAAATGCTTGCAAGTCATACTCGTAGAGTATCAATAACCCTTTATCACCGTCTCCGCTAAGAAAGTTAATAAATAAATAAATATTCCCGGACAAATTCCACAGCGCTAGTCATACACTAAGCATATCTTGTACTAGACAATTGATAAACGTACTTCTATAACTTTTTTTTGTGAATACATGCTTATAATACATAGAAACACCAGACGTACAGATATGTTTATAAACACATGTACATACCTTCTGTGGTAATCGAACTTGGTGCAAAAGTAGGTAGTCATTCAACGTAATAAAACACGACCAAGTTGGTCTGGTAGATGAGTCTTGGCCTTCCTGGGCTCCTATATTCTTTCACTTTTGCATTGTATTGTATTGTATCTGTTTCGTCACTTTTTATCCTGCATTATTTTAACATGCCCGAACTAACGGAGCATTTCTTTTCTAATCTTAACACAGATACTCTCATTTAGATCAACTCTCTTTCTTAAATCATTGTTGCAAACGCAGTCAGCAAACTTTACGTCACAGATTTTGCGCAATGCTTGCATCTCAAACGCGTTTATTCTACTTCTACGCTGTCTCTGCAGTATCTAGCTTTCACTTCGGTAAGTAAGCGTTTTGATTAGCACAGCGTTGTGTACAGCAAGCTGTACATTCTGGATTAGAATTCAGCTGCTTAAAAGTTTACCCAACGCTCTTTTCACACTCTTTCCTGAACTCACTCGTCTCTCCACATCAACAGTCTACCTACCATACCTGCCATCTTTTGGCATACAATCTCATTCACTTGTTTGAATAATCATCAAGAACCGTAACTTATGTCTTCGTTCTGATTTCGTCTCATTCAAATACCATTTTGGTTTTCTTCGCATTCTATTTTAAGCCTTTCTTCAGACTATCCTCCTTTATTGTTATGGCTGGTGATTGCAGTTCGGATGATGATGCTAATACTCGTATTATAATATACCGCATTATCTGCGTAAAGCGGCACATTCACCGCTTCGTTATCTATTCGCAATCCCACATTCATTGATCTTATTATGTACAGAACACGGTCTGGATTAATTAATGAATTACAGACTGATGAACAGATCGCATACCCTATCAAATGGTTTCTTAAGATTCACAAAACCGCAGAAAACCTTCTAGTCCATAGCCATGGGTTTTGCCGCCATATTGCGGAGTGAAAACCTTCATCTGTACATTCTTCGCCATTTTGAAATCCATCCTGTGCTTCCCAAAGCATTTCATCAGATATCACCCTCATTCTCCTCTCTTTTCTTTAGCTGCTAAGCTGATAAAACTGGTGATATAGATAGTTGGAGCCATCTATGCGTGATCCTTAGTCTTTATACAAGGGCACGATGACTGCGTGTCTCCAGTCTGTTGGGACCCTTCCAGTATACCTACATAAATTGATCAAACACCAAAAGCCGTCTCGAACGCAGGTGCCATCATCTCAGTTATAACCATATCGACTGCCGCTGACATTCCGTTTTTGTAAGTTCGTACCGACCATTCAATCTTATCCATCCAATCGATGCGCAACGACTACGGGAACTCTCTAATGCTATTGCAACACTAAATGCAATTCTGGACCATATTCCGCTGGTTCGCTGGATTGACAGAGTCACGACGGAAACCCTTCCAGAACCTACCTCAAATGATGTAGAGATAATTCCCCAGCTTCTAATTACATTTAGCTTAGCCTTAAAATAAACATCAAAAATAACACTGTTTTCCTCGGCGTTTAAACTCATATTCTGTTTAGTTCCGATGCTGCGGCACCACCGGTCCAGCCTCTTACAGCGGGACTCTGCCGACTTCGTGCTGCCGCGACGTCCCGCTGGGTGCCACGCAGTGTCTCGTAGACGACGCCGTCACCGACGGCTGCGTCGACATCCTCGGCTCCTATTTCGAGACGTTCGGCAGCGCCATTGGCGGCATTATAATTGCGATCGTAGTTTTCGAGGCAAGTATAAAGATCTTTGGTGGACCGTTGGGGGGCATATGGAAATCGACAAAGATGAAGTCTCCCTTATACCTAATAATGGCATAAATTTTATTTATTATTGTTACAGCTCGTGGCTGCGTCGCTTGGTGTGTTTATCTGCTGTACCAACAAAAACAAAAGGAAATAGGTGCAGTCGAATATAATATACCTCATGCGCCACTTATCAGTCTTAAATTGTTCGTCATCCTTGGATTCATTGTTCCTGCAAGCCCCGTCATAGTTCCTAGTCTTTATCTGATGTACAACTAAAAGCAAAAGGAAATAGGTGCAGTCGAATATATAGGTATATCTCACGCGCCACATTTATCAGTCTTAAATTGTTAGTCATCCTTGGATTCATTGTTCCTGCAAGCCCCGTCATAGATCCTAGTCTTTATATGATGTACAGCCAAAAGCAAAAGGAAATAGGTGCAGTCGAATATATAGCCGCCACATTTACCAGTCTTAAATTGTTCGTCATCCTTAAATTCATCAGTCCTGCAAGCCCCATTATAAATCCAACTCTTTTGCTATGTTATCTTTCAAAATCTTGTGTGCATGCTTACCAGTTAATACGTTATAATCAAGAAGCGTCTCTAAGCTAGGCCGCGGACAGACGAACATACAGACAGATGGATATGGCGAAACAATAAATTCCTTGTTCGGAACCCTAAAAATTATGCTCCGGAATTTCCAGATTGAGCTAAGCAATCTTCGGATCTGGCAAGGTCACCGTCGAAGTTCAATTCAATTAATACGGGGTTTGTTCATTCAGATCTAAATTCTGATAGAAATGTGCTGCACTGAGATACGGACGGGTATGACTGATACATATTGTTGGTATTTTCATGTTCGTGTACAATTAAGAGCAGATCACGGTTAACACTCGAAGTGCGATAGTAACTCTTATTTCGTACGACATGAGAAAAGATCTGTCTGACGCAGGACAGATGTCAAAATGTAAAGCTTGACGTGCACTTAGCTATTCAATATTTTACCGATAATAATACAAATAAATGCTATTCAGCGTTATGATAACTATGAAGCAAATATAATAAAAAAATAATAAGCGCGCACTACTAGTGCATGCTTATTAATTTCTTATTAAAATTACTTATTACAGGGTTAATGAATAAAATAAACATAAAAATACACTGATTATATTATTGGATTAATAATTAAAATAAATGTAAAATTAACCGAAGAAGATGATCGTTTTGTTAATTAAAAAGTAGTTATAAACTTATAAGTTGTACCTATATATTTTTGAGATCACCTTTCAAAACCCGTTATATTGATACCACTCTCTACAGATTTAGAAGATTTTTTCTTCAGTCTGCATAATATGAAGCACGTCATTCGCTATTATGTTTTTATTTATTATAACGTCACATAGCCTACGTTACTTGGGATAACGTAAAGATTTTAACGATGTGCGTTTAGAAGTTATGGTGAAAAAAAAAAAAACACAAACATTAAATTACAGACAATATACTGGCATAATATACGTGCGAAGAAACCCCGTGCGAAGAATTTAAGAGGGAGGCCTGTGATCAGCAGCGGACGCCCTTCGGCTGAAATTATGACGATGATACGTTACGTCGAAGCAGTGTTAGACGAATAAACTGAAATTTCTTGTATCATCATCAACATCGGGTCTGCTACTAATTCCAATAGATATTTCTCAAACACCATCAGCATGAAATTTCAGGAGGGATATAAAACTTATTTTTAAATAGCTCATGTGGGGTATCATATGAAATTCTTCTAAATAACTCCATGATATGTTGATAGACAGTGCCAGTTGACCAAATGTCAATCTCACCAATACGTGGTGCAGCCTGGTTCCGATGCGGGTAGGACGTAGTTTGTCGCCCTGGTTTGGTCGCATTGATATCAAGCAGGATTGCGTGCTGTCGGCTCGGCTGTTCATCTTAATAATTGTCTACAGAGAATAAGATTTACGAATGTAGGACAGCGCATAAGTGACATAATGGTCAATTGCGTATTTTAAGCCGGTGAAACTATACTATTTTAATGATTTATTATTTACTTGTAGATTTTAATAGAAAAAAAATCTTGACTGCAACCACTCGTCACAGTAATGAAACACAATTGTCTGGGGAAAGACTTACAACAATGCGAAGAAAAGTAATTCAAGCCAGAAGTAATTCAAGTATTACTGTTGATGATGAAGTGTTGGAATAAGTAAATAAGATTGTATATCTTGGCTTGCTTAAAGCGCAGCCACACACGGACACAGCTGATGTTGAAAAACAAATAAATGCAGGTGTGCAAACCATAGTGTAGATTGAATATTAAGAAAACTTCATGGTAGTAAACGCTTCACAACAAAAAATCACAATCACGAAAGTGAGAGGTTGGTTTGGCAGAGAGAGCACGAAAATATAATTAACATGGTCGAGATTTCTTACTATGTGTGGTGTAACGCTTGCAGACCGCGTTCACAATTATGAAGTGAGAAAGAGAATTGATCTGAAAGAAAATATCGGTGTTAAGCTAAGAATAGGCATGCTCTATAAGTTTGAATATCTAGAAATATGCTGGAGGACCGGATGCAGAAATATATAAACAAAACGAAAATTAAAAAGTTCCTAGGCCGCGGCTGATCAAGTCTCACCCATCGGGAGCAAAATCCTCGTGTTTTATCAGAAAGTAATGTCGAGAGCCTTCCACAGCGATCGGTCCTGTGCCAGTTGCATCTATCGGCTACCTGCGATCTTCACAAGGTCGTCGGTCCGCCGAGGCAATCGTGACCACGATGGTGGGAATTAAAACATTTGTTTTGTCTTGAGAAATTTATTTCCGTCTTTAGTTACTTTAGTTATTTCTGAACATTGCATTCTATTCCTCAAGTAGCTGTCCAGCCAATTATGTGCTTTGCCTTTAATGCCATATAATTCCAATTTGTGTAAAAGTATTGAGTGATCTACATAATCGAATGCACTACTCATATCTAGAAAGAGTGCGGCGGCTAATGAATTGTTATTTATACTTTCTGAGATAGTTTTAATTAGGTCAAAGCAAGCACGTGTAGTCGAAATTCCTTTTCGTAAACCAAATTGTTGTGGTACTTCATTTTTACAAGATTTCTTTTAGCCTCTTGTAAGCCCTCCTAATTTTTCTGGGCGATTGTTATTTTTTAGCATGCCGCCTTGAGGCCCGCTATATACTTGACGCCGTAACGCGCATGGCGGAATTCAGCCACGCGGGCCTCACGGGGAAACACAACTCATAGAACAAGAGGAAGGGGTCGTAAAAATGTTTAAAAGTAATTGTCATCTCGTTCGCCCTCATCACTTCTCTAAATGATAGATATGAGACGCATTCACAAAATATCCTGATGTTCTTCCTGCTATAGTCACGCTTATATTGAAAACAAGTAGTGTATGTAACATTACTTTTTGTCACCTTTCAATGGTATAGATTGAAAAGTTTCATAGTCAGAGAAACCAAGGCTGTGTATGTTAGGCTCTACGTGATTTATGTTACTCGCTATTTGGCCTAGGCAAGCATTTTGTCTTGTATATGGATTTCTAAGTTAAAACTTCTAAGAACGCCCAATAAATCCTGAGTATATATTTTGCTTTAACTTGTCCACATCCCAGTCTCCACAGATAACTATATTCTTTCGTTTAAATTTGCCCGTTAAAAAGTGCATTTTTTTTCCAATTTATGCAGAAATATGCGTATACCAACTTTGATTTGCTCTGGGATTCTGAAAATATTACAAATTATTAAGTTCATGCCAATTATTTCAATGCCACTCTTCGTTTATCTCGACAATGCATTGACGCCATTTTCTTCTCTTGTAGTTTAATGTTCGCGTCAGTCCCTTCCTTGATAAACGTTTCGCTAAAACATAGTACATCAACCCCCCCCCCCCCCCCCCCCCCCCAGTTATTATGCTTTACTGAGGATATAATTTGTACGGAACTACAAGATATAGTGTTAGGAACGAAAAACATCTCCCCACCTACCTCACTGACTTTACCATGATATTGACGAAGAGTTTTAAGACCATTTGTAATATAATCCTGCTCGTATTTCAAATAATCTATTTCAAATTATACACTATCAAGTATGTAACATGTATGTCCGTTTCGTCTTATATTTATAACGAGTGTCAGCACATTTTATATGTGTAAGTTTACAATTGTCATATTGATTAACCAACAGTTTCAATACGGAATTTAGAATGTCGACGTCTAAGTAACGATTGTTATTTATCTTCAGTAGTATTTTAAATGTCGAAATTTGAAAAAAAGATTACGCAAGCAGCAAATAAAGCATATGGATCCTTATCGTTACTCCCAACAGATATTACAATCAGGCCATCATTAGACATGCTACCAGATATGTTATGAAGACTACCTAAAATGTTAGTGGTAGCTGCGTAACACTTAATTATTCCGGTAATATCATACACATCATTCCATTTTCCTAACCTAGAATTTATAATTTTCGTTGATTGTCCTTTAGCTTGCTGGTCACCTATACAAAGGTAAACATACGGTCTACCAGCGATAAGCACTTGCCGTAGCTTATAAACGCTTACAGTTCTAATGAATGATGAATCCATATACAACTTAAGTACTTCTTGATTAAAGCACTTATATGCCCGTGATATTTCAAACCATGTTTATCAGAATATAAAATCATTTTAAAGTACTGGCAGAAAACGGTGTTACTAAATTAAGACTGTCAATCCATCCATTCATCATTTTGGATTTACTGCATGACTTAAAAATTAAAATTGATGAAATCGTACTCTGATGTGAATGCGAAAGCTGATATATTGTGAAGCAATAATTTCGAAACGGCGAATTAAGTGTGAATAAAGTGTCAGGCGTTTGCACTATTGTGAATAGTTGAATGAGAAGGGAGGAAGAAAAACACACCAAGTCTTTATAAAAAAAATAATGTACTATACCTATATTTAGTGATATAATTTATATTTATTCTCGTCCAAAATACCTTAACGCCTGAAGATTGAGTCTTCGAACAGTGTGTGTTGCCAGTGATGACATACAGAACTGAGACGTGGCCTTTGACTACGGTATGTATGGAGAAGCTCAGCGTGCCATGGAAAGCGTTATCGTCGGGGATTCGCTGCGTGATAGAATCAGAAATGAGAATATCCGCAGTTGAATTAAAGTTGCTGACATAACTCAAAGTATGAAATGGCAGTAGTCACATTACTCGTAAAAGCAGCAACCCCTGGGGAAAAATGATTCTTAAATGCCGTCGCTGTACTGCACGCAGTATGGGACATCAAGAAATTTGTAGGAAGTCACAATCATCATTTCAACCCGTATTAGTCCACTGTTAAACATAGGCCTCCCCTCTTGAGAGCTATTCGTCTCGATCATGCGCCGCCTGCACGCATCGACTCTTTACAAATCTCTCCATCAAGTGGGGAGGCGCCCCGTACTACGTGTGCTAGTATGGGGATGCCATTTGAGAACCTTACTTCCCCAGGGGTTGTCGGTACTACGCACTATATGGACCACTGCCATATTAGCTTGCCTATCCTTTGTGTTATGTCGGATACCTTAATTCTGCTGTGGATATCGTCATTTCTATCACGCAGAGAATCCCCGAGCATAGCTCTTTAACACGCTGAGAGACGTTAAGCTTCCCCATACATTCAGTGATGGGCCATGTAGACCATTGTAGGGAGTCAATGGACCAAATGGATAGATAAAAGTACTAATCTACTAACACCGGCAATAGTCATACTTCAGTGATACGTAAATTGATGTCATTGAATTTCGATGTTTCACGTGTTTATTATCAAATATAAATAAATGCGTTCATTTCACACCGTTTTATTATCAAATCTTCAAAATAACATGGAATAATCACAGGAGTTTACTCATGAAAGAATACCTAATCACCTTTGTAATAACCTTTCACATAATACAATTTTTAATTTTTAGTGAGTGTTTTTTAAATTATTTGTCATTTGTACAATATACCACAACAACAAATCTTCACCAAAAAAACAAGTTGCACTCCGGGAGTGCCGGCAGAAGTGAAAACTTGAACATTAACGTTGTGCATTTTTGAATATTTTGGAATTGTAAGGGAATAATTTCGCACGAATTGCTTTATTTATCAGTATAAAAGTACTATCATGTATGTGGTAAAATACAATATTCATTTATTGCGCTATCGTACAAAAACATGGCAATTTATATTACATTAAAAATTTAACACTTCAGAACTATTATAATTATTTTACATTAAAAAGTTTATATCTCAGAAAAATCAACTTTCATCCATAATTTCAACGACTCTTTCACCATCAACATTACCAGCATCATCATCGCCAATCTCTAAAACTCAAACACACTGCGCCGCTTAAACCAAACAGCGATGTTAATAAACTACGTTGAAAGAAATGCGTAAACGCCAACAATTTCATGGCGCTTATAACGCTTTGGTCGCGAGAAAATAATGCCCTATGAACGATCTAGCGCTTCATGTTTTAATTGTTTAATTAGAGGTAACTAATATTTTAGCGCTGCAGCGAACTTAAGTTCTAATTCTCACCAAAATCTTACGGTCAGTGTCACGTGTCCAGACGCGAGTTTAGCATTTTTTACTCATCCCAAAAAGTGCACAACGTCGCTAAAGAAGTTTTCACTTCAAAAATCCTTGGTGTCGAATCGTACACCTTAATAAAAACTGATAGGCTATATATAATTGAAAAAAACACACGCGACTAAGATAAATGTATGCAATAGTACCATTACTAAGCAAATAATATATTTCCATGGAATGTTCATCTCTTTATTATGCTTGTAACGCTTAGGTGTAGTATTATATCTAAATGTACACATCCTTTTTGATTTAGGGGAAAAGCTGTAAACTAGATCCGGCAGAGTAACAGTCGTATCGTAAATAAAAATTAGCAAGTTTTTAAATGAAAATTAGTAAATTTAAAAGTTCTTTACATTGTAAATTAACTAAAATATAATATAACCTAAAATTAGTTTCGAGTTCACTAATATTACGACGTTGGTTTGCAACTGCACAAAATAATACCTTATTTAACAGAACGTACTTTTGATCGTATATTTACGAATTGACAATGTTATACAATCCGTAGACAAGGCTGCTTAAGTTTTCATCCCATTGCTTTTATTGCGACAGGTTGAATAATGTCAGCTTCACCATTTTAAACGAATTGTCATTTTAAATGAAATTTCTATACCTACTGATATCAAATACAGTAGAAGTTGTTTAAGTAAAGAAGCGGTTGAATACATCTTCAACCGCTTCTTATTAAAAATTAAACTAATTAAAAAACTTTTTTAAAAAAACATTTCATTTTATTGGAATAATAATAGGATAATGTATTCTAATCCCTTTCTATTCTTTCTTTGGGTTTATGTAGTCATCGTTTTTATTTAGATTGGATACAAACATCTGTCATTGTAATTCTCCTGCTTCAATTTTTTTTTATTATACGTCGGGAGGCATACAAGCATACGGCTCACATGATGTAAAGCAGTTACCGTTGCCTATTAACGCTTGTAATATACTAAGTATCACTCGCGCGATGCCTCCTCTGCTGATTACACAGCAACTCCTTAGGAGCTTACTGGTGACCTCACTCACATGCAGGAACACAACAACCCTCTAGGGAGTTGTTATAAAAAATGGATATAACTGGCCGTTTTGAATGTTTGACTATTAAATTGTAAATTAACAATATATAAAATCCGGCAAATTATGTACAATTTATTGTCGCTATATCTTGAAAACCACTTAACCAAATATCGTCAGGCATTTCTCTCAGGTTCTTTTCCGTGTGAACTATCTTATAGGTGATTTAAATCTCTTGATACCTTTCTCAGCTGCAATAAAAGCTATGCACTAGACCAAAGGAAAATAAACAAATACCTCTCTTTTTGTCAGGGGCCGAAACTAACGAGCAGTCAAATCTTTATTCCCTTACAATTTTACATAGTTCGGCAATCTCTTGCTTAGAAAAATATATTAGAAGATCCCCGACCTTATGTTTAATCGGTCAGCAAATTTTTACAGCAGTATAATTTAACCATGAAATTATTTTGTTTCCATTATTTTATATTCATTAGATCCCTTACTAGCATGAAATAAGCGTCCTAAGTCCGCTATATACAAAAGAAAGAAAGTAGGTCCGAGGATGCTGCCCTGCGCCGCGCTCCATTTTCAAGATACCATTACTAAACATATTTCAAACATACAAACCATTTGTTCTCTAACTTAATTAATTAGCCTGCCTTCAACGTAACACAAACGAAAACAAAAACACAAATATGACGACACTACAAAAGACCAAAACATTTTGCACACGTTATTGGGGTTTCATAATACATTGCTCGCTTGTTGACATGATATTTTACATGTATTGTCAAGGTTTCCTAAATGCCTCTGAACCGCTCCGTCCGTCGTTAAATTAATACTGCGCTCTTCTGACTTTGTTGCGGGAGTAGTTCGCGAGGCAAAGGGAGAACACCACCGCCACCAACTGTGAAATTAAAAAAAAACACTTATACTCTGTTTCTAATATCAACTAATCCTCCTTATCTCCATGTCTATGACATGATATAATTTTAGCACGATGCTGCCCACAACGAATCGTCGTACTATCATGTCATCTTTTCAAATTGACGGTCTTTATTTTTATACAACGTCGGGAGTCATACAAGCATACGGCCGACCAGAAGTAAAGCGGTTACCGTAGCCTATGAACGCTTGTAATACATTAAGTATCATTCGCGCGATGCCTCCTCTGCTGCTAACTCAGCACAGCAACTCCTTAGGAGTTTTACTGGTGACCTCACTCGCAGGAACACAACCACCCTCTAGGGAGTTGTTATTTGGCTGCAGTTTTCTGTAAGGTGGAGGTACTTTCCGAGACGGGCCGCTTTGATCCGCCATACTTCTCTTACCTATCTGACACTTTTCGAATATTATTATACTATGTCGGGTGACAATTGACCACGGCAGACGTGAGACGGTTGCACGTAGTATATGCTAGCTTACAATATATGTTACAGAGCATTAATCATGAATTGCTATACTCGCTGCTAATGCAACTCTTCCCTAGCTTACTGTTAGTCTCACTAACTCCCAGGAACGGAACAATTCTTCAGATATGTGACTAGAGTTTGTGATGCTGGTGTACTTTCCCACTTACTAAGTGTCGCAGTACCTGCCCTTTTTGGAGTTTACTCTGAGTTATAAGTCCCGGTACGGAAATTTTATGAGAAGCCAAATCAAGTAAAAAAAGTGAACGCATTTACAAAAAATGATTCCGTTACGCTCGTCCGCCTAAAAAGAGACAAATATATACATCTGTAGGATTTAACGTGCGAGAAATTATCCGTTCATTTGCATCAGCCAAATCCAGAACACCCTTTACGGTCTCCCAAAACTTTTGGACCTCCTGGGGATTAGTAGAGCTTACAGGTGCATATGCTGCAACCAAAAAGACTCGCATAATCCCCAGTTTTATTTTAACCCGGAGAGTCTTGGGCCTATTAAATGGTAATCTTTTACACCAGCGGCCAAGTGAGATAAAAGCACGACACCTATACCAGCACTGGCATGATCGCCCTGGTTCATCACACGGGATCACAGGGCCATCATGCCACCGGTCAGATCTTCGGTGTCGCTTCCCTTTCGCTTGGTCTTTAGACGCACACAAAGCACCTAGGCATCTCACGTTCATTATATCTATCAACTCATTCATCTTATCTTGTAATCCACCCCTCACATTCCATGTGCCTATACGACACTCAGCTCTCCTCGTCCCGCCGGGTTGAGCGTTGCGTGGTGGGTGGCGGCCCCCACCACCGCATGCAATTAATCTTGCACAGACGAGGGCGGATCGATGCGCGTCGCTTCCGCAGGACGACCGGGATACGCGCATCTGTGTGGTTTTCGTCCAGAATTCCAGTCTCCAGTATTTGACTGGCAGGGTCGCGGCATGCACGCTTTTGGTACCGACACCCAACGACTGTCTGCTCAGATGCTCTCTACCTCTCTTAAAACTTCCAGACCAAGATAAACGGGCATGTTCATGCACACAAATGCTTGTCTTGTGTGGGAATCGAACCCACGAACGTTGGTGTCAAAGTCGCATCGTTCACGACTGCGCCACCGAGCTCATCAAAATGAGAATGAGATAGAAAACATTATACAGTGTTTATTACAGGGACCGAGTGTTGTTTGTGTGTCAGTACGTGTGTGTAAAACAAACCATCAAGTGACTAAAGTAAAAAAATCATTGGATAATATGAAACAAATTGATTCGAGTCGAAACGAAGAAGAATCAGAAAAACACGTGAATGCGGTTAATTGGTAAGCCCGCAGGACATGAACTGTACTTCACATTTTTGAATAATATAAATCTTATTCTTATTATTTTAGAAGATGCGTTCATTTACCATCTTTTTCTATTCGATATATATCATAATTATCGTTCGTAAGGAGTAAACTCCAGTCGTGCGTCGGAGCTGGCATACACTTTTTTGTTGTCATACCTAGCTGCAAAGAAAATGGGAAGTCATTTGCCCCAATGTTTCGGAATAATGAAATCAAATGTATACCTCGACCGCAGCGACAACTATCAGGACTCCTCCGACCGCCAGACCGTACACGTTGAGGAATTCGTTAACTTTGGCGTTGCATCCACCGTAGGCGTTCAACTGGTGGCAGGGCGCCGTGCTGCAGCACGAGTCGGGGAGGGTCAACTGGAGATACGATACAGACCCTACAGGGCCGCAGCACGAAAACTGGAAAAGGATTAATCATTACATATTTTAAGAGGCTTTTTAGATATGGCATGTTTACTTGCCCGCACATTATCCGTAATATATTAATAAAAAGTTATAACTAAGCGAATTGAATAAGATACAATAAGAATATATTAAAAAAAATATAAGATGTGTCTAAGTGCTCTTATGGACACAAAAGCAATTGACGAAATCGCTCTGTCTCTACATAAAAGGTGGCACACTCCGCAAGTACAAACGAGACAGAGCTATTGTGAACAGACCAATTAAATATACAAACTTTAATAGAGGTTTTAAATACAAATTTGTTTACAAAATAGGCAAACTATTTTCTATGTAAAATCGGAAATAAATGCATTTAATTCTGTTAGATAAATTAGTGAAAATTGTAGTGCAATTTTCACTAATTTATCTAACTATCTGAGATTTTAAATCAAAATTTTCTCCCGCGTCTTCAGGGAGCCACCAAGCACCAAGCCGAATATGAACATGTAGGTTTTATATACAGTGAGCCAACCAACAACAAAATTTCTCGGTGACATAAATTATTGCGTTTATGCAATAACTAGTAGGTTTTTATTGCTACTAAACAAGGAAGTTATAACTAAGTTGTGACTTCAAATAAAATTTGTAACAAATATAAACCTAATAAATATAAAAATATTATCCTAATTGCATTAATTATTGAATTTACTTAGTGAATATCGCAACATGTGAAAAGAACCCTTATAGGACAACTTTCTAGTCTGTCTGTAAGTCAAGAACTGATAATTCAAAACCGAGATGGATGTTTTCAGCTGCCTTTAGGGCATTCTGTTTTGAATTTCAACGTGTACGTTTAAGCACTGGTTTGGAGGGGAAACGTACTCGGCAAAAAGAGAAAAAATTTGAAAACTCGATTAACGCTTCAGTGATCACAGGGAAAGTTTTTATAGTTTAAAATGCTCAGCTTTCAGAATATTCGTGAATAGTAGTTTATGCTATACACACCATTGTAAAGAAACTTCGTTTTGTATCTAATGTATCAGCATGTATATCCATTTTTGGTTGGTTCCAAATTATTGTCAGGTCATCTCGCGCGTCATATGGTAGTAAAACAATAACTATACAGGGATACAGCATATTCAAATGCGTTATTAAAAGCATTCAGTAAAGCTTTTGAGGATGCAGGGTCTTCGACCCAGTTTTGTCTGTTTGAAATTTTATCAGATTCTAATACGCAAGAAATATTTTTAAATATGAACATTGAAAAAAAATATTGCAATATTTTCGTTGCAAGAGTGAAATAAATGGGGACTTATTGTGCTACGTATTCCTTATGTATGTATATGTGTGTTCCTGTTGTGTAGAACACTTTGATTGTTCCGAGTTCCGAGCCCCCTAAACATCAAAACTATATTAATGTTTTGACGGATCATCGTCGGCTATTCATTGGTGCCGAAGCCGTAGGAGATTTCTATTAAAACCTCTGTAGCCTGTGTTTATTTTCTTGCGCAGCTTGGACTTTTTTCTTCAAGACATCATTTCACTTACTGAAAGTGACGACAGACACGGTGATTGTACATTTACTTTCTTGTCTATGCCTGTCACGTACACGATAATGCATAATCTACTGATTAACGTCGGTAATACTAACCGCTCTTTCGATTTCATGAAATGCATCTATATTTGTGCTAAACAGTTGATTGAGGTGCCTTTGGACTTCTTGCTTGAGTCCATCCATATTTGCGAAGATGACGCTGGCCAGAGCAATCTTGGCGACCATCAAAATTATCATGAAGATGGCATACTGAAACATAACGACGATATTGATACGTTACAACATGTACAAATTTATGAACACCTTAAATTAAGTAACACACCAGTGGATAAGCGTGGTAAGAAATAACGTTTCCCAAAGACGTAAAGTTTTCAAATTACCAAAGTTATATTTCGATGTAATAAATAGAAAGAAGCGCTCTAAACTGTCTCAGATTGTCACTTTCATTTTTACAGTTGAAACCAATATCACAGTCCACACCAACAACAATCGCATCTTACCGACTACACAAGGTACGTAACAAAGGCACGTAGGAAACAGAAATACTTTGTCGCTTAATTCGAAAAATTGAAAAGATTCACTTTATATTTGGTGGTTGTATGCTTCTCTGCCACTTGAGTAGTATTACAAAATACCTTAATCCTTTAATGATGATAAAAACGCAACGTGGACAATATCTTTAGTGCTCAAATTATTTAGTTAATAGATTCAGTTGTTATTTTGCGAAAATAAAATTTACATGCAATTTGATCAAAACTACTTTGTGTGCATACACTGTTCGTGCCTGGACCTCGAACATCTAACGTAAACACGTGTCGCAGTGATAACCAGAGCAGCCAAGGCAGCAATGTTGCATGTCCTTGTTCCAGATGCCGGACAATCGCAGAGAGGACCAGAGCAGCTTGGTAGGCAGGTATACATCCACCGACGGTAGTAGGAAGGCACAAGCCATGAACTATTTGGTAGTAAAAGCACACAATTATATAGTAGTAATTTAGATCAAATTGCCTCAAATTATTTGTTGGTAACATACTACGGACATAGTAGCACGAGGCACGCACGTACTCGGAGCGACGCTGAATATTGTACCTTAGGTGACGTAAAATAGCAAATAACCATTTGTACGGCATTCTATCTCAAGGGCTTGGTCTTCCGGTCGC
Organism: Pyralis farinalis; assembly: GCA_947507595.1. Classification (NCBI taxonomy): domain Eukaryota; kingdom Metazoa; phylum Arthropoda; class Insecta; order Lepidoptera; family Pyralidae; genus Pyralis; species Pyralis farinalis. Next base: position 1,797,280 of record OX382275.1, read on the forward strand.
TATCTGTTTGTGACGGATGAATAAGTGTTGATGGATGAATAAGAATAATTTATTCAGAAACAGTTGTTTATTAAATATTACTAACAGCATAACTTCCTTATTATTTCTTATCCGATAATGACCTAGTATGTAAATAAGATTTGTTTTTGCGTTTACGTTGAGTATAACTTTCATACATAATGAGACCTAGTGCCAGATAGACGAGTATATTCCTTTTATTAAAAAACAGGAATGAAGAAGCTCGGTAGTAAAGTTGCAGTAAACAAGATACTGATAAAATATTCGATAATACAATAACATATTTATGTTATTGTATTAATGCGTTAATTCAACGGATTTAAGTTCGCCCAACTTCAGTTAATAGATAAGTCACTTGTGAAAAAACATGTGTATCTCCACTTCACGGTAGACTACAGTTAACTGCCAACAACCTGGAGTGTTGTTATATTTGAAGACACAATGATGATAAAAGAATTTTAGGTACCCGTAGAAGTGTCCGAGTGAACGGACGAATCAACGTGGTAGTACGACGTCTGCTCCGTAGTAAACAAAACTCACAGTTTCAATAGAGGTGTGGACTAAGCACTGGAAACTAATCGGAAATTGCCAAAGCTAGAGGATTTTATTTCTATATTCAGTATTGCAATTAGTAATGAATACTGAACTAAATTAAAAGCTACTGCGCCCTTAGAAATTATATGATATATTCATACGATATACTTGTAAGTAGAAAATACTAGTACTTGAATTTAAAAGAGGACCTACCAATGCGAATCCTACCATTCTGACCATAAATGTGGATCAATCAAGGGAAACTGAGGGCGTATAAAGTGTAAGTGTGCAAGCTAAGTGCCCCCCTCATTTTGTTTTTATTAACAACGTTGAATTTTAGACCAATTAAAAAAACCCTAAATACTGGCACTGTAGAACCATATTTATGTTTTTTGAGACATATTCTGTATTTATTTATGTACAGTTAGTCATAATTTTGATTATTACTATAAGTGGCCACTATAAGTAATAATTAAAATTTTGGTTATTTGGGCATAGATCATAAATACAAGATACTCGTATGTTTCAGAAAAACATAAATATGGTTCTGCACACTTAGCTTCATAACCCCTCTTAACGTGCATGGTGTATATTTGTAAGTTGTTATCATTGATTAGATTCCCACGATGCTTCTTACCGTGATGAGCATACAGTGGCTCTCCCTGATGGCACCACAGCAACCGTAGAAGGCGACGAGGAAGATGATGCCACCCACCACCATGGTGAAGATGGGCGCTGCCTGTACATTCACATCGTTGATGTTGTTGACTATCACATTGATCTGCAGCTGGACGGCTATGCCCACGCCCAATAACGCTAACCCCGCCAACTGGAAACAAAAACATTGTACTTTTAAATGACGATTCACTTGTAGTTTGCGAAGTGCCTGTACAGAGGGAACTTTCCCTTTTGCTTCACGATGCAGTTTATGCCAATTGCTTTCCTATCTCTCTTCCTTCATTCCTCTTTTTTTCCATTTTGCTGAAGTGAAAAACAAACATGCTAAAGTATACTCTATATTATATCTCTATGTTGGTTTGTCCGTCAGTCGCTGTCAAATTTGATACGAATCTAGTAGATCGATTGAGTTAAAATTTACTACGCATTTATATGATCCAAACGCGGGAATAAATAAATGGATTTTGAAAATTGTAGTCACTATTGGGGAAAACTCGTTTTTCAACTACATACAACGTAAAGTTTATTTCTAGGACAAATTATTTAAATTACCGTAAACAACATGGTAGGTAATATATTCGAAATAATAAGGTTTTTACTATACTACGTGACGATAAACAAGTTACAGCATCAGTAGATCGTCTCAAACCAGCCTTCTTAATCAACGATCCGGAAGAAGCATGGGAACGTGATTTTAATCAGCAAGAAATCTTAGATTCACAAAAAGCAATGTAATGTAATACTCGTATACTTCCTACAGGCGCGTCACGTATGTATTCCTAAGGTCGCCAATTCCATAATTGTTACGTGTACTTTTGAGGTATCGATATTTATAATGAAGTTATGCATGTCGCTACATTAGTACACAGTCAAGGTACTACAAGCAACAGCAAATTGAGTTATGTCAGTGATGCAGTAACTGCATCTGCGCAATATGTTCCTATGTGGTTTCCAAAATGTGGCGCCATTTTTGGGGACATTACACATGCCATCGACTTACTAGGGGAGACGCTCTGATGATGCTGCAAATCCATGCGATTCCATGCGGGACCTGCCACCACGGACGTCTTGGATGTGAAAAGTTAAAATCGAAACAGAAAGACCACTTGGCAATATTGGACTCAGAAAATAGAGGAGTATAGATAAAAGACAAACGAAGACAAATATTATTTATTTTTTAAGGGGACGTCTCGCCGACACTTTGCAGAGGGAGGCACCTATTTCTACCGCCAAGCAGCTATATTAATATAGCTGTGTTCCGGTTTGAAGGGTGAGATATGGCAGAGAAATTACTGGGTACTGTGACGAAACAGCCTTAGGTCACAAGATTGGCAGCACGCAAGTAACATCCCCGTGGTGTTGCGAGCGTCAATAGGCTGACCGCTTACCATCTAATGCGGGCCGCATGCTTGTTTGCCAATCTAGTTGTATAAAAAAAAAATTTACATTACATTTTATTAAATGTTTTAAATATAATTTAAATTGTATCTTATTACATTCCCTTAGTTATTTTTCTTTTTTTTTTTATTGGGACACGACATATGACAGCCAGGGCCTACTTGGTGAGCCGCATGACACTGGTGTCCAGGAATAGAAGCAACGAAATCCCATGCACTTCATGTCGTCTCGTCGCGTCTACTATGAAGGTGTTGAAGGCCTTGAAGGTGCCTCTTCACATGCCTCTCTTTTCTTTTGCAATCTACTAGCATTTCGGAAATTACTCTTTCAAAAATTATTAAGGAAAGGTGATTAGGAAGGAAAAAAATTAGTTTATTTATTCATTAATTCTATAGTAAGCCTTTTTACAAAGAGTTTAATTGCATTCCCCGTTTCATACCCGCTATAAAAAAATGAGCAATAAGTTATACCGTGCACGCTCTATATCTGCCTTGCTAATACTTTCATAGTAATCGTAAACGATGGCCGGCGGCGCGAGGCCTTTTCAAACATCGGTATCTTATCGTTTATCATACAATTTGTATGAGCACACGTGACACAGTAATCTCAATATCCTAGTACATGTAACACTTCTTTTGATATTCATCAACAAATGTTGCTGTATTCTTTACGAACATTAACCACGACGCACCTTGTGTGTTTTCCAGTCTTGCATGATAATCGATGATGTTGATAAAAGATTTTCGTGGAATCGCGAGTTTTTGTTTATACCACTAAGGTCGTAAACAAATGTACGGCCCACCTGATTGTAAGCAGTTACCTTAGCCTAAGGACATTTGCAAAACCATGGGTGTCACCCTTGCGTCGGTGACCCTCTTTGCGAGTGATAGAGCAGTCTCAATTGGCATTCAGTATTAACCGATTTGCTAGTAAATTATAAACTACACTCGTCTAACTAATAAATATACAGCATACAGCAATTTGATACGAATACCGTAGTCTATGGACGCTTGCCACTAATAATAATATATAAATACAATAAATAAATAAATATCTCCGGATAAATCCAACGGCGCCACCTGCCCCCAATAAACATACGTAAAGATATTTTTCTTTAAATAATGATTACTATGCATATAAAAAAGTATCACTCGCGACAGTGGATAAAGAATCGGCCTATTGCCGGTTCGAATCCTGGCGTGGGAAGGTACAACTAAATCCGTGTTTTCAGATTTATGTGCATATTAGTAATTATCACTCGCTAGGCGATGAAGGAAAACATCGCGAGGAAACCCTCACGTCAAAGAAATTATATTTCGAAAGACCTGTGACCTAATCTAGGAAAGATTTGGTTTTCCCTCTCTTTCGTGAAGGTCTGACGACAGTCGTTACTTGTCAAAATCGGTATCTTCGTCAAATCTTTAGACTTAAGTAGCGGACTCCGCCAATCCTCTAGAAAGAAGTAGTATTTTTCAATGTGTAACAATCGCGAAAACCTAAGACAATACTAAGTAGTATCTTCATGAAGAGGTCGTGTAACGAGATCCGCCACAGGTGTTTGCAGTTTGTAGCTTTGAGTAGTATTACTTAATGTTCAATTCATAAGGTATGATAATTTTAGAAGAAGACACAGCCGTGTTTATGTAGCAGGTGGCTGGGAAGGCACCTCCATCATAGAGAAAACCATGGTCTAATCGTTCCGTTCCTCAAATATGTAAGATAGCTCCTGAGTAGTTGCTGCGTCAACAGTGGGCAAAGTGCAAGCGATAGTACTTGTATTGCAAGCGTCATTTGCTACACAACGTGATATATAGGTTTACAGAATTTAGGAGCAGAATGTACTCATTAATAGTATCAATTGTATTATGAGAGCAACTGAAATCGTAAAATAACTTGGAATCCTCTCACCTTCCCATACAAAAGTGATAACCAAATCGAATAATTATAAATGTGAAGTCACAATTTTTTTGTAGTTGATTCCATAACAAACGTTATTATTCATGAGTACATTCACATCCTAAATTATGTTAGGCAAAAGGCGTATTATGTGTAGGTAAACACAGTTTATTATATCTAGTGCTTGTATTATCTAATCTGTGTCCGATTTATCTAGAACAAACAAGAGTACGTGGATGACACAGGCAATGCGTACTTGTGCAATGGCCATAAGTACGCAGAGTATCATTTTAGTACATACGGCTTACATTTCGTCATTAACTCCTAACTATTGACCGTGGGTTCAATCATCTTCGTGGAGCTGTTTAGACGAAAAGGAAAGAATTCACGACAACCATACTCAACAAATTCCATGACGAAATATACATGAACGTGCTCTGCTCGTTTCACATCACGAAGAAAATAAACCTATGGAGACAGCTATCACATAGTCACCACTACGGTTCGGGGCTAAAGTAGAACGCGCGACTCTTATTGGCTAGTTCGGAGATCAACATCGGGTCGCTTATCGGTTTATTGGTTAAAAATACTCCCATTGGTCAGTAAGATCGACTCGCGAGTCAGTAAGATATTTATGCGCTATAACGCAACGTTTTTGTGAGCGCAGGATACCTTCATGCGCAAGTCGAGTGGTTTATTGATCTGTATTTCACATATATAAATAGGTAAATTAATACTCTCCGTTTATGGTAATAAATTACTTTTTTTAGTATTAGTTTGAATTTATTGAGAATTTTAAATTGACAAATTTGAGTTTATTGTCGTAAATCAACACATTTTTAATAATAAATGGAACTTCGTAGGTAGTAATGTAGATATGTATAAATATTGTACACAGTTGCTTCGTCTTAAAAACATCTCAGATGACGAATACATCCCCCCCCCCCCCCCCTCTTAATTTTATGCGAATTTCGCAAAGAATGATTTCATCATGAATTAAATGAAATCTAACGATACCTCTGACATGAACATGAAATACAGATCAATATTTTAGGGTACACAAGATCACAACGTAGCGGAAGTACATACATAAAAAAATTCCAAAACATTATCTTCCTATTTGATCATTCAGATAAAACTCCATACCGTTATAGCTAGATTAACAAATAGGCACATGCGTATGAAAAAACATAAAAAAAAAACAATTGAAAACTTACAGCAAAGAATAAGTTTGTAAAGAACAGAATATACTTCACAAGGAACTCTCCGCACCCCATTTTGAACGTTTTTTTTTCTTGTTTAAGTAATTGAGAGACGTGTGCACGCCGGCGAAGTCTGCAATCGACTAATAACGCAAGCGGTTACGATATTGTTTTCATATCAGTTTGTATCACGATAGATAACGTATGAAATTATTCATGTATTGGTACGAGTATTATTCATCGCAGTAATCCTTATGTTCGTATCATTACACTGAAATAGTCACGTTTCCTGTTACTAACCTTCGCTTAAAGAAGGAATTGTAATCAGTCCATTTTGCGTCGTCTCGTCTCGCGTCCACCCCGACCGCTTCCGATGAACCCTTTCGTGGCCAGAGGCGGAACTCGTGCGGCCTTCCGTAAGAGTATCCCTTAGAATTCATCACCTCCCTCCCCATTATGGTCCGCAGGGCGCCCCCCTCAGAAGAATGACTAACGTGCGATTTTAGTGGGTTAGTCCTTTTGTGGGTCAACGTTTACGTCGGGCGTAAAAAAAACAGTGTATTACGAGTCGTGCCGCCGTGCATTATTTATCACTGCATTATTTATTTAACAATATATATATATATTGTTGAGCGTAACAACGAACTACTGGTTTTGACAACATATATACGAAAGTCAATTTTACATACAATTTGATCTAACCTGCTTTGTGTGCCTCCGCCACCAATTAGTTTATGCGAATTAGCGCCGGCCGGCACCCAACCACTACCGTTAGTAGATGCAAGATATCATTGCTGCCATGGCTGCTCCGGTGGTATCTGCTTCGGCTGCTGCAATCGCCCTCGCGAATGGCCGCCGTCTGGAACAGAAACCGCATGCACCTGCCACCGTTGCTGCCATGAGTGCCCCGGTCGTCGCGTCTCTGCGACACGTGTTTCGCCTCTCCAAGAGGCATCCTCAGCCGCTGTAGATGTTAGTTGTTAGAATAACATGCTACAAGATACAAGATGGCAGTGACGGCATGTTGCATCTCCGTTAGTGGGCGGGTACCGGCCGGCGCTAGTCCGCATGAACTAATTGGAGGCGGAAGCACACAAAGCAGGTTAGATCAAATTGCATACTGAGACGAGGCCTACTTGTGACTCGCATAACACAACAACTCCTATCTTTGTCGTACGTAAAAAGTGGAACGCCTTGCCTGCACATGTGTTCCCTTCTTCCTAAAATGTAGGATCCTTCAAACGAAGCGTGAAGAAACATCTTGCGGGTCAGCATGGCAGCGTCAACTGACAGGATAGGGTGTAGTATTTTATCAGTTGCAGTTACGATTTTGGCTCCTCTTTCGCTTACCATCAGGCAAAGAGGAGCCACTATGCTGAACTAATATAAAAAAAACCTACAATGGAAAAAAGTTTCGTCACGAAACCGGAAGGAAATACAAATGTAACGTCATGCCGAGGTCTTTATCGTCCGTATTTATTTTCCAGTTAATCATGGGTTTTAATTATTTTTAAAATGCATTGGAGGCAGTTTAAATGTTTATGAAATTGTTCTGTTTCCAGGCACGCAAACGTGGCTCGTTTGTTACAACGCTGCAATTAACTAAACTTGTACTCGTAACTAACTACACCGGCAGACTTTTTTTATACAACATACCTACCGTACGTTACCGTAGCCTATGAAACGAAACAGCCTTAGGTCACAAGGTTGGCAGCGCGCGAGTAACATCCCCGTGGTATTGCGAGCGTCAATAGGCTGCGGTGACCGCTTACCATCTAATCATTGTTTCCCAATCTAGTTTCATAAAAAAATTAAAGTTCTTCGTGTTAACGTTGTGCCGTCTCCTAATCCATTAGTATTGGCGGGTCCGCTTCTTAAGCCTAAGGATTTAGCGAAGATAGTGATTTTTACATTTAGTGGAGCGACTGCCGTCAGACCTTCGTAACCAATAAAAAAATTGGAAATAGTAGAAACTGAAAATGTTTTCCTCAAAGTTTCAATAATGATTGTACAGGAATTTCACAACGACCATTCATAAATACTTTATAATGTTTATGTTATGATTTTATATTCATTTTTTATACAGATTGTAGCACGAACTAATTAACCACTTGAGCGCGCATAAAGGTACCCATCACTCACCAAAAGGTAGCTTTTTTGTACAACATTGAGAGGCATACAAGCTTACGGCCCACCCGATGTGAAGCTGTTACCGTAGCCTTTATATGCTTGTAATACATTAAATATCATTCGCGCAATGCCACCTCCGCTGCTAGCCCAGCAACTCCTTAGGAGCTTACTGGTGACCTCACTCACACGCAGAAACACGACAACTCTTTAGGAACTCACCCTACCTCTCTTAAAATATCCAGACCAAGATAAACAGACATGTTCATGCACACAAATGTTTGCCTTGTGTGGGAATCGAACCCATGAGCGTTGGTGTCAAAGTCGCGTCATTCACGACTGAGCCACCGAGCTCGTCAAAACGACTCAATACCGTCCGTAAACTTCGTCGACTCTAGCAGCTCGTCTCTGAACGGACGGTCCTAGCTGGTACTCAGATCCTCCGGCTCCAGGTGACTGCAGTACTCCGTGGTCTGACTTGAGACTTACATAACAAAAGTCTGCTCCGCGCTAAAATACAGCTTTCTCCTGTTGACAACACGATGTTTCTTGGATGCCAGCTTGACTTTCTCTTCTAGGTGACTTCGGTATTGAACATCACTGGAGATCTCGACACCGAAAATCGTAGTGCTTTTGGCGATGGTAAGAAGTGTATTCTGGAATCTGCAACCACAGCAAATTTGGTTTTCTTAGCGATGAATGCGCAAACTTGTATAAAGCATCATAAGTACTACAATCTTATTATATATCTTAAAAACAACCTGAACTGTACATTAAATAGAAAAAATAAATTAAAACTAAATATTAATTAATTTAATCTTAATGATTCCGATGGCAGAGTGGTTAACATTACTATTTTAAAACCTAGGCTCTTGGATTCGATTCCCACACATAACAACTCCCTGTAGGGTTATTGTATTCCTGCGAATGAGTGATGTCACCAGTAAGCTCCTTAGGAGTCGATGTGTTAGCAGTAGAGGTGGTGTCACGCGAGTGATACATAATGTACTCAAGCGTTCACAGGCCGCGGTAACCGCTTTAGATCAGATGAGCCGCATGCCTCCCGACATTGAATAAAAAAAGGAGTGTTACTTTGATATGTGGGCTGCAGTAACTGTTTACCCACCTTAACTTCTTATCCATGAGGCAGATGGGTTTGCCAACGATGTCTATGAGTAATCTACGGTAATGTAGTTACTCTACGGCTGAGTAGTCGTTCAACCCTGAAACAAAAGTAGAAGAGATTGTTTAGTCAACGGGTAATCCGCTATTGAATTTATTGCTGAACAAATTAATAATGGGTAGGGCAAGTGCGAAAGGACTCGAGGCTTTTAAGTCTTTAAAAATAACTCGACTCGGTTATGACGGTGTGCAATTCAATCGAGTCCTCAAATCCTGAACCCTAACTTTTTAAGAGTCTTGGACTCACGACTAGAGGTTTTTCTTAAGACTTATTGTACCTACTGATCTGCAATAAATATGTAATAATCATACACTGAAGTTTACATTATTATGGGCTCATGTTAAATGACTCGATTTCTTTACTTAAAAAAATCGCGACTAAGTCTTGAACCTCTCAGTGAAGAACTCAATTTTGTTTTATTGACTCGAACCCTTTCTAATGACTTGAGTTCTTTCACATTAGTAACAAACCTCAAGTCGTATTTTTGGAGTCGAGTTTTCAAAATCAAAGCTAGACTTAACTAGAAAGTTTAAAAGCCTCGAGTCATTTCATCACTAGGTAGGGCTCCGAAGATTCTAAAGCAAACAGGCTGGGGAAGCGTGTCCAGATAATAGAAGATATCATCGAAATAACAATTTTCTTAGGTAACTAACTCCACCAATCCTAATGAACGAAATAGTAAAGTGAGTAACGAGAGAGGAGCAGGCTGGCGCCGAACAGGGGATGGAAAAGTACCCTCCCTGCAGTACAGCAACAGTCGCCTCAGGCGGGCCGTATGCTTGCTTGGCAACCGACACTGAAGAAGAGAAATGAACACCAATGATAGCTTTTGACTTCTGGAGATACCAGCACGCGTAGATGACTAACGAGATATTTGCGATCACGTTAATTAAGTACGTCTAAACCGCGGAAGGAGAAAACCAAGACAAGCTAAGCGAGCTTGTCTTGGTTTTCTCATTCCGCGGTTTAGACGTTAGTTTCGTGTTTCAAGAATGCTCAGCGACTCAGTGTGAAATCAAAACTGTGCGAGTCCGCACGTGAACGCGTGGTTACAAGTTACATACGAGTTGTTACCGCTCAAATTGTAACATTGCGTAGTTGGCATAAGATTTGTGACTTTTTTAATTAAACTTAGTAGAATTAGACTTAATTACTGTGATAAATAAAGTGGCAGTGCCGAGAGAAACAAAGTTGGACATGGCTAAGGAGAGCGATGTCGAGCTTGAGATGATTTCCGGCACTCCGGTGAATGTGAGTTTAAATTATTTAATAAAACAGGGTGATATTGAAAAGTTTATTGGAACCGAAATTTTATATCATAACATGAGGCTTGGATCTTCATGTGGTTTACCAAAATTGAACACCGGTGTAGAAGCGCGGAAATCCTCTGATGCAACCGTAGAACTCCCGAGGAAGTAAAAACTGCTGTATGAAACTACATGAATGTTGCGAAAAACAGTATAAATTACTTTATCTTTTATGTGTATGAAAATAATTTCAAGTATAAATGCCTTGTAGTTCAAACTCTCTTCTCAAATTAATTATCAATGTATTACATCTGCCTATCCTGCAAGGAATTTGTCGTGAAGTTATAGATAGATAAAGGCCTTAATTCGTTAAACGTACATGGTGATATCAATCGGTGATAATTGCAAGTATAACATGTGTGTGTTCTTTTGATAATTAACGCGCCAACTTCAAATTCAAAAACGAAAATATTGTGAATATTTATTTCTTCACAAAACATATTATATAGTATATGTAGTATACTATAGCAGGGAACAATATAACAATAATAGTAGGGATTTCTCCCCTTGGACCATTAAGAATTTAGTTTGTATATAATGTTAGGATATAACTATTAGAAAGTACTATTCAAACGGCTTAATGAAAAATATCAATTTTAAAAACTACTCACTAATGAGCTAACAGTTCGAAAGTGTCTCCAAGGACCTTATTATATTGTAGGCCATGTTTGAAGGATCAGAACACGATATTTTTGAATAAGTTGAAGTTCCCAAGTTAAAGAGTAAGAAATTGTAAAAGAACATCTATCGATATAGAAGGACCTCAATTCGCAATTCAATGAAATGTTTGACACGTATGTATTCATTTTCTAAGCAACATTCAGTAATCGCAGACATAATATAACTATATACCTAGTCTTGCCATAAATACTGAAACAAAGAAAAAAAAATCTATTGCAAATAACATTTATTACTTTTACAGTATGTTAATTTAATACATAAATATAAAACAATTTAAAATATAAAAAGCTTATTCGAAGTGGTCTCCATTGGCTGCCATACAGTCCTTTAAACGTTGAGGCCAGTTATCAATAGAAGCACGCACTCTTTCCATGGGAAAATTCTTCACCGCCAATCGTACGGATTATTTTAGGGACTCCAAATTATCATGGCGTTTAGAGCAAGCCGTACTCTCTAAAACTGACCATAAATCATAATCCAGCGGATTAAGAACGGAACTAGATAACTGCCAGTCTTCAGCTCTGATGAAGTCCGAAACGTTCGTTTCCAACCAAGACTTCGTAGACCGAGCTTTATGACCCGGCGCCGAGTCTTGCTGGAAGGACCATTCTTGGTTATTGAACATGGTGTTGTTAAGGGGCTTCACTACCTTCTCAAGAATGGTATCCTGATACACTTGTGCCGATGTTTTGATGCCCTTTTCACAAAAGTATTGCTCAGTCACTCCTTCATAGCTAATACCCCACCAAACCATCACTGAAGTCGGATAGTGCCCACGTTGCACTCTGTCGACTAATTGGGAAGCTTCATTAGAGCTTTGAGCATAACTACGGTCATTTTGTTTGTTAAAATGTTGCTCAATTGTAAATTTTTTCTCATCCGTAAACAAAATTTTCCTGTGACCTCCCTTTGCGTACCGTTTCAGTAGTTGTTTCGATTTTACCAACCATGATATCTTGTTCTAATGTAAACACCAATAACAGATATACACAACATTTACAATATATCAATTAAACTAAACAACTATTTTATATATTATGGTTATGATATTAATCCTTACTGAGAATCAGCACCTTTCGTCTAAAGACACTCAGACTATCGATAAATATGTCCAAATTCTCCGGGTCGCGATTTAAAAAAGTGTATGTATTGCACATACGGTTAACAGGAGCATGGCTACCTAGATTGGTTCTAGACGGCGGACCACATAGGAGTTTAGTCATGGGATGACGCGGCGGTCTCCTTGGAACTTTAATATTTAGTAATGACAATAAGTCCCCGCAATCTAACAGGTTATTAAATATTTTGTATAGAAATATAACATCATGAAGCTTTCTCCTATCATACAAAGAGACCATATTAAAATGTTTCAACCGCTCATTGTAAGGACAACGGTGCGAAATGTTAGGCGCCGAGAACGCTAGGTGCCTGGTGAAAGCCCTTTGAATTTGTTCGATTCGCTGAGAGTGAACTGCATATGTTGGGTTCCAAACTGAACTAGCGTATTCTAGGTTATTTCTTACCAGCGTGTTAAAAAGGAGAATCTTAGATTCAGCAAAACGAAACTCTTTTGAATTTCTTTTAAGAAAGCCTAACATTTGAGCTGATTTCTTTATTATATTATCAAAATGCTCAACTAAGTTGAGTTTTGAGTCCAGCCAAACTCCAAGATCCTTAACGACTTTCACTTTTTGCAATTCTTCTGATCCTATTTTGTAAGACGTTCTTTTTCTGTCACAAACAGAGGAGGTCTCATTGTACCTATTAATAGCCCGGTACACAAACATTTTAATAATACAAAGGGTATGGAGAGTTTTAAAAATTACATTTGTCTCCATACCTACTTTGTGTAATGTAATCACAGCGATTCGGTTCTCTTTATCACCCCACTCCATTTTAATATCGCAAATTATTGTACAATGTATTGGCGCTAAAATGAGAAAACTCAATGAACAATCATATAAAAATGACAGATTCCAAATTAAAATGTAATATTTTGTTTATTTTTAATTGTAACAGTATTTATGGCCAGACTAAGTATCTCGTATTAATGATTATAGATATATTTTTATAGTACTTCTACCTAGCGTTATCCCGTTTTTCTAATTCATTACGATCGGCGAAATATCGCTACTTAAGCCTAAAGATTTGGCAAAGATACTTATAGAAGATATTACATGAAGCGATTGCCATCGAATTTCCACGACCCAGCGGGAAAATCAAACCTTCCTTTGGTTATGTCACACGTTTTTTGAAATATAATTTCTGGGTCGTGCGGGTTTCCTCACGATGTTTACCTTCACCGCCTAGGAAAGCAAGTGATAATTATATATATGTACATAAATCCGAAAATACGATTTTAGTGGCAACTATATCTTTTATTTATGCATTAGTATCTGTTTTATAAATATATATTTTGTTTTTCGTTGATGTTACCTACGATACCTTATTATATATACGTACCTACGATATATTATTCTCTGTATCACTGTTGACTTTTTGAGAATGCTTTTAAAGCATCTACACCGACGTTGTAAACTCCAGAGCATAAAGTAACCTAACCTACCCTAACATAACCAAACCTAACAACGATACTTAATGTTTTTAAATTAACGTTAATTTTCATATGTGTGACGTAGATTTTCAAAAAAGAATCTTGCATAGGGCTGTAGAATTTTATTTTATTTTAAGCTTCGGGTAGAAGTTTTTTAATTCCTATTAAGTTATCGATTATTCCGATGTTAGTTAAGTAATTAAGCTCTATTTCTTATTTAAAAATATAAAGTCGCTTTTATAATTTAGTGAAAATCTTAGAAACAGGAATAGATTGCGTATACCGGCTTGCTAAGGCGAGTAGATCTTTTATTGTAAATTGTATTCGATTCTATAATAAATTGCCTGAAACAGTTCTGTCCTTCCCTGACAATATATTCCAAAAGCACATCAAAAATGCTCTATGTAAGAAAGGTTATTACAGGATCGATGAATATCTAGCTGACAGAGATGTCTGGCTATGATTAAGGCCATGTGTTAATATAGCTTTAACTGTACAACTTGACACCATTATACACTGTCATAACTTTAATGTAATATAAATTAACGATATGAAAAGAGACCTATATTGGCAAGTTTCTTTTGGCATTTCTTCTTCGCCAACGGTCATTTGACTGGTAGATTAAAAAAGAGAAATCAAAACTATGAAAAATTATTAATATACAATTTAGACAATATAAGACATGTCTATGTGCCCGTGAGTGTCTAAGGGTAAATAAAGAATTTTTATCTTTTTATCTTTATGGATTAATATGCCTTCTAAAAAATCTGAACAGTCTTCTGCGCCACTCATAAATTTAAATTATTGTATTATACCAAATATGAACTACTATATCTTTTAATAAATATTTTTCCTCCGGTTACAATTTTGTTTTATTAACCTATAATTATAGTAGAAAAAGTAATGTATGCCACTGCGTTAGAAATAGTCATTGGACCTCTCATTCTAATCGATTGTGACGCTCATGATGATCATCATTTCAGTGATCACTATATATGCATAAACTACTATTTCAATTTTAATACATCGTTTTTTTTCTATTTTACAATATAGTCATATTGTGAGATCTAGGAGATGCGATGAAATAATTATGAGAGATGGAAATTGTAGTGGTGAGAGGTGGTGATTGATTGGTAAGAATGTGGTTAAACTCCAATACCAAATCCAACACCCAAAATTACCAGCAAAATACATAAGGTTTAAGTTTGACAACTTTCGCTAATATTTTTTTGTTTAGTAAACTGATTAGTCCATTCATCTTTTTTTCCTCTTATCCAAAATATCTTGCAGAAACTAACTTTTTGTCGCCTCAATGATTGCCAAGATTAAAATTACACAAGGGCTTACAACATTTTCTGTATGTTTCAGATTACGGCGAACAGCAACACTGTCCACAAAGACTCTCATCACACCCAGACACTCCTTGACAGAGAAAGACCGAAGGCACCTTTATCCGGTAAGGATACATTCAATAAGGAATTTGAACTTGACCAATACATTTTTAGATCGTAAAATACCAAATATTTTTTTTTATGTTACGTCGGTAAGCAAACAAGCATACGCTTCGTTTTATATAAAGTAGACTATTAACGTTAATAATGTAACAAGTATTAAACATACAAGAGTAACACTCGTACATTGCCATAATCACTATAAATTCATTTCTCTCTTTGGAATTCTCCTTAGAATATAGCCTGTCCGGAAGTTGTTAAATGATTGCATGCAAGGTAGAGGGACTTCCCCCGATATATGTATATACGAGTACAATAGCATAAAGCGAGTGAAGTGTGTAAGGAACGAATTACGTGGCACTCGGTTCTCTCTGCCATACCCAGCTCTCGCTTCCATAAGTAAGCATTGGGACCATTGTGTATAGCGAGCTGTGCCTTGTGATTCAAGTTTTTACTTTCAAGAAATTTTCCTAATGCTCCATTCACACTATTCCCAGCTCTCACTCGTCTTTCTATATCAGCGGTGTACCTTCCATCCCTGCTGAGCGCATCCCAGATATACAATCTCATCCACTTGTTCCAACTCTTCATCATCATCCGTAATCCTTACATTGGTTCTGATTTCTTCTCGTTCAGTACCATTATCTTTATTTTCTTCGCATTCAATAGTAAGCCTTTCTTCATACAATGGTCTTTCATTATTGTGACCCGTGTTTGCAGTTCACATGTGATTTATGCTAATATCACGGCATCGTGTGCATACAGCAGACAGTTCACCACTAGGGCACTCATGCGCAATTCTACATTCGTTCACCTTATTTTCTGCAGACAACTATCGAGATACAGAATAAACAACCTAGTAGACAGCATGCGACCCTGTTTGACGCCAATTTTGACATCAAATCAGAGTGACATTCTACCATCTATCCACACACATGCTGAGCAATCCTTGTAAGTGGCCTACACAGCACAGAGCATTGACCATTAATTCCATATCTCAGCAATATGTCCCACAGTTCCTTTCGGACAACCCTATCAAATGCTTTCTCAAGATCCACAAAACCACAAAAAACCTTCTAGTCTATGGCCAGATGCTTCGTCACAATATTACGGAGCGAATATTTCGATCGGTACATCCCCTTCCATTGCAGAATCTTCACTGTGCCTCCCCCAGCATTCCATCTGATTTCACCCTTATTCTCCTGTCAATTACCTTTCCATATACTTTTGTTGCTAAGCTGATCAAACTGATGGTCCTATAGCTGGCGCAGTCCATGCGTGACCCCTTGCCTTTATACAAGGGCACGATGACCGCACGTCCCCTGTCTATTGGGACCCTTTCCGTTCTCTGGCATAGATTGCATAATGACCAGAAGGCGTTCCCGGATGTAAGTGCCACCTAGCTTGATCATCGCAGCTCTGATCAGATCTATTCCCACTGACTTTCCATTTTTCAAGCTTCGTATCGACCATTCGATCTCATTCATAGTTATGCCTTCGACAGACGCCGTCAACGTGGAGTAAGCATCAGACTCACTCTCACACTTTGTTTATATGTATAACAATGTCATTGTTAAGCAAAAATAATCATAATGATGTGGTCATGGTGATAGGTTGCGGCGTAATGACATACAAGCGAACAGAAACTGACATTTTATTGCTTTAACTGGCTAACCAGAAGTTTAGAGTTATATGATGCAGGGGTGGAAGGTAATAATAACACTGAAATTCTTTAAAATAATTAAATAATTTACACACGGACTACTTCTACGCTTGCCATACAGCAACTCCTCAGAAGCTTATAGTAATCTCGCTTACAGCCCTTCAGGGGTTTTTTTTGTACAAGTTGTTTTTTCCCTCAGGGCCTGAGATCGACGACTTTCACGACGAGAGACCAGTCAACGACGATTCGTACCCTGGAACGGACGACGGGCTGCTGGAGCCCGAACATAAGAAACACGAAGGGCACAACCCCCACGGAGGTAATTTTATTAGATTGAAGTTTATATGAGTCAAACCAATCAAGTATTTGACGAATGAGCCAGTCAGAAAATACGTTAGTATTAAAATTTTAGTCAGTTCATTTTAGTAAAGTCATTCCGCATAAGCTTGCGTCTGAGAAACCACAGCTTCAAGCAGCGGTGCTGTAATGGATGACCGACGAAACGAGAAATGTTATTTTATTATACAACGTCGGAAGACATACAAGCATACGGCCCATCTGATAAAGCAGCTGCAGTAGATACTATAAACGCATAATACAGGCGTAAGAATGACGAAACAGATATACAATGCAAAATTGGAAGGAAGTGGGAAATAATGAAGGCGATGTCAGAAACCCTAGGAACCTTTTAAAGTCAACGATTCGGAAAGTTTTTTTTTATACTACGTCAGGAGGTATACAAGCATACGGCCCACATGATGTAAAACAGTTACCGTAGCCTATTAACGCTTGCGATATATTAAGTATCACTCGCGCGATGCCTCTTCTGCTGCTTACGCAGCGACTCCTTGGGAGCTGACTGGTGACTTCACTCACACGCAGGAACACAACAAACCACTAGGGAGTTGTTATTTATTTTTAGAGGGTTTTCTGTGAGGTGGAGGTACTTCCCCAGACGGGCTGCTTTGATGCGCCCTACCTCTCTTAACTTCTTGTCTTCAACAATATTGTCAGAAAATTGTTCGATAATATTCTTCTTCGAGTTATCCCGTTTCCTAATCCATTAGGATTGGCGGGGTCCGCTACCTAAGCCTAAGGATTTGGCAAAGATACAGATTTTTATATAGCGCGACTACCGTCAGACCGCCACAAGCCGAAGGGATAACCAGATCTATCTTAGGTTAAGTCACACGTCTATCGAGATATAATTTCTGCACGTTTCCTCGCTATGGTTTCCACAGTGGGTTATCACTGCCCTTATAGGAACACTTTGTAATATCTGGTGTTGTACAATGCAGTGTGCATCGTGGCTCACGTCCACACCGGTTTCTCTTGGGGCAATTTTACAGACACCGACAGGTTATTTCGCGTTTCGCGCGTTGATTGAGCACAGTGACGTATCGCGTAGCATTTCAAAAATAATTGTAACATACGTAATTATAATACGCTCAAAGAAAATATTACCTGTTACGAGACGTATTCACATAAAACTCACGGCCGTGTCCGTGACACGGCTACACTCCGTTTTTCTACACGCCCTAACCAACGAAGCATGACTCTTCTTAGTTTCACATAATTGTAATTATAATTATTAATAATAAAATAAATTTGAATACACACGTTCGCACGGTTAGCTGGTATTACGTCGAGGGCAACGTTTGTTACATGAACATCGGATGTGGCCTGCGGTTAATGATAACAACACACAATAATGATGAAGAGCTGGGTCTAATTGTCATGTGAATTACGTTGCCAATTTCTTCATCTTAATCTTATCCCGTTTCCTAAACCACTAGGCTCGGCGGGCTCCGCACCTAAGACTAAGGGTATGGCGAAAATACTGGACATTTTACATGGAGCTACTGCCGTCAGACTTCCACAACCCAGAGGGAAAATCAGACCTTTTTTTATACAACGTCTGTAGGCATACAAGCATACCGTCTACCTCATGTAAATCAGTTACCGTAGCCTATTAACGCTTGTAACATATATCACTCGCGCGATGCCTCCTCTGCTGCTTACACAGCAACTCCTTAGGAGCTTACTGGAGACCTCACTCACAAGCAGGAACACAACAACCCTCTAGGGAGTTGTTATGTGACTGTTTTCTGTGAGGTGGAGGTACTTCCCCAGACGGACAGCTTTTGGTGCGCCCTACCTCTCTTAAAACATCCAGACCAACACAAACAGACACGTTCACGCATACAAATGTTTATCTTGTGCGGGAATCGAACCCACGAGCGTTGGTTGAAACCTTTCTTAAGTTAGGTCACACATATTTCGAATTATAATTTCTTGGACGCGCGGGTTTCCTCGCGATGTTTTCCATCACCGCCGAGCAAGTGACAAATACAAGTATGTACATAAATCAGAAAAGATTAATTTAGTGGTACATGCCCCCGCTAGGTTTGAAATACGTATACAACATCGTCAAGTTATTCAACTCGTTGGAGGATTTCTGTAACAAATCGAAGTATTTTGCTATTACATTACATCCAATATTCAAAAAGCAGTTGTGAAGAAAACAAGGAAGGAGTGAAAGGGCAAAAGGCTGGACAATCCATTCCCAGTTTCCTCCTGTAGCTTGACTACGACACCTTCACTACGTCTTGAAGCCGGAGTACATGAGCGACAGAGCCTCGCTCATCGTTATTAATACGTTCTTGTGTTAAATTACGTTTATTAAGAATATATATATATATATATAGCAGTGGCGAAGAGTCCATATAACCTGATTCCCATCGGCTTCCCTTACGAAAAATCTAATCTATGGGCCAACGACATTTTTAGTTTGTTATATTCACACACTCACTTTGAATAGTTTGAATTTACTAAACGCCTTAAAAAATTTAAATAGCAATTGTCAAATTGCAAGCCGAAAAATACCGGGTTACTTCTTCATAATACAATATCTCATACAGAGCATCTATCCCTTTCGTTTCTATAAACTGGCTCCTATTACTGCTACTCGTTCCGTCTCGTTTTAGCACGCGAAAACAATACACGAAATAACTCGGAGAATAGCGGCTTGTGATAGAGTAAGGTAATTAGCAACGTGCAAGTGTAAGCGAGAAAGATCATATGAAGTAATAGTACTTATAAAGATTCTAAATTATGAATGAATGTAACTACTGGCGAGTAATATATTTTATTTGGCAGGATGTATTGTAATGATTCTAAATTAAGAATGATTTTAGCGGCATAAAATCGTGACTGGCGCGTAAATCGTGTAATACATTTTATTTGCCTGGATTTTATACATGACCATGGCGGATAGTGCGTAGGTATGTACTGCGTATGAGTGTGTAGCGGGAAACTTTAGTTTTGTTGAATTTGTTTTTTGTCAATTTCTTGTCGAATTTTATTTGTTTTTAGTGCGGAAGTGTGGTGAGTGAGTTGTTTTAATTTGTGTTGTGCCGACCGTGCGTCGTATAGTCGTTCGTTGATTCGTTATGGCATTAATTCATGAAACTGTTGTCTAACAGATTATTTCCTGTCGAAGGAAACTTCATTCTCAAAACTATTTTTACAACAGTGTTTTATCTGATTTTATCAAAAAGAACAGACGAATTGCTTTAGAATATAAATAAATCCTAGGTTGTCATCCATATGTATTTAGTAAAAAGCGGTTATTTTAATTTTACAAACAGACACTCCAATTTTTTTTATCTGTATAGATAAATTTGACATTCGTCTCCTCCAGTTAATTAGGCACTTACCCTCGCACTTAAACACACCCTACATATTTTATGTTTTTTTAATATCTGGTAAATTGAGAACAACACTTTTTTTATACAACGTCGGATGTCATACAAACATACAGCCCACCTGATGTAAAGCGGTTAACGTAGCCTATGAACGCTTGTAATACACCAAGTATCACTCGAGCGATGCCACCTCTGCTGCTGACACAACAACTCCTTTGTATGTAGTGGAACTAAGTGTTAGGACATTTATATTTTTAGTGGTCTTATACCGACTTATTCTATGATAGTAAATTATTCGTTCATGGGACACTAAATACTGACAGCTAATCAACGGACATCATCAAACCGGACTATGGTCTTTTTTTAATTTTCTTAGGCAATTATGTAGACTATAGATAGTAGCCCTACTAGAATATGATAAAATAAATAATAAATAAATAAATATTGGCGGACAAATTACACAGCGCCATTTAGCCCCAAAGTAAGCGAAGCTTGTGTTATGGGTACTAGACAACTGATAAACATACGTAAATATATATATATTTTTGTAAATATGTACTTATTATACATAGAAAATACCCAGACCAAGACAAACAGACATGTTCATGCACACAAATGTTTGTACTGTGTGGGAATCGAACCCACGAGCGTTGGTGTCAAAGTAGCGTAACAAGCGTTTCACCACTGCGCCACCGAGCTCGTCATCCATCATAAAACAAATTCATTATCATCATCTCAGCCTGTATTCGTCCACTGCTGAACAATAGGCCTCTCCTTGTGAGGGTCACTCGTCTCGATCCTGTGCCGCCTGCATCCACCGACTCCCTGCAAACCTCTTGAGGTAGTCGTTCCATCTAGTATCTCGGTTACCCTAGTTCTGTTACGGTACTATATCCTCATTTCTGATTCTATCATGCAGAGAAACCCCGAGTACAGCTCTTTCCATAGCACGCTGAGCGACCTTGAGCTTCCCCATACGGCCCGCAGTAAAGGGCCACGTCTCAGTTCCGTATGTCATCACTGACAACACACACTGTTCGAAGACCTTGGTCTTCAGGCGTTGAGGTATTTTGGACGAGAAGATGTGTCGAAGTTTCCCGAACGCTGCCCAGCCGAGTCGGATCCGTCTGTTGACCTCTCGGTGGAAGTTGAACTTACCTAACTGAATAATCTGTCCTAGGTAAAAATTTTCGTCAATAACTTCGAGCTTAGTGCTTCCAACCGTGACCGGCATAGGTGTAACATGGACATTCACATCAAAAAATGGAATAGCAGATATGTGGAGGGAGATACGGCAGCAGGTATAAAAATGTTTCTGCTGCTGATGATGCTGAGAAGCATATAAATTGATACGAGAAGTGGAGCTAAGTCCGATATTGGTGCAAGTACTGACTGGTCACGGAGGATTTTCCAAGTATTTGCACAGGTTTCAAATCAAAGATAGCCCAAGCTGCATATGTGAGATAGAAAAGAGTGAAGACATCGAACATCTGCTCATAGAATGCCCAAAATACAATACTAGAAGAAAAAATTTAGAAACAGAATTAAATATTAATATTCATAAAAATAAACTTAGTGAGATTCTTGGAACCAAAGAACATAGAGATAAATTCATATCGTATTGCATCTATATAGCAGAAGATGTTATAAAAAGAAATAAATATATAAATATTTAGACAATAAACGTAAGAAGTAAATAAATAATAAAACTACATATATAAGAATCAAACAGTCAGTAAATAAGCTTAAAGACAAATAGATACAAAAAGCCTCTGACCATTGTCAGAGAATAACTTAGATGTCTGACAATAATGTCAGATATAAAAAAATAAATAAAAAAAAACATGGACATTCGACATGATCTTAGTCTTGTCCATGTTCCTCTTGAGACCCACCTGGTTGGAAACACTATTGAGGTCATTAAGCATAGCGCTAAGTTCCTCCAACGTAATGAAACAAATTACATAAGATGTTTTCATAAGTCACTACAATAATAACTCGTCACTAAAGATATTGTATATATGTATATGTTCACAGCAGATCCCTTTCGGGGTAGGCAGAGAGAAGTAGGCATAAGACGTGGTGCTTACATACCTCACTCGTTTCTTTAAAATTCATAGCTCTTTTCATGCACGTTCGCAGGTTCCTAGGGTTTTCTGACATCACCTTCCGATGAACTACGACCAATTTGGTCATTGTAGGTCAGTCTTGGTCTTTCTCGGCTCTTAAAGCTCTTCCTAAAGCCAGAAAAATAATGAAATTAAACTTTTCCAAATAAAATTAATTAAGTAATTAATTTTTTTTTACTTAAACATTCCGTCGATTTGAGACGAAATATTTTAGTCGGTTGAAAATGTAGCGCTATCCGGTATATCTAATTAAACTGGTACGGATATATAAAATGTATAAGGAAACATTGTTACACGTATTTTTAAATTCCCAGATGGTGAGGACAGCGACGGTGAGAAGGTGCACCACGGGATCCACGGTGACGGCATCGGCACAGACGAGGGTAAATGTCGCTCTTCGGAGACCACGATGAGCCTGACTATCCTGTTTATGGTGATTGCACTAATACATACACCTTCCACTGTCTACCAGTTTTAACGAGAGCTGACAGGACTAAGCTTTTAGATATTCACAAAATTATAACAACATGAGATTCACAATAAAAAATAATTCTATTCACAATGAATACCGTGTAATATACACAGAAGTGCATTGAATTGAAAACATTTTAGAATCTCTTAAAAATGCAATTACAGATGTATATTTTTAAGGCAGCAAGTAACTTATGCCCAATAGAATTAAGAAAGGCTTAAAGTAATCTACTATGATGTTTTTCAATTATATATTTTGCTTGTATTTTACTAGTAGATCGGGTTCTTTGAATTTTCCGTGTTCACTGTATCACTCCGTTGCTAACTCTGTATCTGTGGATCTCAAACTTAATATTGAATAGATTTTTTGACAAATTCGAGCTAGACACTGAACGTTGCTCTAGGATATTGATCATATGGTGCTTGGTACGCTGGTCTGTAGGCTAAAACTCACACTAGAAACGATATAGACAGCTACACTCTTTCCTCTAAGAGATGAAGTCAGTAACGAGGAAATTGAAGAGGAACCAGATGTGTTA
The DNA here is from genome assembly GCA_947507595.1 of Pyralis farinalis. Lineage (NCBI taxonomy): Eukaryota > Metazoa > Arthropoda > Insecta > Lepidoptera > Pyralidae > Pyralis > Pyralis farinalis. The sequence goes on from OX382275.1 coordinate 1,820,818, forward strand.
GCATAGTCCTTATATCAGCAAGATAATATAGTCGCTAATATCTGATAGTATGTGACGGCAGAGACAAGGAGGGGGAGGCCACGTGTGCCACAACTGGGCTGTGATCTACCCCCTCTAGACAGATGACAGGCGGTGGCTGGATACGGTGGATCGTATGTTGGTTAATAGTAATATATTAGGAAACCAATGATAATATATGTGCTAAAAGATAAACCTAGTTTGAAACCAAGCTCTGGTTAATATTGTTAAACTGCGAAACGTCAAGGAAAACAGTTAGTGGCAATGATTAACCATTTATTGGCATTAATTGAAAGTTTTAATACACGTACATAGCATGGTACGCACTTTCGTAAGCACTTGGTCGAAGCTTTTACGTAAGTAATGCACATTGGACAGCGTAATGCAGAATGAAACATGAAAGCGGTGATGAACATTATGTATCATGGCATCTGTCGTCCAGTATTCTAACAATTAAATAAATAGGTACTATTTGCATGAGCATTCTTGCATGGTTTGATGTAAGAGGAGAAGGTCCGATTTTACATCTGGGGTTATGGAGATCTAACTGCACTCGCTTCATATCAAAATCAGTATGTTCGCCAAATTCTTACGCTTTGATAGCGGACCCCGCCAATCGTAATGGATTAAGATACGGGATAGCGGTAGAAAGAAGAATATAATACATATACGAGTTGTATTTTATGCATGTGTTTTTTTATGAAATGTCGGGAAACAAACGATTATGTGCTTATGTTTACCTACATATGTGAGGTAAATGTGTGTAATATTGAACAACATGTTAACTCCTTCGACAGTGCTTTATTTTCATCCTGTGAAAATGTATAGTGCCGCATATGTGTTTTTTTAAAACCAAAACGAGGATCTATGGACGTATCCAGTTTATCAAGTTCTATCTATTCGAAGGAATCACCGTATTTAAAGTAGATATCTAGTAAAGGTACAATTTGTGTATATTAATAATGTATTTTATTTGTAGATGCCTACGGAATTAATACCAGATTTCACGTCGACGATCGCGCCATATCGCCTGTTGCCAGAGTAAGAGTTACGTTTTAACGATAAACAATGATTACTTAGTTTAAAGCTTCAAAAGTTATTTTACGGAAGATTTACAGGCAAGTTGATCTATGTCAGGTTTTTAAATTCCACTAATTAAAACTAACACAACAGTTAATTTAAGCGAACTTGTGCTGATCGGCATCTAGTAGTTATTATTACGGGTAGATGGACGCCTGCACACGGGCAGAAACCATAGCAGCGACGGTGGCTGCTTACGGCGTCTATTGCCGGTGGATCAGAGACTACCAGAGTAGCTTTGGCAGCGACAGCATACATCTACTAATGGTAGTCGGTAGGTGCGGGCCGGCGCTAATTCGCAAGAATCAACCTGTGTATAGTTTAAATTACCAATGCCTACGTACGTTTACCGTACCTACGTGTAGCCGACCGAAGGTAGGTGAAGTTTACGAGGGCCACTGACAGCAGCTTCGTCAGGAGCTAGCTGATAACGACACTTGCACGCAATAACACTCCACCTAGTCATTATTTGTCTGTTGTCCTCTGTGACGGCGTAGAAAAAAAATCGGCCAAGTGCGAGTGGGACTCGCGCACGAAGGGTTCCGTACCATTATCTATAAAAAAGGCAAAAAAATCACGTTTGTTGTATGGGAGCCCCCTTAAATATTTATTTTATTCTATTTTTTAGTATTTGTTGTTATAGCGGCAACAGAAATACATCATCTGTGAAAATTTCAACTATCTAACTATCACGGTTCATGAGATACAGCCTGGTGACAGACGGACGGACGGACGGACGGACGGACGGACGGACGGACGGACGGACGGACGGACAGCGGAGCCTCAGTAATAGGGTTCCGTTTTACCCTTTGGGTACGGAACCCTAAAAAGGGCTCAAAGGAGGAGTTAGTAGTAAAAGATAAAAAGCCTCGTATATTTTTTAAATTTCATTTTCAGGAACACCGTTCCTATGTGAAATCTATATGTGTGTCTGTTCGTTTGTCTGTGTGTTTGTCTGACGCATTTTTTCGAATACATAAATTTTGATTCAGATTCTTCAGATTCGGATTCAGCATAAAAAAATAGAATAGGAATGTTCAGGAACACCGTTCAAAATGGCCGACAAAATAATATAATATGAATTGTTATATAATTGACGAGCCAGGTGTTCCTCTGGCAATGCAAGCTTGCGCATTCTCAACTGGTATTGTATGTTATTCAATTCTCTTAGTTAAAGAAAATCTCCTTTGGGGAAAATGACCTTTAGGAATAGAAGTAATACCGAAAGAAATTTGCTAATATTACCCACATTAATCTTTTAAAATCGTCAATTAGATATTACAATAAATTCATGTCAGCATACTGGCACAATAATACCTATGCCGATTTATTTCCAGAAATCTTTGTCATTTATATATTCATCAATTCTATATTCCTTTCTACAGAGAGTAGTTTTTATGTGCCTTTTGGACATATTGTCAGTAAAGGATAGAACTGTTTCAGACAATTTATAATACAATCGAATACAATTTACAAGAAAAGATCTACCAGTCCTAGCAAGCCGATGTACCGACATATGCACTCTATTATCTAATCTGTTCTCGTAAGATTTTCACAAAATTTTGAAAACAGTTCTATATTTTTACAAGCATACATTACGTTCTCAGAAATATGCTGAGAGGTAACCGTGAGGATATTTATTTCTTTGAAGAGTTCTACGTTCTTATTAAGTAATTCCTTAAGTTTGAATGACAGCCGCTTTTCCCATCCATCCCATCCACCCCCGAGCTACATTCCCAATCGCTCAGTGGCTGCTGCGGGAGCTGAAAAGCGACCGTGGTTTAATCGGCCTTGTAGAGAAGCCAAACTTCTCAAACAGGCTGCTTTCGAGGTTTGGACCACGGCGCGTGCTAATGGAAATCCAGATGTCTCTGTTTTGAGACGCTAACTGAATGCTGCCACGAAATCTAGTAAGAGGGCAATTGCCAGAGCAAAATTTGATTTCGTCGACAGTGTTGGCGAGCGGCTAATCTTCCGTCTAGGAGCCGTGCTTTCTGATCGCTCGCTAAAGCTGCAGAGGGAAACTTTTGTCAGTTGTCCATGCCACCATTGCAAAAACTGGATGACAGTGTGACCTACAGTGCTATAGAGTATGCCGATTTACTGGGTTAATCTCTTTGCCTCTAACTCGACTTTGGATGACGGGTGAGCTGTGCTAGCGCGCCTTTTCGTGCTTTGGGATTCCACTGGACCAGTCAATACGGCTTTCGTTCGACTGGCAAAGTGTCATATAAGTCCCAAGTCAGACCGCATATACTAGTACTACGTTACCTTTGGGCGGGAGCACCTGGATACCAGCTAGGACCTTGTGCAGAGACGGGCTGTGTGGATCGTCGATGATCCTGAACTCACACACGATATTGAGCCCTTGAGTTTGAGAAGAGATGTTGCTTCCCTTTGCTTGTTCTACCAATTGTATAATGGGTTGTGTTCTGAGGAGTTGTTCGATATTATGCCAACAGCCTCGTTTTACAATCGCAAAGTTCGCCGACAGCTGGGAGTTCATCCTCATACACTGGAACCGCAATGGCCGCGTACTGTGCGGTTCCAGAGAAGCTTTCTACCGAGAACTATTAAGTTGTGGAATGAGCTCCCTGCCGAGGTTTTCCCAAGGGACCACAGTATGGGGTTCTTTAAGAAAGGTCGGCAACGCAAGAGTGACATCCCTGGTGTTGCAAATGTCTATAGGCTACTGTAACTGCTTACCATCAGGCAGGCTGTACGCTTTTTTGCCACCTTAGTTGTATAAAAAATAAATTAAAAAAGGGGCCCAACATAGAGCCTTGGGGCACCCCAATATTAGCATTACTGCCTTTAGATTTGACCCCATTTATGTATTCTGTAGTTTAAGTAAGTTACAAACAATAGATTATGGGTTTTACCTCTAAATGCCCTCACTAACTCAGAGGAACACAACATCTCTCCAGGTAGTTGCTATTTGGCAGTGGTTTTCTGTGAGATATAGGTACTCCCCCAGACGTGTTGCAGTGATGTGCTCTACCTCTCTTAAAATACCCGACCAAAACAAACAGACATGTTCATGCACACAAATATTTGGCCAACGGACGAGGGCGTCAAACATTAGTGAGTGTTGGTGTAGCGCTACTAACCACGGCTCCACCTTGCTCGCTAAATATTCCACAAACAATGCTTACAGTATCATCAAAACCATCTCGGTTTCTTCCAGGTCAGGCCAAACATAAATACGTATCAACAGAGAAAGAACCTGGCGCAGGGCATGATGGACCTGGCGCTGTTCACGGCGAATGTGAACCAACTGCGCTACGTCATCGAGACCTCTAGCAGCCACCCCTACTACTACTTCAGCCTCGCTTCCATCACCCTCAGTCTTCTACTCCAAGTACGTACTATATATACCTAGTGTTGTATATAACCATGATCTGCTACCAAAAAATGGGTAATTATGGCCACCGAGCTCGATCGAAAAATTCATTTAAAAATATAACTTCCGCCATCCCAAAAAGTACAAAATTTCCTACCTAGGTCATGTTCTTAGATACGAGAGATACGACCTACTTCAACTTATAATGGTGGGCAAAGTCAAAAGAAAATTTGGACGGAGAAACAAATCGTGGCTAATAAACATGTGAGTGGACACGAGAGTGGACCGGGATAGCTGAGCTATTCCGTCGAGCAAAAAATAAAGAGAACTGTTCTGAGCCCATCGCCAACTAGTTGGAGAGGCACTTCAAGAAGATGCCTCAAGGATACCCTAATATTGTAAATGTGAAAGTAAACCGGCATGCGTGTCTTTTTTATGCAACGTCGGGACACATAATCATACGGCACACCTGATGTAAATTGGTTACCATAGCCTTTCATCATCATTATCATCTCAGCCCGTATTCGTCCACTGCTAAATATAGGCCTCGCCTCTAGCGTGCCATTCGTCTCGATCCTGTGCCACCTGCATCCATCGATTCCCCCTAAACCTCAGATCTTGAGCTTCCCCATACCGCCCGCAGTGGCTACGTCTTCGTTCCGTATGTCATCACTGGCAACATACACTATTCGAAGACCTTGCTCTTCAGACGTTGAGGTATTTTGGGCGAGAAGATGTGTTGAAGTTTTCCAAATGCTGCTTAGCAGTTGGATTTGTCTGTAGACATATTTAGCGTTTCCAACCGTGACCGTGAGACTTGTCCATGTTCATCTTGAGACCTACTTGGTTGGAAACACTATTGAGGTCATTAAGCATAGCGCTAAGTTCCTCTCGCAACTCCACTATCTTCTCGTCGGCCCCCATTGTACCCGTGTTGTATGTTGCCATAACTTTTGAATGCTTGCAATATCCCCACTGCGAGTGCGAAGTCTCTTCAGGATTTTTGTTCTTTAAAATATTTCACTCTTCTAGTTCAATGAGGCCATGCACCAACAATTTCAGTTGGTCTTCCAGGTGGTGGTGGCTGTTGGCCTCATAATGAACAGCCGCTACGATGTCAACCACCATATTGAAATCTTCAAAGCGGACAGGATCAACAATCTGACGGTGCTGGGCATCTTCCTGGTGACCACCGTGAACGTGTTCATAGCCTCGTTCAGCGTGGCGCCCGTCAACACGCCCGCCGTCTTCCTGCCGCTGCTGCAGCAAGCTGCCATTAATATCACTCGCGCGTGAGCGAGACGACATGACTTCACCTCGCACGAGATGATCGTATGACAATCGATGCTACTTGAAATAGGTAGCACATAACCCATTGCATAGTGCCAAGGCAGAACTGATATGATTTTTCTATCCCAATTGTCCAACAAATGACAACTGAGAAGACGTGTGATACTAATTGTTCATGAGCGTCAGAATGACGTATCGGTCGTATTTAACGAAAATATAGTGCACATAAACGCTCATGAATTTACTTACTTCCTATTGAATACGCTGCTGAGTATTTCCTAAGGGTAATGGAGCATTAATAAAAAAGGGCTTCAAAAGGTTCAGTCGAGATAGGGTTACCTCTAGTGTGGCAAGTGTCCATAGGGCACGGTAAATGCTTAGCTAGCCGTACTTGATAAAAATATATACCTAGTCTTGCCATAAATACTGAAACAAAGAAAAAAAAATCTATTGCAAATAACATTTGTATAACTTTTACAGTGTGTTAGTTTAATACATAAATATAAAACAATTTAAAATATAAAAAGCTTATTCGAAGTGGTCTCCATTGGCTGCCATACAGTCCTTTAAACGTTGAGGCCAGTTATCAATAAAAGCACGTACTCTTTCCATGGGAAAATTCTTCACTGCCAATCGTACGGATTGATTTAGGGGCTCCCAAATTATCATGGCGTTTAGAGCAAACCGTACTCTCTAAAACTGACCATAAATCATAATCCAGCGGATTAAGATCGGGACTAAACAACGGCCAGTCTTCAGCTCTTATGAAGTCCGAAATTTTCGTTTCCAACCAAGACTGCGTAGGCCGAGCTTTATGACCCGGCGCTGAGTCTTGCTGGAAGGACTATTCTTGGTTATTGAACATAGTGTTGTTAAGGGGCTTCACTACTTTCTCAAGAATGGTATCTTGATACACTTGTGCCGATGTTTTGATACCTTTTTCACAAAAGTATGGCTCAGTCACTCCTTCATAGCTAATACCCCAAACAAACCATCATTGAAGTCGGATAGTGCCCACGTTGCACTCTGTCGATTAATTGGGAAGCTTCATTAGAACTTTGAGCATAAATACGGTCATTTTGTTTGTTAAAATATTGCTCAATTGTAAAAAATTTCTCATCCGTTAACAAAATTTTCCTGTGACCTCCCTTTGCGTACCGCTTCAGTAGTTGTTTCGATTTTACCACTCTATTCTTTTTTAAATTATCAGTTAAGAAATGACCAGTACGTCTCTTATAGGCTGCAAGTCCTAAGTCATCTTTTAAAATATGCGACATGGTGCTATCTTAATCTCCCGAAATAAAATCTTTTGCTTTCGCACAGGATTTCTTCGAATTCTTTCCCTTATGCTTTGACCACTTTTTTCGTACGAACACTACGTGGACGGCCAAATCTTTTTTTAAACAGAGGAGGTCTCATTGCACCTATTAATAGCAAAATTGCATTTGGCTCCATACCTACTTTGTGTAATGCAATCACAGCGATTCGGTTCTCTTTATCACCCCACTCTATTTTAATATCGCAAAATATTGCACAATGTATTGGCATCAAAATGAGAAAACTCAATGAACAATCATATAACAATGACAGATTCCAAATTCAAATGTAATATTTTGTTTATTTTTAATTGTAACCGTATTTATGGCCAGACTAAGTATATATAGCCAATAACAATATGAAAACGCTCACTTTCTTGCGATTAAAGTGTCTTTTTAGACAAGATAGTACAAAATCGCACGGCGCCGGCTTGCTTATTGGTAAGCATTTACCTTAGCCTGTGGACACTTGCAACACCAGGGTTGTCACTACGTTACGTACTACGTACGTTGCCGACGCTAAAAGGGTCGCTGTGTTCCTGCGTATGAGTGTGGTCACCAGTTAGCTAAGAATATGGCTTTCCGAGGCATTGTGAACACCCCCACAGGTTATTTTTAATCAGTGTCCACAAATTTGAAGGGATGATAATTCCTAGAAATAAACAAAGTCTTGGGTTTAAACGCCTGCCAGAAATGCACCTATTTTACTTCTAATAAATTCGAAATAACTTCCAGAATGGATAAATGCTCACCAAATTGTGTTTCATAAAGTTTTGTACAAGCGACGCTATTTTCCTTTTTATTGTATGTTTAACGCCGTTAATTTCAGACCAAATATTTTATGTTATCGCTAAATAGATGTTACTAATATTTTATTTCACGACTTTAGTAATTCTTTCAGTGGCATAAAAGCTAACCGGTCGATTGAAAACTTTTTTTTATACCAAATATAATAATGTGTATCCCAAACACTTGTCTTGTTACTTGTTTATTATTTTATGAATTTGTTTAAAATATGATAAAGATAAATAAAAAAATATATATTTCACTCTCAATATTACTGCAACACATGGGTAAGTAATACGAGTGTAACGAATCACTGGTAGAAGAATAAAAAAGAAGTAATGTTTTATTATATTTATAGGTAGTTATAATATTAATTTATACTTTAAGGAACACAATAGTTATAATCAGTCAATCATAGAAACTTTCTAAAAATTGACAAAAATATATATTGAATCAACAGAGCTTTATTAGATTTATAGCAGCATGCAATTCTGTAAGAACAAACATCGTTACATCCTCGGAAACATCGGCTGTTATAGCCTTGAACACAAAATTGCAATTCCATAGTGTCGCTTTTCATGGTTGTGCGACACTAGCGCCGCAAGGCTGCGTTTGGAATTGGAATTCTACAAGGCAAACAGCCTCGCGTACGCTTACAGCCTTATAGAATACCAAATAAAAAGCCGTGATCACAGTAGACGATGTCAAAACTGTAACATCTGTGATCACAGCGACGCACACAGCCATTACGAGTCGCTTAGAGAATTGCATGGCAGGCCGCCTTCTCTTTCTTTTCTCACCAATATAATATATATATATTCCTGGCTTCAGGAGGTGGTTCCTCGTACTCCAGCGTGATTGCTAAGCCCAGCAAATGTTTACAGATGTACTACTCGTATTTTAAGAATCTACGACATGTAACTGTCTACCTACTGTGCTGTAACTACCGGTTAGCCAATCATCACTGTCGTATGGTGTCATTACTTCCATTCACAGAAAAACTGTTGCAATCGTCGACATCGTACAGGGAAACGACTGTAATCTTAGTTAGATAATATATATTTTGGATTCAGGTTGGATAATTTGAGTACACTATAGCTATATAGAACTGTAATTTTCGGTATTAACGTTACTGTTTCAGTAAAACAATATTTGCATTTATCCACTTTGGTGAGCAAAAAGAATATAAATACAAAATGTTATAATGTGTATTTATTTTGGAACTTAAAACGTAGTACTTTAGGCTCCGCTGATTAGAGTGGGTTTAATTTATACGAAGTTAATATATTTTACTCGGTACTTAATCTTAGGGCCTAAAAATTATTTAGGTGAGCATTTAAATTTTACACATAACAAACAGCTTAGCCTATTGGAGCAACAAAATTTGGTATTTGATATTATCGATGCCTTAAAGATTGGTTGCCGACTAAAAATAATCTGATATTATACATGCACGCAGGTATGACAACCAGTGCAAGTCACTTGCTTGCATGTTTTGAGCTTATTTTATTTTGCACGTAACTTAGATAAGAACTTATAAGTGCACTTTTCGCGTTATGTACTATATGTATGTATAGATTTCAATACTCAATTTACATCCAAGTATCAACTCGCGTGTAAAATAATTAAACAATGAAGATGCGGCTCAACTCTGGAAAGGTCATTAAAAGGTGATCAGGTATCCCAGCGGTGGGAGAGTGATTGATTTAGTAGTAGAAATTGATATTAGGGTTCCCTTTATCTTTATTTCTACACAATCTAAGTATACATTAACATAATATAGTGGTTGTTGTTGTAGAAGATTGTGAGAGACTGATGTCTGAACTAGGCAAGGACCTGTGACTCAGAGCACAAGTACTCTCCCCGCAGGATATACATCGAAATAACAGAGCTTAAATCTTACTAAATGTAGAGAAATATGAGTTAGAATATGTTAACAAAAGAAGTGTGAGTGTAAAAGGGTGCCACAGACTATGTATGCGCTCGTGTGTGTGTATGAGAGAGAGAATGAGAGAGAGTATATGTGTTTTATGTGAGCGTAGTGTGCACATACGTGAGTATGTGAGTTGTCTATTGAAGATTATCGTTTCATATGAGCGAATGAATTCGTGAATTAAATCGATATTGTTTTAATGATATTGGGGAACATATTTAGTTTATTAATTTTATCAGTTAATTGGTTTGACAAGGTTCTCTGCTTCCAAGTAACTAGACCTACTAGAAGTACTTAAATGTTATAGAAATTTCGTGACTTTTTCTTTATTAAAATTTTGTTAACGATAGTAGGTCTAGTTTTTTGTGGAGTCTATTGTACAGGAATGGGCCAATGGAACAAAATAATCTATGTGAAAAGACGGTTTTGAAAGAATAGGACTTTGCCCCTAAATGATTTCGGCGCATAGAGGATGCAGATGGATTATATTCGATTATTGTATTTTGTTTTAGGATGGTAAGGTGGCGGTGGTGGATGGTGATGGTTTAAATTAAATTAAAAAGTTGGCGGACAGTGAGGACTGGATAAAATTGGTACAGTTCAAATGTAGGGTAGAGGATTGATTTAAACGTACACACCTTAAGGACTGCTCGTTGGGCTCGTTCAAGTTTTAGCAGGGTTGTTTTGTACGCTCTTCCCTATGATACTATCCCATAGCTGAGTATAGACTGACAGAGTGCTGAATAAACCTGTTTAATGATTTTAGGATTCGCGATATGCCGGAGCTTCTTAAAAATAAACATTAACTTACGTACACGCCTGAATATTTAATAATGTTGTTGGAATTTAATGCGGGACAGGTGCAAAGTAAAGGACTGGAGTTGGTATGTGTATGAGATATGATAGTGTATGAACAAGGTATGTTTTGATGAATATTGGAGATAGAGAATGTAAGATACTGTGTTTTTTCGACAGAGTTAGTAGGTTGGAACCATAGATAACAGAAACAAGGGAGATGTGACATACCACGCGAGTTTATACCGGGACGGTTGTCGCCTTGTTTCCCCCTACCATAAAACACTCACACACTTAAATAAATAAAAAATGACATTCTACGCACACAAGTACAACGACACACTTTTGTTAAGACGCTGTCATTGGATGTTTATTTAAACAACACCCAAGTAAGCACGCACCACTACATTTAGAAAGCGGCAGAAACAAGCGGCCATATCTCGAAACTGCACACACAGTGAACGAATAATATTACTCGCTTTACATTGCGTGTTGGTAAACGAGCGGCGGCGACTGCGTAATGGTAGAAAAGCAATGTATAATTTAAGAATGAGAAATTTGATATTTATAATTTGTATCGTGGTAAGGCCCTGGTAGAAATGGCGTCAGAGAATTTTTGAAATTAATTCTGTATTTATGCTTATAAAACGTAATATTATTTGTACTTATAGGTGATAAGGGATTCCATTTGATTTAAAGTTAACCACTGCACTTCTATTTTTGCAAAAAGGCAACAGCACAACTTGGCATTTTGCTAAAACAAGGAGCAACGTATCTCAATCGAACTTGATTGCAACTGACTAACTGTTCTTATTTTGTCGTATTTGTCGTATTTCGACAAATAAATACACTGAGTTTGTCATACCTGGGAAAAATCACTGACAAAATAGTTCACATATTTAGAAAAAATAACATACATGTTGCTCTCAAATCCCATAATACACTCAAGTCACTTTGTAACACTAAAGATAAAATCCCGCCCAATAAAAAATCCGGCGTCTATAAGCTGTTCTGCGATGAATGTGAACACGTTTATATCGGTCAAACGGGACGTAACTTTATAACACGATTTCACGAACACGTGTCGGCGTATAAAAACAATCGCCCAGAACGGTCACACTTCGCTGAGCATCTCATAGACAAAGGACATAACTTATCCCCCACTAATACATATCAAATTTTACACACCATAGACAAAGGTTTAAAACTAAATATTAGGGAACAATTAGAAATTAATAAACATAAAAATTCTAAAATTACTCTCATGAACAAACAGACTGACGTAAACCATTCCCCACTATTAAATATCTTTTCGCTCACACCATCCACCCCCACCCTCAATTCAATATAAGGGACGGCACTGCGATGGATTTGTCACTTGTAGCATGTTATTCTTACGATTAACGTCTACAACGCCTGATGATGCCTCGTGGAGAGGCGAAACACGTGTCGCAGCGACGACCAGGCCAGTCGTGGCAGCGACGGTGGTGGAGGGGGCATGCGGATTCTGTTCCAGATGGCGGACGACCGCAGCAGCCGAGGCAGAGACTACCGGAGCAGCCATGGCAGCGTCGGCATGATGCACGCACTAACAGTAGTGGGTGGGTGCCGGCCGGCGCTAGGCCGCATGAACTAATTGGTGGCGGAAGCACACAAAGCAGGTTGGATCAAATTGCATATAACTGTTCTTGGCAATGTTCTCGTTTTGAGCATATTGTGGCGACACCAACCACGCCCCCTCGTCACATCTCCCGTTGTTTCTGTTATCTATGAATGGAACGGAGCCAGAGAGAGACGCAATCGAAGCCATGTTGTGCACTCGAGAAAGTGTCTTTCCAATTTTAAGCAGAAAAGATAAGAGGGGTATCGTCAGCGTAACTTTGTATATACTGTGATTTAGATAAGACTGTATGGTAATGTTTTAAAATTTGTAATGACGTGTTGTGACACAGAGCGACAGATCAAACATTTTTTTAAGAAGGCCCACAAAAGAAGGAAGTTGTCACTGAAAGTGTGCTTTAACCCATCAAAACCCGGGTTTACCGTTATTCCATATATGTGCCATAATATGAAAACCACACGTGTGGTTCACGGTACTTTGGGGGGGGGGGGGGGGGGGAGAGTGGGGCACACTCTGGAGATGTCGAAGGACACACTCAATTCGACAGAGAGAGGCGGTGAATTCTCATGAAGCCATTACGGCCGGGCGGACGGGTTATGTCTAAACACCACCTAAGGGGTTTACAGCACTTAAGGGGTTAGCCAGAAAGGCTTTTCAGGCTTCATCGAAGGCGATCCCCCAGGGGATGCGGGGTACTCAAAACAGATCAAACTGTACACCCATGCATTTCATGTCGTAACAGTAATAATGAGATTTGCGTGACAACTTGATGTTTCATTCTGTCCGTGAGATCTTACTCACTACGTCACAACAACCGGTTTATTTATGTTAATCTTCTCATAATATTGTGGAACAAACAATAGACGTACCTTACATGTAATTAATTATTACTTAATATATCGCAAGCGTTAATAGGCTACGGTACCCGCTTTACATCAGGTGGGTCGCATACTTGTATGCTTTCTGACGTAGTTTAAAAAAAAAGATAGGATTCATTAAAGGCCCTCCAAGAAGGTAAATTTGAAACCCATTTAAGCAAGCTGCTAATCGTGAAAGCCTATTACAATGTCAAAGAATATTTTAGTGACAAACTTTAAATTTATTAGGATTACAGGCTTTCAATTAATTGTATAGGTTATTATTATTGTGACATTTATTTTTATATGTTCTTATTGTTAATTTAGTGCTATATTCGTAGATTTAATGTAATTTCAATTCTATAATTATTTATTGTACTGTGACATCCAGAATCTGAAATCACGAATACCTTGTAAATGTGATTTGTTAACATAATATACACCACCTTACGTGACCTGCAATGTGTTCGAATTAAGATTTGTTACAATCTTATGTGATTAAATGAATATGAATATGTAATTAATTATGTCTTATTGTAAGTTAAAATTTAGAATTAATTATTGAAAATTTGTGTAAATTACAGACGGTTAACTTTATTAGTTTTTTTTTTACAAATATTTTCATGTTGGCATAAAACATTTAATCAAAGGGAGACTTTGTACAAAAGTCGTCTGCGTGGGTACCTCTGTCTCACCTATTTCTACCGTCAGGCAGCTATATTTATATAGCTGTGTTCCGGTTTGAAGGGTGAGATATAGAAACAGTCTTAGGTCACAAGACTGACAGCGCGCGAGTAACATTCCCATAGTGTTGCGAACGTGAATAGGCTGCGGTGACCGCTTACCATCTAATGCGGGCCACAGGCTGGTTTGCCAATCTAGTTGTATATAAAAAAAACAATTGAAGCAAAAGTAACCTATTATTCTGTGTGGATTAGTTTTTTAGTTTTATATGTATGCATGAACGTTCACTTACCAGCCCAGTGGGTGGTGATCATACAGAAATCTTCAACATCAGGATAACGGGTTCCTTACGTCTAGTAAGTAGTAAGTATTCAAATGATCCCCAAGGTTGCTTATAATTTGCTAACATTTGTTTTCTAGCACGAGACGAGCTCAGTGGTGGAGAGATAGAGTGCATTAAAGTAGCCGCTTTTTTTTTACGGGAGGCATACAAGCATTTGACGAGCTCGGTGGCGCAGTCGTGAATGACGCAACTTTGACACGAACGCTCGTGGGTTCGATTCCATTTGTATGCATGAACATGTCTGTTTGTCTTGGCCTGGGTATTTTAAGACAGATAGCGCGCATCATAGCAGCCCGTCTGGTGGTGAAATGCGCTGTTATGGTACTTTGACACCAACGCCCGTGGGTTCGATTACCACACAGGACAAATATTTGTGTGCATGAACATGTCTGTTTGTCTTGGTCTAAGTGTTTATAAGAGAGGTAGGGAGCATTAAAGCAGCTCGTCTGAGGAAGTGCCTCCACCTCACAGAAAACTGCAGCCAAATAACAACTCCCTAGAGGGTTGTTGTGTTCCTGTGTGTGAGTGAAGTCTCCAATACGCACCTTAGGAGTTGCTGTGTTAGCAATAGAGGTGGAATTGCGCGAGTAATACTTAATGTATTGCAAGTGTTTATAGGCTACAGTGACCGCTGTACATCAGGTGGGTCGTATGCATTTAAAAACAACCAAACCTCTTGGTTTGGTTGGTTTTAAGAGAGGTAGAGTGCATCAAAGCAGCCTGTCTGGGGAAGTACCTCCACCTCATAGAAAACCGCAGCCAAATGACAACTCCTCAGAGGGTTGTTGTGTTCCTCCATGTGTGTAAGGTCACCACTAAGCTCCCGAGGAGTTGCTGTGTAAGCAACAGGGGAGGCATCACGTCAGTGATTTCATCAGGTGGGTTGTATGCAAGGCAGTCAAATACGTTTCGACGTAGTATAAAAAAAATACAACGATTATATAGGTAATATAACTGCTGACAGATTGAATCCGCAGTACCTGAAGAATATATGAGGGACGCCTTCCACCCCGAAGCCTTTATTGACGTTTAGGGCTCTCAGTTAGTTAAGTACGTCTTCCTGGGAAATGAGTATACTACTGAGGACTACATTGGATGCACTAGTTGTATCTGAAATATTACAATTATCGAAGTCATTTTCCACACTAGATGGTTCAAAGACTGAGTGGAAGAAAGTCTAGAACAAATTACATACTTCAATGAGATTATTTGCAGATCTATCCCTGTAAGTGACGTAAGTAGGTATACGCGCATTGCTTTCCGGTTATTGATGTACATTCAAAAGTAGTTTACGTTATCACTTATTTTTTCTTCTACTGTTGCTATGTATTAGGTTTGATAAACAAACAAAACAGAATGTTGGTGGCCGATTTCTTCGTTTTCAGGAACAGCAACGCCGGCTGACAGTGCTGCATCGCACGGGCCCTACACTGCCGCTCCACCAGCGCGCTCCATCCCGCACAGTCCAGACACTATATTACCTTAGCAAGAATGGGCCCTTCGAGAGAAGCGTGACTGGGAGAGGCAACGCGTTATTCCACCGATGCACTCAACTGCACCAACCTGTGTAAGTACGCCACACGGGGTCGAGCGTCGTCACTCCCGTTGCAAGCGCCACCCTGGGGGACAATCACTATATTAACCTAGCAAGAATGGACCCCCGGAGTATGGCTTATCAGGGTACAGAGCCGGTCACCCGGTGTCGCACCCACACGAACTCGAAGGGTAGGTCGTATACGCGCAGGCGATTACAACCTTTCAAATGCTACCGCCCGCATACACAGGCCCGTGTCCCTAAAAACGATGACCGTACTCGGAGTATTTGGCACACGACCTCGCCAACCTTAGGATAAGGTATGTGTCAAAACTCCATGTAGGTTGTTTGGCACATACCACCCGTCGCGTTCAAGGGCCTTGCTAGGATACAGGCAGATGTGTGCATACAGCTGGTGCTGCATACATGCATCAGTTCTACACCGAAATAAAACAAATGTTATGGCTGTTCGCTCACCAGCGAGTGCCTACGTGCCTTTTTTATACCACTAAGGTGCCAAACAAGCGTACGGCCTGCCTGATGGTAACCAGTCACCGTAGCCTATGGGCATTTGCAACACCAGAGGAACCTGGTTTCTTGAAGAACCCCTTGCTGTAGTCCCTTAAAAAATCACAGAACACAATCCATCGTACAATGGGCAAAACGCTCAAAGGGAGAAAAAATGTCTCCGTAAATTCAAGGGCTCAATGCCAATGGGATTAGTACCGCGTTGCGTACTGCGAGTTATATCTTCTGGCTCAAGCCGTTACTGCCAAGAAGTTTACCCAGCGCTCCATTTACACTATTCCCAGCACTCACTCGTCTTTCCACGTCAATAGTGTATCCTCCATTCCTGCTGAAAGTCTATCCATGCTATACAATCTCATGCTCCAACCCTAGATCATCGACCGTAACCCTCGTGTTCGGCCGCGGCCATCGCTAGAGCTCCGTGCGCTATACGCCCTCACAAATACATATATTTTGGGCTATGTCCGCTGTGGGATATTGGCCATGGATAGATGATGTAATCTTCAAATACAAGTAGTGTTTATATCAAGCAAGTGTCGAATAGCACCTGTGAAATGTGTTTCTTTACTGCGCTTAGAACTGCAGGCCGCCCTGATGGCTGCAAGATTGCTTGATGACATAAAAAAAGAACACAGGATTACCTACAAAGATGAACGTCGCCGACGTTGCCACACGGACTTCTGTAATATTAATATGCTGCAGAGGTAGCGGTTGCACAGACCGAGTTTTTTGCGCGACGAGTGTCTATGGCCAGGGGAATTAGATGTACAGCAACTCGATGTTTGTGAGGCCGGGCTCGAATACATAAATACTCTTCACTTCACATCTACTGTGCCTGATCCCGAGCGATTTTCCTCATCCGGCTACGTTTATTGAGATCTACGTACGCGGTGACTTCATACAAAATCAGTTGAGAATGCGCAAGCTTGCATTGCCAGAGGAACACCTGGGTCGTCAATTATATAACAATTTCATTTTTTTTTTAATACTTTGTCTGCCATTTTGACCATGTTCCCGAAATACGAGTATGATATTGGTTTTTAAGACATTCCTATTCTACTTTATAATTTACTTTTCGAATCTGAAATAAATATTCAATTTTTTTTTAATTTGTCGGCAATTTTGACCATGTTCCTTAAACTCTCATTACCCGCGGACCGCTTTTCCGCCAAGAAATGTATGGGAAAACGTATATAACGGTGTCTCACAGGTTAAGAGATAGGAGGTTGGTTTTTCGGACATTCCTATTCTACTTTTTTATGCTGAGTCCGAATCTGAAGTCAAAATTCGAATATTCGAAAAAGCGACAGACACACACACAGACAAACATATAGATTTCATATAGGAACGGTGTTCCTGAAAACAAAAGCGTTACCAGTGATACAGATCGCACGTTGATGGAGCGCGTCGAACTCCTCTTGTTCAAGTGCTCTCAGATTTTTCTTTAATATGAAGAAAAATTTGACAGAAAAAGTAAATGCGAGAAGGCGACAAGGTATACGATGCTTGATGATGAGGGGATTCTTCGATTAGAGGGCCTCATTGACGTCGCGGCTGGAGTTTCCTACAATATGGGATCCTTCAAACGAAGCGTGAAGAAGCATTTTGCGGGTCAGCATGGCAGCGTCAACTGACAGAATGCGGGATGTAGTATGCTGTCAGTTGCAGTTACGATTTGGACTCCTCTTTCGCTTACCATCAGGCAAAGAGGGGCCACTATGCTGAACTAATATAAAAAAAAAAAAAAAGTTTCAAGGTATGTGCAGCAGCCTGTAATACTCGACGGTCGCTGTCACGTTGCTCGCCTCATCGTCAGACACTACCATAAAAAGGCATGTCATAGTAAACAGGATGTGGTAGTAAATTAGATAAAGCAGAGCTATTGGCTTATTCGCTTACGACCCACTGTGAAACATATTACAACTCACAGCGGTTGTGTCGAATCAGGAAAACTCAACCGCCTTACCTGCAGCGCGAATGACCCATCACCAACTGCTGTCACAACTGACTGACTGTCACATTATCTGTAAAACAACCAATTTATGAGGCGTTACAGAGTTAAGGCATGTGTTCGAGAGCTTGACGAAATTAAGCTGAAAAATGAGGTGGACTTCATACCGCTCCCTGACAAGCCCTTACTGGGGATGCGAGCCGTTCAGTGGCAGAAGAAGAAGAATAAAGAGCCCACTTAAGGTGATTTTAAAAGAGTGTGCGCCTCGAGACGACACAATACGGACATTGATAGCAGAAATGCCATATAATAAATAGCCGTCCACTCACGCACGTCACGGTGGAACCTAATAGCGTCGAGTCTGTTACGCCTAATCACTTTCCGTTGGCGGCGTCTTCAGGCTCACCAACCCTTGCAGTGTACAGGAGTGAAAGCTACTGAGAGTTATTATTTGACTGATTCTGTGAGGCACCACTACCTCTCTTAAAAACACCCTGACAAAGACAAACAGACATGTGCATACATACAAATATTTGTCCTTTGTGGGAATCGAGCCTATGAGGCACAGTGTTAAAGTACTAACCTCTTGACCACTATGTTCGTCAAAATCGGTGTGGTCAAAGTCGGTAAAGCCCAGTTGTGAAGCAGTTACCGTAGTATATGAACACATCAGGTATCACAACAACTCCTTGGGAGCCTATTGATGACTTCACTCACATGTACCTAGAGGTACATGTGAGTGAAGTCATCAATAGGCTGACTGACCGCCCGACTGGTGAACTAGAGTTCACCAGTCGGGCGGCTTCAATGCGACCTACCTCTCTTCAAACCAAGACTGAGACAAATCATAATCATCATAATCATCAAACAGACATGTCACATGTTAAAATATTATAGATTACAATAGAATAAAATATTATCACGGAAATTAATTGAAAAAAAAAAACACAGGTATCTGACATCTATCACATCAACCCTTACTCATCCCACTGCAGGGATACGGGTCTTCCTTCAACCGAAGGGGTTTAGAGCATACTCCACCACGCTGCTCAAATGCGAATTGACGGAGGCCAGTGTTTTCAAGCCGCCCGAGGGCCACTGACTTAGCTTAACGACTGTCATCTGTCGACAACAGCCGAGACCGACCGCTTAACGTGCCCTCCGAAACTCGAGATAGATAAACCCATCCACAGACATGCTGCGGTCGACATCGCTT
Source organism: Pyralis farinalis (assembly GCA_947507595.1). NCBI lineage: Eukaryota > Metazoa > Arthropoda > Insecta > Lepidoptera > Pyralidae > Pyralis > Pyralis farinalis. The sequence goes on from OX382275.1 coordinate 1,840,113, forward strand.
AACCTGCGTGTTAGGTTAGAATGACACGCCATTGAGTTCTCATCTGACATCACGAGAACCTAGTTTCAAACAAAGGTTTCTTTTTTAATTACCTGTACGTTGTTAAGTTTCCATTTCTATTCAGTTCAATTATAAAACAGGCATTATCAATTAGGCAATGTAGCCATTTTCTGCTACTATTTTTTTGGTAGGCGCTTTAGGTACTAATTTATCACAAACTTATCGAAAACCCGCCGTCGGCGAGCGGTGCGGTTATAAAAAGTAGCTGTGGGCATCATATTGAACAATTCTTCAGAACACGACCGATTGTACAATCGGTAGAGCACACAAAGAGAGGCAAACTCTTTCCTCAAAATTAAGGGCTCGATGCCATCTGTAAGTTTAGACAATTGCAAAACGTCTCTGAACCGATATCACAAGGTCCTAGGCAGGTATCCAGGTGCTCCCGTCAGAAGGTGACTACGATACTCCGACGGGTGACTTTTTTTTATACTACGTCGGGAGGCATACAAGCATTTGGCCCACCTTATGTAAAGTTGTTACCGTTACCATAGCCTATTAACGCTTCTAATGTATATGCTTCTAATATGTATCACTCGCGCGATACCTCCTCTGTTGCTTACACAGCAACTCCTACTTACTGGTGATCTCACTCACACGCAGGTACACAACAACCCTCTAGGGACTTGTTATTTGTCTGCGGTTTTCTGTGAGGTGGAGGTACTTCCCCAAACGGGCTGCTTTGAGGCGCCCTACCTCTCTTAAAACATCCAAACCAAGACAAACAGACATGTTCATGCACACAAATTTTTGTCTTGTGTGGGAATCGAACCCACGAGCGTCGGTGTAAAAGTGGCGTCATTCACAATTGAGCAGTCAGAACCCGTTATATACGTTTTCCCATACATTTCGCGGTCGTATTCGACCACCCGGGTTTCGAAGGGTTAAGCCACCGAGGTTGTCAAAATTCCTTACTTGACTTAATATTTATATAACAAAAGTCTTCGCCCCGCGCTGAAGTACTGTTTTGCTCTGTTGAGCACATCAAGTTTCTTGGATGCCAGCTTGACCTTCTACAGGTGACTTCGTTATTGAATATCACTGGAGATCTCGACATCCAGGCGAATCCCAATGCTTTTGGCGATAGTAAGAGGTGTATTCTGGAATCTGGAACCAAAGAAAATGGGGTTTCCTTAGTGGTGAACGTGCAAACTTGTACAATGCATCATAAGTAGTACAAACTTATAAGTATCTTAAAAATAACAATTAGTTAATATATTCAGGCGTTATTTTGCGAAAGTCAAATTTACATGCAATTTGATCTAACCTGCTTTGTGTGCTTCCGCCACCAATTAGTATTATAATAATTAATTAACATTTCTATCTATCTATAACTTCACGCCAAATCCCTTGCGGGGTAGGCAGAGAGAACCGAGCGCCACGTGACTCGATCCTTACATATCTCACTCGCTTCTTTAATATTCATTGCTCTTCTCATGCACGCTCGCCGGTTTCTAGGGCTCCTGACATCACCTTCTGATAGAACACGACCAATTTGGTCATGGTAGGTAAGTCTTAGCCTTCCCCGGCTCCTACATCCTTCCACTTTTGCATTGTATATCTGCTTCGTCATTCTTTCATCTTGCATTCTTTCTACATGTCCGAACCATCGGAGCATGCCTCTTCTTATTTTAACACCGACGCTCTCTTTCAGACCAACTCTGTTTCTAACATCATCATTGCGTATACGGTCTACAAGCCTTACGCCACAAATTTTGCGTAGCGCTCGCATTTCAACCGCGTTTATTCTACTTTCATGCTCTTTCTGCCATACCCAGCTCTCGCTTCCATAAGTTAGCGTTGGGACCAACACTGCATTGTGTATAGCGAGTTGTGCCTTCTGGCTCAGGATTTTACTGCCAAGAAGTTTTCCCAACGCTCCATTCACACTATTCCCAGCACTCACTCGTCTTTCCACATCTGCGGTGTACCTTCCATCCCTGCTGAAAGCGCATCCAAGATATACAAACTCATCCACTTGTTCCAACACTTCATCATCAATCGTAATCCTTACATTAGTTCTGGATTCTTCTCTTTCAAATACCTTTATCTTTGTTTTCTTCGCATTCAGTAGTAAGCCTTTCTCCATACATTCGTCTTTCATCGTTGTGACCAGTGTTTGCAGTTTAGATGGTGTATCTGCTAATAGCACGGCATCGTCTGCATACAGCAGACAGTTCACCACTAGGTCACCCATGCGCAATCCCACATTCGTTGACCTTATTCTCTGCAGACAACTATCGAGATACAGGATAAACAGCCTAGCAGATAGCATGCAACCCTGTTTGACACCAATTCTGACATCAAACCAGGGTGACATGCCACCATCTATCCGCACACATGCTGAGCAATCCTTGTAAGTGGACTGCACAGCACGGAGCAGTGAACCGTCAATCCCATATCTCGGCAATATGTCCCACAGTTCCTTTCGCACAACCCTATCAAAGGCTTTCTCAAGATCCACAAAACCGCAGAAAACCTTCTGGTCTATGGCCAGATGCTTCTCTACGATATTGCGGAGCGAGAAAACTTGATCCGTACATCCTCTTCCATTTCGGAAACCTCCTTGTGCGTCCCACAGCATTTCATCGGATTTCACCCTCATTCTCCTTTCAATCACCTTTCCATATACTTTTGCTGCTAAGCTGATCAAACTGATGGCCCTATAGCTGGCGCAGTCCATGCGTGACCCCTTGCCTTTATACAAGGGCACGATGACTGCGCTTCTCCAGTCCATTGGGACCCTTCCAGTTCTCCAGCATAGATTGCATAAGTACCAGAAGGCGTCCCGGACGTAAGTGCCACCTAATTTGATCATCTCAGCTGTGATCAGATCAATTCCCACTGATTTTCCATTTTTCAAGCTTCGTATCGACCATTCGATCTCATCCATAGTTATGCCTTCGTCGGACGCCGTCAACGTGGAGTAAGCATCCGACTCACTCTTATTGTCAGCGTCCGAGGCATACTCATACATTTCTTCAAAATATTCACTCCACCGTTCTAACACTTCCTGAGTGTTCGCAAGAATGACACCAGCTTTAGACTTTATCTTATCCATTCTGGATGCCGACGAACCACTCCGAGACTTCTTTACCTCTCTCCAAAAGAGTTTGGTATTTGCCTCGAAGTTTTCGTCAGCCTCTCTTCCTCATTCATAATTTGTCTTTCACGCTTCTCTTTCACTAAAGCCTTGGTTTCATTCTTGCATAGACGGTACATTTTTTTCTTCTTTACTCTCATATTTTCATTTAAGGACAAAGATGATACGTTATCCAGCCACGCTTTCCTCTTTCTTGCTACGGAGGATTCAACCTCCGCATCCCACCAGGCATCTCCTTTCGCTGTTTTACATCTCTTTGCGCATCCACAAGCTTCTTTTACACTATCCACCATACTTTCTTTCAAAACTTTCCAACAATCATCCACATCTGAGTCGGAGAGGCTTGCATTTGCAAGTCTCTCACTTACTAGATGCACATACATTCTCCTTACACTTTCATCTTGCAATTTTTCGCTCATTATCCTTTCATGATCTCCGAAAGGGATACGCACTCGCCAGTGCCTCCACTTCCTAAAAAGGCCCACAAACCGGCTTACCACCAGGTAGTGGTCCGTCTCAAGAGTGGGGCCTCTAAAGGCTCTTGTATCCATTATAACATTTCGGAGACGTCTAGCTATTAAAATCAAATCAATCATACTTTTTTGGTCATTACTTCTCCATGTATACGTGTGAATATCCTTATGATGAAATAAAGTATTCGACACGAGGAGGTTTCGTTCCATACATAAATCTATTATTGACTTACCTGCTTCGTTCACTCTCTTATCTCCATACGGACCAAGAACAGCTTCATAGCTGTATCGCTTGGTCCCAACCCATCCATTTAAATCTCCACACGTAATCACTCTTTCATTCCCTTCAGCTAAGTCCAGAACATCCCTCACAGACTCCCAAAACTTCTCCAGTTCTTGAGCACACGCTGAGCTTACGGGAGCGTATGCTGCAACCAGAAATACTCGCGTGATGCCCAGTTTAATACGAACCCACTGTAATCTCTTACACCATTGGCTAAGCGAGAGGAGAGTACGACACCTACACCAGCACTGGCATGATCGTCCCGGTCTACCCCAGACCATAGGGCCATCATACCACCGGGCAGATTATCGGTGTCGCTCCCCTTGCGCTTAGTCTCTGTCACACATAAAGCATCCAAACGTCTATCATTCATTACGTCTATCAATTCATTCGTCTTATCATTCAATCCACCTCTCACATTCCACGTGCCTATGCGGCACTCGGCTCCCCTCGTCCCGCCGAAATTGGCGCTGCGTGGTGGGTGGCGCCCCCCACCGCCGCATGCAGCTATATTCGCACCGACGGGGCGGATCGGTGTGCGTCGCCTACGGGGGACGCCCTAATCCGCACATCGGTGCGCTTTTGGTCCAGAATTGCAATCGACTGATTGGCAGGGGTCGCGAACGAGCACGCTTCTGGCACATGACCCCCTTATTATTAATATTTCTTTTTTTTTAATATTGTCGGACAAATTACACAGCGCAATCTAGCCCCAAAATACGCGATGCTTGTGTTATGGTACTAGACAGCTGATAAACAACTGACGTAAATACATTTTTGGGCTTAAAGTATGAAATTGTCGATATGTACTGAAAAATTAAAACTCGTTTTTTTCTGAAATGTAACATATTTATTTAATCAAAATATTTACCCTCATTATCTATACATTGCTGCCATTAATAATAAGTTTATGTATGCCTTTGCGACTTTCTTGTATGCCTTTTCGAGATTGCCTGCCGTATTGAACATGAACCGCGTGCCACCACCGTAGTCTTAACTTTAATACGTCAACTTCAAATGTTTCATTCGCAGTAAATGGTCAATGTACAGGTGGTGACCGCGGGACAGGCACAGCCCATTGCGGGACAGGCACAACCCAGTGCGGGACAGACTCAGCCCAGTGCGGGACAGGCACAGCCCAGTGCGGGACGAGCAGTAGTTCTCGTTTCACAAGTAGGTATTGTTTTTGTAGTTGTTTAAGATACAAACTGTATCACACTTCGGTAAATAAATTATTCTATTCCATTCTAAAATCTGGGCTCTCGATTCGATTCCCACAAAGGACTAACATTTGTGTGCATGAACATGTCTGCTAGTCTTAGTCTGGATGTTTTAAGAGAGGTAAGACGCATCAAAGCAGCTCATCTGGGAAAATACCTCCACCTCACAGAAAACCGAAGCCAAAATTACAACTCTCTGGAGGGTTAGTGTCTTTATTTGAATGAGTGATGTCACCAGTAAGCTCCTTAGAAGCTGTATTAGCAGTAAAGGTGGCGTCACGCGAGTGGTACTAAATGTACTGCGAGCGTTCAAAGGTTGCGGTAACCGCTGTGACATGTGGGTTACAATTAACTGCTTACCCGCTTTAACTTCTTAACCATTAGGCGGATGGGATTGCCAACGAAGTCTATGAGTAATCTACGGTAATGTAGCTACTCTACGGCGGAGTAGTCGTTCAATCCTGAAACAGAAGTGGTAGAGAACGTTTATCCAACAAGTCATCCGCTATTGAATTTAGTGCTAAACAAATTAGGTTGGGCTTCGCAGATTCTAAAAAAAGCAAACAGGCCGGGGAAGCGTCGCCATATTATAGAAGTTGGTTACCTAAGCTAGTAACCAACTCCGCCAATCCTAATAGATTAGGAAACGGTATAGCACTGGGAAGAAGATTAACGAAATAGCAAAGTCAGTGACGAGAGAGGAGCATGGTGGCGCCGAACATGTGATAGAAAAAAGTATAGCTCCCTACAGTACCCGTACAACAATAGTCGCCTCAGACGGGCCATAAGCTTGCTTGACAACGGACACTAAACTAGAGAAATGAGGACCAATGTTAGCTTTTGACTTCTGGAGATACCTGTACCAGTAGATGACTAACAAGTTATTCGCGATCACATTAATTAAATACATTTAAACAGCGGAGTGAGAAAACCCAGACATGTTCGCTTAGTTTCAAGAATGCCCACAGCGACTCAGTGTTTAATCGAGCCTGCGAGAGTGCGCACGCGAACGCGCGCGTTACAAGTTACGTAGTTATTACCCCGCAAAGTGTAACATTGCGTAGTTGACATAAAATTTGACTTTTTAATTAACCTTATTACTTAATTAAGTGATAAATAAAGTGACAATGCCGAGAGAAACAAAGTTGGACATGGCTAAGGAGAGCGATGTGGCCAAGCCGACGTTGGACCCGGCGACCATTGAGATGATTTTCGGCACTCCGGACTCTCAAAAGAATACAGTTAATGTCGTTAACGAACACAGGCATGCAGGACATGTGAGTTTAAATTATTTAATTGTGTAAAACGATGTTCATTGGAATCGAAATTTTGTGTCATGACATGAGGCTTGGAGCTTCATGTGGTTTACGAAATTGAATATCGGTGTAGACCCGTGGAAATAGTCTGAAGGTTATTCGATTGGACCCCAGATTACAGATATTCGAAGTTAAGCAAAAACAGCTATGTAAAGCTAAATATTGCGTAAAAGTATAAATTACTTTGGCTTTTATGTGTATGAAAATAATTTGAAGTATGAAGGCCAAATCAAATCGTTAAACGTACATGAGGATAATAATCTGTGTTAATTGCAAATCTAGCATGTACTCCATTGACAATTAACGCGCCAACTTTAAATTCAAAGACGAAAATATTGTGAATATTTCTTCAGAAATCATCATCAATCAAATCATGTTTGTAATAGCTTTATTCCAGTAGGAGGAAATAAATATAATAAGAGTAGAGAATAATATTATAATAATAGTAGGGATTTCTCAAATACGCGATAAACTTAATGAAAAATATCTATTTTCTAAACTGCTAAATGACCTAACAGTTCGAAAGTCTATCCAAGGACATTATTACATTGTATTATATTATACCAATTATACTTAGGGAATATTTGAAGAATCCACAAAATACGATATTTTTAAATTAGGTGAGGTTCACAAGTTTCGGAGTAAGAATTGTGAAAGAACCTATAGATATAAGAAGGTCCTTTGTTCGCAATTCAATTAAATGTTTGACGCGTATCAATTTTCTGGACATGAAGTAGATTTTCAAAGAAATTCGTCAATAATTCAAAGAAAGTTGCGACATTAATTTTTTATTTTAGGCGGGAAAGTATCATAGAGTCTGCAAGAAGTTTTTGAATTTCTAGAAAATTTAATCGATTATTCGGATGGTAATTAAGCTCCATTTCTTATTTAACGTGCATCATTACTTAATTGAAGTTTATGTTAATTTTCTTTCCGTTACGCATGCTGATTTATTGTTAATATTTCATTATAATAATTACGAAAAGGAAATGTCGAACCATATTGATGTCTATGGGAACTTCGTCACTTATTATCAAAGTAGCACACGATGACACGATGTGGTCTCGAAGCGGTAGTGGTCTTATTAAAAAGTATTGCGGTTTGATAAATAGTTTTTCGCAGATTCAATTCTATCAGGGCAAACACCACGTTGATAAGTAATTAATTTAGTTACAATAACAAAAATGGACACGAAGAATAATAAATAAAATTTCTATGACGCGCATAAAATTTACTACTATTCGTTTACTATAAAATGCGAACATTCTTAAAATGGCTGGACCTTTTTAAATTCAATTTTAGGGTTCCGTACCTCGAAAGGCAAAACGGAACCCTTATAAGGATCACTTTATTGTCCGTCTGTCTGTCTGTCAAGACACTTTTTGTCAGGTACGGGTGGAGCTATCAAGCTGAAATTAATTTAACATACTGTCTGTAATCCCTTCGAGCAGTGAAAAAATAAAACTTCTAAGTCAACGCAATCAAAAGATACGGCTGTTTATGCCTCGTTTATGCGCATATTGTGACACTCGCAAGAGAATCAATACCTATAGGGTACGCCTATTAACATCCTGTTGACCTAGAATCATTAGATTCGGTAAGAAGCAAGGTCATGTAGCACAAGCTTAGGAAAATAATCGAAAACCGTTAAATTGTAATTATATCACAAAAAAATATGTGTTTTGCGAAAATAATTCGCGAAATAAGTGGTTAAGGAACCCTCGCAGAGCGAGTCGGATTTGCACTTCACGACTTTTTTTGTAATGGTAACCCTACGAGATTTTATGATAGCTTTTAATAATAGTTAGCTCGTAGTGGCTTTCTATGTCTTTCTAAAAATATATATTTATAAGCTATTTTACAAATTTTTCTTAGATGTAAAAATATAAACTTGGTGCCAAATACCGATTCCGTTCTCCGAAATAGTTTGATGTCGCTTGTTGGCGATGAACGAAAATATTGTGAGGAAATCCGCACGTTCTAGAAATGATATTTCGAAAGACATGTATCATTTCTCCATTGGTTATTTCCGTCATGGACTGTCTTCTTCTTATCGTTATCCCGTTTCCTAATCCATTAGGGTTGGCGTTGTCCGCTACTTAAGACTAAGGATTTGGCGAAGATAGTGATTTTTATATGGAGCGACTGCCGTCAGACCTCCGCAACCCTGAGGGAAAATCAGATCACACGTTTTGGAAGTTTAATTACGAGTACGTGGACGTGCGAATTTCCTCGCGATGTTTTCCTTCACCGCCGAGCAAGTGATAATTACAAATATGTACATAAATCAGAAAACACGAAAATAGTAGTACATGCCAGGATACGACCCGGGGACCTGTTGGTCATTAGGACGATTCTTTATTCACTGCTCTACTTATAACTAAGAAAAATGTCTATTGCTGCGGTTATCTAGTCCATCGCATACGCTGTAAACAAAACTAAATTGCCTTCTTCAATCTCCTTTGTATTGAGTTCAAATGAACAATTATTTGCCGTCATGGTTCTGTCAATATTTAATAGGTTTTACAAACCAGTCTCACTGCATAGTTCCTGGTATGACGTCTACGTACACTTAGTCGAATGTCTGAAGGCCGATGGGGAAGAACCACCTGATCGTTTCACTTCTAAGAACATTAAATTGTACTAGTGTCAGGTAGTGAAAGTTGAATGCAGTGGAAAACGAAAATCTGGTGTTTCTCGAATAAAGCATATCCTGAAACATTACTAGGGATCACTTAATTACTATCTTTTTTCACTGACTTTCTGAAGCTTTTAATTGTGGCTAAAATGAAACACTACTAATTACACAAAGTCACAATTGAATTACAGGAGCGGGCCGATCATATCTATTTGATAGATTGCAGACTACAGACATCAACGGTATGTAATCTAAAGAATCACATCATGTAAAACGGTATGATATGTAAATATGCGTATATAAATGGTATATCACGATGCAGATGTATTCTTAAAAATATATAGTCGTTATATATTCAGCAAAAATCTTGGCAATAAGCATATGTTTCGTATACTTCGTAAACTATCGCCTGCAACAGTTTTGTTCGAAACGTTCAAGAGGTACATTAAAAATTAACTTTGTAATGTCTTATTATAGAGAATGACGAGTATCCGACCGAAGGTGTCTGGAAAGTATTCAGCACAGACATAATGATATTTTCATATCACCACTTGACATCGCACCGATCGTTTTTGCTGGTATTCATATGTGGCAATATCTAATTGAAGACTTGAAGATTGAAAAAAAGATTCATGTCAAGTTTATTTTACGGTTCGGCATTACTTCTCCTTTTTAAAGCTTATTGTTGTATTCATTTCCAAAAAGAGGAGCTTAAATGAAAGAAGGATTAATATAGTCTTATATAAGAATATAGGTATTTAAGGGCTAAGTGTATAAAGTAACTATTACATAGGTACAGCGATTATTAGAGATAAGTTTTTGAGTGACATACTTTTGGGTCTGAAGTGGCTGACTACCACCTTGAGAGTCAAAACTAACCTGATCTAACGAGTGGTAGGACACATCAAATCAGTCCGACAGTAGCTAAGCACCTCCACCTCACAAAAGAGCTCCGGCTAACTACTCCCTGAACGGTTGTTGCCCTTCTGTAAGTGAGTAGGTTGTCAATAAGCGAGTTGCTGTGATAAGTGGTATCGCGAGGGCAGTATTCCTTGTACAAAAGGCGTTTACAGACTACGGTAATCACGTCATCGCTATCCGACACTGTGTAAAAAATCCCGTCTATACATATTCAGAAGGCTGATTGTAAATTACACAGATATATGATTAAATCCAGCTCACTTCCTGCCATATCACTGGCGGTGACCATAAACAGTAGAGCAGGTTTGCGGCAGATTCCGATGACGCGGCGCACTGCGTAATATTACGTCGTGCTCTCCATGGGTTTACCAGAACATAGATCTTTAAGTGTAAACCTTCAAATATTGATTAATCCTTAACATTGATTCCCGCGTTTAAGAGCAGCGATAATCTAGTGGATAAAGAACCAGTCTACTAACAGATTGGTCCTTGATTCAAAACAAGGTGGATGCACCACTAAATTTCTATTCTCGGATTTATGTACACATTTGTAATTATCACGTGCTCGGCGGTGTAGGAAATCAGCACGTCCAAGAAATGTGTTTCGAAAGCCGTGTAACCTAAATGAAGAAAGGTCTCATTTACCTCTAAGTTGTGCAGGTCTGATGGCCGTCGTTCCATATCAAAACAGTATTTTCTTCATCACATCTGCCGATATATCCAGCGTTTCTCCCCAATCCTTTTGGATTGGTAAATGGGGTAACGCCAAGAAGGAAAAGTTACCATTGATTCACGCGAATTCCTTTTAGAAATAAGAGCCAGGAGCCGGCAGGCGTATCTACGAGTATGTATATCTTCATACCAAATCCCTTGCAGTGTAAGCTCTCCATCTCCTCACGTTCGATAGTTCCTAATGCATTGACACCGCGGCAGCTGAGTCTTGATTTTCCTCGCCTTTTACACCCTTCTAGTTTCACGGTGTATAACTGGTCCATAATTCTTTTCTCTTGCATTAGTTTTACATATTCCAATCAACGGAGCATGCCTCTCAACTCAAAACCGGACATTATCTCAGACTTTCTTCCATCATCATCGCAAACTCCGTCTACATGTATATACTACAGATTTCGCGTAACGCTCGCATCTCGACTGCATTTATTCCACTTCAAATTTTATGTGTAAAGTTTGTGATGGTAATATTTTCTTTACTATCTCTTTACCATTGTAAAGCCGCAATCTATTAAAGCAGTATTCGAGGATATGGTTTCCATCAAGCAGGTCGTTTTCTCAAAACTTACGCAGGCTTCGCTCGGTCGGCCTTGACCATCGCGCATAGAATAATAGTATATGACACAACTGTTCAGCGGAACATAGCACCAATGTTGCCCGTGGTCATCGACCCCGCCCACACTGTTAACACCCGCTTACCATGACGTATAGCGCTGGCCGGCCTTGGGCACACGAATCTTGTGTGTACTTACCGTTCAGAACCTCTCATTATAGACTGTTATTGCAACACGTTTCTCTATGTTATACAACTGAGTCCAAATAATATATACCTGGACAATCGATTGCGCTCCTCTCCCGTTCGATACATCCCACATCGAAACCATATCGAATGTACCAGTCACATAGTGGTAGAGAATACTTAAATAGCATTAAATCAGCCGTTCTACATCTTTGTGCAAAAATTTTAAATAAATAAAATTTCCCGAGCTGAACATTAGTTTGGTGTTCACTAATGTCGTGATAATCTTGCCAACCAACAACTAATGTACACATTTATTAAACTCAACAAATACCTGAACGATGATTTAATCTTATTAACTTACGTACGATGACATTGTAAACAAACTATTTTTATATAGTTTTTACGAGAAATTAGATTTGGAGAAGAAAATGTAACGAGATTCTTCGAAGACCGGGGAGCGATGTGATTTGGCAGACGCGGACTCTGGGCCAGATTATAAATAACGCGGCTGACACTGTCAAAGTCAAGGAAAATCATCTCATTGTCGTCTAGATTATACGCTGAATTGCTAGGAAAATTAATGGTATGTATGTATCTTCTGTGGTTCGTACAGATTAACAAAGTCAAACACTATTAGCAGTGCCGTGAGTGGTTTTAAACGAAATTGCAATCGGTAAGACTCTATTTTAGGGTTCCGTGCCTAAAATGAAAAACGGTAGCCTTATAGGATCACTTTGTTGTACGTCTGTCTGTCAAAACCCTTTTTCTCAGGGACGGGTGGAGCTATCAAGCTGAAATTAATATCAAGTAGTCAGGACTGTAATTCATTCGAGCAGTGAAAAAAACTAACTTCTAAGTCAACGTAATCTAAAGATACGGCTGTTTATGCCTCGTTGATGCGCAGATTTTGACACTTGTAAGGGAATCAAGAAAAGGGTACTTCCCTTTGACCTAAAATCATAAAATTTGTAGTTGTTCCATCACAAATAAAAAATACTTTTTTGCAACAATAATTTGCGAAAATATATTTTTACGGAACCCTCAGAGCCCGAGTCGGACTCCCACTTGACGGCTTTTTTTATCCAACGTTGGGAGACATATAACCATACGGCCCATCCGACGTTACCGTTATTTAGCGGTTACGTAGCCTATGAAAGCTTGTAATAGATTAAGTATTATTTATTACGATTTACGACGAGCTCGGTGGCTCAGTCGTGAATGACGCGACTTTGACACCAACGCTCGTGGGTTCGATTCCCGCACATGGCAAACATTTGTGTGCATGAACATGTCTGTTTGTCATGGTCTGGGTATTTTCTATGTATAATAAGTATGTATTTACAAAAAAAAATGTATTTACGTATGTTTATCAGTTGTCTAGTACCCATAACACAAGCTTCGCTTACTTTGGGGCTAGATGGCGCTGTGTAATTTGTCCGACAATATTAATATTTAATAATATTTAATTTATTTATTAGTTAGATTAAGTATAGTTATTATAATCACTAGCGCGATGCCACCTCTGCTGCTAACACAGAAACTCCTTCGGAGCTTACGAATTACCTCACTCACACGCAGGACCACAACAACCAGGGGGTTAGAGGTCTGAGGGTATTGATTTATGGCTGCGGTTTTATGTGAGCTGGAGGTACTTCCCTAGGCTGCTTTGATACGCCCTACCGCCCAGACCAATACAAACAGACATGTTCATGCACATAAATGTTTGTCCAGTGTGGGAATCGAACCCACGAGAGTTGGTGTCAAAGTAGCGTAACAGCGCGTTTCACCACTCCGCCACCGAGGTCTTCAAGATATTTTTAATTTCTTTGGTGAAATGCCGTGGCTAAAATTTGTATTGTTTCTTATGGGTCTTTCTACATAGTAGTAAGATTAGATTGCCTGCATTGGCTGCGTATTATTGCGTGAAGTGTTACTTGACTAATTACATTCATTGATAAATTGTATAATGTGAGTGTTACATTTATCTACTATTTAAGTAAATAAAATCTACTATCGTTAATCTTGATCTGTTGCCTATTTTAAATTATCAATGGCAAAACAGTAAATGGGGGCAAGTGATTACTCTGTTTTTCGATCCAAACTCAGTCTCAACTGTACAAGGTACCCTAACGAAAGTCTAGCGAAAGAGATGTTCTCCTAGAGCATAGCTGTATTTGATAAGAGACAGCCCCACCGAGGAAGTACCTACTCGTACCTCGCCCTTCTACAAGACGGCAGCTAAATTAAAATTCCTTACTGGCAGCAGACTGGTAGCAGCAGAGGTGGAAGAGCCCGCGAGCCATTCTTTTTCTGATATATTCATGGGGGTATGGTAGCCGTTTCATGTCGTCTTCGTAACCTGATTTGAACATTGCTATGTCCATAAAAATATATAATAAGATCCCACAAATAATTAAGAACTTAAATAGTGACATGCAATTTATAAAACATTTAAAAATATTTTTAATAGACAAAGCCTATTACAATTTGAATGAATTTCTAAATGACATAATAAAATAAATTAATAATTTTCAATTATTTATTGACTGTTTTTTTTATATATCTTTTTTTTTGATTGGTTAATTTAATTTAAAATTATGTTCTGATTTTAATGGATTTGGTTTCCTCCTCTCTTCTATTGCAGTGCCCATCAGGGTCCATAATGATCTGTGTTTTTCTTATTTACACCACCTATGTATGTAACATTATGGAAGCAATAAAGACATTTGATTTGAAACATCAGGCGGGCCTATTGTTAGTTTGTTGTGAAACACTATTTAGAAACTGCATTAGCATAGAACAATGAATACTTGATAATGTTTTAGACTATTTGTGTTATCTTCACGCTAAGGAGGGTAGGCTGGGAGAACCGAATGTCACATTGCCCTTACACGTCTCATTTACTTCTATTTTCGTCGTAGAGTGAGAGCACAAGTAATGTTTATCTATTTACATTTTAACGGCACGTCCCTGAAGCGGAAGAGAGAACCGAGCACCATAGGAGGCGGCACTACAATTTTCGCTCGTTTCCGATATCAGTAATATAATATATGCATGAAGAAACCTTGAGCCTCTATTTAGAATCCGGAGTAATTACTGCACAAGTCCAAACTGACCAAGGCCGACAGATAATGTGATGTTCGTCAATAGACCTCATTAGCTGACACACTTACGAACAGGTACTAGCGCCGGCCAGCGATGACCCGCCAGACGGTGACTCTGACATACAAAGATAATCACAAAACAATTAATTAGCCTCAATTTTCAAACACCAATGTTCAGTTAAAGTTTGTCATTTCGCAGGAGTGTCTGTAACGCAAACTTATAAGATTTCCTTCTACCTAAAAAAATGTTCTCTTCAAAAAGAACCTACTTTTAATTCTAGTAATTTAATTATTTTATATGTCGTTATATGTATGACTAAATAGATAAAATTAAAGCTTCTCTGCTTGTCCACCGTTTTTCTTTTTGTTTAGTTTGACGAGACAATAAAAACGGAAACACGCAATTTCATGTTGGACTCAAATATTGAAAAATTATATTATAACAATGGTTTGAGTAAGAAGATATGCCAAGATTTATGGGCGCATCCAGCTTTTGCTCTAGTCGGGCAACTCAGGTACAGATACTGTACATTTTCATATTACAGTATCTTAAGATAACGAGCTATATAATGCAAAAAGAGACTGCAGAGGTTTTAACCAAACTGTGGTTAAAACCTCTGCAGTATGAGGAAGCTGAATACATTCTTAAATATACCGTGTAAAATACATACATTTACAATAGTTCTTTATGTAATTTTATTTAGAAGCGATTTTATTTACTGGTTGTTTAGATAATACACAACAAATAATTTAACCTAACTTGTATAAATACTTAATACATATTTATTATAGATAATACTTTATGCATATACACACCACTCTCACACATTATACACGAGCGCGCATTCGTTCATTTACGCATAGGTACACACCGTACACATATTGTATTCATGGTTCAGTAGAAGAGTGACGTATTACTCGCAATCTCACTTAATTGTTTTATGAACTGGAATTGTATAGATTGCTAAATGTTTTTATTTTACTAACCTAATGACATATTGTTATGGAAGAGCGGCTCTTTCTGGCACAGGTGTTTTGTACACTTAAAAGAAAGAGTCAGCCATTGCTATTGTAAAACTTTGATGGTTAAGAAATAAACATTTTTTCATTTTTTTTTTTTTATGTAAGACGTGGGACCGTACCTATGAAAGGTCATTCAGCCGACTCACTAAAAAACTGCAACTGCACTGCAGCGCGGCGTGTGTCAAAATGCGTCCATTTTGACGTTTTGTTAACGTGGCGGCTGTCAGTACGCTGAACGAAACGTCCTACGACGTTAGTAGAATCGGCCTGCTGGTTTTCGCAGAGTTGTTGAGGTTTGAGTGTTTGAGGTGGCGCCATGTCAAAATCAGTCTTCTTCACGTTATTCAGTTTCGTAATCCATTAAGATTGGCAGGGCTCCGCTACTTAAGACGGAGGATTTGGCGAAGACACCTATTTTTGCATTGAGCGACTGCCGTCATGTGCTCGGCAACGAAAAGAAACATGGGAAAACCCACATGTCAAGAGATTGTATTTTAAAAGACGTGTGACCAAACCAAAGTAAGATCTGGTTTTCCCTCTGGGTTGTGGAGGTCTGACGACAGTCGCTCCATGTCAAATCAGTATCTTCACCAAATCTTTAGGCTTACGTAGCGGACCTCGTCAGTCAACATTTATGATTAAAAAATGTAATAGCGCTAGGAATAAGATATCGAGCGATTTAGAAATGTCCTTAAACGAGCTTTTTTTTACTGTCTGATGAAATAAATTGACGAGCTCGGTGGCGCAGTCGTCAACAACGCGACTTTGAAACCAATGCTCGTGGGTTCGATTCCCACACAGGACAAACATTTGTGTGCATGAACATGTCTGTTTGTCATGGTCTGGATGTTTTAATAGAGATACGGCGTATCACAGCAGCCCGTGTAGGGAAGTACCTCCACCTCACAGAAAACCGCAGCCGAAATAACTACTCCTAAAACGATTGTTGTGTTCCTGCGTGTCAGTGCGGTCACTAGTAAGGAGTTCCTGTGTTAGCAGTAGAGGCATGGTGGCAGATGGCATCACGCGAGTGGTACTTAATGTATTGCAAGCGTTAATAATGACCCGAGCATGTATATTACCGTAACTTAACTATTACAATTAAGATACATTAAGATACCATAATATAAAAAAACACACTTTGTACAAGACATAGTACACACAACTTGAGTAACAAATTAGGTCTTCAACCACAGTGAGTCATCAGGTCAAATGTCCGTAGTCAAATAACAATTCCCTAAAGAGAGTCCTGCAAGTGAATAAGGCTATCAGTAATCTCCTGAATAGCTATTGTGTTAGCAGCGGGACTGATACTCCTTTCAGCCCATGATATTCCAGGGTTAAAGAGGAATTAAATGAAGAAGTGCACGATGGAACGGGCATACAAACATATATACATTCAAAGAAAAGTTTATTTACATAACTCGATCGGTCGACTAATAATTAGAGAGGTATAAAAATAGTGAAAAACATCTTCAAAACTTTAGTGAAGCCATGAGTTCAGGGCAGGGCACCTGACTTACATGGGGCCGATCGAACGGGGAGCTTCATAACACCAAAGTATTATAAACATTTTGAACTGAATAAGTACTAACTTCACCTCTTACATTATGAATTCGATTAAACCACAGCACAAAGTGTCAAGTCAGTTGATAGTATTGAATTCGTCATCACAATGCCGAGAATAATTAATAACAAGAAATCGATGAGTAATATTGTGGGCACATCAAAGGCGACCAACCACCAACCAACGCGCGCTGGCCGCACGCGACGGCTGTTACACGCGGGACCGGCGCTCGTGGTCTTTACCCTTCAACGCTTACCAGTAATAATGGTTCATTGTTGCTAAACTTGGGGAAAACTCATTCAGATTAAAGAGTAACATTGGCTCAAGTAACGGTACCAAGGTTGGATGCCGCGTCAGTGAGCAGTTTTCATTTACATATCAGTTTATCACTGTTCATTTTCTTTTGTTTACACAAATATGTTGTTCCACCATACACATATTTGTATATATATATATTTATATCTCGCTGTTACTGTATTGATTTTATGCAAATTAATTACAATATATATCTACTTGAATAATAATTGTAAAACAAGATTTAGCAGGGAGAGCCAGGAGACCTGTAGCACAGGCGTCAGCCTACTTCGGACTCCTGACTATCACAAGGATTTATTTATCACAATCGTAAAAACTATGTAAACTTATTGTAAACCTTGTGAGCAGCAATTGAAGAATACATATTAACCGGCTATTATTACCGGCTTAATCAATCTTCCTCTTCCATGCTCTTCTAAGCTTAAGGGTTTGGCGAAGATAATGACTTGTACACAGAGCGACTGCCGTCAGACCTCCGTAACCCGGAGAGTTTTGAAATATAATTTCTAGTACTTACATTCGCAAATATGTACATAAACACACGAATTTAGTGGAAAAGGATTCGAACCAGAGGCCGTGCGATGATAGGTAGTCTCTTTATTCACTGAGCTGCCACTGCTCTTGGTGCCAGTCATCAATATGTAGCCCAATACCAGTCGCCGCGTTTCTCAGAATTACTTTGCAACGCATTCGAGAGTAATCACAAGCTAACAAAATATAACTATGTATGGGATCGTTAGTTGTAATATGATAGACGTAAAGGCTATGTAAAAGCTTTTTCAATAATTTTACCTAATTCCTGCGTTGCTTCGAGTGAATAATAGACGAATCACCCATCAGTTACTCACTTTTTAATATTTAAAAGAATATTTTGTTATTCAAAATGGGGAAAATAAAATTTGTCATAAATTCTAATGTTACGAGATTGGTAATAAAATCAAATAAATAGGTAGGTAGATATTATTTGATATATATATAATTGGCACAGCTGTTTGTTTTTTACGAGCTAGATAACCTCGCATCGCAGTATTTACACCTATACGCTTTTAATTTGGTTTCTAAGCAGGTAACACTTTTTATAATTTGTAAGTAAATACCTAAACATTGTCGCCTAATAAAAAAAACATGACTTTTCAATTTTTATTTATCGTTTCTAGCGTTCCGTACCTCAAAAGAAAAAGGGAACCCTTATAAGATTACTTTGTTGTCCATTTGTCTGCCCGTCTGTCAAAACCCTTTATTCAGGGACGGGTGGAGGAAAAAATTCAATTTCTAAGTCAACGCAATCAAAAGATACGGTTATTTTTGCCTCGTTTATGCGCATATTTTGACACTCGTAAGGGAATCAAAGCCAATATTCCTATTGACCTAGAATCATGAAATTTAGTAAGAAGCAATGTTATGTAGCACAAATAAACGAAAAAATCCGAAAACCGTAAATTTGTAGTTACATCACCAAAAAATATGTTTTGTTTCCGAAAATATTTTTTTAGGGTCTCTCGGTGCTAAGTCGGATTCGCACTTGACGGTTTTTTTTTTCTATTTTGCGATTGATGTCATATTGGAGATAGTATGAGAGTATGGGTGACGATTATGAGAGAGCTTCTTACCAAGATTGTGGGTAAAATTTAGTTCTAGCACCCAAAAATACCCGCAAAAAATACAAGTGGTTTAAAATAAATTCAAACATTTTTTGTTGTTGGCCAGCGATATTTTTATGATCTTTCAAAACTAATCTTGCAGAAAATAATTTCATCACCCCAAATGGTAGCCAGGACGAAATAAAGAAATCTATAACCCATTTTCTGTATGTTTCAGAATACACCGAACGGTAACATATCAATCCACAAAGACTCTAATCACACCCAGCCCCTCCTCGAGCCTGACAGAGAAAGACAGGAGCCACCTCTAGCTGGTAAGGATACATTCAATAAGGAACTAAAATAAATTGACCTCGTTCGTAATAACTTTTTAGGTCGTAAAATACTAATGATGTATTTCATATCACGTCGTTTGAAACAAACGTATGCCACATTTGATGTTAAATAGCCTATTAAAGTAAATACGCTATTTACTATCATCTGTTGAAAATACAAGGGAGACATTGCCACAATCACTCCTAATTCACTCCTCCACGAGCTCCTGCTGCCTCATTCATTGGAATACAGCTTCTCCGGAAGTTGTTAGAAGGCTGCATGGACGGTAGAGGGACTTCCCCAGATATATCGCGCACCTAAATCCAAACTGAAGCAAATCAAAAATTGTGAATTTTGAGTTATCCTTGCACTCGGCAATCATACGCAACTATCGAACACAACAGGTTCAGTAAAGGCTTAAACATTCGTTGCTAGATGGCGTTGGCTTTCCTTTGTTTTAACCTATGTCAGTTTCTGCCACTTTATATCATCAGTTGATCTTCGATGATCACAGAGCAGAGCAGTGCATTAGCATAAACGAAAACGAGGGTATTTTGAATTGTTACAGTTTGATAAAAAACCAGTTGAGAATGCGCAAGCTTGCATTGCCAGAGGAACACCTGGCTCGTCAATTATATAAAAATTCAAATTTTTAATTTTTTTATTTTGTCGGCCAGTTTGACCATGTTCCTTAAGAGATAAGAACGGTGTTTCTGAACATTCCTATTCTACTTTCTTATGCTGAATCCGAATCTGAAGTCAAAAATCGAATATTCGAAAAAAAGCGACAGACAAACGCACAGACAAATATATAGAATTCATATAGGAACTGTGTTCCAGAATATACGGGAGTTAATTTGAGTTATTAGACTGTTGGTGAATTGTTCTGTCATATAAGGGGTTAAAGTATGAAAATGCCGATTTGTACTGAAAAATTAAAACTGGTAGTTTTCTAAGATGTAGCATATTTATAGTAGATATAGAGGGTAAATATTTACCCTCATTATCTATAAATTGCTGCCATCTAATCGAAAGTTTATTTATGCCTTTGCGATAGAACTCTGGGGATCTAGATTCGACAAACTGTGTGAAAGCATTTTGTACTGCCTCCTGGGAAGAATTTTTTTTTCCACGTAGTAAATTGTCCAAATCACGAAAAAATAGTAGTCAGTTGGAGCAAGTCTGGAGAGTATGGTTTCTAACTGCAGCTCCTGTAGAGTTACAACGGTTTCTCGAGCAGTGCGCGGTCTTGCGTTATCATGGAGCAACAATGGTGAAGATCTGTTCACCAATTGGGGCTGTTTCACAGATAGTTTCGCCATCATCGTTCGAAGTTCAGCACAGTAAACATCTGCTGTTATTACTTGACCAGACCTGAGAAAGCTATAGTGAATAACGCCATGAAGAGACCACCAAACAGTTACCATTACCTTTTTATTGGTAAGCTATACTTTAGGGCACTGTGGCGACGTTTGACCTAGGGTCAGCCAATGCATTTTTCGCATCATATACATTTAGCGTAAAGAATCTACTTTTCGTCACAATTCCATCCAATAATCTTTCATTTCTGTACCGATACAACAAGACAATACAAGTTTCAACACGCGTTTCTTTCTGCAGATCAGTCAAATCATTAGGCACCCATTTTTCAAAGTTTTTTATCTTATTGATTTGATGCTAATGAGCCGTTATTTCCTGGATAGTTTGATTTGGATCGGCTTCCACCATCTCCTTCAATTCAGGGTTATTCACCTGTGTAGGCGGTCTTCCACGTAGTTCATTCTTATGGTCGAAGTTTAATATTGTTAGGTCTAAAGTTATTATAATGATGTAGTCGTTAGATTGCGGCGTAATAACACAGAAGCGAACAGAAACTCTAACTCTTGTCTATCCAGAAGTCTAGAGTAATATGCTCCATGGGTATGAGTGTTAAAAGATAAACATAAATCAACACCGAAATTCTTTCAAAGAATTAAAGCAATTTCACACTATCTTCTACTTTGAACTGGTAGAATACGTTTTTTTTTTCATCGGAAGGCATTCAATCATACGGCCCACCTGATGAGTGTTTATTAGAACTATGAACGTTTGCCTCCTTAGGAGCGTAACCTCAATCGTTCGCACAGAACAACAAGTTCAAGGGATCATTTGTTTTACTAGTTGTTTTATATCCCTCAGGGCCTGAGATCGATGACTTGGACGACGATAGACCTGTCCACAACGGTTCGTACCCTGGGATAGACGACGGGCTGCTGGAGCCCGAACTTAAGAAAGACGAAGGGCACAACCACGAAGGTAATTTTGTTAGATTGAAGTTTTAATGAGTGAAAACCAATTAAGTATACTATTTGACGAATGAGTTACAATACTAAGGTATTATAAAACTCATTCGTCATAAGTTTGTGTATGGGAAACCACAGCTTTAGGCGGCGGTGATGAATGCTATGACTCTCTCCGCTTGTGGGTTTTCGTGCACCATCCGTGTTACAATAATGGCCGCATGTTAGGGTTTTTATGCAAATAAGTATATGATTCGTTGCATAAGAAGCGACCAGCGTCACCAATGAACGCTTGCAATGATAGGAGTATCGTTCGTCGCCATACGATTTGTTAATGCAGTAACTTTTCATGACTTCACTGGTTTTAGTCAATTTTTTAATTTAACTCCATCATCATCCGAGTGGTATTCCCGTTGCGTTTGACGCTTTTTCTTCGAAGCCCGGGGTCCGCTGATTATTGAACTATATATATATAATATTATACATACATTTCCGTACATCGTGACCTCGGTTATCACTATCATTAGCTTGTAACAATGTGTATTGTTTTATGTGTTGATAATTACTACGTTATATGTTCATTTTGGGCAGATGTGTCACGCGGCGATAATACACATCCTCAATGTTATCTCTGAATAAAAGTCTTTACTGTTTACTTTGAAGAGCAGTATAGCTCAGTGGTGAAAGAACCGACTTATTAACGACTAATTAACCCTGGTTCGAATTCTGATAGGTATAGGCATGTACCGCTAAATTCTTGTTTTATGTACAGTTTCGTAATTATCATTTGCTCAGCGATGTAAAAACGTCGTGGGTAAACCCTGTCTGAAGGGGAGTGTTGGTGGTAAGACGTCTCCATAGCCACAATTTCACAGCCACAGCCAGGCTTCATCACGCACAAAAAAGAAATCAGCAATTTATAAAGTTTACACTCTTGCCGTGTATTTCAAAGCGCTCAGTATAATAATAATAAATATTTATTTCTCCTATATGGTCACAATTGATGTCCCCTGGACAAGGTCACGGCGGCTATACAACATTGCATCAAGCTTCTCAAAGGGGCCTCTACGCGTTGGATCCTTATCCCCGCGCATGCCTATGAAATGACCGGGATAATACCCGTGAATCAAAATAAAATAATAATAATAAATATTTATTTCTCCCATAAATTGTACAAGAAACAGAATATTACACATTGCTTTGTTCATAGTTATGAGAGACTTGTGCCTAAGCTAGGCAAGCCTGTATTTCAGGACACCAGCCCTCCACCCTAGGTTATTTATTGGCTTAGTGAAACAATATTCCGATTTCAGTAACATTACTTAAATGAGCACAGAAAAAAAAAAGTAAAAGTGCCACTAACTAGATTTCAGTATCTGTTTGGTGAGATGAGAGTCAATGTGTGAATTGTGAAGGTTTGTGTTGTTGCCACGTTGCATATGTTTAAGCTGTACATTGATTTATTGATCACTATATTCAAAGCTAAGAAGTTATGACTATATATGCGTGTAATGTGTGTCGCATTGAGAGTGTTCATATGTTGATGCTTCCATTTTTATATACATACATGTATATAAAAAAGCTTGCTTTGTTTGTTAAATCGATTGTGCACGTGAATGTATGGAGACCTGGTGAAACGTTTTTGCGTAGTAAATAAACTCTTCGCTACGGTGAGAGGGGCAAAACGCGCAGCTCCTATTGGCTAGTTCATCAGTTTAACAACCCAAACAAAATAGCCGATTTTAAACGGCCATTGAAAACCATTCTTAATTTTAATCCATTATGATTGGACGGGTCCACCAACTAAGACTTTACTTTTTTTGTAAGATTTGGCGATACTGATTTCGATATGAAACCACTGCCGTTTACCACCATTAGGTTAAGACACAGTATGTAATTTCTTGGATGTGTGCGTTTCTTCATGATGTTTTCCGTCACCGCGAGCGAGGGATAATTACAAACATGTCAGTCAAGTCCTAAAACACGAACTTTGTTGAGTTTCAATTTTTTTTCTTATTCAACGTCGGGAAGCATACGAGCATACGGCCCGCAAAGACATTCACACAGAGCAATATTGTGCATACGCTCACACGGTTAGCTTGCAACCCTTATCACATCGGACGTGGGCTGCGGTTTGAATGATAACTACACACGATGGTGATAAATACAAATAAAAGATAAATATTTTTTACGAGCTCGGCGGTTAATAACGCAGCTTTGACAGCCACGCTCGTGGGTTCGATTCCCACACGAGACAAACATTTGTGTGCATGAATATGTGTATTTGTCTTGATCAGGTTGTTTTCAAGAGAGGTAGGGTGAACCAAAGTAGCCCGTCTAGGCGAGTACCTCCACCTCACAAGAAATCGCAGCTAAATAACGCACTGGAGGGTTGTTCTGTTCCTGCATTTGTGTGAGGTCCAAGTAAGCTCCTAAGGAGTTGCTGTGCTAGTACCAGAGGTGGAATCGCGCGAGTGATACTTAATGTATTGCAAGCGTTTATAGGTTACGGTAACCGCTTTTCATCAGTTGGTCCGTATGCTTGTATGCCTTCCGACGTTGTATAAAAAAAAAATTGAAATAATCGCTAATTACTTGGATCTACTTATCTTGTGAAATATCTCCCCCCAGCGTCGAGATATTAAACGGTTTGGAGGATTTCTATATCTAATTGAAGTTTCAACTCACATAACAATTAGTATTATCATAATAATTATGTATGTATATGTATGTATGTATGTATGTATGTATATCTTCACGCCAAGTCCCTTGCGGGGTAGGCAGAGAGAACTGAGCGCCATAAGACGCGGTCCTTGCATACTTCACTCGCTTCTATGACATTCATAGCTCTTTTCATGCACGCTCGCCGGTTCCTGGGGCTTCTGACATCACCTTCTTGTAAAACACGACCAATTTGGTCATGGTAGGTTAGTCTCGGCCTTCCTCGGCTCCTACATCCTTCCACTTTTGCATCGTATATCTGTTTCGTCATTCTTTCGTCCCGCATTCTTTCTACATGTCCGAACCAACGGAGCATGCCCTTTCTTATCTTAACACCGACACTCTCTTTTAGACCAACTCTTTCTCTCACGTCTTCGTTACGAACGCGGTCAGCAAGCGTTATGCCACAAATTTTGCGCAATGCTCGCATCTCGACCGCATTTATTCTACTTTCATGCTCTATCTGCCATACCCAGCTCTCACTTCCATAAGTTAGCGTTGGTATTAGCACCGCGTTGTGTATAGCGAGCTGTGCCTTCTGGCTTAGATTTCGGCAGCCTAGAAGGTTACCCAACGCTCCATTCACCCTATTCCCGGCACTCACTCGTCTCTCCACATCAGCGGTGTACCTTCCATTGCTGCTAAAAGCACTTCCAAGATATACAATCTCATTCACTTGCTCCAACACTACATCATCAACCATAATCCTAGTGTTCGTTCTGGTTGTCTCTCTTTCAAATACCATTATCTTGGTTTTCTTCGCATTCAATTGTAAGCCTTTCTTCATACAATCATCTTTCATTGTTGTAACTAGTGTTTGCAGTTCGGATGGTGATTCTGCTATTAATGCCGCATCGTCTGCATAAAGCAGGCAGTTGACCACTGAGTCACCCATTCGCATTCCCACATTCATATTTCTTATTCTCTGAAGACAACTGTCCAGATACAGGATGAACAGCCGAGCCGACAGCACGCATCCCTGTCTGACACCAATGTTGACATCAAACCAGGGCGACAAGCTGCCGTCCACCCGCACACATGCTGTACAATCCTCATAAGTGGATTGCACAGCACGGAGTAGGTCACCGTCAACCCCATATCCGGGCAAAATGTTCCAGAGATTCTTTCGCACGACTCTATCAAATGCTTTCTCAAAGTCCACAAAACCGCAGAAAACCTTCCGGTCCAAAGCCAGATGCTTCTCTACGATGTTGCGGAGTGAAAAAACTTGATCCGTACATCCTCTACCGCTTCGAAATCCACCCTGTGCTTCCCAAAGCATTCCATCGGATTTCACTCTCATTCTCCTTTCAATGATTTTTCCATACACTTTAGCTGCTAAGCTGATCAAACTGATGGCCCTATAGTTGGCGCAGTCCATACGTGAGTCCTTGCCTTTATACAAGGGCACGATGACTGCGCGTCTCCAATCGCTCGGAACCCTTCCGGTTCTCCAGCATAATTTGCTCAAAAACCAGAAGGCGTCCCTAACGCAGGTACCACCTAGCTTGATCATCTCAGCTGTTACCATATCGATTCCCGCTGACTTTCCATCTTTCAAACTTCGTATCGACCATTCAATCTCATCCATAGTAATGTCTTCATGGTACGCTGGCACTGCCGAGTCAATCACAGACTCATTCACAATGCCAGCGTCATGGACATAATCATACATTTCTCTAAAATATTCACTCCACCGTTCTAACACTTCCTGAGTGTTAGCAAGAATGCCACCAGCTTTACATCTTATCTTGTCCATTCTGGATGCTGACGAACCACTTCGAGACTTCTTTACCTCTCTCCAGAAGAGTTTGGTATTTGCCTCGAAGTTCTTCGTCAGCTTCTCTTCCTCAATCATATGTAGTCTTTCACGCTTCTCTTTCACTAAAGCTTTGGAGTCATTCTTGCATCGACGGTATATTTCTTTCTTCATTTCTTTCATACCATCACTCTGGTGCAAAGATGATACGTAATCCAGCCACGCTTTCCTCTTTTTTTCCACGGAGGATTGAACCTCCGCATCCCACCAGGCATCTCCTCTTAGTATTCTACGTCTCTTTGCGCATCCACATGCTTCTTTCGCACTGTCCACCATACTTTCTTTCAGAACTTTCCAACATTCGTCTACATCTGAGTCGGAAAGACTCGCATTCGCAAGTCTTTCACTGACTAGACGTACATACGTACTCCTCACACTTTCATCTTCCAATTTTTCACTTCTTATTCATTCATAATAATTATTTCGACCTATATTCGTCTACTGCTGTACATTGGTCTCGAGAGAGCCGCCTCCACCTGAGTCACCTGCATCCATCGGCTCTACAAATCTCTTGAGGTCGTTGCTGCATCTACTGAATCATCCCACACAGCGTGTACCAGTACTGAAACGCCGTTGAGAATCTTTCACCCCAGCGGATGTTGATTGTTCACGAGGAAACCCAGACGTCCAAGAATTTACATTTCAAAAGACGTGTGATCTAAGAATGATCTGGATTTCTCTCTGGACTGTGGAGGTCGGACGGCAGACGCTCCATGTAAAAATCAGGTCTTCGCCAAATCCTTAGTCTTAGGTAGCGGACCCCGCAAATCCTAATGAGCCAATCTAAGAAGAAGGTATCGATGTATGTATACAATATCCTTATTGTACAAAGTAATTAGTTTTCTTACTAATTGTATATGAAACTGATATATACAAGCCCTTTTTATGGTCAACTAATATACCATTGTACTTAGTAAACAAGGCACCGATAGGTTGCGTAATCACAGTCATTGCAGACAACAAATTGTGTACATATTTTCAATTCGTAAATTAAATTAGGTGCGTACTGGTCGCAGTAAATACGAGTGACATCATGCTCGGAGCTGCGACCCACGTATCAGAAATACAACAAAAACATTTCAACTTGACGACTAGATAAACTCGGCAGCTACAGTCTGGGCTTGAACTTGGCCAACAGAGTTCAATATTATGACGAATTTAAGATCTAAACATAGCTACCTAGATCCTACTCAAACTGAACTTCATAATACTCGTAATTATTATGTATTATTTGCTACAATATTCATGTTGTTAACAGTGTAGGAGTAGTGATAACCCAGTGGATGAAGAACCGACCTATTGACCAACTGGTCTCGGTTCGAATGCTGGCGTCTACCACTAATTTCTTGTTTTCATATTTACATATTTGTTGAAAAGATCGTGAGGAAACCCGAACGTCCAAGAAATTTTACTTCTAAAGACTCGCCTAATAAAGATCTGGTTTTCCCCCTGCGTTGTGGAGATCTAACGGCAGTAGTGTAGAAATCAGTATGTTTACCAAACCCTTATTCCTAGGCAGCGGACACCGGCAATCCTAATGGATTAGGAAACGGTACCGCCAAGAAGAAACATGAAATTGTCTGTAAATTTAACTTCCGTAAAATAATAGCTGAATAAATAGACAAATAAATATGTTATGGCTAGTTACCCAGCGACATCAAATCAAAAGACCTCGAAACTTGTACTATGGGTCCTTGCGTATGAGTATGGTATGGTTATAGGAGACATCCAGACTAAGACCGAGGTCACACGTCTTTAGAAATATAATTTCTTGGTGTGTGTGTTCCCGATGTTCTCCTTCACCGCCGAGCAGGTGATAACTACAAATATGTCATAAATCCAAATGGACGAATTTAGTGGTACACGCCAGGATTTCTACCGGGGACCAGTTCGCCAAAGAAAAGAAAGGAAAAGGAAGACAACAGGCATGTTCCTTATCCACTTGGCTAACACTGTTCTGTTCAAGCAATTTGGTCTACATATATTTATTTGCTTCCGCTACCAATTAGTTCATAATTATGGAAA
This sequence comes from Pyralis farinalis, assembly GCA_947507595.1. Lineage (NCBI taxonomy): Eukaryota > Metazoa > Arthropoda > Insecta > Lepidoptera > Pyralidae > Pyralis > Pyralis farinalis. The sequence goes on from OX382275.1 coordinate 1,868,367, forward strand.
ATATGTTGTTTTAACGCTTAGAATCTACGGCCCCTGAGGAGGAATAATGTAGTGGCCAGACCAAGGTCGCAAACAGGAGCAGATCCGCCGTCCAGACTGCAACAACCTTATCTTCAGTTTCAAAAGCCGAAGTGACTACAACAGTCGAGGCAGCCCTTCCTGTTATGAATCCGAGACAAGCGCTGAGGCGACCGTAGCAGCAACGATGACGGTTGCATATTAACCACAGTTCCGTTAAAAAACCATTTTATGTCTTTTTGGTTTATCGTAAAATTTTCATCAACGCAATGAAGAGTCAAAATCTGACCATGTACAAAAAACTAAACATAAATAAAGCCGTTTAGTGAAATATATTTAAATAGCTTTTTAAATAATCAAAAATTTTATATGAGGACAGTGATAGGTCAGTGGATAAAGAACCGGCGTATTAACAGATTGGTCCCCAGTTCGAATCTGGGTGGGGGTATGTATCACTAAATTAGTATTTTCGTATTTATGAACACATTTGTGATTATCACTTGCTCGGTGGTGAAGAACAACGTTGTGGGAAACCCGCACGTCCCAGAAATTATATTTCGAATAACGTGTGACTCAATCTAAAACAGGTCTGGTTTCCCCTCTGGGTTGTGGAGCTCTGACGGCATTCGCTCCATGTAAAAAGCAATACCTTCGTCAAATCCTCAGGCTTAAGTAGCGGATCCCGCCAAATCTAATTGATAGGAGTACGTGATAACGCTAGGAAACAGAAAGAACAATTTTATACGGAATCACTTCGGGACCGACAGCAACAGTTCGATCCACTGCAGTCTGCTGAACCCTTTCCCGAATGAACAGACGTAAAACACACGCAAACACAGAATCTTCTTTTTTGAACACCGACTATAATCGCCGTTCTATGTTTAGTGAACAGACGTAATTTATCAACCAATGTTGGTATTACGTTGCTTCGAGACATGACGTCACGCATGTACCTAATTAGCATAAGTAGGTACATACTTAGAAACGTATTTGAAACAGCATGTAATTATCAGCTAAGTTGTGGTTAGTGGCCACGTAAGATAACGTAATAGTTTACATTCTTAGCCCAAGATTTGTTGCCATGTTTAGTTGAAGAAAGACTTGCAATGGCTTAATTAGCTGCGTAATAAACGGAGGAGTTTCTAAGCCTTACAGAAGATCATGCATAATTTACTGAATGGTTTATTGCATTCGAGCGAGTGTGTCACAAAAGAAGTTACTGTAGCTGGCTACATTAGCAGCGAAGGTGGCAAGTGTACAGTACTCCTCGTATAGCAAGCGTCAATATAGTGTAATCTAATCGAATCAGATGCGTCGTATGCTATGTCAATTGAAACCACGTAATGGTAACCAACCACCTAGTCGTTTAATCCTCCTGTGGTGATGCTTGTTTGCCACCCGAAAACGGCATATTTCGGGTGACATAACATTTAAGGTCCTCCCGCCCCCCTAAATAGCGAAAAATTATCTTAAAATCATAGTAAAGTCCTTAATATCAATATTATGCACAATGTCGGGGGGCACATGCATGCAGCCCACCTGATGTAAAGCGGTTCCATAGCCCATGAATGCTTGCAACACGAGAAGTAGGTATCACTCGCGCGTTGCCACTCTAGCTGCCAACAGTGCTACTAAGAACTTACTGGTAATCTCACTCACTTATACAACGAACCTAAGAGTAGTTGTTATTTGGCTGCGCTTTTCGGTAAGGTGGAGGTACTTCCCCGGTTTGATTGCTTTAAAGTGCCTTACATCTTAAAAACACCCAGGCCAAGATAAACAGACTTATTCAAGCACACAAATGTTTGGCTTGTCCAGGAATTGAAGTCACGAGCCTCGGTGTCGAAGTTGCCCTTGCTGACTACTCGACTACAGAGTTTATACAGTATTACATTATTTGCGCTGTATTTAAATTATGCATATTGTACAAGTTACGAGTATTATGCGCTGCGAGCATTGCCTCCCATTATGACGAGGCTGCTCACAGGCTGTATAAGGTATTAATGCGGACACGTCATTCGCCCGTCGCTGACGGCAAGCCATGTCTGACTGCCGAGTTCCGTCTGCACACAAAGGAACAACTCTAGAGTCAGAGTATTGCGATTATAAATTAGTTTAAAGAACGCATAAAATATAAAATACCGTTCGATTATCCTTCCATACTTATTTGAACAAGCAATTCTTGTATATATATATTTTTTTATTTTTCGTGTATCTCGAATTCGGCTCTAACGATTTACGTCAAATTTTGTCTTTAAATACGGTTGCGCTTTTTATGTTTTACACAGAAATATACTAGCTATTAGGATTGTGCTCAAAAAGGTAAAAGTGGTACATGCATATTCGTTAAAAAGACAATGGAAACATAATCATTAGATAACGTACTAACGCGCCTGGCCACTACTTTTTATTCTGAATGTTGTGGTATAGGAGTAGGAGGGGGTAGGTTTACCAGAGGGAGACTTTGTACAAAAGTCGTCTGCGTGGGTACCTCTGTCTCACCTATTTCTACCGCCAAGCAGCTATATTTATATAGCTGTGTTCCGGTTTGAAGGGTGAGATATGGCAGAGAAATTACTAGGTACTGTGGCGAAACAGCCTTAGGTCACAAGATTGGCAGCGCGCGAGTAACATCCCCGTGGTGTTGCGAGCGTCAACAGGCTGCAGTGACCGCTTACCATCTAATGCTGGCCGCATGCTTGTTTCCTAATCTAGTTGTATAAAAAAAGTAGGCATGAACCTTATAGTAATTGTTATTTATAGAATTCCAAATAGAAATAAATCGCATACCCGTCTCTTTTTATATAAACTAGATATTCTACTGCAACAACTTACAGAAAAATATAAAATGATAAAATAGTAATATGTGGGGATTGGAGCATAGACACTCGTTAAACAATTCCATATGAAATCACATATTATAACGACAAAGAGAAATAATCCGTGTATTGACCACATTGCTGGAAACCGAAAAGATGTTATTGTTGAAATCCACTGCCTGGGGCTTGCGGATCACCAATCAGGACAAACAATCGCTCTAAAAGTAAATACAATCAAAGCAGTCACGCCTTGGTTCAAGTATAAAAGGGATTACAGTGACACTAATATAAAAAAAAATCTAATTCCATTGGTGTACTATCTTTTAGTGATGTATATAATTGTACTGCAGAAGCATTTGACGTGTACAGTTGTTTTATGACTTATGTTTCCTAATAATTAAGGTGAAATTAAACAATAGAGCTTCGAAACTATAACATATTACGAAAGGGATAAAAAAGTGAAGCAAACACAAACGTAAATTGTTTTTGGAATATATTCATACACATTTAAATAAAAAACAACACAAAAGTAAATTTAATAATTATACAAATATTTAAAAAAATGTTTGCGTGCAGCTCAGAGAATAAATAATAAAAAAATATAATAATACTAATTTTACAAAATGGAAATAATCCAAATGCTATTTGGAAACAGATATCTGCATCAATAAAAACAATCGCTTTGACATAAATTAAATTAATTTAAAATTTGTAACAATTTTAATAACTATTTTATTATTTAACTAAAAGCATTCTACTCAAAATAATAAAAATATTACTAATAGAAATACCACTCATAAATCTAATCGTAAAACAAATTATTTGCAACCTGTAGATAAAGATGAAATATATACAATTATAAAAAAAATAACTCCAAATCTTGTGGATATGATGGTATTACAAAAAAAATTTAAAACAGTGCGCTACAATTTTAAGTAGACCAATAGCCCATGTTATTAAGTTATCCTTTCTCCAAGATCATTTTCCAGAGGCAAGATATCTGTGGTGAAACCACGGCCCAAAACAGGACAAAGTGGACCCTTTCAACTTTAGGCCCATAACTTTAGTCCCAATTATGTCAAAAGTTATGGAAAAAGCAATGTGTACTAGACATAACGCCTTTATAAATGAATGTAATATTTTATGCAGCATTATGTGGTTTTTCTCCTTCTATTTTATTTTTACATGCAATTTGATCTAACCTGCTTTGTGTGCTTCCGCCACCAATTAGTTCATGCGGCCTAGCGCTGGCCGGCACCCACCCACTACCGTTAGTAGATGCAACTCGCCGACGCTGCCATGGCTGCTCCGGTAGTCTCTACCTCGGCTGCTGCAGTCGTTCGTCATCTGGAACAGAAACCGTATGCCCCCACCACCGTCGCTGCCAACTACTGGAGCAGCCATGGCAGCGTCGGCATGTTACATCTACTAACGGTAGTGGGTGGGTGCCGGCCGGTGCTAGGCCGCATGAACTAATTGGTGGCGGAAGCACACAAAGCAGGTTAGATCAAATTACATGTAAATTTGACTTTCGCAAAATAACGCCTGAATCTATTAACTATTTCAAATGCAATAAAGCTTTACATACCATTTACGATAAAAAAAATTAACAAGTAAATAATACAAAATTCTTAGGTTTCTTTATTGACGCACATCTAAATTGGAAAGAGCATACAAATCATAAAAAAATAGATCGTTTCGTTTATGCTCTGCGGAGCATTAGACAAACAGTATCCATAGAAGCTGCATTCCAAGCATATTACGATTACATACGTACGCGTGCGAGCACGCTGAACACATTCATGACATTGTTAAGATCGCTATATGTATTGATGTACCTACTCATCTATACCTACATATAAATAAAATTGAAGTGTCTGTCTGTGATAAAGCCTTTATTTTAAGCTCATATTATTATTTTCACGTTACCAAAGCCTAAATACGCATTTTTAACTTTTTGTCTGTCTGTTTGTTTGTCCGGGTAGAGGACTGTTCAGAGCAGAATATAGGGTACTTTTTATCCCGTAAATATTTAGGGTTCCTGCGTAAAAAATGAAAAACTGTTAAAATTAGGGGGAAATATCTTTCCCCTTCGGGGGACTTTGCAATTTTATTTTTATTATTTTCATAGAATACGTATTTTTTTGTAACATAAAATAACTACGCATTTCTTATATAATATAAATAAAATACATATACATTGCCTCCTGTAAAGGTCAATAGATGGCGCTGTATGAAAATTGAAGCGCTCTATGGTTGCATCTACCTACAACCCTGAACTTTGTTTTTTTTAAACAGAAACAATTTCATGTCTACAGAGAAATAAAGGCTACTATAAAGCCCAAATCACATGCGTGCGAAGCCGCGGGCTTCCGCTAGTTAGAAATAAATTATGATTATGTGATTATTGCGCATTTGGTGGCACGGTGCGCTATGACAATCACATAGGTCGTCGATTCTAATCTCACTGACAGCGCTCTCTTTTTGCACGTCTTTGACTATTACTTTGAACATGTAATTCGTGTATATAAATGTCACAAATGTCGTTGAGCGAAGCTCCGGCCTAGGTACTTAATTTTAACAAGCAATTTTTTGTATATATGACGCGAAAGACGTTAAATAAATAAAAAAGCTTCTAGTACCCGACTACAGCGCCACCAACCGGGTCCAATTGTGAATGTAAACCATCCGGGGATCCACTGAACACACACAAAAAAGTTGATCAATATCGGTCTAGCCGTTTAAGAGGAGTTCAATGACATACTCGTACAGAGGTATATTATATTTTTGTTTGTAGTTTGATAATAATTAATAACGCTACAACAACGCTCGTGGGTTCGAATCCCACACAGAACAAACATTTGGATGTTTTAAAAGAGGTAGGGTTCATCAAAACTACCCGTCTTGAGACCTGGTCATGTAACATTTCTCTGCAGGGTTGTTGTGTTCCTGCATGTGAGTGAGGTCACCAGTAAGCCGTTAACAGCATAGGCGGCTCGCGCGAGCGATACTCAATGTATTGAAGCGTTCATAGGCTACGGTAACCGCTTTATATTTGTCGGGCCGTATGCTTGTATGCCTACCGATAGTGTATAAAAAAAAGAGCGAAAACGAAAGAAGAAGAAGGGAAGGAGGTATAAATTGAATTGATGCACCCAGTACCTGTCTACAGGAGTCTACAAAAATCCGATTAGAATCGTCTTTACCTTAGATGGAAGCGCTGGCCTGCGGCGTGTCCCGTGTGTACCTTCACTCATACAGACGCTCACTCACACGTTGGCCACACGGAGCTCGAGGACCGGTTTCAAATGATCACACTACATGACATAGCTCCGATGCAAATTTTTGCTTTAATCCTGCTTGTATAAATACCTATTCGACGTCTGTGCGATTTGCGCGAGTAATCTCGCCTTTCTCAATCTGCATTAAAAAGCCAGAATTCCTTATGCATGGCGCCAAAATTATTTACCACATCAACCCTTACTCATCCCACTGCAGGGATACGGTTCTACCTTCAACCGCAGGGGTTTAGAGCATACTCCACCACACTGCTCAAATGCGGATTGGCCAGTCTTTTCAAGCCGCCCGAGGGCCACTGACTTAGCTTCTACTGTCTGTAACTGTCATCTATCGACAGCCGGGACCGACGGTTTAACGTGCCCTGCGAATCACGGAGAAACTCGAGGTAGATAAACCCATCCAGACAGGCTGCGGTCAACGTTGCCTAACCTGCGTGTTCGGTACCAAAAATATTTAACTATATTAAATCGTATAAGGAAAAACATGCCAGTATTGAATATATATAGCAAGCGGACCTTGAGCTCTGAAGGGAAGGCGTAAGACGGGACCTGGATTAGTGTTCGGGTGATGATGATGATGAAAGTGTTAAAGAAATATTTGTTTGACGAGGCCGGGGGCCGAGTGGTTAGCGACTTTAACACCGAGGGCTGTGGATTCAATTCCCGCGCGAGACATATATACGTGTGCATGAACATGTCTGCAGGGCTCGATCTTGCCTTATTCCATGCCTAGCGGTACCTCCCAGTGACTGATCCCAAGAACATGTTCCTAATCGTAAGGCTTAAGGATGGTTCATATTTAACTGTATTGCACAGTGTTTATCATTATGGGCGAAGTAATGCTATATAGGTTCTGTTGAACCAGCTCTCCACAACTTGAATATTCTTTGCTAGCTCCTGTGTACTTAACACTACAATAATAAATGCCACTACATACAATATGTACACTGTTGTGGAGATGAAATAAAGCTTTGACACTAACGCTCGTGAGTTCGATTCCTCCACAGGACAAACATTTGTGTGCATGAACATGTCTATTTGTCTTGGTTAAGATACCCATCTTTAAGAGACGTAGGGCGCATCAAAGCAGCCTCTCTGGGAAAGTAGCTCCACCTCATAGTAAACCGCAGCCAAATAACAAACTCCCTGGAGGGTTGTTGTGTTCCTGCGTGTGAGTGAGGTCACCAGTAAGCTCGTAAGGAGTTGCTGTGTTAGCAGCAAAGGTGGCATCACGCGAGTGATACTTAATGCATTCCCAGCGATCATAGGCTACGGTTACCACTTTACATCAGGTGGACCATACGTTTGTAAGCCTCCCGCCAATGTACAAAAAAAATACCTATCTGTCTATCTATATAACTTCTGGCTAAATCCGTTGCGGAGTAGGCAGAGATAACCGAGCGCCACGTGACTCGATCCTTACATACCTCACTCGCTTCTTTAACATTCATTGCTCTTTTCATGCACGTTCGCTAGTTTCTAGACCAATTTGATCATGGTAGGTAAGTCTTAGCATTCCTCGGCTCCTACATCCTTCCACTTTTGCATTGTATATCTGCTTCGTCATTCTTTCATCCTGCATTCTTTCTACATGCCCGAACCAACGGAGTATGCGTCTTCTTATTTTAACACCGACGCTCACTTTCAGACCAACTCTGTTTCTAACATCATCATTACGAATACGGTCTACAAGCGTTACGCCACAATTTTTCCGCAACACTCGCATTTCGACCGCCTTTATCCTAAAAAATTACAAGTACGAAAAACAGCACAAGCGTATTTCGTGAGACAACGCGCAAGTCCAAGAAATTATATTTCGACCTTACGTGTGACCTAACCTAAGAAAAATCTAGATCTACCTCTGGGTAGTGGAGGTTTGACGGCAGTTACTCCATGTAAAAATCAGTGTCTTCGCCAAATCCTTAGGCTTAGGTAGCGGACCCCGCCAATCCCGATCAGGAAATGGGATAACGCTAAGAATAAGTCAAGCATACTGTGACTGCAGTTACATTAAACATCGTAATGAGACCATTTTTTTATATACATGTTCAGCACAGTGGCGCCTCTTTGCCTGATGGTAAGCGAAAGAGGAGCCCAAATCGCAACTGCAACTGACAGACACAGTGCCCTGTCAGTTGACAGTGCCATGCTGACACGCAAGATGTTTCTTCACGCTTCGTTTGTCGGATCCCATATTGTAGAAAGGAGGGAACACATTTGCAGGCAAGGCGTTCCACATTTTAATGGTACGACAAAGATAGGAGTTGTCGAACTTTTTGGTACGCGAAGAAATGTTCTCAACAGTGGAACAATATCATCGCAAGCCCGCACGTGTGGTTCTATGACGGAAGGGAGAGGGTGGGATTAGGGAAAACAATTCTTCCGAGCACTCGCCATGGTAAAGGCGGTAAAAAACGAAAACATGACATATGATGGTGATCTAACACAGTCATCTGACTCACTCTCAGCAGCCCGCCACCCTCACGGGACACGAATATCTCCAAATTAGGCTTCGGATAATTTAATTAGGTCCTCGATAAACTGAGAAACAACGCTCTTTGAATTAAAGCAACCATAACTTGAACACACTTACACCAAACGTAAGTAACCTCTTGACTGCGCATTAACCCGAACACATCACTTATCAAAACGTAGTCTTTTAGCACCTATGTACCTTACCTACGTTTCAGTGAGAGGATGATTTTGCGCTGCCAATGTTCTCCTCGAATAACTGTGAAATAAATACGCGAATAAAATATGCCTTATAGTATACCGACCAAGCTACATTCTGCTTTTTATGTAAATAAATTACATCTTTTTTATATAGAACGTTCGGAGGCGTACAAGCATATGATCCACCCGATGTAATGTGGTTGCCATAGCCTTTGAACGCTCGCAATACAGGAAGTATCGCTAGCTCGTTGCCACCTCTGCTGCTAACACAGCAACTTTGTAGGAGCTTTTTGTGAGACGAAGATACTTCTCCAGTTGGGTTCTCCTGCTTTCATGCGCCCTACCACTCTTGAAACACCCAGACCAAGACAAACAGGCGTGTTCATGCACATAAATATTTGTTCTATGTAATAGGTAATCAAACCCATGAGCCCTTGTGTTAAATTAGCATTTCTAACCACTCCGCGACCGGGCTCGCGAAGAATAATTATGTCCAAAATCAGCTCATAATTGACGAAGGTATAACGTAACAGACACATACTAAAACGTACTGCCGATTACGTACAAAATTTTGTGGCCTGTCAAAAAGATTGTTAGCGCTAGCATGTCTATTTAAATCTACGTACAGATATATAAGACGCATAAGGAAACATTCTTATTATTAGTTTTAAATTTACAGATGGCGAGGACAGCGACGGCGAGAAGGAGCACCCCACGACCCACGATGACGGCATCGGCACAGACGAGGGTAAATGGTGGCTCTCCGAAGACCACGATGAGCCTGACAATCCTGTTTATGGTGATTGCACTAATACATACACCTTCCACTGTCTACCAGTTTTAACGAGAGCTGACAGGACTAAGCTTTTAGATATTCACCAAATTATGACACCAAGGGGTTTATATTAAAAACATATAATTCAGTTTACAATTAATATCGTGTATACAAAAATTTGTGGCGTAACGCTTGTAGACCGTATTCACAATGATAAGGTTAGAAGCAGAGTTGGTATGAAAGAGAGCGTCGGTGTTAAAATAAGAAGAGGCTTGTTCCGTTGGTTCGGACACGTAGAAATAATGCAGAAAGAAAGAATTACGAAACAGATATACGAGTACATCGCGAAAGTCGAAGGAAGTAGGATTAAGGTCAAGAATTACCTACAGAGATTTTACTAAATTGATCGTGTTTTATCAGAAGGTGATCTCAGGAGCCTTATAAACCGACGAGCGTGCATGAGAAGAACAATGAATGTTAAAGAAGCAAGAGAGACTCTCTATTGGTTACTTTAAAAGATAAAATCAGAAACGATAAAATTGACGAAGAACCAAAGGTGTCAGCATAGTCGTCAAATGAGTAAGACGAAATAGCCGACAATATCTGACGAGTAGACAGATGACAGGCAGTGGCTGGATACGGTGGATCGTATGTTGGTGAATAGTAATATATTAGGAAATGCCTGACCGACTAGTAGTACGTAGATAATATCGTCTATAGGCTAAAGATGATTGATATTTGAAATTCAGCTCTCGTTAGTATTGTTAAACAGTTGAAACGGCGTTGTAAAATATATACCACTATGGCGTTGTAAATTAAAATTTACTTCTGTTATTTTAAATTCGATTTGGCACAATATTAAAAATAATTATAGGTAATGTCAATAATTTATCGTTTATTGGCGTTTACTGGTGATTTTAATACATGTACATAGCGTGGTATACGCTGTATGTAATGTGTATACATTAGAGAGCGTAATGCAGAATGAAACACGGAAGCGGTGATGAACATTATGCATCATGGCAACCGTAGTCCAGTATTCTAACAATTAAATAAATACCATTTGCATGAGCATGTTTGCATGGCTTAGTGACGATTGCACTTTTATAGTAGTATTATTTGTACATATAGCTTATAAAGTTACCATGTAAATATACGTAAGTTAAACAATAATGTTGTTTAGTCAGATTGTGACATTTTGAAAACCGATAATATCCTTTGTCAAAAATAAATTCAAGTAGGTATGTACTCCTTTTCTTATGGTAAAAACACGTAATTGTAATGAATGTTACTCGTTGTTAAAGTTTACTATCGTGCAAGTTGGGGTGGGAAATTAGAGCAGGTCTGATTTTACAACTGGGTTGTGGAAGTCTGGCGGCGGTCACTCCATATCAAAATCAGTATCTTTGCCAAATTCTTAGGCTTAAATAGCGGACTCCGATAAAACTAGAAAGCGTGATTTATTAAAAAACGCGGAGAGTCAAATATGTGCTTGTATTTACTAGACATAAGGTGGGCTGTACAAATGTGTGGTAAATGTGTATAATATTTAGCAATGTGTCGACTTCTTCGACAGTGCATTCCTTGCATCTGAAAAAAAATATAGTGCTGTGTAGTATATGTTTTTTTTAGAATGAAATCGGATCAATGGATGTATTCAGTTGATCAAGTTCTATTCGAGGAAGTCACTGTATTTGAAGTCGATATCTAGTGAAGGTTTATATTAATATAATAGTTTATATTATTAATGTATTTTATTTGCAGATGGCTCCGGAATTAACACCAGATTTGGCGTCGACGATCGCCCCATATCACCTATGCCCGGGGTAAGAGATATGTTTTAACGATAGACAAAAATTACCTTGTTACTAGCTTCAAGCATTAAAGTCTTACTTAAAGGTAACTTGATGTAGTTTGTATATTCCAACGTCAAAGTAGAAGGATGTAGGAGCCGAGGAAGGCCAACACTTACCTACCACGACCAAATTGATCGTGTTTTATCAGAAGGTAATATCAGGAGCCTTAAAAACCAGTGGACATGCATGAGAAGAACTATGAATGTTAAAGAAGCGAGTGAGGTATGCAACGACCGACTCATGTGGCGCTCGGTTCTCGCTGCTTACCCTTCCTCGCCTCCTACATTCTTTCATGTTGTATATGTGGTCGCAATTCTTTCTTCCTGCATTCTTTCTACGTGTCTTAACCAACGAAGCATTTTAACACCGACCGACACTCTCTTTTAGACCTAATGTTTCTTCCATCGTCATTGCGAACGTGGTCTGCAAGGGTTACGTCACAAATTTTACGCTTATCGTACTTTCATGATTTCTCTCTGCCCAGCTCTCGCTTCGAAAAGTTAGCGTTATAAATATAATCTTATTGTATCATATTCTCTTAGTTACTGTTTTTCTTTTGTTTATTTTTTGCTAGTATTTCGGAATTGACCATTGGGGAAGAATAAATGCCTAATGTAATTTTCTATAGAGATCTTTTTTCAAATTGTCAATTAAAATTACAATAAATTCTTGTCAGCATGTTGGTACAATTATGATATCATGTGGTAAAACTGGAGATTATTAAGGATATGAAATTTTTGATGTGACTTTTGAATATATTATCAGGAAGGGACAGAACTGTTTCAGGCAATTATTATAGAATGGAATATAATTTACAAGAAACGATCTATCATTACGAGCAAGTCTATGTACCGGCATACACAACTTATTTCTACTTCTAAGATGATCACTGAACTTTAAATTTTTGCGAGCGTACATTATGTTTTCATGAGTGGTCAACGTATTGACTTTTTTTATGCGACGTCTGGTAGCGTTAAGCATACGGCCCGCATGATGTAAAACGGTTTCCGTAACATATGAACGCTTTAAATATATTAAGTATCACTCAGCTCTACTGCTAAAATATCAACTCCTTACGAGCTGACTGGTGATCTCACTCACACAACAACCCTCCAGGGAGTTGTTATTTGGCTGCGGTTTAGATAAAAGCTAAAAAAAATTTTTGTTCGTTTTCTGTGTGACATGTTCATGCATACACGTTTGTCCTGATTGGGAATCGAACCCACGAGCGTTGGTGTCAAAATAGCGTTACTAATCACTGCGCCACCGAGCTGGCCAAATAAGTATTCCACAAACTATACTTACAGCATCAAAACCATGTCGTTTATAATTCATCATAAATTCAGGCGTTATTTTGCGAAAGTCAAATTTACTGAACTAGCACCGGCCGGCACCCAGAACCCGGTAAATGCAACATGCCAACGCTGCATGGCTGCTCCGGTGGTATCTGCCTCGGCTGCTGCGGTCGTCCACCATCTGGAACAGAAGCCGCATGCCCCCACCACCACCGTCGCCGCCACGACTGGCCTGGCAGTCGCTGCGACGCGTGTTTCGCCTCTTCACGAGCCATCCTCAGGCGCTGTAGACGTTAATCGTTAGAGTAACATGTTAACAAGTGACAAATCCATCGCAATGCCGTCCCTTATATTGTATTGAGGGTGGTGGTGGATGGGGTGAGTGAAAAGATGTTTCCCCATTCACCATGACCATGCCAGTCGTGGCAGCGACGGTGGTGGGGGCATGCGGTTTCCGTTCCAGATGGCGGACGATCGCAGCAGCCGAGGCAGACTACCGGAGCAGCCATGGCAGCGTCGGCATGTTACATCTACTAACGGTAGTACGTGGGTGCCGGCCGGCACTAGTCCACATGAAATAATTGATGGCGGAAGCACACACAGCAGGTTAGATCAAGCTGCATATAAAACCATGTCGGTTTTTCCAGGTGATCCCAGACGTGAATACGTACCAGCAGAAAAAGAACCTGGCCCAGGGCATGATGGACCTGGCGCTGTTCACGGCGAATGTGAACCAGCTGCGCTACGTGATCGAGACTTCCAGCAGCCACCCCTACTACTACTTCAGTCTCGCTTCCATCACCCTCAGTCTTCTACTCCAAGTACGTACTATACCTTGTGTTGTATGTAATCACGCTCACGATACTTTAACCCCAAGACTTGTAGGTTCGATTCCTACAGACAAACATTTGCACGCATAAACAAATCTTTTTTATGTTGATCTGGGAATTTTTATGAGAACCTTCATCTCACCGCAGCCAAATAACAATTCCCTGGAGGGTGGCTGCGTCTTTTGCTAAACTCGATTAAAACCAAATGCATTAAATTTAGTTTTCCGAATATGACTTCTGCCAATATAGAAGTTCTCATTGGGAATAATAAATTAGAATTTGTTAATAATACTGTGCTTCTTGGAATTACAGTAGACTGCAAATTATAACAGTAATTGCAGTCTACTGTAGTTCAAAGTAAGCTCAGCTCCGCTGCATATGATGTTTGAATCCGGCAATTGACGGATGTGGCTACTGCGCGCTTAGTCTATTTCAGCTACTTTCAGATCATAAAAGTGTACTGTTCAAAGAAATAAATACTCTCACTGTTACTTCTCAATACATTTATGAAAACATAATGTATGTCCGTAAAAATTTAAAGCCGTTTTCAAACTTCAGCGAAAAACTAAGAAGAAGAAATAAGTAATAGAAAAGTATGCCGGCACATCGGCTTGCTAGGGCTGGTAGATCGTTGTACAAAAAAAGGGGTTATGAAGTAAGAAAAATTTGCGATGCATGCAAGCACATGGCCCATCTGATGTAAAGCGGTTACCGTAGCCAATGAATGCGTGCAACACATAAAGTACCACTCTTCCGTTACCACTCCTGCATATAACACAGCAACTTCTTAGGAATCCTTAGCAATTTCTTAGGAGCTAAGTGGTAACCTCACTTACCCACAACCTCATTACCTCACTTACATATGAACCAGTTTAAAATACCAGACACAACACTATTTACCTTGTGAATATTTTCCCACCGGAGGGCCACATTAAAAATTAGAGAGGTATCATCAGCAAATAGTACTATATCCGCCATTTTCTTCACTATGTAGTTTGCTCCCATGCGTTTAATGATATGCCTAACCAATGCTACCCCTGCATCCACCGTAAAACCGTTTTGCGCATCATGAAAAATTTCATTGGTGTTAAAAAAAGTTGCAATTTATCAAGTAATATTATCCTTTCGAATATTACTTAAAACTGTCATTATCAGGTCGGTAATTCTCCAGTTCGTTCTTTTCCCCTTATTTAAATAAAGGAACAATTTTATTAAATTTCATCAAGTCGGGTACACACCCATATCTACACATATATTAAAAATATGTGAGAAGTGTGGAGCTATTGCCTCGATAATACAATAAAATACTTTAATAGACATTCCCCAGTGATCCTCGGGAGTTTTTAATGTTCAACTGTTTCAAAGTTTTAATTATTTTAGTTGGTTCAACGTGTGTAAACAACTCAGCAGCAGAGAGTTAGTGGTAAGGTAAGGGATATTGATGAAGTAGTCTTGAAATAGATCTGCTACTTGTTTAACATCTGTGATACTTTGATTGACATATTTTATAGACTACTCATTATCCCGTGGCTTACCTGTTTCTTTACTAACAATATCCCATACAGCCTTAATTTTATGTGATGATTGCTTAATTTTGTTTTTAATATAGGCAAATAGACTTTGTTTCTCTATAAACATTTTTAAATATTTTAGAATAGTTCTCGACTTAATTGACAAAAACTGGGTCAAATTTGTAGCAGTACAAATCAAACATTTTCTTTCTACTTCGCAGAATACCTGTACCTATTTGTCCAATCATTAAAGTCAAATTTATTTATAATATCATTTTTTTTAATATTATGTATTTTTGTTTTACGCTGCAATAATAAGTAAAAACAACAAGAAACTTGTTAAGTAAGTATTTAAAAAACATATAAAGTCATAATCAAAAATATATCCCTAACTACATTTACCGTTACACGAATAGGTCTCGCAATTTTACTTATAGTGTCATCTTTTCGTATAAAATGATAATTATAGCTTTAAGCAACGTTGATAATTGACGAATTGTCGTGATCAACAAAATGCACCAACAAATGACAATAAGTTTAGTTAAGGGAATAATTGAGATAATTAAATTGAATCAATATACCGTGAACCATTTAGCAGCTTCAACCTGTTACTTTTGTGTTACAGTGATGCGCGCGCATCTTAAAAATTCACTCTCATTATTGAAGTTATACTTCTAATGCGACTTGCAAAAAGGTTGCGTTAAACGTTTAACGCTACCATGGAGGGGGAATAAAAAGAGACAGAGCGAGAGTGAATGCGTGGCACTCGAACACAAAAGTATAGGTTGAAGCTGCTAAATGTTTCACGGTATTACCGGTAGATGGCGCTATAGTTAAAAATGTATAACATTTGTATTTTACATTTGACTTGTAATGTAATACATTCCATAAACATCACCGCTACTACTTGATAGACGTTTTTTAATTTTACTCCAATAACCCTTCTTATAAATTAAAATATTATTATTTAATATAATATACTAAATATTATTAAGTTATTATGTTAAATATTTATTTAATGATGCCAGAGAGGTATAACTTCTCACTCGCCTACATAAGTACACGCACCGATATTTTTTTTCATAATGCGCCTAAAGAAGTTTAAGTTCAAAAGAAAATGACTACTACACAGACGAACCGAGCGCAATAATCGTTAAGTGGAACCAGCAAGAACGGAACAGCGAACATTTTTTAATTATCTTAATAGGTGAACAACTGTTATGTTTTTCTTTTGCACTCTGGGGTAGTTTCCACGGTTCAAGGAGGCCATTCACCAACAATTTCAATTGGGCTTCCAGGTGGCTGTGGCTGTGGGCCTCATAATGAACAGCCGCTACGATGTCAAGGACGATAAGGACATCTGCAAGGCGGACAAGATCAACAACCTGACAGTGTTGGGCATCTTCCTGGTGACCATTGTGAACGTGTTCATAGCCTCGTTCAGCGTGGCGCCCACCAACACACCCGCCGTTTTCCTGCCGCTGCTGCAACAAGCCACCAGCAACATCACTCGCGCGTGAGCGAGACGACATGACCTCACCTCACACGAGGTGATCGTATGACAATTGATACTACTTAAAATAGGCAACATATAACCCGTTGGATTGTCCTGTGGCAGAACTAATAGGATTTTTCTATCCCATTTATCCTGCAACTAATGACAACTGAGAAGACGTGTGATGCTAATGGTCAGATTCACGAGTATCAGAATGACATATCGTCGCGTTTAATGAAGAAATAGTGCCCATAAATACTCATGTATATACTTATCTTTATTTTCTACCACTAGATATTTTGTTTTCTAGATATTTTTACAGGAAAAACAAATCTTAGCATGATTATCATTTTTAATCCAATATTCCACCAATCACAGAATGGAACCACGACGGACGCGTAGGTACTGTGTGGTTCCAGACATGTTTTCTACCGAGAAGTCGTGGA
Source organism: Pyralis farinalis (assembly GCA_947507595.1). NCBI lineage: Eukaryota > Metazoa > Arthropoda > Insecta > Lepidoptera > Pyralidae > Pyralis > Pyralis farinalis. Next base: position 1,885,384 of record OX382275.1, read on the forward strand.
ACAAATTCCTTGAGTTTTTTCCAAGGTTACTACAGCATGGGCTTCATAAAAAAAGGGTTAGAAAAAGTTTAGAGAGGATTACCCTGGTGTTGGATGAGTTCATAGGTGGCGGTAAATGCTTACGTCACGCTATTTATGAAAATGTCAGATATATCAACTAGCCAGTACCAGTATCCTTCTAGACTGAAAACACAAACTTTCTTGCAATTAAAGAGTCGTTTTAGACAACTAAGGTAACAAACAATCGCACGGCTTGCATAGTGGTAAGCGTTTATCGTAGCCTCGTGTTATAGTCCACTGGAAAAACCGAATGTATTTTTTCTCTGATATTTGTTTAGTTGTACTAAACATAAAAAAATACATACGGGTCGGGTATAAGAATACGAATGGAATAGGAAAATCCTATAAATGATACGAGACTCCTCGCGGGACAACTCAGCGGTTATGTGGGAACAAATTGCAAAAATCAAATTGCGTTTTTTCTCTATCATGTTAATAGTAACGTGTAGTTCAGTTTACTCTTAAGTTGCAGAATGATCTCCCTGTAGAGGTATTCCCAAAGGACATCTTAAAAAACATATATTAAGTGCGCCGAGTGTGTTTTTGTTCGAGCCAATCTCAAAAATTACTGTATCATTTTTTACAATGTTAACGCTATATTCAATGCAATTATATATATGCGTCTATCTTGTAAGAAAGCCTAGAACTCACATTTTTGCATCGTAACGTTCCTATACTAATATTTATTTTATTATCAGTGACTCATGTTAATGTGTAAATACTATCATTCATCCCACCTAATATACCTACTAATGATTGACGTAAGACAAATTCCAGTAACAACCTGTCTTTGGCCCTCAGTACGAGATAACTTTTGGTCTAATCCTAAGATCCAGATAAACACAATGGTGCTAAATAATTTAGGACATAGTTGTAGTTTGTACTTGTAGTTTTTATGCTGCCTAAAGTGATGTAATGGTAAAGTATGTTAACCCAACTAGCACACAATCTGCATAAGCTTTCTACAGCTTTGACGAGCTCGGTGGCGCAGTGGTGGAACGCGCTGTTATGCTACTTTGACACCAACGCTCGTGGGTTCGATTCCCACACAATACAAACATTTGTGTGCATGAACATGTCTGTTTGTCTTGGTCTGGGTATTTTTCTATGTATAATAAGTATGTATTTACAAAAAGAAAATGTATTTACGTATGTTTATCAGTTGTCTAGTACCCATAACACAAGCTTCGCTTACATTGGGGCTAGATGGTGCTGTGTAATTTGTCCGACAATATTATATAATATAATAACAATATTATTTTTTTTATTTTTACAGCTATTGCTGCACTTGTATTGTTATTGAATGTGATTTTGTCAAAACGTGTACAGTGTCAGGAGCACAAAAGCAACTGTAGCCGCATTTGTAGAGCTATGGAACTGTCACAGATTACTTAATTATTATTTCACAGCGGTCATAACAATTTAAAAGTTATTGTAAGTGGCCAGTCCCATAACTTTCATAATTCCGCAAAGACACTATAAAAAGGGACTCGGAATAAAACCCTGCGGTACGCCGGTATAGAACATCAGGCAAGGACGTCTGTATGCAGATCACACTTCTTCGACACCCTTGCTCATATTGAATCACATAACTAGGTTTACTTGTTTGCTCAAAACTGTGTTCATAGTATCTACACTATTGTATTAAACCATTCTTTTATTCGTTCATCGTCATGTACATGTTACCCAAATCTGGTCGATATCACATAAATTCTCGCCATAATCTTCATCACCGATCTTCTACGAAAGTCAAGAGTAGAGTCGTCGTCAAAACGATTTCTTACTGGCTTCAGCAAACGCCATGAATCCATTATTTACAGTTATATACTTATGTTGCGGCTAATATCTAATTAACCTAAGATTAGCGTCTAAACAACATATTAATATCCGCCATAGGTATATGCTACAATTATTTGCTTAACTATTCTCGTGTTGCTTGACTGACGTAAATATAGTTTTAAACTGCAGCCTAAAATTGTAGATCTAAACGAATAAAAAAGAAGTGCCCAAAATGAAAATGAAAAATACAAACAAATGTTAGATAGGCAATTTGATCTAAGCTACTTAGTGTGCTCCCGATTAGATCATGCTAACTCCTGCCAGCCGACAGCCGAGTTATCAGGAGCGGAAGCACACAAAGTTGATTAGATCAATTTGCCAGTAAATTAGACTTTAGGGAAGAAATGCTTAAATCTTATTAACTATTTAAATGTGAGATATATAAATAGAGGTAGGGTGCATCAAAGCAGCCTGACTAAACAACTACCTACTACTATCTATGAGCTAGACTCATAGAAAACCGTACTTAAATAACAACTCACCGTGTTATTGTGTTCATGGGAGTCAATGAGGTTACCAGTAAGCTTCGGAGACATCGCTGTATGTAGCTTAATCGTTTGAACTGAACAACGGCCAGTACTGTAACATGAACGATTTATGTTTGTTATTCTAGTCTATAAGTTACTTAAGGTACATTATGTTGAAACTCGATCAACTTAAACCGCATTCATATTGTCTCACCTGGTCCACTTCCTACAGAATACATAACATAATATGACGTTGGTCTGTCGATGTTTACTATGTTACTCGGATTCGTTTTTAATCAGTGCACATAAATTTGAAGGGATGATAGTTCTACAAATAAACAAACTGCTTGTCCTATTGGAGCAACAAATATTTAGTATATGAACGACGTTATAGTCCCTTGAAACTTGGTCGCTGACTAAAAATAACTCTGTACTTATACGCAGCAAAGACGCGTTACAATTGTATATGCCGACTGGCATGCAGTATGTCAACCAGTGCAAGTTACTTGCATGCAAGTCCTGGGCTTATTTTGCATGTAACTTACCAAAGACCTTATAAACGCACTTTTCCGCGTTTAGGGTATTAAATTTATATGTATACACTACAATACTCAATTTGCATGCAAGTAGCAACTTGCGTGCAAAATATTTAAACAATGAACATGCGGTTCAACCCTGGAAAGGTTATAGGGAAATCCGGCATCCCAGCGGTGGAAGACTGGTCGATATGGTGAGATTTTCATAAATAGTTGATCGAAATTGATTTTAGGAATCTCTTTGTATAAACTGTGATTTAGATAAGACTGTACGGTAATGTTTTACAATTTGTAATTACGTGCTGTGACACAGAGCGACAGATCAAGCTTGTTTTACATCCATCGTAAACGACGACCTACAAAAGAAGGACTAAGTCACTAAAAGCGTGCTTTAGTCGTTCTTCTGAGGGGGCACCCTTCGGGCAATTCGAAGGAGGGAGGTGGTGAATTACTATGAATCCCGGCCGCATGGGTTATGTCATTCTCCTACTGACTAAACACCATCTAGGGGTTGCTTTTAATGCTTTATCAAAGGCGATTGGTCTAAGGGAAGCCGGCCGTAGCAAGATCGTGCTGATGAGATAGAAATTGAAATTTACATGGCAACTTGATCTTTCATTCTGTACGTAAGTTCATTGCATTTATATTGTTACCTACTGCGTCACAACAGCTAGGTTATGTTCATTTTTTCATAATAATGTATGAACAAATAATACATATATCTTTTATGTAATTATTATCTTATAGTCATTATTTATCTTTACTTATGTTAAAATTTAGAATTAATTATTATACATTTGTATAAATTATATATGTTTAACATGATTTGATTTTTTTTTTTTTGCAAATATTTCCCTTTTCAGATAGAAAAGTGTTATTGAGACAATAGGAAACCGAACCGGGACCTATAATCCTGAGAGATTTTATTTACATTTTAGTCCTGAGTGTATTCAGGAACGTTTACTTACATATATAATACCTACACGTCAATATTACTTAACTTGCATGTACACACATGACTCCCGTAACAAACAGAGACACAACTTAGCGTCACTTGGTCGCCTTCCTGAAGGAACCAAAGGAAGGAAAGGACGGGATACTAATAGCTGGAAACGAAACTCAGTCAAAGCCGGGAGTGTCGGTAGTGTTTGGTTACCATTTTTATCCGTTGAACGCCCTTTACTTTCATGTTCTGTCTGCAATACCTTATTACTTATTATGTACAATAACAAATAATTATAAAAGATTTGTGTTTGGAGATGAAAAAATATAAAGATACTCTACTTAATTGGTTCTATAAATAATGTCCATGGATCCAGGCCTAGATAGTATGGCGATGCAATTTGTCTAGTAAAATTTCGACTCGTCACGATAACTTCTCACCGATGACGCAAAACATATTTTCCTTTGATCACACCGCTATAATGGTTATACTAGTGACTAGTGGGCTTGCAATGGTTAGGTACCTTGACACCCAATATCGTAGGTTCTATTCCCACACAAGACAAAATTGTGTGCATGAACAGTGTTCTAGGTGCTCTCCTTTATAAATATATAGACGGTAGCATACATACCACTAAGTTTACTTACTTTGGTACTAGATTGCGCTGCGTAATCTATTACAAATATTTATTACACCCCATACAACAAATACGCAAGGCTTGTACGGTGAATGAACTATCAAAAGTACGTATACATGTATTGGCGATCGATCAATATCAAACACATGGGTGTCATTTCCACGCCAGCCTTACATTCGTGTGAACATGCATTATACTTCTTCTCTTTGTCCGAAGACATTAGAATTACATGTAGTAACATGTATTCCCCAAAATTTGCGTCGATTAGTATATTGTTGAAGCTAGATTTGTACGAGTAACGAGGCAGGAACACTTTGGTGCGATTAAGTGCATTGACCGCATAAGGAATATTTTTTTGCTGCAAGCTCAGGTTTGTAGACGCGCAAGAGAGAGACCTCTCTCGTCTCTCTTTTGCGCGCCAAACTTGTAGCAATCGTCCTTATTGTAGACGTGGAGATGGAGTTTCGTTTCGTCGCGTTCAGGCATCTCCGCTGACTTGGGCCAGTTCTCAATGATTTTATCAATTAGTTTGAATATCTTCTTGTCTTTCATTTCAACCTGCCGATCTCTTTTTTTGACATATCCATGAGGTCGAATACTCGATTTTGATTAATATGCATTTCAAATAGTGGGATCACTTCGCTAAAGTGCATAAACTTTTTGCTTGCGCTTTGTTTGATCACACGAGCAGAGTGTAAATACCGGGCTCTGATACAAAGAGCGTCTCTCGTTGCCAGTTGGGTGGCATGTCATGTGGGCCGTAAACGGGCCCAGCTTGTTCCATGGACATTTCCATTACCTGGAAATGTTATACGGCTTTTTAATATTCTCATAAGCTAAGAGCAACGCAACCATAGGCACAACATTAAAAATCGCTGTTCTTTTGGCCGCTGGAAAATTGCAATGCCGTAAAGACGAAACGCTCTCTTATATTAAGGCGACACATCGAAAAATTAGACCAACTTTCATCGAATAGTATAGGCTAATGACTAAACTGACGGATCTAAGATTTTAATATAAATAACTTCATTTCTTTATCTTGAATTTGCTTGCTCAAATACGCGATTGTGTAAAATTGATTCGATAATAATTACTTTCGAAAACACCTCCTGAAATTCATTATTTTTGAAATTACAACGAAGTTGTTCTGTTTATACGCTTCAAAATTACTTAAATCTATTAGTAATATCTATGTTTATAATATGCTTGCTGCATATTTTGATAAGTGAAACATGAAATTTTTTAAAAATATTTTAAGTTTCTGACAATTTCTAAGCGATCACATTCGTCTTGGGTGCTACGTGTTTTCGACCTTATTGTGCGGTAATGAGGATTATAAACGCGTTGACTAACTACATCCAGCCAGTCCGGCTGCAGCCCGCTTCGAGGTAGGACCTGTGTCGACTGTCTGCTCGAGCTCGCTCCATTTACATCGCGACACCGAAGTTTTTATAATTAATAGTTGTAAATATTCAATATTATAGTATTTAGCGTAAGTGTATTATTATTAGATATAAGTAATAAATAATATTATAGGTTTATATATATTTATTATACTGTTGTAATAATGGGGAACACTAAAAAGAAAATATATAGAATAAAAATACAAAGAAAATGTTCGTAGAATGGGGGAGGCGAACAAGACAAGGTATTTATTTTTTTTAATTATTATATTCATTAAACATATTATAATAACATTGTGTAGACATATTTCTAGTTTTTAGAACAGTTCCTAGGTATGGTTGGCCCAAGCTATTTAATTCCTCTTCAAACTTTTTTTTAATTTTGATTACTTAATAACTCTATATAAAACTGCATTAATTAAATAAGAGTTATTTTTTGCAGGAATAAACAGTAACATTTGATAATTGGTATACATTATCCACAGGCTGACCGCGTACCTATATAGGACGTCAAACTCCTAATATGTCCATTATAATCTGACCGAACTCCGACTTAGAAGTTGTACGTCGGTGGAGGTCAGGTTACGTTGGAAATTTATACCAATAAGGTTCGCGTTCTCAGCACATAGCAACCAGTGGAGACTCTTTATTTCTTTGTATTAAAATAAAAACTTATAAAATAGAATATTTTTGCTGTTTTGTTTTTTAGGAAAAACTTACTAAATAAACATATTCCACTAGAAGAATCACTACTCGATTTATATGCTACTTTAACGTAAGTGTCATACGGGACGACAAACTCATAGTAACCATTATAAGCTCACCGAACTCCGACTTAGACATTGTACGTAGGTGAAGGTTAGTTTACGTTGGAAATTTATCCAATCAGAAGATAGAAAACCAGTGGAGGTTTTTTTTTTTTTTTTGTCTTAAAATAATTACTAGTAAAATAGTATATTTTGATAGTTTTTAAAAAAACTCGGTATGTTTCATGTTAAAGAAGCGAGCGAGGTGTGTAAGTACCGAGTCATGTGGCGCTCATGAGCGATTTAGCGTGAAGATATAGATAGATAGTATACTTATACCCATGGTACTCGTGAAAACAAATAATATTTACTATGAACCAACACTGAAAACACAAAAAAATCATCTATTCTATACATTGTGGTTAGTATTGAACTATTGTACGGATTAGATTTATTTTGCAACATCAGAGATGGTCCTGGTTCTTTCTTCTTGAGAGTTTAATAAATAACAAGGAAACGTACAACAATACAAAACACAGAGTATACATAAGTAAAATACAATAAATGTCATTATACTGAAGTTAAAGTTATGAAACAGCAAGAAAATCATTTGTCACATGTTTTTTTTAAATATGAATAGATTATAAAATCTATTTGTATATATGTATATTAGGGTGTCCCTTATTTTTCACAGTTTTTATTTTCTAACGCATATGTCTTAGTTTTGTTCATTTGCTTTTAAAACACTCGGAAATTAATTTTTAACTTATTTGGATTACGATAATCCGTGCCGAATTACATCGAAACATGTTCATACAAGTTGCGCGGCAGTGCCGCACGTACTCGCTGTATTAATTTGTTCAAATTCAAAGTCAAAATCTTTTTATTCCGTAAAAATGGCTACATTTGTTTGGAATCGTCACATTTTTTTCCCCTACCGTGCAGTTTATGACTAGGTGAGCACTGATAAAAATACTGCCAAAAAACTCAGGCATCCCTCTTTTGGTATCCAAACAAATTTACATATTTTGTTAATTACATTATAATTGGATCGACTCACTCCCAGGCATTTTTATCATTAATATAGTCAGATACTTTATAATATGCCCTGCTACACAATTTGGCTTTAATAGTAGTTTTAAATTTGTTTATTGACAAATCTCTTATATTGCTGGGAAGTTTGTTATAGAACCGTATAATTGCCCCATAAAATAATTACTTGTTTTGTGGAGACGGCTTGCATATAACACAAGATTATGCTTATATCTAGTATTTATGCTATGAATATCACTCTTTTTACAAAATGAGTCTATGTTTTTATGGACATACAAAAGATTTTCATAGATATATTGCGATGCGACTGTTAAAATATTTATTTCTTTGAATTTTTCTCTAAGGCTCTCACGGGAACCAAGTTTGTAGATAGCTCTTATGGCTCTCTTTTGCAATAAAAAGATGGTGTTAATATCCGCGGAGTTACCCCAAAGAAGAATTCCATATGACATAATACTATGAAAGTAGCTGAAATAAACTATTCTAGCCGTATCAATATCAGTGAGCCGTCTAATAGTTTTCACTGCATAAGCTGCAGAACTTAGTTTTCCTGATAATTTTTCAATTTGTGGGCCCCTTTGTAGTCTGGAGTCAATTGTTATATCCAAGAACACAGTTGTCTCCACAGAGGCTAAATTAGTTCCATTAACATGTACATTGGTAGCCACCTGCCTTACATTAGGTGTTGAGAACTTAATTACTTTAGTCTTTTTATCATTTAAAAGCAGATTATTAACACTAAACCAATGAATAACTTTAGAGAGAGCATCGTTAACTTCGTCATAATTACCTAACCGTCTATTAATTTTGAATGTCAGTTATTCTCGTGATTAATACGTAATGTTTTAACTTTTATAAGATGGCAGTGGAATTGAGAAGCAATAAATCAAGTATTTTCTTAGTTGGAGATGTAAATTATCAAATAATAGGCGCAAAATTACCGTCTAACCGTCAAGTTCTTCCTGTACTTTTTTATAAAATTCGCGAAGTTAAATTGACTGTTAGTGAAAGCGCATACCTAGTCATTCGAGAGTGTATTATATTTAGGGAAAAAGCTAGGATCCCTACCAGAGCTATACCTAACTGTGTAAAATAACTTGTGAATCTTCACCAGGAGGGAGTTGCAAAAAAATTCCAATTTTCTATTTCAATTTCAATCTAATTTAATCTGATAATTTTATTTCTCTTATTTATTCGAAATAAAAAAATCCTGTGTTTACTCGGCGCTATCAGCCATTATGACACTCGAACATCTATAACTTCAAGCCAAATCCCTTGCGGGGTAGGCAGAGAGAGCCGAGCGCCACGTGACTCGATCCTTACATATCTCACTCGCTTCTTTAACATTCATTGCTCTTCTCATGCACGCACGCCGGTTTCTAGGGCTCCTGACATCACCTTCTGATAGAACATGACCAATTTGGTCATGGTAGGTAAGTCTTGGCCTTCCCCGGCTCCTACATCCTTCCACTTTTGCATTGTATATCTGCTTCGTCATTCTTTCATCTTGCATTCTTTCTACATGCCCGAACCATCGGAGCATGCCTCTTCTTATTTTAACACCGACGCTCTCTTTCAGACCAACTCTATTTCTAACATCATCATTGCGAATACGGTCTACGAGCCTTACGCCACAAATTTTGCGCAGCGCTCGCATTTCAACCGCGTTTATTCTACTTTCATGCTCTTTCTGCCATACCCAACTTTCGCTTCCATAAGTTAGCGTTGGGACCAACACTGCATTGTGTATAGCGAGTTGTGCCTTCTGGCTCAGGATTTTACTGCCAAGAAGTTTTCCCAACGCTCCATTCACACTATTCCCAGCACTCACTCGTCTTTCCACATCTGCGGTGTACCTTCCATCCCTGCTGAAAGCGCATCCAAGATATACAAACTCATCCACTTGTTCCAACACTTCATCATCAATCGTAATCCTTACATTAGTTCTGGATTCTTCTCTTTCAAATACCATTATCTTTGTTTTCTTCGCATTCAGTAGTAAGCCTTTCTCCATACAGTCGTCTTTCATCGCTGTGACCAGTGTTTGCAGTTTAGATGGTGTATCTGCTAACTAAACATATGTGTCCGAATCAACAAATGGCCCGCTTTAGCCTCTCGATAAACAATGTTGTATTATGTAGCTGGTGTTTCATTCTTCTTAAGGGGGATACATGCCGTCCAGTGGCGCCTCAAGGAATAAAATATCGTATCTTAGCGTGGAAGATAAACATTATAAAGTCATGTGTTGCGTGTGTTACAAATACAATAACGTACTTTTACGTCATTAAACCAACAATTAAAATGTTTTGCTTTCGTTGTTATAGGCATAATTGCCAAAAAACGGCCTCTTTTAGCACTTTTGCTTATAACAACGATAGTGGAATATTTTGAGTGTTGGTTTAATGACGTAAAAATACTTTACTATCTTCGTAATAAATGCAACATAAGATTTCATAATGTTTATCTTCTATGCTATAATATGTTTTTTTATTCAATGAGGGCGCCACTGGACGAGACCTAAGTAAGAACAACATAGATACCAAGGCATGTTAACTTGTAGAGATATAAACATGAAACGATGTCATTGATTTCTCTTTCAATAAACTTTTAAAAGTGAATACGTTTCTGTAGTTTTTTATTACTATTATTACTATTGTTTTCCGTCTAGCTTAAATAAATATGTTTGGTTCAGTATGTATAAAGCTAAATAATAATTAAATCAATAATTTTTATTAAATATTGATATTATAAATTTTATTTAAGTGTGACGCGACTCTGTAGCTTTTCTGTTCGTTTGCATTGACTATACGTTGACCCCAGGTTACCTATTAGGCGCTAATTTCAAATTTTACAAATCGAGCGTCGAGTGTCAATTGAGGGGCGCGGGGTGATTGGGCGGAGCCATTTTAAAGCTTCACGATCGAGGTGTCGCCTTAAGGAGCATTAGTCATGCTCTTACGCATTTAAGTACCTGTCTAAGTCTTAATTTCTTTTATTTGCTTCGACATTCAAAGATTTTTACTTGAGAAGAAAAAGTTTGTTTTTCACTCACCTGATGGTAGTTTATTACAAGGGCAGCGCCATAGTAATGTTTTTAAATAATTAAAATGTAGTTCTTCAAGCGATTAGTTTTACTTTTATTTCAATTTTGGTATTACAGCCTTTCTTTTCTTGTACCTCATTCCGGTTACCGTTTCAAATGCTGGCTGGTTTCTTGGCAACGGGCTTCCCCACCCATCTCTATCCGTCCGGACTCCATCGGCCCCGCCTACCTATTCTTCATGCTATTCGACGACAAGAGGTAACGGGGGAGATTGCAATGAAACAACAACAAATCTTCAGAATCCAAATGTATTGAATACAAAACAAATGTAGTAAATTGTCTCGTGGCAATTTTAAAATGTTCTATAATAATAGTTATATTAAGAGGAAATCGAGGCGCGGCGCCGCCTCGCCCGCCGCCCGCCGCGCGCCCGACCACTAACCGATATTACATATACATATAAAAGGGCGTCCTGCGGAGTCTCCGCCACTGCACACAGACACTACAAACATGACGTCACACCCACTCATAAATTTCATACGGTACAGTCGTGAACGGACAACTAAGTGTAACATACCCGTATAGTTAGTGTGGTTGATTGGTAAGTAAATATAACCGGATATACTTGATGTTGTTTATAACTTGAGTGCAATACAAACTACAAGAGGAAGGTAAAGCAGTAACACGCGATCACTCGTACTCTAGCACAGTCAAAAGCACGTCAAACTTTACACATTGACCTCGGCATCGTTCTTATGCCGTACGATCGAAAGTGTTAAGAATGATCTGTTCTTAGCTACACTATAATTGCATAAGCGATAATAATCGTCCTTATACCACTTGGTACGAGTAGAAAAGGTGATAAGGACTTTTAACGGTACAAGATATACACACTCGTGTACCTTTCAGGGTATTCACGATAATAAACGATATTTATACTGTTTAGTATAATGTGTACCTTCGCCAGTAACCCGAGGATACCGAACATGGGTACAACCGATCAAATTCGAAGAATCAACCCGCACCATGGGAACTTTAAAAACTGTTGTTTACCTGCATATTAATGACGAATTCTTTGGATACATATTTACTAGTCTGCGACCGGCGGTTGCGCCAACTCCTATACTAGTCGCGACGACTCCGCAAGAACTCTACAATTTTACAAATTTTATACACTAAATCATTTTCTATTTTATATTAATATTAAATATTTCATACAAACGCATATTGCCTCCGATCACGGCACATCAATTACATTGTAGCATTCTCCGTATTGCTGTCACGTTACACTTTTTTACTTTTGTGACTAAATTCATTCTCGCGAATTGAGATCCCACAGTGATTTCAGTGCATACAAAAAATGCATCCCAAAATATATAACGGAAAAATACAGAATATAAAGAATAATATTAAAAAATCTACAACAAAAATAAAAATGAAACCGAGAACAATAGGAAAAAATAAATCTCTCATTGTAGACGCGCTAATTAATGCAAAGTCAATCCATATTGGAAACAGTGCCGTAGAAAATGCGGGAAACTAAATATATTTAGATTTGAGTAGTGAGGTTCAGAGCCCGTACTAACCAAATTAAAAGCATTATAAACCCTATACCCTTCCAAATTCCTTACGCTTCCAGTACCTGTACTATCAAACTATAGTATACAGCGACCAAACACTGTAGAATAGCTCAGCGGTGTTTCCGCCAGAGGCGCTGATGACGGGCAGTCGCCACAGACTGCACAACAAACGTGCAGACAAATGTAACTTACATAGTAAAGAGCATATCGAGATTGTTTACAAGCATCGACTAATGTCGAAAGGCAGGACAAGCATACGATTTGTTTCGACGTATCCGCGAACGAGACATTTCTGATATTCATCACCTGCTCGGTCTCGTCCGCGGCGTTCTTAACAGCAACTGCAAGCCTATTGTCATCCACAAAAAGTAGATATTTATTCTCGAATTAACATTATACTGAATTGTATGTATTTTAATGCAAATTGCAGTAAAATTGATTTTAATAAATATCTACGACTGCGAATCCTAATTTTATATGGATTTATAAGAATCGTGTTTATTCACAACTGATAGTGTTACTCCGTCGGCAACTCGTCTTCACAGATAGCATTCGGTTGAATAGATGTTAAATTTGTGCCGAATTTTGGCCGAACTTTGGTTTTTATCATCGCATTTACAACACTATTTATAGACTGTAACAAAAGCTATAGTACTATAGGACCTCGTTATGCTGCTAAAATAGTAGATGAAGATAAGCAAGAACAAAAAAAAAATACTACGTACACTATGGGACAGGGATGAGCTGCGCAAGAGGGAAAGGAAAAACAAAGAAGCAGCCACTCAGAGCCATTTGTCCGACATTGGCCAAACTATTCCTTCGGTTTGCATTTGAGCCGAGCTATTTTCCGAAACTTCAGCATGTACCAAAACTTCGCCTAAATCACTATTCATACGGCGATATTAACCCCGAGCGAAACAGACGATAGCTGCGTGGTACACGAACTTTCTCACTGTACCATGCCCTCTTGTAGTTACGCTGTTGGGATATTCAGATACGGCGCATAGTTACAGCATGTCGGTTATCTGAAGCTGCCAATAGTAAGCGACGACATGACCAAGAATGAAGAACAGTACTGTACTTCCCAGTTACTATTTTACATATTCGCATTCGATTCCGAAGTTGAAAAAAAGGAGATGGTAAGGTGTTCCATAGCTTTGCCGTTCGCATTGTGAAAGTTAATTCAAAGCACTTCCGAATGGCTAATTTATTTATGTATAAATACCAGCTGCTTGTAGGGTTCCTCGCAAATTTCTTCAACCACGACAGCAGTTTTTAACCTTTTATCAAACTGGTACCATTGCTGAGAGACACTCTCAAGTCGGCGATTTTACTGTCGATATTAGGAAATTTACCGCTCGATTCAATTGTTTTCAATTTTCGAAGTAACCCTATTGTACATATTTTTGTGTGAATGACGAGCGCGCGTCTGTGACGTGACACTATCAGTTGCCGGTGTAGTTGTAGTTGTAGAGGCGTGGTGTGGTGTGGCGGAGTGTCGCGGTCTATATGGCGTCGATGTCCACGTCGACGTCGTCGTCGTCGGGCTGCGGCTTGGGCCGAGCGGCCGGCGTCGACACCGCCTTGATGGGAGTCGCTTTGGCGCGGTCGTCGTACTGGATCTGAAACAGACACGTCGGTTGATAAACGGGAATAATTAAAATTTATTTTAAACTAACCTGACGCCCGCGACTTCGACTTTTTTTTTCTTTCTATATCTTTAGGTTAAAGTGTCGAACATACAAAAATAATTATTCAATTTAGACGAGCCATTTCAGAGTTTATGGCAGTTAGTTTATACACAAATAGAAAAGTTAAGTTTTAGAGCCGTTATAGACTGTGATAGCTAATGTGGATAAGATATAGATGATCCCCGGTTCCGATTCTGGGGAGAACATGTATCACTAAATTCGTATTTTCAGATTTATGTAACCGATTCATCACTTGCTGGCGATGAAGGAAAACATCGCGAGCAAACCCACACGTCCAACAAATTACATTTCTAAACACGTGTGACGTAACCTATGAAAGAACTGGTTTTCCGTCTGGGTTGTGTGGGTCTGACGGCAATAGCTTCATGTAACAATGTGTGTCTTCGCCAAATCCTTATACTTAGGTAGCGAACCCCGCCAATTCTAATAGATTAGGAAACAGGATAACGCAAAGAAGTTAAGTTTTATTTAATCATATTTTCCGCTGAACATATCAAATTACTGTTAATTTTATATTTCAATAGAATATTTTACGAACGAAAATAAAATATTGTGATGGGAAATTGTATTTAAAACATGCGAACCACATAAAATGGTGACGACGCCACCTTACAATTTGGATGGTTATACAACTTCGAGAAGCATACGGCCCATAAAATTATTACCGTAGCCTATGAACGTTTGCAATGCATGAAGTATCGCGAATTCAATCCACATACGCATACTGGTAACCTCACTCATACACAAGAACACAACGATCCCCAAGGGAGTTGTTATTTGGTTACGCTTTTCTGTGAGGTGGAGGTACTCCCACAGACGGGCTGCTTTGTTGCGACCTAACTTTCTATACTAATACAAATAAATATATATATATATATATATATATATATATATATACATATACATATATCATGGTACTGATACTAATTCTACAAAACTGTTATCAGACCAATCTTGATGTACGGCAGCGAGGCTTGGACGCTGACGACCTTGATTGAAGAAAACAAGCTGTTAATGGCGGAACGGAAAACCTGCGAAAACCCCTTAGGCCAAAAAAGAGGAAAGACGGCAGCTTGACAGTTAGGAAGAATTGGGAGATATCAAAGCGGCTAGACTTCGCTGGTTCGGGCACGTAGAAACAATGGGAAAGGATCGTGCGGTAAAGGGAGCGTATCTGGGGCGACCAAGTGGTCACCGATAGGTCGGCCGTCGTAAGTATCGCTGGAGTGAAATGGTGAAGAAAGACCTGCGAAACCACGGAGGTGGCGACTGACGGCTGCTGGTACAAGACCGTGAAGACCGAAATAGCGTCATCTGGTGTCGAAGGCCAAGATCCACTTTGGGTGGTTGCGTCACTGCAGTAAGTAAATGTGGTACTGATGTCAGCCGCAAGCAGAGTCTGGTGGTGTCCAGTGCACATACCTCGATGTCCTCCTCGCTGTGTCCGTCGGAGGAGTCTTCCTCGGCGTCGTTGAGCCAGTCGAGGAAGGGCTGGGCGCGCTTGCGCACGTCGCTCACCACCTCCTTGGAGGCGTACTTGCGCGATGGCTTGCTGGCCCACTCCAGGATGGGCTTCTCCTCCACGATGTCCATGTCGTATAGCAGCTGCAGCAAATTCATACACATTACAATTTGGATGATACACAATGACATGATAATATACCTTACATACACTAAAGTGGTAAGCAAGCACACGGCCCGCCTGATGGTAAACGGTTACTGCAGTCTATGGACAGTTGCAACACCAGGGGTGTCGCTCCTAATCATTTTGACGAGCTCGGTGGCGCAGTGGTGAAACGCGTGGTTACGCTACTTTGACACCAATGCTCGTGGATTCGATTCCAATACAGTACAAACATTTGTGTGCATGAACATGTCTGTTTGTATTGGTCTGGGTATTTTCTATGTATAATAAGTATGTATTTACAAAAAAAAATGTATTTACGTAATAACACAAGCTTCGCTTACTTTGGGGCTAGGTAGCAATGTGTAATTTGTCCGACAATATATATACATGGAATGATCAATTCAGATCAACGAAATCAATTCAATAAAAGAACTCATGGCTGTTGGAAGTGGAATTAGGAGCAAGAGGTATACCGAAGAAATCACGACCTTGGCTGCTCTTACTGTACTTGGCAAGCACGGAGGAACATGACATCATAGATCGAATTAAAAACCCAAGTATCTACTAGTTCCCACGATGCCTCCTCTGTTGCTTACACAGCATCTCCTCGGGACCTTACTGGTGACCTCACTCACATGCAGGAACACAACAACCCTCTAGGGAATTATTTGGCTGTGGTTTTCTGTGAGGTTCTGGAGGTAAGGGGCCGTCCATTAATCACGTGAGGCTCGAAAGAGGGGGGAGGGGGTTCGGCAAAAATCACGAAATATCACTAGGGGGGAGGGGAGGTGTAATAAGATATCACGTGTATTTATTTTTTATAACCTAATCCGAGCAATAATAGTCTAGAGGTGCACAATGTTCGTCCTTCACGCATCCTCACGCGACGATCGATCGGTAGATCGAGAGAGATTCTCTGCGTAGTGCGCGAAAATGACGCCGAGTGGCTTGATGAAACCGACGTTGATCGTCAACAAATTACAGTGGCAAACATGACTTGCAGGACGCTTATTCAGTTGTTAGTGTTGAAGAAAGTCTTGCTAATCCGTGGTCCGAGGACAATGTACATTTAATATGTTGATGTATTAGTACAATATATGTTTTTCGCATGATTAATTCCTTTCATCCTTAATTATTATATTTTATTTTGTTTCACGGGTATTATACCGGTAATTTGATAGGCGTGCGCGGGGATAAGGATCCAACGCGTAGAGGCCCCTTAGAAAAGATTGATGTAATGTTGTATAGCCGCCGTGACCTTGTCTAGGGGGTATCAATGTGACAATAAACCCATGAACCAGGTCACAGCAGGTATTGGGACTATCGCAAATGTGTTGGAAATTATTGGGCTATTGAAATGAGGTCTGGAGGGATTATTAGTACTGGGCTATTACAGAGGGACGGACACCTGCCATAACTATCATATCTGATGTTACTTCCGGCAGGCGGTGGCTCGCCACTCACTGGATGGACCGCCGAAATGCCAGAGAAATTCGGCCGGGGGCAACACCGGTGTGAGTGACTCAGGGGTGTCGAGAGGTGTGCTGCGCTTTCTCCGAAGTTACTCGCGGCGTTATGCCCTTTAACACTTCCACCCCTGGAGCATATCACCTGCTAGAGCAATATACTCTATCGACTCCTCTCTGGACGGCCAATGAAGGCAAGCCAGAGCCGAGAGTTCTGCGGGCCTTCTTGACTTTCCACTCCGACCGATGAAGACACGTCGGAGACGAAGGCCCTGATCGACTCTCTGGAGCACTCGGGTACCCGTGGTGTCGTTTCGCACCAACAGCTCGCCACAAGCTGCCCTGCGGGGTTATTATCGTTAATTATTGTGATTAATCCATTCCTTTAATATTATTTTTATGCCAGTCAAAAACAACCTGCAACCATTCTGTCTAGACATTTTATCATGGTCCTTAATTTTATAGAATAAAATTAGATTATATTTTATACCAGTATTTAAAGATATATTATATATTCTAAAAATTTTAAGATTCTTTGTAGGTACTAGAAAATACACGTGATTTTTGGTGGGGGGGGGGGGGGGGGGGGGAGTCTTAAACCTCACCACGTATCACCAAGGGGAGGGAGGGGGTTAAAAAATGCTAAAAAAAACATCACGTGATTAATGGACGGCCCCTAAAGCCGAAGGCGCCGCTGACTAAAACATTAAGTAACGCTCGCGGGATGCCACTCCCTGTTGCTAACACGGCAATTCCTTAGTACTCGTATCTTACTGGTAACCTCAGTATCACGCAGTATCTCCTAAGGAGTTGCTGTGTAAGCAGCAGAGGAGGCATCGCGCGAGTAATATATGTTACAAGCGTTAATAGGCTACGGTAACTGCTTTATATCAGGTGGAGCGTATGCTTGTACGCCTCCCGACGTCGTATAAAAACAAATATGATGTTTTGTCACGTACATGTACTTTACTCCCGATGTTATGTAGAAACAATGGTCGTGGTCAGTTTGTGACAGTATCGAGTGTGTCATCAGTGGTCAAATGTCGGTGTGAATGTGACAGTAGTGTGTACCTTGAGTATGGCGGGAACTTTGGGCAGCAGCGCCGCGTGGTGCTGGCAGAGCGCGGTGAGCGCGTGCAGGGCGGCGCGCTGCGCCCGGGGGTCGCCCCTCGTGAACCGTATCAGCAGGCTGCGGTGTTTTTTCACGTCGGCGGCGAGCGACGCCGGCCGGACCAGCACTTCGAACACCACCAGCGGCGCCTTCGACTTCACCTCCAGCCTGGACACACACCGACCGTGAACGTATACACCACGCCACTTACTAATCTCCCACACTACCTCTTTTACTACCAAATACAAAAGTAAGGATGGCAAAATGCTATTTATACCTACTTATTTATAACAGAGTTATTTTTACTTTGATTGCGATGAAACAAAAAAAAAATTGTGTGCAGTTCGCATGCGATAGAAGTGAAGCCTTCAAAAATGTGAACTTCAAGATAATGAGACGAATGTAGAATTTCAGGAGTGGGAAACTTGTAGAGTTCATTTATGATGATATTGATACCTAGAATTACAATGCTCGGTCCCTGTAATAAACACTGTATAATGCCTTCTATCTCATTCTTTCGTGCCCTCGTTGTCTCTTTTTACTGTCCTTGTACTGTGCATCTCCTTTTGCGAGATACACGAAATTTATTTAATGTGTACAACAATTCCCTGTTACAAGTAATATGATTGTATATATAATTGTATAAAGATGGGATACAAAGTAGTTCGTATTTTTTTTATCGCAATATCGGTTTCCTACACCGCGATATCCACTGCTGTTATCGTACAGTGAACGAAGTTCGTCATCCGTTATCAAATTGGAATGGACGAGAAAAAATATTAAAAATTCAAAATCGATATAACAATAATAATAGAATTTAATTTCGGACCAAAATCCATAAATGTTATTTGACTTATTAAATAATTATATAAATTAAAATAACTCTTATAGGAACAGATAAAGTAACAGTTATTTATCCATTTCTACGAAGATGTACGAAGATACCCAGTGCCTGAGCATGGGATTATCCATTTTTGCAATTATGTGTTTAGGATCCCGCTGACGCCACTGCGACACCGTCGCATCGGGGAGGCTATTCTTTTGCGGACGACAGCATAAAAAATCATCCGTTGGGGCTTCTGCGAACGTACCAGACGCGCTGCAGAAACGGAATAGCCCCATTAGAAGCCGTTATTATATTGATACGGGAAGGACGCACCTCATCTTAGTACCTTTAAGCGTTGGTACGTTTTA
The DNA here is from genome assembly GCA_947507595.1 of Pyralis farinalis. Lineage (NCBI taxonomy): Eukaryota > Metazoa > Arthropoda > Insecta > Lepidoptera > Pyralidae > Pyralis > Pyralis farinalis. The sequence goes on from OX382275.1 coordinate 1,904,801, forward strand.
AGAGAGGTAGGACGCATCAAAACAGCCCGTCTGGGGAAGTACCTCCACCTCACAGAAAACCGCAGCCAAATAACAACTCTCTAGAGGGTTGTTGTGTTCCTGCGTGTGAGTGAGGTCACCAGTAAGCTCCCAAGGAGTTGCTGTGTAAGCAGCAGAGGAGGCGTCACGCGAGTGATACTTAACCCGTCGCGGCCCGTTATATACTGTTTGCCGTAACGCGCATGGTTTGATCAAGCCCCGCAGGTCTCGAAGGCTTAATATATCGCAAGCGTTAATAGGCTACGGTAGCCGTTTTACATCAGGGGGGGCCGTATGCTTGTATGCCTCCCGCCGTAGTATAAAAAAAAACGTAGGATGGGAATGTATCTCTGAATGGCGGCATACGTAAAGGTCGGCCTTCATATGTGACCGAAAGAAACATGCTAACTGTATGTTCATTGAAAAACCGACGCATCGCCTACAATGTGATTCGAACACATTTGTACTAAATTGAACTCTATTGTCGTTTGATTCCTTGTGAACAAACGACAGAAAAGAAACGGACTCGTGCGGAAACGCCACCAACGATCACCGGTCCAATTAGTTGAAAAATCGATATCAATTAATCGACATCGACTTGGGAGAGAGTTAACATAGCGTACCTCTCGGCCTCGTGCAGCACGTCGGCGGCAGCGCGGCTCGAGTCCACGTCCCCGGCGGCGGCGCGCTGCTTCAGGTACGCGTAGAACAGGTCCATGCGCTGCTTCTCGTTCTTCTCGCTGTCCTCGGACACGGTCATGCTCTTAGCGCCCTCCGTCAGATCTGCACAAACCACGTTCATAAACACCGATACCCCGATAGAGTTACCTACTCGTCCACAAAGACCAGGGGACTTGAATACAAAATGATTTTTTTCGCACGTCGGGAGGCATACAAGCACACGGCTCACCTAATGTAAAGCGGTTACTGTAGTCTATGAACCATTAAGTACCACACGCACGATGTCACCTCTGCTAACATAGCAACTCTGAACTTACTGGTGACCTCACTCCCTCGCAGGAACACAACCTTCCAGGTAGTTGTTATTTGCCTGCGGTTTTCTGTCAGGTGGAGGTACTTTGGAGATTCGAGAGAGGTAGGGCGCATCAAAGCAGCCCATCTGGTGAAGTACCTCCACCTCACAGAAAACCGCAGCCAAATTACAACTCCCAACCTACAGGGTTGTTGTGTTCCTGCATGTGAGTGAGGTCACCAGTAAGCTCCTAAGGAGTTGCCGTGTTAGCCGCAGAGGAGGCATCGCAAGAGTGATACTTAATGTATTACAAGCGTTCATAAGCTACCTTGTCATTCTGTTTGTCTCGCGTCTCTCACACAGATCCAGACAGCTCACCTTGCATGCGCGCGCGCACGGCCGCCTCGCTGACGTCCACGGTCCAGTTGCCGTCGTCGTCGTCCGACTCGGCCTTGCTCCTGTCCTTCCTGCTGGGCTTCTCCTTCACGTTGGGAGTGGTGGGCGTGGCCGGAGCCTCGCTCTCTTGCTGTTACCGACATATAACAACACTGTCAACTGACCTTGGAAAAAACGACCAGTCTAACTGCTCTCGGATAATACTTATAAATAGAAGGGGACATTTTGTTCATTAATTACCATAAAAGCTCAACCTAACTATTAACACCTCTCTTGTATGTATATCTTCACGCCAGGTCCCTTGCGGGGTAGGCAGAGAGAACCGAGCGCCACAAGACGCGGTCCTTACATACTTCACTCGCTTCTCTAACATTCATATTAACACCTCTGTCCTAGTATTATCCCATTAACTAATTCCTTAAGATTGGCGGGGTCCGCTACTTAAATCTAAGGATTTGGCGAAGATACTGATTTTGACATAGAGCGATTGCCACAATACAAAGGGAAAATCAGATCTTTCTTAGGTTAGGTCACACGTCTTTCGAAATATTATTTCTCGGACGTGCAGGTTTGTTTGTTTGGCAGGATGTTTTCCATCAGGTCGAGTCGATAATTACAAATATGTAGATAAATCCGAAGGACCAGGATTCCAACCAGATTCGGACAATAGGCTGGTGGTTCTTTATCCACTAAGCTATCACAGCCATTAAAGCAATAGTTCCATTTTGTGGTAAAATCTAGCTCAGTTCACTTTCATTTGACAATGCATTATTCATACATTTCTAAATGTTGATATGTATTCGCATAAAAAACGAAACAACGCCTTGACTATGTCATTCGGCGCTGCCAATTGACTAATCAATCAACAAATGGGGAGATCGAGGTCGCCTCGACGGACGGGGTTGACAACGGAAGTTTCATTCGCCTATAGGTTATAGTTACCGGTTTAGCGTCGTCGTTGCCGTCGTGGGTCCCGTTGGCGGGAGGCCCTGATCGTTTGGATCTTTTACCGCGGTTGCCCTCCGTCAGAGACGAGCCCTGGCAAACAAAATAAAAACAATAAATATACAGCATTTAATTGCGACCGAGAAATGAGCTTAAATACACCATGTCGTTGTTGCAGTCTCCAAACATCCCATCCATCAGATATCCCAAATCATATCTTCAAAAATACTATTTGTAAGATATTTCAGACTGACAGAGATGTACGGACGGAATTTAATCAGCATTGCATTCATAATTCTTTAATTTAACTTGTTTTATTTTTTTTACTAGTTTTATAAATTTACTTAACTATTATTGTATCTATACTAACATACCTATATTTATTGTAATAAAATTAACGATTTGAAAAAAGACCTATATCCGCAAGTTTCTTTCGACATTTCTTCTTTCCCGATGATAGTTTTTGAAATGCTGGTAAATAAAAAAAGGAAAACGAAAACTTCTTTAAAATACAACAAGATTTTATTTTAAAAATGTAACACGTGTCTAGTATTCGCTGGAGTGTTAATTATAAAATAATTTATATCTTTCCACGTAGCGGTAGTTACCTGCATGGCGGGGTCTGCCGCGGGCGGGTTCTTCAGTATGAATGTGTTGAGCTTGTGGTTGAAGTCGAGCTGGCCGTGGTAGCCGCACGCCTTGCAGCCCTGCGAGATGGTGTTCCGCTTCGTGGACACGATCAGCTCCGTCTCGGGGTTGTCGCACTCCGGGCACAGCACGAACTTGCGGATGAAACTGGACACGCGCAATGAAGGCGGAACATGAGTGGAGAGAAGTCCTCTCCGCTTTACAATTTTTCGATGAAGCCAGTGGTAAATTGACGGCATCAATAATAGTTCAAAACCAAGGCTCATGGGTTCGATGCCCCACACAGGACAATTCTCTGTATGCATGAACATGTCTGATTGTATTGGTATGGGTTTTTATAAAACGGATAAAACGAATCAAAGCAACCCAACTGGACAAGTACCTCCAACACACAGAACCGCAGCCAAATGACTCCTGGCGTTTGTTATGTTTCTGCAAGTGAGTGAGGTAACTAGTAAGGAGTTGCTGTGTTAGCTGCATACCACTGAAGAGCCCACAAGATCTGGCAACTGCTTACCATAAGAAAACCCATATGCATGTTCAGTAGTATAAAACCTTCCGGTTCATAAGGTCTAAAAAGTATCAATATGTCCATATTATTAAAAATGTCTTCTCATTAATTAGGTTTAAAATATTAATTTTATACTATATTCTTTTTTAATTTATATTTATTTCATTATTTTCTTTACATTAATTTTTACTACATTTTAATACAAAGGTAACGTCGATATATGGACGATTTAACAGGGCATTTTGAATAAATGGTAATTTTGATACTACGGACATTTTAATACTTTAATACCTTATGAATCAAAATGATATAAAAATATATGCAAGTGACATTGGTTGTCCCACCCATCGAGCAGGTCCTGCAGCTTCGCGGAGTCGTGGCTGCCGTTCACAATGAACCTCTCGTTCTTGAAGTCGAACTGGGTCTGGGCGCCCAGCTCGCAACCGAAGTACTTTGTAGGGTCTGGAAACGAAATATTATGTACAACTGTTTTCAGGACATACCAGGACATAGATCAAGAAGTAACTGTGAGGATATTTATGTATTCGAATATCCCTTGGTGTTTTATTTGAATAGAAGAGAGAACAGAGTACGGAGAGAAGTAGTGAGCTCCTAAGGAGTTGCTGTGTTAGCAGCAGAGACGAATACTTAATGTATTACAAGCGATCATAGGCTACGGTAACCGCTTTGCATCAGGTGGGTCGTATGCTTGTATGCCTTCTGACGTTGCATAAAAAAAAAAAAATTAAAATAAAATAAACGCCTTTGAGACGAGAGCATTGCGCAAAATCTGCGACGTAACGTTTGTTGACCGTTGTCGATGATGATTTTAAAACGGGAATTGATTTGAAAGATAGCATATAAAAAGACATGCTCCGTTGGTTCAGACAACGCCAAAGTGGAAACGAGTCGCAGAAGGCAGAGACTAATCATGAGCAAATGGACGTATTTTATTAGAAGGCGATGTCAGGAGTTGAAGAAATGTTAAAGGAGCGAGTGAGGTGTGTTAAGGAGGACAGAGTCGCGTGTTCTCTCTGCCTACCCTGCATAGGATTTGGCGTGAAGTTCGATATAGATAGATTGGACACCTAGAACAACAAATTTTACTATTTTATAGATTTACACCTCTAGTTCCATATATAATATGAAATATATTTACCGGTGAGAAAAAAGGGGGTGGGTAAGACAGTGACGTGGGACTTGGGGCTATAAGGTGCGATATTGATTTTTCATCAGATTTACCATCAGTCATAAAAAGCCGGGGTTCTTTGTCGGTGACAAACTCAAGTTAAAGGAAGATAACTTACAGTACGCCAAACCCTACCGACAACATATTACACCAACCCTTACTAATTCCACTGCAGGGATACGGGTCTCCCTTTAACCAAAAGGGTTTAACTTACTCTGGAGTCTGGATCAGTCATGAACTAATCAAATAAACCATTTGACTGCGCATAAAGGCACACCGCGCTCACAAAAACCGTTTTGTTTCAGCGCCTAAAATACCTCAACGTTACGAGCCTAATGACCAATGGGAATACATAATTCGATAAGTGCCGCGATGTTGATCCGTGAACTAACCAATAAGAGCTGCGCGTTGTACTTCACCCCCCGACCCGTAGCATCTAATGGAGTTACTACGAAAAATCTGTCTCATCGTCTCCCCACGGATTATTCACTCAATGGGATCGGCGAAAGTTATCGAATAATTGAGCGTCAGTCAGCGGAATATGATGTACTCACATGTGGCGGGTCGGCCGAGAGCCTTGGCGACCTCTGGCATGTTCACGATGACGGTCTTGATGCCGTTGCCCTTGCCCTCGACCTTGGCGCAGATGCGGGGCATCTTGTACCGGTAGAAGGCGTCCGCGACATTGCGGTTCACGTTCAAAGAGCCCATGGCGAAGGCTGGCTGTGCCACACTACAGTAAACCTAAATAACTAGACGATGGGGGATTTTTATTGTTCTCTTTTTTTCTTGACACTGGATCTGGAAGAAAAAACACACGGTTTAAAAGGCATGGTTCAATTTTTTTAACTATAACAATACAATAGTATCTTTAATAGCAAAAAATAAAGTAGTTTATTCTTTTAACACTACTCAATGATAGGAAAGGGGGCAGTATATAACTAGGGACTCCCACATATATTTTATACAACGCCTTAAGGCTAACAAGCATACGGCCCACCTGATGTCCAGCGGTCACCTATGAACGCTTGTAATAACAAAATATTACTTGCGTAATGCCTCCTCTGCCGCTAACACAGCAACTATTTAGGAGCTTACTGGTGACATCAGTCACACGCAGGAACACAACAACACTCTAGGGAGTTGTTGTTTGGCTGTGGTTTACTGTGAGGCGGAGGTACTATCCCAGACGGGCTGCTTTGATGCACCCTAGCTCTCTCAAAAACATCCAGAGACCAAGACAAACATACATGTTCATGTACACAAACGTTTGTCCGGTGTGGCAATCGAACCCTATCATTAGATTTGCACCTTGTGGTGCCGGGGCCACCGTGTCTTCCATGACAGAGTTATCCTACGAGTGTTTTTTTATACCACCAAGGTGGCAAACAAGCATACGGCCTGCCTGATGATAAACAGTCACCGTAGTCTATGCGCGTATATCGCGCCTTTCTTGAAAAGCCCCATATGCTATAGTCCTTTGGTCACTCCACAACTTGAGAGTTCTCGGAAGAAAACGTCTCTGGAACCGAACAGTACGCGACCATTTGAGTATGTCATAATACGAGTGTTTGAATGTATGGATGCACAATTTTTCCCATACAATTGAGAATCCCATTTCTAAAGTGTTTTTAACAACACTGACATGATGACATGATTGGTGGCGCATTGATTAGTAACACTACTTTCACACCAACGCTCGTGGATTCAATTTCCAAACAGAGCAACCATTTGAGTGCGTGAACATGTCTGTTTGTGTTTTAAGTGAAAAAGCGCCTGGGGGACTACCTACATCTCACAGAAAACCGCGGACAAATAGTAACTCCCTGGAGGGTTGTTGTGTTCTTGCGAGTGAGTGGGATTATCAGTAACCTCATTCGGAATTGGTGTATTAACTACTACGTATGCCTGTCAACGTAGTGTAAGTCTTGGCCTTCCTCGGCACCTACATCCATCCGCTTTTGCTTTACCACGTTATAATAACCAAAATTTCAAATTCCAACCACAAATTAGTTAAAATTTCCGCAACAGTTATTCATTAACTGGATCAATGGAGAACGGGCCCGGATACCGAAATATATTTATTGGATATTAATTACCGGCGGCAGTGAACCGAAAACGGATATGGAATGGACCACAATAGGCCTCGTTCACACACGACGGACTAAACGACGACGGCGTATTATCGTTCCGGTTCATAAAGTCTAAAGGAAAAAAATGACCATTGTCTATTTATTCAAGATGACCAGTTAAAATCGTCTATGTATCAAGATTACCATCGTATCATATTACAATGTGGTAAAAATAAATATAAAAAAATAATAACTCAATCTTGTTATTATTTAATATTCAATACTATTCAATAATCTTCAATAGTATTTTTTACATTATTATGGAAATAAATGGTAAAAATAAATTTAAATTGTCATAGCATTAAATTCATATTTTAGACCAAACGTATGAATAGAGTCATAACATGGACATAGTAATAATTTTGTCATTGGATTAGATTAGATTGTCATCCTAGAGACTTACATTTTTTAAATAAAATTATTTTTAAGTTATTTTTTACTTTTGTACCAGCATTTCGAATATGACCATTAGTCATCATTAGGAGAAGCAATAACAAAATTGCCAGTACACGTCTTTTATGGCACGTATGACATTACGTCGGCTAATATTATAATGATGTCAACTGGCAAAATTAAAAATACTTGAGGCGATTACCTACTTGCAATAAGAGCGATGTAATAAACCTGGACCGATAATCAGTTAGTCTTAAAGGTTTAATAACCGCCACCAGGAATTTAATATTTTATACAGTGCTTAGAGGTTTTTTTTCACACAAAGAGCATTTATACACTACTACACAGTTTTTTTATTGTACACTAGGTGATACCCGCACTTCGTTCGTGTTTTTTAGTCTTTCTAAACTATACCGGTTATACCGAATACCGAAGATTCTGTTCTCAAACCGTATAACAGTAAAACTTACAAGAGAATTTGGGTATATGCCATACAAGATACCGTATCTCACTGCCCACCATGGTTACAAATTATCAATGGTCGTCGCCTTAATCCTTACGACAATGACAGAGTTAACAATATTACACTATGGTAACTGACGCAGCCAATGGCTTGGCCATGACCAAGACTACATACAAGGCATGCCAAAAACATGGATAGCTACATAAATTAGGGTACCTTCGGTCTACAAATAATAATAATAATGAAAATGTAAGCAGTACCCATAGTCCCTCCAGACCTCATTACAATAAACTAATAATTTCCTACACATTCGCAATAGTCCCAATACCTGCCGTGACCTGCTCATACATATATGGTTCCATCGATATTTTTAGGAGCGGGTCTCGGTGGGTGTACAACATAACATGAATCTTTTTAAAAGGGTCTCTACGCATTGGATCCATATCCCCGCGCACGCCTATCAAATGACCGGGATAATACCAGTGAATAAAAATAAAGTAACAATAATAATGAAAAAATCTTAAAGCGCGGCGACCGTGCCACCCGATTATTATATTCGGTGATTTACACCTGATGCAAAGCGGTTACCGTAGCCTATGAACGCTTGCAATACATTAAGTATCACTCTGCTCTCTGCTGATAACACAGCAACTAAATAGGAGCTTACTGGTGGCCTCACTCACACGCAGGAACACATAGATAGTTGTTATTTGGCCGCGGTTTTCTATGTGGTGGGGCGTACTTCCCCAGCTTTCATGCGCTCTACCTCTCTTAAAAAAATAAATGCTATTAAATATTACATCAAGTGTGTTCGCGTCCTAAAGTGTATCCATCCGACTTCCACGCACAAATTAATAAGATAATTGTGATCAGATGACATCACATATCGATTATTGTTACAACAATTAGTAATAAAATCGAACAGCGTGTCTGTCTATTGTGGTTAAAACGGCAATTTGCTATTCATTAAAGTGGTCTGAGAAGTAATTATTATTGTATTGAAATATTTATTCGATGAGTTATAAGAATATTCTAGAACGACAATATATTATTAAAAAAAAATGTATTCAATCCTACTAATATTATAAATGCGAAAGTTTGTATGTATGGATGTTTGTTGCTCTTTCACACTTAAACGGCTGAACGAATTTGAATGAAATTTGGCACGTAGATAGATTATGATCTGGATTAACACATAGGCTATGTTATTTGACTCCACGGGGGCGGAGCCGCGGGCAGCAGCTAGTAATTCATACGTTTTTTATTATTGTATATTTACAATAAATAGCCTAGACCTATATACACATCGGCGCGCAACCTCCTGGGATTGCTGATGACCTGATTTTTGTATTCTTTTCTTCTTAAGTTGATGTCTTGTCCATACGCAAATACACATATGAGAACTGACTTCCAGACGAGTTATTTTTGGACAGTAAGGGAAAACTAGTTATAAGGTTCGGAGTCTCTATAAGGAAGTCTCTGCCGCCTCCTCCGTCATATGAGACTATACTCCGGCAGGTACTCACCGAGTATAGTTTGGGCGGTAGGTGCGGGCGGTGCGCGGGGGCGGCTGGCGGTCAGCGGGGCGGCATGCGGGCGAAGTCTCCCGCGCGGCGCGCCAGTCACGTCTGCCGCAAAGGCAGCAGCTTCCGGTGCCTGTTACTGCAAAATTTTGACGCTCTGCAACAGACATGTCGACAGTCACACCATACATGAGCGTCTACACCCTTGGACCACCACCTCCGGTACACTACACACTCGGGTGTCGCCAGTTGACTACCGAGAACAACCATCCAGGTACTCTGAATGTCAGGGATTGGTTATAAGGGGCGTGCGATATACACGGAGTTTTTTAAAAATAATTCGAAAATTGGTATTTTACTTTTCTATATACATAATCACTTTTAGTCAACGTGAATATTTTTTGCCTAAACTTAACATTCCTATTTTCATGACCAATCACGAAATAATAAACATGACAAAGCACCAATACTATGAAAAAAAAATGAATGAATCAGATGAAGCGTTTAACATCGAGGAGGATGGAAGGAATCGGTCATAAAAAAACAAATGAGAAAGAAAACTCAAAACGGTGAAATGAAATAAAGGGTTGTTGAACGTAACTGAATAAAAGACAATATGGTACGATAAAAAAACATCTAAAAATCTTTATTCATGAAGGCTTATAAGAAGAAGATGTCTTATATATATAGAGAAGAAGTCTTACGGCGCTCCCTTTAACCCCAAAGGTAGAAAGAGGAGGGAGATCTTCATGATATTGACTATTTACAATAAAAAATGGATGTCACGTACTTGAAAGTCCAACCATTAGTGATGGGTAAAGAAGAATAGCAGTTACTCAGTGACAAGACCACGACTATAGAACAAAAAGCGTTCGTATAAGTACTACATTGCAATTTCTCTTTCTTTAAAAAGGCAAATCTGCCAAGTGTGGCAGATTTGATGTGCGCGGCACTTTGATCCAAGGTTCAATTCACACCGGGATAGCACCAGCAGCAGGTAGACGCGGCGAGCACTCGGCGTGAAATAATTTTATGCGCGTCTGCCGGACACTGGCGTCCCGCCCGGTGTGAATTGAGCCTAAATCAGTTTTGAAGTGGCAAGTGAAGGAGCCAGTCAATCTGATCGGCACGTGGAGCACGAGGTAAGTGAATGTGGCGATGGTGAATACAAGGTATGCTAGTGTCGGTACCTGCGGGCAGTATAGCTAGGTGTGTGAAGCGTCATGCACGCTTGACGGCAGCCGGCCGCTCCTTTTGCCGCGACACACCGACCACTCTCCTCGCGCTGTACTGATGTCTCTGAAACAACCATCACGGCATTCAAAACAAACCTTCACTGGCACACAATGCTTTTAGGAACAAGCACGCAAGGGTAGTAATATAGTAGGGGTCTTGATGAACATGTACGACACGGTATTGACCCCAAGTTTAAGAGAGAGAGATTTCCTGCCTTTGTGTGTTCTACCGATTGTACAACGGGTTGTGTTCGGGAGTTCACCCTCACACGTTGGAACTTGCGGTTCCAGCGTGTGAGGGTCGCGTACTGTGCGGTTCCAGAGAAGTTTTCTTCCGAAAATTCTCAAGCTGTGGAATGAGCTCCCAGCCAAGGTTCTTTCAAGGGGCTACAGCATGGAGTTCTTCAAGAAATGTGTGACGAGGTTTTTAGAGGGTCGGCAACGCATGAGTGACACCCCTGGTGTTGCAAATGTCCATAGGCTACGGTGACTGTTTACCATCGGGCAGGCCTTATGCTTGATTGCCACCTTAGTGGTATAAAAAACCCGATAATTAAACCGATACATCAACTCACTGAGTCCAAACGATGGGTTTAGCTAGACATTTCGCATAAATTACTTTTAAAACCTCCATCGGGGAAACGGGACAAAACACGACGACATGTACTGGGCAAACTTTACGAGGTTTGCCAGCAACTTGATCATTACTCCAGCACGCAGACACCCACTTACATACTATTATCGCCATAGCACTCAATATAATCCCGTGGCACGTAACAAACAATCCAACACAAACAAACCCATGACGCCTTGCAATAAATAGTTTATCAAGCAAAGCCAATAAGTATGTGCAAACACGCCTATTAACCGAGCATCCATACCAACAGACAGCCAGTGACGTCAACCGGGTAACGTCTAATACTCCGCCATTACGCACTATCACATTTCTATTGGAAACGGAGCGAAAGGAAAAATGTTCAACTGGCGACAGTATAGGCAGCTAAATGCAACATACGCGTAAATCCTTGGGACCCGTTTTGATTGGTCAAATTCGCGCGCACACGCAGAAAAGAAACATCTCGTCGAATTCAATAAACTGCGTTTCGTTGCATTGCAACGGTGGCACGTTTTATTGAAAGCGTAATGTATGTTACGCGAGTTGGTTGTTATCGAATTGTCGTTAAATTCACGGTTGCCGGCATCTCTAATCGCGCGCAATTCGCCACGGATGTGCGCCGGAGTTTATGCTGCGACTAACAGATAGTCCGCGGCTTCGTCTGCACGTATTCCGCTATGTGGCAATTTCTCATAAATAATTTCTCTGGGATGCTTTCTCAAGGACGCAAAATCTTAGTAAATTGTATGTAGTGCAATTAGTCATACATTTGATTATTGCTATAAGTGGCCACAATAAGCAAAAATAAAAATTTTGGTTACTTGTACATAGATAATAAATACAAGATATGTTTCAAAAAAATCGGCCAAGTGCGAGTCGGACTCGCGCACGAAGGGTTCCGTACCATTATCTATAAAAACAGCAAAAAAAATCACGTTTGTTGTATGGGAGCCCCCTTAAATATTTATTTTATTCTATTTTTTAGTATTTGTTGTTATAGCGGCAACAGAAATACATCTGTGAAAATTTCAACTGTCTAACTATCACGGTCCAAGAGATACAGCCTGGTGACAGACGGACGGACGGACGGACAGCGGAGCGTCAGCAATAGGGTTCCGTTTTACCCTTTGGGTACGGAACCCTAAAAACAAATATGGTTCTACAGTGCCAGTATTGAGCGTTTTTAGAATTGGTCTTAAATTCAGAGTTATAAACAAAATGAGGGCGCCACTTAGCTTTGTACGCCCTCTTAAGAGTACCATCGGATAGTGTTTTTGTTACACAGATACATAGATATAAACAAGAGTTTTTGACGAGCTCGGTGGCACAGTCGTGAAAGACGCGACTTTGACACCAACGCTCGTGGGTTCGATTGCCACACAAGACAAACGTTTGAGTGCATGAACATGTCTGTTTGTCTTGGTCTGGATGTTTTAAGAGAGGTAGGGCGCATCGAAACTGTCCGTCTGGGGAAGTACCTCCACCTCACAGAAAACCGCAGCCAAATAACAACTCCCTAGAGGGTTGTTGTGTTCCTGCGTGTGAGTGAGGTCACCAGTAAGCTCCTAAGGAGTTGCTGTGCAAACCGCAGAGGAGGCATCGCGCGAGTGATATATGTTACAAGCGTTAATATGCTACGATAATGCTTTACATCAGGTGGAACGTATGATTGTATGCATCCCGACGTTGTATAAAAAAAAGGAGCCGCCCAACCTAAGAAATACTTTTACTTTACAGACGATCGCAGTCAAACTTCACGGATATTTGTAGTCCTGCGAGTGAATGAAGGCATCAGGAAATTTCAGAGGTGTGCCACATGAGCAGCGATAGTGGCAACGCGCGAACAGTAACGCGCGCGGTTAACGCGACTTTGACATCAACGCTCGTGGGTTCGATTCTCACACAGGACAAACATATGTGTGTGTGACCATGTGTGTTTGTCTTAGTTTGGGTGTTTTTAACAAGTAATCCACCTGGGAAAGTATCTCCACCTCACAGAAAACCGCAGCCAAATAACAACTCCATGGAGGGTTGTGTCCTGTGCGTGAGCGAGGTCACCAGCGAGCTCCAAAGCAGTTGCGTTAGCTGCAGAGGTGGCATCACGCGAGTGATAATGTATTAGAAAAGTGCATAGGCTACGGTAACCGGTTTATGCCTCCCGACGTTGTATAAAAAAAAAGATACTTGTGTTGCGTTCACATAGACACTAGGCAAATCAGGCATCCTGACCACTTGAAGTTAGAACTCGATATAGGTAGGTAGTAATTATCTTTTTGGTGCATTTAACAAGCTGTTGTTTTTTTTCATACTTTCTCCAGACCTATTAGTAATACAATTTATATTTAATTATGGATCTTCACTGTTTCGACCTGTGCACCTTTCTACATACACGAAATAAGAACCAACACAATCTAGTCAAGTGATACTATATGTTTGGTAAGTGCACACAGCGTACGCACTTTCAGTGTGTTAACTTGGAGATATTTTGGATATTTCTAAAAATGACAAAACATTTATATGTATATTGACGAGCTCGGTGGCTCAGTGGTGGAACGCGCTGTTACGCTACTTTGACACCAACACTCGTGGGTTCGATTACCACACAGTACAAACATTTGTGTGCATGAACATGTCTGTTTGTATTGGTCTGGGTATTTTCTATGTATAATAAGTATGTATTTACAAAAAATATATATATTTACGTATGTTTATCAGTTGTCTAGTACCCATAACACAATCTTCGCTTACTTTGGGGCTACTTGTGGCGCTGTGTAATTTGTCCGACAATATTTATTTATTTATGTATATCTTCACGCCAAGTCCCTTGCGGGGTAGGCAGAGAGAACCGAGCGTCATAAATAAAATACATCAAAAACCCATACAAACAGACATGTTCATGCACACAAATGTTTGTACAGTGTGGGAATCGAACCCACGAACGTTGGTGTCCAAGTAGCGTAACAGCGCGTTTCACCACTGCGCCACCGAGCTCGTCATAAGACGTTAACATTAATATACAATTGAATTATTGTTATTCTCGGAAAGAGCATTTCTACTGTTTCCAAAACAGGGAAATTACGTCATTACTATTGTAGGCAATTGAGTAATGCATTTTCATGCAATTTACACCAAGTTGCATGAAAACGCATTACTAAACCTAATATTGGTCTGGTTTATATACCACTAAGGTGGCAAACAAGCGTAGCAGTCACTGTAGCCTATTGACATTAGCAACACCAGGGGTTGATATCCCATGCGTTGCCCACCCCCATAAAAAAACTCTTCACGCCTTCTTGAAGAACCCTATGCTGTATTTATTTGGGAAACCCTCGGCTGGAATTTCATTCCACAACTTGAGTGAAGTTCTCGTTAGACCGGACAGTACGCAACCATTGCTGATCCAGTCTATGACGGTGTACAGGTGAATGATGACGCCACAGAGATCAAATTTAATTGACAGCTAGACTGAAAATTCACAAGAATGTTCTGTTGCAGCGAGCGAGTGATGTCACCAGGAAGCAGGCAACCTGCTGCGTCGGCAGGGCAGCGACAATGCTCATACTTATGTTGCAACCCTCCGTACACTACAGTATGGGGTCCTTCACTGGTTCTTCAAGAAAGGCGTGAAGAGGTTCTTACAGGGCCGGCAACGCAAGAGTGACACCCCTGGTGTTGCAAATGTCCATAGGCTACGGTAACTGCTTACCATCAGCCAGGCCGTATGCTTATTTGCCACCTTAGTGGTATAAAAAAGAGTAGTACTAAAAAAATACCAAGCATGACAGGCGTACAATTCAATCACGAAATACCTCCAATATGATTAAAATAGGGTCTACTGAGCCCTGTTTAGTAGGGCTCCTGTTCCTGCGTGCGGTGTTCAAAGTGCCCTAAGCGATCTATTGTCAGCAATGATCCTACTATGAGACATTTTCATGTTCATGTCGTTCATCAGGTGGGCAGTTAACAATAAACAAAATGTGAAAGCGCTATGAGATCCACCACAGTAAATTCCATTAGGTGCCTTTCTACGCAGTTGGTGTACTGTTTACAATTACACTGCGGTGTGGGAAGTCTTCAATTATGTGAGCGCAGCCCGCAATGCGGCAATCGGACGCTGGAGCTGCGCTCCGCTCAGCTGCGGACCACTCTCTACTGCACAAAAATATTTTTAATGATACACCTTTCACATTTTGAAGTGCTCGGAGAGGTCAAACGTCGCCATTCGGCCTGCCTGACTGAAATCTACATCTCTACAGACTCTTTAAACATACGAAGGGTCCAAGAAAATAACATTCACCGGCAATCAGTGTAAACGGGAGATAATGGCCAATTTAGATTGTCAGGGAAAGGGAGCTCCTACGTGTGAGTGAGGTGGTCAGTGAGCTTCTAAGTAGTAGCTATGTTAGCAACAGAGGCGGCATCGCGCGAGTGATACATAGCGATTATATGTTACGGTAACCACTTTACATCGGGTGGGTTGTATGCATGTAATGCATGCAAAAAAGGATATACAAACGGATACTATAAATTAACCCTCAATACGGAATATCGTTCACGCATTGCCAACCCTCAGACAGAAGAGAACACTATCGCTACTAAAAGAACAAACATATTCCGGAAACCTTTCGGTTCATAAGGTCTAAAATACTAAAAAATATAAGGGAGGTCCGTAGCTACTACGTGGGCCGGTGCTGGCAGGGAGCCGTCCTAATTCCTTGCCATCAGATATGTTGAAGCGTAAGCAATCATATATGGTAAAATAATATCAAATATGTCAAGAAAAAAAAAAGGTCTAAAATACTAAAGTGTCCACAGTATCTAAATATGTATTTATTCAAAATGACCAGCTTCAAACGCCCATGTGTCAGCAGTATCATAGCATTAAAATGTATATTTAATCACCAAAACTCATCAAAATAATTATTGAGTGCAAGAAGTCAATTACGATTGTTTTGTCTTTGTTTGTTTTAGACCTAATGAACAAATAAACATTTTGATAATATGGACATTTTAATACTTTGACGTTATGAACCGAAAGGCCGGGAACAGAATAATGTTAGATAGATGTAACTTCAGTGAGGTATTTCCACAGCCACGCTGTTTCAAATCGACGCAGTCTCGCTGCGCCACGTTTATTTTCCTACAAACCGTATTACAGATTCGACACAAACAGTAACCAGACAGCCAAACACTGCGTATACGTATACACTAACGACAGTAAAAACGTCAATCCACCGGCAACAGAGTATTCAAAGTTTCCAAATTCCACAAATCTTTATAATTAACAGATTTATTTAGAAATGAATGCGAATACCCCATTAATCTTATAGCTCTTAACGCCTAGCCAACATCACTAAGAGTAAATCAGTCCGGAAGAAATATACGATGGCAGATACCGTGCTACGGTATACCGGAATCCGGTTAGTAAAATACACATTACACTATAAAATTAGACAAATGCCAAATTCGACAGATGGCCAATGCAAACATTTCAAAAAACTAGAACTTGATCCTAAAATGGCCAATTTGTAATACGATAAATTTAGTAATGTCTAAAAAGGACTATTTCTTAAAATGGCCAATTTAACACTGACAGAATGTACATTACTTACTTCATTCATGCATCCTCTTCGATTTTGGGTGCTTTTGATTTGGTCCTTTTTCAACTCATCAATTTCATCTATGTGTGCGTCTGGGACGACCTCTACCGATATCTCCATACACTCTTGCTTGCCCGATACACTTCTTTCGAAACTTAATAATTCTTTAATAATTCTTTATTGCCATAAAAATTACAATTTTAGGACTTGGTTGGGCCTTCCTTTTAAGTTATATAAACCTGTGTCAGGAAGACCCGCTCTTAGATAACAAAACATGTGTTATGTACAGACAAATAAAGTTTTTACACATTTTTTTTATACATATACACACATAACGTGCGCGCCCGTGCGTAAGCACATGAGCTTACACACACACTCATACAAGACGAAACTATTTCGTCGTTCATTCTATCTAAATGACCAAACCATCTCAGCATATCCTTTTCAATTTTTGACACTGCATCGTCTTTCATTCTGTTTAAAAAACTATTCTGATAAGCCTATTCTGTTAAAAAAAAAGACTATTCAAATCATAGCGATATTCACAAAAGAATTACGGTATATCGTAAATACGCTTTTCTTTAAAATACTCCTAAATTATATTCTATTCTGATAAGCCATTCTGTTAAAAAAAAACTTCAAATCATAGCAGATATTCACAAAGGAATTACGGTGTATCGTAAATAAGCTTTTCCTTTAAAATACTCCTAAATAAGTATGAAATGAGTACAATCTTTAATTGATAAATATCGATAACCGAAATGTGTAAACGTTTGCTACGTCTCTAATTTCTATAAGGGCAGTGACAAAAGGATGGGCCCACCACGCCACATCTTGGCAACACACGACACCTGATCATTTATCATTCTATTGTCTGTGTTTACAGTGTTTATCGTTCGGTTACTGTTATGTATGATTAATGAAGTAAAAAGTAAAGTGGATTTCTTTAAGTTTTTATTGCAATAGTTGAACAAAAATTATAGTTATCGCAGCGACCTTTTGGAAGCAAGTTTTACTCTTGGAAATAAATGCTTGATGTACAGGGCACGGTTATAGATTTATGCTGCGACGGACAAATAACTTCCCTAATACGCCATTCATAATAGATACGAACTGAGGAAAAATATACTATCTAATTATCTAAATCATTACGCCAACTCTCGCCGGGTAGACAAAGAGAACCGACACTACTACAAAAAAAAAAACTGTCTGACACATGAATACATCTTTAGAGCCGTAGGTAGAGACTTGTATGTATGTATGTATATCTTCACGCCAAGTCCCTTGCGGGGTAGGCAGAGAGAGCCGAGCGCCATAAGACGCGTTCCTTGCATACTTCACTCGCTTCTGTGACATTCATAGCTCTTTTCATGCACGCTCGCCGGTTCCTGGGGCTTCTGACATCACATTCTGATAAAACACGACCAATTTGGTCATGGTAGGTTAGTCTCGGCCTTCCTCGGCTCCTATATCCTTCCACTTTTGCATTCTATATCTGTTTCGTCA
Source organism: Pyralis farinalis (assembly GCA_947507595.1). Classification (NCBI taxonomy): domain Eukaryota; kingdom Metazoa; phylum Arthropoda; class Insecta; order Lepidoptera; family Pyralidae; genus Pyralis; species Pyralis farinalis. The sequence continues at coordinate 1,922,949 of OX382275.1, forward strand.
TTCTTTCGTCCCGCATTCTTTCTACATGTCCGAACCAACGGAGCATGCTCTTTCTTATCTTAGGTAGAGACTTGATATTTGTTTTATACTACGTCGGGAAGGATACAAGCATACGGCCCACCTGATGTAAAGCGGGTACCGTAGCCTATTAACACTTGAGATAGGTATCATTCGTGCGATGCCTCCTCTACTGCTTACACAGCAACTCCTTGGGGGCTTACTGGTGACCTCACTCACACGCAGGAACACAACCCTCTAGGGAGTTGTTATTTGGCTGCGGTTTTCGGTGAAGTACCTCCACCTGTGAGGTGGAGGTACTTCCCCAGACGGGCTGCTTTGATGCGCCCTACCTCTCTTAAAACATCCAGACCAAGACAAACAGACATGTTCATGCACACAAATGTTTGCCTTGTGTGGGAATCGAATCCACGAGCGTTGGTGTCAAAGTCGCGTCATTCACGACTGAGCCACCGACCTCGCCAAGTTTTCATACATTGCATTTTACAATAGCCGCTATAACAACAAATAATAAAAGACAAGGGAGATCTGTACAAGAATCGTGTCAAAGATTCTATATACGGTGGTACAGAACTCTTAGTGTGCCAGTCCGACAAATTCTAAGCATGACATATTTTAAAGCATAGAAGCAATCAAACGTTTCAGTCAGTTTTAGCAGCAACTTTCTTACTATGAGTTGTTATTAGTGTGTTAGCTGGAGAAACGTGTCTCCAGCTGGCACATGCCGTTGAGGCAAACCAGAGGTTATGGTTTAGTTAAGACTATAGTCAGAAAATAGCTCATAATTGCAGCAACGAGAGCCAAAAAAGCTAACTATCATACTCAAATACTGTTGAAACTACGATCATAAAACTTTTCTTAGGTAAGGTCATACGCTATAGAAATATAATTTGGACGTGCTAGTTTCATCACGATGTTTTCCTTCACCGCTGAGCAAGTTTTTTTTTTGCAATTTATGTACTCATATTTGTGATAATTACAAATATGAGTACATAAATCCAAAAGCACGAATTTAGTGATACACTCCAGAACCGGGGACTAACAGCTCAATAAACCAGTTCTCTGTCCTATATCATTGCTCCCTTGGTTGCCTTCCGACCATTCATCTAAAAAGATTAGATTAAAGCTAGATAAAATGACATTGCAATTCGTTTAGTCAATTCTACAATCAATACTTTTGCTATCAACGTGTTAGGAAACAAGTGACAGGTATTGATTTAATGGAGATAAAATAGTAAACCATGGTGCACTGCAGTCGTCAACCGTATTGGACGTTATGTGTAGTGGTCCTTAAGGCCTCTTTTACAAAATCAATGCGACGCGGGGCAACAGCGCTATGCATTTGAGGACCGTCTGATCAATATGAAATGCATAGATTTGTATGGAACTTTTCACGGAGGTAGCGGGACGGGAAGCGACCCACGTATGCGTCGCCGCGCCACCCCCAGCTCGACGTCATCGCGCCGCTGCGCTGCCTGCCTGCTGTCTCTGAGATAGACCTCAGCGTCTATGACGCTTTGCGCGTATGAGAATTACGTATTTTAAAAGATAAAATTCTACATTTGCTATTAGGCCTACGCGGGCAATTGTTTGATTTGTAATTCGATGAAACGAAAAACCGACAGTAAAATGAAACAACCACATACATCTACAGTATTTAACGTGCGAGAGAATGAGATAGAATGCATTAAACAGGAAGGTGTTATTACGTGTTGGGAGGGGTGGCACCCCCTTAGGGAGATATCAAGGGAGCCGGAATATCTTTTCTCGACTATTCGAAGCAATCAAAATTAACAAACTGGGTGAAGATTTGAACGATGACGTAGAAACTCATTTGCAATTGCTGGAAGACGGATTTCACCGATACTATCGAGATTAATTCAGAGTCACCCATATGGCACATGACCAGAAACCCATCTCACAATTACCAGAACAAGTTCAAGAAGAATTTTTGTGATGAAAAAGTTAAAGGGGGCATGAAAATATTATTTGTTATCTAGGGAGGCTCAACAAAGGAAAGGTTGGGAAACCCTGCTGTAAGAGTATTAAGGCTATGCCTTCGTCAGGCCGACAGTTGCGTCACCCCGTTCCCCTGGGGTGATCGCTTCAGATGAAGCCTTTATAGCCTTCCCGGCTAAAGGCAGTCCCAGGGGGTGTTTTAGTCAGTGGAAATCTGCCATAACCAGTTCGTTCGCACGAAATGGTATCTTTGAAAGATTTCACCTCCTCTCTCCCGTTTTCCGGAGGGTGCCCCTAACGAAGAATGACTAATGCACACCCGGGTGTGGGTTAGTCATTCTTGTGTGGGTCTTCAAATTTCTTGGGAGAAAAAAAAAAAAAAAAAAAATAGGCCGACAGTGAGCACCCGCCTGTTTGCCTCTAGTTCGTCACCCTATATATTTAAAATAATTGAAGCGAGACTAGTGATGCGTCATATGGTAGTATTCGTGACAGCAACTGAGTTAGCCAGCGCTTCGCAGCTAATTTGCTACTTCACCTACTAGTTCGCCGCTCACTTGACGTTCAGTTTAAGACCTATTCACCGCTCAAAATAAGTCAGCGGACTATCAACCGGTCACTGCTCGTTTAATGAAGACACAGCCAGCATCTGTCACGAATTAGCGGGCAGCGGCGAGATGCCGTGGCCCCGCTGTCCACCAACATCACGAGAGACCTTACTGCATGATTCTGCCAACACTTCAACAATACAATACGCCGTTGTAATCGAGACGACCCTTCACAATCCATCATCAACAAGCCACATTGTCCCACGCTCGATTGACGATCATTTTGCCGGACAATTTTATTTACATTTTTCATACAAGCACAGGGCTCGCCTTGCAAGTCAAACTGACACATCCGCGCCTGAACACGAATGGATGGTGGTTTATTATCATCTTCAGAGCGAAAACCAATCAAACTTTTAAGAGAGAGATAGGGTCATCAATAAAAGTAGTCCATCTGGGTAAGTAACTCCACTTCACAGAAAACCTCAGCCACATAATAACTCCTGGAGGGGTATATTTTTGCAAGTGAGTGAGGTCACCGGTTAGCTTCTAAGGTGTAGCTGTGTCGACGGCATAGGTGGCATTGCATGAGTGATACTCAATTTATTGAAATATTGAGCTTTACATAAAGTGTGCCGTATGCTGGATATCTGCCGACGTTGTATTAAAAAACTGGCACAAGGTGCGCCCAGCGAGCTAGCAAACGAGGCTATAATAAAAGATTAAAGAAGACCACAGACGAATACCTCCATTAATAGTGGTTGCGGTCATGGAAGTGAGTAATGTGACTATATAACAACTTACCAGCAATACTCTGTGTATTACATGCGCCCATAAGCTGAATAGCCACTTCACATCAAGATTCAAGTACGCACGTTTGCCACTGACATATCGGAAACTTTCTAGCGGAAATATTTTGAGCTGGTACCCAAAGTTCCTATGGTGATGAGAACGGACTGAAGACTAATACCCCTAATCTACGCCGAAGCTCATTTCTTTTAATACAACTACGGGACGCAAACAAGCCACCCCTGCTGCTAGTAAAACAACTCCTTCGGAGCTTATTGGTCACTCCACTCACTCACAGGGTCACAACAACCCTGCTGCGGGCTGCTTAGATACGCCCTGGCTCTCTTAAATACTATACATGACACCCACAATGCTCAGTGATAAAGAAACCTTTGCTAACTGACCGCCGGCCGGGTCGACAAATTTAATAAAAAAAAAAAAAATCAACCGATACAGACAACAGTTTGCGTACGAGACTTATATAAGTTTGCACCGCTAGAATGCATAGTATATACGAGTTTACGGTGTGAATCGGGCAGTGTTACAGTTGGTGGGTCATGCAGCCCCGCCGCCGTGCGATCAATGTCATTGTTTACTCGACGGCCGCGACTCGCCGCCACACATTCATTGAACACTTCGGATGGTGTGTGTTGCGTCCAAGCGACGAGCGACGGCGGCTTATGAAACATATCGACGAGTGCAAAGTATACAACGGTAACTACAATATTAGCGATTTTCTGTTTATTGCATTATCATACTAAATATACAAAATTTTACAGCATGATATAATTTTCATATATTACCTCATTTCTGTTAATTTTATGAGATGATGATATGAGAAACAAGTCTGCTACGCCTAATTTTTCAAGTTGCACGAAGCTAATGTGGCGTGCATCGACGCTAGGGCACGAGTTTCCACGTTTAGAAACAAACAGATTAGCTAATAATTAAAAAATGTGACAAATATTATTTCTATGCGCTTTATATGTTGTTAGTTACTATTTTGCAGATAGCTCTTTTTACTTTGCACCCATTGATATTTCGAGGACATGCAATAGTCTCTATCCTTTGTAGACCCTCCTTGTATTATCATTTGGTTATTTTTTAGGAAAATGTTTACTACCAAGTCTAATTAATATACACTTCTTGCTAGCGTTATCCCGTATCCTAATCCATTAGAATTGACAGGGTCCGCTGCCTGAGCCTAATTTAGCGAAGAAACTGATTTTGACTGCCGTCAGAACTCCACAATCCAGAGGAAAATCCAGACCTTTCTTAGGATAGATCATACCGCTTTATATCAGATGGGCCGTATGCCTGTATGCGTTGTATAAAAAATCAATAAAAAAAAAAACCATATGACAGAGCCCCGCCGCCGCAGCGTCTAAAGGGAGCTAACTAATCTACTCTGTGAGGGTTGATACAGTTTCCTTATTGCTTGGCATTTCTAACGATAGATCTGAACTCGTATTTCTGTAGCGTTATCCCGTCTCTTAGCATTGGTGGGTTTCGCTACCTATGACTAAGGATTTGGCGAAGATACTGATTTTGGCGACTGCCGTCATACCTCCACAATCCGGGGGAAAACCAAACCATTCTTAGGAGAGGCCGCACGTCGTTCGAAATACAATTTCACCGACGTGCGGGTTTCCTCCCATGTTTTCCCTCACCGCAATTGATAACTACAAATATGTATATCCAGGATTCGAGTCGAGGAGCACTCCATTTTAATAGAAAGACTTTATCCGTTGGGCTATCATTGTTCCAACTAATTTGTATTTCTAGTAAGGTGAGCTGTTTGTGAGGACCGTTGCGTTACGTTCATTAGATATTTCATCTATATACATGATTATTTAAAATCCTTTCGGTTCACAAGATCGAACTAAATATTTCCAATCATTTTTATCCCGTAGACGCCTTGCCTATATATTAACTGCTCTCCGTAGACCCCTGCCTAACTAATGTTTGAATGTAAAGGACCCCTTACTTGTTGCAATCATCCACATCGACACTTCGTAAAGGACAGGTCTAACGTTTTGTTAAATTTTGAGTAAAGAATTACGAAACAGATATACAACGCAAAAGTTGAAGGATGTAGGAGCCGAGGAAGGCCAAGACATACCTACCGTGACCAAATTGATCGTGTTCTATCAGAAGGTGATGTCAGGAGCTTTAGAAATCGGCGAGCGTGCACGAGAAGAGCAAATAATGTTAAAGAAGCGAGTGAGATGTGTAAGGATCGAGTCACGTGGCGCTCGGCACTCGCCGCGTACCCCGCAAGGGATTTGGCGTGAAGTTATTGTTAGTTAGTTTTAAAATGAGGTATTGTAAACTTAAACTATTTATAACTACATACTTTGTAGTCGACTATAAACAAGAACTGCGTGCATGAACGTGCGTGAACTTAAAAGTTGCACAACATTTAATTTCAAGGGTAACTGTAGGAGAGGACGTTGAACAACTAATTACTGTATCACAAGTATCATGTTTACATTATAACATATAACACTGCAGTTATTGAAGATTATAATTGGCCGATAGTGAACGGCTACACGTCAACAATGCGACGAAACAACCGTAATATACCGAAGTTCATTCACGAGCTAAAAGCATCCACGAGCTCGGTGGCAAAGTGGTAAGTAATGCTTCTTTAACACCAACGCACGTGGGGTTCCATTACCACACGAGACAAACATTTGTTTTTTTATACAACTAGATTGGCAAACAAGCATGCGGCCCGCATCAGATGGTAAGCTGTCACCGCAGCCTATCGAAGTTCGCAACACCACGGGGATGTTACTCGCGCCTGCCAACCTTGTGACCTAAGGATGTTTCGTCACAGTACCCAGTAATTTCTCTGCCATATCTCACCCTTCAAACCGGAACACACCCATATAAATATAGCTGCTTAGCGGTAAAAATAGGTGAGACAGAGGTACCCACGCAGACAACTTTTGTACTAAGTCTCCCTCTGGTAATTATGCGAATGAACATGTCTGTCTATTTCAGTCAGGGTGTTTTTAAGAGGTGTAAGGCGCACTAACGCAGCCCTATTGGGAAAGTACCTCATACTCACAGATAACCGCAGCCAAATAACAACTTTTGTTTATACACAACGTCGTGAGGCAAACAAGCATACGGCCCACCTGATGGAGTGATTACAGTAAGCTATGAACGCTTGCAATACAGTATCACTCGCATGATGCCACCTCTGATGCGAACACAGTCACTTCTGAGCTTATTGGTGACCTCACACACACACGCATGAACACAACAACCCTCCCGGGAGTTGCGCAAATCCTTATTTTAGGCGTATATCCAGACGTATAAAAAACAATTGTGTCGCATCCGCATATGCCTTGGGCTGCAGTTAAGGACATGAACTAGTATCAAATGCATACGTCGAAGTAACGCAACACGACGGATGCAACCCGATCCCAGCTATGTCAAGACGTGTGCAATCCATACTGATCATTATTAATGCACTTGGATTATTGGTGCCCTTGTGCAAATATTCTTTAGCATCGGGCTGATTAAAACTGATTCCTTACTCAATTTCAACCTTTCCTTCGAATCCTGGTATGTACCACTAAATTCGGTGTTCAGATTTATGAGTGCATATTTGTGTATCTCACTCGCTCCCAAAAAGCCGCGAGGAAACCAGCACGTCCAAGAAATTATATTTCGATAAGACGTGTGTGTGACCTTACCTATCAAGGGTGTGGTTTCCTCGCAGAAATACAACACTCCAGGGATATATTATTTGGCTGCGGTTTCCTGCGAGGTGGAGGAATTTGATGCGCCCTAAATCTCTTAAAAATACCCAGACCCAAACAGACATCTTCATGCACACAAATGTTTGTTCTGTGTGGGAATCGAACCCACGAGTCTCAATATTAAAGTAGCTTTGCTGACCACTCCACCACTAGGCTTGTCAACATAGTTAAACATGTAACTTTAGGCCCTTTCGGTTCATAAGGTCTACAATATTAACATGTCGATATTATCAAAATGTTCAACTATTAATAAAGACCAGTTTAAAACGTCCGTGTAATCAAGATTCTATAGTGTTAAAACGTCTATTTATTGAAAAATACTAAAACGTAATTGTTTTTTTTTATTCATGTCTTCTAACAGGGTCATGGCGTAGTGGACACTTGCAAATGCTTTTTATGTAAACATACAAAATTGTAATTCTTATAACTAAAATTGCTTCCTATTACAACAAATCACAAATTCTTCTTGCAAATATCAAAAATAATCAGATTAATATACGGATAAAATTAATACATAAGTTAAATATATATATATATGTAGGGCGTATCAAAGCAGCCTGTCTGGGCAAGTACCTCGCATCTCACAGAAAACCGCAGCCAAATAACAACTCCCTAGAGTATTGTTGTGTTCCTGCGCTGCGTGTGAGTGAGGTCACCAGTATGCTCCCAAGGAGTTGCTGTGTAAGAAGCAGAGGCATCGTGCGAGTGATACTTAATATATTACAAGCGTTAATAGGCTACGGAAGCCGCTTTACATCAGGTGGGCCGTATGCTTGTATGCCTCCCGACAAAATATAAAAATAATAAAAAAATACCATATCAGCCTTATGCTAACATCGGAACTATCTTAAGCCCCCGATAATTATATTAGGAACATCGAACTTCCATTCAAATTACCAATAATCGAATTAATCTTAGCGTGTAAGGCTCTAGGGGCTCTATCCGAAAAGTTTGTACTACATACACACATATATACATATCATCACGCCTGTCTCCCATTGGGGTTGCCAGAGACTATGGAACGCCAGGTGCACCGATCGAAACATACCTCTCTTGCCTCTTCCACACTCATCAACCTCTTCATGCATGCTCTTCGGTTTGGGTGCTTTTGATTGGCTCTTTCTTCAACATATCACCAATTTGATATACATGTGTGTGTCTAGGGCGGCCCCTGCCGATATCTCCATTCACTCTAGCCTGATACACTTCTTTCGTAATTCTTTTGTCATTCTTTCTTTCTAAATGATCACACAATCTCAGTCTACACTCTTCAATTTTTGTCACCATTTGTCATCATCTGTCATCATCTTTCATTCCACATAGTTCTCCTTTCGTGTTATTTCTTACTCTATCAATCATTCTAACTCCACACATACTCCTCAGCGCTCTCATTTCTACGTTTTCTAAGTTTGTACTATTGTACAGTTAACACCAATTTAATCCATTGATTCCCACTTAAATTTTAAAAGTCTCACCGTGTGCCATTTAATATCATTCAACTGAACGCATACGGTGCGTTGGTAGAATGACGTTGAAATGTCATTAAACGCAACTAGTGCGTTGATGGCAATGAATGAGTTAAAGATCATATAGGAGTATTTTTAGAAATACCGATTTTTAGAAATTCGGCCGAACGAACGAAAAAATGATTCAATGATAGATTAACATCAGTGAACAAAAAAAAAACGCGTTTTTTTCGTTCACTGATTAACAAACATAAATGTCATCACGCCTGTATTGCATTGAGAATGGCGGAGACTATAGAACACCAAGTACACCGATTGAAAGCTCTTCCACTTCTTCTCCAGACATGGCAATCGGTTTCAGGAGTTTGGCCTTTTTTTTTCTTTTTACAGTTTTTGGCCCCAGCACGTAGAGAGTGAGAGGAGAACAGTTCCTAACATCCCAACACCGCGAATAGCGCACTTTAAAATTACCCAAGGGCTACCTAAAAGCCCTAGGGGTCGGCCCAGGTAATGGGAAATTAAACTCGACGCCTGCTCACAGCAAGAGCTGTATGACCGGAACTGGCGTTGTACAAAAAGTCCGAAAAAGTGACTGCCACATGGCCAACACAAAATGCAGCGTGTTACCTTCCATTCACCGCGCGATCTGATAGCGAGCACATGTTAACACGAGCGCACCGCGTCACGTCACGCGGCGGTCTACTCGCCGCCATGACTTCATTTGTTATTTGCAATAGGATTGGAGTTGCGAATTTATTGTTATTTATTTACTATTTTAAACTGGTTCACATGTAATAATCTGTTGCTTAACTCAGCTAAAACCAAATGCATCAAATTTAGTCTTCCAAATGTGAGTTCTGCCAATACAGGAGTTCTCATTGGGAATAATAAATTAGAATATGTTAATAACACTGTGTTTCTTGGAATTACAGTAGACTCCAAATTACAATGGGGTCCCCACATAAATAAACTAGCCGGTAAGCTCAGCTCTGCTGCATATGCAGTTAGGAGAATCAGGCAATTGACGGATGTGGCTACTGCGCGCTTAGTCTATTTCAGCTACTTTCACAGCATTATGTCGTATGGTATACTGTTGTGGGGAACGGCGGCTGACATTGAGACAATTTTTATCTTACAAAAAAGAGCCATTCGCTCTATTTATAACATGGGCTCCACAGAATCCCTCAGGGAACTGTTCAAAGAAATAAATATCCTTACTGTTACTTCTCAATATATTTATGAAAACATAATGTATGCCCGTAAAAATTTAAAGTCGTTTTCAAACTTCAGTGAAAAACTTAGAAGTAGAAATAAGTTGTGTATGCCGGTACATCGGCTTGCTAGGACTGGTAGATCTTTTCTTGTAAATTGTATTCGATTTTATAATAAGTTGCCTGAAACAGTTCTGTCCTTTCCTGACAATGTATTCAAAAAGTACATTAAAAATACTCTCTGTAGAAGGGCTTATTATAGAATTGATGAATATATAACTGACAAAGATGTCTGGAAATAATTCAGCACAGACTACCTGTTCTTAATAATCTTTAATTTTACCATTTGATAACATTATTGTACCAATATGCTTATGAATTTTTTGTTTTTGTAATATCTAATTGACAATTTTAAAAGAGACCTATATTGGCAAGTTTCTTTCGGCATTTCTTCTTAGCCAATGGTCATTTCCGAAATGCTAGTAGATAAAAAAAAGGAAAAAAGTAAAAAGAGAATTAAATAAGATACATTAAGATTATATTTCAAAAACTGTAAGACGTGTCTAAGTGCCCGCGAGGGCCCAATGGCAAATAAAGAATTTTTATTTTATTTATTATTATTTATTACGCACGCCACTGTCAATTGCCACTGGAACAGCTACATGCCAGTTTCTCTGTAACTTCCCCTTCTATACAATTCAGTGTTTGTCTCAGGTTTGACGAGCTCAGGTGGCGAAGCGAATTTTGAAAACATGCTTACATTTTTACGAAGTATAAAAACCAATTCAAGAAAGTCAAATTGAAAGCAGTAATGATGATAAATGTTGTCTATAAATTATGAGTCAATGCGTGCTTTAAAAGTGACAAAATCCAACTCGAATACAGAGCAAGCGAGCAAACCCTCATCTTTCAGCAGTCGACCGCAAAAATACCAAATGAACCGCAATCAAGAGCGTCCTAACGGGTGTCCCGGCATCACGGGGGTCCCATTTGTAACTCGACGATGGCACCAATTTCACCCTTCGCCGGTGGAGCGGATACAAACGTTGGGTAAGTTAAGCAAATGGACAGATAAGACCAGACCCTGCCGTATCCTTTGCCGTAACTGTGGTTCGAGGTTCATAATTTGTTTTCTCTACCTCGTGACCACCAAATACTGAGCCGCAAAAGTGTAAATTAAAAAGCATTGGGTTCTGTGAACTGTAGAGTTTGTAACAACTGCAATATCCGCTATTTATCAGTGTCTTTAAATCTTTTCCAGGATACTGTACGATTTTATAAGACTCATAGCATTTTTTCTTAGAACTCGATTGATCTTCGTTTAATTCCCCTAAAATGCAGGTATAAATCAGAGTATTGTGATCGTTACTAGACTGAGCGGTGACTAGTTAAGAAGTGCAAAAAGAAGCAATCCCTTATTTTTATCTACACTTTTTTGTCCATCCCATGCCAATTAGGACCCCAACTGCAATCACTAGGGGACGTCCGTAAATTCATTTTTATGCTCTAGGTATACATTTCTGTTTGTATTTTGTTTAGTACTTCTAGATGGAATAATTGACACCACTGCCAACAGAATTTGCGATAGTTGTAGTGTGGAAGTGAGGTGTCCCCGGCGGCAAATATATATACATAACTTCACGTCAAATTCCTTACGGGGTAGGCAGAGAGAACAGAGAGAAACGAGTCCATAAGACACGGTCCTTACACACTTCACTCGCTTCTTTAACATTCACAACTCTTTTCATGCACGCTCGCCGGTTACTACTGCCGGACTCTTGATATAAACACAACCAATTTGGTAATGGTAGATTAATCTTGGTCTTCCTTTGGCTCCTACATCCTTCCACTTTTGCATTGTATATCTGTTTCATCATTTTTTCATCCTGCATTCTTTCTACATGCCCGAACAAACGGAACAAAACAACCCTAATTCTTCCACTTCACATTCACCACCTTCCTCTAACGGGACTCATGAGGGACGGCACTGCGATAGACTTGGCATGTTAGTCTAACGACTAACATCTACAGCGCCAGAGGAGAGCTGCCGCAACGGTGGCGAGTGCATGAGGTAATGTGCCAGATACCAGAGCAATCGCAGAGACGATCGCAGCAGGCGAAGCAGAGATGACCAGAGCAGTCATAGCAGCGACGCTAATTCGCAGGAACCAATTGATTACGGAAGCACACGAAGCAGATTAGATCAAATCGAATATAGGTCATCATCACGGTACGGAGGGGACACCATTCGGGTACCTTTCTTGCCCAGCGGTTGTCGGTTCTACGAACTATGTGGCCGGCCCACCGTTACTTCAGCTTGCTTATCCTGAGGGCTATGTCGGTTACGTTAGTTACTACTCATATCCTCATTTCTGATTCTATTAGGCAGAGAAACCCCGAGCTTAGCTCTCTCCATAGCTGACTGTGCGACTTTGGAGCTTCACCATACGGCCCGCAGTGAAGGGCATCTCAGAATCAATGAATGGTACGTAAGTAACGCAATATTTTCACCAGATTACTAAAAATGCACCAATAAACAAGCATGCGGCCTGCATCAGATGGTAAGCGGTCTCCGCAGCCTATTGACGCTCGCAACACCACCGGGACCTAAGGATGTATCATCACAGTATCCAGTAATTTCTCTACCATATCTCACCCTTCAAACCGGAACACAGCTATATAAATATAGCTGCTTGCCGGTAGAAATAGGTGAGACACGAGGTACCCACGCAGACGACATTTGTACAGTCTCCCTCTGGTAAAAATGCACCAGATTACTGCAAATATGTCTACATTTGTATCAAATACGTAGCCAATAATATTGGTCTTAGCATAGACAAGCTGGAAACTGGAACAACATCGCTCCTCAAACCACAAAGGCACAACAATCGCGGGCCCACGCAAATCCAATACACCGAGTTAGCGGACAAATTGCCGCTCCGTAAATAGCTTAACAAGATTCAGTTTCGAGATCCATTTTCAGCAGCACAGTATCCCTTTTAGATGTAAATACGTCAGAGAACGGCTGAAGGGTATCATTAGTGAGAAATTTTCCTAGTAAAACAATTTACTTCTGCCTTTGGACAGATTTTTTTTGAGAGACGAACTTAGTTTACTTGATGAAAACGACCTGACCTCTCTGACGGTGATAAGCCATTATCCCTATGAGCCATTAATAGGACGAGCTCGGTGGCGCAGTGGTGAAACGCGCTGTTACTTTGACACCGACGCTCGTGGGTTCGATTCCCGCACAGAACAAACATTTGTGTGCACGAGCACGTCTATTTGTCTTGGTCTGGCTGTTTGTAAGAGAGGTAAGGCGCACCAAAGCAGCCCGTCTGGGGAAGTACCCCCCACCTCACAGAAAACCGCACGCAAATAACTCTCTGAAGGGTTGTTGTGTTCCTGCGTGTGAGTGAAGTCACCAGTAAGCTCTTAAGGAGTTGCCGTGTCAACAGCAGAGATGGCATCGCGTGAGTGATACTTAATGTATTGTAAGCGTTCATAGGCTACGGTAACCGCTTTATGCTATCTCAGCTCTCTTAGATTGAAGACCGAAGTAGTAGCTCCATATCCCAGGAAACCGCACCCAAATAATAGCTGCTGCGGTCGTCCTAGCCGAGGCAGAGATTACCGGAGCAGCCAGCGACGGCATGCTGCATCTACTAATGGTAGTTGGGTGAGTGCCCGCCGGCGCTTGTTTACGTGAACTAATTGATGGCGGAAGTACACAAAGCAGTTTACATCAAATTGAATGTAAATTTGACTATTGACTTGTATTTGTTCTTGCGCGTGAGTGGGGTAGCCATGAACCTTCTGAAAAGACACATAAAATTTCTTGTACGTGCTGATTTCCTCACGATGTCTTCCTTCACCGCCGAGCAAGTAATAATTACAAATATGTACACAAATGCGAAAACGTGAATTTTGTGGTACACGCCCACACAAGGTTCGAATCAGGGACCAATCGGTTAAAAGGCTGGTTCGTTATCCACTATGCTAACACAGCTCCTACACTGTATTGCTGTCTTTTGTTAAATTTGAAAATAACAATACATAAAAAACCAGTTGAGAATGCGCAAGCTAGCATTGCCAGAGGAACACCTGGCTCGTCAATTATATAACAATTCTTTTTTTTTATTTGTGGGCCATTTTGACCATGTTCCTTAAGAGATAGGAACGGTGTTCCTGAACATTCCTATTCTACTTTTTTATGCTGAATCCGAATCTGAAGTCAAAATTCGAATATTAAAAAAAAAACGCATACACAGACAAACATATAGATTTCATATAGGAACGGTGTTCCTGAACATCAGAGAACAGTGAAATTTTTTTGCCCATTACGTTCGCTTATGACGGATTTCCACGTACGATTCAATCACGAGAATGACGTGGCAAATTTCATCCTCTTGAATAATATTGTGTAATGTCCCGTGACGTATCGTACATAGTGTAAATATACCATCATTATAGAAACACACTCATTGTACCGAGAACTTAACGTGGCCAGTGTTACAAAGCAAAATGACTATAAAATGACTAATGGCGGACAATATTATTGGCAGAGCTACGATAGCCAGCGGAGCCACATTACCCTCAAAATTACCGTTTGGGGTAGACTGATGTCATCCAGCTAGCGTTTAGACGGTAATAGTGAGAAACTCCAAAATCGACACACTAATAGCTAACATATTGTAGTTTTGTATCCTTTAATTTGAAATTTAAATGTTCGTTGGTGAGGAAGAACGGTCCAAAATCGTTCCAATTAGAAAAAAAAACATATGGGAAAACGTATGGCCGGCCACTCTGCAGTGCAGAGTCTGCACTGCACTCCCATCAACAGAAAAAGTAACAGCACTCGTCGCTAGATGTCGTACAGGGTTCCATATATTTTAAAAAAATTAAAAAATTAAAACTAAATATTTAAATATTTTTTAAATTTAAAAAATATCAGCTCTGTCTACACAGCTTGCTGTTATTTACTAGTTTAAGAGGTATGGGCGCATCAAAGCAGCCCCTCTGGGGAAGTACCTTCACCTCACAGAAAACCGCAGCCAAATAACAACTCCCTAGAGGGTTGTTGTGTTCCTGCGTGTGAGTGAGGTCACCAGTAAGCTCCCGAAGAGTTGCTGTGTAAGCATCAGAGGAGGCATCGCGCGAGTGATTCTTAATATACCGCAAGCGTTAATAGGCTACGGTGGCCGCTTTACATCAGGTGGGCCGTATGCTCGTATGCCTCGACGTAGTATAAAAAAAAAATATTGTTTCTCACTTTCGTTAATAATGACAAGTTTACAGATTAACAGTTTTTTAGCTGCGAGCGTTGCGCAAAATTTGTGGCATAATGACCGAGTTCGCAATGATGATGTAATCTCTTTATTACAGTTGGTCTGACAGAGAGCGTCTGTTTTAAGATAAGAAAAGGCACGCTAAACCAAATGATTATTTGCATGGAGCTACTTTCGTCAGACCTCCACGGCCACCAGGGAAAACCAGAATTTTCTTAGGTTGTTAGGTCACGTCTTTCGAAATATAATTTTTTGGACGTGCGGGGTTCCTCACGATGTTTTCCTTCACCGCCGAGCGAGTGATAATTACCAATATGTACGTACATCCGAAAACACGAATTTAGTGTGCCGAGACTCGCCCAAAACAGATCCAGCTGGAGCCAGATGGAGGATGCCTTTATCCAAAGATGGGTACCCAAAAACTGTTTAATAAGGAAATAAACTGTATACTTTATTAAAACGCATGTATTATATAATCAAAATATGTTAATGTAATTTAATTTGGGAATAAATGGCCATATAATATACTACTAAGCTGCCATGCAATTCTGTAAGAGCAAACGTCCTTACATCCTCGGAAACATCGGCTGTTACAGCCTTGAACACAAAATTGCAATTCTTTGGTGTCGCTTTTCATGGTTGTGCGACACTAGCGCCGCAAGGCTGCGTTTGGAATTGGAATTCTACAAGGCAAACAGCCTCGCGTACAGCCTTATAGAATACCAAATAATTTAGCCGTGATCGCAGTAGACAATGTCAAAGCTGTGACATCTGTGATCACAGCGACGCACACAACCATTACGAGTCGCTTAGAGAATTGCATGGCTGTAAGGCTATGTAGCCGCTAGAAACGTAGATATGAATTTAAAGTCGATAAAAATATATTGACTGAAAAAGTAAACATGATCGGGGCTGAAGAGTGGAAAAAGGCTTGCGATAATGCAATAAAATGTGTGAATGAATATCGAAGAGTTCAACACGGCGTAGACGATTACATTGATAGACTAGAGTGATAAATACAGCTGATAGTGGCAGTGGTGGCGACCCCAATGAGAGTACAGATAGTGAAATGGAAGGAATTGACAATTTTTCCGATTAAGACATAATATAAACATACTTTTGACGTAAAACTTCTAACGCTTGACTTGGGCAGTAAGCTGGTGAATGCGTGACGAGAGCGTTACGAAAAGTGTGATCGGGCGAGGCGAACGGAAGTTGAGAGGGAGATATAAGCTAGTGAAGATAGAAAGAGAGAGAGTTACGTTTCGTATATTACTGTAGGGGCAAGAGAGAGAGAGAGGTGCGAGCACACATTTTCTTTCTCTCATAGCGAGTTAAGTTTCGTATATGTAAGACACAGTGCAGACCTGTTGTCTGTATCACACTGTGGAGCTAAAGAAGTTTTATTTCAGTCGTGTGGTCTAAAGCACACTCGTTTGTTTATTCTTTTTGCATATTTTATTTTTTCCCAACCTAAAAACATATAAATAATTATATTTAGAAATTATGTTACAGTGCTTCTATTATTATTATATATTCAAATATCTGGGTCACGTGGTTGCGTCCGACCTCAAAGACAATATAGATATTGAAAGGGAACGAAGGGCTCTGGCGGTTAGGGCGAATATGATTGCTCGCAGGTTTGCGGGGTGTTCGAGGGAGGTAAAACTAACATTATTTAGAGCATATTGTACTTCCCTATACACTTGCAGCCTGTGGAGGGATTATACGCAACGGGCCTACTCGGCCCTTCGGATCCAATATAATGACGCGTTCCGGGTGTTGATGGGGCTGCCCCGTTTTTGTAGCGCATCAGGAATGTTCGCGGAGGCACGTGTAGATTGCTTTTTTGCAACGATGCGCAAAAGATGTGCGTCCCTGTTGCGCAGGGTCCGGGACAGCCCCAACAACATCCTCAAAATGATTGCAGATAGAGTAGACTGCCCATATTTACTGCACTGCTGTAGGCTACATGCACCCGTGAGGCACATGCCTATCAATTAGCAGTTATTTTTACATATATTTAATAACACCTTAGAATAAGATACTAACAAAGTGAGTCTTGTAACTTGATATTTGAAATAAATAATAATAAAATTATCCTAACGTCTCTCGGCAAACTTCGTGTTTCGTCAGTCGTCGGATAAATATTCATTTTAGTTGCATACCTAATTGTCAAACATAAGAACCTACACTTTTTTTGAAATTTGGTTGAAAAAGTATTTTATTTTGTTCATATTTTTATTAATTTCGTTGGTATACTGTATATGTTGAAAAGGAGTAAATGATATTTAACCAGTTGAGAATGCGCAAGCTTGCATTGCCAGAGGAACACCTGGCTCGTCAATTATATAGCAATTCAATATTTTTTATTAATTTGTCGGCCATTTTGACTATGTTCCTTAAGAGATAGGAACTGTGTTCCTTAAGAGATAGGAACTGTGTTCCAGAGATAGGAACGGTGTTCCTGAACATTCCTATTCTACTTTTTTATGCTGACTCCGAATCTGAAGTCAAAATTCGAATATTAAAAAAATACGCACACACAGACAAACATCGATTTCATATAGGAACGGTGTTCCTGAAAAGGAAGTAGTTTTACAGCTCTATATAGTTCACGCGGGAATCAAAACAAAACAACGTAATAAAATACTTAGTTCTGATTTCAAATTCTAAAAAAAGATAAATCTAATAATTGATAATCATGGAAATTATCATTCGTTTGTATTCGGAAATGCGATGATTGCCGAAGTGCAATATTTACCACCGGGCACTGTACGTAGGCAGAGAGAAACGAGCACAAATGCCTCGGTTCTTACATACCTCTCTCGTTTCTTTAACATCCATAGCCGCCTCTCGCCGGTTTCTAGGGCTCCTCCTGGCTTCTAATAAAACACGATCAACCAGGATATGTAGGCGAGTCTCTGTCTTCCTCATCTCCCATATCCCTTCACTTTCGCGTTGTATATCTTTTACACCAACAGTTATTTCTCTCTTCAAATATCCGTAATCTTATCACGAGGCATTACATCACGTGTGGTACGCATAACGAGTCTGGGACAGAAGTCATCCACTCTTAAGTGTCACAATTAATACTGTTCCGTTTACATGCTAATTACAACCATTAGCGGTCACATGGGATAGCTCAACGTGGTCAGGTTATTCATGTGGGCGTCATACAATTACCGAGGCCATCGGCACATATTGCCTCATCTCTGGTAAGGTGGAACAACTCACCAGCACAGAGCAGAGCAGCAGCAACAGGTTTTTGGAGGGTCGGCAACGCACGAGTGACACCCCATGGTGTTACAAATATAAATACCGTAGGCTACGGTGACTGTTTACTGTGATATAAAAATATGATAACGTAGGGACACATACAAGTATACGGCCCACCTGATGTAAAGCAGTTACAGTCTATAAATGTTTGCAATACATTCAAGTATCACTCGCGCAATACCACCTTGGCTGCTAACAAAGCAACTCCTTAGGAGTTTACCGGCAACCTCACCTCGGCAATATTTTCACGGTGTCTAACACATTTAAAACGAATATTATGCATTTGTCAAGCACGTTAATACAAACTACTTTGTGTGCTACCACTACTTAAGCCCAAAACAAAAAAAGAATCCCTTAAAATGCAATACCAACCACAGCTGAGCTGGCAAGTAGAAGCCACGTCGCACGTGCTGAGTTCGGTGCGTAAACAACAGTAAACGAAAATTTCGTCAGAATGGGGAGGGGGCGAGCAGGCAGACAGGGCGCCGCTGGCCGCTGTCTGATGTGTCTCAACACACAATTCAAGGCCGATTCTGTTTGCCAGGTGTCAATTATGACGCTTATGATGTTCATCTGTCTATGTATACCTTCACGCCGGGTCCCTTGCGGGGTAGGCAGAGACAACTGAGCGCCGTAACACGCGATCCTTACAAACTTCATCCATTTTTTTAACATGCATAGCACCTTTCACGCTCGCGGGTTCCTAGGCATTTCGGTCCATAAGGTCTAAAAGTATCAATATGTCCATATCATCAAAACGTCTATTTATTCATTAGGTCTAAAATATTAATTTAATACTGTTAATATCACGAGTTCGGTGGCGCAGTGGCAAAACGCGCAGTTACGTTACTTTGACGCCAACGCTCGATTCGCACACAGGGCAAACATTTGTGTTACGGTGCATCAAAGCAGTTCGTCTGAGAAAGTACTTCCACCTCAAAGAAAACCGCAGTCAAATAACAACTCCCTAGAGGGTTGTTGTGTTCCTGCATGTGTCCAAAGAGGCGAACGGAACGACGAGCGAAGTCAACCAATGTTTAGATCGGTGCACCCGTTTTAGTCTTTGCCGACCCCAACTGGAGACTTGTTTTAAACAACTAGATTGGCAAACAAGCATGCGGCCCGCATTAGATGGTAAGCGGACGCTCGCAACACCACGGGGATGTTACTCGCGCGCTGCCAATCTTGTTACCTAAGACTGTTTCATCACAGTACCCAAATAATTTCTCTGCCATACCTCACCCTTCAAACCGGAACATAGCTATATAAATTATAGCTGCTTGACGGCAGAAATAGGCGAGACAGAGGTACCCTCCACGCAGACGACTTCTGTACAAAGTCTCCCTCTGGTATACTGGCATGATAATATGTATACATCATCGTGGATTTCCGAGTACTTTTTATACATTTAAAAAATACTTTGGCCGCATTTAAATAATTGAAATATTTGAATTAAAAGTAATTGAAAACTCATTATCCAAATATTTCCAATAATGAAAACACTTCCTAGCGTTACCATCTCCCGGACCACCCACTTTACGGCTGGCGAGTAGCCGAAGTGTCATTTCGAGAACATTGCCTAATTTATCATTTTGTGTAAGTGTTGCCTCGCATCGCCTAAGGCCTGGAAGCCAGGAGAGAACGAGCAGCACGGGCGGGATGTACGCATGCGTCCAGCCCGGTATCGATTGTGTAACCCTCCATGGCTATATACAAGCGTAAAAGCGGTTTTAAAAATTAACATCACAATAAACGCATTGCGACGTCTTTAAGCATTAGTAAACAATGCTTAAAGAATATTCCCTCGATTTAAATGAACCTTGTTGGGTTTTAGATACCTATTGCAAATCCACTAAGTACAGTTAAGACCTCGTCAATCTTGAAGGGTTGTTTTGCGTTCCTGCGAGTGAGTGAGGGTACTATAGTAACCGCTTCACTTCAGGTTACAACGAAACGCTTGTGTGCCTCCTGATTTTAGGGTCGGCAAGAGTGACACCCCTGGCGTTGCAAATCCATAGGATGCGGTAACTGCCCACCACCAGGCAGGCCGTAGGGTTGTTTGCCACCTTAACGGTATAAAAAAACTAAACTTACTATACCTCGTCTAATAGAACTTAACTGCAAGCGTTAAGCATTAAGCTTAGGTCGATTTTTTTAGCTTTAGTTTCTTGAACACGCTTTCATTATTAGCTTCCCCCGTATATAGCCGTGGATGTTACTATTTTTTTTTTATACAACGTCAGGAGGCATTCAAGCATACGGCCCACCTGATGTAAAGCGGTTACCGTAGCCTATGAACGCTTGTAATACATTAAGTATCACTCGCGCGATGCCACCACTGCTGCTAACACGGCTACTTCTTAGGAGCTTACCGATGACCCCACTCACGTGTAGGAACACAACAACCCTCCAGTTTTATTTGGCTGCCTCTCTTAAAAACGCCCAGGCCAAGACTAACAGGCATTTTCTTGCACACAAATGTTTGTCCTGTGTGGTGGCACCAAGCTCGTCACGACATCTGGAGGATTGTTGCGTTCCTGCGAGTGAGTGAGGGTACTATAGATGATACTTAAAGTGCTGCAACTGTCCATAGGCTACGGTAACCGCTTCACTTAAGGTTATAAGCAAACGCTTGTATGCCTCTCGACGTTGTATATATAAAAAAAACAATTCATTTGAGTATTTAAACCGTCTTTAAGTCTTCAGAATGTGATGTCAGGAATCATAGGAAACTGTCCGCGTGCACAAGAGCTAATGTTAAAGAAGCGAGTGTGTAAGGACCGCATCATGTGGCGCTCGGTTCTCTTTGCGTACCCCACAAACCAATAAAACACATGACTGCGTATAATATTTACGTATAATTTTAAGAGAAGTAGTCTTCAGGCGGGCGCATCAAAGCAGCCCGCCTGGGGAAGTACCTCCACCTCACAGAAAACCGCAGCCAAATAACTACTCCCTAGAGGGTTGTTGTGTTCCTGCGTGTGAGTGAGGTTACCAGTAAACTCCTAAGGAGTTGCTGTGTAAGCAGCAGAGGAGGCATCACGCGAGCGATACTTAATATATCGCAAGCGTTAATAGGCTACGGTATCCACTTTACATCAGGTGGGCCGTATGCTTGTATACCTCCCCGACGTAGTATAAAAAAAAGACCCCGCGCTCACCTAATTTTCTCGGCGATTTTAGCCTACTGACCAATGGGAGGATATTTTAACCAATAAGCCGACAAGTGCCGCCATGTTGATCAGTAAACTAACCAATAAGAGCTGCGCGTTCTACTTCACCTCCCGACCCGTAGCGGTGAATTGAGTTACTATGCAAAATCGGCCTCATTGATTCCAGGAATGAAGGGACCAGCTGGCGTGAAGATAAAAATAGACAAGACATTACGTAGAATCTGCGATCCGACAGTGCCTACCTGTTTTTCAGCCTTCGTCTTGCCTAACATCTCTACTTTGAACACCGCATGTCTATAAATCAATAATTAATAGCCATACGGTAATTAATAAATACGCGTTGAACTGCCAAGAACAAAGGCAGCGCCAGCAGTCTTCATCAAGAGACACAATAGGCGCCTCGCGCCCCTCGGACAATGGCAGAGAATCCCCAATACCCAATCGACGACGAGGAAAAATGTCTTGGAAACTGAATAGACGGCACTACGCCGTTTCTAATCCGCCCTCTACATAGAAACTATTTGATCCTTGCATATTTTCAATACCTTCGAACGTATTTCTTAGTATTATATTTTTAAAGGCGTATTTTAAATACATACATGGGTGTCTACTGAGCAAATTTATGCACACCTGATGTAAAGTTGTTACCGTAGTTCGCAATATAAACTTGTGGAGGTATTCAAATTGCCTCCGAAAGCAGTCTTCGAATCAGAATCGAAAAGTTATCTCCAAAAATATCTGAGTGGAAAGTTTTCGAATTTCCTAATCCGTTTCTAATGTAGCTTTCCGAGGCAATACGAAAACTACACTGAGTCCAAGGTTCCATGATGATTTAATTAAAAGCTAATCTCATTAACACACGGTATGTACTATTTTACCAGAGGGAGACTTTGTATAAAAGTCGTCTGCGTGGGTATCTATTTCTACCGCTAAGCAGCTATATTTATATAGTTGTGTTCCGGTTTGAAGGGTGAGATATGGCAGAGAAATTACTGAGTACTGCGACGAAACAGCCTTAAGTCATATGATTGGCAGCGCGCGAGTAACATCCCCGTGGTGTTGCGAGCGTCAATAGGCTGCGGTGAACGCTTACTATCTAATGCGGGCCGCATGCTTGTTTGCCAATCTAATTGTATAAAACAAAAAAAATGTACTAGAAGAGTGCCTGTTAGTTGCTAGGACTCTGACAAAAGAGAGGTGGTCACGTCTGCCAAACGGAGGCGCGTCAAAGCAGCCAGACTGGGAATGTACCTCACAGAAGACCGCAGTCAAATACCTCCCATGCCTGGTAGGTGAGTGAGTGAGGTTACCAGTAAACTCCTGAGAAGTCGCTGTGTTAGCAGCGAGGACTGGCTTGAAAATAGCTAGATTAAAGGATCAACAGAATTTGGTACATACTTTTCCAGTTGCGAAAATGAAATAACAAAAAATATAAACAACTTAAGACATTCATTAAAAAAAGACAAACTGCCTACACTATTTAAAATAACTAACTAGTACTAACACATTGATCTTAACGGGCAATATGATCTAAACTACTTTGTGAGCTTCCGTTACCGATTACTTCATGCGAAGTGCGAAGAAGCTAGTGCCGTAGAGTAGCCGTGGCAGAGGCATCTACTAGCGGTAGTGGGTGGGTGCCGACCGGCAGTAGTTCGCATGAAGCACACAAACTAATGACAAAACAAAAGAATGTAGGAGCTGAGGAAGACCGAGACTAACCTACCATGACCAAATTGGTCGTGTTTGGTCGCCAGGAATAGGCGAGCGTGCATGAAAAGAACTATGAATGTTAGAGAAGCGAGTGAAGTATGTAACGACCGCGTCTGTTGGCGCTCGGTTGTCGCTGCCTACCCCGCAAGGGACCTGGCGTGAAGATATACATACATACACAAAAAGTAGTTTATATCAAATTGCCTGTAAACTTGACTTTCTCAAAATAACGCCTGAATCTAACTACTGATGTTATAATTTTCAGTTTTAAAACGGGAGGATCCATTAAAGCGCATCCCCCTAAGCCTATCTCCAGGTTGTATTCCAACTGCACACAAGGACACCTAGTTGTAAGATGCCATCGGATACGGATCGATATGCAGATAACGCACCACGGTGGCGGATGGTATGCGCGGCCGATGACCCTCGCGCGGAATCATAGATTCCCACAGACCGATGCGATCTGCGATGCCACCGGCGGCATTCTCAGAGTTGCACGGGACGTCACATTAAAACTACATATCGCGCTTGTTTGTGAGAATACTAAGTTATTAGATGGCATTTGCTTACGAAATGCCGAAGCGTTCGCACGGATGCGACGGAGCGTGTGCCAATCCGTTTAAATTAGACTTTTGCGAATTACGACATAACGCACAGAAACGAGTGATATTGTTTACTCTTTCCATTGGCTCGTTTTAAATTAACGCGTTTAACGCGTAAAAAAAAATTATATATTACGTACTATTTTAAACTAGATGTTTATTTCTATAGTTTAAGAATACAATTTTAGAATGACCAAATTTAGAACGAGCAAATTGGTCGATGAAGGAGCAAGTGATGAGGAGCACTAGGAACCGGCGAGCATGCATGGAAAGATCTATGAATGTTAAAGACGCGAACGAGGTGTGTAACCGCGTCTCTTAGCGCTCGGTTCTATCTACCCGTAAAGGGACCTGAAGATACAGAATAGAACGTTTAGTTGTAGATACATAAGTCACGCTTATTTACTGTAACGAGATCTGAGAGAACGAAACCGTACATATTCGGCGGTAAAGTAACTAATACAATAACATACATTAGTGTGCCACGCGGTAATTAGGAGCCACATGAACGTCTAAACAGACCGCCAAACACAATTTAAGATATAGCGACGGAATGGTGCCGTACATTATTAGTGACATGAAATTATACTGAAACCTAATGACCTACACACCGCCTACCAGACACGAGAGCGCGTATATAAAAATTCGGATGCGATACGCCTGGTTGGTTCCGCTGCACTGGAAACAGATAACAATAGAAATCCTGTGTCCGAAATAAACGTAAGTACATCAAAACATATAACGGAGCATAATAAAACGCTTCTCTAAACGTAGAACATTACTAAAATGTTAATTGGTAAAACGATAATAGAACCATAAAAAACGACAACCCGGTTGGTCAAATGTGGTTTTAGAAAGCGATTAAACAAAATGTTGATTAGACATACAACTGTTCGAATAAATGTTCAAGTATACTCGTACCAAAGCTGAACACATTTCTTCAATTAATTTGAACCATTTTAAGACATCGATAGCAAGACGACGATAAGACACGAAATATTATCAACAACAGAGTCGAATTCACGCGACCACGTCAAAGAAATCCCGAGAGAAACGCCCGAGAGCTCAATGTCACCTGCCTCGCACAAGATAAATACTGTCTATACACAAATTACGTAGTACACAGAATCACATATAGGATTACTGAACTACTCTTGCCTGTGTTACTTGCGTGAACCCTACAAATAAAAATGCCTTCGAACATATAAATATTGAGACGGGACGCAACGCCGACCCCAAAGGGTTTTCACATTTTTTTCATTTCCCTAGATACGAAATCTATGTGAACCCGAAACAGAAGTAACGTAATTCTGCGTATCAGCTACATACAAAATTGTTTTGTAGACTTTCAAGAGTTATACAGTAAAGGTCAGATAAAGGGTTACGAAAGAAAAGTTAATCTGGGTCAACACAGTGGAAAAACCTGCTCACTTCATTATTTTCCAGTGACCCTATCCCATAACGATATCTTGGATGAGATCAGCGTCCTATATAGGCGTATATTTCTCGGTCCAGCGTGTTTTGCGCACATTGCCTCAAAATATTCGAATCTGAATCGAAAAGTTTTCGCTCAAAAGTGTATGGAATCTGAGTGAAAACTTTTCAAATCCATTACGAATGTGGCTTTCCGGGCCAGTGTGAAACCCTCACTGGGTCGGGAAATAAACAAGTGGTTTAATGTGTTCAAAAAATAACAAAATCGTAACGTGTAATTTTAGAAACAAAAAAATAGGTCATATAAAATGTGTTCATAGAAAACTGCATCTTCCCATAGTATTAGGCAGCTAGTCTTAAATAAATAGCAAAATTTATAAAGCAAAGAAGGAACATGACTTAGTAACGAAGACGATAACGGCAGGGCTGTTAACAAACGTCAGAGGGGATGCAAACACGACCAATTCTATATTTAGATCAAATTTGACACATGGCCCCAAAGCGTTGTCTGGTAGTAGACATTCCTCCAGATAAGACACGTGTTGCCGTTCGTGATAGATTCGCCAGTGGCGTCACGCTCGGCGCCACGCGATATCAAAGGAGGTCTCTGTGCTAGAGGCTAGACGAGAAAGGCGGGGCATCGACCGCGGTGATATAACACGCTGTTTCGGCAATCAGCGAAATGGCGAACGTGGCGCAAGGCCGCGAAGGGGCGGGCGATGAGAGCTGAACTCTTCGCTTCGTGATTTATACCTAAATACTATACTAATATTCTAAATGCATGTTATGTAGTACGTGATATGAATAGTTAGAAGCGTGGGAGATATTATAAATCGCGTCACAAACGGTAAGATACTATAGTGTGGACCCAAGGGGGGCACGCTTGAGAAGCTAATATTTTACGTTAATTCAATTCTTTATTGCGTAATATCAGATATAGGTATGTTAGTTACAAATGTGCTTATAAGTAAACCACCTTACAGTATGATACGACCCGGGGAGGGCACAGAAATTTCATAGTCATGCTCAACTTATTCTATTTATATGCATTAACTTTAGTCCGAAAGTTATAATTATTTACACGTTTTTTATTTATATCTATTTAATGTCATTATTTTAGGATAACATAATACAGTTAAGATATCTGAATGTAAAATATTATAGCATATTCATCATTACACGGATGGAATACAAATATCCAAAAACGATAGCGGGAGACTAAGAGCATTCGAATACCTATATATACTAATATCTATATTTGTATAATACCTATATTTGTCTTTTTTGTCATTTTTTTTTTAATTAAAGTGCTGCAGCGGTAAACTGCGCGTGCATGAAAATTATCATTTTTTTTTTGTATGTAAATACCACGAATGGAGAAGCAGTCAGTTCGCTGTTTGACAGGTAAGATAAATATATAAATATAAATAGATAAATAGTCTCTATTTCCACATGTCTAGGGGACATGTGGAAATTTATTTAAGAACAAAACGATATATCTGTGAAATTCAGTACAACATTACATCACTCGATCGGATGACATTATGGTTAGTATAACACTGGTTGATTTAATGTAGATAATAGAGTATAAATACTCTTAGGATTCGAAACTTTTGGGTGTAGATAAAATAGTTGATATTTTGAAGAGGTATTTTGCGGAAAACAAATTTATGGCCATTTTGATCTAGACTAGTTTATGAGATGCCGCCACCCCCGCATCATGATAATATGACTTATCATTTATTCACTGAAAGAACTTGAAAGCAGTGATTACGCAAAATATTCATCATATTGTTCTTCTTCTTAGCGTAATCCGGTTTCCTAATCCATTAGGATTTGTGGGGTTGATCCTGTCTAAGGCTAAGGATTTGGTAAAGATAATAATTTTACATGGAGCGACTGCCGTCCGACCTCCACAAGCCAGAGGAAAAATCAGACCTTTCTTGGAAGTCCTTCCAAGAAATGTCAGATTTACCCTCTGGACGTCTACTCTATGTTTTCCTTCACCGCCTTGCAAGTGATAATCACAAATATTTTAATTTGGAGACACCCATTTCTAAAGACGTGTGACCTAACCCAAGAAACGTCTAGTTTTCCCTCTGGGTTGAGGTGTGACAGCAGTTAGTCCATGTCAAAATCTTCACCGAGTCAGGCAGTGTACCCTAGGTTCCGAATCGGAAGCACGACCGAATAACACTCAGATGATGAGATGCTAGCAGTTTACCGAAATAATGATCATTTCATTAATTCGTACGAAATATGAAATAAATAAAAAAAGTAATCCATGAAACTGGAGAAATATTCGTTTTGTAGATATTTGAAATCTTCCAACAATGCTATGTGAACACAATACAGGTTCTCAGTTGGTGGGTGATACATTCAAAAAGTGTAATTATACCAGACTCGTAAGAACTAAACCTCATATTACCGAACATTGGCTACAAGTGGATATAGGAAACGCTATTAGTACGAAAATAAGACGTTACGAGCCGAAAGAAAACTGATTGTTGTGTCGACGCGTTGTTGTTGTTGTTGTCCAAGATGAATATGAACAACTACGCAAGTATGCTATTAAAAAGCTGCAACGTCTCTATACCGTAGTAATAGACAATTAATTGGACATCTCTAAAAACCATGAAAAATATAATGAATGTATCTCACTGCCACAATACCAAAAACTTCAGATACCAAAACGTCTAGCAGACATTTTTGTTTATAATTTGAGCTATTTCATAACAAATCCAAAAAATAGAGCTGGTCTGAAAGTTGTTTCGTACATGTATAAAGCATGCAGGATAAAAGAATGACGAAACACATACAACGCGAAAGTGTAAGGATGTAGGAGCCAAGAAAGACCAAGACACACCTACCATGATCAAATTGGTCGTGTATTATCAAAAAGTGATGTCAGGAGCCCTAGAAACCGGCGAGCGTGCATGAAGAGCTATAAATGTTAAAGAACCAAGCGAGATGTGAAAGGACCGCGTCTTATCGCGCTCGGTTCTCTCTGCTTACAAAGGACCTGCCCGCAAGGGACCTGGCGTAAAGATGTACAAATTCAACGATTGCTAATTTCAGTCATAATATAACAATGTTTTGAAATAGAAGCAAAGTCCATGGGCCTGAGGTTACACACGTCATTCATGTACAATATCGAATGACCAGCAACCCAGCGAGATGGGGAAATAATAGTGTGATCGATTGGGCGGCCGGGCACGGTGCAGCCTGCCTGCGCTTCCTAAGATATATTATATTCATATAGCCTCTCTCCCGGGCGTCTGGCGTCAAATATTGCAGGAAACTTTGTTGCATGACGGGAAACATTTATCTATCCATAAGTTCACGCCAAATCCCTTGCGGGGGTAGGCAGCGGGAACCGAGCACCACGTGACTCGATCCTTACACACCTCACTCGCTTCTTTAACATTCATTGCTCTTCTCCTGCACGCTCGCCGGTTTCTAAGTCTCCTGACATCACCTTCTGATAGAACACGATCAATTTGGTCATGGTAGGTAAGTCTTGGCCTTCCTCGGCTCCTACATTCTTCCACTTTCGCGTTGTATATCTGTTTCGTAATGATTTCCTCCTGCATTCTTTCTACATGTCCGAACCAATGGAGCGTGCCTCTTCAAAACAACATTTATCTACTTTTTATACAAGGTCGGAAGTCACACAAGCTATCGCTCGCACGTTACCACCCCTGTAACACAGCTTTTTCTTAACCCCACACACTCGCAGAAACACAACCCCACGGGGAGTTATTCGGCTGCGGTTTTCTGTGAGTTGGAGGTGCTTCCGCAGTCCCGTTGCTTTGGTGTCCTCTATCCCTCTTGATTTCTTTATCCATCATCGAGAGGCCTACAAGCATACGACCCGCCTGATGTAAAAATGGTGCTCGTAGCCTGAGAACGCTTGCAATACAGGAAGAATAGCGCGCGCGTTGCCACTCCTACAGCTAATATAGCAAATCCTTAAGAGCTTACTGGTAACCCCCCCACTCGTAGGAACACAACAATGGAAGTTTGTTATTTGGCTGCTTTAATGCGCCCTACCTCTCAAAAACATCCAGAACAAAACAAAAATAGACAAGTTCATTCATACAAATGTTTTTCGACTATGAGAATCAAATCCACGAGCCCTGGGGTGTTAAAATACCGTCATATCCTCATACTCATTCTAAACTTCATCCAAATCCCTTCTCTTTCTTTTGATTGTATGAACTACATTTATTCACATACATACATATATATTATAAACTTGGTAACGCACGTGCGCACATTTTCGGATATTCCATAGACGCTCTAAACCAGAAACAAAATGATATCTGTTTTCCGCTACATAAATTCGTTGCCTACCATTTCGCACAAAAGTGAAGACGATAAATTTGATGAATAAATGTGACACAGTTTCAAAGGTCAACCCTCAGTAACTTGTGAGTTATGGTACTTACCATAATAATATGTATCTATATCAATATATATGTACATCTTCACGGAGGGTTCCTTGCGGGATAAGTAGAGACCTCTTTCGCTTCTGTAATATTCATAGCTCTTGTAATGCACGCTCGCTGGTTCCTAGGGCCCCTGAAGTCCTGACACGATCTTCGGATACACGCGACTAATTTGATCGTGGTAGGCGAGTATTAGCCTTTCTCGGCTCCTAAATACTAATAATAACTACTTTGGCATTTTGTATATCCATTTCATCATTATTGCATCTAACATTCTTTCCGAGCATGCCTCTTTTTATCTTAAGCATATCCATACCCTGTTTAATAAATGTTAGTTACATATACGAAATCGTATTTGTACGTGGAATGTATTTTTAAAACACTGTTATAATAATACTCTACTATAGATACAGAAGACAAATAATTTTAAACATTTTGTTTGTCTGTCCATCGAGCATGCGTCATGTAAAAACTAGTGAAAAGAAATTGATGAAATCCTACTAATATTATAAATGCGAAAGTTTGTATGTATTAATGGATGTTTGTTGCTCTTTCACGCTTAAACGGCTGAACGGATTTGAATGAAATTTGGCACGTAGATAGATTATGATCTGGATTAACACATAGGCTACGTTATTTGACTCCACGCGGGCGGAGCCGCGGGCAGCTGCTAGTGGTGTATAAAGAGGTGCTTTGAGTGAATACAGTCAGTATCAGTAATCAATAGTTAATGAAAACCGCACAGATCGTGACATTACTACACAAGTAAGGATATTTGGTACTTTTACTAACTATTTAATGCTGACGGTACTTGAAAATAAGAAGTAAAATAAAAATAAGTAAAACTACCGAAATTCCAAAATCTACGCGTGCGAAGCCGCGGGCAAAAGCTAGTCTTACATATACAGTAGTTTTCAAAATTCGGTAAAATACCTCATCCATTTCTTTAACATTCATAGTTCCTTTCATGCACACCTATGGATAAAAAAAAATATTGAAATAAAATTAAGACGCACCTCAGTGAGTAAGGGTCCCAATGTCAAAGATTTTTTTGAATTGCAACTCCAATACAACAATCACAAACATGAGACAACCTACATACATAAATCAATACACTAAGAACTTTCATTAGAAATATTTAAAATAAATAAGTGATGTACACACATCAAGCACACACAAGCAGGGCATGATGTAATGAACCATCAGCTTGTTGTATAATATGAAGGTAAACACATTATTTGTAATATCAGTAGGAACATTCAATATTTATGATATACATATTATATGAAAATGAAATGGAGAAGAGCAATGAATGTTAAAGAAGCGAGTGAGGTATGCAAGGATCGAGTCACGTGGCGCTCGGTTCTCTCTGCCTACCCCGCAAGGGATTTGGCACGAAGTTATAGATAGATAGATATTAAATGTATCTAAATATTAATTTTATCCTATAATTTATTCTAAAGTTTACTGTTGGAAATAAATTCCCTAATCCTACCAAAGGGGTGCCCCGTCCACTTATATTTCTAACATGGGCTCCAGAAAATGACTTATCAAATGTTCATAGAAATAATTATCATCCCTGTTACAAATCAGTATCAATATCTAGGATTATAGTTTCATACTATGAAAAGGAAATGTATGTTTGTAAAAATATAAAGCTGTATAACATTTGGCTTGCTTAGGACTGGTAAATCTTTTCTTGTAAATTGTATTCAATAAAATGTCCTCAAAAGGCACATCAAAAATACTTTTTGTAAAAAAGACTACAGAATATAAGAGAAGTAGGGCGCATCAAAGCAGCCCGTCTGGGGAAGTACCTCCACCTCACAGAAAACCGCAGCCAAATAACAACTACCCCGTGTTCCTGTGTGTGAGTGAGGTCACCAGTAAGCTCCCAAGGAGTTGCTGTGTAAGCAGCAGAGGAGGCATCGCACAAGTGATAATATATCGCAAGCGTTAATAGGCTACAGTACCCACTTTACATCAGGTGGGCCGTATGCTTGTATGCCTCCCGACGTAGTATAAAAAAATCCTATCGACTTTAATCATCTGTCATTTGCCCCCCAAAATTGATAACCATCTCTGTTTTATCAAGATGGAGGACGGATGTGACATTTCAAATTAATTCCAGTCTCCTCAGATCTACCCACTTTACATCAGGTGTGCCGTATGGTTATATGCCTCCTGACGCAATATGAAAAAATAGAATATCTAACCGACAAAGAAATCTGAACTGAGCACATGCATTTTATTTTATCATTTGAAATCATTGTTGTATGTGTAATATCAATTGAAAAATTACCTATATTGGAAATTAATAATTGCAAGATTAAAAAAAAATTAAAACTACTACATCCAAGAGGGCCCAATGGCAATAAAGAAATTTTATCGTTTTAACTTTAATCAAGTATTTATTTTTAACAAGAGTAAAACATCATTTGAATTAAGATGGGAAGCAATAGTTTTATGTACATTTTCAGATTAACTACTAGATATTACTAGCAGTGGCTCAGATGCAGTATGTCTACACAGAATGTCCCCTAGATGTAATTAGCACTTGCTCACTGGTGAAGGAAAACATCCATTTAGTTTCACTAGTACCCTCGCTTTGTACCCTTAAGGGTACTATCAGTACTAGTAGATCCTATTTTGTATCACTAGCACCCTTGAAATATTAACTACAGTTGCCCCTGGTTTTCTTTATAGATTATAGTTATAATAACGGACTTTTTTTTTTGTTTAGTTAAGGAGTTACCGATTGCGTCTAGTTTATGCAACCTTTTTCTATTAAACAGAAATATAAATACTTACAAGTGGCAAATACTTGAAACATTCATAAGGAGTTTGATAATATAAAATATGACTGTCTGTTTGCTTCAAACATAATCATAATGTATTAAGTACTAACTGACGAGCTCGGTGGCGCAGTGGTGAAATGCGTTGTTATGCTACTTTGACACCAACGCTCGTGGGTTCGATCCCCACACAGAACAAACACTTGTGTGCAAGAACATGTCTGTTTGTCTTGGTCTGGGTATTTATATGTGTAATAAGTATGTATTTACAAAAAAATAATGTATTTACATATGTTTATCAGTTGTCTAGTACCCATAACACAAGCTTCGCTCACTTTGGGACTAGATGGCGCTGTGTCATTTGTCCGACAATGTTTATTATTATTATATTTATTAACTATTGGAACTACTTAGTACCACTTGTACCATTGAGGGCACTAGTGATACAAAATAGTAACATCAAGTACCGTTTAGGGTGCAAAGTGAGGGTACTAGTGAAACTAAACAAAAACATCATGAGGAAAACCACACAGACAAGAAATTATATTTAAAAAAACTGTCTGGATTCCTGCCTGTCATGTTGAGGTCTAACAGTTGTTCCATCAAAATCAGCATCTATTCCCATTGCATTCC
This sequence comes from Pyralis farinalis, assembly GCA_947507595.1. Classification (NCBI taxonomy): domain Eukaryota; kingdom Metazoa; phylum Arthropoda; class Insecta; order Lepidoptera; family Pyralidae; genus Pyralis; species Pyralis farinalis. The sequence goes on from OX382275.1 coordinate 1,956,084, forward strand.
TTCATTAGAAAACTGTACTACTTCTAAATGGCTTGACAGATTTTGCTGAATTTTTTTATGTGTTTGAGTAGGTCTCTGGAAGGTTTGAATTCACAGTTAGACCTGGTAGCCATGCTGCCATCGGCTGCTATGATTTTTTAATTTTGTTTTCGAGCAGGACATTCCGTTCTTTAAAGACTACATGCTCAGTGATTCAGTACCACACAGTAAACAATTAATATGTGCATGAACATGCCTGTTTATCTTCATCTGGATGTTTTCAAAAGAGGTAGGGTACATCAAAGCAACCCAACTAGTGAAGTAACTCCATCTCACAAAAAACCTCAGCCAAATAACACCCTAGAGGGTTGTTGTGTTCCTGCGTGTGAGTGAGGCCACCAGTAAGTTCCTAAGGAGTTGCTGTGTAAGCAGCAGAGGAGGCATCGCACAAGTGATATATGTTACAAGCACTAATAGGCTAAGGTAACTGCTTTACATCAAGTGGATGGTATGCCTCCTGACTTTGTATAAAAAAAAGTAAGCTCCCAATCAGTTGCTGTGTTATCAGCAGGAGGCAATGCGCAAGTAAAACTACATGTATTGCGTTAATAAGCTATGCTAACTGCTTTACATCATGTGGGGATATGCTTGCATGCCCCTGACATTGTATGTATAAAGAAAACAATGGCAGCAGGCAAGATGACCAGAGGAACCATGGTAGCAATGATTTGTCTACTATCAGTAATGGTAGAGAGCCAGCAACACTAATTCGCTGAACTAATTGGTGATGAAGGCACAAAAGTAGTATATACACAAAATTGTCTGTAAATATGACTTTTGAAAAGTAGCACCTGAATCAATTAATTATTAAATATATACCTCTTGTGGTATTGTTAAAATCTGCGTGTTCCAAGAATTGAAAGGATTCTAAGTTGACTGTATAATATAATAATAATTTAGTATCTAGTTAACATAATTTCAAGATTATTGTATCTTATTGTCCACTTTTGACCATATCCTCTTCAAATCCGTTCCACCTGTCTCTGGGTAATGCTAATCTAGACCAAGTCTCCTACTACAAATCAAAGTTAATCCTGGCCATCTTTTAAATGGTCTACGGTACCTCATGATGTTAATTATGTTATAAAGTAAAAATGGTTCTTACTTATAATGCTAGTTGGTTTTTACATAGTACATAAAGATGAATGAGTAATAAGAGTTACACCATTCGAACTGAACCATTTACATATGTATATAAATTGAAAGAAATTGTTCAAGTATATGACACAACAGGACAGAAATAATGTAGAAGATTAAAGCCCCCCCACTAAGATATTAAATTGGAAACTACCCTTGTTTCACCTAACACATGTTCTATGTTCCAGCATTGAAATTAAGTCTGCACTCACCTGTATATCTTGCTAAAGTCATATAAAACGGTAACGCCCCTATGGACGAGAGCTGGCGAACGTGATGAATTGTTGTTCCTGGCTTCCTCGAAGCTGGCACCAGGGAAACACTGCCTCGCGACACGCCGGGCGCGCCAACCTGCCACAAAAACGATAATACGCAACTTTACGATTAAATACTGGCATAACTAACCAATAACAACAGTTTTCAAGCTATTTCCATCATTTTAAATGATTTCTATAGCCGCAATGTACGCACCAGCTGGCAAAAACGTGGTGACCACGAAGGAACATCTACTATACGTAAGTAAATATAGGATTGAAGATATTCGATATTACGTCGGTAGGTACCTTCCACTGTCTATGACGGAGCGAAGCACCTCGTGAACTCTTTCCTGAATATCGGAGGCAAACAACAACAACACTATTTTACAATTTATAACTACGAAACGAACATAAATTAAATTAAAATTTCATTAAACTCAACACGCTGAGGCGATTAAAAATGACGACAGAAAATAAATGAAAACGTAGAGTTTCTTATGTTTCTGGACTTATGGATATGCAACTGTCTTCACACCGGAAGTTAATGTTTTTTTTAATTAGCAAAGAAATGAAGAAAGGTATCTTTGTAATCTATTTGTATAAACAGAAATGTTTATTTCTGCTTACTTAGATTCGATACGCATCCATTTTGTGTTGAACAAATTCACTTAGGGAAGAAATATTTTTCATTGAAGTTAATTGTCAGCAGGAAACATTAAAACTTTTAAAATGAGATAATTAATGTCTATGGACAAAAATTACAAACTGTCAACATTTTTTTGCTAGTATATTGAAGCAGTTCAAGTTGAGACTTCTAACGATAAGTCATTGAACTAGTACTAAAAACCTGAAAGCCGCACATTTTCAACATGGATATTAAAATTGCAGAGGCGGCTTCAAGTTTGTACGACACTAGAAATATCTGTTTGGAATACAAAACTTAAAAGTTATTGTGTGTATGTAGCAGACATCAATTAAAAATGAAACTCAGATTTTGGTGAAATTTTATTTTATATATCTCAGATAAAAATTTGGGTTACATTTTGTGTTTTAAAAATTAGAGATGCAACGCGAAAATAGAAAAAGGTGTACTTACTATCTGGGAATAGAGCAGATTATAAATTAATATACGATAGGATATCATGCCTTGCATCCCGTCAAATAGCAAACGAGTCTCTGACAAAGAAGAAGCAAGACTCGGCTATTTTCAATTGCAAGCGTTCGTTGGTACTATTTTACATTCGTGGTCATGTGATAATTTGAAGCATAAAAAATATCACTTAGTAAAGAAACCAAACGAATAATGTTATTATCATTCAAATAGAAGTGAGTTCACATTTTTTTAAACTGTTTGGTACAAATTTAATTCACAACTAATAAAAGAGAATTACTTTATAATTTGGTACGAACAATCTAATGAATATTGTTTATTTTAAATAACTTTAAACGACACGCGTTACGCGACAGAAATTTTAAACTTAAAATTTGTACATGCGACATTATTTTCTAAAACGGAAGATAACGATGTACATGAATTAAAAAATATATTTAGTAAAACATCGCATTTACATGTTTGGTATTTTTTTATTATTATATTGGCATTCGAGTGACTATTGTGGAAAACGTTACATATACAAGTAAGTGCAATATTAATAAAATGCTTCATAAGAGATCCGTCCTAATATAACATGAAAGTTCTGTACACCCTGTACACCCAAAGAGAGAGAGTGGTGACGAGAAATTCCAAGAGCAAAAGAGGATGTGCAAAAATTAATGGAACTTGATCCAAGAGCCTTGACTGATGAGACTTGTGAGAAATGAAAGTGCATCTTTGTCTTCTATCTCTGGTAAAATCTTATTAGATTCTGTCCTGGGGTTCTATCGTTACGGTCATGTTTCTTCTGATTATAAAAATAATACCCTTTTACCCATACATCTTCCTCCCTCCGCCGCCGCTCGTTGTGATTAAGCATAGATATGCAATGCGAAGACTAAGGTTCATAATAAACTCAATATAGGTAGTGGACTGGATTAATAAAACAAGATAGTGCTGAACAAATAATATTTATTCATCTATTATAGAATCTGGCTGGTTGATGTATGTATTCTTCGTAACGTGCATAGCTTACATACCATATAATTACCAAAATTGCCATGATATGTGCACAGCACTCCACAGTGCGTTTTTATGCTTTGCATGAACATTAATAGTGCTCGACTGCATCCAAACCAGTTTCGCTATCTTTTACTACCACATAACAGACATTATACGCCATCGCGCGCGTGTGTGCCTCGATTGTATTTTGCCTTTTAATAACCATAAACTCTCTCCAGAAATACCAGCTTCATTAAAATCGACAGTAAGTCCATCTAAATGTCGATACAACTCAATTAAAAAACTCGCCATTAATACGAACGTATTCGGCATAATAGCTGTTTGTTATTTTCAGCTGGCATGGCTCGAATGCAAATAAGATCAGACCGTCCAGGGTCAATCTTGGAAACGTCTCATGACCTGGTAATTCGTTGTCCGTTAAGACGACGACGCTGTACATATTCAGCCAGAACAGTTTGCATCTCCCTTCGGATTGTAATTCTCTCAAGAAACATAGGAGCACATAAGACCCACCAATGACAGAAATGAGTTTGTTATTTGTAGGGCCTCCAAAAAGGGCATTTGGTACCAATACTCTCTCTCTCTCTCTCTCTCTTTCAATATAGTCCCAGCCAAGATGGCGTGTGACAAATTCGTGATTCAATGCTTCTCTAGGGTATTTCATTAATTGCTCAAGTTTCCTGGGACTCATGTGAAAAATCAATGCCAACCTCTAATTCGGTACTTCAGTAATTCGCTTTGCAAGCATTATAGCTAAAGCAGTTTAGGGTTGACCACAACCATTGAGTAATGGATTCTTATTTAAGAGTAATAATGTCAGATATTTGTCCACTATTAAAGCTGTAACTAGGATTTGGAGCTTCTAATAATTCTTCCCAAACATCTGATTCCGATTGAAACTGACACACTCATCATCACTCAAGTTCTACGATGGCGGCGCCCAAAAAACATACAAGCATTCGACCTATTAGGTGGTCGACAATAAGTAGGTAGCTTTATTACTGGTTTAACTTCCTGAATAATAAGGCCTAGTATTTCCCTCTTTTTATTTTTTCTCACCCTAATTGAATACCGGCCCTTCCTGCTCCAGGAGCACGAACCCCTGCGACAGCGTATACGGCCACTACCGATCCTGAGGAAGGCTTGGCTCCTTATTGTGCCCGAGCTCCAAGCAGTCGGAATACGAAATCGGGAGCGTTAACGGCCTCTCCGGTCGAAGCTGGAAAGCTCGTTCTTGTTCAATCTTGATTGTGTTACGGGAAAATCCATTCCCGCAGCCTTCATGATACTGGCTACTGCACTCTTGTCCAGGTGTTCCTTACTCTTGCTCTCTAGGGATTTATAGGGATCGGCATAGCTCCGGTCGGATGAACCGGTTTCGTTAGAAGCGTCTTAGTTACAAGAACGTGGCGGCTGCCTCTCGGCAGTTATCGGTGACAGCAGAGTTCGCTTGTCCTTGTGTATTCCAGCTCGCTGTGGTGCTGGAGAACACCTCAGGCGTGACCCACGCGCGAAGATGGAGCGCCACTTGCTCTTCCGTTCGTCACGTACACGATCCTCGCATTCGCCGTACTGGTTGCTAAAGTTAAGCTAAGCTACTACGCTAAGTTGTAAGCGTTGCGTTGCGTTGTCGTCAGTGGGATCTGGGTATTGCAAATTATATCCTTTTTAACTTAATCTACTTGGCAACAACATCAATTCGTGCAAGGACTCAAGGCTATGAAATGAAAAAACATTTTATTTGACGTTGACAGTTTATTTAATCAGATCAACTGACATATGTTTCTTTCTGTCACTTTGCATTTGCAAGGGAATCATCGTAATTTTTACGATGCGTGATGAAGAATAGTTTTTCTATTACTCAATTAAAATACTGTTTATTTTATCACGTGTATATATTGAACAAACTCATTGGTCGTAGCCAGCGGAGTGTTAACGAATAATGGTAAAACATTTCATAGTTACATAGTGTTTTGTCTTTCATCATAGGTTATGTGTTATGTCCTTGCCTAAGAAATTGACTGAATTTCATTATACTGAATTTCTAGCATACGTGTCGACAGTTGCTCTATAGTTCAGCGCGATGGAAAAGTGCCCTGCCTCTCAGCTTAAAATCGACAGTGTTGACTACACCAGATCAGGTCAGTTTAGAAGCCTTGATACCTCAGGGCATAGAATAATAATGCAAGCGCGTGTAAACATTTCGTAAATAATTAGACACGATAAAAAAAATACGGATAGTGCAATATGCTTATAAGTTTCTGTCATAAATCCACTTGAGCAGTTACTACAACCTACATTTTTTTCAGTTTGTAGTCCAAGAATGCCGGCAATACTCAGCACGGAAGGGTTTCTTCTCATCAATCATCGAGAATATCAAAGATGATATAGCAAAAAACAAAGAAATGAAGGAGAATATTAAGAAGTTTAGAGAAGAGGCACAGAAATTAGAGAACTCGGAAGCCTTACAGGTATAGTAGGAAAAGTCTGTTTTGTCAGTTAGAGTTGCTTATTTTTGGAGCTAAAGCAAACGTCAGCTCCCTCTGGTGCGTCAATAATTTGCAAATAATGTATGATGATAGCGCAGTAGAATTTAGCAAGTGATGCAGTGCCTTCCCATACATTCAACTTTTGATAGGTGTAATGTTAGTCTTAGGTTTGCCAGCGTCTGATTGTTGCACATTTTGTAAAAGGAAAACCTCAGGCATCATGTGATAGTTTCACTCGAAAATCTCAGACCATGAAGGTTTAATATCAATTCAAAGCATCTATTACTATAAAACGGCAATTTCTTACTTTAACCTCTATGAAAGTGAGAGCTGGGTATATCTGAGAGAGCATGAAAGCAGAATAAATGTACGCAAATTTTGCGCGACGCTTGCATCTCGAATACCATTCTCTCTTACCATCTTCTCTTTCAAATACCATTATCTTTGTTTTCTTCGCATTCAATAGTAAACTTCCTCCATCTTCTTTCAATATTGAGACCAGTGTTTGCAGTTCAGATAGTGTTTCTGCTAATAGGACGGCATCATCTGCATACAGCAGACAGTTCACCACTAGGTCACCCATGCGCAATCCTACATTTGTCGATCTTATTCTCTGTAGACAACTATCGAGATATAAAATAAACAGCCTAGCTGACAACATGCAACCCTGTTTGTCACCAATTTTGATATCAAACCAGGGTGCAGAACATGTTGCCATGTATTAGCATATATGCTGAGCAATCTTTGTAGGTAGAGTGTACAGCACGGAGCAGTGCACTGACAATCCCTTATCTCGGCAATATGCCCCACAGTTCCTTTTGCTCAACCCTTTCTTTCTCAAGATCCACAAAAGTGCAGAAAACTTTATGGTATATGGCCAGTTGCTTCTCCACGATATTGCGGAGCAAGAAAATTCGTACATCCCCTTCCATTTCGGAATCCTCCCTGTACCTACCACAATTTTCCATCAGATTTCACCCTCATTCTCCTTTCAATTACTTTTCCATATACTATTGCTACTAAGCTGATATAACTGATGGCCCTATAGCTGACACAGTCCATGCGTGACCCCTTGCAACTACAAGGGCACGATGACTGCGCGTCTCCAGTCCACCGGGATTGCTTAAGCAATCTATGCTGGAGAACTGGATGGGTAAACATAAATTGCTTAAATATTCTAAATTGCCAACATAAATTGCTTAAGCAATCTATGCTGGAGAACTAGGAACTGGTCGGGTCCCAGGACCAGAAGGTGCCCCGGACGTAAGTGCCACCTAGTGTGATCATCTCAGCTGTGATCATATCAAGTCCTGCAAACTTTCCATTTTTCAAGCTTCCTATTGACCATTCAGTCTCATCCATACTTATACCTTCATCGGACGCCGTCAACGTGGAGTGAGCATCAGACTCACTCTCATTGCCAGCCTCCAGCGGCTTTCTTGCTACGGAGGATTCAACCTCCGCATACCACCAAGCATCTCTTTTCAATGATTTATACCATGCTTCTTTTGCACTATCCACCATATTTTCGTTCAGAACTTTCTAGCAATCATCCACTGCAAGTCTTTCGCTTGCCACATGTACATACGTTCTCCTTCCACTTTCATCTTGCAATTTTTCACTTCTTAACCTTTCATGATCTCCGGAAGGGTTACGCACTTGCCATTGTCTCCACTCTTGAAAAGACCCACAAGCCGGCTTACCAGCTGGTAGTGGCCCGTTTCAAGAGTGGGACCTATGAAGGCTCTTGTGTCCATTATTGTATTTCGGAGACATCTATCTATTAAAAAATCTATTAAAAAATTGACTACATATGACTATGTAATTTCAGATATTGTATTATTTTGTATATTGTAGTATTATGGAAAAATATAATCAATTAAAATTTGCATATGTAAATTAATAATTATTTATAATAGTGTTACTACTGTAAAGAACATCTAATAACATGTACTTAGCTGACTATTTTTGTACACCGACGAGTTTGGCAAGATATGTGCATCTAATAATGTATAACTAACACCACTACATGTATACCATATCTTATGCACATAAATGATTCTGATTCTAATTCTGATTCTTAAAATTAAATCAATCACATTTTTTTGGTCATTCCGTCTCCATGTGTACATGTGAATATCCTTGTGATGAAATAAAGTATTCGATAGTTAATAGATTCAGACGTTATTTTGCGGAAGTCAAATTTATATGCAATTTGATCTAACCTGCTTTGTGTGCTTCCGCCACCAATTAGTTCATGCGGCCTAGCGCCGGCCGGCACCCGCCCACTACCGTTAGTAGATGCAACATGCCGACGCTGCCATGGCTGCTTCGGTAGTCTCTGCCTCGGCTGCTGCGGTCGTCCGCCATCTAGAACAGAAACCGCATGCCCCCACCACCGTCGCTGCCACGACTGTCCTGGTCGTTGCTGCGACACGTGTTTCGCCTCTCCACGAGGCATCATCAGGCGTTGTAGACGTTAATCGTAAGAATAACATGCTACAAGTGACAAATCCATCGCAGTGCCGTCCCTTATATTGAATTGAGGGTAGGGGTGGATGGTGTGAGCGAAAAGATATTTTATAGTGGGGAATTGTTTACGTCTGTCTGTTTGTTCACGAGAATAATTTTAGAATTTTTATGTTTATTAATTTATAATTGTTCCCTAATATTTAGTTTTAAACCTTTGTCTATGGTGTATGGTGATATTTTATAGTGGGGAATTGTTTACGTCTGTCTGTTTGTTCACGAGAATAATTTTAGAATTTTTATGTTTATTAATTTATAATTGTTCCCTAATATTTAGTTTTAAACCTTTGTCTATGGTGTGTAAAATATGATATGCATTAGTGGGGTATAAATTATGTCCTTTGTCTATGAGATGCTCGGCGAAGTGCGTCCTTTCTGGGCGATTGTTTTTCCCGCCGATACGTGTTCTAATACATATCAAATTTTACACACCATAGACAAAGGTTTAAAACTAAATATTAGGGAACAATTAGAAATTAATAAACATAAAAAATCTAAAACTATTCTCATGAACAAACAGACAGACGTAAACAATTCCTCACTATTAAATATTTTTTCGCTTACACCATCCACTAGGCCGCATGCACTAATTGGTGGCGGAAGCACACAAAGCAGGTTAGATCAAATTGTATATAAAGTATTCGAGACGAGGAGGTTTCATTTCATATATAAATCTAGAATTGACTAAAGGTCACTGCATACGTAACGTGTTCTTTTCCCGGACGGAACGGAACGTGAGTTTTTGTAATATCGTTTCATACAAAATGTAAGTGAAAGAGCATACGCGACGGAGGGACGGACGGAGCGGGAACGTGTCACGCCCGGGGCGGGAAAAATATCGTCGGCGACGATGTATAGCACGTCCCGCCCCGCGCGGGCCACGTTCCGTCCGGGATTCCGCTGCGTATGCACAGTCGTCCCGTTCGCTCCGAAGAGTAAAGGTCACTGCATACGTAATGGGTTTTTTTCCCGGACGGAACGGGGACGGGGCGGCGACGGGACGTGGTTAGTAAATACTTTAATGCATACGCAACGTGACAGTAAACTCGGAACTAACGTGCTAGTGTTGTGCACAAGGGAACATGGATTTTTCATTTGAAGAATTGGCTGTAATACGCACGGGGCGACTGTGCATACGCAGCGGAATCCCGGACGGAGCGTGGCCCGCGCGGGGCGGGACGTGCTATACATCGTCGCCGACGATATTTTTCCCGCCCCGGGCGTGACACGTTCCCGCTCCGTCCGTCCCTCCGTCGCGTATGCTCTTTCACTTACATTTTGTATGAAACGATATTACAAAAACTCCCGTTCCGTTCCGTCCGGGAAAAAAACACGTTACGTATGCAGTGATCTAGTAGTGGTGTAGGTAAGCAAACAAAAATGGACGATGAAAAATTGATCGAATATGTAAGGCCATATCCAGAGTTATACGATTTTTCACACTGTAAATATCTAGACACGAAGTTTAAAAACTATCTGTGGCGTATTAAAGCCAATTCTTCAAATGAAAAATCCATGTTCCCTTGTGCACAACACTAGCACGTTAGTTCCGAGTTTACTGTCACGTTGCGTATGCATTAAAGTACGTATTTACTAACCACGTCCCGTCGTCGCCCCGTCCCCGTTCTGTCCGGGAAAAAAACACGTTACGTATGCGTATACGATAAAGTTTTTACCGTAGCCTATGAACATTGCAATACAAGTTATTTTGCTCATACATTGCCACTGCTGCTGCTAACACAGCAACTTTTCAGGAACCTCATTCATCTTGCTGGAACACAACAACCTTTCAGGTAGTTGTTATTTGTCTGCAATTTTGTATGTGGTGGAAATATCTTCCTAGTCAGATTTCCTATGCACCTTACTTCTATAATAATATAATATAATAATATCATTCTGAAATTGCAGTGCACCTAAATTATTTGGCAAATCAAGTACAATATTTTTTTTAGATTATAATTAACACCTCTATCGGCGTCACTTTCTGAAGCTTTCTTACTCTTAGTAAGAGTACACAGACATAGACAACAAATACACAGACAGAATTTTTGTAGAAAGTTCACATTAACATTCATTTTTAACTTCTTTATTTATAACAAAAACTAGGTTCTTCTACTCTTTTGACTCGTTTGTCATTCTAAAAAGATGCCTTTTCTTACTCTCATATACACTTGTAGTATGACAATTGGGTTAATATTTCTCACCTGATTTCTCCCATAATTTTTTTTTGTTTAGGCGGCCCGGAAAAAGTTTCATGCAGTTGAGTCGGAAGCTTCAAAAGGCTCTGAAGTGTTCAAGGAAACCTTTCAGGGAATCAAGGGAAAGATGGAACATGTGTTGGAGGAGGCGGGCAAGACAGATATTGCCAAGAAGGCTGGTAAGGATTCATAATAATGTCTGAAGTCCTCAGTTGAGTATGGAAGACGAGTATAGTAGAGTAATAACATAGAAAATAGTGTATATATGCATAACAAGATAATTAAAATTTCTAGGGTCGGCAACACAAGAATGACATCCCTGGTATTGCAAGTGGCCATAGACTGCGGAAACTGCTTACCATCAGGCAGACCGTATGTTTGTTTGCCACCTTAGTGGTATAAAAAAAAATTAAAAAGTATATAATACTAAGAGCCAATGAAACTCTGCAGGACAACTTCAGGCGTCTGCTCCGAAGTACCGATCAGCAGGACCCCAGTGTGCCCACAGTGTTCTCGGCTCTGGCTTGCCTTCATTGGCTATCCAGACAGAAATTGTTAGAGCTATATACAAGCAGCTTTAACAATTACTCTGAACAGCCAATATATATTTTCGAAAATGAGTACCTTCGTGGTACGAACATAGCACAGACGGCACAATATATAAAATGGTATCGCAAGTCTTTGGTTTGATACTTACTGCTCTCAAAATTGTAATCTTAACAATAGGCTTTGTGGCCGACCAGACACACCATGTCTATAATGCAAAATTGAGCACCATAGCGTGAACAGATTTATTTTAAACCACGTCAGAATCAGCCTGGGATTTCACAATAAATGATAAAAGGATAACTGTCTCATTTATGTCAAATTGGAAACGCACAAATGAGAGGATTCTGAATCGGATAGTCACTTATGACTCCCTCCCTCGAGGGTTGTTGATTACTGCGTGTGAGTAAGGTCACCAGTAAGCTCCCAAGGAGTTGTTGTGTAAGCAGCAGGGGAGGCATCGCGCGAGTGATACTTAATATTAATATATCGCAAGCGTTAACAGGCTACGGTACCCGCTTTACACCAGGTGCCGTATGCTTGCATGCCTCCCGACGTAGTATAAAAAAATGACGAAACGTAGTTTGAAAATTTTCATGAAAATGTTCATTGCTTTGGTTGGATTTATGGGTACTCAAACGCACTCCAATATCTCATACATTTGTATGTATGGTATACCTATGCTAGTATTGTTTGTTACGGCTTTGTTCATTGATGCAATTAACATTCACTTAACGAACCTATGGGTGTATTAACTTGGGTTTTTTAAAAGCGTCAAACCTCCGTTAAAATGGCAAATATTTAAATTAATTATGTAAATACTTTTCATGGGTACAATTGGCGAGATTGGCGAACGTTGGTAGAAATAGGAACAAATTTATACTTACTTTATTATAAGCTTACATATCACAGAGATACACAAAACACACAGGTATACAAGGGAAGTCAAAATTAGCCCGTGTTCGGTATCCAATACTGGAATTAATAAAATGATCAACCCTGGTACAACCTACAGTGAGGGTTAAGAGTAATGGATATCAGTACACTGAAGTATACATTGAAGTACACATCGTAGGGGAATCAAGTCAAGCTGAGATTACTGTGCATGGCACCACAAACCAAAATTTCCAGATCGCGTCCAGGCTATGAATATGTTTAAAATTCATTTCAAAAAGTTCTTGACTGCAGTGTAAATTACTATTAATGATAAATACCTATGAATTTATTCTACATTTGTATTGGTTTGTGCTATTTGTTTGCCAGTATAATTATTTTTCATGACATGGTTATTCAATTTTATTAACATTATCAATATAAATAAAAATCGATGTACGTATGTTTGTCATCTATGGACTCGAAAACGGCTGGGCAGATTTTGATGAAATGTTCAGGGAATCTTCAGATTAGCCCAGCGGGTGATTCTGTGAAGTTTGGTAGTGATCAGATCACCCGTACGAAGCTGGGGCGGGTAGCTAGTAATATTATAAATTAATGCTCCATCTCTCTAATTTTAGTAAGCCACCGAGGCAAAGCATCAGCTCTAACATTGTTATTACGAAATTCGCATGCAATTGTGTGTATAACTCATGCTTTATGCAAAAATAAACTTACCATAAAACAGCACTTCAATACAGGGTTCTACATCAAGGAGTATGAGACGGATAGCCCTGAAGAGAGGCTCTGAACTACACATTGTGATCACCTTGTACTACTGTTGGATTGGCTTTAGTTGAATGAAGCTGTTAATAACATCTGGCTATCACGGAGAATTATTTGTTACAGGCAAGTTCTCCGAGGATATATCGAAAACGGCGAAAGGAGCGGCAGAGAGCATAGCTGACAGAAGTCAGAAGCTCGGTCAGACTTCTGCTTTCAAGACTATATCGCAGGTTAATTTCTTCACTGATAGATAGCACCTAGTTTTTTTTATGAGTAAAGACATGGGTAAATCCAGCTAACAACTAAGTCATCTCACCCCTTCATCCCACACATGGAACAGAGAGTTTATATTATTAGTTTAACTACTAAACTGATGTAAGAATTCCCAACTAGCACAGAAATTGCTTAAGATTGTCTCTGCTTTACTCCTCCCAAGAGCTCTATAACAGCCCCTGTACAGCGTAAAGACAACAGTACGACAATTGAACATCTATTGTTAACCTATGGAGCTGTAGAAAGCCTACTTAAGAGGGCGTACAATGCTAATTGGCGCCCTCGTTTTGTTTTTATTATTAACGCTGAATTTAAGACCAATCCAAAAGACGCTCGATACTACCACTGTAGAACCGTATTTATGTTTTTTGAAACATATCTTCTATTTATTATCTATGTAAGCAAAACTTTAATTATTGCTTATTGTGGCCACATTAGCAATAATCAAAATTGTGACAGTATGGTTATGGTTCTACAGTGGCAGTATTGAGCGTTTTTGGTATTGGTTTTAAATTCTGCCTTGTTGAAATGAGGGCGCCACTTAGCTTTATACGTCCTCCTAAAGCAGCTGGGTAATGTATAGAACATCAATTCAGTATTTTTATACAACTTCGGGAACTATACAAGCATAAAACTCGCCTGATCTACAGAGATTAACGTAGCCTATAAACGCTTGCAATAATGGAAGTATCGCCAGCGTGTGGCAACACCGGCTCCTAACACAACAACTCTATGGAAGCTTATTGGTGATCTCACTCACTCGCAGGGCAATAATATTACAGTGAGTTGTTATTTGACTGTGTTGTCTGTGAGTTGCAAGCTGCATTCGCCCTCACCACTTCGCCAGTCGATAATTTGTTCACTAAATACAATTTGATCAATGTTACTTTGCAATAATTGCATGTAAATTTGTCTGCCGCAAAATAGTACATGTGTTTACCAAGTATATTGTGATTATGCCGTTAGTTGCAGGGTAACAAAAATAAGGAAAAGGAACCAATAAAGAAAAGTTACCAATTTCCGAAACGAAGGATCTCTTTTTGCGATTTTTTTTTTACGGAACCCTCGGTGCGCGTGTCGGACTCGCACTTGACAGTTTTGTTTTCTCTAAGGATCTCACACACATGTATATACGTCATAGTATTAGTGTAACTCGCTCGCCCGATCACCTGTACACGCGGCCACTTCTCTCACTGGCATTGCGATAAATCCGTCAGTGGATAAGACTGAGCACCGAAGTTTCTGTTGAATTGTTTTCTAGCAAATTGAAGTAGCGCTTGCAGTTGACATGCTGTTAATTTTGTCCCTGCGGCAGATGTGAGATTTGCTTTCCGCAGGCATCATAAGACTACTTACTGTACATGACACCAAACAAGTGGAAATTTAGTAATGAAGTGGAAACGATGTACCGACCGTTTCTCTCGGACGTTTTGCCTATTTATATATGTAATTTTAAATTTTCACCGATTTGTTTATATTACTATTGTTGTTACTGAACTTAATACGATTTGTTTTGTATATTTTCCCGATATTTCGGCGGCGTCTAGCCATGGTCACAGGGTGACTGGAGACGGCGAGTTATCAAGTTTTCTAATCCATTAGGATTGCCAGGGTCATCCCTCATTCCTATGTAGCGAATTTAGCGAAAATACTGATTTTTACATGGATTGAGGTGAGACCTCCACAACGCAGACGTAACTAAGTCACGTTTCAAGAAATAATTTCAAGTTGATCAATGGGGCGGTCTCTTATCCATTGAGCTATCATTACTCTCTGCTGGGCTATCACTGATCTCCACTGGGCTTCTGAATACTATTCTCACGTTTGCAGGCGACGGAGGTGGTGAAGAACGAGATATCGCCGCGAGGGCTCGAAGGCCGCGTCTACACCTCGCCGATGGCGTTGCGGAAACGAGTCGAGGTAACCTTTTTGTCTGTCTGTCCCTATCGTACTCATTTTGTCATATTTTCTTTTGGATGAAAACGAGTGTACCGACCTACCTAATGTAAATATGGTTATCGTAGCACAAGTAACATCATTCACGCATCGCCTAAAAAGTTATGAATATTAAATGTGAAACATTTAATACATGTATATATCGAATATAAAATCATATCCAGGTGGCTTCTGACGACCGGACGTTCACTCCCGACACGGAAACTCTGGGCGTGGAGCTGCACAGGGACTCCAAGTTCTACCAGCAGTGGGAGGACTTCAAGAATAACAACCAGTACATCAACAAAGTACGTGTGATCGCATATCTTCAAAGCTAACCTCATAATTTACTTTGGTAAAAGAAAGCCCGTGGGCAGTACTTACTTCCTCCTTAAACTCTTCTTTAAATTCAGCAAAAATCAAATATATCAAATTTACTCTCCGAAATGTTACTGCTGTCAATACAGAAGTTCTCATTGACAATAATAAATTAGAAATTGGTAATGATACTCTATTTCTTGGAATTACACTAGACTCCAAATTTCAGTGAGATCCCCTACATATGTGAACTTGCCAGTAAGCTCAACTCTGCTACATTTGCATTTTCTTCACTTCAGAGAATCAGACAGTGGTGTGTGCCTATTTCCATATATTTCAACTACTATCACAGCGTTATAAAGTAATATGTAAAGTTAGTACCTAACACAGTTTGGGATTTGAGTTGTTATATTGAGGAAGCATGATGATGGTGACTCCATTGCGCATATCCGGCGTCGTCAACCATTGCCAGCTGTAGGCCGATTTTACTAAAAAACTGCAACTGCACTGCAGCGTGGCGTGTGCCAAAAGGCGTACATTTTAACGTTTCGTTAAACGATCTGACAGCAGCAACGTTTAACGAAATGTCAAAATGTACGCATTTTGACACACGCCGCGCTGCAGTGCAGTTGCAGTTTTTTAGTAGAATCGGCCTACTGTGCTAGCATCCGCATGCTATGCAGTGGCGGCGTTAGGTGTCAGCGTTTTGACGTAAAACATTCAAAACGCAAAATGTACATTTTACGCTACAAATATACGAGTATAATGTAATCTTTCTATGACGTCCCCGGTGGTGCAAAGGCTAGCGATGAATACATTAGCACCTTGGGTCATAGGTTCGATTGTTGCATAAGGTAAATGCTTGTCACATATGTTTGTCGTAATTTGGGTGTTTTCTGTATATTATAATATCTGTTTTTTGTATATATATATATATATACAAAAAACAAGTATTAACGAATGTTTATCACTTTTCTAGTACTCTTGGCACAAATATAGGACTAGATGGTGCTGTCTTGTAATTTGTCTAAAATATATATTTATTATTATTCTTTCTAACCCTTTCTACTATACTTTTGTTACAGGTGTTAGATTGGAAGATAAGGTACGAAGAGTCAGACAACCCCGTGGTGAGGGCGTCGCGGTTCGTCACCGAAAAAATGAGCAGCTTGTTCGGCAACATGTTCGAGAAGACCGAGCTCTCCAAAACGCTGACAGAGATATGCAAAATAGACCCCACGTTTACCTCACAGAAGTTTCTAGAAGACTGCGCGAACGACATCATCCCGAACATCCTCGAAGCCATGGTTCGGGGGGACCTGGACATCCTCAAAGACTGGTGTTACGAAGGTGTGTTTAACATCCTAGCGACTCCTATCAAGCAGTGTAAACAGTTAGGTTATTTTCTGGACTCGAAGATCCTGGATATCGAGCAGATAGAACTAGTCATGGGGAAAATGATGGACCAGGGTCCGGTATTAGTGGTAACATTCCAATCTCAGCAGATAATGTGCGTGAGAGACTCTAAGAGGAACGTGATAGAAGGCAACCCCGATAAAGTCATGAGGGTGAACTACGTGTGGGTCCTGTGCAGGGATCCCCAGGAGTTAAACCCCAAAGCCGCCTGGAGGCTGCTCGAGTTGTCGGCCAATAGTGTAGAACAGTTAATTTAGGCGTAGTTGTGTATACATAGTTGAATTAAATCGTTGACGATTCGCAATGGTTTCAGTAGATTTGAACCTTCCAAGCATCCTTTGCAGACGTGTAAAGTTGCTTTTGTACCGGAGGTGGGGGTGAGGCGGGATCTGGGAATTGTATGCCAAAATATACGAGGGAAATAATTGTTGGTACCAGATTCCAGTCCAGACTGTTTGTAAATATTGCAATTAGCTCGCGACTTTTGGTGAAAATAAACGATCATTCCAAGCCTTGTACGACCTCGCCGGTAGAAAGGCACCTTTAGGCCTGTTCGATATGCAGCGAGTATGTAATTGGCGATTAATTGGGTCACAATGAGCACATACGTAAAGATATGTACTCTCTTTTCATAGCTAACCTACAAGCATATAATCGTGTCTCGCTTCTATTTCGCTGCGTGTCGGAGATTCTTCATTGGGTTTATAACAGCCAGTTAAGAGAATCAAATGATTTATTAATTATATCCTGCAGTTTAATCATATCGCTGTGAGAAAGTAACATTCTGTTATAGAATATAATATTCATTATTAGCGATGTTACTTGTTCCATCTCTATTGATTAGAAAGGGGCAAATAGAGGTCAGGTGTTGCTTATGAATCTGAAAGATTTTGATCTGGCAAAATGTATCTCAGATTTAGTGGAGCAAATTTTATGAGCGGGTCTATGAAATGAATCATTTGTGATACAAAGCGGTCGTTATATATAGATGTCTCGTCTAGCACAGATTTTATGACGTCACAGTGATACAGAACGTAACTTCGACGCGTCTAAACGTTGACTGACATTGAAGGCATCTCAATTATAATGCAAGTTATGCATGAATTAAAAGGTGACTGAAATCAAAAATATGAGATCGGTCGAGTCTAAACGGGAGAACGGCAGCCTTCTATACATCATGAGGCCCACTCTTGGGTGGGGGTGATGCATTAGGTATATATGATATCACTAGGTTGACAAAAAAAAATGATAATAAAACATTGGTATAAAGTTGGCGGAAATGAGATATTATCAGTTAAAGATTCTGTAGTTTGAGGTTAGGTAATGGGTATGAAGCGTTAATTCGGTGAAATGTTTATTCTGAGTTTTAAATTAAAAGTTAATTAACTTTTTATTACATAAATACCTTGAATAAATTGTTTTTTTTTAAGTTTACACTTTATGAGATTAAATAGAGAGCTTCATAAAATATTGGACTGAAAACTACCATTCTCAATTTCATTGCTGACGTCATGAAATCTGTAATGTGTAACGCAAACAACATATGAATATAGTTCTGCTGTTAACGTAGAAGTGTTTGCATTTAGTTAGAACGTTTGTTTTTCTAGGTTTGTTATATGTATTCTGGTCGAGGAACCCTGCGATGTACTCCTCTGTCGAATATGTTCCAATTGTGGTTCCTACGGATTGAAGTGACAGTTTGCAGGGTTCCCCGAGCGTGGTGACGTTTTGAATAGTGGTTTATGTTTATTTTTTAACTATATTAGTTGTTTTTATTATTATTTATTAATTGTTTAATAAATGCTTTATTCATTGTCATGTGTTGACTTTATCGGCATATGTGATAAATGGACCGAACTTAAGAATGGTCTGGTTTTCCTTGCGGGTCGTGGAGGTCTAACGATAATCGCACCACGTCAAAAACCGTATTCATCATTCACCTTCATCGAGTCCTTAGTCTTAGATAGCGGACCCCGCCAATCCTAATGGATAAGGAAACAGGATAAGAGGGCGCATCCATAATATCGGTGTTTTACTCATTTTTCAAAGATTACATAGCTACATAGAGTACATTGGTTAAAAAAATTAGCTGCCTTCGACAGATAAACTCTTCCTTAATTGCAGTAAAAACATTAATTGTATTGACGGTTTATTAATAAGTTCTCAATTACTTTACGGTGTTTATCAAAAATCTACGTCAGAGGTACTTTTCGGGTACGATTTTATCATTATAACATGCGTATACATTTAGTATATATTTTTTTTGGCTAAAAGAACGGATAGGTGTAGTGGCAGAGTGGGTCATTGATTCAAAATTTAAAAAATATTGCGTTTTAATATAGTTAAAACCTGATTACAAAATGGCAAAGAAAAATCAGATTTGTTTTCGACGATATTTATATAAATAATATACTTATTACATGAAACAAGTAGTGTTTAACATATCGTATTTTTATTTTGCCTATTATTTGGATTTAACTATTTTAGATATTTTTTTTAACAGCCTTTAAAACCGGTGCTCAGTCGATTTTCATTGCAGAGCTGCGTTAGCCAGCGAAGCTATATAACCGAGAAAATTGTCTTTTTTGCAGTTTTGCGGTTTTCGACTATTACACGTTCTACTTTTCCTTCAGTTTTGAAGCTAGAGAGCTGTTTTCGACGTGAATGTACCTTAAGTATTGTAGATTCCCTAAAATAGATTAAATTTCGATTAGCTCAATAAAGGATATCGATAAGTGATGTTATCGCCCCAAAAACCGTTCCAATACAAAGTCAATTGGAGCGCGTATGGCGAGCACTGAAAAACAACACGATCACTATCGCCGGCCGTCTAGGGGCAACAGATGTGTGCTGCTACAACAAAGCGGGTGTTGTGGCTTGAGTGGCGGGCCGCCATGCGCCACTGGCGGCTATCATGCACTCGTATTCAACGTTGCACGGCTGCTGTGTTGCGCGACGAGTTGTAGCCGGCACATGTAGCTGTGTGATGACTCATACCAAAGCCAAGTGGACGGCATGCCGTTTACTGTAAACTTTACCTCGGTTGGCGCGTTTCATGTTAGATTTCGCTGGTACTGGTTAGCAGCTCTGCTTACGCAGCTTGCTGTTATTTACTTATTGTGCAAAAGCAGCTCTGCCAATGCGCCGCAGGCCCAGCTCCCCTAGTTTAGTACGCGACAGTACGTAGCTCATGCACTCATCGGTCAGTAGCGACCAACATTAGTGATTCGTACCCGCCGGCGAGCAAATAATTATATAGCACGATCGTAACTATTTGATACTTACCTCAGAACATTTACGAATCCAACATTTATGATTATTTTGTTATAGTAGAGTATCACTAGATCGGCCCCGATAGGATCAAGAATGTCTGATGATGAGTTCCATAAGAGAACTCGAGCGGCTTGGAAACAATGACTTATACAAATCGGACAATTGACGGACGTGCCTAATGCGCTCTTAGTCTATTTCAGCTACTTTCACAGCATTAGATTGTAGTGGTTGTGTTACAGGTGCTGAATTTGGAAATAATCTTAATATTATAAATAAGAGCCATCCGCTCTATTTTGCAGTGAAAATCTAAAATAAAATAAAAAAAGTAAAAAAAATAAGTGAATTCCTCATATTCAAATCCGGAAAAAATCGGCCTAGTTGTGCTCTACATACAGTGGACAGAGTTAAGTATCTCAGGCATACAGTAACAAATGAACTGAAAGACGATAGCGACATTGACCGGGAAGGCAGGACGCTGGCGGTAAGGAGTTATATGCTAGCTCATAAGTTTGCCCGACGTACAGATCGGTCAAAGTATCTCTGTTTAAAGGATACTGTCAGTCCTTTTACTCGAACAGCCTGTGTGTGTGGTATACAAAACGAGCCTGCAGCAGCGTCCTGCCTGTTTAATATAATAATGCTTTCAGAATGCTGTTGGGACTACCTCGAAGATCGTAGTGCATCGGGAATGTTCGCAGAGGCACGTGTTTTCGCGCTATAATGCGTAAAAAAGTAGCATCATTTTTACATAGAATTCGTGGTAGTAACGATAGCATTCTGAAAATGATTGGCAAGCCGGTTTGACTGTCCCATTCCAGCGCACTGGGTAGTACTCGTCATTGGCAGGGTCAAATAAATTTTAATATATATTTTATTGCATGTACTTTGACCGATTATAATTTAATTATTGTTACTAGAAATGTCATATTTTTATTATTAAGATCTTAATGTTACTTCTCTATAGATGTTTGGTCCGAAATAAAATAAGATTATTATTATTTAAAAAAGTTCTACATAAAACGGATAAGTATTACAGAATTGATGAATATCTGAGTGACGAAAATGCGTGGAAATTATTCAGCACGTTTAATTACTTTAATAACATTTTACTACTTCACATCATTCTCATTGTACTGCTTTACTGACCAATTTATTGTAATATCAAACAAATTTGAAGAGACTTATGTTGGCATAGTTTCTTTCGACATTTCTCGTTCGCCAATATGGTTATTTCCGAAATGCTGAAAATTAAAATAACGAAATCTATCTGAAATAAATAAATAAATACAAAAGTTTTACAAAAGAATGATACGATCAGGGCAGACTGGGTGGCAACTGTTCGGGCGCCTGCGTTTCCTGTTCCACATGGTGAACAATCGCAGAGACGACCGGAGTAACTTTGGCAGCGACGGCATGCATCTACTGGTACTGGGGGGCTGCGCCGTGTGGCGCTAGTTGTATGAATTAACTGTTGCCAGAAACACACTAAGTCGTCCTCATCAGCCCGTATTCGTCCACTGCTCGAATCCTGTGCCACCTGCATTCATCGACTCTCTACAAACCTTTTGAGGTCGTCGCTCCATCTAGTGGTCGTCCCACACTGCTGTATAGTACGGGAACGCCATTCGGGAATCTTTTTTACACCTCGGTTGTCGGTTCTACGAGCTATGTAGCCGGTCCACTGTCAATTCAGCTTACTGATCCTTTGGGCTATGTCGGATACCTTAGTTCTGCTGCGGATATCGACATTTCTCATTCTAACACGGACAGAGAACATAGCTCTTTCCATAGCACGCTAGAGATCTTGAGCTTCCCCAAACGGCCCGCAGTGAAGGACCACGTATGCATACAAAGTAATTTAAATGAAATTAACATGATGTGCGAATAAAATTAGCCCGCGATTTAAATGTTTTACGAAAAATTCTATATATTTTTCCAAGTTTTGTGAAAAATAAAACACAAAGAGATCAATAAACAATTTTATTAGAGGCACATTCATAAAGACGGACAGACGCCCTCGTACATTATGTATTTACAGGAGACGTACATTAGTGCTACGCTACGGGATGGAGTGTTAAATAGACGAGGTGAACCCTGCCGGTGACTAGGCTACGAACGAAACCAGGGAATGTGTCTGCAGCTCGATACTACTCGCTACTGGGACGTGGCTTGTGAAAATACACATCGATCTCATTATCGTACACACTTGGCTCCTTAAAACAATGTAGCACATTGAAAATCGTTAAAGAAATTGGGTATAAGTTAATAATACCACTTTATATCCTATACCCTGCATAGTATATTTAGGACCGAATCTCTTGCGGGGTAGGCAGAGAGAACCGCATGCCACGAGCCAAACGGTGCAGCAGATAGCGATTATATATGTGATCTTCAGCCATACTTGGTATTATTGCAGGGTAGGCAGAGAACCGAGCGCCACGTGACTCGGTCCTTAGTTGCTAGTGTTGATACACACTTCACTTACTTTTTTAACATTCACAGGTCTTTGTGCACGCTCAGCAATCACTAGAGCTCCTGACATCACATTCTGATAAAACAACCAATTTAGTCGTGGCAGGCGAGAGCCTTCCTCCGCTCCTATATTCATCCAAGTTTGTCAGTTGTTCCGATGGGAATTGTCCCTATTTGTATTTACTACAATTTGTACAGTGAATATTCACTATAGTTATTTTCACAAGCCAACAAACCGCACATAACTTACATTAAAACATAATCTAATTTGCGAATTGATCATCATGGCTTAAATAATTAAAATACTCGTTAAAAAGTGCCCGAAAAATAATCATTATGCTTAAAACAGCTTAAAATTCTTAATGCTTAACAAGCTCTATCACATAACAATAATCGCAGTGTTGCCTGTGTAAAAACCACCAAAACATCAGTGTCGCAATATGCATCCTAAGCTACTCACGTGTACGAATAATTGAAATCCATGATTTAGTTATAATTCAATAAAATTGACTATCGCACGAGAGCTGATACGATGTCAATACAAAATATCGTCACCAATCAGTCGCATTATAGTTTGTATTCCGTTTGATCGACGTCTGTAAGTTGAAAGAAAGAATAAACGAAGATTTAAACGTAAATCTTATGTTCCAAGAAATCTTTCTGAAAATGTTTACCGACAACAAAGTTTTAATTAAATCGTATATTAATAAATTGTACGTACACTGATATTTAAATTATTAATACATGAAAAGGACCTCAATATATACTTTAGATTGGTATGACAAATGGGAAGAAAAAACCCATTGGACTGATTGATGGTAGACCGATCGGGAACAACCCAATCCGTGCTTACGTTTTAGAATGTTTAACTTTTAGCTCTCGTGGAATAGTTGTCGTATTTTATAGAGAGAAATGTAAAAATAAAACAGTTTTTTTACTAGAGTAACATTTTCGCTCTATAAAACAAGACTCATCCTCGCCTTTTCACAACCTGTTCAGCATATAATATTAGACGAATTTATGATATAAGTAATAATTGAAACGTTATAACGCTTAATTGTTAATTAAAATAAATTGTACTTTATTATTTTGCAAAGCGCGGGGGGGCCGCGCGATTTATGATTTTCTAATCATAATAAATACGCAATATTCAAATAATAAAATCCTTAAGATTCTATCAATAGCATTGTATACAAAGGAAAATAACATTTTCGTCAATTCAGACGTAAAATTACAAAAATTAGGCGTCCATTATTTAGGCTTTGATTGCATACGATTCCAAGTTAAATATTAAAATTACGATTCATTTAGACTATAATGTAAAATCAGTTCTGTTCTCGGCTTAGCAAAAAATATTACATTTTGTTGTTTTTATGTACTGCCAGAGCTATGTATTATAGCATGGAAGATAAATGGCTGTCACGTTTGAGATTAACTGGTTCGATTTCGTTACAGATCATGAAGATAATGGTTTTGAACGAAGAACTAACCCATATTTTTCAAACCGGTCTAAGTGTGGGTTCTGCAATATACTGCGTTACAATGAGGGAAGCGGGATGACGTGCCTGTCGCACACACACAGTTTTATATAAAATCTTGCAATTGTGTTATTGATAGTTTTAAGTATCAGTGGTTTATTTATAAAATTTGATTTAACTAATGAAACTCAAAAGTTGGTACTAGTGCAATCAATTAAACTGTATAGATGCATTTTTTGGTTTTTGTCAAAAATTAAAAAAAAAAATTGGACCGGCTCGAAAACAGCTGCATTGTTACTCGGTTTATCACAAAGTTTTCAACGATCGGTAATGTTTTCTCTCAAATGCGAACATTACTGTTAACATCTGTTATGAAAGCTTTAAGAACTATTAATTTCAGATTGTACTCGAGGTTCAGAAATTCCGATAAAAACATTAATTCACTCTCCACATCAAGTATACGACAGTCAGCATTATGCCTCAAGTTTGTCGCGATCTGTAATGTTGGACCACAAAACCAGTGGCTGTGCGCAGCACGGTGGCTGCTGCAAGCTTTGGCTGTGCCCAGCACAGTGACTGTTACAAGGTTTGGCTGTGCACAGCTGTAGCGAAACAAAATAATACAATAGAAATTGTGGTTCTATTGTACCGCATACTTGATTACCAATACGGATATTTATTTGCTTGTAAGAATTCAATTGTCTCTGATTGATTTCACTCTCAAAGATCTTTCTGTTTGACATTTCAATGTATAGACGTGATTTTCGTGATATTTTTTGGTGGTAATTTTTTTTTTATAGAATTAGGTTCTATTGAGTAACAATTCGAAGCTAGACTTAACATTTTTAATGGTAGGTATTTAGGGCCTACATGCACAGATAAATAGTATGCGTATGTTCTTTTTTATTTAGTTAAATATGACATGGCAGAATAGCGAATTCTAAAAGATGAATAAGGTAAAATCAAAGATTTTTTGTCAATTGACTTAAAACTGTGTACCGTGCACTTACGCGGTGCACAAGACGCTCGAAAGTTTGACAGATCTGGCTTAATATAATATTTATGGTCTAAAAAATGACTTAATGGTAATAACAGGGCGTTTTCTGAACATGATACTAAAATAGCTCGTTGATGGCCTTAAAGTTAATATGAACAATGAAAAGAAAGCCAAGAAATATAACATGACAGCGACTGATTGTCGAGGAATGGTTATTGTACTCTGGTGACCCTACCTACCATAGACACAAGGGTGATGAACGAGAGGTCGTGTGGTGTGTGTGTGTTTAGTCGACGACCCACTGCATGACGCTGGTGTCGAGGCCGCCCGTGGTCACCAGCCGCGAGTCGTCGGGCAGGAAGCGCGCGCAGGTCACGTGCGACGAGTGCCCGCCGTACTGGTGGCACAGCGACTACGGGACACATAACAATACAATCAAACTGAATCACCCACAAAATGCTTATAGATAAATTATGACCAAAAAACGGGTTTACAGTGTAAACGTCAAAATTCACAAAAAAAAAAAGTTAATACTACTAATACCTCAAAATATAAAAAAAAACATATTATGTCATATTACATAAGGAAAAAAAAAAAATCAATGTGATGAAAATATCGCTGCAGGATTTATGAATGATAAAAGTCAAAATGTATAATCGAATTAATTGTACTTAATATTTTTTAATGTAATATAATTTCCTGCAGTGCCCTTACAAGGTTCTTGATCCAACGGTCCAAGATCATCACATATTTTGTGATAATTCGCACCACACAACAACGGACAATGAGTACACACTATTTGTTACCCACCTTCAGAACTTACATACCTACCTGCTACTAGATATAAAATACAAGCGGAAACTAAATGTCTCATTTTTACATAAGTGAAGTACAATTAGTTATATTGTATGTCAAACGTAGTCAATATTGTCACCTGCTTTTATTGTAAATAAATATTTTTGTATACGTAATTTAATTTATATTAGTTTGAGTGCTTCTGCACGCTAGCCAGCCATTCGCTACCCTTAGTAGATCTCCTACCCGTAGCAGCCATGGCTATTCCATAGCGTCTGACTAACACGAACAAAAAGAGAATGTGAACTATGTATATAAGTTATCCTCCTTCACTCTACAGCCCGCAAACACACATTCCACTATCAAAATTCATACTGTAAACGATATTATACAGTCAAGGGTATATTTTTTTATTGTTTATTTATTTATCATCTTACATTCTGTGTCCTGTGCTGTAGTCACTAATATGTAACCTAAAGATACACGAAGTATTTCAATGTCAAACTACTTATATCTAAATACTATTATATAAAACTAGCGGACCCGACAGACGTTGTCCTGTCCCATAATATAAAGTTTCCCAGAACCCGACTGCAGTGCCACCTATTGGGTCCAATTTTGAATCTAAACCATTCTCGAATCCCCTTGAACACAATTTTTTTTATCAAAATCAGTCCAGTCGTTTAGGAGGAGTTCAGTCACATACACACGTACAGTAGAATTATATATATATATATATATATATATATATATATATATATATATATATATATATATATATATATATATATATATATATATATATATATGTGTGTGTATATATATATATATATATAGTAAGTTTAAAAAATAATCGACTGTTTTTCAGTAAGATATTTCAGTGTCGCGTTCATCAACTCTGCCATTGACCAATGAAATACGTCTATTTTCTTATCTACTTCGTACTTTAACATGTTTGTGGGAATCGCGAAGATTGAAAGAAGAAGAAGCTGTTCTGGACAATCAGATTTATGATTTTTACCCTTTCCAGTAAAGTTTGAATTAAATAATTTTCCTGGAAAGACATTATAAAAACAATCGCCAGGGCGAATATTCTTATGTTTACGATATAAAGTGATGTCTCTGACTGTATGATATCGTTTACAATGCAAAGTTTGATAGTTTAGCTTATCTGTGGACTTTGAACTAATGGGAGGTTTCCAATCGTTTTTGTCCCCGAGATCCCTTTTCTGGTCTCCGTAGACCCCTGTGTAACTAATGTTAGAATTTGATGGACCCTTTACTTGTTGCAATCGACGCCATGGGGTCAATATAGACAACTTTGGGAAGCACGGCTATAAGCCAACCACATAAAACGTACTCTACGCCACTTTGGTGAGAAAAAGATGTAAATATAAGTTAAAAAGGAACCGCTTGTACTTCGATTATCACATTAGTCATTCAGTCAGTCATAATATGACGTAATTTTGGATCAACCTAGATTAATTAACAAAATAAGGAACCTAATTGTAATCTGTACACAAAAGGTCAAGCTACGAATCCACCACATGTCAGTTCATTGTAACTCCATAATAATACGTTTCTTGAATCTTTTATGTTAAATTCACACAAATCAACTTTCTTCTTAGGGGTGCGATTTGTAAAATTAATAAATCGGAAAATGCTCTAAAAGTTAAGCATTTTCCTTTTATAAGTGGTAAGAAATCTTCAATTTTTTTTATTAATTTCCGTTATTTGTATGTTGTAACAAGGTGCACGTGGTGTTCCTTACCTTGGGTTGTGTGACGGGGTACGCGAACAGCTTCACCTTGCCGAAGTCGTCGCCGGTGGCCGCCAGCCGCCCGTCGTGGGATCTGTGCACGACCACCCACTTTATTTATAACTCATACGAAAACACACACACACATGGCACAGTGTTCGACTAGGGAAGTACCTCCACCTCAAAGATAACCGCAGCCAAGTAACAACTCCCTGGAGAATTGATGTGTTTCTGCGAGTGCGTGGGTTACCAGTAAACTCCAAGAGCTGCTGTGTATCGCGGAGCTTCAGGCGATGCAAGCGTTCATAGGCTACGGTAACCACTTCAGGTGGGCCTGTGAGGTGGAGGTACTTTCTCAGGGTGATCAGTTGATGGAACATTTTGTATGGAGACACTGAATTTATTTTAGGTATTGATTTTTGAGCTCACCTTTATAGTGGATAAAATGTATAGCTGGTAATAATAGAAATTACTTCTCCTAAGGGTTCAGCATCTGACGTTCAGCTGAATGTTTGGGTGGTAGTGGTTCACCATCATCAGACAAATCCAATTTTACTTCTGTACAACGTTTTGTAAAACGAATTTTAATACTACGTCGGGAGGCATACGAGCATACGGCCCACCTGATGAAAACGGTTACCGTAGCCAATGAACGCTGGTGATATATGGCTGCGGTATTTTGTGAGGAGTGGAGGTACTTCCCCAGACGGGCTGCTTTGATGCGCCCTACCTCACAAATGTTTGTCTTGACTGAACCCATGAGCGTTGGTGTCAAAGTAACGTAAGAGCACGTTTTACCACTGCACCAATAAGCTCGTTAAAATCCTGCAATCGTATCCCGGCAGTGGTATGAGTGAGGGATGGTCCGCTGGTGGAATATGCTGCGGCAGCTACGACAATGGGCGTGTGCTTGTTGGTTACACGTAGTATGTTTAAGGTGTGCCAAGTCGGTGGGTGTACCTGGTGCAGGAGTTGATGTCGGTGCCGTCCGCGTTCTCGGGCCACACGCCGATGGTGGTGAAGGTGATGGGGCAGGTGTTGGTTGCCCACGTCACGTCGCGCATCGACGTCGGCGACGGCACTTGGCGACACGTCGTCGCGTTCCCTAAGAAGATAATAAGAAAAATCATTTATTTGCCATTACACCCTCGCGGCCACTTGGACACGTCTTGCGGTCTTTAAATCTGTTCATATTGTATCTTATTAATTTTACATAGGTTTAATCTCTCTTTTTTAATCTATCAGCATTTCAAAAATGTCCATTGGCGAAGAAGAAATGCCAAAAGAAACTTGCTACAATATAGCTCTTTTTTCAAAACATCCATTTATATTCCGACAAATATATGTGCGTGTACATATAGTGATATCAAGTGGTACAATTAACGATATATTAATACATGTGCTGAATCATTTCCAGACATCTATGTTAGTCAGATATTCATCGATTCTGTAATAAGCCTTCTTACATAGAGTATTTTTTTGATGTGCCTTTTGAACATATTGTCAGGCAAGGACAGAACTGTTTCAGGTAATTTATTATAGAATCGAATACAATTTACAATAAAGATCCTACTAGTCGTAGCAAGCCGATGTACCGGCATGCCCTGGACAAACAATCCTATTACTCTCTTTCTATTAGTTAGAAGTATTGACGTAAACCTACCTAATATCCAAAAAATAAAATTTTGCCCGTGTTTTGGTGTGCATGAGGCACACAAAAACACGGGCAAAAATGTATTTGTACAGACCAAGTAGTTACATCTATCTATCTATAACTTCACGCCAAAACCCTTGCCGGGTAGGCAGAGAGAACCGAGCGCCATATGACTCAATCGCTTCTTTAACATTCATTACTCTTGTCATGCACGCTCTCTGGTTTCTGAGGCCAAAATGTCACCTTCTGATAAAACACGATCAATTTGGTCATATTAGGTAAGTGTTGGCCTTCCGCGGCTCCTACATCCCTCTACCTTCGCGTCGTATATCTGTTTCGTAATTCTTTCTTCCTGCATTTTTTCCACATGTCGGAACCAACGGAGCGTGCCTCTTCTTATTTTAAGTAGTTACATAATCTACCTATATAATTGTTGACGAAACATATATATACAATGCGAAAGTGGAAGGAGACGAGGAAGACCAAGACTTTTTTATACCACTAAGGTGGCAATCAAGCGTACGGTCTGCCTGATAAAGCTACTAAGCAGTTACCGTAGTCTATAGACATTTGCTACAGCAGGGGTGTCACTCATGCGTTGCCGACCCTAGACTCACCTACCATGACTAAATTGGTTTTATCAGAAGGTGATGTGTGGAGGCCTAAGAACCAGTGAGCGTGCATGAAAAGATATGAATGTTAAAGAAGCGAGTGAGATGTGTAAGGAGCGCGTTTTATACCCTCCATCTACCCCGCAAGGGACTTGATGTGAAGATATTTAATTATTAAAAACTAATATTAATGTAAGGATTCAATTAATTTATTTGTACATGTATTTTAGCAACTTCCACATTTTACCTTTCGGCAAGCAACAGGCTGATGATTAACTATTTTATTATTGGAAAATCATATATCCATATATAACAAAGAGCAGTGGTCCCAAGATACTGCCCTCGATATAACGGCGTTTAAACGGTACGGCGGAAAAAAGAAACACGGAAACAGTACAGAACCCCCGAAAATATACACTTCATAAAGGTCCAGTCTAATAGCAATACTCACAGAACAACAATTCGTAGTCTCCCGAGTTGCTTCTGATGTACTGGCTGTCTTCAGACCAGTCCACGTGGGTGATGTAACTGGAGTGGCCCTGCGAGCGAAACATGTCTCAACAACAAACAGTAAACTGGAACAGTGTTTGATAGTATACTCTACTACACTCACATAACATGTAAGCTAAGGGATCAAAATTTACAGGGTATTTATTCTAGGAATTCTAGGATATAACAGTCTCTCATTGAATAGCAAACTAATACTAACATATATATTGACTACTCATATCACCTTTTCACAATTCGAAAGGAATTTTACATGCTTGTTGGAATGAATGAGACTGGAGTCAATACCACGTGTTAACTGAAAACGGTAAATGGAGTGTGGTGGAAGCGTGTCTGTAGCAAATGAGGTTAACATAAGAATAGCGAAAAATGACAATATACATGCATGACATGTTATGTTCAAACGTAACGTATATTTGACGAGTTCGGTGGCTCAGTCGTGAATTTGACACCGATGAGTTCGATTCCCACACATGACAAACATTTGTGTGCATGAACATATCTGTTTGTCTAGGTCTGGATGTTACAATAGAGGTAGGGTGCGTCAAAGCGGCCCGTCTGGGGAAGTGCCTCCACCTCACAGAAAACCGCAGCCAAATATCAACTTCCTACAGGGTTGTTATGTTCCTGCGTGTGAGTGAGGTCACCAGTAAGCTCCTAAGTGGTTGCTGTGTAAGCAGCAGAGGAGGCATCGCGCGAGTGATACTTAATATATTACAAGCGTTAATAGGCTACGGTAACTGCTTGCCATCAGGTGTGCCGTATGCTTGTATGCCTCCCGACGTTGTATAAAAAAAAACGTAAGTAAGATAAATAATAATAAATTACTTTCAGCGGCCCTATCGGCTAAGTTAAGCACAATTAGCATGAACATAAACCGATATCAGACTTTCGGAATCAAAAAATTGATTTGATTAATTATCAGAGGCCATGCATGTCACGGGAAACATAGTCAAATAACAACTCCCTGTGTTCCTGCGTGTGAGTGAGGTCACCAGTATACTCGCAAGGAGTTGCTGTGTAAGCAGCAGAGGAGATCGCGCGAGTGATACTTAATAGGCTACGGTACCCGTTTTACATCAGGTGGACCGTATGCTTGTACGCCTCCCGTCGTAGTATAAAAATAAAACTTCCCCAAAACATTACACTAAAATGGGGAATACCAAACTAATAAAAAAAGAAGAAACTAATAAAAAAGAATTGTTTTGTTTCAATAGTTAAAACTAAATACAATAGTTAATAATTTTTGAATGGTGTTAATACACGTCCCGCGGGGTTCATGCTATGAAGTTTAACAACAGTTTAAGCTTGTTCTAACATTGTTAACTACACTATGTAATGCTATGAAACTAACTGAACTAGAGAGATTACAAATCGTCAGATTGACTCTGTGTTCAGGATATTATCCTAAATTACAAGATTATATTTCATTTACTTTATTCGATGTTATTTGATAATTCAAATAACTTAATACTAAAATTTTAACGCAAGCGTCTAAATAACTATAAACAGCATAATTATTGTACTGTATTAAAGCTCATTGATTAAATGGCAAGACCAAATTAAAAGTCTTGAAAAAAAAAATGAGTTTAAAAGCAACAAGAAGTGTACGCATGAAATTAACACCGACACTCTCTTTCAGATCAACTCTCTCTCTTTCAGATCAACTCTCTCTCTTATCATTACGAGCGCGGTCACCAAGCGTTATGCCACAAATTTTGCGCAATACTCTCATCTCGACCGCATTTATTCTATACTTTCATGCTCTCTCTGCCATACCCAGCTTTCACTTCCATAAGTTAACGTTGAGATTAGCATCGCGTTGCGCCGCATTGCGTCGCGGATTTCGGCTGCCTAGAAGTTTACCCAACGCTCCATTCACCCTATTCCCGGCACTCACTCGTCTCTCCACATCAGCGGTGTACCTTCCATCGCTGCTAAAAGCGCGTCCAAGATATACAATCCCATCCACTTGCTCCAATACTACATCATCAACTCCTAGTGTTCTTTTTTTGTATACCACTAAGGTGGCAATCAAGTATACTGCCTGCCTGATTGTAAATAGTCACCGTAGCTTATGGACATTGGCAACACCAGGGGTGTCACTCATGCGTTGCCGACCCTAAAAGTGGTTCGTTCTGGTTCTCTCTTTCAAATACCATTGTCTTTGTTTTCTTCGCATTCAATTGTAACCCTTTCTTCATACAATCATCTTTCATTGTTGTAACTAGTAACTAGAAGTTGTTTAACCTGTAAACTGAAATTTTGGTATTTATTAAGATATCAGAAATATCTTAATAAATACCAAACGTTCAGTATTTTTTTGGATAATACTTTTGTTGGGGATGTCTTCCGATCTCATATTCAGAATGTACTTTTGTATAATAATATTAGGTATACCTTTTACATTAAAAGTCTATTCTTTTCGAATTTAAACATCTTTTTTAAATGGCTTGAGTCTCGAAGGATGTGCAAGACTTTTTTGACGTCATATACTTCAACGAACTTTATTACAAGGGAAGAAGTCTTATATGAACACCTTAATTAATTACGTTGCTTCCATGTGCTTTCTTTTATGGGAGCAAATATATTATTTTTTTTCTTTTTATTCATCATAGTTCATATATACCTTCTCTGAATGTTTCGGTTCTTCCAATTAAATATGGCAGTATTTTAAATGGATTACTTATTGTGGATCTGGAATCAATGGTCGCTAAAATCATACTCTGGGACCAAAAAGTTCTTCTTTTTGAGTACAAACTCCCGTTGTAATCTCTCTAGATACATTTAAATGTAATATACTGTTACCCTTCTACGTTTTTTCTCCGTGCACTTGTTAAGCATGAAATTGGTTACATAATTGATTAAAAGTACAAACACAATGAAATGTTCATTACGACATAAAGAATAAATGATGTCCTCAAAAAGTGGTATGGTTCTGAATGATGTGTGTGTGATAATGGAACATACACGACGACGTCGCAAACATGTGGCTCTCCATTGTCTTCCGGTTGCATTACTCATGTAGAAACAGGAAATTCTTATTTGTTATTCGTACATAGAATGGAAGGTAAGGCAGATAACAGTCGCTGCGGACTCGCCGTACGTTTATTTTATAGAACACCGCAGTGAAAATAATACCATTGTAGGTGTATTATTGTGTTCCGGCGAGTGAGTAAGGTCGTTAGGAAGCTCCTGAAAAGATACTGCGTTGGCAGCGTGTTGCTAGGGGAAGTTCTGATATTTCAGTCGAAAAACAATTTTACAGGTCCAATGGTCTACTAGCCTATCTGCCATTTTATAAATAAATAAACCTGCTTGTTGATTTATATTGATCAGATTTTAAAATAACTGATTGATTAATTAATTTTCAACTAACACGTTGGCGCAGTGATAAGTAATATTTTGACACTAACACTCGTGGGTTCGATTCCCATACAGTACAAACATTTGTGTACTTGTCGAAAAACTGTGCATACAGTAGTCGGTGATACTCACGAGGCACTTGCCGAGCCTGGTGTACCTGGCGCCGCCGTCGTCCACGCGGTACACGTACAGGAAGTTGTCCCGCGAGCCCAGCGCCACCAGCGAGTTGTCCGGCGAGTACTGGATCGTCTGGATCGGCTCCGAACTGAGCGTAACATTCGCACGCATTATAATAAATAAATATACTAGTAGTTGGACACATGGTAAAATGCAAGAGGAATTAATGACGAAACAGATATACATCAAGAAAGGCGTGAAGAGGTTTTTAGAGGGTCGGCAACGCGTGAGTGGTGTTGCAAATGTCCATAGACTACGGTGACTGTTGTTCAGAGGCAGGCCGTATGTGTTGCACCTTAGTGGTATAAAAAAAATATACGCCACGAGTTTATTTTAGGGCGCATCAAAGCTATATCTCAGGAAGTAAGTACATCCATCTCACAGAAAACAGCAGTCAAATAATGACTCCCTGGAGAGTTGTCGTGTTCCTGCGTGTGAGTGAGGTCACAGTGAACTCCTAAGAAGTTGCTGGGTTAGGAGCAGGAGTTTTATCGCGCGAGTGATACTTAATGTAAGCGTTCATAGGCTACGGTAACCGTTTTATATCAGGTGGGTCGTATAGCGTATGCCTCCCGATGTGGTATAAAAAAATTGTATAAAGTTCGAGGGAGGTCCAATATGGTGGTATTAACCTATCTATGTAAATGAGAAATAATTTAGGGACGAGTGCGCTGCCTTGAGGAAGGTTGAATGTGATGGTAAAACCATCGTTTCGTTATTGTCGAACTCAGTTCTTTACTAATCGAAAAATTTATAATTCATGTTATGGAAATACGGACCCTTAAATAGTTTTAAGGATCCGAACGCCGATTGAGACTAATTTCTGTATCTAGGGGATTGACATTTTGTCGAACGCTTTGTTTGAAACAAGAAATATTGGTAGATTCTTTTTTATTCAGATTAGTTAGCACGGATTTATTGTACTAGCTTCATCGTCGAAAAATTACTACTAATTATCAAAGAGTTTACCATATTCCACTAGTGAATGTAAAAGACATTGCAGTTCTATCATCAGACTAGTATTACACAGTACAATATTGGAATATCAGAGTACATCCAAAGCCTGGTGTAATAATGATTAAATAGTTACCCATCATGATGCTGTGTGAGCTGTTGCCGGGAGTCAGGATCGAAGACCAACCATTTCCCGCTGAGACAACCGACCGCGAGTACACCGCCGTCGCTAGACCACGCCACACACTGCGCTCGTTCCTGGATAACATGTAAATATAATTACACTCGTGATTCGTCCTACGAGATTTCCATGATACGTACTTGTAGCAAGTATAAAACTTATCAGAGACGTACTTGTAATATAACCTAAGACAACGTGTTGTCTCCACACACCAATAAATCACTTGACTGCGCATGAAGGCATTCCGCGTTCACAAAAACGTTGTGTTTTAACGCCTAAATATCTCAGTGATTTGAGCCTACTGACCAATGGGAGGATATTTTAACCAATTAGCCGACATGTGCCGCCATGTTGATCAGTGAACTAGCCAATAAGAGCTGCGCGTTCTACTTTACCCCCGCCCTGTAGTGGTGAATCGAGTTACTACCTAATATCGGTCTTATCGGCTCTCCATACATTATTTCTCATTATCATGTCAGGCTCTAAACGAATGAAACATAATTTATCTGTTTCAGCATGTTCCATACACACAGAGAATGGCAGCACGTTTTTTTTTTAGAGACGTAGGGCGCATCAAAGCAGCCCGTCTGGGGAAGTACCTCCACCTCACAGAAAACCGCAGCCAAATAACAACTCCCTAGAGGGTTGTTGTGTCCCTGCGTGTGAGTGAGGTCACCAGTAAGCTCCCAAGGAATTCCTGTGTAAGCAGCAGAGGAGGCATCGTGCGAGTGATACTTAATATATCGCTAGCGTTAATAGGCTACCCGCTTTACATCAGGTGGGCTAAAAAATAACTATCATACAATATAACGTAGCTACGTCTGTGTGGGGCATAAGCACTCCATGCTTCCTTTAGTTGAGGGCAAAATAGAAAAAAAACAAAGCTGGAATTAAGGTATAGTAATCACGCGGCGATGAACTCGTTCTCAGAATGCCATCCAGGCAGCTAACTCCTACATTTGTTTCAATAATGCATTAATGTCCCACTATCCCATGAGGTCCACCGACTTCACGGTCCCCACAACAGCTCTTACTCATCCCACTGCAAGGATACGGGTCTCCCTTCAACCGGAGGGGTTTAGAGCATACTCCACCACGCTGCTCAAATGCGGATTGGCGGAGGGCAGTGTTTTCAAGCCGCCCGAGGGCCACTGACTTAGCTTAACGACTGTGGAATGAGCCGAGGCTTTTCCAAGGGACTACAGCATGGAATTCTTCAAGAAATGCGTGAAGAGGTTTTTAGAGGGTCGGCAACGCATGAGTGACAGCCCTGGTGTTGCAAATGTTCATAGGCTACGGTGACTGTTCACCATCAGGCAGGTCGTATGCTTGATTACCACCTTAGTGGTGTAAAAAAAATAGTTTCTCCGACCTACTTACTTATCTGGCAACACTTTGTAGTTTATGCATCAAATAAATTTACATGCAACTTGATCTAACCTGCTGTTAGTGCGTGCTACATGCCGACGCTGCACTGCACCGCTAGCACGCACTAACAGTAGTGGGTGGGTGCCGGCCGGCGCTAGGCCGCATGAACTAATTGGTGGCGGAAGCACACAAAGCAGGTTAGATCAAGTTGCATGTAAATTTGACTTTCGCAAAATAACGCCTGAATCTATTAACTATCAAATAAATTTGTCAACTCACATCAATATCCTTGCTCCAAACAGTGGAGTGGCTGAGTCCGTCCCACAGCTGCAGCAGTCTGTCCCAGCCGGCGGACGCGAACTGCGGCAGGGTGGGGTGCGCCGCCAGGCCCCACAGCTCGTCCACGTGTCCTGCACACATGTATGACAATGATAAAATTGTGTCCATCTTCATTTTCCCGTAATTTGAAACTCGAAAATGTAAAAAAAAATGTTCTAAACAACACATTAGCTTCATCGAGACAGCGCTAAGAATGTCGCAGGATATTACTTCACGCATTTCGCACATTGTGCGTTCTACAAAACGTGTTCCCATGCGTTTGTTATTAAAATGTTCAATGTCCATGAAGGCGGGGAATAGGCGGATATTCAATTCAGTTTATTTCGAAAACAATATACACTGTGTTGAAATTTAATCTAACAATTGATTAAAATACAATTTATAAGCAATACAATTTATTATATTTATAAGCAATACAATATTACAATACTAATTACTCCTGATGTACTTGTGATATTCGATATACCGCAGATACTTGTGTGCATGTAACGGAAATTTGAAGCGAGAGAGGTAGAGCGCATCAACGCACTGGGGAAGTACCTCCACCTCACAGAAAACCACAGCCGAATAACAACTCCTAGAGAGTTGCTGTGTTCCTGCGTGTGAGAGTGGTCACCAGTAAGCTCCTATGGAATTACTGCGCGAGTAATACTTAATGTATCTTAAGCGTTTATAGGCAACGGTAAACGCTTTACATCAGGTGGACCGTATGCTTCTATGCCTCCCGACGTCGTATAAAAAACATAAATAATGTGTGATCTGATATTACACTGAGTTACTGACTTGC
Source organism: Pyralis farinalis (assembly GCA_947507595.1). NCBI lineage: Eukaryota > Metazoa > Arthropoda > Insecta > Lepidoptera > Pyralidae > Pyralis > Pyralis farinalis. The sequence continues at coordinate 1,993,714 of OX382275.1, forward strand.
AATGTCCAAGCATAAATATTGATTCATTTGCATGAATAAGCAGGTATGTAAATATGCGTGTAAAAGATATTACTTTGGTTTTTAAGTACACATTCCTTGTTTCATTTATGTCACATCATCACAAACTACTAATAACCAAATGGTCGACAGGAAACCTCTACTGCAGGGCTATTATATGAGCTATCAGGCAATCGGCAAGTAAATGTTTTTGACAATAAGCAACAGGTGAAAGGGCTCAGTAAAGAGAAGTCGACAACAAACAGGATGGAATCATCGAGAAGATCCTATGGCTATCTTAGTTCTATCACATGAACACCATGGTACCTTATTGTTTAGTTTCATAATACTGACTTACCGAGAACAGCAGGTGAGAATCCCAGCTCCAAATCTCCCTGGAGTATACAATTCCTGGTGGTCCCAATGAACAGCTGACTGCCTCGACCTTCAGCCACCACTCTAACTCCTCCGTAATGTCCTTCTATCATGCTCTCCACACCCGTAGGGTTGGCCTCAGCATCTAAGAGGACAATCCTGCCGTCTTTTCCACCGGCAGAGACTAGGGTTCCGTCTTTTCGACAGCAGAGAGAGAATACCGGGCCCTCGTGGGCGGCTCGGACTAATTTGGCTACGGTGTTGGTTCCTCGTGCCCAAACTATCACGCTACCACTGGAGTCCCCTGATAGCACGTCACCTGGAAATAAAACGACTCCAATAAAGACACTATATAATTAAACTCACGTGTAAATACGTGCTTAAAAGGTATTCCAATATTGTGTTCTTCCAGTGCCGGAAATACTTGAATACTTTTTGCTTTTTACTAGGAAAATGCAAGCACCATGAGAGAGAATACGAGAAGCAGAACACGTCAAGTGTTTTAATGCGCTCCCCTTCTCTTGACCGTTTTTCTTGTGTCGATATCAAACCCACGAGACTTGATGTAAAAATCATTATCATCATCTCAGCCTGTATTCGTCCACTGCTGAACATAGGCCTCCCCTCTAGAGTGCCACTCGTCACGATCCTGTGCCACCTGCATCCATCGACTCCCTGCAAACCTCTCGAGGTCGTCGCTCCATCTAGTGGGGGGTCACACACTGCGTGTACCAGAACCTTTCTTCCCCAGCGGTTATCAGTTCTACAAACTACAATGTATATGGCCGGCCCACTGTCACTTCAGCTCGCTTATCCTGTGGGCTGTCGGTTACCTTAGTTCTACTGCGGATATCCTCATTTCTGATTCGATCACGCAGAAAAACCTAAAAAAAATAGCATAGCTGAGCGACCTTGAGCTTCCCCATGCGGCCCTGCAGTGAAGGGCTACTTTTAGGCATGGTGTAAATGTGACCCTTGCTAACCATTCGACCATCGGGTTCGTCATCGTCAGTTGTTGGCGAAATCTCTACAGTCAAGGCTGCACGAAATCTTCAATAAAACGTGCAAAGAACTTGTATCATTCTACTGTGGAAACTTGTGACAGCCGGGCGGACGGGTTAAAACAAAAATGTATCTATCTATAACTTCACGCCAAATCCCTAAACCACGGGGTAGGCAGAGAGAACCGAGCGCCACGCGACTCGATCCATACATACCTCACTCGCTTCTTTAACATTCATTGCTCTTTTCATTCACGCTCGCCGGTTTCTAGGGCTCCTGACATCACCTTCTGATAGAACACGACTAATTTGTCATTCTTTCATCCTGCATTCTTTCTACATCCGAACCAACGGAGCATGCCTCTTCTTATTTTAACACCGACGCTCTCTAAAAAAATGTATATTTCCTGAAATGTCTTTAACTCACCATTGTGGTTGAAGCCGAGGCACGTGACATATTTAGGCTTGTCTCTGCCGTCGAACACGCCCATCCGCTTGTACAGCATGTTGGTTTGGTCCAGGGTCCAGAATGCGATGTGGTTCTTCCCGCACGTCACGATCTGGTTGCGGTCCAGGGGGTGGAACTCCGCCGCTACCACCGTGTCTACTGAGCACTGGAATATATAATCATCCACACTAAAATTACAAGGACAAGTAACTGTTCTAGAGAAGAAGAAGAGTAACTAAGAGAGGTAGGGCGCATCAAAGCAGCCCGTCTGGGGAAGTACCTCTACCTCACAGAAAACTGCAGCCAAATAACAACGCCCTAGAGGGTTGTTGTGTTCCTGCGTGTGAGTGAGATCACCAGTAAGCTCCCAAGGAGTTGCTGTGTAAGCAGCAGAGGAGGCATCGCGCGAGTGATACGTAATATATCGCTAGCGTTAATAGGCTACGGTACCCGCTTTACATCAGGTGGGCCGTATGCTTGTATGACTCCCGACGTAGTATAAAAAAAAAAATAACTGTATGATTGTGCGTATATTTGTTACCTTGTCGTGACAACAATGCTTATTTTTTTTATACAACGTCGGGAGGCATACAAGTATATAAACGCTTACAATATATTAAGTATAAAAATAATATTCTTTATTCAGTAACTGTCTTAAATTAAATAATAACAATTTGTTGGGGACCCCTTTTAAGTATATTATACTAGGGGCACACTAAAAGTTTTGCACTTCTAGCTAATCGGAACTATTTGAATTTCGAATGTTATAGTTTTTGAAATGTTGAAACCTACTTACGAGTAGTAATAAAAAAAAACAATTGGCGGGAAAACATTTGTCAATTGTTTTTTATCACACATCAAAGTTCTACGTACGCAACGAAAATGGAATTGAGTCGAAAAGATTTTAGAGCGATGATTTTTTATGATTTCAAAAGTTCTCTCTCTCCGCAAGACTGTGCTGCTCGTCTTCAAAATGCTTTTGGGAGAGAAGCACCTTCTTTGAGCACCGTGAGGCGATGGTTTGCTGAATTTGATAGAGGTCGAGTTTCTTTACATGACGAATTTCATGAAGGGCGGCCTTCAACTGCCGTCAACGTAAATAATGTGGCTACTGTTAAGCGGCTAATTGAAGAAATCCTGCGGATTACCTATGAGACAATTCGAGAACTATTGGGGATTGGTATGAGCCAAATTCAGAAAATTTTACACGAAGAATTAAAAGTTCGGAAACTTTGTTGTCGTTGGATCCCTGATGAACTGACAGCGGAGCAGAAGCGGGCTCGCGTGGAATGGTGCTCACAGATGCTACTGAAGTACGACCACGGACATTCTAATGCTGTTTATGACATCGTCACAGGAGACGAAACGTGGATTTATTGTTTTGAACCCGAAAAAAAACAGCAATCTTGTGAATGGGTGTTTGAAAATGAGAACAGGCCAACAAAAGTGAGGCAGGCGAGAAACGTTGGTAAAAAAATGATCGCGTTTTTTTTCTCAGCTACGGGACCCGTATCATTTTCTGCACAATTCCACTTGAAGATCAAAAGAGTGTTAAATGCCGAGTGGTATTCTACCATTTGTTTACCCAGGGTGTTAGAAAAAGTTCGCGAAAGACGACCAAAAAGCTGAGTTCTCCTACATCATGACAACGCTTCTTCACAGACGGCCAACAAAACAAAGTCATTTTTAACTTCCGAAAAAGTACAACTCGTTACCCATCCTGCGCATAGCCCCGACCTAGCACCCTGTGATTTCTGTATTTTCCCCCAAATCAAAGATTTGATGAGAGGTTTCACTTTTACCAACTCCGAAGATGCAGTGATAGCGAAAAGCAATAAACATAATATTTTGGTTATAACATGTTGTTTTTTTAAGTTACGCAAAACTTATAGTGTGACCTACGTATACTTGTGTTAGGGGACACCGCTCTCCATAACAAAAGTACATTGACAGTAGGTCTATAGAAACTATGTTATAATATAACCGGTTAAGAAATATGATTGGAAGTATCACTCTCGCAATGCCACCTCTGCTGCTACCACAGTACAATACTGTAACAAGCCTTTTACAGTGTTTTTGGTGCGCCCAAACTGTGGGTAACATGTAGAACCGATGCGACTGAACACATAGTAGTGGATAAAAGATAAGATAAAAATCATTTATTTGCCACTTGTCTTACGGGCACGTAGACACGTCTTACATTCTTTAAATTAAATCTTAACTATATATAACTTTTAACATATTTAACAAAGTCTAGGTCAAATCTATAATCTGTACAGAGAAATAAAATTGGAGTGTCTGTTTGTAATATTAAAATAACCGCTTCTTACTAAATGTATATGAATGTATACTCGGTACATATACCAAAATGAATATTTTTTCAATTTTTGTCCGTCTGTCTGTCTGTTTGTTCCGACTAATCTCTGAAACCGCTGGACCGATTTTGACGGGACTTTCACTAGCAGATAGCTGATGTAATAAGGAGTAACTTAGGCTACTTTTATTTTAGAAATATTATTTATTTTTATTAATATAAATAAGTAATAAAAATAACTATCGAAGTCGCGGGCACAGCTAGTTCTCCATATTGATATGCTCACAATTACAAAAGATATTTATCTAGTGACTTAACATCCAGGTGTTTAAGAGAGGTAGGGCGTATCAAAGACGCACGTCTGGGGAAGTACATCCACCTCACAGAGAACCGCAGCCAAATAACATCTCCCTGGACGGTCGTTGTGTCCCTGTGTGTGAGTGAGGTCCCCAGTAAGCTCTTGAGGAGTTGTTCTGTTACCAGCAGAGGTCCATAGGCTGCTTCACAAGTGGGCAGTATGCTTATATGCCTCCCGACGTTGTATAAAAAAACCTTTGGCTCTAAGGATGATCTCGAGTCATTAACATCTAAAAACTTACCTTCGTTTCGGCGATGCAGTGGCCTTTATCAGGCCTCTGCCACTCCCACACAGAGATGGTGTGGTCTGGTCCTTCGTCGACGCAGGCCAGCAGGGTCCCGCCGTCAGCCCGGGAGAACGTGACGCAGGCCACGGCGCGCTCCATCTGCCCGACTCCAATGATGGCCAGGGTTGCGAGGGAGACCGAGTTCCACACGCGGACGTGCGGCTGCAAGGACCAAGGATATTCTTTAACGGTGAACTAGGGTTAAGACCAGGGAGCATGTAGTCGTTATGTATAGCAACTTGTGTATTTGTCTTTTTTTATACTACGACGGATAGCAAACAAGCATACGGTCCACCTGATGTTGAAGTTGAAGAAGTTGCTGTGTTAGCAGCAGAGGTAGCATCGCGCGAGTGATACTTCCAATCATATTTCTTAACCGGTTATATTATAACATAGTTTCTATGTATTACAAGCGTTCGTACGGCTACGGTATCCGGTATTCCGCAGCAGCAGAGGTGGCATCGTCCTAGTAATACTTAATGTTTTGCAAGCGTTCATAGTCTACGGTAATTGGTATACATCAGTGCTTGTATGCCTCCCGACGTTGTATACAAAAAAAGAAAAGCCCTTACCCTGGCATCCAACCTGTCGTGACCCGCGCACTGTCCGCTGGCTATGACCAGCTTATTGGGGTGCACAGCCAAGCACTTGACGTCGTCCGTGTGGCCCGTGTAGTGTCTCTGGCACCGCTCATCCACGTTGAAGAGCACCACCACCGCTGCTACGAAGTAGACGATCTCGCCTGTCGGCAGGAGGTAGAGGTTGCTGCGGCAGTCTTTGCCCCTGCATTTGAAAATATTGGACTTTTAAAAAAATATTAGGTTTTCTTTTTATTAGGGTTATTAGGTTTTTAAGCATAGTTACTGACGTCTCGAAGAATACATTGTAAACTATATTATGTCAAGATACCTTCTTTTTCTTCGCATTATCCCGTTTGCAATCATTTTGGTGGCGATACCGATTTTTACATGGATCGATTGCCGTTTCTTAGGTGAGGTCACATGTTTTTTTAAAACGTGTGAGTTGCCTCACGATGTTTTCCTTCATCGACGAACAAGCGATAAATATGTACATAAATCCGAAAACATGAATTTAGTGGTATCAGTCCTTATCTACTGGGCTACCACTGCTATCTGTAAAGATACCTATGTCCATATAATTTTAGTAAAACGCCAAAAAAAACATGTTTACTGTCCACACCCATACATATATTATTTTTTTATTTGATATTACAGCAGAAATATCAATAAAATTTCAACTGTCTAACTCTTAGGGTTCATGAGATACAGAATGCTAACAGACAGATAGACGGCCGGACAGCGCGGGCCCTTTGGCACCCTTTGGGTAAGAAACCCTAAAAAACGACGTTTCCTTTCACGTATCCTCACGGTCGCCACTACGGGCCGGTCGTTGTTCCGGATGAGCGGTGAACCGCGGACGGCCTTGGGACACCGCTCCAACGCCTACTGTTAACGTGCTCACTCTTTGGACTATAAAAACATTAGCTGTAGGATGCTGCTCATCGTATTAAGAACTAATGCTAACCTCACATTTACGAGCTGCACCCTGCCAATTAACCGAGCGCCACATGACAGTCTACAAATCTCACCCGCTTCTTTAATATGCGAAGCTTTTTTGATGCACTCTTATTTTTGTTTCAATTACGAAGTCCCATAACGACTCTACACGAGCGTACTTCACATCTTTATGTTTACTACTTACTGGGCGACCAAGCTTCGCTAGGCTACTGTAAAGGGCTGCACTTTGCCCAAAAACATGTATTTGTCAAATGATGTCAGGTAGGCGAAAATGTCAAACGACTGTCCTTGATGCACGTCTTTATTGCACTGAACTCGAAACGTATAATAAAATGCAACAGTATTGAAATATTACGCGTCAGCATAAATATTACAACTAATAATGTACGATACTCGTACATATTGGCAACTCACAGAAAAGCATCTCCCTGAAGATAAAATGTAAACAAAGTTAACAAAACATTAATTAATGCAAAATAAGTAAAGTACAAAACATATTCTCACACAATAAATGTAAAATAATATTAATCGACTATCTCACTATTGAGATTAAATGTAATTTTACGGTCGGCCATAGGAGTAGTAGCGGTGTCAACACTTGTCACGGAGCCACGTAGTGCAGAGGGCATCCGGCGCGCGGAGGGTAGCGTTGACGTCGATATGTAGGTTTCTCCACGTTCCATATTAAGGCGACACCTCGATCGTGAAGCTTTAAAATGGCTCCGCCCAATCACCCCGCGCCCCTCAATTGACACTCGACGCTCGATTTGTAAAATTTGAAATTAGCGCCTAATAGGTAACCTGGGGTCAACGTATAGTCAATGCAAACGAACAGAAAAGCTACAGAGTCGCGTCACACTTAAATAAAATTTATAATATCAATATTTAATAAAAAATATTGATTTAATTATTATTTAGCTTTATACATACTGAACCAAACATATTTATTTAAGCTAGACGGAAAACAATAGTAATAATAGTAATAAAAAACTACAGAAACGTATTCACTTTTAAAAGTTTATTGAAAGAGAAATCAATGACATCGTTTTATGTTTATATCTCTACAAGTTAACATGTCTTGGTATCTATGTTGTTCTTACTTAGGTCTCGTCCAGTGGCGCCCTCATTGAATAAAAAAACATATTATAGCATAGAAGATAAACATTAGGAAATCTTATGTTGCATTTATTACGAAGATAGTAAAGTATTTTTACGTCATTAAACCAACACTCAAAATATTCCACTATCGTTGTTATAAGCAAAAGTGCTAAAAGAGGCCGTTTTTTGGCAATTATGCCTATAACAACGAAAGCAAAACATTTCAATTGTTGGTTTAATGACGTAAAAGTACGTTATTGTATTTGTAACATACGCAACACATGACTTTATAATGTTTATCTTCCACGCTAAGATACGATATTTTATTCCTTGAGGCGCCACTGGACGGCATGTATCCCCCTTAAGAAGAATGAAACACCAGCTACATAATACAACATTGTTTATCGAGAGGCTAAAGCGGGCCATTTGTTGATTCGGACACATATGTTTAGTTAGCAGATACACCATCTAAACTGCAAACACTGGTCACAGCGATGAAAGATGACTGTATGGAGAAAGGCTTACTACTGAATGCGAAGAAAACAAAGATAATGGTATTTGAAAGAGAAGAATCCAGAACTAATGTAAGGATTACGATTGATGATGAAGTGTTGGAACAAGTGGATGAGTTTGTATATCTTGGATGCGCTTTCAGCAGGGATGGAAGGTACACCGCAGATGTGGAAAGACGAGTGAGTGCTGGGAATAGTGTGAATGGAGCGTTGGGAAAACTTCTTGGCAGTAAAGTCCTGAGCCAGAAGGCACAACTCGCTATACACAATGCAGTGTTGGTCCCAACGCTAACTTATGGAAGCGAGAGTTGGGTATGGCAGAAAGAGCATGAAAGTAGAATAAACGCGGTTGAAATGCGAGCGCTGCGTAAAATTTGTGGCGTAAGGCTTGTAGACCGTATTCGTAATGATGATGTTAGAAATAGAGTTGGTCTGAAAGAGAGCGTCGGTGTTAAAATAAGAAGAGGCATGCTCCGATGGTTCGGGCATGTAGAAAGAATGCAAGATGAAAGAATGACGAAGCAGATATACAATGCAAAAGTGGAAGGATGTAGGAGCCGGGGAAGGTCAAGACTTACCTACCATGACCAAATTGGTCATGTTCTATCAGAAGGTGATGTCAGGAGCCCTAGAAACCGGCGTGCGTGCATGAGAAGAGCAATGAATGTTAAAGAAGCGAGTGAGATATGTAAGGATCGAGTCACGTGGCGCTCGGCTCTCTCTGCCTACCCCGCTAGGGATTTGGCTTGAAGTTATAGATGTTCGAGTGTCATAATGGCCGATAGCGCCGGGTAAACACAGGATTTTTTTATTTCGAATAAATAAGAGAAATAAAATTATCAGATTGAATTAGATTGAAATTGAAATAGAAAATTGGAATTTTTTTGCAACTCCCTCCTGGTGAAGATTCACAAGTTATTTTACACAGTTAGGTATAGCTCTGGTAGGGATCCTAGCTTTTTCCCTAAATATAATACACTCTCGAATGACTAGGTATGCGCTTTCACCGACAGTCAATTTAACTTCGCGAATTTTATAAAAAAGTACAGGAAGAACTTGACGGTTAGACGGTAATTTTGCGCCTATTATTTGATAATTTACGTCTCCAACTAAGAAAATACTTGATTTATTGCTTCTCAATTCCACTGCCATCTTATAAAAGTTAAAACATTACGTATTAATCACGAGAATAACTGACATTCAAAATTAATAGACGGTTAGGTAATTATGACGAAGTTAACGATGCTCTCTCTAAAGTTATTCATTGGTTTAGTGTTAATAATCTGCTTTTAAATGATAAAAATACTAAAGTAATTAAGTTCTCAACACCTAATGTAAGGCAGGTGGCTACCAATGTACATGTTAATGGAACTAATTTAGCCTCTGTGGAGACAACTGTGTTCTTGGGTATAACAATTGACTCCAGACTACAAAGGGGCCCACAAATTGAAAAATTATCAAGAAAACTAAGTTCTGCAGCTTATGCAGTGAAAACTATTAGACGGCTCACTGATATTGATACGGCTAGAATAGTTTATTTCAGCTACTTTCATAGTATTATGTCATATGGAATTCTTCTTTGGGGTAACTCCGCGGATATTAACACCATCTTTTTATTGCAAAAGAGAGCCATAAGAGCTATCTACAAACTTGGTCCCCGGGAGAGCCTTAGAGAAAAATTCAAAGAAATAAATATTTTAACAGTCGCATCGCAATATATCTATGAAAATCTTTTGTATGTCCATAAAAACATAGACTCATTTTGTAAAAAGAGTGATACTCATAGCATAAATACTAGATATAAGCATAATCTTGTGTTATATGCAAGCCGTCTCCACAAAACAAGTAATTATTTTATGGGGCAATGTATACGGTTCTATAACAAACTTCCCAGCAATATAAGAGATTTGTCAATAAACAAATTTAAAACTACCATTAAAGCCAAATTGTGTAGCAGGGCATATTATAAAGTATCTGACTATATTAATGATAAAAATGCCTGGGAGTGAGTCGATCCAATTATAATGTAATTAACAAAATATGTAAATTTGTTTGGATACCAAAAGAGGGATGCCTGAGTTTTTTGGCAGTATTTTTATCAGTGCTCACCTAGTCATAAACTGCACGGTAGGGAAAAAAAATGTGACGATTCCAAACAAATGTAGCCATTTTTACGGAATAAAAAGATTTTGACTTTGAATTTGAACAAATGAATACCGCGAGTACGTGCGGCACTGCCGCGCAACTTGTATGAACATGTTTCGATGTAATTCGGCACGGATTATCGTAATCCAAATAAGTTAAAAATTAATTTCCGAGTGTTTTAAAAGCAAATGAACAAAACTAAGACATATGCGTTAGAAAATAAAAACTTTGAAAAATAAGGGACACCCTAATATACATATATACAAATAGATTTTATAATCTATTCATATTTAAAAAAAACATGTGACAAATGATTTTCTTGCTGTTTCATAACTTTAACTTCAGTATAATGACATTTATTGTATTTTACTTATGTATACTCTGTGTTTTGTATTGTTGTACGTTTCCTTGTTATTTATTAAACTCTCAAGAAGAAAGAACCAGGACCATCTCTGATGTTGCAAAATAAATCTAATCCGTACAATAGTTCAATACTAACCACAATGTATAGAATAGATGATTTTTTTGTGTTTTCAGTGTTGGTTCATAGTTTTAGTTGGTTCATTATTTGTTTTCACGAGTACCATGGGTATAAGTATACTATCTATCTAAATCTTCACGCTAAATCCCTCGTGAGCGCCACATGACTCGGTACTTACACACCTCGCTCGCTTCTTTAACATGAAACATACCGAATTTTTTTAAAAACTATCAAAATATACTATTTTACTAGTAATTATTTTAATACAAAAAAAAAAAAAAAAAAACCTCCACTGGTTTTCTATCTTCTGATTGGATAAATTTCCAACGTAAACTAACCTTCACCTACGTACAATGTCTAAGTCGGAGTTCGGTGAGCTTATAATGGTTACTATGAGTTTGTCGTCCCGTATGACACTTACGTTAAAGTAGCATATAAATCGAGTAGTGATTCTTCTAGTGAAATATGTTTATTTAGTAAGTTTCTCCTAAAAAACAAAACAGCAAAAATATTCTATTTTATAAGTTTTTATTTTAATACAAAGAAATAAAGAGTCTCCACTGGTTGCTATGTGCTGAGAGCGCGAACCTTATTGGTATAAATTTCCAACGTAACCTGACCTCCACCGACGTACAACTTCTAAGTCGGAGTTCGGTCAGATTATAATGGACATAATAGGAGTTTGACGTCCTATATAGGTACGCGGTCAGCCTGTGGATAATGTATACCAATTATCAAATGTTACTGTTTATTCCTGCAAAAAATAACTCTTATTTAATTAATGCAGTTTTATATAGAGTTATTAAGTAAGCAAAATTAAAAAAAAGTTTGAAGAGGAATTAAATAGCTTGGGCCAACCATACCTAGGAACTGTTCTAAAAACTAGAAATATGTCTACACAATGTTATTATAATATGTTTAATGACTATAATAATTAAAAAAAATAAATACCTTGTCTTGTTCGCCTCCGCCATTCTACGAACATTTTCTTTGTATTTTTATTCTATATATTTTCTTTTTAGTGTTCCCCATTATTACAACAGTATAATAAATATATATAAACCTATAATATTATTTACTACTTATATCTAATAATAATACACTTACGCTAAATACTATAATATTGAATATTTACAACTATTAATTATAAAAACTTCGGTGTCGCGATGTAAATGGAGCGAGCTCGAGCAGACGGTCGACATACGTCTCACCTCGAAGCGGGCTGCAGCCGGACTGGCTGGATGTAGTTAGTCAACGCGTTTATAATCCTCATTACCGCACAATAAGGTCGAAAACACGTAGCACCCAAGACGAATGTGATCGCTTAGAAATTGTCAGAAACTTAAAATATTTTTAAAAAATTTCATGTTTCACTTATCAAAATATGCAGCAACCATATTATAAACATAGATATTACTAATAGATTTAAGTAATTTTGAAGCGTATAAACAGAACAACTTCGTTGTAATTTCAAAAATAATGAATTTCAGGAGGTGTTTTCGAAAGTAATTATTATCGAATCAATTTTACACAATCGCGTATTTGAGCAAGCAAATTCAAGATAAAGAAATGAAGTTATTTATATTAAAATCTTAGATCCGTCAGTTTAGTCATTAGCCTATACTATTCGATGAAAGTTGGTCTAATTTTTCGATGTATCGCCTTAATGAAAGTAGTTTCCTTAATGTCTACTGGTTCAGGTTTCAACCCGCTATCTCTAAGTCTCCTTTTTAAATGGCATCTTCTCACTTGGATAATAATAAGTGTCAGGACAGCTATGGTTGTCAATGCCAATATCACATATGTGATGGTGTAATGACCATTGTCATATCCGTGAAATTCTTCCAGTTTCTGGGTTTTAAGAATGTCAATTTTCTGTTGAATGCTTACAAATTCTTGACTGTGATCTTCCAACTTGTCTATATTTGGTAACGATGTGTTCATTATGTCATTCAATGCTGATAATTTGGGAGTAGTTATGTGCAGGTTTTGTTGTATATAAATATGATTTGTATATTCATGTTGAGTATGGATGATAAACGAATTTCCCTTTAATGTGCAGCCTTGGTTGAGAGTGAGGAGTCCGGTGTTGCTCAGCTGTTTTGTTATCACTTCAGACTCGCAGAGCACGCGAACTGCACACTCAGCACAACAGTAGTACAGCCAGGTGTCCGGCGCATGTAACTTGATCTATCTGTCGGTGCACGGCTTTGTTTCAGTCCGACAGAATGGTTTGTTATTGTTGCTTATCTGCAGTCTCAAGTTGCAAATGGACTCGCCAATTGCTAATGAATATATAGGATGATTCAACGGCCACAGTAATTGTTGTTTAGTTAAGTGAATGCAAGATTGAACATCATTTTCTGTCATTGGGATTGCAGCATCCTTTTTCATGTCGATGGCGAGATAGTCCGACTCCGGTGAGGTGTAGACTGTATTAAACCCAACCTTTTGGGGGATACCAATTATGTTGGCCAATTCAAATTGATCTTTGCTCACCAATGGTATCTTAGTTTCCATTATGAGGAACCTTTTTGTCACCTTCGCTCTTATATGCAATAATCCATATAATATTTGTATACTGTCGGATGGAAGAATTACATCATTCTGTAGATGTCCTGATATAAAGTTGAGTTGCATTTGTAATTGTTCCGGTGACAATAAATGCACATTTAATCTACCATGATAAATATCAGTTACTGTGTCAATCAGGGATTCTTGTATCCTGCGAAAGTTGGAAATGACAACATCTGCGGTGACCAAAGATGTAACGATGTAGAAAGATTGCAATGCATTTCTGGTCATATTTGTAATGCGACTCATTTCTGCAGACATCGCATTTATGTTATAATTGATAGCAGCAAACTGTTTATTCATAACCTTTTCGTTTCTTTTTAGAATATTATTTTCTGCTTCTAACACTGAAGTTTGATTTTGCAATAAAGTAAATAAATGATCTTCTCGTTGTTTCACTGTTTCTATGTCATGTTCGTATCTTTCAGCAAATTTGTCATCTAGTACCCCAAACAGAGCGCTAGCGACGTTTCCGATAGCATTAATTAAGCCTCTTCTACGGCGGTGACTGTTTCCCATTCGTTTGTTGTATAACAACACGTCATTATAGTGACGTATTTCGTTTAATTCGTGCTCGAATTGCATAACGATGGGTGTACAGACAGTGTCATGGTTGCATAGTTGGGAGACCAGCTGAACGTACGTTTCAATGCTATTCATGTTTTCCCAGTAAGATGTCATGTTGTAGTAAATGAGTAATTTCCACTGATCTTGAATAATCTTAACGTCGTCAGACACTTTGTCAAAATAGAGCGTATTATTGTTCTGCAAGGTGTGCAAATTTATCATCGCTTCTTGCTGCATAGTAGGAGTGAGCATTGTCATTAGAGCCAAAAGTGTGCACACGAGAAAGTTGCGTTTGAGTTTGCGAGGTCTTCGACTTGTTCTTTGTCGGTTGTGGGTGTCAACGTTTTTATCCGGAGATTCATCAATAATGTGTGGCTTTGTTTCAGGAAATTTGCAGGTGTCATCGGATTTGTCAACCAGCGGCAGGCGCGCCAGTTTCAGGATAGGGCGTTTCATTTCTCCCATTTTAGTTTTTAGTGTCACAGCCCGGACGTATCCATCAAGGCCAGGATGAGTTTCTATGACCTTTCCCAGTGCCCATTTCGCAGGCGGTAAGTTTTCGTCCTTTATGAGCACGATGTCATCTTTCTTCAAGTTCTCTGTAGGGTGATGCCATTTACTTCTTTTCTGCAGTTGTTGTAAATAGTCATTTGACCATCTCTTCCAGAAATCTTGTTGCATTTTCTCTACCAACTGCCATCTAGTGTGAGTATGCATCGGATTATTTTCTGTTACAGGTGGAGAGAGCAGAGAGCTTCCGATCAAAAAGTGACCAGGTGTCAAAAATTCAATTTCAGGATCTTCTGTCAAGGCGTACAGCGGCCTGGAGTTGAGGCATGCCTCGACTTGGGTAAGTAGCGTGATAAACTCTTCAAAGGTAAGCCTTTGCTCACCAATCACACGTTTCAGATGAAATTTAGATCTTGCAACGGCAGCTTCCCATAAACCGCCTCCAGAAGGAAACGCCGGTACATTAAAATGCCAGGTAATTCCGAGTTCATTCACTATATGCAACAGCTCTTTGTTAATAATTGATTGTAATTCTGCATATTCTTTTTTCAGGATACGAGCTGCTCCCACAAAGTTGGTGCCATTGTCGCTGTAGATATGCTTGGGAGTTCCTCTTCGTGCACACATCCTCTTCAGTGCAGCCAGAAACGTGGAAGAACTCAAGTCTGACACAAGTTCCAGGTGCACCGCTTTTGTTGCGAAGCACACGAAGATAGCAATGTACCCCTTTGTGGTTTTTATTCCTCGACCTTTGTTTGCTTTCAGCTCCACGTGGCCAGTAAAGTCTATCCCTGTGTGCGTGAAAGGCCTTGATGGTGTTACTCGCGGTTTCGGTAGGTTTGCCATAATTTGACTTGGATTGTGTTTCTTGAATCGAAAACATGTAATGCAATGACGAAGAAGGCTTTTAATTGTTTTATTTCCGCCGAGTATCCAATATCTTTGACGCAACAGTGCCAAAGTAAGGCTAGGTCCACCATGGAGCGTTGTCAAATGCGCTTGCTGTATTAATAGTTCTGTCAACCGCGATTTTTTTGGAATAATAGTTGGATGTTTTGCATCATTCGTCAAGTCAGAGTACTGCAGCCTTCCGCCAACTCTTAGTATGTTCTTGTCATCTAAGTAGGGGTTAAGTTTAAATATTTTACTTTGAGGTGCTACTCTCCCCTTCTGTTTTAACATGTCAATTTCTTTCTGGAATTCCAGAAGTTGTGTCATCTTTATGGCAAGTAAATATGCATCTTCAATTTCCTTACATGATAAATAGCTGTCATACACTGGAATGTCGAGGTCAGTGTGTACGCTGCCTTTTTTCCCTTTGTTTATTTTATTGCATACATTTTTAATAAAGCGTGTCATGTAGCATATTATTCGAATAGCGCGAGTCATGGAGCTGTGTTTGTTTAAAATTTCTTCTATAAAATTGGTTGTCACTATCTGTGTGGCGCATATTTGATGCGACTTCTTCATCTCAATTTGAGGTATGTCAATCTTCTCAGCGTTTTCAGAGGTGACATTTTTGATGCATGCTGGACCTTCCCACCACAGCTTATGTTGCAGTAACTGCGATGTAGTCAATCCTCGCGTCGCGCAATCGGCAGCGTTCTCTGCTGAAGATACGTGTCTCCAACACGACGGTGCAATAGTGTCAACAATTTCCTTTATTCGATTTGCAACAAAAACCTTCCAGCGTGACGGTTCTCCTTGAAGCCAACCCAATACCACGAGAGAATCGGTCCACCCGTACACAGGGATGCATTTTCCGTTCGGCATAACGTCAATTATTTTATTCATAAGTCTTGAGAGTAAGACAGCTCCACATAATTCCAAACGTGGCAATGTCAGCGTTTTTGCCCGAGGTGCGAGCTTTGTTTTTGCAGCAATAATGTTAATAAGTGGCATACCATTGTTATTAATTGTTTTTAAGTAAATAATGCAAGCGTATGCCCTTTCAGATGCATCGCTAAAGCCGTGTAGCTCCGGATGGGATTTATCATCTCCTAGCCATCTTGCAATTTTTATTTTATCAATGTTCCGCAAGTCTTCTCTGATTTGGAGCCATTGTTCTTGAATGTCAGTGGATACTTCGTCATCCCAACTCATGTTTTCGAGCCACACTTGTTGAAATAACAATTTTGCCTTAATTGTTATTGGCGCCAACCATCCTAGCGGATCGTACAGCGATGTTATTTCTGAGAGAAGTTGACGTTTACTTATTCGAGATATTTGCTTACAGCTTTTATTTTTTTGCGAAAATGTAAAGGTGTCAGTTGTTGGATTCCAGTGTAATCCGAGCGCCTTTGTAGAATCGCTTAATTGAAGGTTGATAACAGATGGATTTATTTGTTGCGGTGATAAATCTGTCAATAATTCGGGGGTGTTACTAGCCCACTTTCTCAAATTGAAGCCAGCACCCTTTAGCATTTGAATGAGCTGAGTCTGAATGATCTTTGCCTCTTCGATGGAGTTACTTCCGCTGAGGAGGTCATCGACGTAGAAGTCTTTTGTGAGTACTTCAGCTGCACGAGAAAACTTCCCTTTTTTTTTTTTTTTTTTTTTTTTTTTTTGCGACGCGGGGAAAAATGCGTTACGCACACCACCGGTGAAACCTGGGTGGCCTCCGGTGGTAGTGTGGGACTCCCCGTCGGCTGCCCGACGGTATACCCACTAAACAACCCCGCGAATTGCCATCGGCCGCGTTGGTGTGGTGCCCCGGATCTGTCAGCAACAGGGCACCACTGCGACTGGCCAGCCCCTCAAAAGGGGCCGGACTTCTTCTCTCTAGGGGCCATCCCGGCAAATTGGGACGGCCCCTCCGGCGGCGGGACCACTATGGGGCCAGGTTCCCATCCTGACCCCTAGTCCCACATATTAGGGAGGCGGCAATAGGTGCGCATAGCGCCTACGCCGCACTCCCGTGCGCCGTCTCCGGAGCGGGACAGCCTCGGGATCGTCCTCCCTGTCCCGCTCCGAGGCCTCCTTCTGGGACATGACCGTCTCACAGAAGGAGGCCATCGCCTGCCAGGCACTGTCGCTCCCGAGCATGGAGCGGACTACGCTCGGGAGCGAGAGGTCCGCGCTTCCAAGCGCGGACACCAGATCGTGGCGCTGCCGAGACCACCTGGGACACTGCTCCAGCGAGTGTTGGGCAGTGTCCTCGGCCGCGCCACAATCGTGGCAGCCTGGCTGCTCCTCCCGCCTCGCGACCCGGTGCAGGTACTCACCGAAGCACCCGTGCCCGGTGAGCACCTGCACCATGCGGAAGGTGAGGGGTTTGCGCCTGCGGCGCATCCACGCCTCCAGGACCGGGCGCAGCGCATCTGCAACGCGGACTCCATACCGCGGCTGCGCCAGGTCCTCCCCCCACCTCCGCATCATCTCTGAATGCCCTCGCTGGCGACACCGCCCCACCTCCTCCAACGTGGGGCGCTCGCCGAGGCTCCTCCTTTCCGCAACAAACACGTACACCTCGGCGAGCGCCACCGCCACTATCTCCCAGGGCGGGTCGCCAGCAAGGGCGGTCGCGGCCGTCCAAGCAACCGTCCGGTACCCCCTTACGAGAATACTTCCCTGCATCATCCACAGCTAGTTGCTTCATGGTGCCCATAGCTAAATATGGAGCGGCCTTCATGCCATATGTTATAGTGCATAACTGATATTCTTTCAAAAAATCTTGGGGTTGCTGTCTCCATAGAATTTTCTTGCGTGGTTTAGAATGACCCAGTTGTTTGTCAAAGTTTACCTTCATGGGTAATCGAACTTGATACTGGCCATTGGACAGTCTTTTGGTTGTAGTGGTAAATATTTCTTCGCAGAACTGTTCCCGTTGTGTCAGTGAAGTGGATTCAGATGGTATATCTTCCATCTCCCAGTAATGTGCAATATCTTGTATGACGACATTGCAGTTCAATGTTTTAATGGTTCCAGAAACTATCCAGCCCAATTTAGTTTGTTGAGCAATAGGTTGTCGCTCTGATCCCTTAATAAGCCCATTCAATATTATTTTCGAATAAACATTTGCATCAAGTAGTATGTCAATGGGCTGTGAAATATGAAACTCAGTATCCGCAAGTTGAATATTTTGTAAATGAGAATGGTTATTTCTTTGTATAGAAATTGTTGGCAATTTATTTATCAATTTTGACATGACTACAGCTTCCGCGCTGAAACAGAAGTCATCATGGATTGATTGGCAGTGTAACTCTATCTTGCCTTTACCCTTTTTCGAGCTTGAACCCACCCCGGAAATGGATGCATTGAGATGATGTCGAGGAAGGCCTAGGCGCTGTGCAGCGTTTTCTGTAATATGTGTGATTTGAGACCCTTGATCTAACAGTGCTCTCAATGTAATGTAGGTATTGTTATTAGCTCTAACTTTTATCAGCACAGTAGGTAGCAAAATTTCTTCGTCATCACTTGTCACATGATTAGAACTTTTCGATTTTCCTTGTAGCTGTCGGGATTGCGCAATTGCAGAATGCATTAATGTGTTATGACCATCGCCGCAAATTTTGCACCTTTTGTTTGAATTGCAGATCTGTCGCTCATGCACATAAAGACAGTTTTTGCATATACGATTGTCGGCAAGGGATTTTAGTTTCATGTCAGCCGTCATCGCTTCAAATTTCCTGCATTGAAATATGGCGTGACTAGAGTTATTGCAAATTACGCAACGTACTAAATTATTAAAATTATTGTAGGACGTTCTTCCAAACATAGGCCTTTGTTGAATTCTGTTCACAGCTGATTGTTTAGGTGATGTCACGGTGTCATCTTTGTCCCGTTTGGATAATGGTTCAAGAGCGGTGAATTTCATTTCTAGAAACTGAATGAATTCGTCCAAAGTAGGCAGTTCACGCGGTGCCTTCCGGACTTCCTTGTAATCACGACGACGACGACGACGAGCAGGGGATCCCACGTGGATGTATCAATTCCGAAATTATGTATAGCGTGGATGGCCTCCATCGTAGTGTCATGTAGTTTCTTGAGCTCACGTGAAGTTTGTTTTTGCACGGTGGGTTGGTTTAAAAGGATCTCAATATGATTGGTAAACAAAGCCTGATGGTTATGATAACGATGACATAGGATTTCCCAAGCAGTGTCATAATTGTCAGAAGAAATGTGTAGATGCTGTATAAGACGTTGAGCTTCGCCTTTCAACTTGCTTTTTAGATGCTGCATTTTTTGTGCTTTTGTCAAGGTTATATTGTCATGTATGCTGCTTTTATATAGGTCCATAAACGTTGGCCATTGCATATAATCATCCCCATGAAAGGGTGGAATGTGTATCTTCTGAGTGCTTTCAAATAAATGCGTCGTGGATGAAATTTTGTTATGAAGTTTTCGTTTTATTGTTTTAAATAATATTTCATTTTCGGTGTATTGTTCCTCATATGTCATATCTTTCCCTTGCACAATGTTGTCAATTTTCCAATGTAAGGTGTCAATATTATTCCAGCGTGACTGCAAATTACGTAACTCATCCTCTAGCTCCCATTTTGCTGTTATCGCTGCAATGTCAATGCTGTTTATCACTCGACGTTGTGCACGAAAATTGTTTTTTTGTTCGTTAAACATTGCTGTTATCACATCATCCTTGTCAGTTTCTTGCTGAGTGCTGAGCATGAGCTGATCCCGAAGGCATCGGATGGCTCACCAGCATGTCACTCAGTTTATGATATAATGACCTAGTGTCATTAAATATATTTTTGTAGAAATAATCCTGAGATTGGTCAGGAGATGTCACAAGTTCCGAATGATTTTGTTCAAATTCCGCCCACAGGTTGTCAAGACTTTCCAAACGGCTAGCGATGTAGTCTGCAGTTTTTCTACTTGCCGAATCTTTTTTGAAATTAATTTGGATTTGCTGAATTGTTGAAATGATCTCTTTCTGACGAACAAGGAGGTTGTCAAATGTTGTCATTTTTGTACTTGAATAAGTGTCAAATTACCTGGTGAAATAATATATGCACTTCCACAAGGTTAATGTCAATAAATTGTCACTGCACTTTGTCAATATTTTTTGCTTAATAAAATGTCACTGATTAACTGTCACTGCAATCCTTCCAGACGTTGTATGTCCAGGCTGATTCCTTCAGTGCACCCACAGAATTCGATACGACCTTGTCGTTTGTCTCAACTCAGTTGGTGATTTCCGCTTCTGGAAGGCCAACCAAGCCGATACGCTAGCCGCACCAAAACTATGAGAACACCAAAGTAACTCGAAGGACCAATGTAAAGGGCTGCACTTTGCCCAAAAACATGTATTTGTCAAATGATGTCAGGTAGGCGAAAATGTCAAACGACTGTCCTTGATGCACGTCTTTATTGCACTGAACTCGAAACGTATAATAAAATGCAACAGTATTGAAATATTACGCGTCAGCATAAATATTACAACTAATAATGTACGATACTCGTACAGCTACTTTTCAGGAACACCGTTCCTATATGAAATCTATATGTTTGTCTGTCGCTTTTTTTTTGAAAATACGAATTTTGACTTTAGATTCGGATTCAGTATAAAAAAGTAGAATAGGAATGTTCAGGAACAGCCTTCCTATCTCTTAAGGAACATAGTCAAAATGGCCGACAAATTAAAAAAAAAATTGAATTGTTATATAATAGACAAGTTAGGTGTTCCTCTGGCAATGCAAGCTTGCGCATTCTCAACTGGTTTTATTTAGGAAATACATCTAGATAAGCTTAAAAAGCAAAACCTTATCTAAGTATATAATATAATACAAATCATTAGAGCCGTTTCCGAGATACACGATATATATATATATATATATATAGATAAAAGATAAAAATTCTTTATATGCCATTGTCTTACATTTTGTGAAATATAATTTTATTGTATCTTATTCAATTCTCTTTATTTTACTTTTTTCTTGTTTTAATCTACTACTGCATTTCGGAAATGACCATTGGCGAAGAAGAATTGCCGAAAGAAACTTGTCAATATAGGTATCTTTTAAAATTGTCAATTAGATATTACAAAAAAATCACATCAGCATATTGGTACAATAATGATATCAAATGGTAAAATTACTGACATAATTAACGACAGGTCGTCTGTGCTGAATTATTTCCAGACATCTTTGTCAGTTACATATTCATCAATTCTAAAATAAGCCCTTTTACAGGGAGTATTTATAATGTGCTTTTTGAATCCATTGTCAGGAAATGACAGAACTGTTTTAGGCAACTTATTATAAAATCGAATACAATTTACAAGAAAAGATCTACCAGTCCTAGCAAGCCGATATACCGGCCTACACAACTTATTTCTACTTATAAGGTTTTCGCTGAAGTTTGAAAACTACTTTAAATTTTTACGAACATACAATATGTTTTCATAAATATATTGAGAAGCAACAGTGAGGATATTTATTTCTTTGAACAGTTCTCCGAGGGAATCTCTGAAGCCCATGTTATAAATAGAGCGAATGGTTCTTTTTTGTAAGATAACAATTGTCTCAATGTCAGCCGCCGTTCTCCACAACAGTATATCATACGAATACTGTGAAAGTAGCTAAAATAGACTAAGCGCGCAGTAGCCACATGCGTCAATTGCCTGATTCTTCTAACTGCATATGCAGCAGAGCTGAGCTTACTGGCAAGTTTATTTATGTGGGAGCCCCATTGTAATTTGGAGTCTACTGTAATTCCAAGAAACACAGTATTATTAATAAATTCTAATTTATTATTCCCAATGAGAACTTCTGTAGTGACAGAAGTCACATTTGGAAGACTAAATTTGATGCATTTGGTTTTATCTAAGTTTAGCAAAAGATTATTACATGTGAACCAATTTAAAATAGCTGACACAACACTATCACCTTGTCAATATTTTCCCACCGGCAGGCCACATTAAAATTAAAGAGATATCATCAGCAAATATTACTATATCCGCCATTTTCTGCACTATGTAGAGCAAATCGCATATGCTTAAAATAAAAATGGACTCAAAATGGAACCCTGGGGCACCCCGATATTAACATTATTGCCGTTATTTTCATCTCTCGTAAACCTAGATAACCAAATTCATTCCCTATTGCACTTTTTTCATCTCCGATCCGATCCTTGTGTGGAGCTATTGCCTCTATAATACCATAAAATACTTTAACAGACATTCCCCAGTGTTCAACTGTTTAAAAGTTTTGTGTGTGTAAAACATTAGTTAGTTCAATATGTGTAAACTGAAAAAGTTTCACACTAGGTCGTACATTTTCTTTTAATAACTCAGCAGCACCATCTGGAGATGAATTAAGGGAGTTAGTGGTAAGATAAGGGATATTGATGAAGTAGTCTTGAAATAGATCTGTTACTTCCTCACTCCTTACTTTTTTAACGTCTGTAATACTTTGATTGTCATATTTTATACGTAGGTCACACTATAAGTTTTGCGTAACTTAAAAAAACAACATGTTATAACCAAAATATTATGTTTATTGCTTTTCAAAATACTCTCCTTTACATTTTAAACATTTTTTCATGCGATCGAACCATTTTTTAAAACAGGAGGACCACAGATCTGAAGGCATATTTTCTACGTGCTGATTGAACGCTATCACTGCCTCTTCGGAGTTGATAAAAGTGAAACCTCTCATCAAATCTTTGATTTTGGGGAAAATACAGAAATCACAGGGTGTTAGGTCGGGGCTATGCGCAGGATGGGTAACGAGTTGTACTTTTATGGAAGTTAAAAATGACTTTGTTTTGTTGGCCGTGTGTGAAGAAGCGTTGTCATGATGTAGGAGAACGCGGCTTTTTGGTCGTCTTTCGCGAACTTTTTCTAACACCCTGGGTAAACAAATGGTAGAATACCACTCGGCATTAACACTCTTTTGATCTTCAAGTGGAATTGTGCAGATGGGACGCGTAGCTGAGAAAAAAAACGCGATCATTTTTTTACCAACGTTTCTCGCCTGCCTCACTTTTGTTGGCCTGATCTTATTTTCAAACACCCATTCACAAGATTGCTGTTTTTTTTCGGGTTAAAAACATAAAATCCACGTTTCGTCTCCTGTGACAATGTCATAAACAGCATTAGAATGTCCGTGGTCGTACTTCAGTAGCATCTGTGAGCACCATTCCACGCGAGCCCGCTTCTGCTCCGCTGTCAGTTCATGAGAGATCCAACGACAACAAAGTTTCCGAACTTTCAATTCTTCGTGTAAAATTTTCTGAATTTGGCTCATACCAATCCCCAATAGTTCTTGAATTGTCTCATAGGTAATCCGCGGGTTTTCTTCAAGTAGCCGCTTAACAGTAGCCACATTATTTACGTTGACGGCAGTTGAAGGCCGCCCTTCATGAAATTCGTCATGTAAAGAAACTCGACCTCTCTCAAATTCAGCAAACCATCGCCTCACGGTGCTCAAAGAAGGTGCTTCTCTCCCAAAAGCATTTTGAAGACGAGCAGCACAGTCTTGCGGAGAGAGAACTTTTAAAATCATAAAAAATCATCGCTCTAAAATCTTTTCGACTCAATTCCATTTTCGTTGCGTACGTAGAACTTTGATGTGTGATAAAAAACAATTGACAAATGATTTCCCGCCAATTGTTTTTTTTTATTACTAAGTAGGTTGCAACGTTTCAAAAAAATATAACATTCGAAATTCAAATAGTTCCGATTAGCTCGAAGTGCAAAACTATTAGTGTGCCCTATGTAGACCACTCATTATCCCGTGGCTTATATTTACCTGTTTCTTTACTAACAATATAGCATGAAACTACACAGTCTACAGTGTAAACCGACAATATTGCAACTTGTCCTCCAATACATACCAATAAAAAGATACGGTCATTTATGCCCCGTTTATGTGCATATTTTGACACTCGCAAGGGAATTAAAACCTATAGGGTACTTCCCGGTGACCTAGAATCATGAAATTTGATAAGAAGCAATGTCATGTAGCACAAGTAGAAGAAAAATTGGAAATCCGTAAATTAGTAGTTACGTCACAAAAAAATTTGTGGAAATACTTGGCTACCGCTACCGCTAACCGCTAGGCTGGTAGTCTAAAATTTTGAAGTTATGCTTTCAATGAAGTCTGGTGGAAGGGTTTTTAAACTATTGTCGATCACTTTGTACATCGGCTACGAACCGGGTTACCTTTCGTGTTATCCACAATATGGTGTTACAATGGCCATCGGTATAGATGAGCAGTGGACCGCGAATGGCGACCTTGAACCGTTGTATCCGCATCTGATGGTTTGCTACGTGATTAGTCTATAGTTAGGAGTCAATGGACTCAACTAACTTTGTTGATTTTTTGCTCCTTTGTGATCACTTCGGTTTGAATAATGCTACATTGTTGCATGCGGCGCCATAAAGATAGATAGTTATAAATCATTTTTGAAATACATAAAGTCTCATGAAACTTTGTTCGATATCCAGATGACTTATATATGATAGTTTTTTGTGATTAGTCAATTCAAGAGTTGACATGAAATGTCACCTTCATTCGGCTTGGTACATATACCCTAACCTACGAACAAATAATACCCTAACCGATAATATTCTGTTTTCCATAGACTACTTCACGAATCTATATTCCAATGAATACAAATAATTTTATTAACAAACCAGGTACAGTTACATAGTATACAAAATATTTAGCTAATATATGTTAACAAAAGATTAATTGCCGAGTTAATACAGTTCGAGAGTGATAAGTCCGGCTGTAGGGAGGAACAGCAATTTCGTTATCGGTGATACCCAAACTAGAGTGAATCTGTATCGTGGGTATCTATGCGAATTGCCTAAAGATTACCTCGGATTTCCAAATATTCCAATATTTCTTAAATAATTTATTGATCTACGAGAGTAATATTATATGTGTATAATCAAAATAATGTATATATAACACATATTGTATGTGCAATATATAATGTATGTGATTGTAATGTAAATAATGTATATATAAAAAAGACCCATATTGGCGAGTTTCTTTTGGCATTTCTTCGCCAATGGTCATTTCCGAAATGCTGGTAGATTAAAAAAGAGAGATTAAAAGTAAAAAAAAAAAAACCGGTAAATTATTAAGATACAATATGATTTAATTCAAAGAATGTAAGACGTGTCTAAGTGCCCGTAAGGATCTAATGGCAAATAAAATGATTTTTTATCTTTTATCTTATATCTTGAGTTGGGATAGTTTCCAGACGGTGGCGTTAAATTAATATTTGCGTCTTGCTCTGGAGTGTGATTGGTCTTAAGAACATTTTATCGCATAGGAATCTGATTCATCTTCTGGCAACGAGTCGGCAGCGCGGTCAAGCGAACACGGAAACAAAAGGCAACCTTGGAATGTGGAAAAGAAACAATAAAACGAAACAAAGATTCATCCATTCTAAGAAACTAATATGGATTTATTTTTACAATTTTGCAAATCAAACAGAAATTTTGGTGAGCTCGGTGGGGCGGTGGTGAAACACGCTGTTACGTTTCTTTAACATCAACGAGGGGTTCGATTCCCACATATGACGAACATTTGTGTGCATGAATATGTCTGTCTGGGTTTGGGTGCTTTTAAGAGAGGTAGGGCGCATCAAAGCAGCCGAAGTAACTCCACCCCACAAAAAACCGCAGCCAAATAACAACTCCCTAACCTAAAGGGTTGATGTGGTCCTGTGTGTGAGTGAGGTCACCAGTAAGCTCCTAAGGACTAAGCTGTATCAGCAGTAGAGGTAGCATCGCGCGAGTGATACTTAAAGTATTGCAAGTGTCCATAGGCTATGGTAACCGTTTTACATCAGCTCAGCATGCTTGCATGCCTCCGACGTTATATAAAAAAAAACAATTTTACAAATCACATCACAGAAATATTTTCAGGATGTAGAAGCCAAAGAACGCCAAGCCCCACCTACCATGACCAAATTGGTCATGTGTTATCAGAAGGTTGAGTCAGGAGCCCTAGGAACCGGCGAGCGTGCATGAAAGCTATGAATGACAAAGCAGCGAGTGAGATGTGTAAGGACCGCGACATAAAAAATCGGCCAAGTGCGAGTCGGACTCGCGCACGAAGGGTTCCGTACCATTATCTATAAAAACGGCAAAAAAAAAAACACGTTTGTTGTATGGGAGCCCCCCTTAAATATTTGTTTTATTTTATTTTAATTTAATTATTTATTCTTAAAGTAAATATATAACTAAATATTCTGTGAATATTTCAAGCGTCTACCTGTTGCTGTTATCAATATCCAGCAAAAAAATCACGTTTGTTGTATGGGAGCCCCCTTAAATATTTATTTTATTCTATTTTTTAGTATTTGTTGTTATAGCGGCAACAGAAATACATCATCTGTGAAAATTTCAACTGTCTAACTATCACGGTTTATGAGATACAGCCTGGTGACAGACGGACGGACAGCGGAGCCTCAGTAATAGGGTTCCGTACCCAACGGTAAACGGGTAAAACGGAAACCACTTGACACTTGAAAGGCGCCCTTTACTCACCAAAACTTTGTGTTTAAGCGCCTAAATATTCCATCGATTCGAGTGTATGCTCCAAGGCCAACGTGAGGTTGATCCGTGAACTAGCCAATGGTTGAGTTATATATATACATTAGTAATACATTAAATAGCACATGCGCGATTCCCCCTCTACTACTAACACCTCATTCAAACGCAGGAACTCAACATCCCTCCAGGGAGTTGTTATTTGGCTGTGGTTTTCTGCGAGGTGGAGGTACTTCCCCAGACGGGCTGCATTGATGGGCCCTACTTCCCTTAAAAATACTCAGACGAAAATACTTTAATTCGTGTAAAAAGTTGTCAACCCTAGTTCTAGGGTTACCTGTAACGTCCTACCTATAACAAAGTACCTACACAATCGTTAAAAGTACATAGTATGAACTATTAATTCATTAAGTGAGTGCTCATTTAACAGCTGGGCGTGGACGTCTTTGGGGATAACAAAGTTGAAAGGGTAGTAGTTAGTAATGTTTTGAATTAAACATTTTTTTTTAACGGAAGTAACGCGTGTTATATTTATTTTGTTGAACCTAACGTTTCGAATGCTTTGCAGCATCCGTGGTCGCAGGAAGAGAGAGAGAAGAGAAGAGAGGAAGGTTAGTAATGTTTTGTTGTTATCCATTGTATGTTGTGTACAAAACACAATGTCGCAGTCAAACGACGATATCAGGGATTTGACGAAATCTCTAGCGGTACCAAGAAATCACGGTAGATGACGAATATTTATACCACTAAGGTGGCAAACAAGCGTACAGACTGCCTGATGGTAAGCAGTTACCGTAGCGTATGGACATTTGGAACACCAGGCGTGTCACTCTTGCGTGGCCTACCTATAAGAACCTATTCACGCTTTTCTTGAAGAACACCATACTGTAGTCCCTTGGGAAAACTTCGGCAGGGACCTCATTCCACAACTTAACAGTTTTCGGTAGAAAACTTCTCTGGAACCGTACAGTATGCGACCATTGCTGTTGCAGTGTATGAGGATGAACTCCCAGCCGTCGGCGAGCTGTGCGATTGTAAAACGAGGCTGTTGGCATGATGTCGAACAACTCCTCAGAACATAACCAGTTATAGAATAGGTAGAACACCCAAACGGAGGCAAAACCCCTTCTCAAACTCTATTTCTACAACTTCACGCCAAATCCCTTGCGAGGTAGGCAGAGAGAACCGAGCGCCACATGATTAGATCCTTACCTACCTCACGGTACCAATTTCGTCATGGTAAGTAAGTCTTAGCCTTTTTTTTTTAATGTAGCTTAGGAAGTGGGGAGCACGTGCGCCGGAAGCGAATTCCACATTTTGATAGTCCGACAAAGAAATGAGTCGCCGAACTTCTTAGTGTCTTAGCCTTGCTCGGCTCCTACATCCTTCCACTTTTGCATTGTATATCTGCTTCGTCATTCTCTGACCCTGCATTCTTTCTACATGTCCGAACCAACGGAGCGTGCCTCTTCTTATTTTAACACCGACGCCATCTTTCAGATGAACTCCGTTTCTAACATCATCATTGCGAAAACGATCTACAAGCGTTACAACACAAATTTTGCGCAACGCTCGCATTTCGACAGCTTTTATTCTACTTTCATGTTCTCTCTGCTATACTCAGCTCTCGCTTCCATAAGTAAGCGTTGGGACTAGCACTGCATTGTACAGCGAGCTGTGCGTTCTGGCTCAAGTTTTACTGCCAAGAAGTTTTCCCAACGCTTCATTCACACTATTCCCAGCACTCACTCGTCTTTCCACATCTGCGGTGTACCTTCCATCCCTGCTGAAAGCGCATCCAACATATACAACTCATCCACTTGTTCCAACACTTCGTCATCAACCGTTATCCTTACATTGGTTCTGGATTCTTCTCTTTCAAAACCATTTTTGTTTTCTTCGCATTCAATAGTAAACCTTTCTCCATACATTCGTCTTTCATCATTGTGACCAGTGTTTGCAGTTCAGATGGTGTATCTGCTAATAGCACGGCATCGTCTGCATACAGCAGACAGTTCACCACTAGGTCACCCATGCGCAATCCCACATTCGTTGACCTTATTCTCTGCAGACAACTATCGATTTATAGGATAAACAGCCTAGCAGATAGCATGCAACCTTGTTTGACACCAATTTTGACATCAAACCGGAGTGACATGCCACCATCTAACCGCACACATGCTGAGCAATCCTTGTAAGTGGACTGCACAGCACGGAGCAGTGAACCGTCGATTTCATATCTCGGCAATATGTCCCACAGTTCCTTTCGCACAACCCTATCAAATGCTTTCTCAAGATCCACAAAACTGCAGAAAACCTTCTGGTCTATGGTCAGATATTGCGGAACGAGAAAACTTGATCCGTACATCCCCTTCCATTTCAGAATCTTCCCTTCTCAAACTCAAGGACTCAATACTGTGTTTGAGTTCAGGATCATCGACGATACTCACAGCCCGCCTTTGCACCGAGTCACAAGGTCCTAGCTGGTATCCAGGTGCTCCCGCCCAAAGGTGGCTACAGTACTCCATATGCGGTCTGACTCGGGACTTACATACGATAATGTTATAACTTATCACTAAATATTATTCACCACCGAATATTAAAGAC
Source organism: Pyralis farinalis (assembly GCA_947507595.1). Classification (NCBI taxonomy): domain Eukaryota; kingdom Metazoa; phylum Arthropoda; class Insecta; order Lepidoptera; family Pyralidae; genus Pyralis; species Pyralis farinalis. The sequence goes on from OX382275.1 coordinate 2,022,997, forward strand.
GTAATAATATAAAACACGTGTTGTACATTCACAAATAAGTATTTGAATAACTGCCTTGAATATAGTCACGAACAAAATCTGAGTGACATTTAACAACCAACTTCGTGGTGTCGATTTTAGATGTCGGTGTCGTAAAAAACACTTTCATCATTTTTCCCTAAAGCGCTATAAGAAGTATAACTATGGCAACCCTATGTAACCTCGCGTTATCCTGTTTCCTAATCCATTAGGATTGGCGGGGTCCGCAACCCAAGCCTAAGGATTTGGCGAAGATAGTGATTTTTACAAGGAGCCACTGCCGTCAGACCTCCACAAATTTGAGGGAAAATTGGATTTTTCTTAGGTCAGGTCACACGTCTTTCGAAATATTATTTCACGGACGTGTGGGTTTCCTCACGATGTTTTCCTTCATTGCCGAGCGAGTGATAAACATGAACATAAATCTGAAAACACCAATTTAGTGGTAATACCCCGGCCAGGATCGGACCCGGGGCCCAGTTGGTGAACAGGCCGGCCCCTCATCCACCGGGCACTGACAGTGATGGCAGATAGGACACATACAAATTATGTGACACTAAGGATGTACATCGAATCGGGAGTGTGTAGGTGGCAATTGGTCCCATTTTTACTCCAGCAATTGTTAAATTGGCGAACGAATTTGGTCTAATAGAATATAACCGAGTTGTAGCCATTAACACGCTGACGATGGCTACTTGTTTAAATGTAATCTAGTTTACTGCTGGCTTCGATTGGATCAAATACTTTCGAGGGCCGGTTGTAAATTTGAGGGAGGGGTTAATGTTTGGGTTTTAGAGATAATCTGGGGTTTATCAGCTCCATTTTGAAAGTCAAAGAAGATCAGACTAGATATAAAACACGAAGCTTACCCAACTATTTTAACCGGCAGGTGCCGGAGTGGTTACTGAAGTTATTTTAACTCACGGGTTTGACTCATACACAGGATAAACATTTGCGTGCATGGATGTGCATGAATATGAGCATACTTGTATTTAACAAACGAGCTGATGAACTAAAATCCTTACAAGGAACTGTTTTCAAACGAAACTGACTAAATGGCTATTAGACAAATGTTTTTATAGTGTTAAGGATTTGTTAAATTTTAATAGAATGTAAGGAGAGAGGAGATAATATAACATTTTATTAATGTATTATTTTAATAATGTATTTTAATTAGATTTTAATTTCGATTTTAATATATTTGGACATGTTAATTTTGCACGTCTGCGCGTAGAGACAATTACTGACTAAGATAAGACCTAGAATGGTGGTGGTGGAGGTATACTTCCTGACATTGTATAAAAATGCTTATGACTTAGAGATAACCTAGAGATTCAATTTGAAAGTCAAGAGAAGATTTTGGTCTTAACCCTTAAATCATTAGGATTGGCGGGGTCCGCTACCGGAGCCTAAGGATTTGGTGAAGATACTGATTTTGACACGGAGCGACTGCCGTCAGTCCTCCACAACTCAGAGGGAAATCTTGGTACCTTTTTTAAGTGACATGTCTTTTGAAATATAATTTGCAGGACGCGGGGGTTACTCGGAACGAGTGATAAATACAAATATGTACATAAATCCGAAAACATGAACCAATGATGCTTTAAATACAAGGTTATCACTGCTGCTAAGTCTTCTTCTTCATAGCGGTATCTCGTTTCTTAATTCATTAGGATTGGCGGGGTCCGCTACTTAAGGCTAAAGATTTGGCGAAGAAAGCCATAGCAACTCCTCAGGATGTTACTTGTAACCTCACTCACGCGTACGATCACAATGTCCCTCCAGAGAATTGTTATTTGGATGCAGTTTTCTGGGAGAGTACACCAGTCGACCTCGTATCTATTTTTACTTAACGATCGTCATCTATCAAAAACAGCCGAGATCTATATCTTAACGTGATCTCGAGATTATTAAACCCGTCCACAGACAGGCTGCGGTCAAGAATGCTTAACTTGCGTGTTCGAATAGACTGAACAAATTTATTATTCATGTACTCAAGTAGTTATTATTGATAATAGGTGCGTGTTTTAGTATTTGTGTGCTATATACGAGTATATAAGCCTATATTGTGGTATATGGTGTCCGGGGCGACCTTGGCACGGCTATGCCATACAATCGATAAGGGAGGGACTCGCTTATTAACGTTTAATACCAGTTATGGTCGGCCATTTTAACTTTATCATGCACACAATGATAAAATTAACGTTTGTTTGAAGTGACCATTGATTTTTTGTTAGTATTTTTTCACGCAATTTGTTCTAAACTACGAGTACTTTGTGTAAAATTCTCAGCATGCCATTCTAACGACTAGCATCTACAGCGTCTGAGGATGCGTCGTGGAGAGGCGGAACACGCGTCGCTGAGACGACTGGAACAGTCAGCCATGCAATTCTGTAAGAGCAAACATCCTTACATCCTCGGAAACATCGGCTGTTATAGCCTTGAACACAAAATTGCAATACCTTAGTGTCGCTTTTCATGGTTGTGCGACACTAGCGCCGCAAGGCTGCGTTTGGAATTGGAATTCTACAAGGCAAACAGCCTCGCGTACGCTTACAGCCTTATAGAATACCAAATAAAAAGCCGTGATCGCAATAGACGATGTCAAAGCTGTGACATCTGTGACCACAGCGACGCACACAGCCATTACGAGTCGCTTAGAGAATTGCATGGCTGGGCAGCAACGGTGGCGGGTGCATGCGGTTCATATTTCAGATGGCGAACACTCGCAGAAGCCGAGGCAGAGAAGACCGGAGCAGCCATGGCGGCATGCATCTACTAACGGTAGTGGGTGGGTACCGGCCGGCGCTAGTTCGCATGAACTGATCGGTAGCGGCAGCACACAAAGTAGACTAGATGTAAATTTAACCTTTTCATGGCGAAATATTCTTTAATTAGTCTCAGAAGGTATACAACGCGGTGTTGATATCAACAAAGTTTGGAAGCGAGAGATAGATTTTAACGCTATCGAGACGCGAGCGTTGCGAAATTCTTCTCGGTATTAAGCAGATACATGACGAAACAGATTCTTCTATTTCGCGTTATCCTGTTTTCTAATCCACTAGAATCGGCGGGGTTCGCTACCTAAGCCTAAGGATTTGGCGAAGATACTGATTTTGACATGAAGCGACTGCAGTCAGACCTCCGGAAAGAAAACCAGAGGGAAAACCATACCATTCTTAGGTAAGGTCACACGTCTACCGAAATATAATTTCTTGGGTGCAGGTTACCTCACGATGTGTTCCTTTACCGCCGAGCAAGCGATAATTATGACTGCGTATATAAATCCGACAACACGAATTTAGTGGTACATGCTAGGATTCAAACCGTGGACCTGTTGGTCACTGGGGCGATTCTTTATCCACTAGGCTATCACTGCTCTATATATGATGAAACTGACATACGACCCGGAAGTAGAGGGATGTAGGAGTCAAGAAAGACTAAGACTTACCTACCGGGTCCAAGGCCGTGTGTCATAAAAGTGAGCAATTTGGTTTTTTTATACAACGTTGGGAGTCATACAAGCATACGGGCCACCTGATGTAAAGTGGTTACCATAATCTAGAAACGCTTGCAATACATTAAGTATCACTCGCGCGATGTCACCTCTGCTGTTAACACAGCAACTCCTTAGGCGATTACTGGCAATCTCACTCACACGCAGGAACACAACAATCCTTTAGGGAGTTGTTATTTGGCTGCGGTTTTCTGTGAGCTGGAGGTATTTCCCCAGACGGGCCGCTTTGATGCGCCCTCTTAAAGACACCCAGACTAAGACAGACATGTGCACACAAATGTTTGCCTTGTGTGGGAATCGAACCCACGAGTGTCGGTGATAATTCGGGTCAATAGTCGGGTCATTCACGACTGAGCCACCGAGCTCATCAAGTATTAACCCTTCGAAACCCGGGTGGTCGTATATGACCGCGAAATGTATGGGAAAACGTATATAACGGGTTCTGACTGCTCAATACTATACAAATATGCAAGTATATATTATGATCAAGTCATAAATAAGGAGGTACGAAACTGATCCAAAACTAAAACAAAAATTTGGTGAATATTACCTGTAGCCATACACCCATTCTAGCTTGAGCTTGCTCTGAGGCGGAGGCGCCACCTTGGCGGGGTCCAGCGCGTCGTGGTCGCTGGGTCCGTACAGCACCACGGGCCGCCCCCGCAGGAACATCCGCATGGAGCCGTCCTCTTCATTGTACTGACACGTGTGGGTGCTGTGGACATCGAGGAATTGATTAAGTATCGTATGACACTAAGGGCGCTTACATACGGACAGCGTGAACAGGTTTCTTAAGCCCAGATCTGCGATACACAGTACCCTGATGATTGTCAAATAAATCTGATATTCTTCAGTGCGTACGTACGTCACTTTCAACGTACGTATGTCAGGTGATATGGAGCAGTACGAACAAGTCAGCTCATCATTTATCTGACCCGGGGGATGCACTTGTAAATAACACCGATAGATGGGAATTAAACTTTATCATGACGAAAATGCCAGATTAGTCTTGGTCGTTACTTGTACTGTTTGACACATTCAACCCTATATCGTAAAAATAAGGTTACATATATGAATTTTTACTTAATAAGAATTGAGATTAAGTTGCTGTTTGTAATATGAACTAAAGAAGTAGCGGCTAGCGGCTTCATGGACCGTAATCCGGTGCGCGATTTTGTACGGTTCGTCTAGAAATCTATGCATCAAATAAAAAATAAAGTTATTTATCTATTGATGCTTACAGCAATGTACATACGTCTTCACACACATCAACCCTTACTCATCCTACTGCAGGGATACGGGTCTCCCTTCAACCGAAAGGGTTTAGAGCATACTCCACCACGCTGCTCAAATGCGGATTGGCGGAGGCCAGTGTTTTCAAGCCGCCCGAGGGCCACTGACTTAGCTTAACGACTGTCATCTATCGACAATAGCCGGTGTCGACGTCTTAACGTGCCCTCCAAAGCACGGAGAAACTCGAGATAGGTAAACCCATCCATAGATAGGTTGCGGTCGCTATTGTTTAACCTGCGTGTTTGGTTAGATGACACGCGCAACGACGTCATCGAGCTCTCTTTGATAAAATTAAACCAGTCCATGTGTAGGTTATAAAAATATTTCCCGTACACTATACAGTATTTTCGTGAATGGGAATTAATTGGTATTTTTAAAGATATGTTCCCCAAAAGAATAATTGCAGTATAGTGATAGATCATATAATTGTTCTTATAGCCTCTGCCAAATAGAGTATTTATGAATGTGAATATACAATGGCATATCTATAGGACTTGTTATTGTTGACTTCATAAAATACATTGTGATACTTCTCGGTTATTTCATTACGGTTATTATAAACTGTGAAAAAATTAATGTGCCGCTACCATTTAGGTTACCAAAGAAGCACGGGTCGACATATTAAAAAAAATATTTGCTCCTGCTTTTGACCAGTTTGTATTTTTATTTATGACCTAAGTATTTTTGGTTTGTATGGTATTTTGGGTCAAATTACGTTCTGCGAAGCAAAAAAACAAAAAAAACCTACTTGACATATTTCATTTCAATTCATTATTATCTCTATTAAAAATCAACTAATTTAATGTTAGGTTTTAATAATAATAAATTAGGTTTCAATTGGTTAGTAAGTAATAACTTAAAAAAACATATAGTTAAGTATTAATTCGTTGTAAGTTTGTTAAATTTTATCAAAGCTAGTTAGTCATTCAGAATTTATACATAGCATTGCATTTTTAACAAATTGTTAGTAATTAAAAGCGACACACAAACCATGCAGTTAGGTAATAAACACTCTAAATGCAAAATGCAAACTTTTTATCCAAGCGACTTACATTGAGGTGAATGACATTTTGCCGCAATTTTATTACTATGCGTATGCGTTTAGCTTCTGCCCACCGAACGTTTAATAATAAATAATAAAACCCGCGCTGCGTCCAAAAAGGCTAGTCGATACGTAATCTAAAAACAAATTATTCATATACACGCTAATTCGATCATAGATAAGATAAAAGTTATTGATGATACCAACCACACGATATTAATTCTTTATTACCTGTCGTCCATGGCGCCAAAAAGTACTTTCGTATCGTATTCGAATTTTAAGTCCAAAAATGGTAAAGGAATCGAGCACACGATTTGTTTTTGAGAACTGGTTTTTAAACAAGTTGCAAACAGCCGGTTGCTGTGAATAACACTGCCAGACTGCGTGAAGAAAATGGAACGGATTGCGATGTAATTTCTGAACTTTGTTTAAAGATACCAACGCTGAAGTTTAGTTCCATTGCTAGCTTTGAATTAGAACGCACAGTAATACGTAAAGGAAAAAGGAAATGAATACAACGTCGGATGTATAAAGAAAATAGAATTGTATTACGGTAGCAGTTGGTAACAATATTCTGTGATGATCATATACGTACCGTAAATACAGTTTGAGTCATACGTAATCTTTGAGGGACACGGCTTACCTAGTTAATTCTAAACAAGGAAAATTACACAGTCTGCAGTTGGAAGTAGCTATGTGGGTTAAATCAAATCGGCCTTGAAAATGTCAATGTCGACTGAATCTTAGAGCTCAATGGCGTCTTTGCGCATATTAGTCTAATTAAAAACACACGTTAAACACCTTTCACCGCAGTTGTGGATGGGTTTAGTCCTCTCGAGTTCCTTCGAGTTTCGGAGGGCAAGTTCAATCCTCGGTTCCGGTTACTTTCGACAGATGACAATCGCTAAGCCCGAAGCCAAAAAACACTAACAACCATCCAGATAATGGATGGTTGTTGCGTTCCCGCGAGTGAGTGAGGTTACCAGCAAGCTCCTGAGAAGCTGTTGTGTTAGCAGCGGGTAGTTACGCACAAGCGGTATTCCTTGTATTAATCATCATAGGCTTCGGCAACAACTTCACGTCAGGTGAGCCGTATGCATGTTTTTCTCCGTAAGATGTAAAGAGTCCACCGCGATTCCAGCGGGGTCCTTCGCCCAAGCCTGCAAGGAGCACCCCTCCAAAAAGAAGTATATATATATTTCTTTGCCAGCTGTTATCAGATCTTTGATCTAAATGTTAGGCATACTGGCACATCATTCTGACTACCTCGCTTACGTAGCCTATGTTTTCGGCTGACGTAGTATAAATATACAACAAATTTTGAGTGGGACACGTATTTAATGTCGGTTTTTTTTATTCGTCCATCCTGTCGAGTGGGCTAGTTATAGTTAATCAAGACATTTCCAAATATTATGCTTAGTGTGAATAAATAAACTGCTATTACTATTTAATTTGCACATTTTTAATTATACAACGTCGGGAGGCATACAAGCATACAGTCCGCCTGATGTAAAGCGGTTATCGTAGCCTGTGAACGATTGTGATACTTAAGTATCACTCGCGCGATGCCATCTCCGTTGCAACAGCAACTCCTTAGGAGATTACTGGCGGCCTCATTCACACGCAGGAACACGATAACACTCCAGGGATTTATATGGCTGCGGTATTCTGTGAGACAGACGGGCCGTTTTTATGGATATTTCTAAGAGAGGTAGGGCACATCAAAGCAGCCCGTCTGGGGATGTACCTCCACCTCACAGAAAACCGCAGCCAAATAACGACTCCCTAGAGGGTTGTTGTGTTCATGCAAATAAGTGAGGATACAGTATGGCCCTAAAAAGTTGCTGTGTTTCATCAGAAGGGGTATCACCGCACGAGCGATATTCTTGTATTGCAGGTTCATAGGCTACGGTAACCGGTGTACCTCCACTTTACAGTAAACCACAGCCAAATAACAAACTCTCCGGATGGTTGTTGTTGGGTTCCTGCGTGTGAGTGAGGTCACCAATAAGCTAATGAGTTTCTGTGTTAGCAGCAGCAAAGGTTGCATCGCGCGAGCCATACTTCTTGTATTGCAAGTTCATAGGCTACGATAACCGGTTTACATCAGGGGGGCCGTATAGGCCTCCCGACCTTGTATAAAAAAGCATTAACCTGCGACCGAGCCTATGGACAAAATATACCCAAGATCTAAGTTTCATGCAAGATACAAGACTCATGCAAGAACACATTATACAGAGTCATTACAGTTTTCAATGAAGCCGCTGTCGAGCGTGTGTCGGTGTGAGCACATCGCCTTAACCGCCGCGGAAGGTCAGCGGAGATAATCTATCTTTATTTGACAACAACAATACGTGATGTTTTGTTATGAAAACCGACCGCCAATTATTTCGGAGTTACCTACATAATTTTTTAGTTTTGGCACTCGGTTAAGACTACTTTGATAGTATGACGTGTGTCTATGTCATGTGAGTACACAAAGAACTCATGAAGCATCTCGCGGTTGTTTGTTAATTCTTTATGTGAATCGGCCAAAAAACCGCTGCTTATTTTCAAGTCTTTTTTTTTATACAACTAGAATGGCAAACAAGCAAGCGGCCCGCAGTAGATGGTAAGCGGTCACCGCAACCTATTGACGCTCGCAACATCACGGGGATGTTACGCGCACGCTGTCAGTCTTGTGACCTAAGGATGTTTCGTCACAGCACCCAGTAATTTCTCTGCCATATCTCGCCCTTAGTAGAAGTAGGTAAGACAGAGGTACCCACGCAGAGACTTACTTTTTGAAAGACTTCTTAAAAATAAATGTATTATATTGTTTTTTTTTTACTTACATACATTTTTTATTTTTTTGGTTCTTTTTATCCCCAAGGGGAAAGGCAAAGGGATCTAGCCCATATAGCTAAGTCTTAAGTTTAGAACCATTTGAAAATCTTAATTCTATGTTCCAGCTTTAGGAACTGTGCTGAAAAAATACTTGGGAAGGGTACCTCGACCCAATCAACCCAGGTTAAATACCACCCGTAAAACGATAGTGATTTTTACAAGGTTTTCTTGATGAACTTATTCACGTCTTCCAAAAAGTGTAAACGTGTTATAGTTGAGTTTTTTCATTACAGTATTATTTCACTAGCACTTATGTTACAAAATACTATCAAAATTGTCACATAAAACTAATTTTATACTGAATTGTAAAAATTTCAAGTATAACAACAATGTCACTCGTCAAAAGCGCGGGAAGAAGTCCTTTTTAGGGTTCCGTACCCAAAGGGTAAAACAACAAATACTAAAAAATAGAATAACATAAATATTTAAGGGGGCTCCCATACAACAAACGTGATTTTTTTCTCGTTTTTGCTCGATATTGATAACGGCAACAGGTAGACGCTTGAAATATTCACAGAATATTTAGTTATATATTCACTTTAGGAATAAACAATTAAATTAAAATAAAACAAATATTTAAGGGGGGCTCCCATACAACAAACGTGATTTTTTTTGCCGTTTTTATAGATAGTGGTACGGAACCCTTCGTGTGCGAGTCCGACTCGCACTTGGCCGATTTTTTTTATATACAATATGGGAACCATAGAGTATACATCGTATCTCTCCGGACGGTTGTGCCGATCGCAAGCATTTTAAAGATACGTATCTATGGTATAGAGCTATTATAGTGATGTTCTATGCGTGACGAAATTTCTAGCTTATCGATAGTTTAAAACACTACAAGTCTTCTCTGATAGAAGCACATTTGACTACTGATCGACAGGGACGTTTGCACGTGGTGTTGTTCGTACTTGTGTTTACAGTTCGACTTAGTAAGAAGCACTCTGTAGCTTGCTTGTGTATTACTCTAAGATCGGGAGGCGTACAACAATAGGCTCACTAAGTATATTTTACCGCCTGTACCATGGTGAGTGCTCTGAAGAACTATTTTCTCTTATCTCTCCCTTCCGTCATAGAACCACACGTACAGGCTTGCGATGTCATCATTCCACTGTTGAGAACATTTTTTCGCGTACTAAAAAGTTCGGCAATTCATATCTCTGTCGAACTATTAAAAAGTGGAACGCCTTGCCTCCTTATATTTATTGGATTATATGGGATCCTTCAAACGAAGCGTGAAGAAGCACCTTGCGGCCAGCATGGCAGCGTCAGTTGCCGCTGCAATTTGGGCTCTTTTCACTTACCAACAGGCGAAACGGAGCCACTATGTCGAGCCACTATGCTGAGCCATAAAAAAATATATGTGGCCAACTGATGCTAAGTACTTAACGTAGCTAATGAACTTTTGCAATACGAGTAGTGCTCGCATGGTGCCAACGGCGCTGCTAATACAGCAGTAGTTTACTGGTAACTCGCAGGAATGGAACAACCCTTCAGGGAGTTGTTGGTACAGTCGTCTTTGAGATGAGGTACTTCCGGGCTGGTTTGATGCGCCTAACCTCCTTTTCGCCAGAGCCTCGTTTGTAAATAAGCAGGGTGCCTCACGTGCAGGTGAAGTTGTTGTCTACCACCTAATTTTATTTTATACAACATTCCTCCAGAGGTATCGCTCACTTAATGCCACTTATACTCACTTGTAGGAACACAACAACTTTCCAGTTGAAGTAACACAAAATTCGAATACCTTATATGTATATTCATAAAGATATGTAATAAATATATATACATTACAGATATTGCTTAAGATAAAAAAGGAATATGTCGCAGAAAATTAATACCGTCTGTGTTAGACTTAACTTTATATATACGAGTATATTAAACTACAAGCGACATTCATTCCTTACTGTGGTTAATATTAATGTAAACCCATCACCAACAAGTCTGAAGAGCAAACGTGACGTGGACCCAAGAAACAAGTGAAGAACAAACAACCGATGGAGAAGAATGTGCGGAAACCAACTCAGTGGACATATGGAGTAACGCAGCATCTAATAATATAGAAGAAACCAACGTCTTTTTTTCATACATCGGGAAACATACAGGCATACGGGCCGCCTTATGAAAGCGGTTACCATAGCCTATAAACGCTTGTAATACATTGAGTATCACTCGCGCGATGCCACCACTGCTGCTAACACAGCAACGCCTTAAAGCTTACTGGTGACCTCACTCACACGCAGGAACACAACAACCATACAGATAGTTGTTATTTGGCTGCGGTTTTCTGTGAGGTGGAGGTACTTACTTAGACGGGCTGCTTTGATGCGCCCTACCTCTCTTAAAAATACCCAGACAAACATATATGTTTAGACACCAAATGTTTGTCCTGTGTGGGAATGGAACTCGCGAGCGTTGGTGTCAAAGTCGCGTTATTAACCGCTGCGACACCGAGCTCGTCAAACTGACAGTTCTCTATAGAATTGTTAAGTACTAGCTGATACCCGCGACTTCGCCTGCGTTTCTGAAGTTATACTTCTTTTGGCGCGTTAGGGTAAAACGATATAAAATATATTATATATATATATATATATATATATATATAATAATTCAAGCCCTTATTTCTGTTTTGTTACGCGAAAAAAGCATAACTTCTTACGCGCATACATAACTACGCACTCACTTTTTCTAAAACTTCCCAGTAATGAATTAAAATAAAAACTAATTAATCGAATATTTCTTTAGTTTCGCGAGACTGACGCACGGCAATTGATTTTTACATATATATATATATATATATAGATAAAATGATTAAAATAGAATCATGTTTTGTTTCTATGTTCAGATGTAAATAGTAGTCCTAGATGCTAATCGATACAAGCCGTGCGTAATGGTCTTCCTTTAGTAGAAACAGAGCCTGATTGTCTATAAGATAAACTAAGGAGTTCATTACTAAGACGCATTACATTCAACTTTACCTCAACACCTAAGAAAACTAAACATCTAGCGAGCGGGAATTTATTTAAAAACTGAATTGATTAAGCCGAGCCAGCTAGAAACTTTCACCTATAGTAATGACAAGCTAGCTGGCTAGAGGTTCTACTTAAAGGCCTATAACTCCGATACTCCAGATCCAATATCAAGCTGCAATCCTTGGATAAGTATCCGCAAACGATTATACGCTATGTTATAGAAACTATTTGAGTCAATCGTTACCGAAAGCTGCGCTACCACGATATGTCCACCGCACTACCAAAAGCATTAAACACCAGCGCCCTCTCCCTACCAAAAGTAGACTTACCCGTGTTTCAGAATCGATCCGTTCTGTGATGGCTTAGAGTACAAATTAAGCAACGACTTTGCTGTTGTGAATCTAGGAAAAACCAACAGATACATTAGAAACTCGTAGAAATATTCGACGACACAATTAGAGAAAGAATATTTTCTATGGCACCCAATTACTGAAAGCGTGACACGTCTTCATTTAAATATGTTCCGATATGTTAATGCCGTTCTATCTAAACGATCTCATCCATAAGGTCCTCCAATCGGAGAGACAACCAATGCAAACATAATCGTATGCTAGTAGCATTTTCTTCCTAGCGTTACCCCGTCTCCTAATCCATTATGATTGGCGAGGTCAGCTACATAAGACTAAGCATTTGGCGAAGATATTGATTTTGACATGGAGCGACTGTCGTGAGATCTCCACGACCAAGAGGGAGAACCCGACCTTTCTTAGGTTAGGACAAGCACAACTTCTAGAACGTACTGGTTTCTCCAATATATTTTCCTTCCCCGCCGAACAAGTGATAATATATCAATATCCGCTCTCTTATCATATCTATCACATTTTCTGTATATCTTCTTCCTATGAGACTAATGGTCCTAACACTACCTATTACGGCAATAACATATCGGCAAGTAATGATCTAATTACGTGCATCTAATCGTGTATTTTCGTATGACGGTCGCGTGCTTAGTGCTGTGACTTTGTGTTTTCGGCAATAGCCAGTAGATAAAAAAGCGTGCGTACATTTGTAATTTAAAAATATCAAATCAAATTGATCCAGAAAATATATTCATATGAGAACGCAATTGAATATCGGTTGAAGATTTCATTTAGTCAAACCGTATTACTTTCTCATTTAGAGTCACATTCGGGTAGCTATCAAGTAACAATGCTACAAACTAACAGAGAAGCAAAGAGATAAACGATATAAAGATGCGGATGTTGCGTGCATTGGAAAATGTTACTAACCTGCTATTTGCTAGGAGCCCCTGCGCTCCGAAGTCGCCGGTGGAGCTCCACCGCTTCGTGAGGCTGTTGGCGCCTGGAGACGCGCTCTGGTTGCTCGACGTCGAGTTGTTGCGCGATCTAAGCACATGCACATCTATAGCTAATGTATCTTCTAACTGGTTCATGGCGGATTTACGAGAACTACGGTTGTGACGCAAAGCGAGTTTAGCATTGCCCGAGCTGCCATTAGTAAAATTCATTACCAATTTCATAAAGTTGGCGGTTACATCAATTAGGAATATGCAATTATGTTAAGTTGCTCCTTCACTGTCATATAAAATCGTACGGAATTATCTGCCGTTTGTATGTTTTTCAGGGCTTCCCCTTTCATGTTTAATATCCTAGTCATAGAGGACAAGTCTATCACAATTTGGTCATATGACCTCTGACGGAAAATGTTCATAGTAACCAGTTAAACATTACTATTCACATTTCATTATGCCAATAACGAACTAATGGCAGCCATTTTCATGTTACAGCCTACGTGAACTGTGAAATCAGATGGAATATTGATAGAAAATTCTTCAATAAAGCAATCAAAATGTACACAAACTGTAGAAAACATCAAAGTGCTAAGTGAATTCTTATCATTATCCAATCTCATTCAAATTGTGCATAAATACCATAAATTAATCAACAAGCTATTTATTACGATGTGAAATGGTAGATGTACACTAGAGTACTAAATATTACAACTAACAATAACTGTCCATGATTATGAAGCTACATTCCAAAATTCGCTTTTGAAAAAAAAAACAATATTGGTATTGTGATCTCATGGTAAATTAAGATCTAACGATGTACATACAAGCATGTATTCGTCTATTCTATTTGATTAATACGTCGATTACATTCTTACCTAAAGATACGCCGTTGCCGGAAGCTCTCTAAACCGAGATAGATGTATGTAAATATACCTATGTCATCATCCTGACGACTCTAATATACTGCTGTTAGAAACTGGATATACTACATATCACCCGTGTATTTTATATGCTTATATCACCCGGTTACTTGACGAAAGAAACGAGAAGAATAAAAAAAGTATTGACCAATTAAACTAAACTTATGTTGGCGAAAGTCTGACGAACGGTCGAAGACACACGGATGGTCCGCCAAGACTGACTGCATTTTGGGCCTATATGTATATAAATGATTTGCTAACTATATATTACTATGATACCATTAAATAGCTTTTGATACCTAATGTATTTAGCGTCACTCCATTATCATGTTCAAACTACTGGCGGTGATAGACTAATAATATCAGAGGCACAATGTTAAGCTTACTGAGGTTTTATCTAAGTAATAAGAACATATATGACTAGCATAATTAAAATCTGTGATAAAACTACACAATACAAGTCAACTTCCACATCTGTTCCTTACCGAATCCTCCTGGGCAGTATTCTCGGACCATTACAATTTTTAATTTATACTAATGATATTCCCAAATCATTCAAAAATCGAATGACATTGTATGCAAATAACTGAACAATTATATTTAATTGTTCAAACCAAATAAATAATACTTTTGCACATATAGTGTTTACAAGCAAATACATAAAAAATTTTGGACGATGAACGCAGAACTATCTATCTCCAAATGAAGAGGAGCTTGCTCTGGATACTATCTGGTAATAAATTTTTAAAATATATACTTATACTTAAACAACATACTAAGTTAGTGGCATAGACTGTTGGAAATCTTACATAATGATGGGAAACTGTTCAAATTTCTGATCTTTTATCAAGTATAGGCACCCGGTATTTGATTCTGATCACTAGAGGGCTGTAGTCAATGAGATGTTCATACGTGAAGACTTGACTACTAGAAATATGACCGAGATAACGATACACACAATTCTCTGACATTATAAAACTCTGAAAAATTAAACTCAATTAATGTACTCAAACAAATAGCTGGCGATATTCTAAAAATACCTATCAACACGAGAAATGGTTGATCCTAAAGAAACTACAAAACTTAACTATCAAGTATAATTAATAAATCACTGTATCTAATCTAAAAATACCTATCAACACGAGAAATGGTTGATCCTAAAGAAACTACAAAACTTAACTATCAAGTATAATTAATAAATCACTGTATCTAATCTAAAAATACCTATCAACACGAAAAATGGTTGATCCTAAAGAAACTACAAAACTTAACTATCAAGTACAATTAATAAATCACTGTATCTAATCTAAAAATACCTATCAACACGAAAAATGGTTGATCCTAAAGAAACTACAAAACTTAACTATCAAGTATAATTAATAAATCACTGTAAATTCAAAGAAACGGACAAATCGCCATTCATAGTTATACGATTCTGAACGGATGTCGAAGCCCAATCATACGGGACTGACGACTATATCATTTGGTATTACTCAAAATATTTTAAGATTATTCATAATATCTCGTAATAAAACTTATTTGCAAAACGAACAGAATTTAATACAAAAAGGAGTATGAAAAAACGTGTATTTAATATAATATGGTGCTTAGAATATATTAACGTGCTTCCGCTTTCAATAAAAGAATGCGTTGTTCAACAGATTTGTCGATATATATTGAAGAAAGAGAAGAAGGGTGGGAAATTATGTAAGAGACAGACTTGGTCTGAAACAGCGTCCGTGCACAATAAGAAAAGGCATGTTGCATGGAATGCAGAAAGCTTCATTTGTCCAGGTATGTAGAAACAATGCGAGATAAAACAATAACGAAATATATATACAATGCAAAAGTGGTAGGCTGTAGAAGCCGAGCAAGGCTAAGACTTACCTACTATAATCAAATTGGCCGTGCTATCACAAGCCCTAGGAACCGGCGAGCGTGCTTGAAAAGAATTATGAATGTTAAAGTAGCGAGCGAGGTGTATAAGGACCACGACTTACGGCGCTCTCTTTCCTCTGCTCCTAGCAAGACCTGGCGTGAAGACATATTTATAGATTGTATAATTTTCTAATTGATCATTCGTTTTGTTCTGAAAATGTGTACCTTCACATCTGATTGAATGCCCGACTTTCTATGCTTATACAATGTCTATTATTTATTTTTACTGGAAACGAGTTGCTTATTCAGTATTCATCTCACATTTCATCTGTTGCATGTATATAATATACATACTGTATCTAGTAATATAAAGCGTAATGTGGCCCTACCTAGCATTATTATGAAAATTGTAGGCCAACTATAAGTTGACCAAAAGACGTTCCAATTTATTTTGCAACATCTGCATTTACTACACTTGTGTATCATAAATAAATAAATTGAAACTCAATATCTGGTGGCTCAGTCGTGAATGACGCGACTTTGACACCAACGCTCGTGGGTTCGATTCCCACACAAGGCAAACATTTGTGTGCATGAACATGTCTGTTTGTCTCGGTCTGGACGTTTTAAGAGAGGTAGGGCGCATCAAAGCAATCTGTCTGGGGAAGTTCCTCCACCTCACAGAAAACCGCAGCAAAATAACAACTCCCTAGAGGGTTATTGTGTTCCTGCGTGTGAGTGAGGTCACCGGTAAGCTCCCAAGGAGTTGCTGTGTATGCAGCAGAGGAGGCATCGCGCGAGTGATACTTAATATATTACGAGCGTTAATACGTCAGGTGAGCCGTATGCTTGTATACCTTCCGACGTAGTATAAAAAAACTATATAAACGGCGTTCAACGAGAATATATAAAAATAGTAAACACTCCGGCCTTCAGCGAGTTTCGTTACTAAACTAATCAAGCGATAAGTATCACCGTCCTTTGTGTCTTGCGGACAGGAACGGCCGCGGAACTGTCGCTGGCTTTAAATGTTGGCACAGGAATCATGTCTGCACATGAATTTGTTACATTTGGTAGGTCAATTAGATTGAGTGATTAAGTGAATTAATTAAACTTTAATATAAACTAATAAAGCAATATGTTACACTATATATAAATAGAGATAGTGGTGGTAACACAGGGAAGAAGAAGAGTTATTATACTCGATAAAAATATGTTCTGGAATATTTGATTACATTATTTATCTCGGCTACTGAACGCACTGTAGGACTGTCACATTCCGCTCTGTATATTTACAGAGTCGAGATGGTCCAAGATTGTGCTTTATCCATGTGTGTAAAGACCTAGCAGATTTTCCAGTGCTGTTTGCTTAAAATCAGGGGGCGGTGAGTGACGCCATCGCATTGTACTTGGTCGACCAACCGTGGAGGATACCACAATACGGTAAATCAGCATGCCTATATTAAGTCTAATTGATACAAACATCAGCAGGCGTATTCACATTGCCTCGAAACACTATATTTGAATTGGAATTGAAAAATAATCTCTCAAAATGTATGGAATCTTGAGCAAAAACTTTTCGAATTCATTTCGAATATGACTTTCCGAGGCAATGTGAATAGTCCCGCAGACGCAGTACTATCTATACTAATATACAAATGTTAACTTTTTACGACTCAACCCTAGAATTAATGAGATCTGATAAAAGGATGATCAGTACCTGAAGAAGAAAATAGGGCCAAATAGGCCGCCTGTTGTTGCTATAACTTACAATATATATAAAAAACGAGTGTGCTTTAGACCACACGACTGAAGTAAAACTTCTTTAGCTCCATAGTGTGACACGGACAACAGGCCTGCCTGTGTCTTCCATATACGAAACTTAATTCGCTATCAGAAAAAGAGAGAAAGAAAATGTGTGCTCGCCCTTTTTCTCTTTTCCCCTACAGTAATATACGAAACGTAACTCTCTCTCTCTTTCTATCTTCACTAACTTATATCTTCCTCTCAACTTCCGTTCGCCTCGCCCGATCACACTTTCGTAATGCTCTCGTCACGCACTCACCAGCTTACTCCACAAAGTAAAGAAGCGTAAAGAAGTTTTATTCAAAAATGTTTGCTGAGTTTTATTCACTTTATTTACTAGCAATCAAGGGTTAGTCAAGATCAGATAGGGCCGGACCGTTCTTGGAGTACGCCGCGTTTAGGAAGGCGAGGCGTTGTTGGGCCTCGTTGAACCGAGGACTTCACACGAGCTGCCAAAAGAGGATGCCGATAAAAAGAAGAATCAGGTATAGTAATGGCAGTGGTAGGCTGGTGAGAGTATAAAAATGACCTAATATTAATGACTATCCATAGTAGACAACCTTTGGAAAGAGCAGAACTTTTTCAATTGTATTACATTTCATAAAAATACCCCTGTTACACAATCAACCTGTTGTCAGTTTGTTGTAACTCTGGCACTGTGTTGGAACTATCAGCAGTTTAATTGGTAGTCTAACCACGGACTATCTAATAAATCTAAGGCCTCCTTATATAATCGTAACTAAGTGCAGATAAAAAACATGAACATTTTGTTGGTACGTTAATTAGTATGTAGCCGTCAAATTAAAGGCAGTGGCAACAAACCAGTGTTCACTTACAATGAGCAGAGACGTACAGTGGGCCGCGGCCTGTTGTGGTTGTGAATTGTTACGACACACACGTGTTACGAAGCGTCGCGTACGTGATCTTCACTCGTAAGATACCAATTGTATCAACAGAATTGTATGTGCGTGTTTCTGATAAACAATATATCTATGTCTCTATCCTTGTATGTGACACAAATTAAATAACACAACTAATACGAACGGATATGGACGATATTGAAGAAATTGATATTTAATCGACGACGAAGAGGTCATCAAAAATCTAGAACCTCTTCAACTCCGTAGGGACACAGGCTCCCTAAGCGTACGCGTAAGCGTTTTACCGCCTTTACCATGGCGAGTGCTCTGAAGAACTGTTTTTCCTTATGCCACCTTCTCCCTTCCGTCACAGAACTTGCGATGTCATTGTTACACTGTTGAGAACATTTCTTCGCGTACCAAAAAGTTCGGCGACTCCTATCTTTGTCGTACCATTAAAAAGTGGAACGCCTTGCCTGCACATGTGTTCCCTAATTACGAGTATAATAATATTATCCCGAAAATATGAGATCCTTCAAACGAAGCGTGAAGTAGCATCTCGCGGGTCAGCATGGCAGCGTCAACTGACAGGACACTGTGTAGTCTTTTGTCAGTTGCAGTTGCGATTTGGGGTCCTCTTTCGCTTACCATCAGGTAAAGAGAAGCCACTATGCTGAACTTATATATATATAAAGCAGCCGAAAAAATTTTATTATTCGTATTGATTCATGAAATATTATTTCAAGAGGATCCTAAATGGTGGGAAACAATTTTGAACAGAAAGTGAAATGGAAAGCGGTATATTAAGACTTAAAATCATAAGGTGGCAAGTTAACGCGATGCTAGCGTTCGTACGAACTTCGCCGAATATAGTCAATACAGAATGTAACATTGGGATCGCCGTGAACAGTGTTCGGCGATCGTAGCGACGTCGACGCGTGTGGAGCAGTTAGTGAGTATCATAAACGCAATGAATTTGTTACGTTTACGGTTTAAGAGGTTAAAACAAAATAAGGGCGCCACTTAGTTTTTGCCCCCTCTTAAGGTTCAGAAACCGTCCAGGTTTTTGAAGAATATCGGTGGCATCTTCAGAGTTATTGCCTGTAGGAAGCCAATCCGCAGGCCTATGTTAGATGATGTGTATTGAGGAAGTGTGTGTCTATTGAGGTAGCATTTTTTTAGGACAGGTCCATTCATTCCCACCACTGTGTCTCCTGTGTAGCCAGAATTAACAGCGGCGACGACCAACAAGGCAATGAACAGTGAAGTGCCTTGGAACTCACAACGAATTTAATCAGAGATATTGAGTGGCATGTGGAAACAGCTGGAGTAACTGATGTTAATCGATGCCTCAGATTTTAGATCTAGTGTAGTGCAAAATGGACGTCCCTGACAAAACTGTGATCTGATCATCGACGTTGAATACGATGAGAGACGTACTTGAGAAGAAGTGGCTGTGATGTCCACTACACATCACTGCTGTGCTGGACGAAACTGACGATAGACGTAGAGAAGGTGACACATGTCTCTATAGCCAAGTTTTCATCAACAGATTCTTCAAAAAAAGGTGTGAAGAGGTTCAATGTCGACAACGTGTACCTGTAGGGCTGTGGGGGGTGAGGAGTGTGTAGTGGCGCTGGCGTAGCTCGTGGAGACGGGGACGGCGCTGGAGATAATGATGAGGAGGATGCTGGGGAATCAGATTGTAGCGAGCCCGTCGACTGGTGCTGAGGGCCGCGCCTGGAATGAGAAAGAGAGAATTACACATTTTATAGAGAGTGAGATGTAAGGTCCGAATCTTGTGGTTATCCTTCCTATACGCAAGCGACCTTGCGTAAGAGTGTTGATAGATATTTATGAAAAGAAATTCAATTTTAATTTATCTACTGTAAAGTTTGACGAGCTTGGTGCAGTGGTTAATAATGCGACTTTGACACCGACGCTCGTGGGTTCGATTCCCACACAGGACAAACATTAGTGTGCATGAACATGCATGTTTGTCTTAGTTTGGGTGTTTTAAGAGAGGTAGGGCGCATCAAAGCAGCTTGTCTGGGGAAGTACCTCCACCTCACAGAAAACCGTAGTCAAATATCAAGTCCCTGGAGGGTTATTGTGTTTCTGCGTGTGAGTGGGGTCACCAGTAAGCTCCCAAGGAGTTGCTGTGTTAGCAGAAGAGGTGGCATCGTGCGAGTGATACTTGATGTATGCAAGCGCTCATAGGCTACAGTAACCGCTTTACATCAGGTGGGTCGTATGCTTCTATGCCGACGTTGTAAAAAATAAAGTTATTAAAAAAACTCAAGTTATTCAAATCTCAAAATACATTACCATGGATCATGTTTACAAACCTCCGTAGTTTAAACCTATGTCATTTCATGTAATTATGATGTTACTGTATGATAAAAATAACGAATAAAAAATAATTTTATCCTGAAAAGCTACTTGTGGAAAAGTTTGTATACCATATTTATAAATAACCATAACCATATGTACCAGAGGGAGACTTTGTACAGAAGTCGTCTGCGTGGGTACCTCTGTCTCACCTATTTCTACCGCCAAGCAGATATATTTATATAGCTGTGTTCCGGTTTGAAGGGTGAGATATGGCAGAGAAATTACTGGGTACTGTGACGAAACAGCCTTAGGTCACAAGATTGGCAGCGCGCGAGTAACATCCCCGTGGTGTTGCGAGCGTCAATAGGCTGCGGTGACCGCTTACCATCTAATGCAGGCCGCGTGCTTGTTTGCCAATCCAGTTTGATAAAAAACAATAAGATTGCTTGCTCGGGCAGATTTCACATCCTGATCAAACGGGAGGGTAATAATAATACTTCCAACGAAAACCAGCTGCTTTGAGGATTGTTGTGTGTGGGAATGAGCGAGGTTAGCTCCTGAGGAATAACTGCGCTCATAGGCTACGGTAACTAGTTTACATCGGGTTGCCTGTTTCGCTTTTCGACTTCGTAAAATATAAAATGTAATTGTAACATGTTTGTTGTATCAGCAGACATACCTTTGTGGAAGAGAGGAGACGGTGGATCCGTAGCTGGAAGTTCGTTTGGCTGTCTCCCGGTACGACGGCTGCCTCAGCCTGATCTCCCGCGTGGGAGTGCCTGAAGACCCTGGAACGAAGAGAGACTTCGTCATATATGATTATCTAATCTATACACACGATATCTGACAGATAAGTGTAAATCTGTGGACTTAGCGACTTGGTTTTGAAGATTTAAAAGAGGTAGGGCACATCAAAGTAGCCTGTCTGCGGAAGTACGTCACAGAAAACCGCAGCCAAATAACAACTTCCTATAGGGTTGTTGTGTTCCTGCGTGTGAGTGCGGTCACAAGTAAGCCCCTAAGGAGTTGCTGTGTTAGCAGCAGAGGAGGCAATGCGTGAGTGATATTTAATGTATCACAAGAGTTCATAGGTTACGGTAACCGCTTTACATCAGGTGGGCCGTATGTCTGTATGCTTTCCGACGTACAAAACAAAGCGGTTATCTATTCTAATCTATACACACAATATCTGACCGACAGACAGTAAATCGTTGGACTTAGAGACTTGGTACTGAATATTGGAAGTATGCTTTGTCATCTCATAGAAAACCGCAGTTAAATAACACCTTCCTGAAGGGCTGTCGTGTTATAGGGAAAGTGAAGTTACCAGTAAGATCCTGAGAAGTTGGTGTATCGGCAGGGCAGCAACATGCGAGTGATGCTTCTTATACGGTAACCACTTTACGAGGGTAGTAAGTAGGCGAAGAACATGATATACTTATGTTACAAAAGTGACTAAAACAATGTTAAAAGTAATTGTCACCTATCTATATATACAAGCATACGGGCTACCTGATGTAAAGCGGTTACCTATTAAGGATTGTAATTATATTACGTATCACTTACGCGATGCCTCCTCTGCTGCTAACATAGCAACTCCTTAGGAGTTTACTGGTGACCTCACTCACACGCAGGAATGCAACAACCCTCTAGGGAATAGTTATTTGGTTGCGGTTTTCTGTGAGGTGGAGGTACTTCCCCAGACGAGCAGCTTAGATGCGCCCCACCTCTCTTAAAACATCCAGACCAAGAGAAACAGACATGTTCATGCACACAAGTGTTTGTCTTGTTTGGGAATCGAACCCACACGCGTTAGTGTCAAAGTCTCGTCACTCACGACTGAGCCACCGAACTCGGCAATATATATATATATATATATTATATATATAAATAACTTCACATCAAATCCCTTGCGGGGCAGGCAGAGTGAATAGAGCGCCACGTGACTCCTTACACACCTTACTCACTTTTTAACTTTCACAGCTCTGGTCATGCTCGCTCGCCGGTCTAAGGCCATGACATCACCATCCGATAAAACACGATCAATTTGGTCACAGTAGGTGAGTCCTGGCCTTCCTCCTCCTACATCCTTCCACTCCTTTTCTTATTTCAACACCGACACTATCTTTTTTATAATCGACGACAAAAAAAGTGTCCGAAGAGAAAGGACATATAACATTATATAATTACCGACCCACATACAAAAACGAAGCGATAAGACTAGCCAAACTTGATCAACACCAAGTTATGAACAGCGTTGCAAAAAAAAAAACATTCAAATATGTCGAGACATGTTGCAAAAGCCGCGGGTCGCAAGGAAGTGTTTGTGAAAGCATATGAATATCAAAATTTAGTACAATTTCAAGAGCTAAGTTATGTAACCTGACCTAGCCGAACGAATCGATTTTCGATTCAGACCACAAGAACAGGTCCGCCGGGGAATTCAATTGCATCTCACTGATACGTCATTACCTCTGGTATTTTTTCTACATCTCAAACCGAAGGAGCATGCCTTTTCTACAATATCTCTTTCAATTCAATTCTCTTTCTTACGTCTTCAATATAACGCGAAAGCATAAAGGATGTAGGAGCGGAGGAAGACCAAGACTCATCTACTATGACCGAATTTGACGTGTGTTAATCAGAAGGGTGTGTCATGATGATGAGAGTCATATGAAGATAGATTCATTTTTGTTAATAGATTCAGGAGTTTTTTTGCGAAAGTCAAATTTACATGCAATTTGGTCTAGCCTGGCTTTGTGTGCTTCCGCCACCAATTAGTTCATGCGCAGCCATGGCAGCATCGGCATGTTGCATCTACTAACGGTGGTAGGTGGGTGCCGGCCGGCACTTCTAACTAATTGGTGGCGGAAGCACACAAAGCAGGTTAGATCAAATTGCATGTAGATTCATTTTCTACAACTTCACTAAACTTACAATGATCCGCCAGATAAGCAGTTACATACTATCGACGATGAAATGGAATGAATTAGTATATTGTGTTTATGAGAGACGGACGTGAGGAAGATATTGAAAGTAGAGTGAAAGCTGTATCAATAGTAGATTATATTCAGTCTTAGCGAGGGAAAACATATCGAGCAAAGCTTGCCTTGTCACCATTCGTGGAGTGTTAACGCCACCATTGATGTGTGGTAATGAATCATAGGTATAGCAGGGCAGCATGAACGCAGAGTGAATGATATAGAAATTAGAACGTTGAGTATGTGTGGAGAGATGATTGACGGAGTGAGAAATAGCACGATACGAGAACGGTGTGGAATGAAAGATGTATTGACAAACATTGGACATTTGAAAACAATGGATGATATAACAGTCGAGAGAGATACCCTCATTAGTTCCCCTGGACGCGCACATCTACTAAATAGACGATTTATTTAAAAATGGCAAAGTTGATGAAAGAGGTATGTTTGGGTCGATGCACCTGAGTACCTGAGGTTATATAATCTCTGCAACGGGAGACAAACATGGTCCTAGGTATGAATGTTACATAGACGCTTACGACGTTGGAGGTGTCACGGGCGTGTAACAGATAGCTATTATGCTTTATTTGAAAAATAAAAATCCACGTGAAGGTGTCTTGGCAAAGCTTCGAGAAGGGAGTTCATTAAAAATAGCAATTGATGCGATTGCAACAGGAAGCTGTAGGAAGGATTGCAACAATCTGTACATAAATCATTGTACAATCGATGGAACCCATAAAAGAAGGCAAAGTCTAATAATCCACCCCCAATCCTAACAAGGAATAACATGCTATGCTAGGATCGCAACAATCTTTGAGGGTTATTTGGATGCCGTATCTTGTAAGAAATGTGCTTCAACGATTGGTTGGACAAAAAATATCTCTTGTTCTATGTCTTCTCCGGCAGAGCTTCACGAGCCAACACGAGCACAGGAGACGTTGGTTTCGACTCCAAAGATGATTGAGAGAGCCCAATAGCAAGCTATTCTTTCAATGTAACTATTATTTAAAATTAAAAGAAGTATTATTACCTGTGTAAGCACCATTTCTTTGTCCGCTGGAGGCAGTGCCGGGTGTCCTGCCCTCCAGCGCATTGAGTCTCCTCAGGGCATCAGCCAGGGTGCTCCGGAAACAGAGCAGCTCCTCGGCCTGCCGCCCGCACCGGACCTCCAGCTCTGCCACGCGCGCTGCCAGCCCGGCGCCCTCGCCTTCTAGCATTTCATCTGGAATTGCAGAAAAAAATACATTATTATTTGGAGATTTAGGGGCGTGCTTCCTCTTCTCAGACTTCCAGCTTAAAGAAAAGAAGGGTAGATTTTTTACACAACCTCGGGAGGCACATAAGCATACGGCCCACCTGATATAAAGCGGTTACCGTAGCCTATTAACGCTTGCAATACATTGTCACTCGCGTGATCCACCTCTGCTGCTAACACAACAACTCCATAGGAGCTTACTGGTGACCGCACTCACACGCAGGAACACAGCAACCCTCTAGGGAGTTGTTATTTTGCTTCGGTTTACTGTAAGGTGGAAGTACTTATTCGGCGGGCAGGACGGGCTATTTTAATGCGCCCTACCTCTCTTAAGGTCGTTTCAAATCTTTCTATATCTAGAATCATTATGCCAATACTCCTATGAGTCCAAATTATATTCTTTGATCTTCAAACTTAAATATCTGGCTTAATTTAATGCTGATGATGAATGAATGGTTCAACAAACATTATTAAATCTGTTTGGAATATGATAAATAATGAGACGGGTAGAGCGAAAGTCGAGTCTTTCAGTTAAAGATAAATGATATAGATATCAAAAATGATGTAGAAATTGCGACTGAGTTTGAAAAATATTTTTCTAACATTCCTCTTATTACTACGAGTAATCTTAGGTCTTCTTCTATAGCTGCTGAACTGGTTCTCAAACAGAGCGTGGTAGAATGCGACACAATATTTGAATTTTCAGCTGTAAGCCCAAAAGATGTTTTGAACGCTTTTAAATCAATAAATATGAAAAATACTAAAGATCTGTGGGGTCTATCTGTCATAACCATATATTCTATTATTATTTCAATCGCTCCACATTTAGCTACAATTTTCAATTGTTGTGTGGCATCTGGTGTATTTCCTGACTTAATGAAACATAGTAAAATCATTCCATTGTTTAAATCTGGTGATAGTTCGGACCCTTCGAATTTTCGACCTGTTTCCATACTGCCCATTCTCAGTAAAATTTTTGAAAAACTAATGCTTAGCCAGTTGCTCAGACATTTCAATACACATAATTTGCTTCATAGGAGACAGTTCGGATTTACGAGAGGTTGTTCAGCTATAGATGCAGGGATTCATTTGTTTAAAAGTATATTCGCGGCATGGGAAGGTTCGCAAGATGCCTTGGGATTTTTCTGTGATCTGTCTAAAGCGTTTGACTGCGTGCACCATGACACTCTTGTCAAAAAATTTGACCACTACGGTATCAGGAACAAGGCTCTCGAACTTCTGTCTTCTTATCTGGGCAATAGGATACAGAAGGTCGATGTTAATGGTAAAAGATCTTCGGGGTCTCCTGTAGTTATGGGAGTCCCACAGGGGTCAATTCTAGGTCCATTCTTATTTTTAGTATATATAAATGACTTAGCTTATTATGTAAAGGATAAACATGAGATTGTATTGTTTGCGGATGATACCTCTTTGACATTCAAAATTAATAGACAGTTAGATAATTATGACGAAGTTAACGATGCTCTCTCTAAAGTTATGCATTGGTTTAATGTTAATAATCTGCTTTTAAATGATAAAAAGACTCAAGTAATTAAGTTCTCAACACCTAATGTAAGACAGGTGACTACCAATGTACATGTTAATGGAGCTAATTTAGCCCCTGTGGAGACAACTGTGTTCTTGGGTATAACAATTGACTCCAGACTACAATGGGGCCCACAAATTGAAAAATTATCAGGAAAACTAAGTTCTGCAGCCTATGCAGTGAAAACTATTAGACGGCTCACTGATGTTGATACGGCTAGAATAGTTTATTTCAGCTACTTTCATAGTATTATGTCATACGGAATTCTTCTTTGGGGTAACTCGCGGACATTAACACCATCTTTTTATTACAAAAGAGAGCCATAAGAGCTATCTACAAACTTGGTCCCCGGGAGAGCTTTAGAGAAAAATTCAAAGAAATAAATATTCTAACAGTCGCATCGCAATATATCTATGAAAATCTTTTGTATGTCCATAAAAACATAGACTCATTTTGTAAAAAGAGTGATACTCATAACATAAATACTAGATATAAGCATAATCTTGTGTTACATGCAAGCCGTCTCCACAAAATAAGTAATTCTTTTATGGGGCAATGTATACGGTTCTATAACAAACTTCCCAGCAATATAAGAGAATTGTCAATAAACAAATTTAACACTACTATTAAAGCCAAATTGTGTAGCAGGGCATATTATAAAGTATCTGACTATATTAATGATAAAAATGTCTGGGATTAAGTCGATCCAATTATAATGTAATTAATAAATTATGTAAATTTGTATGGATACCAAAAGAGGGATGCCTGAGTTTTTTGGCAGTATTTTTATCAGTGCTCACCTAGTCATGAACTGCACGGTAGGGAAAAAAATGTGACGATTCCAAACAAATGTAGCCATTTTTACGGAATAAAAAGATTTTGACTTTGATTTTGAATTCCAAGCTCAAAGTTCTTTATACAACATCGGGAGGCAAGCAAGCATACCTGATGTACCGGGTACCCGGTTTTTATTGAACGCTTGCAATACATGGAGTATAATTCGTCCATAAACTAACCTCTGTTATTACATAGCAACTCCTAAGGAGCTTACCGGTAGTCTCACTTATTTGACACGACAACCCTCCAGGGAGTTGTTATTTAGCTGCGGTTTTCTGTGAGATGGGGCTACTTCCCCAGACGATCTGCTTTGATTCCACTTGACTTTCTTAAAACCTCAGACCAAACAAACATTTCTATGACAACATTTTACAAGAGGTAGGGCGCATCAAAGCAACCCGCACGCAAAGCACACCTAACAGAAAACTGCAGTCAAATAACAAGTCTCTGGAGGTTTGTTGTGTTCCTGCGAGTGAGTGAGTAATTTCCTAAACGATTGCTGTTAATGTATTGCAAGTGTTTATAGGCTACGGTAATCACTTTAGATCAGGTGGGACATGCTTGTATGCCATCCGACATTGTAAAAGAAACATGAATGTTTGCCCTGCGTGGGAATCGAACCCGAGCCTTTTTAAAGCACTGCCAACCACTCACATCGATGAAGTATTAAAAAACATGACGGAACGACTATACGAGGTTGTAAAGGAACTCCAAGGCTGTTCAGACTATTCTCATAGCCCACGATAATTTATCACCGTTCGCAAGCAGTGTCACCTCTTGGCTGGCAGTATTTGTAACAAACAATATTACATTGTACTCTTTACACTTCAAGACAATCTGACCAGGGCATGTCGTAACGCCATTGTCACTTCTCTCTCGGGTCACGTGCGCAGAATGGTTTGCGAATTCAATGCCTTACATGTGTTGACACTCTATTGTGTCGCGCACAATGCTTGTGTCCAATCGAATAATGCACACATATGCAAATCATTTTCGCCTCGACCGCGCTGAAAAATGTAACGATTTTGAATTTTATACTGTTGATTTAGAGCTTATTCCTTTCGGGAATACTGTATTAGAAAATGCAATGATCAGTCGTGAAGGACTCAAAATTTTGTTTATTTAAAGGTGCTTATTGATTGTGGTGTCTAATGCAAAATACAAATATGAAATATGACTCCATGAACCTGTAATCAACCTCTATCAACAACTGCACTGTTTTCCATTGACAGGTTCTTCATCTCACACGCTAGAATTGCAATGGTCGCGTAGTGTGCGGTTCTAGTGTTTTGGAATGCTGAGGTTTTTCCAAGAAACTACAACATCTAGTTCTTTAAAAAGTGAAAGAAATTTTTTTTACTGAGTCTGCTATGCACTCACTCAATGATGCTACCTAGTGTTCGACTTACATTCGTCTTTTCAGATCTATCACTTGCTCAGCGATAAAGGAAAAAGCAAGAAATTACATGTCAAAAGTATATAAAACGGCATCTTGACTGAAACTCATAGCCCGACAAAACATTGACAAAAAAGCAGAAGACTATAAATAACAACATAGAACACTAAATGAAGTGATGTTGTGAAGAAGTACAAAACAACGGTGGACTGCATAATTTTTAAGATCGAACTATTACATCTACAATTAACTTAAAAATGAAACAATGAATGGAGTCAAAAACACAAATTGAACATTACAATCCATTAAAAGCATGATCGTCCCGCAGAATACGAGGCTGCATAATCTGCCTTCCTCATGCATGAGACATGGATTACGGTGCGATTACGTTAGAAACACGGCCATCGCTGTGCATTATACTGTGACCACGTGTTACATTCATGTAAATCTGCACCCTACATCAGCAGTAATCACAAACATACTTTGATTTTGTTTATACAGTACTTTTGGGATTTCCCATATTATTATAACTCATAAAATAACATATTAGGTATACATATGGTCGAAAAGAATAAGCGGCAGTCAATTTATTGCTGTGAAATTACGAAAAATATAATCAGCTATACCTTGCACTATTTTGAAGGTTTTGGCAACACTATACAGTTTATTTTTTTGTTAATATTAATATTAAGCAGTAAAGAGATTGTCGCTCATTTCTTTCTACATCGTATGATTAGTTGTCCACTCACGCCAGGCTGCGTAAACGTCGTTCATGGTGTCTCCAGGGGAATCGCTCGCTCTGGAACTCCTCGAATCTCGGTCTCCGTGACTATCCATGACTTTGGTTAATTTGGCACTCACTATTTCTATATCAACCTTAGTTTTTGTATCTTTACTTCTTCATATTATTTCACTAAGTATCACTTCACATTCAACATTTTCAAATATTTTTCTACACAAGCAGCAGAATCGTGTGCGTCTATTGAATAACGAAATGTTTCTGCTTACAGCGGTGTTTTCGTGTTAATGCTAATTAGGTAGTAGTTAAGGTTTTCGAAATCTGAATTGAATGGCGGTTTGTTGACAAAAATAATACCTACTTATTTAATGACTTTAAATAGGTTTAGATAATATGAACTCTAAAATTTAAGGTCTTTAAGATTGTTTGTGTTATTGTTAATTTGATTAATAGTCGTATATTTTTGGAACCGATTGTGTTTAACGGTGTTAGCAACAACAATAAATTCGTAAACAACAATAAAAAATTAAATGAGTATTGTCTTAGGTTTTCGCGTTACACATTGAATTTAACAATTTTTAACGGAAGTCTTCCTGCGACCACGGACGCTGCAAAGCGTTCGAAACGTCAGGTTCAACAAAATAAATAAAACACGCGATACTTCCGTTAAAAATTGTTTAATTCAATATTAAATTAGCTCTGAATTATACATTTTTATAAGCGTGAAATACTTTTTGGTTGTTGCAGACGTGACACTATCGCCTGATAGCTCTTTAGTCAACTGAACCCAGTCCGACTTATCCCGAGGGTTCAGTTGACGTAATGCATATTTTGAATTGGTCAACTGAGCTCGGTCGGACAAAATTTATAATTCGTATAGACAAGGAGAAAAGTTTTTGACTTAAATATCACGGAAACATAACAGTGCAGTCACAGACGCATTGCACTCGTATTAACTACGTTTGAAGGTCAACTAGTCGGATTGTGAGAATGGGAATACTTGAATGTCAACGGGTTCAGTTGACCAATTCAAAACATGCACTACGTCAACTCAACCCCCGGGATTAGTTCGAGTGGGTTGAGTCGACTAAAGAACTCGAATGTTCGATACTGGACTAGACTAATAAATGCTAATAATTATGACATTGCATGTTTAATGTATATTACTTTGCACACAAAATAGTTTCCGCCACCAGTTAGTTGTTTTTTTTATACAACTGATACTTAATATATTGTAAGCGTTCATAGGCTGCCCTAACCACGTAACATCAGGTGGGGTTGCTTGTATGCCACCGACGTTGTATATACAAAATATCCTGTCGCATCAGTGCAGTGAGAATGTTTCGATATGTCAACGGCGACCGGTCAGTCTGGTTGTGCGCCCTGCAGACCTTCGGGCGTGGTCGGATGATCTTTAAAATGCATCCCCAGAATTGGTCATACGTGCTATTGAGAAATAAAATTTAATATTCGATATGACGTAGTGGAGAAATGGTTAGCAATGTTTTTTTTATACTACGTCGGGAGGCATACAGGCATACGGCCCACCTGATGTAAAGCGGGTACCGTAGCCTATTAACCCTTGCGATATATTAAGTGTCACTCGCGCGATGCCTCCTCTGCTGCTTACACAACAACTCCTTGTGAGCTTACTGGTGACCTCACTCACACGCAGGAACACAACAACCCTCTAGGGAGTTGTTATTTGGTTGCGGTTTTCTGTGAGGTGGAGGTACTTCCCCAGACGGGCTGCTTTGATGCACACTACCTCTCTTAAAAAAATGCTGCTATAACCTGTGGACGCTTGTAGCACTAACAGTATATATAACGTTTATATCGTAGAACACGAGCAATAATGTTAAAGAAGCGAGTGAGGTGTGTAAGGATCGTGTCATGTTATCTGCTATATCCTGCAAGGGATGTCCTCCATAAGTCGCCATGTTAGATTTACAATGACGTCATATCTATTCTATAGTCTACTAGTTGCACCACATGACATCGTCCGCGTGTAACTCGGTATCACGCAAGAACAGCCTTTTCTACTTTCTTTCTTTTTTCCTTGGCTTCTAAGGGTCGTAACGTGATGGTGTATTGCCTATAACCTTCCTCAAGAATTGGGCTGTCAAATGTAAAAAGATTTTTTCAAATCCGACCGGTAGTTCCAGAGATTAGCGCGTTCAAACAAACAAACTTTTTCACTTTATATATTAGTATAGATGTAGATAACAAGTGGAATCTCATTTCATACGACGAATAGTTTAGAAGATTTGAGTGACAGATTTAAGAGAGACAGGGCGCATCAAAAGCAGCCCGTCTGGGGAAGTACCTCCACCTCACGGAAAACCGCAGGCAAATTCCAACACTGTGGAGGGTTGTTGTGTTCTAGGGCGTGAGTGAGGTCACCAGTGAACTCATTAAGAATTGCTGTGTTAGCAGCAGCGGTGGCATCGCGCGAGTGATAATGTATTACAAGCGTTTCTAGGCTACGGCGACCGCTTTACATCAGGTGGTTCGTTTGCCGATATGTCTTCCGACGTTGTATATATAAAAAAGATGAACATGCATTGCATGATAAAATAATTACCCATCTTGGCTTGGCCGTAGACAGTTCAAAAGTTGAATTAAGTTTGTAAGGAATGCAACTTAAATATACTAGGGGCACACTAAAAGTTTTGCACTTCTAGCTAATCGGAACTATTTGAATTTCGAATGTTATATTTTTTGAAACGTTGCAACCTACTTACGAGTAGTAATAAAAAAAAACAATTGGCGGGAAATCATTTGTCAATTGATTTTTATCACACATCAAAGTTCTACGTACGCAACGAAAATGGAATTGAGTCGAAAAGATTTTAGAGCGATGATTTTTTATGATTTTAAAAGTTCTCTCTCACCGCAAGACTGTACTGTTCGTCTTCAAAATGCTTATCGGAGAGAAGCACCTTCTTTGAGCACCGTGAGGCGATGGTTTGCTGAATTTGAGAGAGGTCGAGTTTCTTTACATGACGAATTTCGTGAAGGGCGGCCTTCAACTGCCGTCAACGTAAATAATGTAATACTGTTAAGCGGTTAATTGAAGAAAACCCGCGGATTACCTATGAGACAATTCGAGAACTATTGGGGATTGGTATGAGCCAAATTCAGAAATTTTACACGAAGAATTGAAAGTTCGGAAACTTTGTTGTCGTTGGATCCCTCATGAACTGACAGCGGAGCAGAAGCGGGCTCGCGTGGAATGGTGCTCACAGATGCTACTGAAGTACGACCACGGACATTCTAATGCTGTTTACGACATTGTCACAGGAGACGAAACGTGGATTTATTGTTTTAAACCCGAAAAAAAACAGCAATCTTGTGAATGGGTGTTTGAAAATGAGAACAGGCCAACAAAAGTGAGGCAGGCGAGAAACGTGGGTAAAAAAATGATCGCGTTTTTTTTCTCAACTACGGGTCCCATCTGCACAATTCCACTTGAAGATCAAAAGAGTGTAAATGCCGAGTGGTATTCTATCATTTGTTTACCCAGGGTGTTAGAAAAAGTTCGCGAAAGACGACCAAAAAGCCGCGTTCTCCTACATCATGACAACGCTTCTTCACGTACGGCCAACAAAACAAAGTCATTTTTAACTTCCGAAAAAGTACAACTCGTTACCCATCCTGCGCATAGCCCCAACCTAGCACCCTGTGATTTCTGTATTTTCCCCAAAATTAAAGATTTGATGAGAGGTTTCACTTTTACCAACTCCGAAGAGGCAGTGATAGCGTTCAATCAGCACGTAGAAAACATGCCTTCAGATCTGTGGTCCTCCTGTTTTAAAAAATGGTTCGATCGCATGAAAAAATGTTTAAAATGTAAAGGAGAGTATTTTGAAAAGCAATAAACATAATATTTTGGTTATAACATGTTGTTTTTTTAAGTTACGCAAAACTTATAGTGTGACCTACGTACTATGTAACATTCCATACAAACGTGTTTACAAGCAAAATGTGTCAGTTCAATACATACTAACATATTTAAAGACCTCGGCAGCCGACCACCCACCGACTCCACCCGACAGTGGGTGAAGGGCAAATTCCTCATTACCCGTGAACCCACTGCATCGGCTCACAAAACTTAGATACCTACCTATATATAATTTTATTTTCATATTGATACATAGTTTAAAGTATTCACCACCACACCGACCCTTACTGCAAGGGTGCGGATCGCCTCCAACGGCTTTAAAACATTCTCCACCACGCTGTTCAGGTGCAAAAATTAAGTGAAAACTTCTTTAGTCGTTGTGCACTTTTTGGGATGAGTAAAAAATGTTAAACTCGCGTCAGGACACGTGACCCTGATCGAAAATTCGTAAGATTTTGGTGAGAATTAGAACTTAAGTTCGCTGCAGCGCTAAAACATTAGTTACCTCTAATTAAACAATTAAAACATGAAGCGCTAGATCGTACATAGGGCATTATTTTCTGGCGACCAAAACGTTGTAAGCGCCATGAAATTCTTGGCGCTTACGCGTTTCGTTCAACGTAGTTTATCAACATCGCTGTTTGGTCCGCATGTTCAAGTTTTCACTTCTGCCAGCACTCCCAGAGTGCAACCCGTTTTTTATTCAACGTCGGGAGTCATACAAGCATACGGCCCACCGATGTTCGGTTACCGTAGGCTATGAACTCTTGTAATACATTAAGTAACACTCGCGCGATGTCTCCTCTGCTGCTAACACAGCAACTCCTTAGGGGCTTACTGGTGTTGTTATTTGGCTGCTTTCTGTGAGGTGGAGGTACATCCCCAGATTGGTATGATGCTCCCTATCTGCCTTAAAAACACCCAGAACAAGACAAACAGACATGTTCGATGCACACAAATGTTTACCTTGTGTGGGAATCGAACCCACGAGCGTTGTTGTCAAAGTGGCGTCATTCACGACTGCGCCACCAAGTTCGTCATGTCAATTGGCGGAGGCCAGTGTTTTCAAGCCGTCTGAAGATGAAAGACTTAGCCTAAAGACCGTCATCTATTTACAACAGCCGAGATGGACGACATAACGTGCCTCCGAGCACAGGGAAACACGAAATAGATAAACCCATTCATTGATAGACTGCGGTCGACGTTCCCTAACTTGCGTGTTCGATTACAATAACAACCGCAATGACGCCATCGAGTTTTTCAAAGTTTGCTGAAAGTGACGCGTTCGCTGGTGCAGTGGTTAGTAACGCTAATTTGACATCAGCGCTCGTGGGTTCGATTACCACTCAGGACGAACATTTGTGTGTGTATGAAGATGTCTGTTTGCCTTGGTCTCGACGTTTTTAAGAGGTAATGCACATCAATGCAGCCCGTCTGGGGAAGTACGTACCTCCGCAGAAAATCACAGTTTCTGCGAGCGAGTGAGGTCACCAGTGCGCCCCTAAGGAGTTGCTGTGTTAGCAGCAGAGGTGACATCGTGCCAGTGGAGTTAATTTGTTACTCGCGCTTGTTTGTCTGTCCGTGGTGTCACAAACAGGTCTTATCTGAAAATCAGCGTCGGGTGATGTGTTGACACGGCAGTATGCTGAGATGGGACCTATTTGGGCTGCCACACAGCGCTTTTGTTGTATCTATTGTGTATTGTTTATATGTGTATAGCGTTACGTCCAAATAAACGTTTTCTTTCTTTCTTTCTGTTACAAGCGTTCATAGGTTACGGTATCCGCGTTACATCAGTTGGACCGTATGCTTGTATGACTCCCGACGTTGAATAAAAAAATTGCAGTTGAATAGCGTGGTGGAGAATGTTTTAAAGCCGTTGGAGGGGATCCGTACCCTTGCAGTAAGGGTCGCTCTGGTGGTGAATACTTTAAACTATGTATCAATACTAAAATAAAACTTTATATTGGTATCTAAGTTTTACGAGCCGATGCAGTGGGTTCACGGGTATAAAAAAAACCTGACGTTGTATAAAAAAAAGTTTAATGAATTTGTCCACTTTGCGTTTTATATATGTATGTTATTTAGGTAAATGTATTTGAAACGCGCGCGACACTCGGCGAGTCTGTTTGCAAGCAGGATGTGTACCGACATACCGTTACCAATAGATCTGATCAAATCGTTTATGTAAATGGAGGTACCGTTACTGGAATCCAGCTTCCCCAGCGGTGGGAAAGTGCCGACGCGAACCTTCGACGCCATTGTACAGTGTAATGCGATGGAAGAGGTACTTTGTCGTTCGACCCACTGGTGGGTTAACGTTCGAATTACATGAATATGTTGTTTTTGTTTTGACAATTCGATTTTTTACTTTAAAAAAGTATCTCGCTTAAATCTTTGAATGTTGCCTAAATTTATTCAATTCTTCTGTTCGTGTGTGTATATATGAACTACTCCTAAACGGTCGAACCGATTTTGATTAAGTTCTTTGTTTGTGTTTAAGTGGATTCGAGAATGGTTTAGATTTACATTTTTTACCAGCGGGAGACTTTGTACAAAAGTCGCCTGCGCGGGTACCTCTGTCTCACCTATTTCTACCGTCAAGCAGCTATATTTATATAGATGTGTTCCGGTTTGAAGGATGAGATATGGCAGAGAAATTACTGGGTACTGTGACGAAACAGCCTTAGGTCACAAGATTGGCAGCGCGCGAGTAACATCCCCGTGGTATTGCGGGCGTCAATAGGCTGCGGTGATCGCTTACCATCTAATGCTGGGCGCATGCTTGTTTGCCGATCTAGAAAATCACAATTGGATCCGGTAGGTGGCGCTACGATCGGGTTACACGACTTGTTTTTTTTTTCGGACATGACAACGCCTGCCGGGTCCGCTAGTAGTATATAAAGAGAGAATTTAACGCCCTTTTGCTTATACATCTCACTCGCTTAGTTAATATTCACAGTTCTTTTTATGCTCGATCCAAGGGCTCCCGAACGACATTTGATAGAACACAACCACATTGGTCGTGGTAGGCGAGTCTTAGCCTTCCTTGTCTCGTGCTACTTTCGCGTTTATACTTGTTTCGTTAATCCTTCTTCTTGCATTTCTTCATCAATCTATCAATCTTCATGTCCGAGCCAACAGGGCATGCATGTTCTTATCTTAAGATACTCTCTTTCAGACCAACTCACTTTCTTACATTTTTAGGCAAACTCCCGTCTACAAGCGTTACGTCCCCGACGCTGACGCAACAATTTCTCACGAACTTCCTGATAACCCTACTTACTCGCAGGAACATAACAAACTTTCGTGGAGTTGTCAATTCCTGCGGTCTTCTGTATTGTGAAAACACCTCAGCAGTCGTATTCAATAAGAAAACAAAGTTGTGGCCTACCTCTCTCATATAGTTGCAAAATTGTTTACAACTAGATTGGTAAACGAGCATGCGGCCCGTATCAGATGACAAGCGGTCACCGCAGCTTATTGACGCTCGCAACACCACGGGGATGTTACTCGCGCGCTGCCACTCTTGTGACCTAAGGCTTTTTCGTCACAGTACCCAGTAATTTCTCTGCCATATCTCACCCTTCAAACCGGAACACAGCTATATAAATATAGCTGCTTGGCCGTAGAAATAGATGAGACAGAGGTACCCAAGTAGGCGATTTTTGTACAAAGTCTCCCTCTGGTACACATGGTTATAAATATCAATGGTCATCTTCCGACACCGTTATAACGGTGCAACTAAATTGATACGTTTAGTGCGTGATTAAGATTTACCTTAGCTACTTCTTGTATCGTTATTGGCGTTCAGCACTGCACCTTCGTCGTGTGTCTCCGATGACATCTAACGAGTATCTAACGAGCGCATTATGTCATCAAACGAAAGGTCGCCCGCTGGGAGGTGTTTAAGGTCCAATTATGTTGTTTATTTAAACACGCAGTCACGTCCATTAATTACCGCACACCGTTTACGTCGACGGGTGCTGTTCATACAATTACTGTTGAGTAATATTTTCGACACAGAGATTAAGTACAGTAGCTCAAGTATTTTGACTTCCGAAAGGAGGGAGCTCTCAATTCGACCGTTTTTTGCGTACATTAAACAGATATAAACAGAATATTGTTTTTTACGTGTAAGAATTTAGGTACAGTTTCGTTCCAGCGCTCGATTGGTTTCATATAAACGTTACGAAGTCACTACATTGAAGTGATTCACACTGAACCAATAAACCACTTGACTGCACATGAAGACATCCCGTGCTCGCAAAAACTTGAGTTTTAACCCGTAAATGTCTCTGCGATTTGAGCCGACTGACCGATGGGCTCATCGGCCTACTAGCCCATAATGGTTTAGATCCCCCCACCCTCCAGCGAAGAATTGGGTTACTATGTAATATGGTTCTCATTGGTACTTCGTAGGTATGAAAGAGTGAATTTTTCCTACTAACTGTGTAGTTATTTCCTAGGTTAAACTACGTCTTTACATTTCCACATGATCACACCTTGGTACCCCTTGGTACGAACCTTTGTTAGGTAGCTCTATGTGATGTTGGTTCTGTTGTGATTGCTATCTGTACTAGGTACATCTGTTTTTTTGTTTTCGTACTTTGTACCTTGCCTTTCAACCGACAGTTGTTTTTGTCCGCGACTGTACAAGGCGGACATATAATTGCTGTTCGCGGTGAGTTATAGTTTTTATGGGTAAATTACGTTATGTAACTGGTCTCGATGTACGATGGTCTTTATATATATGTATGACATAGAATAATATGATGGCTACCCTTTAGCATCTTGCCCCTATGCCACTCATGATGACAGCGTTAACTGGGTTTTCTTCCTTGGCCTTTAACACTCACCATGTGGACACTATTAGGCAATGCTGGGTACCAATAGGACTATGGTATTTGCGGTGATTAACCAACGACCTATTTGACGAGCTCGGTGGCTCAGTCGTGAATGACGGGACTTTGACACCAACGCTCGTGGGTTCGATTCCCACACAAGGCAAACATTTGGGTGCATGAACATGTCTGTTTGTCTTGGTCTGGATGTTTTAAGAGAGGTGGGGCGCATCTAAGCAGCCCGCCTGGGGACGTACCACCACCTCACAGAAAACCGCAGCCAAATAACAACTCCCTAGAGGGTTGTTATGTGCCTGCGTGTGAGTGAGGTCACCAGGAAGCTCCCAAGGAGTTGCTGTGTAAGCAGCAGAGGAGGCATCGCGCGAGTGATACTTAATATATCGCAAGCGTTAATAGGCTGCGGTACCCGCTTTACGTCAGGTGGACCGTATGCTTGTATGCCTCCCGACGTAGTATAAAAAATAAACACCATAAAAAGCAACCACAGTACGTTCGTAACTGATTCCGGTATCAACCCCTACCGGACGTGAGGTTAGCTATAGATTTGCAGCATGTTATTCTAACGACTGACATCTACAGCGTCTGGGGATGCCCCGTGAAGAGACGAAACAAGAGTCGCAGCGACGACCAGACCAATCACAGCAGCGGCGGTGGCGGATGCATGCGGTTTCTGTTACGATGGCGGGCGACCGCAGCAGCCGAGGCAGAGACTACCGGAGCAGCCATGGCAGCGAAAGCATGTTGCATCTACTAAAAGTGAATAGCGGCCGGCGCTAGTTCACATGAATTAATTGGTGGCGGAAGCACACAAAGCACGTTAGATGAAATTGCATGTAAATGCATCTATTATCTATCTAAGTACAGATAGCAATTACAACAGAATCAACATCAGAAAGGAACTATCCAACAAAGATTCGTGGGGGTACCAAGGTGTGACCTTGTGGAAATGTTCAGCCCCGAGGAAACGGAATGCATCAGGAAATACCCAACAGCTCGATTTATAGAACAACGTTATTCGACTTCCCGCCTGACCAGTTAATTGTGATGTATTTTTTTATACAACGTCGGGAGGAATACAAGCATACGGCCCACCTGATGTAAAGCGGTTAGCATAACCTATGGACGCTTGCAATAGAGGTTATTAGGCTGCGGTTTTCTGTGAGGTGGAGGTGCTTCCCCAGATGGGCTGCTTTAATGCGCCCTACCTCTCTTACAAATAGCCTAATCCTCTTTTAATTTTTTTTTTACTTGCGTCACGTCAAGAGGTGTATATTGATACTTGATGTCGAGTGATTACCGTAGTTTATGAATACATTATGTATAGCTCGCGCTACGTCATCTCTGCTGGATAGTACAACACAAAATGTTAATAAATAAGCGAAATGAAGGACCAATTCAGTGGTCAGTACATCCTGCCAACCCCGCAAGGGGTCGGGCGTGAGGATACAGAATAGTTGCTAAGGTACATACCTTACTATACACTTGTTTACTTATCTGAACTGGGGAAAAAACCGCGGTCAAATAAAAGCTCCGTGGAGGATTGCTGTGTTAGCAGCGGGGATTGCAACGAGTGGCACTTCTTGTATTGCAACCGCTTGTAGTCTACGACGTTGCATAAAAAAAAACCTAAACAGTAACCCAGAGGTCAAATGTGAACGTCCGAGAATGTTATCTTAACCTATCTCAAGAATTTCAAAAGCGAAAACCCATCATTTGAAAGCACCTAAGGCAAGCACTCCAAGTTTGGTCAAACACTTTCTTCTTACGTAACATTGGTAAAGGCAACGGTAAATCACGCAAAAGATGAGTTTAAGAGTAATCACTAAGATCAAACAAACAGAAAAAAATGCGCAGGCGGGGATTCTCACGCACTGAGAAAGTTTAGTCGTGGGAATAAGAGAATTGAGCGCACGGTAGTGCATGCGCCAAACTCTAAGACAGTTGCAACTGTTGAAATAGATTTTATTAAAAAACAGCGTCTTATCGTGCTTTAAACTCACCTACGGTAGCAGTTGAATAGAATAGAATACACTTTATTGCACCAAAATTAATACATTTAAGTAACATGTTATTGTAAGAGTACAATGGGCGGTCTTATCGCTAAAGCGATGTCTTCCAGACAACCATATCAAAGGAAGAAGTTGTTGAAGTTGAAGTCCTCTTCCTAGTATTATCTCGTTTCCTAATACTAAGGATTTGGCGAAGATACTGATTTTTACATGCCGTCAGACCTCCACAACCCCGAGGGTAAACCAGACTTTTCTTAGACATGTCTTTCGAGATTTGCATGAACGTGCTGGTTTCCTCACGTCTAACCAGTAATAATACAAATATGTACTTAGATCCGAAAACACGAATTTGGTGGTACATGTCAGGATTCGCACCGGGGACCAGTTGGTCAATAGGCCGGATCTTTATCCACTGGACTATCACTGCTCTACGGTGTCAGTTGAAGTATGCTCAGAAATAACTTGCTTGGTTCAACGGAGACGTCAGGCAACTTACATTCGAGTAGTATGGTAAAGGTAAGTGCAGAAGCCTGTCTCTTGTACAAATTAATAAATTTAATGTTGTTGCGACCCACTAATCAATTGTTCGTGAAATTTCACGACTAACTGTTCAGAATTACTTAATAGGCTCAGTGGAACAGCAACGGTTTTCTGCTGACTTGGGGTCAAATCAAGGTTGGTTCAATTGTCATCAAAATACCTTCGTTCTTGTGTAGTGATTTCATTTGAACTGGCAAATATTGTTATTTGTTAACAGTAATCGACACATTGTGTTAGAGTTTGACATCAGTTGAACTATTTGTTT
Organism: Pyralis farinalis; assembly: GCA_947507595.1. NCBI lineage: Eukaryota > Metazoa > Arthropoda > Insecta > Lepidoptera > Pyralidae > Pyralis > Pyralis farinalis. The sequence continues at coordinate 2,064,169 of OX382275.1, forward strand.
CGTTTCATCAACACAATTGCAATGGAACTTGGCCACAATTCTCTATCGATGAATTTCTAGAAGATCGCTTTAAAATGAACACATTTCCAACTCTATTAAGTGGCGATAAAATCGCTAAAATATCCAATTTGTATGATTGGCTATTGACTGAGTCATTTGATCGTCTCGTTCTACTTGCGGCGCTCGGTCGTGCAGATGCACAAGTGCTAAAAGCTCTGCGTAATTACACCAAATAGTAATATAACGGTCGCGGTCGTGACCATGATGGGATGTGATGGGACCACGTCGACATTTCTGTTTGCTGAGAAATCGTTCACAATTATTTCTTATACCTTCTTGAGAACAGTTATCATTCTTTTATCGGATATAACAGTTGAATTGCTGACTATTTTTGGAAGCTTTCATTTAACTTCACATCGTATTGTATCAAGTCATAGATTCCCAAAGTTGTATGTATCGGGTTGTAGATTTTTTAACATCAACGGATGGTAATTCTGATTTCAATTAACATCGATCAATATATTTTGTAGAAGAATTAAATTAGTTTCACGGCCACACGGTTTGCTAGATACTAGGTATTCTCTCTTTAATTCCATTCATTATGTCATGAGTGACTTACGTCAATTACTTTTTTTTTTCGTCTGTTTGTCCTGTTTGTTTTCTTTTTAGAACGTATTATTTAACTTTCTCTCGTACGTATACCCCTCGTATGTAGCCCCTTTTAAGCACAATTTGCGCGTGGAGAAATGTGAGATTTATCACAGTTAAGGTTCATGGAGAAGGAGTGTTGAAATTTAGGCATAATATGAAATTATAAACATTATTTTTCTTTTCCTAATCCATTAGGATTAGCGGGTTCCGCTGCCTACGAATAAGACGTTAAGCGAAGATGCTAATTTTAAATGGAGCGGCTGCCGCCATACCACAAGCCAGAGGGAAAATCAGACCTTTCTTAGTTCAGGTCTTTCGAAATATATTTTCTTGGACCTGCGAGTTTGCTCGCAATGTTTTCCCTCGGCATCGAGCAAGTGATGACTACGAATACGTACATAAATCCGAAGACACGAATTTAGTGGCACATGCGAGGATTCGAACCAAGGACCATTTAATCAATTTCACTATCCACCTTATCCACTATCACTGCTCAAATTGAGAGAAAATTATTTAATATATATAAATATTAATAATTCAATGAATTATGGTCGAATTTTGACCAATGTGCGACCACTATATGACATGAGCTGATCAGTGATGGTACGGATATTGATCACTGCGGTCACTGGATCTCAACATTATACAGGATGCTATTTATTCGTCTGCGATACGATGACCGATGAACAATGAAGACAGTTGATTATTTTGGTGTACGATTATCTTTTTATATTTGTAAGCCGGCTCCGTAGTAAAAGTTGTTATTATTGACGAGTTCATTCGCCTCCTTTTGTATTTACACGTCATTAAATTGACATTTGAGTTGAATATCATTTTACCTGTCTTCGTGAATGTCAATTAAAAGCTTTAATTTTGATTTATCTTTTAATTCACATATCCTACTTATCATAACGAGCATTTCTTGTTACACGCTCGCCGAGCTCGGATGCCGGCTTTCTCTCCAAAATTAAACATTATATTAATTATTATGAATAGAAAAAATAGACGATTGCTGTATAGTATTATATTGTTAATGCGAAAATTGTTGCGTTATAATTTACCTAAGCAACAAAATTTGTAGGTATGTACCATTGATATACAAACGCAGTGTTTGTAACAGTCCAATTGTGAACAGAACAAGTTCTGAAGAATATTAATAAACATGAGCTATAATTAATAAGAAATGAAATAAATTATAGATGTAATTTAGTTTTAGTTTTATAGTGTATTTATCTTCACGCCAGGTCCCTTGCGGGGTAGGCAGAGAGAACCGAGCGCCATAAGACGCGGTCCTTACACACTTCACTCGCTTCTTTAACATTCATACCTCTTTTCATGCACGCTCGCCGGTTCCTAAGGCTCCTGACATCCCCTTCTGATTTAGCCGAACTAGGATCCCTGTGCAAATTACCCTTTAGGTTGTTCAACATCGAGTCGTGTGGAAAACAAACATACAAACCATTACTATATACTTTATAAATATATAACATAAACACTCGGGCAGCCTTTACGATGGCAACTTCGATATAAAGGTCGCTGCACACGTAACGTGAACGGAACGTGGTTAGTAAACACCGACGGAGATTTTTAATGTACACGCACCGTGACAGTACCACGGAACTAACGTGCTAGTGTTGTGAATAAGAAAAATGGATTTTTCATTCGAAGAAATAGACTTTAATTGCATTAGATGACGAAGAAGCTAAGGCTGTCAAGAGTAAAAGAAGATTTTCTGTACATCCTACATGGCAGTAAAAGAGAACAACAAGTAGTCACAAAGAACTTCACGTACCGTTCCTTCCGGATAAAAACACGTTACGTGTGCAGCAACCTTAATTAGTCTGATGCTGATGATAATGCTGGATTCTTGCCTTTGCCATATCTAGGTTGAGCGTCACCTTGTCTCTCACTTGCTAAAGTCCAGCAGCGGTGTGTAAATACATCACCTCGGAAGATCACCAGTCGAGCGACCATGGCGAAAACCATACGGTGACATGACGGTCGCTGATCAAATCGTTACCTTCCAGCTATGCTAAGAATCACGTATTTATCACATGCTCCACACCTTGGAGAGAAGGGAGGTTGTAGCGATAGATCTGTCCCAAATAGAACACAAGCTTAAGTATACTATTTCTGCTCCATAAGCTCTACGAGTACAACAGCTGCTTTACTGTTTAAGGATAATTATAAAGCAACTGAACAGCCTACTGTGGACCTATTGAACAGTAGAAAGCTGCTATATAACAATAGAACAGCTCTTATACAGCTATTGAGCTGTAAAAAAACCTTATTTAGCTTGAATGTTAGTTGGGGTAATTCGAGAGATGATCTATTGCTTTTTTGCATTATCAGTCTTCTACGAAGACGGGACGCCCAGAATGCCCAGAGAAGTACGAAAGCACGAGAAGGCGCGTCAGTACAGACCACACCGGTTTAGCACCACTGGCGGTATGCCGTCTGCCCCACTGGACTTAGAACAAATAATTACATTACTCCGGCGATTCCCACGGCTGTTACGCAAACGTGTCGAATGTTAGTCAACGAAATTCTATTTAATTGTGACATAACGTGTCGATACGGCAAGTGTGTCCGCACTGAGAGGTATTGGACATACAACTGTTAGATATCGGACTCCCCGCCGGTTATCTTCAAGATATGAACGCTCCTACTTTTAGAGGAAGTGAAGTGCCAGACGGGGACAGCGGAGGGAAAACAATAACATTAGAAAGGGATGCGATGGATGCGATTGATTCCTAGTCGTTACATTATTGGCACAAAAAGATGAATGAGATCAGCGATCAATTAATCCAGGTCGGGGCATGTGTAGTGCTTCTCTCAAACTTATCTATACATATAAATAAAATTGAAGTGTCTGTCTGTGATTTCAAAGTAAAGCCTTTATCTTAAGCTCATATTATTATTTTCACGTTACCAAAGCCTAAATACGCATTTTTAACTTTTTTGTCTGTCTGTTTGTTTGTCCGGGCTAATCTTCGAAATGGCTGAACCGATTTTAACGGGACTTTCACTGGTAGGTAGAGGACTGTTCAGAGCAGAATATAGGGTACTTTTAATCTCGTAAATATTTAGGGTTCCTGCGTAAAAAATGAAAAACTGTTAAAATTAGGGGGAAATATCTTCCCCTTCGGGGGTCTTTGCAATTTTATTTTTATTATTTTCATAGAATACGTATTTTTTGTAACATAAAATAGCTACGCATTTTTTATGCAATATAAATAAAATACATATACGTTGCCTCCTGTAAAGGTCAATAGATGGCGCTGTACGAAAATTGAATCGCTCTATGGTTGCATCTACGACCCTGAACATTGTTTTTTTTTTTAAACAGAAACAATTTCATGTCTACAGAGAAATAAAGGCTACTAAAAGCCCAAATCTCATGCGTGCGAAGCCGCGGGCTTCTGCTAGTAAAAAATAATTATGGAAAATTCTATCCTTTATACTTATACGACGTCGGGAGGCATACAAGTATACTGCGCTCATAAAAACGCGAGACTACTGACCAGTAACCGGATTATATTTTAACCAATAAGGCGCGACGTTGACCCGCGAACTAGCCAATACGAGCTTACCCATACGTAGTGGTGAATTGAGTTACTACGTAATATCGAAGAGAGACCGAGCGTCACATGACTCGGTCGTTACACACCTCACTTCATTCTTTAACATTTATAGCTGTTGTCGTGCTCGCTCACCAGTTCCTAGGATCCTGACACCACCTCCTCATAGCAGTGTAAATATGCTGTAATGTCATATTGAATTCAGGAGGCGTATCACACATTGGACACTGACATTGTAATGGGACTCGTCTATCGATCACGTCATTCGAGTCCGATATGTCGTGTGCGCACGCGCAGACTGACAATGCGCCCGTGTCGGATGTCCATTAGAAATTGTAATGGCGGTGACGTCATATCCGGTGCCTACGGTGGTAAACAATACATGTTTAAGAAAGTGCTCTATGGTTGAAAGCAGTGTTTGGCCTAGTAGACAATGAATCGCCCGATTAACAGGTCCCAGGTTCGAATCCTGACATGTATCTAAGTTCGTGTTTTCTGTTTTATGTACATATTTGTAATTATCACCAGCTCGGCGGTGAAGGAAAACAACGTGAGGAAACTCACAAGTACAATAAATTATATATATATATTTGTTTTGGGGGGTCATGTGCCAGAAGCGTGCTCGTTCGCGACCCCTGCCAATCAGTCGATTGCAATTCTGGACCAAGAGCGCACCGACGTGCGGATTAGGGCGTCCCCCGTAGGCGACGCGCACCGATCCGCCCCCGTCGGTGCGAATACAGCTGCATGCGGCGGTGGGGGCCGCCACCCACCACGCAGCGCCAATTCCGGCGGGACGAGGGGAGCCGAGTGCCGCATAGGCACGTGGAATGTGAGAGGTGGATTGAAAGATAAGACGAATGAACTGATAGACGTAATGAATGATAGACGTTTGGATGCTTTATGTGTGACAGAGACTAAGCGCAAGGGGAGCGACACCGATGATCTGCCCGGTGGTATGATGGCCCTATGGTCTGGGGTAGACCGTGACGATCATGCCAGTGCTGGTGTAGGTGTCGTACTCTCCTCTCGCTTAGCCACTGGTGTAAGAGATTACTGTTTGGTAGGGCCTAGACTTCTCTGGGTTCGTATTAAACTGGGCATCACGCGAGTATTTTTGGTTGCAGCATACGCTCCCGTAAGCTCAGCGTGTGCTCAAGAACTGGAGAAGTTTTGGGAGTCTGTGAGGGATGTTCTGGACTTAGTTGAAGGGAACGAAAGAGTGATTATGTGTGGAGACTTGAATGGATGGGTTGGGACCAAGCGATACAGCTATGAAGCTGTTCTTGGTCCGTATGGAGATAAGAGAGTGAACGAAGCAGGTAAGTCTATACTAGATTTATGTATGGAACGAGGCCTCCTCGTGTCGAATACTTTATTTCATCATAAGGATATTCACACGTATACATGGAGAAGGAATGATCAAAAAAGTGTGATTGATTTGATTTTAATAGATAGACGTCTCCGAAATGTTTTAATGGATACAAGAGCCTTTAGAGGCCCCACTCTTGAGACGGACCACTACCTGGTGGTAAGCCGGTTTGTGGGCCTTTTTAGGAAGTGGAGGCACTGGCGAGTGCGTATCCCTTTCGGAGATCATGAAAGGATAATGAGCGAAAAATTGCAAGATGAAAGTGTAAGGAGAATGTATGTGCATCTGGTAAGTGAGAGACTTGCAAATGCAAGCCTCTCCGACTCAGATGTGGATGATTGTTGGAAAGTTTTGAAAGAAAGTATGGTGAATAGTGCAAAAGAAGCTTGTGGATGCGCAAAGAGACGTAAAACAGCGAAAGGAGATGCCTGGTGGGATGCGGAGGTTGAATCCTCCGTAGCAAGAAAGAGGAAAGCGTGGCTGGATTACGTATCATCTTTGCCTTTAAATGAAAATATGAGAGAAAAGAAGAAAGAAATGTACCGTCTATGCAAGAATGAAACCAAGGCTTTAGTGAAAGAGAAGCGTGAAAGACAAATTATGAATGAGGAAGAGAGGCTGACGAAAAACTTCGAGGCAAATACCAAACTCTTTTGGAGAGAGGTAAAGAAGTCTCGGAGTGGTTCGTCGGCATCCAGAATGGATAAGATAAAGTCTAAAGCTGGTGTCATTCTTGCCAACACTCAGGAAGTGTTAGAACGGTGGAGTGAATATTTTGAGGAAATGTATGAGTATGCCTCGGACGCTGGCAATGAGAGTGAGTCGGATGCTTACTCCACGTTGACGGCGTCCGACGAAGGCATAACTATGGATGAGATCGAATGGTCGATACGAAGCTTGAAAAATGGAAAATCAGCGGGAATTGATCTGATCACAGCTGAGATGATCAAATTAGGTGGCACTTACGTCCGGGACGCCTTCTGGTACCTATGCAACCTATGCTGGAGAACTGGAAGGGTCCCAATGGACTGGAGACGCGCAGTCATCGTGCCCTTGTATAAAGGCAAGGGATCACGCATGGACTGCGCCAACTATAGGGCCATCAGTTTGATCAGCTTAGCAGCAAAAGTATATGGAAAGGTGATTGAAAGGAGAATGAGGGTGAAATCCGATGAAATGCTGTGGGACGCACAAGGAGGTTTCCGAAATGGAAGGGGATGTACGGATCAAGTTTTCTCGCTCCGCAATATCGTAGAGAAGCATCTGGCCATAGACCGGAAGGTTTTCTGCGGTTTTGTGGATCTTGAGAAAGCCTTTGATAGGGTTGTGCGAAAGGAACTGTGGGACATATTGCCGAGATATGGGATTGACGGTTCACTGCTCCGTGCTGTGCAGTCCACTTACAAGGATTGCTCAGCATGTGTGCGGATAGACGGTGGCATGTCAGCCTGGTTTGATGTCAAAATTGGTGTCAAACAGGGTTGCATGCTATCTGCTAGGCTGTTTATCCTGTATCTCGATAGTTGTCTGCAGAGAATAAGGTCAACGAATGTGGGATTGCGCATGGGTGACCAAGTGGTGAACTGTCTGCTGTATGCAGACGATGCCGTGCTATTAGCAGATACACCATCTAAGCTGCAAACACTGGTCACAGCGATGAAAGACGACTGTATGGAGAAAGGCTTACTACTGAATGCGAAGAAAACAAAGATAATGGTATTTGAAAGAGAAGAATCCAGAACTAATGTAAGGATTACGATTGATGATGAAGTGTTGGAACAAGTGGATGAGTTTGTATATCTTGGATGCGCTTTCAGCAGGGATGGAAGGTACACCGCAGATGTGGAAAGACGAGTGAGTGCTGGGAATAGTGTGAATGGAGCGTTGGGAAAACTTCTTGGCAGTAAAATCCTGAGCCAGAAGGCACAACTCGCTATACACAATGCAGTGTTGGTCCCAACGCTAACTTATGGAAGCGAGAGTTGGGTATGGCAGAAAGAGCATGAAAGTAGAATAAACGCGGTTGAAATGCGAGCGCTGCGCAAAATTTGTGGCGTAAGGCTCGTAGACCGTATTCGCAATGATGATGTTAGAAATAGAGTTGGTCTGAAAGAGAGCGTCGGTGTTAAAATAAGAAGAGGCATGCTCCGATGGTTCGGGCATGTAGAAAGAATGCAAGATGAAAGAATGACGAAGCAGATATACAATGCAAAAGTGGAAGGATGTAGGAGCCGGGGAAGGCCAAGACTTACCTACCATGACCAAATTGGTCATGTTCTATCAGAAGGTGATGTCAGGAGCCCTAGAAACCGGCGTGCGTGCATGAGAAGAGCAATGAATGTTAAAGAAGCGAGTGAGATATGTAAGGATCGAGTCACGTGGCGCTCGGTTCTCTCTGCCTACCCCGCAAGGGATTTGGCGTGAAGTTATAGATAGATAGATATATTTGTTTATACAACTACTACAAACAAGTATGCGGCCCGCATTACATGGTAAGCGGCCACCGCAGCCTATTGGCGCTCGCAACACCACGGGGATGTCACTCGCGCGCTGCCAATCTTGTGACCTAAGGCTGTTTCGTCACAGTGCTCAGTAATTTCTCTGCCATATCTCACCCTTCAAACCGGCACACAGCTATATAAATATAGCTGCTTGGCGGTAGAAATAGGTGACGACGCAGACGACTTTTGTACAATTTCTGGTTGAAATATAAACCAGGACGTGTTACCTGACCTAAGAAACATCTGGTATTCCCTTTGGACTGCAGAGGTCTGACGACAGCCGCTTCATGTCAAATCAGTATCTTCGCCAAATCCTTAGGGTTAGGTAACGGACCCGCCAATCCTAGCAGATTAGAAAACGTGACAACGCAAAGACAAAGAATTGAACTCGATTAACGTTTTCTTTCTGATTGGAAAATGAGAGGCCTTGCAAGGTTGGTGTCGCCGACGGTTCCTCTAGCGCCGCCTGATGGTTCTCGTGACTTCGCACAATCGTCGTGGCAGTGTGAATGCCTATCATCAATCAGAGCGCCTGCCGCCCTACATGGGGTCTGCAATGTAATGAGATCGCAGTATAACAAGCTGCGTCATGCCACGACACGGCTGGACAGCTTTGAATGCGACCGCTATTGTATCGGCGAATGGACAGACGGACAGACGGATATACATAAACAGAATGGATGGATGTTTAATGTAGTTTTGACGCGCCCGGCGGTGCAGTGCTCACAAATGCTATTAAATTACGCACCGTCATCATAACTTACACAGGAACTGCAACTAACTCTTCAGAAGATTACCGTAATGATAGTGATATTTAGCTGCGGTTTTTTGTGAGATGGAGTACTTCCCTAGTCACCCTACCTCTCTTAAAATCACTCAGACCGTGACACGTGTTCATACACACAAATATTTGTCTTGTGTGGGAATCGAAGTCACTAACGAGCTCGTCCAAAATAATAAAAACAGCTACAGGTGAAAAGTCGGAAACAATATCGTAAGGATTTATACCACTAAGGTGGCAGTAAAGCATACAGCCTGCCTGATGGTAAACAGTCACCGTAGCCTATGGACACTTGCAACACCAGAGGTGTCACTCATACGTTGCCGATAAATATGGAATGGAATATCATTATCATTGTTGCCTTACCAAAATAAACTTAATGTGCACTTTCCCTCCCTCGCCCAGTGGAATAAAATATACACTAACGATTCACGGCACAACTTACAATCAGTTGGAGCATAATGATGGTTTAATTAGCTTGATTATTATTATTCCATAGAGAAAGTTCTCGAATAGTCACTACAAATTAAAAAGGTAAAGATATATAGAAGTCTCAAACTCTGAGAAATATAGAAAATAATAAATATTGACTAGTTTTAAGAGAGGTAGGGCGCATCAAAGCAGCCCATCTAGGGAAGGGCCTTGATCTCATAGGAAACCGCAGTCAAATAACTCCCTGGAAGGTTGTTGTGTCCCTGCGTGTGAGCGAGGTCACCAGTAAGCTCCTAAGGAGTTGCTGTGTTAGCAGCAGATGTTGCAACGCGCGATATTTAACATATTACAAACTATCATAGGCTAAGGTAACCGCTTTACATCAGCTGGGCCGTATGCTTGTAGGCTTCCCAACGTTGTATTAAATTAAAAAAAAGCTATTTTATCTAAAACCAAGGTTTGATAGGTCATTTGATAGGTGTTCGCGGCCATTAAGATTCAACACATAGGAGGCCTCTTCGAGAAGATTGATGTACAGTAGTACACCAACCGCAACCGGCTTCAGGGGATATTCATACATAAACAAGTCTTGGCAGATACTGGGGCTATTGCAAAATGTGTTGGAGATGTTATTGGAAAGAGATCTGGAGGAATTAGTGATATTAGGATATTACGGAAGAGGGACAGAACCTGCTGTAACTATCACTACTGATCGGCAGGTGTAGGCGGCTCGCCTCACACTGGATGGATTCCCGAAATCCCAGGAACAGTCTGCAGACAACAGCGGTTTGACTCAGAGGCGTAGGGTTACTCGGGGCTTTACGCCCTTTAACTCATTCCTTAAGGTTCTTTTCTAGACGATCAATAAACACAAGCCAAAGCTGACAGGACTTCGGGCCATCTTAGTTCTCCACGTGAAGACACGCCGGAGACGAAGGCCCTGAATCTCTCTCTAAAGTACTCTCTCTCATGTAGACTCGTGGATTTCCACTCGAAGACACGTCAGAGGCGAAGGCCCTGATTCTCTCTCTAACTCGCACTCCCTCTCATCAGTCGTTCTCACCTTCAGCCTCCGCAAGCTGTTTTGCGGATTTATAATTATATCTAAAATCCCAAGTATTCATCCCGGTCATTTGGTAGACGTGCGTTATGGATCCAACGTGTAGAGGCCCCTATTATTTGCATATACTTGAACTAAATCTAATGGGACAGTGAAAGCTAACCGGCCTATTGACCAACTGATCCCTGATTCCAATCCTGGCGGGGGCATGTACCACTAAATTCGTGTTTTCGGATTTATGTACATATTCACATGCTCGGCGGTGAAGGAAAGCATCGTGAGGAAACCCGCACTAACAAGAAATTATATTTCGAAAGGCCTAATCTAAGAAAGATCTAGCTTTCTCTCGGGGTTGGGGAGGTCTGGCGGCAGTAGCTCCATGTAAAAATCGGTGTATTCACCAAACCGTTAGTTAAACTTAGGCAGCGGACCCCGCCAAGCCTAGGATTAGGAAACTGGATAGCGCTAAGAAGACTCGAGTTTATATTAATAGCAAATAGTAGAGTATACGTAGATAGTGTTTGTTATAAATTATAATGGAGTACAAGTACATACTTGTAGCATGTTATTCTTACGATTAACGTCTACAACGCCTGATGATGCCTCGTGGAGAGGCGAAACACTTGTCGCAGCGACGACCAGGCCAGTCGTGGCAGCGACGGTGGTGGTGGGGGCATGCGGATTCTGTTCCAGATGGCGGACGACCGCAGCAGCCGAGGCAGAGACTACCGGAGCAGCCAGGGCAGCGTCGGCATGTAGCACGTACTAACAGTAGTGGGTGGGTGCCGGCCGGCGCTAGGCCGCATGAACTAATTGGTGGCGGAAGCACACAAGGCAGGTTGGATCAAATTGCATGTAAATTTGACTTTCGCAAAATAACGCCTGAATCTATTAACTATATAATGGAGTTTAATATCAAACAGTCATTAAATCCGCCATTACCACTATCGCAGTGTCGTATTTACAGTCTATCGTATAATTATTGCCACAACTGCAACTGATTGCAATAATTAAATATGTTTTCTCTTGAAAGTGATTGTAAAATGTAAAACTTTTCTATGAACGTACATACAGCCTTTTTTTGGAATGTTCTTTACAATCGATATCATAAGCAAACCTACGAGATTGTGGGTTCCGTTTAGGGTTGCCTGATGGGAAGACTAAAATATGGACTGTACAAAATTCTGAATTTTGGGATTATTGTCGGGTTAAATAATTATTACAAATTAAAATATTTGACTAAAACTTAACATTTATTTGGTACCCTATGAGTATCATGACATAGGGAATCAATTACAATTATTTTTTTACTTTGCCATATTATTATGTAGTTGGCATCAGTTTTTTTTTTATACTACGTCGGGAGGCATACAAGCATACGGCCCACCTGATGTAAAGCGGGTACCGTAGCCTATTAACGCTTGCGATATATTAATTATCACTCGCGCGATGCCTACTCTGCTGGTTACACAGCAACTCCTTAAGAGCTTACTGGTGACCTCAATCGCACGCAGGAACACAGCAATCCTCTAGGGAGTTGTTATTTGTCTGGGGTTTCTGTGAGGTGGAGGCACTTCCCCAGACGGGCTGCGTTGATGTGTCCTACTTCACTTAAAAACGCCCAGACCAAGACCAACAGACATGTTCATGCACACAAATGTTTGTCCTGTGTGGGAATCGAACCCATGAGCGTGTGAAAGTGGTGTAACAGCGCATTTCACCACTACGCCACCGAGTTCGTTAAAATAAAAAAAAATCTAATGGAACAAGGCTGTCACACGGACAACGCGGGGCGTGTCTGTCCGTCTGCGAGGGCACACACAATGATGTCATGCGCATGCGCACGAGACTGGAATCATAATATTTGCAATAAATATTTAAGTAGGTACTAGATAAGGTCGTACTTTGTGACTTCTGCTACATACCCTTGACAAATATATCTCATTTATCTGTAATAGTTACTACAGTTGAGAGCGAATCGCTTTTGACACTCTAAATGCGATTATAACTCTTGTTATGTACCTACGGCATAAAAACGGTACAAAGATTTAAAAAAAAAATTGCCATGGAGGCACTTAAGAGTGAATTATAAGTTCTTACATTTTATAAATAAAAATTTTTCTTTTTTTATATTTAGCATTTCGGAAATGACCATTGGCGAAGAAGAAAATGAGATTACGTTTACGATTACGTATTAAATCTTTTTTTTTGTTTTTTGAACAACATCGGGAGGTGTACAAGCATACGATCCACCCGATGTAAAGCGGTTACCGTAGCCTATAAACGCTTGTAATACATTAATTATGACTCGCGCGTTGCCACCTTTGCTGCTAACACAGTAACCTTTTAGGAGCATATTGGTGACCTCAGTCACACGCAGAAACGAAACAACCCTCCAGGGAGTTGTTATTTGGCTACGGTGTTCTGTGAGGTGGAGATGCTTCCTCAGACGGGCTGCTTTGCTGCGCCATACCTCTTAAAAACACCCAAACCAAGAACTGACAGGCCGTTCCTGAGGGCGACGGGGTCGCCTATCATACCTCTTGGATATCAGCTGGTCCTTGTGCCTCCGTTAGGACGAGCTCTGAAGGCTATCGATAAACCCAAACTCATACAAATTTGAATACACGTTACCTTTTATGTTAAATAAACTAAACGGTATCAACGGGTTGTATTCAAGATTTTTTTTTGACAGTGTCTGTGAAAATGGAAGGATGTAGGAGGAAGGCTTCACCCACCATGACGACCAAATTGGTTCTTTTGTCAAATAATGTCAGAAGCAATGTTAATTAATATTTTTGAGAGGTATGGCGCATTAAGCAGCCCGTCTGGGGAAGTACCTCCACCTCAAAGAAAAAGAGGGTTGTTGTATTCCTGCATGTGAGTGAGGTCACCAGTAAGCTCCTAAGGATTTGCTGTGTAAGTGGCAGAGGAGGCATCGCGCGAGTGATACTTAATGTATCGCAAGCGTTAATAGGCTACGGTACCCGCTTTACATCACGTACCGACGTAGTATAAAAAAAATATATAAATCGACGAATGTGCATAAAAAGAGCTGAGAATAAGAAGCGAGCGAGGCGTGTCAAGGAGTTATGTGGCGCTTGGCTCTCTCTGCTTACTTCGTATAGATGGATGGATGCGGCTTTTTTCCTACAAGAGCAGCAATCACCACGTGCAGGACTGGCACCACATAGTCCCAAACTTCTTGCTTTGTGGTGTCATTACGTGTTACTAATATAGAATTGTCTTCTCTTCCTACCGTTATCCCATTTTCTAATCCATTAAGATTGGCGGGGCCCGAGAACTAAGCCCGAGGATTTGATGAAGATACTGATTTTTACATGGAACGACCCCCGTCAGACCACCTCAACCCAGAGGGTAACCCAGACCTTTCCTAGGTTAGGTCACACGTATTAGTGCGGGTTCCCTCATGAAGTTGCCGACCAAGTGATAATGTACATAAATCCCGAATTAAGTGGTACACGGCCACATTAGGATTCGAACCGGGGACCAGTCAACTACTAGGCCAGTTATCGACTAGGCTTGTTCGAAATGATGCCGACAGCTACTTTTTATAACCGCACCGCTCGCCGACGGCGGGGAGTTCACCCTCACACGCTTGAACCGCTATGGTCGCGTACGGTGCGGTTCCAGAGAAGTTTTCTTCCGAGAACACTCAAGCTGTGGAATGAGCTCCCAGCCGAGGTTTTTCCAAGGGACTACAGCATGTAGTTCTTCAAGAAATACGTGAAGAGATTTTTAGAGGGTCGGCAACGCATGAGTGACGCCCCTGGTGTTGCGAATGTCCATAGGCTACGGTGACTGTTTAACATCAGGCAGACCGTATGCTTGATTGCCACCTTAGTAGTATAAAAAAAAAAAAGCCTACCACTGGTCTAACATTCAGCTCTGCGTAAGGCCGTAATGAGATACATAATAATCCTCGTGATACAAATAGGCGAGTTAGCCGTGGCCCATATTCGCCGGCCTTTGGCAAATATTGCCCAAACGCAGAACTATAGCAGCACAGCCTTGGACGCCGGTAAATACCGCCATAAATTCGACGATATGGTACTACCAGAGTAAATACGTCGAGGTATGACAGCTAGCGCACTTTGGTCCTTTTAACAACTGTGACGTATAGAGTACTGTGACGAAACAGTCTTAGGTCACAAGATTAGCAGCGCGCGAGTGTCAATAGGCTGCGGTGACCGCTTAAGGCGACACCTCGATCGTGAAGCTTTAAAATGGCTCCGCCCAATCACCCCGCGCCCCTCAATTGACACTCGACGCTCGATTTGTAAAATTTGAAATTAGCGCCTAATAGGTAACCTGGGGTCAACGTATAGTCAATGCAAACGAACAGAAAAGCTACAGAGTCGCGTCACACTTAAATAAAATTTATAATATCAATATTTAATAAAAATTATTGATTTAATTATTATTTAGCTTTATACATACTGAACCAAACATATTTATTTAAGCTAGACGGAAAACAATAGTAATAATAGTAATAAAAAACTACAGAAACGTATTCACTTTTAAAAGTTTATTGAAAGAGAAATCAATGACATCGTTTTATGTTTATATCTCTACAAGTTAACATGTCTTGGTATCTATGTTGTTCTTACTTAGGTCTCGTCCAGTCGCGAATTTTTTTTTTAAATTTAAATTTAATTTAAATTTCGAATTCAGTCCTCATTGAATAAAAAAACATATTATAGCATAGAAGATAAACATTATGAAATCTTATGTTGCATTTATTACGAAGATAGTAAAGTATTTTTACGTCATTAAACCAACACTCAAAATATTCCACTATCGTTGTTATAAGCAAAAGTGCTAAAAGAGGCCGTTTTTTGGCAATTATGCCTATAACAACGAAAGCAAAACATTTCAATTGTTGGTTTAATGACGTAAAAGTACGTTATTGTATTTGTAACACACGCAACACATGACTTTATAATGTTTATCTTCCACGCTAAGATACGATATTTTATTCCTTGAGGCGCCACTGGACGGCATGTATCCCCCTTAAGAAGAATGAAACACCAGCTACATAATACAACATTGTTTATCGAGAGGCTAAAGCGGGCCATTTGTTGATTCGGACACATATGTTTAGTTAGCAGATACACCATCTAAACTGCAAACACTGGTCACAGCGATGAAAGACGACTGTATGGAGAAAGGCTTACTACTGAATGCGAAGAAAACAAAGATAATGGTATTTGAAAGAGAAGAATCCAGAACTAATGTAAGGATTACGATTGATGATGAAGTGTTGGAACAAGTGGATGAGTTTGTATATCTTGGATGCGCTTTCAGCAGGGATGGAAGGTACACCGCAGATGTGGAAAGACGAGTGAGTGCTGGGAATAGTGTGAATGGAGCGTTGGGAAAACTTCTTGGCAGTAAAATCCTGAGCCAGAAGGCACAACTCGCTATACACAATGCAGTGTTGGTTCCAACGCTAACTTATGGAAGCGAGAGTTGGGTATGGCAGAAAGAGCATGAAAGTAGAATAAACGCGGTTGAAATGCGAGCGCTGCGCAAAATTTGTGGCGTAGGGCTTGTAGACCGTATTCGTAATGATGATGTTAGAAATAGAGTTGGTCTGAAAGAGAGCGTCGGTGTTAAAATAAGAAGAGGCATGCTCCGATGGTTCGGGCATGTAGAAAGAATGCAAGATGAAAGAATGACGAAGCAGATATACAATGCAAAAGTGGAAGGATGTAGGAGCCGGGGAAGGCCAAGACTTACCTACCATGACCAAATTGGTCATGTTCTATCAGAAGGTGATGTCAGGAGCCCTAGAAACCGGCGTGCGTGCATGAGAAGAGCAATGAATGTTAAAGAAGCGAGTGAGATATGTAAGGATCGAGTCACGTGGCGCTCGGCTCTCTCTGCCTACCCCGCAAGGGATTTGGCTTGAAGTTATAGATGTTCGAGTGTCATAATGCCTGATAGCGCCGAGTAAACACAGGTTTTTTTTATTTCGAATAAATAAGAGAAATAAAATTATCAGATTGAATTAGATTGAAATTGAAATAGAAAATTGGAATTTTTTTGCAACTCCCTCCTGGTGAAGATTCACAAGTTATTTTACACAGTTAGGTATAGCTCTGGTAGGGATCCTAGGTTTTCCCCTAAATATAATACACTCTCGAATGACTAGGTATGCGCTTTCACTAACAGTCAATTTAACTTCGCGAATTTTATAAAAAAGTACAGGAAGAACTTGACGGTTAGACAGTAATTTTGCGCCTATTATTTGATAATTTACGTCTCCAACTAAGAAAATACTTGATTTATTGCTTCTCAATTCCACTGCCATCTTATAAAAGTTAAAACATTACGTATTAATCACGAGAATAACTGACATTCAAAATTAATAGACGGTTAGGTAATTATGACGAAGTTAACGATGCTCTCTCTAAAGTTATTCATTGGTTTAGTGTTAATAATCTGCTTTTAAATGATAAAAAGACTAAAGTAATTAAGTTCTCAACACCTAATGTAAGGCAGGTGGCTACCAATGTACATGTTAATGGAACTAATTTAGCCTCTGTGGAGACAACTGTGTTCTTGGGTATAACAATTGACTCCAGACTACAAAGGGGCCCACAAATTGAAAAATTATCAGGAAAACTAAGTTCTGCAGCTTATGCAGTGAAAACTATTAGACGGCTCACTGATATTGATACGGCTAGAATAGTTTATTTCAGCTACTTTCATAGTATTATGTCATATGGAATTCTTCTTTGGGGTAACTCCGCGGATATTAACACCATCTTTTTATTGCAAAAGAGAGCCATAAGAGCTATCTACAAACTTGGTCCCCGGGAGAGCCTTAGAGAAAAATTCAAAGAAATAAATATTTTAACAGTCGCATCGCAATATATCTATGAAAATCTTTTGTATGTCCATAAAAACATAGACTCATTTTGTAAAAAGAGTGATACTCATAGCATAAATACTAGATATAAGCATAATCTTGTGTTATATGCAAGCCGTCTCCACAAAACAAGTAATTATTTTATGGGGCAATGTATACGGTTCTATAACAAACTTCCCAGCAATATAAGAGATTTGTCAATAAACAAATTTAAAACTACTATTAAAGCCAAATTGTGTAGCAGGGCATATTATAAAGTATCTGACTATATTAATGATAAAAATGCCTGGGAGTGAGTCGATCCAATTATAATGTAATTAACAAAATATGTAAATTTGTTTGGATACCAAAAGAGGGATGCCTGAGTTTTTTGGCAGTATTTTTATCAGTGCTCACCTAGTCATAAACTGCACGGTAGGGAAAAAAAATGTGACGATTCCAAACAAATGTAGCCATTTTTACGGAATAAAAAGATTTTGACTTTAAATTTGAACAAATGAATACCGCGAGTACGTGCGGCACTGCCGCGCAACTTGTATGAACATGTTTCGATGTAATTCGGCACGGATTATCGTAATCCAAATAAGTTAAAAATTAATTTCCGAGTGTTTTAAAAGCAAATGAACAAAACTAAGACATATGCGTTAGAAAATAAAAACTTTGAAAAATAAGGGACACCCTAATATACATATATACAAATAGATTTTATAATCTATTCATATTTAAAAAAAACATGTGACAAATGATTTTCTTGCTGTTTCATAACTTTAACTTCAGTATAATGACATTTATTGTATTTTACTTATGTATACTCTGTGTTTTGTATTGTTGTACGTTTCCTTGTTATTTATTAAACTCTCAAGAAGAAAGAACCAGGACCATCTCTGATGTTGCAAAATAAATCTAATCCGTACAATAGTTCAATACTAACCACAATGTATAGAATAGATGATTTTTTTGTGTTTTTAGTGTTGGTTCATAGTAAATATTATTTGTTTTCACGAGTACCATGGGTATAAGTATACTATCTATCTATATCTTCACGCTAAATCCCTCGTGAGCGCCACATGACTCGGTACTTACACACCTCGCTCGCTTCTTTAACATGAAACATACCGAGTTTTTTTAAAAACTATCAAAATATACTATTTTACTAGTAATTATTTTAATACAAAAAAAAAAAAAAACCTCCACTGGTTTTCTATCTTCTGATTGGATAAATTTCCAACGTAAACTAACCTTCACCTACGTACAATGTCTAAGTCGGAGTTCGGTGAGCTTATAATGGTTACTATGAGTTTGTCGTCCCGTATGACACTTACGTTAAAGTAGCATATAAATCGAGTAGTGATTTTTCTAGTGGAATATGTTTATTTAGTAAGTTTCTCCTAAAAAACAAAACAGCAAAAATATTCTATTTTATAAGTTTTTATTTTAATACAAAGAAATAAAGAGTCTCCACTGGTTGCTATGTGCTGAGAGCGCGAACCTTATTGGTATAAATTTCCAACGTAACCTGACCTCCACCGACGTACAACTTCTAAGTCGGAGTTCGGTCAGATTATAATGGACATAATAGGAGTTTGACGTCCTATATAGGTACGCGGTCAGCCTGTGGATAATGTATACCAATTATCAAATGTTACCGTTTATTCCTGCAAAAAATAACTCTTATTTAATTAATGCAGTTTTATATAGAGTTATTAAGTAAGCAAAATTAAAAAAAAGTTTGAAGAGCATCATTACCGCACAATAAGGTCGAAAACACGTAGCACCCAAGACGAATGTGATCGCTTAGAAATTGTCAGAAATTTAAAATATTTTTAAAAAATTTCATGTTTCACTTATCAAAATATGCAGCAACCATATTATAAACATAGATATTACTAATAGATTTAAGTAATTTTGAAGCGTATAAACAGAACAACTTCGTTGTAATTTCAAAAATAATGAATTTCAGGAGGTGTTTTCGAAAGTAATTATTATCGAATAAATTTTACACAATCGCGTATTTGAGCAAGCAAATTCAAGATAAAGAAATGAAGTTATTTATATTAAAATCTTAGATCCGTCAGTTTAGTCATTAGCCTATACTATTCGATGAAAGTTGGTCTAATTTTTCGATGTGTCGCCTTAACATCTAATGCGGGCCGCATGCTGTTTGCCAATCTAGTTGCATAAAAAATGTCGACATAATCCTAATGTCAACATCAAGTATATACAATACCCACAAATTAGTTGTGCGTACATACCTCTGCAGTATACATTCGAGTGATCTCCAATCAGAAAAGGTTATTTTGTCATATCAAATATATAAATGAGCAATTCTTGTATGTCATGTGTACGCACACATGATTAATAATGCATTATATTCTCCTTCGCGTCATCCCATTCCTAATCCATTAGGATTGGCGGGGTCCGCTGCCGAAGCCTAAGGATTTGGCGAGAGGGAAAACCAGATTTTTCATAGGTTAGGTCACACGTCTTTCGAAATATAATTTCCTGAACGTGTGGGTTTCCTCGCGATGTTTTCCTTCACCGCCGAGCAAGTGATGAATATGTACATAAATCCGAAAATACAAATTTAATGGTACATGACCCCGCCGGGACTCGAAGCGGGGACCATTTGATCAATATGCCGGTTCCTTATCCACCGGGCTACCACTGCTTAACTAATAATGCATCATACATACCTACATAAATATATTTCGGAAATGGCTCTCACCGATTTGAACCAAATTTTGTATTTAGGTTTTGCTTTTTGAATTGATCTACATAGGTATAAAAAAAACACCAAACGAAGACCTTCATTAAGTATTAGATAACAACATCAAGTAATTGGGACTCCCACTATCACATATTCGTACATTATTTCTTAATTTGTTGTTAAACTTCATTCAAGGTTGATGATAAAATGAAATAACATATTTATCTAAAATATTTCTATCAATATGTGAGCAGATAGTAAGTTATAATTAGAACTGCTACGCAGCCGGTCTCTGTGTTAAGGTGTTACAAACACATACCTATCCTTTTATGCGATAGTAACCACCTCGCAGATAACTTTTCCTATTGAAACAACTTCGAAATCAATAAAAATAATTTGTCTACTCTGGGATAAAAAATGTTTATACAATTTCTGATTGTTCATTGAGTCTTGACTAACGTTTCCTATTGTAGATGCCAAATTTCAATGTTCTAGGACAACCGGAAGTGACCTGTACGTACGCCTTAATTAGAGCCAGTGGTTACGAAACTGTTCGTCTGTCGGAATATAACATTTTATATTAGTAAATTGAATTACAAATTTGAGTTTTTCACGATTCTAAGACACTCCTTTATAGTTGACATAAATTTTAATTTGGCTGTTTTGAAGGAAATATACTCCGTAGGATAGACAAATATGGCTCTGAAGAACAACTATATTCTTTAAGTATCCGGTGCGATGCCCTAATAAGATCTATTTAAAAGAAATAAGATATCTAAAGACAACATTTTAGTTACACCTAGATAGAATAACACGTAAACTTTAAAAAAATATATACTGTTAGGATTCCGAAAATTAAACACTTGTAAATCTCGGTACCTGCCATTTCAATGAATTTATTGTAAGCAGTATAAATGTAACGTGATCGCCCGTGGGAATCTAGGCAGCTATACCCATCCTAGGTCCTTATTATCAGCGTTTATCAGTCCAATACAAGCTGTAACCTCTCAGCTATCTATTGCCACGGCGGCCATTGACGCACTGCACAAATTAGATTAAAGACATGGAAAAAAGGGCTCCAAATATACGATAATATAGATAACCTGCTGCGATATTTTTATTCTCTATATATTTTCTTTTCACGCTCTGCCGAAATATTTCAGTACTCACGCTGGAAGAGTTGCCTGGAAATCTCTAAGACCTTACGTGTTTGCACTGGTTACTGTTAAATATATGTATACTAATGGTTAAGCGATAAATAATTTAGAAATAGCAAAACAGTTGATAAACAAGAGACGCACGAATTCCGTTGCTCTGACAACGATAATAACCTACATGTCCTTATTATATCCAATATAACCTCACTTTTCACTTTTAATCACAATCACAGATTTTAGCACCGTTTAACAAAATTATATTAAAAAATGTCGGTTGTTCTATTATTAGTATAAAATCAGGGCTCAGGTTCGAAGCCGGCAGTCTGAGAACTAACTAAATTATCAATTGAGGGCAGACAGCTGATTAAACACGGCGTACTAACAGTTCTAAGTCAAAAAACGCCTAGAATGAAACCTTAAAGTCTTCGGAGGAAAGTAGAACGTTGGAGAGATAACATATAGAGGACCTTGTCGAAGCAAGTGGGGTAGCATAGCACGCATGCGTGGGGCGTCACAATGGGGTTTCGAAACGTTAATATGCCGTATGAATATAAACCTACAGAGAAGAGAATAGAACCTGATCTTAATTGTATACACCATTAGCGCCTGCGTGGTAATGTTGCAACGCAAGTAGTAAATATTTGAAATATTCTGTTCAAAGATTTACAAATGGTAACAGAGTAAATGAATAAACAGTTGTGTACACACGCTGGAGTGTCTCGTGGGCTGAACAATGGTCCAATTACAAAGAATGAATTGAAATCAGACGACGTTCTGTCCCTATTTAATGTCTTTAGAATGATGTATGCCGTAGAAGGGTTTTCAGAAAACCCAATAAACCGCGATGCGTATTCGCCGTGACAAGACGACGGATACGGTACTTGAACACAATCATTGTCTCACAATGTGTAATGATTTCGTCAAATTAATTATTTTACAGTTAAATAAATCAGTCTAAGACAATTATGACGAGAAATGAAGTAAATTATTTGTTGAAGTATCTGTTTCCGGCTGCCAAAGTATCTAGGGACTGGCTTCGAAGTGTCTTTACACACTAGTGGTGTCTCGTGTCGTAATCCCTAGGATTCGCGGGGTCCACTACTTGCCTAAGGATTTGGTGAAGATTCTGATATGGAGAGACATGCAATCAGCCCTCCACAATCCAGAAGAAAAACCGGACGTTTCTTAGGCTATGTCACACGTTCGTTCATGAAATATAATTTCGTGGCATTGCGAGTTTCTTCAAGATGTTTTCCTCCTCCTCGAGCTCGATGGCGTCATTGCGCGTGCCATTCTAACCGAACACGCAGGTCAAGCAATGTCGACCGCAGCCTGTCTATGGGTGAGTTTTTCTATCTCGAGTTTCTCCGCGCTCGGAGGTTAAGCCGTCGGCCCCGCCTGTAGTCGATAGATGACAGTCATTATGCTAAGCCAGTGGCCCTCGGACGGCTTGAAAACATTGGCCTCCGCCAATCCGTATTTGAGCAGCGTGGTGGAGTATGCTCTAAATTCCTTCGGTTGAAGCGAGACCTGTATCCCAACAGTGGGATGAGTAAGGGTCGATGTAGTGGTGGTGATGGTTTGCCTTCTCCGCTGAGCAAATGATAATTACAGATAAGCCCTGCCATGCAATTCTCTAAGCGACTCGTAATGGCTGTGTGCGTCGCTGTGATCACAGATGTCACAGATTTGACATCGTCTACTGCGAAGCGTTATGCCACAAATTTTACTCAATGCTCGCATTTCGACCGTATTTATTCTACTTTCATGCTCTCTCTGCCATACCTAGTTCTCGGTTCCATAAGCGTTGCGATTAGCACCGCGTTCGTATCATAATCATCATCATCTCAGCCTGCATTCGTCCACTGCTGAACATAGGCCTCCCCTCTGGAGTGCCACTCTCGGGTTCGTATAGCGAACTTTATTTGACACCGCTATACCAAAAACAAAATGTAATGTTTTTTTTATATAATGTCGGGAGACATACACGCATACGGCCCACCTGATGTGCCGCAATACATTAAGTATCACTCGCAGGATGCCATTTCTGCAGCTAACACAGCAATTCTTTAGGAGCTTACTGGTGAGCTTACTCATTCGTAGGAACACAACAACCCTCTAGGAAGTTGTAATTTGGACGGGCTACTTTGATGGGCCCTACCTTTGTGTCCTACCTCTACCTCTCACCCAGTGCAAGACAGACATGTTCCAGCACACAAACGTTTGTCATGTGTGGGAATCGAACTCACGAGCGTTGGTGACAAAGTGGCGTTTACCACTGCACCACCGAGCTCGTAATAGTAATGATTGCAAATGAAGCCAAGTCGCCAATCGCGAGGTCACCTAGCGTCATATCTCAGTGTTGGGGCCCAATCATACATATCGGCTATCACATCGAGATGCGACAGCGAAGGTCGCGGAGCCGATTGTTTGTTGAATGACGTCAACATTACCTCATCCTCGGCCTCGGTGACCGATGTACTGAACTCAAATAGGATTTGCTAGTTCTCTTTAATGGATGAGTTATGTAGCAGCGGCTGTATACCGTATTTTTACGTTCCTTTTCGTTTTGCAAGGCACATTTATACTAAAATAATATACAAATCGGAAAAGTTTGTTTGACATTGAACGGTAACTAAAAAAATAGAAGCGAGTGGGGCGCGTAAGGACAGAGGGACTTGACGTGGAGCCGTCGGGTGATGAAGCCGCCGGATACGCCATCCGATTCGAGAACCTTTAGTACAGGGGACGCCATTCCAGAACCTATAGTACGGGGACGCCATCCGAGAACCTTTAGTACGGGGACGCCATCCGAGAACCTTTAGTACGGGGACGCCATCCGAGAACCTTTAGTACGGGGACGCCATCCGAGAACCTTTAGTACGGGGACGCCATCCGAGAACCTTTAGCATGGGGACGCCATTCAAAAACATTTGGTAAGGAGACACCATTCCATTCGAGAACCTTTAGTACAAGGACGCTATTCGAGAACCTTTAGTATGGGGACGCCATTTCAGAACCTAAAGTACAGAGACGCCATTTGGGAATATTTAGTACAAAGAGGCTATTTGAAAAAGAAGGAAATAACATTTATTTAATGCATTTAAACTTCCTCGGTATAAGAAGAAAGGGTATGATAACCACTTTACATCAAGTGGGTCGTATGTTTATACGCTTTGTGACATTGTATAAAAAAAATCAGTCCTTTACGTCCAGTCCCGGACATAAATAACTCATCATAATATTTTCACAGCAAATATGTTTGCTATGTTGATATATATTTAAATATGTCAGTTTATGATAATCTTCGCGGTGCAAAAGACTTGCCGGAGATAGCCGGTTCAAGGACCACTCGGCCTGGCTGTTATCTCGGTGGTCACAAATATGGTAGCGTCCACGTGGTAGAGTAAACTCTCATACACGTAAATTTGTATTTGTAGAGATAATGACTTGTAAAGTTTACTCAATGTAATGTAAACTAAGGTTAAGCAACGTCAACCGCTGCCTAGCTAAAGAGGAATTTATCTATGTCGTGTATATGATGACAGTTGCTAAGCTAAATGGCCTTCGGGCGGCATCCGCTCTTACCCAGTAGCGTGGCGGTGTACGTTCTAAACCCCTTCGGTTGAAAGGAGAAATGTCCCTGCAGTAGAACCAGTAGGAGAGTGTGGTAGTTTGTAAAATGCATGATTCCTCAGACTTTGGCTCTAAATTTGGAACCGAAATGTGAATCGGTTTCAGTCGAAATTATTGCCAATTTGGTCTGAAAATCATCCTGAACCAGTTTGAAGTTAGGAGTACATTTTCGCATCGTATATCTGTACTGTCATATCTTCGGCATTCTACATCCAACCAATGGAACATACCTCGTATCTTGATACCGATTTTCTCTTTCAGACTAAATCAATTTGGGTCCTTGCGGGCATTTAGACACGTCTTCTTACTGGATTCAGACGACCAGAACAGCAAGGCAGCAGCAGTGCGGGCGCATGAGGTTCGGGATCCAGATGGCGAGCAATATCGGAGACGACCAGGGCAGCCATGGCAGCGACAGCACGCATCTACTAGCGGTAGTAGATAGGTGTCGGCCGGCGCCAGTTCTCGTGAAGTAAACTATACAGTAGTAACACTCATAGAACAAATTGCCAAATAACAAAAGAAATGTAACTGAAAAATATTACATTTAATTTGTTAGTTAACCAATAAACGAATAAACCTTTTACTTTCAGTCTGTAACCAAGGTTAGTAATTAATAGTTTTTATCGGCATTGCAACCAATGGAGAAATACTGGACGACCCGATAACAGAAGTGAAGCGACCTTGGCGGTCGCGGGGTGTGGAGAAAGCAACATGAAATTGAGGGATAACACGCGATCAGTGCATTGGGTTCGGTAAAGATAATGACACGTTGCTTTTCATGTTCATGTTAATTAATGAACGGGGTTTGAATCTATTTGTGCTCATCAAGTACCTGACACATGGGGGTACGGAAGCTTCTAGAAATACCTAGTGCTCTATGGTTTTGACCTTCGCTTCGGTCACTATACTTTTAATAGAGAGATAAACTTTGATTGGTTATGGTCAATAAAAAATTAAAAAATTGATAAGTTTTGACATACTCAATTTTTATTTTTATACAACGTCGGGAAGCATACGGCCTACCTGATGTAAAGCAGTTACCGTAGCCTATTAATGCTTGTAATATATTAAGTATCACTCGCACGATGCCTCCTCTGCTGCTTACACAGCAACTCCTTAGGAGTTTACTGGTGACTTCACTCCCACGCAGGAACAGAACAACCCTATCGGGAGTTGTTATTGGGCTGCGGTTTTCTATGAGGTGGAGGTACTTCCCCAGACGGGCCGCTTTGAAGCGCCCTACCTCTCTTAAAACGTCCAGATCAAGATAAACAGACATGTTCATGCATACAAATGTTTGCATTGTGTGGGAATCGAACCCACGAGCGTTGGTGTCAAAGTCGCGTCATTCACAACTGAGCCACTGAGCTGTGCCATATTTTTCTAACTACACGCAGGTACATATATGAGACGCATTCTCCTATATACATACGAGTATAAACATTTATGGAAAATATCTACGTGTTGGAGGAATGTACTTCATAAGTCGGGTTGTTTTTTATTAATTTGTTCTCTCATACTTTTCTATCACCGCCCACTTTGAGAATTATAACTTTTAAAATAACAATTAAATTTTTATATCTCGTTATATATCGAAAAATATAATTTATTAATTAGCACTGCAGTAAATGAGATCCCGAACAACCACAAGCGGGCATTAACGCCCATTTTGATAAACGAAGAGGATAAATATCAAACTACCGCCCAAATATACCGTTAAGCTAGACTAGACTATAGATGAAAGAGAGTTACAGTATCATATTGAAGCGAGTAGTTTTGTATTATCTGCCAGGAGTCTATTACCCAACGTTTGGTCCATTGTTACCGTTACATTTCACGGTAATAGGTAACAATTATGTGAACCAAATTCATTACCATTCAATGACTCCGAGTCTCAAAGCCTAGGGTTGGCACTCGCAAATAATTTAAAGTATATTATTAATATTATTTATTAAATTGGGAATATTGGTGATATATTATTCCGCAGTGATAACTCGGTAGATAAAGAACCGTCCATGAACCGACTGGTCACCGGTTCGAATGCTGGTAGCAGCGTGTGTCATTAAATTCGTATTTTCGGATTTAAGTACTATTTGTAATTATTACTTGTTCGGCGGTGAAGGAAAACACCGTGAATTATATTTCGACAAACTTGTGACCTAACGTAAGAAATATCTGGCTTTCCCTCTGGGTGGTGGAAGTCTGACAGCATGCAGTCGCTCCATGTAAAAAGCAGTATCTTCGCCAAACCCTTAGTCTTGGGAACCCAGCCAATCCTAATGAATCAGGAAATGGGATAATGCTAAGAAAAGATATATTATTATTGGAAATATTATAATATATATAATGCTTAGAGATATTAAATTACATGTTAAAAATAACGAGTGTCGTACAACGGGTTTAACATTGAATACTAGTAGAACCAGTTACGATAACATTTGTCAATAAATATATTTTGTTAACATATATTTGAGATTATATTAATATATTTTAAAGGATCTGGTAACTTAATAATAACTGTGATGTCATTTTCATATAATGTTAGTATCAATAAATTTTATAAAGATCTATTGTATATACATAGTCCGGCCATAAGTTCTGTTACAAATGAATATGCATTTGTCAACACTGTTTCTATATGAAATCTATATGTTTGTGTGTGTTTTTTTCGAATATTCGAATTTTGACTTCAGATTCGGATTCAGCATAAAAAAGTAGAATAGGTACGTTCAGGAACACCGTTCCTATCTCTTAAGGAACACGGTCAAAATGGCCGACAAATTAAAAAAAAAATCGTATTGTTATATAATTGACGAGGTGTTCCTCTGGCAATGCAAGCTTGCGCATTTTCAACTGGTATTTTATGAAGTAATGTAATCTTAATAAAACTTATATGTACGTATTTACGGAAGTCTCAGCAAAAAATAATAAATGATTCTATTCGAAATGGCCACCTTTGGCTTTGAGACAGGCCTTGATACTACTCTGTGTAAAAAGTATCGGGAATATGTCAATAAAAAGACCCGCGTAAAAGAGGTCGTTCTAATTTTTTTACTGCATGTTGGTAGCACTGTACTGATTTAGCGCGCAAAATTTGAGCGGGATCTGTCATTTAATTTGTTTTAAACTACACTTTTTGTTGGTCATAGTTTTGAGTCCTCGGCGATTTTTACAATGGAAAATATTGTTGAACAAAGAGTGTGCCTTAAATTTTGTGTTTCAAATGATATTTCATGTGGTGAATCACTAAAAATGTTGCGAAATACCTACGGCGAATCGTGTATATCGAAAACAAGGGCTTATGAATGGTATAAGGCTTTTAAAGAAGGCCGAGAAGTAGTAGTAGACTTGCCTCGTTCTGGTAGACCTTCAACCGCTACGACCAGAGAAAACATCAACAGAATCAAGAAGCTAGTGCTCGAAAATCGACGTATGAGTCTGAGAGAGTTGGCTAGTGAGGTGAACATATCTTTTAAGTCCGTCCACAACATTCTCATTGACATTTTAGGCATGAAACGCGTCGCCGCTCGACTAGTTCCAAAAGAGCTCAATTTTGTTCAAAAAGCGCAGCGAAAGCATGTCGCTGAAGACATGGTTTCCCGAGCTTCTACGGATCCGACCTTTATGAAACGTATAATAACTGGCGACGAGACATGGGTTTATGAGTACGACATGCAAACAAGCCAACAGTCTTCAGAATGGCGTCTCGAAAACGAGCCGAAACCCAAAAAACCGCGGCAAAGTCGCTCCAAAATCAAGGTGATGCTGACAGTTTTTTTTGACTACCGTGGTGTGGTTCACTCCGAATTCCTTCCAGAGGGAGAAACAGTGAATAAAGAATATTATTTAGGCGTCATGAAGCGTTTGCGTGAGAGTATCCGCCGAAAACGTCCAGATTTGTGGCAACACAACTCATGGATGCTGCACCATGATAATGCACCATCACACACAGCCATTATAGTGAAAGAGTTTTTAGCGAAAAATTCAACAAAAGTTCTCGACTAAGCACCGTATTCACCTGATATGGCTCCGTCTGACTTTTTTTTATTTCCCAAGTTAAAATTACCACTTCGAGGAAAACGTTTTGAGTCGATAGAAGCCATAAAAGAAAATTCGCTGAATGAGCTAAAGGCCATACCGCAAATAGCCTATGAAAAATGTATGGAAGACTGGGTGAAGCGGTGGAGATGTTGTATTGCAAGCGATGGGGCCTACTTTGAAGGCGATAAAATAAATTTAGATGAATAATTTGTATTTTTTGTTTTATTGACAAATTCCCGATACTTAGTACACAGAATGTATGTCTGGCCACGAATCTATGGATTTAGGCGCTGTTTCCATGGGAAATTTAGCCACTGTTTTCTCCAAAAATTTCTTAAGAGACACTATGTCGGCGTGTCGTTTCGAGCAGCCTCTAAAGCTGATCATAACTTGGAGTCTAACCCGTTCAGATTTGGCCTATACGAAGGCCAGTCCTCAGCTCTTATGAAGTCCGGAACGTTGGTTTCGAGGTGCAGAGTTCTGCTGGAAAGTCCACGATACATTTTTAAAAAGTATATTGCTGAGAGGTTTCACAAAACGATTCAAGACAGTATCTCACTTTGGCTGAAGTCTTCACACCTTTTTCACAAAAATGAAGTGTGACACGTTGATAAGACACCTCTCACCAAACCATTATAGACGCAGGATGATGCCCACGTTGTACCCTTCCGACCACTTTGTCATTGTGCGTACACTTTGTCATTTTGCTTGTTGTAGTGATCTTCAAACGTGAAAATGTTTTCATCAGTAAAGAGGATAGTATTGTCTTAAAGAGGATATTTCAGTGCTTTTCACCTGCGTATCGGGACAGAGGCGTTTTGATCGATCCAGTCTCTTCAACTGCAGGGATTGATTTCGGACATGTCCTGTATATCGACGACAAGCGCCGAGCTTCAGGTCTCGTTTTTTTATACAACGTCGGGAGGCATACAAGCATACGGCCCACCTGATGTAAAGCGGTTACGGAGGTACTTCCCCAGACGGGCTGCTTTGATGCGTCCTACCTCTCTTAAAAACTTGTACTTTAAGCATTATTTAAATGATCTTGTACTTAATCATATTTATATTAATTATTTCTATTGATAGAATGTTATCTTAGTAGCGACAACACCTTAGTAGACCTAGTCTCATCTTATATGATAAAGTGTATTTATTGATAAAAGGTAGTCATATAACATAGAATAAAGTAATCTAGTGGGTTAGATAAACGTGCAGCCGTCTTTATTTGCAATTACATATAATATGGAGGAAACAGCCAGCCCGGGGGAAACATGTATGTTCTCACACAAATGTTGGTCTTGTGAGAAAGTTTCCATAACTGAAGATATCTATCGTACTTTGGGAACGTTCTATACCTCTATGTTAATGCCCCCCACTACCACTCCCCGAATTCTAAAGCTATCTCGATATCAAACAGCATCGTGGGAAAATAACAGTCACTTCCGCATTTATATAATTTAATTTAATGTAAGTATAGATGGAGTTCATCTGGCGCTAAAGATGATTTAGAGGAACTTACTTCCTGTCGCCTACCATCATGATGGGAACTTACCCTGCACCTGCAGACTAGCAAACAAGCATCTCTAAGAGCAGCCCGAATGGGAGGACAAACAGTAGCATTCTGCAGAACTGTTGCAGTGCAAGAGTAAAGGCAGCTCCTTTACCTACCTTTAAGTTGATGTCAGGAGCCTTAAAACATGAGAAGAGCAATGAATGTTAATGAAGCGGGTCAGGTGTGTAAGGATCGAGTCATGTGTTCGGTTCTCTCCGTCTACCCCGCAAAGGATTTGGCGTGAAGTTATAGATGGATACATAGAGATAGATTTAACTAAGATGGAAAACAAGCGTGCGGCCTATACACATTTGCAACTTTAAGCATGCTGATGAGATAATGATGGGAATACGTGAGCTTATCGTGACATCGACGAGTCATTATAGGGCGGAGGCCGGTGTCGGCGCGGAGCTGGTGCGAACAATCGCCGTGATTACACGTAGGTGCTCGGCGCCGGCGCATGCTGCCCTCGTAAAGTTTATGGCACACAATGCCACCGAACATATAAGGCTGTGTGTACACTGAGGATTATGTGTTGTAAATTTTACTTTCAAAATTTAATGAGCAGAGATTCTCAAACTATTATGAGCAAGAGACCCCTTTTCCAATATCAACTGATACCTCAGGCCGCCATAGCCGAATTACTTTAAAAATCCTATCTCAAGTTTTTATTTTAAAGTACAACAATGATACTTCCTACTAAAATATTAATCATTCTTATAACAAGTCGGTACACGAAACATAACTTATACAGTATATTGAAAGTTTCGAATAAGAATTTGTGTTAATTAATAGGGGTCGATTTTTAGACCTCGTCGACCCCCAAAATCAGTTTTCGTTTATGTCGACGCCTGGGAAACCTCAAGGGGTCGATATCGGCTCGGACCACTTTGGATCCCTGCGTTTCCCACACAGGACATGTGTGCATGAACGTCTCTGTCTTGGCCTGAATCTCTTTAAGTGAGATAGCGACGCATCAAAGCAGCTCTCCAGGGGTAACATCCCCACCTCACAGTAAACCGCAACTAAATAACAACTCCCTGGGGATTGTTGTGTGAGGTTACCAGATTTTTCTCTTCAATACACTTTTAGCAATGTCTTCTTCTTCATTAAGTTATCCTTTTATACATAATGATTGACGGAGTCCGC
The DNA here is from genome assembly GCA_947507595.1 of Pyralis farinalis. Classification (NCBI taxonomy): domain Eukaryota; kingdom Metazoa; phylum Arthropoda; class Insecta; order Lepidoptera; family Pyralidae; genus Pyralis; species Pyralis farinalis. The sequence continues at coordinate 2,095,690 of OX382275.1, forward strand.
TACTTAAGCTTAATGATTTGGCGGAGATACAAATTTTGACATGGAGTAGCGGCCGTCAGACCTTCACAACCCAGAGAGAAAACACACTTTCCATAGGTTAAATCACACGTTTTTAGAAATATAATTTCTTGAGTTCTTCTTGTGCTTCATCGGTTCTCCATTTCCACACAACCTATTCTGTGTAAACTGATTACCGTATCCTATGAACTCTTGCAATATCAGGAGAATCCGTGGTATGGAACTCTGACGGCAGTAGCGTTATGTTAAAAGCAGTATCTTCGCCAAATCCTTACGCTTAGCTAGCACATCGCAGGGCTCCGAAGCGAAAGTTTAAGACGCAATTGGGATTAACCCTCGGATGATGATGATGCAGTTATTATAAGACTGAAAAGCTTTTACTATTAAATGAACCCTGTAGAGAGATAACATTCAGACTGTTATTTTGGCTGTAGTTTAACGCATTTGAAGTTCACACTTAACGTAAAATTAGGTTAAGTTTGAAAAATGAACGATGAAAAAAGCAATATATAAATGTCTATGGTGGATAATTAATCTATGACGAGAGCAATAGACAAGCAGTCGGAGGCGGGGGCGGCGCCATGTTGCAAATATGGCTGCCGGGCCAGGGTCGCGCGCATCGTGAGGACTCTCGTGGTGTAGGCAACTAATTAATTCTGGGCTGGAATGTTCCTTACTCACAATAATTAACAATAAATATTACTCACTCGCAGTGTATAGAATTGTTTCTGTTTCTGTGCAAGCTGTTGAGAAGTCGCTGTACTAGCAGCAGGAGTGGCGAGGCGCGAGTGGTACTCCTTGTATTGCAAATAACTTACGGCACTACTTTACATCAAATGGGCAGGTGGTATGGATCGAAGGGGTGGCACGGGAAGCTCACGATTTTTGTATACAACGTCGGCTGGCATGCAAGCATACGACCCACCTGATGGAAAGCGTTTAACGTAGCCTATGAACGCTTGCAATATATTAAGTATCAATCGCGCGATGCCACCGCTGCTGCTAACACAGTAACTCCTTGGGAGTTTACTGGCGACCTCACTCCCACACAGGAACAGAACAAACCTTGCCAGGACGGCCCCTAGATTGAAGAAGTCCGGCCCCTTCTGAGGGGCTGGCCAGTCGCAGTGGTGCCCAGTCGCTGACAGATCCGGGGCACCCCACCAAAGCGGCCGATGGCAATTCGCGGGGTCGTTTAGTGGGTATACCGTTGGGCAGCCGACGGGGAGTCCCACACTATCATCGGAGGCCACCCAGGCACCGGTGGTGTGCGTAAAGTATTTTTCTCCGCACCAGAAAAAAAAAGGAACAGAACAAATCTCTAGGGAGTTGCTGCGATTTTCGTGTATTTGTCATCAATAATGACATAATAATATCTACCAGTTGAGAATGCGCAAGCTTGCTTTGCCAGAGGAACAATTCTCTCAATTATAAAAGTATTAATTTTTTTTTTAATTGTCGGCCATTTTGACCATGTTCATTAAGAGATAGGAACGGTGTTCTTGAACATTCCTATTCTACTTTTTAATGCTGAATTCGAATCTGAAGTCAAAATTCGAGTATTCGAATAAACGCACAGACAAACATATAGATTTCATATAGGAACGGTGTCCCTGATCATATGAAGATGCTCTCCATCACCCGGAGGCGGCCGGCGCGCCGTCGAACCCGTTATGTATGACATGATGCATTGAATCCACAATTCGTGTATTTTCCATCCGGGTCAATGAACCTGTTTGCTTATCGGTCACGGCAAGCGCGGTGACATTATGCCATTATAATTGTGGTGGGCGGACGATTCAACAATATGTTTATATATATATACTTCATTTATATGGTTATTAGCGAGGAAAATTTAGATGTCGATTACCTAAGGAAGTACTGCTTCCTCAGAGAAAACAATAGTCAAATAATAACTCCCTGTTGTGTTGCAGCGAGGGAGTGAGGTTATTAGTAGGCACCTGACGAAATGTTGCATTTGCGGAGGGGGCGACAACGTGCGAGCTATACGTTTTAAATTGCAAGCGTTGCCCATTTAAATAAAAAAGGTAACCAATTAATTTATTAAGAAATTAAAATACGCCCATATAAATAAAAATTCCAAGTAATAAGTCTATCTATCTATGACTTTACGCCAAATCCCTTGCGGGGTAGGCAGAGAGAACCGAGCGCCACGTGACTCGCTTCTTTAACATTCTTTGCTGCATGCACGCTCGCCGGTTTCTAGGGCTCCTGATATCACCTTCTGATAGAACACGACCAATTTGGTAAGTAATAAGTATACCTATAAGTTAAATAAAGTATAAATAGTATAAAATTTATTTATTATATTATTATTAATTATAAAGTAGCTTTAATAAACATACAAGTTGTAATATATTTTTGAGATTATTTTCAAAATGGTTTATCTTTATATCCCAATCAATAGATTTGGTAGATATTTTGAAGTTATATTTCCTCCGGTGCGAAAAATGATGAAAAATATTTTTCACGACACCGACACCTAAAATCGACACCACGAAGTTGGTTGCTAAATATTTCTCCAGCTTTGTTCGTGACTATATTCAAGGTAGTTATTCTAATACTTACAGATAATGTTATATATGTTTTTAAGTTCTATACGATGGTGAATAATATTTATTGATAATCTGTTGCATTATCATGTTGGCACGCGGAGCGTTTTTTGGAGTTATTTTTGTTTGTTAAAGAAGTAACTTCTTACGTGCGTACATATGTACAAACTTTTTTTTTATATTACTACATTAAAAGTCTACAAATAAAAAAAAATCCTGCAATATGACTAGTTTAGTCGTTAAAATCTGAAGTGGACGCATTTAGTGATAATAGTACTCATATTCGACGGCGCGGTACAAAATGGCGGCCGTAAAACGTAATTTTGTTTGAATTTTCTTCTTTTTTAACAGGCTTACAATTTTAAATTGACTCGTTTCCCACCAATTAGAAGTTTAGACCAATCAACTCGTAATTGAGAGTTATTCATACGACTCCAGAAAAACATCATAATTGACCAATTTTGGGTACTGCGACACGTCTAGAGGTCAAGTATGTTAAATTGAACCATTTCCTTCGTCATCATTGCTATGTCCACGCTTCGGATAACCTACCATTTAGTCCTCACAGTCCAAGCAGAATCATGTCGTCATAGAAAACTGGTATCAAAAGCGAAAGTGGAAGTCAATCTTTTTACTAGAATGCCGTTTAAGACTTAAGAACTTGGCAAAACTGAAATGATTTTTACATGGAGCCACTATCGTCAGACCATCCCGGAGTTCAGACCTTTCTAGGGTTAATGCACACGTCTTTCGAAATATATTTTTTTGGACTTGAAATTTAATTCATAGTATTTGGAAGCAATCATCATCATCATCAGATTGTAAAAGCGTTCTAATAATTAATTTTTTCACGTTGACTCCAAAAACAATTGAAATCATTTTTGCTAAAGTGTGGCGAGATCCTTACTGTACGGGAGTTGTATTGGTACATACCTTTATTTTATACAACGTCGGGAGGCATACAAGCATACGGTCCACCTGATGTAAGTGGGTACCGTAGCCTATGAACGCTGGTAATACATTGATACATACTCTGCTGCTAACACAGTATTACTTAGGAGATTAATGGTGACCTCACTCACATGTAGGAACATAACCCTCTATTATGGAGTTGTTATTTGGCTGTGGTTTTCTATGAGGTGGAGGTACTTCAGCAGACGGGCTGCTTTGATGCGCCCTACCTCTCTTAAATCACCCAGTCCAAGTCAAACAGACGTGTTCATGCACACATTTGTTTGACCTGTGTGGGAATCGAACCCACGAGCGTTGGTGTCAAAAGTCGCGTAATTAACCGCGGCGCCACCGAGTTCGTCAATACAAATAATTATGAGGAACTTAGAAGCTTACTGATAAACGCACTCGCTATAACACAGCAACCCTTCAGGGAGTTGTTATTTGGCTGCGCCTTTCCCCAGGACGCTTTGATACGTACTACTTCTCTTAAATTGATGGTATTGAGTGCACGATGCGAGTGATAAATTGAACATGTTTACATTATATGACATTCGCAGGCGCGCCGCGCGCTGAGTCAGCGAACCGTGACGAGTCAGGTTCGACTCCCGAGCACAATGCGCAGGAAATGTGGCAGGAAGTCGGGGTTCACAGTCGACTGGGAACGAGGGGTTGGTAAATTACGCGACTCATTTTATTGCAGCCGAACCCGACCACGTCAATACAAAATTGACTATAGTTTTTACATACCACTGAGGCGGAAAATTAGCATATTATACAGCGTGGCACAGCAAAATCACACCTGATGAAGCATAGAGAGCTCAGCGCGGTATTCCCAAGACTGCGGCTTGTCTTCCCTTTAGATATCCTACTATGAAATTATACAAATTATGGGATGTTCTGTCTGTCAGAATGCAGTTTATTCTTAGAACACTATCAACGAAACATTCAGAGCTAGCCTATGATCCTAAACTAAACCATGATAAGAGGAGAAAGAACAAAGTTTGTCCTAATATCCAATTCTCTATCTCACTAGCTCAAAGACAATATTACTTCGTAACTATATCATAAATATAATCATCAGCCTAAATCTAAGTGTAAAAAAAACAATAACAAACTGGCTTAAAACTTTAACATATTAATGATTGAAAATACAAAATTCTTAGCAAAAAAAAACTAAATTATCACATTATTTATAAAGACATATTCCTAGCAATAGGCTTCTGGCAGCATTGGTGTAAGCTGTTATTGAAACCTTTACTCAATATTTTGTGACTCTCCATGTTTCTCTTTTTTTTCTGTTTTAAAATCCTTCACCAAAACAGAGTGATCTCAATACTAAAAGTAACTATATCCAGCTGACCCTTCCCCGTGGGGAGGACCTGGTGACCTATATACAGGTATTGCATACCTTTTTTAGACACCAGTTCCTCACAGAGGTTCATTTCTTGACAATGTTATGTTTGTTTATTATGTACTTAACCTGTGTGTGATGGAAGTGGGTAACACTAAGAATAATATAATTGATTTATATCAATTGATTCTTTAAGCCTCTTTATTCAGCCGATCAATAAGTTATTCGATGTTAATAGCAAGATTGGAGGCAGGTAAAGAGGGCGCCAGGAAGCGCCAGTTGTTGCATCAGCAGTGCTACTGGCAACGCGTGAGTGATGTTCCCAGTGTTGCAAGCGTGGACTGCAATCACTTCTCTCTATTATATTTCAGTCAATGAAAACATGATGTATGGTAGATGAGGTTGTTTTAAACACGGTGTAAATCTTGCCGAAAACGAAATAATTACACCTTTGAGCGTTGTTCTGAACGAGTATATGAGGTAAGCTCCTGAGCAGATCCCGAGTTAGCAGCAGGCGTGACATTGCGCGAGCGATACGTCCTGTATCGGGAGAGTTCATAGATTGCCGTAACCACTTTACATCTCATGGGCCACATGTATAAAAAAACATAGGGCGGGCTGTAAGCTTCCTTGCTGCCCGATGTACTCAGTAGTAAAAAAACCCTATGAAGAAAAGTTAAGACGAAAACCGTGGGTGATATGCCTTCTGTTGTATAAACAAAAACCTATGAGTAAGCATTTAGATAAAAACCTGATTTTGTGATTAACATCTACTCTTCCAGTCAGAAGTTCATTGCCTTCCACCAGCTCGCAGCGCTGGCGAGGCTCCGGTAGAGTCACGGACAATTTCCTCTCTCGACGTCATCGTTAATGTATTTTTGCAAATTTCCTGGTAATATGATGACGCCAGCGGTCACAATGACCGCGAGTCAACAACCCACATCCGTCCTTCATACTGCATGCCCAGATCCCTTGGAAGTACATAATAAATACAAACATATACATACATATTATATATATATATATATATGTTTGTTTATATACTATATATAATCAGAAACACCGTTCCTATATGAAATCTGTATATTTGTCTGTGTGTGCGTGTGTCTGTCGCATTTTTTAGAATATTCCAATTTTAACTTCAGATTCGGTTTCAGCATAAAAAAGTAGAATAAGAATGTTCAGGAACACCGTTCCTATCTCTGGAGCATGGTCAAAATGGCCGACAAATAAAAAAAAAAGAATTTTTATTTAAGATTCGAAAAGTAAATTAAAAAGTAGAATAGGAATGTCTTAAAAACCAATATCATATTCATTAAGGAACATGCGCAAAATGGTCGACAAAGTTTTAATAAAAATAATTAAATTGTTATACTCGTATAATTGCGAGCCAGGTGTTCCTCTGGCAATGCAAGCTTGCGCATTCTCAACTGGTTTCCTATGAAATACATACTTATAAAGTATTATGTATGTATGTATATCTTCACGTCAGGTCCCTTGCGTGGTAGGCAGAGAGAACCGAGCGCAATAAGACGCGGTCGTTCCGCAATTCGCTCGCTTCTGTAACATTCGAAGCTTTTTCATACACGCTCGCCGGTTCCTGGGGCTCCTGACATCACCTTCTGATAAAACACGACCAATTTGGTCACGGTAGGTTAGTCTCGGTCTTCCTCAGGTCCTACATCCTTCCACTTTCGCATTGTATATCTGTTTCGTCCTGCATTATTTCTACATGTCCGAACTAACGGAGCATGCCTTTTCTTATCTTAACACCGACACTCTTTCAGACCAACTCTTTCTTTCACGTCTTCATTACGAACGCGGTCAGCAAGCGTTATGCCACAAATTTTGCGCAATGCTCTCATCTCGACCGCATTTATTCTACTTTCATGCTCTCTCTGCCATAAGTTAGCGTTGGGATTAGCATTATATTTACAAAAAAAAAGGTGCAATTTGAACTAAATGGTGGCGGAAGCACACAAAGCAGGTTAGATCAAATTTGACTTTCGTAAAAAAACGTCTGAATCTATCTAGGACAGATAACCACTGATCCAATAATAGTTTTATGTATTTATCTTACCTTCACGCCAAGTCCCTGGCAGGGTGGGCAGACCCAAGTGCCACATGACTCGCTCCTTACACACCTTACTCGCTTTTTTAACATTTACAGTTCATTTTAAGCACTCTCGCCGGTTCCTCGGGCCTGACTTCACCTTCTGTTTAGCATTCCTTGGGTCTTACATCCTTCAACTTTCTCTTACATTTTTTCTACATGTCCGAACCACCGGAGCATGCCTCTTCTTAACACCGAAACTCATTTGCCTTGTAGACCAACCCTCTTTTTTAAACCTTCAAATTATTTTAATCATACAAAAGTAAGAATATTTCTTAACTTCACGCAAAATTCCATGCGGAGTAGGCAGCGAGCGCCACATGTCTGTCTGTCCTTACACACCTCACTCGCTTCTTTAACATTCATAGCTCTTCTCATGCAAACTTGCCGGTTTCTAAGAATATAACCTTACAAATATACGTATCCGACTGTACCCATTGTCTTTGTTGCATTTAAAGACAATTGCCTGACGATCAAACAACAATTAAGTTCATTTTCTTGGCTGAGTCGCTTGAAGGTCAATCTTCATGAACACAGAATTTATAGTCACCTACTGGGCGATAGGGCTCTGGCTTGAATTCCCTGCCGAGCTCTTTTTCCAGGGGACTACCGATTGAGAAATAATTGGGAAAATATGACCACTTATTAAGGTTGCGAATAGACAATTTCCTCCCTTTTTTGTACAGCGCCAGGAGGCGTGCAACTCCCAACTCACTCGCAGAAGCACTACCTGCAGGGAAGTTGTTATTTGGCTCCGGTTTTTCCGGTGGTGAAGGTATTATCTCAGTCGGGCTGTTTTGATGAGCTTTATCTTTTCCCTTTGTTGTCAGTGCTATTGAAATCAACTCACTTTTTTTTCTACGACGACGCATAGAAGCATACGGCCCACCTGATACAAAGCGGTTACCGTAGCCTATGAACGCTTGCAATACGTTAAGTATCACTCGCGCGATACCGTTAACACAGCTACTCCTAAGAACTCGTCTGCCCTTAGAAGGCCAAATTACTGCAGTCAGTTCCCATTACTTCATCTGCCCCACAGCCTTGAAATAGTCATGGGCGGTTCAATCTCGACGTTCGGCTCGAGCAGAGTCCGAAGATCGAAGCTCGCAAGCAACTTATAAGGGCGCAAGTTTCCACTGGCTGCATTATCTCTATAGAAAACAGCCGGAAGCGACGTCCTTTGTGACACCTGCATGTGGTGCACCCCGCAAGCTTTGCGCTCTGATGAAAGAGAGGTAGGGCGTGCCGAAGTGACTGCGGAAACAAGCAAATAACAACTACCTGGAGTGTTGTTAAGTTTTTGCGAGTGACTTGGAATTGAAATTTGGTATTCTTCAAAAAATGCGTACTACTGTGATTGTTTACCATCTGGCAGGCAGTATGCTTGATTGTCGCCTTAGTGGTATAAAAAAAGACTTAGGTTTAAAGTAAGTTCATGAAGAGCAGCCGTGTTAGCAGCAAAGGGTTTCTGGTCGAGAAGACTGTTGTACATTTGGGAACTGGTAGGGACCCAATAATTATAAAAAAGTTAAGCACTACCCTACTGCTCACTTTTTATGTGGACCAGCCGAGTGTAGTTTGTTTAATTTATTGTTTGTTGTTGATTTGTTGTAATATTAAAAATTTCTCGAGATAGACGAGAAACTCGAGCAATCTTGGTCGAGAATTCTCGTGCCTGAATAACCAGAGCGAGACTTTGTACAAAAGTGGTCTGCGTGTCTCACCTATTTCTACCGCCAAGCAGCTATATTTATATAGCTGTGTTCCGGTTTGAAGGGTGAGATATGGCAGAGAAATTACTGGGTACTGTGACGAAACAGCCTTAGGTCACAAGATTGGCAGCGCGCGAGTAACATCCCCGTGGTGTTGCGAGCGTCAGTAGGCTGCGGTGACCGTTTACCATCTAATCTTGTTTCCCTTTCTAGTTGTATAAAAATAAAATAGGTCGAGAAACCCTAAGCAAGAGTGATAAGCGTAAACGATACTCCTTGTATCGCAAGCGAATATACACGTGTCTTTAAGAAGGCGGGAAATGATATAAAGAAAATCTATTCGTGTGTCTGCGTCAAATGCGTGCGATGCGCGTGCGCACGCACCGCGCGACCAATGATGCAACACGAAATGTTTAACTGCACTCGCGCACGAAATGAGATCAGCTGATCTATCAAGGTTAGTGAAATGGTTGTGGAGTTAGGGAAACTACCAATAACTTGGATTTTGTGGTAGTATATGGCACAACTTGGCGAAACTTTACGTAAATGGCGCCACGTAGAAATGGAAAAATGAAAAAATTAAAGGACTTCCTTTTTTTATACAACATCGGGAGACAGACAAGCATACGGTCCATAGGGTTGCCACCTCTGATTAGTCTAAATCCGGGAGAAAAAAACCAGCGACTTTCCATAACTTGTTATTTTATTTTGAACTTATACTTTTCATTTGAACGTACAGACTCCATATCTGGCCTAACAAATAAAAAAAAACTCTTTGCAGTCCATTTTAAAATTGAAGAACGTTTGGATTTCTGCCTTGACATGTTCTTCATTTAAGCAGTTTCTTTCTTTGGTCCCTCCCGAGCGAGACGGGCGGCGGGGGGTGAGGTGAGCGAGGGAGGTTGAAAATGTGGACGCGAGCAACTGCGACGCACTGACCGACCAGCAGACCGCTGCCGCGCGTCTTCGTATGGTTTTTGTACTCTCTATCAATCCGTCAGCGTGCGCAAATTTGAAATTCCGGGAGAAATTTGTTTATTTGATTTTCCTTCCGGGAGCCGGGAGATTTAAATTTTCATTCTTGAATTCCTGGAGACTCCCGGAATTCCGGGAGAGGTGGGAACCCTAGGTCCACCTGATGTAAAGCGGTTACCGTAGCCTATAAAAGCTTGCAATATATTGAGTATCATTCGCGCGATTCCACCTCTGCTGCTAACACAGCAACTCCATAGGAGCTTACTGGTGAACACAACAACCCTCTAGGGAATTGTTATTTGGCTGCGGCTTTCCGTGAGGTGGAGTTACTACCCCAGATGGGCTGCTTTGATGCGCCCTACCTCTCTTAAAACACCCAGACCAAGACATACAGACATGTTCATGGACATAAATGTTTATCTTGTGTGGGAATCACGTGCGTTGGTGTCAAAGTTGCGTCGTTCACAACTGAGCCACCGAGTTCGTCTCGTCGACATAAGAAAACTCCAGATTTCCCTCTGATTGTGGAGGTCTAACGGCAGTCGTTACATGCCAAATACATTATCTTCGCCTTATTTATATAATCCTTACACTTAGATAGTAGACCCCTCCAATGGTAATGAAAATGGTTATTTTTTTATACCACAAAGGTGGCAAACAAGCATACTGCCTACCTGATGGTAAGCAGTTGCCGTAGCCTATGGACATTTACAACATCAGGGGTGTCACTCTTGGGTTGCCGACCCTGTAAGAACCTCTTCACGCCTATCTTGAAGAACCCCATACTGTAGTCCCTTAAGAAAACCTCGGTATAATGCTATAAAGAAGTATATTCAGTATTGAGGTGCGGTGTTAGTATACCATGGTCAGATACTCACTGGCGTGGTCATCGTCCAGCAGGTTGTGGTACCGGTGCTGTTTCTCGGGCGCGTCCAGCCTCATCATCACGACGTCGTCACCACATCGCGACTACCTGCACACACACACACAAACATTGGTCATCTTGTTCACAAGTACAACCTACTTGGATAACTCTTAGGACGTTATAAATCTCCGGTACGACCTAACTGATGTAGGTTCTCAGTAGCTTACTGGTAACCTCGATCACTCGCAGGAACACAACACAATATACGTTGATGGAGATTTAATTTGACTGCTGTTTTTTTGTGAAGTGGAGGTACTAAAATGTGCCCTATCTCTCTTAGTAATAAACTTATTTAATAATTATTTACGAGCTAGGTGGCACAGTCGTCAAAGACGCGGCTTTGACGTCAACGCTCGTGGGTTCGATTACCACACAGAACATACATTTGTGTGCATTAACATGTCTATTTGTCCCGGTCTGGTGTTTACAAGAGAGGTAGGGCGCATCAATACAGCCCGTCTGAGGAAGTATCTCCACCTCACAGAAAACCACAGCTAAATAACAACTCCCTGGAGGGTTAGTAGGTTTTAGAGTGAAGTCACCAGTAAGCATATAAGGAGTTTCTGCGTAAGCAGCAGAGGAGGCATCGCGCGAGTGAAACTTAATGTATTACAAGCGTTCATAGGCTACGGTAACCGCTTTACATCAGGTGGGCCGTATGGTTCCCGACTTTGTATAAAAAATATACACATATATTTACGAATACAATAACTCATTTTTATAATGTCGGCTAAACAGATAATTCTAAACAATATACGATGATAACCAAACATAGCCGTTTATCATATATGCCTATAAGGTAGATACACGGCCGCCGTCGCCATTGCTATGCTAATGAGCAGCTAATGAACAGATAGCGGTGAGTACAGGTCACGGTCCGCAGGTGTGACGATGGAGCACGAGTGGAGGACGCCTGCCTCGGTGCTGTGGAGGAGGTATGGACGAACCTCGTGCATAGATTGCTCATTGTGATGCTAATTACAATAAGGTATTCTTTACCTATGTACGAGATTACCTCATAAAAGCATTTTAGTTAAATATACTATACAAATAAATTTAGATATATATGTGTATACATATACTCATATCCCGTGAAAACAGTTTTTTCTTTTATCACAGCTTTTAAGTGTCGTATTGTGTTGTTCATTAGCCTTTTTTTGAAGTGACAACTTCTTATGAGAGATAACCGCTTCGTTACATAACGCGTTACGGCGCCAGTCTGCCTGGCTTCCCTTTCTCTCACGTATACGGCAGCGGATTAGTTATCACTTTTGTCCCGAGACGCACACGTTTTTTTTACGGGACAGGCCCACAACTCATACCCACCACTGTGTCTTCTGTGTAGCCAGAATTAACAACGGCGACCACCAAAAAGTCAATGAACAGTTAAGTTCATTGCTGTCCCGGAGGTTAAACTACAGCTGCCTTGGAACTCACAACAAATTTAATCAGAAGAAATTTTTAGGAGTAGGATGTTTTGGAATTGACTTACCTCTTGGCAAAGTGAGAGACAGCAATATGACAAATAAGGCATTTAAAAACCTCAGAAATGGCTAGTCAATTGAAGCTCAACTGCCGTGCACCACGGATTATCAAATATCTAACACTATTGGGACCTAAACTGTGAGTTGTTACCTAACACATCGATTCCAATAATATTGATTGCAGAACCGCCAAAACGCCTGGTAAATCTCCCTTGTTGCCACCAAATCAGACTAGCTCAGTAGCCTATCACCTTTCTCAAGAATTGGACTATCAAATGTGAAAAAAGAAATTCACAATAGCGAATGGAAGTTACCTCTCTTAAAAACACCCAGACCAAGACAAACAGACATGTTCATGCACACAAATGTTTATCATGTGTGGGAATCGAACCGACGAGCGTTGGTGTCAAAGCAGCGTAACAGCCCGTTTCACCACTGCGCCGATATACCTGGACTCTGTCATTGTGACAAAAAGTAACACAAGTTTGTTGTAAACATCAAAGAATGTTGTTTGTCGGGGCTCATCGTCACCTGACCTTCAGTTCACCTAATTATAATAGCTACCAATTTGTCAGCCATTTGCGAGTGGTTTAAAGCCTGAAAAGTAAGTTATTTATTAAGTTTTCTAGAAACATTCTGTGTTACGTTATTAGAACAGTGGACAGGATATTATCTTGGAACGATCGCCGTTTTTTATATATCATTTATCAAATAAGTATACAATCTGTAAAACCTTTTTTTTATACCACTAAGACGGCGAACCAAACGTACGGCCTGCCTGATGGTAAATGCCTGCTTCTTGCGTTGCCGACCCTGTAATAACCTACTCGCGCCTTACTTGAAGGACCCCATGATGTAGTGTTCCCTGGGAAAGCCTCGACAGGGAGCCCATTCGACAAATTTATCGAATCGAATAATCTTTGGAACCGCACAGTACGTGACCATTGCGGCTCCAGTGCATGAGGATGAACACCCGTCGGCGAGAGGAGCAATTGTAAAACGAGGCTGTTGGCATCATCTTGCCCAGTTCTCGGAACACAACCCGTTGTACAGTCAGTAGAACACACAAAAGGGAGGCAAGAAAATCTCCTTAAACTCAAGGACTCAATACCGGGTATGAGTTCAGGATCATCAAGGATCCTTACAGCTCGTCTTTGCGCCGAGTCACAAGGTCCTAAGTGGCATAAAGGTGCCCCCGCCCAAAGGTGCCTACAATACAACAGTGACATTTCTACTATAACATGAGTCTTTGCCAAGAGCTGAAGTACAGTTTTGCTCTGTTGAGCACACCAAGTTTCTTGGACGGCAGCTTGATCTTCTCTTCTAGATGACTTCGGTACCGAACATCGCTGGAGATCTCGACACCGAGAATCTCAAAGATCTTGGTAATGGTGAGTTACCAAATTTCATAATTCTAGGTCAACGGGTACCCTATAAGTTTTGATTCCCTTACGTCCCGTCAAGTTATGCGCCTAAACGAGGCATAAACAGCCGTATCTTTTGATTGCATTGACTTAGAAGATTTATTTTTTCACTGCTCGAAGGGATTACGGACTTGAGTATTTGATATTAATTTCAGCTTGATAGCCCATTCCTGAGAAAAAGGGCCTTGACAAACAGACGGACAACAAAGTAATCCTATAAGGGTTCCGTTTTTCCTTTCGAGCTACGGAATCCTAAAAGTATCTTAAACACTTGACATAAATGACCACGATGGACAGACAAACCAACAGCCAAAGTGCCTAATCAGTCCATTAGAAAATACGGAACCCAAAAAAAAACAACTATATATGACGTCAATCAAATACCCATTGACCCATACAATGATCGTTTCCTCATTAATTTGACCAATTGAACGCTGATTCGATCAATTGAATTGCCAAATAAAAATGCGATGAATCGACCACGCGGCGGTCAAAGCCCCGTATTATGAAATTATTTTGCAAGTGTTTTAACGACCTTTTAAATGGTTTATGATTCGTTTCGTAATGCAGTAGCATTGGTGCTTAATGAGTTATTGTTGTCGCGGCCTGCTATTTGTGACGGGCGTGAAACAGGAGACGCTCGAACGAGCCCGGCGGCGTTGCGTTCGTACCACTGTTTGTGGTACTGGTCGAGCAGTGGATAAAGAATCCATTAAATAGTTAATAGATTCAGGCGTTATTTTGCGAAAGTCAAATTTACATGCAATTTGATCTAACCTGGTTTGTGTGCATCCGCCACCAATTAGTTCATGCGGCCTAGCGCCGGCCGGCACCCACCCACTACTGTTAGTGTGTGCTACATACCGACGCTGCCATGGCTGCTCCGGTAGTCTCTGCCTCAGCTGGCCTGGTCGTAAGAAAAACATGCTACAAGCAGCTTGTAGCATGTTATTCTTACGATTAACGTCTATAACGCCTGATGATGCCTCGTGGAGAGGCGAAACACGTGTCGCAGCGACGACCAGGCCAGTCGTGGCAGCGACGGTGGTGGAGGGGGCATGCGGATTCTGTTCCAGATGGCGGACGACCGCAGCAGCCGAGGCAGAGACTACCGGAGCAGCCATGGCAGCGTCGGCATGTAGCACGCACTAACAGTAGTGGGTGGGTGCCGGCCGGCGCTAGGCCGCATGAACTAATTGGTGGCGGAAGCACACAAACCAGGTTAGATCAAATTGCATGTAAATAATCCATTAATCGGCTGGTCCCTGGTTCCAAGCCTGGTGTGGGAATGTGCCTACAAATCTGTGTTTTCGGATATATGTCATCATCACCATTATTCAGCCGAAGGACGTCCGTACGACCGATTTGGTCGCGACTCTTGGCCTTCCTCGGCTCCTACATCCTTCCACACTCGCATTGTACATCTGTTTCGTCATTTCATCATTACGAAATTGCCAATTGACCGAATGTTGTAATTAATGACAAATGGATATTGTGCTGTCATTTCCAATGGTCATTGCGCGGACGTGGTCACAACTCGAAGGTTGAAATACTGATCGCTTAATGTTGAACAATCGTGGATTGGGAGCCCGATGGCGTAGTTGCACGTGACATTCTAATCGAACACGCAGGTTAAGCAATGTCGACAGCAACCTGTCTGTGGATGGGTTTATATATCTCGAGTTTCTCCGTGCTTCGGAGGGCACGTTAAGCCGTCGGTCCCGGCTGTTGTCGATAGATGACAGTCGTTGAGCGAAGTCAGTGGCCCTCGGGCGGCTTGGAAACACTGGCCTCCGCCAATCCGCATTTGAGCAGCGTGGTGAGTATGCTCTAAACCCGTTGGGATGAGTAAGGGTTAATGTGGAATCGTGGATTGCAGGCCGACTTGATGGAAAATGGATACCGAAGCCAATGAATTACTCGCGCGATGCCGCCTCTGCTGCTGACACAGCAACTCCTTAAGAGCTTACTGGTGACCTCACTCACACGCAGGACTACAACAGCCGTCTGCGGTTTTCTGTGAGGTACTTCCCCAGTCGGGTTGCTTTGATGCGCCCTACCTCTCTTAAAAACACCCAGATCTAAACAAACAGACATGTTCATGCACACAAATGTTTTGACCTGTGTGGGAATCGAACCCACGAGCGTCGGTGTTAAAGTAGCGTTACTAACCCGCCGCCAAACTGGTCGAAGATTTATTTTTTAATACAATATAGAAATACATCCCACTTGATGCGAAATGCTTACAGTTGCATATGCTCCCTTGCGACATAAGAAGTATCGCACGCGCGTTACTACCTGCACTGGCAACACTACAGGAGCTCACCGGTAATATCACTCACTCGCAGAAACACAACATTTGTGATTTTGTCACATCGTGATTTTGCCAATTTCCGATTGTTCAATCAAATCATTCAAAGATTGATCAACCGACCGTTTCTGTCATATCAATACGACATATGAAATTAACTCGATAACATATAATTTAATAGTGTACCAGCGTTATCAGCTTATCAGACACGGTTATTGAATGTTATATACCTACGTATTTATTTACGTTATTACATGTTCATTTGTAAACAACTTGTACCTAGGTACACAAACTCCACGCAGCTCTACTGCGGATTGACGAAGACCAGCGTTTTCAAGCTGCCCGAAAGCCACTGACTTAGCTTATCGACTGTCATCTATTGACAACAACCAGGATCGATAGTTTAACGTACCCTACGAAGCTCGAGCTTGATAAACCCATCCACAGACACACTGCAGTCGACGTTGCGTAATCTGCGCATTTAGTTAGACACGCACAACGACGTCAAAGAGCTCTCCAACAGCAAAACTTAGTAGCGCCTAAATACCTAAGGGACTCGAGAGTATAAAAAATCGTTCTATCGCTTCTCCATCCGTTATTTTCTCCATGGCTAGATACACCTCTCTCTTTAAACTTGCTAACGTTGGGAAGCAAGCAAATGTATAGTCCAAGTGATGTAAATAGAGTTGTGTTTCTGCGAGTGAGTGAGGTTGACAACATAACATTGATATGCAGCAGAATCAGCGTCGAGGATAGCACAGTCTTTCTGGGCACTAACTTGAGCCTTTCTGGGCACCACCTTTGATGATATCGAAGCAGATGCCATTAAAAAATAGTCTTCGTCATTTTTTGTCAACAATCTGGCAATAAATTAGCGTTTGGCTGGGCGTACTATGGTAATTTTGGTAGACGACTCCGATGCCAGAACTAGGTCAAATCTAGACTGGCACCCAAGCTCTCACCTAACCCTCAATTGAAAACGCTCAACAGTTTTTAGGAACACCAGAAGATCACTAGGAAAACGGCCGTAGATGCGTATCAACGGTCTTGGATCAGGTCGTGACTTTCGCACTCTCCATCATTATTCCTTGGAGAGAAAGGAGGTTATAGCGATGAATCTGTGATTCGATGGTCTGATCTATGATTCTTTCTGGGCACCGGGTGGAACTAGCAGTCTGCCACGAAGACGGGACTTGTCCAGTGGAGAACTAAATAGCGAAAAGGCACGTCAGTGTCTGTACAGAACATAGCACCATTGCCGGTATGCTGTCTGGCTCATACGACTTGTAAATACCATGAAAGAGTCAACCGGATATCTCGCTGGGTGTTGGGATTTCCGCCATGGAGGGTGATCTATCATCAATGCCGAGTCAGGGGCAGAGAGATTACCCAGTAACTTGGCTTTCTCTTAAGCACTATAAGCTAAAATGTCATCCAGTTTCTCAGTAATAGCATGGACAACTGACAGAATTTTTCCTTAGCAGCTTTAACAAAACACCAGAAACACTCAGCGAGATAATTCGGAAGCTCAACGGTCTCATTTCAAAAAAAATTTGCTACTCTACTATAACTTCACGCCAAATCCCTTGCGGAGTAGGCAGAGAGAACCGAGCGCCACGTGACTCGATCCTTACATACCTCACTCGCTTCTTTAACATTCATTGCTCTTCTCATGCACGTACGCCGGTTTCTAGGGCTCCTGACGTCACCTTCCGATAGAACACGATCAATTTGGTCATGGTAGGCAAGTCAAATTTTGCTCTAGTTTAAAATTTGAAAAGCATTTAAGTAATACTTGCAGCTATCAGAAGTATCAGGGAATTTGGCACCCGTTTCTCAACTCTTTTATCGGCGACAACGTCAATCGATGTCGTCTTTGTACCGAGCTTGGGTCCCTTTTTACGTTTATGTTTTGTTAGTATATTACAAACAATAAATATAAATCTAAACAGGAAGGAACAGATAAACTTTTTGTCAGTTACATCACATGATTGTAAGCCGCAAGGACTGGCAAAGGACGGACGTCGATATGATTGACGTCGAAATATCACGACTTATTATCAAGTATTACTTATCTAAAAGTATTTTTGAGAAAGTGTCTCTTTCTTTGTGTGCATTGCGAGATAGTGTTATTGTAATGGAAACAAATGAAGATATCAGGACTTTGATAGATTTTTTTTTGTATACTACGTCGGGAGGCATACAAGCATACGGCCCACCTGATGTAAAGCGGGAACCGTAACCTATTAATGCTTGTGATATATTAAATATCACTCGCGCCTCCTCTGCTGCTTACACAGCAACTCCTTGGGAGCACACTTGTGACCTCACTCACACGCCGGAACACAACAACCCTCTGGGGCTAAGAAGTTGTCATTTGGCTACGGTTTTCTGTGACGTGGAGGTACATCCCCAGACGGGCTGCATTGATGCGCCCTACCTCTCTTAAAAAAATTGTTCTGAAGGAGTGTTTGTTTTGACGTGAATACGTCGTTAAATTGAATCCGGGGATATAATTGGGAGTTGTAGTAAAATATCTGTCGCTTCCGTCCAACTTTTTCTAATTACACCACTTGATAGCTGGAGAATAAAAAAAAATGTCACATTGACTGTGACACAGCGTGCGACGGGGGAAAAAGCGCCCCACCCATCCTTTTTGTACGGAACTTTCAAAACTATTGACCAATTAAAATTGAAATTTGATTAGACGAAAAGACTAAATTGTTTAATTTGGAATAAAATTACCATAACACGTAGCTTATCTCAAAAGCCATTGTAATATTCACAATACAATGTGACAAGGGTTGACAAGGACGAACAGTGTGTTGTCAGGCGGAGTCGCTTCAGGAAATGCAAATGTCAATGCAAATAGCCAGCACAACAACGTTAATGTGACCGGTGTTGACAACCCTACCAAATTGGCTGCGCGCGTAGGCTGCGTAGCCCCGTGCGTCGGCGCTTGCATTCAAGAAAAAAAAAACAAGCGTGACTCATTTTACAGGCAGTGTTCCGTACTTTAGCGATATTTGCAAATTTAAAAAGAAAAGTGGGTATAAATGTGATGTGACGTAATGCAATCAATTTTTACTTTTACCATTCTGTTGCGTCACCGTCATAAATAAAAAAAAGTCCTTGCATGAGCATTAGCGAGCACATGGCTGAGATTTTTTTATACTTTAATTGTGTTACACATTTCTCATTATTTTTTCTAATAATATACTTTATATACATTTTAATAAATAAAATGTTTTGTACCAGAGGGAGATTTTGTACAAAATTCATCTGCGTGGGTACCTCTATCTAACCTATTTCTACCGCCAAGCCGCTATTATTTATATATCTGTTTCGGTTTGAATAGTCAGATATGGCAGAGAAAATACTGGGTACTGTGACGAAACAGCCTTAGGTCACAAGATTGGCAGCGCGCGAGTAACATCCCCGTGGTGTGGCGAGCGTCAATATATAGATCAATAATAGATTGATAGAAATAAATAATTAATGTATAATTTTGATGTATCTGTAATAAATATTATCAGAACTTCGATTACTTCGATGGTGACTAATCGAACTTCGAACCTGTCAATATTAAGTCATTCGACCTTGTGTACTAATCACGTGTGGTCGCTTACCCTAACAATCTACGTGCAGTTTTCAACCTCAAGGTAATCGACGTCACAATTTTCGGAGGGCGAAAAAATATTTTTTGGAATTTAAAAGCACGCTTCGCTATTTCGTAGGTTTCCACAGCATGCCAAGAGATGCCGCGGGAACTTTCTAAGGTATCTACAGGCAAGCATCTTGTTTGCAATTAGTTATAAATATACTTATTTATTTAAATTTAAATATTTAAATTTAAATATTGTCGGACAAATTACACAGCGCCATCTAGCCCCAAAGTAAGCGAAGCTTGTGTTATGGGTACTAGACAACTGATAAACATACGTGAATACATTTCATTTTTTTGTAAATACATACTTATTATACATAGAAAATACCCAGACCAAGACAAACAGACATGTTCATGCACACAAATGTTTGTACTGTATGGGAATCGAACCCACGAGCGTTGGTGTCAAAGTAGCGTAACAACGCGCTTCACCACTGCGCCACCGAGCTCATCAATTTGTTAGTTAGGTTAATTAATATTTCATCTATCTATAATTTCACGCCAATCCCTTACGGGGTAGGCCGAGAGAACCGAGCGCCAAATGACTCGATCCTTACATACTTCACTCGCTTCTTTAACATTCATCGCTCTTCTCATGCACGCTCGCCGGTTTCTATCACCTTCTGATAGAACACGATCAATTTGCGCATGGTAGGTAAGTCCTTATTAATATATTACTAAATAATAAATAGTAGTTAATTAATAAATAAATCAGAGACATAATTATTACTCAACGAGCTCATGAAGAGGATATAATTTAGTTAGCTACAATCGGCGTGGCGAAAACAAGTTTTATGCAGCTGTATTTGAAAGTTGTCCCCATCTTCCAGCATACCACGGTCTCGTTCCAAATACTGGAACGTTCAATGAATAGCCTGCCTTTCCGCTTAACTTGTCAACTCACACATTCCAGACGCAATGGGTTTGTAATTAACATATGCTTCAGAGTAATTCGCGGGTTAACAGATTACTATGTTAAAATCTAGGTAAATCTAATCTACGACAATAAAAACACTCATTTTGTCCATTTTTTTAAATTATTATTTATTGAATCTTTTGTAAGTAGTATATAAATTAGGGATAAATTTAAGACTTTCCGTAAATGGTTCTAAATTTTCTTCTGGGGTCCTTAATTAATTCCACTATAAATCTTGCCTTTCCTTGTTTTATTTTTAAATTTATATCAACAGAATGGAAATGGTGCGTTTTCTCCCAAGTTACTCTACTGATTTCGCCCTTTAACCATTGGAGCAAACGACTCCTCTCTGGCTGGACAGACGATGGGGGCCAGCTATAGCTGAGTTTTGCATGTGTATCTTGTGTGTCCACTCTGGTCGGCAATGACAAACCGAAGATCCTGGACTTTTTGCACTCGTTACCCACGGTATGTTAACTCACCCACAGCTGCCCACAAACAAGCTGCCTTTACAGTATTATTTGATTTATATGATATGAAGCCACAAGGATATTGACAGTTTCTTGACAAGCTAATTTATAGTTATCTATTACTCATTTCGATACGGAATCCTAAAAAAAAAAATGCCGGCGCCAACTTTTTGTGATCTTACCTGTACGTTTCATCATTGAATATCTTTGTCCTTTTCCCTCCCTGTTTCGCTCATATCTATCTGTCCTGTTCTACATGCGCCACGGACAAAAAAGACTATGAATATAATGGACAGGTAATGGTTATAAAAACTGTACCATAGATATAATTAAAATACATAGTTTAAGAAGTCGATGATACGATTATTCTCTTTATACAACGTCGGCAGGCAAACAAGCATACTGCCCACCTGCTGTAAAGTGGTTACCGTAGCCTATGAGATGGGCACACTAAATATAGCTATCGAGAGTTTATGTTATTTTCAGATCCAATTGAGAACAGTAATAGTCCAGTGGATAAAGAATGGGCCTATTGACATACTGGACCCTGGTTCAAATCCCGACATGTACTACTGAATTCAGGTTTTAATTACCAGTAGCTCAGCGGTGAAGGAATCACCGTGGGGAAACCAGCACGTTCAAGAAATTATACTTCAAAAGACGTGTGACCTAAGAAAAGATTAGAAATTATGAAAGAAAAACCAGAGGGAGATTTTGTACAAAAGTCGTCTGCGTGGGTACCTCTGTCTCGCCTATTTCTACCGTCAGGCAGCTATATTTATATAGCTGTGTTCCGGATTGCAGGGTGAGATATGGTAGATAAATTATTGGGGTGACGAAACAGCCTTAGGTCACAAGATTGGCAGTTTTCTTCGCCAAATCCTTAGACTTAGGTAGCGGACCTCGCTAATTCTAATGGATTAGGAAACGGACTAACGCTAAGAAGAAGAAGACACTTAAAACTCTGTACGATACAAGATTCTCAAATAATCACCACTTGTTATACAAATTAGAAGCGAAGAAATCTAATAACATAGTCTCACGACACATCGAAAGGATAGACTATATGGTAGATAGATGGTAAGCGGTCACCGCAGTCTATTGACGCTCGCCACACCACGGGGATGTTACTCGCGCGCTGGCAATCTGTGACCTAAAGATGTTTCGTCTCAGTACCCAGTAATTTCTCTGCCATATCTCACCCTTCAAACCGGCACACAGCTATATAAATATATCTGCTTGGCGGTAGAAATAGGTGAGACAGAGGTACACACGCAGGCGACTTTTGTACAAAGTCTCCCTCTGGTTTTTCTTTCATAAGTTCTAATCATTTCTTAGTTAGTCTTTTGAAGTATAATTTCTTGAACGTGCGGGAAACTCACGGTGTATTCCTTCACCGCTGAGCTACTGGTAATTATTTGTATGTACATAAATCCGAAAACCTGAATTCAGTAGTACATGCCAGGATTTGAACCACTGACCAGTATGTCAATAGGCCCATTCTTTATCCACTGGACTATTACAGTTCTCAATTGGATCTAAAAATAACATTAACTCTCTATAGCTATATTTAGTGTGCCCATCTCATAGACTACGGTAACTATTTTACACCAGGTGGGCCTTATGGTTGTTTGCCTGCCGACGCCGATGTAGGTGAGACTGAGGTACCCACGCAGACGAGTTTTGTACAAAGTCTGGAGCCGTAATTATATAATAAAAGTGCACGAACAAACCGACAATGCAACCATCGTGTCCGATTGCGTCGTGGCTAAACATTTCAATTGATGACTTCTGTCACAAGGCGGACAATGGTCAATCAATCAATTAAGCGATATCAACGCAATTGAATCAGCCTGGACAATGGTCACTGGCCCAGTTAATTGTAAGCATGACACCGTTTCAGTTGCTATTGATATTTGTTTCGTTTCAGATAATTTTCAACATAAACATTTAATGGTGATCATATTGAAGATAAAGAAGGATGTAGGAGTTGAGGAAGGTCAAGACTTACCATGACCAAATTGGTCGTGCTTTATCAGAAGGTGATGTTAGGAGCTTCGTAAACGGGTGTGCGTGCATGAAAAAAGCTATGAATGTTAAAGAAACGTGAGGTGTGAAGAACCTTATGTTGCATTCGGTTCTCTCTGCCTAATAATGGTCGTGAAGTTACAGATAGATAGTATATTGAAGGGGTGCATTTTTTTTATACGTCAGGAGGCATGTAAGCTTACGGTCTACATGGGGTAAAGGTTACTGAAGCCTATGAACGCTTGACATTAAATATCACTCGCACTCGATGCAATCTCTGCTGCTAATACAGCAACTACTACTGGTGACCTCACTCACTCGCAGGAACACAACAACCCTTCACGTCGACCGTTACTCATCCCACTGCAGGGATACGGGTCTACCTTCAACCGAAGGGGTTTAGAGCATACTCCACCACGCTGCTCAAATACGGATTGACGGAGGGCAGTGTTTTCAAGCCGCCCGAGGGCCACTGACTTAG
This sequence comes from Pyralis farinalis, assembly GCA_947507595.1. Lineage (NCBI taxonomy): Eukaryota > Metazoa > Arthropoda > Insecta > Lepidoptera > Pyralidae > Pyralis > Pyralis farinalis. The sequence continues at coordinate 2,119,095 of OX382275.1, forward strand.
CCTAACGACTGTCATCTATCGACAACAGCCGGGACCGACGGCTTCACGTGCCCTCCGAACACGGGGAAACTCGAGATAGATAAACCCATCCATAGACAGGTTGCGGCTGACGTTGCTTAACCTGCGTGTTTGGTTAGAATGACACGCGCAATGACGCCATCGAGATATGAGTTTATTTACTACGAAAAATTATGTCGTCAGATATCCATAGGTTCCTTTAGGGTATTCCTCAAACTGAATGATTTTAGTCGCGAATACTGGATGAAAAGTAATCTTAGTTTGATAAGAGAAGCCTTAAATGCTTCGTTTATTATTAATCGGTATTAATACTATCGAGCTCTCAAACCTCCATAGGGTTATTATTCGTCTCCGGTTTTGTGTAATATGGATGTACTTCCCCAGACTTTGATGCGCCCTAACTTGATAACCAGTGAGATTGACTAAGTTTTGGACAATTTTGAACCATTTTACCTTAAAACATTTCAACATATACACCTTACGCTAGTATGCTTATATACCAACCACATCATCTTTGATTTCATCATGTTATATGCTATTACAGCATCGACTATGTAGGTGTTACATATATATTTATATAATAGCAGTTAGTTAAGTCAATATTAACTTTCATACGTGTTACAAAGAACTTTACAGCCTCTGGTGCTATGTAACTTGCCCTCTCCGAGAACTCTTTTATCGGCGACACCGACTTCTTTCTGTTAGTGGGTTCCAAAAAGATGTTATAAAAAACCAGTTGAGAATGCGCAAGCTTGCATTGTAAGAGGAACACCCGGCTCTCAATTATATGTATAACAATTCATTTTTTTTTTTTAATTTGTCGGCTATTTACACCATGTTCCTTAAGAGATAGGAACGATGTTCCTGAACATTCCTATTCTACTTTTTTATGCTGAATCAGTATCTGAATTCAAAATTCCACAGTCGACAGACAGTCGCGACAGTCACACGCACACACATACACACTCACAGACAGACACAGGCACACACAGGCACAAACAGGCAAACATATAGATTTCATATAGGAACGATGTTCCTGAAAACAACTTTATTTAGAGATAAAAGTTATATAATTTTCACAGATTATTACTATTTACTACTTGTACAATTTCTACTTGGTGTATATCGCATTATTCCGCGACTCCAGCTCAAGGGCGTAGGGAGGTCCGAGTTAAATGGCTCTATTCTGTCAGCGAAGCTAACTGTCCAGACCGGCGCGCGGCGGGCAGAAGTCAGGTCCTTAGCTGAGCAGCAGTTTGGCTAGTCAGAATAACGATTGACTTGTATTGGAGATTGTCTGGATTATATAGGCATAATATTGCTGATCTGTTACTTCCAATACTGTAATTATATTGAAGATAGCAACCTAAGCTAAATATAATGCTTATACAGGGATCTAACATTTCGTACATGCTTTTAGTCGCGACGGTTACGGAGACGATATTTGCGTTTGGAGTGTTTGTGTGAAATGACTATGCCGATTTTGAAACGGTTTTTTGCTTTGTATAAGTCTCATCCTTGAGCAAGTTCTTAGTTCAGTTTTTATGTTGTTGATCGCCTGGGGGCGCTCCAATATTTATGTTTGTACAACACGGTTGACTCTATTTATATATATAACCGGCCTTGATCAACAGGTTCTCGGTTCGAATCAGGATTCGCACCACTAAGTTAGTGTTATCAGATTTATGTACATATTTGTAATTATCCCTTGCTCGGTGGTGAAGGAAAACATCGCGAGGAAATCCGCACGTCCAGGTAATTATATTTCGATAGACCTGTGACCTAACCTAAGGTAGGTTTGGTTTCCAGGGTCAGGGTTGTGGAGGTCTGACAGCAACCGCTCCATATAAAAATCAGTATCATCGCCAAATCCTTAGTCTTAGGTGGTGGACAACGCCAGACCAGACCTAATGGAAATCTCATCAGATATTGTTTCCGATTATAATCAAGATACTGACTTAGACAATTGAGTGAGGTCTCCATTCAACTTGTATGAAGGTTTGTTAGCGTAGCTCGGTTTCTCTGCACTGTGGAAGTACCAGGTTGAGCCACGAAGATAGACATTAAAAGAGGTAGGGCATCCAATCACTTACGGCACTTACCAAAACGTATAGTGATTTAGTGTCTAAATATCTCAGCATTTCAGCCTATTGAACAATTGAAGAATATTTTAACTAAGCTGATAATATACGAAATACTTCACCCTGACCAGTAGAGGTGAGTTTATTCACCACGAAAAATTATGTCGTCTGGTTCCTTTATGGTTTTCCTCAAACTTTGAAAAATTATGGTCGAATTGAGGCGAACTATGGATGAAAAGAAATCTTAGTTTGATAAGAGAAGCCGCAAATCCTTTGATTCTCTTCGATTCGAACGAAGAGGGTGAGGTGTGTAAGGATCGAGTCACGTGGCGCTCGGTTCTCACTGCCTACCCCGCAAGGGATTTGGAGTGAAGTTATAGGTAGATAGGTATTGTACAAAATCTGCATTTCAGCGCTCTCTGTCCGTCTGTGTATAATTTATAACATTTAAGAGGGGGCATGTGGTTAAGAGGGGGCATAAAGCTAAGTGGCGCCCTCATTTTGTTTTCATTAATAACTCTGAATTTAAGATCAATTCGAAAAAAACTCCCAATACAGGCACTGTAGAACCATATTTGTTTTTTTTAAACATACTCGTATCTTGTATTTATTATCTATGTACAAGTAACCAAAATTTTAATTATTGCTTATCGTGGCCTCTTATAGTAATAATCAAAATCATGTCTAATTTTATATAAATAATATATTTAAAAAAACAAATATGTTTCTACAGTGCCAGAATTGAGCGAGTTTTTAGAGTTGGTCTTAATTCAGCGTTATTAATAAAAACAAAATGAGGGCGCCACTTGCCTTATGCCCCCTCTTAACCACATGCCTACGTTGCACTTTGACATGAAATTAAATGTCTCATGGTATTGACGTCTGTAATTGCATTCCAATAAACATCATGGCGCCTACAACTTGATCGACGCTTTTAATTTTAAATCAATATAATATTCACCATCCTTCTTCACAATACATCCCCATCACTCAGGTACGAATGAATACCTTCAAGGCTTTCTTTATTACAATCCAAACAAGTATCGCTGATAAAATCGCCGTTTTAATAACCACACGTGAGAAATAACAGTCATTGTATGCAGATACGACAGACTCAGATGGCGAAAGTAGATCCCCGGGGCCCCCGGCGCGGGAATCGAACCGGCAAGCCTTTCTACCACTGCGGCGCGGTAACACACACCTCTCTAATTGGAAGATTCGATGCTAATTCATTAGTGCATTGCGATTATTTGACAGAGAAATTTGGAGCGGTTTTTATTTGGACTTGCAGGTAAAATTCTAGTCGATGTGGTTGATGATGAGTACAAGCGCTATGCTTGATTTTTTTTATACAACTAGATTGACAAACAAGCATGCGGCCCACAGTAGATGGTAAGCGGTAAACGAAGTCATTTGACGCTCATAACAACACGGGGATGTTACTCGCGCGCTGCCAATCTTGTGACCTAAGGCTGTTTCGTCACAGTACCCAGTAATTTCTCTGCCATATCTCACCCTTCAAACCGGAACTCAGCTATATAAATATATCTGCTTGGCGGTAGAAATAGGTGAGACAGAGGTACCCACGCATACGACTTTTGTACAGAGTCTCTCTGGTAAAGTGATTTGGTCAATGGTTAGTAAAGATACTTTGATACCAACGCTCGTGGCTTCGATTTTCACCCAGACAAACATTTGTGTGCATGAACATGTCTGTTTGTCTTGGTCTGGATGTTTTAACAGAGGTAGGGCGCTTCATAGCAGCCCCTTTGGGAAACTACCTTAACCTCACAGAAAACTTTGTTGTGTTCCTGCGTGTGAGTGAGGTCACCAGTAAGCTCTTATGGAGTTGCTTTGTTAACAGCAGAGGTGGTATCGTGTGAGTGATACCTAATTCCTCGCGCGTTGACAGCTCCACTACTAACACAGCGACTCATAAGGACCTTACTGGTTTTAGTTAAATGTGATCAACGTATCTAACTAGTAATTTTAACCTCATACTGTCCCTATTGATAGAAACGAGATTGTCAACCATCCGTTGCTGCCCTGGCTACACTGGTCATCTCTTGACACTGGATCTGAGACAGAGACGACTGGAACAGCAACGACAGGCATCTACTAACGGTAGTAGGTTGGTATCGGCCGGCTCGTATGCATGAACTAACTGGTGGCACACAAAGTAGTTGCAAGAAATTATCTATACATTTGACTGGGTAACACTTAATCTATAAACTGGGTAATTTAAGACTTCATAACTGATGATTCAACCGAGGTCCAACTGTGAATCAGTAGTTCCCAAATCAGAACGCAACCACGATACGGGTCATGATGACGAGGTCAGTATGACGCAAGGTATGCCAGTTACTTCATGAACATGCTTTAATACGGCCTACCTAACGTAAAGTAGTTACTGTAGCCGATGAACGCTTGTAATACAGGTTGGATTCCCACACAGGACAATATATATAAAATACGCGATATTTCCGTTAAAAATTGTTTAATTCAATGTATAACAATCGCGAAAACCTAAGACAATACTATGTCTGTTTGTCTTGATCTGAAAGTTTTTGGGAGATGTACTGCATCAATGCAGCCCTTCTGGGGAAGTACCTCCACCTCACAGAAAAACCGCAGCAAATAAGAACTACCTAGAGGGTTGTTGTGTTCCTGTGTGTGAGCGAGGTCACCAGTAAGCTCCTAAGGAGTTGCTGTGTTAGCGGGAGAGGTGGCCACCGTTCATTACATATTTAAATATGGAATTTGGACTTCTGAAATCTTTTTTAGGGTTCCGTACCCAAAGGGTAAAACGGAACCCTATTACTGAGGCTCCGCTGTCCGTCCGTCCGTCCGTCTGTCACCAGTCTGTATCTCATGAACGGTGATAGATAGACAGTTGAAATTTTCACAGATGATGTATTTCTGTTGCCGCTATAACAACAAATACTAAAAAATAGAATAAAATAAATATTTAAGGGGGCTCCCATACAACAAACGTGATTTTTTTGCTCATTTTTGCTCGATATTGATAACGGCAACAGGTAGACGCTTGAAATATTCACAGAATATTTAGTTATATATTCACTTTAAGAACAAATAATTAAATTAAAATAAAACAAATATTTAAGGGGGGCTCCCATACAACAAACGTGATTTTTTTGCCGTTTTTATAAATAGTGGTACGGAACCCTTCGTGCGCGAGTCCGACTCGCACTTGGCCGATTTTTATTTATCCACTAGCCAGTATTAAAAATCTGCAAATGACCTAATTAACAGGCCGTACGCACACGTTTCCACCGTGTATACCTCCGCTGCTATTCCCACATCCGACGAGGCATGTTACACAAACCGCTTCATGTTCCGGCGTCGACAACTTTCATATTTTGTAATTGATAGTTGCGAGTGGCCATCTGTGCAATTATGTAAAAAGATTGATCGAGTTGTGTTACACATGATGTTGTAATGATAATGAATCCCTCACGAGTCGAGTGACGTCTGATAAGGAATGCCGTGGCCAGCGGTGTACCAACAATTTGTTCACGGGAACTAGTGGCGGCCAACACCCACACGGGATGGACGGGGCCGCTACCTAAACCTGAGGATGTGGCGAAGAAACTGATTTTTACATGGACAGAGAACCCAAAGGGAAAACCAGTCTTTCGAAATATAGTTTTTTGGAGTAAAGCTTCTCTACGCACGCTCGACTTGGGGAGTAAGCTGGTGAATGCGTGACGAGAGCGTTACGAAAAGTGTGATCGAGCGAGGCGAACGGAAGTTGAGAGGAAGATAATAAGTTAGTGAAGATAGAAAGAGAGAGAGTTACATTTCGTATGTTGCAGGGGCAAGAGAGAGAGGTGCGAGCACACATTTTCTTTCTCTCTTTCTCTCATAGCGAGTTAAGTTTCGTACATGTAAGACACAGTGCAGGCCTGTTGTCTGTATCACACTGTGGAGCTAAAGAAGTTTTACTTCAGTCGTGTGGTTCTAAAGCACACTCGTTTTTTTTAATTTGGATTTGTAAGTTTCCTCTCGATGTTTTCCTTCATCGCCGAGCAACTGATACCTAGTTACAAATATATAAATCTGAAAACACTAATTTAGTGCCACGCCAAGATTCGAACCGGGGCCAGTTGGTCAATTGGTTGATTCTTTATCCACTGGGCTACCACAACACCCACTCACTACCGTTAGTAAATGCATGGCTTCGCTGTCACAGGTATTCTGGTCGTCTGCAACTGACTGCCATTTGTTACAAACCGTATGTACCCGCCACAGTTGTTGGCCTGGCTGTTCTGGTCATTTCTCCAGGAGTTGTAAGATGTTAGTCGTAGGAAGCGCACGTTTAGAGCAGTGATAGCTTAGTGGATAAAGAACCGTCTACTGATCAACAGGTACCCGGATCGAATTCTCGCGTATACCACTAAATTTGTGTTTTTGAATATCTGCACGTACAAGAAATTATATTTTGAAAGACCTTACCTAAGAATGATCTGGTTTTCCCTTTGGGTTGCAGAGGTCTGACGGCATTCGCTCCATGTAAAAATCACTCATGCATGCATGCAAAAATCTTCGCCAAATCCTTAGGCTTCGGTAGCGGACCCCCAAAGTTAATGTATTAGGAAACGGGATAACGCTAAGAAAGGAAAAGTCAGTTACAATTGAGCCTGCCTACCGCTGCCGTATGCGTGAGAGAAAGGGAAGCCAGACAGACTGGCGCCGTAACGCGTTACGTAACGAAGCGGTTTACCCTCCCAATCACTTCAAAAATATATTTCGTTAATCAAGGACAAGTTGCCGTCATTGATTGTATCTGATAACAAAGAGATGTATATGATAAGGCGGGATAATCAATTTTTCTCAAAAAATATACAAATGGCGAATTCTTATAATCTCGATAAGTTTGTCATTCTCGATTATTATTATCGTACAGATAAAAATAATTTCACCGAAACGATGACGGAACCTCGATGGACTTCGACAAATTGAATAGAAGAAAATATTTAAGGTTTATAAAAAAAATATATAAAAAGCATATGAAATTTTTCCTTCACCATCCTTTTCTTGTTTGAGAAAAGTTCTATACGTGCCTCGGTCGAGTATTTTTTTTATACTACGTCGGGAGGCATACAAGCATACGGCCCACCTGATATAAAGCGGGTACCGTAGCCTATTAACGCTTGCGATATATTAAGTATCACTCGCGCGATGCCTCCTCTGCGGCTAACACAGCAACTATTTAGGAGCATACTGGTGACCTCACTCACACACAGGAATACAACAACCCTCTAGGGAGTTGTTATTTGCTGCGGTTTTCTGTGAGGTGGAGGTACTTCCCCAGACGGACTGCTTTGATTCACCCTACCTCTTTTAAGATAGCCAGATCAAGACAAACATACATGTTCATGCATACAAATATTAGTCCTGTGTGAGAATCGAACCCATGACCGTTAGTGTCAAAGTACCACCGAGCTCGTCAATGAATTCAAATAGGGAATTTATACGCATGTATGCCACCCGGGAGGCATACAAAAATATTTGTCAAACAGACCGTCTGTCGTCCACGAGTTATCAACGTGGCCGATAAGATAAATCGCCAACCGATAGATAATGACAAACAATCTGCGTCACCCACTTCCTGATGAACCACGAGGAGTTTGGTATTTACAACCTGTACTATTTGTTGATAACAAATCTATTTTAATATCGGTATACACCTCAAAGTATTCCGTTCGCCGTCGTTTGTGGATAGAAAAAAAAAACATCTTTATAACTTCACACCACATCTCTAGCAGAGTAGCTCACTCGCCTATTTAACATTCATTGCTCTTCTCATGACGCCGGCTTCTAAGGCTCTTGACATCACCTTCTGATAGAACACGACCAATTTGGTCATGCTAAGTCTTGGCCTTCCTCGGCTCCTACATCCTTCCACTTTTGCGTTGTATATCTGCTTCGTCATTCTTTCATCCTGCATTCTTTCTACATGTCCGAACCAACAGAGCATGCCTCTTTTTATTTTTAACACCGACGCGATCTTTTAGAGCAAAAGATTAAATTAGCTTTTTACACCTTAAAGAATTCCGTTCACCGTGGTTTGTAGATAATTATAATTTGGCAAATTAGCTTTCTTCGTTAATAATATAAAGAAATATTATTAAATTAGCTTTTAGACTTCGCTCCGGACACATGGCATCAGCAAAATTTGCATTTTTAATGAAGAAAACAGATTTGTTAAATTGTAGTACGTGCGGAACCATGCACTTCGCTTGCAGTTGGAATGTGTACCTAATGAAAGAGAAAGAAATTTATTGACAAACACTCTCTTTTTTTAAGAGAGGTAGGGCGCATCACAGCATCCCGTCTGGGGAAGTACCTCCACTTCACTCCAAAATCGCAGCCAAATAACAACTCCGTAGAGAATTGTTGTGTTCCTGTGTGAGTGGTCACCAGTGTCGGTATTATGTATAATAATGTTGAGGGTAAGCAGATAGTGATAAGTAAATATCATGAGAATAAATCAGTCTTGATCCAGCACTGGTGTTTGATTGTACTGCCACTTTGACATGGCGCAGTCGGTTTACATCATAATTTAAAAATAAGTTAACTAAGAGAAATATAATTAGTACATTACAAAATAAGTGCGTCGTGTTTATAAAAAACGTTAAGCCTGTTATTGGATGTGTACGGCTTGTGACCTAGAAGGACAATGGAGACCGCGTTGCCCCCTCCGCCGCCATTTGCGTTCGTACATAATTTGGAAAATGTTACGTCAGGAAACATCTCCAAGGACTGGGAGAAATGGAAAAAATCCTTTCTTATATATTATGATGCGTGTGAGCTTTGGAAGAAAAATGCTAAAGTGCAAATAAGTATTTTTCTACACCTAATCGGGGAACAATGCCGTGAAGTACATGACCAATTCATGGAAACTTTTTTAAATGTAACCAGTTTAATCCAACGTTTTGATGATTTTTTCGTGCAGAAGAAAAATTTAACCGTACAAAGGCATCGCTTTTTCACTCGAGACCAACTAGAGGATGAATCTATCGAACAATATTCATTTGAATTGCGGAAACTGGCAGCGAATTGCGAATTTAAGGACCTTTGCGATGATTTGATACGAGATCGATTAATTTGTGGAATAAAAGAAAATGCATTGAGAGAAAGACTGCTGCGTGAACCGGATTTGACATTACAAAAATCTTTGGATATCTGTAACGTTGCACAGTTGTCAAAAATACATGCCGGGACGATCAAGAAGGAATGTGCGGAGCATCGTAACTTCTCTATTGAAAGTAGCAGTAATCATGTACCATACAGACATCGTGAGGAAGAACGTGGAGTTAATCAAACAACACGCGGCTGGAGTCAACGGCCGAGTCGTGGACGCGGCATGAATCGGGGACCATTCCAACCAGCGCCATCACGCCGCCCGTCGCAGCCGCCGCCGGGAACTTCGTTTAGAGACAAATCAAAACAAACGCGCCGCATAGAAGATTGTATGAAATGTGGCATGAAACATACCAATGCATTTAGATGCCCCGCGTTCGGAAAAAAATGTTTGAAATGCAATAAACTGAATCATTTTTCGAGAGTATGTTTTCGAAATATTTACGAGATGCAAGTTCAAGACGATATCCCCGACCAGGTAATTTATTATTTTAATAATTGCAATAATAGTTGGTCAGTCGGTTTAATTATTAATAATTCAAAAATTTCGTTCAAAATCGATACGGGCGCTGACGTAAATGTGCTGCCCCGTAGTTTCTTAAAACAAGTAGGTATTCATGAAAGTGAACTTATTAAGACGTCTATTAAGTTGCGGGGTTATTCTGGCGGTGACATTATAGTCATAGGCAGGTGTAATTTAAAAATTAAATACAAACAAAACGAGTACATTTTAGACTTTTTAATAGCTGATGTTAGTTCTCCTCCAATTTTAGGCCGAGAATCATGCCAAGAATTAAATTTAATAAAATTAACTTTTGCCATAGACCGAATAGATAATAACTGCAACAACCAAATATTTCATGAATACTCTGATGTGTTTGAGGGAATAGGTTGTATGCCAGGAGTTTATAAAATAGGTATAAATGAAACAATAAGGCCTGTTGTGCATCCTCCTAGAAAATTACCAGTAGCACTTAGAGAAAGCGTAAAAAAAAAATTGGATGAAATGGAAAACAATAAAATAATTGCAAAAGTAGAAGGTCCAACCGATTGGGTGAATAGTATGACTGTAGTGAAAAAAGCAAACGGTGATCTCCGCATATGCTTAGATCCAAAAGATTTGAATAAGGCTATCAAAAGAGAGCATTTTAGTTTACCTACCTTGGATGAAATAACGGTTAAGCTAGCCGGTGCAAAATATTTTAGTACTATTGATGCCAAAAATGGATTCTGGCAACAGAAATTACACACTGACAGTACGAACTTATGTACTTTTAATACAGCCTTTGGAAGGTATAAATTCTTGCGTTTACCGTACGGCATAACTTCAGCTTCGGAAATATTTCATAAAAAAATGTCGGGGCACTTCGATGACATCCAAGGAGTATGTCTTTTTATTGACGATTTATTAATTTTCGCAAAATCAAAGCAGGAACATGACAAAAGATTAAAGCTAGTATTAGACCGATGTCGCGCGATAAACCTAAAATTAAATAAACAAAAATGCAAAATTGGTCTGAAGGAAATAACATATTTAGGACACAAAATTACTTCAGCAGGAATTCACCCAGACGAATCGCATACATCCGCGATTTTAAAAATGCAAAAGCCCACGTGTACTAAAGAGCTAGAGAGATTCCTTGGTTTAGTTAATTATGTAGGTAAATTCGTTCCTAATTTATCAGAAAAAACATATGTGCTGAGGCAATTATTAAAAAAAGATGTGGAATGGCATTGGTTGTCGTCCCATCAAAAATCGTTTGAGTCTTTAAAGCAATCGTTAACTTGTATACCTGTTCTACAATATTATGCTTTAGACAAACCGATAACAATATCAGTAGATTCTAGTAAAAATGGACTGGGAGCATGTTTGTTGCAGAATAACCTCCCCGTAAGTTATGCCTCAAGGTCGCTTACGAAGGCTGAACAAAATTACGCGCAAATAGAAAAGGAACTCCTAGCTTGTGTTTACGCATGTGAAAAATTCTATACATATATTTATGGTAGAAATGATGTCGTAATTGAAACCGATCATAAACCCCTCGTCAGCATCATTAAAAAGCCAATATCCAGTGCCCCTGCGAGGTTACAAAGAATGTTGTTACGTTTACAACTATACTCATTCCAATTAGTATACAAGCCAGGTAAATATTTATTTATTGCGGATACATTATCTCGCGCGCCTGTACCGGCTTCACACAATGAGCGGCAGTCACACCAGTATGATCATTTCGACGCGCAAGCGCAAGTGTGTGCTGTCACTGTATGCAACCCGCTCACAGATACTCACTTCACGCGACTACAAAAAGAAACGTATATCGATAATGAGTTACAATCAGTTATTAGATATATCAAGGAGGGTTGGCCAGAGCATAAACAACAAGTATGTGAAGAAGGGAAACCTTTCTGGTGTCATAGACACGATTTATCTACATCGTATAACATCGTGTGGAAAGGAGATCGCGTAGTAATACCCAAAAGCATGCGTAACGAAATGCTTACAAAGATACACATCGGCCATTTAGGTTTGGAAAAGTGTAAGTTGAGGGCGCGTGATACTATGTTTTGGCCTAATTTAAATAGTCAGCTACAAGATTATATTGGTAGGTGTAAAGTTTGCTTGATGCATAAGAATGAAAATAGAAAAGAAAGTATGATTTCACATGATATTCCGAATAGAGCGTGGTCTAAAGTAGGAACGGATACTTTTCACTTCAACGGACGGGTATACTTATTGATCATTGATTATTACAGTAAATACATTGAAGTCGTAAAACTTCAAGATTTAACATCTGAAGAAGTAATCAGCCAATTAAAAATAATATTCTCCAGATTGGGAATTCCTGATTTGATCGTATCTGATAATGGCCCGGAATATAGCTCATATGCTTTCAAAAATTTCGCGCACCAATGGTGTTTTCGTCATGTAACGTCATCACCATACTATCCCCAGTCAAATGGTCAAGCAGAACGATCAGTACAAATAATTAAAAACATGTTAAAGAAAACACTGCACGACAAAACTGACTTCACATTAGCATTACTTGAGTATTTAAATACGCCTATAAATAATGGAATAGCTTCACCTGCAGAGCTAATAAATAATCGAAAATTGAGAAGTATTGTTCCATGTTCTCCGAAATTATTGAAGCCCAAAGTTCAAAAAAATATATGGAAGGAACTCAGTTTGCGACAAGATATGCAAAAATTATATTATGACAGAGGAGCTAGGGAATTACTGCCTTTATCGAAGGGTCAAAATGTCATGGTCAGGATCAACAAACGGTGGGTTAAGGGTATCATTAACGCTATAGTAGGAATTCGTTCTTATAGTATTAAGTTATTTAATGGAGGTATGGTAATTAGAAATCGACGACATTTAATATTGGACAAAAATTTGCATTTATCACGAAGCTCCATAACACAGGAATCTAGTGAACAGTCATATATTCCATATGAGAATGTCACCGCACAGTGTGAACCCGCACACAGCAGTAGTCCTGCTAGTATTTTAGACAAACCTGACCCTTATGTTACTCGTTTTGGCAGGACAGTGATTCGGCCTGATCGGTGGATGCACGTCTCGTCGTAGGTATGATTTCAAACATTTTTTTTGTATCTAATTAGAAGAAATATACTGCCTGTAATTGTAACATGAGTTATGAAAATATGCTTATATCATTCTATAATTTTATCTACACACTAATTACATTTGTGTATAATTTTAGAACAACATCGAATTAAATTTTAATATAATCAATGTTATATAGAAGTAATTAATAATGAGGACTTCACAATGTAGCATTAATTAAAATAATGCTTATATTACATTTCAAATAATAATAATAATAATAATAGTGATGTTGATTTTTACATATTCATAATTATAGGCATGTCATAATTTAATATAAGGTAATACATCATGAAAATGAGGTATTGTTAAAGAATGGATGAAATAATAAACAATAACAATCTAGAACTTAATATACCTATATTGTACCATACGCACGCACACATAATCGACCTAATTTTATCTACAGGTAATTAATTAATTATAATGTATTAAAAACACAATTGTGAAATTTAAATACTATAATATAATACTTCATTACATTAATATTTCTAATAATTCTAGTAATAGTACATTAATATTTCTGAAACGAAATATATATTGTAATGCATTCTAATTAATGTAATAAGATTATTTATACTCTAAAATTAAGCATGTACATTTTGGAAAACATCTGTTTTGTATAAGTCCTCTACTTTTTTTATAAGGGGGTTGTCGGTATTATGTATAATAATGTTGAGGGTAAGCAGATAGTGATAAGTAAATATCATGAGAATAAATCAGTCTTGATCCAGCACTGGTGTTTGATTGTACTGCCACTTTGACAACCAGTAAGCTCCTAAGGAGTTGCTGTGTTAGCAGTAGAGGAGGCATCGCGCGAGTGATACTTAATGTACTAGCGTTCATAGGCTACGGTACCCGCTTTACATCAGGTGGTTCGAATGCTTGTATGCCTTCCGATGTAGTATAAAAAAAATAATAAAAAATGAAAATCTTGTCAAAATCGATGCAGCCGTTTCGTAGGTAATCCCAAACGAATAGACAAAAACAAAAAAAAAATTTGCTAAAAGTATCATATACGTTCTAATACATTACTGTACCAGAGGGAGACTTTGTACAAAAGTCGTGTCTCTCTCGCCTATTTCTACCGCTATATTTATACAGCTCAGAACTGCAGAAATTACGCGATGAAAGTTTCCACCTAGTCCATTGCTCCTTGCGTCGTGATTTAAACGCATTTAAACGTAACGTAAACAGTATTGGACGCGACACAACTCTCAGTCGAATTATGTCTGCTGGTGCGTCGCTGCCCTAAGACAGAGCGTGAGAATTAGGTACAGGCCACGTTCCGATATTATCTGCTTTGATCTAACAACGATTTCTCATCCCATCGCGGCGTGGGATGACACATGCAGGTCTGAACTACGAGTATATCCACGGATTCGTAAATTTGCCTATTTGTAATTTTTTTTCTGTTTTGTCTGTCAGAAAAGGATGTCTGTCAATATATACTCCTCATCTTTTGGTGATCGCTCACAGGAACGCACAACGTCGGAAGGCATACAAGCACACGATCCTCCTGATGGAAAACGGGTACCGTAGACTATGAACACTCGCTATACATTAAGTATCACTCGCGCGATGCCACCTCTGCTGCAGCAACTCCTTAGGAGCTTACTGGAGACCTCACTCACACGCAGGAACACAACAACCCTCCAGAGAGTTGTTATTTGGCTGCGGTTTTCTGTGAGGCCCTACCTCCATTAAAAACACCCAGACCATGACAAACAGACATGTTCATGCACACAAATGTTTGTTCAGTATGGGAATCAAACCCACGAGCGTCGGTGACAAAGTCGCGTTATTAACTGCCGTGCCACTGAGCAAATCAAGCCTTCCAACGTTGAAAAAAAAACGTCAAAGTTGTACTAACCCTACGCAGCCCTTGTGCAAACATGTCAACGTAGTGATACGAGTGAGTTATCGCGGCGTGTGGTAACATCATCAATTAGCGAGCGGCAGTTGGGAAACGGTGGTGTTTCGACAAACACCGAGGATTGATGCCAGCTAGGTGGCGGCGCGGTTACATGCCTTGACACCAACGCTCGTGGGTTCGATTACCACAGAACAAACATTTGTGTGCATGCCTGTTTGTCTTCGTCAGGGTGTTTCTAAGAGCAATTTGATCTAACCTGCTTTGTGTGCTTCCGCCACCAATTAGTTCATGCGGCCTAGCGCCGATCGGCACCCACCCGCTACTGTTAGTTGATTCAACATGCCGACGTTACCATGGCTGCTCCGGTAGTCTCTGCCTCGGCTACTGCGGTCGTCCGCCATCTGGAACAGAATCCGCATGCCCCCGCCACCACCGTCGCTGCCACGACTGGCCTGGTCGTCGACGTGTTTCGCCTCTAGGCATCATCAGGCCTTGTAGACGTTAATCGTAAGAATAACATGGTACACTTGTAGCATGTTATTCTTACTTTCGCAAAATAACGGCTGAATTAACTGTTTCTAAGAGGTAGGGCGCATCAAAGCAGCTCGTCTGTGGTAGAACCTACACCTCATAGGAAACCGCAGTCATTTAACAACTCCATGGAGGGTTGTGTTCCTGCGTGCGAGTGAGGTCACCAGTAAGCTCCTAAGTCGTTGGTGTTTTAGTAGCGATGGTGGTACCGCGAGCATTACCTGTACTGCAAGTTTTTACAGACTACTGCATCCATTTTTAGGGTTCCGTACCCAAAGGGTAAAACGGAACCCTATTACTGAGACTCCGCTGTCTGTCCGTCCGTCCGTCTGTCACCAGGCTGTATCTCATGAACCGTGATAGTTAGACAGTTGAAATTTTCACAGATGATGTATTTCTGTTGCCGCTATAACAACAAATACTAAAAAATAGAATACAGTAAATATTTAAGGGGGCTCCCATACAACGAATGTGATTTTTTTGCTCGTTTTTGCTCGATATTGATAACGGCAACAGGTAGACGCTTGAAATATTCACAGAATATTTAGTTATATATTCACTTTAAGAATAAATAATTAAATTAAAATAAAACAAATATTTAAGGGGGGCTCCCATACAACAAACGTGGTATTTTGCCGTTTTTATAGATAATGGTACGGAACCCTTCGTGCGCGAGTCCGACTCGCACTTGGCCGATTTTTTACATAAGGTGAGCCGTATGCTTGTATGGCTCCCGACGCTTTGTAAAAACACTGCCATACTGCAGTGTGACCACATATCCCGGTATACCGGGCATACGCTGGTACCCATTTTTTATACAACGTCGGAATGCTTACAAGCATACGGTCCGCCTGATGTAAAGCGGTTACCACAGCCTATGAGCGCTGATAATACATTAAGTATCACTTGCGCGATGCCATCTCTGCTGCTAACACAGCAACTCCTTAGGAGCTTTCTGGTGACCTCACTCGTACGCAGGAACATAAACCCTCTAGGGAGTTTGTTATTTGGCTGCGGTTTTCTGTACAGTGGAGGTACTTCTCTAGACAGACTGCTTTGATGCGTCCTACCTGTCTTAAAACACCCAGACCAACACAAACAGATACGTTCATGCACATGCATGCGGACCCCTAATAATTACTTGAACGATAGTTATTTAAAAATCGTTAACGTAACGGTTTAAATGAACCAAAAATAAAATTTATAGATGTTTAATAGAGTATTAAATTAGCCAAGGTAAGCGAGTTTCGATCTACAGTTTGTTTGTATGTATGTGTATCCGTGAGGAAGGAGCTTCACTTGTCTTTATACGTGTCATTTTAATCAAATACGCAGGTTAAGCAACGTCCACCTAAACCTGACTACGGATGGATTTACCTTTCTTGAGTTTCTCCGTCTGGAGGGCGCATTAAGCCATCGGTCCCGGCTGTTTTCGATAGACAGTCGTTAAGCTAAGGCAGTGGCTTTGCGACTTGAAAACACTGGCCTCCGCCGATCCGGAGTTGAGCAAGTTGGGAGGTATCTAAACTCTTCGGTTGAAAGGAGACCAGTATCAACAGCAGGATTGGATCAGTAGTGGGATGAGGAAGGGTCGGTGTGGTTGTATGGAACGATTTTTGGTGTAGTAATGTGTGTGTACGACGATAACTTCATTTATACAAAGTCGCGAGGCAAAAGATCATACAGCCCATCTGATGTTAAGCGATACCGAAATGTATAAAATGTACGCTTGCTGTATATCGAATAATGTTGCCACCCCTGCTGCTCAGGAGAGCGTTATGAGCTTACTTTTACTCGCAGGAACGTAACAGCCATTGAGATTAGCCGATCTTTTTTGAAGTGGAGGTACTTCCCCTGCCGGGTTGCTTAAATGCGTCCTACCTCTCTTAAATCCTTGACCCTATCGTGAACTCAAAATGAAACCATAAAAACTATGCCTCAAGTTTATTGTTATGGGCAAAATCCTTTTTTCAATTTGGCATTTCGTATGTTTGGGCAAACGGTGGGCGAGTGTGTGGGCAAGCTAACTTGCCCCCTACTTTATCACTTTCGCAAGTGATCTTATCTTCATCTTCACGCTGTTCTTGGACTCGTGGGCGACGTCCATTACTTCAACGCGAACGCTTCGTATTGTGTCTGCTTGTCTGCTGTGCCAATTCCACTACAGTAAAGGAGTCATAGTGATTGGAAATGGTTCATGTTTCCGAATCGAGCGTTCGACCTGCCTGATGGTATGCAGTTATCATAGCCTACGTACGTTTGAAGCAACAGGAGAGGTAGTTCCAGAGTTTATCGTGTTCAAACAATAATCGTACAAACAAACTATTCCACTTTATATGTTAGTATAAAATTGATTGTCTGTAAATGTGAACGTTGCGCAAAATTTGTGGCGTAACGCTTAGTAGATCGTATTCGCGATGATGATGTTAGAAACAGAGTTGGTTGTTAGAGTTGGATGAGTTGAAAGAGAGCGTCAGTCTTAAAATAAGAAGAGGCATGATCCGTTGGTTCGGACATGATAAAGAATAATGAAGCATATATACAATGCAAAAGTGGAAGTAGGTATGTAGGAGCCGAGGAAGGCCAAGAATTACCTATCATGACCAAATAAGTCGTGTTCTATCAGAAGGTGATGTTAGGAGCCCTAGAAACCGGCGAGCGTGCATGAGAAGAGCAATAAATGTTAAAGAAGCGAGTGAGATATGTAAGGATCGAGTCACGTGGCGCTAGGTTCTTTCCGCCTACCCCGCAAGGGATTTGGCGTGAAGTTATAGATAGATATAGATTGTCTGTAAACTTGAGGTTAGCTTTGAAAAGAATATTTGTTTACAAAATGTTAGTAATCCGTTGTTAAGTAATGGCAACACTTATGCAATATTATACCACTAAAACTGCGAATGATATGACCCCAATGCTAGGTGCCATAGCCTTCATAAAAAAGTAAACATATGTTTATGAAATCGGGTCAGGTGTGAATTTTGACGAGCCCGGTTGCATGAGATTCGATGAGACTATTTTGAAATAGTAACTCAATTCACCGCTACGGGTCGGGGGGTAAAGTAGAACACAGTTCTTATTGGTCACTAGCAAAAGCCCGCGGCTTCGCACGCATAAGATTTGGGCTTTTAATAGCCTTTATTTCTCTGAAGACATGAAATTGTTTCTGTTTAAAAAAAAAAAACAAAGTTCAGGATCGTAAATGCAACCATAGAGCGATTCAATTTTCGTACAGCGCCATCTATTGACCTTTACAGGAGGCAACGTATATGTATTTTATTTATATTACATTAAAAATGCGT
The DNA here is from genome assembly GCA_947507595.1 of Pyralis farinalis. Classification (NCBI taxonomy): domain Eukaryota; kingdom Metazoa; phylum Arthropoda; class Insecta; order Lepidoptera; family Pyralidae; genus Pyralis; species Pyralis farinalis. The sequence goes on from OX382275.1 coordinate 2,137,698, forward strand.
ATTCTATGAAAATAATAAAAATAAAATTGCAAAGTTCCCCGAAGGGGAAGATATTTCCCCCTAATTTTAACAGTTTATCATTTTTTACGCAGGAACCCTAAACATTTACGGGATAAAAAGTACCCTATATTCTGCTCTGAACAGTTCTCTACCTACCAGTGAAAGTCCCGTTAAAATCGGTTCAGCCATTTCGAAGATTAGCCCGGACAAACAAACAGACAGACAGACAGACAAAAAGTTAAAAATGCGTATTTAGGCTTTGGTAACGTGAAAATAATAATATGAGCTTAAGATAAAGGCTTTATTTTGAAATCACAGACAGACACTTCAATTTTATTTATATGTATAGATTGCCTAGTCTTTACTTTAGATTTAATAAACCGAACCACCCAACCACAGAAACCCCAACTTTACTTACTGCAGGGATACGGGTCTCCCTTCAACTGAAAGGGTTTAGAACATACTCCACCACGCTGCTCAAATGCGGATTGGCGGAGGCCAGTGTTTTCAAGCCGCCCGTGGGCCACTGACTTAGCTCAACGACTGTCATCTATCGACAACAGCCGGGACCGACGACTTAACGTGCTCCCCAGCACGGAGAAACTCGAGATAGATAAGCCCATCCATAGACAGGCTGCGGTCGACGTTGCTTAACCTGCGTGTTCGATTAGAACGATACGCGCAACGACGCCATCCAGCTCTCATTTAATAATTTTAATAAACCCTGTTGTAAAAATACCTTCTGTACAGTTGCTGATGGATTCAAATTACTTTTAATTTATATAATATCATTACATTTATTTTATATGTTTTCTTTACATTCACAAATCATTGAATCAATCATAATCAAAATTCTCATTTTGTGAATGAGTATACAAACTTTTGCGTTTCCATCTACACCTGTATATAAGTCTCGAATTTCATGTCGTAAACACTGCGACTTTTATATATATATATTCATATATAAGCAGAAGAGTTTGTTTGAACGCGGTAATCCCGGGAACTATCAGTTATAAAAATATAAATAAATAAATATTGTCGGACAAATTACAGTTGGATTAGAAAATTGCAATCCATCGGTGAAATGCCTCCAGCGTCCTTGTCTTTACGTACTTTTTGTTATCTTAATCTATAATTGTAATGCATTGTATTGATTTTATTTTTAGTTATCATGTGATAACTATTCTTGTAACCCTGGCTACACGGTGATTACATTACAAGCAGCGACGTTTTTCATGTTACAAATTCCAAACGTAGGATTATATATGTAAATGTAAAGTAGTAGATAAATATTTTCGAGCGTTCCAGTATCCAGGGCCATTAAAAAATTAAAAAAAAAAAAGATTTCTCTTCAGAAGCGACTTTAATTCCTTCGGCATTGCCGAGGCATACCGATATAAAGGTAAAATAACATATGGCGAGTCGATGAGACCGATGCGTAGTACCTCAATTCACCGCTAGGGGTCGGGGGGTGAAGTAGAATGCACAGCTCTTATTGGCTAGATCACGAATCAACATACTTTCTAATAGGTCAGTAGGTTCTAATCGCTGAGATATTTAGGCGCTAAAACACAACGTTATTGTGAGCGCGGGGTGACATCATGCGCAGTAAAGTGATTTATTGGTTTGCGCCTACCGACTATCTCTGGCACATGTAAGTACTATCGTTTACCTTTCTTACATAATTATCACCGTTCATTGTAGTACGCCGCTTACGTCATACACTACGCGTACGGTACGAAAATACCTAATTGCTATAGTAGGTACACGCTATATATATTCAAACTAGCTGCTGCCCGCGGCTCCGCCCGCGTGGAGTCAAATAACATAGCCTATGTGTTAATCCAGATCATAATCTATCTACGTGACTTTCATTCAAATCCATTCAGCCGTTTAAGTGTGAAAGAGCAACAAACATCCATACATACAAACTTTCACATTTATAATATTAGTAGGATTCAAATACTCAACTCAATTGTTTTCTTGAAATTCATCACAATCATCACATAACGAGACAAAATAGAAGGTTACCATTTAATGCGTGATTCTCGTACATTGAACGGTGACGACGAAATTAAGAAGCGAGGGAGGTGTTCCAGGTTTTTTTTTATTACTACGTCGGGAGGCATACAAGCATACGGCCCACTTGATGTAAAGCGGGTACCGTAGCCTATTAACGCCTGCGATATACTAAGTATCCTCTGCTGCTTACACAGCAACTCCTTGGGAGCTTACTGGTGACCTCACTCTCACGCAGGAACACAACAACCCTCTAGGGAGTTGTTATTTGACTGTGGTTTTTGTGAGGTGGAGGTACTTTCCCAGATGGGCTGCTTTGATGCGCCCTACCTCTCTTAAAATAGGTAGACTCTTAGCTACCTCTCTCTTAGGTTCGAGTCATGTGGCGCTCGGGACTACCTGCCTACCCCGCGGAGGACTTGGGGAAGATATATATTAACAGATATACGTGGAGATGTATACAGATTAATGAATCAACTGGTCCTCTTTAGAATAGTGGGGGTATGTACCTACTAGTAATTTCGTATTTATGTACATATTTGTTATCATTAACTTTTTAGGAGAGTTAGGGCGCATCAAAGCAGCCCGTCTGGGCAAGTACCTACACCTCATAGAAAACCGAAGTCAAATAACAACACCCTAGAGGGTTGTTGTGCTCTTGCGTGTGAGTGAGGTCACCAGTAAGCTCCTAAGGAGTTGCTGTGTTAGCAGAAGATCTGGCATGGCGCGAGTGATACTTAATGTGTTACAAGCGTTTATAGGCTACGGTAACCAGTATACATCAGGTGGGCCGTATGTTTGTATGCCTCCCGACGTCGTATAAAAAAAAATATCACTTACACGGCGGTGAATAAAACATCGTGACTAAACTCACTCGTACTAGAAATTATATTCGAAAGACGTGTGACCTTCCCTAAGTAAGATCTGGTTCCCCCCACCCCCCACCCCCACCCCCCACGTAAAAATCTGTTCTTCTCTCTTCGTCAAACCAGCCCTAGGTGCGGATCCCACCAATCGTAATTGATTGGCAGAGCTGCGATAGCCAGCGGAGCCACATTACCCTCAAAATTGCCGTTTGGGGTAGACTGATGTCATCCAGCTAGCGTTTAGACGGCAATAGTGAGAAACTCCAAAATCGACACACTAATAGCTAACATATTGTAGTTTTGTATCCTTTAATTTGAAATTTAAATGTTCGTTGGTGATGAAGAACGGTCCAAAATCGTTCCAATTAGAAAAAAAAAACATATGGGAAAACGTATGGCCGGCCACTCTGCAGTGCAGAGTCTGCACTGCACTCCCATGAACAGAAAAAGTAACAGCACTCGTCGCTAGATGTCGTACAGGGTTCCATATATTTAAAAAAAATTATAAAATTAAAAATAAAATATTTAAATATTTTTTAAATTTAAAAAATATCAGCTCTGCCTACACAGCTTGCTGTTATTTACTAGTTAAGACAAGGAACAGAAAGAAGAAGATATGAAGGAACAAGTGAAGATATATATATAATACATTGAACGGTACGTAGGGAGGAGTTATTTCGCTGCGATTTTCTATGAGGTAGAAACTACTTTCCTAAACAGGCCTTGATGCGCCCTACCTCCCTTAAATACAGCCAGACCAAGACAAACAGATATGTTCATGTTCACACAAATGTTTGTCCTGTGTGGTAATCGAACCCACGAGTACTGGTGTCAAAGTAACAGCGCGTTTCGCCACTGCGCCACCGAGCTCGTCACATCTCTGGAACGATCAGTCGACTTTTAATATTCTTTTTGCATTTTATAGATCAATTCTTGAGGAAAGCTACGGGCTTTTTCAACATCAGGATATGGCCATTAGAAGACGATGAAAATAATGAATGTAAGAAAAAGCGAAGAAGTGGGGGGGCTGCAACTAGTCTTGCATCTATGTGGTTTCTTACCTATCCACGCGTACTTATTATGATTGATATACACGTTTGTCTGTCTTTTTTTCACGACTAGACTGTAAAATGAATCATAACGACATTTTGAAGAGATAATCTTAGCTGCTGGAGAAGAAGCTGGAGAAGGGAATGAGAATAGTGCGTCTTACCCAAGATGGGATTCAACGCGTGGCAAAATCTAGCTCTATAACATACTAACTTCAGCCTGCAGATTTGTCCCAAGAGGTAGTCTTCAGACTTGTCTCAAGTAGTCTTGAGACTAATCTGCAGGCTGAAGTTACCAAATTTCTTACTTTTTTATACGTTTAAAGTCATACAAGCCTATGAAAGCATGCAATACAGAAAGTTTAGTTCGCATATTACTGTATATTGAGGGTCGGCAACGCAAGATTGACACCCCTGGTGTTGCAAATGTCCATAGGCTACGGTAACTGCTTACCATCAGGCAGGCCGTATGCTTGTTTGCCACCTTAGTGGGATAAAAAAAACTGTCCTCGGGAACGTACTACTCAGTAATCTCACTCTCTCGCGTGAGCATTACAACAGTCCAGTGAGTTGTCCTTTACCTGAGGTTTTTCATGTTCTTCTCCAGTCGCGCTGATTTGATGCGTTCTACCTGGGTGTTTTTAACACCCAGACCAAGACAAACAGACAAGTTAAAGCACACAAGTGTTTGTCGTATGTGGGAACGGAACCCGCAACTCTGTAAATTGGCCGCGGTTTCCGTAGTGTCTTAACGTTGGTGGCTTTAGTGGTTTCTGAATGATCCTCAATTGCAATCAGTAGGTACTCTTAGATTGTAGATACCACAGATTTACTACTAGTAGGAGGTACTATTGCACTAAGTAGGCATAATGTTTTTTTTTATATGTATATAGCTATAAATTAACTTATTAGATATGTTTATTATGTGACCGACCAGCGGGAATGGCATCGCGCGAGTGATAATACTCGTTTTCTAAACGTTGGTAAACGCTTCAGGTCAATCTAAACATATTTGCCTTATCGCGTAATAAAAACAAAATCACTCTAAAGATCGATCAACAGATTCGATGAATCGATATCGACCAAGGGTCGAATCACGACAGCCGTTGAAAATCAATTCCCAGCATTTGAAAAAGTCAATAACTGTAGGAATTCCTCGTATTCATTCGTTCTGCTGTCAAATGGCAGCCTTCGTTCCGTTAAGGTTTACCATAAACTAAACACCATAGCAAAATGCTACTCACCGAATAACCCAATATGAACGAAGACGGTGTTCCGTTAAAATACGAGTTTTAGACGCGATTTTTAGTTTCAAAATCGCGCGAAACCCGCTCAAAACTAACACAGAACGTTCACAAGTATCACTAATCACAAATATTTCACAATCACAACTCGTATGCGGAGATTTTTGTCAAAAACAACCGTACGTGTACGTAAAGTTTTAACTTGGGAGATTGTATGAATACGTTCAAACAGCACGGCGGCTAAAACGATACTAGCGCTGGGATCGGCGACGCGCCGCGGGCTCAAGGTGAAACTAGATGGCGATCCGATTACGATTGGCGGCGCGGCGTTCCACGAGTAAAAGTCAAATGTGATAATAGTTTTATTAATTTAATTCGTAACGCTGCCTAACACATTTCGTTAGTTATTGGTTAAAAAAATCCTTCTATTTGTGTCTATGTCCTTGAACTGAGTAGTTAAACAGGCTATCTACCTAGGGTTGTCAACCCATTTTTGTGCCAATTTCTACGAGTCAAGTAACATTTTTCGCAAAATAAAAGGTTTTGTTTTCAACATGTCGCATTGGAAAATTTGAAGCATGCGATATGATTTTATAACATTAATAACTTTTACTACAGAACATCGAAAGGTGTTACTTCTTTTTTGATAGACATTTTGAGAAGAATCTGAGTTATATTTTTACGCTTTAAGCCCAACAAATGTACAATTTAAATCAAATTATATGTTATATTTATTATATTTAATGCATATGTCTATTAATATTAGATAGTATTAATTCTATTAATATATGTTTTAACCATCGATCTTTATATGTAGGCAGTATTGGGGTGACTTGAACCCTTGTTTCGTTATTTGTGTTTTTATTTATTAATTTTAATTATTTAATGATCCAACCATCCAATGTAGGTACATATTTCCGCTATATAGTAGTAACGAGCGCTGATTTTTTATTTTATTATTACAAATAAAATTGAAGTGACGCATTTTTATTTGTTTTTAAATACGTCGGAATTTATACATTTGTTGTTTTTAAGTTGGTGGATGATTAATTGTCTGGTGTCCGGAATCCGGTGTCACTGCGGGCCTGACGAAAAAGCAGCAGCACCAGCAGCGAAAAACAGCGTGTACCTACTCCAACATTATGCTGAGCTCCTTGTTGGCAGCCATTACGATACACATATATTTGTACATTTGACCATTTTTTCTTTGTTTCCTTTCTATTGTGTGTGTCTTATAAGTGGTTATGCCAATAAATATATCTTCTTCTTCTTCATCATCTCACCCCGCATATGAGAACTAGCTAAATTACCTACTGATAGGTTGTTGTATTCGTGTGAGTAAGTGAGGTGGCTTCAGTAACCACTTCAAATTGGGTGAGTCGTATGCTCGTTGTACCTACCTATGAGCGAAAAAGAAAGGCTGATGGATTGATTGAGTATTATGGACGGAGGCATTGAATTTTGTTCACGATTCCGATGGTATTTTTTTATGCCTTCGAAATCCAGATCTTTTTTACCACACGTCTTTCGAGTTATAATGACCATACAAACATATAATTAGGTTCTTAGCCGTGAAACTGAGCTAATGCTTTTACCATTCAACATTGCGTGCTTTTTTTTCTAAATACATAGGAATTCATAAAATACTGACTAGGTGCAATAGTTATGAACATAATATTTTTCTGGTGCGGAAATCGAACCCACGCCTCTTGGTCTTACACAGCAGCTCGGCGGCAGCGCAGTTGTAGTAACGCTGTTTTGACACTAACGCTCGTGGGCTCGATACCTACACAGGACAAACAAATGTGTGCGTGAACATATCTGTTTGTCTTGGTTAGGTGTTTTTAAGAGAGGTAAGGCGCATCAAAGCAGCCCGTTTGGGGAAATACCTTCACCTCTTAGAAAACCGAAGCTAAATTACAACACTGGAGGATTTTGTGTTCCTGTGTGTGAGTTAGATCACCAGTAAGACCCTAAGGAGTTGCTGTATTAGCAGCAGAGGTGGCATCACGCGAGCGATATTTAATGTACCGCGAGCGTTCATGGGCTACGGTAACCGGTTTACATCAGGTGGGTCATATGCCTGTATACCTCCTGAAGTTGTATAAAAAAAATAACCGGTTCGTGTCCCAGTATCTACATAGACGGGCACTCGAACACCTGTCTCGCTCTCGTCAGGTTTTGATCTTTAAACACTTGGCAACCCTACGATAAGCCGTCATGTGAATGTGGCCCTTCGAGTCCTTTGACCTCTGTGACCCTTGTATTCTGGACTCCTGGGTGACTTTTATTGCAGAGATTATTACCTGAGTGTCCTGAGTACAGTTGAACTCGTATTACAACAATATTATTGATGTACAGTCAGTGCGGTCCGTGAATGTCAAGACCGATTCTGACTCGAACTGAGGGTTCCGTAAGATTCCTGAACTGGAAAATTGTTTGCAAAAGATTATTGATAAATTCAACAAATGACGTTGTGCGTATGACTGTAATTCAATTACAGACACACAGGTTAAGCAATGTCGACCGAAGCTTGCCAATGTATGGCTTTACCTAAATCGAGCTTCCGGGCGGAGGGCACGTTAAGACATTTGTGTCGGCTGTTATCGCAAATGACAGTCGTTAAGATGACATAAGATACCTCTTTTGAAGTGGTTACCGTAGCCCTTGAACGTTTACAATACAGAAAGTAGCGCTCATGCGTTGCCGCTCCTGGCGCTAACGCAGCAACTCCTTAGGGTCTTACTGATAACCTCACGCACCGCTCTGGAACATAATAACTAGAGATGCGCTGAGTACACAATTTAGCAAGTAGCCGAGTATTGCTCGACTTTTCTCTAAAAACCGAGTACTCGGTTCGTGCGTCTCGAAAAGGCCTATGTTTCCCAAAAAAGGCTGGCAACGGATCAGAGGCCCTTTGGTGTTGCTGATGTCTATGGGCAGCGGTGACCACTTACCATCAGGTGACCCACATGCTCGTCTGCCCCCTCTAACATAAATAAAAAGTATATGTTTACTTCTTTCTATTGTCTCCGTAATGAGAAAAGAATATGTGTGTATGTCTGTATATCTTCACGCCAGTGGTCACTTGCGGGGTAAGCAGACAGAACTGAGCGCCATAAGACGCTGTCCTTACATACCTCACTCGCTTCTAATTAATATAAATTACAATTCTTACGGCGCTCGGTTCTCTCTGCCTTCCCCTCAAGGGACTTGGCGTGAAGATATACATACATACAATAAATTACATTAACCGAGTACTAGAAACGAGTTACTCGGCCGAGTACGATTATTAACGAGAGCTTGCTTGGCGCATCACTAATAGAGACGCTCAGGGAGTTATTATTTGCGGATTCCTGTGAGGTTCCTTGCGGGTTCCAGACACGCTGCTTTGATCCGCCCTACCTCTCTTAAAAGTACCACTCAGAGACAAACAGACGTGTTCGTGCACATCATCGAGTGCGTAACCTAAAGCCTAGAACCTCTTCAACTCCGTAGGGACATAGGCTCTCTAAGCGTATTTTACCGCCTTTACCACAGCGAGTGCTCTGAAGAACTGTTTTCCCTTATCCCACCCTCACCCTTTCGTCATAGAACCACACGTGCGGGCTTGCGATGTCATAGTTCCACGGTTGAGAATATCTCTTCGCGTACCAAAAAGTTCGGCAACTCCTATCTTTGTCGTACCATCAAAAAGTGGAACGCCTTGCCTGCACATGTGTTCCCTCCTTCCTACAATATGGGATCCTTCAAACGAAGCGTGAAGAAGCATTTTGCGGGTCAGCATGGCAGCGTCAACTGACAGGATACGGGATGTAGTATGTTGTCAGTTGCAGTTGCGATTTGGGCTCCTCTTTCGCTTACCATCAGGCAAAGAGGGGCCACTATGCTGAACTAATATAAAAAAAAAAAACCTAATCGATGGTGCACATAAATGTTTGTCCTGTGTGAGAATCGAACCCACGAGCGTTGGTGCTAAAGTAGCGTAGCAGCGCGTTTCACCACTGCGCCACCGAGGTCGTCAAACTAGTTTCTCATAGTTTCCGTCTATCTACAAAATTGCCAAAAATGTGACTTCCTGGAATACCCAGAACCTAGAAAGATAAGTTGGTATCCTTGGACATTTCGCAACGATCCACAAACCGCGAGATCATTACACTCAGGAAACATAAAAGTATACTCTACTTATATTGATAGAAAAGTCACTGTGGTGAATGTAATTGTAAATTATAGTTGGTGACGTTCAATCGCGGTCAACGATACCAATGTGGGGAAGGCGTTGTTCCTGTGCTTTGTTGATGAAGGCATGTCAAGGTTCAGTCTTGTATCTGGTGGCTTAAGCGGTCAGGGCAGCTTGAGGAAGTCGATGTCAGTATGTGGCAACTAACATTTTTTTAATACCACAAAGGTGGCAAACGAGCGTACGGCCCGCATGATGGTAACCATTTACCGCAGCCAATGGACATTTCCCTAGAAGCCCCAGCCCCAGCCCCAGCTGCTATACGATTGTAAAACGAGGCTAACACATATTTTGTTAGCCTCTTCTTTTCCCTCTTAGTGTTATCCCACTTCCTGAATCATTAGGATTGGCGGGGTCCACTACCTAAGACTAAGGATTTGTCGAAGATACTGATTTCGACATGGCGCGACTGCCATTAGACCTTAATGTATTGCAAACGTGCGTATGCTACGGTAACTTTAAGTCAGGTGGGCCGTATAAATAAATAAATATTGTCTGACAAACACAGCGCCATCTAGCCCAGACAACTGATAAACATACGTAAATACATTTTTTTTTAAATACATACTTATTATACATAGAAAATACCCAGACCAAGACAAAAAGGTTCATGCACACAAATGTTTGTATTGTGTGGGAATCAAACCCACAAGCGTTGGTGTCAAAGTAGCGTAACAGCGCGTTCCACCACTGCGCCACCGAGCTCGTCAACTGCTGCTGTCGTATGCCTGTATGCCTCGGGGTGTTGCATCAAAAATAAAGTGAGGTTTGTCCTGTTTCTACGGTCTATGATGGTTCTACATCCCTCCTGTATACGCCTGATCTAGACGCCCGCTCCAGTTTCGACCTTCCGTTACTTACATCACGGTGGCTAGGAAACGGTTGCAACATCGCGAAAGTGAAACGGATTAACTGTGACATATAAGGTGGCGATCGTGACCCAGGGACAAGGAGGCCAATGTCCCACTAGTGAAACGTGGTGGTGCCCTGATCTGAACATCTATTACATATGGGTTACATTTCATTTTTTCTGCCCTTAGATTGGTTAATATTGCTTTGCGATAGAAAACTTTCATAAAAAAAACTTACTTTTCGAATTTATGTACTAGCTTTTACCCGCGGCTTCGCTCGCGTTGATAATTTTTTTTTTAATAAAAAGTATCCTAATTTACTTCTGATACCTCCAAGAATATGTGTACAAAGTTTCATGATGATCGGTTCAGTAGTTTTCGCGTGAAAGCGTAACAAACAAACGGACATTCACATTTATAATATTATATATATATATATATACATATATATATATATATATGTCGCAGAGGTAGCAACACCTTATTGAGAAGCCCGGAAGAAATCAATCCCCGTGATGCTAGTTTTAATAATAACGGATCAAAATGTCAAGTCGGCGCTTGGGTGGAATCGACATCCTTGAATTGGCAACACCGGTTGTGTTTGTTATGGTTAGCTCGAAATGTCGGTTGTGGTCAGTTGTCAAAAACGTCAAGATGAGAGACCGTCATTGGAAGCGGCATTACGAATCGAGCAATGGAGCCAACCGCACGTGTCGCGTCCACCGCATTTTGAATCCGTTGTAATCTGCGATCTGAGCATAACTTTTATTACGATTATTATTGTAATGGACTGATTAAATACTGAGAAGATTAACTATGTTGGTATTTCGCTTTATTCGCCATGAACAACGAGCCACCTGACGACCATTACATCCACGTTACGACATATACATATATATATATATTATTATCACTTGTTCGGCGGTGAAGGAAAGCATCGTGAAAAAACCCGTACGTCCTAGAAATTATATTTCCAAAGACATGTGACCTAACCTAAGATAGGTCTTATTTATCCCCAGGGTCGTGGAGGTCTGACTGACGGCAATCGCTCCATGTAAAGATCAGTATCTTCGCCATCTTAATGGTTTAGGAAACGAGATAAACAGCCGACTTAGTTTAAAGTGGTTCTGTAGTTAAATGTTAACAATAACGAAGACAATAGGTATTTGGATCTAAACTATAAAAGTATAAGTTTTCGAATTGATGTCTGATGGACTATGTCAAAAGAAATGCGACTATTTGATCACCTCTGTTGCAGAGGGTTAATGCTTTTTAAGGTGTCATAGGCGTTCTGTCTCTCATGTGTTCCTGCGTGTGAGTGAGGTCACCAGAAAGCTGAGGAGTTGCTGAGTAGGTGGCAGAGGTGGCATCGCGCGAGTGATACTTAGCGTTCAGAGGCTACGGTAAATTTCATCATGCAATTTGATCTAACCTGCTTTGTGTGCTTCCGCCACCAATTAGTTCATACGGTCTAGCGCCGGCCGGCACCCACCCCCTACTGTTAGTTGATGCAACATGCCGACGCTGCCATGGCTGCTCCGGTAGTCTCTGCCTCGGCTGCTGCGGTTGTCCGCCATCTGGAACAGAATCCGCATGGCCCCACCACCACCGTCGCTGCCACGACTGTCCTGGTCGTCGCTGCGACACGTGTTTCGCCTCTCCACGAGGCATCATCAGGCGTTGTAGACGTTAATCGTAAGAATATCATGCTACAAGTGACAAATCCATCGCAGTGCCGTCCCTTATATTGAATTGAGGGCGTGGATGGATGGTGTGAGCGAAATCAAATTGCATGTAAATTTGTCTTTCGCAAAATAACGCCTGAATCTATTAACTTTACATCAGGTGGGCCGTATTTTTGTATTCCTCCCGACATTGTATAAAAAAATAAAGCAAAAAATACTTGTGTCGTCTTCTTCGTCAGGATTGATCATCGAAACTCATAAGAAATATCTGTTAGGGAAGTCGTGACCCACAATCGTGCCAACGTAATATACTGCTGCTTTCACATCATAGATGGAAAGTGACAAACATCCGATTGTTCTCCGCAGCTGATTGTCGCTTACGACCTGACACCGCACCATCGTGACAGTACTCATACGTGCATGAATTGACGATGTGCATTAAGATTTATTGACTTACGCGGCTAATACATTAAATTTGATTGCATACGGAAATACGGTTGAATAATTCAGTTACATAGAATAAATGTATGTATGTATGTATGTATATCTTCACGCCAGGTCCCTTGCGGGGTAGGCAGAGAGAACCGAGCGCCATAAGACGCGGTCCTTACACACTTCACTCGCTTCTTTCACATTCATAGCTCTTTTCATGCACGCTCGCCGGTTCCTAAGGCTCCTGACATCACCTTCTGATAAAACACGACCAATTTGGTCATGGTAGGTTAGTCTTGGTCTTCCTCGGCTCCTACATCCTTCCACTTTCGCATTGTATATCTGTTTCGTCATTCTTTCATCTTGCATTCTTTCTACATGTCCGAACCAACGGAGCATGCCCTTTCTTATCTTAACACCGACACTCTCTTTCAGTCCAACTCTCTTTCGTACGTCATCATTTCGAACGCGGTCAGCAAGCGTTATGCCACAAATTTTTCGCAGTGCTCGCATCTCGACCGCATTTATTCTACTTTCATGCTCTCTCTGCCATACCCAGCTCTCACTTCCATAAGTTAGCGTTGGGATTAACACCGCGCTGTGTACAGCGAGCTGTGCCTTCTGGCTTAGATTTCGGCTGCCAAACAGTTTACCCAACGCTCCATTCACGCTATTCCCTGCACTCACTCGTCTCTCCACATCAGCGGTGTACCTTCCATCGCTTCTAAAAGCGCTTCCAAGATATACAAACTCATCCACTTGCTCCAACACTACATCATCAACCGTAATCCTAGTGTTCGTTCTGGTTGTCTCTCTTTCAAATACCATTATTTTGGTTTTCTTCGCATTCAATTGTAAGCCTTTCTTCATACAATCGTCTTTCATTGTTGTGACTAGTGTTTGCAGTTCGGATGATGATTCTGCTATTAATACTGCGTCATCTGCATAAAGCAGGCAGTTAACCACTGAGCCACCCATTCGCATTCCCACATTCATATTTCTCATTCTCTGAAGACAACTGTCCAGATACAGGATGAATAGCCGAGCCGACAGCACGCATCCCTGTCTGACACCAATATTGGTATCAAACCAGGGTGATAAGCTGCCGTCCACTCTCACACATGCTGTGCAATCCTCATAGGTGGATTGCACAGCACGTAGAAGGTCACCGTCAATCCCATATCTGGGCAAGATGTTCCAGAGATTCTTTCGCACGACCCTATCAAATGCTTTTTCAAGGTCCACAAAACCGCAGAAAACCTTCTGGTCCGTAGCCAGATGCTTTTCCACGATATTGCGGAGCGAAAAAACTTGATCCGTACATCCTCTGCCGCTTCGAAATCCCCCCTGTGCTTCCCAAAAAATAGAATAAATAATGAATAATAAAAGATTCTTACAAATAGAAAACATCTATTTGATGTAAAGATTATTTACAATTATTGTTAGAAATAATGTTTTCAAGGCAACCCTAAGGTAACGGTGTGCTGATAAATTAGGGTTAACAAAAAAGCAAAAGGTGAAACAAGGAAGAAACTACATACAGTCTACGTTGTAAGCGTTTAAGACCAGGTGGCTATCGTAGTTTTGCCTGCCGCTAACACAACAGTTTTGCAAGATCTTACTGGTATAAAGGATTTTTTTAAATTTGTTATTGGGCCCCAGCAGACACTTAACTCGTTTTACATTGTTTAATTAAATCTTATAATATTGCGTTATCCGTTTCTCATTTTTCTTCTTTTCTTATCTACCACTTTTTCGAAAATGTACCACATACCAACCTACGTAAGATAACAATTACGGTACATAGCCACTCCGTCAATCGTCTGATTCTCTGAACTGCATATGCTGCCGAGCCAAGCTTAGTGGCAAATTTACTTATCATGTAAGGGCTTTAATTCAAAGAAATACAGTAGGTATAATTCATAAATTCGAATTTATTATTATCAATGAAAACTTTTGTATTGGTAGAAGTCACATTTGGAAGACTAAATTTCATAAGTAGGCACATATTGGTTTTAGTTGAGTTTAATGACAGATTCTTACGTCTGTATCAGTTTAGAATGACAAACACAACACCATTTGCCAATATTTTCAAAATTGACAATATTTACCTCGGCAAGTAGATAACATTAAAAATTATCGAAGTATCATCAATATATATAGCAGATTATGTCATTTTCTCTACCAAGTAACACACACATACATTGAAAATAGAGAGGAACCCAAAATAAATCCCTCGGGCACTCTAATACTAACTTATTAACATTACTACTGCCATTATATTTAATAACATGTCAACAGTATGTTTTCTGTAGTTTAAAAGCAATAAAATTATTGGGCTTTATTTCCAACTCCGTAATGGCTCAGCTCGAGCCATTATGGAGTTATTATAATGTCTGATGTCGACACAATCAAAAGCTTTAGAGAAATCAGAGAACACTACAATATCATTCTGTGATCTCTCACATGCGTTAAGGCCATGCTTAACCAAGCCACCCTTGCATTTGTACCTATTAGATTTACCAGTTGTAAAACCGTATTGCGCATAATGAAAATTTTCATTAGTCTATAAAAAAAGTTGCAATTTATCAAGCATTATCCTTTCGAATGTTTTACTCAAAACTGGCAGTACAGATATGGTTTCAGGTTGTCAGGAGTATAGTTCGCTCTATACTCCTGACTCGAATAATTAAATAAATTTACTAAATTTCATTAAATCTAGAAACACACCGATCTCTATACAAACATAGGCCGGCCATAAGTTCTGTTACAAATGAATATGCATTTATTTTTTATGAAGTAATGTAATCTTAATAAAACAAATAAAATGTGTACATAAATACATATTTATGGAAGTCTCAGCAAAAAATAAAAAAATAATGACTCTATTCGAAATGGCCGCCATTGGCTTTAATACAGGCCTTTAATCTGTCTGGCCACGAATATATGGATTTACGCATTGTCTCCATGGGAAATTTAGCCAATGCTTGCTCCAGAGATTTGTTAAGAGACACAATGTCGGCGTGTCGTTTCGAGCAGGTCATGTCCTGTAAAACTGATCATAATTTACAAATTATGATCTAGCCCAGATCTGAACCCTACAGGGTTCATACCCAAGTGTCATCATCAAGTGTCCATACCCAATTTGTGCAAGGCAATCACTGCAATCTTATTTTCTTTAACACCCCATTCCACATTGTTATTTGATAATAATCCGAAAAAAATATGTAAATCGGCGGGAAATCGAAAGAAGTTTTTAACATAATAAACGCGATCCACATTCAAAATGATTAAAGAGTTGAAAAAAGGAAAAGTTTCTATATAACAGTATTTATGCTCGACTAGTTATATTAAAAATAAGTGACAAGTGTAGAGCCATTGCCTCGATAATACAATAAAATACTTTTCCCTGGTGATTCTCCGAGTTTTTAATGTTCAACTGTTTAAAAGTACGAGTATTAATTATTTTACTTGAATGATCGAATGGAAAGTTCCACACTAATCAATTTTATGTTTGTCATATTATCCAGCATTCATTATTAATTTAATTTATTGTTAATTTAATTAATAATTAATGCTACATACCGCGGTTAATAACGCAATTTTGACATCAACGAAGCCACGAGGGACTAGATTCCCATGTAGGGCAAACATGTGTGTGCAGAACATGTATGTTTGCCTTGGTCTCAGTGTTATCTGTATATCATAAGTAGTAATAAATACATATTTACAAAAAAATATATAATTAGTTAAAACGTTATTAAACAAACTTTCCGAAACCGAGTTTTGTATATCTTTGTTTTATACAGAGTAAATGGAATTTATACTCAGAATAGCAGTGTAATGTATAATGTAGTAGGTAATATGATAAACTGACGGCATGTCTATTATAATAATTCAAGATTCGCAAACACCGCGGCTCGATACGTTAGCAATATTAGCCAGGTTAAAATGTATGTATGTATGATGTTGTATGACGTAGTATAGGGTAAATGTGGGATAGTTGCCTAACTATTTGAAATGTGCGATTAGCGCAAATTATATGAGTATTTATTAACCTTACACTTTTGTGATCAATAATGTATTTATCAATGAAGAAAATAATGAAGCAAATTTATGTTGTATATATTTAATTAATTAATATAAAACGAAATAAACAAACATTGTGAACGGGGATAGATGCCTACGGTGTGGGTTAGATGCCGCATTTATATTTTTACTTGTGGGAATCTATCCCACAAGTAAAAATATAAATATAAATGCCACGATTGGCCTGGTCGCCGCTGCTGTCGTGCGCCAGTCGTGGCAGCGACGGTGGTGGTGGGGGCATGCGGATTCTGTTCCAGATGGCGGACGACCGCAGCAGCCGAGGCAGAGACTACCGGAGCAGCCATGGCAGCGTCGGCATGTAGCACGTACTAACAGTAGTGGGTGGGTGCCGGCCGGCACTAGGCCGCATGAACTAATTGGTGGCGGAAGTACACAAATCAGCTTAGATCAAATTGCGTGTAAATTTGACTTTCGCAAAATAACGCCTGAATCTATTAACTATTTAAAAGATAATAAAAAAAATTTAAATCGTAAGTTAGCGCTCATTTCAGTGAAGCCGGTATTTCTTTTGCTGCTATGATGTCAATTGATAATTAGCGTGACGCGCTATGAGAGAAAGAGCAGGTGAGTGAACGGGGTTAGCTCTGGTAACGCTGGTAACGCCTGGATAAGTACCTCTTCCTCACGGAAAACCGCAGCGTTCAAATATCCATAGACTGTGGTTACTTACTAGCAGATCATTATTCACCAATAATCGTATAACAAAATATATATATATATATATATATATATTGTATTATAGTTCAGTCTTTTACCCTGCATGCTTATGTGACTTACATAGGCATGCAGGGTAAAAGACTGAACGGATATACAATGCTGAAGTGGAGGTGGAGGAGCCGAGGAAGATCAAGATTCACCAACCATGGCCAAATTTGTCGTGTTTTATCAGAAGTTAGGAGCCCCAGGAACCGGCGAGCGTGCACGATGTTGGGAATGTTACACAAACGAGTTAGGTGCTCGACGCTCGGTTCTCTCTGCCTACCCCGCAAGGGACCAGACGTGAAGGTATACATACATATAACCAACTACCAACTAGCTGTGCAAGTAGAGGCATACAAGCATATGGCCCACCCGATGTAAAGCGGTTACCGTAGCCTATTAACGCTTGCAACACATTAAGTATCACACGTGCGATGCCACCTTTGCTGCTAATACAGCAACCATTAAGAGCTTACTGGTAGATTCAATCGCTCGCAGGAACACAACAACCCTCCGGGAAGTCGTTATTTGGATATTTCTGTGAGATGGAAGTATTACTCCAGACGGTTGGTTTGATGTGCCTTACATCTCTTAAGTTTATAGTCATAAGTACAGCACTTGGTGCAGGCAGCTGTATGTTTATTAACAGGTGGTATAAGAAACCAGTTCGCCGCCTAGCCTGATAAAAATAGCCTATATACTGGTAGTACGTGAGTGATAGAGCTTGCTATACTCTGCAGCTGCTACCGTCCTCTATTGTCTTGTATAGATGAAAGGACAGTGACAGCCAGCCTTTTGGTGTACTGGTCCCTAGTTCGAATGTGTATGGACCATCAAATTCGTGTTCTCGGATTTGTGTACATCTCTTCTTCTTTTTAGCATTGTCCCGTTTCCTATTTCATTACGCTCGTCGGGGTCCTCTACCTAAGCTTAAGGATTTGATAAAGATACTGATTTCGACATGGAGCGACTGTCGTCAGACCTCCACGACCCAGAGGATGAACCAGACCTTTCTTAGGTTAAGTCACACGTCTTTCGAAATATAACTTCTTGGACGTGCGGGTTTCCTCGCGATGTTTTCCTTCATCGTCGAGCAACTGATAATTTAATAATAAATAAATACATATTGTCGGACAAATTACACAGCGCCACCTAGCCCCAAAGTAAGCGAAGCTTGTGTTATGGGTACTAAACAACTGATGAACATACGTAAATACATTTTTTTTTGTAAATACATACTTATTATACATAGAAAATACCCAGACCAAGACAAACAGACATGTTCATGCACACAAATGTTTATACTGTGTGGGAATCGAACCCACGAGCGTTGGTGTCAAAGTAGCGTAACAGCGCGTTTCCCCACTGCGCCACCGAGCTCGTCAATTATACATATGTACTGTATGTACATAAATCCTAAAGCACGAATTTAGTGGTATATGCCAGGATTCGAACCGGCGGCAATTTGTTTTTTATCCACTGGCTATCACTACTCATTGCTTTCGGATTTATGTACATATTTGTAATTATATAATGTATGTTGTATAAATTATATTTCGAAAGAGGTGTGCCCTAACCTAAGAATGGTCTGGTTCACCCTCTGGGTTGTGGAGGTCCTAAAATATTTCAAGCGTTCATAGGATATGATAATCACTCTACGTCAGGTGGGTCGTCTGCTTCTTTGCCTCCCGACGTCGTTTAAAAAAATTCGACAAACTTTGCCCCTGCAAAGTTTGTTTAGCCGAGTATGTGTGAAAATCGAATCGCTTCGTTGAATGTTAAAGTTTAAACAAGTTATTGCCACAAGTATTCCACAACAAATAATAAACAGAATATTGAATTAATAAGTAATATCATCAGACAAAATGCCCTTTAGCAATACTATTAGTATGACTCCTCTGTATGCGCGTACGTCTGTCTATTTGTCCAGTTGAACTTGTCTTGAAATTATCACAGAGAGTGTATTACTATGGTCTAACATATAACAAAAAATAATTAAAAGAAAAATTTAAAGATTGCCGGAAAAAAAACAGGCACACTGCAGTCTATGGTCGTTTGCATACAAGGACGGATGAACGCACTGACGGACTCTACCATGGTCTAGCTTACCTCAAACATACTGTCCAAAAACATACGCGGCGAACAAACGATATAAATCTTGTCCTATTTGTATTCATTTCTATCTACTGAAATGGTGAAAAGTACACCAGAAATATAAAAACTAAATGAGTATCTAAAACTATTAATTATAGTTCTATTACCTACAATGAATCGTAAACGGTTCCCATCAGTTCTCACGTGCAGAGAGCGTCGAGAAAGCAAACACGCAGCAAATTGAACAAAACCTAACTCACTATTATAGCCACTTGGTTAAACGGCCATTCCCTGCCCGCGGCGACGGCGTGTCCGACTCTCTGTCATCATTAACTCGGGAATATACGCGACTGAGAAAGTTAAATAATAGAAAGGTTACTTACTCTACGTTTGATTAATCAAATGGTTACCGTACGACTGTTCGAGTTCCGGCGAAACAAGAGCCAAATTGAACACAAACTCAACAACTTTTCAATTAAGTGTAACCATCTTCGTTCGCGTTTTATGAAACACATAGTTGTTATAAATACCTTTACTGGAGCCGATGTGACAGCCCAGTGATTGACCAACTGGTCTCTGGTTCGGTTCCTGGCGGAGACGTGCACCACTCAAATCTGTGTTTTGGAATGTACACATCTATCACTTGCTCGGCGGTGAAGGAGAACATCGTAACGAAACCCGCACGTCAAAGAAATTATTTTTTGGAAAGACGTGTGACCCAATCTAAGAAAGATCTGGTTTTCCCTTTGGATTGTGAAGGCTCACGGCAGTCGCTTCATGTAAGAATCAGTGACTTCGCCAAATCCTTAGGCTTAGATAGCGGACCTTGTCAATCCTAATGGATAAGGAAACGGGATAACGCGAAGAAGAAGACATTTGCTGAAGTCGACTTCAATGATTTCGCTTACACTTTTCTGGGTTAAACTCGGTGCGAACATAGGTGCATGCGGCGAGGGGGGCGCCACCCACCACGCAGCGCCAATTCCGGCGGGTCGAGGAGAGCCGAGTGCTGCATAGGCACGTGGAATGTGAGAGGTGGATTGAGTGATAAGATGAACGAGCTGATGGACGTAATGAATGAGAGACGCTTAGATGCTTTGTGTGTGACAGAGACTAAGCGCAAGGGGAGCGACACCGATGATCTGCCGGGTGGGATGATGGCCCTATGGATTGGGGGTAAACCGGGACGTTCATGCCAGTGCTGGTGTAGGTGTCGTACTCTCCTCTCGCTTAGCCTCTGGTGTAAAAGATTACTGTTTAGTAGGGCCGAGACTTCTCTGGGCATCACGTGAGTATTTCTGGCTGCAGTATTGGAAGTCTGTGAGGGATGTTCTGGATTTAGTTGAAGGGAATAAAAAAGTGATTATGTGTGGAGATTTGAATGGATGGGTTGGGACCAAACGACACGGCTATGAAGCTGTTCTTGTAAAGTATATGGAAAGGTAATTGAAAGGAGAATGGGGGTGAAATTTGATGAAATGCTGTGGGAGCCACAGGGAGGATTTCGAAATGGAAGGGGATGTACGGATCAAGTTTTCTCGCTTCGCAATTTCGTGGAGAAGCATCTGGCCATAGACCAGAAGGTTTTTTGCGGTTTTGTGGATCTTCTGACAAGACATTTGATAGGGTTGTGCGAAAGGAACTGTGATGCATATTGCCGAGATATGGGATTGACGGTTCTGTCCAGCTGTCCAGTCCGCCTACAAGGATTGCTCAGCATGTGTGTGAATAGATGGCAACATGTCCCACAAGTTTGATGTCAAAATTGGTGTCAAACATGGTTGCATGTTGTCTGTTAGGCAGTTTATTCTGTATCTCGATAGTTGTCTACAGAGAATAAGATCGGTGAATATAGGATTACGCATTGGTGACCTAGTGGTGAACTGTCTGCTGTATGCAGACGATGCCGTTCTATTAACAGAAACACCATCTGAACTGCAAACACTAGTCACAATGATGAAAGACGAATATATAAAGAAAGGCTTACTATTAAATGCGAAGAAAACAAAGATAATGGTATTTGAAGAAACAGGAACCAATGTAAGGATTACGGTAGATGGCGAAGTGTTGGAACAAGTGGATAAGATTGAATATCTTGGATGCGCTTTCAGCAGGGATGGAAAGTGTACCGCAGATGTGGAAAGACGAGTGAGTGCTGGGAATAGTGTAATTGGAGCGTTGGGAAAACTTCATGGCAGTATGAACTTGAGCCAGAAGGCACAGCTCGCTATCCACAATGCAGTGCTGATCCCAACGCTTACTTATGGAAGCGAGAGCTGGGTATGGAAGGCAGAGTATGAAAGGAGAATAAACGCGGTCGAAATGCGAGCGTTGCGGAAAATTTGTGGCGTAAGCGTTAATAGGTTACGGTAACTGCTTTACATGAGGTAGGCCGTATGCTTGAATGCGGGAGGCATTCGTTATAAATACCCAGTTTACTAATACAATTATGTAATATACTAACACCGTTTTCAAATTCAACGAAAATTTTGGAAACAAAAATAAGTTGCGTCATCGGATGCTGAGATCGGTTGATCTTTTATTTATTGTTCTCAATTGTATTCCATTCTAAGGTAAACTGACTGAAACAGATCTGTCATTTCTCAATAATGTCTTCAAAAGGCATATTAAATATACACTTTGTAAAACGGCTTATTGCGGAATTGATGAATATGCGATCGCCGAATATATCTGGAAGTGACTCAACACATTTATGAAGACGAAGACTATGAGAATAGAATACGGTAAAGTAAGATTTAATTTTCAAAATGTACCTAACTCGCATCGCATCGCATGACGAACTCGGAGGTGCAGTGGTGAAACGCGTTGTTACGCTACTTTGACACCAACGCTCGTGGGTTCGATTCCCACACAGTACAAACATTTGTGTGCATGAACATGTCTGTATGTCTTGGTCTGGGTATTTTCTATGTATAATATGTATGTAATTACAAAAAAAAATGTATTTACGTATGTTTATCAGTTGTCTAGTACCCATAACACAAGCTTCGCTTACTTTGGGGCTACATGGCGCTGTGTAATTTGTCCGACAATATTTATTTATTATCTAAGTGCCCGCGTGGGCAAGATCACAATTCAGGAATTTATAACAATTTCGACGTAAATGAACGACAATTCAAAAATATGATGAGAACAAAATCGGAGTATGCAATTTTGTGTTGTAGCCAGATATCTACTATTTACATGCAAGATTTAATTACACCTCTTGATAGCTAAAAAATCAAAGAATACGTTGAGTGAGGACTGCGATGCATCGCGCGTGGCGGTGGATGAAGCGCCGCCTTTTGAGATCATTTCGCTGCATCACATAATTTCCTTTTAATTTAACTTACTTCCGTTAAACCGTTACAAAGTTGTATTCACGTAAAACTCAGTGCTGTATCACGTAAAACGTACACTCACACCCCGTTTTTTTTTTGTTATACTTATATAGATGTAGTCACTGTGTCTTAGACCTCAAAAGGTCTAACTAAGCAATGAGTACAACTCAATACACGGACCGGTGGCCGCTCCGCAATACGACCTTCGTTCGTGCGTCGTTACGATAGGCACGTGACTTGATTTTCGCGACTAACATAAACCAAACTGACATTTTTGGAATAGGTAATCCTGAAAATAGCTCTTATGTTTTTTTTTCAGGAGCACCGTTCCTATATGAAATCTATATGTTCTCTGTGAGTGCGTTTGTCTGTGTGTGCGTTTTTTCGAATATTCGAATTTTGACTTCAGTTTCGGATTCAGTATAAAAAAGTAGAATAGGAATGTTCAGGAACACCGTTCCTATCTCTTAAGGAACATGGTCAAAATGGCCGACAAATTAAAAAAAATATTGAATTGTTATACATATATATATAATTGACGAGCCAGGTGTTCCTCTGGCAATGCAATTTTGCGCATTCTCAACTGTTTTTTTTTATACTACGTCGGGAGGTATACAAACATACCACCTGATGTAAAGCAGTTACTGTAGCCTGTTACCGCTTATATCTTGAATTAAACAATTTTTAACGGAAGTATCGCGTGTTTTATTTATTTTGTTGAACCTGACGTTTCGAACGCTTTGCAGCGTCCGTGGTCGCAGGAAGACTAAGGTGACATTTGTCTTACATTAGTTATTCAATTATTACATCTACCGACATGGATGGATTAATTATATATGTTCCGATTCACACAAAAATCGCTCACGGTGTCCGAACGTTTTGAGTAGATTTCTGGACTTAATTATTTTTAGGACTGGATCCCAAGCAGGTGGTACTTGCCTACCATCTTCTCTATTGAAATTGGGGTGTTTTCTTATTTCTTATTGAAAGAGTAAAAGAATAAGAAATAAGAAAACACCCCAATTATATATTACGTGTATCTCGAAATTTTTTCTAACGAATTGGATCCAATTTTGTATTAAGGTAAGATTTTACTTTTATTGTTTATCTCTATATTTATCTTTCCTGAAAAAATACGATTTTATACAAAAATAAACATAAAAGTTGATGTAGTGACAAAAATCGAAAAGGGTATGCTGAGACGGTTTTAAGAAAGAATGAATAACAATAGAGTTACGAAAGAAGTGTATCAAGCAAGAGTGAATGGTGACGTCGGGAGGGGCCGCCCTAGACGCACACATTAAGAATAAGAATAAGAATAAATTTATTTCACAGAAAGAACATTACATTTTACAGATTTGCTGGCGGTCCCCACACTAGGTCAAGCCTGTCTCGTGGGGGCCTTTGGACCAAGTTAACATTTATAATAGTCACATTTATGGGTATAAAACAAACAAACTTGGCTACAGTAATGAGGCTAGCTAGAAAAATGAAACAGTAGCTGAGTCGCACTGTCCGTGGTTATAAGTTACAAAATTAAAACAATTCCTAAATCATAAAAGCTTACAAGTTCAATTCAGATCTTAAGAATAAGCGACCATAAGATTTCTATACAAATACGAAACAATTTTTAAAAGACTAAGCAACTTATACAATTGTGGCGGATACCACAAGTTACCTGATTACCTACGTAAACTTATCTCCACATAGAATAAGCAAAACTATCATGTAGATCAAATTAGTGATGTGTTGAGCTAATTCAACACATCACTAATTTGATCTACATGATATAAACTGACATGTAGATCAAATTAGTGATGTGTTGAGCCAAATCAAAAGTACCCAAAACCGAAGAGCATGCATGAAGAGGTTGATGAGTGTGGAAGAAGCGAGCGGTATGTTTGGATCGGTGCACCTGGCGTTCTATAGCCTCTGCCTACCCCAATGGGAGACAGGCGTGATGATATGTATGTATAAACGTAAAAATCGCCGTACGATACTATTTTTTAACAGTATGTACGGCTATTACCGAAGCATTCAGCATTGCTACACAATAACTGCGTTACAAATAATTAATGTAATCTCTCTAATCCACAATACATCATCGAAACTAGTTCTAAATTCGTTACACAATACCAGCGCGACAAGAATGAACACACCGCTTTGTCTACCACTCACTGTCGCTAGCACCACCATCCGGCGTTACGACAGTGCAGTCGTGCCCATGGTAATCGCCACCTCACCACCTCACCAGCTCACCTTGGCCCCGAGACACAAGTGACGTGGGTTGTTCTAAATCTAGACATATCGAGTTAGGAAGTAGTGCACGTTTGAAATCTATTGTGATTTATGAATTAGATTTTGCTATTGTTGTTTTGGGATAGTAGATATATTAATGTTTTTTTTTATACAACGTCGGGGTCGTTCTAAAGGGTAGTGTGAGAGGCTCATTTGAAGTAAAGTGGTTATCGTTGCATATAAACGTTTGCAATAAAGATAAAAGATAATAAATCTATATGTACCATTGAGCCCTTGCGGGCATTTAGACACGTCTTACATATTTTTAAATAAAATCTTATTATTTTTTTACAGTTTTAACTTTTTTTTTCAAACTACCAGCATTTCGAAGAAATGCCAAAAAAAATTTGCCACGTAGGCCTTTTTCCGAATCGTAAAACTATTGCAAGAAATTTAAGTCTAATAATGTCTAGTGGTAAAATTAAATATATATTAATACATGTGTTGAATTATTTACAGATATCTCTATCTCTGTTATTAGGTGTCGCTCTCGAGGTTCATAAGAGTAGGAGGGCCCATCATAGCACCCCTTTGGGGCAGTTCCTCTACCTCACAGTTTAGCCTAATAACAACTCCCTGGATGATTGCTGTGATACTGCGTGTGAGTGACGTTACCAGGAATAACGCTATTAGCAGCTGAGGAAGCCACGCGCGATACATCTTATATTGCAAGCGTTCAAAGGCTACGGTAACCGCATCACTTCAGGTGGACCGTTTACTTGTCTCGTGACGTTTTATAAAAAAGAACGTACATGCAGACTCGCAGCCATTCACAGAAGCGAAGCAACTAGGTTACGCGTGTTG
This sequence comes from Pyralis farinalis, assembly GCA_947507595.1. Lineage (NCBI taxonomy): Eukaryota > Metazoa > Arthropoda > Insecta > Lepidoptera > Pyralidae > Pyralis > Pyralis farinalis. The sequence goes on from OX382275.1 coordinate 2,163,430, forward strand.
GATCACTTTGTAAACACGCCTAAATCTACTTTCTTTCCACGAATTTTTCGATCTTTTTTACCTTTTACCATTAGGAATTGTAGTCCAAAAAAATACCGCTTATAATTCTAAATATGTTTGTACAGTGCAAGCCAGAGGTCGGCCTCTGATCTCTCACATCCATAGATTGGCTCCGCACGTTCTGCAGCGGCAGCCTGCTTTTCTTGACGCTGTGCCTACGAATGGTACATATTTTTTTTCGTGGCAATTTCTCCGTTACCATCGAAAAAAAAAAACAACATTACATAACAGTGTTACAAGGTTTATGACCAGACTATGTATAAGTATTTTGGGGTTCTTCAAGAAAGGCGTGAAGAGGTTTAGAGGGTAACGGGACAGGCCCACCACTCATTCCCACCACTGTGTCCCCTGTGTAGCCAGAATTAACAGCGGCGACCACCAAAAAGGCAATGAACAGTGAAGTTCATTGCTGTCCCGGGGGTTAAACTACAGCTGCCTTGGAACTCACAACGAATTTAATCAGAAGAAATTTGTAGGAGTCGGCAGTTTTGGAATTGACTTCCCCTCTTGGCAAAGTGAGAGACAGCAATACGACAAATAAGGCATTTAAAACCCTCAAATAGATGGCTAGTCAAGTGAAGCTCAACCGCAGTGCACCACGGTTTATCAAATATCTAACACTATAGGGACCTAAATTGTGAGTTGTTACCTAACTCATCGATTCCAATAATATAGATTGCAGAACCACCTAAACGCCTGGTAATTCTTCCTTGTTGCTTAGGTTTAAAGGGTAGGCAACGCATGAATGACCGTAGGCTACGGCGACTGTTTACCATCAGGCTGGCCGTATGCCTGTTTGCCACCTTAGTGGTATAAAAAAAAAACACGCATACGACCTACCTGACCGTAGGTGTTATACCCCTAAAAGTCGTTATTGTACCGTTTACTGGTATGAATACTCCCTCGCAGTAACACAACATAACAGCCCTCCAGGGAGTTGTTTCCTGTGACGTGGAGGAGCTTACCCAGACGGGCTTTACTTAACGACTATCATGTATAGGAAACAGCCAGCACCGACGGCTTAACGTGCCCTCCCATCCATGGACAGGATGCGATCGACACTGCTTATCTTGCGTGTTGGATTAAACTGACGCAACACAAGCAACGAGCTCCTTAAAAATGATAGAAAAGATATATGATATTTCTGTCTCCATATAACAAAGTTATATGCACAGTAATTTCATTGTGAATGCAGTGCAGATCCCGTTGTGGTCATATACCTTATCAAGCGAGCCATATGGTCCAAACCATGACCCTGATAGCTAGGTCACCGCAGAACGATCTACGCCAAAACTGGTTTACCATCAATGAAGATATTAAATTCACTTGCCAATATGGTGAATGGTCGAGTTATAATTATGTATTATTAACTTTAAATAGATAATTACTTTATCATTTTCTGATGTGAATTTGCTTCCATAGTGGGAGGTTGTTCAGAAAACTGGTGATAACAAAATCGGTGGATACATTTAGGTGTTGTAGCTACATATCTATTGTTTACATCTAAAATTTAATTACACCACGTGATAGCTAAAGAATCAAAGAATTCGTTGAGTGAGGACTGCGATGCATCGCACGCGGTGGGAATAGAAAGCGCTGCCAATTTGATATTGAGATCATTTCACTGCATCATATAATTTTCTATTAGTATATACCTTACTACCGTTTACCGTTACGAAGACGTATTTACGTTAAACTCAAGGCCATGTCTACTATACAGTTACACCCCGTTGTTTTTATGATTGTTTTTGACTGCGTCTCTAGACGATCTTTTTAAATTATTAAAAAATAAAACAGCCTTTGTCAATTAATAATAAAGAACGTTATGTATTCATGTGTTAGATTGAAGCATCATAGAAATGGTCCCTAGGATGTTTTTGTGATCTGTTATCCATATATCATACTTTGACAAACCCCGTAGCCGAGTGGTTAGCAATTAGCGAGCCAGCTCTGCTGCTAACACAGCACCTCCTTACGGGCTCACTTTTGACCTCACTTACACGCAGGAACACAACAACTCTTCAGGGAGTTGTTATTTGACTGCGGTTTTCTGTAAAGTAGAGGTATTTCTTCAGGCGAGCTGCTTTGATGCGCCCTACCTCTCTTTAAAACACCCAGATCAAGACAAACACACATGTTCATGCACACAAATGTTTGTCTCAAAGTAGAGTTTCTAACCACTGCGCTACTGAGCTCGTCAAAACGTCAGACAATCATGGAATGAAGCAAAGGTTTGATGTCCTCGATTCGTCTATTGCTATTTTCATTTTGGAAAAGCAATCACGTGCTGTTAAAAAAATTAATAAGATGATGTCATCAAACCAAAATATTAAATTAAAGCTAATTAACAAAGCGCTTCACGTTCAACGAAACTATTAAGTAGGAGTGGCAAGGTTATAAAAATACGACAAATATTAACTTAACGACGCGATTAAAACATTTATTTGGCCATTCGATAAAAATAAAACTTGTTAAAACTATGAATAATTAAACAGCTGGAGCTCTGACAGGATGTGGTCCGATAATCTCTACAATTGTTAATCGACTTTTAGACAGATATTCTATTTCATAGGAATTTATAAGATACGCGACACTGATAGCTATTTATCCTTTTCCAGTTCATTAAAACATTTATTGTGAGAAAGAGACAATCTGGTGGACAATCTGGTGTCCAGATCTCTAATACTAGTTAGATCATTGCCGTTATCCCATTTCCTAATCCATTAAGATTAGCGGCGTCCGCTACCTAAGCCTAAGGATTTGGCGAAGATGACTGATTTTCACATGGAGCGACTGCCGTCAGACCTCCACAACCAAGAGGGAAAACCAGACCTTTCTTAGGTTGGGTCACACGCCTGTCGAAATATAATTTCTTGGACGTGCGGGTTTTCTCAGGATGTTTTCCTTCACCGCCGAGGAAGAGATAATTACAAATATGTACATAAATCCGAGAACACAAATTTAGTGGTACATGCCAGGATTCGAACCAGTTGGTCAGTAGGTCGTACGCACTGTGCTATCACTGCTCCGTCTCTAATACTAGTTGGATATTAGTCCATAAAGATTGTAATTTATATTAGAAATCAGTGGCGGGAATCGAGCGGATTGAAAGATATATCCATTCTTGGCACCAGGTGACCTTAGGTCTCCTTAACTGGATCATTTAATGTTGTGACCAAATTTGACGAAGGTGACTCACGGTTAGAGAGTGTACTTTATGAAACGTTGAGGCGAACTGCCAGCTGGTGTGTTCCTGCGAGTAAGTAAGATTGCCAGGAAGCCAGGGACATGTTGGTGCGTCTGAAGCAGTGTTGGCAACATGTGGCTAGCACTATTTGTGTAAAGGGTTGCCACCTTTCTTTCAAAAAAAAAATGTTTTTTTTAAGTTGCAATAATATAGCACTTTTTTTTACGTTAATTCAGAAAAAAAAATAGTACACTTTTCTTTTTGATTATTTATTTTATATGAATCCGATAAATTCAAATCCATATTTACATTCAGACTTATATGACGAGCTCGGTGGCGCGGTGGTTAGTAACGCTACTTTGACCAATGCTCGTGAGTTCGATTCCCACACGGGGCAAACATTTGTGTGCATGAACACGTCTGTTTGTATTGGTCTGGGGGTTGTGTGTCGTTATTCACCTCCCGATATTAAAAAAAAACAACATCAACGGAGGCGCCATTCCGGGAAGTTCTCCTAGTCTTGCGAGGGCCATACGCTACAGTACTCGAGACAGGCGTGATGATATGTATTGTTCATTTCTTCTAGATTTACATTATGATATATGACGAGTCTGGTGATGTCCCGTCTATTTGTCTTGGTCTGGATGTTTAGAGTGGTAGGGCGCATCAAACCAGCTGACTGGGGAGACTGGGGAAGTACCTCCACCTCACAGCAAACCGCAGACGAATAACAGTACCCTGGAGGGTTGTTGTGTTCCTGCAAGAGACTGAGTGTACCACTAAGCTCCTAAGGGGGTGCTGTATTAGCAGCAGGAATAGCAACGCGCGAGCGATACTTCACTTTGCATCAGGTGAGCTTACTTGCTTGCCTCCAGACGTTGTATAAAAAATGATGTACAATTTGAAATCTAGATGTTATAAAGATGAACGCACACCTGCCGTTTTGAAAGTGTAATTATCGATTGAGAACAGTTTGTGTCTATTATTGTCTATGGCAGGCCATTAGATGAACCGATTGATGCCAGAGACAATGTCGATTGAAAAAATTGGCCGTGGTAAGCGATGGTTCGTCTGATCAATCTGCGCTATTGTTTGATCAGGCTAATGATTGGCTTAACGAGGTGAATAGCAGGTTCTTTTGTGTTGTGCTAAACATTTCTCTATTGTTACCCGACTACGGCGAAGCCAAAAGGAGGATTATAATGTATGGTTGTATGTACGTTCTTTTGTCATGACGCAATTTCTAAACTACATTTGACGAGCTCGGTGGCGCAGTCATGAATGACGCGATTTTGACACCAACGCTTGTAGGTTAGATTCCCACACGAGACAAACATGTGTGTGCATGAACATGTATATTTGTCTTGGTCTGGATGATTTTAAGAGAGGTAGGGCCCATCAAAGCAACTCCTCTGGGGAAGTACTTCCCATAAAACCGCAGCTTGTATGCCTCCCGACGATAAATAAAAAAATGTCTTGTTTATGAAAGGTCTTTATAATAGTTCTAAAATATTCATATTTATGTTATTTTTTTTATACTACTAAGGTGGTAAATGCTTACCATCATACAGGCAGTATGTTTTTTTTATACAACGTCGAGATGCATGTAAGCATACGGCCCACCTGATGTATAGCGGTTACCGTAGCCTATAAACGCTTGCAATATATTGAGTAACACTCGCGCGATGCCACCTCTGCTGCTAGCGCAGCAACTTCATAGGAGCTTACTGGTGACCTCACTCACACGCAGGAACACAACCACCCTCTAGAGAGTTGTTATTTGACTGCAGTTTTCTATGAGGTGGAGGCACTTCCCCGGCCGGGCTGCTTTGATGTAACCTACCTCATTTAAAAACATCCAGACCAAGACAAAGGGGCATGTTCATGCACATAAATGTTTGTACTGTGTAGGAATCGAACCCACGGGCGTTGATTTCGAAGTCGCATCATTCACGACTGCGCCACCGAGCCCGTAAAAATATTCCTAAGTGAAAGTACCATTGTGTCGCGAAGATGACCAGAACGGCAAGTGCAGAACTGAGGCAGCAAAGGCCGGTACATGGGTTTTCCGTTTCACATGAAGAACGCACGCAGGACGACCGCTGCAGCGATGGTGGCGACGGCATACATCTGTTTGAAGACTGAAATAAAATTAAATATAGGTGTTCATCGTTTGTGGCATACTCTATATAGATTTAAGTTAATGCCAAACAAAATACGATTCATACAAAATGCATGAAATCAACTAACTTATAATATGCAACAATAGTGTCACTAGCATCTACTACATCAACTCTTACTCATCCCACTGCAGGATACGGGTCTCTCTTCAACCGAAGGGGTTTAGAGCATACTCCGCCACGCTGCTCAAATGCGGATTGGTGAAGGCCAGTGTTTTCAAGCCTCCCGAGGGCCACTGATTTAGCTTAACGATTGTCATCTATCGACAACAGTCGGTACCGACGGCTTAACGTGCCCTCCGAAGCACGGATAAACTCGAGATCGAGGTTCCTTATCCACTGGGCTATCACAACTCATAAAAGTGAATATAAGTATCAACCAAGTATTTAGGAGGTGGTAATTGGGGGAGGGAGGGACGGGGGGATTATACCATACTCATATTGGAAATATATATATTTATTATATGTAAGTAGCTATTTCGATGTGTACATAGAAATCATAACTTTTTTAAAACCTAATTCGAAAATATTATAATATTAGGTCATAGTTTTTATCCACATTTCTTAGAATATTTAACATGTGCATGCAAATTATTACCGTTATTTGATCTAGACTGCTAGTATTCAAAGTTTGACTATCAAATTAGATAAATTATGATAACGACTTAAAATAAGTGGTATAGAACACTCTACACAACTTTTTCTCAACATGTTCTCGTGTTGCATTTAATATTTTCGGTTATACAGTTTCTGCTTACGGATTTGACGTTTAATTTTATTATTAAAATTAATTGAAACTGTTACTAAATATTTTTAATGTCAATGTAATCGAACCGGTCAATGATTGAATCTTGTATTTTTAAAACGAATTATAACAAAACGATTAATATTCAGTTAGAAGATTAATTAATTAATTTAGCGATGAAAGTGACTTAACATTTTTCTGAGTCCAAGTCACCCTCACTCACTTGCACGTGTTGCACCCTACCAACAAGCAAACAAAGGTAAACAGAGAGGCAAATATAAATAAAAAAGAATTGTTGTGTCCAACAGGGGATATAGGTTTTACTTACTCTTACAAATAATCGCAGTTAAATAACAACTCCGTGGAGGGTTGTCATGGTAACGTGCGATAGATACTCCTTATATTGCAAGTGATGACAGGCTACGGTAACTGAGCCGTATGCTTGTTTGTCAGGTGACGTAATACAAAAATAATATATTCAACATAGGTTATCACCAAGGCAAGTTCCTGCCTATTGAAACTATAATTGCGAATAAAAAAGCTTTAATTTCCTATGACTACTCCGCCACGATTGTGTGCAAATATGAATAAAAAATAACATCAGTTTTCGTTATTCATTATTTAGTTGGTAATATGAGTAAAATCGTTCAAATTACTAACAGGTAGTCAGTCCATTATTGTAATGTGAACTTACGCTTTGCTGACCCTATAAAAACTGAAAAGGTTTCTGAGAATCTTGAGCTGCTTGCACATATAGATAGAAAAAAGTTGTAGTGTACATTTTGATTACATACTTATCGAAAATGGAAGTAAAAATAATCACAATACCTTCGCACTCGCTTAGCTCGTCAAAATATATTTTTTTAAATACAGACTAGTTTCAAGTCTGAGCTAATTTCATAGGTAGATGACTAAACTTGTAAATAACGAGCCTAGTGGTGGAGTAGTCAGCAATGCTTTCGAACACCAAGGCCCGTGGGTTAGATTCCTACACAGAGCGAACATGTCTGTTTGTCTTGGACTGGATGTTTCGTAAGTATCATATCTAGAAAAAAGGAAAGTCGTATGTTTATCACTTGTCTGGTCATAACACATGCTAAGAGAGGTAGGGCGCATCAAAGCAGCCCGTCTGGGGAAGTACCTCTACCTTACAGAAAACCGCAGCTAAATAACAACTCTCTAGAGGGTTGTTGTGTTCCTGCGTGTGAGTGAGGTCACCAGTAAGCTCCCACGGTGTTGCTGTGTAAGCAGCAGAGGAGGCATCGCGCGAGTGATACTTAATATATCGCAAGCGTTAATAGACTACGGTACCCGCTTTACATCAGTTGGGCCGTATGCTTGTATGCCTCCCGTCGTAGTATAAAAAAAAACACAAGTTTCGCTTTGGGGCTAGATGGCGCTGTGTAATTTGTCTTCTAATAATATTGGTGATGGTGTTTTCTTCCGGTTTTTTTACACGAGTGGAACTCATGTGCTCGTACTACCAGTGTACTGGTGAGCGAGCTCGACTCGCAGTTGGACGGGTTGTTAGACTATCTATATATCTTGATGAGCCCGCTGGTAGAGCGGTTAACAATTCACCGACAGCCGCCGAGACTTCAATTCCCATATCATCATCATCACCATTTCAGCCGAAACACGTCCAATACTGACATAGACTCCCTCTTAAACTTCTACGGTGATCGGTCCCGTGCTGCTTATATCCATCGGCTCCCTGCGATCTTCACTAGTATGGAGGTGGTCGACCAACGCTGCGTTTTTCGGTTCGTTGTCGCCATTTGAGAAACTTTGTGCCCCAACGGCCATCGGTTCTCCGAGATATGTGGCCTGACTTGCTTGCTGATCCTTAGAGCCACGTCGGTTACTCCAGTTCTGCAAAGTATGTGCTCATGTCTGAATCTATCTCGCAGAGAGACTCCGAGCATGGCTCTCTCACACGCTGTGCACCCTGCAGCTTCAGCATGAGGCCCATAGTAAGGGACCACGTAAGACAAACATGTGCATGAACATGTATATTTATCTTAGTCTGAGTGTTTTAAGAGTAGGATGTACTCCACCTCACGGAAAACCGTATAACAACTCCCTAGAGGGTTATCGTGTTCCGGCGAGTGGATGAGGTTATCAGTTACTTCCTAAGGAGTTACCGTGATAGCAGAGGCAACACGCGAGGGAACTTCCTGTATTGCGAGCGCTCATAGGATACGATAACCACTTTACACCAGGCGCGCTATGCATATATCTTCGGACGGTGTAAATATATATATACTTATATATATCCTATTAATATTATAAATGCGAAAGTTTGTATGTATGGATGTTTGTTGCTCCTTCACGCTTAAACGGCTGAACGGATTTGAATGAAATTTGGCACGTAGATAGATTATGATCTGGATTAACACATAGGCTACGTTATTTGACTCCACGCGGGCGGAGCCGCGGGCAGTAGCTAGTAATATATAAATGTGTATATTTTCACGAGAAGTCCCTCGTGTGCAAGAGAACCGAACGCCACATGAATCGGTTCTTACGCAACTCACTCGCTTCTTTAACATTCATAACTCTTCTCATGCACACTCGTCTGTTTCTATGCTCCTGAGACCACCTTCTGATAGCACGCGACCAATATGTCCATGGTAGGTGAATCTTGGCTTTCCTCGACACCTAAATATTTCCACTTTCGCGTTGTACATCTGTTTCGGCATTCTTTCCTCCTGCATTCTTTCCACATGTCCCAACAATGAATCATGCCTCTTCTTATCTTTTTTAACAGACAATTTAAACGACCAACTGGTCCCTTTTTCGTATCCTGGCATGTAGCACTAAATTCGTGTTTCCGCATTTATTCCCATACAGTATTTGTTATTATCACTTGCTCGGCGGTGATGGAAAACATCGTGAGGAAACCCGCACGTCCAAGAAATTACATTTCGAGAGACTTGTGACGTTTCCTGACAAGTCTGGTTTGCCACCTGGCGTGTGGAGGTCTAGCGGCAGTCGTTTCATGTAACAATCAGTATCTTCACCAACTCCTTAGGTAGAGGACATCGCCAATCCTGGTGGATTAATAAACGGAATAACGCTAGGAAGGAGAAATTAAATAAGCTATTCTTATATATATATATGTAATTCGAAAACAATTCTAACGGTTTGGAACAAGTTTTGTACGTAGATAACGTATTACTGTGATACTTTAACTATTTAGACGTCTTTCCAAAAAACTAACACAAAAGAAAACCAAAAACGCCGCCGTGACACTTCTATTAACAGAGTACACAATCTTCAAAGACGTTGAAGCGCGGGTCCATAACGTCGGTAGACATGTAACGTGCACAGACCGACAGACGGACATGATTATATGTTATAGTGTAGAACACTTTCTTTTGAATTAATTCAGTGCACTATTTTTTGTTCACGGTCACTGCGAGCCCGGTTTTTATACGAAAAAATAATTTATGCTTCACTTTCATCTGCGTTGTTATTAGAATAGACTAATTTTGAATGCGGGTTTGCTCGCTCATTTTGATCTCGACGTCGAGCCCTCTGGAGTAAGAAGAAGATTGAGATGATAATCGCTATAACACAAGTCTAGGGTTTTTCTTTATACAACGTCGGAAGGCATACAAGCATACGGCTCACCAGAGTGTAATGCGGTTATCGTCTATGAACGCTTGCAGAACCATAAAGCATCACTCGCGCAATCCCTCCTCCGCTCACAGGAGGAACACAACAACCCTCCAAGGAGTTGCTATTTGGCTTCGGTTTATGTTACAGATATATCACGCGAAAGTAGGACGTATGAGCCGAGAAAGGCCAAGACTTATCTATCATGTCCAAATGGATCGTGTTCTATCAGAAGGTATGCAATTTGATCTAACCTGCTTTGCGTGCTTCCGCCACCAATTAGTTCATGCGGCCTAGCGCCGGCCGGCACCCACCCACTACTGTTAGTACTTGGTACATGCCGACGCTGCCATGGCTGCTCCGGTAGTCTCTGCCTCGGCTGCTGCGGTCGTCCGTCATCTGGAACAGAATATCAGAAGGTGACGTCAGGAGCCTTAGAAACCGGCGAGGGTCCATCAGAAGAGCAATGACTCTTAAGTTTATGTAAGGAACGAGTCACGTAGCCCTCGGTTCTCCCTGCCTACCCTGCATGGATTTTGCGTGAAGTTATAGCTAGATAGATGTTACAGTAGTATATACTAATATGTTACAAACTTGCCTACCATGACCAAACTGATGTTATTTTATCAGAAGGTGATGTCAGGAAGCTTTGAGACCGGCGAGCGTGCAGGAAAAGAGCAATGAATGTTAAAGAGGCGAGTGAGGTGTGTAAGGATCGAGTCACGTGGCGCTCGGTTCTCCCTGCCTACACCGCAAGGGATTTGGCGTGAAGTTATAGATAGATAAATGTTACAGTAATTTTGTGTCTAATACCAGGACAGGCAGTTTTATACAACCTGCGGAGGCAAACAAGCGGCACATCTGAAGTGAAGTGATTACCGTGGCATACGAACGTTTGCTGGAATATCACTCATGCGCAATGTCCAAGGCGATTACTGGTAGCTTCATTCATTCACACGAACACAATAAGGCTCCGAGTAGATGTTATTTCGTTGCGTGTGTTCGGTGAGGTGGAGGAACTTTCCCTGTCGGGCTGTTCTGATCGGACTCCTCTCTCTTTCACCAACGCCTGTCTTGTTAATTAGCGAGTGAATCACATCCAGGATTTAACATGATAAGGAGCCACTTACGTCCCATATTAATTTGGTGGCAAACAGCCAACAAACAGCAACAAAAAAAAGACAAGACTTTAGTTTTAACAATGGCGGGAGGCATACAAGCATACGGCTCACCTCATGTAAAGCGGTTACCGTAGCCTGTAAACGCTTGCAATACATTAAGCATTATAAGCGCGAAGCCACTCCTTAGGAGCTTACTGCAGACCTCACTTACACGTAGGAACACAACTGTGTAGGGAGTTGTTATTTGGCAAGTGTTTCCAAACTGAAGGCGACATGAAGAAGCTCGAGGTAGATAAACCTATACACAGACAGTCGTGTGCAACAGCCTCATATCATCTTCCTAGCGTTATCCCGTTTCCTAATCCATTAGGATCGGCGGGGTCCGCCACCTAAGCTTAAAGATTTATTGAAGATACTGATTTTGAACTGGAGCGACTGCCGCCCGACCTCCACAACCCAGAGGGAAAACCTTCCTTAGGTTAGGCCACACGTCTATCGAAATACAATTTCTTGGACGTACGGGGTTCCTCACGATGTTTTCCTTCACCGTTGAGCAAGTGACAATTACAAATATGTACATAAATACGAAAACACGAATTTAGTGGTACATGCCAATTCGAACCAGTAACCTTTCGCTCAATAGGCCGGTTCCTTATTCACTGACTGCTCTGTTCAACAGCCCCATGTCCAGCTTTAGTAATGAATAGGGTAAGTGCCTGTACTTGTTTACGTATACCGGTTATCTATTACGTGGTTTACAGCGTGGCTTGGAGCACCACGGCGGAGCACGCCGTTTGAGTCCCACAAATGGCCGGCTGGAAACCGGGTTAGGGTTGGTACAAGTCTTCAGGCTTCGAATATTCATCATATCACTCCAGGTCTTCGGTGGATTTTTTTTTATACTACGTCGGGAGGCATACAAGCATACGGTAAAACGGGTACCGTAGCCTATCAACGCTTGCGATATATTAATTATCACTCGCGCGATGCCTCCTTTGCTATAGGGAGCTTACTGGTGACCTCACTCACACGCAGAACACTCTATATTACATACATACATTCCAACAAACAAGTTCTAAGTTCTATTATTAAGAGCTCTACCTATGGCGGACGCAGTAATTTGTAACCACCAGAGGCAAGAAAATCGGCCAAGCGTGAGTCACATTCGAACACAAAGGGTTCCATACCACCGTAAAATGTTTACGAACATTGCTGTAAAGAAAACATTATAAGCGGTAATAGCTCAATGGACAAAGAACCGGCCTTTTATTTATATCCGACCTAACCGGGGGTCCCGGGTTCGAATCTTGACGTGGGCATGTACCACTAAATTTATTTCTTTTAAATTACGCAGCGCCACCTAGCCCTAAAGTAAGCGAAGCTTGTGTTATGGGTACTAGACAACTGATAAACATACGTAAATACATACTTATTATACATGGAAAATACCCAGACCAAGACAAACAGACATGCACACAAATGTTTGTCCTGTGTGGGAATCGAACCTGCGACCGCTGGTGTCAAAGTAGCGTAACGGCGCGTTTCACCACTGCGCCACGGAGCTCGTCGTCGTTGTCACTTGCTTGCCGGTGAAGGAAAACATCGTAAGGAAACCCGTACGGGTCCAAGAAATAATATTTCGAACGACGTGTGACCTAACTTAAAAAATCGGCCAAGTGCGAGTCGGACTCGCGCACGAAGGGTTCTGTACCATTATCTATAAAAATGGCAAAATAAAATCATGTTTGTTGTATGGGAGCCCCCCTTAAATATTTGTTTTATTTTGATTTAATTATTTATTCTTAAAGTGAATACATAACTAAATATTCTGTGAATATTTCAAGCGTCTACCTGTTGCCGTTATCAATATCGAGCAAAAAGGAGCAAAATAAAAAAATCGGCCAAGTGCGAGTGGGACTCGCGCACGAAGGGTTCCGTACCATTATCTAGAAAAAAGGCAAACAAATCACGTTTGTTGTATGGGAGCCCCCTTAAATATTTATTTTATTCTATTTTTTAGTATTTGTTGTTATAGCGGCAACAGAAATACATCATCTGTGAAAATTTCAACTGTCTAACTATCACGGTTCATGAGATACAGCCTGGTGACAGACGGACGGACGGACGGACGGACGGACGGACGGACGGACGGACGGACGGACGGACGGACGGACAGCGGAGCCTCAGTAATAGGGTTCCGTTTTACCCTTTGGGTACGGAACCCTAAAAATCACGTTTGTTGTATGGGAGCCCCCTTAAACATTTATGTTATTCTATTTTTTAGTATTTGTTGTTATAGCGGCAACAGAAATACATCATCTGTGAAAATTTCAACTGTCTAACTATCACGGTTCGTGAGATACAGCCGGGTGACAGACGGACGGACGGACAGCGAAGTCTCAGTAATAGGGTTCCGTTTGGGTACGGAACCCTAAAAAGGTCTGATTTTCTGGGTTGTAGAGGTCAGACGGCAGTCGCTCTATGTATAAATCAATATCTTCGCGGAATCCTCAGGCTTCGGTAGCGGACTCCGCTAATCCTAATGGATTAAGAATATGCTCTATCGAAAATATAAACGGGATAGAGGGAGAACTTTGCCGTTGGAAAACTGTTACCCCCCATACATCGACATAGGCTGCGGTTGGGTTATAAATCACATAAATATTATAGAATAAATTACATTGGTAGTAGACAACAGACAAACAAGTACAACCTACGTACATAAACATCCTAAATAACATTTTTTTGTAAATATGTATATTTTAAGAGTTATTTGCGATGCGCACTATGTAGTGCGCATCGCAAATAGCCCGTCTCGGGAAGTACCTTCGCCTCAAAGAAAACCGCAGCCAAATAACAACTCTCTGGAGGGTTGTTGTTGTGTTGTGTGAGCGAGGTCACCACTAAGCTCCTAAGGAGTTGCTGTATTAGCAGCAGAGGTGGCATCGCGCGAGTGATACTTAATGTGTTGCAAGTGTTCATAGGCGACGGTAACCGCTTTATAATAGGTGGGCCATAGCTTGTATGTTTTCGGACGTTGTACAAAAAAATGTACATACTGTATGTAAAAAAATAGATAAATATTTATTTAGTGTGCGAATTATTTTCCCGTTTGTCACGAATCAAATCCACGACCCTCGGTGTTATAGCCATTGTTAACCACTTAGCCAACGGGTTCGTCGAAGAATACGAATATAACCCAAAACGCTTGACAACTTTCCATCTCGATAGTATTTCTTAATATAGCACCGAGCGCTGGTGAAAGCCCTGGGAGGCTGGACCTAGGGCACCTGCGGCCAACGGCCCCGCATTCCTCGGGTGCCTGAATGGGTACCTCGAGGACCACACGTCTTAAGCTATATATATACATAAGTTGTTATTGGAATGTATTTTTGTTTTGGAAACTTGAAGTTCGATGTATTCTTGCTTATTTACGAGTAGTCCTCCAAGTGATCCACTGTTATTTTTAGAACCTTAAAGGGATGTAGTAATGCCGAGCTCAGTGGCGCAGCGGCTAATAACGTGACTTTGACGCCAACGCTCGTGGGTTCGATTCCCACACATGACAGACATGTATGTGCATGAACATGTTTGTTTGTCTGAGTCTTTTTAAGATAGGTAGGGCGCATCAAAGTAGCGTTCATAGGCTACGGTAATCGGTTTACATTAGGTGGAACGTATGCTCGTTGTTGACCGACGTTGTACATTGTAAATTGTAAATAAAAGCAAGCGGTCGAGTGTTTATATTGGGTGCTTTAACGATAAGTATAGTGGGTTCGATTTCCACGCACGACAAAGGTCTAGTGTAGGTTGGATCAAATCAGCCTGACTTGGGAAATACCTCACAGAAAATAGCAACACAAGTTACTGCCTGGAGGGTTGTTGTGTTCCTGCGAGTGAGTGAGGTTATCAGTAAGCTCCTAAGATGTTAGAAGCAAAGGTGACAACTATCGGGCGATACTTTCTGTATTGCAAGCGTTCATTGCCCTCGATATTTTACAAATATACCTATGTATGTAAACCTATGGCTGTCGACGCAGGAATACGGCCACCCGATGTAAAGCGGGTACCGTAGCCTATTAACGCTTGTAATATATTAAGTATCACTCGCGCGATCTCCTCTGCTGCTTACACGGCAACTCCTTGGGAGCTGACAGGTGACCTCACTCACACGCAGGGACACAACAACCCTCTAGGGAGCTGTTATTTGGCTGCGGTTATCTGTGAGGTGGAAGTATTCCCCAGACGGGCTGCTTTGATGCGCCCTACCTATCTTAGTAATATAAATATATCGTATTAACGATCCCGGCGATTAAGTAGTAAAATGGCTGCTTTAACGGCAAGGGTCGTGGGGTATAATCAGATCGGATGGACGGGAGAACGATTTGTCACTCCTTTCGTTGGTATGACAAGCAAGAAGAGATGAGTAGCGATAGCCCAGTGAATAAGGAACCGGTCTATTAGACAACAGGCCCCGCTTCAAATCCTGGTATGTACTACTCAATTCGTGTTTTTAGATTAATGTACATACTAGCTTTTACACGCGGCTGTGCTTGATAGATAAATTTTTTTAATAATAAGTATCCTATTTTACTTCTGATACCTCCAAGAATATGTGTACAAAGTTTCATGATGATCGGTTCAGTAGTTTTCGCGTGAAAGCGTAACAAACAAACGGACATTCACATTTATAATATTAGTAGGATTTGTAATTATCACTCGCTCGGCGGTGAAGGAAAACATCGTGAGGAAACCAGCACATCCAAGAAATTATACTTCGAAAGACATGTGACCTAAGAAAAGCCTGGTTTTTTTGTCGGTACACCAGGCACCGAGTAGCCCGGGTGCCTACTACTACTGGGCTTCTCTATCCTTAAACTCTTCAGGCGTCAACCTTGTGTTCCGATTATTTAACCCTTGCGACGCGCTAACCCGACGTCCGTTATTTATTGCTTCTCCAAGTTTCATTTATCTCCATCTCGACCTTCAACTACCTACCCTCATCATTTTCACGAGGAAAGCGTAAGTGGCTCAATGTCACCTTTAGAGCCAAAGCCAACCTCACCTACACTTGGTGCACCCTGCCAATAAGCAAACGAGGCTCTGGCGAAAGAGAGGGCACGACGATAGCCCGTCTGGGGAAGTACCTTCACCTCATAGAAAACCGCAGCCAAATAACAACTCCCTAGAGGGTTGTTGCGTTCCTGCGTGCGAGTTAGATCACCTTAGCTTTAATGAAGTTGCTGTGTTAGCAGGTGGCATCGCGCGAGTGCTACTTAATGTATTGCGAGCGTTTATAGGCTACGGTAACCGCTCTACATCAGGTGAGCCGTGTGGTTTAACGCCTCCCGACGTATAAAATAAAACCTATGTCTAGGCCTGGCCGCCTCTCTCCTTAGGCCCTTCAGGGATGAACCCGCTTATTCGATTGTTTGCCCTAAACCGAGGTTCAACCCTTTCAAGGGCCTTTACGCTCGTCACAAGCCTTTTCTTCTTCCTGCATTGTTGTAATAACCTATAGAGGCCGACTGTAAAATTAGTGTCAAAAAAGTCGAGAAGATTACTTCTTTCATCGGTAGTCGAGTGCAGTAGTACGAGTGAGCTGTGTTTACTGAAATATGTTGTTGAAAAGGGACTGCATCTTTTTTATACAACTTCGGGAGCAAGCAAGCGCTCATATTGCTTATAGCTTAGGTATTAGCTTATTGCGTAAGGCTTAAGGCCACAAGTATACTATCATTTACGAGTATGTATGTACCTATGTATATCTTCACGCCAGGTCCCTTGCGGGGTAGGCAGAGAGAACCGAGCGCCACAAGACGCGGTCCTTACATACTTCGCTCGCTTCTGTAACTTTCATAGCTCTTTTCATGCACGCTCGCCGGTTCCTAAGGCTCCTGACATCACCTTCTGATAAAACACGACCAATTTGGTCATGGTAGGTTAGTCTCGGTCTTGCTCGGCTCCTACATCCTTCCACTTTTGCATTGTATATCTGTCTCGTCATTCTTTCGTCCCGCATTGTTTCTACATGTCCGAACCAACGGAACATGCCTTTTCTTATCTTAACACCGACACTCTCTTTCAGATCAACTCTATCTCTCACGTTTTCATTACGAACGCGGTCAGCAAGCGTTATGCCACAAATTTTGCGCAATGCTCTCATCTCGACCGCATTTATTCTACTTTCATACTCTCTCTGTCATACCCAGCTCTCACTTCCATAAGTTACCGTTGAGAATATCACCGCGTTGTGTACAGCGAGCTGTGCTTTCTGGCTTAGATTTCATCATTTACAAAAAGTCTTTTAAACTGCACTTTCTGTAATTATATATTTTATCTATCATAGAATCACTAATATTTAAACCATATGACTGCGCAATAAGGCTCGCCGCTTTCGTAAAAACGTAGTGTTTTAACGACGATATTTCTCACAGATTCGAACCTCCTCACCAATGGTAGACAATTTTATCCAATAAGCCGCTAAGTGTCGCCATGTTGATCCGCGAACTAGCCAATGAGAGCTGCGTTCTACTTCACCGTCGACCCGTAGTGGTGAATGCAGTTACTAACAACCCTCAAGGAAGTTGTTATTTGTCTGTTGTTTTCTAGAAGATTGATGTCCCTACCTCTTTTAAAAGCTTTGTTTCTTGTAAAAGCTTTTACTAATATGTAGTTGGGTTGTGTTTAGAGAAGTCTCTCATCGTTTTTAATTTAATAAATATACAGTGGTTTTTTTGACGAGCTCGGTAGCTCAGTCGTGAAAACGCGACTTGGGCACCAACACTCGTGGGAATTTGTGTGGGAATCGATATTCCCACACAAGGCAAACATTTGTGTGCAGGAACATGCCTGTTTGTCGTGGTCTGGATGTTTTAAGAGAGGTACGGCGCATCAAAGCAGCTCGTTTGGGGAGGTACCATCACCTTACAGAAAACCGCAGCCAAATAACAACTTCCTAGAGAGTTGTTGTTTTCCTGCGTGTGAGTGAGGTCACCAGTAAGCTCACAAGGAGTTACTGTGCAAGCATCAGAGGAGACATCGCGCGAGTGATACTTAATATATCGCAAGCGTTAATAGGCTACGGTACCCGCTTTACATCAGGTGGGCCGTATGCTTGTATGCCTCCCGACGTAGTATATAAAAAAGAGTGTTTGTTAGAACACGTCATCAGTAGTTCCTAAGGAGTTGCTGTGTAAACAGCAGAGGAGGCATTGTGCGAGTGATACTTAATATATTACAAGCGTTAATAGGCTACGGTAACTGCTTTACATCAGGTAGGCCGTATGTATGTATTCCTCCCGACGTTGTATAAAAATGTATTTAAATATTACAATAAAGTTGTAAAGTAAAACATCTGTCGATTCACATATTAACACAAATGTTTGATGGCTCTTTTTACGCAGGCGCTTAAAATCACCGCTAGTATGTATTCGGTGAGGTATTTCCTCTATGGTTGCCATGAACATAAATATAAAAATCTCAATGACATTTGACCCTTGCGTACATTTGTATACTTTAAAAAAAAATCTTAATGTTATTAATTTCATAGTATTAATTTTTCTTTTTCAATCTATCAGTATTTCGGAAATAACCATCGAGGCCAATCGGTAACCGAGATACGAACTGGACCTTGTGATTCAGAGATGGACCATGAAATTGTTGACGGTATACTAAGCTTACACTAGGGCAGCACTTACATTTATGAAGAGTCTTTATATCCTTTTAAATGTTCGTCATCTGACCGTTATCCTGTTGCCTAATCCATTAGAATTGTCGTGAATTGCGGGGTCTGTTACCTAAGTCTAATGATACTGATGTTGACATGGAGCTGCCGCTGTCAGATGCCCATAACCCAGAGAGAAAAACCAGACCTTTCTTAAGTTAGGCCACTCGTCTTGCGATATATAATTTGTTCATTGAATATTGTTCTCACGATGTTTCTAATTAAACCGTTCGACTCGAGTTCTAAAAATAGAGTAATTTACTTTTATTGATATTGCTTAAAACTCAAGGCTTATACCTATTGTACAACGTCGAAATGCTGTGTCGAGAGTACAGTACGGGAGTACTGATAGCTCAGTGCATAAATAATCCGCCTACTGACCAACCGGCCTCCGGTTCAAACCCATTTTTTTTTTTGTGACGCGGGGAAAAATGCGTTACGTACACCACCGGTGAAGCCTGGGTGGCCTCCGGTGGTAGTGTGGGACTCCCCGACGGTATACCCACTAAACAACCCCGCGAATTGCCATCGGCCGCGTTGGTGTGGTGCCCCGGATCTGTCAGCAACAGGGCACCTCCGGTTCAAACCCTGGCATGTACCACTAAATTCATATTTGCGGATTTATGTACAGACTCTTTGAGTATTTGTATTATTGTATCACTTGTTCACTTGTTGTTGTTATCACTTGTTCGGCGGTGAAGGAAGACATCGTGAGGAGACCGCACGTCCAGGAAATAGTATTACAATAGACGTGTGACGTAACCTAAGTCTGGTTTATCGTCTGGGTTGTGGAGGACTGCGGTAGTCGCTCGATGGAAAAATCAGTATTTTGGCGAAATCCTTAGGCTTAAGTATCGGACCCCGCCGATAGAAGACTTGTAACTATGATAACTTGCCGACTGCATTGCGTTTACTGCGCGTTTCGGTTGTGTTTTATTCCCGTCTCCTCAAATAAACGTTTCGAGAGGACTCTCTGCCGATGTTTACTGCATGAGGGTCGTTGCTAAAGGCCTGAAGATGTACGAGTATTTACAACATTGGCGTTCAGTCAACGATGTCTTTGATGTTCCATCAGTGAATAGCTGTGCAAATGGATGCCGCTTCTGAAGTAGAACTTCTCTACGCTCTCTACGCACGCTTGACTTGGGAGTAAGCTGGTGAATGCGTGACGAGAGCGTTACGAAAAGTGTGATCGAGCGAGGCGAACGGAAGTTGAGAGGGAGATATAAATTAGTGAAGATAGAAAGAGTGAGAGTTACGTTTCGTATATTACTGTAGGGGCAAGAGAGAGAGGTGCGAGCACACATTTTCTTTCTCTCTTTCTCTCATAGCGAGTTAAATTTCGTATATGTAAGACACAGTGCAGGCCTATTGTCTGTATCACACTATGGAGCTAAAGAAGTTTTACTTCAGTCGTGTGGTCTAAAGCACACTCGTTTTTTTTAAGTCTGTAGTAATTGCTTCGCAACAGGCAGGCCGTCGTTTCCTACATTAGTAGTATAAAAACTTAGAGTTTTCTTGGAATGCTGTTCTAATACTTATTAATGTAATCAATGCTTCTTAGAATGTTTCTAAGATCAAATGAAGTTATTGGCTACAGAGCGGAAGCGCACCGAGATAAGAGAGTGATACTGATAGCTAGCTCTGGCTGACATTTCCGTTCAAGACCATGATCACAGGCGTATAATTAACAGGTGTATTTGATACTTACAGAGAGAAAAGGTGAGTTTCCACAATTATAAATAAGGACAATTTTATATGTATATTTATAACGATATGCAAGATTGTTTAATAAAATAGTACACAATTAATACTCCCTACATATAGCCATTGATTAGTTTTTTTAGTACAGCAATATTTTTTTTTAATACTACGTCGGGAGGCATACAAGCATATGGCCCACTTGATGTAAAGCGGGTACCATAGCCCTATTGCGCTTACGATAAATTAAGTATCACTCGCGCGATGCCTCCACTGCTGCTTACACAGCAACTCCTCGGGAGCTTACTGGTGACCTCACTCACACGCTCTGAACACAACAACCCTCTAGGGAGTTGTTATATGGCTGCGGTTTTCTGTGAGGTGGAGGTACTTCCCCAGACGGGCTGCTTTGATGCGCCCTACCTCTCTTAAAACATCCAGACCAAGACTAACAGCCATGTTCATGCACACAAATGTTTGTCTTGTCTGGGAATCGAACCTACGAGCGTCGGTGTCAAAGTCGCGTCATTCACGACTGAGCCACCGAGCTCGTCAAATTTCAAAAAAGATCCTGAAGTCACTGCATCGACGACGTATCTGCACCAAATTCATTGTGGCTTTTTGTAAAGAGGAGATACTTCCCTAGTGAGGCTGCTTAAGAAATAAATACTTAATAGATTTAGGTGATGTTTTGTGACAGCCAAATTTACATGCAATTCGTTCTTGCGATAGCGCTGGCCGGCACCCACCCACCGGTAGGTAGATATATGCCGTCGCTGTCTCGGCTGCTGCGGTTACCCCCCATTTGGCGCAGGCGTCGCATGCACCCCGACGGTTGCTGCCCTTGCTGCTCTGTTCGTCTCCGCGACACGAGTTTTTCTTGCGACATTTATTTCCAGCACTCTTTTTTTCACGTCAGTGATGAAGCCTTCATCCTTGCTGAAAGCGCATCCAAGATTATAATTTCTAATTGTTCCCTAATATTTAGTTTTAATCCTTAATCTATTGTGTTAGATTTTGATATCGGTTAAACGGGTCGCAATTTTCTTTACTTTTACTATATATTCATTGTGGGGTAGACAGAGAGAACCGATCACCATGGGACGCGATACTTATACACTACTTTAACTTTCATAGTGATTTTCGTGCATACTGGCCAGTTCCTAGAGCTCCTGTCACCACCTTCTAACACGACCAATGCGGTCGCGTTGGTGGCCCGACTGGGGAAGTACCTCCACCTTACAAAAACCGCAGCACAGACAACAATTCAACGACTCCTAGGAAGGTTGTTGAGTTCCTGCGAGTGAGTGAGGTCACCAGTAAGCTTAGGAGTTGCTGTGTTGGCAGCATGACATGCAACGTGCAAGCGATGTTATATTGCGAGCTTTCATAGTCTATAGTAACCATTTTACATCAGATGGTTTACGAGCTTGGTGGCTCAGTCGTGACACCAATGACACCAACGCTCGTGGATTCGATTCCCACACAAGGCAAACACCCAGACAAAGGCATTTGCCTTGGTCTGGGTGTTTTGAGCAGTCAGAACCCGTTATATACGTTTTCCCATACATTTCGCGGCCGTATTCGACCACCCGGGTTTCGAGAGGTAGGGCGCATTAAAGCAGCCCGTCTGGGGAAGTACCTCCACCTCACAGAATACCGCAGCCAAATAACAACTCCCTAGAATGTAGTGTTCCTACGTGTGAATGAGGTCACCAGTAAGCTCCCAAGGAGTTGCTGTGTAAGCAACAGAGTAGGCATCGCGCGAGTGATACTTAATATATCTCTAGCGTTAACAGGCTACGGTACCCGCTGTACATCAGGTGGGTCGTATGCTTGTATGTCTCCCGATGTTAAATGTAAAAATCGATCTTAAAAGATTAACTTTGGCTCTCAAGAAGACAGTGACCATTTATGGCCAAAACTACCTAAATTCTTTTCCGCCAATCACACTGCTACTCCAGATAAACAATAGGCCCACCAAGTAGTAACCTTTCAAGAGTTGACGCATGAAGGAACCATCGTCGTACGCGACCAATTTGTTGCGATTGCGGAAATCTTTAATGAAAGTCACCAACACAGAATACCTTTCTATTCGTCGACACCAAAACTTTAATAGCTTTAACATAAGGAAGAAGTGCGTAGACGTGTAATGGATGCAATTCAATCTCGAGATAGTGGTAAGTTACACAAGGTTGCCAGAGTGAAAGGGCAGGTGCGGCTCGGACATACGACGTGACACGATACGGCCGTGTATTGGCCGATACTCCAATTATATATCTTACAAACAGTACGGGACATTCAGGAAACAGCTCGTTCGATGTCTACCTACGTTCCACTCAGTATCACATTGAGCAATCAACTGTCAATTTTATATGATGATGAAGTGTGAGATTTGTCAAAATATTTTGACAATATTGAGATTGGTATTTGGATTTTACAACAACCGGTTATGAAGTGAGATTACCAAAGTTATTGTCTTTTAACACTCAACCTCACTTGTTTTGTCTGCAAAGCTGTAATTTAGTACTTATCGAACAGTAATCAAAATATCTACCTACCATCAAATGAGGCGCCCAAATAAACAATACCACACACAACATACCTACCCTGCATACCTTACTCTCACATAATTACACACCACTTATTATACATACTACTCTGTGTAAAAAGTATCGGGAATATGTCAATAAAAAGACCCGCGTAAAAGAGGTCGTTCTAATTTTTTTACTGCATGTTGGTAGCACTGTACTGATTTAGCGCGCAAAATTTGAGCGGGATCTGTCATTTAATTTGTTTTAAACTACACTTTTTGTTGGTCATAGTTTTGAGTCCTCGGCGATTTTTACAATGGAAAATATTGTTGAACAAAGAGTGTGCCTTAAATTTTGTGTTTCAAATGATATTTCATGTGGTGAATCACTAAAAATGTTGCGAAATACCTACGGCGAATCGTGTATATCGAAAACAAGGGCTTATGAATGGTATAAGGCTTTTAAAGAAGGCCGAGAAGTAGTAGTAGACTTGCCTCGTTCTGGTAGACCTTCAACCGCTACGACCAGAGAAAACATCGACAGAATCAAGAAGCTAGTGCTCGAAAATCGACGTATGAGTCTGAGAGAGTTGGCTAGTGAGGTGAACATATCTTTTAAGTCCGTCCACAACATTCTCATTGACATTTTAGGCATGAAACGCGTCGCCGCTCGACTAGTTCCAAAAGAGCTCAATTTTGTTCAAAAAGCGCAGCGAAAGCATGTCGCTGAAGACATGGTTTCCCGAGCTTCTACGGATCCGACCTTTATGAAACGTATAATAACTGGCGACGAGACATGGGTTTATGAGTACGACATGCAAACAAGCCAACAGTCTTCAGAATGGCGTCTCGAAAACGAGCCGAAACCCAAAAAACCGCGGCAAAGTCGCTCCAAAATCAAGGTGATGCTGACAGTTTTTTTTGACTACCGTGGTGTGGTTCACTCCGAATTCCTTCCAGAGGGAGAAACAGTGAATAAAGAATATTATTTAGGCGTCATGAAGCGTTTGCGTGAGAGTATCCGCCGAAAACGTCCAGATTTGTGGCAACACAACTCATGGATGCTGCACCATGATAATGCACCATCACACACAGCCATTATAGTGAAAGAGTTTTTAGCGAAAAATTCAACAAAAGTTCTCGACCAAGCACCGTATTCACCTGATATGGCTCCGTCTGACTTTTTTTTATTTCCCAAGTTAAAATTACCACTTCGAGGAAAACGTTTTGAGTCGATAGAAGCCATAAAAGAAAATTCGCTGAATGAGCTAAAGGCCATACCGCAAATAGCCTATGAAAAATGTATGGAAGACTGGGTGAAGCGGTGGAGATGTTGTATTGCAAGCGATGGGGCCTACTTTGAAGGCGATAAAATAAATTTAGATGAATAATTTGTATTTTTTGTTTTATTGACAAATTCCCGATACTTAGTACACAGAATGTATACCCCACCACATTATTTTTATGTACCCAAGGACCAATTTTGAGAGGTGAGAACTGGTGATCCAAGATACAGGCCCTAAACCTAGTTTGGACACCAATCTCACACAATCTTAAGTTACGCGAAACCTACTTTTCTGTAAATGTATAATTTAAGAAACAAATTTATTGGAATGTAAGATTGTGATGATAATAAAGGATTATTATTATTATTATTTAACAGTGTAATTAATGAAATGCAAGGGACGATTTGCCAGGAAAACAACCTTCATAACTTAAAATGAATATTTTCAGGAATAGATAAAGTACTTAATAATTATTTATCAATTTCTACGCAGATGTACAGATACCCAGTGCCTGAGCATGGGATTGTCCATTTTTGCAATTAATGTGTTTAGGATATTTATTTATTTATTTATAATCACTTCAATTTATAACATTAATTTAGTACTATTAAAAGTGGTATACAGGATGGTCAATATGTTATAAATTACCTTGTCAAGGCACACGTGATTTGACCTTACAATAATTACTATTTTTATCAAATTTATGACAATTTACGATATTTTACTTATGACTATTTACATTATACTATGCCAATTTACAATATAATTTGCTTCCATTTATCTATTGATTATTATTCTAAACAGGTTATATTATATTATTTATTATGATATGTCATTCATTTATTAATTATGTAAACTATGTCAATTTCAAATTTTGATTCATAATAGTTTTTTAACAATTTATTTATACAACAATTTAAATACTTTATATTTTTACAATTTATCCTCTAGGTATTCTTTAACTGAATAATAAGCTTTTGCCAGAAGTAGTCTTTTCACAGTTCTATCAAATTTACTACTTTGGAGGGCCTTTACGGAGTCTGGCAAATGGTTATATAATTTGACAGCCATATAAATCGGTCCATTCTTAAATAGGTCGAGATGCGGCGCGGCCTGTCGCAAGTTGTTAGCACGACGTGATACATAACGAGTAGGCGCATCGCCAGTTCGCTCGAAATAATGTGGGCTTTTACGCACAAGTCGACACAGTTCGTATATGTATAACCCACTGACTGTAAGAATTTTCTTTTTTATGAACAATGGTCTACAGGACTCTCTTGGTGGCGTGTATGTGATTATTCGTAAGCAGCGTTTTTGTAAAATTAGTACATCTTGCACATCAGTTGAGTTGCCCCAGAGCGCTATTCCGTATCTTATCCAGGCCCCGGCTTGACTGTGATATGCAGCCAGAGCACACTCTTCGTTAGTACACTTACGCAATTCCCGCAGCGCATATGTAAAGCGACTTATTTTGCTCACTACTTCCGATACGTGGGATTTCCATGTCAAGTTCGAGTCCATGGTGATGCCTAGTACTGTAAAATTGTCTTCAACTTTAATCTTCTTTCCTTCCTGGATTATGTTGAGTGATAAAGCTAGTCTCTGATACGGTCGGAATTGCATTATTCTTGTCTTTTCAATGTTTAAGATTAGGCCTATTTTTTCTAAATGTTTGGATGTTTCGTTTAATGATATTATTATTTTGTCCTGAAGTTCTCGCAAATTATATACCACTGACACTACTGCGACACCGTCGCATCAGGGAGGCTATTCTTTTGCGGATGATAGCATAAAAATCATCTGTTCGAGCTTCCGCAAACATACCTGACGCGCTGCAGAAACGGAATAGTCCCAGTAGAATCCTAAACCCATTATTATATTGGACGCGCAGGGCATTGTATGTCCTCTGTGTGTTATAATAATGCTCCTGACTAAACGTGATTGATAAAGTTTTATCTAAAGACGTTTTCTAGCTCCTGACATCACATTATAAAACACAAACAAACCCAGCCGTAGCAAGTTTCTTCAAAATGGCCATACTCGGTTCGTACATCCTTCCAATTTCGTTTCGTCATTCACTCCTCCTTCATGTTTGCTACAAGTCTGAAAAAACGGACCTACCTTGTCTTATCTTCGTTGCGACCGCTGTCTACAAGCGTTGCCTTGTGATGACCGGTACTGTGAAATTCAGAACGAGAAATAAATACAGCTATTTGTTCAACAATGGGATACTGTTTATACATATGTGTATTATGCATTTAGCGAAGTACTAATCTACCGGACGGTTGCAACAGTGCGACAAGACAACGGGGCCGGACGGCGGCAGGCAGCAGACAGCCGGTCTGTCTGGCTTCGATGATTTATGAGGGCATTGCCTGTATACACTGGGACCGTACGTCATCATAATTGAAAACTTGTAACATGGATATTGATAATCATGTCATCTTTTGAAGAAAACAGTTCTCGTCATGCTTGGTTCTGTAATGAATTCTTATTGAGACATATTATGAACTAAAATGCCTAGCGATGTCTACTTTAGGATCAAAGCTCGTGTGTTCGATTTCTGCAGAAGGCAAAGGTCTGTTTGTGTTGATCTGGGTGCTTGTTATTCAATAAGAAAAATGTATTCACACATGTTTATCAGTTACCTAGTACCCAAAGCACAAGCTTTGCTTAGTTTGAGACTATATAATAATTATATATATTTATTCAAGTAACTAGGACTCACATTTTGTTAGTAGAAGATACGTACAAAACTAAGTAAAATGAAATAATATAAAAGCATATATGGCATGTGTTTATGGTATATCCAAGTGTTGAGGAGTATATTGAAAAGGCGACCCTGTCGATTCGACTACGGGGCCAGAGTACGAAACCTATCCAAATGTAGAGAGGAGTGAGACAGGGAGACGTTGCTTCTCCGAAACTGTTCCACTGTTACATTGGCTGCTTTCAAGCTATTGAACTGGAAAGGATGCGGCATCAATATCAACGGCGAGTATATCACTCACCTTCGATTTACCTATAATATATATAGCATGGCGGAATCGCTGGAGGTCTTGAACACAATACTTGAAGTTCTCGATAGAGCACCCCAACGAAGATTATGACGAATGTACATGTTGTACCCACTCCAGTTTCAGTTAGGAGCTCGATTCTCAAAGTTGTTGACGAGTATGTCTACTTAGGACAAACATAGTGCAGCTAGATAGATTTAACTTCGACAAAGAGATCTCTCGTCCAATCCAACTCGGATGGACAGCCTTTGAGAAATTCCGAAAGATTTTCTCAAAATAGCAATATCACTCAATATGTCTCATACGGAAGCTTAAAGATTCAGAAATGAATATATCCGTAGCAGAACTGGGAGTTACTCTAAGAATCAACAAGTGGCAGTGGGCAGGCCACACAGCTCGGAGAATAGCACATAGTCGTTGAGGCAGAAAGGTTCTCGAATGGCGGCCACGACCACCGGAAAACGCAGCTTCAGACGGCCCCCCACACGAGGGACCGGCGATCTTGTGAAGATCGCAGGGAGCCGATGGATGGAAGCAGCACATGGTCGATCGCTGGGGAAGTCTAAAGGAAAGACTTATGTTCGACAGTGTACGTCCTTTGGCTGAAATAATGGTGATGAAATATTTAATTAAAATATTTTTTTGTATTACATAAATTTAAAATTTACGTTTGTAATTTGTGTTGCATGCAATCTTATAATGTCAAAATATGGGAAACTTCATTTATATTATTTTTCATTGTACGTTGTAACCGAATTATTGATTGTGTGTTTTTTTAATCGTGACAGGCCCACCACTGCGTCTCCTTTGTAGCCAGGATCAGAACAGAACAGCGGCGACCACCAAGAAGGCAATGAACAGTGAAGTTCATTGCTGTCCCGGGGCTTAAACTACAGCTGCCTTGGAACTCACAACGAATTTAATCAGAAGAAATTTGTAGGAGTAGGAAGTTTTGGAATTGACTTCCCCTCTTGGCAAAGTGAGAGACAGCAATATGACAAATAAGGCAATAAGGCAGGCACATGATTGTGTGATGTGAAATCTTGCAATTGCATAAATTTGGATGCAAATCAATCAAATTACATTTAAATATTTATTTAACTATGTTACTAATAACTACATATGTTAATAAACTGGCGTCGAAATAATATGGTATTTGGTGTGTTGACTGACTGAACGAAGCAGCATTCAGCTCGGGCTAAAGACTTATACTATACAAGTCAGACCACACATGGAGCACCAGCTAGGACCTTGTGTCCGGTTCAGAAACGAGCAGTGAGAATTGTCTACGATCCTAGCCCTACCGGGTATTGAGCCTATAAGTTTAGGGAGAGATTCTCCCTTTGTTTGTTCTACTGATTGTACAATGGGTTGTGTTCGGATTGATTGCGTTGTTCAATACACGGCATTGATCGATTTGGTTGTAGAACAATAAACACCAACGTTTTCTACAACTCCCATCTGCAAGGAATTCAAAATGGGTCTACAATGGTCACGTCCAGAGTTTTTCTGCCGTAAAACATAAGATTATAGAAAGAATGAATGAATGAATGAATGAATGAATGAATGAATGAATGAATGCGTTTATTTGCCAGAGTAAGGTAAGTATTACACAGTTGTATGTTTAAGATAGTTAGTTCCATTTTACTCTGCCATTAAAATGGCGTGCAAATTATTCTATTTGTGAATGACAATAACTAGTTAATTATATACCAATGTTATATAACAATATTTTTGTCATTTAAGAATTCATCAACTGAATAGTAACATTTTCCCAGTAATAGAATAAAAAGGTGCTTTTTTAGCCGACTAACATTATTTTCCTTAACACTGTCTGGTAGATGATTATACACTCTTATTGCCATTGAGTATGTACTCCTACTGAACACTGTCAGACGTTGCATTGGCACACATAATTTATTTTTTAGTCTTGTGCAACGCTCTACTATGTTGGCATATTTTGCAAATAAGTCCGGGTGAGTTTTAACAAAAATGCACAACTCGTATATATATATGCACGGTACGGGTAATATCTTATTGGATATAAATAACGGTTTGCAACTTTCCAAAAATCCAGCACCGCAAAGTGCCCGGATGCATTTCTTTTGTGCTTTAAATACATTAATACTCTCTACAGAATATCCCCATAGTATTATTGCGTACCTCAGAATAGACGACACATATCCGTGGTAGGCCAGGAGAGCAGCTTCTTTGTTGGCTATTTGTCTTAGTCGTGACAGTGCATACACAAATTTATCTAGTTTATTACATAACTTTTCGACATGGGGTTTCCAATTACAATGTTTGTCAATTGTTACGCCAAGGAATACGGTATTGTCAACACATTTTATCAATTCATTGTCATACGAAGCTTTAATGTCCAGTGATTTTTTGTTATATGTCAAAAATTCAATAAGATTAGTCTTGGTTAGATTTACAGATAAGTTATTTGCGTCAAGCCAATTTATTATGTTTGCAAGTGCATTATTGATATCATTTTCAAATTGACATTTATTGTTTTTCACGTCCTCAATTACAAGTGTAGTATCATCGGCAAACAGGATACATTTATGATTAACAATCAAAGGTAGATCGTTTATGTATAGTACAAACAATAAAGGACCCAGTATACTGCCTTGTGGTACTCCACAGTCATTTGTACGATATGATGATTTGTACGAACACAGATTGTCTTTCTCAATTTTACATATTTCTACACATTGTTCACGGTTTTTTAAATAATTAGAGATCCAGTCAAGTGCTTTACCTCTGATACCGTATCGCTCTAGCTTATTCAATAGAGTTTTGTGACATACGCGGTCAAATGCTTTACTCATATCCAAAAATATGGATACTATGCGTCTACCAAGGTTAAAACTGTCTGTAATAGCTTTAATAAGTGAAAAACACGCCAAGGTCGTAGAACTACCTTTCCTAAAACCAAATTGCTGCTTAGTTAGCAGATCAAATGTCGATATGAAACTGTTTATCTTATCTGCCATAACTTTTTCGAGTATTTTGGATAAGACAGGTACAAATGTTATTGGTCTATAATTGTTAATGTCCAGTTTGTCTCCCTTTTTAAACATAGGTCTCACAATCGATTTTTTTAAACGAGTTGGGTAATTGCCGTCACAGAATGACAAATTTATAATATGACATAAGGGCGCTGACAATTGCTTTGCACATTTTTTAATTATTTTAGTATTTATGTTATCATAGCCCGTCGCATTTGTATTTTTTAAAGCTTTTATCACTTTATACACATCTAAAGGGAAGAAAGAACTTTCCGCCGAAGGTTTCCCATGAGACTACTCTGTTCTTCAAAGAGGACGTGTTGAGGTTATCAGGTAGACGTGGACGAATAATGCATCTGGTGTCCATGACTTTTATAGCTGCTTACCATCAGACTTTTAAGAGAGGTAGGGCGCATTGAAGCAACCTTACAGAAAACCGCGGCCAAATAACGACACAATAGAGGGTTGTTGTGTTTCTGTGAGTGAGTGCATGGGGTTCATCAAGAAAGGCGTGAAGAGGTTTTTACAGGGTTGGCAACGCACGAGTGACACCCATGGTGTTGCAAATGTCCATAGGCTACGGTAACTGCTTACCATCAGGCAGGCCGTACGCTTGATTGCCACCTTAGTTGTACGAAAAACGAGTGAGGGGTCACCAGTAAGCTTCTAAAGACTAGCTGTGTTAGCAGCAGAGGTGGTATCGCTCGAGTGGTACTTAGTGTGTTGTAGTCGTTAATAGGCTACGGTAACCGCTTTACATTAGGTGGGCAGTATGCTTATAAGCCTTCCGATCTTGTAGGTATAAAACAAAAGGATGTCCGTACGTTTGTTTGTCATTATAGTGGTATAAAAGAAGAGTTCAGTTGATAACCAAGACTTGGATAATGATAATAATAATAATAAGGGCAGGGCAGCTTGTGGCGAGCTGTTAGTGCGTAACGACACCACGGGTACCCGCGTGCTCCAGAGAGTCGATCAGGGCCTTCGTCTCCGGCGTGTCTTCGTCGGTCGGAGGGGAAATCCAAGAAGGTCCGCAAGACTCTCAGCTCTGGCTTGCCTTCATTGGCCGTCCAGAGAGGAGTCGATAGAGTATATTGCTCTAGCAACTGATATGCTCCAGGGGTGGAAGTGTTAAAGGGCACTCACACCGGTGTTGCCCCCGGCCGACTTTCTCTGGCATTTCGGGGGTCCATCTAGTGAGTGGCAAGCCACCGCCTGCCGAAAGTAACATCAGATATGATAGTTATGGCAGGCGTCCGTCCCTCTTCTGCAATAGCCCGGTTCTAATAATACCTCCAAATTTCATTTTAATAGCCCACTTTTTTCCGACATGTTTCCAATAGTCCCAATACCTGCCGTGACCTGTTCGTTCGTATATTGTCCCATTGATATTCCCTGGAGTGGGTCACGGTGGGTGTACAACATTACATAGTCTGTCCGAAGGGGCCTCTACTCGTTGGATCCTTATCCCCGCGCACGCCTATCAAATGACCGGGATTAATACCCGTGAGCGAGAAGATACTCATAATAATAACTTGAGTTATTTATTACCAATAACGTTTTTACAAGTTGTATAGTACTCGTAATAAGCTTTAGGCATTGATTTCATTTATTTTTATTAGCTTACCGGCCACCAGGTGTAAAGTTGCTACCGTAGCTTATGAACGCTTGTACTATAGGATTAAGTTTTGTGGAAATTCTACTAAGGGGAAAATCATATTTAGAGAGTAAAATTTATAAGTTACTAGCCACCCGCCCCGGCTTCGCACAGGTAAACCGATCGCTATCAAACTTCACAGGATCACCCGCTGGGCTAATCTGAAGATTCACTGAAAATTTCATTAAAATCGAAACATTTTCGAGTCTATAGCGGACAAACATACATACATTGACTTTTATTTATATAGGACTAGAAGAGACGAATTGACGGTCCATTGTTTGTTCGAGTGTGTATATTTGTTAAGAAATAGGCTTATTCTGATACAACGTGTGACCGTAGCCGATACCCTAATAAAATGTGTTAGCTAACGCGCAGAACTGCATATTTTCATCGAAACTTTATATATGTAGGAAAGCTATTTAATCTCTTTTTTTAAAATACACCATCAGGAGACATACAAGCATACGGTCCACTTGATGTAAAGCGGTTACTGTAGCATATGAACGCTGCATTACCACATCCAGGTATCACTCGCGCGATGCCACCTCTGCTGCTAACATATACTTAGTCTGGCCATAAATACTGTTACAATTAAAAATAAACAAAATATTAAGTTTGAATTTGGAATCTGTCATTTTAATATGATTGTTTATTGTGTTTTCTCATTTTGGCGCCAATACCTTGTAGAATATTTTGCGATATTAAAATGGAGTAGGGTGATAAAGAGAACCGAATCGCTGTGATTGCATTACACAAAGTTACCTACTTTGTGTAATGCAATCACAGCGATTCGGTTGCCATCATGGAGCCAAATGCAATTTTTAAAACTCTCCATACGCTTGGTATTAGTAAAATGTTTGTGTACCTGTACTGTTAATAGGTACAATGAGACCTCCTCTGTTTGTGACAGAAAAAGATTGGCCGTCCACGTAGTGTTCGTACGAAAAAGGTGGTCAAAGCAGTAAGGGAAAGAATGCGAAGAAATCCTGTCCGAAAGCAAAAGATTTTATCTCGGGAGATGAAGATAGCACCTGGAACCATGTCGCGTATTTTAAAAGATGACTTAGGACTTGCAGCATATAAGAGACGTACCTACTGGTCATTTCTTAACTGATAATTTAAAAAAGAATAGGGTGGTAAAATCGAAACAACTACTGAATCGGTACGCAAAGGGAGGTCACAGAAAATTTTTGTTTACGAATGAGAAATTTTTTACAATTGAGCAACATTTTAACAAACAAAATTACCCTATTTATGCTCAAAGTTCTAAGGAAGCTTCCCAATTAGTCGACAGAGTGCAACGTGGGCACTGTCCGACTTCAGTGATGGTTTGGTGGGGTATTAGCTATAAAGGAGTGACTGAGCCATACTTTTGTGAAAAAGGTATCAAAACATCGGCACAAGTGTATCAAGATACCATTCTTGAGAAGGTAGTGAAGCCCCTTAACAATACCATGTTCAATAACCAAGAATAGTCCTTCCAGCAAGACTTGGCGCCGGGTCATAAAGCTCGGTCTACGCATTCTTGGTAGGAAACGAACTTTTCGGACTTCATCAGAGCTGAAGACTGGCCGTCGTCGTCTAGTCCCGATCTTAATCCGCTAGATATTTTTGGAGTCCCAAAAACAATCCGTACGATTGGCAGTGAAGAATTCTCCCATGGAAAGAGTGCGTGCTTCTATTGATAACTGGCCTCAACGTTTAAAGGACTATGTGGCAGCCAATGGAGACCACTTCGAATAAGCTTTTTATATTTTAAATTGTTTCATATTTATGTATTAAGCTAACACCTACGACTAACACACTGTAAAAGTAATTATATTTTTTTTCTTTGTTTCACTATTTATGGCAAGACTAGGTACCTATAGATAGGCCTTTTCTCTGGACAAACCAGAGAAAAGGCCTATATTCATATATATAATTCTTCTATCTTCTGTATGTCACGGAATTCCTCCTCCTAGTTCATAGGCTACGGTAACGGTAATATAACGGTAATATAACGGTAAATATAATTACTTTTACATCAAATACTTGAGTATTTGATGTAAAAGTAATTATATTTTTTTTCTTTGTTTCACTATTTATGGCAAGACTAGGTACCTATAGATAGGCCTTTTCTCTGGACAAACCAGAGAAAAGGCCTATATTCATATATATAATTCTTCTATCTTCTGTATGTCACGGAATTCCTCCTCCTAGTTCATAGGCTACGGTAACGACTTTACATCAAGTGGACTCTTGCTTGCTTGTATGCCTCCCGACGTTGTATAAAATCAAAGCATGATTGATACTTCCTGTATTGCAAGCGTCCATACACTTTCGTACTTGTATGTCTGTCAAAGTAGTATAAAAACAACATTGTAGCCCGCCTCAGGAACTGATAGAATCATTAACTAGCGTTATAATTACTGATGGACGATAACTGTTGCTTCCATTGTCGTCGGCGATGGCACAACCAATAGAAAGATAAAGAAGTACTTACGTCTCGTATTAGGATATCTCTCTCTATTTGATTGGTACAGATCTGTTTCCGGAGATATGGTGTTGGTTACACTGTACTGCAGTGAAAGCATAGTGGGTAAAGAACAGTCTATTAAGCAACCGGTTCCTTGTTCGAATCCTTAATAGAGGTAGGGCGCATCAAAGCATCCCGTCTGGGGAAGTACCTCCAACTCACAGAAAACCGCCGTCAAATAACAATTCCCTAGAGGGTTGTTGTGTTCCTGCATGTGAGTGAGGTCACCAGTACAGTAAGCTCTAAGGAGTTGCTGTGTAAGCAGCAGAGGAGGCATCGCGCATGTTACAAGTGTTAAGGCGACACATCGAAAAATTAGACCAACTTTCATCGAATAGTATAGGCTAATGACTAAACTGACGGATCTAAGATTTTAATATAAATAACTTCATTTCTTTATCTTGAATTTGCTTGCTCAAATACGCGATTGTGTAAAATTGATTCGATAATAATTACTTTCGAAAACACCTCCTGAAATTCATTATTTTTGAAATTACAACGAAGTTGTTCTGTTTATACGCTTCAAAATTACTTAAATCTATTAGTAATATCTATGTTTATAATATGGTTGCTGCATATTTTGATAAGTGAAACATGAAATTTTTTAAAAATATTTTAAGTTTCTGACAATTTCTAAGCGATCACATTCGTCTTGGGTGCTACGTGTTTTCGACCTTATTGTGCGGTAATGAGGATTATAAACGCGTTGACTAACTACATCCAGCCAGTCCGGCTGCAGCCCGCTTCGAGGTGAGACGTATGTCGACCGTCTGCTCGAGCTCGCTCCATTTACATCGCGACACCGAAGTTTTTATAATTAATAGTTGTAAATATTCAATATTATAGTATTTAGCGTAAGTGTATTATTATTAGATATAAGTAGTAAATAATATTATAGGTTTATATATATTTATTATACTGTTGTAATAATGGGGAACACTAAAAAGAAAATATATAGAATAAAAATACAAAGAAAATGTTCGTAGAATGGCGGAGGCGAACAAGACAAGGTATTTATTTTTTTTAATTATTATATTCATTAAACATATTATAATAACATTGTGTAGACATATTTCTAGTTTTTAGAACAGTTCCTAGGTATGGTTGGCCCAAGCTATTTAATTCCTCTTCAAACTTTTTTTTAATTTTGCTTACTTAATAACTCTATATAAAACTGCATTAATTAAATAAGAGTTATTTTTTGCAGGAATAAACAGTAACATTTGATAATTGGTATACATTATCCACAGGCTGACCGCGTACCTATATAGGACGTCAAACTCCTATTATGTCCATTATAATCTGACCGAACTCCGACTTAGAAGTTGTACGTCGGTGGAGGTCAGGTTACGTTGGAAATTTATACCAATAAGGTTCGCGCTCTCAGCACATAGCAACCAGTGGAGACTCTTTATTTCTTTGTATTAAAATAAAAACTTATAAAATAGAATATTTTTGCTGTTTTGTTTTTTAGGAGAAACTTACTAAATAAACATATTCCACTAGAAGAATCACTACTCGATTTATATGCTACTTTAACGTAAGTGTCATACGGGACGACAAACTCATAGTAACCATTATAAGCTCACCGAACTCCGACTTAGACATTGTACGTAGGTGAAGGTTAGTTTACGTTGGAAATTTATCCAATCAGAAGATAGAAAACCAGTGGTTTTTTTTTTTTTTTTTTTTTGTATTAAAATAATTACTAGTAAAATAGTATATTTTGATAGTTTTTAAAAAAATTCGGTATGTTTCATGTTAAAGAAGCGAGCGAGGTGTGTAAGTACCGAGTCATGTGGCGCTCACGAGGGATTTAGCGTGAAGATATAGATAGATAGTATACTTATACCCATGGTACTCGTGAAAACAAATAATGAACCAACTAAAACTATGAACCAACACTGAAAACACAAAAAAATCATCTATTCTATACATTGTGGTTAGTATTGAACTATTGTACGGATTAGATTTATTTTGCAACATCAGAGATGGTCCTGGTTCTTTCTTCTTGAGAGTTTAATAAATAACAAGGAAACGTACAACAATACAAAACACAGAGTATACATAAGTAAAATACAATAAATGTCATTATACTGAAGTTAAAGTTATGAAACAGCAAGAAAATCATTTGTCACATGTTTTTGCTTGTGCTTCCGAAAAAAACGCGTTATACCATATATAACTCCTTGATAAAGCCCCACATCGACTACTTAATAGAAATCTGGGGCTCTGCTGCTCCGACAAATTTGAGAACCCTTCAAATATCACAAAATAAAATAATTAAAATACTATTTCATTACGATCACTTGACATCCACTTATAAAATATATAAAGAAACAAAATTACTCAATTTAGCACAGACATATATATATAATACATGTGTTTTAATGCGAAAAATATTAAACAGGGATATCCACTGTCAATTAAGCTTTACAAAAAAATCACAAATACAAAAAAGAGTAACAAGACAGGCAAATCACTTAGTACTTCGTGCAAATAGAACAAACTACGGAAAAAGGAGCATTTTGTATGAAGGAGCACAATTATACAACAAATTACCAACCGACATTAAAGAGGCTAAATCGTTTAATATGTATAAAAAAAAGTCTCAAAGCTTACATTGCCAGGGGTTTCACTTATCATTCAGGAACACATTAATGAATTGTAATATAATTTATTTGTTACCCATTGACAAATCAATAGCCCACAGTTATGTATTATCTGTACTTATCACCTTAATACATGTGTATACAAGTAGGTACCTATTAGATTATGACAAATGTACGTGATATAATTGCTTAAATTATTGGTAATTCCAGATGGATAGTGATGTTTTTGTTGTGATTATGCTAATTAATTTGTATAACTGATTTATTTTAATGTATCATTTAATATAATATTATGTAATCTTCGACTGCAAGGATGTACAATGCACTCGACGCAATTTTAAGTTTGGGCTAATTAATAGTTAACAGCAGTTTGTAATCGTGCAACCCGCCCTGACGGCCTGTGACTAAGCGCATTTGCCAAACGCGATTCGCATGCGGATTGTACTCGTAGCAGTGATTATTAGTAAACTACCCCGCTTTACAATTGGTATGAATAATATAAGTGATAAACTGTAAATTACCTATGATATGTTTACAAAAACGCTTACGATATTGTCATTCTTATTTATGTATTTTTCTCAGTAAGTGATTGTAAAATCTTATGAGAAATAAAGAATTTTAAACCGTAAATATGAATAGATTATAAAATCTATTTGTATATATGTATATTAGGGTGTCCCTTATTTTTCAAAGTTTTTATTTTCTAACGCATATGTCTTAGTTTTGTTCATTTGCTTTTAAAACACTCGGAAATTAATTTTTAACTTATTTGGATTACGATAATCCGTGCCGAATTACATCGAAACATGTTCATACAAGTTGCGCGGCAGTGCCGCACGTACTCGCGGTATTCATTTGTTCAAATTCAAAGTCAAAATCTTTTTATTCCGTAAAAATGGCTACATTTGTTTGGAATCGTCACATTTTTTTTCCCTACCGTGCAGTTTATGACTAGGTGAGCACTGATAAAAATACTGCCAAAAAACTCAGGCATCCCTCTTTTGGTATCCAAACAAATTTACATATTTTGTTAATTACATTATAATTGGATTGACTCACTCCCAGGCATTTTTATCATTAATATAGTCAGATACTTTATAATATGCCCTGCTACACAATTTGGCTTTAATAGTAGTTTTAAATTTGTTTATTGACAAATCTCTTATATTGCTGGGAAGTTTGTTATAGAACTGTATACATTGCCCCATAAAATAATTACTTGTTTTGTGGAGACGGCTTGCATATAACACAAGATTATGCTTATATCTAGTATTTATGCTATGAGTATCACTCTTTTTACAAAATGAGTCTATGTTTTTATGGACATACAAAAGATTTTCATAGATATATTGCGATGCGACTGTTAAAATATTTATTTCTTTGATTTTTTCTCTAAGGCTCTCCCGGGGACCAAGTTTGTAGATAGCTCTTATGGCTCTCTTTTGCAATAAAAAGATGGTGTTAATATCCGCGGAGTTACCCCAAAGAAGAATTCCATATGACATAATACTATGAAAGTAGCTGAAATAAACTATTCTAGCCGTATCAATATCAGTGAGCCGTCTAATAGTTTTCACTGCATAAGCTGCAGAACTTAGTTTTCTTGATAATTTTTCAATTTGTGGGCCCCTTTGCAGTCTGGAGTCAATTGTTATACCCAAGAACACAGTTGTCTCCACAGAGGCTAAATTAGTTCCATTAACATGTACATTGGTAGCCACCTGCCTTACATTAGGTGTTGAGAACTTAATTACTTTAGTCTTTTTATCATTTAAAAGCAGATTATTAACACTAAACCAATGAATAACTTTAGAGAGAGCATCGTTAACTTCGTCATAATTACCTAACCGTCTATTAATTTTGAATGTCAGTTATTCTCGTGATTAATACGTAATGTTTTAACTTTTATAAGATGGCAGTGGAATTGAGAAGCAATAAATCAAGTATTTTCTTAGTTGGAGACGTAAATTATCAAATAATAGGCGCAAAATTACCGTCTAACGGTCAAGTTCTTCCTGTACTTTTTTATAAAATTCGCGAAGTTAAATTGACTGTCGGTGAAAGCGCATACCTAGTCATTCGAGAGTGTATTATATTTAGGGAAAAAGCTAGGATCCCTACCAGAGATATACCTAACTGTGTAAAATAACTTGTGAATCTTCACCAGGAGGGAGTTGCAAAAAAATTCCAATTTTCTATTTCAATTTCAATCTAATTCAATCTGATAATTTTATTTCTCTTATTTATTCGAAATAAAAAAATCCTGTGTTTACTCGGCGCTATCAGCCATTATGACACTCGAACATCTATAACTTCAAGCCAAATCCCTTGCGGGGTAGGCAGAGAGAGCCGAGCGCCACGTGACTCGATCCTTACATATCTCACTCGCTTCTTTAACATTCATTGCTCTTCTCATGCACGCACGCCGGTTTCTAGGGCTCCTGACATCACCTTCTGATAGAACATGACCAATTTGGTCATGGTAGGTAAGTCTTGACCTTCCCCGGCTCCTACATCCTTCCACTTTTGCATTGTATATCTGCTTCGTCATTCTTTCATCTTGCATTCTTTCTACATGCCCGAACCATCGGAGCATGCCTCTTCTTATTTTAACACCGACGCTCTCTTTCAGACCAACTCTATTTCTAACATCATCATTACGAATACGGTCTACAAGCCTTACGCCACAAATTTTACGCAGCGCTCGCATTTCAACCGCGTTTATTCTACTTTCATGCTCTTTCTGCCATACCCAACTCTCGCTTCCATAAGTTAGCGTTGGGACCAACACTGCATTGTGTATAGCGAGTTGTGCCTTCTGGCTCAGGACTTTACTGCCAAGAAGTTTTCCCAACGCTCCATTCACACTATTCCCAGCACTCACTCGTCTTTCCACATCTGCGGTGTACCTTCCATCCCTGCTGAAAGCGCATCCAAGGTATACAAACTCATCCACTTGTTCCAACACTTCATCATCAATCGTAATCCTTACATTAGTTCTGGATTCTTCTCTTTCAAATACCATTATCTTTGTTTTCTTCGCATTCAGTAGTAAGCCTTTCTCCATACAGTCATCTTTCATCGCTGTGACCAGTGTTTGCAGTTTAGATGGTGTATCTGCTAACTAAACATATGTGTCCGAATCAACAAATGGCCCGCTTTAGCCTCTCGATAAACAATGTTGTATTATGTAGCTGGTGTTTCATTCTTCTTAAGGGGGGTCCAGTGGCGCCTCAAGGAATAAAATATCGTATCTTAGCGTGGAAGATAAACATTATAAAGTCATGTGTTGCGTGTGTTACAAATACAATAACGTACTTTTACGTCATTAAACCAACAATTGAAATGTTTTGCTTTCGTTGTTATAGGCATAATTGCCAAAAAACGGCCTCTTTTAGCACTTTTGCTTATAACAACGATAGTGGAATATTTTGAGTGTTGGTTTAATGACGTAAAAATACTTTACTATCTTCGTAATAAATGCAACATAAGATTTCATAATGTTTATCTTCTATGCTATAATATGATTTTTTATTCAATGAGGGCGCCACTGGACGAGACCTAAGTAAGAACAACATAGATACCAAGACATGTTAACTTGTAGAGATATAAACATAAAACGATGTCATTGATTTCTCTTTCAATAAACTTTTAAAAGTGAATACGTTTCTGTAGTTTTTTATTACTATTATTACTATTGTTTTCCGTCTAGCTTAAATAAATATGTTTGGTTCAGTATGTATAAAGCTAAATAATAATTAAATCAATATTTTTTATTAAATATTGATATTATAAATTTTATTTAAGTGTGACGCGACTCTGTAGCTTTTCTGTTCGTTTGCATTGACTATACGTTGACCCCAGGTTACCTATTAGGCGCTAATTTCAAATTTTACAAATCGAGCGTCGAGTGTCAATTGAGGGGCGCGGGGTGATTGGGCGGAGCCATTTTAAAGCTTCACGATCGAGGTGTCGCCTTAATAGGCAACGGTAACTGCTTTATCAGGTGCGCCGTATGCTTGTATGTCTCCCGACACTACGACACGACACCGAAAAAACCCTGGTGTGCGCATATACCGCTGAATTCGTGTTTTTGGAATATTTGAAATTATCAATTGCTCGGCGGTGAAGGTAAACGTCGTGAGGAAACCCGCTTGTTCAAGATTAGTATATTTCATTACAAGTGCGGAAAGCCTGTCATTGCAAAGAGTTCCGACAAATGTCTACCCGAGCCGAGGCGCAGCCGAAGGTGAGGGTTGACAGTCGGAACTCTTTGCAATGACGGTTCCGCACGTGTACTGAACAACTACCTTAATACAGTTGCGAAAAAATTAAGCAATTTAATAAAATAATAAAAACTTAATAAACTCATCTAACTAGGAAAATGTCGCCAACCGTAAAAGAATATAAGCAGAGATTTTCTTTTGTTTTCTTCACCCATTCTGGGTAGGCAAAGGGAACTATGCCCATACAGCCAAGTCTTCAGTAGAATTTTTTTATTGATATGAAATGAAAATGAAATTTAATGAGATGAAATGAAATAAAACCTAACCTAACTCATTGAATCAAATCATTAAATCTGATATTGAAACAAATTAGTAGCTTCTTTTTAGAAATATTTGCATGAATCATAAAAACTTCTATGATTTTTTTTTAGGAAATACTTCGTGGTTGGTGTTTTCTTTTTAATAGACATTATTTTGACAGTTGGGAAAGAGAACGCACGAGGTCGGAAAAGGTAAAGAAAAAGCTCGAGTATGTAATGAGCCCACATCCCGAACGCTATACGTCCCTGCAATACGCCACTTTTTGAGCAACTGTATTAAAAATTATGTTTCGAAAGATGTCTTACCTAATCTAAGTAAAGGTCTGGTTTTCCCTGTGGGTTGTGGAAGTCTGACGGCAGTCACTCCAAATCAAAATCAATATTTTTCTTAGCGTTTAACTAAACCTAAGGATTTGGCGAAGATACCGACTGACATCCACAACACAGAAAGAAACCAGATCTTTCGTAGGTTAGGTCACACGCAATATTATTTCTTGGACGAGCGGATTTCCTCACGATGTTTGTCCTTCACTGTCGTGGAAGCGATAAATATATGTACATAAATCCGAAAACACAAATTTAGTGGTGGCCAGGCTTCGAACTGGGGACCAAATCAAAATCAGTATCTCTGATAAAACCTTAGACTTAGCAATCTTAATGGATTAGTACGTTTCCTAATCGCTAAGAAGAACATAAAGGTGTAGGTTATTCTGTGTTTAAATAAGTTAAGAACTTGGTTATACTGACCACCTTCAGATTTGTTGGGGGGCATTGGTGTTTCCAATGGAGTCAGAACTAATCAGCTCACTGTTGTCTTTACAGTGGAAGCAAACCTCACCTACACGTGGAGCACACTGTTGTTTAACAAATGAGCCGAGAGAAAGAGATGTAGGTCGCAGCAAAGCACTTCTTTACCAGTAAGCTCCTTAGAAACTGCTGTGTTGATAGCAGGAGTGCTAACGCGAACAAAGTTGTTTATATATATTGCAAGCGTTCATAGGCTACGGTAACCATTTTGCATCAGGTGGGCTGTATGCTTCTATGGTCTACGTCGTATAAAAAACGGCGAAGTGCGAGGCGAATCCGCGTACGGAGTACGAAAAGTATAAGTCCCCTCCCCCCCCCCCCCCCACTATAAAAGAACTGAACATTGCTCTCACTATAAACGGGATTGAGAGAGAAACTTAACTTTGCCGTTGGAAAATTGTTGTCCCCATACATCGACATAGGTCGCAGTTACTTTACCAAAAGTTTGTATTCGCAATTTTTTTTTTTTTTGTGATTAAATTTTACGGTTTTCAGCGTTTATTTGTGCTACATATCATTGCTTCTTGCCAAATTTCATGCTTCTAGATTAACGAAAAGTACCCGTTGATCCCTTGCGAGTGTCAAAATATTTGGCATAAACGAGGCTTATCTGGCAAAATACTTTGCTTGTGTAGACATTTTGTTTATTTACTGCTCCAAGGGTTTGCAGACTTGAGTATTTGATATTAATTTATATTTGATACCTCCACGCGTTCCTGAAAAAAAGGTATTGGCAGGCGAACAGACGGACAACATAAGGGTTTCGTTTTTCCTTTTGAGGTACAGAACCCTAAAAAACAAATAAGAATTAGGGAGTAACCACAGACGAGCCATGAGAATAATCGACCAAAGCATTGTGTAAACTTAGGATCCCTTAAGTTGCCTCCCATTGCCTGTCGTGTGGCCTCGACGTAAGAATAGGCCACCCCATCTCAACATATGGGTGTCGTAAAAGGTCACTAAGGGAATTATCCTGGAGATGGGTAGTAGCGTCCTCTTATTTTTAATATACTTTAATAATTACTGCGGTTGCCAACCCGCCTGCCAAGCGTGACAACTACGGCAAAAGCCCCCTGAAAATATGAGTAGGACACATAAACGGCCCCCAGTTACCAGTAGCCCTGCTGATCCTGGCTCCGGTAGCGGTCAGAGTATAGGGAGTGCTAAGAATCCCTAGCTCCGACGCCACAACGTATTGGCCCTCGCCACATACAACACGCGTACATTGCGGACCGACGAGAAGATAGTGGAGCTGGAAGAGGATCTAAGCAGGTTGCACTGGGATATAATAGGACTGTCCGAAGTTCGTAGACAGTGGGAGGACCTGTGGGGGATCCTTAAATCCGGCAACTTGCCTTACTACCGGGTGGGCGAACATCTGTCCCAAGGTGGTGTCGGGTTTATCGTCCGTAAGTCCCTCGGCAGCAATGTACTAAAGATCGAGGCTGTGTCGGCGAGGGTTGCGTACCTTATATTCAGAATTACTAAACGGTATTTGCTGAAGGTCATATAGGTCTACGCACTATCTCGTCACATCCCGAGGCTATGTATGAGGATATCTCCAAAGCCATACATACCTCTAAAACTCACTACACAGTGCTGTTGGGGGACTTCAATGCAAAGCTAGGCACGAAACAGAACGATGGGCCGAGAGTGGGGCAATTCGGAATCGGGCAACGAAACCAAAGAGACAACTGCTGCTCGACTTCATGGAGATGGAGGAACTCTTTATGATGAACTCCTTCTTCAGGAAGCAGCCGTAGCGCAAATGTACGTGGAGTAAGTAGCCCGGATGGTTTGATGAAAAACGAGATAGACTTCATCTTGATGACATCTTTGTACAATGGTGTCTCTGTGATCAACAGGGTGAAAACCGGAAGCGATCACCGTATGGTAAGAGGCATCTTGAACCTTAACATAAAGCAGGAAAGGTCTCGCCTGGTGAAGCCTACTCTCTTTCCATCTCGTGCCCCGATCCAAAACCCCGATGGCTTTCAACTCGCACTTCGTAATCGTTTTCAGTGCCTAGATGATTTCATAACACCGATGTCAACAGCAAACTTGTGGAAACTGTCTATGCAGTTCGACTCAGTCGGACTCGGGAGCTGAGTTCCTAAAGCCTCGCCCAAAAATAATCCAAAAGCTCTCGCGACTCTCAATAGTGTTTCCAACACGAAGAGAGAGCATGAAAGTAGGATAAACGTAGGTCGAAATGCGAGCGTTGCACAAATTTGTAGTGTAACGCTTGTAGACCGTATTCGCAATGATAATGTTAGAAACAGAGTTTTAAAAACGTTTTAGCAAAGTTAAGAAGAGACATGCTTCGTTGGTTCGGACATGTGGAATGAATGCAGGAAGAAATAATTACGAAACAGACATACAATGCGAAAGTGGAAGGATGTGACCATGACCAATTTGGACCAAAGGTGACGGCGAGCGTGCATGAGAAACGCAATTAATGTTAAAGAAGCGAGTAAGG
The DNA here is from genome assembly GCA_947507595.1 of Pyralis farinalis. Taxonomy (NCBI): domain Eukaryota; kingdom Metazoa; phylum Arthropoda; class Insecta; order Lepidoptera; family Pyralidae; genus Pyralis; species Pyralis farinalis. The sequence goes on from OX382275.1 coordinate 2,208,243, forward strand.
AAAGGATCGATCATATGGCGCTCGGTTCTCTCTGCCTAGCCCGCAAGGGATTTGGCGTGAAGTTATAATTACATACATACATTCTTTTTACATAGCTCTTTTCCTGCATGCTCGCCGGTTTCTAGAGCTCCTGACATCACCTGATAAAATATGGGTAATTTGGTCTTGGTGCACTTTCGCATTGTATATCTGTTTCGTTATTCTTTCATACATGTCCGAACTGCATGAGTTCTTCAAAAAAGTCGATAAGGGGGTTTTACAGGACCGAGAACGTACAAGTAACTGTTTAGCATCAGACTGGCGCGGACGTTTGTTTACAACTTATTGGTATTATAAACCCTGTACAATTAGCAAGCGATTCTTTGACTTCTTTCGCCAGTGCAGCTTTTTATTATGAAGGAACCCGATACCCGACTCGGTAAATCCCTCCTCACAGAAGACTACAGCCAAATATAATTCTCTAGAGAGCTGTTACGTGCCTAGGAGGGAGTAATATCACCAGGTCCAGAACAGTTTTTCAAGTTTTACCCAAGAACCCCGAATATTTCCTTGACAAATGTAAACTGGTATAATCCAGAATACATTATTAACCATATTTCTTTCACGCGTTAATGCGTGCCTGTTGACAGATATCGACACAAACTTTCATAGAGACATAGACCGGTATTACAGTGCGATAGGTAACCCAGTACCCCAAATCTATTGAAATGTTTTGTTACCATACCATACCTATTGAATTTCAACTATTCGTAATAATTTTATTTTTATATTATAGAAAAAATGTTCAATCGGATTGCGACAATAAAAACCAATCGATCGATATTATTGAACTGTATATCTTACAGTATCTTACGGACAGTGACTTGATTTCATAGACACGTCCGATCACACGGTGAAAGAGAGGCAGGGCACAGCAGTAACACCAGGTACAGGTAAGGTCTTCTTCCTCTTTTCATAACGAGTATGTACAAATAATAATTCTCAGAAGTGTTTTCTATGTATGAGAATTAGCAGCGGGTGTGACAACGCTTGTGCGATATCGCGAAAAACGCTTGTGTGTTGTAAGCGATTATGGTGGATCATATGCTTCTTTTCTATTCGATGTAGTTACGTGCGCCTTCAGGCGATTTCTAATGGGTCATAGAATGATCTAGATTCTAGATAACCTCCGAGTGGATGGTTAAGTGACATAACTTAGTTTAGTGCAGTATTGAGGGTAAAACCCATAATTAATCCATCGATTTCTATTGATCAGTCAACGGTCATTAACGGACATATAATAGGTGGTACCTAGGTTAGGGACGCCTTCTGGTTTTTGAGCAAATTATGCTGGAGAACCGGAAGGGTCCCGAGCTATTGGAGACGAGCAGTCATCGTGCCTTGTATAAAGGCAAGGGCTCACGTATGGTCTGTGTCAACTATAGGGCCATCAGTTTGATCAGCTTAGCAGCTAAAGTGTATGGAAAAATCATTGAAAGGAAAGTGGGTGAAATCCAATGGAATGCTTTGGGAAGCACAGGGTGGATTTCGTAGCGGTAGATGCTGTACGGATCAAGTTTTTTTCACTCCGCAACATCGTAGAGAAGCATCTGGACCAGAAGGTTTTCTGCGGTTTTGTGGACTTTGAGAAAGCATTTGATAGAGTCGTGCGAAAGAATCTCTGGAACATTTTGCCCAGATATGGGGTTGACGGTGACCTACTGTGCTGTGCAATCCACTTATGAGGATTGTACAGCATGTGTGAGGGTGGACGGCAGCTTGTCGCCCTGGTTTGATGTCAACATTGGTGTCAGACAGGGATGCGTGCTGTCGGCTCGGCTATTCATTCTGTATCTGAACAGTTGTCTTCAGAGAATAAGAAATGTGAATGTGGGAATGCGAATGGGTGACTTAGTGATCAACTGGCTGCTTTATGCAGACGTCGCGGTATTAATAGCAGAATCATCATCCGAACTGCAAACACTAGTTACAACAATGAAAGATGATTGTATGAAGAAAGGCTTACAATTGAATGCGAAGAAAACCAAGATAGTTGATGATGTAGAGAGTATCTTGGAAGTGCTTTCAGCAGTAATGGAAGGTACACCGCTGATGTGGAGAGACGAGTGAGTGCAGGGAAAAGGGTGAATGGAACGTTGGGTAAACTTCTAGGCAGCCGAAATCTAAGCCAGAAGGCACAGCTCGCTGTACACAACGCGGTACTAAACCCAACGCTAACTTAAGGAAGTGAGAGTTGGGTATGACAGAGAGAGCATGAAAGTAGAATAAATGCGGTCGAGATGAGAGCATTGCGCAAAATTTGTGGCATAACGCTTGCTGACCGCGTTCGTAATGAAGACGTGAGAGAAAGAGTTGGCATGAAAGAGAGTGTCGGTGTTAAGATAAGAAAAGGCATGCTCCGTTGGTTCGGACATATAGAAAGAATGTGGGACGAAAGAATGACGAAACAGATATACAATGCAAAAGTGAAAGGATGTAGGAGCCGAGGAAGACAGAGACTAACCTACCATGACCAAATTGGTCGTGTTTTATCAGAAAGTGATATCAGGAGCCCCGGGAACCAGCGAGCGTGCATGAAAAGAGCTATGAATGTCACAGAAGCGAGTAAAGTACGTAAGGACCTCGTCTTATAGCGTTCGGTTCTCTCTGCCTACCCCGCAAGGGACCTGGCGTGAAGATATACATACATACATAATATTCTAAATAAATTAAATTTATTTCCTAATAAATTATTTTTGAAAAATAGTTTATCTTCGCAGGGCGCTTTGACATATTATCGCGTGACAATATATCCTATCTATTTAAACGCTGACAATGAAATATACTGTATCTATTACGGTAGAATTGAAAATCCTTTTAAACGTAAAAACTGATGACGTGTCGTCCCGTCCGACTCACATGTGATCTCGCAGCCTTCTCTTGGTACACCGCCGGATTACAAATCCTGAAGAGTTCCTCTCCATTTTAATAAACACTTTGCCGCACTTTGCAAGCATACAGCCGTGTATGGTATCAAACAATTCCTCTGAACATAAGAGCTGAATGCAGCTATTAAACTCCATGTTTACATCCAGGTGCTCCATGGTCCGTGCGCGCTCTGACTTGAGTCTTGCATATCAGTCTTTGCAGCGAATTGTATTACTCGTACCTAAGAAAGGTATGGTTTTCCCTGTGCGTTGTGACAGTTTGTCTGCAGTCGCTCCATGTAAAAATCAGTATTATCAACAAATCGTTATGCTTAGGTAGCGGACCCCGCCAAATCTAATGGATTAGGAAACGGGATAACGCTAAGACGAAGAAGATGAAAAACTCCATAGTCCGTGCGCGATCTAACTTAAGTCTAGCATATCAAGAGTCTTTGCACCGAGTCATTACACTATTGAACTGGTTTATAATTAAAAGTTACAATGAGAAGAAAATATGACGAGCTCGGTGGCTCAGTCGTGAATGACGCGACTTTGACACCAACGCTCGTGGGTTCGATTCCCACATAAGGCAAACATTTGTGTGCATGAACATGTCTGTTTGTCTTGGTCTGGATGTTTTAAGAGAGGTAGGGCGTATCAAAGCAGCCCGTCTGGGAAAGTACCTCCAATTCACAGAAAACCGCAGCCAAATAACAACTCCCTAGAGGGTTGTTGTGTTCCTGCGTGTGAGTGAGGTCACCAGTAAGCTGCCAAGGAGTTGCTGTGTAAGCAGCAGAGTAGGCATCGCGCGAGTGATACTTAATATATCGCAAGCGCTAATAGGCTACGGTACCCGTAGATGGGCCGTGTGCTTGTATGCCTACCGACGTTGTGTAAAAAAAGGAGGAAAAAAAGAAATAATGCATTCACACCGCCAAGTCAAAGGTCAGTCTAATTTGAAGTGTGGCTGTGTGTATAAGTGAGATACTGCTTGATTACTTATATTATTTCTTTAACAGAACACAATTGTATTGTGCCGGAGCGTTCACCTCGTGTGCGCAGGAGGGTCCGTTCGATTTCGTGACCTCTGTGTGGGAAAGAAAGTGAGCAGTCTCCTCCACCGGCTCACTTCGAAGAAACTGCTGGAAAACTAATACTTATTTTGTTATGAATGATTGACTGATACGTCAACGCACAGCCCAAGCCACAGTCTGATGTAGGAATCCGCTAAGAAAGAATTTTTGGGAGTATCCACGGGTAAAGCGCACGAAAAACACATATGATTGTTTTTCGTTCATACTACATATATCCTATGTTGGCACTAAAAAGTTATACGGTCGGTCAGCCTTTTTATTACTCCTTGCCGCTGTGGCAGGATGTCATGGTGTTGGTCGACCGGATAACTCATTGACGCCAACACCAATTTATAAAAAATCAACAGATTTAATTGCTGATTAATATTTATTACTATACATTTTTCCAAAGGGTATCCCTCATTTAAAAACGTTTAACATATACTTCAATGAAGTGGAGTCCAGTAGGGGTTTACTTCATGACCTTCACATTAAAGGTGAAGCAGCAGGCCTCCACGGTATTGTTTTTGTTCCACAGCGTCACCTGCACGGGGAATTTGCCCTGAAATGAGACAACAAGTTAGTCAAATTACGGCGGAGGTCGGGAGGCTTTTTAAAAAGACTAAAACTAGGACGAGACGTCTGAGCAGATCGAGATGCTCGTTTAGTCTGCCTCTTAATATTAATATTACAATTGTACTTATCTCTACATATATTCCTAGTACTGCATACGCCACCCACTCATACCACCCGTGAGTGCTGTGTCAGCTACGCTCTCAGCGTTATCACTCTGGACGGTATAGGGTGTGTAGGATGCATAACTAGTTTGAACATATGATGCTTTCTTTCTAAGTGTAAGTAAGTAAGTGTGTAAGTCTAGTGGCCTATCTAGAGAATTGGCTTCACTGCGCAGAAAACGGTAATTATAAATAACTTTTATATTAAGGGTTTATGTGAAGGGTTACTAACAAGTTCCTAAGGAATTGCTGTGTGAGCAGCGGGACTGGCAACCAGCGAGCGACAGTGTTGACGAGCCAGGTGGCGGATTAGCTAGCATTGCCACTTTAACCCTAAGACTTGTAGCTTCGATTCCCACACAGGACCTAAACTACTTTGTGTGCTTCCGCTCCCGACTAGTTCGTGGGAACTACTGCCGGCCAGCACCCACCCACTACCAGTGGCGTGCACAGAGATTTTTGACAGGGTAGGCAGAATTTTTTTAAAGCTATTAACTTACCAAAAAATTCAGCATGTTGATTTTGGTTACCCAGTCTTGTGGAAATAATGATGTATGTGATTGGTTAGCCACCTCAAATATCTATAGATTGATTGATTTTATATACATATCAATTTCCAGATATTCGAAGCGGCCTTTCGGTTTTGCATTAAACTTACGATTAACTCTGCCTTTAGTTTGTATTAATTTCAAATCCGGTGTACAGCAGCCTTTCTCAATCACTTGTTTTTTTTTTCACCGAAAGATAGTTTTGAAAACGCATCATTTTTTATTTTCCCTACACAAACACCACCCGAACAACTTGAATAAACAAACAATGGCGTCCCAAACAAAATAAAATTTAACATCAATTTTATACGAAAAAATGAAATGGCAGTTTTTTTCACTCTAATTATATGGAGCAAATATACTCTTTAAAATATTTACGTAGCAATGTTCGCGACACTTCGGTAATTTACGTCATCCTTCGGTTGAAAAGACAATGTCTCTAAACACTCTAAACTATGCGATTGTGTGCGTTATTTGTGTTATTGTGGGCAATGTATTTACAGGAATGCACACTACACTAAAGTATTAACAACGCGGCACACATATGTAAATTTAGACAGTAATATTTGTGTCTCTGCCGTTAAGCTGCGGCGCTAGTGTAGCACATCGATGTAGCGGGTCGGGTGATGTAATGAATCTATTTTAATAACTTGCACCGATACCGATAGATGGAGCTGTTTTTTGTTTTGATACGAAATATTAGTTAAAATCTATGTTTAAGAATTAAGAAACATCGGATGGTATTTATCAAATTGATAGGGTAGGCAATGTCTTTTTGCCTATATGGAGTGCACGCCACTGCCCACTACTGTTAGTAGATGCATGCCCCTACGATGTAGCATGCTATTCTAACGACTAACATCTACAGCGCCTGAGGATGCCTTGTGGAGAGGCGAAACACGTGTCGTAGAGACAACCGGAGCAGCCAGGGCAGCAACGGTGGCGGGTGCATGCGGTTCACTTTCAGATGGCGAACACTTGCAGAGACGACCGCAGCAGCCGAAGCAGAGACGACCGGAGCAGTCGTGGCAGCGACAGCATGCATCTACTAACGGTAGTGGGTGGGTGCCGGCCGGCAGTAGTTCGCATGAACTAATCGGGAGTGGAAACACACAAAGTAGTTTAGATCAAATTGCCCGTAAATTTGACTTTCGCAAAGTAACGCTTGAATCTATAAACTATTCCACACAGGACAAATATTTGGGTGCATGAACATGTCTGGGTATTTTAAAGAGAGGTATGGCGCATTAAAGCAGCCCGACTGGGGAAGTACTTCCACCACACAGCTATGATCTTATGATCCAATGTCATGACAGACGTCTCTACTCTTCTGTAATAGCTCAGTACCAATAATACCTCCAGATATCAATAATCTCCTATATATTCACAAAAGTCCTAATACCCACGAAGACCATTCCATTGATAACAGTGGACCAGGTCTTATGCACAGGTGTACTTTATATTCACATATTCATTCTCGAAGGCCCTCTACGTATTAGATCTATAGCCCAGCGTCGCCTATCAATTGAAATGAATTAACCAATTAACCATGGTGTTAAGAGATAATAATTATACTCACCGCAGTAGTTTTGGACAATATCAGAGGAATATGGCCCTCGACAGTGGACCCAGGAGATACTGGACATTGGAAGCCGACACATGCATTGTCTGATAGAGTGTATGCCCTGTCGAAACTACCAGTGTTCTGGACGTCCCCGAAGATGGAGTACCTCAGCTTGTCTGCAGCGAATTCTGTAATATGACATGAGAAACGTAATGAAAAGAGACGAAACCTGAAGGAGCGCAATGGTTAATGGTAATATGGTTGATGATGTAGTGTTGAACCAGCGAGCAGTGAAAGCATAGGTGATAATGAACCAGCCTTAATAACCAACTGGTTCCGGGGTCCAATCCTGGTGTACCACTAAGTTCGTGTTTTCAAATTTATGAGAATATTTGTAATTATCTCTTGCTCGACTCTGAAGGAAACCATCGTAAGGGAACCAGTATGTCCACGAATTATATAAAGACTTTTGACCAAAAATAGGTCTGGTTATCCCTCTGGGTTGTGGAAGTCTGACGGCAGTAGCTCCATGTTGTAATCAGTATTTCCAAGCGTCCATAGGCTACAGAATACACTTTACACGAGGGTCGTATGATCGTAATAACGAATACTGTTCGGTACCGTTTTAAAAGTTAAAGCTGATTGTGTTTACAGTAAATATTGGAAGAGTTGGAGGCCTGATGGTAAACAGACATACGGGCCTCCTGATATATATATGATGATAAGTAGACGCTTATACCATAAGGACTAACTTTCATCTATCTATATTTTCACGCTTGTCCCTTGTGGGGTAGGCAGAGAGGATCGAGCATCATATGCAGCGATGATCATATGACTCAGTCATTTCTTTAACATTTGCAGTTCTTCTCATGTTCGCTTGTTGGTTCCCAGGACTCCTGATATCACATCATCTTTACGAACGCCACACCAACAAATTTTGCGTAACGCTTACATCTCAACCGCATTTATTCTACTTTCACGCTCTCTCCACCCTGTCTAGCTTTAAATTCCATACGTTAGCAATAAGATTAGCACCGCGTTGTGTACAGCGAGCTGTTTCTTCTGGCTTGTAACCAGCCCTGCTAATAATACAGTACTTCTCCAGCAGCTTGTTGGTGCAAACCCTGGTACTTACTTGGTGTGAATTTGACAGCGACGTCATAAATTTTGCCGGTCTTCACGGGACAGTAGCTGGCTCCCTTGGAGCACGGCTCCACCTCCACTGACTGCACCTGACAGACAGATCTGTCCACTGTAACATTATTAAATAATCATACCACCATTTTTAATTTGTCCATTAAATATTACAATAAATTCATGTCAGCATATTGGCATACGATATCTTGTTTGCCACCGTACTCCACACGTTACATCAACCCTTGCACACAAGGATACGGGTGTTCTTTCAATGGAAGGTGTAGAGCATACTCAGCTACGCTGTTCCACTGCGGATTGGCGCAGGCCAGTGTTTTCAAGCCCTCCGAAGTCTACTGATTAACCTTAAAAACTGTCTTTTATAGGACAATAGCCGAGACCGACGGCTTTACGTGCCCTTCGAGCGCGTAGAAGCTCGGGAAAAGGCTAGTAAAGTAATGAAAAAACATTCTTTAAAAATAAGGCTGCATTGCTGATGCCCATTGATGGCAGTGACCACTTACCATTAGATCGCCGACATATACGTTTACCACACTATTACATAAAAATATACAACGGGAGACTTACGGCCCACCAGATGTAAAGTAGTTGGCCTATTTCAACGACGTAATGCATTGCAAGCGTTTATAGGCTAACCATCGAACGCTTGCAATAAATTAAGCATGGCACGCGCGATGCCATCTCTGCTGCTTGCACAGCAAGAACTACTGTTCTTTAAGAGCTTACTGGTAACCACACTCACTGGCAGGAATACAACGACCCTCCAGGGAGTTGTTATCTTACTACGGTTTCCTGTGAGGTGGAGACCCAGATAGTTTAATAAGCCCTACCTCTCTTAAAAACACCCAGACTAAGAGAAACGGACATGTTCACGCACACAAATTTTGCTCTGCGTGGGAATCGAACCCATGAGCCTTGGAACTCTACCACCGAGCTCGTCGAAACACGTTGTTATTTTAGCCCTTGTTGCTGTTCAAACGACGTCCAACAAACTCTAACCTCAAAAAGGAAAGGTAAGAAGAAATTTGAATACATACCGTTTGCGCATTCTTTCTTCGTAACATAGGTAGCAGTGCTTAACCCTACCACAATAGATAACACGAGCAGACTGGGGAGCGACATCGTAGCAACGAGAGCCGATAATAACTAACACAGATAGATATTTAATTTATTTCATTATTTGTCATGTCGCAGGTACTGTGTTAAATTTGCATTTTTACTTATGTCCGGTCTTCTCTAAAGTGTAAACAAGGTATTTGCCGTATCGAGGGAATGAAAGTATGCAGCAAAATGTGTGAAAATCTATTTCTTCTCCACACTTAATCTTTTAAGAGAGGTAGGCCACATCAAAGCAGCCCGTCTGGGGAAGTACCTCTACCTCACAGAAAACCGCAGCCAAATAACAACTCCCTAGAGGGTTGTTGTGTTCCTGCGTGTGAGTGAGGTCAACAGTATGCTCCCGAGGAGTTACTGTGTAAGCAGCAGAGGAGGCATCGCGCGAGTGATACTTAATATATCGCAAGCGTTATTAGACTACGGTATCCGCTTTACATCAGGTGGGCCGTATGCTTGTATGCCGCCCCAAGTAGTATAAAAAAACAGTCGGTGCTTTACGGCCAGTATTTCTGTAACTCCCGAGGGCTATACCCCACACCCATATTTTTGAGGTGTGTTATTGAAACTATATTTTTGTTCGTTGTTATTAATGAAGCTTTTCATGTTTTTTCCTATTTAATAATAATAATAACTATATTTCGAAAAATAGTTTCAAAATATATTTATTTAAACTTAGGATATTCTGTCCTGGGCCAAAAACAACGTGGCAGCTTATATGTACGTGCGGAATGGAAAACGTAAACAAAGTCTTAGTATAGGAAACAGTATCGTAATACTTATCGCAACGGCTGTATGAGTAGATAATGTAAATTATATAATTATGTTACAAGATATTTTTTTAGTAATGTGTACTTTCATATTTTTGATACAAAGCAGGATAACATATCGTCATAAGCCTTTCCGTAGATCCTCCGTACCCGCTGGCCGTATCGTACCTCTGGTGGATTTTGACGTGAACACGTCATTCAACTTGTTAAGTGGGAGGCAACTTGTAGAGTTTTAGCTACATATCATTTACATCCAAAATTTAATCGCACTACTTGGTAGCTAAAGAATCAAAGAATTTATTACGTTGAATACTGTGATGTATCGCGCGGGGAGGAAAGCGCCGCCATTAAAAAAAAAAAAAATACACTACCGGCTAAAAGTGCAGTGTCACTAATTAAAACCACTTTAAACAGAAAGTAAATCTTTATTATAATTTGTCTTACTAGTTTAAAGATTTGCATAAAATTTGTACAACATTACATTATTGTCGATTAGGAAATGACTAATTTCATAGTTGTACCACAACAGTCAATAACATATAATTTGTAGGAGATTGTTAATAATGCCAATAACAAGATAACAAAGACACATCTGGCTCGTAAATTATACTTTTAAATGTGTTCTGTCGTCATCGCATGGTAAATTAGAGCCAAATATTTTTATATACATTATCGGGAGACAAACAAGTATACGACTCACCTGATGTAAAGTGTTTACCGTAAGTTATGGACGCTTGCAACACAAGAAGTATCGCTTGCCACTAACATATTGGTAAACCCATTCGCACGAGTACTACAACATTCCAAGGAGTGAACTTCGGTGCAGCGGAGGTACTTTTTAACCAATTAATTATAAAAAAGTTAAGCACTACCCTAGTCTTTACTTTTTATATGCACCAGCCGCGTGTAGTTTGTTTAATTTATTGTTTGTTGTTGATTTGTCAATTAATAAGTGCAATTTATGGTAACATTATAAGGGTTAAACATTTACCATTTGATTCAATTGGTCTCACCTATCAGTCTAATTTGTAATAAAGCAAAAATTTGAAAATAACATCGTGTTTTATTAAAAATGTCAAAATTTCTCGACATATTCGAGAAACTCGAGAAATCGTGGTCATAAATTCTCGTGCCTCGAGAAATAAAAAAGGTCTAGAAACCCGAAACCCTAATTGCAACCGTTCACAGGCTACGGTAGCCGCTTTATATTAGGTCAGCCGTACGCTTGTATGCCTATCGATGTTGTATAAAGAAAAATCTCTTTCTTCGTAGCGTTATTCCATTTCCAAATCCATTAAGAATTTCGAGGTCCGCTACCTGAGTCTAAGGATTTGGCGAATATACTGATTTTGACATGGAGCGACTGCCGCCAGACCTCCAGGACTCAGAGGGAAAACCAAATCTTCCTTAGGTTCGGTCATATGCCTTTGTAAATATCTTGGGAGTGTGTGTTTCCTTACGATGTTTTTCTCGTGCCTGCTGAGGTCCTGCTGAGTATGCATGCATGCACCCTGATCTTTGATTTTATGTGGGGAAGGTGTTTTAGCTACATTTTTACCGCGTTGTAACTAACGTATTGTTCCAAATATTTTTTTTATAAGATAAGATAAATGTTTAAGAGAGGTACGATGCGTCAAAGCAGCCCGTCTGGGGAAGTACCTCCACCTCAAAGAGAACCGCAGACAAATAACAACTTCCTAGAGGGTAGTCGTGTTACTGCGTGTGAGTGAGGTCATCAGTAAGCTCCTAAGGAGTTGCTGTGTTAGCAGCACAGGTGGCATCTCGCGAGTGATAGCTAACTTGATATTTAAGGTATTACAAGCGTTCATAGGCTACCGTGACCGCTTTACATCAGGTGGGCCGTATGCTTAAATGCCTCACAACGTTGTATTAAAAAAAATGTGACTGATGTATATAGTTCATTACCTCTTTTACAATTCTAATTGTCAATTAATTAAAAATAGATAATAAACGATAACGGATCGGCATAGATAATGGATAGTAGGAACAAGTACAGGGAAAATAATACAAAATACACTTATACAGTAAATAATTTATGTACAGATGACAGAGTATTTTTTAGATATGGAATTGACACTAAGTTCTCCTTTACACAGATGCTGCCTGCGGCTGCGATCGCGATAGTATAAACATGTAAAAATAACAACAAAACCGCTTATTTAATAAGCAATGCTGGTAAATTAATTATATTTCTGTAGTTAAATGTATTTTTCATGCATCAATTGTTAATGAATGCGTGCTCTAAAAGACAAATACTTCTTTGCCTTATTTTATTTTGTCGGCGCTGAGTCCCCCCACTTGAAGATAATATCTGCTAAAATCAAGTTTATGAAGATTTTTTATGCATCACCAGCATACACAGACTCCTGCAGAGTAAGAGGGGGGACATATTTTTACAAATTCCATTCTCTGGACACTTTAACAGGTACTTACTACCAATAATATAAATCAAACCGCCAAAATCTCATCAATATTGTACCAGTTGTTAGGTGAATTATGCCGCTATATTGTGTTATAGGTATTACAATAAGGTAGTATATGAAACTAAAGCATAATGTTTATCTTCTCTGTAAGAAAGGACTAGATATGTCACGACAGACTAACTACAACTACTAAACTCATTTGTATGGCTAGTTGCTTGTTTACATATTGGAATATTTATGCTGAAATAATTGCTTCGAGATTGGAAATGTTATTAAAAAAATCATGGCGGAAATTGCGACGACTAGGAGAAACCACTGCAGATCACGTTTATATGAATGAGGCTTTCATAGTGTCAGGCAGTTCGTCATTCAAGTGATTTGACTATTTTGAACTATCTTCTAATTTTGATGGTGGTCTTGAAGCAACACATCTGGCTCTCGTTCTCCTCATTGTACAACACCCACTTGAAGACGTAGGTACCCTGGAAAAAGAAACAGTTGAAAGCATGTTGAGTACAGGTTGAACTCGCTCTCAAGAGCTCCGTATATTCTTTCTAACCTTATATATTATCACTCATATGGAAACTAAAGATATATATAGCTTTTCTGTAAAATATAGGTAGATTGATTGCAATACAAGTTTCTGGTTGTCTCGTTCTTCAACTGCTGACACAGCAACTCATTAGCAATTTACTCCCCCACTCACAAGCAGGAACTCAACATCTCTCCAGGGAGCCATTTAGCTGCCGTTTTCTGTGAGTTGGAGGTACTTCCCCAGGATATTTTAATACGCCCTACCTCTCTTAAAAATATACAAACCAAGACAAACTGTCATGTTCATGCACATAAATGTTTGCCATGTGCGGGAATCACACCATTATTATCATCATCCGAGGGTTAATCCCGGTCGCGTCCTACGCTTTTGCTTCGGAGCCCAGGGCCCGCTATTGGGAATACCTCCTCTGTTTGGGAATCGAACCGGCGAGCTTTATTTGCGGCACATATTCGCGTTTCAAATGCGTCACCTCGCGGCTTTAGGGTTTCTGAATCCAAGGAAGATGTGAAGTATACTCACGTCAGGCAGAAGCTTGCTAACGTACAGTGAGTAGTCGAAGGTTTGCTGGGTGCCACTTTCGAATGGACATTTGGTGTACAGGCACCCGTCGGCCAGCCCCAGCTCAGCGAACATGGCGCCGGTCTCGTCCCAGTACGCGGCCGTCTTCAATTTGCTCGCGACAAAGTCTGCAATGAAACGAACCATCATTCTGGTACCTCACTCGTAGGTTCACGAGAGAGGTACCAGTACGAAACTCATCGTGAAATTTGCATTTTGTACAAAGTCAGGAAGTAAGCAAGTATACGTCCCATTTTATACGAAGTGTTTATCGTAACTTATGAACAAGGGGAATATGCATGTATTTTTTTACATTTATATTCAATATTTTACAATTTCAATAACAGTAAAAAATATTTGACACCACAACATAAGTTAAAATTTTTTTTTAAAGTTACAAATAGCCAGCCCTCACGGGCATTTTAAACGCCCGGGCGCCCGCCATTTTCGCGCACTTGATGTGACGTCATTGTCCATGACAACAAACAAACAAGCGGGGAGATTGTGTTGAAGAAGTATTGTGTTCTGTTGCAATTTTACATTGTTTTCTTTTTACGAGAAATAAATCATACATAAACAATACAACATACCTTCGCCCTCTATGTAACAGTCTAAGAAACCGACCTACAGATTTGTCATTTTTTGTCGTGGATATGTACTCATCCGATCTGACCTTTTCAAATATTTGAATTTCTCACAATTTGTTTAATGAAATTATATTCAAAAATATCGAAGAACGCATAGTTGTGAAGTATCTAATAAAGTTTATAAAGAAATATTTCACTGTTATTTGAATCACATGCATATTCCCTATTGCAATGCAAGACGAGCTGCCCATTGCCACCCCCGCGCTAATATAACAACTTCTCACAAGCTCAAGCAAAACACAGAAATCCTCAAGGGATATGTTATTTGGCAGGGGGTTTCTGTCTACTGTGGGGCATTTCCTGAGTGCAAATAACAACTCCCAGAATTCTTTATCACTCGCGCAATGCCAAATCCAGCAGAGGTAGCATTGCGCGAGTGATAATTAATTGCAAGCGTTCATAGGCTGTGGTAAACGCTTTATATTTGCTTTACTACTATCTAATTTTTTACATCAGGTCTCTTCATCATCATCATATGAGCTGAAAGACGTCCACTGCTGAACATAGGCATTCCCCTTATACTTCCGTCTTCCACAGCGATCGGTCCATGTGCCGCGTGCATCCATCGGTTCCTTGCGATCTTCACAAGATCGTCTGTCCATCGTGTGGGAGCCGTCTAACTCTGCGTTTTCCGATTCGTGGTCGCCATTCGAGAACCTTTCTGTCCCAACGGCCATCGGTTCTTCGAACTATATATCCTGCCAACTGCCGCTTCAGCTTGCTGATCCTCAGAGCCACGTCTCCAGTTCTGCTACGGATGTACTAATTTTTGAGCCTATCCCGCACTCCGAGCGTGGCTCTCTCCATTGCACGCTGTGAAACCTTGAGAATTCGTATGAGGCCCGTATTGGTGATACTTACTCGGTGTGAAGTCAAAACTCATGGTGGTGTTGTGCGACTTCTTCAAAATACAAGTTTTGGTGGCCCGGCACGGCGAGATCCTCAGCTGGTGGACGGTGCACGCATTCACGTCCACTGGAACCAATCACGAATTATATCAAACAGAATTCTATATAAGGTACTTATTAGATAAAAATTAAATTAAAAGAAACATATAGAACAAATATCAGTAGTCTCAGGTATCAACGAGATCAGTGGCGCAGTGCTGAAGCGCTTGACACCAACGCCCGCGGGTTCCATTCCCACACATGACACATTTGCGTGCATGAACATGTCTGTTTGTCTTGGTCTTTGGGCGGGGGATTTTCTATTTATCATAAGTATGTATTGCACGCCGTGGACTGGTTGAGTCCGTTCTAAGATACGAAGTCATCTTCTGTGGTAAGTCAACAGATAAAATTAGAGAATAAAGCTGCATTCGCGCTTCGTTTTCGCATTTTTTTAATGTTTAGGCTTCAATCAACAGACAGTTGTAGACCATATTTTTGTAAATACAGAATTCTTACACTATATATATATATATGTGTTGGAAATTGCGTTTTTTGTTAAGAACAACTCCAAATTATTTCCAAGTTTCACTGATATTGTGACAAGAAATAGACGCAATAATAAAAGACTTTGTTCCATTACGAAAAGACTGCGCTGATGTATAAGAACTTACTGTATATGGCAACACTAATCTTTAGTGTATTAATGTGTTTTTAGACCACATCAAATGCTTTGACGAGACCGGTGGCGCACCGGTTAATAACGCGACTTTGACGCCAACGCTCGTGGGTTCGATTCCCATACAGTACAAACATTTGTGTGCATGACTGTTTGTCTTGGTCTGAGTGTTTTAAGACAGGTAGAGTGCATCAAAGTAGTTCTTCTGGGGAAGTACCTCCACATCACAGAAAATCGTAGCCAAATAACAACTCTCAGGAGGGTTGTGTTTCTGCGTGTGCAGCAGAGGTAGCATCGCGCAAGTGATACTTAAAGTATTACAAGAGTTCATAGACTACGGCAACAAGTGGGCCGTATGCTTGTATGCCTCCTGACGTTGTAAAAAAAATACTATTTTTAAATTGTATTATTGTAGTGCCTCTCATCTCAGCTATTCGAACCCCCTGACCAATGGTAGAATTTAGCCAATAAGTCGATAAGTGTCGCGGGCGGGAGCACCTGAGTACCAGCTAGGACCGTGACCGTGTGGTTCGGTTCAGAGACGAGCTGTGAGAGTTGTCAAAGTCAAAGTCAAAATCTTTTTATTCCGTAAAAATGGCTACATTTGTTTGGAATCGTCACAATTTTTTTCCCTACCGTGCAGTTTATGACTAGGTGAGCACTGATAAAAATACTGCCAAAAAACTCAGGCATCCCTCTTTTGGTATCCAAACAAATTTACATATTTTATTAATTACATTATAATTGGATCGACTCACTCCGAGGCATTTTTATCATTAATATAGTCAGATACTTTATAATATGCACTGCTACACAATTTGGCTTTAATAGTAGTTTTAAATTTGTTAATTGACAATTCTCTTATATTGCTGGGAAGTTTGTTATAGAACCGTATACATTGCCCCATAAAAGAATTACTTATTTTGTGGAGACGGCTTGCATGTAAGACAAGATTATGCTTATATCTAGTATTTATGCTATGAGTATCACTCTTTTTACAAAAT
This sequence comes from Pyralis farinalis, assembly GCA_947507595.1. NCBI lineage: Eukaryota > Metazoa > Arthropoda > Insecta > Lepidoptera > Pyralidae > Pyralis > Pyralis farinalis. Next base: position 2,224,884 of record OX382275.1, read on the forward strand.
GAGTCTATGTTTTTGTGGACATACAAAAGATTTTCATAGATATATTGCGATGCGACTGTTAAAATATTTATTTCTTTGAATTTTTCTCTAAGGCTCTCACGGGGACCAAGTTTGTAGATAGCTCTTATGGCTCTCTTTTGCAATAAAAAGATGGTGTTAATGTCCGCGGAGTTACCCCAGAGAAGAATTCCATATGACATAATACTATGAAAGTAGCTGAAATAAACTATTCTAGCCGTATCAATATCAGTGAGCCGTCTAATAGTTTTCACTGCATAGGCTGCAGAACTTAGTTTTCCTGATAATTTTTCAATTTGTGGGCCCCATTGTAGTCTGGAGTCAATTGTTATACCCAAGAACACAGTTGTCTCCACAGGGGCCAAATTAGCTCCATTAACATGTACATTGGTAGCCACCTGTCTTACATTAGGTGTTGAGAACTTAATTACTTTAGTCTTTTTATCATTTAAAAGCAGATTATTAACACTAAACCAATGAATAACTTTAGAGAGAGCATCGTTAACTTCGTCATAATTACCTAACCGTCTATTAATTTTGAATGTCAAAGAGGTATCATCCGCAAACAACACAATCTCATGTTTATCCCTTACATAATAAGGTAAGTCATTTATATACACCAAAAACAAGAATGGACCCAGAATTGACCCCTGTGGGACTCCCATAACTACAGGGGACCCCGAAGATCTTTTACCATTAACATCGACCTTCTGTATCCTATTGCCCAGATAAGAAGACAGAAGTTCGAGAGCCTTGTTCCTGATACCGTAGTGGTGTAATTTTCTGACAAGAGTGTCATGGTGCACGCAGTCAAACGCTTTAGACAGATCACAGAAAATTCCCAAGGCATCTTGCGAACCCTCCCATGCCGCGAATATACTTTTAAGCAAATGAATCCCTGCGTCTATAGTTGAACAACCTCTCGTAAATCCGAACTGTTTCCTATGAAGCAAATTATGTGTATTGAAATGTCTGAGCAACTGGCTAAGCATTAGTTTTTCAAAAATTTTACTGAGAATGGGCAGTATGGAAACAGGTCGAAAATTCGAAGGATCCGAACTATCACCAGATTTAAATAATGGAATGATTTTACTATGTTTCATCAAGTCAGGAAATACACCAGATGCCACACAACAATTGAATATTGTAGCTAAATGTGGAGCGATTGAAATAATAATAGAAGAAATGGTTTTGACAGATAGACCCCACAGATCTTTAGCGTTTTTCATATTTATTGATTTAAAAGCGTTCAAAACATCTTTTGGGCTTACAGCTGAAAATTCAAATATTGTGTCGCATTCTACCACGCTCTGTTTGAGAATCTGTTCAGCAGATATAGAAGAAGACATAAGATTTCTCGTAGTAATAAGAGGAATGTTAGAAAAATATTTTTCAAACTCAGTCGCAATTTCTACATCATTTTTGATATCTATATCATTTATCTTTAACTGAAAGTCTCGACTACGTACTTTCGCTCTCCGTCTCATTATTTATCATATCCTAAACAGATTTAATAATATTTGTTGAACCATTAATTTTATTTCTTAAATATATAGACTTAGCATTGGAACAGGCTCGTTTAAATATTTTGGCATAATTTTTTACAAGTTCTTGAAAAGTCGGATTGTGATTACAGGTCCTTTCTTCATAAAGTTCATACAATTTATTCCGACTTTTGTAAATACCAGGAGTTGCCCAATCACTGAATGTCATACGGTCACTTACAGACAGTTGTTTTGGAGTAAAGATTGTATTAAATTCACTAGTGATTAAGTTAAATAACGAACTGTACAAGTGGTCCGGAGTACCGTGACAGGGCAACAATACAATTTTTTCTGCTATATTAGACTTAAATCTTTCTAAGCGGCTTTTAGTAAATGGTATATAATTTATTTGCTTTCTTTGTATTCTTGAAGAATTTGGAAATGAAACCAACTGACCTGAATGGTCTGACTGAACTTTATTAATTATAGATTGATTCAAAGGTTTTACAGTGCTAAATATGTTATCAATACATGTAGCACTTGTAGCAGTTACTCTTGTTGGCTCTGTAAAAATATGATGCAAATTGTATGATTTAAATAAATTTAAAAAGTTGTAGGTAACAGTATTTTTCTCCAAGATATTTATATTAAAGTCTCCACAAATTATAACAGTTTTATGGCTATTAGATAATTTATTTAAGGCATCCTCCATGATATTTGAAAATGTTTCAAAGGGCGTGCTAGGAGGTTTATACAGGTTCATAACAATGAATCGTTCCAATTCAATGCATGAAATCTCTACAACTCGCTCAACAGAGAGGCTCACAATGTCACACCTTTCTTTAAATTTAAGCAACTTATTTAATAATATTAAGGAGCCACCATGTATACAGTTATCTCTGATGAATGAGCTTGCCGACGATCCTAAACGTACACACGGTATTGAGCCCTTAAGTTTAAAGAGAGAGTGCCACAAGACAATTGTACAATTGGTTGTGTTCTAAGGAGTTGTTAGATATGATGCTCAATCCTTCTTCAACTGTAACTCTCGCCACAAGTTGGGATTTCACTGTGGTCCCAGAGAAGAGATCTTCCGAGATTAAGTAATGGAATGTTCTGTCGAGGTTTTCCCAAGGCAAACCTCCCAGCGTGAGCCGCCAGCTTGTTTGCCACTTGTATATAAAACCATGCCTTTAGAAACAAGATTTCGAGACGAGTGTCGAGGCCATTGTCGAACTATTCCGACCGTTTATCACAAATAAGTACAGCGCGAGTACGAGCTGACATCTAACCTCCGATAGGTTTAGTGCCTTTGGTACATTCGGTACAAATTACGAAATGTGATGATAATATATGACTAAATCTTAATCTTTTACATCACCGCTGGCGTGTGCGTTGTGGTTTCATCTCGCTTGGCCGCTGATGTAAAAGATTAAGATTTAGTAGGTCCAAGACTTCTCTGGGTTAAGATAAAACTGGGGATTACGCGACTCTTTTTGGTTGCAGCATATGCTCTGCTGAGCTGAAGAAATGAAAAATTGGAAAATGAAAGTGTAAGGAGAACGTATGTACGTCTAGTCAGTGAAAGACTTGCGAACGCGAGTCTTTCCGACTCAGATGTAGAGGAATGTTGGAAAGTTCTGTAAGAAAGTATGGTGGACAGTGCGAAGGAGCATGTGGATGCGCAAAGAGACGTAGAACACTGAGAGGAGATGCCTGGTGGGATGCGGAGGTTGAATCGTCCGTGGAAAAAAATAGGAAAGCGAGGCTGGATTACGTATCTTTGCACAAGAGTGATGGTATGAAAGAAAAGAAGAAAGAAATATACCGATGAAACAATGAAACAAAAGCTTTAGAGAAAGAGAAGCGTGAAAGACTACTTATGAATGAGGAAGAGAAGTAGACGAAGAACTTCGAGGCAAATACCGATAATAGAGAGGTAAAGAACTCTCGGAGTTGTTCATCAGCATCCAGAATGGACATGATAAAAGGCAAAGCTGGTGTCATTCTTGCTGACTCTCAGGAAGTGTTAGAACGGTGGAGTGAATATTTTAGAGAAATGTATGATTATGTCTAGGACGCTGGCACTGTGAATGAGTCTGTGACTGACTCGGCAGTGCAAGCGTACCATGAAGACTTTACCATGGTCGAGATTGATTGGTCGATACGAAGTTTGAAAAATGTTACGGCTGAGATGATCAAACTAGGTGACACCTACGTTATGGACGCCTTCTGGTTAAGTGGTTATTGACTGGTGATTAGAGATGCGCAGTTATCGTGCTCTTGTATAAAGGCAAGGGTTCACGTATGGACTGCGCCAACTATAGGGCCATCTGTTTGATCAGCTTAGCAGCTAAAGTGTATGGTACAATCATTGAAAGGAGAATGAGGGTGAAATCCGATGGAAGGAAACACAGAGTGGATTTCATTGATCAGCTTAGCAGCTAAAGTGTATGGTACAATCATTGAAAGGAGAATGAGGGTGAAATCCGATGGAAGGAAACACAGAGTGGATTTCGAAGCGGCGGAGGATGTACGGATCAAGTTTTTTCACTCCGCAACATCGTGGAGAAACATATGGCTGTGGACCAAAGGGTTTTGTGCGGTTTTGTGGACCTTGAAAAAGCATTTAATAGAGTCGTGCGAAAGAATCTCTGGAACATTTTGGCCAGATATGGGGTTGAAGTTGACCTGCTCCGTGCTGTGCAATCCACTTATGAGGATCGTACAGCATGTGTACGGGTGGACGGCAGCTTGTAGAATGAACACGATCAAGATTGGTGTGAAACAGAGATGCGTGCTGTCGGCTCGGCTATTCATCCGGTATCTGGACAGTTGTATTCACAAAATAAGAAATGTGAATGTGAGAATGCGAATGGGTGACTCAGTGGTCAACTGCCTGCGTTATGTAGACGAATCACCACCCGAACTGCAAACACTATATACTTCGTGTTATAAGGGAAATGCACATCCTATACTACCTTGTATCATGCTTTGCACTAATTTTCAGAGTACCGTTGCTCAAATCGTACAAGGAATCCCTATAGCATTAATTAATTAATCTATTAATCATTAATTAATTGTCTGTATGACAAGAATGTATGTCTTTTTCTCAGAACCCGAGTGGATATCTTGTTGAAAATAAAAACAATCTCTACAGATATACAAGTGCAATGACCTTATAGTCATTCTCAATAGACTATCATGAAATGATACAATGATATCTTAAAACGAAATAGGCATTGAACTCGGTATCGGAGCTGTAGAGGTCTGATATGATAATATATAATGTACCGATAGGGAAAGTGGCTCCACCTCAATAAAAACCGCACTTAAATAACAATTCCTTGGAGAATAGTTGTGCTGCGAGTAAATAAGGTCACTAATAAGCTTCCGAAGATACTTATTGTTTTTTTTTTTATATTGGCTCAGCATAGTGGCTCCTCTTCGCCTGTTGGTAAGCGAAAAGAGGAGCCCAAATTGCAGCGGCAACCGACAAAGGACTACAGTGTCCGTAGTCAAGTGGTTTATTGGTCTATGGTAGGAACTGTTCGATGTTTTATATTAATCCGGGTGTCCAACAAGCATACAGCCTGATTTGAACTGGTCACCATAGCCTATGTATCATGACTATTGAGACTACTGAGTATCATCTCGATGATCATACTCACTCCTAAGAAAATAGTAATCATCTTGTGAATTGTTATTTTCCTTCAGTCCATGCCGATAATTCCAGTTAAGCTTCATCCTTTTATTACAGCTGTACGTTTGATAATCGACAGGGTGCATCACGTATAGTTCAGTTGTCTTTGGTGCTAAAGATAAGCCATTTAAACTTTACTTGTAAATATCCCTTGCGAACACATAAGATTTTTTTATGCAATGTCGGAAAACATACAGCGCACCTGATTTTACCGTAGCCAATAAACACTTGTAATATATTAACTATTACTGGTGCGATGCCACCTCTGCTGCTAACACAGCAACTCCTTAGGAGCTTACTGGTGACCTCACTCGCACGCAGGAACACAACAACCTTCCAGAGAGTTATTTGGCTGCGGTTTTCTGTGCGGTGGAGGTACTTCCCCAGACGGGCTGCTTTGATCCTACCTCTCTTAAAAACACCCAGATCATAACAAACAGACATGTTCATGCACACAAATGTTTGTCCTGTGTGGGAATCGAACGAAGCGTCGGTGTCAAAGACGCGTTGAAATAAAAAATAAAAACTCACCATCACTGCAGGGAGAAAGCTTCGCTATCTCTGCGCTGGCCACTGCCAGCACAGCGAGGGCTACTATCACAAACTTCAGTGCCATGTCCACGAGGAGTCAGCTGCTCTGCCAGGCCGCCAGTGCGCGAGTGACCATCCGTGAGAGACAATAACCGTTATCGAATTGACTCCGCGACCCGGACAACTTGATACTGTCAATTACTTAATGCCTGTTCCTCACTAATGGCTCTGTTTATGCACATCGGGTTATGAGTTTATTGTATGTAATTTACTTTGTTAATTTGTTTGCAAGCACTAATAGTACTTAGAAATATTACAAACAAATGAACATAAATTGTATGATCTCCGTATATCTTCACACGTGTACGTGAATCAATCAGTTTATTTGCTAGAAACACAGTTTTAAAGTTGTTACATTAACGACAGTGCGTGTGTTAGCCGGCAAAAACTCGTATCAAAATGGCGGATAAATGTCAAAAATTACAAAATACATAAACTAAATATATACGTACATAATTCAAATTTTCAAACTATTAGATATGTATTAAAAACATTTATATAAATGCTATTTTATCAGGTTTTCCCTAAAATACTATCCTTTCTGTAACTTTACATCTACTGGAAGTAAATTATAAATGGTTATAGTCATATCCGCGTATATTAGGGGTTAAAGTATGAAAATACCGATTTGTGCTGAGAAATTAAAACTCGTTTTTTCTAAGATGTAACGATGAAGATGTAATGATATTTATTTAATCAAAATATTTACCCTCATTATCTATACATTGCTGCCATCTAATCGGAAGTTTATTTATGCCTTTGCGATAGAACTCTGGGGATCTAGATTCGACAAACTGTGTGAAAGCATTTTGTACTGCCTCTTGGGGGGGAAATTTTCTTTACCACGTAGAAAATTGACTAGATCACAAAAAAAAATGGTAGTTGGGGCAAGGTCTGGCGAGTACGGAGGATGACGTATGGTTTCTAACTGCAGCTTCTGTAGAGTTACAACGGTTTCTCGTGCAGTGTGAGGTCTTGCGTTACCATGGAGCAAAAAAGATCGATTCGAGAGTCGGTGCTGTTTCAAACATTTACCATTGCCCTTTTTATTGGTAAGCTTTGCTGCAGGGTACTGTTGCGGCGTTTGACCTGGGGTCAGCCATTACATTTTTTGCTTATCGTTATCGTAAAGAATCCACTTTTCGTCACATGTCACAATTTAATCCAATATTCCTTCATTTCTGTACCGATTCAACAAAGCAACACAAGTTTCAACACGTGTTTCTTTCTGCAGATCAGTCAAATCATGAGGCACCCATTTTTCATATTTTATTATGTTATTGATTTGATGAAAATGAGTCAATATTGTAGGAAAGGTAAATGCCGCTAATTCCTGGGTACTTTGACTCAGATCGGCTTCCACCATTTTCAGCGTTATTCACCTGTGTTCACCACGTGGAAGGTGGATCAATTACGGTTGACGGGTTACCTACCTAAGCCTAAGAGTACTGATACTGCTGAAGCAAATATACTGATTTTGATACGGAGCAACTGCTGTCAAACCTCCATAACAAACAGGGAAAACCAGAATTTTCTTAGGTTAGGTCACAAGTCTTTTTACTCATAAATATAATTTCTTGGACGTGCGGCTTTTCTCATGATTATTTCTTTACCACGGAACAGGTGATAATTAGTAATATGTATATAAATCCGGGACCAGTCGGATGATAGCCTAGTTCTTTATTTATTTATTCGGAAAACATACTGCTAACCAATAAAAACATTACACTAATAAGTGAAATACAATTAGCCAATTCATAGTATTCACATATAGGTAATTAGTAAATATGTAAGTCAGTAGAGTCACCAAATTATAGTAAAAAAAAACCGTAAGTTACAAAATTTAAAGAATTTAAAAAACTGCCATGTTCCGAAATCACACAGGACGGACAGAACTTATCCACTACGTTAACACCGCTCTTCATTTTCCTTTATCTTTTTCACATAGTTCAAGTAAATTTATTAGAATACGTGTCAGTGTGCCAATAGTTTTATATGTTATATGGTAGCCATTTTTTTATACAATCGCGAGGCGTACAAGGATACGGTACGTTTGATGTACGAACGCTTGCTATACAGGAAGTATCGTTCGCACGTTCCCACCCCCGCTGCTATCACAGCAACTTCTCAGAAGCTTAATGTTGATATCACTCATTCGCAGAACACGAAAGAGTCCTTCCAGAGAGTTATCGGGCTGCGGTTTTCTGTGTGGTTTTTCCCCAGTTCTGCTACTTAGATGCGCCATACATCTCCTGAAAACAAGACCGAGATAAACACGCATATTCATCAATCATTAAATGCGAAGGGTCACAATTCAAAAAAGCTCGCATAATATCATTGCGAATCATATATAATCCATTAATATATAATTTGTCGTGAATGAGACGACTTTGACACCAACGCTCGTGGGTTCGATTCCCACACAAAGCAAACATTTGTGTGCATGAATATGTCTGTTTGTCTTGGTCTGGATGTTTTAAGAGAGGTAGGACGTATCAAAGCAGCCTGTCTGGGGAAGTACCTTCACCTCACAGAAAAACGCAGCCAAATAACAACTCCCTAGAGGGTTGTTGTGTTCCTGCGTGTGAATGAGGTCACCAGTAAGCTCCCAAGGAGTTGCTGTGTAAGCAGCAGAGGAGGCATCGCGCGAGTGATACTTAATATAACGCAAGCGTTAATAGGCTACGGTACCCGCTTTACATCAGGTGAGCCGTATGCTTGTATGCCTCCCGACGTAGTATATGAAAATAGGTGTAGTGTTTTAATAATATACAGACGCCATTTACTCAAATGATGTACCTATGTATATATATATCTTCATGTCAGGTCCCTTGCGGGGTAGGTAGAGAGAACCGAGCGCCATAAGACGAGGTCCATACAAACTTTACTCGCTTCTCTATTCTATCTCATTCATAGCTCTTTTCATGCACGCTCGCCGGTTCATGGGGCTCCTGACATTACCTTTTGATAAAACACGACGTAGGTTAGTCTTGGTCTTCCTTGGCTTCTAGATCCTTCCACTTTCACCATTCTTTCATCCTGCATTCTTTTCTTAACACCGACACCGTCTTTCAGACTAACTCTCTCTCTCTCTCTCTCTCTTACGTCATCATTACGAATGCGGTCAGCAAGCGTCATGCCACAAATTTTGCGTAATGCTCTCATCTCGACCGCATTTATTCTACTTTCATGCTCTCTCTGCCATACCCAGCTCTCACTTCCATAAGTTAACATTGGGATTAGCACCGTGTTGTGAACAGAGAGCTGCGCCTTGGAGGGCTTGGATATCGGCTGCTTAGACGTTTACCCAACGCTCCATTCATGCTATTCCCTACACTCACTCGTCTCTTCACATCAGGGGGTATACTTTCCATCGCTGCTAAAAGCGCTCCAAAGATATACAATCTCATCCACTTGCTCCAACACTACATCGTCAACCATAATCCTAGTGATCGTTCTGGTTGTCTCTCTTTCAAATACCTATAATCTTTCAAATATCTTGGTTTTCTTCACATTCAATTGTAAGCCTTTCTTCATACAATCATCTTGAATTGTTGTAACTAGTGTTTGCAGTTCGGGTGGTGATTCTGCTAATATCGTCGCGTCTGCACAAAGCAGGCAGTTGACCACTGAGACACCCATTCGCATTCCCACATTTATACATTTCTTATTCTCTGAAGACAATGATCCGCATACAGGATGACGAGCCGACTGCACGGATCCCTGTCTGACACCAATGTTAGTATCAAACCAGGGCACACATGCTGTACAATCCTCATAAGTGGATTGCACAGCACGGAGCAGGTCACCGTCAACCCCATATCTACACAAAATGTTTCAGAGACTCTTTCGCACGAGCATATCAAATGCTTTCTCAAAGTCCTCAAAACTGCAGAAACCTTCTGGTCCATAGCCAGATGCTTGTCTACGATGTTCCGAAGAGAAAAACCTTGATCCGTACACCTTCTGCTGCTTCGAAATCTACCCTGTGCTGCCCAAAGCATGCCATTGGATTTCACCCTCATTCTTTTCAATGATTTTTCATACACTTTAGCTGCTAAGCTGATCAAACTGATAGTCCTATAGTTGGCACAGTCCATAAGTGAAGCCTTACCTTTGCATAAGGGCACGATGATATGGAGGAAGCGCGTAGATCCGCGACCAGTAGAGAGTTGAGCCGGCGAGAGCGCTATATTTGGGACACTACGGTGCGGGAGTGGCAGGATCGCTCGACTGCAGATACGTAGGGAAGGGAACTCCATCGGTTCTTCCCGGAGGTGGCTGGCCGACTGAGGGCAACTTGGGTCGAACCGGATTATCAGACCTCCCGGTTCCTTGGTTGACACGCAGCTTCAGAAAGAGACTGAACGCGTTGAACGAACGAACCGGAAAATGTAGCTTTCTGCGCTACATTTTCCGGTTCGTTGTACAATCTCGAGCTTCCGTATGAGACCCATAGTAAGGGACCACGTTTCTGTAACGTTCCGTAACTCATCACTGGCGACACACACTGGTTATTGGGATGAAGATTTTTAACCTTGTTTCAAGAATGTATGTTTTAAATGTCGTTTTACTCGCCCTATTAAATATGCCGATTTCGAATCGTGGTGCGTTTGTATTTAATAAGTGAAATGTTATAACACGAGTAATATGTGGGAATCTTTATATTAATATTTGGGAAGAGCCTAAAAACAACCTACCTATAAAAACCTACGGTAACAACATTACCGTAGGTTTTTATAGGTAGGTTGTTTTACTATCTACATCTAAATTATTTTGTATATGTCCTCCAATGTCGGTATGGGCGCTCTCACCCTGCCCTGAAACCAGGGCACTGCACAGCACTAACGCCTGATGTGTACGTTAATACTGACTTCGCATTTGTAGAGTTACTTTCCCTCAGTCCATGCCGATAATTCCAGTTAAGCTTCATCCTGTTTATACAGCTGTACGTTTGATAATCGCCAGGGTGCACCACGTATAGGTCAGTTGTCTTTGGCGCTAAAGAGAAGCCATTTAAACTTTACTTATAAATATCACACACAACAATACTTACAATGCACGCTGGAACCGCAATGGTCGCGTACCGTGGAATTCCAGAGAAGGTATCTAATGAGAATCCTTAAGTTGAGGTCTGAACTCTCTGCTTCTTAAGTTTTAAAAAAGGCACATTGCATGAGTGACACCATTCATGTTGCAAACGTCCATAGGCGACGGTAACTCCTCACTATCAGGCAGGCCGTATATTTGTTTGCCACTTTAGTGGTATATTAAAAAAGGACGTATACTTAGTTCCCACTTTAGTGGTATTAAAAAAATATCTCGTATATTTTCCCCTGCAAATGTATGTGTTATTTTATACAACGTCTTGAGGCATACAAACATACGGGCCATCTGATGTAAAAGCGATTATCGTAGCTTATGAAAGCTTGTAACACATTAACAAGAGTGACATCGCGCGATTTTACCTCTTCAGCGATTCCAGCAACTCTTTAGGAGCTTATTCACTCTCATGTATTTCTATTTCCATTGTTAACCACTAGACCATCGGCCTCGTCATTCAGGTACCCACAGTGGGCATACCACAGTGTAGTAAAACGGATATACCAATAAGTCAGTTGTACGGACGCATGGAGTCGACAGACTTCGATCAGTAATGAAAGCCACTTAAACATAACTACTTCAACCTTCCTTATGTGATCTGAATATCAACTGACGATCGCTCTAGTTCTCACTACATCCTAACAGAAGTACATTTGAATGTATGTATGTATGTATATCATCACGCCAGGTCCCTTGTCGGGTAGGCAGAGAGAACCGTGCGCCATAAGACATGGTCTGTACATACTTCACTTAGTTCTTTAATATTCATAGCTCTTCTTACGCACTCACTCACTCGCTCATCGGTGAAGGAAAACATTGTAAAGAAACCCGCATGACCAAGAAATTATATTTCGAAAGGCGTGTGAAGTAAGAAAGACCGAGTTTTCCCTATGGGTTGAAGAGGTCTGACGGCAGTCACTCCATGTCAAAATAGTATCTTCGCCAAATCTTTAGTCTTATGTAGTGGACCCCGCCGATCGTAATGGATTAGGAAACGTGATAATACTAGGAATAAGAAGTAAGCACGTTTATCAGTTTCCTTAATTTGGCTAAAACTGCGCAGGATCATCAAAGGGATGCATATATATAAATTAAGTATGTAACTAGTCTGGACATAAAAACTGTTACATAGATTTTTTTTTTAAATTCATAATTATTTTGAATTTAGAACGCGTTTAGGTTTAAAACTTCTTTCGGTTTCACGCCGTTTTACATATTTCTTCGTGATTATTATCAAATTACAATATGGAATGAGGTGTTAAAGAAAATAGGATTGCAGTGATTGCCTTGCTCAAAGTGTGTATGGAGCCATCGGTCATATTCAAGACACTTCAAAAGCTTGGTATCAGCCGTATAGACCATAAAGGATCGGAGCGATCGCGTGCTGTTAGAACTTCATAGGCTGTTGAAAACAAAAAATCTTATAGCGAGAAATGAAGATTCCCGCTAGAACTCTATCGCCTATAATAAAACAAGACCCGAATCTCGGCGCTTAGCGTCGGTATACAGACATACCCTAAATCAATCCCTACATTTAAGAGAGTGGGTTGATCAAAACGCCTTCTGTCCTGATACGCAGATGAAAGGCACAGACATATCCTCTTTAATAATGAAAAAAATATCTCCATAAATATGTACATGTAAGTTTTACTAAGATTACATTACTACGTAAAAAAATAAATACATGTTCATTTGTAACAGAACTTATGGCCGGGCTAGATATATAGAATAAAGAAAAACCTGAGGAATACTAATGAAAAAGAACTAATTTAATTAACTATCACAATTAGGAATATGCTAATGTAATCAGAATCAAGAGTATATTTATGGAACCGTAATTAAAATCAAGGGATTTGTAACGAAATACCATCCAAACAAGGAGTATACTTATAGAAGAGGAATCAAAATCAAGAGTATGTTCATAGAACGTACGTATCTAACCAAAATCAGAAATATAGTAATGTTAACAAATAAACTATACACATCGTTATTTTACTTTTGTATATTCCACTAAGGTGGAAAACAAGCATCCGGCCTGCCTGATTGTAAACAGTCACCGTAGCCTAAGGACATTTGCAACACAAGGGGTATCATATCATTTGCGTTAGCGACGCTAAACTCCTTAGGAGCTTACGTCACCAGGTCACCAGAACTTCTGTCACACACAGGTACACAACAACCCTCCAGAGAGTTGTTATTTGGCTGCGATTTTCTGTGAGGTGGACGTACTTCCACAGACGGGCTGCTTCGATTCATCCTACCTATTTTAAAACACCCAGACCGCGCCTAACAAACATGTGCATGCACACACATGTTTGTCCCGTGTGGGATTTGGAGTCCACCAGCGTTTGGAGTCAAGGTCGTGTTATTACCCGCTGCACCACCGAGCTCGTCAAATAATTGCAATTAGGAAAATATACTAATGAAACCGTAATAAAAACCAGAGGATTAGTGATGAAAGAACAATCGAAATCACAAATACAGCAATGATAAGAGATAAACTATTCACATCGGTTCCGTTAACGTTAATGAAAAATAAAAGCCAGGAGTCATGTCGTAATAAAACATTTATTTTTTACAAAACCCCTGATGTATAAAAGGGTACAAAAATCATATACCTACGAGTACATAGAATTAACTTCGTTGTTCATTCAATTGAGTTGACAAGTTAAATGGACCTCGTCAGCATTACGTTGCGTGTGAGTGAAGTCACCAGTAGGCTCCTAAGGAGTTGCCGTGTAAGCAGCAGAGGAGACACCGCGCGATTGATATTTAATATATTACAAGCGTTTATAGGCTACGGTAACTGCTTTACATCAGGTGGGCTGTATGCTTGTATGTTTCCCGACGTTGGATGAAAAAAAGCTAGGTTCAAAACCACGACCTTTCCGAGTGAGTTGAGTGATCCAATCGAGTCCCCAGGAACGTTTGTGATGGCGGCTAACTTGTCCATTGCGACATCTACCTAGTAATGGACTTAAAACATTATGGAATTTTCATTAAATAGCTGTCGGTGCGCTGATCGCAGTGACATTTCTGTCATGCAGTTAATAATATATTAACAAAAAACAAGTAATCAATTTTGAAAACAAGCTTGCGCTTCGTCGCCAGTTGCGCGAGAACAAAGAGGGGCTTGTTACATAATACTCGTAGCAGGCGAGTAAGAGATGGGTGACATGACATCTCAATATTTCGCCAAATTATATGTCACCTTAATAAAATCTTTAAAACCTTTGTCGACGTCCATTTAGCGAGTCGTAAAAATGTAAACTATTTACAAGATTGTATTATAAACTAACATATTTACAGTTTTAATACAAAATTTCACACACGCCGAATATTCTCTTTGGCATACCATACAGAGTGCGGGAAATATACATTATTATGTATTATACTCCATGTTATACGACTTTGGAGTATTTTGAATAAAGAATAACATTTTATTACCTTTATAAATCCTTTATACTTATGATAAAGAGTATTGAAGTGGTTCAGTATGTTTGTATAAGTATTCATTAATCGGTGTTTCTTGTTTTATTTGCACTTTACTTTTTTTAAGTAAAAACTTTACTTACTTTTGTGCATATCACATGTTGTTTCCTGCGTTTTGTTAAACTTGTTTTAACATGGTTTTCTTTTCCAAGATGCAAGCAGTTGAATTTTTCTGCCTAAAAAATAAGCTACTTAAAGCTACATATAACTTTTTTATGTTGAAACGAGTTCCAAACTTACTGTCTAGAAGTATTTTTGTAATTTATTATAGTTTTTATAGTTCACACATTAAGTTCGCTTTTCCTGATAACATTTTTAAGCGCTCTCTTGTTAATTTTCAAAATGCCAATTACGCTTCCACTATCCATTTGTTATTTACTAGCTGCTGCCCGCGGCTCCGCCCGCGTGGAGTCAAATAACGTAGCCTATGTGTTAATCCAGATCATAATCTATCTACGTGCCAAATTTCATTCAAATCCGTTCAGCCGTTTAAGCGTGAAAGAGCAACAAACATCTATACATACAAACTTTCGCATTTATAATATTAGTAGGATTTTATTCAGTATGTTACTTTAATATTTTTTTTTTACAAAATAGACGAATTGTTATATAGTTTTTCTTTTAATACAAACTTATTTTAAGGACTCGTTTAAAACTCGTTTATTGTTCTAAAGAACCTGTTGTAAAAAACAACATTTTTTTTGCTTCTATTTCTTTACGATTAAAAGTAACCCTTGTACAAGATACACAAAAGACCTAAGCTAGCTAACTTAAGCATAGGGATGCCTGGGTATTATCTAGATTACTGACTAAATAAAACTAATAACATACAGCAATAGTTATCGTGTCATTGTATGCAGTTCAGTCAATGATTTTCCATCACAGTTATAATAACTAGAGAGAGCACTTTGTATAATTTCGTTGTTTTGAATGTAAACATAATAATAATAAACATTACCATACAATTTTATTAATTATTGCAGAATATTTCTTTATTTACATTTTTCTTAAATTTTTAAATATACATCTCATAAAAAAGCACATTTAATAATTGAAAAAAGAAGGGAGGCACCCATCTGTAGCGAAGACTCAAGCTACCGGTGGTCAGGGCTCCAGTGAGAAACCTTCTCGCAATGTGGGCCGTGTCCAGAAGAACCGCCTTCTGAATTTGGTTCGTGACCCAATTGCCAAGCGAGAGCCTCTCGAGATAGAGGTCTAGACTCTTCGCTGTAAGTCTGTTTGGTGTCATGACCATTGGCACAATTGTCGTTGATTCACACGCCACACGGCTAACGTGAGCCAAGTCCAAGTATCTACATAGTATTTTTCTCTGCCTTCACGTGGTTTTCAGAATATTTATTATTATTTTAAGTAAATACAAAAAAAATGATGTGATATGGTAAACCTACTTAAGTACAAATAACAAAGTGTAACATGTACTACCGTACCCGGTATATGTAACAAACAGTCGGAAATAAAGTAAGGGGTGTTGGGTTTGAGTTCTATGTATAACCTGGCATCACAGGTGTAAACCTACTTCAGACACGAGAGGGAGACTTTGTACAAAAGTCGTCTGCGTGGGTACCTCTCTCTCACCTATTTCTACCGACAAGCAGCTATATTTATATAGCTATGTGCCGGTTTGAAGGGTGAGATATGGGAGAGAAATTACTGAGTATTGTGACGAAACACCCTTAGGTCACAAGATTGGCAGCGCGCGAGTAACATCCCCGTGGGGTTGCGGGCGTCAATAGCCTGCGGTGACCGCGTACCATCTAATGCGAGCCGCATTCTTGTTTGCCAATCTAGTTGTATAAAAAAAAACACCAGCTCCGCGCACATCATCAGGCCGTATGGGGTGGGATTATGATAAATTGGTATGTCAAAGTATATGGTCCATATTATTGTGAGGAGAAATAATGAAACAGCTATAGTTATTATTTTGGAGTCTTAGTCTGTTTGTTTGAGATGAATTCTGTCTGGAATATGTATATTTGACCGCATGTAACGGGAAAGAACGTATTGTAAAGGATGTTTTGGTTTTATAGTCAAGAAATAGCTTAAACCAACATTTTATTTCGAACCCTTTACTAGCTTTACAAGGGATCTTTATGAAGTATTCACGAACAAAATTGAAGAAATTTGCTAGAAATTTGTGTTATGCCGTGAGGAACTTGGACTTGTAAACTCTTGAATCGAATGTTGTCAATATTTGAGAAGATCCTACTCGAATACAATAACTGAAAAGACGTGATGCCAGTGAATATACAGTGGAAGGTATCCAATTACAACGATATCCAGTAAAAGCTATCACAAAATGAGTATTTAATCATTTTACATTTATAAAATGAGATCACAAGTTGCTTTAAAGAATCATTAAATATTTGACCGCAATGTGAGAAGTTCAAAAACGTAGAAAGGGTAACCAAACTATTGAGAATATTCTAGACTCTGGTCATGTTCTGAAATATTGTGGCAGAGAGCTGTTCCACTAACTGTTGACTAAAAAGCCAATAAAAACCTTATACGTACGATTAAACTAGATGATGAGGTAATTTAAGAAGAAGAAATAGCAGTATCTAATATGTTACATTCCATCACGAGAAAGAAAGAAGTACATGTATAAGTCACCAGTTAATTGACGATCTATCTTCTCTTTGAAGACTATACGATTAAACAATAGCCAACGTAGTGGTAGTGCTGTGAGGATCGTCTCTGGACAAGATGTGCAGGTCTTGATGAATACCAGCCTCCTTCAGAATCCTCATTCTCGGTCCGAGCGGTACTCCCAAAGCTCTTAGCTTATCTTCTCCTACATAAGGCAGCTCTGCTGCTCCCACCTTCTCTTTTTCCAGTAAGGCTGCGTATTTCTGCCAAAGTGCAAAACATATAAATTCAGTAAAAGGATTTGGATAAATTCTGCGCTATATTCTAGGGAATATTCAGATAAGGCGCATCAAAGCAGCCCGTCTGGGAAATTACCTCCACCTCACAGAAAACCGCCGCCAAATAACAACTCCCTAGAGGGTTGTCTAGAGAGAGTGAGGTCTCTAGTAAGCAAGCTCTTATGGAGTTGTTGTGTTAGCAGCAAGGCGGCATCGCGCGAGTGTTACTTAATGTATTATAAGCGTTCATAGGCTGCGGTTACCGCTTTACATCAGGTGGGCAGTATGCTTGTATGCCTTCCGACGTTGTATAAAAAAAAGCGTTTAATATTTTCGTCGTCTGTCAACGTATCGGCGGTCAGTATCGAGACTCAGAAAGGCTGCTATGATGCGCCCTATCTCTCTAAAAACTTCCATACCAAGACAAACAGACATATAGCACACAAATGTTTGTCTTGTGTGTGAGTCGAACCCACGATCATCGATGTCGATGTCGCGTCATTCACGACTGCGTCATCGAGCTCGTCAAAATTGATCGATTCCGCCTGTATCAAAGCGTAGTCATTTTAAAAGCGAAGAAGCAGTCGAAGCAGAAGAAGATGTTCGTTCTCTTCTCTCACCTCGTATTGCTTATCTTCTTATTATTAACATTCTATCTAATATTACATATATATCTTGATGGATTAGGTAATTAAGGTAGTGTCAGATTCGTCTTGGGAAACCAAAAGCTTTCGGTAAATAAAAATATATGTTTATTCATTCGGATGTATGACTCATAAAGTAATCAAAATTGCAGATTTTAGACGCCATTTTGTCAGAATGCGGAATCAAAATGAAAGGTTTTTAAACGACCGTAGAAATGTATTTAACTGATATATCTATACAATACAACATATGTGCTACAACTTGACGCAAGGGACCAGATACTATCTATAACTTCACGCCAAATCCCTTGCGGGGTAGGCAGAGGGAACGGAGCGCCACGTGACTCAGTCCTTACACATCTCACTCGCTTCTTTAACATTCATTGCTAAGGAAGCGAGTGAGATCTAGAACACGATCAATTTGGTCATGGTAGGTAAAAGTCTTGGTCTTCCTCGGCTCCTACATCCTTCCACTTTTGCATTGTATATCTGCTACGTGATTCTTTCATCCTGTATTATTTCTACATGTACGAACCAACGGAGCATGCCTCTTCTTATTTTAACACCGACGCTCTCTTTCAGACCAACTCTGCTTCTAACCCTATCATTGTGAATACGGTCTACAAGCGTTGCGCCACAAATTTTGTGCAACGCTCGCATTTCAAGCGCGCTTTATCCTACTTTCATGCTCTCTCTGCTATACTCAGCTCTCGCTTCCATAAGTAAGCGTTGATACTCGTAATAGCGGGACCAGACACGATGTCAAAATACAAAGAACTGTTAAAATTCCAAAGCTTCCAGAAGTAAAAACTGATAGACTCACCTCGTATCCAAGTTTCTTGAGGAACAGTCTCATAAGAGGTGGTTCGTCTCCGAAGAATTTGGTCAGTCGCTTCACGCGGTCAGGGTTGCTGAACGAGAACGGGTCTGCGTGCCGGGAGTGCCCTGACCTGAGGTACTGTTGCGATCTGGAACCCAAGTATACAAATAGTAACTTAAATACAGACACATGAGTGTTCTAAAGAGTACATATGTATGATAAGAAACGAAAGTTATTTATAAATAGGCAATGATAATAATGATTATTAACGAATAATCTATGTATCTATCGAGAGCACGATGGCGTCGTTGCGCGTGTCATTGTAACCAAACACGCAGGTTAAGCAACGTCTACCGCAGCCTGTACTACGGATGGGTTTATATATCTTGAGTTTCTCCGGGCTTCGGAGGGCACGTTAAGCTGTCGGTCCCGGCTGTTGTCGATAGATGACAGTCGTTAAGCTAAGTTTTGACGAGCACGGCGGCTCAGTCGTGAATGAAGCGACTTTGACACCAACGCTCGTGGGTCCGGTTCCCACACAAGGCAAACATTTGTGTGCATGAACATGTCTGTTTATCTTGGTCTGGATGTTTAAAAAGAGGTAGGGTGCATCAAAGCAGCCCGTCTAGGAAAGTACCTCCACCTCACAATAAACGGCAGCCAAATAACAACTCCCTAGAGGGTTGTTGCGTTCTTGCGTGTGAGTGAGGTCACCAGTAAGCTCCTAAGGAGTTACTGTGTAAGCAGCAGAGGAAGCATCGCGCGACTGATACTTAATATATTACAAGTGTTAATAGGCTACGGTAAATGCTTTACATCAGGTGGGCCGTATGCTCGAATGCCTCCCGACGTTGTATAAAAAAAATTAAGTCAGTGGCCCTCGGGCGGCTTGATAACACTGGCCTCTGCCAATCTGCCACTGGCCAATGGCAATGAGCCGAGTGGTGGAGTATGCTCTGAACCCCTTCGGTTGAAGGGAGACCCGTATCCCTGCAGTGGGATGATAAGGGTTGATGTCGTAATCGATCTATCTATTTATATCCTCAAGCAAAGATCCTTGAAGGGTAGACAGAGAGCGGAGCGCCCGTGTTATGGAGAATGTAGAATTTGACGGGCCCGGTGGCGCGTTGATTAGTGACGCTAATTTGACACCAACGCTTGTAGGTTCCATCCCCATACAGGATAAACGTCTTCTTCTCTTCAGGTACTGTATAAGTTACAAAATAATGCACTAACTTGTACATAAACAGTGATAGCCCCGTACATAAAGAACCAATTGGTCTCCGGTTCGAATCCTATCATGTAGCACTAAAATCGTGATTTTCTAATTTATGTACATATTTGTAATTGTCACTCGCTCGGCGGTGAAGGAAAACATCGCGAGGAAACCAGCGCGTCCAAGAAATAGTATTTCAAAACACGTGTGACCTAACATACCAAAGATCTGGTTTTCCCTCTGGGTCGTGGAAGTCTGACGGCAGACGCTCTACGTAAAAATTTGTATCTTCGCCAAATCTTGAATCTTAAGTAGCGGACCCCGCCGATCTCAACGGATTAGGAAACGGGACAGGGCTGAGAAGAAGAGGAGTGTACTTACTTATACATGTGCCTCAGCGCGGCGATCTCCGCCCTGATGTTGTCCATTTCCTGCATGATCAGGTGCTGGGTCCTCATCTCGCTGGAGAGGTGCGCCACGGACCTGGCCAGCGTCACCACGTGCGACTCCAGCCGCTGGAACCGCTTGTTGATGCCCTGGACGTTTGAGGACATGTTTAAGGAATGGTAAATGTTGACAAGTTATTGTCCAGTACGCAGATTGCGGCGAAGCCAAAAAGGAGGATTATGTTTGACCTGTATGTGTTTTTTATACTACGTCAGGAGGCTTACAGGCATACGGCCCACCGGATATAAAGCGGTTACCGTGGCCTATAAACGCTTGCAATACATTAAGTATTACTCGCGCGATACCACCTATGTTGATAACACAGCAACTCCTTAGGAGCTTACTGGCGACTTCACTCACACGCAGGAACACAACAACCCTCTAGGGAGTTGAGTTTCTGCGTGTAAGTGAGGTCACCAGTAAGTACCCAAGAAGTTGCTGTGTAAGCAGCAGAGGAGGCATCGCGCGAATGATACTTAATATATCGCAAACGTTAATAGGCTACGGTATCCGCTTTACATCAAGTGGGTCGTATGCTTGTGTGCCTCCCGACGTAGTATAAAACAAAAACCCACCTCATCCCTTCCCTAATGTAATAGTCTCAGTGGCAGCCTTCAGAAGGCGAAAGTGTGTGGTGGAGGTACTTCCCCAGACGGGCTGCTTTGATGCACCCTACCTCTCTAAGATAGCCAGTGAGATGCGACCTATGTTACCCCGGTGGGAGGGTCCCTGCGCGTAACCTCTCAAGGATTTGCTGTTAGCAGGGGTAGCAACGCACGAACGATACTCCCTATATTGCAAGCGTTCAAAGACTGCCGGATTCAGTTTACACAGGTAGACCGTAAGCTTGTATGGCTCCCGACGTTCTAAAACAAATTACGCCATGTGATCAATACATGAATGTGAAAGACTGTACACGGTACCTTGTAGTCATGTTTCTTCCTGTGCTCGTTGGAGCTGCGCCGCTTGTCGCGCACGGGCCGGCTGCTCACCGAGCTGGACGGCAGCGAGGACATGCTGCCGTACCGACGCTTCGAAGACAGTCTGCAATTTAAATATTCCTTTGATTGTAATAACGGTAAAAGTTTTTCGCCTTGGGACTGAAAATAACAAAAGAATATTATTTAATCTATCTATCTATAACTTCACGCCAAATCTCTTGCGGGGTAGGCAGAGAGGACCGAGCGCCACGTGACTCGATCCTTACATATCTCACTCGCTTCTTTAACATTCTTTGCTGCATGCACGCTCGCCGGTTTCTAGGGCTCCTGATATCACCTTCTGATAGAACACGACCAATTTGGTCATGGTAGGTAAGTATAAAGTAAGCTTCCTCGGCTCCTACATCCTTCCACTTTTGCATCGTATATCTGCTTCGTCATTCTTTCATCCTGCATTCTTTCTACATGTCTCAACCAACGGAGCATGCCTCTTCTTATTTTATGTCTCTTCATATTACTTAATCGTATAGTTAATTCTTTGATGCTTAGAAGACTAACTGATTTTAAGGAGTCCCTGGAGTTTAAGGAGTGATTTTGCCAATGTCAACATTCTAGTTTTCCATTCGCACCGCTTACCGACCGCTGGGAATTCATCCTTACACACTGAAGGTCGTAATGGTCCAGGGACGTTTTTGAAGTAAAACTTCTTTACGCACGCTTGACTTGGGCAGTAAGCTGGTGAATGCGTGACGAGAGCGTTACGGAAAGTGTGATCGGGCGAGGCGAACGGAAGTAGAGAGGGAGATATAAGTTAGTGAAGATAGAAAGAGAGAGAGAGAGTTGCGTTTCGTATGTTACTGTAGGGGCAAGAGAGAGAGGTGCGAGCACACATTTTCTTTCTCTCATAGCGAGTTAAGTTTCGTATATGTAAGACACAGTGCAGGCCTATTGTCTGTATCACACTATGGAGCTAAAGAAGTTTTACTTCAGTCGTGTGCTTCTAAAGCACATTCGTTTTTTTTAGACTTAGAACACTTAAGTTGCGGAATGAACTCCCTGCCGAGGTTTCCCCAGGGAACTATTAGCACGAAGTTCTTCAAGCGAGGCGTGAAGAGGCTTTTAGTGGGCAACGCACGAGTGACTCGTACCCCACCACCCATGTATCCCAACTGTCCATATGCTAAGATAATTGCTTATGATCAGGAAGGTCGTACGCTTTATTGTCACCTTCGTGAAATAAAAAACATTGGGTGCGCTATTACGAGGGCTACGAATCTTCGAGCGTGCATGAAAAGAGTTATGAATGTTAATGTAGCGGTTTATACGTCAGGTGTTGTCTGTCTCCCGTTATGTATGAAAACTCACCTAGATTCCCAAGTGGGTTGTTTAGCCAAACTAGCTGGCTTCCTGACTCCCAGAAGCTGCAGCACTTCAGCATACATGTTTTCCAAACCTCGTAGCTGTCGCCGGATGGCCCTGGCATCTCCAGTGGAGGCGTCACTGTCGGTCCTGCCGTCGAGGAGTGACGAGAGGTCCAGGCTGCGGGTCGTCGTGGAGGTCATGTCGGTGGTGTCAAGGCCAAATACTGGAAAACAATCATTCTTCGTAAGTTTCAGTTCAGACATGGAGTTCTATATCTGTCTGTCTATATACCTTCAACGCAAGCCTCTTGCGGGGAGGTATAGAGAACAGATACGAAATCTTGAATTTTGAATAAAGATTATGTCATAATTTTACCATAGCAATAGTCTATGGTATGCATCAGAAAAGCTTCTTCACCTGTTTAGGGTATATGCCTTTCACATATTAATTTTTATTTCATTTTTCCGATTA
Source organism: Pyralis farinalis (assembly GCA_947507595.1). Lineage (NCBI taxonomy): Eukaryota > Metazoa > Arthropoda > Insecta > Lepidoptera > Pyralidae > Pyralis > Pyralis farinalis. The sequence goes on from OX382275.1 coordinate 2,248,061, forward strand.
CATTTTGAGATTTTCTTATTATGCCGGTACTTCGGGTTGTTATGACTGGTACATTTAATGTTGTGAAGCGTATTCGATTTCATAATAAGTTGCTTGAAACAGTTCTGACCTCTGACATATCTTCAAAAAATTTGGAAAGCTATATTTTTAATTTTACCACTTGACATAAACAATTATTATTGTACCAATATGCTGACATTTATTGTAATATTTAATTTTTATATATATAAAATATTATGTTATGTATGATAAGGTGATGTCAGGAGCCCTAGAAACCGGCGAGCGTGCATGAGAAGAGCAATGAATGTTAAAGAAGCGAGTGAGGTGTGTGAGGACCGAGTCACGTGGCGCTCGGTTCTCTCTGCCTACCCCGCAAGCGATTTGGCGTGAAGTTATAGATAGATACAATAAAAAGACAGTACAAGTATGTACAATATGATATTATTTAAAACATGTAAGTGATTATCATCATTATCTCAGTCTGTATTCGTTCACTGCTGAACATAAGCCTCCCCTCTAGGATACCATTCGTTTCGATCTTGTGCCACCGCTCCATCTAGTGGGGGTCGTTCCACACTGCATGGCCCAGTACGGGAACGCCATTCGAGAATCTTTCTTGCCTAGCAGTTGTCGGTTCTACGAACTATGTGGCCAGCCCACTGCCACTTCAGCTTGTCTATCATTTGGGCTATGTCGGTTAGCTGTACTGCTGATATCTTTAATCTGATTTCTATCACACAGAGAAACCCCGAGCATAGCTCTGTCCATGGCACGCTTAGCGACCTTGAGCTTCCCCATACGGCCGACAGTGGTCACGTCTCAGATCCTTATGTCATCACTGGCAACACATACTATATAAACCTTGCTCTTCAGCCGTTGAGGTATTTTGGACGAGAAGATGTGTCGAAGTTTCCCGAACGCTGCCCAGCCGAGTCGGATCCGTCTGTTGACCTCTCGGTCTAGACTTCGACTAGAATTCTTCGAGGGATCGCGAGGCAAATAAATATTTTTTATGTCTACCTTTTATTGCCTGTAAATTGGGCTTCCACATAATAACTGTACATAATATCTTAACAAGAGCCAACTTACGATGTTTTTTGTAATGATGGTCTCGTTTGGTCGAGTGCTTCTTGTGGGAGTGCCAGCGCGGGGAGTCCCGTCCTCGTCTGCGTTCCTCAGGATATTCTGATGATCTTCCTGGAAGGCTGTCGATGAAATGCTATTTAGTACATTGCAATATGACCACGGTAATAGCAATATAAGATAGCCCAGTGGACAAAGAACCGGCCTATTGACCAACTGGACCCGGTTCGAATCTTGCCGTGTACTACTAAATTCGTGTTTATGAAATAGAATGGGATGTTTGATAAAGGAAAACATAGCGAGGAAACCCACACGTCCAAGAAATCATATTTCAAAAGACGTGTGCCCTTAAGAAATGTTTGGTTCTCCCTTTAGGTGTGACGGTAGTAGCTCCATGTTTCCAAATTGACATCTTTGCGAATGATACTTAATGTATTGCAAGCGTCTATAGGATACGGTAACCTCTTTACATCAGTTAGGTCGTATGCCTTTATCTCTAAGAACAGGCCATAAATGGAAACAAGAGATGTTTAGAGTTGTGTTATGGGAAAAAGTGATCCCCCTGCCAAGTCTGCTAGCCAATGGACGGCTGTATCCTCACCACGCATCTGTAGGCTACAAAATATATCACAATTCTTGGTTACTGGACATGTGACCATAATGATGCCCATTGCTATTCTTTTTGTTAGCGTTACCTCCTTTTTAATATGCTTTTATTAGCTTCACCTGTATGTATGTATGTAACGGAATCTTTCAACGCAAATTTCACCTACTTCAAGACGTCAAATTGATTTGAAAATTTGCACACGTATTCAAGACCTATGACAATACAAGAATTTAACATGAAAAAATTAAATATAGTTTAAAAAAACTAAGAAAATACGCTTTAATAGTAAATTGAACTAAAAAGCAGAAAATATTTTTTAATTATAAGTGATAAATAGAAAATTAATTTCGTTGTAAAAAAGCGTGGGGTGCTTGATTGCATTGATTATTGTTAATATATCAGTAGCATCTATTTATGAAAGTAGAGTTATTATAAAAATATAAGAATTTTTCTAATCCATTTAGATTGTTGGGGTCAGCTGTTTAAGCCTAATGATTTGGCGAAAACTTTTACATGGAGCGACTGCCGTCAGACCACCACAACTCATTTATTATTATCTTCATCAATGTCTTAAGAGTTATTTTTTCTACCTTTCTATCTATAACTTCACGCCAAATCCCTTGCGTGGTAGGCAGAGAGAACCCAGCGTCAACTGACACGATCCTTACACACCTCACTCGCTTCTTTTAACGTTCATTGCTCTTCTCGTGCATGGTTTCGAGTAGTTTTTTTTTATTTCTTAATAATATAGACTTGTGTTACAATTGTGAACGTGTGATTTACGATTATTCAAAATTTTATAAGTAAGTCAGAAGTGTTAGTACGTACAATCTCTTGTTGTAGTTAACAAGTATAATAATGTACTTATCTAATGTGGTTTCCGGATGGTTACTCTTGCATAACGCATCTGGGAAGATATGAACTTGGTCTGGTTAAAATTTTCTCACATTGTTTACGTAACATGGTGAAATTTCTGTACGTAAACGGTGGCAGGTCAAACCTGATAGCCTAGTGGATTAAAAACTAGCTTATTGACCCACTGGTCCCTTATTCGAATCCTGGTGTGGGTATGTACCATTAAATTTGTGTTCATATTGATTATCAATCGGCGGTGAAGGAAAACATAGTGACGAAACCTGCGCGGCCCAGAAATTATATTTCTTAAGACGTATGACTTAATTTAAGAAAGGTCCGGATTTCCCTCTGGATTGTGGTCTGATGGCAGTCGCGCTATGTAAAAATTACCTTCGCCAAGTCCTTAGACTTAGGCAGCGGACCCCGCCAATCCTAATAGATTAGGACACGGGATAATGTTAGGAAGAAGAAGGCAACTGAAAACAAAGTGATGCCGACAGCTACTTTTTACAACCGCACCGCCGACGGGGGGGAGTTCATCCTCACACGCTGGAACCGCAATGGTCGCGTACTGTGCGGTTCCAAAGAAGTTTTCTTCCGAGAACTCAGCATATTCATTCTTAAGCATATTGATTGTACAATGCCCCCCGCATATTAGAATATCTAACTGACAAACACGTTTGTAAATGATTCAGCACAGACAACCATATGTCTTTAATTCTACCACTGGAACTCATTATACCAAGAGAACTGAATTAAGATACAATAAGATTATATCTAGAAAATGTAAGACGCGTCTAAGTACCCGCGAGGGCCCAATGGCAAATGATTTTTTATTTATTCTTTATCTTACAGTCTAGTGCTTAAACATGGTCTACACTTACCTATTGCGTTTGTGCATATCTGAAGATGGAGAGAGCGGCGGTAGCGGCGGCGTGACGGAACTGTCTGAACTTCCCGAGGACTCCAGTCGCATGCCAGCCAGCTTGGGCTCCAAGATTTGACGGAGCTCACATTCTACCAGGTCTGCCCATTCGTTCTCACCGGCTGGAAGATAATTGAGTGTTGCAGGACAGTTTATACAGTGCTTCGATTGAGGTTGTTGTTCTTTAAACACTATTGGGAGACATACAAGCACACGGCCCACCTGATGTTAAGTTACCTTAGTCTATGAACGCTTCCAATGCATTAAATATCGCTCACAGCAACTCCTTAGGAGCTTACTAGTAAGCTCGCTCACTCGCAGGAACAAAACAACCTCGCGGCGGTTTTCCGAGAGGTGAAGTAACTTCCCCAGTCGCGCTGTTTTTATGCGTCCTAGATCTGTTAAAAACACCTATATCAACAGACATGTTTAAGCACCCAAATGTGTTTTTTGTGACCCTTCGTTTGTTGCCGATCACCCCGTCACTGAACTCGTGAAACTACGGCAACCACGAATACAGTGTATATATATATATATATATTATACTACGTCGGGAGGCATACAAGCATATGGTCCATGTAAAGCAGGTACCGTAGCCTATTAACACTTGCGATATATTAAGTATCACTCACACGCAGGAACACAACAACCCTCTAGGGAGTTGTTATTCGGCTGCGGTTTTCTGTAAGGTGGAGGTACTTCCCCGGAATAGCTGCTTTGATGCGCCCTACCTCTCTTAAAAAAATGTCTCACAGCAGGCTCATTGCTGACGGTAGGTGCCTTAGGGCCCTTAAGACACCACACGTAGAAACAGGAGCGCTGCCAGACAGGGCTCAATCGACTTTATTTTTATCGTATTGGAAGGTCTTTCGTGATTGATAATACGCTTGCCATGATTTCTATATTTTTTTGAAATGTTCATGCACACAAATGTTTGTCGTATGCGGGAATCGAACCCACGAGCTTTGGTGTTAAAGTAACATTGTCTATCTGGCACCGAGCTGGTCAAAGCTATGTTGTTAATCTATATGTGTCTGCATAGATTTTACTTTTCTACATGAGTTAAAAAAATGTGTACATATGTTTGTTAACATATGTACACATTTTTTCAATTCATAAAGTGAAGGAAACATCAATGATCATAAGCAAGTTGCAACTGACGTGTTCGATAGCGCAGCGGTTAATAATGCAACTTTATCACCGACGCACGTGGGTTTGATTCCCACACAGTACTTGTTTGCATGAACTGTTTGTCGTGGACAGCACCCCGTCTGGCGAAGTACCTTAACCTCACAGAAAACAACAGCCAAATAATAACTCCCTTGAGGGTTGTTGTGTTCCTGCGAGTGAATTAAACCACAAGCAAGCTTCTGAAGAGTTGGTGTGCTATCAGAAGGAAATACAATGTGCGACCGATACTTTTGACTTCTCGTATTGCTAGCATTCCATATTGATAAACGCTAGTTTGTTTCCCTATGATACACATTACATAGATATGGCAGATCTAGTCAGTCAAGCTAGTCTGGCGATGAGTACTGTTACATACAAACTTTTCTTTTTTCAACTCTTTAATTATTTTGAATTTGGAACGCGTTTGTTAGGTTAAAATCTTCTTTCGATTTCCCGCCGTTTTACATATTGTTTTCGTGTTTATTATCAAATTACAATATGGAATAGGGTGTTAAAGAAAATAGGATTGCAGTGAATGCCTTGCACAAAGTGGAAGCAGATCATGGAGCCGTCGGTCATATTCAAGACACGTCAAAAGCTTGGTATCAGCCGTATAGACCATAAAAGATCGGGCGACCGCGTGCTGTTAGAACTTCATAGGCTGTTAATGCTGTTAAAGCCAGAAGTCGACGAATCCCCGTTAGGATACAAAAAATCATATCGCGAGATATGAAGATTCCCGCTAGGACTCTATCGCGTATAATGAAACAAGACCCGAAGGTCGGCGCTTGTCGTCGTATACAGGACATGCCCTAAATCAATCCCTACAGTTGAAGAGAGTGGGTTGATCAAAACGCCTTCTATTCCGATACGCAGGTGAAAGGCACAGGAAATTCCTCTTTACTGATGATAAAATTTTCACGATTGAATACAAGCCAAATGACAAACTGTATTCATACAGTTCTAAAGAAGCCACCCAAGTGGTCGGGATGGCATAACGTAGTCATCATCCTGCGTCTGTAATGGTTTGGTAGGGGACGTCTTATCAAGGAGTCACAAAGTTTCATTTTTGTGAAAAACTTTAAGAGCCTTAGACTGGCAGTTCTGTATCCCTTAGACTACAAATTATGGTCAGTTTTAGAGGATATGGCCTGCTCGAAACGACACGCCGACATTGTGTCTCTTAAGAAAACTATGGAGCAAACAGTGGCTAAATTACCCATGGAAACAGTGCGGAAATCCGTAGATTCGTGGCCAGAGAGATTAAAAGGCCTGTATCAAAAGCAAAGGTGGCCATTTCGAATACGATATTTTGTTGAGACTTCCGTAAATATGTACATAAAAGTTTTATTAAGATTACATTACTTCATAAAAGAATGCATATTGATTTGTAACAGAACTTATGGCCGGACTAGGTATATATACCTAGTCATATATATAAATAAATATGTATGTATAATTTATTGCCTAATAAGTATGTTTATAACTTCACGCCAAATTCCTTGCTGGATAGGCAGACACCGAGCGCCACGTGACTCGATCGTTACACACGTCACCAGCTTCTTTAACATTCATTGCTCTTCTCATGCACGCTCGCCGGTTTCTAAGGGGACCTTCTGGTAAAACACGATCAATTTACTCATGGTAGGTGAGTCTTAGCCTTCCTCGGCTCCTATACATCCTTCTACTTTCGCGTTGTATATCAGTTTCGCAATTCTTTCTTCCTGAATACTTTCTACATGTCCGAACCAACGGAGCATGCCTCTTCTTATTTTAACAGCGACCCTCTCTTTCAGATTAACTCTGTTTCTAACATCATCATTGCGAATACGCTCTACAAACGTTACGCCACAAGTTTTGCACAACTCTCGCATTTCGACCGCGTTTATCCTACTTTCGTGCGCTCTCCGCCATACCCAGCTCTCGCTTCCATGTCTAGTAAGTGAAAGTGACAAACACTTACTTTGCGCCGGAGGTTGCTGGCTAGTCCCAGGTTGCGGCTGCACTCTCGACGGGCCTACGGCGTCCGAGTCGGCCGACGTGTCGTGCAGGCCGGCGTCGGGCCTCCGCCCGCTGGAGTACGCCACGCTGCCCCGACCTGAGTCCACATTGGAGGATTGACCGCCATTTTTATCGTAGTCTGAAAATGTTGTAAAACCATATGGATTTCGTACACCTATTGAATCTACGAATATAAAAGGCTACCATGATTTAATATCATAAATTTAATAGATTGCCCTTAAGAATTTATAAGAGAGGTAACGCGCATTAAAGCCCGACTGGGGAAGTACCTCCACCTCATAGAAAACCGCAGCCAAGTAACAGCTATCTGGAGGCTTGATGTCTTTCTGCAAATGAGTTAGGTTGGCACTAAGCTCCTCAAGAGTTGATGTGTCTGCACAAGAAGTGACCACGTGCGTGATACTTCCTGTATTGTTATCGTACATAGGGTGCAGTAACCATCAGGTGGGCCGTATGCCTGTACGGCCTCCGACGCTGTATAAAAACTAAAAATCGTAGTCCTTCCCGTCATTTAAGGGTTGTATTCAATTTAGTGAACCTAACCTACTAAAATAACAAGTACGCATTTTAAAGTACAAATTGTTGATTTTTCTATCTAAATATACCTTTATTCATCTTAAATAATTATCCCACCCGACCGTAGGCTGCTTTAAGGAAGCCAAATAACATATTCCTGGTGGGTAGATGAATTCTTGCTAACCAGGAAATTAACAAAGGTTGAGGTACGCATGAGGCTGATCGTTTACTTGTTTCCCACCAGGTTAAAAACGTAGACAAATTAATACCACTATATGATATCTCACCACCGTAATATAAAATATTAATGAATCTTGTCAAAATGGATAACATTAATGATTCAATTATTAAAAGAAGCGATTTTATCAAAACATTTCCTTCTCTAATTGCCAATTAGTTTTTATTTACATACAAACGTCACAATGATTGACATAAACAATTAATGAATTTTAATGAGGATAATTAATATATCGATTAGATATATTTCAAAGTTATCTCTAAAGTTATCTCTATCACAAACTTTTTATTAATTGTAATATTGTAAGACCGATCTGCAAATCGGTTAAGGAGGAATTTGACTTTTTACATACAAACAAGCTTATGGCCTGAATGATAAAACGGTTACTATAGCCTATTGACATTTGCAACACCAGGGATGTCGCTCTTGCGTTACCGACCCTGTAAAACCTTCTTTACGCCTTTCTAGAAGAACCCCATGCAGTAGTCCCTTGGGAAAACCTCAAGGGAGCTCAATCCACAACTTAATAGTTCCGTAAGATTATAGGCAATTTAGATTTAGATATTAGGCAAATTAGAGGTAATCTTGTCTGTCTTTTAAGTTTTACAAGAATATGCGTACCTGAACTAGCACCAGAACCCGCTCCTTTCTTCCCATGAGCCTTTAAATCATCTATCCTACTCGGCGTTTGCCTGGATGAAGACGGTGGAGGATTATAAGCATCTGCTTTCACACTAGAATTATATACACTATCGGCAGACTTTTGGCTGGCGCTCTCATCATTCCTTTCTGCTATATGACCAGAAGTAGAGGCTTCTTCTTTTTGTTTCTGAGCGCTCGAGTCTGGAGTTCTTCTATCTTTGTGAATTTCAGGCGTTCTTCTATACACATTATCATGTATTCTCTCCTGTCTCTGAGATTCTATTGACCTACCACTAGTACGGATTCTTTCTTCAAAACTAGACCTTCCTTGAGCAACTAATCTCGCTCTGAATCCACCATCGTCAGATTCTCTCTCTTCACAAATATTTCTGGGCGAACGGCTTTCATTTGCCACTCCATCCAGAAGATTCCCGTGTGAATTTCTTCTAGATCGATCATGTATTTGATTTGTAATGCTTTCAGGTCTATGCGGTGGTTCATCCAAAAGGTGAGGATGTGACGCCGCCCTTCTACCTTCCACCAACCCTCTCTGTCTTATAATTTCTCTTTCTAATTGTTGCGGACTCCTGAGATCTGCTCTTGAATGCGAATTATCGAACTGCAATCCAAATATTAATTTAGTTGAGATTATTTTAGTGGATAACGCTAAATTGCGGATGTAATTTGATATTGATCATCTCTGGTGTAAGACATCGAGGCGATTAAGAAAATCTGTGAACCGCGAAATGAATAGGAAGCAATAAAACTTAACCGTCGTAACAATCTTATAAACATAAAATGTTAAAAATAATTGGTATTTTCATTAATTAATTATTTATGGTCACAATATTTATAAAATTTTGTTGAAAGTTTTGTTCTTCTGCACATGCTCGATAATCATCATGAGTAGTATTTACGATTAGTCATTTTTGTAACAGGATGTGGTTTTTATGATTATAAATCCTTATGATGTTGGTTATTCCTCTTTTTGTTGTTTATAAAACATCAATGGAATTAAGAAATTGTTAATGCAAATTGTCCGCAACATTCATACCATTTCATTTGATGGGAGAAAAAAAACGAAACTCTTTGTATGCTGAAACTTATATACCTTAAGAACAATATCGCATAATGGCACTAAGAAATAGGTTTACGTACCTCGATTATTCAACGGAGAAAGTTTGAATAATGAAGTACAAGAGATTGATGAGAAGAAGCCAGAGCCATAAGAAACGTTTTGATTGGCATGAGGCTCGATTGGCTTTACAGAACAGAAAACAATGAACCAATAAAGTATGTTTCTTGTTACAAAGGTAAAAATGGCTTCCATGAAAGATAGTGTTTTGGCGTCACAGAAACCCGAGCACTTGTTAATGTAATTGCAGCGTAGCCCGTGGGAAGAAGTCGTTAATTGTTGGGAGCCATTGTTCTTTGTTTCGAAGTTGTCAGTGAGAAATAAATACAGGGTCGCGTAAGAAAGGCGTCGTAGTGAATAGTTGCAGCAATTTTTGGTACTGGTAATGGTTTCTTGAATGAATATTACGAGCATTATTTACGATAATATGAGTATTTTCGTGCCAGGAATTTAGCAATAAAAGATTAACCTTTATTTCTCAATTGTTCTCGCTGACGTATATCTAAGAGAGTCCATATCCATAGACCATCTAAGAGAATCTTAAGCTTAACAGAAATTTAAGCAGGCATATTTCAAATTCTGGGTAAGATTTGAAATATGCCTACTTAAATTTCTGTACATGTCCACAAAGACATCAGACATAATAAAGAAATAAGTCAAAGAAGCAGAAAACAAGTGAATTGGAATCATCTGAGAGAAGTACTCACATTTTCTAAATACGCGACATTAAGCTCGCATGTCGAGGATAATCCCAATCCGATTTTAATCTATTTCTTTTGATTTCTGCATTAGATGCACATGAACAGAAATTTAAGTAGGTATAATTGAAATGCTAGGATAGACGAATTATGTTAACACGTGTGTTTATAGAGTATACAAAAACTCATACACTATGGTTAACAACTATAAGCTACCATAAGCTGTATACCATAAGCTACTCGTAGTAATAATATTACCTGACTTTGGGGTCCAGTTTTCAAAGATGTGAAATTTGCCATAGACCTAACATCAAGGTCCCTCTGATACAGTGCACTTCTTCGGCCTGGAGGTCCATACTGTTGGTATAAGGCATCAGCTCCTAATGCTTGAGGTTGAGCACGAACATGAGGTGTAGAAGCTAGCATTTCTTGCGACCTGGCTTGCTGGTTTAACATCATGTGCTGCTGTACAATTTGCTGCTGCATTAGCTGTCTGAAAAGATAAATTAAGGTTTCCAAATCCATCCATCAGAAAGAATATTTATTAATTTGAATTATTGTAATTTGGAATTGCTTCACTAGCAAGTAATAGAGTGACAACATTTTAAAATACAATTTTAAATTCTACTTACGAATGAAGTTATATTACCTGTGAGGGGATGGACTAGGATAGGCCATATTATTAGCCATGCCATGACTATACTGCATATCAGGTCTATTCTGCGGCATCGGTCGTCCGTAAATACCTTGTTCCATCTTTCTACTGCCAGAATCTCGCGGTGTTACTTGTTCGGGCTCTGGTCGCTTTCTTTCCTCGCTGTTGTTTAACCCTGGTTCTTGTTGACTATCTTTTTCATTGTCGTTACTATCTTTACTCTTGAATCTACTAGATATCATGTCCTTTAGAGTATGGTATGTCTTACTGACAGATTTATTACTTTTAGGCGCATCTCTTGTATTATCCTTGCCAGTTTCAACGGTAACCGTTATAAGCTGTGAGTTATTTGGAGTATCTGCTTTTGATCCGTAATTTTTAGCGGGAATCGGTGGTTTTGGGGAGTCGTAGCCTTGAACATTTCTAGAGATTACTCCTTGATTTTGATTCTGATTGATGGCGTAGTTGTAGTTTTCGTGGTACTGCCTGAAGTTGTCGCTTGATGTTCCAGCTTGGTTCTGAAAAACATACGGTATCAGATGCATTGTGCGTGCCATGGGAATGAGAAAGACAATGGACTATTGCGATGGAAATTAAAATGCCCCCAGTTTTATGTATAGCTGTAAATAATTCTCTAATACGTTTGTGTGAAAGCCGTATGTTAGTTAAATTGAGAAGAAATATTCATTTTATGATTTATTATACAGATATAATCAAAGATATAAATTTGCTTCTACTGTATAATGTTTACTAAAGCTAGTGTAAACAGAAATATGTTCAACATTCGCTTATTTTATACGGAGAATTTGGATTCCAACGAAGTTAGGATCGACCGTATAATCTAATTAGGTTAATTAATTAGTTTTATCGTAATAATAACTGCTAATTATATAAGCTTACTCTATGTTTAGCATTAATAATGGTAATATATAAACATAGACTAGAATAGTTTAACTGAGTAGTGAATTACGCCATATTCATTTGACCCAAGCTCTCAATTGAGGCTCTGTTATAACCACTTCCATCACAACTGAGACGTAGCCACATCACTGTTGACCATAGTGTTGTGGTATTGGCGCGGCATTTCATATGGAATTCTAGGTTGTCTTTGATCTCGTAACGTAATTAACTAGAATAATTTTGAAACGAAGGTGAGCATTATGGCAGGAAATGTCAGCTACGGCAAGTTGGCGCGGGTGTTCCGTTTGAGAGCCTTTTGGATGATAAAGAAGTATATATAATTATACTACGTCGGGAGGTATACAAGCATACGGCCCACCTGATGTAAAGCGGGTACCGTAGCCTATTAACACTTGCCATATATTAAGTATCACTCGCGCGATGCCTGCTCTGCTGCTTACAGAGCAACTCCTTGGGGGCTTACTGGTGACCTCACTCACGCGCAGGAACACAACAACCCTCTAGGGAGTTGTTATTTGCCTGAGGTTTTCTGTGAGGTGGAGGTACTTCCCCAGACGGGCTGCTTTGATGCGCCCCACGTCTCTTAAAACATCCAGACCAAGACAAAGAGACATGTTTATGCACACAAATGTTTGCCTTGTGTGTGAATCGAACCCACGAGCGTTGGTGTCAAAGTCGCGTCATTCACGACTGAGCCACCGAGCTCGTCAACAGTATATCGTGTTTTACCACAAGGTAATGTCAGGAGCCCTAGAAACCGACGACCTTGTATGAAACTGTGTGATGTGTAAGGGTCGAGTCGTATGGCGCTCGGTACCGTCTGCCAACCCCGAAAGGGGATTTGGGGTGAGGTTATAGATAGACGCTCCAACGCTAACTTATGGAAGTGAGAGCTGGGTATGGCAGAGAGAGCATGAAAGTAGAATAAATGCGGGCGAGATGAGAGCATTGCGCAAAAATTGTGGCATAACGCTTGCTGACCGCGTTCGTAATGAAGACGTGAGAGAAAGAGTTGGTCTAAAAGAGAGTGTCGGTGTTAAGATACGAAAGGGCATGCTACGTTGGTACGGACATGTAGAAAGAATGCGGGACGAAAGAATGACGAAACAGATATACAATGCAAAAGTGGAAGGATGTAGGAGCCGAGGAAGGCCGAGACTAACCTACCATGACCAAATTGGTCGTGTTCTATCAGAAGCCCCAGGAACCGGCGAGCGTGCATGAAAAGAGCAATGAATGTCACAGAAGCGAGTGAAGTATGCAAGGGCCGCGTCTTATGGCGCTCGGTTCTCTCTGCCTACCCCGCAAGGGACTTGGCGTGAAGATATACATACATACATACATTATAGATAGACAGAGGAACATTATACATCTTCTAGCGTTTATGGGTTGTTGTGTGTGTGTGGTTGGTTTGCTAAGGGTCATCGTTCGACTACAGCGATGGTTGATGCACATTAGAAGCAACATATCGCATTTAACGATGAAACATATCGAGAAAGAGTGAGAAATATACAATTTTTTTACGTAAACATATTGGGAGGTAAACAAGTAGAACCGCTCGCAAATTGCCTCTACCGCTGCTACCACAGCAATTTTTATGAAGTTGTTATTTGGTTGTCCGTTTTCTGTGAGGTAAAGATACTTCCCCAGATGGGGTGTAATGATGCGCCCTGCCTCTCGTAACTTTATTTATAGACTGTCATCTATCTAAAACAGACGGGACATGTGGTTTAACGTGCCCAGCGAAGCACGGAAGAACTCGTATTCAAATAAACTGATATGCAACGACCCTATCGAGCTAATAATGTATCCTTCAAGTTGAAAACCTGTAACAGCAGCTTTTCAACAAATTTTGATAGCTAATAAGCAAAGTGCAATTAATCCGAACGACTTTAATTAAGGTTTTAATTTTAATTACAGTAGATAATAAATAAATCTCAATAACAATTAATTACGCAGTAACGAGATTATATAGATAAATCATTAATCGATTCACCTTTTAATTACAGGTTGTGATCCCGTTATTAAGAAATTAATTCGAGTGTTAAATTGATTTAATTATTTACTACACAGTTTTTAATTTGGAGTACGGCTCGATTTATATTTTGCATCCTCTGAGATACAAAACTAGGATGAATGTGAACATTGTCTAGTGAAAAAAAAACGTATAAATAGTGATCATAAAGAAAATAATTTGCGTCGCCCCGATGCCCTGGGGCGATCGCCTTCGTGAAGCCTTCAAAGCCTTCTCAGCTAAAGGCAGTCCCTAGGTGTTTAGTCAGTAAGAGTCAGACATAACTCGTACGGCCGTTCGTAAAGGGTCCATAAAAGTTCCCCGCCTTTCTCCCATCCGGTCCCAAAGGGTATCCCCCCCAGAAGAATGACTAATTTAAGATTTTAGTGGATTAGTCCTAAAAAAAGAAAATAATAATTCCAATTATGGTCGAAATACGACCAATATTGGAAATTTGAGGAAAATACGCACGAATTTACATGTTTTTCAATTTTTTTTTTTACTATTGCTGTTTTTTTTATGGATAATACTAAAGCTTGTTACAATTATTGATTTTCTGTAATATTTTTGTTTGGTAGCTAATTGTCACTGGCTGTCGGTGAGGCTATTTGAAAACGTATACTTTTGTACTTAAACTGTATATAAAAATCCTATGTCCCTTTTAGAACTTCACGCTAATCCCTTGCGGGGTGGGCAGCGAGAATTGAACGCCACATTCGCTTGCTTCATTAACCGGTTTCTAGGACTCCTGGCATCACCTTCAGATAAAACACGATCAATTTGGTCATCAAGTATTGGCCTTCCTCGGCTCCTACATCCGTATGCAGCACTCAGCTTTCCTCGACCCATTGGAATTGGCGCTGCGTGGTTGGTGACGGCCCCCACCGCCGTATGCATATATTCGTACCGACGAGTGCGGATCGGTGCACGTCGCCTCCAATTTGCAAATATTTGTTCTTATTTCGAAGGATAATGTTCTGGTAACAAGGTTTCTATAATATTGTTCATTTTTTCAGAAAATGAAATATTTTGTGCAATATTGCGTACCTTATATGTATTTGTTTATTGCATATATATACATATCACATAATAAAGCTACATGTTTAGACATATTCTGCAATGCTGTAGAAGAGTTCTAAAAGAAACAATAATTTTGCACAAAAATATTAGATAATACATTTGAATAAAATATCGGAAAAATATTTCATTGTAGGTATATTTGATTTTTGGCTAAATGAGGTTTTTTAGCATCCGTGTACATATATAGTAGACTGTGGATTATTCAGAGTAATAATATGTTACTGAATTCTTACTAAGGCAAACTGTTTAAGTCAAATTAATTTAACACTAACTTAAAGTAATTTAACTTAAACAGTTTGCCTTTTACAGAACAATAACAAAATATTAATAATAATAATAGAATTTTATTTCGGACCAATTAAAAATCCATAAATGTTATTTGACTTAATATTAACTAATTATATAAATTAAAATGAACTCTTGCATATCTATTCCGATAAAGTAATACTTAATAATTATTTATCCATTTCTACGAAGATGTACAGATACCCAGTGCCTGAGCATGACCGTTTTATTCAATTAATAAAAATTAGAGTAAGCACCCGTTTTGGACTGGATTGATCCTGCGGGAACTTTAAGAAAGAATTTTAGGGATCATCCGCGGAACCGACATACAAAATTCCAATTTCTAAAACCCCGTGGTGATATGGTTTCGGCAAAATAACTTTAAACATAGGCTGTTTCAAAAGTCGTAGTTAAAACGAATTTCAACTTATTGACATGAACATAAAATTTTAGAATACATTAATATTGTCCATTTCTCTTGCATACAGTAAGGAAAAATTAAATGTTCACTGTTACATCTATTGGCATACAAATAGTTTCTATAATAAACTTTGTTCTAAGACTTTGGAGCTTGTTCAATTCTTATCTTCAAAAACGAATTAATCAATAATAAGCTAGGTATACGAACGTTTTCTAACGCGAACTCGACCATTTTAAGGGTTGCCACCGAAATCCATCACTCACAAACACTGCACCGTACACGGCGACATGCCCGCCGTCTACTAAACTGAGTATGATCAATTGTATAGATTAGTGAACGTCTCGCGGCTGTACGCTAGTTACCGAGCGCGTCTGTTCGACCGGATGCGCCCGCGCTTGTGATCCAAACACCCGCGACTTGGCTGTTGCGTCTAGGTACGGATTAGCTACGGCGAATTAAATTAGAACACGCAATAGCTATAGCGAGAAAATTTCTTAAGTGATTTATTCTGTAGCTTACTTTTCGATATGGATAACTTTTATATAAAAATTTTAGTTCTTATTTACTTTATTTATATTTTTGTAAATAATATTCACATGAAATTGTGTTGTTATTCACATGAAAAGTAATAATTCAAAAATATCTAACAAGGTTTGCCCATACAATGGTGAAATAGGTATAACCTGCATCTTTACCCAAAATATTGATGCTATTATCACTAATATGGGTACAAACGCACGCCTAGCAGAGAAAAGAGAATTAATGTACATTTTCATAAATCCCGCCATACTAGAATTACTCGGAAATGCTTCACTGATACTACAGAGCTGCATCAAAATAGGTACACACGACGACAGCTCAAGCTATGGAAAATCATGTAAATCTCGCGTTTACTACTACGGTATAAGATACACAGGTGTATAGCTTGATCTGTCCAAGTCTGTACTTATTAGGGTTTTGAAAATAGATAAATTTCTGAAAGTATGTTTTGTAATTTCAATATATAATTAACGTCTGAAATATATAAAGTGGGAATATCTGCAAAGGAAACACCGGAATACTCTGCTCACAGTAAGTAATTAGATCGCTTTAGACTCCACACACAAAACTACTACTACTACAACTACTACTTAAATGCTTATTATTTGTCAATTAATTGTTCATTCGTGTTTCCTCGAGTCCTTTGTTGCCTCTCTCATACTAATTATCACTACTCAAAATAGATACGCTCTGCGCATAGACATGGACAAACTTCCAGCATGCCGAACTTTTTTTGCGTGTACAATACGCGACGGAAGTCGCAGATAAAACTCAGAGTCTTATATAATGAAAAAATAACTTTACTCGTGTGTGTATGACTAAGTAGTAAAGTTACACGGGAATTAAATAATACGAGGAAACTACGTTAATCGTACTCCGTACGTAATGGTTGAACTTTATATTTGAGAGTCACGCGAAGATCACGTTAAAAACAGCAACTGCCGTCTCTGTAACATTGTACGTATAGATAAGCGCCCTATTGTCATGAAATTATATACCAGTATCTTGGTTTCCTAAAAGTGACGTAATTCGCTCATATACGACTTGGTTTTGCATATTATGCCAATCATATTATTATCCATAACTAAATTCCCTATGTATATCAAAGCATGTCATAGGTTATAAAAAATATCTATGATGTATGTTGTATATTATTTTTTATATTTATATACATAGTATTTTATTCTTTAGGATTTATAATTTTTTGTATGTATGTATCTTTATGCCAGGTCCCTTACGGGTTAGGCAGAGAGAATATAATTTATAATTTATTTTTATTATAATCTTTTCATTTTTATTTATTTAGGATTTATAATCTTATACACAGGTATTTCGCGTGTGTTCATTTTAACACATTATAGATAGAGAAGAATGGAGAGTGACTAACAAAACTACTTGCAATTTGATCTAACCTGCTTTGTGTGCTTCCACCAGCAATTAGTTCATTTTAACTAGTTGTTCTATAACGTCTGAATCTATTAACTAACAAAATTGTAACACTTACTTCCGCTATACCAACAAAAACAAAGCTCGTAAGAAAGAAGAAGTATTTTTCAACCAAAAATCTAAATTGATGTATATTCGTACGTACAGTAATGCAAACATTTTATAACATTTATGAGTTAATTTGATCGATAAAGGAAGTTGAAATATTAGTGGTATATATAATACAAGTACGAGTATCAAGCATCAATTTTTCTCCAATTGCCAGTGATTCGACACGTCAAATTAAATTCAATGGTTCGACTTTCGCTCGCGTGTAATAGTCAACTCGTGCCGTACCATCACAATATTTTATAATTGCTATTATACATAATAATATCTTTGAAATCTCAGTTAAACATAAGTTCGAATGTAAATGTTTTTAGTCACCATAAAAAAGAGCAATGCTGTAAATTGTCATTAACTAATCATGACATCGTTATTGCAGTGCTCGCCTCGGTTCTTATCTGTAGGTATACCATTGTCGCAATAATAAGTAGCCAATTGGCCTTCTTCGCGTCTCTGACTTCATATTATTATATAAGTATATATTGAAAAAACGTATTTAACTATATTCAGTTGTTTAGTGGAAGCATTACTTAGCTTCAGCTTGGCTAGATTTCTCTAGAAATATATACTTATTTAGACTATTTCTTTACTTGTAAATAATCTAGTCAGAATATTTATCGTTTATGGAAATATGTTTCAAGAACTTGTTCAATTCTTTAAGGTTTATCGTGTAAATAGGTATTACTGGACTATGCTAATTGCTTACCTAGGCAAATTAAACAAGTAAATTATAAAACAGTACGTAATATTCATCATTGGTAGCCCGCACCTAAGCCCAGTGTATACGACAGCACCGTTGGTTTCTACGTACCGCGCTAACTACCTTTGAGGTTGCACCATGAATTTTTATGGTGTTATAATGGCGGTATGTATGAACGGACCTTCTATTGAGATTTTAGAATTAATAAATTTTGAAATTTGATTATTTGATCAGGTTTCAGGCTATGGTTTTAATGATCGGTATTCATGACGTTTTGGTATATTTTTATTGGTTAATTCTAAAACCGAAGATCTATAAATTGTATTATGTGCTTCCGCTATCAAACAAACAAAGTAGTTTACATAAAATTTACCTGTAAAATTGACTTTCACAAAATAACGCTTGGATCTATTAAGAAGCTGAGTGGCGGCCGGCGGCGTCGCGGTTAATAACGCGACTTTGACAATAACGCTCGTAGGTTCGATTCTCACACAGGATAAGACAAGATAAGATAAAGATAAAACCTCACCTCAGATAAAAAGCAGCCAAATAACAAATCCCTTGAGTGTTGTTTTGTTCCTGCGAGTGAATGAGATTACGACAGGACAAATATTTGTGTGCATGACCATGTCTGTTTGTCTCTGTTTGGGTGTTTTTAAAGAGCGAGCGTATCAAATCAGCCCGACTAGGGAAGTACCTCCACCACAGAGAAAACCGTAGCCAAATAACAAGTCACTTGAGTGTTTGTTCCTGCTAGTGAATGAGATGCTTCTAAGGAGTTATTGTGTTAGCTGCAGGGGTGACGGCGTGCGAGTGATACTTTTTGTGTTTCAAGCGTTAATAGGCTACGGTAACCACTCTACATTAGGTGGGTCGAATGTTTCCATGCCTCTCGACGTTGTGTTTAATAAATATATATATTTGGTGTATTTCGGAATAGGCTGTAAAGATTTTAAATAAATTTTAAGCTATACTAGTATTATAAAGAGGAAATATTTGTATTTTTGCATTTTTGTACCGAATAATCTCAAAACTATTGAACCGGTTTCAATCATTCAATTCACATCAATTTTTTATCCCAGAAATCATCCTTTAAGTTTAAATGACGATTTATAAGGAGATAGTTTGAGCTGTGGGGAAGGAAAACTATTCTATACGAATAGTTTTTATCCCCGCAATCATCCCTTAAGGGTGTAAAGAGGGGGGGGGGGGGGGGGGATAAGCTACTAAAACAGCCAGTTAATATGCAAAGCGGCAGAGTTTGTTTGTTTGAACGTGCTTGATGGAATCTCTGGAATTTCTGGGCGGATTTGGAAAAAACTTTCTGCATTTGATAGCCCTATTTTTGAAGGTTCGAGCAAAAAGAAAAAAGGAAAAAGAAAGGAAGAAAAAGGGGTTCCCACGAGATATCCGGATAAACGGGGACGAAGATGCGGGTAATGTTTTATGTATGGTTTACTCCTCTTTCGTTATAGATAGCGGCCAGCTATTTACCAGGGTGCATGCAGGCGAGATGACTTTGGCTACAAAAACGACAGTTACTCATTTAAATCCCTAAAGCTATTTGCAATCCACTTCTTCGCGTGATCCCGTTGTAAATCCATTAGGATTGACGGGGTCCGCTACCTAAGGCTAAGGATTCAAAGGACACTGATTTTTACACAGATTGTTCATGAAGCAGTGATAGCCCAGTGGATAAAGAACCCTAGAACCTAGTGACCAAATGGTCCCACGGTCTGAACTCTGGCATGCACCTACTACATGTAAATGTACATATTAAAAAAACTAACAATTTGACAAAAAAAAAATGACAAACAAACAAAGGCACGGGCCAAAGAGCCTGTGGATATGACTACAAAAAAAAAAAAAAAATGTACATATTTGTAATTATCACTTGCTCGACTGCGATGGAAAACATCGTGAGGAAACAAACCAGCACGTCCAAGAAATTATATTTCGAAAGAAAGAAATAACACCTAAAAAGGATATGGTTTTCCCTCTGGATTATTTCGGTCTACCGGCAGTAAATATGTACGTAAGTTCCACTGATGCGATAAAAAAATAATAAATAAATAAATAAATATTGTCGGACAAATTACACAGCGCCACCTAGCCCCAAAGTAAGCGAAGCTTGTGTTATAAATAAATAAATAAATAAATATTGTCGGACAAATTACACAGCGCCACCTAGCCCCAAAGTAAGCGAAGCTTGTGTTATGGGTATTAGACAACTGATAAACATACGTAAATACATTTTTTTTTTGTAAATACATACT
This sequence comes from Pyralis farinalis, assembly GCA_947507595.1. Lineage (NCBI taxonomy): Eukaryota > Metazoa > Arthropoda > Insecta > Lepidoptera > Pyralidae > Pyralis > Pyralis farinalis. Next base: position 2,268,395 of record OX382275.1, read on the forward strand.
TATTATACATAGAAAATATCCAGACCAAGACTAACAGACATGTTCATGCACACAAATGTTTGTACTGTGTGGGAATCGAACCCACGAGCGTTTGTGTCAAAGTAGCGTAACAACGCGTTTCACCACTGCGCCACCGAGCTCGTCAAAAAAATGCATCGCAACAAACTACCAAAATGCAAAGTGTCAAAAAATTCCGGTTTATGACGTCACGCTTCATGACGTCATAATTCCGAATTCCACAGACGACCTTGGTCGGTGCAATGCATTACTGGTCGTTAAGAAACTCGAGGTGGTGTTTTCGAGATTGTTTCTTGTATGATTTCCCGACAGGCCCGCGGCAGTGACCGGAGAAGAATTTACACATAAATATTGAGTCATCGATCAAGGAAAGTAAATCATACAAACCAGTGAATTCCTTTAAGTAACATAAATTACAATAAACTTGTTGTTCAGACGAATTTGCTCGCAAAAAAAACATTTATACTAAAAAGAGTATTAGGAACTTTGAATTAAACAATTTTTAACGGAAGTATCGCGTGTTTTATTTATTTTGTTGAACCTGACGTTTCGAACGCTTTGCTCCGTGGTCGCAGGAAGACTAAGGTGACATTTGTCTTGCATTGGTTATTCAATTATTACATCTACCGACATGGATGGTCCGACCACGGACGCTGCAAAGCATTCGAAACGTCAGGTTCAACAAAATAAATAAAACACGCGATACTTCCCTTAAAAATTGTTTAATTCATTGTATAACAATCGCGAAAACCTAAGACTACTTATAAAAGGATTAGAAACTGTTATTTCCATACGCTTATACATCTTTACTCTGATATCACAACCAATAAACCATTTGACACCGCATGAAATTGGACGAGGTCGATGGCGCAGTGGTTAGTAACGCAACTTTGACACTAATACTTTATGTATTCACGTTGTTCACAGGCTACGGTAACCGCTTTACATCAGGTGGTTCGAATACTTGTATGCCTTCCGACGTTGTATAAAAAATGACCTGACGAATATAACCTATGGAGACCCCATGAGAGCGCATCTCTTATTGGATAGTTCATGGATCAACATCAAATGTCCTCTGCGGTTAAAATATCCCACTTGTCAGTAGGTTCAATGAGATATTTAAGCGCTAAAACATTACGTTACGTTTGGTTCGGTGAAAATAGAAAGAAATATAAGGTGGCTCAGTCGTGAATGACGCGACTTGGACACCAGCGCTCGTGGGTTCGATTCCCACACAAGGCAAACATTTGTGTGCATGAACATGTCTGTTTGTCTTGGTCTGGATGCTTTAAGTGAGGTAGGGCGCATCAAAGCAGCCCGTCTGGGGAAGTACCTCCACCTTACAGAAAACCGCAACTGAATTACAACTCCCTAAGAGGCCGTTGTATTGCTGCGTGTGTATGAGGTTACCAGTAAGCTTCAAAGGTGCCAAACCGCAGCCAAATAACAAGTCCCTAGAGGGTTGTTGTGTTCCTGCGTGTGAGTGAGGTCACCAGTAATTACACTCCTTTCGACTTGTATATATATTTTTTTTGTACTACGTCGGGAGGCATACAAGCATACGGCCCACCTGATGTAAATTGGGTACCGTAGCGTATTAACGCTTGCGATATATTAAGTATCACTCGCGCGATGCCCCCTCTGCTGCTTACACAGTAACTCCTTAGGAGATTACTGGTGACCACACTCACACGCAGGAACACAACAACCCTCTAGGGAGTTCTTATTTGGCTGCGGTTTTCTGTGAGGTGGAGGTACTTCCCCAGACGAGCTGCTTTGATGCATATACTTCTCTTAAAACATCCAGACCTAGACAAATAGACATGTTCATGCACACAAATGTTTGCCTTGTGTGGGAATCGAACCCACGAGCGTTAGTGTCAAAGTCGCGTCATTCACGACTGAGCCACCGAGCTCGTCGATGTATCTATCAGCAGGAATCACGTCGATCCGGGGCAACTGATGGTCAAACTTACCTTTTTTATATATACACACAGATAGTTCTTTGTTTTATACAACTAGATTACTAAACAAACATGCGGCCCGCATTAGATGGTAAGCGGTCACCGCAACCTATTGACGCTCGCAACATCACGGGGATGTGACTCGCGCGCTGCCAATCTTGTGACCTAAGGCTGTTTCGTCACAGTACCCAGTAATTTCTCTGCCATATCTCACCCTTCAAACCGGAACACAGCTATATAAATATATCTGCTTGGCGGTAGAAATAGTTGAGAGAGAGGTACCCACGCAGACGACTTTTGTACAAAGTCTCCCTCTGGTGAAAAATCATTTTATATACACGTCAAAAGGGCAGCGACATCAACACGCGTGATCATGAGGGGAATATAATGAAGCATGAGCCATACTTATTTCACGACCTAGGGACTAAAAATATCTAGACGTCACAAGGTGTCTATAAGTGTGTCGAAGTAAACAAACGGTTGATCGGGTGGAAATTAAGTATGTTGCACGGAGGAAAGGAACCTAACATCCAATTATCTTCTTAGCGCTATATCGCTTCCCAGTGCGTGGATTGGCGGGGTCCGCTACCCGAGGTTAAGAGTTTGGCGAAGATATTATTTTTTAGGGTTCCGTACCCAAAGGGTAAAACGGAACCCTATTACTGAGGCTCCGCTGTCCGTCCGTCCGTCCGTCTGTCACCAGGCTCTATCTCATGAACCGTGATAGTTAGACAGTTGAAATTTTCACAGATGATGTATTTCGGTTGCCGCTATAACAACAAATACTAAAAAATAGAATAACATAAATATTTAAGGGGGGCTCCCATACAACAAACGTGATTTTTTTGTCGTTTTTATAGATAGTGGTACGGAACCCTTCATGTGCGAGTCCGACTCGCACTTGGCCGATTTTTTTATATGAAGCGACTGCCGTCGGGCCTACACAAACCAGTGGTAAAAACCTTGCCTTTCGTAGGTGAGGAAGGGCACACGTCTTTTTTTGAAATATAATTTCTCGGACGTACGGATTTTCGCACGATGTTTTCATAAACCGCCGAGTGAGTACTAGTTTGACGAGCTCGACGACGCAGTCGGGAGAGACGCGACTTTGACACCAACGCTCGTGGGTTCGATTCCCACACAAGGCAAAGATTTGTGTGCATGAACATGTCTGTTCGTCTTGGTCTGGATGTTTTAAGTGAGGTAGGGCGCATCAAAGCCCGTCTGGGAAAGTACCTCCACCTCACAGAAAAACCGCAGCCAAATAACAACTCCCTAGAGGGTTGTTGTGTTCCTGCGTGTGAGTGAGGTTACCAGTAAGCTCCCAAGGAGTTGCTGTGTAAGCAGCAGAGGAGGCATCGCGCGAGTGATAAATGTTACAAGCGTTAATAGGCTACGGTAACTGCTTTACATCAGGTGGACCGTATGCTTGTACGCCTCCCGATGTTGTATAAAAAAAAGAGTAATAATTACAAATATGTACATAAATCCAAAAAGACGAATTTAGTGGTACGTGATTCGAACCGGGGTCCAGTTGGTCATTGGGCCGATTCTCTATCGACTGGGATATTACTGCTCTTAATCTAACAACCTGACATCCAGTGTTTTATGTATTAACTGTAATCATAAGCCAGAGAATAAAGGTTAAACACAGTCGAACTAACAAATCCACCACGCCATACTCAATAAGCTGCAGGGAATCAGGGATACAGGTTAACCTTCAATCAACCGAATGGGTTTAGAGTGTACTCCGTTATGCTAAGGATTGATGCAGGTCAGTGTTCTCAAGCCGCCCGAAGAAACACAATCATAAAAGTAAATTGTAGGTTTACTGTGAGGTGGAGGTACTTCTCCAGTCGGGCTGTGTCCTGCACTCCTTTGACTGACGGATTAACGTGCCCTCCGTGCTCAGAGGAACCTGAGGCGACAAATTTATCGAATTCCTACCAAGTACTTCTTTCTGACGAGCTCGATGGCGCATCGGTGAATCGTTATAGTGGTTATGTTGCTTTGCCACCGACGCTCGTGGGTTCGATTCCCACGCGGTGCAAACATTTGTGTGCATGAATATTTCTGTTTGTCTTGGTCTGGGTGTTTTTAAGTGAGGTAGGGCGTATCAAAGCAGCCCGTCTGGGGAATTGCCTCCACCTCACAGAAAACCGCAACCGAATTACAACTCCCTAAAGGGCCGTTGTATTGCAGCGTGTGTATGAGGTTACCAGTAAGCTTCAAAGGAGTTGCTGTGTTGCTAGCAGAGGTGGCATCGCGCGAGGGATACTTAGTGTATTGCAAGCGCTCATAGGCTACGGTAATCGCTTTACATCAAGTGGGCTGCCATGCAATTCTGTAAGAGCAAACATACTTACATCCTCGGAAACATCGGCTGTTACAGCCTTGAACACAAAATTGCAATTCTTTGGTGTCGCTTTTCATGGTTGTGCGACACTAGCGCCGCAAGGCTGCGTTTGGAATTGGAATTCTACAAGGCAAACAGCCTCGCGTACGCTTACAGCCTTATAGAATACCAAATAATTTAGCCGTGATCGCAGTAGACGATGTCAAAGCTGTGACATCTGTGATCACAGCGACGCACACAGCCATTACGAGTCGCTTAGAGAATTGCATGGCTGTACGCTTGTATGCCTCCCGATGATATACCTATAGACAAAGACTTCAATGACATTTGAATACGATTTAAAGTAATATAATTTATTAATATAACGATAAAAAACAATTAATAAATACAGTCAGTGATATAAACGATATGACATAATGGCAAATAAATATTTTTTATTTTATCTTTATCTGACCCCTAAACTACCATTATGCAAAAAATCATGTCGAGCCTTTGCTCTGTAAAAAACTAAACAAATCTATCCTACGGGAGCCGTGCATCCTTCAGAGATGAAAAGTAGCCTATTCCAGGAGAGCTCAATGGCGTCGTTGCGCGTGTCATTCTAACCAAACACTCAGGTTAAGTAACGCGTACGCATCCAGTCTATGGATGGGTTTATCTATCTCCAGTGTCTCCGTGCTCGAAGGGCACATTAAGCCATAGTCGTTAAGCTAAGTCAGTGGCCCTCGGGCGGCTTGAAAACACTGGCCTCCGCCAATCCGCAATTGAGCAGCGTGGTGGAGTATGCTCTAAACCCCTTCGGTTAAAAGGAGGCCGTATCCAGTGGGATGAGTAAGGGTTGATGTGGTGGTGGTATTCCAGACTATACGCTATCTCTGTACCAAAATTCATCCAGAGCCGTTCAGTTGTTCAGGCGTGATTGAGTGACAAACATCCATATATCCAAACTTTCGCATATATACGAGTGATAGTAGTAAGATTTAAAGCCAAGACCTATTTTGTATATATACAAGGTTTATGTTCTTGACGTATAAGGGTGACACAGGGCACCGCGGCGGTAGAGGCACCGCCGTCTCTGTGGTGCCACTATATTAACCACTTTTGAATTCATATGGACCTTTACGCATGGCGCCAGGCGCCTTTATGATGGCGGCGGAAGACACTGCCGCCTAAAGCTGCTTTTCCACCGGCGAGGCGAGGCGCGACGAGGCGAGACGAGAATTGATATCGCGCCGGCTCATTTCCACTAGAAATTGCCCTTAATAGATCTGTCGCTCTGACCATGCAGTATAGCGAAGATTCAGTGCTGTTCAGTTCGTCTTGCAATAAACAGTCGGCTGCGGTTACATGGCCCGTGAATTAATGTTAAACATGTTTTTTACCAGAGGGAGACTGTACAAAAACCGTCTGCGTGGGTACCTCAGTCTCACCTTTTTCTACCGCCAACCAGCTGTATTTATATAGCTGTATTCCGGTTTGAAGGGTGAGATATGGCAGAGAAATTACCGGGTACTGTGACGAAACATCCTTAGGTCACAAGATTGGCAGCGCGCGAGTAACATCCCCGTGGTGTTGCGAGCGCCAATAGGCTGCGTGGCCGCTTACCATCTAATGCGGGCCGCATGCTTGTTTGCCAATCAAGTTGTATAAAAAAAATGTTAGTGGACGAAGAATCAGACGATATATCCGATATATCGCGTGATATATTAAAAAAAAACATACAGTCGAATTCAGAACATCCTTCTTTTTTGAAGTCGGTTAAAAGTAGACCTAAAAATTAATTTGTCCCAAAGACGATAGAGCGAACCGGGCGAAAATAATGTTTTCATTGTAAAATTTAATAAGCACTCTATATACGTAATAATGCGGTTCATTATTACATCAAGAAATATTTATATTCTCGTCTCGCTAATTCAACCCATTTCCACTGAAGATGTCCGAGGAGAGAATTGAATTTTTTTATACTAATTTCTCGTCTCGTCTCGCCTCGCCGGTGGAAGAGCAGGGTCACCTGCAAGGGTTCCCTAAGACTGTTCGGAAATGTTAATCCACCACCCATTCACAATTTATAATAAATAATAAGACTATATACCATACTATAGTATTATTATATATTATGTGATTATGAGCGTCGGTGTTAAAATAAGAAGAGGCATGCTCCGTTGGTTCGGGCATGTAGAACGAATGCAGGATGAAAGAATCACGAAGCAGACATACAATGCAAAAGTGGAAGGATGCAGTAGCCGAGGAAGGCTAAGACTACAATGACCAAATTGGTCGTATCCTATCTGTCTATCAGATCTAGAAACCGGCGAGCGTGCATGCAGCAATGAATGTTAAAGAAGGGAGAGAGGTATGTAAGGATCAGTCACGTGGCGCTCTGTTCTCTCTGCTTATCCTGCAAGGGATTTGGCGTGAAGTTATAGGTAGAAAGATATTATTATGCATATATACTCGTATATAACCAATTGCGTATTGAGTAATTAGACATCCTAATCACTGATCTATACGATTTCATTACTATAACACTTTTTAGGGTTCCGTACCCAAAGGGTAAAACGGAACCCTATTACTGAGGCTCCGCTGTCCGTCCGTCCGTCCGTCTGTCACCAGGCTGTATCTCATGAACCGTGATAGTTAGACAGTTGAAATTTTCACAGATGATGTATTTCTGTTGCCGCTATAACAACAAATACTAAAAAATAGAATAATATAAATATTTAAGGGGGCTCCCATACAACAAACGTGATTTTTTTTGCCATTTTTATAGATAATGGTACGGAACCCTTCGTGCGCGAGTCCCACTCGCACTTGGCCGATTTTTTAATACAATGTCGGGAGGAAAACAAGTATATGGTCCACTGATGTAAAGAGGTTGCCGTAGCCGTATGAGCGTTTGCAATACAAGGAGAATTGCTCACGCGTTGCCACTTCTTTTTTTTAAACATGGACTCCTCTGGAGCTTACTGGTTACCTCACTCAGTCGCAGAAACACTCTAGGGAGGTATTTCTCTGCAGTTATCTGTGAGGATGCGCCGTATCTCTCGCTAGAACCACGTTTGTTAAATATCAGGGTGCACTACGTGGAGGCGAGGATAGAATTTGGATTTTAGTTGATTTTGACTGAAATATACTAAATGATGTAAGGATCGAGTCGCGTGGTGCTCGGTTCTCTCTGCCTGCCCCGCAAGGGATTTGGCGTGAAGTTATAGATAGATAGATATACTAGATGAAAATATTGTTTGCCAATCAACCTGACCTTATATGCAATGCAACAGTTATATGAGTAAGATTTATTGACAGAATAAGAAATAGCACGATACGAAAACAATGTGGAATTAAAGATAATGTAGTGACAATAATTGAAAAGGGTATGGTGAGATGGTTTGGACATTTGGAAAGACTTACGAAAGATGTATATAGAGCAAGAGTGAGTAGAGATATCGGCAGGGCCGTCCTACATGCACACATAAGGATCAAACAGCTGATGTACTGAAGGAGGGCCAAATTCAAAGCTCACGAAATCGAAGAGCATGCGTGAAGAGGTTGATGAGTGTGAAAGAGGCGAGGTATGTTTGGGTCGGTGCACCCGGCGTTTCATAGTCTCTGCCTACCCCTAGACAGGGGTGATAATATGTATGTAGTAATATGATTTTTTTTCTTTTACAGATATAAATAAATAACCAAATTTCCTTATAACATTTACATATAAATAAATAATTATGTACAAATATGCCATGGAGTTAAGAACGAAATATCGGTAATATCCTACTAATATTATAAATGCGAAAGTTTGTATGTATTGATGTTTGTTCCTCTTTCACGCTTAAACGGCTGAACGGATTTGAATGAAATTTGGCACGTAGATAGATTATGATCTGGATTAACACATAGGCTACGTTATTTGACTCCACGCGGGCGGAGCCGCGGGAAGCAGCTAGTTAACAATATTGGAGATTGTGCGTTACATGCCGACACTCCTTCCCGCTTAACTACTCGTATTATCTTTCTGTTGCCTTGTTTTTTAAAAAATCATGCTTTTAGTATAAGGTGAACATACTGTATCAATTTATTTGTAATACATCACCTTTGTAATTTGTTGTATGTTCTGGCAAATAAAAGGGATTTTATTCTATTCTGCGTTAGCAGCAGAGGTGGCATCGCGCGCACGATATTTAATGTAATACAAGCGTACACAGCTACGGTAACCGTTTTAAATCAGTTGGGCCGTGTGCCTCCTGCAGTACTATAAAAAAATAGCTTCAAGACCAACACAACAAGGCAATCAAGAAGCAAGTTGATATACTGCTGTATGTAGTGTATCCAGAAAGGGCAAGGAACTCAATCATTATGCCCGGCCCGTCGCACGCTCATTAGCCAGCAGGAAGTCGTCACAGGCTGACAACTGCCCGCCTTGTGCTGGTACTCGCGAGGTGTTATTACACCTTCCACCGGGATTAAACCGGAATTAGCTTGGTTGTGACTGCACTGCGATAGATTAGGCGGATATATACGAGTACAATCAACATCATAGTGCAGTCAATCCTACTAATATTATAAATGCGAAAGTTTGTATGTATGGATGGATGTTTGTTGCTCTTTCACGCTTAAACGGCTCAACGGATTTGAATTAAATTTGGCACGTAGATAGATTACGATCTGGATTAACACATAGGCTACGTTATTTGTCGCCACGCGGGCGGAGCCGTGGGCAGCAGCTAGTATGGTATAAAAATAGGTCGATTATGAAAATTTTTTGAATAACAACCGATCAGGCTGAAATAGGATGCATTCGATTTGGAAAAATATGTAGACAAAAGGACCCCAACTTATTCCCCCCTTTCTTTAACATTCATAGCTCTTCTCATGCACAGCACCTTCTTTAAAACACGATCTATTTGGTCATATTAGGTAAACTCTTGGACTTCTTTGGCTCATATGTCCTATATATGTCTATTGTATATTATTAATGTTCCATACAATGTCGGGAGGTATACAAGCATACAGCCCATCTGATGTAATGCGCATTGACACTCCTGCTGTAACTTCTTGAAAGGAGTTACTGTGTAAGCAGCAGAGGAGGCATCGCGCGAGTGATACTTAATATATTACAAGCATTAATAGGCTACGGTATCTGCTTTATATCAGGTGGGCCGTATGCTTGTATGCCTCCCTATTGCCTTAGACGTTATGCATAAAAAAGAAATAGAAAAAAGTTGTGTATATATATATATATATATGTATGTGGTACATCGGCTTGCTAAGACTAATAGATCTTTTCTTGAAAATTGTATTCGATTCTATAATAAACTGGCTGAAACAACTTTAGTTTCCTAACAACTTGTTAAAGCACATTAAAAATACTCTCTGTAAAAAGGCTTATTATAAAATTAATGAATATGTAATTGATAAAAATGCCTGGAAATAATTCTGCATAGACAATCTCTTCTTAATAATCTATAACTACCATTTGACATCATTATTGCAATGTATCGGCAAGTTTCTTTCGGCATTTCTTCTTCACAAATGGTCATTACCAAAGAAATGTTAGCAAATTAAAGAAATAGTAACATAAGGGAATTGAATAACATACAATAAGATTATATTTCAAAAAATGTAAGGCGTATCTAAGTTCCCGCGAGGGCCCAATGGCAAATAAAGATTTTTTTATGTTTTATCTTTCAGTTTACGAGATATACGAATTGAGTTGTCTATGGTTTTTATTCGTACAATGTCTTCGGGCAAAACATACAGCCAGTTTTTTAATTATTTCTTAGTATATTATGTTATGCATAGGTAAACCTTTGTAAGTATTGAGGCGAACGCTTATGTTTATAAAAGTGTAAACTGGTATAAAGGGTCCTCCGACACAGGCTTGCCTAGTGGAGCAACCAATGGAAACCTTGTTTATTTAGTTTAAGTCTACATCCACTTAATTACTGTGCTTTTTTTAAAAAAAGAAGAGTGATTAAGTAATATTGTCTTAGGTTTTCGCGATTGTTACACATTGAATTAAACAATTTTTAACCAGTCCTAAAAATAATCAAGTCACAAACCTAGAGATCTACTAAAAAACGTCCGGACACTGTGAGCGATTTTTGTGTGAATCGGAACATATATAATTAATCCATCCATGTCGATAGATGTAATAATTGAATAACTAATGCAAGACAAATATCACCTTAGTCTTCCTGCGACCACGGACGCTGCAAAGCGTTCGAAACGTCAGGTTCAACAAAATAAATTAAACACGCGATACTTCCGTTAAAAATTGTTTAATACAAAGAGTGATTAAAAGTAAAAAAAAAACTATGGAAAATTATTAAGATACAATACGATTTAATTTAAAGAACCTAAGGCGTGTCTAAGTAAGGGCCTAATGGCAAATAAATGATTTTTATCTTTATGTTTAAATTGTAATAATATGTGTTTGTAGGAAATTTTCATAGTTTCATGGCAAGTGGTTACCTCCTACCTCAGCTGCTTACACAGCAACTCCTCGCCAATACATGCGCCATTTACACCCCAATTTACCCAGATTTATGTTCGTAGTGGTCCCACAGGCCGGTTGATTGGGTGGGTTGTTCTAACATGGAGTCTGCACGGAGTAACGAGGTTGTAACGGACCAACACCAATCAGACCACGCGGTATTCTGTAACGAGTGTCTTCGGTAACTGTACCGGTTAATGGAGAAACTATGCCGCTCTATATTTGTGGAGTCGATCTTCATCTGATTGCCTATGGTTATTACCAGTAATCAACAATATAGAACTCAATTGAAGATTCTATCTGTCTGTAACTTCACGCTAAATCCCTAGCGGAAAAACCGTAGTCACATAACTCCCCGAAGGGTTGCTGTGCTCCTGCGAGTGAGTGAGGTTACCAGTATGTTCTTAAGAAGTTGCCGTGTTGTCAGCGGGGGTTGCAACGCGCGAAGCGTCACTGCTTTATGTATATAAACGTTCATACGGTAACTGCTTTACATCAGGTGGATCTTAAGCTTGCATGCCTCCTGTGGTGTAAAAAAAATTAAATCGCTCCTGTAATATTCATAGCTGTTTCCATGCACACTTGCCGTTTTCTAGAGCTCCTGACCTTCTGTCATATTGGTCATGGTAGTCTTGGCCTTCCTCGGCTCCTATATCCTTCTACTTTCGCATTGCACGTGATTCTTTCATCCTGCATTCTTTTCAGGAACACCGTTCCCATATGAAATCTATATGTTTGCCTGTGCGTTTGTCTGTGTGTGCGTTTTTTTCGAATGTTCGAATTTTGACTTCAGATTCGGATTCAGCATAAAAAAGTAGAATAGGAATGTTCAGGAACACCGTTCCTATCTCTTACGGAACATGATCAAATGGACGAAAAATTAAAAAATTATGATTTGTTATATAATTGACGAGCCAGGTGTTCCTCTGGCAATGCAAGCTTGCGCATTCTCAACTGGTTACATATCCGAACCAACGGAGCATACCTCTTCTTATTTCAATCAATCGATTGAAGAATGATTTTCATAATGTTTTTTTACAGAACGTCGGAGGTATACCTATGAATAATATATAGCCTATGAATTCTTACAATATAGCAACTCCTTAAGAGCTTACTGGTAACGTCACTCATCATTAGTAAGAACATAATAACCCTCCAGGGAATTGTTCTGGCTGCGGTTTTCTATGAGGTGGAGGTTCCCCCACTTCCCTTACTTCCCCCACTGGAAATTCTCCGATGTGCACTGCGTTTATTTCTAAAGGCCGAGTGGGATTTGGTGGAGTCGTTAATAATGCTTCTTTGACACCAACGCTCGTGGGTTCGATTCCAAAACGAAACATTTATGTGCATGAACATAAATATATCTATTTGTCTTGGTCTGAGTGTTTTTAAGCGAAGTAGGGTGCATCAAAGCAGCCCGTCTTGGAAGTACCTCCACCGAAAACCGCAGCCAAATAACAATTCACCTAAAGGGTTGTTGTGTTCCTGCGTGTGAGTGAGGTCACCAGTAAGCTCCTAACGAGTAGCTGTGTTCGCAGCAGAGGTGGTATCGCGCGAGTGATACTTAATGTGTTGCGAGCGTTCCAAGTCTAGGGTAACGCTTTACATCAATCAGGTGGTCTGTATACATATATGCCTCCTCACGTTGTATTAAAAAATCGGCTAAGTGCGAGTCGGACTCGCGCACGAAGGGTTCCGTACCACTATCTATAAAAACGGCAAAAAAATCACATTTGTTGTATGGGAGCCCCCCCTTAAATATTTGTTTTATTTTAATTTAATTATTTATTCTTAAAGTGAATATATAACTAAATATTCTGTGAATATTTCAAGCGTCTATCTGTTGCCGTTATCAATATCGAGCAAAAATGAGCAAAAAAATCACGTTTGTTGTATGGGAGCCCCCTTAAATATTTATTTTATTCTATTTTTAGTATTTGTTGTTATAGCGGCAACAGAAGTACATCATCTGTGAAAATTTCAACAGTCTAACTATCACGGTTCATGAGATACAGCCTGGTGACAGACGGACGGACGGACGGACAGCGGAGCCTCAGTAATAGGGTTCCGTTTTACCCTTTGGGTACGGAACCCTAAAAAGCTACTGTTAGTATTTCTATTTTCAATTGCAGTAACCATGTAGATTGCAGCCGTAAGCCACATATGGTGTCACTGCCAACCATCCAGTTTGTGTTGCAACTGATTTGCCCGACTGGATGGACGATGTTGTAAATGCCAAATGGAAAGTCAAGTGTGGATAAGTTATTTATAACTCCAATGAATGGAATCATTTATCTACAAACTTGGTCCCCGGGAGAGCCTTAGAGAAAAATTCAAAGAAATAAATATTTTAACAGTCGCATCGCAATATATCTATGAAAATCTTTTGTATGTCCATAAAAACATAGACTCATTTTGTAAAAAGAGTGATACTCATAGCATAAATACTAGATATAAGCATAATCTTGTCTTACATGCAAGCCGTCTCCACAAAATAAGTAATTCTTTTATGGGGCAATGTATACGGTTCTATAACAAACTTCCCAGCAATATAAGAGAATTGTCAATTAACAAATTTAAAACTACTATTAAAGCCAAATTGTGTAGCAGGGCATATTATAAAGTATCTGACTATATTAATGATAAAAATGCCTGGGAATGAGTCGATCCAATTATGATGTAATTAATAAAATATGTAAATTTGTTTGGATACCAAAAGAGGGATGCCTGAGTTTTTTGGCAGTATTTTTATCAGTGCTCACCTAGTCATAAACTGCACGGTAGGGAAAAAAATTGTGACGATTCCAAACAAATGTAGCCATTTTTACGGAATAAAAAGATTTTGACTTTGACTTTGACTTTGACTTAACTTTATATTATGTATCTCATTTTAAAAAGAAATTATCCAACAAGTTCGGTGGCGCCTCGGTTAATAACGCGACTCTGACACTAACGCTTATGGGTTCGATTCCCACACAAGGCAAACATTTGTGTGCATGAACATGTCTGTTTGTCTTGGTCTGGATGATTTTTATGTATCATAAGTATCTATTTACGAAAAAATAAAAATGTATTTACGTATGTATATCAGTTGTCTAGTAGCCAAAACAGATTCGCTTATTTCGGGTCTATATGGCGCTGTGTAATTTATCCGACAATAAAAAGTTAAAAATAATTAAGTATGAGATTTCTATAACATATTTTTTTTTTCTCAAACATTGTAGAAGTATGAGATTTAGAAAAAGATACAATCTATTCATTTATGTCCATTATTTGTGAAGAGACACGTCCAGTACACAATTTACAGAGTAACCGAGTATTACTGAAGTTTTTTTTAGTTTTTTTTTTACTAAGGCGGAAAATAAGCGTACGGCCTGCCTGATGGTAAGCAGTTACTGTAGCCTATAGGCATTTGCAACACCATGGGGTGTCACTCTTACGTTGCCCACCCTGTAAGAACCTATTTTTTTCTTCCCTTTCTTGAAGTTCCCCATACTGTAGTCCCTCGGGAAAACCTCGGCAGGGAGCTCATTCCACAACATAATAGTTCTAAAATATAAAATAGTTGTAAAAGCACACAGCTTTTACAAATTTAGTGGCAGTCCTAAGATCAGCGACTCACCTGCCGTATGTATATACGGCAGGTGAGTCGCTGATCGCGCCGCTCAACAGAGTCGAGGGCAGCTAACTGATACTTAGCAGATCCATCCAGCTTGGTATAATTTTAGAAGCTGTTCCGATGTGAAATACCGCCACACCCTATAGAGGACTCAAAATTTTTAACCGCAGTTACTGTTCTCGCCTCATTGGAGCGACCGAAATTGAGACTGGATGTTAAATCAAGGCCAAGCAGACCAAGACTGTCGGTTAGTGGAATAGATACACCCTGGAAAGTGGGAGTCAGATGTAAGGGACTCCGTTTCAGATCAACGACTCCAGATCAGCGACTCACCTGCCGTATGTATATACGGCAGGTGAGTCACTGATCTTAGGACCAATTTTGGTCAATTTCAATCTCGTGCCTGTTCGTCATACATTGAAAAACATTGACCAAGAGCTCAGAATAACTTAGAGGACTTATAGCTTCCGTGGGCCATCGTAACAGAAGAAAGGTCCTTCACATTTTTCTTACCTCTGTGTGCGTCCAGGCTGATAGTGCCTTGGGGGGTGTGTCAGGGGCTACTGCCCCCAATCTCCCTCGTTTTCGCGCCTCCTGGAGTATTGGCACTTTGGAGTTCTTATCGCCTGACGACAGGATCACTTCGCGTTCTATCTGATGAAAGGAAAAATACACGCATTGTTTATTTCGTAATATCGTCGGATATATTACACAGCGCCATCTAGTGTCAAAGTAAGCAAAGCTTGTGCTATAGTTACTAGACAACTAATAAACATACTAATATTTTTTTTTTAAATACACACTAATAATAAATAGAAAACACCCAGATCCAAATATTTGCCTTCTGTGGGAATCGATAAATAACAACTCCCTAGAGGGTTGTTACGTTACTGTGTGTGAGTGAGGTCACCAGTAAACTCCTAAGTAGTTGCTGTGTAAAGAGCAGAGGAGGCATCGCGCCAGTGATACTTAATATATTACAAGTGTTAAAGGGTACGCTAACTGCATTACGTCAGGTGGGCCGTATGCTTGAATGCTCCCCGACGTTGTATAAAAAAAAACTCTGGTTTATCTTCTGGGTTGTGTACGTCTGACGGCAGCTGCTCCATATTAAAACCAGTGTCTTCACCAAATCCTTAAGCTTAGGTAGCGGGTCCACGCCAATCATAATGGATTAAGAAATATAATAACGCTAAGAAGTAAAGAAGTAAATGATACGTTAAAGTGTTGCAAGCGTTCACAGGGTACGGTAACCGTTTTCCGTCAGGCGGGCCTTATGCATGTATGCCTCCTGTCGTTGTATAAAAAAAAAGTAAGATTGTAAGCGTACCGCCCGTGTTGCACACAATTTGTTTCATTACTGCTATTACTACTACATCTTCACGCCAAATCCGTTGCGGGGTTGGCAGAGATTAACGAGTGCCACCCAGTTTTTTTACACCTTGCTCACTTCTTTAACGTTCATAGCTCTTTTCGTGCACGCCGTCCGGTACTTAGAGCTCGTGACGCTACCTTCTGACAACACATGATCATTTTGGTCGTGGTAGGTGAGTAGCGTTTCCACCAGTACTGTATTATATAGAATCTTACTATATTGTAGTCAATTATACTATATATTATAGAAAAATAATATAATACAAAAAATCCTATATTTTCCTCATTACCTACAAAAGCACATGTACAAGTTAACGAATGCAACCATTCTTGGAACTTCTGTCTTTCCGGAATTATTTTAATGTCCTAAATGTGAAATGGTCAGAAGAAAAATAGAGCATCCATTGATTTAATTAAAATGAATAATTTATTTATTTTAATATGGATTTGAACTGTTCAGATTCCTATAATTATTTTAAAAATAAAAGAACATTCATAGCCGAATAATAACAAATACACACGAACAATTAAATAATGAAATATTAATGTATTAAATAAAGAATGGAAAATGAATGTGCACTATTTTTTCCCCAAAAGTACTATATTTTTGCAACTTTAAACAAAAAAAAAACACTATTCAAAAAACAAGTGGTAATTGATGTGATTTTGTTCACTGTGGTAACCCTTTTGGTGATTTGGAGTCTTTGTCTTCCTCAGCTCCTATATCCTTCCTCTTTCGCGTTGTATACCTATTCATTCCATGATTCTATTCTTTCTTACGCATTCAATCTACATGTCCAAACCGACAGAGCATGCCTCTTCTTATTTAAATAACATAAAAATCATTAAATCAGTCTTCACATATTAAACTGTTATACTATTGAATAATCACACCTTTGGTCATTTGAAGGTTGAATCTTTGCCTTTAGTGTATCAACGAACGATATTTATACAAACAAATGACAATACATATATGACAGCCACATATTTAACACATAAAGTTCATAATTATTCCAATACCTTCATAAGTAATTGTTCGCATTTAACGTTTTCACATTATATAATAAAATACTAAACATATGCTTATAACATTTAACAACATAATAATACCCTAGGCACTTCACATATTAATCAAACTTCCGAAGTACACACAAGCCATAGACAACCGCACAATAAACACAATCTCCCGCCAAAGCGTTACCATAGACAATGCACACTTTCACTACATCTCGGTTCATGCGTAATCGAACAGTATAAAAACCTATACGAGAAATTGCGGATGTTACTATCTTCCATATAATTGCACATGTTTCTAAGCGATTCGACGTAAAAATATAATATGTGGTGTTTGACTCTATCGTCTCCGTTTTAATACAGCGTGTCAGGTTCCTCGTGGAACAATCATGTTTACGACCCTCCGATTGTATACACTTAAGGAAAACTAGTTGCTTTTTAATCGACTTCAATAAAGATGAAGTTATGGATTTGAATATTTTTTTTAATATATGTTAGACGATTTATTGAGAAAGCTTTTTTTATTGCGACGGTTTTAGCGTCTGACAGATTCAGAATAAATTTGGAGAAGTCACGAGTTCATTGAATTCTAAAGGCAAATCTAAACTATTTTGTGTGCGAACGAACTAGCGCCGGCCGGTACCCGACCACTAATGGCTGCTGTGGATGTCTCTGTGATTGCACGCTATCTGGGAAATGATGCAGCTGCCACCGTTGCTGCCCTGGCTGCCACCGCAGCAGTGCCGACGCGTGCATCTACTAACGTTACCAGGTGGGCGCCAGTTCGTACGAACTAATTGGTGACGGATGAACGAGTAAGTAGTTTGGATCAAATTGAATTTGAATTTCGCAAAATAACGCTTGACTCTTTTAACTATCTACAGAAGGAATGCGTAATAATTACTAATTAATACACTATGTTTATTACACTATATACTATTACACTATGACTGAAGTATATTTTCATGGTTTTAATATATAGGTATGTATTTAATATATATATGGTTTTAATAATTATTTTATATGATGCTGAGAGGTGGTTATTAGCAAGCTTATAATCTATCGGATGCAAGGCGTTATATGGCTCTTGGTGATTGAAAGGAGTACACTACGAATCAAGAATGCATTTAGAGAGGAAAGGACTTTATTTTGAATACTTAGTGTGAATAACATAATTACAATCAAGTGGTAATATTAATTACATAGATTTTACATTCCAACTAGCGGACCCGGTATGCATTATCTTACTCGGAAACAAAAAACCCTGGAACCCGATTACAACGCCCTAACCCATTCAGGTACCCAATCATAAATCAATAAACCGCTTGATTGAACATGAAGGCACCCCCCGCTCACAAAACGTAGTGTTTAGCGCCTAAATATCTCAGCGGTTCTAGCCTACTGAATGGGTGAATATTTTAACCAATAAGCCGATAAGCGCCGCGATGATGATCACGATGAACTTAATGCCCAAAGATAGTGCATTCCACAACTTCATAGCGTGGACCGAGAAAGATTTGGTGCGTGAATGTCTAGTTAAGGATCCACTGAAGAATATCAATATCACGAAATTCAAACCTTTCATGAAGTACTCAGGAGCAGATAGGTTTAACACATTAAACAGTACGAGAAAATCAAGGTATAACATGTGGAATTTTCTACGAAGCTTAATCGGATACCAACCGAACTGCTTGCGAAACACAGAGACTAAATACATACTTCACACAAAATTCAGTAGTCTGTCTAGTTTATCAAGCAATCCTTCCGTAGCATTCAGGTAGGCGATCCAACGTTATCTAAAAGGGGAAACAGGAGGGTTTAAACTAGCATGGCCTTAGTGGAAATTGGAAGGAAATTTTGTAGACGTCTAAGAGAATGCACAGAGGCGAAAATTTTCGGCTGACTTCATTTACCTGAGGTATCCACAACAGAGTTTGATCCATGATAACACCTGAATTAGTTACGATCCAAGACATCGGTATAATAGTGCCGTCAAAAACTAAACCGGGAATCATCATGGCAGCAGTCCAATTGTAAAATGAAGAGGGAGCTCCCAATTATAATTGCCTGTGACTTAGCTGCATTGATTTTAATGCCAAAACATTGGGACCATTGACAAGTGTCAGCGAGATCAAAGTTAATGATTAGAACGACAGTCGCCGACCCTCGCCAGTTGACGACGACCTTCGAGGTATGACCCAAACCAAGTGAGCAAAATGGGTGAAAAGTTGAAAGTTTTAATGACGCCAAGTAAAATACCATAATTAACACTAGTGAAAGCACTAGTGTAATCCAGAAGTGAGAGAATAGTATAATTTTGTATGTATGTATATCTTCAAGCCAGGTCCGTTGCGGTAGGTAGAGAGAACCGAGCGCCAAAAGACACAGTCCTTACACACTTCACTCGCTTCTCTAACATTCATAGCTCTTTTCATGTACGATCGTCGGTTCCTAGGGCTCCTGACATCACCTTCTGATAAAACACGATCAATTTGGCATAGTAGACTAGTCTCGGTACTCTCGGTCTTTCTCGGCTCCTACATCCATCTGCTTTCGCAATGTATATCTGTTTCGTTATTCTTTCATCCTGCATTGTTTCTACGTGTTCGAATCAACAGAGCATGCCTGAATGCATTTTCTTTTCTTAACACCGACACTCTCTTCCAGACCAACTCTTCTCTTTCTTACTTCATCATTACGAACGCGGTCAGCAAGCGTTGTGGCACAAATTTTGCCCAATGCTCACATCTCGCCCGCATTTATTCTACTTCCATGCTCTCTCTGCCATACCCAGTTCTCACTTCCATAAGTTAGCGTTAGTATGATTTAAGTTGTAAATATATAGCGTATTTTATCCGTGATTTTGACCAGAACGGAAACAGTGCCTTGCCCATTAACAAATCCCGACTGACATTTAAAAGAAAGAAAAGGAACCTAAGGAGGATCAAAACGCTGAAAATAACTCGTAATGTGTTCGTGTACAAAATACTCAACACTTATGATACCTACTCATAGAATGATATTGAGAAAAGAGGAAGGATTTTTTTATACTACGTCGGGCATACAAGCATACGGCCCACCTTATGTAAAGCGGTTACCGTAGCCTATTAACGCTTGCGATATATTAAATATCACTCGCGCGATGCCTCCTCTGCTGTTTACACAGTAACTCCTTGGGAGCTTACTGGTGACCCCACTCACACGCAGGAATACAACAACCCTCTAGGGAGTTGTTATTTGACTGTGGTTTCCTGTGAGGTAGAGGTACTTCCCGGGCTGCTGCTACCACTCTTAAAACATGCAGACCAAGACAAACAGACGTGTTCATGCACACAAATGTTTGCCTTGTGGGGGAATCGAACCCACGATCGTTGGTGTCAAAGTCGCGTCATTCACGATTGAGCCACCGAGGTTGTTTAAGGATAAGGATTAGGTTTCTTAGGGCAGGTTATTCGTATTTTATGTCCTGATTTCCACAATGAAAGAAATAGACCTGAAGTAAGTGAGCAGTTGACAATATCTGGTAGAACAACAAGATTGATCACATCCAACGAGATTTCATCCTCACCAACAGCGCCACTTCCCCTACTTCATCATACTTATTATTTTCACAATTCCGACCTAGCGTTATCTAGTTTCCTAATCTATAAGAATTTGCGGAGTTCGCTGCCTAAGCTTAACGAGTTTTTGACGAGCTCGGTGTCGCAGTAGCGAAACGTGCTATTACGTCACTTTGACACCAGCGCTCGTGGGTTCGATTCCGACACACGGCAAACATTTGTGTGCACAAAAGTGTACGTTTGACTTGGTTTGGGTATTTTTAGAGAGGTAGAGCACACACCGAAGCCTGTCTGGGGAAGTACCTCCACCTCATAGAACATCATAGCCAAATAACAACTCTCTACAGGGTTGTTGTGTTCTAAGCGCGTGAGTGAGGTCACCGGTAATCTCTGAACTGCGGTCATAGGCTACGGTAACCACTTTCCATCAGGTGTGCCGTATGCTCTTATGCCTCCTGTAGTAGTGTATAAAAAAAAGTGCAAGCACTTGGCGAGCGAATGCCGTCAGACATACACAACCTACAGGGAAAACCAAACCTTTCTGAAATTAGGCAACGCGTACTTATTTTTTCAGGAACACCGTTCATATATGAATTCTATATGTTTGTCTGTACGTTTGTCCGTGCGTTTATTTGTCGCTCTTTTCGAATATTCGAATTTTGACTTCAAATTCGGATTCAGCATAAAAAAGTAGAATAGGAATGTTCAGGAACACCGTGCCTATCTCTTAAGGAACATGGTCACAATGGCCGACAAATTAAAAAAAAAAAAAATGTTATATAATTGACGAGCCAGGTGTTCCTCTGGCAATGCAAGCATGCGCATTCTCAACTGGTTTTGAAATGTAATCATTATCACTTTTGAAATAATATTTCTAGGCCGTGCGAGTTTCCTCACGATGCCTTCATCGTTGAGCAAGTGATATTTTTTTATACCACAAAGATGACAAACAAGCATACGGCCTGCCTGATGGTAAACAGTCACCGTAGCCTATGGACATTTGCAACACCAGGGGTGTCACTCATGCGTTGCCGACCCTAAAATAATGCCTATATAATACTGATAATTACAAATATGTTTATAAATCCGAAAGCTAGAATTTAGGTGGTACATGCCCGCGTCAGAATTGTCGGCTTCCAATCGGCTTATAGACGGGTTTTATATTCATAAGTCTTGAATGATGAAATGACTAATTAAATGCTTTATAAGAACTATTTCATTATATGGTCTAGCTAGATGAAAGGTGTTGCATACAAATCACCACTGCTGGTAAAGCAGGTATTTGGTGTTTCGCAACAGTCAGCTTACTGGTAACCTTTGATAGCAGTGATAGCTTAATGCCTAATGAATAAGGAACCGGCCTTGTGACCAACAGGCACACGGTTCGATTCCCGGCGTGTACCACTAAAGTCGTGCTTTTGGATTTATTTACATATTTGTAATTGTCACTTGCTCGGCGATGAAGGAAAACATCGAGAGGAAAACAATTTGACGAGCTCGGTGGCTCAGTCGTGAATGACGCGAATTTGACACAAACGCTCGTCGGTTCGATTCCCACACATGACAAACATTTGTGTGCATCAACATGTTTGTTTGTCTTGGTCTGGGTGTTTTTAAGGTAGGGCGCATCAAAACATGCCTATGGGGAAGTACCTCCACCTCCCAGAAAACCGCAGCTAAATAACAATTTCCTAGTGGTTTGTTGTGTTCCTGTGTATGTGAGTGAGGTCACCAGTGAGATACTAAGGAGTTGCTGTGTTAGCAGCAGAGGTGGCATCGCGCGAGTGATACTTAATGTATTACAAGTGTTTATAGATACGGTAACCGCTTCACATCTGGTGGGCCGCATGCTTGTATGCGTCTGGACGTTGTACGTATATATAAACAAAAAAATAAACAGTTATGTTGAGAGTTCCGATTCGGTTGTCGCGCGCGCTAGTCGTGTGCGCTCCGTCTCAATTTTTTATTCGCGTCGCGAGTGTTTTTTCTCTGGTTTGTATTGTACTACGACTGTTTTGTCGAGTACGTCGCTGCATTACACATTGTTTTGGAGTCCAACGGTCGTATAGCTTCGGCTGTATAGCTTTTGGGTTTCACAGCAATTGTAATAGCTCGGTTTTTACCGGTGGATACCTACAGGTGCGATACGAAGCCGGTAAGCGTCCCCCCGGTACGTTGCTGGGTTTCTTCTGAACCCAGTGAAACCGGAAGACCCGAACCCAGTGCACTTGGCTCTCGCCAAGGGAGACGGTCCTTCTGAACGGCTATCCAAATTAGCGATACTCGTCTAACGTCACTTCCCCCGCCCCCCTGCCGCAAGGCAGGGAGGCTTTTTCGCCACTATGGCATTATGGTTCCATGTGAACGATACCAAGCAGCTTACCTGCGAAGTCCAAGACATCATTTCGATGTGCACCGAGTCCATCACCTTAGCTAGGGCCTGTCCCGCAGCTTCTTGCGAGTCCATGTAGAAAGATATGGCTAAATTAGTCATTGACAAATACCTCGATGAACGCAAAAAAGGCGTTGACAGGGCTGACGTTGTGTCAGTTGCCTCCATTTTGTCCAAGAGGACCGCTTCCCAGCGGGACTCCGACTCCTCCGGCGACTCTCCAGAGTCGACGGACACACTTGTTGAGTCTAGTGGCTCAACCCACCCAAAAGTCCCGTCCAAATCCACTAGAAAGCGGATGCGGCGCCTTCAGCGCCGTCAAAAGGACGCACATAGCGTAAACACAGACGTGTCCGGTGCCAACTCGTCTCATGATGAGGAGGTGCCTCTCCCGCCCTCTCCTACTCAGGTAGAGATGGAGGTAATTCCCTCGTCGTTCGACAGGGACTCCCCTCTCTGAGGTCGTCTGAGGTCTCCTGCGATTCTGTTAAGGACGACCTGCTGGCTCAGGGCTTCCCTGTCGAGGCCGTGCACAGGATGCACGGTCGCAATGGGAAGGTTTACCCGCTAGCATTGGTCGTACTAGCGAACGTCTCGACTGCCAAAGACATTTTTAAGAGAGAGCTCACGGTGTGCGGCCTCTCTAATGTCAAGGCCGAGCCTCCACGTTCACGTGGCATTCCGGGGCAGTGCCATCGTTGCCAGCTGTATGGTCATGCAGCTGCCAACTGTTCGGCCAAGCCCAGGTGCGTCAAGTGTCTACTTGACCACCATACTAGGGATTGCACTCGCGACCCTAGCACTCCTCCCGGCTGTGTGCTGTGCGGCCAAGTCGGCCACACAGCCAATTACAGAGGGTGCCCTCGTGCACCCCAGCCCTCTGGCAAGCCCTCCAAGGGACATACAGAGGGTCCCAAGCCGAGGCGCGCGGCCCCGCCGCCCATATCATCCTCCAAACATTTCCCCGATTTTTCAAAATCGGGCCCGGCACCGACCGGGCGGGCCCCAGCATGGGGCCCGCGAAATGCAAACCCGCCAAAGGCGACCCCACTTCCGCCCCAACAGGGCGTTAAAACCCCGTCACTAGGAGACGACCTGAAGACGGTTATTACCGCCATTCAGGGAGTCAACTTGAAGGAGGTTTCAGTCCTTGCGGGCAAGCTTAGAGCTGCCCGCAGCCCACAGGAGCGACTTTTAGCGCTCTGTGAGCACGAACAACTTCTAAGCTCTTTGTAGCTTATCACTAGCCCCGGTTGCGAGTCGTTAGCGGCTCGCGCCGAGTAGAGCGCAGTCCGCTCGTAGGTACCTACCTAGTCCTACCTACATTCAATCCACTTCCTAGTTCCTTCCTTCCGGTCTGTGTTTACAACCCTTTTAAAATTAAAAGCACCCTTCTGGTCGCTTAAGTCGCGTAGCTAGGTACTAGTGTCGACCTCCTCAGGAGGAGAGTTGGCACTTTTCTAAGCGTATGCTCTTATTAGAGTGACGCTTGCGTCACCCCGTTCCCCTGGGGTGATCGCTTCAGATGGAGCCTTTGAGGTCTTCCCGGCCAGAGGCGGTCCCAGGGGGTGTTTTAGTCAGTAGGAATCTGACATAACTAGGTTCGTTCGCACGAAACAGTATCTTATGTAAGATTTCACCTCCTCCCTCCCGTTTTCCGGAGGGTGCCCCTCACGGAGGAATGACCAATGCACATCCGGATGTGGGTTGGTCCTTCCTTTGTGGGTCTTCAAATTTCTTGGGCGAAAATCAAAAAAAAAAAAAATAAAAAAAAAAACAGTTATGTTCGTACACACAAATGTTTATCTCGTGTGGGAACTGAACCCACGACCCTAATTATAAGTATTAACCTAGCATTGACCACTCTGCAACCGAGCTTGTCATAAACATCAGTAATAAAACTATAAGTTATGCGTCGTCCATTTTATGTTGCCCATGCGCATGGAATCTGCATTCCTGCATCAGAATTATTAAGAGTGTAATCAATGGTCATTAACGGCGACCTGTCTGTCCTGTCCGTCTGTCAGCGCTTGTTTAACACTGTAGCTCGCTGCGACACTGATGTATCATGTTGATGGTTATCATCAAGTTATATATAGTTACTTTCTATCCGTTAGTTTCAACGAGTCTACACAGAAGAAACTTTTCCAGGATACTGGATATTTTTTTATACAACGTCGGGAGGCATACAAGCGTACGACCCACCTGATGCGAAGCGGTTACCGTAGCCTATAAACGCTTGCAATACGTTAAGTATCACTCGCGCGATGCCCCCTCTGCTGCTTACACAGCAACTCTTTAGGAGCTTACTCTGGTGACCTCACACACACGCAGGAGCACAACAGCCCTCTAGGGAATTGTTATTCGGCTGCGGTTTTCTGTGAGATGGAGGTACTTCCCCAGACGGGCTGCTTTGATGCGCCCTACCTCATTTAAAAATAATAGATTATAATAACATTTAACACCCTGTTCCAAGGAAACCAGGCAGATATATTTAGTCTTTTGGTACATTTAAACTTTTTGCCTCAATTGGATGGCAATTATATACAACTACGGCAAATAAACGGTCTGTCTGTCGGTAAGCAGTTACTGAAGCCTATAATATATAGATATAGCATCCTGGGGGTTCACGCCAGCCGAACTAACAAACATAACAAATAGTGTGTATCTTCATCGGCTACCTTAACCTGCCTATATATTTTTACGAATGCAGCAACCAGACAAATGGGATGACATTGCCACTTCATTATAATGTGTCTCAACTCTGGTTGTAGAGTTGGGCCCACCGATAATGAGTCATTAAGCAATACTCCTTTTTAGGGTTCCGTACCCAAAGGGTAAAACGGAACCCTATTACTGAGGCTCCGCTGTCCGTCCGTCCGTCCGTCCGTCCGTCCGTCTGTCACCAGGCTGTATCTCATGAACCGTGATAGTTAGACAGTTGAAATTTTCACAGATGATGTCTTTCTGTTGCCGCTATAACAACAAATACTAAAAAATAGAATAAAATAAATATTTAAGGGGGCTCCTATACAACAATCGTGATTTTTTTGCTCATTTTTGCTCGATATTGATAACGGCAACAGGTAAACGCTTGAAATATTCGCAGAATATTTAGTTATATATTCACTTTAAGAATAAATAATTAAATTAAAATAAAACAAATATTTAAGGGGGGTTCCCATACAACAAACGTGATTTTTTTGCCGTTTTTATAGATAATGGTACGGAACCCTTCGTGCGCGAGTCCGACTCGCACTTGGCCGATTTTTTTTGGTATATTTGCAAGAAGCATCAAACACTACCTGGACTTTAGTAATATTTTTGTCTTCAAGAACGACTGTATGATGGGGTAAATATACGGTTACATGTCTTTCCGGGTCCTTTTCATTATTAATCGGCACCATGTGACCTAGCTCCATGTACTCGTGAATGACTTCGGAGTATCTCGCCTTTAAATCTAAATTCCTTGTGAATTTTCTTTACAACGCATGTAATCGTTTGATGGCAATCTCCCTAGAATTTCCGTATTTGCATCGTGGATAATCAGTACGAAATGGCAGACTACATAATGCCCTTGATCATCGCGTTTGGTAGTCTTTTTGTAAAACTCTTCGCACTGTTCCTCTTCTTGAGTCAATATTCATTTTGCAAAAGAGGAATTCTCTGATTCTGATTCCCAAAACCGGTGTAACAGTTCATTGTCCCTGATATGAGCATGCATGTTAACAGTTACATTATGACGAATGACTGCTGGATCTTGATTAAAATTTTGGCCAGAGAAAATCCACCCTAGGGCAGTATTTTGAACTGCCACACCTGGATGACCTTTGATTAAACCTGTTCTAATTACCCAAGTATAAACCTCTGCTCCTAACAAGACATTGATCTTGTTAGGGGTGAGAAAGTCAGGATCAGCTAAGAGAATGTCTTTAAGTTCGATCCATTCGCGTTAAGAAACTTTCTGGTTACGAAGAAGCGATGTGACTGTTCGTCTTCATGTATTAACATGAGCTCTTACTTGAAGACTAAAGTTCGGATCATAAATGGAGTGAATAGTCAAGATGACTACATGCTTAGAGCTGGCACTACGGGATCCTCCTAACCCTGATACATCGTTGCGAGCAGATATCTTCTTAAAATCAATTGACTGAACCGTTGATTCTAATATAAAGGAAGATTGAGATCCCTGACCCAATAAAACACGAACATGTTCAGCATTTCCACGTGTCGCATCAGCCTTCACAATAGCAGTGGCAAGTAGAACTTGGCTCGTTTTACCCCCTT
Source organism: Pyralis farinalis (assembly GCA_947507595.1). Taxonomy (NCBI): domain Eukaryota; kingdom Metazoa; phylum Arthropoda; class Insecta; order Lepidoptera; family Pyralidae; genus Pyralis; species Pyralis farinalis. The sequence continues at coordinate 2,295,469 of OX382275.1, forward strand.
GCGAAAAGTGAATACTTATCATTGACGGTGCATCATCACACTCTGATGTTACCGGCGCATTGGACACTACATCCATATTGGTGCAAGTAACATTGTTGTAACCTGATTATTGGAGATCTTACATCTCAAGGGTGTATAGCAGGATTTAAGCGGTCCGTTGCAAGACGAGGTCACTGCTCTGTGTTACATATTTGGAGCTATAATACAAACTTTGCCGGAGCTTCATGTGAACTTCATACTATGACCGTGGCTGAGCAATCATCAATTGCATTGGAGATCAGAAGTTGGTTGTGCAACAATGAAGTTACGTGGCACTCCATTCCTCCTCATGCGCTAAACTTTGGGGGGTTATGGGAGGCAGGTTACAAAGTTTCACCTGTAGCGTGTTATTGGAGAGTCGACCCTAACTAACGAAGACCTGTCAACAGTATCTGCTCAAGTCGAAGCTTGCCTGAATTCTAGGTCCATATCCTAGATATTTGAAAATCCCGAGAATCCCACCCGGTTGACTCCATGTCATTTTCTGATCGGTGAATCCATAATCGCAGGACCGGATGCAAGTTACAAGCAATGTAATAATGTAGTTTCAGTCGTTGGTAGTTAACTCAGAGAATGGTGCAAGAGTTCTGGCAACGCTGATCTCGTGAGTATGTAGTAAATTTGATGCTACGATATAAATCTCATCAAAATCCAGAATCCTAATTAGGAGACATAGTTTTAATCAAGGAAGAGAATTTACCTCCAGCTCGATGATTATTCGGTAAAATTATTGAAAAACATCCTGGTTTTTGGACGGACTGACTAAAGTGGTGACTCTTGAATGTAATTAGTCATTAATCAAATGAACAACTTTAAAATAGTGTAAGTCAAGTAAGAATAAATAGTGTTTTATTGCGGGTTAAAGAAAAAAAAAGTTATGTGGAAATAAATATCTTGTATCTTTCATGGTGGGCGGAATATTAATGAAGGGCAGTCGTCCTTGGTGGGCGGTTTGTATGAATGCATGCCTTTATAATAAATAGATTTCTTGTAGATTTAGTGGGTTATTCCTATGCATTGTTGTCAGTGAATTATTAGCATGATGAAACTCGATCTTTGATAAAACGTAGTATACGTTGGGGAGGCATCAAGCACATATACATACATACTTGACGAGCTCGGTGGCTACTACTTTGACACCAACGCTCATGGATTCGATTTCCACACAGGACAAACATGTGTGTGCATGAACATGTTTGTTTGTCTTTGTCTGGGTGTTTTTAAGAGAGGTAGGGCGCATCAAGGCCTATCTGGGAAAACCTCCACCTCAAAACCGCAGCCATATAACAACTTCATCCATCCATAACTTCACGCCAAATCCCTTGCGGGGTAGGCAGAGGGGACCGAGCGCCACACACTTAATCCTCACAAACCTCACTCGCTTCTTTAACATCAATTGCTTTCCTTATGCACGCTAGCCGGTTTCTAAGGCTCCTGACATCACCTTTTGATAAAACATTATCAATTTGGTCACGGTTGGTAAGTCTTGGTCTTCCTCGGCTCCTATACCCTTCTACTTTCGCGTTGTATATCTTTTCGAAGTTCTTTCTTCCTGCATACTTTCCACATGTCCGAACCAACGGAGCATGCCTCTTCTTATTTGAACACCGACACTCTTTCAGACCCGCTCTGTTCCTAACATCATTGCGTATACGGTCTACAAGCGTTGCGACACAATTTTTGCGCAATGCAAATAACAACTCCCTAGAGCGTTATTGTGCTCCTGCGTATCAGTGAGTGATCACCAGTAAGCTCCTAAGGAGTTGCTGTGTTAGCAGCAAAGGTGGCATCACACGAGTGATACTTAATGTATTGCAAGCGGTTAAAAGCTACGGTGACTGCTTTACATCAGGTGGGCCGTATGCTTGTACGCCTCCCGACGTTTTAGGAGTGGTTACCGTAGCCTAAAAACACTTACAATATAGGAAGCATCTCTTGAGGATTGTCACCCTTACGCTAACACAGCAACACTCTAGGTTACCTCATTTACTAGTAGAAATGAACATGTCTGTTTGTTTAAGTGTTTTTAAGAGAGGCAGAGTGCATGAAAGTAGCTCCTTTAAGAAAGTACCTCCAAATAACAACTAGCTGGAGGTTTGTTGTAGTCCTGCGAGTGAGTAAGGTTACCAGTAAATTCGGAAGCAGATTCCGTGTCACTAGCCGAGGTGGCATCGTGCGAGCGATACTAAATGCATTGCAGGCGTTCATACGCTACTATAACAGAAAACCGCAGCCAAATAACAACCACCTAGAGGGTTGTTGTATTCCTGCGTGTGAGTGAGGTCTCCAGTAAGCTGCTAAGGAGTTGCTGTGTTAGCAACAGAGGTGGCATCGCGTTAGTAATACTTAATGTATTGCGAGCATTTATAGGCTACGGTAACCGCATTACATTAGGTGGACAGTATGCATGTATGCCTCCCGAAGGTGATTAAAAAACATAATTCAGGGAGTTGTTATTTGGCTGGGGTTTTCAATGATGTGGAGGTATTGAGCAGGGATACAGTCATTCACTCTCGTAAAAGAACTACTCCTATTGACTCCTTCATGTCCTTCGAAGAATTTCGTAGAGCATACCCTTAAAAACCAAGAATACTCACTGGGAACTTTGCGGAGTGTGTGTGCAGCGCTGCAGGGGCGGGCGGTGCGGGCGCGCCGGGCAGCGCAGCCTCGGGCGCCGGCGGCATCCTGTACGGAGGGACCGGCTCTAGCGCACCTGCAAAAAAGGCTGCGGTTATGTGGCTGCAGGTAGCAAAAACGACAATCGGTGGCGCAGGTTCAATTCCCACACAAGATAAACATTTGTATGCATGAACATGTTTGTTTTGTCTAAGTCTGGGTGTTTTTAAGAGAGGTAAAGCGCATCAAAGCGACCCGTCTTGGGAAGTACTTCCATCTCACAGAAAACAGCAGTCAAATAATAATTCCCTGGAGGGTTGTTATATTCCTGCGAGTGAGTAAGATCAGCAGTACGCTTCTAAGGTATTCTCTTGTTTATAAACAAAAACGTCTAACGTTTCCTAATCCATTAGGATCGCTACCTAAGCCTTAGCCTAAGATTTGGCGAAGATACTGATTTTGACATGGAGCGACTGCCGTTGGACCTCCACAACCCAGAGGGAATGTCAGATATTTCTTAGGTTAGGGCACACGTCATTCGAAATATAATTCATTGGACGTGCGGGCTTCCTCATATATCCGAGAATCGTGTTCTCGGATTTATATGTATATTTGTATACAAGTACATACTTATATACAGGTACATGTTAAGATTCGAACAAGGGACCAGTTGGCCAATAGGCCGTTACTTTAACCACTGGACTGTCACAGCGACATCAAAATCTTGTAGAGAACCATTAAAAAAAGCAGAGCAAATTAATGTTTTGAAAAAGTGGCGACCTCTATATAGAATAGACGCATGTCTCTTTCTGTGAGTTTTTCTTTTTTTTCCCCATACATACGTACGTAGGAAGAAAAACTCATGAGTGTATAATTGTCTCAAAGATTGAGCCCAGTGAAACTTTTATATAAAGTTTTCTATAATTTCCCTGAGGCCGGCGTCCTATTAAGCTGCTATTTCTCAGAGTTATGGGATGGTACAGGTGTCGAGAGATTTGACATTACATTTTAATTAGGCGGATATCTGATCTTGTCTCATACGCGCAGTTGGCAGAGATTGTTTACTTTCTTTCATGAAAGTTGTTCAGGCCATAAATGTTACGCAGGCAACTAATTAATTACTTATTAGTCACCAGTTCAGTTACTTATGAAGACATTATTGAACTATCAAATATTTAATTCGCCTCTGACTTTCATGAACCTATTGACAAATAAAGAATAACAGTTTTGTCGTTTTTTTTAGGATTTTAGATTATTGTTAACACAAACATTTATCGTGGTTTGTTTGGTATTACTATATTTGTCTCCATATTATATTATATATTTATATATGTATATATACGTGATTTATATGTAATTTGATCTAAATCCAATCTAATCTGATTGGTTCATGCGAACAAGTGCGGCATGCACCCACCCACTACCGTTAGTAGATGCATGCCGCTGCCCTGGCGGCTCCGGTCGTCTCCGCGACACGTATTCCGCCTCTCCACAAGGCATCCTCAGGCGCTGTAGATGTTAGTCGTTAGAATAACATGCTACGATGTGGTTCATGTTTCGAATGGCGGACACTCGCAGAGATAACCGCATCAGCTGAGGCAGAGACGACCGGAGCAGCCATGGCAGCGGCGGAATGCATCTACTAACGGCAGTGGGTGGGTGCCGGCCAGGACTAGTTCGCATGAACTAATCATTTTTTGAAATATAATCTTGTTTTATCTTATTAAATTTTATTATTAAGATCTCAATCGTAAGTTACTATTTTACTTTTTTTAATGTGTTAGTATTTCGCAAATTACCATTGGCGAAGAAGAAATGCTGAAAGAAACATGATCTTTTCAAATTGTCAATTAGATATTACAAAAACATAATGTTAGCATATTGGTATAATAATGACATCAGATGGTAAAATTTAAGTTTATTATAAAAAGTTTGTCGGTACAGAATTATTTCTAGACTTCTTTATCAATTACATATTTATCAATTCTATAACAAGACTTTTTACAGAAAGTATTTTTGATGCGTGTTTGTTGACATATAGTTAGGACTGTTTATTTTATTATTGTAGAATCGAATACAATTTACAACGAAAGATCTACTAGTCCTAGCCAGCCGATGTACCGGCATACACAACTTATTCTTACATCTAAGTTATTCGCTGATGTTTGAAAACGACTTTAATTTATTACGGACATACATTATGTTTTCATAAATATATTGAGAAGTAACAGCGAGGATATTTATTTCTTTAACCTGATGCTTATTTGCCACTTTAGTGCTGTTTTTATTGCTACATACATTAATAAAATAAAAATTGGAACAATATTTTTTTCATTATTAAATTAAAACGCGTCAGACTTTCCTTTGTACCATACAACGGTGATGCCATGAAGAAGATATTTGCCCATTTCCTGCAATTACGTATAAGTAACACTATCCTTTATTTCGTCCGCATAGAGTTCAGAATACATTATGATAGGAAAATATACGTATTACTGGAGTATTAAACCGCAAGACAAGTTAAGTAAATTACTGTACCGTTCTCTAAACAGCGGGCGTTAAGTTTTTATGATAACTTGTAATTATGTCATTGAAGTTCCCAGAATCTATTTATGTATAACTTCACGCTAAATCTTTTGCAGGGTAGGCAGAGATAACCGAGCGACTCGCATGATTCGGTCCTTCCACACTCGCTTCTTTAACATTCATAGCTTTTCTCATGAACGCTCGCCGATTTCTAGGAACCCTGACATTACCTACTTGTAATACATTAAGTATCATTCGCATGTACTACTTCCCCAGACGGGCTGCTTTGATGCACCCTACTTCTCTTAAAACCACCCAAACCAAGACAAACAGACATGTTCATGCGCACAAATTACGTGCTGTGTGAAGTCAAAGTCAAAGTCAAAATCTTTTTATTCCGTAAAAATGGCTACATTTGTTTGGAATCGTCACAATTTTTTTCCCTAACGTGCAGTTCATGACTAGGTGAGCACTGATAAAAATACTGCCAAAAAAACTCAGGCATCCCTCTTTTGGTGTCCAAACAAATTTACATAATTTATTAATTACATTATAATTGGATCGACTCACTCCCAGGCATTTTTATCATTAATATAGTCAGATACTTTATAATATGCCCTGCTACACAATTTGGCTTTAATGGTAGTTTTAAATTTGTTTATTGACAATTCTCTTATATTGCTGGGAAGTTTGTTATAGAACCGTATACATTGCCCCATAAAAGAATTACTTATTTTGTGGAGACGGCTTGGATGTAACACTAGATTATGCTTATATCTAGTATTTATGTTATGAGTATCACTCTTTTTACAAAATGAGTCTATCTGTGGGAATCAAACCCACGAGCGTCAGTAACGAAGTCACACTATTAACCACTGCACCACCGAGCGTGAAACCTACTATAACCTACCGATAAAACACGATCAATTCTCATAATCTATTTTAGTTTTTAGTTCTTTTTACACGCGTCGGGAGGCAGACAACATTGCGGTCTACATAATTACCAATGTGGTTAGCCTACGAACGCTTGCCGGGTGCCATAACCGCTGCTAACATAGCACCTCCACAGTAACTTACTGGTAACCACATTCATTCACGACAGTTCTTCAGGAAGTTGTTATGTTGTAGCGGTTTCAGGGAGGCACTTCTCTAGTACTTAGATGCGCTCGTTCCCTCCTTTGTGAGAGCCTCGTTCATTGATTAGTAGGGGTAAAACCCAAAATAATACGTATATTTTGATTTTTTACTGTATTCAGATACATATTGATCTTCTGCCTGGCGTTATCCAGTTTCCTAATTCATTTGGATTTGCGGGATGCGCTGCCTAAGCCAAAAGATTTGTCGGAGATACTGATTTTCGTTTGGAGCGACTGGCGCCTGTCCAGAATCTGCCTGTTTGTCAATCGAGAAGAAAAAGACCTTACTTAGGTTGAGGTAGGTGACACGTCTTCCTAAGTATATTTTCTGGACGTGCGGCTTTCCTCATGATGTGTTTCATGAGGCAAGTGATAATTACAAATATGTACATATATTCGAAAACACTAATTAAGAGTTACATACCCTCATCAGGATTCGAACCACAACTAGCCGGTTAATAGAATTTTTATACACTACAGCTTGATAAAGATAAAAATTCTTTATTTGCAATTGGGCCCTCGCGGGCACTTAGATACGTCTTACAGTTTTTGAAATATCTCTAGATAAATAATAGATCTTATTGTATCTTATTTAATTCTCTTTTTACTTTTTTTATCTACTAGCATTTCGGAAATGACCATTGGCTAAGAAGAAATGTCGAAAGAAACTTGCCAATATAGGCCTCTTTTAAAATTGACAATTAGATATTACAAAAACAAAAAATACATAAGCATATTGGTACAATAATGATATCAAATCGTAAAATTATAGATTATTAAGGACAGATAGTTTGTGCTGAATTATTTCTAGACATCTTTGTCAGTTACATATTCTTCAATTCTATAATAAGCCCTTACAGAGAGTATATTTAATGTGCTTTTTGAATGCATTGTCAGGAAAGGACAGAATTGTTTCAGGCAACTTATTATAAAATCGAATACAATTTACAAGAAAAGATCTACCAGTCCTAGCCAGCCGATGTACCGGCATACACAACTTATTTCTACTTATAAGTTTCTGACTGAAGTTTGAAAACGACTTTAATTTTTTACGGGCATACATTATGTTTTCATAAATATATTGAGAAGTAACAGTGAGGATATTTATTTCTTTGAACAGTTTCTCACTCAACAAGTTCTCAGTTCTCAATAGTTTCCCAGTTCTTGATCATGGGCTTTCATTATAGCGTAAGAAAACGTTATATAAACTTAGTTTTTGGGCATACTCTAACAAGCAGTCTGTCAGGGAAAGTATCTCCATCATATACGGCCACAGTTTTCTTCTTCTTAGCGGTGTCCCGTTTCCTAATCCATTAGTATTGGCGAGGTCCGCCACCTAAGCCTAAGGATTTAACGTATATACTGATTTTTACATGGTGTGACTGCGGTCAGACCTCCACAACCCAGAGGGAAACCCAGACCTATCTTAGGTAAGGGTCACGCGTCTATCGAAATATAATTTCTTCGACATGTGGGTTTCCACACGATGTTTTCCTTCACCGCCGAGTAAGTGATAATTTCAAATCTATACAGATAAATAAAATTAGAGTGTCTGTTTGTAATATTAAAATAACTGCTTTAAAACCGCAAAAATCCTTTTGAATGTATTTCCAAATATCTGTATTATGCAAATAAAGCGTATTATATCTATCTTTATAATAAATGCATATGGATGTGTACACGGTACATATACCAAAATGAATATTTTTCAATTTTTGTCTGTGTGTCTGTTTGTTCCGGCTAATCTCTGAAACGGCTGGACCGATTTTGACGGGACTGTCACTGGCAGATAGCTAATGTAATAAGGAGTAACTTAGGCCACTTTTATTTTAGACATTTTATTTATTTTTATTAATATAAATAAATAATAAAAAATAACTATTCCGTGCGTACGAGGTCGCGGGCACATCTAGTATGTACATAAATCCGAAAATATACAGCCACTGTAAAATGAGAAGTTCCTTAAGTGCCCTTCTATACAGTGAGTGAAGGCAACAGTTTTTTTTTTATATAATGTCGGGAGGCATACAAGCATACGGCCCACCTGATGTAAATCAGTTACCGTGGCCTATTAACGCTTGTAATTACCGTAATCTGTGAACGTCTCGATAACTTAGCCTATGAATTTTCCGCTCGCACATTGCTACACCTGTTGCTCATTCAACAAACCCTCCGCAGCTTACTGTTATTTATATATTGACTTATTTTGACGAGCTCGGTGGCTCAGTGGTGAATGACGTGACTTTGACACCAACGCTCGTGGATTCGATTCCCACAAAGGGCAAACATTTGTGTACGTGAACATGTCTGTTTGTTTTGGTCTGGGCGTTTTTAAGAGAGGTAGGGTGCATCAAAGCAGCCCGTCTGGGGAAGTATCTACAAGAAGTGTTAGCAGAAAAGGTTGAGTTGGCATCGCGCGAGTAATACTTAATGAAGCAAGCGTTTATAGGCTATGGTAACCGCTTTACATCGAGTGGGCCTTATATGCCTGCCAACGTAGTATAAAAAAGCATCGTTGCTGGAAAGCTAGCATTTATATTTTAGAATAATACCAATTCTGTTTTCTTTTTCTATTTGCTGTCTTCCCTGCCAACGTAGCGCTTCATCAAGACCTCTCGAAAAATTACTTCCACCTGCGTAACTGCAGGCTGTACTGTCTGAACCAACCGATTAGCCATCTATATAGAAGAACCGCAGTAGAAACAAACGTAAATAATGCCCGGATGGGGGAATAAGGATTGAGGAGTTCACAGCACCATTGCTTTCGCGAAATGGTTACCTCCAAATTACCACCAAGAGACCGGCATCTCTACTACATGACCTGTTCTACTAAATCTCTCTGGGCAGCTGGTATCTGTTCTCACAGTTTCACAACTGGTTCTCTCAATCAAAAAACTCACAATGGAATTAGCATATAATGCTGCATCAGTCAACGATAACGATTGACACGTTGTCGAGCTGACTTCCCTTGACACGTCGTGTCAGTGGCCATCAAGGATTCTGATTAATAGATAGATGTATTACATCGGCTGATAAGTTCTTTGACTGACACACATTTTGTGTTTTCAAAACAATGAAAGACAGAAATTTCGTGTCATACAGAAGACCACAGTCATAACTAGTCAAAAAGTCGCAATTATATGTTTTCTGCGAGTGACTGATACATCCACAACTCACATGGAAAACCAGACTTTTCTTAGGTTACGTGCTCTTGAAATATGATCTCTTGGACACGTTAGTTTACTCACGATGTTTTATTTCACCGTCGAGCAATACATATTATCTATCAGTCTATTGTGATACCATTTGATATATCAAATGAAATATACTTTTTATATTGTGTTTAATATATATATTTATACATATATATGTGTATTAGATGCAATATAAAAACAGAGACTACAATTTGCAATTTTTTTTTAATTTGATTATTTACCAATTAAGTCTCAAGTACGTTTCATGCGGCTTCCATCTATATAGTTATACATCTTTGGTAACAACTTGCATACAAAACAATAATTTCACAAGGTTGTGCAATGTACATCCGACATAATCAATTTTATGATTATAAGATGTTACATAATCGATATATATCGAATGAAAAATAATTTACGAGCTGTATAGTTCCGTTATTGTATAATGATTGCAGAATATAATCAACCGACGAAAAGAAAAGTTTTAATGTACAATGCGTTTCTTTTTAGGGTTCCTTACCTCTAATATCTATTTCTAATGTTTATATTCGTATGAAGGTGTATAAAGTTTATAACACAGCTGTAATGCCTGTAATAGCTTTGTATCGCTCAAAACTGAATTTCGAAAACGTGCGAGAGATTTTTTTTTACAACGTCGGGAGTCATACAAGCATACGATCCGCCTGATGTTAAGTAGTTAACGTAGCTATGAGAGCTTATTATACAAGCAGTATCACTCGCGTGTTACCACCCCTGCTGCCAATACAATTCCTTAGGAGCTTACTGGTAACTTCACTCACTCGCAGGAACACAAAAACCCTCTACGGAGTTGTTATTTGACTACGATTTTCTGTGAGGTGGAGTCACTTAGTGAAGAGAAGCGTTCATTCATGAATTGTGTTTTTCAGCCATTTGTCGTACTCGATAGTACGGAACCCTTCGCTTGCGACTCCGACTCGTATAACGCCGGATTACGTATTTTTTTATTCATCAAGTGATAATTCACTTCACTTCTCGCTTGTAGCTACAAACATGCTGCCTAATCATGCTGAGATTGCAATTTTTTTGCGTCGTAAACAAGCAAACAACTCGCCTCATGTGTAATAAATACTGTAACCGTATCCTCACATTGGTTAGTAGGGTCGAATCATCGATATAGGCGCTAAAACACTATGTTTTGGTGAGGTACTTTAAGAAAGGTATGGCGCATCAAAGCAGTCCGTCTGGGGAAGCACCTCCATATCACAGAAAACCGCAGTCAAACAACAACTTCCTAGTGGGTTGTTGTGTTCCTACGTGTGCGTGAGGTCACCAGTAGGCTCTTAAGGAGTTGCTGTTACCAGCAGAAGTGGCATCGCGCGAGTTATACTCAATGTATTACAAGCGTTCACAGGCTACGGTAACCGTTTTCCATCAGGTGGGCCGTATACTTCTATCCTGCCCGACGTCGTATAAAAAAATAGTTTTGAGTCAGATCCTTTCAAACGAGATCAAGTGGTTTATTGGTATCGATGTGGCTCACTAGTGTCTTTACAAATAGGTATGTTAAAGGACACGTGTTCGAATCGATCGATTAATCACTGCTGCAATGTCTGATGGTCATGATCGTCGACCGACATGCTCCAGCGGACAGCTACCTGGCTCAGTACGCGGGTCGAATGGTGCCTCTCGTACAAGGTGTGGAGGACAACCTGTGTGCAAGTATGACCCTTTTTATCTGTCTGTCCGTCTGTCAAGACCCTTTTTCTCAGGGAGGGGTGGAGCTACCAAGCTGAAATTGACATCAAGTACTCAGATCTGCAATCCGTCCGAGCAGTGAAAAAAATCAATCTTCTAAGTCAACGCAATCAAAAGATACGGCTGTTTATATCTCGTTTATGCACGCTTGCTCTCTGCTGCTAGCACAGCAAGTCGTTACTAGCTCACTGGTAACTTCACTCACACGTGGGAATACAAATACCCACAAGGAACTGCGATTTTCTGTGAGGTGGATGTACATCCCCGTCGGGTTGCTTTCATGTGCCTTACCTCTCTTGAAAAACATCTAGACCAAGACATACAAAACGTGTTCCCGCACATGTCATGTAAAATTAAAGGAACATTTCTGGTCAGTAATATATTATTATCTTGTAGCTTTGTTTTAGGAAATTTCACTTTGAGTTTCTTAAAAAGGTTCCATGGTCGCAGCGTGTGAGTGAATAAGTTCCTAAGGAGTATCTGCGTTCGCGGCAGAGGTACCGTACCTATGCTTGTATGTCTCCCGACGTTGTATAAAAAATACTTTCCTGCTCTGTGCCTGCCAGCCAGCAAACCCGACTCTGGCGAAAGAGTGTATACGAGTAGATAAAAAGATAAAAAGATAAAAATTCTTTATTTGCCATTGGGCCCTCGCGGGCACTTAGACACGTCTTACAGTTTTTGAAATATAATCTTATTGTATCTTATTTAATTCTCTTTTTACTTTTTCCTTTTTTTATCTACTAGCATTTCGGAAATGACCATTGGCTAAGAAGAAATGCCGAAAGAAACTTGCCAATATAGGTCTCTTTTAAAATTGTCAATATCTATAACAATCATAATATCTAATTACAAAAACAAAAAAATCATAAGCATATTGGTACAATAATGTTATCAAATGGTAAAATTAAAGATTATTAAGAACAGGTAGTCTGTGCTGAATTATTTCCAGACATCTTTGTCAGTTATATATTCATCAATTCTATAATAAGCCCTTCTACAGAGAGTATTTTTAATGTACTTTTTGAATACATTGTCAGGAAAGGACAGAACTGTTTCTGGCAACTTATTATAAAATCGAATACAATTTACAAGAAAAGATCTACCAGTCCTAGCAAGCCGATGTACCGGCATACACAACTTATTTCTACTTCTAAGTTTTTCACTGAAGTTTGAAAACGACTTTAAATTTTTACGGGCATACATTATGTTTTCATAAATATATTGAGAAGTAACAGTAAGGATATTTATTTCTTTGAACAGTTCCCTGAGGGATTCTCTGGAGCCCATGTTATAAATAGAGCGAATGGCTCTTTTTTGTAAGATAAAAATTGTCTCAATGTCAGCCGCCGTTCCCCACAACAGTATACCATACGACATAATGCTGTGAAAATAGCTGAAGTAGACTAAGCGCGCAGTAGCCACATCCGTCAATTGCCTGATTCTCCTAACTGCATATGCAGCAGAGCTGAGCTTACCGGCTAGTTTATTTATGTGGGGGCCCCATTGTAATTTGGAGTCTACTGTAATTCCAAGAAACACAGTGTTATTAACATATTCTAATTTATTATTCCCAATGAGAACTTCTGTATTGGCAGAACTCACATTTGGAAGACTAAATTTGATGCATTTGGTTTTAGCTGAGTTTAGCAACAGATTATTACATGTGAACCAGTTTAAAATAGATAGGAAAGGCAACTTTCTTTCAACAGAGCATTGTTTGCTAATTGACAGTTGACAAGTACCTCCACCTCACAGTAAACCGCAGCCAAACGACAACTCCCTAGAGGGTTGCTGTGTTCCTGCGTGTGAGTGAGGTCACCAGTAAGCTCCTAAGGAGTTGCCGTGTTAGCAGCAGAGGTGGCATCACGCGAGTACTTAATATGTCGCAAGCGTTCATAGCTACGGTAATCGCTTTACATTAGGTGGGCCGTATGCTTGTATGCTTCCCGATGTTCTAACTAATCTCATTTTCACGCATATCAATGGATACTTCAAATGTTATAAGTTCACCAGGTATACACGTTCACCTCGGTCGCACATGGCTGGTCTCTAGAAAACCAAACACTACAAGATAAGGGGGGCCACTTTGCTTCATTGTTTTCAATCACAACGATAAACCAGTAAGGTTGGATTTCGAATGTTAGCAAGTGGAATGGCGGTAGAATTCTGTAGTAACAGGTGTGTTTGAACCCCAGTTTTTTTGTTCACCGTGCATCAGTTTGTTTTATATATTTAACTATTTCGAGTATATACTATATAGAGGTTAACTAAACTTGTGTGTCAGGTAAACATTAGGATTAGCGGGATCGGCTACGTAACCCTAAATATTTGGTGAAGATACTGATTTTTATTTGGAGCGACTGTCGTCAGATCGCAACAACCCAGACGAAAAATTAGACCTTTCTTTGGTTAGGTTAGGACGTGCGGATTTGCTCGCCTTGTCTTTCACCGCCAAGCAAGCGATAATTACATATATACATATATATATATATATATATATATATATATACATTCGATAACACGAAACTAGTGGTACATGGCAGGTTTTGAACCGGAGAGCAATTTTAAGAGAGGTAGGGCGCATCAAAGTAACCAGAGGGAGACTTTGTACAAAAGTCGTCTGCATGGGTATTTATATAGCTGTGTTCCGGTTTGAAGGGTGAGATATGGCAGAGAAATTACTGGGTACTGCGACTGAACATATTTAGGTCACAAGATTGGTACCGCGCGAGTGACATCCCTTAGTGTTGCGAGCGTCAGTAGGCTGCGGTGACCGCTTACCATCTAATGCGGGCCGCATGCTTGTTTGCCAATCTAGTTGAATAAACAAAAAGAAATCAAAGCCGCCCGTCTGGGGAAGTACCAGCACCTCACAGAAAACCGCAGCCAAATAACAACTCCGTAGAAGGTTGTTGTGTTTCTGCGTGTGAGCGAGGTCACCAGTAAGCTCCTAAGGAGTTGCTATCACTCGCGCGCTGCCAATCTTGTGACATAAGGCTGTTTCGTCACAGTACCCAGTAATTTCTCTGCCATATCTCACCCTTCAAATCTGAACACAGCTATGTAAATATATCTGCTTGACGGTAGAAATAGGTGAGTCAGAGGTACCCAGAGGCGCAGACGACGTTTGTACAAAGTTGCCCTCTGGTAAAATCTACGATAAGTATGCCTTCTGTAAAGATATAGGCAAGACTTCAAAGTATACATTTTTCTTATTATAATTTGATAAATAATCAAGACTATAATGTCGTACCACTTATAAGAACACTTATTAAATAAAATAAGAATTTTTTTGGCCAGCCGTATGTAGTCGCACGTTATTAGAATATAATGAAATAATGTTACAAGATACGTAACATTTAAGTAGGTATAGGCCATAAGTTTGCTGGTTTTATTATTAGTTTATAATAAAAGTTTATTGAATTGTCGACTCTTGTACTTGTAATACATTAAATATCACTCGTGCGATGCCACCTCTGCTGCTAACACAGGTACTCCTTACGAGCTTGCTAGTGGCCTCACTCACTCGGAACACAACAACTCTCAAGGTAGTTTTTATTTGGCTACGGTTTTCTGTGAGGTGGAGGTACTTCCCCAGAGGCCAGATGGACTGCTTTGATGCGCGGTAGTGCGCACCTCCTTAAAAACACCCATACCAACACAAACAGACGTGTCCATGCACACAGATGTTTACCCCGTGTGGGAATCGAACCCACGAGCGCTGTTTCTACGTGATTTGGCTCCAAAAAGAACAATGAGTCACTCACGACCCCATCTTTCTCGTTACGTTAGAAAGATGTATGACTTAAATGGATATAATAAGCTTATATTAAAAACACGGAAATATCCCGTTGTCATTTCAAAACATGATTTATACCGACAGAAATTATGTAAAGTGATTTATATGATATGTTCTTGAGGAAGAGTGCAACATATTAATATGCAAGTATATTAGTCAATACTGTTTAGATTAAAATAAGGTGATACGTTATACTAAATTAACGGAAATGTCTAAAGTTGTCTAATTTGTAAACAACATTGAAAACTTCTTCAGCATCGTTGTGATTTGAAATTCGATGAAACGAAAAAGCGACAGTAAAATGTGACAACCACATACATCTATAGAATTTAACGTGCGAGAGAATGAGATAGATGGCATTATACAGTGTTTATTACAGGATTCAAGCGTTGTATATCTATGTATCAGTCTTGAAGTTCACCTTTATTGAAAGTTTTACTTCTATCGCGTATGAACTGCATACAATTTTTTTATACAACGTCGGGAAATGTACAAACACCCTGCCCACCAAATAATTGCAGTACAAAGGGTTACAGCTCGGCTGTTGCCACCCTCGCTGTTAATGCAGCAACTCATAAGGAGGTTTCCGGTTTTAATTGCATTTGCAAGATCTATATAGCCTATTGATCTTTAGTATCGCTTTTATTAAACACAATTCTCTGTAAACCTCCCATAACCTTGCTTTGAATTCTCTAATTGGTGTGTAACAGTGTTGACCTGCTCACCATGGTGTACGGAGGTCACTCAATGACCGTCCACCGTTACATGACGAAGCGGAGCGGCGACCGCTATTTGGGAGACAAAAACTAAATGGGCTACTTACTGCATGACACCTACATTACGTACTTGGGTAGCGAACAAGTTGCGAGAATTTGGCATTTAGAGAAATTGATATTGTGTAAATTTGGCTTTATGATTTGAGACGGAGCAGTCTAATGTGTTCAGTCCAGATGATCACTGGATCAGAACTTTTTTCAGATTTCATAAATTATGGCAATAAATGCGAAAAATTATGGTTTCATTGGCTATTGACTGATTAAAAAGAAGTCCACAAATGACTGATGCTGAAAATGCACAATTCTACGAATCTCTCTATGAATCCTAGGCTTAATATAAAAGGAAATATAGTCCAATGAAAAGAAGATACGGTGAATTTTGTATACAACGTCGGGAGACATATAAGCATACGGACCACGTAATCTAATCCTATGAACTTCTTCAAAGATAACTTTGAAGAATCATCCTACAGCTAAATGAATAGACGCTGCCGTGGCATTACTATGCACTTTTCCAATTGATGTTACCGTTAATTAAAGACTATTCTATTACATTGCTGCATCATTTAATTACATAGGTACATACGTCGTGATACTGAATTAGTTACCGATCTAGGCAAGGATGACTTGATTGTTGGGCAAATCCTGTAACTTAGGTTACAGGATTTCTTAAGTCAATGTCTTTGGGAACATCTGCACGCATTATTCAAGAAATGAGACGACTATTTTCTACATATTTTTTTTTTATACTACGTCGGGAGGCATGCAAGCATACGGCCCACCTGATGTAAAGCGGGTACCGTAGCTTGTGATATATTAATTATCACTATTGCGATGCCTCCTCTGCTGCTTACACAGCAACTCCTTTGGAGCTTACTGGTGACCTCACTCACACGCAGGAACACAACAACCCTCTAGGGAGTTGTTATTAGGCTGCGTTGTTTTCTGTGTGTGGAGATACTTTCCCAGACGGGCTGCTTCGATTCGCCCTACCTCTCTTAAAACATCCAGACCAACACAAACAGACATGTTCATGCACACAAATGTTTGCCTTGTGTGGGAATCGAACCCACGAGCGTTGGTGTCAAAGTCGCGTCGTTCACGACTGAGCCACCGAGCTCGTCCAAATTGTTTAGAGTACCGGAAAATTAATTAGTCTTGTCTAGAATATTTGAGGTGCAGCCTTAGCGGAAAATATTACCTGTAATAGCATAGTAGGTAAATAACTAACATATTAACAGACTGGTCCCTTGATCGAGTCCTAGTGTATCACTAAATTCGTGTTTTCGAATTTATGTACATACTAGCTGCTGCCGGCGGCTCCGCCCGCGTGGTGTCAAATAACGTAGCCTATGTGTTAATCCAGATCATAATCTATCTACGTGCCAAATTTCATTCAAATCCGTTCAGCCGTTTAAGCGTGAAGAACAACAAACATCCATCCATACATATAAACTTTCGCATTTACAATATTAGTAGGTAGTTGTAATTATCACTTGGTCAGCGGTCAAGGTAAGCATCGTGAGGAAATTACCACGTCCGAGGAATTGCCGTGTGACCTAACCTAAGATCTGGTTTTCCCTCTGGGTTGTGGAAGTCCGACAGCAGTAGCTCCAGCGGACCACATCAATCAGAATGGATTAGGAAACGGAATACGCAGGGAAGAAGCACTTCCATAAATGAAAATTAAGAATTAATATAAATTTTGACGAGCTCCGTGCCTCAGTCGTGAATGATACAACTTTTACACCAATACTCGTGGGTTCGATTCCCACACAATGCAAACGTTTGCGTGCGTGAACATGTCTGTTTGTCTTGGTCTGGATGTTTTAAGAGAGGTAGGGCGCCACCAGTAAGCTCCCAAGGAGTAGTTGTGTAAGCAGCAGAGGAGGCATGGCGCGAGTGATACTTAATATATCGAAAGCGTTAATAGGCTACGGTACCTGCTTTACATGAGGTGGACCATAAACTTGTATGCCTTCCGATGTTGTATAAAAAAAACTAAACTTTACAGAATGTTATACAAGAAGAGCAGAAACTTGTGACTAAGTTTTTTTTTTTTTTATATTAGTTCAGCATAGTGGCTCCTCTTTGCCTGATGGTAAGCGAAAGAGGAGCCCAAATCGCAACTACAACTGACAAAATACTACACCGTATCCTGTCAGTTGACGCTGCCATGCTGACCCGCAAGCCCGCACGTGTGGTTCTAAGTATAATAAATAGTATATATTAGAAATAAATTCAACAATGCATATGATTTCTGATTAGAATAACCATTCAAATCGGATATGACATGCATTATAATAAATTATGCAACGTACGGTGTTTTAACTACACTTATAACGCGACATGAGAAAACATGTATCTAATATCAAAGTAATGCTAATTGGATCTCTTCATTTTAACGTGGTATGTAACAATCTTGCAGATTCACGACATGCCTGTATGTACCTATATATGTTTAGCATATAACGGATATTTGTTAATGCTTCGATGCGTAAAGCAGACAAGTTGACATTTTGATGTCGAATTAGCTTGGAGGAAACGCGAGGTCAATGGATTTTCTTTGGAAGCAAATCACAAAGACACTCATGCATGAAAATCTTCATAGCAAAAAGGAATTATTATTATCAAAACTAAGCAACCGCGACATTGTCACGACTGGTACCTAATTCATATTGCAGACTTTATGTACAACTATCTCTGAACGAAACCGGTCCAGTTTTCGAAAATTTACATAAGATCGAACACTTTTTAAAAAGTCTTTTGATTTGATCGACATGTTACATTACAAGACATGTCCACATTTGTATCTTTGAAAAGCAACAACACATTTCTTGTTCACTTCATCTATGGAATTTTGCTTATGAAGTTATGGCAAACATAAAACTTATATAACTTTATCAATATGCAAAAACATGTTTTTCTCAATCACCAGTTGCATTTTGTCACGCAACGTAACACCGCTAAAGAGTCAAGTGCTAAATAAATACATGAAGAATAGAGCAAGGACGTACGTACCGGATCCGAGGTGCACAATGAACCAGTTGATGAAATAACGGTTATGGACACAATACTCCAGTCATCGGCATCTTAAGATACACGAGCTTTCGACTTTCGCCCATTCACACGACACAAGAATTAAGACATCAAACGGATATTGTGAGAAACTTATAGTAAAAACTCAAAAAGTTTGGCCAAAATATTCACACGTGAACGCGACAATAGCAATAAAAAGGTTTACACACAAGAATGAACTTTGGAAGCGTTCAAAAAGGAATGAATTTGAATTTGACAACAGAACAAGACATTCACCTCTTGACGAAGCGGCGCGCGCACTGGCAGCCGGGCGGCTTGCGGCAGAACCCGTTTCGTAGAAAAAAACACCTCTTCCCGCGTCCACCGCCGACGCGCCGACGACCCCTTGCATATTTCCCTGGTTGCTATTTATCATTGCTCCCGTATTATCCACGGGGACCTGCGCTGGTATTTCTTGTAGCTTCTCTGGGACTAGTTGTGTGTCGCCAAGTTGATTGTCCGCTCGGCGTACGTCGTCGGCCTTCGAAGCGACGGCCATATTTGTAATAGGCAGGTTTTGGCGCGAAACGTCCAACTTGTTGCGATTTAGTTGATTTGATAGGACAGTATTTACAACTTGCGGTGCTCTGCTATGATTTCTCGCCATTACCACTGGTATTCTGCCGTATACTGGTTTGTTGTTACTGTATTTTTGCGTTGTATCAATGATGCGTGGTTCCGGTACAGGCTGAGAATTTGCGAAGACATTTACTTTCAAAATCTCGTTTGCTTGTTGAAATAACTTCTTTTGAATATGTTCTATTTCGCCTTTGGAGGCTCGTGAGTTTTCTGATAGCTCAGCAATGAGTTGATTAACGCTGAATCCTGCCATTTTGTCTTGTACTGGCTCATTTGATGTCGAAGGGTTGTTTAGTTCAGGGACGAGTATAGAGACATGTTGGTTATCAGGTTTCTTAATTATTTTGACTTTCATGTCTTTGTCGGGTGGAGTGACAACTATTGCGGGTAATTGCTCGCAAGGAGCGCTAATGGTGCAGGTTTCCTTACTTTTACCTCGCTTCACTTTCCTCACAGTCCTGCTTGCCATTACATTGTTACAGCTGGCTTAATGATGATTGCGTCCGTTTATGTGGCCCTTACGTGCATTCTATGTTTCCACTTTTAACTCATTTGCTATAAAAATTACAATCGGTCGGCAAAACGTTTAAAAGAGAGAACTTGGGCCTTAATTGAAGAAATGTTGTGAGCAGGCTTAACTTTATTTTTAGTGGCTTTTACAGATTTATTTGAAGGTGTAAATGTTGTATTTAGTTGTTATGGCTATGGCGAACGTGGTAATCTAAATTAATTCATTTCGTTATTTATTCCCCTGTGTTTAATTGTCTGATTTTCAAATCGGATCTTCCTCGGAATTATTTAGAAAACACAAATTAAATTTCCCTTATAGCTCGTCGTACACTCATGGAGAATATATAATCCTACTTGATTTCTTCTGATTAAATTAATTTGAATTTTGATTCCTTGAAATTATAATTGCTGCTGTTTATCCCGGCTAAACGGGAGATGCAACCGTAGGGGAGGTGGTTGTAATTAACATTGTAAATAACAAATGAAAAACAATGTTTATTTTAATTATTTTATTCTCGTCTATAAATCTCCTTCAAAATGTATAATTTTATAGTTATTTAGGCACACTACTATGTACATTCCTAATGTATTTTAAAATTAGTATTACACGTTTTGTTATTATGGTTTATTATATAACTTTGACGTACTATTTATATCAAGATGAATCGTAATCGATTTGAAAGTGTAATAACCGTGTAACAATTTAACTACGTGAGTGTACGCTAATGTATCATCATTCATCATTTCACAGGTGTAATTAGTATATACAAATGTGAAATTAATTAAATGCTTTAACTTGATTACGTTAACATGAAACTTTATTACTTGAATTACTATAAGTAATGAAGACGATAAAATGAACCGGAAACAGAAGGGTTTATTGTATTGACGGATTTCAAGCTTCGTCATCAGATAAGATTAATGGAGCTGACAATTTCGGTCAAATATTTGGAAGTTTTCCGAATTATACCTTCAAAGATCATTGAGTAGACTTGTATTATGTTTGCAAAGCTGTATTTAATTAAAAATGTTGGAGATATTTTTAAGAAAATGAATTTATAATTCGCGCTGTATATAAGGATAAGTATTGGACTATGATTTTACAAACTTCTATACAAAATAAATATAATAAAACCGCTATATATTTAGAGGTTGGTTAGCATATCACAGTTTTAATCATATGTACTATGAAAAAAATGGAGACTTGTTTTAGCCAATGGTTTACAACCAAATACGAGTAGGTAATCAATCAAGTGTTCAAGCTACAAATCTCCTATAACTAATATTAATATAATAATTTAGTGAACAAGCAGTCGTAAATGCACAAATGTGCATTGCGTGGGGAGCTGAAGGCGAGTGATATCGTGTTACTCTGACACACTTTTCCCCATGTCGCAACTCTTTGTTATACTTCTCTAGTATATTTCTCACATGTAGATTATATGCAAGTACTCACGTGGACATATTTATGTATGGGGACTTGGGACATCTCTGCACAATGTGTCAAGTTTAGTTAAGCGTGAGTCGGATTCACATTGAGAGTTCCGTATCTTCTATCAGTCACTATACTTCATAGGAAATTAGAGAATATTATTGGAAAGGTTTTGAAAGCGTAAATATCGATTATAACAAAGTCGTTATATCATGATTTTTACCATAATTATGTGGGACTAAGCTAATGCTAAGCTACAAGAAAATTTTCGTAATTACAAAGATTTAATTTCCTTTAAAATTTATTTCAACGAACTCGTAAATTTACAATATCAATCGACACCGTTTTAATAAAAAAAAATCGAATTTGTTTCACAACCGTACACATCATGTGATAAATACAAAAAAAAATTGTCAAAATATCTTTGGTGAATGATTAATTATGAAAATTATAGTGAAATATTTAAAATTGTTCCATAAATTTTAATATAATGTTATTTTCATAATTACAAATTGCATATAATACTAACTTTTAAATATTGAAATTCAAAAGCTGGGAGCGGCACAATTTAACATACATTAACTAAGCACAAATTAATTTCCATAAGAAAATAGGATTACAAAAAAGCTTTCCAAAGGATATGATGACTCTACCATTCTTATTGAAATTTCTCTCAGACCACATTACATGTACCTGATCTGGAAAGTTTTTCCCAAAGCTTAATTGTAATTCACTGATTGATTTATAAGAATTATATTTTTCAGTTAGAGCTGAAATTTATTGAATACATTAACATATACTTCCTTTAAGTTATATGCATGATATAATAATAAATTACAAAATTCGGTAGGAATTCTCTCAACCATTGACAAATTCACCTTTCTATTCATTTTTTTTTATTCCATTAGGGTGTTAAGGCTGTTGGTAAGCAGTTACCGTGGCCTAGACACTTGCAACACAATCTAATCTATTAAATGTAATATCACCAAATTGTGGGTTTTAAAATTTTCAAGTACATTTCAATTAGAAGTGGGGGGTAATCTCTGTTGAAAAAGCAAACAAGATATTATGAGAAGGAAAATGTCACGCTATCACGAGATTAGACAATTCCTTCTAAGTATTTTATTAGAAAGCTGAGACATCGATCCACTACCATTAGTAGATGTACGCCTGCAGCAGCCGGGGCAGAGAGGCAGTCCGGGCAGCGACGGCATGCATGCACTAACAGTAGTGGGTGAGTGCCTGCCGGCGCTAGGTCTTATGAACCCACTAGTAGCGAAAATACATACATTACTTTTGATTAAATTGTCTGTGAATTAGAGTTCCGAAAAAAAAAGCTCTTGAATCGATCAATTATAAAATTCCTTGTAATCTCGTTACGGATTCCTAAATTTTGCGGTTAGTGGTAATTTGGCGGTGGTTGTGACATCCTTTTGTACAATGAATACTGTTACGTAGAGATCGTGTGTTTTATCGCAAGAATCACAAAATTTAGATTGTGTCCAAATAAAATGGTTACTTATTTTTTTGTTCATTCGTTTGTTGTAATGTTACAATTTGTTTTTTCAAATATTATTTGGATATTAAAATTACATGATTTTTTATTGGATTTGTGTCAAAAGCTAAATATTCAGAAAGTTCATACGTACAACGGAGTATTCCACAAAAATGTAAAAATCACTATTCATTTTCGTATTGTCTTTCATATTTAATAGTAGCCAATTTGTGTGAACACAAATTGGCTACTATTAAATACGAAAGACAATACGAAAATGAATATTTATTATTTGGTGAAACCGTTACCATTTTGAATTAAACAATTTTTAACGGAAGTATCGCGTGTTTTATTTATTTTGTTGAACCTGACGTTTCGAACGCTTTGCAGCGTCCGTGGTCGCAGGAAGACTAAGGTGATATTTGTCTTACATTAGTTATTCAATTATTACATCTACCGACATGGATGGATTAATTATATATGTTCCGATTCACATAAAATCGCTCACAGTGTCCGAACGTTTTTTAGTAGATCTCTGGGTTTGTGACTTGATTATTTTTAGGACTGGATCCCAAGCAGGTGGTACTTGCCAACCATCTTCTCTATTGAAATTGGGGTGTTTTCTTATTTCAATAGCCTCACGTAACATTCTCGGCATGTAGCGATTCTCCTTGGCGAGGATTTGTGGTTTATCGAACCATATGTAATGGTTTGGCTGGTCCAGTGTATGTTCACATAGTGTAGAATTTTTCCTGCGACCACGGACGCTGCAAAGCGTGCGAAACGTCAGGTTCAACAAAATAAATAAAACACGCGATACTTCCGTTAAAAATGGTTTAATTCAATG
This sequence comes from Pyralis farinalis, assembly GCA_947507595.1. Taxonomy (NCBI): domain Eukaryota; kingdom Metazoa; phylum Arthropoda; class Insecta; order Lepidoptera; family Pyralidae; genus Pyralis; species Pyralis farinalis. The sequence goes on from OX382275.1 coordinate 2,319,236, forward strand.
TGTAGCAATCGCGAAAACCTAAGACAATACTACGTTACCATTTTGTTCTCCCCATCGTGAAGTTGGATCAAAATGGCCGACATGTAAAACGATTGAGTAAAATTTATATTTTTATAAATTCCGCGATTTTCATATATCTCCGGAGCTATTTTGCAGCATTAAGTGCTATGCGATTGGCAACACTGGGATACTGGTGTGCTTATCATCCCTCAGTCAAACGTGGATGAAAGAGTCACATATATATAAAATAAACATAACTCTACCTTCACTATCTCGATCCAATTGACTACTCCAAGACACAAGTCTATGCCGTCACCACTAAGAAAATCCCATTTATATGTTGACCAAAAATACCAGTTTCCATTATTTTGAATTACTACTTTTAAAACGTAAAAAAAAAAATTTATATATTTTTAAATAAGTAAAATAAAAAACAAAAATAAAACAAATTTTGTATGAGGAGTTAATTTTTATCATTATTGTACCGGCCATAGTAATGCATACTGTATACAAATACCGGATTGTTAAGGTTTCAAAATCAGTATCTGCGTCAAATGCGTGGACTTGGCGGATTCCACCAATACTAACGCATTAAGAAATGAAATATCACGAAGAAGAAGAGGAAGAGGTTTTTCCTTCATGTCCATACCTATGAAAACTTCAAGTCACCTTCTTACGGACGGATAGAATCCTTTTTAGTAGATTCTCATTGGGGTGTGAACATGAAGAAAAACCTATGGAGAACCAATGAGACGGATATTACGTTGTAACTCAATTCACCGCTACGGGTCGGTGTGTATCTTATTGGCTAATTCGCGGATCAAAATCGCGCCGCTCATCCGCTTATTGGTTAAAAAGTCCTCCCATTTACCAGTATTCATTGGTCAATATTTGGGCGCTGAAACACAACGTTTTTGTGAGCGCGGGGTGCATTTATGCGCAGTTAACCTGTGGGTATGTAACCTTAAAAATATAAGACATGTCTAAATATATTTTTTCCTATCTCTCGAGCATAAATAATGACACAGCGGGCTTTAAAAAGTTGCGTCACGTGCACACATGACCTCTCGTCGTCAATAAAACGAATGTAACATGTCAAAATGACTTTACATTATTGTGCCGACCGTCTATAACTTGACATGTGTCATGTAACACTTGCCTCGTGTTATGAACACAATCAGAGCATTAGCTGTTACGTAAATTGAATTACTTTCGCTTGGAGGCAATTATTTTTCGGAGTTCAAATGAGGGTTTGTGCTCATCATATGCATTTGTACAAGGTCGGGAGGGAAACTCACATGAAGGATATAGTCTATGAAGAGCCGATATGACCGATATTAAGTAGTCAAGTCACCGCTACGGGGGGGGGTAAAGTACAACACGCAGCTCTTATTGGCTAGTTGGCGGATCAACATGGCGGTACTTGTCGCCTTATTGGTTAAAATATTCCCCCATTGGTGAGTAGGCTCGAATCGCAGAGATATTATGTATGTTATATCTTCACGCCAGGTCCCTTGCGGGTAGCGTTACCAGGTCTTAAAACTGAACAGCCGGACAGACCGACTTTTTTGGCCGGACATTTGGGTAATGAAGAATTTTTTGTATTAGCATTAATACGACCGAACATTTTTTTATGTAAAACCAAATTTTTCGTTTGCCATTTTTTAAATTCTAATGAAATAACAATGACATTCAATTCATCAGTCTTCTCCTTCATTACTTACAAACGAGCGGGACGCTCGGAATTCGGCTCGGCCGAGGCACGCCGCCAAAGTGCTCGCTCGGGATGCTACGGTCAAATGTAAAATGCTTAACAAAAGCCGGACAAGGCCGGACACCATCAAAAAAAACCTGTGTCCGGCTTTATCCGGGCGCCTGGCAACCCTACTTGCAGGGTAGGCAGAGAGAACCGAGCGCCATAAGACGCGGTCCTTGCACACTTGCAGAGATATTAACGTGCTAAAAACACAAGGATTTTGTGAGAGCGGGGTGCCTTCAAATTATTAAGTGTAGTATTCACTTACCATTATTATGGTATATTCACATTGACACGGAAACCCATATCCAAATCGAAATCGAAAGGTATTATGTCAAAATGTTTGGAATCTGAGTGAAAACTTTTGTATTCCGTTTCGAATATGGCTTAGCGTAGCAATGTGAAAACCCGCACATGTTAGCTGTAGGTATGCTCTATCTCTCTATAACTTCACGCCAAGTCCCTTACGGGTTAGGCAGAGAGAACCAAGCGCCACGTGACTCGATCCTTACATACCTAACTCGCTTCTTAATCATTTATTGCTCTCTTCATGCACGCTCGCCGGTTTCTAGGGCTACTGACATCACCTTCTGATAGAACACGACCAATTTGATCATGGTAGCTAAGTCTTGGCCTACCTAGGCTCCTACATCCTTCCACTTTTGCATTGTATATCTACTATCTACATGTCCAAACCAACGGAGCATGCCTCTTCTTATTTTAACACCGACGCTCTCTTTCAGACCAACTCTATTTCTAACATCATCATTGCGAATACGGTCTACAAGCGTAACGCCACATTCATGCTCTCTCTGCCATACCCAGCTCTCGCTTCTTTAAGTAAGCGTTGGGGCCAGCACTGCATTGTGTATAGCGAGCTGTGCCTTCTGGCTCAGGTTTTTACTGCCAAGAAGTTTTCCCAACGCTCCATTCACACTATTCCCAGCACTCACTCGTCTTTCCACATCTGCGGTGTACCTTCCGTCCCTGCTGAAAGCGCATCCAAGATATACAATCTCATCCGCTTGTTCCAACACTTCATCATCTACCGTAATCCTTACATTGGTTCTGGTTTCCTCTATTTCAATGGACAAACTAATAAACCACTAGACTGCGCATCTAGTGGTTCATTGTGGTAAGTGGATTGCACTAATCATTGCATCAATGTAATACACCAAAAACGACTCCAATTAGAATTAACACCGACTTCTCAGGAGCTTACTTAGGTTTATTGTGCTCCTTTATTTGAGTGAGATTATCAGTATGATCCCGAGGAGTTGCTGTATGAGCAGCGCACATACTCGGAGCACCGCGCGAGAGATACTCTCTGTATTGCAAGCGTCCGTAGATTACGCACGAGAGACGTATACTTGTAGGCCTTTGGGCGTTGAATACAAAAAGGCGACGAAATATACACGAAAAATAACTTATCGGTATAAATTGTATTAAATGAATATACAATATGTTTGGCAATTTCCAACGATAGGTTTTCAACCCTGTAGGAATTTCTTGACGAGCTCAGTCGTGTGAATAACGCGATTTTGACACCAACGCTCGTGGGTTCGATTCCCACACAAGGCAAACATTTGTGTGCATGAACATGTCTGTTTGTCTTGGTCTGGATGTTTTAAGAGAGGTAGGGCGCATCAAAGCAGCCCGTCTGAGGAAGTATCTCCACCTAACAGAAAACCGCGACGAGAACCGAGTGCCACATGAACAAATGAATGATTTTTTTCTACATGCCCCGACCAACGGAGCATGCCTTAGTGTTATAACACCAGCAATTTTTGTTCATGACGCAATTTCTATTTCCTATTGTCATCCCGTCCGCTACCTAAGCAAGAATTTGACACGAGCAGTGATAGCTTAGTGGATAAAAAATCAGCCTATTCATCTACGGTCCCGGTTTCGAATCCTATCATGCACCGCTAAATTCGTCTTTTTGGATTCTTGAACGTATTTGTATCATCACTTGCTCTAAGGTGAAGGAAAGCATAGTGAGGAAACCCGCACATCCAAAAAAAATATTATATTATTTCAAAAACTGTGTGATATAACCTTAGAAAGGTCTGGTTTTCCTCTGTGTTGTCAGTACCTTCGCCAAATCCTTAGGCTTCGGTAGTGGATCCGCCAATCCTAATAGATTAGGAAAAGAGGTGACGTTCGGAAGAAGCATGTGGTTGACGTAGAGCCACTGCCGTCAGATTTTCACGACCCAGATGGAAAATCGGGCCTTTGATTTTTTTATACTACGTCGGGAGGCATACAAGCATACGGCCCACCTGATGTAAAGCGGGCACCGTAGCCTATTAACGCTTGTATTATATTAAGTATCCTCCTCTGCTGCTTACACAGCAACTCCTTGGGAGCTTACTGGTGACCTCACTCACACGCAGGAACACAACAACCCTCAAGGGAGTTGTTATTTGGCTGCGGTTTTCTGTGAGATGGAGGTACTTCCCCAGACGGGCTGTTTTTTTCGCTCTACCTCTCTTAAAAGAGGTACCTTTCCTAGGTAAGATCACACGTCTTTCGATATATAATTACTTGAGCACCGAATGCTGGTCACCCTCAACCCCATATCTGGGCGAGATGTTCCAGAGATTCTTTCGCACGACCCTATCAAATGCTTTCTCAAAATCCACAAAACCGCAGAAAACCTTCAGGTCCAAAGCCAGATACTTCCCTACGATGTTTTCAATCAAGTGATAATTACATTCGTTTTAACTAAATGTATATTATTTATTGTCATATTACCGCAAATCGTTAATTAATGATTAATAATTCTATAACATTTGAATAATAAGTACCATTACGCACGACCTCGCACGACCTCGCACGACTTTCACCTGCCTCTCAATATGATTCTCACAAAACGTCGTATTTTTGTACAATTTCATCATTCGTCTTTCGCACACTTTCGCCTATTCAATAATTATTTCCCTCTAGCAGCCGGTCATTTGATAGCAGTGCGCGGGGATGCGGATCCGACACGTAGATACCCCTAGAAGATTGATATAATGTATTATACGCCGTGATCCGCTCCAGGGGATATCTATGGAACAATATACCCATGAAACTGGTCTTGGTAAGTATTAGGGGGACTATTACTAAATGTAGCCGAAATGACATGAGCTTTTGTCTTTTTTAGGGTTCCGTACTTCGAAAGGAAAAACGGAACCTTTATAGGATCACTTTGTTGTCCGTCTGTCAAGACCACTTTTTTCAGTGACGGGTGGAGCTATCAAGCTGAAATTATCAAATACTCAAGTCTGCAGTCCCTTCGAGCAGCGAAAAAAAATCAAATTTCTAAGTCAAGGCAATCAAAAGATACGGCTGTTTACGCGCATATTGACACTCGCAAGGGAATCAAAACCTATAGGGTACTTCCCGTTGACCTGGAGTCATGAAATTTGGTAAGAAGCAATGTCATGTAGCACTAGTAAAGGAAAAAAATTTTGTAGTTACATCACAAAAAAGTAAAAGCTTTGCGAAATTATTTGTGTACGGAACCCTTGGTGAGCGAGTCGGACTCGCACTTGACGGCTTTTTGTCACTAGACTCGTCTTACGATTTAAAAATAAAATCTTATCTTATTCATATCTCATAGTTATTTTTAGGATTCCGTACCTTAAAAGGAAAAACGGAACCCGTATAGGATCACTTTGTTGTCCGTCTGTCTGTCTGCCTGTCAAGATCCTTTTTGTCAGCAACGGGTGGAGCTATCAAGCTGAAATTAATATCAAGTACTCAGGTCTGCAGTCCCTTCGAGCAATGAAAAAATCAAACTTCTACGTCAACGCAATCAAAAGATACGGCTGTTTTATGGGCATATTGACACTCGTAAGGTAATCAAAACCTATAGGGTACTTCCCGTTGACCTAGAGTCATGAAATTTAGTAAGAAGTAGTGTCATGTAACACAAGTAAAGGAAAAAATCTGAAAACCGTAAATTTGTCGTCACATCACAAAAAAATATTTGCGAAACAAATTTTTGCGGAATGCGATGTTGATCCGCGAATTAGCCAATAAAAGCTGCGCGTTCTACTTTACCCACCGACCTGAATTTATTTACTACGCATAATTGTGTCATCGGGTCTCCATAGATTCATGGCTTCATGGTTGTCATATTTTTTTTATACTATGTCGAAAGGTATGCAAGCATACGATCCACCTGATGTAAAGCGGTTACCGTAGCCTATTAACGCTTGTAATATACTGAGTATCATTAATAGATTCAGGCGTTATTCTGCGAAAGTCAAACAAAGCAGGTTAGATCAAATTGCATACTGAGTATCACTCGCGCGATGCCTCCCCTGTTGCTTCGCGTCTGCATCGCGCGAGTGATGCTTAATATGGTACAAGCGTTAATAGGCTACGGTACCCGCTGGTGGACCGTATGCTTGTATGCCTCCCGACGTAGTATATAAAAAAGAATTTGGAAGAAACCAGAAAGGTATCTTTAGATCGATGCCACTGGCGTTCTCAGAGTCTCTGCCTACCCCAACGTGAAATGGGCTTGATGACGTGTATGTATAAACCTGTCCTTTCAGCTTAACCGGCATTCTATGGTCAAAATGACACCAGTCATCGCACGCCACTTGGCCCAGTGTGACGTCGTAATCGATGTCGCCGGACGCGTGGACAAGCTTGTATACCTACCATTATCCAAGATCGAAGGTGATCGCCTCGTGAGATGATTCACGCATGATTTGCAATGCAGATTCGTTGACGCCTCCCACTTCGATAAGAATATAATACACGAGAATATATCTTCCTATATTATGTGCATAGAAATATACTTCTTCAAAAAAGCGTGAAGAAGCACCTTGCCCGCCAGCATGGTAGCGTCAACTGACAGGATACTGTAGCCTTATGTCAGTTGCCGCTGCAATTTGGACTCCTATTTTCGCTTGCCATCAGGCAAAACGGAGCCAATAGGAGATGAGTTGACTTAAAAAAAAAAAATTTTTAATAATTTTCTGATTTCTAAGCAACTTGATCCCACTGATTGTTTTATGTTAGACGCAGACGAGCAAGCAAGTTACAATAACTTGTTTAAGGCTCTGTTTGGTCATCACGAGTTCCTCAGAGCTTTTGAAAACACTGACCTTCCCCAATCCGCATTTTAGCAATGTCCAGCCATGCAATTCTCTAAGCGACTCGTAATGGCTGTGTGCGTCGCTGTGATCACAGATGTCACAGCTTTGACATCGTCTACTGCGATCACGGCTAAATTATTTGGTATTCTATAAGGCTGTAAGCGTACGCGAGGCTGTTTGCTTTGTAGAATTCCAATTCCAAACGCAGCCTTGCGGCGCTAGTGTCGCACAACCATGAAAAGCGACACCAAAGAATTGCAATTTTGTGTTCAAGGCTGTAACAGCCGATGTTTCCGAGGATGTAAGGATGTTTGCTCTTACAGAATTGCATGGCAGGTGGTGCATCTCTAACCCCTTCAATTGAAGGGAGACCCGTAGTAGAGAGACTAATGAGAGATTTTCGCGAAGATAAAAATGATAGGTTTATTTATTTTTTACAAATCAAATCAAATTGCATGACGATTGCATGCTCCGTTTGTTCGCACATGTGAAAAGAATTAATAAACGGATATACAGCCCTAGAAACGGAGGTTATTTAACTTGACAATAGACAAAACGTCCTACCTACCTAAACACCTTTTTACTAGTTTAACAGTTTTGAACTCCTAAAGACTCCTTGACATAAACGTAACTTGTTGTAGTCAAATGTGGATTTCCACATTTAAACCATTATTGGACTAAACAAATCACATCTGTGTCAAATATTGATCATTCGTGTAGCCTGTGACACACAGATAGACGGACTATTCGACACCAAGGTGAGGCCAGATTTTTATTGATCTTCACCAGTTGTGAATCAATTTTGAAATTATTATTATTACGAGTTCCCCGAAGTTAATTTTGGTGTTTTTCTTCAACCTTTCGTATTTAAGGAGATTTTCTTGGCTTCATAATTATTCAAATTTTGTTCCGAAACAATTAATTAAGAATAACTATTCTGCGTAAAATATTAAGCTATAGAAGTATCTGATCACGTGCCGCTTCGCTCTTGGCTAACCCAGTTTATTAACGGTACGGCTCTCCTATTGTCTAATTAAACGGTTGTTTATCTATTCTTTAACCTATTGTCGGAAACCACCCGTCTGTACTTCCGCCATTACGATTTTACTCAACTTTAGGGCGTTGACTTCGCAAAGATTCTTATGATGTCATCCTAAGTTTAGTCAGCGGTACCGATGTAAGATTTAGGATTTGAAAAATGTAGGTTCACATTATCCACATCAAGATTGCATATCAGGTAAGTGAATTTCCCTTAAATTGAAGGGGCCGCCATGCTGTTTCATTGGATTGTCAGAGGTACAAGATTCTGTATGCTTGCATTACAATATACCAGGGAACTCCTCCGCAAACATGTTAAATTTTATGACGAGAACGTAGTGCGAACTACGTGAAGGAATACAACCTCTCCACTCTTGAGCGAGATGTTGTATCACTGTACCCTATTTGTCGCTAAGGCATCGTTTGTAGGATGCGATGAGGTATTACTAGTACTGAATGCTGTTTCTTGAATATAAAACCTAATATTTACAAGATATCGCGCATCTGTGTTCATTTAGATCAGTGTAATTAAATAAATAACCGGGTTGCTTCCTGCCCAAACAGTGAAAAAGCATATTTCAATGCAATTAGGTTCTTTTTTTTTTATTGGCTCAGCATAGTGGCTCCTCTTCGCCTGTTGGTAAGCGAAAAGGGGAGCCCAAATTGCAGCGGCAACTGACAAAGGACTACGGTGTCCTGTCAGTTGACGCTACCATACTGGCCCGCAAGGTGCTTCTTCACGCTTCGTTTGAAGGATCCCATGTTGTAGGAAGGAGGAAACACATGTGCAGGCAAGGCGTTCCACTTTTTAATAGTTCGACAGAGATAGGAGTTGCCGAACTTTTTAGTACGAGAACAAATGTCCTCAACAGTGGAATGATGACATCGCAAGCCTGCACGTGTGGTTCTATGACGGAAGGGAGAGGGTGGGATAAGGGAAAATAGTTCTTCAGAGCACTCACCATGGTACAGGCGGTAAAATGTACTTAGGGAGCCTATGTCCCTACGAAGTTGCAGAGGTTCTAGGTAATTCATTATTAAAATGCTTTTCCTCCATGCACTTGCTATTCGCCGTTTATGTGAAAAGTATAAAAATTATCAAATTATTCCCAAGTTTCATGTTTTTATTTATTCTATTTTTTACTAGTCATAATTTGACTTTTGACACATGTGCAGGCAAGGCGTTCCACTTTTTAATAGTTCGACAGAGATAGGAGTTGCCGAACTTTTTAGTACGAGAACAAATGTCCTCAACAGTGGAATGATGACATCGCAAGCCTGCACGTGTGGTTCTATGACGGAAGGGAGAGGGTGGGATAAGGGAAAATAGTTCTTCAGAGCACTCACCATGGTACAGGCGGTAAAATGTACTTAGGGAGCCTATGTCCCTACGAAGTTGCAGAGGTTCTAGGTAATCCATTATTAAAATGCTTTTCCTCCATGCACTTGCTATTCGCCGTTTATGTGAAAAGTATAAAAATTATCAAATTATTCCCAAGTTTCATGTTTTTATTTATTCTATTTTTTACTAGTCAAATTATGACTAGTAAAAAATAGAATAAATAAAAACAGCATAATACCAAAATATATAAGACAAGGGCGAAATGATACAATCAAATAGTTGATTTGATTATTGCAACAAGTTTTGGCATACCGTAGACAAAAATAGGAAACAAGTTTTAGATTGTAATACATGGTCTTATTTGTTATCTATCCTGATCATTGCATTACGTCATGTCACGTGTATATTGTATTTTAATATATTTAAATATACTTATTACCAGCGTTTTATAACCAGGAAAGACGGTATTTTAATATATAGTATATGAGGACTACTAGATGATTTGAACTCCAGTAGTTACTGGCTATTCTGATTACGCTCAATTTCGAAATGCGTAAGTAGTTCGTATAAATCGATCGATTGCAATGATTATTGTATGTAATTGTATAGGTGGATGCATTGGTAATTAATAATACATATTGTTTTTCTTTTACCGTATCTTAGTCAATTGTAAACCGTTACGGTTTCGCACATTAAAAGGAAAAAGAAACCTTTATGGGATCACTTTGGTGTCCGTCAAAACGATCACTTTGATCATTTGGTAAAATGCAAGATAAATAAAAAAAAATATATAAACAAATATTTTGTCTAAAATTTTCCGTCAATAACTTAATTGATTATTTTTATTAAATACGAATTAAAAAGTTTTCGACAAACTATTTTTTTCCTAACCTTTATTTGAAATCAAGATCCTACATCGGGATCTCCGACTTCAGAGGGAAAATAAAAAAAAACATCTCCCATTCATCTATGAGAGACTATGCACTGTTAATTTACACAATAAAATCACGTCGTGTTGCGGTTGAAACGCGGTTGATAATGCCATCTCATTGTTTTATGGGTGCCGCCGGGGCTATTATTAACCAACTTACAAAAGAAAGATTTCTGTCGCTAAGGGTTTTATGCATGCTTATTAAAAAAAAAAATGAAAATGGCGTATCGACATACTTTAAACGCTGTTAAGTCAGATCCCGATGCCGTCCTATATAAACTTAAGTTTTTATTAAAACAAAAATGATAAAATAATTTCAACAAAAGCGATTTCTTTGAAGATGGTTCCACTTATATATACAATTCTTTTAAAAAAATTTTGCGTATCTTGGTCTAAAGAATATTTTGCGATATAAAGTCTAATGACAATAACCGTTTTCGGACAATTGTAACACGTCGTTGTTCATGGTGAAATACCAGGCCATTAAAAACAAAATTATTTATTATATAAAAGTATCCATATACGAGTAGTTTATTATTTGAATATTAGGTTTTAGGTATTGTTTCTTATTTTGCTTGGATATATAGTTATTAGTTATACTATAATATAAGTGTTTAACGTTCGCCATTGCCATTGCCCTGTTTACTTATATTTTCTAAGATTAGGTAAGCAACAACCGTAATAACATGTATATATATAGTGTTGTTTTACACATATGAAAACCATTGGACATAGCATGAGTAATAAAGTTTAAGCCTATTGATGTGTATACATTTTTCGTAAATATTGCAACCGCATGGCACATCACTTCACAAATTGTAGTCACAAAATTTTTCCTTATCAACATAAACTTCACTAATTGTTTATGTATTTGAGAACGCACTTGTTTATTCGTTTTATTCACATTTTGACAACAAAAATCACGAGAGTTCTCATTTCAATTGAGGTTTTCGCGCGCGACTTTCATTTATTATCTATGGTTATGACCCGCCATAATTTAGTTCACTAACATGTTTTAAACTGTCCAAGGCAAAGACAGTAGAGCACATAAAGCCCCAAGCGCACGAATTACACTGAACGTGGCAGCGTACATTGGGCCATCGAGATTCGCTTTCGTAGCCTCAACTCAAGTACTGTGAGTATTGTGTCGTAGAGCTGAGAAAAAACCAGATGCGGCCTTGTTTGAAAAGCATTGTAGTGCAAATAATAAGCGTATGTCAATTTCGCAGGCGTTGGTTTCTACTAGTTTGAAGCAAATATTTAGTATGAAAAGAAACCGTATAAAGAATGAGGATATTAACACAGAAAATACTGTGATATTGTATTATACACAATTATTCTGAAAATAACTTTATTAAGAAATCATCTATATTGTTAGACAAAAATATTGTACCGCAACCTGCGTGACGAACGCTCACACTTTTGCGTTGGAGACCAAGTAAACATCCCTTGATGCTTTTCTTGAAGGACCCCATAACTTAGTCTTTTAGGAATATCTAGGTAGGAGGTTTATGCCGCAAATTGATAGTTCGTGGAAGGACCTCCAGATTCACAAGCCATTAAATAAAAAATAAAAAATAATTATGGTAGCAGTAAAACAGATGAAGGGAAAGTTTGTCTTCGAACCGAGTTACAGGGTCTAAATCTATAATGTTTCTCTGCAAGGTTAAGAAAATTTTCTCTGCAAGATCGATTACACCACGGTAATTTCCTTCCTTAAGCTACTATGCAGTTTTTGAATTTATTCAAAATGGTTTTGCATAGATTGCAACAGTCTAGTTTCTTTAATCAATTTATAATGAGCAATGAAGTTGCCTCCAATGGTATGAATGAACATCGTTCACACAATATATTATATTCTGTTGATATACAATGCCATTACGTCGCCATCGAATCGAGTCTAGTGCAGTGTTTGCGGTAATCCGCGTATTGTGATGACATATAGTCATTAGAAGATGTAGCAACATGTTTGATGACCTAATTGACCAAATAGATCGTTGTACAATTTTTTACGCAATACCTATAAATTATTTATTAATGTTATGGACACTATTAAAGAAGCTAGAAAATTTTGTAACTATAATCCGTAAGTTGTATATAGAAACTGAAAATATTTTTTTTTAAATACCCGCTCATTATAATTTTTTTATTTTATATTTCCAACTACATTTTATTCGAGTAAAGAAATGTACTAGCCGTATACTCGCTGGTTGTTAAAAGAGTGAAATGTTCATTATAGTCCGCGTGAAAATACACTAGTATGAAAGTATGTGAATTTTGTTATAAAATTTCGTATTCTTAAGTGATTTTAAGAATACGAAAAAATATAGTTCATAAGTTAAGTTTAAGTATACGTAAATGTACTCTACTGTTATTTTTTTATGCTCTTACAATTACTTCTAACGAAAATAAAAACAAAATATAATGCAAGTCAAATAAATAGGAATCTTAAGATGAAGTTACTTTTGTGTTTGAATCGAGTTTGACTAAAAGTAATTCAATCATGTTTATCAAAAGATAAATATGATTGAATTATTAATTAGTCAAACAAGATGGCATCATTAAATAAATAAACTGACTATCGATTCTATGAGTTTGTAATGTCTATCGTGGAGGGTGCACTACCGTCTGTTCCACGCGGCTGAACCAGCTAATGTGCTATGGTCGGGCTCTGCTGACCACCAGTCCAAGACGGCAAGGGAAAAATACTCTATATAGAACACACAAGCTTGAGAAGATAGACCAAAATGCGACATAACATCTCGATACGAGATTATTAAACAAGTACATACGGATCTCTAGCAATATTGCTCGCGTACCCTGACCTGACGAGCTCGGTGACGCAGTGGTTAGTAACGCTAGTTTGACGCCAACGCTCGCCGGTTCGATTCCCACACACGAGAACATTTGTGTGTACATATGTCTGTTTGTCTTCGTCTGGGTGTTGTTAAGGGAGGTGTATGCTTCAAAGCAGTCCGTCTGGAGAAATAAAAAATAAAAATCTGCGGCCAAATGTTTGTTGTTGACTTTTAGCGTGTGAGTGAGGTCACCAATAAGCTCCTGACGAGTAGCTGTGTTAGTAGCAGAGGTGATGATACTTAATGTGTTACACCTTACACATACCTTTGTTGCAACGTTCAAAGCCTACGGTAACCGTTTTACATTTGATTGGCCGTTTGCTTATGGTATATAAGCAAACTTAGATCTTAAACTGAAAAGTTACCTAATATAGTTACAACATAAAAAACAATGCATCAAACATTTTTTTTACAAAACCATTACATGAATAAATTACTTGGGTAAATCACACCATCACGGGCAAGGTATACTGCAAGTTCAACGAAACGTTTCCCCGTCGCCGTCTTGGGCCGATGGTCAGCGGTGGCCGACCGTAGCACATTAGCCGTCTCGCCCACGCGTGACCGCCGGTAAGGCACCCTCTGCGATAGAGCCGGGGAACTTGGAAATGAGGCAAGTTACCGAACCCTCCTTTTAATACTTCTCATTACCTATTTATCTTTACGCCAAATCCATTGCGAGGTAGCTATCTTTCAGATATCCAGATCGGTGACAGATTTGCCTTAGATAGATTTGCCTAGCATTCTTTATTATTTTTTCCGTGGATACATTTCAATAAGTGGGCAAAGGACTAAATGTGGAGGGTTAACAGACATATGCGAGTATAAAGTAAATATAGGCTCTGGCAAAAAGGAAGCAATGATCACCTGGACTGAGGAAGTGCCTCCACCACAGAGAAGACCTGTATATATCTTCAAGCCAAATCCCTATATCAATTTTTGAATAGCTCGGTGGCGCAGTGGTGAAACGCGCTGTTACACTACTATGACACCGACGCTCGCGGGTTCCATTCCCACACAGTACAAACATTTGTGTGCATGAACATGTCTGTTTGTCTTGGTCTGGGTATTTTCTATGTATAATAAGTATGTATTTACAAAAAAAAAATGTATTTACGTATGTTTATCAGTCGTCTAGTACCCATAACACAAGCTTCGCTTACTTTGGGGCTAGGTGGCGCTGTGTAATTTGTCCGATAGTAAAAATAAAATAAAAAATATCTCTGCCAGCCCCGCAAAAGACTGGACGGGAAGGCATAGAGAAGCGTGGAATAGCAGCCAATTAACTACATCCTGGATGATTCTTGTGTTAATGTGAGTGAGTAAATTGGAATTTCTGTACGGTTTATTTTATACTACGTCGGAAGGCATACACGGATACGTATCACTCGATGTAAAGTGATTTTACCGTAGGCTGTGAACGTTGTAATACATTAAGTATCACTCGCGCGGTGCCACCTCTGCTGGTAACACAGCAACTCCTTAGGAGCTTACTGGTGACCTCACTCACACGCAGGAACACAACAACCCTCCAGAGAGTTGTGATTTGGCTGCGGTTTTCTGTGAGGTAGAGGTACCTCCCAGACGGGCTGCTTTGATGCGCCCCACCTCTCTTAAAACATGACAAACGCCAAGACAAACAGACATGTTCATGCACACAAATATTTGTCCTGTGTGGGAATCGAACCCACGAGCGACAAAGTCGCGTTATTATTACAATATGTTAAGAGAGATAGGGCGCACAGCAGCCCGTCTGGGGAAGCACCTCCACCTCACAGAAAACCGCAGCCAAATAACAACTCCCTAGAGGGTTGTTGTGGTTCCTGCGTACAAGCGTTTATAGGCTATGGTGACCGCTTTACATCAGGTGGGCCGTATGCGTGTATGCCTCACGACGTTGTATAAAGGAAAAGTCGCGTTATTAACTGCTGCGCCACCGAGCTCGTCAAAATATAAGATGCCTATACTCAACCCTTCTTTCACCAGCGCCATTAGTGACCTCATTACTGAATGGGCAGGGTGCACCTTGCCACTTGACGGTCGAGATGGCAGTGATACACATACCACACAACAACATGGACTCTCTCCCCCTCCCCCCATCCATTTATCTTTGTCTTTTACCATTTTCTTCGACACTATTACACCAACCCTAACTCATCCCACTGCAGGGACACGGGTCTTCCTTCAACCGAAGGGCTTTAGTGCATACTCCACCACGCTGCTCGACTGCGGATTGGCGGAGGCCAGTGTTTTCAAGCCGCCCGAGGGCCACTGACTTAACGACTGTCATCCATCGACAACAGCCGGGACCGACGGCTTAACGGCGGAGAAGCTCGAGATAAATAAACCCACCCATAGACAGGCTGCGGTGGACGTTGCTTAACCTGCGTTTATGAACTGACATATTTATCGTCTCCTGCCTACCATTGACCCGTTTTCTAATCTATTAGGATTAGCGGGGTCCTCTACCTAAGCTTAAGGATTTGAAGAAAATACTGATTTTGCCATGGAGCGACCTCCATTCACAACCCAGAGGGAAAATCAGACCTCTCCTGAGTCTTTCGAAATATAATTTCTTGGGCGCGCTGGTTTCCTCACGATGTTTACCTTCACCGCCGAGCAAGTGACAATTACAGATAAGCACCTACATAAATTCGAATTTAGGGGTATATGCCCACAACGGGATTCGAACCCGGGATCGTTGGAAATAGAAATAGAATAGGATCGTTGGAAATAGAAATAGAATAGGATCGTCGGAAATAGGCTGGTTCTTTATCCACTGCTCTGAACGAACATGTTAATATCGCCTAATAATATTCGCTTTGATTAGCTAACCGGGAAGTGTTGAAGTCCAGTTCGTTCACGGTCTGCAGGCCGCGGGTTCTGGTCCAGTTGGCCAGTCGTTACGATGTTGCTATTTATTTCCTGCAATCTACAACATTCATTAAAGCAATCCAATAAATATCTTTTGGCAGGCTTTGTTCCTTATTTTTCTCCCCAAAAAATGGGTAATGTTTTAAGCTACAAATATTTATATGTGTGAGATCCTTATTCCATTCTTCCTTTTTATAAGAGAGGTGGAGCGCAATAAAGCAGTCGCGTCTGGGAAAGTACCTCCACCTCTTAGAAAACCGCGGCCAAATAACAACTCCCTGGTGATTAAGGTCACCAAAGTAAGCTCCTAAGGAGTTGCTGTGTTAGCAGCAGTGGTGACATTGCAAGCGTTCATAGGCAATCATGTCAACACACCTAATGTTATTGCTATGCTCGCCTAGGGTTGATATGCTTGTATGCCTCATGTATAAAAAAAATATAACTTGTAGGTATATGTTGTGCTTAAACTAAAATTAAATTAAATTTAAATTTCAAGAGAGGTAGGACGCATCAAAGCAGCCTGACAGGGAAAGTACCCCCACGTCACAGAAAACAGACAAATAACAACTCCCTGGAGGGTTGTTATGTTCCTGCATGTGAGTGAGGTCACCGGTAAACTCCCAAGGAGTTGCTGTATTAGCAGCAGATATGGCATCACGGGAGTGATACTTAATGTAGTGAAGGCATTTATAGGTTACGGTAATCACTTCACATTAGGTGGACCGTATGCTTGTATGTCTTCCGACGTCGTATAAAAACAGAAAAAAAAAACTTCAAAATTACTGAACTGAATTAGATACATGTAAATATCGTTGGAACCCCTACATCTAAAAAGATTATGAAATGGAGACAGTTCTTTGGTAAATACATCGGAGTAAAAAAATATGCCCACTTGCATACTTTTCTCGCGTCTCTCCCTATTTTCCATACAAAGAGTACCACGACAACACAATCGATTTATTTACAGCGTTACTGTGAACTGTTCCGAGAAAGGAATGGCGTTACAACACAAACCTAGTTCTCTCTAAATGCAAAAGAAATTGATACGCCACGAACACAATACCACACAACTGCGAAGTCGGTTATTATTTCACAATCGCTCCAATGAGTGTACGAAATCTCGCACGTTCTAATAGCATTGTGATCAGATATGGGAGACTTAGAGTTATTGTATCTATAGACTTGTGAAATACTTGTAGATAATCGTAGAAAATGGTAGCACCCATTTATTTACAAGTAAATACCATCATTGAGGTAATGAAGTGACAGTCTGGGGGATAAATCCGCTTATTAACCGATCAATCCTAGTTCGAATCGTGGTACCAATAAATTAGTGATTTATGTACGTATTTGTAATTATCACTTGTTCGGTGGTGATGAAAAACATCTTGAGCACGTCCATGGAATTATAATATATCGAAAGATGTGTGACCTGAGAAACAGAGTTGGTCTGAAAGAGAGCGTCGGTGTTAAAATAAGAAGAGGCATGCTCCGTTGATTCGGACATGTGGAAAGAATGCAGGATGAAAGAATAACGAAGCAGATATACAATGCAAAAGTGTAAGGATGTAGGAGCCGAAGAAGGCCAAGACTTACCTACCATGACCAAATTGGTCGTGTTCTATCAGAAGGTGATGTCAGGAGCCCTAGAAACCGGCGAGCGTGCACGAGAAGAGCAATGAATGTTAGGTATGTAAGGATCAAGTCACGTGGCGCTCGTATCTCTATGCCTACCCCGCAAGGGATTTGGCGTGAAGTTATAGAAAGATGTGTGACCTAGCCTAAGAGAATCTGCTTTTCTCTGTGCGTCGTGAAGGTCTGACGGTTGTCACTCCATGACAAAACCAGTCCTCTTCTTCAGAGCGTAATCCTTTTCTCTATCCATTAGGATTGACGGGGTTTCGCTATTTAAGGCTAAGATACTGCCGTCAGACAATCACAGGGCAGAGAAAAAGACCAGATGTTTCTCATGTCAAAACCAGTCGTCGCCAAAATGGCATAGGTAGCGGTCAACATCAATCCACAGGAAACGGTAGGTACTGAGTTAGAAATAAGATTACGTTTGATGTATCAAACGATACAATCAATTTGATCTAACCTGCTTTGTGTGCTTCCGCCACCAAAATAAATAAAATCCACCCTAAAATTAAATTCCCTTCAGAAATAGAACAAAATAGTTCACTTCACTTTTTAGATTTAACCATAACTAAAAATCAATCCCTCCATGAATTTTCGATATATCGTAAACCCACTCATACCGATACCACGTTTCCCGCGTCATCCAGCCACCCTTGGCAACACAAACTCGCAGCGTATACACACAAAGCAGGTCAGCCATGCAATTCTCTAAGCGACTCGTAATGGCTGTGTGCGTCGCTGTGATCACAGATGTCACAGCTTTGACATCGTCTACTGCGATCACGGCTTTTTATTTGGTATTCTATAAGGCTGTAAGCGTACGCGAGGCTGTTTGCCTTCTAGAATTCCAATTCCAAACGCAGCCTTGCGGCGCTAGTGTCGCACAACCATGAAAAGCGACACTAAGGAATTGCAATTTTGTGTTCAAGGCTATAACAGCCGATGTTTCCGAGGATGTAAGGATGATTGCTCTTACAGAATTGCATGGCTGATCAAATTGCATGTAAATTTGAGTTTCGCAAAATAACACCTGGATCTATTAAGTATCAAACGTTATTTGACGTTACGTTGCACCCGTACTAAAAATCATAATGTTTCCTCTTGCATTTTCTCTACATA
Organism: Pyralis farinalis; assembly: GCA_947507595.1. Classification (NCBI taxonomy): domain Eukaryota; kingdom Metazoa; phylum Arthropoda; class Insecta; order Lepidoptera; family Pyralidae; genus Pyralis; species Pyralis farinalis. The sequence goes on from OX382275.1 coordinate 2,337,894, forward strand.
TTCGAACCAATGGAGCATATCTCTTTATATATTAACACCGATACACCTTCTCATCATAACGGCAACAGATTTGAGTAACGCCCGCATCATGACCGGTTTTGTTTTAATTTCATGCGCTCGCTTCCATACTTTAGTCGTTAATCCATAGTCTATTTTGGGCGTTTCTTCTGAACAAACTCACGTTTCGGCTCGGAAACCTACACAATTAATCATTAACTAAACCGACATGCCCCTTAAACGCTTTGTTCGCTTGTTTGTACGCTGTTTTATAAAATACATAGTAATTATTTAATCATTAGTTTAGCATGCAGACGTATGCAAAAACTCACTTGTTCCGTATTGAACGTTTCTTGGTTACCTAATTTTATCAAAGCTTAATAGGTTCCTACGTGTGAATGTATGATTTGTGGATCTGTGGATGTATCTACGTCTTCCAGGTACCTCGCGGGGTAGGCAGAGAGAACCGAGTGATACATGACTCAGACCTCCATCACCTCATTCTACCAAAAAAACAGGTCTAATACGTCAGTGATTATTGCACTACTGCAAGGTAGGGAATAAGCTCTAGGGGTAGTATTGCGTTGCAAGTGTTATTTGACAGGCTAGCTTTGCCCTACCTCTCTCTTCACCTTTCTCACCTGAATCTATATATATATATATATACATATATATCACAGGCAAGTGGTTAAATCAGTCTGTTGATTGAGCGACTAGATTGTTCATTAAATGCCGGAAATCAATTAAATGGGTATAGGACACCTAGCCATATTGAACACAACTTATTGCTTCTTCCTAGCGTTATTCCATTTCCTTATACATTAGGATTGAAATCCGTTACCTAAGCCTAAGGATTTGACGGCGATACTGATCTTGACATGGAGCTACTGCCGTCAGACCTCCATAACTTAGGGGGAAAAGGGGAAAACTATACCTTTCTTAGGTTAGGTCAAGCTTCTTTTCGTATATAGTTTATCGGACCTGCGTGTTTCCTTCACCGCCGAGCATGTAATTAAATTTTTGTTTTATTAATACATATTTGTATATGTACTAAGAAAACAAGAATTTAATGGTAAATGACCAGATTAGGATTCGAACTAAGAGCCGTTAGTTACTTGCTAGGCTAGTTCTTTATCCACTGGGCTATCTCCACAAGTGTATACAAAAATCGGCCAAGTGCGAGTCGGACTCGCGCACGAAGGGTTCCGTACCACTATCTATAAAAACGGCAAAAAAATCACGTTTGTTGTATGGGAGCCCCCCTTAAGTATTTGTTTTATTTTAATTTAATTATTTATTCTTAAAGTGAATATATAACTAAATATTCTGTGAATATTTCAAGCGTCTACCTGTTGCCGTTATCAATATCGAGCAAAAACGAGCAAAAAAATCACGTTTGTTGTATGGGAGCCCCCTTAAATATTTATGTTATTCTATTTTTTAGTATTTGTTGTTATAGCGGCAACAGAAATACATCATCTGTGAAAATTTCAACTGTCTAACTATCACGGTTCGTGAGATACAGCCTGGTGACAGACGGACGGACGGACGGACGGACAGCGAAGTCTCAGCAATAGGGTTCCGTTTTACCCTTTGGGTACGGAACCCTAAAAATCACGTTTGTTGTATGGGAGCTCCCTTAAATAATTATTTTATTCTATTTTTTAGTATTTGTTGTTATAGCGGCAATAGAAATACATCATCTGTGAAAATTTCAACTGTCTAACTATCACGGTTCATGAGATACAGCCTGGTGACAGACGGACGGACGGACGGACAGCGGAGCCTCAGTAATAGGGTTCCGTTTTACCCTTTGGGTACGGAACCCTAAAAATGATTATAAATATTATTGTACAGAATTACTCGCTTACAAAAAATAGGATTTGTAGTTATGAGCATGAGTTTTAACATTGGGCAATGTATGTATAGCTTCACGCCAGATCCCTTGCGGGGTAGGCAGAGAGAACCGAGCGCCGTAAGACGCGGTCCTTACACACTTCACTCGCTTCTTTCACATTCATAGCTCTTTTAATGCACTCTCGCCGGTTTCTAAGGCTCCTGAGATCAGCTGATAAAACACGACCAATATGGTGATGGTAGGTTAGACCATTTAACTCAAGGGAGTTAAATGGTCTTCCTCGGCTCCTACATTCTTTCATTTTCGCATTGTATATCTGTTTCGTCATTCTTTCATCCAAGTACATGACGGCTGCATTTTAACATTGGTCAAAATAGGCCTAAAAGTTATTATACGAGTTATACACAGAAAAATATGTAATTTTATGTAATTACAGGAAATCACATTGTTAATTCTAGATATATTTCCGAAGTCATACAAGCATACGACCCACATGATGTAAATCTATGTAGCCAATGAAAGCTTGTAATACATTAAGTATCACTCGCGCGATGCCTCTTGCGCTACTAACACAGCAACTCCTTAGAAGCTTACTGGTGACCTCGCTCACACGCAGGAACACAACAACCCCGTAAGGAAGTTGTTATTTGGCTGCGATTTTCTGTGAGGTGGAGGTACTGCCCAAGACAGGCTGCTTTGATGCACCCTACCTCACGTAAAACATCCAGACTAAGACAAACAGACACGTTCATGCATACAAATGTTTGTCTTGTGTGCGAATTGAACCCACGAGCGTTGGTGTCAAAGTCTCGTCATTCACAACTGCGCCACCGAGCTCGTCAAGCAGTAACTAAAGTGGTTTTAAAAAAATAATACACGTGTGCAATCACTTACACTACATTTTAAGAGAGGTAGGGCGCATCAAAGCAGCCCGTCTGGGGAAGTACCACCACCTCACAGAAAACTACAGCCAATTCCCTGGAGGGTTATTGTGTTCCGGCGAGTGAGCGTAGTCACCAGTAAGCTCCTAAGGAGTAGCTGTGTTAACAGCATAGGTGGCGTCGCGCGAGTGTACTCATTGTATTACAAGCGTATTGATATCGACAATCCTAAGCTTACACACGGTATTGAACCCTCAAGTTTAAGGAGAGATTTTGCCTCCCTTTGTATGTTCTACCGATTGTACAACGGGTTGTGTTCTGAAGAATTGTTCGAAATGATGCCGACAACTACTTTTTATAACCGCACCGCTCGCCGACGGCGGGGAGTTCACCCTCACACACTGGACCCGCAATGGTCGCGTACTGTGCGGTTCCAGAGAAGTTTTCTTTCGAGAACTCTTAAGCTGTAGAATGAGCTCCCAGCCTAGGTTTTTCCAAGGGACTATAGAATGGAGTTCTTCAAGAAATGCGTGAAGAGGTTTTGAGAGGGTCGGCAACGCATGAGTGACACCCCTGGTGTTGCAAATGTCCATAGGCTACGGTGACGGCCGTATGCTTGATTGCCACCTTAGTGGTATAAAAAAAGGCGCTCATAGGTTACGGTAACCGCTTTACATCAAGTGGGCCGTATGCTTTATTAACTCCCGATGTAAAAAAAAATATTTTCTATCCTCTCAAATCATTCCTAAATGAATTGTAGATGCGATCATTTCGAGTCAGGTTCAACCTGGTATAGCAATTGGCCGATATTCTTTTGGGTTAAACTTACTAAACAAGTGATTATATAAATGCCTTATTTATAAGTACATATATAGAAAACACCAAAGACAAACAACATGTTCGTGTAAACCAATGTCAGTATTGTGAGGCAATCGAACCCATGAGCCTTGATGTTTAGGTGGCGATTGCTAACCACACTCAAGGGAGTTAAATGCCAAATGATGGTATGTGATGGAAAACCTCCAGTGTGCAAGTACGACTCGAACTTGACTATTTTTCAGTAGTTTATCTTAAAAATCAAGGCGTTCACATCGTTAGTATGGAAGAAGTTCTCTACGCGCGGCCGAGCGTGGCGTTTCATAATTGGTGAGGTAACCACTGCGAGTTGCATATGGTTATATTTTATATATGTGTTATACATATTGTTCACTGATTTATTAATATGATATTTCGGGGTACATGGACCGTACACGGAGCGTGCCGATTAACGAGTAAAGCGAATGAGAGACTACCTCTCTCGTTCGCTCGTGAATCAAGCTAAGACTGTAGGCACGTAGCTTATCCGTCTCATTGGATAGACGTTCATGAATCTAGTTGAGATGGTGGGCACGTTGCTCATTTGTCTCATTGGATAAACGTTCGTGAATCAAGATGAGACAGTGGGCAGGTTTGCTCATCTGTCTCATTGGATAGACGTTCGTGAATCAAGTTGAGACGGTGGGCAGATTGCTCGTCTGTCTCATTGGATAAACGTTCGTGAATCAAGATGAGACAGTGGGCAGGTTTGCTCATCTGTCTCATTGGATAGACGTTCGTGAATCAAGTTGAGACGGTGGGCAGATTGCTCATCTGTCTCATTGGATAGAAGTTCGTGAATCAAGATGAGACGGTAGGCAGATTGCTCATCTGTCTCATTGGATAGACGTTCGTGAATCAAGATGAGACGGTCGGCAGATTGCTCATCTATTTCATTGGATAGACGTTTGTGAATCAAGATGAGACGGTGGGCAGTTTGCTCATCTATCTCATTGGATAGACGCTCGTGAACCAAGATGAGACGGTGGGCAGATTGCTCATCTGTCTCATTGGATAGACGTTCGTGAATCAAGATGAGACGGTGGGCACGTTGCTCATCTGTCTCATTGGATAGACGTTCGTGAATCAAGATAAGACGGTGGGCAGATTGCTTATCTGTCTCACTGGATAGACGTTCGTGAATCAAGATGAGACGGTGGGCAGATTGCTCATTGTCTCATTGGATAGACGTTCGTGAATCAAGATGAGACGGTGGGCACGTTGCTCATCCGTTTCATTGGAAATGCGGTCGCGAACTAAGCTACGACGGTAAATAGGTCTTGGATGTTTTCACTATTCAATACTTTTTTACTGTAAACGCAAACTTTCACGCAGTTCTCTTTTGAAATAGCCTAGCTCTAGATTTGGTGTTTTGAAATTGGCGTTTCTCCCTTTCTTCGCTCGTCTCATTTAAACGGCGCTATCTCATATGGATAGCGGTCTCTCAGTACTCTTGTGGTCGCCGCTCCATCTAGTGCCCCCACGTCTCACACTGCGTGTACGAAGGCGCCATTCGAGAACCAGTGGCCGGCCCATTGCCACTTCAGCTTGCTTATCCTGTGGGCTATGTCGGTTACCTTAGTTCTACTGCGAATATCCTCATTTGTCATTCTATTACGCAGAGAAACCGAGTATAGCTCTTTCCATAGCACGCTGAGCGACATTGAACTTCCCCTTACAGGCCACAGTGAAGGGCCACGTATTTGTAATTAAAAACATACTTTTCGACTACTTATTTATTCGGACCATAATATACAATTGATGTTATTCTTGGAGATTGGTCATGAAATTCATCCGTATTATATACTACTCTGTGTAAAAAGTATCGGGAATATGTCAATAAAAAGACCCGCGTAAAAGAGGTCGTTCTAATTTTTTTACTGCATGTTGGTAGCACTGTACTGATTTAGCGCGCAAAATTTGAGCGGGATCTGTCATTTAATTTGTTTTAAACTACACTTTTTGTTGGTCATAGTTTTGAGTCCTCGGCGATTTTTACAATGGTAAATATTGTTGAACAAAGAGTGTGCCTTAAATTTTGTGTTTCAAATGATATTTCATGTGGTGAATCACTAAAAATGTTGCGAAATACCTACGGCGAATCGTGTATATCGAAAACAAGGGCTTATGAATGGTATAAGGCTTTTAAAGAAGGCCGAGAAGTAGTAGTAGACTTGCCTCGTTCTGGTAGACCTTCAACCGCTACGACCAGAGAAAACATCGACAGAATCAAGAAGCTAGTGCTCGAAAATCGACGTATGAGTCTGAGAGAGTTGGCTAGTGAGGTGAACATATCTTTTAAGTCCGTCCACAACATTCTCATTGACATTTTAGGCATGAAACGCGTCGCCGCTCGACTAGTTCCAAAAGAGCTCAATTTTGTTCAAAAAGCGCAGCGAAAGCATGTCGCTGAAGACATGGTTTCCCGAGCTTCTACGGATCCGACCTTTATGAAACGTATAATAACTGGCGACGAGACATGGGTTTATGAGTACGACATGCAAACAAGCCAACAGTCTTCAGAATGGCGTCTCGAAAACGAGCCGAAACCCAAAAAACCGCGGCAAAGTCGCTCCAAAATCAAGGTGATGCTGACAGTTTTTTTTGACTACCGTGGTGTGGTTCACTCCGAATTCCTTCCAGAGGGAGAAACAGTGAATAAAGAATATTATTTAGGCGTCATGAAGCGTTTGCGTGAGAGTATCCGCCGAAAACGTCCAGATTTGTGGCAACACAACTCATGGATGCTGCACCATGATAATGCACCATCACACACAGCCATTATAGTGAAAGAGTTTTTAGCGAAAAATTCAACAAAAGTTCTCGACCAAGCACCGTATTCACCTGATATGGCTCCGTCTGACTTTTTTTTATTTCCCAAGTTAAAATTACCACTTCGAGGAAAACGTTTTGAGTCGATAGAAGCCATAAAAGAAAATTCGCTGAATGAGCTAAAGGCCATACCGCAAATAGCCTATGAAAAATGTATGGAAGACTGGGTGAAGCGGTGGAGATGTTGTATTGCAAGCGATGGGGCCTACTTTGAAGGCGATAAAATAAATTTAGATGAATAATTTGTATTTTTTGTTTTATTGACAAATTCCCGATACTTAGTACACAGAATGTATTAGAACTGGTTGCCCGCGGCTTAGCCGGCCCGTAGCGAGATGCTAAACGATAACATTCCTTAGGAATTGGGTTATCAAAATGCAAAGAATACTTCAAATCAAACAGGACAGGACAGATCCAGAGATTAGCGCCTTCAAACAAACAAACTATTCCCCTTTATATATTATAGTAGATTAGAACCGGAAAAGAACCTAGGAACCGGCGAGCGTGTGTAAAACGTACTACAGTTACAGACGCGATAGACATGCGTAAGGACCGCTTCTTGTGGCGCTCGGTTCTGTCTACTCCGCAAGAGACCCGGTGTGCAGATTGACACACACAACATGTTAGACACTTGCAGCATTATTTTTGCTCTTACTTCGTGGGCCGTAAGAACAAAGGTAAAACTGTCTAGCTTGAAGTGTCGCTGTGTGTACACAGTCTATGTAGATTATTTTATATATTTTTTATCTTTCGAAAACAGTACACAATCTGTTCCAGATCTGTGATCTCTCTCCACCGTTGTGAAACACTGAAAGTGCTGACTAGCCATATTTAATTAAACACTGGACTAGTTAGTTATCAGATTAACATTGTGGTTTCCCAACGAACCGAATTAAGAGTTCGCAGGTTCAAGCACTCCATCATTATTTATGTATATAATTTGGGTGAAGCAATTATTATGTAAGTTTATTTATAGATATATTCGGCATACTAGCATACGACTCGCCCGTTGTTGCTGTAGTCTAAGAACGCTTGCAATACAGGAAGTTACCTCCCCGCTGCTAACACAGCAACTCTTAGGAGCTCACTGGTAACCCCACTCACTCGCAGGAACACGAGAATCCTCCAAGCATTTGTAATATTAATACGGTCGTCTGTGAAGTGGAGTATGATCTTACCTGCAATTTGATCTAACCTGCTTTGTGTGCTTCCGCCACCAAGTGTGTGGCGGAAGCACACAAAGCAGGTTAGATCAAATTGCAATTAAATTTGACTTTCGCAAAATAACGCCTGAATCTATTAACTATTTATGATCTTACCTACGAAAGGTCTGGTTTTTATTCTCGGTTGTAAAGGTCTGACGTCTCCAGGTAAAAACCAGTATCTTCTTCAAATCTCTAGTCTTCGGTAGCGGACTGATGGACGGATTAGGAAACGGGATACCACGTAGGAGGAAGAAGGTTATTAGGGAAGAGGGACGGCTTGCCATATCTAACTTACCAGATGCCTACTTCTTGCAGGCGACACTTACTTACTTTTACTGCTAAAGGGCTAGCAGTTAGATAGCCCGAAGTGGGAGAAGGCTAGCCAACAGCTGCGGAGAGAGAGAAATTACTCTTGCGTTGCCGACCCTCTAAAACAGCTCCTTTTTCTCAGCTTCTAAGAATTCTATGGTGATGTTGAATAGCCTATAACCTCACTCAAGAACAGGGCTATCAGATGCAAAAAGGATATTTCAAATCTGACTGTCTGTTCCAGAGACCAGCGCGTTCAAACAAATTCTTCCGCTTTACACGTTAGTACAGATTTATATGTGGAAACTATGTTAATAAACTGTACTATTGATAATAAGTGTCTCAAAAAAGTTCAGATCCTATATATATTATAGGTTTTCTGTGAGGTGGAGGTACTTCTCCAGACGGGCGGATTTGACGGGCTCTACCTCTCTTAAAAACACTCAGGCCAATACAAACAGCCATGTTCATGCACACAAATGTTAGCCCTGAGTGGAAATTGAACCCACGAGCGTTGGTGCCCAAGTAACGTAACAGCGCGTTTCGCCACTGCGCCACCGAGCTCGTCATTGCACACTTTTCTTAAACATTTGTCGCTACTTATTACTCTACTGGTATATTCATGGATCTGAATAAAACTGAATTACAATGATCAATAACAATACTATGGTATACGATACAAAGATACGTAGCTCGTGCAAAGGTCAGGCAATTAATAAATCAAATTGCTAACTATAATGAGTGGGCTAAGACCTTGTGCCGTTTGAGAATTGCAGTTATCTACTGATTAATCGCTTCAGCGAACAAACTAAAACACACAAACTTTGAGAAGATATGCAAATAACATTTGCTCTTTTTTATTTAAATCTATCACATTTAATTAACGCTAACTTATGGATGTCAAAGCTGGGTATGGTAGAGAGTGCATGAAAGTAGAATATATGCGGTCGAGATGAGAGCATTGCGCAAAATTTGTGGCATAACGCTTAGTGACCGGGTTCGTAGTTAACGTAAGGAAGAGAGTTGGTCTGAAAGAGAGTGTCGGTGTTAAGATAAGAAAAGGCATGCTCCGTTGGTTGGGACATGTAGAAAGAATTCTGGATGAAAGAATGACGAAGCAATGCGAAAATGGTAGGACGCAGAAGCCAAGGAAGACCAAGACTAAACTACCATGATCTTTATCAGAAGGTCGTCAGAAACCCTAGGAACCGACGAGCGTGCATGAAAAGAGCTGTGAATTTAACAAAAGCGAGTGAGGTGTGTAAAGACCGCGTCTTATGGTTCTCGATTCTCTCTGCCTACACCGCAAGGGACCTGGCGTGAAGATATATATTCATACATACATTTAATTCATAATGGCATATATATTAACCCTTTCAGTTTGATGAACATATCAATCAATATCGCTAAGGCTTCTACTTAGGTTAGCCTATTTTCTAATCTAATAGGATTGCCGGGCTCCGTTACTTAAGACCAAGTTTGGTGAAAATCGAACCTAAATAACCTAGAGGGAGAACCAGACATTTCGTCTTTCGCTGTAGAATTTTTGAACGTGCCGGCTTTCTCACGATGACCACTGAAGCAGCGATTATTACAAATATGTACATTAATCATAGCTTTGACGTGGTATGCCTGCCATCATACCTCACAACCCTGAGGGAAAACCAGACCTTTCTTAGGGCACACGCTCAAAATGTAATTTCTTGAACGTGTGGGTTTCCCCACGATGTTTTCCTTCACCGCCGAGCAAGTGATAATTACAAATATGTGAAAATTCTAAAACACGAAGTTAATGGTAGCGTTCACCACGATTCAAACCCGGAACCATCGGATAATAGGCCCGTTTTTTATCCACTGGGCTATAACATTAGTGTTAATGGTTTTCTGTATTCTTAATCTGATACTTCTGTTACTCACAATATAGCGTTCAAAGCATATGGTAAAAGCTCACTCTCATATTTACACTGAAAGCAACCTCTCGTGCACGTGATGCAACCCTGCTCATTAACAATTGAGGTTCGCAGAAACACGTAGAGCGCATCAAAGCAGCTCGAGGCGGAAAATATTTTTTATTATTTTATTTTAGCACAAACTAGCACGTTTAAGAAATTATATTTCGAAAAACATTTGACCTAACCTAAAAAGGTCTGGTTTACGCTCTGGATTGTGGAGATCTGACGGCAGTCGCTCCATGTTAAAATCAGTATCTCCGCCAAATCCTTCGACTTAGGCAGTGGGCCCCGTCAATCCTAATGGATTAGGAAACCGGATAACGCAAAGAAGAATATATATATATTGCGTAACTTCACAGTTCTGAGGAGAAAATCCATTTTGAAACTTGTCGACTTTCGCACTACTTTCTGTGGAGTTTCTACAATAAGCGATCCTCGTCAAGTACTGGTATTTATTGTCTGATTATAACAGTTCCAGTTGAAAACTATCAATCTACATAATGGTCCGGCGAACACTCGCAGTAATAAAGTTTTCTCTTTAAACATCGTGGCCCGGGGAGGTCTATAAAGATGGCCGAAGGACTCAATTGATGTTTAATGAACTTTAACGTGTCGTTGTCTCCAACTTTCTAGGGTTGTGGCCACTAAAACCGCTTGGAGACACCTTTCTAATGTTGCTCACTCCTATACTAATGTAACTTTATTTGTTTGATTGTTTATTTGTTTGAACGGGCTAATCTTTGGAACTACCTTACTTTTAATATTTGAGTTTCTTATAAGTTACACACCAAACTTTCATTTATTATTAAAATATTTATATTTTATTTTTTATATTTAAGATGTTTAAAGTAACACATGTTTCCCTAATTACAAGTATAGAAACTTCGATTCGTTGCCTACTTTTTACCTGAGCTGGCTGAGGTTAATATTTGAATTATTTCAAACATGGGATTTATACATTTAATGCACATGCACCGACACGTGCGTTAAATATATAAATAATTTAGGACAGAATGGTTTCAGGTAATTTATTATAAAATCGAATAATAAAGTACTTGTAACAGTCTGTCCTTGCCTGTCTATATGTTCAAAAGGTACATCAAAAATACTCCGTGTAAGAAGGGTTATTACAGAATCGATAAATATCTAACTGACAGAGATGTTTGGAAATGATTCAGCACATGTATTAATATATCTTTTATTGTACCACTTGATATCACTATATGTACACTCACATATATTTATTGTAATATATATATTGACGATGAAAAAAAAGACCCATATTGGCAAGTTTCTTTTGGCATTTCTTCTTGGCCAATGGTCATTTTCGAAATGCTGGTATATTAAAAAAGAGAGATTAAAACTAAAAAAAAAACATGGAAAATTATTAAGATACAATATGATCTAATTTAAAGAATGTAAGACGTGTCTAAGTAAGGGCCTAATGGCAAATAAATGATTTTTATCTTTAAAAAAAAATGAGTTGCGTTCCTGAAGAATTGCTGTCTTACTTTCTGTATTGTGAACGATTATGAGCTACGGCTATCATTTTACAAATGGCGGGTCGTTGTAGATTTTTTTTCATTTTGTACAACATCTGAAGGTTTAAGGACCTTCAGATGTTGTACAAAATGAAAAAAAAACCATATTTCCATTTTTCTACATACAGCTTCTGTGGTTCATAATTTATATTATACCAAAAATAAAAATAATCGCAATTTAATGACTCATCCGCTACTCTCGGAGCCCCACGCTAGCAGGCGCAGGCGCAGGCGCAGGCGGGGTGTACACAGGTGCATCATTTCCGCCGCGTGCACAAGGCCTTGGTATTTGCAACCCCTTCTCTAAGGGCAGGTGGCAGCCTGTCGGTTAGCCTACGGTTACATTCAAATCTTCAGTAAAATCATGTAACCCTATAATTCTCCCTGGAGGGATGCAAATTTGAAAGTATAAACTTATTTATTCAAATGTGTCAATTGGCTTCAGGCCCCTGGACTACATTTAAGTTCATCTGTCCATTAGTACCGTGTCGTTCGCTGGCGCTAAACATGGGTATTCAGAAGACAAAGGCAAAATTTAAGATGGGTTTATATAAGGTTACAAAAAACGGTTAGATCTTGGTCATAACGCAATTTGGAACTCCTCGCCTGAATCGTCTTTTTAAAGCCAAAGCTTATAGTTTAAGAGACAATACTCTGGCCAATGAGAGCCAGCTCAGTCAAATATAAGGTACGTACAATAATGATTTAAAAATGTAAGATGCGTCTAAGTGCCCGTGAGGGACTAATCGCAAATACGTAATCAATGAGTGAAGCCCCGCACCCTATCCCTTGCGTTCTAAGACGCAAACGGCCTTGCGTAGCAACGGGACGAAGTACGCGAGTACCTAACCGACCACCAAGTTGATATCCTCCTAGTGCAGGAGACCTTTCTGAAACCTTGCAATCGCGACCCGCGCATTACAAATTACAGCGTCATCCGTAATGATAGACAGGGCCGCAGGGGCGTAACCCTCATCTATTACAAAAGGTCCCTGCACTGCATTCCATTACAACCTCCTGCTCTCGACCTCGAGGTTTCCATCTGCAGGTTAGAGATGACCGGCCACCAATCGATCAACATCGAATCGCGTACCTCCCTCCTAGCAAGCGCATCCTCCAGAGCGACTTGCAAGACCTCTTTGCCCTAGGAAACTCCACCATTCTGGCTAGAGAGTTCAATAGTAAATACATCCAGTGGAATAGCCACTCTTCTTCGTCTGCACCGAGCAGCACAATCCTAGATAGCCAACAGGACTCCCCAGGATTTGACGTAATAGACCCCATGTCCTCCACATACTTTCCCGTGAGAGAGGGACACCAACCTACCGTTCTGGACTTTGCACTTTAAAAAAACGTAGCCTTACGGATACGTTTAATACAAGTCCACATAGAACTTAGCTCTGACCACCGGCCAGTTCTGATCGAGTTCGGGCACCGCACTGACGCACCGACAGACGAGGAAACCGACGGGTGACGGACCTCAAGTGCCTGGGGAAAGACTATGAGCGCATCATAGCCATTCGCCTCAAATCCTGCTTGCCCATACCCATATGGAGCATATTGCTCTATCGCCTACTTACTTTAATATGTGCCTAATGAAACTATGGACGGCCAATGGAGGCAAGCCAGGGTTTAGAGTCCTGCGAGCCTTCTTGTTTTTCCACTCCGATCGACGAAGACACGCCGGAGACGAAGGCCCTGATCGACTCTCTGGAGCACTCGGGTACCCGTGGTGTCGTTACGCACCAACAGCTCGCCACAAGCTGCCCTGCGGGGTTATTATTGTTATCTAAGCTTTGAAATAGAAAAGGACTATCGGTTGGTCTTCACCGCAAACGTAGTTTATTAAGCACTAGCAGAAGCCCGCGGCTTCGCACGCATAAGATTTGGGCTTTTAGTAGCCTTTATTTCTCTATAGACCTCCAATTGTTTCTGTTTAATTAAAAAAAACGAAGCTCAGGATCGTAGATGCAACCATAGAGCGATTCAATTTTTATATAGCTTATTTTATGTCACAAAAATACGTATTCTGTGAAAATAATAATAAAAATAAAATCGCAAAGTTACCGATATTTCCCCCTAATTTTAACAGTTTTTCATTTTTTACGCAGGAACCCTAAATAATTACGGAATAAAAAGTAGCCTATATTCTGCTCTGAATAGTCCTCTACCTACCAGTGAAAGTCCCGTCAAAATCGGTTCAGCTATTTCGAAGATTAGCCCGGACAAACAAACAGACAGACAGACAGACAAAAAAGTTAAAAATGCATTTTTAGGCTTTGGTAACGTGAAAATAATGATATGAGCTATAGGATAAAGGCTTTATTTTGAAATCACAGACAGACACTTCAATTTTATTTATGTGTATAGACTAGCTGTTACCCGCGGCTTCGCCCGCGTGATCAAGGGGCAATGCCAATGAGTTGTGGATCTTAATTTTCCCGTGGGGATAAGATGTTTTCGCGGTATAAAAAGTAGCCTATGTCACTCTCCAGACCTTAAACTATCTCCGTAAAAAAAACATGCCAATCCAGTGGTTTCTTTCGACGGGAAAGAAGGACAAACAAACAAAGGCACTTTCACATTTATAATATTAATAATATATATAAGTATAAGTATGGACTACTATGGGTAGTATGGACTGGCTACGAATGAACATGCGATAGTGTGCTGTAGCTCGCAATTCGAAAACTACCACAATAGTAGTTTTTTTTTTCAAAACTCGCGTAGTTTATGAATAAGTCCTGCTTTCCTGCACCTTTTCATTGGCAGTAAACAGTTTCATTAGGCACATATTAAAGTGTATGTAGGACATAAGAGTCGTCTAATTTTAAGTCAAGGTGGCTCGTTATAATATTATAAACGTGCCAATTAAAGTAGGTAATGATACAGTATGGCCATTGTAACATTTCGAACTCTTTCATTATATCGCAGTTGCGTACGGAGAAGGTGTTATTAAGATTTCGATGATAGGTTCGTGTGTGTTGAAATGTCTTTACGCTGATGTTTTGTAACCGCACCGCTCGCCATCTACAAGGAATTTATTTTCACACGAAATCACAATGGTCCCGTATGGTGTTTCAGAGGCGTATTCCTCCAAAAAAATTCTAGTTGTAGAACAGATTTTATTAAAAAGAAATAAATGTTTTATGCTACATGGTCCTTGCAAGCGTTAAGACATATCTTATATTTTTAAATAAAATCTTATTATAATATTTCATTATTTTTTATTTAATTTATTTTGGAAATTACTATTGGCGAAGAAGAAATGACGGAAGGTACTTGCCAACATATATTAAATTTACAATAATTTCTAATCGGCGATTACAAATTACAATAAATTTATGTCAGCATATCGTTTATATTGGGTAGATATATTAATAATGATGTTAGTGGTGAAATTTATGATATACCCAAGTTAGCCTGTGCTGAATAATTTCCAGACATCAATCGTGTAAATAAGAATTGTTCCAAATAGTTGATTATTAATGTGCCTTTCTAATAAATTTTCAAGTATGTTCAGGGAATTTATTACAGAATCGAATATATTTTACACGAAAATACCAGTCAAGCTAATGCACCGATATATACAACTTATTCGCTTCTAAGATTCTCTCTAAATTTGAAAATGATTTTCTCTGGAAATACTCCCAAGAGACTTGACTGATAAAGGCAGGTGCTCACAAAAACCTTGTGTTTCAGCACCTAAACATCAGCTATTCGAGACTTCGATTCGATTTGAGATTAGGAGAATATTTTAACCAATGAGCTAATAAGTACCGCGAAGTTGATCCACGAACTAGCCAATAAGACCTACGCTTAAGTTAACCTGTAGCAATGAATTGAGTTACTTTGCAAAATCAGTTTCGTAGGTTCTCCATGTAATTTGACCTAAAAAAATATATACGCATGCGCAGTACCACAACATTAATTTGAGATTAATAGCTCGATACATTTACATTTTGACTCCGGAACTAACTTTACTTATTTATTGATTGGGGCATGTTCTTGATTTAGTTTTTATGATAGTTATCAAATGATTATTTGCGTGGGTGTTGCCAGATTAAAAGAGATTAAAGTGCCCGCAATCAGGAAACAGTCGATGTTGACTCGATATTCGCTAGATTTAATGTTTTATTCGACTGTCCGCCCACCTCTATTTTAAATTTGACAAATGTCATATTGACGTCGGATTGTGAATCGCGGGTTTTTTGTTGGCAAGTATGTAAGTCTTTTGGTCATATTTTTTTTAACGATCCATTCGGCTAAACAAGAAACTGGAATGTTTATCAAATGAGTAACGCCCAATGGTTTGTTTGTATACGTAGCCAATATTTCTATTATATGTTTAGTCTCCTTCTTCCTAGCGGTCTACTGTTTCCCAGTCTCAATTACGATTAGCGATCCGCTACCTAAACTTAAAGATTTGGGCGAAGATACTGGTTTTGACATGGAACGGCTGCCGTGAGACCTCCACAACCTAAAAGGAAAACCAGACCTTTCTTAGGTAAGGTCTATCGAAATATAATTTCTTGGACGTGCTGGTTTACTCACGATGTTTTCCTTCACCGCCGAGGAAGAGATAATTAATTCCGAAATCACGAATTTAGTGGTGATTCGAATCGGGGACCTGATTTTTTTATACAACGTCGGGAGACTTACAAGCATATGGCGAACCTGATATAAAGCAGTTACCGTAGCCTATTAATGCCTGTACTATATTAAGTATCACTCGCGCGATGTCTCTTCTGCTGCTTACACAGCAACTCCTTAGGAGCTTCCTGGTCACGTCACTCACGCAAAGGAACACAACAGGCGGTTCCAGAGAGTTGTTATTTTGCTGCGGTTTTCTGTGAGGTGGAGGTACTTCCCCAGAAGGCGGCTTTGGTGCGCCCTACTTCTCTTAAAATTGCCTTATGTTGTCCATGTCTATAATATTAGGGGTTAAAGTATGAAATTGCCGATTTGCACCGAAAATTTGAAAACTAGTTTTTTCTAAAATGTAACATATTTATTTAATCAAAATATTTACCCTCATTATCAATACATTGCTGCCATCTAATCGGAAGTTTATTTATGCCTTTGCGATAGAACTCTGGGGATCTAGATTCGACAAACTGTGTGAAAGCATTTTGTACTGTCTCCTGGGAAGAACATTTTTTGCCACGTAGAAAATTATAGAAAATTTTCAAAATCACGGAAAAAATGGTAGTCAGTTGGAGCAAGGTCTTTCGAGTACGGAGGATGACGTATGGTTTCTAACTGCAGGTCCTGTAGAGTTACAATGGTTTCTCGTGCAGAGTGAGGGCTTGCGTTATCGTGGAGCAATAATGGTGAACATCGATTCACGAGACGGGGCTGTTTCACTGCCAGTTTCGCCATCATTGTTCGAAGTTCGGCACAGTAAACATCTGCTGTTATAGCATGACCAGACCTGAGAAAGCTATAGTGAATAGCGCCCTGAAGAGACCACCAAACAGTTACCATTACCTTTTTATTGGTAAGCTTTGTTTTAGGGTACTGTTACGGCGTTTGGCCTGGGGTGAGCCATTGCATTTCTCGCTTACGGTTGTCGTAAAGAATCCACTTTTCGTCACATGTCATAATTCTATCCAATATTCCTTAATATTCTCCAAACGCACAGTCCCACACACAATCTATAAACAACGGCCTGTCTATATACGGGGCTATTTATCTCGAGGCCCTGAACCTCATGCCATAGTTCCTGGCTGTTGTCGACGTTTTGGTGACATTCAATCTATGTGACATTCGGACAGCTTGAAAACACTGCAAAGAATAGCGAAGCATGCTCTAAACCCTTCAGTTCAACGAAGATTTGATGTGAATAACCATACTCGTATTATAAATGTGAAAGTGTGTTTCTTTGTCTTCAACATCAAAATGGAGCAACGGATTGATTTGATTTTTTGTATAGAGGTAGTGAGAGCGTCCTGGAATGACATAGGCTACTGTTTGCCTCGATAAAATCACTTCAACGGCGAAACATGTTTTGTTGTCTCATGACCACGTGATCGAAGCTGCGGGTAATTAATTAATTAATTGCTATCAATATTATTAAGTTGAGTTACGCTTGCGTCGGAAGGCACAAACATACATACATTTATTAGCACATTAGCTTATTAAAAGCTCGATGCCGTCGAGCTCCTTCGTCCTTCGGAGGGCACTTTAAGCCGCCGATCACTGCTGTTGTCTATACATAACAGTCGTCAAGCCGGTGGCCCTCGGGCGGCTTGAAAACACCAATCCGCAGTCGGGCAGCATGGCGGGGTAAGCCCTAAACCTATTCGGTTGAAGAAAGACCCGTATCCCTGCCGTGGAATGGCGTGATGAGTCATGCATCAGTGCATTTATATAACTTCAAGTAAATGTACCTGTAAATTGTATCTAATATGACAATTTACGAACATACTAAAAGACCTTTATTAAAAATGACCGAAAGCGTTCCTATCTCCGCACACGCAATCCTACGTAAACGGTGAACGAAATGGACAGTAAGTGGTTTCTGAGAAACAAATAATGTAATAAACACCCACACTCTGGACAGCCTTGTCGGAGCCACGGAGCACAAGTTGGTGTGTCCAGATTTAAAGATACATTAATGAAACCAAATTTTATTTAATACTATTCATTAAATTAAATCGTTTTTTTTATATACCACTAACGTGGGCCAACAAGCACACGGCCTGCCTGATGGTAAGCAGTTACCGTAGCCTATGGACATTTGCAACATCAGGGGTGTCACTATTGCGTTGCCGACCCTGTAAGAATCTTTTTACGCCTTTCTTGAAGAACCCCATACAGTAGTCCCTTGGGAAAACCTCGGCAGGGAGCTCATTCCACAACTTAATAGTTCTCGGTAGAAAACTTCTCAGGAATCGCGCAGTACGCGACCATTGCGGTTCCAGTGTATGAGGGTGAACTCCCAGCCGTCGGCGAGCAGTGCGATTGTAAAACGAGGCTGTTGGCATGATATCGAACAACTCCTCAGAACACAAACCATTGTACAATCGGTAGAACACGCAAAGGGAGGTGAAATCTCTTCTTAAACTCAAGGGTTCAATACCGTGTGTTAGTTTAGGATCATCGTCATAGGACCAGGAGCTGGTAACCAGGTGCCCCCGCCCATAGATAACTACAGTACTCCATATGCGGTCTGACTTGGGACTTATATAATTTAATGCATATGGTTTATATGCGACAATGCTGTATCTATTCTGTGTTGCTACTACACGGCCCACCTGATGTAATGCGGGTACCGTAGCCTATTAACGCTTGCGATATATTAATTATCACTCGCGCGATGCCTCCTCTGGTGCTTACACAGCAACCCTTGGGAGCTTACTGGTATATATATACCTTGTTCCTATCGTTATCTCGTTTCCTAGTGCATTAGGATTGGCGTGGACTGCTGCCTAATCTAAAAGATACAGATTTTGACATAAAGCGATGTTTTTCTTCACTGTCGAGTAAATGATAATTACAAATATTTTTTTTACAACATCCGGGACGTATACAAGCAAACGGTCCACCTGATGTAAAGCGGTTACCATAGCCTATAAACGCTTGCAATGCCACCACTGCTGCTAACACAACAACTCCTTATTAGCTTACTGGAGACCTCACTCAACATCTCTCCAGAGAGTTGTTTGGCTACGATTACGTCTGTGAGGTGGAAGTACTTCCCAAACGGGCTGCTTTGATGCGCCCTACCTCTCTTAAGGAGCAATTGGTTAACACACTGGTTCTTTATCGCTGTCACTAGGTAATATCTAGAATGGACAGAAATAATTTATAAGCAGACAATCTATGTTATCTACAGATGTATCGTCATGTGACGAATAAAAAGAATTAACTAACATATGCCTGTACCTTTGGCGGCCATTATAAAATACCCGCAAGTTGCTTGTGGTGCAAAACACAAGAGGATGACGTTTTTGTCATTATTTTAAAGAGTACGATGGCAAAGAGATCTGTATTTTTATTTTTAACTTTAATAACACATTTTATTAAAGTTAAAATTAATAATTTTAAAATTAATAAAGTAAAAATAATAATTACAATAGAATGCATATCTGTGTATATTTTTTTATACAACTAGATTGGCAAACAAGCATGCGGCCCGCATTAGATGGTAAGCGGTCACCGCAGCCTATTGACGCTCGCAACACCACGGGGATGTTAATCGCGCGCTGCCAATTTTGTGACCTAAGGCTGCTTCGTCACAGTACCCAGCAATTTCTCTGCCATATCTCACCCTTCAAACCGGAACACAGCTATATAAATATAGCTGTTTGGCGGTAGAAATAGGTGAGACAGAGGTACCTACGCAGATCAGACACGTATATTTTCACACCGGGTTCTTTGCGGCGAAGGCGATGAGAAACGAGCATAACTCGGGCCTTTCACACCTTTCACGGTTATTTAACATTTATGCTCTTTTGTTTTTAAAAATAAAGTCTTAATTTTGAAATATAATGTTATGGTCTCTTATTTCTATTCATCCTTTTTATAGTGAGTAACTTAGTCATTATTTGGACCGCGTCATGTGACGCTCGGTTCCTCTGTCTGCGATTTGACTTATAAATAGATAGTATAGTATCTTATTGAATTCTCTTATGTTACTATTTTTCTTTTTTAACCTGCTAGCATTTCGGAAATGACCATCAATGAAGAAAAAGTGCCGAAAAAACCTTGTTAACATAAGTCTATTTCAAATTGTCAATTAAAAATTATAATCAATTCCTGTCAACATATGGGTACAATCTGCAAACATTTTGGTAGTGGCCATTGGCGAAGAAGGAATGCCGAAAGAAACTTACGAACATACCTAGGTCTTTTTTCAAATTTACAATTCAAAATTACAATCAATTCACGTCAGCATTTGGTTCAATAATCATGTCAAATGGTAGAATTAAAGGTTATTAAGAAGAAGTTGCTTGCTCGATTTCCAGACTTCTTTATCAGTCACATATTCATCAATTCTATAATAAGTCTTTTTACAAAGCGTAATTTTAAAGTGTTTTTTGAACATATTGCCATCAAAGGACAGCAGGCCGATTCCACTAAAAACTACAACTGCACTGCAGCGCGGCGCGTGTCAAAATGCGTACATTTTGACGTTTCGTTAGACGTCTCTGCTGTCAGATCGCTTAACGAAACGTTAAAATGTACACATTTTGACACACGCCGCGCTGCAGTGCAGTTGCAGTTTTTTAGTAGAATCGGCCTGCTGCACTGTTTCAGGCAATTTATTATAGAATTACCAGTCCTAGTAAGCCGACGTGCATATGCAATTTATTTCTACTTTTAAGCCTTTACTAAAGACAAAACTTTCTCTGCTTTTTGGAAAGTTTTAGTAATAACTGTTTAACTAAACTGTAACTAGATTATAGATCGCTATCAAATTTAGATCAATAATAAATCAACGTAATCTGTACGCGGTGTTACCAGCTAATTAATTAACCAAACTCTGGTGGGCCATTTGCTTGATTTCCTCCCTACGTTGTATAAAAAAATGTGGATAAAGAATCGATCTATTCACTAACTAGTCCCCGTTTCGAATTCTGGCATGTATAACTAAATTCGTATTTTCGGATTCATGTGCATATTCGTAATTATCATTTTCTCGCCGGTGAAGGAAAACATCGTGAGGAAACCCGAACGTCCAAGAACTTATATTTCGAAAGACGTGTGACCTTACCTAAGAAAGGCCAGGTTTTCCTCTTGGTTGTAGAGGTCTGACGGCAATCGCTCCATGTAAAAATCTGTATCTTCGCCAAATCATTAGTCTAAGGTAGCGGACCCCGCCAATTCTAATGGATTAGGAAACGGGATAACTCTATGAAGACAAAGTTTTTTTTTTATACTACGTCGGGAGGCATACAAGCATACGGCCCACTTGATGTAAAGCGGGTACCGTAGCCTATTAACGTTTGCGATATATTAATTATCACTCACGCGATGCCTCCTCTACTGCTTACACAGCAACTCCTTGGGAGCTTACTGGTGACCTCATTCACACGCAGGAACACAACGATCCTCTAGGGAGTTGTTATTTGGCTGCGGTTATCTGTGAGGTGGAGGTACTTCCCCAGATACGCTTCTTTGATGCGCCTTACCTCTCATAAAAGTTGTAGAAAATTGGCCCTTGGGGGTATGCAATTTTAGTTTCACCAATCATTATAGCGCTTATACCTTAGACCACACCCTACTGGGAGCTATCACAAAGGATCGCTTGCGTGGAAGGCAGATCTCACTTAAGTACACGCAATGCCTCTTATTTTGCACAACTCTCGATTCTTGATTTTTAAAATGTCTATTGAAACTCTCGTCTTTTAAAGTACACACAGCGACCAGTCATATTAGACATTTGCGGCACCATTTTTAATCTTATTCCGTGCGTCATAAGAACGCTACAGAGGATAAATAGTCTATCTTGAGTGTCGCTGTGTGTACATGAAACATTATAAATTAATTTCTTCTTTTGTCGGTATTTGGACGTTAGAATGAAGATATCAGCGGTAGCTGCTCATCCCACTGCAGGGGTACAGGTCTCCCTTCAACTGAAGAGATTTAGAGCATACTTCTCCTCGATGCTAGACGGCGGTGGATTGGCGGAGGACAGTGATTTCAAGCTGACCGAAGGGCACCGACTTAGACTAAATAACGACTGTCATCTATCGATAAAAGCCGGGATCGACGGTTTCACGTGCCCTCCTCTTTGTTAGTAATCTAAGTAAGAGTTTTAATGAGCTCAGTGGCGCAGTGGTTAATAACGCTACATAGACACCGACGCTTATGGGTTCGATTTCCACACGGGACAAACATGTGTACATGAACACGTCTGTTTGTCTTGGTCTAAGTTTTTTTAAGAGAGGTAGGGGGTAATAAATAAATAAATAAATCGCAGCCAAATAAATCTCTGGAGAGTTGTTGTGTTCCTGCGTGTGAATGAGGTCTCCAGTAAGCTCCTAAGGAGTTGCTGTGTAGAGCAAAGGTGCCATCGCGCGAGTGATACTTAATGTATTTAAAGCGTTAATAGTCTACGGTAACCGCTTTATATCAGGTGGACCGTATGCTTGTATGCCTTCTGACGTTGTATATAAAAAAGTACTAAATAACTACTCTGGCCATAAATACTGTTACATAGAAACTGTTCTTTATTTCAACTCCTTAATTATTTTGAATTTAAAACGAGTTTATTATGTTAAAAACTTCTTTCGATTTCCCATCGTTTTACAATTTACAATTAGAATAGGGTGTTAAAGAAATCAAGATTGTAGTGATTGCTTTTCACAAAGTGGGTATGGAGCCGTTGGCCATATTTAAGACACTTCAAAAGCTTGGTATCAGCCGAAACCCCATTAGAAAACAAAAAATCTTTACACGAGAAATGAGGATTCCCGCTAGGACTCTGTCGTGTATTAAACAAAATAACCTGACGCTCGGCGCGTATCGTTGTTATACAGGACGTGCCCTAAATCAATCCCTACAGTTGAAAAGATTGAATCGATCAAAACGCCTTCTGTCCCGATACACAGGTGAATGGCACAGAAATATCCCACACAGTTTTAAAGAAGCCGCCCAAGTAGTCGGAAAGGTACAACGTGGTCATCATCCTGCGTCTGTAATTGTTTGATGGAGGGGTGTCTTATCAAGGAGCCACAGATATTCATTTTTGTGAAAAAGGAGTGAAGACTTCAGCCAAAATGTATCAAGAGACTGTCTTGGATCGTGGTGTGAAACCTCCCAGCAATATACTTTTAAAAATGTACAGTGGGCTTTCAGCACAGCAGGACTCTGCACCTGGTTACAAGGCACGAACTACCCTCGTCTACCCCAGATCTGAACCCCATAGACTACAAATTAAGGTCAGTTTTAGAGCATATGGCCTGCTGGAAACGATACGTCGACATTGTGTCTCTTAAGAAATCTCTATAGCAAGCGGTGGCTAAATTTCCCATGGAAACAGTGCGTAAAACCATACATTCGTGGCCAGACAGATTAAAGGCCTGTATCAAAGCCAAAGGTGGCCATTGCGAATATAATCATTTTTTTTTGCTGATATTACCATAAATTTGTACATATAAGTTTTAGTAAGATTACATTACTTCATAAATAATAAATGCATATTCATTTGTTACAGAACTTATGGCCGGAATAGGTAGTCATATTTAAAGGTTTCGTGCCTCAAAAGGAAAAACGGTACCCTTACAGGATCACTTTGTTGTCCGTCTGTCTGTCAGACGGTGGTATCCTAGTATCATGAAACTTGGTAAGAAGTAAATGTAGCACAAGTAAAGAATAAAATCCGAAAGCCATAAATTTGTATAAATATTTTTTTACGGAACGCTCTGTGCGCGAGTTGGACTAGCACTTGACGGCTTTTTTTTACATGAACGAGGTGGCACGAACAATACACACACGCCACACGACACGCCTTATGTAAAGCGGTTACCTATGAGCATCGGCGGCATTACAGACTCTGTGTCACAACATTTATCACACTCATGATGCTTTTTTGAATTTTAAAAATCAAATTTTTTTTTGCCACTGGGTCCTTGCGGAAAATTTAATACGTCGTACATTTTTTTTATAAAATATTATTGTATTTTACTTTTTTAATTTACCAGCATTTCGGCAATGACCTTTAGCGAAAAAGAAAGAAAGAAACTTGTTAATATTTGTATTTTTTTGAAACTGTCAATGGATATACAAGAATGTCAGTATAGCAGTGCTATAATATCTCAAGTAGTAAAATTAAAGAAATGCATGTGCTGAATAATTTCCAGACACCTTTGACAAATGTTAATACATAATAATATGCCTTTTTAAAAAGCATATTTGATGCATAGCTTGAAAGACGTATAGTTGTGAGTAGAGACAACACCACAAACAAATCAGCGACATCTATGAAATAGATCACAAACTACAAACTATACTCGCAAGTTTCTATCGGCATTTTTTCTTCGCCAATGGTCATTTTCGAATCGCTAGTAGATTAAAAAAATAAAAAAAATAACTAAGAGTTTAGTAATATAGTTTTATTTAGTAATTGAATAAGCTACAATAAGATTATATTTAAACAAGTCAAAGTGCCCGCGCCGGCCCAATGCCAAATGAAGAATTTTTTATATTTAATCAACTCAAAAATAGATCCTAACATAAACTATAATAAAATCTCAATACTCACAGGCAAATATTTCGAACTCCGAAGCGTAGCTTATTATCCCTTTCCTGCGAGGATCCAGTTTTGATAGCTCAACAAGGAACACAATAAAATCAAAAACAAAAACACCAAATCACTGCTGCTGCAAGAAATATCACAATTTGCGAAAATAATGAAACAAAATCACTTGCTTGCCGATATTTTGATGTTCCTTTGTTTTGTTGAACATTGACTCATTGAAGCCAAGATTTTAATCTGTTTGGATTTCTGATCACGCATGCAGGTGCGTACCCATAACGGATGCTTCAACACGCCATCCAATAGCAACTCTGTGTTCCACCGTGTCTTCACTGCCCATTCTTTTAACATCGAATTTAGGCTTGTTGGAAAGGCGTTTTTACACTGCATTCGTCTTCTATCTCTGTTATACATATGCAAATTACGAATGTGTTGGCTCTGTCCTTGTCTTGCGGAGGTTTTTTTCTTCAGTGGGGTGGCTCAAATTAGTAAGGAATTGTAGGCAGGCTTATCTGCGGTTAGGGATGATTGATGGGATCTGGTTTTGTCGGTATATTTTAAAAAAGCTTGTGCGGTAAAGTTTTATAGCGGTACTTACGTTTAGAAATTATAATATAACAATAATAAGCTTAGATTCTTACAAGATACGGAATACGCACTTCAGCTAGGATTTTTTTTTATACAACGTCGGGAGGCACACAGGCATACAGTTCAACTGATGTAAAGCAGTTACCGTAGCCTATTAACGCTTGTATGTGTTACATTAAATTGTGTTAAGTATCACTGGCGCGATGCCTCCTCTGCTGCTTATACAGCAACTCATTGGGAGCTTACTGGTGACCTCACTCACACGCAGGAACACAACAACCCTCTAGGGAATTGTTATTTTGGCTGCGGTTATCAGTGAGGTGGATGTACTTCTCCAAACGGGCTGCTTTGTTGCGCTCTACCTCTCTTAAAAAGATCCAGTCCAAGACAAATAGACATGTTCGCACACACAAATGTTTGCCTTGTGTGGGAATCGAACCTACGAGCGTTGGTGTCAAAGTCGCGTTATTCACGACTGAGCCATCGAACTCGTCATAAAATAATAAAATCTAATAAGTGTGAAACGGGTTGGTTTCGTTCCGTATAAATAAAAACATTATAGTTTCTTAGAGCAACGACAGCTCAGTGGGTAAGGAACGGGCCTATTTAGCAACAGGTACCCGATTCGAATCTACCGCTAAATTCGTGTTTTCGGATTAATGTACATATTTGTAATTATCACTTGCTCGACGGTGAAGGAACCCGCATGTTTAAGAAATTATATTTCGATAGACGAGTGACCTAACCAAAGGAAGGTCGGAAGGAAGCCTATTGGTGGATAGTGGTTGGGATCAGACGTTTGGTATTTTTTGTGAATGATTGCCTTTTTTACTGGTCAGGGAAGGTACCTTCCTCGAACGATTGATTTACTATAATACTAAAAGGAAGAGCTAGTTCATTGGGACCTAACCAAACGAAGGTTTCCCTCTGGGTTGTGGAGGTCGGACGACAGATGCTCCATGTCAAAATTAGTATCTTCGCCAAATCCTTAGGCTTAGGTAACGGACCCCGCCCATCCGAATGGATTAGGAAACGGGATAACGCTAAGAAGAAGATGTTAGTTTCTTTATGCAATGTCGAAATTGTTTACCGTAGCGTAACAACGCTTGCAATACAGGAAGTGTCGCTGGCGCGTTGTCACCTCTACTACTAACAAAGCACTCCACAGGAGTTTACTGGTACCCTCTCACTCGCAGGATCACACGAACCCTGATAGAGTTGTTATTTGGCTGCAGTTTTCAATAACTTTGATGCGCTCTACACGTCTTAGGTTTAGTTTAACGACTGTTATGTATCGAAGACAGCCGGAACTAATGGCTTCACGTGCCTTTCGAGTAGGAACTCGAGACGAATAAACCCATCAATAGACAGTAAATTGTAGTCGCTGCTTGACTTGCGTGTTCGATTGAGTTAACACGCGCATCAACGAGCTCGGTGGCGCAGCGGTTAATAATGCGACTTTGTCACCGACGGTCGTGGGTTCGATTCCCACACAGGACAAAAAATTGTGTGCATGAACATATCTGTTTGTATTGGTATGGATATTTTAAGAGAGATAGGGCGCATCTAAGCAACCCGTCTGGCGAAGTATATCCTCCCCACAGAAAACCGCAGCCAAAAACAACTCTGGAGGGTTGTTCTATTCCTACGTGTGAGTAAGGTCACTGTAAGCTGCTAAGGAGTTGCTGTGTTAGCAGCAGATGTGGCATCGCGCGAGTGATACTTAACACAACGTAACACACTTACAAGCGTTAATAGGCTACGGTAACTGCTTTACATCAGTTGGATCGTTAGCTTGAATGCCCGACCTTGTATAAAATAATATATATATGCATATATAGTCTTATGGCGCTCGGTTCTCTCTGCCTACCCCGCAGGGGACTTGGCGTGAAGATATACATATACATATACATTATATAGGTATAATGAATCTTCTTTGGTTTCAAAAACTTTTCATAACATAAGCATCCTCCTAATTCTAGGCTTGTTTCCGTCTCGTTGTATAAAAGGCGTTTCCCAGGTTGAGAACCTGGCCGTTGGTGATGAATCTCGGCGCACCCTGATTACATCGGCCTTCGGTTCCAAGAAACGGCGTGGCGTGTGAATTGGAGACCATATTTGAATACCATTTAATTTTCATAATGCATACTGACCGAAATACGTGGAAGCTATCGCCCGGCCCGTGACTGGGGTGATGAACGCCTGCTCAGACATTGACCCCTCGAACCCTTGGGGCTCCTGACGTCCCATTTTCTGGTGAACAAACATACACATTAGTAAACAAGACTTAGGAAGAAGGCAGCTGGAGGGATGTTCTTTTTTATACAATGTCGGAAGGCATACAAGCATACGGCCCACCTGATGTAAAGCAGTTACCGTAGCCTATTAACGCTTGTAATATATTAAGTATCACTCGCGCGATGCCTCCTCTGCTGCTTACACAGCAACTCCATAGGAGCTTACCTAAGAAGTTGTTATTTGGCTGCGGTTTTCTGTAAGGTGGAAGTATTTGTCCAGACGGGGTGATTTGATGCGCCCAACCTCTCTTAAAATATCTATACCGATACAAACAGACATGTTCATGCACACAAATGTTTGTCCTCTGTGGGAATCGAACCCACGAGCGTTGGTGTCAAAGTCGCGTCTCTCACGACTGAGCCGCCGAGCTCGTCAAAAAGTTTAGTTCTTGTAAAAAATATAAACTTATGGCGACATGCGGCGTATATTCTTCGCTAATGTCATTTTCGACATGCTGGCAGATTAAAAAAGAAAAATGAGAACTATCTATCTATCTATCTATAACTTCACGCCAAATCCCTTGCGGGGTAGGCAGAGAGAACCGAGCGCCACGTGACTCGATCCTTACATATCTCACTCGCTTCTTTAACATTCATTGCCCTTCTCATGCACGCACGCCGGTTTCTAGGGCTCCTGACATCACCTTCTGATAGAACATGACCAATTTGGTCATGGTAGGTAAGTCTTGGCCTTCCCCGGCTCCTACATCCTTCCACTTTTGCATTGTATATCTGCTTCGTCATTCTTTCATCTTGCATTCTTTCTACATGCCCGAACCATCGGAGCATGCTTCTTCTTATTTTAACACCGACGCTCTCTTTCAGACCAACTCTATTTCTAACATCATCATTGCGAAATGAGAACTATGGGGAATAAATGAGATTTTATTAAATATATTATTAATAAAATTTAATAAATATGCAGGAAATTCTGGGCATTTGCCCACGAGGGCCTAATGAAAAAAATAAATAAAAAAATCTTTATTTTTATTTTATTATATATTTTTAATACAAATATACGAACAATTGACGAGCTCGGTGGTGCAGTGGTTAATGACGCGACTTTGACACTAACGCTCGTGGATTCGATTCCCACACAGGACACACATTTGTGTGCATGAACATGTCTGTTTGTCTTGATCTGGGTGTTGTCTATATATCGTAAGTAGGTATGTATTTACAAAAAAAAGGAATTTACGTATGTGTATTAGTTTTAAGTATTCATAACACGAGCTTCGCTTACTTTGGGGCTAGATGGCGCTGTGTAATTTGTCCGACAATATTTATTTATTTATCATTATTTAATTATTTACAGCTATCTCTACATAGTATAAAACAAAGTTGGTTCCCGCCGTCTGTACGCGTAGATCTTTTAAACTACACAATGGATTTTAATGCGGTTTTCAACAATAGACAGAGTGATTCAAGAGGAAGGTTTATATGTATAATACATAATATTGTAGAGAAAAACCGAGAATATAAAAGATTCGTAATGTGACGTCGTAAAAAATATACCTGTGCTTACATTGCAAACGCTGGCTAAACCTAACGAGATAGATCGTTATAATGTACTGCGGAAGTGTACCTATATCTTAAAAAAATCTACCGTTTTTATCCTCAACATGAAACAAAAAAAAAATAATGCGTTATTTCCGTAGCTATTTTAATCAATACTAATTTAAACAACAGAGTATTATTCATTATTCAATTAAATACGTTAGATACGTTGTGTATTTAAAATCAGTCCACACCGAAAACAAATTAGTATGTACATTGCACGCGTGCGAGGCCGGGCCGCGTCGCTAGTATTTAACAAGAAACAGTACGTTTGGAGAAGTATCTTTACGTTATAATAATAATATATATTTTTAATATTTATTTATTTGCTCCAGGTCTAGGTACATTATACAATAAGTTGTAGAGGTAGTGAGAGACTGGTGACTAAACTAAACCAAAGCTTGTGTCACAGAACACCAGCCCTCCCCCCAGTTATAGAAGCCAAGGGACTCTCATGAGGCTCGCTATGGTTGTTGTGTTATTGCGAATGAGCGAGGTTACCAGGAAGCTCCTCAGGAGCTGATAGATACTAATTTATTTGGAAGAATACGGTGTACAAGGTATTACAATGTTCTTTTTTGCTGTGTGTGCAGCACAGGTGGTAATGCTCTAGTGACTTGTATGTGACATGACATGTATTGCAAGCGTTCATAGGCTATATATAGTAACTATTTCACATCCGGTGGAGCGCATAGTTGTATGCAGCCAAGTAACAACAGTTGTTGTGTTCCTGCGTGTGAGTGAGGTCACCAGTAAGCCCCCAAAGTAGTTGCTGTGAAAGCAGCAGAGGAGACATCGCGCGAGATATAGTTAATATATCTCAAGCGTTAATAGGCTACGGTACCCGCTTTACATCAGGTGGACCGTATGCTTGTATCCTCCCGAAGTAGTATAAAAAATAGGTGCTATTCTTGGAGTTTCCCTGAGGAATAGGATCCGGGGACAACGACGACGAAGTGTCGGTATTCCTCTTCCTTTGGGATGGGGAATCGGTAGTACAAGCTCGATGTGGAAAGCGATGTACCGATTAGTGGAAGGCATCAGGTATATATCTCGCCTCTGTGATAACTTACGGATATAATTTTTAAATCCATATTTTCGCCTTTATCCATTTTATCATCTTTTACTATTACGTAAAAAGAAAGAAGCGAGTGAAGTGTGTAAGGACCGCGTCTTATGGCGCTCGGTTCTCTCTGTCTACCCCGCAAGTGACCTGGCGTGAAGATATACATACATACTATTAAGTAATTACTTTATTGTAAGTAGAATAAAAACTACAATATAGAAAAATGTCATACAATTTGAGATTAATCCCTTTTAGTGATGATGGACCATTTGTGAAAAATTCTGTCTTGTCATGGACCACCGACTGCTCGGGATAATGTACACTAAATAAATATATATACATACCTTGAATTAAACAATTTTTAACGGAAGTATCGCGTGCTTTATTTATTTTGTTGAACTTGACGTTTCGAATGCTTTGCAGCATCCGCGGTCGCAGGAAGACTAAGGTGACATTGGTTATTCAATTATTACATCTACCGACATGGATGGATTAATTATTTATATCATTTATACCATCCATGTCCATGTGTAACAATCGCGAAAACCTAAGACAATACTATATACATACCTATATACAAAACAGATATATTTTATTTTTGTGGCTGCATATTCTTTACTAATTTCTGAATCCTGGTTCAGTGCTAGTCAAAGCCATACGAATGACGGCACTGGCATCCAATCAATTTCGGTGCTCCATTTTAATTATTAGACGCATCGTGAACTCCTATCTTCGTAGACATGTTGATGAAAGTAAACTTAAGTAACGTATAGCAATTTCTCAAATGATTAGGAAAGAAAGTGTCTTTTGGCTCCAAGATTAATTAATACTAGCTGACGCCCCGTAGTTTCACCCACGTCAATAATGTTCTTGTCTGAATTAGTTGTTACTGCACCGTCGTCTGTCCTGGACCTCACATTTTACGATGTGTGTAAACCGAACCTTCTCACTTCGTTGATTAAATTTAAAAACAGCGCCATCTATCTATCACTACAGATATTAGTAAATATGACGATTCTCCTACAGCCTCCAACGAATTATTAATTTCACGACAAAATAATAGATGGCAGTAGTAGTAACGGGCTTTTATTTTCTTTCAAATATTGCATGACATGTTACAAAAGTTTATTTGTAAGTTAAATGTTTTTATTAAGAGGGGGCATGAAGCTAAGTGGCGCTCTTATTTTGTTTTCATTAATAACGCTGAATTTAAGACCACTTCCAAAAAACGCCCAAATACAGTCACTGAAGAACCATATGTATACCATAGTTATTTTGAAACGTATCGTACCGTACTGGTCGCGTACTGTGCGGTTACAGAGAAGTTTTCTTCCGAGAACTTTCAGACTGCGGAATGAGCTCCTAGCCGAGGTTTTTTTATACAACGTCGGGAGGCATACAATCATACGGTCCACCTGATGTAAAGCAGTTATTACCGTAGCCTATTAACGCTTAAGTAACATATATCACTCGCGCAATGCCTCCTCCGCTGCTTACACAGCAACTCATTGGGAGCTTACTGGTGACCTCACTCACACGCAGGAACACAACAACCCTCAAGGGAGTTATTATTTGGCTGCGGTTTTCTGTGAGGTGGTGGTACTTCCCCAGACGGGCTGCTTTGATGCGCCCTACCTCTCTTAAAACATCCAGACCAAGACAAACAGACATGTTCATGCACACAAATGTTTGCCTTGTGTGGGAATCGAACCCACGAGTGTTGGTGTCAAAGTCGCGTCATCCACGACTGAGCTCGTCAAAAGTTGGTTTTTCCAAGTGACTACAGCATGGAATTCTTCATGAAATGCGTGAAGAGGTTTCTAGAGGGTCGGCAACGCATGGGTGACACCCCTGATGTTGCAAATGTCCATAGGCTACGGTGACTGTTTAGCATCAGGTAGCGACACCTTAGTGATATAAAAAAAATATAGTGAAAATAATGTTAGTCGCTGATAATGTAGCTTTCTACATGTGAAAGTATTTTTAATATCAGCTAAGAATTTTTGAAAAGTTTATCATTACAAACACAGAAAAAAATCAAATCCTTCCTGTTTATAATATTAGGTTAGACTAGATAATTCTTTTGTACCTGTGTATGTTACTAAACTCCTCCTAAACGGCTGGACCGATTGTGTTGAAATTGTGTGTGTTTTCAAGAAGGTCTATGGATAGTTTAGATTTACAATAGGTTCCGGTAGGTGGCGGTGCACTTGATTTCTAGGATTTTTTCGAATCGGCTAGTATTTTTTAATATTAGGAGGATTATAATGTCACCACAAACCAGCACGGGCCTTCGTGGTTGGTGATAACCATGCGGGTAGCTCGCTGGGCGGTACAACTAGCATATACTCACATCGACACTGTCCTTGCTCGGCTGTTCCTGGTTCAGGTTGATGTTCTTGGTTTGCATTGTACCATCAGGCCGTTGGCCCTACCTGAAATATAAAATATATTAATAACTCTGTGTTAATTAATTAACAATGAGTTTGTTTTCGGATTTTTTCCTTTACTTGTGCTACGTGACCTTGTTTATTACCAAATTTCATGTCAAAGTCAAAGTCAAAATCTTTTTATTCCGTAAAAATGGCTACATTTGTTTGGAATCGTCACAATTTTTTTCCCTACCGTGCAGTTCATGACTAGGTGAGCACTGATAAAAATACTGCCAAAAAACTCAGGCATCCCTCTTTTGGTATCCAAACAAATTTACATAATTAATTATTTACATTATAATTGGATCGACTCAATCCCAGGCATTTTTATCATTAATATAGTCAGATACTTTATAATATGCCCTGCTTTTTTTTTTTTTTTTTGACCTGACTATGTAGTTAGCCCCGGTTGGGCTGTCACTACGTCAATGCCCTGCTACACAATTTGGCTTTAATAGTAGTTTTAAATTTGTTTATTGACAATTCTCTTATATTGCTGGGAAGTTTGTTATAGAACCGTATACATTGCCCCATAAAAGAATTACTTATTTTGTGGAGACGGCTTGGATGTAACACATGATTCTAGGTCAACGGGAAGTACCCTATAGATTTTGATTCCCTTGCGAGTGTCAAAATATGCGCATAAACGGGACATAATCAGCCGTATCTTTTAATTCCGTTGACTTAGAAGTTTGATTTTTTGACTGCTCGAAGAGATTGGAGACCTGAGTATTTGATATTAATTTCAGCTTGGTAGCTCCACCGGTCGCTGAGAAAAAAGGTCTTGACAGACAGACAGACAACAAAGTGATCCTATAAGGGCTCCGTTTTTCCTTTTGAGGTACGGAAACCTAAAAACAGAAATAGCCATTCCATGCGGCACTCTCCTGTAAAGTTGCTATTAGCAGATAGCTATTTTTAATTTTTTTTAGCCCTAGAAACCGGCGTGCGTGCATGAAAAGAGCAATGAATGTTAAAGAAGCGAGTGAGGTATGTAAGGATCGAGTCACGTGGCGCTCGGTTCTCTCTGCCTACCCCGTAAGGGATTTGGCGTGAAGTTACAGATAGATAGACTCTTTTTACTTAGCACCCGTTAGCACATTTTAGTTAGTAGTAATTTAAGACTTGATAGCTGGTCAAATACCGAGATTCTGTTGTGATAGTTCTGTTCATAGAGAATGGCTCTAGAACTATAAGTAAATTGAAGACCTCCCCCTTACTACATTAATTCTTGCATGTTTTATGTGTGTTGTATGTATCACAGGTCCAATATAAATTTGGCGCTAGTCTGACTTCACGGAAATCGATTTTAGGAGTGTTTAAACCTTCATAATTATACCTACCATGACCAAATTGGTCGTGATTTATCGAAAGGTGATGTCAGAAGCCCTAGAAACCGAAGAGCGTGCATGACAAGAACAATGAATGTTAAAAAAGCGAGTGAGGTGGGTAAGGAGCGAGTCATGTGGCGCTCAGTGTTCTCTGCTTACCCCCGCTAGGGCTTTTGGTGAAGTTATTGATAGATCCAACTCTTTAATAGTAATTGTATTTTGTTTATTCCACGTCATACAAGCATACGGCCCACCTGATGTCCTCCGGAGCTTACTGGTGACCTCACTCACAACAACCCTCTACGGAGTTATTGTTTGGGTGCCGTTTTCTGCTAGGTGGAGGTGGTACTTTCCCAGACGGGGTGCTTTTATGCGTCCTATCTTTCTTAAAACATCCACATCAAGACAAACAG
Source organism: Pyralis farinalis (assembly GCA_947507595.1). Lineage (NCBI taxonomy): Eukaryota > Metazoa > Arthropoda > Insecta > Lepidoptera > Pyralidae > Pyralis > Pyralis farinalis. The sequence continues at coordinate 2,372,215 of OX382275.1, forward strand.
ACATGTTCATGCATACAAATGTTTTCCCTGTGTGGGAATCGAACCCACAAGCGTTGGTGTCAGAGCTCATCAGGGCTGAAACCCGCTATCTTGAAATATAAAATGTGTCTAAGAAAACTGGTAACATTCGAGAGGGAATCCACGGGAAAGACCTATAATAGAAACGGCTGGACACAACTCGGCAGGATGTTGGGGTTTGTGGTTGGTGCGGCTTCTAACTGTGTGTTTGGAATTACTGCCTTGTTAATGAAATTACACCGGTACCAAAAAAGATGGCTGTCCCTGCCTTATCTTTTAAATTAGTGTAGATTAGGCAAGATTCGAACTCAACCAGAAAGATTTGGAAAAGAATTGGGTTGGCCGAACTTGGAGTTGAGTTCCTACGAGTGAGTGAGGTTACCAGTAAGCTCCTAAGCAATCACTCTGTTAGCAGCAAAGGTGACATAGATAGGCTATAGACCATAATATATAATAAACTATGTCCCACCACTTTTCCATCCCTTCTACTAAAGTATTTTTTATACTACGTCGGAAGGCATACAAGCATACGGCCTACCTAATGTGAAGCGTTTACCGTAGCTTAGTACGCTTGTAATAAACTAAGTACTCTCGTGATGCTAAATTCTTAGGAGCTCATTGGTGAATTGCAGTTTTCCGTGAAGTGGAGGCGCCCTACCTCTGTTAAAATTAATCTATTTCGAAATATATTCTATCTATCCATATCTTCCCGGCAGGTCCCTTGAGAGGTACGCGAAGAGAACAGAGTGCCACGAGACTCGGTCTTCACACATCTCGCACATTTTTTTAACATACCTAGCTCTTTTGATGCACCAGCTCGTTAATATATTGTTCAAAATGTTCGCATTTCCTCTAAAAATACACGGTAAGGTTGGAGGATGAGGCGGTAATTGGATTCCTCGTATGATACACAGAGGAGTGTCGGACCGTGGAATAGAGGATTATTTAAAACAAAACGCCGCAATTATCCGCGCGGCGCCATTAAATTAAAATTAAAGCTGAACCGAAACGAAGGGTTTTCAACATGCACAGGTTAGGGAGTTTACACACGAGACGGGGACGCCGCCGTTACTAACTCTACCGTGTTTTTATTAACTTGCTTTCTAACGTTCGCGTAGAATTTTGAAACATATTTTAATGTTCTTTTTTAAAAAGCTCGGGCTTTTTATGTTATTTTGTGTTAAAACGCGTTTTCAGTAATGTCAAAGTCAAAGTCAAAATCTTTTTATTCCGTAAAAATGGCTACATTTGTTTGGAATCGTCACAATTTTTTTCCCTAACGTGCAGTTTATGACTAGGTGAGCACTGATAAAAATACTGCCAAAAAACTCAGGCATTTTGATCCCATATAGATAAAGTTAAAAAACAAAATCATAACTGAATACAAGATGTGAAATCACTACAACCATTTCCGAGGTACATGAAATATATTGACATATTAATCAAAGAATCGCCTGTTAAAAGTGATAAGATTGGTGACAATCCTAAAAAAAATAAGAGTAGATGAAAGAAATGTCATAGCCGCAGCACTGACTAATTCTTACTACAATAACATGTGTTTATATCGCGCACAAAAAGTACGAGTATAAAACTTTGTTTAATCTTCATGATGTTAAAAATATTTACAGATTAAAAACTTGTGATTGAGAGTGTCCTGAAAATTACTACATAATCGTAAATTTAATTTATTAATGAAAAAATGATATTAATTTTCTCCGATACAGAATATTTACAGACATTTAAATACATTTTAGATAGTAGATAGTAGTAGAGATCTACCTGTACTGTAAAAGACTGAGGAGAAAAATGTAAACATTCGTATCACATTTTGATTTCAGAAATATCCCTAGAAACCGGCGAGCGTGCATGCGAATAAGGCGTGTAAGGACTGAGTCATGTGGCCCTCGGATTTCTCGTCTACCCCTCTAGGGACGTAGCGTGAAGATATATATTGATATAGCTATCTTGTTAAGTTTCTCGTGATAGTAAGTGGTGAATCGTACCTTATTTATTTCGGGTATACGTAATGAAAATAGGGAGCCCTGGTCGTATCCAAATTGAGAAAAAGAACACAAAATAATGGCTCATGTACAACACAAATTAAGAAACAACCATTCATGTTATGCCGATAATAATGCAATTCACAAGAATATGGAACTATTGGTTAAAATAAATTTATTAATGTCACTAAAAATGGTTATTTAATCAGGATAATAAGGGATAATACTACTTATTTTATACTAATTACTCATATACAGTAAGTTGTTTTTCAGTTTCAGCCTACTTTTCGTACGCGGAAGCAATAATAGCAAATAGATTTCTGGGTAATAAAACGAAAATAAAAACCATTTTACTTGCTATGTGAGGTCCATAGGTAGTGTTTCTAACATTTCACGTTACGTTTCGAGTAGGCCTTCTCTTTGTTTAGATGCTCCCTTAACATTCTATCTCTGCAAAGTGTATACGTCTTTAAGTCTAAACATATTTCAATTTAATGACGAGCTCGGCGCGGAGTATTTAATAATGTTCCTTTGACACCAATGCTCGTGAGTTCGTTTCACATACAGGACAAACATTTGTGTACAAGAACATCTGTTTCTCTTGGTCTGGGTTTATAAGAGAGGGCTGCATCAAAGCAGCCCGTCTGTTAAAGTACCTCCATCTCACAGAAAATAGCGGGCAAAAAATAACTACCTGGAAAGTGGTTGTGTTCCTGTAAGTGAGTGAGGTCACCAGTAAGCTCCAAAGGAGTTGCTGTGTTAGCAGCAGATCTGGTATTGCACGAGCGATGCTCACTGTATTATAAGCTACACAATTACGATAGAAAGCAATAAGCAAGGCTGCAGTAAGAAAATGTTTTGGTAACATGAATGTTCGGATACAAAATAATAATTTGTTGGAGTGAGTACTAAGTAGTATCAACCTTGTACGGGAGGCATACAAGCATACGACCCACCTGATGTAAAGCGGGTACAGTAGTCTATTAACGCTTGCTATATATTAAGTATGACATGCCACGTTCATTCCACTCGTAATTTCTGTTGATGGAGTCTTTGCTCCCCAAATGTCATCTTTCATGAAAAACCTTGCAGAAACTTTAGCTGACCGGTGGCACCGACATTACAGCGTTGTGACAGGTTGGTTACGAACTCGTATCTGCATTTCCACCATAAGAGCTACCAGCATGTGTATCCGTGGTGCTCGCCACAAATGGAACACCACATCCAAACTCCTCGGATTTGAAGATGGATCCGGGATTAAATAATTCTTTTTAGGTACTCTTTAAATTGTAAATTTTCTTGATATTTTACTTCTACTTGGACTCAATATTATCATTTATTGCTCTTATACATTTATAAAGATTGTTATCTTTTGTTAAATAATAAATATTTTTGATTTAAAAAAAAAAGTATCACTCGCGCGATGCTTACAAATGTTTACCGCTTACGGTTCATTCACACGAGGTCGATTTGTGTATCGTTAAATGAACATCTATTCGGATATTACAATAATATAATAATATTATCGGACAAATTATACAGCGCCATCTAACCTCAAAGTAAGCGAAGCTTGTGTTATGGGTACTAGAAAACTGATAAACATAAGTAAATTTACTTTTTGTAAATATGTACTCATATGACAAATAGAACAATCATACCAAGGCATTTGTCCTGTGTGTGGGAATCGAACATACGAGCGTTGGAGTCAAAGCAGCGTTACTAACCACTGCGCCACCGATCTCGTCATCGTCTTATGCAATCCGTACGTAACCGGAATATAAAGTGTGCATCTGTCTTTTTCTTTAAACCACTAAGGTGGTAATCAAGCATACGGCCTGCCTGATAGTAAACATTCACCGTAGCCTATGGACATTTGCAACACCAGTAGTATGTCTTGATGTATTGACGTATCTTTAATGATGGGTCCCATGTGAATGCACCGTTACTGTTTCTGAATCAAACGCCAAACATTTCTGTCCATTCTTTTTTAAAAGGGCATTGTCCAAGTGGCTATCAAGAAAATCCATTCACTCAATTGAGGAGTATCTTCAATACAAAATAGGTTTGTTATTACAGTTTTTTTATAGAAAATTGAGATGTTTGTATGAGTAAGGTTCGCCTGATGTAAAGTGGTTACAGCACCGTGTTGTAATACAGGAAGTGTCACTCGCCTGTTATCCTGCTGTTTACACAAAAACTCCTTAGAAGTTTACTGATAACCTCATTCGCTTGCAGGGGGTTGTTTTTTGGCGGGGGGTTTGCATAGGAGGGAGGTAATACCCAGATGGGCTACTTTATGCGCCCTACATGATAACAACAGACATGTACACTAACATTTGTGTGGGAATCGAACTCGCAAGCCTTGTGATTAAAGTAGCCATTATTGACCACTCGACCACCAGGGGTTTTTTATACAACATCCGGAGTCATGCAAACATACGGCCTACCTGATGTGAAGCAGTTACCGCAGCCTGTAAACGCTTGGAATACATTAAGTATTACTCGCGCGATGCCACCTCTACTGCTAACAGAGCAACTCCTTGGGAGCTTACTGGAGACCTCACTCACACGCAGAAACACTACAACCTTCTAGGCTATGGAGTTATTTGGCTGCGGTTTACTGTGAGGTGGAGGCATTTCCCCAGACGGGCTGCTTCGATGCGCCCTACCTCTCTTAAAAACACCCAGACCAAGACAAACAGGCATGTTCATGCACACAAATGTTTGACATGTGTGGGAATCGAACCCACGAGCGTTGCTGTCAAAGTAGCGTTAGTAACCACTGAACCACTATTTCTCATATGCGAGACAAATATTGACGAGCCAATATTTGTCTTGCATATGATAAAGTTCTTAAGACAGCGTTTAAAAACGCACGTTCGATAGCCTCGTGTGAAAGGGCCTTATGCACGAGTCGAAGGCGTAATCTTCTTACGGCGAGGTAGTTTTGTGAATGAAACGGCTCGTAATTGGCCCCGCGGCTATTATCTTAGGGAACCCTAAAATGTGGTGTGTAAACGGAAACGCTATCTGTGCAGAGTTAATCTCTGGAGGTTCACTTTAATATTGCTCTGGTAATAATGCCGCATGAAGAAGAATCGTATTATGAAATAAAGAATATAGTTTGATACCTAGCTCTTTATATGTATGGGGTGAGAATCTAAAGTCAAGATGGGAGCGTTGCGCAAAATCTGCAACGTAGAGCTTGTAGATCAAGTTTGCAATGAAGACGTAACAGTATGCCTGTTGTTGTATGTGTGATGTTAGAAATAGAGGTGGTCAGAAAGAGAGTTCAAAATAAGAACAGGCAGGGTTCTATGGTCGTCAACGCATGAGTGACATCCCTGGTGTTGCAAATGTCTATAGGATATGGTAACTGCTAATCATTAGATAGGCCGTACGCTTGATTCCACCTTTGGGAGATAAAAAAAAGCAGGTTCCATTGGTTTGGGCATGTAGAAAGAATTTGAGAGTAAAGGATATCGAAACAGATATATAATGCGAAAGTAGAAGGATTTAAGAGCTGAGAAAGGCCAAGACTAACCTCTATAGACTATTGATTATTGTATTATCATATTGCTATCTCTACGGATGAAAGAAAAAGGAGAATGCCCATTCATAGTTTCAAGTTGTGCACAGTTAAGATTAACATTAAAAATCAAATCATTATTTTTCACTACGTCTCCCAATAAATTAAGCCATAATTTCTCCGGAGAATAAATTACATAAAATTAACAATACTTTATTATGATATGTCAAAGTTCCGGTTCGCCATTTAAATAAAATTATTGCCAGTACTCAAAGGCAAATGATGTACTCGACTGAATAAAGGCAGTCAATTGAAAATAAATATAACAAAATCTACCATTTATTGCGCAAAACGTATACACATTACGTATATTTCGATGACAATTGATAAGATAACTCTCCATGTATATTTTGACTACTTAAATGTATTTAAAAGACGAAGAGTTTAAAAATCGAGAACCTCGTTTGAATTAATATACGGCAACATTGATGGGAGTCTTGAATTGACAAAAATGTAAAATATGTTCGATGTTTCCGCTTTTGTTCTGTTCAATGCGTAAGTATACCTATAGTTTGTTTCGCCCGTGTTCGATTGCTTTATATCATTTCATATTTCTTATCGTAAAACGTAGAGCTTCTCGAAATATAACAATAATTTCAAATAATATAATATTTTTGTAGAAAACATTAATAAAAAGAAAAAAATGGGTGCGTGTACTTATGTACGCGCGTGAGAAGTTATACTTCTTTGGCATCATTAAATAAAGAGGTTACTTACCTCTTATACATTTTCATTTTATACCAAGCATTTCCAATTTACTCCAAGGATTTACGTGTGTAGCGTGTAAGTAAAGCGCCATCTGTTACAAAACTGTTCAACTACTTAACGATCACATCTGCTACCTACAAGCTTAAAACACAACAATACAAAAGCATGCTTCGCTAATAGTGCTTGAAGAGCGGTTTAGCGGGCAGTTTCAACCTGTTACTTTTGTGTTACAGTGATGCGCGCGCATCTTTAAATTTCACTCTTATATTTTTTTCATTAAAGAAATATAACTTCAATAATAAGTTAAAATATAATAAAAGGAAAGGTCGCAAACTACACACAAATAATAGAAGAGAAATGGTATCGCATATAATTAAGAAAAAAGAATAAAAAAGATATATATATCGAAAAGAAGTCCCCGCCCCCCGTTTGAAAATACATAGAAAATAAAGAAACCCAACGGAGCATGCCTTTTCTTATCTTAACACTGACACTCTCTTCCAGACAAACTTTCTTTCTTGCGTCATCATTACAACCGTGACAGGATACGTGTATCAGAAGACCTTGCCTCTCTTTGTCTACGAGTACGAGAGAATTCTTCTACTCTTGCGTTGCATGTCTGTGAAGGCACTTTTATTCCTATTACATTTAAATGATCCTTCATCGAGTATGACAATTTCGGTTTCCTTACTTTACCTATTCACCCACGGAACCCTGAAAATAATCGGTTGAGTGCTTCGTGACCGAGTTTTCGATACGCATAATAGTCGAGAATTGGTTGTAAGAACTGTATGTATTAAAGATTTAGTATGATCAATTTTTTTATAGAACGCCGGAGGCATACCAGCATACGACCCTGATGTAAAGTGGTTACCGTAACCTATGAACACTTGCAATACAGGGAGTATTACTGGCGCGTTGCCTCACCTGCTACTAATACATCATTCCTTAGGAGCTTACTGGTAACCCCTTAAATAACCTCACTCACTCGCAGGAACGATTGTGTTCCTGGAAACTGGAAATTGTACCCTCCAAATAGGAGCCAAGGAACACCGTGACTCACCTGCCATGACCAAATTGGTCGTGTTTCATAAGAAGGTGTCAGGGGCCTTAGGAACCCCGAGCGTGTATGAAATGAGCTATGAATGTTAAAGAAGCGAGTGAGGTGAATAAGAACCGAGTTTTATTGCGCTCGGTTCTCTCTGCTTACTCCGCAAGGGACCTAAAGTGGAAATATACATACATATAGGTACAAGTATGTATGTATGTCTCCACCAGTCATTGTCCAGTCTCTAGTTGGCCGCGTTTTGCTGTAAAGTATGCTATGCCAATGATGCCTACTATATATTTATCTATGTATGACAATGTATGACATGTGCTGCCTACGTCTATATACATATGACTTATATATATTTTTTATACAACGCCAGTGAGTATCACTGCGCGATGCCACCTCTGCTGCTAACATACATACTCCTTAGGAGCCTACTGGTGACTTCACTCACACGCAGGAACGCAATAACCCTCCAGGGAGTTGTTATTTGGCTGCGGTTTTCTGTGAGGTGGAGGTATTTCCCCAGACGGGCTGCTTTGATGCGCCCTACCTCTCTTAAAAACACCATGTTCATAGACACAAATGTTTGCCCCGTGTGGAAATCGAACCCACGAGCGTTGGTGTAAAAGTCGCGTTATTAACCGCTGTGCCACCGAGCTCGTCAAACGTAAAACGAACGGTGGGCGTTACGCAGTATAGTCTATGATCCCGCTGTGAGTTACTGTACGTGGTTACGCGGGGGTTTATTTTTAATTCCCCGGTTACATCGTAATCAGGGCGTGGTCAAGGGTCGTTCCGAAGCGGTTTAAACCATGTTTCTATTGTTTTTTTCCTAAAAGTAAGTAACTCGTTGTTATTAAATTATCAACGCAAAGAACTGGACTGGAATTATACAATGTAGTAAGATATTGTTCATTATAAATTGTGTAACCAGTTTTGTAGTGTAATTCTGACGAGCTCGGTGGCTCAGTCGTGAATGACGCGATTTGACACCAACGCTCGTGGGTTCGATTCCCACACAAGGCAAACATTTGTGTGCACGAACATGTCTGTTTGTCTTGATCTGGTGTGAAAAGAGGTAGGGCTCATCAAAGCAGCCCGTCTGGGTAAGTACCTCCACCTCACAGAAAACCGCAGCCAAATAACAACTCCCTTGAGGGTTGTAGTATTTCTGCGAGTGAGTGAGGCCACCAGTAAGCTCCCAAGGAGTTGCTGTGTAAGCAGCAGAGGAGCCATCGCGCGAGTGGTACTTAATATATCGCAATCGTTAATAGGCTACGGTACCCGCTTTACATCAGGTGGGCCGTATGCTTGCATGCCTCTCCCGACGTAATATAAAAAAAAATCTCTCGCCGTTGTTTTTAAAACCTAGATCGCCTTTTCTCAGTGTACCGGACAACTGCTGGGCTTGTGAGTGGTGTAAGTGACTCAATGTCACCTTTAGAGCCAAAGATATCCTCACCTGCACTTGGTGCATCCTGCTTATCAACAGACGAGGCTCCGGCGAAAGGGACGAAGGGCGCGACGTCAGCCCGACTGGGGGAAGTACCTCCACCTCACAGAAGACGGCAGCCAAATAACAACTCCGTGAAGGGTTGTTTTGTTCTTGCAAGTGAGTGAGGTGAAAAGAAGATGAGGAGTTGCTGTGTCGACAGCGGGGGTGTCAAGGCGCTAGCGACATTCTTTTTATTGCTAGCGCTCATAGGCTACGGTAACCGGTTTACATCAGGCGGACCGTATGCTTATTTAGTATCCATCGTAGTATAAAAAAAAATTAGTATAGTTCGTTTAAAGTTTGTTACGTCACGAAGACTCTAGACTAGATCTCTGGGTTTGTTACTCTACTGAAAAACGTTCGGACACCGTGAGCGATTTTTGTGTGAATCGGAACATATATAATTAATCCATCCATGTCGGTAGATGTAATAATTGAATAACCAATGTAAGACAACTGTCACCTTAGTCTTCCTGCGACCACGGAAGCTGCAAAGCATTCGAAACGTCAGGTTCAACAAAATAAATAAAACACGCGATACTTCCGTTAAAAATTGTTTAATTCGATGTGTAACAATCGCGAAAACCTAAGACAATACTATACGGAATATGTTTCCAAAAAACATAAATATGGTACTACAGTACTTGTATTGAGCGTTGTTTTTGGTCTTAAACTATGCGTTATTATTAAAAACAAAATGAGGGCGCCAATTAGCTTTGTACGACCTTCTTCATGCTCTGCATCGGCGAAAAGTGAAAACATAATATACATAAGAATTAAGTGAATTTGGCCTTAAAGCCTTAAAGTAATTGGTGATAATCGTTACGACTGGTGATAATGAACCGATTGCGATTCCAAACTCAGTCACGTATCCTGTCTGAACGAGGAAAGGTCTCCATTGAGGCGGTACGTTACAAATGAAAGGAAAAAGTATGTTTCTTTTGGTCACAGCTTGCAGACTACATTACGGATAGACGTATTTACTTAAACAGTTAATATTACAGGCGTTATATTGTGAAAGTCAAATTTACGGACAGCCACCCACTACCGTTGTGCTGACTGCGTGTGAAAGCAGCCCGTGCTCACAAAAAAAATGTGTTTTAGCGCTTAAATATCTAAACTATAATCAATAGATTATATGCTATTTAATATCCCGATACCTTTAGAAGTGGAGAAAAAAAAGAAAGTTTTTTATACAATTTTTATACAATGCCGGGAGGCATACAAGCATCTGATGGAAAGAAGTTACCGTAGCCTATTAATTCGTGTAATATATTAAGTATTACTGCTGGTTACACATCAATTCCCTAGGAGCTCACTCTGGTGACCTCACTCACACGCAGGAACACAACAATCCTGTAGGGAATTGTTTTTTGGCCGCAGTTTTCTGTGAGGTGGAGGTACTTCCTCAGACGGGCTGCTTTGATGCGCCACTCTTTAATCATCCAGACCAAGCCAAACAGATAAGTTCATGCACACAGATGTCTGTCTTGTGTGGGAATCGAACCCGCGTTGGCGTCAAAGTCGAGTCATTCACGACTGAGCCACCGAGCTCGTGGTGATAAGCAGTTCCCATAGGATACCGGGATATGCGCGTACGAAAAGAAATCGCCAATTTAAAGTTGTAAAGATACATAATTTCTTTAGGCAAATTATAATAACTTAATATATATAATATATAACGCATAACTTAATGTGATGATTATGTCTCAAAAAGTATTTCTAGCATGCAATAAATAACAAAGAAAAATACGTCGTTACAGTCTGTGTCAATGGAGAGGGTGCCTGGAGCCGGAATATTACTCACATAATATATTACGGCCATTTATCATGGCGACGATGAGGACATTAGAAAAAAAATCTGGCACGTTCTGGACTTCATTACGTTTCATTGTTGATTGAAGGTCATTCGGAAGGAAACGGCACCGATTCGCTCTCCTTTCTCTCTATCTACCCCCCTCTGCATATTTGGTACGAATATATACATAGAACAGTTGATGTGTTTTTGAATTTACGTACATATCTGTAATTGTCACTCACTTAGCAGTGAAGGTGAAACATCGTGAGGGAACCCGCATGCCCAAGATCGTGACCTAATCTGAGAAGAGAGATGTGGTTTTCCTTCCAGGTTCTGAATGTCTGACGATAGTCGCTCCACGTAAAAATCCGAATCTTCTCGCCAAATCTATAGGCGTATATAGCGGATCTCGCCTAACCCAATGGATTAGGAGAGGGGATAAAGCTAGGAAAAAGGAGAACATATAGATAGACGTTTTTAAAAGAAGTAGGTTGCATCAAAGCAGCCCGTCTGGTGAAATACCTCCACCTCACAGAAAACCGCAGCCGAATAACAACTCTCTAAAGGGTTGTTGTGTTCCTGCGTGTGAGTGAGGTCACCAGTAAGCTCCTAAGGAGTTGCTGTGTAAGCAGCAGAGGCTAGCAGCACAAGTGGTGTCGCGCGAGTGATACTTAATGTATTACATGTGTTCATAACCGCTTTACATCAGGTGGGCCGTATGCTTGTATGCCTCCCGACATTGTATAAAAAAAGATGAGGTTCAGCGATTTGAATAAAAAAATCCAACAGGGGAAATAACTCAAGGTTGCAGAAGATCGGAGCGTGAATATGTTCACCAGGAAGCTGGTGAGCAGTTTTAGCAGCGGCGGTGACAACACGCGAGAGCTGCTATTTATGTCGTTTTACATCAGGAGAGCTACATGCCCGTGAACAGTGAAAACTTTAGAAGCAGGAATAGATTGCGTATGCCGGTAGCATGCTATTATGCTATTAAGATGTTTGGAAATGATTTAGCACATGCATTAATATATCTTTAATTGTACCACTGATATCACTATATGTAGTCTCATATATATTTATTGTAATATACACACATCAAAAGTGTCTTTCATCATCATCATCAAAAAGACCTTTTTTTGTTGTTGCAACGAACATGGGCGGCCATTCCACAGCGTGATTTGGATGAACTCATTTTGAGTATGCCAAACCGATGTTCTTGTGTTGTTAGTGTTCGCGGTAGAAACACGGATTATTAATTGTTTAAGTTACCCAATAAAATTTTAAAGAAAACTGTTATTTCAGTCTTTTTTTCGAACTTTAATGTTAGTGGTTCAAATGTCAAAAATCCCTTTATTATGAAAATGGCAAATTTCTTTATTAATGCAAAGGTGACTTGGTTTATCGTTACTGTAGACAAACGAAAACACTTTATTTGATGAATCCTTAAAGAAAATTTTAATTAATATCAATCAGGAGAAAAGTTATTGCAAAAATATATGTTGATCCCTAGACACTTTTGATGTGTGTATATTGATGATGAAAAAAAGACTCATATTGGCAAGTTTTTTTGGCATTTATTCTTCACCAGTGGACATTTTCGAAATGCTTGGTAGATTAAAAAGAGAGATTAAAACTATGAAAAATTAATAATAACTCAAGGTTGCAACTAGTTTAGTAATAGTTATAATGATTTCAAATACGATGTAAATTGTTTATGAATAAATACCCACAAAATAAGTAATTCTTTTATGGGGCAATGTATACGGTTCTATAACAAACTTCCCAGCAATATAAGAGAATTGTCAATAAACAAGTTTAAAACTACTATTAAAGCCAAATTGTGTAGCAGGGCATATTATAAAGTATCTGACTATATTAATGATAAAAATGCCTGGGATTGAGTCGATCCAATTATAATGTAATTAATAAATTATGTAAATTTGTTTGGATACCAAAAGAGGGATGCCTGAGTTTTTTTGGCAGTATTTTTATCAGTGCTCACCTAGTCATGAACTGCACGGTAGGGAAAAAAATTGTGACGATTCCAAACAAATGTAGCCATTTTTACGGAATAAAAAGATTTTGACTTTGACTTTGACTTTGAACTTGAAGCAGCCCGTCTGGGGAAGTACCTCCACCTCACAGAAAACCGCAGCCAAATAACAATTTGTTGTGTTCCTGTGCGTGAGTGAGGTCACCAACAAGCTCCCAAGGAGTTGCTGTGTAAGAAGCAGAGGAGGCATCGCGCGAGTGATACTTAATATATCTCAAGCGTTAATAGGCTACGGTAGCCGCTTTACATCAGCTTGTGCCTCCCGACGTAGTATAAATAAATGCGGGTTTTAACGGTGAAGGCGCAGACTTGCGGCCTTGATAGGGTTAAATTGGACCATGTTTAACCATCCCCAATCAGCGACTTTAGCTAAGGTACCCTCAATTTTACACAAATTGTTCGCGGCTGTCCTCTACAAGAAATCGAGGAATGTTGGCTCTGCCTGTACAAGAAAACATAGATTACTTGCAATTGATCTTACCTGCTTTAGTAGACGCAACATGCCGTCGCCGCTGCTTTGGTAGTCTCTGCCTCGGCTGTTGCGGTTGCCCACCATCTAGAACTAACCGCATGCACCCGCCACCGTTGCTGCCATGACTGTCGTCGCTGCGACGTGTTTCGTCTCTCCACGAGGCAGCTTCAGGCGCTGTAGATGTCTGTCGCTAAGAATAACAAGCTACAAATGACAAATCCATCGTAGTGCCGTCCCTTATACTGAACTGCCATGCAATTCTCTAAGCGACTCGTAATGGCTGTGTGCGTCGCTGTGATCACAGATGTCACAGCTTTGACATCGTCCGCTCCGATCACGGCTTTTTATTTGGTATTCTATAAGGCTGTAAGCGTACGCGAGGCTGTTTGCCTTGTAGAATTCCAATTCCAAACGCAGCCTTGCGGCGCTAGTGTCGCACAACCATGAAAAGCGACACTAAGGAATTGCAATTTTGTGTTCAAGGCTATAACAGCCGATGTTTCCGAGGATGTAAGGATGTTTGCTCTTACAGAATTGCATGGCTGATAGACTACTTACTAAAGCTGCGTGATCGACGCGTACCACAAAGTACGTAATACCTACGTCGGCTTCTATTTTGTGACGTACGATCTGTTTGCGCAATCTAGACATCTTAGAGACACATACGAAGATTGAAAAGTGAATCAAATGTAGTAAACTACTTTGAATGGGTATGGGTAATAGGTAAGGTAAAAGTCGACAATCTAGAGCAGTTTCTAGATATTCAGGAACACCGTTCCTATATGAAATCTATATGTTTGTGTGTGTGTGCGTTTATCTGTGCGTTTGTTTGTGTGCGCGTTTATCTCTGTGTGCGTTTTTCGAATATGAGAATTTTGACTTCAGATTCGGATTCAGCATAAAAAAGTAGAATAGGAATGTTCAGGAACACCGTTCCTATCTCTTAAGGAACATGGTCAAAATGGCCAAAAAATTAAAAAAAAAATTGAATTGTTATTTTAATTGACGAGCCAGGTGTTCCTCTGGCAATGCAAGCTTGCGCATTCTCAACTGGTTTTTTTTGAAGTGAAAACTTCTTTAGTGTTGTTGTGATTTGAAACTCGATGAAACGAAAAAGCGACACTAAAAGAGACAACAACATACATCTATAGGATTTAACGTGCTGAATGAAATAGAAGGCATTATGCAGTGTTTATTACAGGCTCCAAGCGTTGGTACGTGTGTTAGTGCGTGTGTGTGCGCGCCTGCGTATTACGAAGCTTAAAATAAGGCGTCATAACTATCGTGGTGTATTGTACAAGTGGATCCTTTACATAAATATTTCATTACTTCAATAAAAACATTTTTCAAGTAGGTATGCAGAAGCGAATGCAGAATATTGACGTGATTATTATGTTCATTTTTTTTAAGGTTTTACTTGTATCGCGTGTGCATTGCACACGTATATTTTTTTAATACAGTGGTAGTTTTATTTAATGCAACAATTTTTACAATAAGTTTGTAATTGCTCAGTGAATGATTGGTGCGTATCACAGAGTGACTGTTGTTCGGTTCTCAGGACATCTCTCAGATCATGATATTGCTAAGACGCTTTCATTCAATGTTTTCTCCTGTAATGGAATAATCTCAATTAAGGCAATTATTATATTTGGCATAGAAGCATGGTTATAATTTCCAAGACTTTGGTGGATTAGTTATCGCCAATACAATTATACGCTAGTGTTTGATTTAAATTTGTCGACATTAGTGTCGATATTTATCATGAATATTTGGCAGAGCTGCGATAGCCAGCGGAGCCACATTACCCTCAAAATTGTCGTTTGGGGTAGACTGATGTCATCCAGCTAGCGTTTAGACGGTAATAGTGAGAAACTCCAAAATCGACACACTAATAGCTAACATATTGTAGTTTTGTATCTTTTAATTTGAAATTTAAATGTTCGTTGGTGAGGAAGAACGGTCCAAAATCGTTCCAATTAGAAAAAAAAAACATATGGGAAAACGTATGGCCGGCCACTCTGCAGTCTCCCATCAACAGAAAAAGTAATAGCACTCGTCGCTAGATGTCGTACAGGGTTCCATATATTTAAAAAAAATTAAAAATAAAATATTTAAATATTTTTTAAATTTAAAAAATATCAGCTCTGCCTACACAGCTTGCTGTTATTTACTAGTTATTTATTTAAAACTTTATTGACCACTACATTTTGGTACAATAGGCGGACTTAATGCTAGTTGCATTCTCTACCAGTCGACCTTTGGGAGTGCAGAGAATCACGATTGCGGCTTAACATTATATATATAATAATAATTTATTTCTGTTTTCTAACTATTTAATATCTTTTAACTGTTTTTAGGAAGTACTTAATTGTTTTGTTACATTGTTTAATGTATTCGCTTTAGGAGATAATGGTTAAAATTAATATGTTCCATCGGGCAGACCGTTTGATGACGCCCAACGCTTGATATGTCTAATTGGGCATAGAATAATTTCCCTAATGAATAACGGATCACAAGCACGTCACATACAGATGCTATATTACATATTCTTTTAAGATAGGTATTTTAAAAACTGTTATAAAATAATATTTATGTTCATATCTGCTTTTTAGAGGAAACTTATTCTCACTCACTTCGCTTAAGTACATAACTATTAAACAATATATGTATATATTATTTACATGATTTTATTTATAAAAAACATTAAAATTACGACAGTGAATAATTTTTGAAATATTTCATTAATGAACTTAATTTGACCATAAAAACGTGTAATTAAATTTCCCATAATATTGTTACAACAACTCCTGAGGAGCTTACTGGTGACCGCACTCACACTTAAGAATACAACAACCCTCCAGAGTGTTGTTATTTGGCTACAGTTTTTCTGTGAGGTGTTGTATTTCCCCAATTGCATGTTTATAGCTTTATATAGGTAATTATTATATGTATATGTTAATTAGTACGCGTATAGTACATTGATACCACTAGCTCATGTTACTAACCTGGCTCCCACAAACTTACTGGCTATGACCACTATGAACAGCGAAAAAAATAAAATCCTATTGCAAAAACGGATCCGTCATTATTTTATCGATAGTTACTCGACACTGGTTGAATGTAACACGAACATCACTATCGACGCACACATTGATAAATACACATTTTGATGCGTTATCGAGCTGTCAGGTTGTCTATACGTCAGCATATTCTTGTCTATGGTTAACACACCATAACGTCGTTGTATTACGGATTCAGATATGTATAGATCCAGTAAATCTAAACACATTAACATGATTCTCATTGTCATTCACGAGGCGTGCGACAGAGACGCCGATATAGCTTACTGAGGGTGTAAACAGGATGCACGGTGGCTGTAATCGCGAGCGTTCATTACAAGGACGAAAGGGGAATATCTCGTGTTGTGTGTGTAGGAAGTGATTACAACTTGATGTTAGCTAAAACTATAATTAAAACCATTGGAGGGTAATAAGAAATTCGTGTGTGTCTTTACCAAATGAAATAGGATCAGTTTGATTCAGTTTTATACAGAAGTTGTGTTTATTTATGTATTAATTTCTATATTGGATGTGATTTTAGCAGGGATGAAAGGTACATGACTGCGGTCGAGTGAGTTGGGAAAACTTCTAGGCAGCCATAACGTTGCGATTAGCACTACGTTGGGCATAGTACAGCTCCATCTGGGTTGTTAGGCTTAGGTAGCGGAGTGAAGTCACTTACCACGACCGCGAATTGGCCGTGTTTTATCAGAAGGTGAGGCTAGGAGACTTAAAAACTCGGCGTGCATGAAACGAACTTTGAATAATATAGAAGTGAAAGAGGTGATGTTCTCAATTAGTCCTGTAGCCCTCCTTCACCTCTGTCTTCGCATTTATATTATTAGTGTGGATTCAGGGAAATCAACAACTGCCGACAGGCTCGGTAGCGGTGTGGTTAGCAATGGTACTTTAACACCAACACTCGTGGGTTCGATTCCCACACAGGACAAACGTTTCGGCGCATGATCACGTCTATTTGTCGTGGTCTGGGTGTTTTTAAGAGCGATACGGTGCATCAATGCACCCCGACTGTGTTCGTGTTTTGGCTTGTTAGTAAGGTCATAAATAAGCTCTTATGGAATTGCTGTATTAGCAGCAGAGGTGACATCACGTGTCTGATATCTATAGTTCGTGTGTCGCCCAACGTTGTATACAAAAATAGTACCTATAGATATGTTATGGTAAAATTTAGCAGTGAAACTTATGTTTACTTGGTTAAACTTAACTTTAAACTAACCGTAACGGCTAAAAATGTTAATGCGAAATCAAATTGTGTTCGAGCGAGTGAACAGAGTAGCCATATCAACATGGGCTGTTGTAGCCTAGAAATAAACGCTTATTTTTATAGCCACTACTCATACAGAATGACCATTTAAATACGCACCTTTTGCGGTATTTAGGGTATGCGGAACCAGATCCGGTTTCAGAGTTTTGATACTTGGTTCTTTCAGTTAAACCGGGAGAATCGGTTTTCCGGTTACATAATTTTCGTCAGGTTCAACAAAATAAATAAAACACGCGATACTTCCGTTAAAAATTGTTTAATTCAATAATTTTTCGATTAACATAAATCGTAGAAAGTTTGAAAAGCTAATGCATTACGCTTGATGTAAAGTACCACTGTATTTGTAATGCAACCATTATTACGTGCCTCATTAGAACGGTACAATAATAATAATTGTCATCTACCAAATGTATACAGTATGAATACAGTATGAATATGATGAGTATGAATACAGTATGAATATGATGAGTATGAATACAGTATGAATATGTATACAGTATGAATATGTATACAGTATGAATACAGTAATCAATATGGCAAATTAAGAGAAGCAGGGCGCTGGGTAGCCCGACTAGTGAAGTACCGCCATAAGACCGCGGTCGATTGTGCCCAAGCGAGTGAGTCAGGTTACCAGTGAGATATTTTTCTTAATACCACTTAGAGCGAAGCAAGCGTACAGCCTGCCTGATAGCAGTTAACGCCTGGGGTGTCACTCTTGCGTTGTCGATCCTGTAAGAATCTCTTCACGCCTTTCTTGAAGAACCCCATGCATGTAGTCCCTTGGGAAAAGAGCTTATTCTACAACCAAATAGTCCTTGGTAGAAAACTTCTCTGGTACGCGACCATTGCGGTTCCAGTGTGTGCGGATGAACTCCCAGCCGCTGGCGAGCTGCGCTATTGTAAAACAAGGCTGTTGGCATCATGTCGAACACCCCCTCAGGACACACTCCATTGTACAATCGGTAGAACACACAAGTATGTTCCTGAAAAGTGAAATCCTTCTTCTTCGCGTTATTCCGTATTCCTAATCCATTAGGATGGGCGGGGTCCGCTACCTAAGCTAAAGGATTTGGCGAAGACGCACATTTTTACATGGAGCGACTGCCGTCAGACCTCCGTAACCCAGCGGAAAACCAGATTTTTTTAGGTTAAGTCACACGATTTCGAAATATAATTCCTTGGACGTGTGTGGGTTTGCTCACGATGTCTTCCTTCACCGCCGAGCGAGTGATAAATATGTACATTAATTCGAAAATACAGATTTTAGTGGTACATGCCCCCGCCAGGATTTGAATCGCGACCCAGGTGGTCAACAGGCTGGTTCCTTGTCCACCGGGCTATCACTGCCCCACCGTAATTATGAAAATCCATCCAAATATAATATGTTGATTTGATCAAAACATTAAAGAATCTATACAGATAAATAAAATTGGAGTGTCTGTTTGTAATATGAAAATAACCGCTTTTTACTAAATGCATATGGATGTATACAAAATAAATATTTTTTTTTACAATTTTTGTCTGTCTGTCTGTTTATTCAGGCTAATCTCTGAAACGGCTGGACCGATTTTGGCAGGAATTTCACTGGCAGATAGCTGATGTAATAAGGAGTAACTTAGGCTACTTTTATTTTAGTAATTTTATTTATTTTTATTAATATAAATAATAAAAAAATAACTATTCCGCGCGGGCAAAGTCGCGGGCACAGCTAGTTTGGAATAATTACGGTTTTGTAAAAACGGTTAAAGAAATTCCTTATAAAAAATTGCTTATTAGAAATCGTCAGGATTTTTTGGCGGCAAAAATGATTGATATACAATTTCATCATCACCATCAACACCAGCCGAAGGACGTCCACTGCTGACCATAGACCTCTCAGTGGCAGTTGGCATGCACTCAATGTTAATCTTGTCTATTGGACCTATATGAACTTACTTATAAATGTTGTGAATATAAAAAGGTATAATATGTAATGTCTTCTTCATATATTTAATTATATTAATGCATACTAATATATAAATCGAAAGAGTTTTTTTGTTTGTTTGTTTTAACACACTAAACTTTGGATGTACCAGTCGGTTTTGAAAAAAAATAATTTGTATTTGATATCTCTATTCTTGAGGAAGGTTATAGGTTATTTATTATCCAGCTACGCTTCTTTGACACCGACGCTCGTGGGTTCGATTCCCACACAAGACAAACATTTGTGTGCATGAACATGTCTGTTTGTCTCGATCTGGTTGTTTTGAGAGCATCAAAGCAGCCCGTTTGGGGAAGTGCTTCACAGAAAACCGCTGCCAAATAACAAGTCACTAACTAGAGGGTTGTTGTGTTCCTGCGTGTGAGTGAAGTCACCAGTAAGCCCCTAAGGAGTTGCTGGTAAGGTTAATAGGCTACGGTAACCACTTTACATGAGGTGGGCCGTATGCTTGTGTTTGTACGTACGTTAGTATGTACGTTGTACAAATCACTGCAGGTTGAAAACTGCTGAGAAGAAGTAGAAGATGGGTGTCCCTAAGTACTGTCCTATACATGTGACATGTCATAAATGGGTATAAAAACATATAATATACATTAAATATGATATTGTAAAAACCTTTCCAATCAAATACAAAGCAAAACGTACTTACATTTATAATTATTGTTCAAATATTCAAAAGGCACAGCACTAGACACCAAATCTTCCACCGGTAGCCCATAAATCACACACACAGACACAAACCACAACACACACAAAAACGCGTCGCGTAAGAAACAAATCAGTTTTCGGATCACGCAGTGCGCGTGCGCATTCGGGGAACGCGTCCGTTGTTTCTGCGCTCAACTTGAACACTAAACTTGCGGTTGTGGCAACCCTGGATATTTTGATGTTCCATTTTTAAATAATTAAGCGGTTGTTTAATTGATTTATTACGTGGTCGAGTCGGTGACAACCCTTTTTCGATTTAGTTTTGATGGCGGATTATTCGAAGTGCTAATTGCTACATTATTGACTAATTGGAAGTCATGGCAAGAATTGAAAGTTTATAAGCATCTGATTGGTAAACATTTAAGCTTATTAAATGAAGAATTTAATAACTTAATTTCATTTTATTGTGCCGTTGAAAATGTCAATCTAAAAATACTTGTAGTGTATAGTAATTAATAAGCAAAATTTCGCATTTTCGTAAATCGAGCGTTGGGAAAACTTTTTGACAGTAAAAACTTGGCACAGCTCGCTATACACAACGTAGTGCTGGTCCTTGGTCAACGCTTACTTATAGAAGCGAGAGTTGGGTATGGCAGAGAGAGCATGAAATAGGATAAACGCGTTCGAAATGCGAGCGTCGCGCAAAATTTGTGACGTAACGCTTGTATAGACCGTATTCGCAATGACGATGTTAGAAACGAGTTGGTCTGAAAGAGAGCGTCGGTGTTAAAATAAGAAGGGGCATGCTCCGTTGGTTCAGACATGTAGAAAGAATGCAAGATGAAGGAATGACGAAGCAGATATACAACGTAAAAGTGGAAGGATGTAGGATTCGACGAAGGTCAAGACTTACCTACCATGACCAAATTGGTCGTGTTGTGTCCGTTGGTGTGATGTCAGGGGCATTCGAAACCGGCGAGCGTGCGAGAAGAACAAATATGTTAAAGAAGCGAGTGAGATATGTAAGGATCGGGTCACGTGGCGCTCGGTTCTCTCTGTCTACCCCGCAAGGGATTTGGCGTGAAGTTATGAAGTGCGGACTTCCTCACGATGTTTTCTTCACCGCTGAGCAAGTGATAATTACAAATATGTACGTAAATAGAAAACACTAATTTATTGGTACATGCAGGATTCGAACCAAGGCCCAGTTAGTCAATAGGCCGGCACTTTAGTTACCGTGAGCGAAGCGGGATTTATTAGTACTGAATCTTTTATCCCTATTCGTTGTGTATTATTTTTAAACTTATTCAGAACATAAACAACAAACTTACTTCTAAAACTTCTAAACTAACTTGCGCTTGGGTGCGCTAGGTAGTCTGTCAAGACCTTTTTAGGGTTCCGTACGCAAAGGGTAAAACGGACCCTATTACTGAGTCCGTCCGTCTGTCACCAGGCTGTATCTCATGAACCGTGATAGTTAGACAGCTGAAATTTTCACAGATGATGTATTTCTGTTGTCGCTATAACAACAAATACTAAAAAACAGAATAAAATAAATATTTAAGGGGGCTCTCATACAACAAACGTGATTTTTTTGCTCGATTTTGCTCGATATTGATAACGGCAACAGGTAGACGCTTGAAATATTCACAAAATATTTAGTTGTATAGTCATTTTAAAAATAAATAATTAAAATAAAACAAATATCTAATACTAATTTACCATACAAGAAACAGGACTTTTTTGCCGTTTTTGTAGATAATGGTACGGAACCCTTAGTGCGCGAGTCCGACTCGCACTTGGCCGGTTTTTATTAAATAAACTTAAATATTTGAGAACCAAACAAGACTTTAAAAATATACTAATATATAAAGGCAGCGACGTATCAAAAGGTAGACACGTTATACATCAACATTATTGTATTTTAAAATGGCGCAACTAGTATTATATCTACGTACAGTTTTTTAATATGACACTTTGCTCTAACAAAGAGACAACTGATAGGCCATACCTGTCGTTAGAAAGAGATGAATATATATCTTAAGATATTTATGCTTCGTGGCGAATTACGTATATACCGCGACGCGAGAGCGTTCCCAACTGATTGCGAGTTGGGCAATTACCTTACTTTCGTATTGCCATTTATAACTATAAAAACATCTTAGTATAAAGGTCCCTATGTATGCCCCTATATAAACTATGAGCCTCGTACGGAAGCTTAAGGTTATACAGCGTGAGATGGAGGGAGCCAAGCTCGGACTTTCACTGCGGGATAGGCTCAGAAATGAGCACATTCGCAGCAGGACAGAAATTATCGACGTGTCTCTTAGCAAGCTGAAATGGACAGGCCACCTAGCTCGGATAACCGATGGCAGTTGGGGCAGAAAGGTACCCGAATGGCGACCACGAACCAAAAAACGCAGCGAAGGACAGCCCCCCTCACAATGAACCGACGATCTTGTGAAGATCACAGGGAGCCGATGGATGCAAGCGGCACAGGACTGGTCGCTGGGGAAGTGGACGTCCTTCGTGCTGAATGTTCTTGAACGAGGAATATATAAAGCGTTTTGTTTGTTTGAACGCGCTTATCATTTGGAAATACCAGTCGGATTTGAAAAATTCTTTTTTCATTTGATAGCCCAATTCTTGAAGAAGGTGGCAACGTCACGATACGACCATTAGAAGCCGAGGAAAAAGAAATAAAGTAGAAAAGTGGTTCCCATGGGATACCGGGATACAAGCGGACGAAATCATGGTGTGCAGGCTAGCACTGCTATAACCTACGAATGATTAAATAATGATTACACACAACTTAGGTTTATTGCCAAACCCGATAGTTTACAATCACTGCAGGCGCAGTGAGCTAAGAACACATGGGATGAATTAGATTCTCTTCTTCTTCTTCTTCTTACCGTTATCCCGTTTCCTAATCCATTCGGATTGACGTGGTCCGCTACCTAAGCCTAAGGATTTGGCGGAGATAGGTACTGATTTTTACATGAAGAGACTGCTCTGTGACCTCCGCAACCCAGAGGGAAAACCAGATCACTCTTAGGGAAGGTCACACGCCTTTCGAAATATAATTTCTTGGGCGTGCGGATATTCTCACATCCGGGTGTGATAATTACAAATATTTACATAAATTCGACAACACGAATTTTAGTAGTACATGCCAGGATAGGCGAAGAACGTTCGGACACTGTGAGCGATTTTTGTGTGAATCGGAACATATATAATTAATCCATCCATGTCGGTAGATGTAATAATTGAATAACCAATGAAAGACAAATATCACCTTAGTCTTCCTGCGACCACGGACGCTGCAAAGCGTTCGAAACGCCAGGTTCAACAAAATATATAAAATACGCGATATTTCCGTTAAAAATTGTTTAATTCAATGTATAACAATCGCGAAAACCTAGGACAATACTAGGCGAAGTTATCCACAATCCTGAGGGATAAGTTGACCGTTATTCGGTTAGGTCTTTTGAAATATAATTTTTTGGACGTGGTTTCCTCGCGATGTTTTCCTTCACCGTCGAGCTAGATATTATTATAAATATGTACATAAATCCAAAAACACGAACTTAGTGATGCCCCCACCAGCCATGCAATTCTCTAAGCGACTCGTAATGGCTGTGTGCGTCGCTGTGATCACAGATGTCACAGCTTTGACATCGTCTACTGCGATCACGGCTAAATTATTTGGTATTCTATAAGGCTGTAAGCGTACGCGAGGCTGTTTGCCTTGTAGAATTCCAATTCCAAACGCAGCCTTGCGGCGCTAGTGTCGCACAACCATGAAAAGCGACACCAAAGAATTGCAATTTTGTGTTCAAGGCTGTAACAGCAGATGTTTCCGAGGATGTAAGGACGTTTGCTCTTACAGAATTGCATGGCAGGATTCGAACTCAAGACTCTCGTGATGCGATTGTGAACGTGTTTTGACGAGTTCGGTGTGGTCGAGTGGTTACTAACGCTACTTTGACACCGAGGCTCTTGGGTTCGATTCCCACACATGAAAAACATTTGTGTGCATGAACAAGCCACTTTGTCTTGGTCTGGATGTTTTGAGAGAGGTAGAGCGCATCTAAGCAGTCCGTCTGGGAAGGTACCTCCACATCACAGAAAACGGCAGCCAAATGACAACTGCCTACATGGTTGTTGTGTTCCCGCGTATGAGTGAGGTCACCAGTAACCTCCTAAGGAGTTGCGTTCATAGGCTACGGTAACTGTTTTACAAACATCAATTACCCTCTGCTTGTACACCTTCCGATGTTCTTTAAAAACAATGATGTAGATTACGAAAAAATAATAATAATAATAATAAATAATAATAATAATGCCCGTCCCTCTTCTGCAATAGCCCGGTTCTAATAATACCTCCAAATCTCACTTTAATAGCCCACTTTTTCCCGACATATTTCCAATAGTCCCAATACCTGCCGTGGCCTGTTCATTGGTATATTGCCCCATTGATATCCCCTGGAGCGGATCACGGCAGGTGTACAACATTACATACAATCTTTTCTAAGGGGCCTCTACGCATTGGATCTTTATCCCCGCACAAGCCTATCAAATGACCGGGATTAATACCCGTGAGTAGAAAGATAAATAATAATAATAATAAATAAGCCCGCAGGGCAGCTTGTGGCGAGCTGTTGGTGCGTAACGACACCACGGGTACCCGAGTGCTCCAGAGAGTCGATCAGGGTCTTCGTCTCCGGCGTGTCTTCGTCGGACGGAGTGTAAATCAAGAAGGCCCGCAGGACTCTCAGCTCTGGCTTGCCTTCATTGGCCGTCCAGAGAGGAGTCGATAGAGCATATTACTTTATCAGGTGATATGCTCCAGGGGTGGAAGTGTTAAAGGGCATAACGCCGCGAGTAACTTCGGAGAAAGCGCAGCACACCTCTCGACACCCCTGAGTCACTCACATCGGTGTTGCCCCCGGCCGAATTTCTCTGGCATTTCGTTGGTCCATCCAGTGAGTGGCGAGCCACCGCCTGCCGGAAGTAACATCAGATATGATAGTTATGGCAGGTGTCCGTCCCTCTTCTGTAATAGCCCAGTTACCAATAATCCCTCCAGACCTCATTTTAATAGCCCAATAATTTCCAACACATTTGCAATAGGCCCAATACCTGCCGTGACCTGGTTCATGGGTATATTGTCACATTGATATCCCCTGGACAAGGTCACGGCGGTTATACAACATTACATCAAGCTTCTCAAAGGGGCCTCTACGCGTTGGATCCTTATCCCCGCGTACGCCTAACAATTGACCGGGATAATACCCGTGAATCAAAATAAAATATAATAAATAATAATTTAGTCTGACTGGCTCTCCGAGAGTTCCGTAAATAAATATTTTCGAAAATTAAATTCGTAAAACAACATATATATATATATATATTGTGTCATAACTACATATTTACAGTTTTCGGATATTTTGCTGAACTTGTGCATGACCTTGCTTCTTATCAAATTTCATGATTCTTGGTCAACGGGAAGTACCCTATAGGTTTTGATTCCCTTGCGAGTGTCAAAATATGCGCATAAACGAGGCATAAAGCCGTATCTTTTGATTGCGTTGACTTAGAAATTTGATTTTTTTACTGCTCGAACAGACTGCAGACCTAAGTATTTGACACTAATTCCAGGTTGATATCTCCCACCCGTACCTGAGAAAAAGGGTATTGACAGTCAGACAGACAGACAGACTCACCACAAAGTGATCCTAAAAGGGTTTCGTTTTGCCTTTTGAGGTACGAGGTATTATAAAACATAAAGATAATTAAGAATTTAGAATTGAATTCATCAAAATTAGCCAATCACGTGACAGTGAACACCAATGAGACATAGTTACGTCACGCCGGCCATTACAACTTGCAATTTACAAGCGCCATTGTAGATTCATCTTCGGAGACAACTGACTAATTGATAAATTTTACGGTTTTAGTCATTTTTGTCACATTGTTTCATAAAAAAGTTAGGAAACAAAAGTTTATTTAGTCATGGAACTAAGTTTTACTTAAACAAACAGCGATTATTTATCTAAAATTCACGCTGACATAGCTGGCATGATTGATAGAGTAAGAATGCACGGTAGGAGAACTACTTGGAATGAAAAATGATGTGACAAAAATTGATAAGAGTACGCTGAGATGGTTTGGTCATTTAGAAAGTATCAGGCAAGAGCGAATGGAGATTCAGGTAGGGGCCGCCCTAGACACACACATAATCGAGTTCAAATTGGAGATGCGTTAAAAAAGGTCCAAATCAAAATCATCCAAACCCGAAGAGCATAGATGAAGATGTTGATGAGTGTGGAAGAAGCGAGAGGGGTACGTTTGGATCGATGCACCTGGCGTTCTATAGTCTCTACCTACCCCAAAGGGAGACAGGCGTGATAATGTATGTATTTTCCTTATTTGTTCTTAGTTTCTCTGGGTTATTACATAGTACTTGTAATTAAAGAATTTCATTTTTATTTTAAGAAAACTAACAACTGCCCTCTACAGATTGACTGTTTGACACTGCGTGTTGTCATTCAGGACGCCATGACAGTTGTCAGCGCTTTTGAGGTACAAATTGCTTTTGGAAAACTATTTCGATTGATTCACTAAAAAAAATGCTTTCTGTGTTTCCGCCACCAATTAGTCCACGCGAGCTAGCGCCGGTGTGAGTAGGTCAGCGTTAGTAAATGCAATATGCCGTTGCTGCCATGGCTGCCCCAGTAGTCTCTGCCTCGGCTGCTGCGTTCGTCCTCGTGATGTTTCGCCATCTGGGACAGAAATCCATGCACCCGCCAACTATGCTGTCATGACTGCCCTGGTCGTCGCTGCGACACGTGTTTCGCCTGTTCACGAGGCATCTTCGAGCGCTGTAGATGTTAGTCATTAGTTAGCTGCAAGGATACGGGTCTCCTTTCAAACGACGGGGTTTAGAGCATACTCCACCACGCTGCTCAAATGCGGGTTGGCGGAGGCCAGTGTTTTCTAGCCGCGCCGATGGCCACTGATTTAGCTTCACGACTGGCATCTATCGTCAACAGCCGGGACCGACGGCTGAACGTGCCCTCCGACGGAGAAATTCGAGATAGACAAACCCATCCATAGACAAACTGCGGTCGACTTTGTTTAACTTGCGTGTTCGGTTAGAATGACACACGTAACGTCGTAATACGTCTTTTACGTATGGGATTGATTAAATTCGAAATTTAATCAACTCGCCTGTTGCATACGATAACGAAAAATAAAGTAGGCCATAGCAGGAGCGATAAAAGCACGTTAAGGTTCATACTTTTAGTTTTATACCGCTCTTACTTCGCACGCAATGAAGTTACAGTGAAGCAATGTTTCCATACAAGTCTCTACCACCGCCCCTGGCAATACCCATTACTAAGGCCTCGTTCTCACAGTCGAAACAGCAGGCACTTCCGGTGGCTAGCCGCGGAACAATTTATAATAAATATATCTGACCGCTCTACCAATGAAATATCGAACTCTACTTTTGTACCATTTTTTTATAAGTAAGGTAATAGGGATGAGTGTGCAGGGGATCTAATTTTTAGGGTTCCGTAAAGGGCTAATGGTATTGCAGTTATTTCGCTGTCTGTCCATATGTTAGTATGTCACATGTTTATAAACATATAAATAATAATACATTAATTGTCACCGGATCTATCTAGTGTGAAAGTTTAAGATCAGCCACGGTTTATTATACGGTACGGTATAATGTGTTAAGTAAGACCTACATTTTTCGTTGTTTTTAGGGTTCCGTATCCAAAGGGTAAAACGGACCCTATTACTGAGACTCCGCTGTCCGTCCGTCCGTCTGTCACCAGTCTGTATCTCATGAACCATTGAAATTTTCACAGATAATGTATTTCTATTGCAGCTATAACAACAAATACTAAAAAATAGAATAAATAAATATTTAAGTGGGGCTTCCATACAACAGACATGATTTTTTTGTCGTTTTTATAGATAATGGTACGGAACCCTTCGAGCGCGAGTCCGACTCGCACTTGGCCGGTTTTTTCAAACAATATCAAACAAGGATACCCCACGTTAGATGTTAAGCTGTTAATCTAGTGAACGCCACAACAACCACTATTATTGCGGTATTATTAAGTGTTAACAGTGTGATTGGCCGGCCCGGCCGGTGAGTTCGCCCGACCGCACTCCTGAATCGATCAACTGTAAAATCATTGTTTTCACTACAAACAAACATAAGATGAAAGTGACAAAAACCTTTCTCTTTTAATTCACATCCTAACCGGAAGTCACACAACATCGACATCCTCCATGCACAGTGAGCCGAAACGTGTCCGGTGCAGACAAAAAAAACAGTTTTTTATACTTCCCCCGTTTCGACGGCTTCGCTGACCCTGTATCGGTGTCAATCAGTGGACAGATAGTTGATTGTTTTTAACCGACTTGAAAATCAGAAATCAATTTGATTGTGTTTTTGAAGTTACGCTTCTTTTGATGAGTTAGGGAAAAATGATGACAGTGAATTTTACGGCATCGACATTTAAAATCGACACCACGAAGTTGGTTGGTAAATGTCTCTCAAGTTTATTATTTATGAATTATATTTTATATTTATGAACCTACAACACGTGTTTTATATCAGTACGGATTTATCTATCTATAACTTCACGCCAAATCCCTTGCGGGGTAGGCAGAGAGAACCGAGCGCCACGTGACTCGATCCTTACATATCTCACTAGCTTCTTTAACATTCATTGCTCTTCTCATGCACGCTCGCTGGTTTCT
The DNA here is from genome assembly GCA_947507595.1 of Pyralis farinalis. NCBI lineage: Eukaryota > Metazoa > Arthropoda > Insecta > Lepidoptera > Pyralidae > Pyralis > Pyralis farinalis. The sequence goes on from OX382275.1 coordinate 2,401,159, forward strand.
AGGGCTCCTGACATCACCTTCTGATAGAACACGACCAATTTGGTCATGGTAGGTAAGTCTTGGCCTTCCCCGGCTCCTACATCCTTCCACTTTTGCATTGTATATCTGCTTCGTCATTCTTTCATCTTGCATTCTTTCTACATGTCCGAACCATCGGAGCATGCCTCTTCTTATTTTAACACCGACGCTCTCTTTCATACCAACTCTGTTTCTAACATCATCATTGCGAATACGGTCTACAAGCCTTACGGTACAGTACGGATTTAATACATTTATATATATATATAAATATGTGTGTGTATTTAAATTATATACGGTGGCGAATGATATTTATGTGTAATTTATTATACTAGTGGTCGAAATTCGACCATAATTCATTTAATTATTAAGTTTTAATAATTAATATATAAAGTACAAAATATCTGTCAGAAAAACTATGACTACGAACAAACTATGACATTATCATAATTATTTTTGGCATTCAGTAAAATTATGGATAAATAATATTATAGACCAATAACATTAATCTCTTCTCAGTTTGACCACGGACTTCATAAACAAAAGAGACAAACACATATGTAACCAAATATGCACCTCGTATATTTGGGTGCATATGTGTTTGTGTGCCAAAGCTATGGTGTTTTAAATAAAATTAAATAAAATAAAAACACATTACATCCTGTGTAATGTGTTTTTATTTTATTCAATGTATTTTTCAAGCATTAAATTAAAAAAAAAGAAGCCATATCTTACAGAATTTTAAAAAATAACTCTTAAATATAACTTAAAAATTTGCCAATTTAAAAATAATATTCATGTGTGTGCTGATTAAGTGTTTTTATATCATATATGATAGACTAATTAATAAGAATCTTTTTCTACTATCACCTTTAGACATTTTTTTTTTGGAAGAATAAATATTTTCTCAAGCCTTTAATTGATTTATTTTTTGTATATATTGTTATTAACATTTTTGAGAATTTATATTTTAATATAGTAGTAGTAAGTAGGGGATAACATGTTAAGATACTATTTTAAATTTCATCAATTTTAACTTAATGAGATCTTTGTGTCAGACGGATCGATACAGTGTAGGTATTTTTTTTTACATACAATGTCGGGTGGCGTATAAGCAGACGGCCTACCTAACGTAAAGCGGTTACCATAGCCTACGAACGTTTACAATACAACGCATCGCAGGTATGCATCGTCGGCAACGCATTAGTGACACCCCTAGTGTTGCAAATTTCCATAGGCTACGGCAGCTTCTTACCACCAGGCAGACCGTACGCTTGTTACACTTGTACAAGCATAAAGCCTATCTGCTGTAAGCGGTTGCCGCAGCTTGCATGACTTCCGATGTTCTATAAAAAATAAATTTCCAAGCGGGCAAATCCTATCTGTAGTATGGAATCCTTAAAGAAAATGCACACGTTTGCTAGAAAAACTAAACTCAAGAATATCTGCGCTTTGACCTGCTTTGTCAGAGTTCTATATGAACAAGAACAAGTGTTCGACAGTTACCTCCTCATTGTGATGCAAACTAGTCTTCTGCCGTAACATAATGACAGAAGTTTTAATTACTTCCCATGTCACAATGTGTCACTCGCAGGAAAGCGGGGAAACAATCGTGAAAATGGTAACATGTATAATTAACCTTTTAGTTGTCTTCTCACAGTCTGTTATTAATCACAACATGCTCCAGATTCAAAACAAAGAGAGGTAGGTCAAATCGCGATTGATTGTGCCCTCCAAAGTTACTCTTTAAGCAGCAAGTTTTTGACACCAACGCTCGTGTGTTCGATTCCCACACGGGACAAACATTTGTGTGCGTCGAGCATGTCTGTTTGTCTTGATCTGGGTGTTTTTAAGACAAATAGAGACCATCAAAGCAGTCCGTATGGAGAAGTACTTCCACCTCAGAGCAAACCGCAGTCAAATAAGAACTCCCTAGAAGGCTGTTGTGGTCCTGTGTGTGAGTGAGGTATCCAGTAAACTCCTAAATAGTTGCTGTGTCAGCACCAGAGGTGGCATCGCGCGAGTAATACTTAATGTATTACGAACGTTCATAAGCTACAGCTTTACATCAGGTGGGCTATATGCTTGTATGCCTTCCGACGTTGAAAAAAAAAGCCAGATAACAGTTCCTTAATTAATTTCGTAACAAGCTGATACGAGAGCGCCCGGAGCTAATATTATTTAAAAGAATTCTTATTCCCTGTGGGTAAATTATTCATATTGTTTTTCATGCCTGTCTTCTGACTTCTCGTAGCAAAGATTCATAATAATTCTTGGACTTGTGATAATATTTCAGACGTTTGTAATACGAACTTCTATTTTAATGCATGTCCCGCGCTTTTTGAACAAACGTCAATTACTTTTTTTCGCGCTAAAATCAATCTAATTCGGTGTATACAGCTTAGCTGTATATGGAAACTAGCATCGAATGATGCATATTTATATATTTTCTAGCATTACTATATATTTGATAAATGACGTTATTATTGTTTGCCATGGACCCTCTGCACATTTAAGAGATATAATGTTGATTGACTACAGCACTTCTAATGTTCGTGTAGATAAATGATTGTGAGGGAATTGACTACTGTTACCGTTGGTTCAAACATGTAGAAATAAAAGAATTACGAAACAGAAACAAATACAACGCGAAAATGGAAGAATATAGAAGCCGAGGAAGGCCAAGGCGTATTTTATCAGAAGCCTTGAAACCGGCGAGCGTGCATCTATCTGTACTGAAACAGAAATAAGAAATATATTTATTTATATATTTAGACCAAGACTAGCCTACCATGACCAAATTGGTCGTGTTTTATCATAAGGTGATGTCAGGAGCCCTAGGAACCGGCGAGCGTACATGAGAAGATCTACGAATGTTAAAGAAGGGAGAGAGGTCTGTCAGGGCTGAGTCACGTTGCCTCTGCCTACATACAAAACATATATATATATATAAATTTTATAATTACTCTATAAGTATACTCTATAAATTTTATGACTCAATAAAGATGTTTCAGGAAACGAAATCAGTAGAGTCGAAATCTGTCTACCGACTAGATGACCTTGCCAGATAAATGGAGGCCGAGCGCGGGCAAGCGCGATCTGCATACTTTGCAAATGGTCAGGGTTTATGGCCTCATTTGAATAAACGTGGCTTAAGCTTAGCCGCAAAACCCATCTTCGTTTAAGTCGGGATCTTTGCGGCGCTTTAAAAAGGAAAAAAGGTAAAAGAAATTTACATAAGCTTACTTAATAATTAGTCAATTATCATCGGATTAAGCTCAGTACGATACAACTTAGATGCCACATGATATTTCTAAGTTCATTACAGTGCTGTGTGCATTAGATGGGACCAAAGACTGTCTGAGTTTCACACGGGGTTAAAAGATTCAGCCGTTATTTTGTGGAAGACTTTACATCCAATTTTATCTAACCTGCTTTGCACCTCGTATACCGCTAGTAAATTCATGCCGTCGTTACCATGGCTGCTCTGGCGTATCGGCTGCTGCGGTTACCTTGTCGACGTGATCGCCCATGATCTTAACCAGGAACTGTGTGCCGCCGTCATCGTTGCTGTCCTGGTTGCCCGGCCGTCTCAGCGACACGTGGTTCGCCTCTTCATGAGACATCCACTGAATAACACGGTACAAATGATAATGTAATTTGTAGTATGTTCTTCTAACGACTAACAGCACCTGAGGATTCCTCGTGTTGAGATGAAGCACGTGTCACAGAGCCAACTAGAGCAGCATTACACAACACAATGCGAAACTGGAAGGATGTAGGTACCGAGGAAGACCAAGACTCACCTACCAGGACCCAATTGGTAGTGTTTTATCAGATGTCCTGTGATGTCCGAAACCCTAGAAACCGGCGAACGTGTATAAAGAGCTATGGGTGTTAAAGAAGCGAGTGAGGAGTGCAATGATCGCGTCTTATGGGGCTCGGTTCTCTCTGCCTATCCCGCCAGCCCCATGTGACCTGGCGTGAAGATATTTAGACACCTTAAAAAACATACAACTATGCCCTGGTAGCTCGTGTATTAAGAACGTTAGAAGCATTGCTGCAGTAGCCGTGGAGGCGGCAACACGCAAGTGATCTATTGCATAAGTAGGCTATCATGTATGATTTAGATTAGGCGGGGCGTATGCTTGTTTGTCACAGTCTTTTTGTGGGTAATGATGAGTACTAAAAACATTATAGTACATTATTTTATGTATCGTCAATAGTTCTCGTAGTGAAATACTAAATATTGGTTTCGCAAGCAAATTTTTAATTATTAAAAAAAAAAAAAAAAAATTTAACATATGTCAGTCACTGACATCGTAGCTATGTATAGGTCACAGAATTCCTAAAATCGGTGAAGTATTTTTCAAGTTTATCCATAGGTAGGTGCAAAATGGTTTATAGATTCAGGCGTTATTAATGTATTATCTATCTACATATATTTTTTGTATGTTTACACGCAATTTCATCTAACCCGCTTTGTGCGCTTTCGTCACTAATTAGATCATGTGAACTAGCGCCGGCCGGCACCCACCTACTGCCGTTAGTAGATGCATCATGCCGTCGCTGCCATGGCTGCTCCGGTCGTTTCTGCCCCGGCTGACTTGATATTTAAAACATAAAAGCCAAACATCTTTTAACCCCGGAATAACCTACAAAACCACGAAAGCTCAATCAGGGTACATACAAAGTTGCACACATGCGATGCACCTGACAGAAAAAAAGGCAAAAACGAGTCCGGAAATAGTCGACCTTGCGGTGTGAGCTTTCATGCTGTCTAAGCACAGTCAATTCTGAACTCTATTGCCTGACATTAACCCTCTTGATTTAGACATTACAGAGTTGCTTCCAGATGTTAAAGAAATATCGTGAGAAATTATCATACTGAAGATAGGGGATGTTAAAAGAATATGTTTCTATGTCGTTACAACATACTTGAAGTCGTTGAAATAAATCAGTTTAGTCAACAATCTAAGAGACGTAGGGCGTATCAAAGCGTGTGGAGAAGTGCCTCCATCGAATAAGATATTGAAGTTTTATATTCGTCTTACCAACGTGTGTATATTATCTTCCGAGTTTATATGTCAGAACATCGACTTATACCTACAGTGCATGCTTTGCGCTGCATATAACGTTAATTTCTTAGCGATCATCCAGTCTATACCGTAGGTAATATAAGCCAATGGGTCATAATAAAACTAATGCCCCATAAATTATGATAGACGTAGGATGTAGCAAAGCGTCTGGAGAAGTTCCTCCTCCGAAAATGCTTGTAATTCATAATGTATTGCAAGCGTAGCATGCAAACATAGGCTAGGACAACATTATCAATTCGACCTATGCTTGTATGCCTCTCAACGATGTATAAAAGATAAAATTGAAATGAGTTATAAAAATTTGTTTGAAGTTTTTTAACTTTTTAAATTTTGTATTAATTTTTAAAATAACGGTAATTCAAATTGAAGATGTGCTGTAGAGGGCCAAATCAAAATGGTGACGCAAATATTAATTTATGTACTAGATACTTTAGAAAAGATATGAAGAAAGGTTCTCGATTGTCGTCCCCGTACTGGTGCCCGCAGTGTGGGACGACCGCCACTAGATGGAGCGACCACCTCGAGAGGTTTGCAGGGAGTCGATGGATGCAGGCGGCACAGGATCGTGACGAGTGGCACTCTAGATGGGAGGGCTATGTTCAGCAGTGGACGAGTGCAGGCTGAGCTTATGATGATGAGTACATACTTGTGATTGTCACTTGATCGGCGGCGAAGGATAAACATAGTGAGGAAACCCGCACGTCCAATATATAATATTCCGAAAGACCTTACATAACAACGATCTGGTATTCCATCTTTTTTTGTATACTACGTCGGGAGGCATACAAGCATACGGCCCACCTGATGTAAACCGGCTACTATAGCCTATTAACGCTTGCGATATATCAAGTATCACTCGCGCGATGCCTCCTCTACTTCTTACACAGCAACTCCATAGGAGCTTACTGGTGACCTCACTCACACGCAGGAACACAACATCCCTCTAGGGAATTGTTATTTGGCTGCGGTTTTCCGTGAGGTGGAGGTACTTCCCCAGACGGGCTGCTTTGATGGGCCCTACCTCTCTTAAAATATCTGGGTTGCGGAAGCCAGGCGGCAGTCGCTCCTGTAATAATCAGCATCTTCGTCAAATCCCTAGGCTTAGTTAGCGGACCCTGTTAATCCTAATGGATTAGGAAACGGAATAACGCTAAGAATAAGTGGAAGTGGCTGATCCTGGTTACTTTTGTACAAGCTTACTTACTTATGTACTCGCAGTAGCAGAACTCATTATAGCGAGGTTCACAAAGCTGAGGAGAGGAGACGAACAAGTTCAAATTCAAATCACAGGTCAGCAACACAAGAGTGTCACCCCTGGTGTTGCAAATGACCATAGGCTACGGCAACTGCTTACTATCAGGCAGGCCGTATGCTTGTTTGCCACCTTAGAGGTATAAAAAAACACCAAATATAGCCTGAATAGGAGAACTTACACTATAATTATATGTAAAAATATAGTGCTCCAGGTAGATTTTGAATACGTTAAAAATAAATTCAAAGAGAGGTAGGGCGCATCAAAGCAACCCGTCTGGGGAAGTACCTCCACATCACAGAAAACTCCAGCCAAATAACAACTCTCTGGAGGGTTGTTGCGTTCCTGCGTGTGAGTGAGGTCACCAGTAAGCTCCTAAGGAGTTGATGTTTTAAGGAGCAGCACAGGGGGCATCGCGCGGGTGATTCTCAAGGTATTACATGCGTTAATAGGCTAGGCACTTTTTCCAAATTATTAGTTTCTAATGGTTTGGCACCACAAATATTACACACAGAACTTGATGAGGTATCTGTAGGAACTCTGCCAACTTTTCCGTCAATCATTGTTAAAAAGAATTCATGTGTTATTTAGACACCTTCATTATTTTTATTTAATAAGGTAGCTTTTAGTATTCTCAGGAGCTTCTTTCAAAAATACAATTAAAACAGGCTGACAAAACCCTACCGATGAAGGAGCTGGATTTTGCCACAAGGCACAAGGTTTCATTTCTGTCCACATTCGTAAGCTAAGGGACACCAAGAAACGTATAAATAACTTAGCGTCAGAAATTAATTCATTATCTTTCGATAATACTTGTTTATATTAACGTCAATACGAGTAGTAAGAAAAGCTTGCATTTGCAAGTGTTTCGCTTACCAGATGTACATACATTCTGCTGACACTTTCATCTTGCAATTTTTCACTCCTTATCCTTTCATGATCTCCAAAAGGGATACGCACTCCCCAATGCCTCCACTTCTTGAAAAGTCCCACAAACCGTCTTACCACCAGGCAGTGGTCCGTTTCAAGAGTGGGACCTTTAAAGGCTCTTGTATCCATTATAGTATTTCGGAGACGTCTATCAATTATAATCAAATCAATCACACTTTTTTGGTCATTCCGTCTCCATGTATACGTGTGAATATCCTTGTGACGAAATGAAGTATTCGACACTAGGAGGTTTCGTTCCCTATATAAATCTAGAATCGACTTACCAGCTTCGTTCACTTTCTTATCTCCGTAGGGACCAAGAGCAGCTTCATAGCCGTTCTCGCTTGGTCCCATCCCATCCATTCAAATCTCCACACATAATCACTCTTTCAGCTAAATCCAGAACATCCCTCACAGACTCCTAAAACTTCTCTACTTCTTGGGCACACGCTGAGCTTACGGGAGCGTATATGCAACCAGAAATACTCGCGTGATGCCCAGTTTTATACGAACCCAAAGAAGTCTAAGCCCTACCGAACAGTAATCTTTCACACCAGAGGCTAAGCGAGAGGAGAGTATGACACCTACACCAGCACTGACATGATCGTCCCGGTCTACACCAGACCATAGGGCCATCATCCCACCGGGTAGATCATCGGTGTCGCTCCCCTTGCGCTTAGTCTCTGTCACACACAAAGCATCGAAGCGTCTCTCATTCATTACGTCCATCAGCTCGTTCATATTATCACTCAATCTACCTCTCACATTCCACGTGCCTATGCAGTACTCGGCTCTCCTCGACTCGCCGGAATTAGCGCTGCGGGGTGGGTGGCGGTCCCCACCGCCGCATGCACCTATTTTCGCACCGACGGGGGCGGATCGGTGCGCGTCGCCTCCGGGGGACGCTCTAACCCGCACATCGGTGCGTTTTCGGGCCAGAATTGCAATCGAATCGTTTGGCAGGGGTCGCGAACGAGCACGCTTCTGGCACATGACCCCCTAAATTGTAAAACTTCCACAATTAAAGCTTGGTCTGTTTTACCGTACGACTGAAGTATCGTATCGTATCGACCATACATAGGCACTAAGCAAAAAATCGTGTCCACATTTTTTTTTATTTTTTTTATTTTTTTTATTAAGGTACACCAACAGATTACATGATTACATTCAAAATAATTTGTTCCAATCTGGGGCCAGCATGCAACCCAATTACAGGTGGACACAACTTTTACAACAGATTCATAAAACAAATAAAAAATGGAACAAAATAACTACAGCTTCAACAGGCACTTATAACATTTTAAGTAGGTTGTAGGCTCATTAATATCTAAAAACAGTAAAATTTACTAAGATGGAACGGCTGAACCCCTCGCTTGAATTTTAAGAGTGAGTCATGATTGATGTCGAGATCACATGAGTTGTTTATTTTATTATAGCTAGATAGCATTCTCGGCAGAGGCGCGTTTCTACCAAGGTTAGTCCGCGCTTCAGGTATGACGTATGTTTTAGTGAACTTCCTCCTTGAGTTAAGCCTAGGTACTGAAATACACAGCTCATTCAGGATATCCTGGCAATCAACCGCGCCGTTAGCTAGCTTATATAGAAATATTAGGTCATGGGTTTCACGTCGATCAGCCAGTGACGAGAGTTTAAATTTTGATAAACGTTCGCTATATTCACTACGGTGACTGAAGTTAGGAGTCATAATTGCCAAATGTCGTGTGAAAACTCTCTGCACGCGCTCCAGTCTATCAACATGCACTGCATAACACGGGTTCCATACCACACTCGCAAACTCGAGATGACTGCGAACCAATGCATTATAGAGAGTTATTAAGGTTTTCACGTTTTTGAATTCAGACGTGTTTCGTCTAATGAAGCCAAGCATTTGAAAGGATTTCGACACAGTTGCATTATAATGAGGCACAAAACTGAGTTTGCTGTCGAGAATGACACCAAGGTCGCGGATGTGATCCACTTCCACCAACACGGATCCGCCTACACTGTATGAAGATCGGAAGAAGTTCTTATTACGAGTAAACTTGATATGGTAGCATTTAGTGGCATTAATAACCATGTGATTATTAGTGCACCAGCTATTGATACGATCCAAATCTTCTTGCAACAGTTTTACGTCATCCGCGCTAGTGATAGCCTTATATATTTTCATGTCATCCGCAAAAAGTGAATAATTACAATGATTTATATGGTTCACAATGTCATTTATAAATACTAAAAATAATATAGGACCAAGATGTGAACCCTGAGGCACCCCTGAAGTTGCCACATATGGCTTTGATGGGTAACCATTTGTCACAACCGTCAACATGCGAGATTTCAGGTAAGAAGCGAACCAGCTATGCAGAACACCACACACACCCAAAATTGTCAGCTTTTCCAACAGAAGAGAGTGATTTACTTTGTCGAACGCGCTGCTGAAATCAGTGTAGATCGCATCGACTTGAGTTTTACTGTCAACATGCTGAATCAGCTGGGTTACAAATGATATCAAATTTGTAGAGACCGATCTTCCGCGATAGAATCCATGCTGCATAGGACATAACAATGGTGATATGTGAGTTGTGACAACCACGCAGACAACAGACTCAAACAACTTAGAGAAAACACTCAAAATAGATATCGGCCGATAATTTTTAACATTTTCCTTATCACCCTTTTTGTGTACGGGAACGATCCGAGCCTCCTTCCATTTCGTCGGAAATACGCCAACCGTGAGAGAGTAGTTGAAAATAATGAACAACGGAAAAGCAAGTACAGTAGCACATCTTTTCGCAAATAATGTTGGCAAGCCATCTGGACCTGCACCCTTAGTCGCGTCAAGTTTTTTTAGAGCCTTGAGTATAGTTTTCTCTTGCACGTGAATTTTGCTAAGAGCATTCGGCACATTTAGTGAGACATTGTCGGCATGGATAGAGTAAGTTGGTGTGTTCGTAACGCAATCGTTAGAGAAAGTTGATGAAAAGTGATCAGCGAACATGTTCGATATGTCATTTCCTGTTGAATTGGTGGAATTGTTGAAATTCATGCTAGATGGTAGCGTGTTGGTATTCTTACGCCTCTCGCTGAGAAACTTCCAAAATCTTTTGGGATTGCTCGATATGGCTTTTTCAGTTTTTTGGATATACGATTTATAACATTCCGCCGAATAACGATTACAACGATCCCTAAGAATTTTGTACTCTAACTCGTCGCGAGGGTTTTTGTATTTATGATAACGACGCCTCAGCTTATTTTTTTCAGCTAAAAGTTTTATGAGCGTATTATTGAACCATGGAGGGTGATTAAGCGACATGGGCCGAAATTTCGGAACATGTTTATTGCAAACGTTATTTATTACTTTATAAAAGGCGTCAGTCATTCCATCAACACTCCCAGCGGCATATAATTTGTGAGTCCAATCTACCCGTTTTAGTTCCTCGATTATTTTCGGGTAATTTGCTCGGTAGAAGTTTAAGTTAACATTTGATAGCTTCGGCAAAGTTGACACGTGTAAATCAAGTGCAATGAGCAGTTGGGGATGATGAGCATCAAGTTTGCTCACAAGGTCGACTGGTCTCACGAGGTTTGCATTTAAGATACTTGTAAATACTAAATCTAATATCCTATTATTACTATTAGTTACATTATTTAATTGCCGCAAATTATTTAAATTCATAAAATCTACAAGCACATGCCCAAGCGGGTAATCGTAATTGCTTGGAATAATTGCATTAACATGTACATCATATGTCCAGTTTATCCTCGGTAAATTAAAGTCGCCTACTATCAAAACATCGTCCAGCGATTGCATCACCGTGGTCGCATTGTTACAGAAATCCTCCAATATATTAGGTTTAGGATATGGGAGATAAAAACAACAGACACCGAGTCTTTTCACATTTTGGGTGGGGTCTTTTATATCTATGAGAACCCAAATGTCCTCGTATTCAGTTTCCCATAACTGAATGCGCACCGATACAATTTCTTTCTTGATAGCGATGAGGACACCACCACCTCCATCACCAGGTGTCCTGTCTCTTCTGTAAACATTATACCGTTGATCGATAAATTCGGAATCATAGATATCAGGAATCAACCAGGTTTCAGTCAAAGCAATTATGTCGTAATCATGTTTGAGAATTTCACAGCGTATTCTATTTGTCTTTGTACGCATACCTCTTATATTTTGGTAGTAAGTATTGAATTTTGATACATTAAGCTATGTGATCATTCGCTGTTCAATTCAAAGAAGAGCTAGCGGATTAATTCCAGACTCTGCAGTCCACGAATGGGGATGGCTTGGCTAGTTTCATTTTTTCTGGCAAATATGCGACCATCCCGCACCCAGACGAATTTGTAGTGCAACTCTCTTGCCTTTTTCCTGGTAGCAGCATGTAATTGTTTGTTAGAAGGACTGAGGTGCTCGGAGACGTAAACAGGAGTTTGAGACCCTCCACAGCCCAGGTGATGAGACGCGAGCTTGTCCTTGCTGTTAGCTCTGTTGAATTTTGCAACAGCAGTCAGAATACCATCCCGGATCGAACGACTACGGAATTTAGCAACTACTGTACGGGGACGAGGACTGCTTTTGTCTGTTTTAGCTACTCGTGTAGTCATCAAAACATCTCCTACTGCCAATGGGTAGTTGACAATCTTGGCTAATTGCGCGAGGGTGCACGTAAGATTTTCATTTGGGTGCTCCGGGATTCCATTTATCTCAATGTTGCTCTCTCTCATGTGTTGTTCAACTTGGGTTAGCCGTTGCGTCAGATCGTTTACAGATGTTCGCAAAGTTTCGTTGTGTTTTTGTAAATGGCTTATAGTGCTGACCTTGCCCTCCAGAGTTGTCTTGAGATGCTCGTACTGGACGTTGAAAAAATTTAATGTGGTTTCAAATGAGGAAATCTTCTGGTCTAAGTTTTTGAAGTGTTCGGAAACCATTTCACTGATAGCAGTTTTGAGTGTCGTTTTAATCGCGCCACTGATCTCTTCCTTGATTATGGCTCGCAGGGTATCGTTCGTCACCGGGCTGTCAGAGGCGAGACGATCGTCAGATGACTTTCGCCGTAGTACATTCCGGTTTCTTACTGTGATATTGTCGAATTCGTGTGACACAGGGCGTACCGGGGTGTTGGTATTATCCTTTTTGGGCTCTGCACTACGACACTCGACACATTTCCATAACTGTTTAGCCTCCAATGTCATTGACGAAAACCTTTTGGCAGGTATATTCGCGCACTCCAAATCAAACCTTGAGGAACAGGTAGAACAGTTCAAATATTGCTTGGTTGTGACAGCGGAACGGCAACCCTCACACACCACTGTCGGAGGTGACATTGCGATAATATTTTATTATAAATGATTTGCGCACTCTAATTAAGGCCCCGGTACTAAACCGATACTCAGCCAGCGAGCAAAGCACAGCAATTAATGTTCGTAGGTAGATTCTGTAATAAAACTATGAGGTGCGAAAAAATACTGATACCGGCGGACTCCAGTTTATGGCCGCCGCTGCCGCTGTCACCGCTCACCGCGTATCACAATGTTGACCCAGGTCAGGAGACTAACTTTTGAAATGGCCGGTAGAATGTTATTGCTTAATATCAATATCTGTTCAAAATTCCACTTCACCTCACAGTTTTAGACAAAATTCACTATTTAATTTACTCAATAGTTACTTATTAAACCTATTTTGCAACTATTGACCACAACCACAAGAGAAACCAGGTACTATTAATTTATTTTGAAGAGCAAAACAAAAACGCGTCACTTGCGCATGGAATTTTTGAAGTGGACATTATTCAACTAATTCCTTGTTTTTCTTTTTGTGTCCTTTCTGTAGAATCTTTAAATTACTTGGAACGTCGTCCTCGCTTTACAGTTGACGTGGAGTGTTCAGGATTACAAGTAGGATCTTCCAGGCTTACTCGAAATGTCCCGTCTAACCACACTTTGTTCTGCCTAAAAACTGTTCTGTTTTTCTCCCAGATTTATTGAAGCACTCCTTAAATTTGGTATTTATTATTTTATAAAACATGTAATGTTTTTTCCTGTTTTAGCATCATATAGATCGTGAAATTTGTGTCGAATGTGGTTACTAACAGCCGAGACATAATGTTCACTGTTGATCAAAACAAGACATATGTATTAAATATATTATATATTATATATTCAAGTACAAATGAATTCGGCCGTGATAGAAAATTAATAAGCAGACTTTTATTTATTACCAGAAGAAGCCCGCGGCTTCGCACGCATGAGATTTGACTGTACCATGAAATTGTTTCTGTTTTAAAAAAAAAACAAAGTTCAGGGTCGTAGATGCAACCATAGAGCGATTCAATTTTCGTCTATTGACCTTTACAGGAGGCAACGTATATGTATTTTATTTATATTACATAAAAATGCGTAGTTATTTTATGTTACAAAAAATACGTATTTGATGAAAATAATAAAAATAAAATTGCAAATTCCAGAAGAAAATTAATTTAATTTTAACTTAATTTTAACAGTTTTTCATTTTTTACCCAGGAACCCTAAATATTTACGGGATAACAATTATCCTATATTCTGCTCTGGACAGTCCTCTATCTACCAGTGAAAGTCCCGTTAAAATCGGTTCAGCCATTTCGAAGACTAGCCCGGACAAACTAACAGACGGACAGACAGACAGACAAAAAGTAAAAAATGCGTATTTAGGCTTTGGTAACGGGAAATTAATAATATGAGCTTAAGATAAAGGCTTTATTTTGAAATCACAGACAGACACTTCAATTTTATTTATATGTATAGATGAAAGACATATATTAAATTTACACGACAACAAAAAAGTGTGAAAACACATAATTTATAGCAAATTGTTGATGGTGGACGTGTACAAATGAAAACCGCAAAATGTCGATAAATAAATTCTCATGTGGTTTAATTTATCGAATCTATTCTTGTTATAAACATTGTGTGGGAAACAATATAATTGTTTAACACACGCTTGCAATTGACAATACATACATCGTAAATGAACATAGTAAACAGTTAAATTAATTGTGTATTTTAAAAATGTTCGTTATGTTGAACTCCGTACTAATTTACATCATGGCGAATCTTAGCAAAAAAAATATATTAGCTTATGCAATAAAACTGCGGCCAATTTTTTCCCGTAAAAATTTATTAAATTATGTATCAAATAACACAAATTGTGAAGTTAGCGACAAATAGCGCTAACTGTCAAAACTCCAGCTGAAAATTTCATAAGACGCATAATCGATGTTCTCATTTATGACCTCCTGTACCAAAGTATTTAAAATATAGTTTAAACAATAATTGTATAATAAAGTAGACAAAACGTTCTTTCTAAAATGGTATAACATTTGTATGGTCTCGACTATTTTCATAGTAAAAATCATTCCTACATATAGTAATACAAGCATCTATTTTTAACACATTTTTTAAGGTACTTTGAACACCTTTTTATATGTTAAAAATGAATGCCCATAAATTACGAGAAGTATTAAAGATCATTTTAAAGCTACGAAATGAGGTATCATTATCGTGCGATATTAAACTTTAGGAAATCTGTTTACCTGCCTCTCTGTATCGCTGCCCCATAGTGCGGTGCGGAGTTCACCTTCACACACTGGAACGAACCGCAACGGTTGCGTACTGTACGGCTCCAGAGAAGTTATCTTCTGAGAACTCTCAAGTTGTGGAATGAACACCCAGCTGAGGTTCTCCCAAGTGACTTCAGCATTGGGTTCTTCAAGAAAGGCGTGAAGAGGTTATTACAGGGATGGCAACGCAGGGACAACCCTGATATTAAAAATAAATGTTATAACTAGACTATACCCATTGCAACGCCCAACGGAGCCATAAGGATCTATTATAGCTACTAAACCACCTTTTGTAACCCGGAGGTAATAAAAGCATTGTGTATTGTGATGCTGTGTTAGCAGCATAGGATGTAACTTGTGATACTTCTTGTGTTGTAAGCGTAGATAGGCTAGGTAGCGGTAACCACTTTACACCAGGTGGACCGATTTGCCTCCCGCCGTTGTATAAAAAAAAAGAAAACAACGCGTTCAACAATATAAAAAGTTTCCTTGGGCTTATCCTCATCTATCATCTCCGCGAGCAGTCAAGCGTGATCGCACCTGCCGAGGTCATTGACTCCGTTAAATGAAGTATTACTTCAGACGATGGCAGCTTGCGTTTTAATCAAATGGGCTTTTTAAGAACCGCACTTAAGATTGTGAGAACGCTCTTTTGTATCGATATTAATATTTGTAACGGTGGTAGGCTGCCACCACAAACTAATAAATTAGTTATTGCGCATGAAGGCACCCCGCGTTCACAAAAATGTTGTGTTTTAGCGCCTAAATATCACAGCGATTAGAGCCTACTGGTTTATGAGCAATATGTATGTATATCTTCACGCCAGGTCCCTTGCGGGGTAGATATCGAGAACCGAGCGCCATAACACGCGGTCCTTATACTTCATTCGCTTCTGTAACATTCATAGCTCTTTTCATGCATGCTCGCCGGTACCTGGGGCTCCTGACATCACATTTTGATAAAACACGACCAATTTAGTCAAGGTAGGTTAGTCTCGGTCTTCACTCGCTTCTTTCACATTCATAGCTCTTTGAAGAATTATTAATAATAATTAATAATCCCGCAGGGCAGCTTGTGGCGAGCTGTTGGTGCGTAACGACACCACGGGTACCCGAGTGCTCCAGAGAGTCGATCAGGGCCTTCGTCTCCGGCGTGTCTTCGTCGGTCGGAGTGAAAACTCAAGAAGGCCCACAAGATTCTCAGCTCTGGCTTGCTTTCATTGGCCGTCCAGAGAGGAGTCGATAGAGCATATTGTTGTATCAGGTAATATGCTCCGGGAGTGGAAGTGTTAAAGTTCATAACGCCGCGAGTAACTTCGGAGAAAGCAGCACACCTCTCGACACCCCTGAGTCACTCACAACGTTGTTGCCTCCGGCCGACTTTCCCTGGCATTTCGGGGGTCCACCCAGTGAGTTGCGAGCCACCGCTTGCCGAAACTAACAGTCAGATATGATAGTTATGGCAGGTGTCCGTCTCTCTTCTGCAATAACCCAGCACCAATAATCCCTCCAGACCTCATTACAATAGACTAATAATTTCCTACACATTCGCAATAGTCCCAATACCTGTCGTGACCTACTCGTAGATATATGGTTCTATCGATATTTTTGGGAGCGGGTCTCGGTGGGTGTACAACATAACATGATTCTTCTCAAAAGGGCCTCTACGCGTTGGACGCCTGTCAAATGACTGGGATAATGCCCGTGAGAATAAAAGCATCTCTGAAACGGCTGGACCGATTTTGGCGGGACTTTCACTGGCAGATAGCTGATGTAATAAGGAGTAACCACGGAGTTCCACGCGGACCAAGTCGCGGGCACAGCTGGTAATTAATAATATTAATTAATTAATTAATCTCTTTGAGAATAATGAAAGAGTATTTAAACTAATAAGCCGATAAGCGAACTAGCCACCTATCGCCTGACCAGTGGCGGTAAATTAAGCTATTATATAATACTAGTTGTGCCCGCGACTTCGTCCGCGTGGAATATTATTTATTTATATCAATAATAATAAATAAAAATTCCAAAATAAAAGTAGCCTAAGTTACTCCTTATTACATTAGCTATCTGCCAGTGAAATTCCCGTCAAAATCGGTCCAGCTATTTCAAAGATGCTTTTATTCTCACGGGCATTATCGCAGTCATTTGACAGGCGTCCAGACAGACAAACAGACAGACAAAAATTGTACAAATATTCATTTTGGTATATGTACCGTGTACATATCCATATGCATTTAGTAAAAAGCGGTTATTTTAATATTACATACAGACACTCCAATTTTATTTATCTGTACAGATTGGACTCGTTGGTTCTCTATAAGTTATTACTCGTAACTTCATGGGTACGTGAAAGTAGCCCTGCTGGAGAAGTACTCGTACCTTCGTCTAATAGAGGACCGGAGTCCAACGACTCCTTGCAGTATTGTTGTGTTTCTGCGAGTGACTGAGGTTGCCAGTAAGATCCTGATGGGCTGTGTTAGCTGCGTGGGATGGCCACCTGCGAGCAGCACCACCTGTATTGCATGCATTCATATGCTTGTATGCTGGAAGTAAAAAAAATGAAGCATTATGTACAATTAAAAAAGTATTTAGACCTCGTGTCTTATGGCTCTCGCGGTTGGCAATCAATGAAGAATTAAGTGATTACCGTAGCCCATATATGTATACGCGATGACATTGCATGATTACTCTGTCCTATTGCGGGTCTTTCTTCATTCGAACGGGTTCCGAGCATACTCCACCACGCTGCTCAACTGAGGATTATAGGAGACCAATGTTTTCAAGCCGCCCGAAGACCACAAAATAAATAAATAAAAATACTTTATTTGCCTTTAGACCCTCACGGGCACTTAGACACGTCTTATATTTACAATATTATATCTTATCATTTTTTTAAGTTTTTCTCTTCATTAATCTACCAGCATTTCAAATGACCATGATGAAGAAATGCCTAAAGAAACTTGCCAATATATGTTTTTTTTTTCCAAATCATCTTATACGTATACTGATTTAACGACAGTCATTTATCGACGTCAGCCGGGACCGATGTTTTCTATACTTCTATATCTTATAGCTATATTCTATATATATAGCTTCTATACTAGATGTAAAATTTCTTGATGGATATGATGCGTAGTCAACCTGCAGTCAACATTACTTAACGTGACGAGCTCGGTGGCTCAGTGGCGAAACGCGCTGTTACGTTACTTTGACGCCGACGCTCGTTGGTTCGATTCCCAAACAGGTCAAACATTTGTGTGCATGAAAATGTATGTTTGTCTTGGCCTGGGTGTTTTAAGAGAGGTAGGGCGCATCGAAGCCCGTCTGGGGGAACTTCCACCTCACAGAAAACGTCACCAGTAGGCTCCTAAGGAGTTGCTGTGCTAGCAGCAGAGGTGGCATCGCGCGTGTGATACATAATGTATGGCGAGCGATCATAGGCTACGGTAATCGCTTTACATCAGGTAGGTCGTGTGCTTGTATGTCGACGTTGTATAAAAAAAGACTTGCGCAAGCTATGAGAGCGAGCCACGCAAGGACGTCATCGAGCCTCTGAACGTTCCCCGGCTTGTGTTATTTTATACATCATCGGCGGGTATACCGCAGCCTACCATCTAGCCATTTGATATCATTATTGTACTAATATGCTTATGTAATTGTTATATCTGGGAGAAATGACACAACAAGTGTGCGTTCAAGCTAGTTTATTCGACTGGCGCAGTTGCCGATGAATCTGTACGACGACCAAGTACCGCAGATACTGATATTAAAATAAATATAGAAATACCCTACTATAACAGTATTTTTCAGTTACACCGTTCCTATGTGAAATCTATAGGTATGTTTGTTTGTGCGTTTATCTGTGTGTGCGTTTTTTTTTTCGAATATTCCAATTTTGACTTCAGATTCGGATTCAGCATAAAAAAGTAGAATAGGAATGTTCAGGAACACCGTTCCTATCTCTTAAGGAACATGATCAAAATGGCCGACAATTAAAAAAAAAATTGAATTGTTATATAATTGACGAGCCAGGTGTTCCTCTGGCAATGCAAGCTTGCGCATTCGCAACTGGTTTTTTTTTGTAATATATAATTGACAATTTTGAAAGAGATCTATATTGGCAAGTTTCTTTCGGCATTTCTTCTTCGCCAATGGTCGTTTCCGAAATGCTAGTAGATTAAAAAAAAAGGAAAAAAGTAAAATAAGAGAATTAAATAAGATACAATAAGATTATATTTCAAAAAATGTAAGACGTGTCTAAGTGCCCGCGAGGGACCAATGGCGAATAAATTATCTTATCTTTATCCTACGAACGTTTGTAACACATTAACACTGCTAACGCAGCAACTTTTTAGGCACTTACTGATTACCTCACTCACACTCAGGAACACAACAACCATACAGGGAGTTGTTATTTGGCTATGGTTTCCTGTGAGGTGGTGGTACGTCCCCACACGGGCCACTTAGATGCGCGCTACCTCTCTTTAAACCACCCAGACCAAGACAAACAGACATGTTCATGCATACAAATGTTTGCCCTGTGTGTTTTACAGGTTTGACATCAAATAAGTTTAGGTATAACGTCAAAGTTCAAAGTTATATAATCCAGTTAAAACTATTACAAGATTAAATTTCTCGAATAAAGTCCTACATGAATCTAAGGGATCGATACTACTATGGCTCTATGCATTTCTTTTGATTTCTTCTTCTTCTTAGCGGTTACCCATTTTCTTTTCGGTTAGGATTGGTAGATAGGTAGTGGGAATCGAACACAGGAACGTCGATGAGAAAGTCGCTTAGCCACCGAGCTCGTCAAAAATATGTTGTTAATAAATCATTTATTTATTACTACATACATCGAATCCTACCCTTAAGTTATTGTTACTGATCCCCCCCCCCCCTCTTCAATAATAAAATCTCTGCTCCCTTACTTATTTCGTGGATAATGTAACTTGCACGCTACAGGTCAGATGGAGGTCAAATGAAATCGATTCAAGCACAGTCTATTCCCAGTCACGATCGCAGATCAAAGTCTCAACTTGCAGCCAGTCTGAAACTTTAATTACTTTTTGACGAGGTAACTTCCAATTTGGGGCTGTGTATTTTGTTAATATCGAGTGTCTATATCACCACGCCAATTCCCTCCAAGAGTAGGTAGGGGGAATCGAGCGCTTCACAATTCGCTTCTTTAACTTCGTCTTCTTCTTCTTAGTGTCCCACTTCGTGTGTGTGGGGACGTACCCCCACCTCACAGAATACCACAGCCAAATAACAACTCCCAGGATGGTTGTTGTGTTCCTGAGTGTGAGTTGGGTCAAAGCATAAAGATGAAGATAAAAATTCTTTACTTCACTTAGACACCTCTCATTTTTTGAAATATAATCTTATTGTATTTTATTTAATTCCCTAATTTTACTTTTTTCCTTTTTTTTTATCTACTAGCATTTCGGAAATGACCATTGGCTAAGAAGAAATGCCGAAAGAAACTTGCCAATATAGGTCTTTAAAATTGTCAATTATATATTACAAAAAAAAATACAGTTATAGTATTATGATTGAAAACTGTTAAAATTAGGGAGAAATATCTTCCCCTTTGGGGGACTTTGCAATTTTATTTTTATTATTTTCATAGAATACGTATTTTTTGTAACATAAAATAACTACGCATTTTTATGTAATATAAATAAAATACATATACGTTGCCTCCCGTAAAGGTCAATAGATGGCGCTGTACGAAAATTGAATCGCTCTATGGTTGCATCTACGACCCTGAACTTTGTTTTTTTTTTAAACAGAAACAATTTCATGTCTACAGAGAAATAAAGGCTACTAAAAGCCCAAATCTCATGCGTGCGAAGCCGCGGGCTTCTGCTAGTATGACATAAAATAAATCTTAATAAAAGAAAGAAAATCGCGAGTTTCGAAAAAATGATGTAGCGCATTCTACACGACTTCCTTGCATTATACCATCACCACATCAAAGCTTACTGATCCCACTGCAGGGATACGGATCTCCCTTCAACCGAAAGTGTTTAGAGCATACTCCACCACGCTGCTCAAATGCGGATTAGCGGAGGCCAGTGTTTTCAAGCCGCCCGAGGGCCACTGACGGACTTAGCTTAACGACTGTCATCTATCGACAACAGCCGGGACCGACGGCTTAACGTGCCCTCCGAAGTACGGAGCTGCGTTATACCAACTGTATATTATTATATATTTTTTATACCACTAAGGTGGCAGACAAGCATACGGCCTGTTTTATAATACCAGAATAATATTATATAACTTAAACATTCACACATACTTTAAATTAACATTTAAAATGTTATATATTTCAAATATTTTTAATTATTGAATAGTTTTTCTCAGTCTGAATAACCAGAAGTATGTTAAGAACAGACTACTTACTACCTTACCACACGTTATACCTTTTAACACGCATAGGGTCGTCATCCTCATGTCGGCATCGTTGTCTTCCTGTACGTGAATGAAGTCGCCAGTAAGCTCTTAAGGAGTTGCTGTGTTGCCAGCAGTGGCTACGTGGAGTGATACTTAATGTATTGCAAGCGTTCATAGGCTACGATAACCGCTTTACATCAGGTTGGTCGTATGCTTGTATGCCTCCCGACGTTGATGATAAATATTTAGAAAAAAAAATGGAAAGCAACTCCAACTACCTTAAAAATGGGGACGAATTCCCGGCTGTGGTTTTCCCTAGAGACTACAGCATGGGGTTCTTCAAGGGAGGCGTGAAGAGGCTGTTACAGGGTCGGCAATGCAAGAGTGACACCCATGGTGTTGCAAATGTCAATAGGCTACGGCTGGCTGCTTATCATCAGACAGGTTGTACGCTTGTTTGCCACCTTAGTTAAACATAATTTTACGAAAAAGGCGTTACAGCTTGTAAAACATTTTGTCGCTTGTTGGTAACCTAGATATGTTTGCAACAAAAGACATGCTCCTCCCCCTGCTTGCCGCTAACTCAGTACCTCCCTCATTTTAGGTAACCTTATCCATTCGCAGTTCTACTAAAATCCCGTTTGTTTTGCTTCGTTCTTATCCAATCTGTTATCTGTCCATACATCGACATAGGTCGCGGTTAGTTTTCCAACAGCAAATTACATTGTAATGTCTTTGTGGTGTAATTACATTTTCAGGAACACCGTTCCTATATGAAATCTATATGTTTGTCTGTGTGTGTGTCTGTCGCTTTTTTTCGAATATTCGAATTTTGACTTCAGATTCAGATTCAGCATAAAAAAGTAGAATAGGAATGTTCAGGAACACCGTTCCTATCGCTTAAGGAACATGGTCAAAATAGCCGACAAAATTTGAATTGTTATATAATTGATGAACCAGGTGTTCCTCTGGCAATGCGAGCTTGCGCATTCTCAACTGGTTTTTTTTTTCGGATTTTTCCCTTTACTTTTACTACATGATATTGATTCTTGCCAAATGTCATGACTCTACTCCAACGTCAAGTAGATACTCTATAGGTTTTGATTCCCTTGCGAGTGTCAAAATATTCGACGTAACCGGGAAATAAGCGGCTGTATCTTTTGATGACATTCACTTAGATGTTTGATTATTTTACTGCTCCGAGGGATTGCGGACTCGAGTGTTTGATATTAATTTCAAATTGATAACTCCACGATTTTCTGAGACACAAATCTTTATTGCATAACAAACATATACAAATCTTGATAGAACGACGAAAGTGAAACTAGAGAATTCGCTTGTTTTTTTAGGGGTAAGTAATATGAGATATAACATAATTTTTTTTTTTAAATAAATACCAACGAAATGTATAATTTCGGATATTTAAGATAAATCATTGTAGTTTATGATTAAATTACCTGTACGAGCTATAGCTCTACATTGTGCAATACGAGTATGTTAACGTAGGCATTATGCGCGCGACTCATTGTCGTAAAATATAGATATAATTAATTTAGTATCAATAAAGCCGCCGTGGAATCAAGAGTGCATTTTATTATTCTATCAGTTGGTACTCCTCGTATTATCAATATCATCTTAAATCAATCAATATCAACAAGTGTGTATGGTAAAAGACCGTACATCTTTTTGGTAGATATTTTATTTGCAGGTTTTGACGTATCTACGAGTATTAACGCTAACTTTTTCTCTTCACGCATGTTCTATGTTCCGCCGCTGTTGCTTCTATATGTCATGCCTTTCGGAACATAGTACAGGCGTGAAGAGAAAAAAATGAAAACAAACTTTTATAATATATATTTTAGGATATTCATATTTTAACTTAAATTTAACTTCATACTATAACATATACTTTATTTTAAGTAAAGGACCTCTACTGAGGAAATCTATGGACCTGTGTTGTAAATAAATGATTTGAATTTAATTGAATAATAAATATTTGTGCAGACTTTTAATTTGATACGCTCATTGTTGGCTTGTGACGATTGTTATTTTTTTTTTCAATTTATGTCATCATCATCAATATTTCAGCCAAAGGATGTCCACTGCTGAACATAGGCCTCTCCCTCTAAGACTTCCACGGCGATCGGTCCTGTTCTGCTGGCATACATCTAAATATACAAAAAACCCGGAAAATATTTCAGTAGTTCTTGGTTCTTCATACCAAAGTCTTACTTCAGATCCACTGTACCCCTAGCCATCCTCTGGTGGTACAGTGGATTTGTTAACAATTAAATGGTACCACCGTAATAACTGACCGAAGTGAAAGATAAAAAGATATAAATATACATATAAAGATAAAAAGATAATTCTTTATGTCTTTAGACCCTCACGGGCACTTAGACACGTCTTACATTTTCAATATTATATTAATTTTTTAAGTTTTTCTCTTTTTTCATCTACCAGCATTTCAAATGACCATTGGCGAAGAAGAAATGCCAAAATAAACTTGCCAATATAGGTCTTTTTTTCAAATCATCTGATACATATTACAATAAATATGAGTGTACATTTCCTGCTTCAGATTTTTACTACATTTTATAAACGACTCTATATTTTTACGAGCATACATTATGTTCTCATAAATGTACTGAGAGGTAACCGTGAGGATATTTATTCCTTAAGTGCAATGCTTTGTTCTGCTTTTTAGGGTTCCGTACCCAAAGGGTAAAACGGAACCCTATTACTGAGGCTCCGCTGTCCGTCCGTCCGTCCGTCTGTCACCAGGCTGTATCTCATGAACCGTGATAGTTAGACAGTTGAAATTTTCACAGATGATGTATTTCTGTTGCCGCTATAACAACAAATACTAAAAAATAGAATAAAATAAATATTTAAGGGGGCTCCACATACAACAAACGTGATTTTTAGGGTTCCGTACCCAAAGGGTAAAACGGAACCCTATTACTGAGGCTCCGCTGTCCGTCCGTCCGTCCGTCCGTCCGTCCGTCCGTCCGTCCGTCCGTCTGTCACCAGGCTGTATCTCATGAACGGTGATAGTTAGACAGTTGAAATTTCCACAGATGATGTATTTCTGTTGCCGCTATAACAACAAATACTAAAAAATAGAATAAAATAAATATTTAAGGGGGCTCCCATACAACAAACGTGATTTTTTTGCCGTTTTTATAGATAATGGTACGGAACCCTTTGTGCGCGAGTCCGACTCGCACTTGGCCGATTTTTTTTTGCTCATTTTTGCTCGATATTGATAACGGCAACAGGTAGACGCTTGAAATATTCACAGAATATTTAGTTATATATTCACTTTACGAACAAATAATTAAATTAAAATAAAACAAATATTTAAGGGGGGCTCCCATACAACAAACGTGATTTTTTTGCCGTTTTTATAGATAATGGTACGGAACCCTTCGTGTGCGAGTCCGACTCGCACTTGGCCGATTTTTTTATGTTTCCATAGTAAACAAGGAACCCTTATAGTTTCGCCATGTCCGTCTGTCTGTACGCGGTCTAGCTCAGAGACGCTTGATACTATAGAAAGCTGTACTTGGGCATGTATATATGTATTAACTATGCTGACAAAGTGGTAGAATATAATCTGGAAAAAAAAATATTTGAATGTACCTCCCCTACACCTAAAGTGGGGATGAACTTTTTTATTCGCGCCGACCCCGTGGTGTAGGGAGTCGATAGGTTTTCTTAAAAACATTGAGGGTGTGGGAAGAAAAATTTTCTATATAACGATCCGTTTGCGAAATATTTATATTAGAAGTGTAAATTTTTGGTAAACTCAATGGTGCTATGTAATTTTTTCGTAGCCAATACGGAACCCTAAACTGTGCGTGGCTCGACATGCACTTGGCCAGTTTTTTTGTTTGGGACAGTTTTAAATCGAATTAAGAATGTCTATCTATCTATTTATATCGTCCCACCAAGTCCTTGCGGAGTAACCGAGCGCCAAGAAACTCGGTTCTTACACGTTACTCATCTATTTAGGATAGATTGGGGCCAGGATAGTTTAAGGATGGGTTGGTAAGGTCCTCCTCAACGTCACAGTTGCATAAAAAGGCGGATACAAACAAGTTTCATCGTTAGTCGTCCACATAATGTATCCAATTTAATGTCTAACACCAGTTGGTCCCAGACTTCGTCCTGACAGCGTCCCATGCATCAGACCTTGCCCAAATTTACAGCACAATACCCATTTAGTACACAAATGGTGCCCTGCTATAATTAGTTATAATGCAGTAGCTAAAAATTGACAAACTTGTGTTTAAAATATAACAACAAAATAATATATTATTTCGGCCTTAGACAAAAAGATACTTACTTATTTAGAGACAGGTTCGCATTCAAAAGCAGCTCCCCTGGGGAAGTACCTCCACCTCACAGAAAAACGCAGCCAAATAACAACTCCATAATAGAGGTTTGTTATGTTCCTACGTGTGAGTGAGGTCACCAGTAAGCTCCTAAGGAGTAGCTGTGGAAGCAGCAGAGGTGGCATCGTGCGAGTGATACTTAATGTGTTGCAAGCGTTCATAGGCTACGGTAACCACTACATCAGTTAGACCGTATGCTTATATGCCTCCTAACGTTGTATAAAAAAAAAGATGTAGGACGTATCAAAGTAGCCCAGGACTGGAGAAGTCAGGAACGCAAGTCCGAAAACAAACTGCAAACATAAATTCATTTGAAATAAAGCTACCAATGCGGTTGAAAAGAGAGGCAGGACATATCAAAGTAGCCCATCTGAGGAAGTGCCTCCACCAATGTGTGTATATCTTCACGCTACGTCCCTTGCGCGGTAGGCAGAGAGTACCGAGCGCCATAAGACGCAGTTCTTACACATTTAACTCGCTTCTACAACATTCGTAGCTTTTTTCGTGCACGCTCGCCGGTTCCTAAGACTCCTGACATCACCTTCTGATAAAATACGACCAATTTGATCATGGTAG
The DNA here is from genome assembly GCA_947507595.1 of Pyralis farinalis. Classification (NCBI taxonomy): domain Eukaryota; kingdom Metazoa; phylum Arthropoda; class Insecta; order Lepidoptera; family Pyralidae; genus Pyralis; species Pyralis farinalis. The sequence goes on from OX382275.1 coordinate 2,427,443, forward strand.
GTTAGTCTTGGTCTTCCTCGGCTCCTACATCCTTCCACTTTCGCTTTATAAATCTATTTCGTCATTCCTTCATCCTGAATTTCGATATGTCCGAACCAATGGAGCATTTCTTGTCTTATCTTACCACCAACACTCTCTTTCTTACGTCATCATTACGAACGTGGTCAGCAACCGTTCTGAACAGTAGCTTCTAAGGAGTTGACTGGTAATCTCACACTCGCAGGAACAGAACAAACCTCCGGGGAGTTATAAATATATTAATAAATATAAATAATTATAAATAAAACCTAAGCTATGGGTGAGCAAAGCCTATGGAGTTAATTAAATTATTTTGATGAGCTCGCGGGTTCGATTCCCACACAAGGCAAACATTAGCGTGCATGAACATGTAAAGAAAAGAAAGACAGTACCTCCACCTCACCGAAAAACCGCAACCAAATAACAACTCCCTAGAGGGCTGTTGTGTTCCTGCGTGTGAGTGAGGTCACCAGTAAGCTCCCAAGGAGTTCCTGTGTAAGCAGCGGAGGAGGCATTGCACGAGTGATACTTAATATATCTCAAGCGTTAATAGGCTACGGTACCCGCTTTACATCAGGAGGGCCGTATGCTTGTATGCCTCCCGACGTAGTATAAAAAAAAAATCAAATTGTCCGCTGATACACATGCAACTGACGTTAGAATGAGATGTACATACTGCACGGTATTATACCTTCGTTAAACAAACGGCGCTCGAGTGAATTACGGGTCGTGGCATGCTCGTCACGGACCCGTCGCGATTACGTCCCGTGATTAACGTGCAGCGAGCGTGGGTAAGCTTTAGTATGGCTGTATGACGAACTAAGTTTCATACAAATCTAGACTATACTGAAATGACAGGCCCGGTGGCTAAGTGGTTAGGAATGCTATTTTGACACCAACACTTTGTGGGTTCGATTGACATGACATTTTTGTTAATAAATATGTCTTTTTGTCTAGATGTAAATGTTTTCAAGAGAGGTAGGGCGCATCAAAGCAGAACGACTATACAAGTAGCTTACCTTATTGAAAACTGCAGCCAAAGTTAGTTTGACGAACTCGGTGGCGCAGCGGTTAATAACGCGACTTTATCACCGACGGTCGTGGGTTCGATTCCCTCACAGGACAAACATTTGTGTGCATACACCCTGTCTGTTTGTCTTAGTCTGGGTGTTTTATAGAGAGGTAGGTCGCAACAGCTCGGTGGCGTCGTTGCGCGTGTCATTCTAATCGAACACGCAGGTTAAGCAACGTCGACTGTCTATGGATGGGTTTATTTATCTCGAGTTTCTCCGAGCTTTGGAGGTCCCGGCTGTTGTCGATAGACGGCAGTCGTTAAGCTAAATCAGTGGCCCTCGGGCGGCTTGAAAACACTGGCCTCCGCCAATCCGCATTTGAGAAGCGTGGTGGAGTATTTCGGTTAATTAATACTTAAGATACATGGAAATGTATCTTTATAAAAATACCTCTATATTTATAAAGATACATATAGCAGGTAAAATAAAAAAAATAAAAAAATCAAACACCTTGTAAAGTTAATCATTATCTGTTGTTGTGAATCTGATATATAAACATTTGTAAATCATGTAATCTACTTTCATGTACAATACACTCCCCTGGGAAGTGGAGTAACTTCCTGGGAAAAAAAATCCCCTTCCCTGCAGTGGGATGAGTAAGGGTTGATGTGGAGGTCGCACCAGAGCAACCCGTCGGGAGAAGTACCTCCACCTCACAAAAACCGCAGTTTAGCTGCGCAGCTGAGTTGCTGTTGTTGTTGTGCAGAGGTGGCATCGCGCAAGTAATACTATTATATAACAAACTCATAGGCTACAGTAACCGCTTTATATCATTTGGAAATCGTGAAAAAGCTAAGAAAGGTTTGAGTTTTTCCTCTGGGTTGTGTACGTCTGGCGGCAGCTTAGCTCCATAGTGTGATACAGACAATAGGAGTGCACAGTGTCTTACATATACGAAACTTAACTCGCTATCAGAGAAAGAGAGAAAGAAAATGTGTGCTCGCACCTCCCTCTCTTGCCTCTACAGTAATATACGAAACGTAACTCTCTCTTTCTATCTTCACTAACTTATTCTCCCTCTCAACTTCCGTTCGCCTCGCCCGATCACACTTTACGTAACGCTCTCGTCACACATTCACCAGCTTACTCTCCAAGTAAAGCGTGCGTAAAGAAGTTTTACTTCAAAAAGTCCTGTAATTTGTGGTTCAAGGAATTCGGAACCCTCTGTACCTACGTCTTGTGTTTTAGTCACAGACCAATGAGTGAATTCCTTAATTAACCAAGACATCTAGGTCAGCTCCAGTCCTAATTAGGTACGCCGCCCGACGATCTCGTCTAGAATATAAGCCCGTAAGTAGCTTGACGACATTTTACGTCCAATAATGAAATTTTGGCCCCTTTCCGGTTCGGTCCTTTAGGTATCTTTACGGAATTTGTGCTAAGAAAGTTTATTTATAAGACTTGTGTTTTTATACGCCGTTCAAACAATATTTTTTTTTTATACAAGGACGGAAGGCATACGAGCATACGGCCTATCTGATGCAAAGCGGTTTCCGTAGCTTATGAACGCTTGTAATACTCGTGCGATGCCTCCTCTGTTGCTAACACAGCAACTCCTACTGGTGACCTCTCTCACTTGCAGGAAAACAACAATCTTCCAATGAGTTCATGTTTGGCTGCGGCTTTCTGTGAGGTGGTGTTACTTCCTCTGGCTTTGATGCGCTCTCCCTGTCTTAAAAGCATCCAGACCGAAAAAAAGACATGTTCATGCACATAAATGTCGCCGAGTTCGTCAGAAGAGCTCATCGTCTATGTGATTGATCGTCATCGGGAACCATAGGCACCCGACACCGTTGCTGCCATGGCTACTCTGATCGAATCTTCACGTGTTATGATTCTCCACGGTAGATATTAGAATAACATTCCGCCTTGTGAAGATGCGAAATGCGTGCAAAGATGACCAGAACAGTCATGGAAGTGACAAGCATCTACTAACAGTAGTGGATTGGTAACCGGTAATTAGTTCATGAGATGTAGTATCTCATGAACTAATTGGTGGCGGATGTAGATCAAATTGCCCGTAAATTTGAATTTCTCAAAATAACGCCTCATTAATTGAACACAGTTTAAAAGAAAAAAGAAAAAATTAAAGAAAGAAAATCTACACTCGAAAGGAGGCTATAGAGTAGTAGAACAAAAGTAGGTATGTTTCCAGTTAAGATTTTGAAGAACCTAACGAACCTACTGTGACCAAATGTCTACCTTCTGTCTCTAATCTTCGGCAATTAGAATTTTTCCAGAAGTTTCGAGATTGTCGCCAATCACCCTATCACAGATTGCCGGTGGTTCAGTGGTTCAACAATACCTAGGTAAAGTATGTAATAGATGAAGATAACCATCATATTTCACACATTGCCTGAACGATCTTGTTGTATACAATACGGGTTCAGTACATGGATCATAAGATGCTGGTAACATAGACATTCATTATCAAATGTACATATTTGTACATATTTCATAAAAAAAACCGGCCAAGTGCGAGTCGGACTCGCGCACGAAGGGTTCCATACCATTATCTATAAAAACGGCAAAAAAAAAACACGTTTGTTGTATGGGAGCCCCTCTTAAATATTTGGTTTATTTTAATGTAATTATTTATTTATATTTCAAGCGTCTATCTGTTGCCGTTATCAATATCGAGTCATCAATATCGAGACATCATCTGTGAAAATTTCAACTGTCTAACTATCACGGTTCATGAGATACAGCCTGGTGACAGACGGACGGACGACGGACCGACGGACGGACAGCGGAGTCTCAGTAATAGGGTTCCGTTTTACTCTTTGGGTACGGAACCCTAAAAATGAGTTTTCTTAATTATGATTCATGTTTATGTCATCCAAACAAGGCATGTGTGCATGATACGCTCAAAATCTGCAATAACCCGTTAGACATGGGTAATATCATTAAAATGTCGGGTGTTTTAACGACAGATATAGACACATTGCGAGTCAAAGAACTCTTGGCTATAAATCTATGATTATCTAAGATCTCTCAGTATATTTTTAGTTTATAACATGAACACGTAAATTCGCCTACTGCGTGAGAATAAATAATTTAACCTTACTTAAGTACATGCGTTTGTTACAGGACAATGTACTAAACGACAACTTAAGTTTATTTGACTAACTCATCTCATAATTTATTTCCTGATACACCGTGGGAAGCCTACCTTACCTAGCGGGTAATAGTTGTGAGATATAGCTTGCTAATTGTATCATTTATTAGGAATCCAAAACAAAACACCAGGCAATTGGGAGACAGACTCGTACGCGAAACGTACCATTGTGTAAAAAAGCCGTCAAGTGCGAGTCCGACTCGTGCTTTGAGGGTTCCGTAATAATATAGTCGCAAATTATTGTCTTAAAAAAGTTTTTTTTTGCAACTGCATCGGTTTTCGGATTTTTTCCTTGACATTGCTTTTTATCAAATTTCAAGATTCTCAGTCAACGGGAAGTAGGTACTCTATAGATTATGATTCCCTTCCGAGTGTCAAAATAGACGCATAAACGGGATATAATCGGCCGTATTTTTTGATTGCGTTGACTTAGAAGTTTGATTTTCACTGCTCGAAGAGATTAGAGACCTGAGTATTTGATATTAATTTCGGCTTGATAGCTCCACCAATCTCAGAGAAAAATGGTCTTGAACGACATACAGACGGACAACAAAGTGATCCTACAATGGTTCCGTTTACCTTTGGAGGCACGGAACCCTAAAACGCCGAAAAAAACACGTTTCTTGTACGGGGACCCGTTTAATTTTTAACTTTATTCCATAATTGTTAATTTTTGTTATAGTGGCCATTAATAATAGTCATACTGGGAAAATTTCAACGGAATAATCCGTCCGTTGGCATCATTGGGCACTGAAGCTTAGAAACCATTAAGTTTGAGCAATTTTTAGGGTTTCATTCAATCGAGGTAATTTGTTCTATATTGAATCTGGGGAAAGTCTTGCAAATATGGAGGTTGCATTGAAAGTTTTTAGAATTGGCCAGTAAGAAGTTACCGATGAACAATGTATCATTTTTAATTAAATACTCTTTGGGAAACTGTAGATGTACGTTGAATCTCGTTGAATTCATATATTTTTGTAAATTGACGGGAATAAAAAGTGCATGTTGTGCGTAGAAATGAATTTAATTTGAGAAAATTTTCGCTCCATGATTGACTATGACATTCAATGCGGTTTTTAATCATAAACAATATTATGATAAGATAAGATAAAAAGATAAAAATTCTTTATTTGCCATTGGGCCCTCGCGGGCACTTAGACACGTCTTACATTTTTTTTAAATATAATCTTATTGTAACTTGTTTAATTCTCTTATTTTACTTTTTTCCTTTTTTTTTAAACTACTAGCATTTCGGAAATGACCATTGGCGAAGAAGAAATGCCGAAAGAAACTTGCCAATATAGGTCTCTTTTAAAATTGTCAATTAGATATTACAAAATAAAATTACATAAGCATATTGGTACAATAATGATATCAAATCGTAAAATTAAAGATTATTAAGGACAGATAGTCTGTGCTGAATTATTTCCAGATATCTTTGTCAGTTAAATATTCATCAATTCTATAGATCACATTAAAAATACTCTCTGTAGAAGAGCATATTCTACAGAGAGTATTTTTAATGTGAATTTTGAATACATTGTCAGGAAAGGACAGAACTGTTTCAGGCAATTTATTATAAAATCGAATACAATTTACAAGAAAAGATCTACCAGTCCTAGCAAGCTGATGTGCCGGCATACACAACTTATTTCTACTTCTAAGTTTTTCACTGAAATTTGAAAACGACTTTAAATTTTTACGGGCATACATTATGTTTTCATAAATATATTGAGAAGTAACAGTGAGGATATTTATTTCTTTGAACAGTTCCCTGAGGGATTCTCTGGAGCCCATGTTATAAATAGAGCGAATAGCTCTTTTTTGTAAGATAAAAATTGTCTCAATGTCAGCCGCCGTTCCCCACAACAGTATACCATACGACATAATGCTGTGAAAGTAGCTGAAATAGACTAAGCGCGCAGTAGCCACATCCGTCAATTGCCTGATTCTCCTAACTGCATATGCAGCAGAGCTGAGCTTACCGGCTAGTTTATTTATGTGGGGGGGCCCATTGTAATTTGGAGTCTACTGTAATTCCAAGAAACACAGTGTTATTAACAAATTCTAATTATTCCCAATGAGAACTTCTTTATTGGCAGAACTCACATTTGGAAGACTAAATTTGATGCATTTGGTTTTAGCTGAGTTTAGCAACAGATTATTACATGTGGACCAGTTTAAAATAGCAGACACAACACCATTTACCTTGTCAATATTTTCACAATGGCGGGCCACATTGATATGATAGACTTCGATTGCCTTTTTACAAGGAAACTCCGTCCCGTGCCACTGTAACTGGATTAATGTGTTCAAATGTGGTCGGAACAAGCTCACTGATAATTTGCGCGAAGGAAGTGCTTCTAACCGCGACCACTGAAGTTAACGTGAGTAATGTATGGCTAATGATACAAACTGATAAAAAAGTGACCTATCAATAGATTAGGGCAAGTTTTGGCATTGGCATGAACTAAATTTAGGCGTCAGAAAGCTTTGTACTAGATGGATACATCACAATTTCACGGGAGATATTATTATATTACATTATATGTTTATATTATTGATGGTATGGAATTAGTGAGTCGTCTTCCTTACAAGCCTGACCTTTATTAATTACCTCGCTACTATTATTTATTTCGCAAAATAAAATATAACCTCAGAGGACTTTGATTTATGAACTCTGAAGATGCCGTGGCAGCGTTCGAAAAAAGTATATAAGAGATTCCCAAAGAAGAGTGGACTCTCTGCTCCAGTTAACGGATCCATCGCATGAGACGGTGCTTTCAGAGGAACTGAGACTGCTTTGAAAAGCAATTCAATATTAACATGTTCCTAAATCGTTCTGTTTTCGATTCTCCAAAAACAATCAGATATTCAGGTATGACACGATTCTTTTGAATTTATTTGAGATGGATTTAGATTAAAAGGATTAACCTTTATATACCCTCTTAAGATGTGCAAACGAGTTGATGAGTATTTGATGTTCTGTGCCCTGTATATATATATATTGACTACTAAGAAAATGAGTATCTTACATTCTTCTTCCTAGACTAATATATTAGGATCGGCGGAGTTTGCTGCCTAAGTCTAAGGATTTGGCTATGATACTAATTTTGCCATGAAGCGACTGCCATTGGACCCAGGGGAAAACCAGGATCTTTTTTAGGTTTAATCACATGTCTTTTGAAATATAATTTCTTGGACGTACGGGGTTCCTCACTATGTTTTCCTTCACCGCCGAGCAAGTGATAATTACAAATATGTACATGAGTCCGAAAACACGAATTTAGTGGTACACGCCAGGATTTGAACCAGGGACCAGTTGGTCAATGGTTCGGTTCTTTATCCATTGAGCTATCACTGTTTATTATTTTAAACGTGAAAATCTTGTAAATATATTTCGTTTATTTCGGAAACGGTCCTAACAATTTGAACGTAACCTCGTATGCAGATAAAGTTTTGCAATTTAAGTTTATCTAAGAATAGAATACTCTTTATTGCACCAATAACAAATACACACAGAACACACGCAGAACCAGAAAACAAATGTACAATAGGCGGTCTTATCGCTAAAGCGATCTCTTCCAGACAACCATGATACGAAAAAAACATGCATATATAAAAAGTAGGTAGGTGGCGCATTTAAGCAAGTACAATTTTCACTCAATATATTATATGCTTATATACAACGAATTACACATTCTAACAAATACAAACAAAAGAGGAAAAGAAACAAATGTAAGGTATATTTTCTGGGAAAACGTGATTTTACAGAAAAAAAAAATCGGGCAAGTGCGAGTCGGACTCCCACACGAAGGGTTCCGTACCATTATCTATAAAAAGGGCAAAAACAATCACGTTTGTTGTATGGGAGCCCCCCCTTACATAATTGTTTTATTTTAATTTAATTATGTGTTCTTAAAGTGAATATATAACTAAATATTCTGTGAATATTTCAAGCGTCTACCTGTTGCCGTTATCAATATCGAGCAAAAATGAGCAAAAAAATCACGTTTGTTGTATGGGAGCCCCCTTAAATATTTATTTTATTCTATTTTTTAGTATTTGTTGTTATAGCGGCAACAGAAATACATCATCTGTGAAAATTTCAACTGTCTAACTATCACGGTTCATGAGATACAGCCTGGTGACAGACGGACGGACGGACAGCGGAGCCTCAGTAATAGGGTTTCGTTTTACCCTTTGGGTACGGAACCCTAAAAAACAAAGAAACTGCCGATTGTGACAAACACTAATACCAGCTATTCGCCCTTGTATTTTAAGACGTGTATTCGTTCTACCGTTTATACGGCATATCCAATACAGTTGCAGAGGTCCCCGTATAGAAATCCACCAATAACTTTCTTTAGGAGCTTACTGGAGACCTCACTCACACGCAGGAACACAACAACACTTTAGTAGGGAGTTGTTATTTGCCCGCGGTTTTTCTGTGAGGTGGAGGTACTTCTCCAGACGGGTTGCTTTGATGCGCCCTACCTCTCTTAAAACATCCAGACCAAAACAGACATGTTCATGCACACAAATGTGTGAATCGAACCCACGAGCGTTAGTGTCAAAGTAGCGTAACAGTTTGTTTCACAACTGCGCCACTGAGCTTTTCAAACGAGAACCGATATTACTTTAAACTGGCAATACTAGTCATAAATATATTCCGTATATTTCAACATGGCTCTAATAAGGTGCATCAAATTTTGGATTTGGATAAGGTTTTACTTTTTATGTATACCTATGTATATATGACCTTACAATACAATACAATACACTTTATTGCACCAAATAAGACAAATATACATGACCTTCTTTGAGAAAACGCGTCACCATACAAAAAAAAACTCGCCGAGCGCATTTGTGGCTCACCTGAGCTAAATACAACAATATAAAATAACCACATTGATTGTAAGTAACATTTCCTACTTATAATGAACACACGAAACGTTATCCAATTTCCTAATCCATTAGGATTGAGGCTCGCAGGTGGCGCCTACGTATAATTACAAAATTCAGGTTATAACATATATTTTTTTCGTATTATCTCGGCTACATTGTACCAGAGGGAGACTTTGTACAAAAGTCGTCTGCATGGGTACCTCTATCTTACCTATTTCTATCGCCATATTTATATAGCTGTGTTCCGGTTTGAAGGGTGAGATATGCCAGAGAAATTACCAGGTACTGTGACGAAACATCCTTAGGTCACAAGATTGGCAGCGCGTGAGTAAGATCCCTGTGGTGTTGCGAGACTTGCGAGCGTCAATAGTTTGCGGCAACTTCTTACCATTTAATGCGGGCCGCATGCTTGTTTGCCAATCTAGTTTCATAAAAAAACACATGCTCAGGGGTGTAGGAAAACATCATGAAGAAACCCGCACGTCTTAGAAATTATAATTTCAATTTCTATGATAATCATTATTTCTTGGACCTAAGAACGGTTCTCTATGGATTGTGGGGTTCTGACAGCAGTCGCGCCATTTCAAAACCAGTATCTTTGCCAAATCCTTAGGCAGCGGACCACGACAAATCTAATAGATTAGGAAACAAGGTAACGATAGGAAGAAAATAGATTTTTGATATTATTTCATGATAGTTTATAGCATTACATGATTACGGGGAGTAATCATGTAATGTGTTATCAGTGAGTAATTTAAAGTGCAAACGTGGGATCGCGTACTGAACCCCAAAATGGCAGTGAAATTGTCTATTGGTTTTAGTTATTGCGTTACTCTATTCACTTAGGGGTCGTTCTATATATAACTTTCCAACATACTTCTCGAAGCCGGTATACAAATGAAGATATATCGCCGCGACAATATCGCGTCATGGAGACACGCTCATAGAATTATTTTATTATTATTTATTTCATATTACAACAATAAGACTTAAGATTCTATCTAGAACGATATGGTAAAAAGCTAACTAGCTTTATGCGCATACCGGGCCGTCTAATATCTTGTGTGAATGTGATGTTTACATTGCGCATGACAAGAGCTCTTAGAATTAAGGCTAAAATACAAACAGTTACAATTGCATGTTAATAAAGATACCGGTGACTTTTGTTTATATTATCTACAGAAGTACTAGTTTCATCAGAAGAAATATTATGAAAGCATTCGGCCCCGCGGCGTGACGACAATATCATTGCTATGAAATCACGTTCGTAAACGTGACGCCTTAAAAGCTAGTATTCAGGTTCGCTAAACTAGAAAAAAAACAGAGACAATAAAAAAAACAATTACACATTTCATTACGCTTGTACAAAATACACAGCGCCCTTTAGTTCAAAATTATGCAACGCTTGTGATACGGGTACTAGACAACTGATAAACATACATGAATACCTGTTTTTTGTACAAATACAATACAAATACGAATTATTTATTGTAATTGCATGCATAATGTCAAAGTAATAAAAATAATAAATAAAATAAAAGCTTGTAATAAATATTGTCGGACAAATTACACAGCGCCAACTAGCCCCAAAGTAAGCAAAGCTTGTGTTATGGGTACTAGACAACTGATAAACATAAGTAAATACATTTTTTTTTTGTAAATACATACGTATTATACATAGAAAATACCCAGACCAAGACAAACAGACATGTTCATGCACACAAATGTTTGTACTTTGTGGGAATCGAACCCACGAGCGTTCATGTCAAAGTAGCGTACCAGCGCGTTCCACCACAGCGCCACGGAGCTCATCAAAAAAAAAAAAAAATCAAACTAAGTCGATAATAAAAATAAAACTGATGATCAAAATTAAAGTCGCAAACATAACGTCTAAATATATAAAAGCCGTCAAGTGCGAGTCCGACTTGCGCTTTGAGTGTTCCATAAAATAATATTTTCGCAAATAATTGTAGCAAAAAAAGAACTACAAATTTACGGTTCTCGGATTTTTTTCCTTTACTTGTGCTACATGACATTGCTTCTTACCAAATTTCATGATTCTAGGTCATCGAGAAGTAGGTACCCTAACAGGTTTTGGTTTCCTTGCGAGAGTCAAAATATGCGCATAAACATAAACATTTGATTTTTTCACTGCTTGAAGGGTTCACAGACCAGAGTATTTGATACTAATTTCAGCTTGATAGCTCCACCCGTTCCTGAGAAAACGTTCTTTAACAAGGTCATATTCTTTTATTTTCCTTATAAATGTCTTTTTTATCAATTTCTGCCTTAAACCTGCGACGGGATTCTGTTGTATATTTTTACGGCTTATGTTATATGGGCTTGCTTGAATAATACATTTTTAGTCTGTTGGGTGGTAAACTAAGTGTGTCCTCGCCGCGCGTGTTTATGCACGTGTCTCTATTCTCGCCTCTTGTTTTAAAATATTTTGGGTTATTCTTGACAAATTTGCAAGTTTCTAATATACGTGCACGGTAACATAATGATTCCCTGGTTGACAAAATGCGGTTTACAGCTTTCGGTTTGTTTAATATTTACCACGATTTGTAAACACTTTTTTTGTAACATGAACAATTGTAAGTACACATACTTATAGAAAAACCCAGGCAAAGACATGTTCATGCACCCAAATATTTGCCTTATGTGGGAATCGCAACGGCTGAGGGGGCATAAAGCTAAGTGGTGGTCTCATTTTGTTTTTATTAATAACACTGAATTTAAGACTAATTCCAAAAAACACCCAATACAGGCGCAGAAGAACCATATTTATGTTTTTTTTGAAACGTATCTTGAATTTATTATCCATGTACAAGTAACCAAAATTTAAATTATTGCATATTGTGGCCACTTGTAACAATAATCAAAATTGTGACTAATTGTACACAAATAATAAATACAGAATGTCTCAAAAAACATAAATATGGTGCTACAGTGCCTGCATTGAGCGTCTTTTGGAATTGATCTTAAATTCAGCGTTACTAATAAAAACAAAATGAGGGCGCCACATAGCTTTATGCCCCCTCTTAAGAGGGCGCACAAAGCTAAGTGGCGCCCTCATTTTGTTTTTATTAATAGCGCTGAATTTAAGACCAATTCTAAAAAAAACGCTCTATAGTGCACTGAAGAACCATATTTACGTTTTTTTTAAACATATCTTGTATTTATTATCTATGACAAGTAACCAAAATTTTAATTATTGCTTATTGTGGCCACTTATAGCAATAATCAAAAGTATGACTAATTCTACATAAATAATAAAAACAGAATATGTCTCGAAAACATAAATATGGTTCTTCAGTGCCCTATAGAGCGTTTTTTTTTGAATTGGTCTTAAATACAGCGTTATTAATAAAAACAAAATGAGGGCGCCACTTAGCTTTGTGCACCCTCTTAAGTGCCCATCACTAGCCATCCTACCACTGGGCTCTACCGTATATAGGTACTGTGCTATTTAAGTGAAAACGAATCTCTAACTTACCCTTGCAAATTTCTATATATGTAAATCTTACACATCAGCAACCAAATACCGTGTTACTACGATCGTAATCGATTTTGATAATATACTCAGTGCAAATATAGGGAACCTTGGAAAATATCCTCACAAATCAGCCCCTCGGGTGTCACGTACAGCCGGCTTGTAACGATCCTATTACACTGGGTCGGAAACAGACCGAATGAATTGGTTTTTAGTAACGGTATGAAAAACTTGTCATTGAGCATGAAAGTACCACAAAATTTCTATATTGAGATTTGTTACACATACGTAGAAAGTTTTATGAAAATGAAAAATGTGTTCTATAGATACATATTTTTTTATTAAATCTTTACTCTCCATCTTCGAGGCAAAAAGTGTTTCGAAAACTGGTTCTGACGCATGAAACTTTGTATAGAGTAGAAAGTTGCATGAAACTTTGTATAGAGTACAAAGTTTCATGAAACTTTGTGTAGAGTACAAAGTTTCATGAAACTTTGTGTAGAGTACAAAGTTGCATGAAACTTTGTATAGAGTACAAAGTTGCATGAAACTTTGTATAGAGTACAAAGTTGCATGAAACTTTGTATAGAGTACAAAGTTTCATGAAACTTTGTATAGAGTACAAAGTTTCATGCGTCTGAACCAGTTTTCGTAACACTTTTTCCAGTCCTCCGCAGACCGCCTAATTTACAGCCTGCTCGAACGCTGACAGCGCATCTTCCGGCGACCGGCGAAAATTGTATCTCTTTGAGCCGATTTTTTATTTTCGGGCATAAAGAGAAGTCACACGGTGCTGTAAAGTTCGGTTCGGTTCGGTAGCCCGCGAAGCCCTGTGTTTGGTCGCTTGTTGTCCATGTGTCATCAAACAAAACTTCTGCCAAGCATTTGGTAGTACTATTCGGCGTTGATGCTTCGTTGGTTAATGGTTTCTCTGTAAAGGAATTGACACCAGTTTGCCAGTCAAATTGAAAAAGCTCGCGATCTAAATCTTCCCTCCGCTTCTAGATGTTTTGAAACACCCAAACGGTCGACTAGCGCTTCGTTTCTGGATCGTATCAATATATCCATGACTCATCACCTGCAATGACGTCGTAAGCACGTCGAGACGAGTCTGCTTCAAATTCGTTTATCATATCACGGCACCATTCCACCCGGGCATGCTTTTGAACAACGGTGAGGTTGTACGGCACCCAGCGTGGCGTATCAGAAGACGACTTCAGAAGCTGGAGGATCCGAAGATCGTGCATGAGATGAGCTGAATAAGTGTGTGAGGGCCAAATCCTATGATTTGTACCGCGCATGGGATCTGGTGTCATAGATAAAAGAAATATAATAAGATAGATAGACTTTAATTTTATTATTTTTATACTCTGTGTTTACTTGCTACTCTGTATGAGAATAATGGCTGGTAACGGATCAGTGACCCTTTGGTGTTGCTGATGTCTATGGTGGTCGCCACTTACCATAAGGTGGCTTCGAATAAATTATTAACCGACATTGTATTATAGAAATAGTTTCGAAGTTAATTGATAGTTGCGAATTGAAGGACATGCTTTTTTATATTAGAGGGGGACCAAACGAGCATGTGGGCCACCTTATGGTAAGTGGTCAGCACCGACCGTAGACATCAGCAACACCAAAAGGTCACTGATCCGTTGTCAACAAAAATCACCAACTCTTGGAGAGTTGGTGATTTTTTTGCACAACGTCGGTACGGATACAAAAATACAGTCCACCTGACATAAAGTGGTTACCGCCCAGAAGAAGACAAATATGTTCAAGCACACAAATGTTTATCCTGTTGGGAATCAAACCCAACAACAACCAAGAACCTTTGTGTTAAAGTAGCGTAACTAACCACTCGAGCACCGGGCTCGTTCATGACCATACAACTATGAAGAGTCATGCAGCTGTGGTTCCGTAAATGTTATTCCTTATAACACATTGTGAAAGGTCCTTAAGGGTATTATTGCAGGACGCACGTGCAAAACTGAGCAAACAAGAGGTTATAATAAAAGTGGCTCCGAGACGTGTCTCTGACTTAATAGGAAGGGCTGAATCGCTTACTACATTTCCTAGTCCACTCGTCTAAAAAGAAACATATTTATAAACAACTAGCGACCCGGCCCGGCTTCGTGCGGACACACAGAAGGCTATTTTATTTCTTATCAATAATAAGAAATAAAATAAATTATTATTATATCTTTCCACTCACGGGTATTAATCCCGGTCATTTAATAGGCGTGCGCGGGGATAAGGATCCAACGCGTAGAGGCCCTTTGTAAAGGCTATGTAATGTTGTACATTATTTATTATATTTATTATTTATTATATTATTATTATAACTTTATATATATAGATGTGCTATTTGACTAGCTCGGTGGCGCAGTGGTCATGAACTCTATTTTGACATCAACGCTCGTGGGTTCGATTGCCACACAGGACAAACATTTGTGTGAACATGCCTGTTCGTCTGGGTGTTGTTAAAAGATGTAGAGCGCATAAAATCAGCCCGTCTGGGGAAGTACCTCTACCTTACAGAAAACTGTAGCCAAATAACCAACCGAGTCAGTGAGTTCACCAGTAAACTCGCTGGTCAAGAGTTGCTGCGTTAACAGCAGAGGTGGTGCAGGTTAGGTTCTACAGGGATGAATCAATAATAGATGTTATGTAACTATTCGTCAACCGCCTATGTTCCTTTTAGAAGTAGATGCAACGGCCTGAACGTATATAGTCCTCAAAGCGAGTGATACTTAATGTACTGCAAGCGTTCATAGGCTACGATAAGCGCTTTACATCAGGTGGGCCGTATGCTTGTAAGTCATCCGACGTTGTATAAAGAAACCGTTTGAAATTGTACAGAAATAATAAAGATTCTTTCCGTCGCCAAG
This sequence comes from Pyralis farinalis, assembly GCA_947507595.1. Classification (NCBI taxonomy): domain Eukaryota; kingdom Metazoa; phylum Arthropoda; class Insecta; order Lepidoptera; family Pyralidae; genus Pyralis; species Pyralis farinalis. Next base: position 2,442,947 of record OX382275.1, read on the forward strand.
TGCTTTGTTTAATTTCTATAATAAATTCATGAACCAGTCTCGGTTTAGAATTCATTCACTTGTCTTGTTTAAAATTCGAATTACAGTTTCACCTTTTCCATTTATTGCCTGAACCCTTCACGACTGGAGAAATTCAAAGTTTGAATGGACTTATTGCCTTCGTCCGAAACAAGTCCAAGTTTGGTCCGAAACACAACCCATTTGGATTTATGAAGAACAACTCTCCACAGAAGTTACGACTTTTATTTCGAGTTCAATCGAGTTTTTATTTTTAAGTAAGTTCAATTTTAAAAGTATCTAAACAGCTACAAAGGGAACTTTTATATCTATTTATGTATATCTTCTTGTATACCTATATATATATATATTGTGGAGTAGGCACTTTAAGAGAGGTAGGGCGCATCAAAGCAATCGTTGTGTTCCCGCGTGTGAGTGAGGTTACCAGTAAACTCCTAAGGAGTTGCCGTGTTAACAGCAGAGGTGGCATCGCGCTAGTAACACTTAATATGTTACAAGCGTTCATAGACTCAGTTTGTAAAAAGAGTGATACTCATAACATAAATACTAGATATAAGCATAATCTTGTGTTACATCCAAGCCGTCTCCACAAAATAAGTAATTATTTTATGGGGCAATGTATACGGTTCTATAACAAACTTCCCAGCAATATAAGAGAATTGTCAATAAACAAATTTAAAACTACTATTAAAGCCAAATTGTGTAGCAGGGCATATTATAAAGTATCTGACTATATTAATGATAAAAATGCCTGGGAGTGAGTCGATCCAATTATAATGTAATTAATAAAATATGTAAATTTGTTTGGATACCAAAAGAGGGATGCCTGAGTTTTTTTGGCAGTATTTTTATCAGTGCTCACCTAGTCATGAACTGCACGGTAGGGAAAAAAATTGTGACGATTCCAAACAAATGTAGCCATTTTTACGGAATAAAAAGATTTTGACTTTGACTTTGACATAGGTTACAGTAACCGCTTCACAGTCAGGTGGGCCGTATGCTTGCATGCCTCCTGATGTTGTATATAAAAAAAAGGTAGAGAGGATCTAGCTCCACATTCGCTTCAGTCGCTTTTTTAACATTAATTCTTATCATGCACGCTCCCCAGTTCCTAGAGCTCCTGATCATCTTCCGATAACACAAGTCCAGTTTATTCGCAGCAGGCGAGTCCTGGCTTTCCGCCGCTCCTTCTACTTTCGAGCTTCAAGTTTTTTTTATACAACGCCGGACGCATACAAGTATACGACCCACCTGATGTAAAGCAGTTACCGTAGCCTATGAACGCTCGTAACACATTAAGTATCACTCGTGTGATGCCACCTCTGCTGCTAACAAAGCAACTCCTTAGGAGCTTATTGGTGAACTCACTCGCACGCAGGAACGCAACTGCGAGTTGTTATTTCACTGCGGTTTTCTGTGAGGTGGAGGTACTTCCCCAGACGGACTGCCTCGATGCACCCTACCTCTCGAACATTCAGATCAAGTAAAACAAACATGTTTACGCACACAAATGTTTGCCCTGTGCGGGAATTGAACCCACGAGCGTTGGTATCCAAGTCGCGTCATTCACGACTGCGTCACCGAGCTCGTCTTTGATGTTTGAATGTTGAACTTTAATATTACAGCAATGTTTTTAGGGTTCCGTAAAGGGTAAAACGGACCCTATTACTGAGACTGCGCTGTCCGTCCGTCTGTCATCAGGCTGTATCTCATGAAATAGTTAGACAGTTGACATTTTCACAGATGATGTATTTCTTTTGACTTTGACTTTGTTGCCGCTATAACACCAAATCCTAAAAAACAGAATAAAATAAATATTTAATGGGGCTCCCATACAACAAACCTTATTTTTTTTTGCTCGTTTTTGCTCGATATTGATAACGGCAACAGGTAGACGCTTGAAATATTCACAGAATATTTAGTTATATATTCAGTTTAAAAATAAATAATTAAATTAAAATAAAACAAATATTTAAGGGGGCTCCCATACAACAAACGTGATTTTTTTTGCCGTTTTTATAGATAATGGTACGGAACCCTTCGTGCGCGAGTCCGACTCGCACTTGGCCGGTTTTTTTTATTAACAAAATATACCGCCTTGTTGCATAATAGGTATTCATGTTTTACTATTTTTTATTAAGAAATTTCCTGTAAAATTATTATGTAAATAAAGCTTATTCTATCTATCTATAATAAACGTAGATCTGTTTCATGGAAAGGAAGAAGATGAAGAAACCCTCTAACTACAACGTAGTACGTTTCCAGACTACTGGTCTACAAAGGTCGTAGAGGCTGTAGACTATGTGAAAAAGATTAACTTCATCTTGGGGGTCGATTGGAATCTCGCCATAAAGAAAATTATAGTTCCTTTGTGGCGATGGCGCCGGTTCCTCATCTGCGGACCTTCACGACCAGACTTGACCCTTGCGACCAGAATTCCGGCCGGAGGGGATCGTATTTGAGAAGTTCCGAGAGCATGCTCTGCACGTCGCCCACTCTACATCAGTTGGCTTAACTTAAAGATAAAGATAAAAATTCTATATTTGCCTTTAGACGCTCACGGGCACTTAGACATGTCTTACATTTTCAATATTAAATCTTATCATATTTTTTTTTAAAGTTTTTTCTTTTTTAATCTACCAGATTTCAAATGACCATTGGCGAAGAAGAAATGCCAAAAGAAACTTGCCAATATAGGTCTTTTTTTTTCCAAATCATCTTATACATATTACATTAAATGTAATGATATGAGTGTACATATAGTGATATCAAGTGGTACAATTAAAGTTATATTAATTCACTTGAAGTTAATATTAATGGTTGTCTGGAAGAGATTCCTCAAAGGAATAAGCCCGCCTTTGCAAACCATATTCTTGTATTTTGCGAATGTAAACATTTATGTTATAAAGTTAGACAAACAAACAAATTGGTGTATATTACTAATATAGGTATATTCGAAATTGTGTTTTCTTGGATCCGTCATCGGCGCTAACAAAAGACCAATCTTGCATTGAGTGTCTCACTGTACGCACTCTACTTCCAGACAAACTACTTCTTCTCTTTGCCTTGTGTGGGAATCGAACGAGCGTTGGTGTCAAAGTTGCGTCATTGACGACTGAGCCACCGAGCTCGTCAAACCTATATATTTTATGTTAAGATCTACATATCTGTGTTGTAAAACCTGTGGTCTGGAATTAAATTATTTGAACCAGTAAAATCAAAAGCACCCAAAACCGAAGTGCATGCGCGAAGAGGTTGAATGTGGAAGAAGCGAGAGGGGTATGTTTCGATCGGTGCATCTGGCGTTCCATAGCCTCTGCCTATCACAATGGGTGACAGGCGTGATGATATGTATGTTTGAAAGTCTTCATATTACTTATCTCATACAATGAAGGTACACGGTTTCTTATATGTATCAAGTAAATCAATAAAGTAGAAAGAAATACTTCCTGTATTTAAAGCGTTTACAGGCTACGGTGACCATTCTGCATCAGATGAGCCATATGCTTGTATGCCTCCTGACGTTATGTATATACTTAACTTACATGGATGTGTGAAATACACACCGATAGAGGGACATACAAATATTAATAAAAAAATATACTGTGAAAAATTTTAAAACCCGTTGGTTCGGACATGTAGAAAGAATGCTTGATGAAAGAATGACGAAACAGATATACAGTGCAAAAGTGGAAGGATGTAGGAGCCGAGGAAGACCAAGACTAACCTACCATGACCAAATTGATCGTGTTTTATCAGAGAGTGATATCAGGAGCCGTAGGAACGAGCGAGCCTGCATGAAAAGAGGTGTGAATGTTAAAGAAGCGAGTGAGGTGTGTAAGGACCGCGTCTTGTGGCGCTCGATTCTCTCTGCCTACCCCGCAAGAGATCTGGCGTGAGATATATACATATATTAAATTTTAAAATTAGCTATTTATTTGCATTTTTTATTAACTTCTCTTACGTTATTTAATCCGTAACAGTAACATAATAAGACGTGTTTTGTTTCACATTGAGTATCAGTACATTTCCGAACCAACGGAGCATACCATTTCTTAACATTCCACCAGACAACAACCCACCAGGAATTTGTTATTTGGGTCCGGTTTTCTGTAAGGTGGATGTACTTACCCAGACGGGCTGCTTTGATGCGCCCTACCTCTTTTAACAACATACCAAGACAAACAATCTGTGATATGGGGGTACTTCAGGAACACAACAACAGTCTAAGAAGTTGCTACTAGTTGCTAGGTACTTCCCCACCCGGGCTGATGCGCCCTCTCTTTGACTTCGCGGTGCGACAGCCCTGTGTAGCCAGCCTTGCACGCAGATCGCCGATTTGAGCATATATCTCCACTACGGTATAAATACGGTCCAGGGAGGTCAATAAGAAACCAAATTTTATGTGAGTTTAACCCTGGGTCCGCGCCGCTGGCGTTAAGAGAGGCAATTTATTTCTACTGCCTCTCGGAGCCCTAAATAAAAGAACAAAATTACGGTCGGCTTAAGCATAAGTCCGTCTGTGAATTTTCATTCAATTCTCTATATTTGGCAATGAACTGTAGCTATAGGCGCAGTGGTTAGTAATACCATTTTGACCTACCGCTCGTTCGTTCGATTCCCACACAAGACAAACAATTTTGTGCATGAACATGTCTGTTTGGTCTGGGTGTTATCAAGACGTAGGACGCATCATAGCCCGTCTAGGGACATCCGCTTTTTTTTTAAACTCACGCCAAATCCCTTGTGGGGTAGGCAGAGAGAACCGAGCGCCACGTGACTCGATCCTTACATAACTCACTCGCTTCTTTAACATTCATTGCTCTTCTCATGCATGCTGGCCGGTTTATAGGGCTCGTGACATCACCTTCTGATAGAACACGACCAATTTGGTCACGGTAGGTAAGTCTTGGCCTTCCTCGGCTCCTACATCCTTCCATTTTTGCATTGTATATCTGCTTCGTCATTCTTTCATCCTGCATTCTTTCTACATGTCCGAACCAACGGAGCATGCCTTTTCTTATTTTAACACCGATACTCTCTTTCAGACCAACTCTGTTTCTTACATCATCATTGCGAATACGGTCTACAAGCCTTACGCCACAAATTTTGCGCAGCGCTCGCATTTCGACCGCGTTTATTCTACTTTCATGCTCTTTCTGCCATACCCAGCTCTCGCTTCCATAAGTCAGCGTTGGGACCAGCACTGCATTGTATATAGCGAGTTGTGCCTTCTGGCTCAGGTTTTTACTGCTAAGAAGTTTTCCCATCGCTCCATTCACACTATTCCCAGCACTCACTCGTCTTTCAACATCTGCGGTGTACCTTCCATCCCTGCTGAAAGCACATCCAAGATACACAATCTCATCCACTTGTTCCAACACTTCATCATCAACCGTAATCCTTACATTAGTTCTGGATTCTTCTCTTTCAAATACCATTATCTTTGTTTTCTTCGCATTCAGTAGTAAGCCTTTCTCCATACATTCGTCTTTCATCATTGTGACTAGTGTTTGCAGTTCAGATGGTGTTTCTGCTAATAGGACGGCATCGTCTGCATATAGCAGACAAATCCGCTTCCTTACAGGAAACCGCAGCTGACAACTCCCTGGATGGATCCACAACTCCCGTTGTGTTCATGCGAATGAGTGAGGTCATCATTAAGCTCCTAAGGAGTAGCTGTGTTAGCAGCAGAGGTGACATCGTGCGAGTGATGCCTGATCCGTTGCTAGCGTTAATAAGCCGTAAGATTGGGTGTCTCCCGACGTTGTATTAAAAAAAATGTTACAACCCATTTTATATCGATTCCGCTTAGAGCAGCGAGAGCCTAGTGGATAACCAATTAACGAGTCCATTAACAGACTTGTTGTAGGTTCGAATCCTGAAAAAAGAAACACTCAGTTCATGTTTTCGGACTTTGTACACATTTTCACTAGCTGCAACCCGTGTCTTCTTTCTCGTATCCCGTATATGGTAGCTTTGATAATTATATAATACCGGACAAGCACAAGTGAGACTTGTGCTGAGTGCGTTGTACTCGTATAATAAAAAAAAAATCGTTAAATAATCGACCGTAGCCATACGATACTGGATCGGAAGATTTTTTCTAACCAAGTAGTTTCTTGTTCTTTTTCTTAGCATTGTCACATTTCCTAACCCATTAGGATGGGCGGGGACCGCTACCTAAACTTAGGGATTTGGCTTTTACATGGAGCGATTTCCGTCAGACATCAGACGTCTTTCGAAATATAATTTCTTGGACGTGCAGGTTGTTTCCTCACGATGTTTTCCTTCATCCTGGAACAAGTGATTATTACAAATATGTACACAAATCCAAACATTATTATTGGTTCATGCCGTGGACCTGCTTCTTTATCCACTGGGTTATCACTGATCGAACCAAATAGTATATTCCTAATTATTTCTGCATATATTAGACATCTAGCTATTTTGAAGCTGTTAGACTACTACAATCATATTTCTATGGTTGTAGTTTCAAAAGTGACATATGATAGTATTAATCACTTTTTTGAAGAAAGGTAGACAATAAGATTTTGCAAAAAAACGTGAAAAAGCGCTGAATTATTGAAAACAGTGCGTTGACGTTCGTCCTGCACAATATTTGTGATGGCGGTAAGTACGGGCGGCGGGGAGGCACGTGCTTGCGATAAATTCCTTAGTGTTAATTTATTTTATTGTCTTAATTGCTAATTTAGTATCTATTAGTATAGTGACGAGCTCGGTGGCGCAGTGGTGGAACGCGTTGTTACGCTACTTTGACACTAACGCTCGTGGGTTCGATTCCCACACAGTACAAACATTTGTGTGCATGAACATGTCTGCTTGTCTTGGTCTGGATATTTCTGTGTATAATAAGTATGTATTTACAAAAAAAAATGTATTTACGTAAGTTTATCAGTTCTCTAGTACCCATAACACAAGCTTCGCTTACTTTGGGGCTAGACGGCGCTGTGTAATTTGTATGTATGTATGTATATCTTCACGCCAGGTCCCTTGCGGGGTAGGCATAGAGAACCGAGCGCCATAAGACGCTGTAATTTGTCCCACAATATTTATTTATTTATTTATATTTATTAGCGATGATCTTTGACCATCCTTACTATCAAATAATGAGCAATGGTTTCCAGATTTTTCATATGTCCATATTTATTATTGACGGATTATCGTCCGGCAGACGTGATGACATTATCTTTAAATGGTCTCTGGCATGTTACACAGCGCCATCTGGATAATATATAGACAACTGATAAACATACGTACATACATTTTTTTTTTGTAAATACATATATATCAAATGTATGTAATCATATATATCTATGTATTCTCTCTCCAAGATCTTTCGTTCAAATTATATTATCTACTAGCTGAAACCCGCGGCTTCGCACGCATGAGATTTGGGCTTGTAGTAGCCTTTATTTCTCCATAATAGACCTCAAATTCTTTCTGTTTAAAAAAAAAAACAAAGTTCAGGGTAATAGATGCAACCATAGAGCGATTCAATTTTCATACAGCGCCATCTATTGACCTTTACGGGATACAACATATAATTATTTTATTTTTATTACATAAAAATGCGTAGTTATTTTATGTCACAAAAAATACGTATTCTGTGAAAATAATAAAATAAAACTGCAAAGTCCCCCGAAGGGGAAGATATTTCCCCCTAATTTTAACAGTTTTTCATTTTTTACGCAGGATCCCTAAATATTTACGGGATAAAAAGTATCCTATATTCTTCTAGGCTTTGGTAACGTGAAAATAATAATATGAGCTTAAGATAAAGGCTTTATTTTGAAATCACAGACAGACACTTCAATTTTATTTATATGTATAGATTCAGATAAATAAAATAGGAGTGTCTGTTTGTAATATTAAAATAACCGCATTTTATTAAATGCATATGGATGTATACACGGTACATATACCAAAATTTTTTTTTTCCATTTTTTGTCTTATTGTCTGTCTGTTTGTTCCGGGTAATCTCTGAAACGGCTGGAGCGATTTTGACGGGACTTTCACTGGCAGATAGCTGATATGATAAGGTGTAATTTAGGCTACTTTTATTTTAGAAATTTAATTTATTTTTATTAATATAAATAAATAATAAAAAGTTAACTACTCCGCGCGGACGAAGTCGCGGCCACAGCTAGTAATGTCTGATTGTGCTCTCTGCCGACACAACAACTCCTTGTGTTTGAGTGTGACCTCACCCACGCGCAGGAACACAACAACCTTCGGATTTTTGGGTCCGGCCGTTACGCACCCATTCCGCGACGCCCCCGGCCGGGACGCCCCCACAGTGAAAATTTTGTTATTCCGCTACGCCCCCGGCCGGGACGCACCCGTTGTTTTTTTTTTCCAGGATACTTGAGTAAGGTACTGTTATGAACATAATTGTTAATTGGGTTTATACCTGTGGTCTATAGCGGTGAGCGATTGGCTACGTCTATCTACATACAATGTAGTAGGTATTTTTTTTTAAATATTGTGAAATGACACACTGACCGATTATCTGATATCAAAAAGTCGTCTGAGTTCAGGTAACCTACACAATAGGTGAGCTACCCTTTCACTGTTTCTGTTCGATTTTCATTTTGGTAACCAATATAATATATGTACAATTTAGTTTTTATTTTTTAATTACATTGTTTGAAGGGAGTACTTAAAAACTAATCTTACTAATTCTAAGGCCCTATGTATGACAGTATACGCACACCACAAAATAAAAATATTTAAATTAAATAAATAAATATTTTTCTCACACTTTCATTCACTTCTATTCAAAACTTCTGTTTTCAACAGTATTGGCTCAAGTTTCCTGTCAAAAATCGCTTGTTTTAAAACGGGTGCATCCCGGCCGGGGGCGTAGGGGAATAACAAAATTTTCACTGTGGGGGCGTCCCGGCCGGGGGCGTCGCGGAATGGGTGCGTAACGGCCGGACCCGGATTGGATTTTTTATGCCGGTCTTTTTGTGGGCAGAACGTACTTCCCCAAAAGGGATGCTTTGATGCGTCCTACCTCTCCTAAATAAATTCAGATCAAGTAAAACAGACATGTTTGTTCGGTGTGGGAATGGAACCCACGTTGATGTCAATGTAGCTTTACTAACGGCCGCGCCACCGAACTCGTCATATCTTCATGTAATAGATATTTAAACGGAGTGATGATCATTATTTATATATACAAATACTTTCGGCCACGGGATCCCAAATGTACAATTACGTATATTAATCCAGTGAATGTACAGCGAGAAATTACTTACAATAAAACATAACATAAAGCGATCCGCTGCGATAATGCCAACCGAGCAAAAAGAGTGGCTTCCTCTTGGCTGTGAGAACCTCACCTGTCTGAGGAGATGGAGGTATGCAGAAATTATTTATTACTTTCAATATTGTCACATGATAAAGAAATATAAATTCCGTTTAATAAATCGTCAGCAGGCATGTAATCACAGGGCCCAGCTGATGTAAAGTGATTACCGCTGCCTGTGAAAGCTTGCAATGCTGGAAGTATCGCTTGCGCGTTGCCGTTATTATTATTGTGATGATGATTTCCAACAAATAATACTATTCTAAAGCCCCTTCTTGTGTAGAGTACCAGAGACTTGTTACTACGATGATGATGATGATGATGATGCTAATACGGCAACTCCTTTGGAGGTTACTGATAACCCCGTTTACTCACGGAAACAACGTCTTTCCTAGAAAATGTATATTTCTATAATGTGGAGGTACTTTACTAGTCGAGCTGCTTTGATGCACTCCACTTCTCTTAACCCAAGATAAATAATACATGTGCACACAAATGTTTGTCCTGTATGGAAATCGAATCTACGAGCGTTGGGGTTAAAGTAACTTTGCTAATCACTCAACCATGACTTGTCATGGATGAGTGATTATGATGTGATAAAAAAAAATATGTGCGAACACATAGGCGATAGAAGTGAAACCTTCAAAAATGTGAACTTCAAGATATTGAGACGAATGTACAATTTCAGGAGTGGGAAACTTGTAGAGTTTATTTATGATGATATTGATCATACCTGAAAAGTATTTTTATTAAAAAATGATATATTTATGCCAACAATACACGTGTATAATACACCACGGTTGTTATGACGCCTTATCCCAAACTTGGTAATATACAGGCGCGCAAACACACGCACAACGCTCGGACCCTGTAATAAACACTATATAATGCATTCTATCTCATTCTTTCGCACGATAAATCCTATAGATGTATGAGCTTGTCTCTTTTTATTGACGCTTTTTCGTTTCATCGAAATTCAAAGCACAACAATGATAAAGAAGTTTTTCACTTCAAAGAATATAATTGTTTTTGTATAGGTATATCTATTTATCAACACTATATGCAAAGCGGACGAGTTCGTTTGATTGTTTGTTTGAACACGTTAATCTCTGAAACTACAAGTTGTATTTGAAAAAATATTTTTTGCATTTGATAACCCAATTCTTGAGGAAAGTTATAGGTAATTCAATATACACGATATGACATTTAACAGCCGAAGAAAAGAAACAGAGTAGAGAAAGCGGTTCCTACGGAGTAGCAGAATACGCGCAGAAGAAGTCACGGGGCGTAGCTACTATGTTATGCATCTATAAGTTTATTTATTAACTATAAAACTTTAAATACTAACAACACAATATGAACAACTATAAAACTCACGTTATTGGACACTCAAAATATATTAGTACGTTTCTCTCCTTGGTTTGGATGTGGTTTGTGACCTCATAGTCCATACATTACACTCGCTAATTAGTAAAGATTTGTTCCTTTTGTATGTTTGTTTGTAATGGACAAACTAAAAAAATGCTTAATCGATTTCAATAATTCTTTCACACATAGAAAGCTACATTATCAGCAATGTATATTTAATTTTAACAAATTGGTGATCCATACGAAAATTGCCTTAATATAATCCAAGGTGTCAATAATTTAGTGATGTTGCTGCTGTTGGTGATACACGTAATAATATAGGTACTAATTGTTTATAGTACCTACTCATCATTAGCAACACAGAGTTGTCGAGGCAATACCTTTAAAACACAAAGTAAGACAAGCTACTCGTATATCTTTAACTATTATAGTTAAGTCACAATAACCGTTATTTGTACAAATTAAATTAATTTAATGTGAAAGCAGGAAACCGTATCAATTAAAGTTATTAAAGCAGCCTGTCTGGAGATATACTTTCACTTCACAGAAAACCGCAGCCAAATAACAACCTGAAGGATTATTGTGTTCCTACACGTGGGTAGGTAAGAGCACCAGCAAGCTTTTAAGAAGTTGCGGTGTTAGCAGTAGAGGTAGCATCGCGTGAGTGATACTCAATGTATTGCAAGCGTTCATAGGCTACGGTAACCGATTCACATCAGATGAGCCGTACGCTTGTATGCCTCCCGACGATATAAAAAAAAAGCAAGTTAGGCTTATAAGGGGATTTCTGTTCTATTTACCTACCCTGCAAGGCAGCTGGCGTAGGTATATACTGTAAAACGATCTACTAGAGCATAAGGTCGATTCTCACGAGACAAAAATATTACTGGAAAATATTCATGAGTCTCGCACACTGGGTGCTCGCATTCCGGAGCTACTGTGTCGGGAATAGCTAACGAAATGGTCAGTTTTCCGAGATTCCAAATAAAGGAATTTCACACTAACAGGGACCGCCGAGCAATTCGTTTCTCTATTTGACCTGAACGTGTCTGTAAATTTGTTTCCATATTGGGAGGCAATTCAGAACAATTATGACAACAAAATCGGTATATACATTGAATTAAACAATTTTTAACGGAAGTATCGCGTGTTTTATTTATTTTGTTGAACCTGACGTTTCGAAAGCTTTGCAGCGTCCGTGGTCGCAGGAAGATGTCTTCCTGCGATGGAGGTTCAACAAAATAAAGGAAACACGCGATACTTCCGTTAAAAATTGTTTAATTCAATGTGTAACAATCGCGAAAACCTAAGACAATACTCGGTATATACGGTTTGACGTTGTAGATTTCTATCGTTTATATATATTTTTTTTTATTACACCACTTAATAGCAAAAATGCAAAGAATTCGTTACGTTGAGTGAGAACTGTGACGTATACCTTACTTCCGTTTACCAGTTACGAAGACATAAGTACGTTAACTCACGGCCATGTTCACGATACACCCCACACCCCGTTTTTTATATTGGCACTAACCGATTTTGCAAATAGTCTATCTATCTATAACTTCACGCCAAATCCCTTACGGGGTAGGCAGAGAGAACCGAGCGCCACGCGACTCGATCCTTACATACCTCACTCGCTTCTTTCACATTCATTGCTCTTTTCATGCACGCTCGCCACTTTCTAGGGCTCCTGACATCACCTTCTGATAGAACACGACCAATCTGATCATGATAGGAAAGTCTTGGCCTTCCTCGGCTCCTACATCCTTCCACTTTTGCATTGTATATCTGCTTCGTCATTCTTTCATCCTGCATTCTTTCTACATGTCCGAACCAACGGAGCATGCCTCTTCTTATTTTAACACCGACGCTCTCTTTCAGACCAACTCTGCTTCTAACCTCATCATTGCGGATACGGTCTGCAAGCGTTACACCACAGATTTTGCGCAACGCTCGCATTTCAACCGCGTTTATCTTACTTTCATGCTCTCTCTGCCATACCCAGCTCTCGCTTCCATAAGTAAGCGTTGGGACCAGCACTGCATTGTGTATAGCCAGCTGCGCCTTCTGGCTCAGGTTTTTACTGCCAAGAAGTTTTCCCAGCGCTCCATTCACACTATTCCCAGCACTCACTCGCCTTTCCACATCTGCGGTGTACCTTCCATCCCTGCTGAAAGCGCATCCAAGATATACAAACTCATTCACTTGTTCCAACACTTCATCATCTACCGTAATTCTTACATTGGTTCTGGTTTCTTCTCTTTCAAATACCATAATCTTTGTTTTCTTCGCATTCAATAGTAAGCCTTCATTCATACATTCGTCTTTCATCATTGTGACTAGTGTTTGCAGCTCAGATGGTGTTTCTGCTAACAGTATGGCATCATCTGCATACAGCAGACAGTTCACCACTAGGTCACCCATGCGTAATCCTACATTCGTCGATCTCATTCTCTGTAGACAACTATCGAGATACAGAATAAACAGCCTAGCAGACAACATGCAACCCTGTTTGACACCAATTTTGACATCAAACCAGGGTGACATGTTGCCATATATCCTTGTAGGTGGACTGCACAGCACGCAGCAGTGAGCCGTCAATCCCATATCTCGGCAATATGCACCACAGTTCCTTTCGCACAACCCTATCAAATGCCTTCTCAAGATCCACAAAACCGCAGAAAACCTTCTGGTCTGTGGCCAGATGCTTCTCTACGATATTGCGGAGCGAGAAAACTTAATCCGTACATCCCCTTACATTTCGGAATCGTCCTTGTGCCTCCCACAGCATTTCGTCAGATTTCACCCTCATTCTCCTTTCAATTATCTTTCCATATACTTTTGCTGCTAAGCTGATCAAACTGATGGCCCTATAGTTGGCGCAGTCCATGCGTGATCCCTTGCCTTTATACAAGGGTACGATGACTGCGCGTCCCCAGTCCATTGGGACCCTTCCAGTTCTCCAGCATAGGTTGCATAAGTACCAGAAGGCGTCCCGGACGTAAGTGCCACCTAGTTTGATCATCTCAGCTGTAATCATATCAATTCCCGCAGACTTTCCATTTTTCAAACTTCGTATCGACCATTCTATCTCACCATAGTTATACCTTCATCAGACGCCGTCAACGTGGAGTGAGCATCAGACTCACTCTCATTGTCAGCGTCCGAGGCATATTCGTACATTTCTTCAAAATATTCACTCCACCGTTCTAACACTTCCTGAGTGTTTGCAAGAATGATACCAGCTTTAGACTTAATCTTGTTCATACTGGATGCCGACGAACCACCCCGAGACTTCGTTACCTCTCTCCAAAAGAGTTTGGTATTTGCCTCGAAGTTTCTCGTCAGCCTCTCTTCCTCATTCATAATTTGTCTTTCACGCTTCTCTTTCACTAAAGCCTTGGTTTCATTCTTGCATTGACGGTACATTTCTTTCTTCTTCTCTCTCATACTTTCATTTAAGGGCAAAGATGATACATAATCCAGCCACGCTTTCCTCTTTCTTGCTACGGAGGATTCAACCTCCGCATCCCACCAGGCATCCCCTTTCAATGTTTTATGCCTCTTTGCGCATCCACATGCTTCTTTTGCACTATCCACCATACTTTCTTTCAGAACTTTCCAGCAATCATCCACATCTGTACCGGAAAGACTTGCATTTGCAAATCTTTCGCTTACCAGATGTACATACATTCTCCTTACACTTTCATCTTGCAATTTTTCACTCCTTATCCTTTCATGATCTCCGAAAGGGATACGCACTCGCCAATGCCTCCACTTCTTGAAAAGTCCCACAAACCGGCTTACCACCAGGTAGTGGTCCGTTTCAAGAGTGGGACCTCTAAAGGCTCCTGTATCCATTATAGTATTTCGGAGACGTCTATCAATTATAATCAAATCAATCACACTTTTTTGGTCATTCCGTCTCCATGTATACGTGTGAATATCCTTGTGACGAAATAAAGTATTCGACACGAGGAGGTTTCGTTCCATACATAAATCTAGAATCGACTTACCTGCTTCGTACACTCTCTTATCTCCATAGTGACCAAGAGCAGCTTCATAGCCGTCTCGTTTGGTCCCAACCCATCCATTCAAATCTCCACACATAATCACTCTTTCATTCCCTTCAACTAAATCCAGAAAATATTGCAAATATATCAAATAGTCTAGGTAAATAATGATCTGAATGTGAAATATCTACCTACTATGTCCTGTAAAGCGAAAACCCATATGGGCGAGAAAAGTGGGAAAGTCGCAGCGAGCCGGGACGGGATATTCTGTAACATTCGTGTTCATAAAAAAAATAGATAATACATGCAAAAAAATAAATCATGCGTTATTTCTTGAAATAACAGTAAACTTGCCGGTGAGCTCAGCTCCGCCGCATATGCAATTAGGAGAATTAGGCAGCATTATTAGTTTTATTTGTAATTATTTAGAATAGAATAGAATAGAATACTCTTTATTGCACCAATAACAAATACATACAGAACACACGCTGAACAAGAAAACAAATGTACAATAGGCGGTCTTATCGCTGAAGCGATCTCTTCCAGACAACCATGACACGAAAAAACATACATATATAAAAAGTAGGTAGGTGGCGCATTTAAGCAAGTACAATTATCACTTAATATATTGTATACTTATATACAACGAATTACACATTCTAACAAATACAAAAAATAAAAATAATAATGGAAAAAATAACAAAGTAGCAAAACATGACAGAAGACCAGAACATACAATAATATTCACATAAAGGTAATGGCAAATATATATATATATAGTACCATAGTTACATGGAGAGATAGTGAGATTTTACCATATTTTTAAAGGAGGCTAAGGATTGTGCACTGCGTATAGAAATTGGCAAGGCATTCCAGAGTTGCATAGCTCGTACCGAGAAGGACTTAGTGTAATATTGTGAAGAGTGAGATGGCGTTATTAGACGAAGGGAAAGAATACTGCGTGTACTGCGATCACTACGATCTCGTACCTTACTGAGAAAAACAAAACGTTCCTTTAAGTAACTGGGAGAAGTAGGGTTGAAGAGAATTGAATAAAGAAGAGAGACAATGTGCCAGTTACGACGTAACCTGATAGGGAGCCACTTGAGCTGAGTGCGAAGTTCGGAAACATGATCATATTTGCGAAGCCCAAATATAAATCGAATACAGAGATTTTGAAGGCGCTCAAGTTTGTTTAATTGGTCTTCAGTGAGGCTAAGGTAACAAGAATCAGCATAGTCCAGAATAGGGAGGAGCAAGGACTGTGCAAGTGAAATTTTGGTATCGATAGGGAGAAAATTACGCAACCGCCGAAGGGAGCCAGCAGCTGCAAACAGCTTCCTGCTGACGTGGGCTATTTGCACCGTCCAGGAAAAGGTTCTATCAAAAAAAATGCCATATTTAGTTTTTTATCTACTTATTTCGTGTATCAAACCTTAATCACTTATGAGTTTCGCATTACTTTTTTGCAATAAAGACATTACATGAATGATCTCCGCTCATAATGGAGGATATAAAAATAAGAAGTGCCAAAACAATAGCCTTTACATGCCGGCTTCCGCAAGAACCGGTCGGCTTCCGTTCCTCATAACGTACCTACCTATACAGCGAACTTGCCTATTGTTAACCTACTTAAAAAAAGGAGGTTATAGATTCGACTGATTTTTAGGGTTCCGTACCCAAAGGGTAAAACGGACCGTATTACTGAGACTCCGCTGTCCGTTCGTCCGTCCGTCTGTCACCAGCCTGTATCTCATGAACCGTGATAGTTAGTTGAAATTTTCACAGATGATGTATTTCTGTTGCCGCTATAACAACAAATACTAAAAAACAGAATAAATTAATATTTAAGTGGGGCTCCCGTACAACAGATATGATTATTTGCCGTTTTTATAGATAATGGTACGGAACCCTCAGTCGCGAGTCCGACTCGCACTTGGCCGGTTTTTTTATTATTTAAGTTACGTGATATCTTCGCCAATTGTGAACAGATTTTGTTTGTGCCATACGGACATGCAAACAGTCTGAAGCACGGCAGTGTTCAGTCATCGAGAGGTTACGTACTGGATGTGTTTAGTAGCTAAACCAGTCCTTAGAGTATAACATCATGATCATCATCAGCTCGTATATAACCACTGCTGTGCAAACGCCCTCCCTAATTATAAAAAAATCGGCCAAGTGCGAGTGGGACTCGCGCACGAAGGGTTCCGTACCATTATCTATAAAAAAGGCAAAAAAATCACGTTTGTTGTATGGGAGCCCCCTTAAATATTTATTTTATTCTATTTTTTAGTATTTGTTGTTATAGCGGCAACAGAAATACATCATCTGTGAAAATTTCAACTGTCTAACTATCACGGTTCATGAGATACAGCCTGGTGACAGACGGACGGACGGACGGACGGACGGACGGACGGACGGACAGCGGAGCCTCAGTAATAGGGTTCCGTTTTACCCTTTGGGTACGGAACCCTAAAAAGATAAAAAATATTTATTTGCCATTGGACACTTAGTCACGTCTTACGTATATTGTATGTTATTAAATTTTCTTATGTTAATAATTTTCTTCATTAAGCTGCTAGCATTTCAGAAATGACCATTGGCGAAGAAGAAATGTCGAAAGAAACTTGCCAATATAGGCCCCTTTTCAAATTGTCAATTAGATATTATAGTAAATTCACGTCAGCACATTGGTACAATAATGATATCAAATGGTAGAATTATAAATAATCAAGAAAAGGCTGTCTGTGCTGGATTATTTCCACCATGCTATCTCTACCATATGTATACAATTGGTTTTCCTCACACAACTAGTACCGGCCACCTGTTTGGGGTCCTCCACCAATCTAGAGAATGAAGCCTGCAGTTAACCCTAAGATTAACTTAGTTAAAAGATTCAGATATTATTTTGCGAAAGAAGTTTTTAACATAATAAACGCGTTCCAAATTCAAAATAATTGAAGAGTTGAAAAAGAAAATTTTGTTTCCATGTAACAGTATTTATGGCCAGACTAGTTAATTATTTATAGACAACGTCATGAGGCATACAAGCATATGGCTCATCTGATGTAAAGCGATTACCGTAGCCTATGAACGCTTGCATTGCCACCTCTGCTACTAACTAACACAGCGACCCCTTAGGAGCTTACTGGTGATTTGATTCCTCGCAGGAACACAACAACCCTTCAGGGATTTTGTTTTTTGGTTGCGGTTTTCTGTCAGGCGGAGGTATCACCCAGTCGGAGGCTCGTAATGCGAACTCTTAAAAATACCCAGACCAAGACAGACATGTTCATACACACAAATGTTGGGAATCGAACTTACGGGCCTTGGTAATAAAGTAACAATTGTTAATCACTCCACCGACGAGCTTGTCGAAATGTCCTTTTATTGTTGTTAAATTAATTCACTTACCTAAAATGATGTCTTAATTAAAGTTAAATATTCACTTACCTATACAGCCACTAATGGATTATTTTTTTTTTTTTTTAATTAATTCACTTACCTAAAATGATGTCTTAATTAAAGTTAAATATTCTCTTACCTATACAGCCACTAATGGATTATTTTTAATTTTTTTAAATTAATTCACTTACCTAAAATGATGTCTTAATTAAAGTTAAATATTCACTTACCTATACAGCCACTAATGGATTATTTTCAATTTTTTTTACATTTGTTTAAGCTTTGAAGTTCTGTCGTAATTAATTAAATATTTAAATTTCCGTCGCACAGCAACCAGAATCAAAACGTACCATGTTCAATGGAACGAGAGTTTTTTTTGTTTAGTCTTTTCTTCTTCTTCTTCTTAGTGGTGTCCCATTTCATAATCTATCAGCTACATAAACCTAAAGACTTGGCGAAGATACTGATTCCAACTTCCATTACTTGACGGCGACTGCCATCAGACCTCTGCCAACCAAGAAGGAAAACCAGATCATTCTTAGGTAAAGGTCACACGTCTTTCAGGATATTATTTCCTGGTCGTGTGCAAGTGATAATTACAAATATGTACATAAATTCGAAAACACTAATTTAGTGGTACATGATAGGATTCGAACCGGTTACCTGTTGGTCATTGGTCGGTTCTTTACCCACTGGGCTATCACAGTTTCTGGACTTTTTCTAGTGCACCTACTTATAACATCCTGCCTATGTTTTTATAAATAAAGTATTGTATGCAATTTGATCTAACCTGTTTTGTGTGCTTCCGCCACCAATTAGTTCATGCGGCCTAGCGCCGGCCGGCACCCACCCACTACTGTTAGTAAGTGCAACATGCCGACGCTGCCATGGCTGCTCCGGTAGTCTCTGCCTCAGCTGCTGCGGTCGTCCGCTATCTGGAACAGAATCCGCATGCGCCCACCACCACCGTCGCCGCCACGACTGGCCTGGTCGTCGCTGCGACACGTGTTTCGCCTCTCCACGAGGCATCATCAGGTGTTGTAGACGTTAATCGTAAGAATAGCATGCTACAAGTGACTATGTATAGTTATTCTTACGATTAACGTTGGTGGCGGAAGCACACACACAAGTCGTGTCGGTTAGATCAAATTGCATGTAAATTTGACTTTCGCAAAATAACGCCTAAATCTATTAAAGTATTGTACACAGTGGCATATTTCAAAAATGTACATAGACGGCAGGGTTAATAAATTCAATTCTTTAACAATGATTTGCAGCTCGGTATATGCAGTAGGTACATCAAAGATTGTACACATACTTTGCTTTTGTGGGCCGACCGACACCAACCCACCACCGTTGGTAGATGCAAGATGCCAACGCTGCCATGGCTGCTCCGGCAGTCTCTGCCTCGGCTGCTGCGGTCGTCCGTCATCTGGAACAGAAACCGCGCCGGCATGTTGCATCTACTAAGTAGTGGGTGGATGTCGGCCGGCGCTATGCCGCATGAACTAATTGGTGGCGGAAGCACACAAAGCGGGTTAGATCAAATTGCATGTAAATTTGACTTTCGCAAAAGAACGCCTGAATCTATTAAATACACTTATAGCATAAATTATTTCTAATTGACAATATAGGATAAATTTATCGAATTATTTTATAATTATGATATAACGTGTTTTGTATTGATTTCATTACAAAAAAATAATTTAGCAATATAGAGTATAAATTGACATGAGTAGGTATATAACATTTACACAAATAGACTGTTTAATTACTAGGTCAAATGATCAGGTCCAATACTTTCCGTGTGTACAATTTATATATTATTACTTAAAATGATAATTAACAATTCTTTGTTATAAACATTGATAACAACAACTGTACTTACTACAATGTGAATCGATCGTGACGTGTGCATCTGTTTTTGGAGAGTGAGCTAGTACGAAACAGTAATCCATGTGGGTATATGTATTTTTAAAGTTCTCTCTATCTATAACTTCACGCCAAATCCCTTGCGGAGCCGAGCCGAGAGAACCCAGCGCCATAAGACGCGGTGCTTACACACTTCACTCGCTTCTTTAACATTCATAACACTTTTCATGCACGCCCGCCGGTTTCTAGGACTCTTGACATCACCTACGGATAAAACACGAGCAATTTGGTCATGGTAGGTTAGTCTCGGTCTTCCTCGGCTCCTACATCCTTCCATTTTTGCATTGTATATTTTTAAAGTTAATTTTGTTAATACTCTGTTATATGACCTACTATATAAATAAATAAATAAATAAACTACTAATAACAGAGCTCAGTCGGAATCGTATTAATTTCTAGAAATGCAACCAACAGTCAACAGATATTTGTTTTAAGTGCAGTCTTCCGTGTGAAGTGTAAACTCCTGAAAAAAATATATAGCAAGAAGTTGTCAATCCGGTAAATTATTTATGTTTTTCTGTCAGGGGCTTTTAATGTATCGCCGAATCCACCTACGTTCTGCAGGACACGGCGGGGACCAAAGAGAATATATAAACAAGGGAAAGCCACAGATTTGTGGAAGAAATCTGTGTTGTTGAAAAATGACCCACATCACAAGCAGCCCGCCTAAGATTACTGCGCGCCGTACTATTTTTTCAGCTATCGAGTTAATAAAGGTGAGAATGTTTGAGTTAACAAAACCAAACGAATAATATTAATCTTTATTACGTTTTTATTAATTAGAAGTCACTATATTATTTGGCGTAACCTTTGCTAGAATATTTTAAGAGATGTAAGGCGCATCAATAGCCCCTGTAGGTACCACCACCTCACAGAAAACCGCAGCAACATAACAATTTCCTAGAGGGTTGTTGCGTTCCTGTGTGTGCGCGAGGTCGCCAGTAAGCTTTTAAGAAGTTGCTGTGTAAGCAGCAGAGGAGGCATCGCGCGAGTGATAGGTACTCAATATTTTATAAGCGTTAATAGGCTACGGTAACTGCGGGTGGGCCATATGCTTGTATGCCACCCGAGGTTGCATAAAAAAATCAGTAAAGTCAGGTACAAATATGTATTAATACCGCCTACCTAATATGAAGCAATTTTCGTATTCTATAAATGGTTCGAACAAATGGAGTATCGTTCACGAGTTGGTTGCATATTGAGGGTGGTCGTGTTGGCTAAGCGATTAATTAAAGAGAACAGACGCATCAACTGTGAGGCGATTCCAAAACAATTAGGGAGTCAAGTTCAAAAAAATCCATGAAAATTTAATAAACGCCACCCGACGACCAGAAGTGGCATCTGTATGTAACTCGACAATGCTTCAAACAAAGTTATACTCGTATTTAGCACGTAACAGTAAGATCGTGGACCCATCCTCCGCATAGTGCCGACCTGTGATTTCATTTTATGTTCCCGAAAATCAAATTCATCAATGAGTTGAAGTAAAAGGTCATTGCGGTTTTGAACTCGAATTTTTCCCTGTCCGTAATAGGGGATATGCATGAAATTTATTTTTTGTTTTAAATCACACAAATATATTTTTTTGTTTTACTTTTTATATGATAATTATTATCATATAAAAAGTAAAACAAAAAAATATATTTTAATAGTTTAGATTATTGCAGTTTTTTTGGTGTTAAAAGTCGTAAATAATCAAACAGTTTCTATAACAAAAAATACTTCATAATGAATCATTGTCATATTTTGAACATGTTTTACTACGACAGCATGAATGTGAATGCTTGAATTGCTGAAATACAGGTAATATTTAGATGGAATCCATACCAGCTTCATAGTTTTCATAGATTGTGACGTCATCTGCCGCGGCCTCTTAGTATGAAGCGTTTTCAAGTCACGTGATGAAATGCTACTTTCAAACAGCATTATTTCACAAACTAATTATTGTAGAAAAAAAAAACACTGAGATATCTTCCTGTCTCTATCATCTCTTTTAAAATCTGTCCTAAAAGTTTTTATGCATATTCCCTATTAACGCTAGGATTATTCGCATGGTTTTTGGCAAAAATTTAACGTATCAAAACGCAGAAGTCGGAAAATTCCCTCATTAATGTTAATCTTACATTTGTTACGCCCGAAACTGTGTTTTTAATTAGTTCACCTGCTCCCCTTGCCGCGAGGGTTCAGGAAATCGATTAATTGTTTTTGGAACACAAACTGCGCGGTACAAAACTGTGCCATGACCTTATTACCGGCTCCAGGGAGGATCCTCACATAAATCCTTGTTGTGAACTAAAGCCGTAATCCCAACTTTGTGCGAGGATGTTAAATTAAACACACACCAAATACGAAAATGGTTTATCTTTGATGTCTGGTATAAATAGAATGAATGAAAGAATATTCTGTTAATAATACTCAAACTGTAGCCATTTCAGGACTCCTTTCCATCGAAAAGGTTTTGGGTACTTTTTCATCTATTTCCAATTTAGTGTTTCATATTTTTGATTGTCAGTCTATCACGTCTTATCCAGAATGGCTAAAGGTATTAAGCTAAAATTTATATATCGTTCTAAGATTCTATTGAATATAAGGTCCGTTAAAGAAACTTTCTTAGATCTAAAACATATACGGTACTTCGATTATGATTACAATCACAGGTACGGCTGTCTTAATACCTTCCTGAGACTTCTGTAACGAGTTCCCGATAATATCTTCAAAACGAACATCAAAATTTATCCTTGTAAAAATGCTTATTAGTAGGTATGGTGTTGGATACGAGTATATAACCGACACAGATGTCTGGAAATTATTCATCACCGTATATCTTTAATTCTATCGTTATAATTGTAGCAATATGTTGACGTAACTCTATTGTAATATTGTTTAATTGACGAAATGAGAACTAATTTGTCAAGTTTCTTTCTTTTCTTCTTCGCCAATGGTCATTTCCATGCATCTTTTTTAAATATTCCGTAATGGTTCCCATTCAATGATATATATTTGAATAGGAAACACATCATACGCCTTTTGTTTAGACAAAATCAATAGGAAATATAATCTCCGCGTGTTAAGTTATCGCGTAGTTAAGCATACGTAGGAAACTGAATTATTGAGCTAGACTGGTATTCTTTGGAAAAGCACTAAATCATTACATGATATAGAGTATAAGAATATGATAGAGACAATCAGCGTATTTTGTTAATATAGTTTGAGTACTGTAAGTCTATGTATTCTACGATAAATCAAGTTGTAAATAGTTAATAGATTCAGGCGTTATTTTGCGAAAGTCAAATTTACATGCAATTTGATCCAACCTTGGTGGCGGAAGCACACAAAGCAGGTTGGATCAAATTGCATCAAGTTGTAAAGTTACAGGACAGGCTTAACCTAGTGTGGGAACTAAGATAATTCAGATCCTATGTCAACAATTTATATCAATAGAGATTTATTATTATATTATATTCCATGAATGAATAAAGAGGTTGGTTTCTTTCCAGGATGTTGTGTCATAACCAAACTTAACAATTGTTATCCTGTTATAAACATCTACCCGATCGGTTGATAGTAGTGCGAGGTGGTCATATGATGTATTATAATACATCTCAATAGGCAACAGTACATCCGTCTAGTTTGCTCTTGTTTGATGGACGCCCTTTGACTTGTCAGCATGTGTTTTCTTTTTAATATTTTGAACTGTTATTGTGTGTTTATTGATGAACTTTAACTGATTCGATGGAATTTGATTTAAATAACATACGTATCGAATAATATGCTTCGAGGCTGTTAAATACGAAATTCTACGTGATTACGTACGTGATACGTGAAATTGGGGTGATTTTCTTTAAATATTTTAAGACAGAATAAATATTGGTTTCTTATCTGATGAAGCTTAAGCTTCTTAAGTTTCTTCTTTTTTGTATTTATGGACAAAAAATATAATGAAACATTTTTTTTATACTACGTCGGGAGGCATACGGCTCACCTGATGTACAGCGGGTACCGTAGCCTATTAATGTCTGCGATATATTCAGTATCACTCGCGCGATGTCTTCTCTGCTGCTTACACAGTAACTCTTTGGGAGCTTACTGGTGACCTCACTCACACGCAGGAACACAGCAACCCTCTAGGGAGTTGTTATTTGGCTGCGGTTTTCTATGAGGTAGAGGTACTTCCCCAGACGGGATGCTTTGATGCGCCCTACATACATATACAACATAACTAAACTACGCTGAAGTCGTCGCTAGAAAAGATCAAACCACCAACGTAAAGAGTTCATTTCCAATGAAGATACATTTTCTCTTTTATTCAATATGTTACTTACCGCATCAGTGTAGTTCGAGTGGTATAATCCTTTGGGGATCGGCTCAGGGCAGTGTATTAAAGCCCGAAGGCTGATTGGTTTAACAGCGTTAATCTAACAACAACTCGCTCTTGCCGGCTTCAACCATTCGGATTAAGAATGTTATTTTAGTTAATATAACAAATATTGATGGAAACCGCTGGCGTATTTAACATTTGCATGTCATATATACGTATTTTTATTAGATCCACCCAAGTAAACAAGCCCACTGCTCGCCCGATTAACACGGTTACCGGTAAACATGATTTTCAACTCCTTATAATGCCAATACTCTCAGGAGCTTGCTGGTAAACTTACTCATTTCAACTGCAAGCAACGCTCTAGGTAAATATTAGCGCCGCCATTTTGAGATCATTCAGCTGCATCATGATATTTCCTGTTAGCGTTACTTACAACGTAAAACTCACGCCTGTGGCCAAATACACATTGTGTTAAATTATTAATAAAAATATATTCACAAATTAAAAATGTTGTCGTGCCATTTGCACAAATGGTATCGGCCAGCTTTCGAGACATTTTTAAATTTCTGGGCACGTTTCGGCTCCACGTTAAGTGGTAAGTTTGGATGGCCTTTATTTGGAGCGGCTTGCACGGAGTCGGCTGAGAGGTACCTCTTAACTTTAGTGGGATTTTACTTACGAACAGCGGTTTAGGATTCTATTGTGATAATAAAAACTTAAAGGATATTTCTCGAGGGACGAACTGTATTTTTTTATATGTTGTTTTTTATATGTCTTTTGAAGAGCATATAAAAAAAATTACTACTTTTGCATCATGACTCGTATTTCCATACATGATATCGGGAGGCATCCAAGCATACGGCCCACCGGTTACCGTAGCATAGCGTCTAATACATTAAATATCACTCGCGCAATGCCACCTCTGCTGCTAACACAGCAACTCCTTAGGAGCTTACTGCTGGCCTCACACGCATAACTCAATAACCTGTAATATATGCAACCTTTTTTATTGTCTTTCTACACATCTACGAAATGTCAATTGTCAAAATAGGCAGTAAAAATTAATTTGTAAATTTAAATATCCTACTTAATATTATAAATGCGAAAGTTTGTATGGATGGATGTTTGTTGCTCTTTCACGCTTAAACGGCTGAACGGATTTGAATGAAATTTGGCACGTAGATAGATTATGATCTGGATTAACACATAGGCTACGTTATTTAACTCCACGCAGGCGGAGCCACGGGCAGCAGCTAGTTTAAAATAAATATATTGAATAGACGAACGACGATGAAACAAGTCAGTCTACAGGAAGATTGGATCGGGAACGCACGGTGTACCGCGTCTGACACCACCAGCCCCTGCTGTGTTGGCTACGCGGTGAACTCGTCGGTATATTCTTGGCTTTTACCGATCCCTTGAACCTCCGGATACTTTCTTAACTGTATATTTTTTGAATAACTCCAGCCCCTGTGTTGGCTACGCGGTGGACTACGGCGGCCGGCATCTTTTACCGCTGCGGTGTTGGACCGCATGGCGGTCCCCACCGATTCGTGCCATCTTCTGCATCTTGGACTGCGACGTCCGCGAGTCCCTCACGGATCTGCGTGCTGGCTGGTTCCCTGGCGTGCACCTCTACAGTCGGCGGCCCACTACAGCCGGCGGCCGCTTGCTACATTAGCGGGTGCTGCGGACAGTGAATTTCGGGTTAGATCGTTCCATCGCATGTCCTTAAAGACTTAAATTAGCCGAACTTTTAAGAAACCTTTTATATATATATGTAAAAGGAAGGGAATTCTAACTATTAAAAGCATCTCCGTTACTCATGGTAGCCGTTTATTGATGACACCAATTAGTATATAATTATTATTACACCACACTTTTAATTTAACACCTTTACTATAACAGTTTTATATAAAATAAAGAACCGATAAACTCTACACGTTTCGTAAGTAACCGATGTTGTCGCTTCGAGTGTTGACGAGTGAATGCCCAATGGCTGTCTTTTTTTTTTTGTTTTTCGCCCAAGAAATTTGAAGACCCACACAAAAAGGACTAACCCACACCCGGGTGTGCGTTAGTCATTCTTCCGTGAGGGGCACCCTCCGGAAAAAGGGAGGGAGGAGGTGAAATCTTTCAAAGATACCATTTCGTGCGAACGAACTGGTTATGTCAGATTTCCACTGACTAAAACACCCCCTGGGACTGCCTTTAGCCGGGAAGGCTATAAAGGCTTCATCGGAAGCGATCGCCCCAGGGGAACGGGGTGACGCAACCCGATGGCTGCAACAAGCGACCTTTTTATAGCCTGTCCACTGGCCAGGGTAGGGTGGATGTGTCTCACTTGCTTACACCGACCGGAACACGTGCGCCATGACGTGTTATTTGTGTTAGTCATTTTGCGCCGACATATACCTAATACTGTGAATTAATAAATTTGTAACTCTTTAAGAACTACCTTTTCTTTTCAACTAGTAATATTACAAACCCTGCAGTGAGTTGTTATTCTGGCAAGTGAGGTTACCTGTCCACTCCTAAGGAGTTGTGTCAGCAGCAGAGGTGGCATCGCGCGAGCTATATTTAATGTATTGCTAGCGTTTATAGGCTACGGTAACCAATTTACTTCTGTCTGTCTGTCTCTATGGAACCCAGGTAACCGATTAATGAATTGTTGGGGGTTGGTCTTCATCCCAGGCCCCTTGCGGGATAGGTGAGGAGTACCGAGCGCCACAATACGCAGTTCTCACACATCTCACTCTTTCGTTCGTTATATATATATCTAATCAACCTCTCACAGAAAGCTTACACAGAAAGTTAAAGAGGCGAGTGAAGTATATAAGGATCGCGTCGTATGGCGCTCAGTTCTCTCTGCATACTCTGCAAGGGATTTGGCGTGAAGTTATACATACATACGTTGTAAGCAGTGGCGTGCACTCCATATAGACAAAAAGACATTGCCTACCCTATCAATTTGATAAATACCATCCTATGTTTCATTCTTAAACATAGTTTTTAACTAATATTTCGTATCAAAAACAAAAAATTAAAAACAGCTCCATCTATCGGTATCGGTAAATTATTAAAATCATCGCTAGTCATATTCAAATCGCAGCTAGGCGCTACGCTACACCAGCGCCGCATTGGCAGCTTTTAACGGCGGAAGACACTAACTATTTCTGGCTAAATTTACGTATGTGTGCCGTGTTGTTAATACAAATACTGTAATGTGCATTCCTGTAATTACATTGCCCACAATAACACAAATAACGCACACTATCGCATAGTATAGACAATGTCTTTGCAGCTGAACTATAACGTAAATTACCTAAGTGTCGCGAGCATTGCTACGTAACTATTTTAAAAAGTAGTTTGCTGCATATAATTATAGTGAAAGATATTGCCGTTTCTTTTTTTCGTATAAAATTGATGTTAATTTTATTTTGATTTTAAGACGGCCGCCATTGTTTTTGTTTTGAATCGATTGACTGGTAGCAGACGAAATAAGATTTTAAAGTTTTAAAGTTGATAAATATGGATGATATTCACTGCGAAAGTTGTTCATGTGGTGTGTGTAGTGTTCGGTGAATAAAAACAAGTGATCACATACATCATTATTTCCACAAGACTGGGTAACCAAAATCAACATTCTGTATTTTTTGGTAAGTTAATAGCTTTAAAAAAAATCTGCCTACCCTGTCAAAAATCTCTGTGCACGCCACTGGTTGTAAGTTACCATTGTCGTAAGATCGCCATTTTGCGGTATTCCTGTCATACAAAAAGAGACCGTAGAGCATTAGATTCCGCCCGCTTTTTGAGTGACAGGTTGCAAACAAACACGAGTCTACCATTTTCGCGCCTTTCCCGCCGCTATGACTTTCGGCTTCAAGTATATTGTGTTCCAACGGATGAATTCCAGGTTTTCACTTTCTGTAAACCTTGGATTTGAACTATAGTAACAAGCCCATCAATAATTCATAACGGAAAGTTGAAGGTCTCGTAACATGTGGCGTTGAACTGGAAGTAGGATTTTTGGTAAGTACCTACTTGCTAACTTTCAGGAAACTATTTCACATTACTTTTTGTATTTTCATTTCTTGTGTGAAATTATAAGTTATAATTGAGCTAGTTAAAAAGTTATATGTGTTTATATAGGTAGTGTACAAAGATAAAAATATAAAACGCAAAAAATATTTTCTTTATTTTTTTAAATATATTTAGTATAATATCCGAATCTAATTGTTTCAGTATTATTTCATTTATTCCACAGAGCTTCAGACTTTCAGCAAGCAAGACTGAGTGCGGCAGAGTATAAGGATGCTGGCCACTGGCTACAAGCCTACCCGTCGCCTAATACGGGCATGTTCCTCGACCCTGACACCCTCAGGTTGGCTGTCTATCTGCGGCTGGGAGTCCCGGTATGTGCTCCCCACAAGTGCCCCCTGCGGCTGTGATATCGATCAGTTTGGACACCACGGACTTTCTTGTCAAAAAAGTGCTGGTCGTTTCTCCCGGCATGCCGCACTCAACGACATTACACGCCTCTGTCAGCGTTGTGGAACCCACCGGACTAACCAGGGACGATGGTAAGCGACCTGACGGGATGTCGTTGATTCCATGGAAGATGGGCAGGGTTATAGTGCGGGACACAACTTGCGTTGACACACTGGCCTCTTCTCATCTTCATCGCACTACCATCAAGGCGGGCGGGGCGGTTGAGGCGGCCGAACCTTTAAAAATAAATAAATACAGGGGTCTTGGCTCCGAGTATAACTTTGTTGCTTTCGGAGTAGAGACCCTTGGTCCGTGGGGTCCGGGCGCTGTGTCGCTTTTTAAAGAACTAGCGAGACATCTGGTCGACGGTACTGGCGACCAAAGAGCTGGTAGCTTTTTAGATTTATTATTGAAATTAAACTATTTTTAACGGAAGTATCGCGTGTTTTATTTATTTACGCTTTGCAGCGTCCGTGGTCGCAGGAAACTTTCCTGCGACCACGGACGCTGCAAAGCGTTCGAAACGTCAGGTTTCAACAAAATAAATAAAACACGCGATACTTCCGTTAAAAATAGTTTAATTTCAATGTGTAACAATCGCGAAAACCTAAGACAATACTAGATTTATTATGTACCTACCTTTAATTAATTTTTAGTTGTATGTAATTTAGTTATAGTTTTATTGTGTATTTATTTAATTTTCGTTAATTATCTGTTATTATTTTGTAAATATCTAAATAAATTCTTATTATTTCAGTTGATAATCAAAAGATAAGATAAAACATAAAATTTCTTATTTGCTATTGCAATCATATATACCATTTATAAATATAATCATATTGTATGTATCGTCTTCAATTCTCTTATGTTACTATTTTTCATTTTTAATCTGCTAGCATTTCGGAAATGACCATAGGCGAAGAAGAAATTCTGAAAAATATTGTCAAAGTAGATCTTTTGTTCCCTGATATCCTCATTTCTCTGCGACGTATACATTTATGAAGACATAATGTAAAGTGAAATATATATGTTTTCAAATTTCAGTGAAAATCTAGAAGCAGAAATGAATTGCGTGTGCCAGTATACCGGCTGTAGGAGCAGGTCTTTTCTTGTACATTGTATCTGATTGTATGATAAATTGCCTGAAATAGTTCGTTTCTTTTCTGACAATGTCTTTAAAAGGCACATCAAAAATACTCTCTATAAAATTATAGTATTGAATTGTTGAATATGTAACAAAGACGTCTGGAAATAATTCAGCACGGGCAACTACGTATCTTTAATACTGATAAATGGTTAAATAAATTTTATTTTAATATGAAATTGCCCATTTGAAATGAGACGAGTTCGGTGGCGCAGTGGTGAAACGCGCTGTAACGTTACTTTTACACCGACGCTCGTGGATTCGATTCCCACACAAGATAAACATGTGTGCATAAACATGTCTGTTTGTGTTGGTCTAGGTGTTTTTTTAAAAGAGGTAGGGCGCATCATAGCAGCTCATCTGCGGGAGTCCTCGTAGTGCAGGAGCGTGTAAGTGAGGTCACCAGTAAGCTCTTAAGGAGTAGCTGTGTTAGCAGCATAAGTGTCATAGCGCGAGTGAAACTTAATGTATTGCCAAAGTTCATAGGCTACGGTAACCGCTTCACATCAGGTGGGCCGTTTAGTTGTATGACTCCCGACATGGTATAAAAAATGCACTACTGAGACTAGCTGTTAAAGTAACCACGCTCGTAAATCAATGAATGTACTCTACGAAGTATTGAGGGAAAGAGGCCTTAAGAAATGGCGAATATGGCTAACATAGATAGATAGATAGAATACACTTTATTTGCATAACACAGAATTTAAGGAAATACATTCAGAAGATTCTTACAATTATAAAAAATGTACTATGCAACAAGGCGGCTAATATACTGGCTTTGGTGTCTTATAAACCAAAATATGGACGTTTGCAGCACCCGTGGCATCAGCCATGCGTTGTAATGATACCAAATTAGTTATAAGTATGCTCCTATGTAATTCAGGTGTTATTTTGCGAAAGTCAGATTTACCGCCATTTTGTTCTAAACTACTTTGGGTGCTTGCGCTACCGATTAGTACATGGGACTAGTGCCGGCCGGCACCCACCCACATGATACATGCCGTGGCTGCCATGGGTGCTCAGATCGTCTCTTCTTCGGCTGCTACGGTCATCTCTGCGAATGTCCGCCGTCTGAAACATGTTGCATGGCTGCCATGCAATTCTGTAAGAGCAAATATTCTTACATCCCCGGAAACATCGGCTGTTACAGCCTTGAACACAAAATTGCAATTCTTTGGTGTCGTTTTTCATGGTTGTGCGACACTAGCGCCGCAAGGCTGCGTTTGGAATTGGAATTCTACAAGGCAAACAGCCTCGCGTACGCTTACAGCCTTATAGAATACCAAATAATTTAGCCGTGATCGCAGTAGACGATGTCAAAGCTGTGACATCTGTGATCACAGCGACGCACACAGCCATTACGAGTCGCTTAGAGAATTGCATGGCTGGTTGCTCCGGCCGTCTCTGCGACACGTGTTTCGTCTCTCCACGAGACATGCTCAGGCGCTGTAGATATTAGTTAGAATAACACGCTATGAAACTTTCGTGATTATTTCATCTTTCAGATGGCGGACATTCGCAGAGATGACCGCAGCAGTAGAGGCAGAGAACCAGAGAGCGGCCATGGCAGCGGCGGCATGCATCTAATAACGGTAGTGGGTGCCGGCCGGTGCCAGTTCTCTACGACACTCTCTTTCAGACCAACTCTTTCTCTCACGTCTTCATTACGATCGCGGTCAGCAAGCGTTATGACACAAATTTTGCGCAATGCTCTCATCTCGACCGCATTTATTCTACTTTCATGCCATACCCATTTTGATTTATTTTATTTATATTTTTATCCTGTCACCTACGATCTATGAGGTCCTATCAAATTGTATTGCAATGCATATTTTATAAATACACCAAACTTGTCATTTACATACAACTATTAGAAAAAAAAACATTCTTCTTACATGGTACAATTGCATCGTGTAATTAGACTGTAATTTTTATTATAAAGTACATAAATATATATTTTGCATTCTCCGGCATTATTTATTTTAATGAAAATTTCGTATTTTTGATGTGCCGTAATATGAGCGGAGAAGCAATGTTCATATGGCTAATGTACTGTTAAATTGAGAACCTTTTTTAAGGTCGGCTAAAAAATATTCGATAGCTTCCTGATATTTATAGTGTTTTGTTTGAGGTACACACAGCTTTAATCTTGCAGCCTATCTACCAGGCTGACAGGCGAACGTACAAGCCCTTTGTGCGAGCCATGTCGCCGCAAGCGACTACAGAATATTTATGAACCCATACACCGAATAGGACAGTTCGTGTGCCCGAAATCCTGAAGCAATTTCGAAAATCAATTTTCTAGTTCACGTCTAACCTAGGAAACTGATTGGTAGTGATGGGCGCAGAAATAATTTGAATATTAGGGTTTGTACAGACTGAGATAATTACTAATTCAGCTACATACATTAAACTCGTCTTTAAGGCGACACCTCGATCGTGAAGCTTTAAAATGGCTCCGCCCAATCACCCCGCGCCCCTCAAGTGACACTCTACGCTCGATTTGTAAAATTTGAAATTAGCGCCTAATAGGTAACCTGGGGTCAACGTATAGTCAATGCAAACGAACAGAAAAGCTACGGAGTCGCGTCACACCTAAAAAAAATTATAATATGAATATTTAATAAAAAATATTGATTTAATTATTATTTAGCTTTATACATACTGAACCTAACATATTTATTTAAGCTAGACGGAAAACAATAGTAATAATAGTAATAAAAAACTACAGAAACGTATTCACTTTTAAAAGTTTATTGAAAGAGAAATCAATGACATCGTTTTATGTTTATATCTCTACAAGTTAACATGTCTCGGTATCTATGTTGTTCTTACTTAGGTCTCGTTCAGTGGCGCCCTCATTGAATAAAAAATCATATCATAGCATAGAAGATAAACATTATGAAATCCTATGTTGCATTTATTACGAAGATAGTAAAGTATTTTTACGTCATTAAACCAACACTCAAAATATTCCACTATCGTTGTTATAAGCAAAAGTGCTAAAAGAGGCCGTTTTTGGCAATTATGCCTATAACAACGAAAGCAAAACATTTCAATTGTTGGTTTAATGACGTAAAAGTACGTTATTGTATTTGTAACACACGCAACACAGGACTTTATAATGTTTATCTTCCACGCTATGATACGATATTTTATTCCTTGAGGCGCCACTGGATGGCATGTATCCCCCTTAAGAAGAATGAAACACCAGCTACATAATACAACATTGTTTATCGAGAGGCTAAAGCGGGCCATTTGTTGATTCGGGCACATATGTTCGAGTGTCATAATGGCTGATAGCGCCGAGTAAACACAGGATTTTTTTATTTCGAATAAATAAGAGAAATAAAATTATCAGATTAAATTAGAGAAAGTATTCCCGCTATTACTACTAGTTTTTATATAATTTTCGCAACACATTAACATAATGTGACCTCCAGGATTTTTTTTCTTTACAAAGAAGTTAAGGGCTATATCTTATAACACACACTTTAGCCCCTCTACGTTATACCTTTAATGCTATTTTTTTAGAGCACGAAGAGTAAACATTTTATTACAAGCTTTTAGCAACTTTTAGTGCATAAAATGGTATACGGCATCTACATAACTTTCACGCGTCATACCTAACATCGACGAATATATCATTCAGGTATCTACTGAAAGATTGCGTACCTAAATGATAAAGAAATTGTATATTTTGATCATTAAATGTAAATTTAACCTTTACCAAAAATTTATCAAGCACTTTGAATCCAATCAGCGAAATGTGAAAAAAAAAAACACAACCAATATTTTAGGGTATCCTTCGAAAGAATAAATTATAATGATTAATTTCATCTAATGATATAGATTTATAAATTTATGGAAAATATTTAGATTTAACATTCAATTATCACTAAGATTTTAAAAATTGCTGTTTTTGACCCTAACCGTTATGTAGCTAAATAAATTGATAAAATTATAATTTATAAAATTAATTTTTATTCCTTGAGCCTCTTTAATAAGCACAAATCTTGATTTGGTGCCTTCACCACCAAACTACATTCAAGCTATTTCACGTAATATATATATAACCGCTATGAATAAACAAACGTCTTGAAGTACTCGTTTATCCTTGGCGCTAATTTTGGATTGGGATTGCAACAAACATATTTTTAAAGAGTAAATAGCTCTAGCCATCCACCTTGCTTGATGCATCGCCAGGATCCAGGAGGTCTGATTTTAATTTTTTTCTCATTATCTCCTCCTAGGAATATAATGGATAGTTCAATTACTTCCCGATAATCGTCACGTACAATGTTTTTTTGTAATTCTTGATTATAAAATATCAACAATTCTTTTATTATTGTATTACCAAAATGTTGTGTGACAATATCGGTGTACGATTGAATAGCAGCAGGATTAATAGTTTTCCAGTCGTCTCTAAATTTTTTGAACATTGGGATATCAGGGCTGCTTGTGACTTGGTGGATTTTTGATTCGATTTGACACAGCTTTACCTTGATCCTGGCCGGAAGAGCTCTCTAGTTTGGGTACAGCCAGAAGTTGTTCATTTTCTCTAAATGAAATTAAAATTGGCAGGCGTTCTTCTTTAGGGCTTCTCACGTCCAGACCAGGTAACAATTTCCCATTCCAGTAAACGGTCACCATTTTAGACATATTATTTTGAAAATCTGATTTTATAGATTCCGCTCTATCTTTTCTACTCTGAGTGCTAATGCGTTGATAGACGATTTGTTTATCGGTAAATCATCACAGCTAAAATATAGTGCTTCTACTACAGCCCGGTGTATATAGACAGAATCCCTTATGCTTAATTGAGATCTATCTAAATCTGCAACTAACATAGGCGTGATAAAGTCTTCCTTCCTCGTAACACATTTGGTCATGTCTTTTTTTCTCTTCTTTTAATTTTCTCTGTTTGGTCCTTTCTTCTTTTTCGGCTAACATTTTTTTGTGCGCCTGCTAAACATCCTGAATTATTTATATAAATATTTTGTCTTCTTCTATTGTAATCCGTTCTAAAGCATCAGCGTGTGCTATATCGAATAAACTATCTAAATTATTTTGAAAGTCCTCACGGCGCTTGTAAACATCTTGTATTTTTTTGGAAATTTTTTGCAACTCCCTCCTGGTGAAGATTCACAAGTTATTTTACACAGTTAGGTATATCTCTGGTAGGGATCCTAGCTTTTTCCCTAAATATAATACACTCTCGAATGACTAGGTATGCGCTTTCACTAACAGTCAATTTAACTTCGCGAATTTTATAAAAAAGTACAGGAAGAACATGACGGTTAGACTGTAATATTGCGCCTATTATTTGATAATTTACGTCTCCAACTAAGAAAATACTTGATTTATTGCTTCTCAATTCCAGTGCCATCTTATAAAAGTTAAAACATTACGTATTAATCACGAGAATAACTGACATTCAAAATTAATAGACGGTTAGGTAATTATGACGAAGTTAACGATGCTCTCACTAAAGTTATTCTTTGGTTTAGTGTTAATAATCTGCTTTTAAATGATAAAAAGACTAAAGTAATTAAGTTCTCGACACCTAATGTAAGACAGGTGGCTACCAATGTACATGTTAATGGAACTAATTTAGCCTCTGTGGAGACAACTGTGTTCTTGGGTATAACAATTGACTCCAGACTACAAAGGGGCCCACAAATTGAAAAATTATCAGGAAAACTAAGTTCTGCAGCTTATGCAGTGAAAACTATTAGACGGCTCACTGATATTGATACGGCTAGAATAGTTTATTTCAGCTACTTTCATAGTATTATGTCATATGGAATTCTTCTTTGGGGTAACTCCGCGGATATTAACACCATCTTTTTATTGCAAAAGAGAGCCATAAGAGCTATCTACAAACTTGGTCCCCGGGAGAGCCTTAGAGAAAAATTCAAAGAAATAAATATTTCAACAGTCGCATCGCAATATATCTATGAAAATCTTTTGTATGTCCATAAAAACATAGACTCATTTTGTAAAAAGAGTGATACTCATAGCATAAATACTAGATATAAGCATAATCTTGTGTTATATGCAAGCCGTCTCCACAAAACAAGTAATTATTTTATGGGGCAATGTATACGGTTCTATAACAAACTTCCCAGCAATATAAGGGATTTGTCAATAAACAAATTTAAAACTACTATTAAAGCCAAATTGTGTAGCAGGGCATATTATAAAGTATCTGACTATATTAATGATAAAAATGCCTGGGAGTGAGTCGATCCAATTATAATGTAATTAACAAAATATGTAAATTTGTTTGGATACCAAAAGAGGGATGCCTGAGTTTTTTGGCAGTATTTTTATCAGTGCTCACCTAGTCATAAACTGCACGGTAGGGAAAAAAAATGTGACGATTCCAAACAAATGTAGCCATTTTTACGGAATAAAAAGATTTTGACTTTGAATTTGAACAAATGAATACCGCGAGTACGTGCGGCACTGCCGCGCAACTTGTATGTACATGTTTCGATGTAATTCGGCACGGATTATCGTAATCCAAATAAGTTAAAAATTAATTTCCGAGTGTTTTAAAAGCAAATGAACAAAACTAAGACATATGCGTTAGAAAATAAAAACTTTGAAAAAT
The DNA here is from genome assembly GCA_947507595.1 of Pyralis farinalis. Classification (NCBI taxonomy): domain Eukaryota; kingdom Metazoa; phylum Arthropoda; class Insecta; order Lepidoptera; family Pyralidae; genus Pyralis; species Pyralis farinalis. The sequence goes on from OX382275.1 coordinate 2,479,595, forward strand.
AAGGGACACCCTAATATACATATATACAAATAGATTTTATAATCTATTCATATTTAAAAAAAACATGTGACAAATGATTTTCTTGCTGTTTCATAACTTTAACTTCAGTATAATGACATTTATTGTATTTTACTTATGTATACTCTGTGTTTTGTATTGTTGTACGTTTCCTTGTTATTTATTAAACTCTCAAGAAGAAAGAACCAGGACCATCTCTGATGTTTTTTTTTTTTTTTTTTTTTTTTTTTTTTTTTTTTTTTTTTTTTTTTTTTCCTCCAATGTGAGTTTGGAGACCTTATCTGCTATTACTAATACATATTTCGCTTATATCTAGTACATACTTAGTTATATATCTATGTTGTTGCAGTACGTATATCGCTTCTTTTTAGAACATATTTAGTTATATCTATTTTTATTACAGTTTGTATTTGTTACTATTTTTAGTTTTATACATTTGCAGTTTTTCCTTAGTTGCTATTTTTTAACCTTATTTTTACAATTTCGCACTTTCTATATTAATTTTTTGCTATACCATTTTATATGGTTGAGTGGCGTATACTTATTATACGCCCTAATCATATTTTATTTGCCTACTTATTTCTATATATAACCTTTTTGACTATTTTTGTGCAGTATTCTACGAAGTAACTTTGCGTGCTTTTATTACTAAATAGTTCGCTGAAATTGCTTTTATTTATTACCATATTTACTTTTTGTTGCAGCTCGTATCTCTCAGGGGCGTATGCGGGACATTCCGCTATGATGTGTTCTACCGTCTCGCTTACGTCTGGTTCACAGATGCACGATGGGTCCTCCTTACACTTGAAACGGTGCAAGTATTCGGAGAACCCACCGTGCCCCGTCAGCAGTTGTGTGGTAATGCTAGTGTGTTCTATGCTTTTCAGCGTTTTGTATGCTTCGACCGCGTCGGGCAGGAACATTTTTGTGACCGCGGCAGTTGTGCCCTCTTTATACCTTTGGTTCCATACACCAAGTGACATCATTCTTATTTGTCTCTTAATGTATGAGGTTGGGCACTTATCATAGTGCAGCCGCATCTTTTTATTCCTTGCCGCCTCCTTCGCCAGTTGATCCGCGCGTTCGTTGCCCTCCATCCCTGCGTGGGCCTTGATCCAAAACAAAGAAATATCTTTGCCTTCGAGCCTACTGGTCTTTATTAATTCTTTTGCTTCCACTGCTAAGGGATGGAGGGATCCGCGATCTTTGACTGTCTCGAGGGCCGATCGAGTGTCGCTGTAGATTCCGAAGCTCCGTTCAGGGCGATCTCTGATGTTGCAAAATAAATCTAATCCGTACAATAGTTCAATACTAACCACAATGTATAGAATAGATGATTTTTTTGTGTTTTCAGTGTTGGTTCATAGTAAATATTATTTGTTTTCACGAGTACCATGGGTATAAGTATACTATCTATCTATATCTTCACGCTAAATCCCTCGTGAGCGCCACATGACTCGGTACTTACACACCTCGCTCGCTTCTTTAACATGAAACATACCGAGTTTTTTTAAAAACTATCAAAATATACTATTTTACTAGTAATTATTTTAATACAAAAAAAAAAAAAAACCTCCACTGGTTTTTTATCTTCTGATTGGATAAATTTCCAACGTAAACTAACCTTCACCTACGTACAATGTCTAAGTCGGAGTTCGGTGAGCTTATAATGGTTACTATGAGTTTGTCGTCCCGTATGACACTTACGTTAAAGTAGCATATAAATCGAGTAGTGATTCTTCTGGTGGAATATGTTTATTTAGTAAGTTTCTCCTAAAAAACAAAACAGCAAAAATATTCTATTTTATAAGTTTTTATTTTAATACAAAGAAATAAAGAGTCTCCACTGGTTGCTATGTGCTGAGAGCGCGAACCTTATTGGTATAAATTTCCAACGTAACCTGACCTCCACCGACGTACAACTTCTAAGTCGGAGTTCGGTCAGATTATAATGGACATAATAGGAGTTTGACGTCCTATATTGGTACGCGGTCAGCCTGTGGATAATGTATACCAATTATCAAATGTTACTGTTTATTCCAGCAAAAAATAACTCTTATTTAATTAATGCAGTTTTATATAGAGTTATTAAGTAAGAAAAATTAAAAAAAAGTTTGAAGAGGAATTAAATAGCCTGGGCCAACCATACCTAGGAACTGTTCTAAAAACTAGAAATATGTCTACACAATGTTATTATAATATGTTTAATGAATATAATAATTAAAAAAAATAAATACCTTGTCTTGTTCGCCTCCGCCATTCTACGAACATTTTATTTGTATTTTTATTCTATATATTTTCTTTTTAGTGTTCCCCATTATTACAACAGTATAATAAATATATATAAACCCATAATATTATATACTACTTATATCTAATAATAATACACTTACGCTAAATACTATAATATTGAATATTTACAACTATTAATTATAAAAACTTCGGTGTCGCGATGTAAATGGAGCGAGCTCGAGCAGACGGTCGACATAGGTCTCACCTCGAAGCGGGCTGCAGCCGGACTGGCTGGATGTAGTTAGTCAACGCGTTTATAATCCTCATTACCTCACAATAAGGTCGAAAACACGTAGCACCCAAGACGAATGTGATCGCTTAGAAATTGTCAGAAACTTAAAATATTTTTAAAAAATTTCATGTTTCACTTATCAAAATATGCAGCAACCATATTATAAACATAGATATTACTAATAGATTTAAGTAATTTTGGAGCGTATAAACAGAACAACTTCGTTGTAATTTCAAAAATAATGAATTTCAGGAGGTGTTTTCGAAAGTAATTATTATCGAATCAATTTTACACAATCGCGTATTTGAGCAAGCAAATTCAAGATAAAGAAATGAAGTTATTTATATTAAAATCTTAGATCCGTCAGTTTAGTCATTAGCCTATACTATTCGATGAAAGTTGGTCTAATTTTTCGATGTGTCGCCTTAAGCCGTTCTTTCAGGCAAATTTACGTAACACAATATTTAATAATTTATAAAATTTATCAAAGAACTTCTAATAGATATCACTTATACTACTATCTTCATGCTGAGTCCCTTGTGGGGTAGGCGGAGTGAACTGAGTGCCACGTAACTTGGTCCTTACATACATCGCTCTCTTCTTTAACATTCATGGCTCTTTTATTAACACTTACTAAGACGGACAGTCCAAAGACGTCGTCACATGCCGGACTTTGCACTAACTCTCCCATTCTCCCAGTGTCGATTCTGCCAAAGCGCGCCACCGTTTGCGCTAATGGTACGCGTACTTGGACTCGATAATCTTTAAATAGACAAAGTTGTTATGTGAACAATATTTTGTATGTTTGTTTTGGATTTTTTGGACAGTTAGGAGCGCTTCACGCTTGACAGTTGCAGTCAGATTTCAATTCTTATTGCGTACGTCATTAGGCGAGAACAGCAAGAACACCACAAAGAAGAAATTAGAATTAGAATTGCGTACGTCATAAAAACGGTACGAAGGTCGAAGTGACGGGGTTGAGGTGCACTTGGCTGTACAGGTAAACGATAATAGAGCAGAATGAGTCATTTATTTGAAAAAAAAAAAGGGTTAGAATGAACGTACATGGCGCAGGATTAGCCGAACGGATATACTGTGGTGTGGTAATTTGTTGCAGAGTACACACGAGGACGTGCGTCTAGTAGGATGGCCGTGTCGTATCCGGTCATGAGTATGGATGTTTTAATACGAAACGAAAGCGCGCGAACGGTGGCGTGCTTTGGCAGAATCAAGAGGTCGACACTGGGAGAATGGGAGAGTTAGTGCAAAGTCGCAAGTGACAACGTATTGGGACTGTCCTCTTGTTTCGTATTTTCCTGAACATTGATTACAAGTGTTAATTGAAAATTATAGTGTGATACGAATTGCATTGGCTTTCTCATTGTGCCACTACCCACCATACGCCAGCATAATATCGGATACACCGAAAATCATACGAATACGACATATGTATTATAAAATGCCTGTTTTATATGTTTCATTATTCACTGCCTGCATAATTTTGTTTTCACTTTATTGCACTAAATTTTAATTAATATTGATAGTATAGTTAAAAATGTTAACGATAAAAAATATTTATTTGCCATTAGGCCCTTGCGTTTAAATTTAAATCACATTCTTTAAATGAGATCATATTGTATCTTAATAATTTACATACTTTTCTTTTTTCATAATCATAATCATTTATTTGCTAATACAGTTACATAAGAACTTATTTTAACATACAGTGCCGTGTATTAAGCCTGATAGCAGGCATGCAAATCATAAATATCAAGTCATTACAAAAAAATAGTATTAATAAAATTTAAGGTTACATTACAAATATCATTTACATTATTATTATATGCATTAATAGAATAAAATCTCTCTTTTTTAATCTACCAACACTTCGAAAATGATCATTGGAGAAGAAGAAGTGCCAAAGAAACTTGCCAATATGGGCCTTTTTTTCATCGTCTATATATATTACAATGAATATATGTAAGTGTACATATAGTAAAATCAAGTGGTAGTATTAAAGATATATTAATACATGTGCTGAATCATTTCCAAACATCTCTGTCAGTTAGGTATCCATCGATTCTGTAATAAACCTTCGTACATTGAATATTTTTGATGTACCTTTTGAACATATTGTCAGGCAAGGACAGAACTGTTTGAGGTAATTTATTATAGAATCGAATTGATAGGATATTGTGATTAATTTGTGATTTTATATGTAAAACTAATTATTTAATTTAATTGTATGGAATTGTTGCATGCATCGTAGGGTGTAACTGTTGAAATCTGCTTTATTTGTATTTATTAACTATATTTCGCGCAATTCTTGAAGAACCCTATGCTGTAACCTCTTGGGATAATCTCGGTTGTGAGTTCATTTCACAGACTCCTTGGAAGAAAACTTGACTGAAACCGCACAATCTGCAACCATTTCGGTTTCCCGTTAAAGTTTGTAAGAGTGAACTCCCCGCCGTCAGCGACCGGTGCGGTTGTAAAAAGATCCTATTGGTATCATATCGAACAATTCTTCAGAACAAATAATACAATCGATAGAACACACAAAGGGAAGCAGAATCTTTTTAAACTTAACGGCTCAATACCGTCTTAAGCTTAGAATCGTCGACAATTCTCACAGCTCGTCTCTGAACTAAATCATAAGGTCCTAGCTGGTATTCGCACTAAATATTCTATTATATTATTATTCTACGTCGATAGTAAATCTAATACAAGAAATATGTATTAATATATACACAATTCACGCGACACGACACAAGGTATCTATGAACCTCAACAATATATTGGGTAAAGATATATGAGTATGAATAAAAACCTTAAAAATATTTGATAATTTATTGAGCGTCGGGCGAGCTGTGAAATTCAATTAACTGTAGAAAAGCGCCAATAAAACCGGATGGCCGACTGTTAACCGGAAGTGATACTAAATATCCGAAACGAAAAGGGACACGCGGAGGCGACGACGGTCTAATGAAATTGTTGGTCTGTTTCCGTTTCACGTGTGGTCATTGGGGAAATAAGAAATTAACTAATTAATACAGGAACTTTTTTGAAGCGATATTTAAATAAGTACTTTGGAGTTAAGTATCTCTTAATTTACTTTTTGTGGTCCAAATCAAAATGATATGGTACAAATAAACGGAATGTTTAAGACATCGCTTAGATAACATCCCATCAACTGCCCGTCTGTCCCACGGCCCCAGAAGGAAACGGAATAGTATATTGAAGCTCAAAATAACCCTTATTAACCTATCTTGACATACTATGATAGGTAACAAATCTAAGACTGACATAACAGGAAATCTCCCCTCCCCACCCCACGGCCTACTTAACCATCGTATGTGGAAGGAATTTTAAAGAAAAATGTATTTAACAAGCACAGTTCTTTTTTTAAATAACCTAAAATCTTTTATAAGCCATCTGAGTTATATGATCTAAGGAATATATTGAACCCTCGGTGTGCAAGCCCGACTTACGCTTGAACACATTTTCTCGTTAGATATGTATTGTATTGGAAATGGTTACATAAAAAAGCACCAAAACTCACACACGGAATGCCGTTAACTCAGAGGGTTTACCTTTTCGCGTATTGAAATGCATAAACCAAAATCAGCAACGTAAACATTGTGCCAATGTTTATGTTATCTCGTATCCGCGAACCGTACCATATCAGACACGAGTATTAAATTCAAATGTGTCTCAATATCCTATGAATACCAAATGGAGGTTCGTCGAAACGGAACAAATACTTTTTCGTTTTAGCGTTTCTTTCGTGGAGCTCTTATTTTTTGTGCGTAAAATAATCATAATTGAGATGAAGGCAAAATTTTAGTGATAATTTGATTTTCCTTAAGTGTGACCGGTGTTGTTTCTGGGGAATTATTTGGGTCGCTGACTGCGCTTAATGTTAGAGCATGGTATATACGGATTAGTTATAGAAAAAAAATCTGATAGATCTTTGTCGTAAATAGTATTGGATTCTATAATAAATAGCTTTCTAATAATATTTTCAAAAGGCGCACCCAAAATACTCGCTGTAAAAAGGCTTGTTACAGGACTGATTAATATCTAAGCTTACACACGTTATTGAGCGTTTGAGTTCAAGGAGAGATTCGTCGCTTTGTGTGCTCTGTAGATTGTAAGTACACAATGTGATGTGTTCCAAACGGTTGTTCGATAATTGCACCACTCGCCGACTGGAACCGCTAAAAATTCCTGCTTACAGACTGAGACCACAATGATTCCAGAGATGTTTTTCACCGAGAGACCTCAAGTTGTGGAGGGAATTCTCTGCCGAGACTTTCCTTCGAGTTTACAGCATGAGGTTCTTCATGTCGGCAACGGACGAGCGACGCCTCTGATATTGCAAGTGTCCTTAGATTACGATAACTGATTACTATCAAGAGTATGCGTGTTTGGTATGAAAAAATCTGACTGACAAAGATGCCTGGAAATGATTCAGCACTTATATTATTACATCTTTAATTTATGTTTATCTACTTACCCCGCAAGGGATTTGACGTAAAATTATCAATCTTCTTTATACTAAAATTACAATGTATGCATACAATATGAATTGACCTTTCGAAGGTTTCTTCCGCCATGTCTTCTTCACCAATGGCCATCTCCGAAATGCTGGTAGAATAATAATTAATAATTATTATTATTTATTTCAAGGTAAATAAAGATAAAGATAAAAATTCTTTCTTTGCCATTGGGCTCTCGCGGGCACTTAGACACGTCTTACATTTTTTTGAAATATAATCTTATTGTATCTTGTTTAATTCTTTTATTTTACTTTTTTTAATTTACTAGCATTTCGGAAATGACCATTAGCGAAGAAGAAATGCCGAAAGAAACTTGCCAATGTCGGTCTCTTTTAAAATTGTCAATTAGATATTACAAAAAAAATAATTACATAAGCATATTGGTACAATAATAATATCAAATGGTAAAATTAAAGATTATTAAGGACAGATAGTCTGTACTGAGAAATAAACATAATAAATACATCTTACGTGAATATTGCTACAGTATTCGCTAACCGACGAATAAAAAATTAAAACGAAAGCTATGAGAAATGAATGATTTAAAATTCTTTTTAATGTGAATAGACAGGCGTTTATGTACAGCCAAGAGCAGATCACGTTTACCACTCGAAGTGCGATTGTAACTCTTATCACAAACGGAATAAGAACGGAACAAAGGTCAAAGTGTAAAGCTTGAGCTGCATGTAGCTGTACCCGCGGGAGCTTAATGGGAAGCAAATAATTTTTATCTTTTCTCTTTTCAGTGACTTCTAAATTGTTTACAAAAGAAAGTTATTGAGAGCTTCTCCATGAATTGTTGGCTAAACAGCGAATACTTCAGTGTACTTAGTTATTTGTAGGAAAGGAAAAATATGGTATGGACCGCCTGACGCCGAATCACGCTTGTTTCTCATCCCCGAGCAAGTGAGAAATATACATAAGTTTTTAAGAGGCGCAGGCCAAGGTAGTCTAACTGGGGATGTACCTTCACCTCGCAGAAAACCTTTCTTTGACGAGATCGGCGGTTCATAATATAGATAAGTTCATAACCCTATTATGACACCAACGCTCGTGGGTTCGTGGGTTCGATTTCACACAGGATAAAAATTTGTGTGCATGAACATGTCTATAAGTTTTGGCATAGACGTTTACATAGCGGTGAAGCGCATCAAATCAGCCCGTCTGGGGAAATACCTCCACCTCGCGGAAAACCGCAGCAAAATAACAACTCCCTAGAGGATTGTTGTGTTCCTGTGAGTGAGTGAAGTTGCCAGTAAGTTCCGAAGGAGTTGCTGTGTTAGCAGCAGAGGGGGCATCGCGCAAGTTCTACATTTCTCACACGAGAACAAAGATCTCACACGCAATATGTACCCACTGTTCTGAAATTACCTTGTTCTCGGTACCATCTACATCTCAGTAAAAACAAAATACGTATCTGTACAACCGTGTCAGTCGTCAAAACACTTTCTGAATGGAATGTTTCAAATCGTTGAAGTATTTTTTAAGGCTTTATTCGTCAGTCCTTTTTCGATACAAGTCTTTTTATTAGCGTTTCTTAATCCACAAGAATTGGCGAGGTCCTCTGACTAAGGGTTTGGCGAAGATACTGATTTTCACTCGGAGCGACTGCTGGAGAACTCCACCCAGCCCAGAGGGAAAACCAGACTTTTCTTGGGTTAGGTCAGACATCTTTCGAAATATATCTTGGACTTATGGGCTTACTTACGATGTTTTAATTCACCACCGAGCAGGTGATAGTTACAAATATGTACACGAATCTGAAAATACGAATTTAGTGGTACATGCTAGGACTCGTGCATGTGGAGAGCAATGAATGTTAAAGAAGCGAGTGAGGTATGTTAGGTTCGAGTCACGTGGCGCTCGGTTCTCTCTGCCTACCCCGCAAGGGATTTGGCGTGTTATAGATAGATGGGAACCCTGGACCAGCTGGTCAATAGGCTATTTCTTTATCTACTAAGCTGCTTACACTTTTGTTGGGAGGAAAATACTTCACTATTAGATATCGTGTATCTAAAGTTTAGCCATAGTATAAACATCTGAGTGACGTCACGAGTAAGCTCCTAAGGAGTTGCCGTGTTAGCAGCAGACGTGGCAATACGCGAGGCATACTTAATGTATTGCAAGCGTAAACAGCTACAGTGACCGCTTTAAATTGGGTGGATCGTATGCTTGTTTGTTCATGCGAGTGAGTGACGTTACCACCGCACAGAAATCTGCAGCCAAATAACAATTCTCTGGACGGTTGTTGTGTTCAGGCGAGTGAGTGACGTTACTACCTCACGAAAAATATGCTCAAAACTGCAGCCGAATAACAATTGCCTGGAGGATTGTTGTGTTCATGCGAGTAAGTGACGTTAACACCTCACAGAAATCTGCAGCCAAATAACAATTCCCTGGACGGTTGTTGTGTTTAGGCGAGAGAGTGACGTCATATGACGTTATATGTCTGCAGTTTTCCGTGAGGTAATAACGTCACTCACTCGCATGAACACAATAACCCTCCAGGGAATTGTTATTTGGCTGCAGTTTTGAGCATATTTTTCGAAAATTGTTTTGTATATAGATAGACTATGCATTTTTGACGATTGTATAAACTATAAGCGACATCCCTACGTGTTTAGGCTATTATCGTTCGCTCGGGGCTCGAGTCGGCCTACTTATTTGATTTTACTATGGTTTAGCATGGCGTCGATTAATCTTCTTGTTACCTTTGAACGTGAACGGAATAGTAAATTATAAAGGGACATATTCAGCCCTCAAGTCTAAGAATATACTTCTAAGGAGCGACTTTGTGTGTCCTATCGATTGTAAGATGGGTTGTATAAAGGCGGTCGCACACCGAGAGCATTCACGTGGTAACATAACAGTTGAGAGTAGCTCAATACGTCAGTGAGTGAGGAGAACCGATCATTACAGAACAGAACCAGTTGAGAATGCGCAAGCTTGCATTGCCAGAGGAACACCTGGCTCGTCAATTGTATAACCATTCAATTTTTTTTTATATTTGTCGGCCATTTTGACCATGTTCCTTAAGAGATAGGAACGGTGTTCTTGAATATTCCTAATCTACTTTTTTGTGCTGAATCCGAATCTGAAGTCAAAATTCGAATATTCGAAAAAAAGCGACAGGGAGAGACACACAAACACAGACAAACATATAGAATTCATATAGGAACGGTGTTCCTGATAATTTTATTTTGTTCAACATGTAATGATGCAACATGTAACCTGTGATAAAACAACCTGTGATGTGTAACATGAATGGGCACCATTTTTGAAGATAAACTTCTTTTGGTGCGCCATGAGAAGATAAAAAGGATTGGGGTGAGGATTTTGGTAACGAAACAGCTACGCTGGGCAATTATGTTACATTAACAATTAGTATAAGTGTGTATATATGTTTCAAGAGTATAGCTAAATTGGTCAACATATAGTTTAGTACTACATAATGATATTTTGACTGTCGCCGTGTTTGAAGATTTCTCCCAATCCATAACTGGATATAGAAGTTTCACTTTTTGCGCGTGCACACATGAAGTATCTATATAAAAAAGCTATATGTATGCATATACAGATAAATAAAATTGAAGTGTCTGTTTGTAATATTAAAATAACCACTTTTTACTAAATGCACATATATGTATACACGGTACATATATCAAAATGAATATTTTTACAATTTTTGTCTGTCTGTCTGTCTGTTCGTTCCGGCTAATCTCTGAAATGGCTGGACCGATTTTGACGGGACTTTCACTGGCAGATAGCTGATGTAATAGGGAGTAACTTAGGCTACTTTTATTTTAGATATTTTATTTATTTTTATTAATATAAATAAATAATATTCCACGCGGACGAAGTCGCGGTTACAGCTAGTATATATACACACATCAAAAGTGTCTAGGGATCAACATATATTTTTGCAATAACTTTCCTCCTGATTGATATTAATTAAAATTTTCTTTAAGGATTCATCAAATAAAGTGTTTTCGTTTGTCTACAATAACGATAAACCAAGTCACCTTTGCATTAATAAAGAAATTTGCCATTTTCATAATAAAGGGATTTTTGACATTTGAACCACTAACATTAAAGTTCGAAAAAAAGACTGAAATAACAGTTTTCTTTAAAATTTTATTGGGTAACTTAAACAATTAATAATCCGTGTTTCTACCGCGAACACTAACAACACAAGAACATCGATTTGGCATACTCAAAATGAGTTCATCCAAATCACGCTGTGGAATGGCCGCCCATGTTCGTTGCAACAACAAAAAAAGGTCTTCTTGCGACTGGATACCCTCCATATTCGGCAGAGCTCTTCTCTGTAGCATATCCCATGCATGCTCAATCGGGTTCAAGTCTGGCGACTGAGCAGGCCAGGGCATGACATTGATGTTAGCTGCGGCGAGAGTCTGTCTTACAACTCTTGCGGTGTGCGGTCGTGCATTATCATGCATTAACTGAAATAAGGGACCGATTTGCACTTGTAGAGGAACGTAGACGTCTGATACAATCGTCTCAGCATAAATTTGAGCGTTGAGGTTGCCTCTGATCCAAATCAACTCAGTTCTTCCGCCGATCCAAATACCCGCCCATACCATGATGGTTCCACCACTATAAGGATGGACTTCCTGGCAGGATTTTAATCGCTGTTGGCGTCCAGGGGTTCTCCAGTGTCGTATACGTCTTGTATCCGGTCTCATACCAAAACGAGACTCATCAGAAAAGCACACGAAACGCCATTGTTCTTCTGCCCAATTTCTGTGTTCAAGAGCCCATTGATATCGAATCCTACGATTGTGCATTGCTATCGGTGGTACCCTTAGCGGTCTTCGGGAATGAAGGTTCACTTCATGCAAGCGGTTTCTGACTGTTTGGTCGCTAATTAAGTTCTCTGAAGAGTGATGAAGCGTCACGGCTAACATCATGGCGGTTATTGTTTGAGCTCTTCGAGTTGTGATTTGAATGTATCGGTCTTGTCTCCGTGTGGTGCAGCGATACCGTCCTCCATGGCGCTCAGCCACGGTACCAGTGCTTCGGTAACGTGTCCAAAGTCGACTGATAACACTCTGACTTGTATTCAGAGCTAAAGCCACAGTACGTTGCCGGGAACCAGCTTCTATCATTCCCACGGCTCTGAGCATTTCTTCCCTGCTTAAATGACGTCGCCGCTCCATAATAACGTTGGTTTTAATCAGTAGTAGGGAAACAGTAGCACTAATAATGTCTTCAATGCGTTGTATGTTTTTATAGGGAAAATATTGACAGCTGATTTTCATCTTTTTTTTGAATTTGATTGACAGTTCCTGTTTCAAATTATGAAATGCACCAAAAAGGATCCATATAAATTTATAAAATCATAAATTTATTACAAAGCCACATCTCAATCTCAAGAAATCCGCATAAAAATGCTTGATCCCTAGACACTTTTGATGTGTGTATATATAAAAGAGCCCCAATTAATGTAAAAACAAGTGATATTAACGCTAATATCACTTCTTTTGGTTTTTTAACGTAAATAATACAATTGAATTAATATTGCCGTGTTCAGCAGTATGACAGCGTCGTCCGACATTGATTACAACTGATTCCACTGCTGGCGAATGTTCAAAACCGAATCTTGGGTTGTTACATTACAGGCGAATGTTCCCGGTGTGAAATCGCCTTTAGATGTCAAGTTCATAGCCTCTAAGTTTATCTATAAAGATATGTTTAATGGAAAAACGCAATTTGTCCCAAAAACAATTTGCACAATCCTGAGCGAAGCTCGGTCGCTTCTTTATATTCGGTATATTATGAGGACATTGGTGGCGATGCTGCGCATATCACTTTAGCCAAACACACCGGTTAAGTAACAATGATCGCAGCCTGGCTATGGATAGGTTCTATCTCGAATAGCTCCGTAATTCAAACGTTATCCCCATGAGAGCCCTAAGAACTGAGTGTGCGTAAAAAGAGCTATTGATGTTTAAAATGCGAGCGAGGTGTGTAAGGAAGGTGCGTGTAATGATGCGTAAGCTCGCGCTCGGTTCCCTCTGCTCATCCCGCAAGGGACCTAGCGTGAAGGTACCTAACATATTTGTTAAATGTGCAACCATATTGATGCAAGTAAATTTTATAAGTGTTGCACATTATCAAGAAATCCAAGAAATAAACGCAATGATATTGCATCTTTTCGCAATGAAAGATGCTAAGCAAACACACTCGAAATATTGGTGACCTGACTCACTCGCAGGAACACAACAACCCTCCAGGGAGTTGTTCTTTGGCTGCGGTTCTCTGTGAGGTGCATGTACTTCTCAGACGAGTTGTTCTGATGGACCCAACCTTTCTTAAAAACACTCCGGCAAAGCAAACCGACATGTTCATGCACACAAATGTTTGTCCTGTATGGGAATCGAACCCACGAGCGTTGGTGGCGCGTTTTTAACTTGCGCCACCGAGCCAATTCACCTCAATATAAAATAAAAGAAGGAGTGCTTGTGAACAAATGCGACGAATAAATGTAGCTATTATCGCAGATATGTTGCGAGACATCGCGTGTCGTACACTAATTTGCCTTTCAAAGTGTAAAAAAATGTGTTGCCTGCCTACGAAAATCTAATTAGCCGAAACGTTCATTCGTACTAAACGATCCATCTTTTAGTCGCCAGTAGCTAAGTGACAGAGCTTCGTTCAGCTTCTTTTTGTTAAATCGCGATTTTTCAGGAAATAGCGATAAAGACACTGGAACCGCAATGGTCGCGTACTGTGCGGTTCCTGAGAAGCTTTCTACCGAGAACTAAGTTGTGGAATGAGCTCTCTGCCGAGGTTTTCCCAATGTGTGTGTAACACGTAAGAAGTTATATACTTACTTCTTTCATGTCACCAAATTAAAAATACCTAACTCAATAAATTTCATCCCAATTGCTAGTACGTTTGTAAAATCTATCGATCTATAACTTCACGCCAAAACACTTGCGGGATAGGCAGAGAGAACCGAGCGCCACGTGACTCGATCCTTACATATCTCACTGGCTTCTTTAACATTCATTGCTCTTTTCATGCACGCTCGCCGGGTTCTAGGGCTCCTGACATCACCTTCTGATAGAACACGACCAATTTGATCATGGTAGGTAAGTCTTGGCCTTCATCGGCTCCTATATCCTTCCACTTTTGCATTGTATATCTCCTTCGTCATTCTTTCATCCTGCATTCTTTCTACATGTCCGAACCAACGGAGCATGCCTCTTCTTATTTTAACAACGACGCTCTCTTTCAGACCAACTCTGTTTCTAACATCATTATTGCGAATACGGCCTACAAGCCTTACGCCACAAATTTTGCGCATTTCGATCGCGTTTATTCTACTTTCATGTTCTCTCTGCCATACCCAGCTCTCGCTTCCATAAGTTAACGTTGGGACCAGCACTGCATTGTGTATAGCGAGTTGTGTCTTCTGGCTCAGGTTTTTACTGCCAAGAAAAAGTTAAGGTAAGTTTTTAATTTTTTATGATTACGATAATATAATAACCTAGCTGCAACCCGCGACTTCTGCATAATTCTAACTAACTGCATATCTTCACGCCAGGTCCCTTGCGGGGTAGGCAGAGAGAACCGAGCGCCATAAGGCGCGGTCCTTACACACTTCACTCGCTTCTTTAACATTCATAGCTCTTTTCATGCACGCTCGCCGGTTCCTAAGGCTGCTGACATCACCTTCTGATTAAACGCGACCAATTTGGTTATGGTAGGTTAGTCTTGGTCTTCCTGGGCTCCTACATCGGTTTCGTCATTCTTTCATACTGCATTCTTTCTACATGTCCGAACCAACGGAGCATGCCTTTTCTTATCTTAACACCGACACTCTCTTTCAGATCAACTCTCTTTCGTATTTATATAATTCAATAACTGCCTTGACAATGGTTACGAAAAAAAATTGAGAGACATTTACCAACCATTTTCATGGTGTCGATTTAAGATGTCGGTGTTATTACAATTCACACTCAACATTTTCACCTAACGCCGCAAAACTACGTTTTGTGAGGTTGGAGGTCCTTCATCAGTCGGTATTCTTTGAAGCGTCCTACCTCTCTTAAACACTCCTAGACCAAGACGAACAGTCAGATTCATGCACACAAATTAAATGTAGTGACAAAAATTTAAAAGTGTATGCTGAGATGGTTTGGTCATTTCCAAAGAATGAATTAAAAGGGTTACGAAAGAAGTGTATCAGGCAAGAGGGAATAGTGCTGTCGGGAGGGGCCGCCCTAGACGCACACATATAGATCAAATTGGTGATGTGTTGAAAAAGGGCCAAATCAAAAGCACCCAAAACCGAAGAGCATGCATGAAGAGGTCGATGAGTGTGGAAGAAGCGAGAGCGGTATGTTTGGATCGGTGCACCTGGCGTTTTATAGACTCTGCCTACCCCAATGTGAGACAGGCATAGTGATGTATGTATGTATATATGTACAAATTTACGCTCTGTGGAGAATCGAAACTACGAGTTATGTTGTTAAAGCAGTATTGCTAACTAATCCACCACCGGGCTTAAGCTGTAAGAATGGTGTTAAGCTACTTAGATATAATTATTTACGTTTACCCAACCAATCCTCCATTATATCCAAGGGTGAATTTATTTGGTTCCTGATAACGAGTCCCGAGGTTAGAAAAAAGGCATTGAATCTGTTGTCAGTTGCCTGTTATTCCTATTCCACTTAGAATTAAATGCCTCTGTGTATCAGACATTGGTATCAGGCAATAAATATACACGGAATGAGGTTGGAATTCTTTATTTGAAACCTTACGCTTCTTTGATTGTGTGAAAAACCTTTTGGTATAAAAGGAAACCTGTAATGAAACAAAAAAGTGTGTGTATAATATCCTATACATAATATAAGAAATATTTCCAATCCTGTACTCTACATTCGAAAACAATGCTAATATGTAATAATTTTTCATTAACATCATGCACTACCGTATAGAATTTAAAGATACACACACATATATATATATATATATATATTTATATATAAACATATTTTATTTGTTTTTTATATACTACGTATATAAAAAACAACGGAAACGGAAGGCATGCAAGCATACGGCCCACCTGATGTAAACAGGTTACCGTAGCCTATTAACGCTTGTAACATACTAAGTATCACTCGCGCGATGCCACCCTTGCTGCTTACAAAGCAACGCCTTAGGAGCTTACGGGTGACCTCACTAGCACACAGGAACACAACGACCCTCTAGGGAGTTGGTATTGGCTGCGGTTTTCTGTGAGGTGGAGGTATTTCCTCAGACGGGCTGCTCCCTACCTCTCTTAAGCGATTTTATTTGTACTGACATAAATCACGGGTTGTATATTCACAAATGAGTATTTGAATAACTACCTTGATATGTATATTCAGGTAGGGCGCATTAAAGTAGCCCGTCTGGGGAAGTACCTCCACCTCACAGAAAACCGCAGCTAAATAACAACTCCCTAGAGGGTTTTTGTGTTCCTGTGTGTGAGCGAGGTCACCAGTAAACTCCTAACGAGTTTGCTGTGTTAGCAGCAGAGGAGGCATCGCACGAGTGATATTTAGTATATTACAAGCGTTAATAGGCTACAGTGACCGGTTTACATCAGGTGGGCCGTATGCTTGCATGCCTTCCGGTGTAGTATATAAAAAAACGAAGAATATAGTCACAAACAAAACTTGAGAGGCATATATCAGCCAACTTCGTGATATTGATTTTGATGTCGGTATGCGACCAACTTCGTGGTGTCAATTTTAGATGTTGGTGTCGTAAAAAATCACTCGTACCATTTTTCCCTAACGCGCCAAAGAAGTATAAATACGAACTGTTTTACAGGGTTGACATCTAGGGTATGGCAAGCGTACGGTAACAGCTTACCATCAATCGGGCCTTATGCTTGATTGGCACCATAGTGGTGTAAAAATTATAATTATGTAGATATATTTTACATATGACATAGAAAATTAAAATCTATCTATACATATACGAGTTAAATAAAATTGAAGTGTCTGTCTGTGATTTCAAAATAAAGCCTTTATTTTAAGCTCATATTATTATTTTCACGTTACCAAAGTCTAAATACGCATTTTTAACTTTTTTGTCTGTCTGTCTGTTTGTTTGTCCGGGCTAATCTTCGAAATGGCTGAACCAATTTTGACGGGACCAACTTTCACTGGTAGGTAGAGGACTGTTCAGAGCAGAATATAGGGTACAAATTTATCCCGTAAATATTTAGGGTTCCTGCATAAAAAATGAAAAACAGTTAAAAATATGGGGAAATATCTTCCCCTTCGGGGGACTTTGACATTTTATTTTTAATATTTTCATAGAATACGTATTTTTTGTGACATTAAATAACTACGCATTTTTTATGGAATAAAAATAAAATAAATATACGTTGCCTGCCGTAAAGGTCAATAGATGGCGCTGTACGAAAATTTAATCGCTCTATGGTTGTATCTACGACCCTGAACTTTGTTTTTTTTTTAAACAGAAAGAGTTAGAGGTCTATAGAGAAATAAAGGCTACTAAAAGCTCAAATCTCATGCGTGCGAAGCCGCGGGCTTCAGCTAGTTTACAATAAAACACATTAAATCACCATCAAACAACGTGCAATCGCATGTTCCTACTTAGTTTCCAATAGTAGAGAGTCGATCCCTCTCGCGGGGGCCCTTAGGCAGTCGCTTTTTAAGGCTGTGGCTCACGCCTCTGCCTTCCGGTGACGTAGTAATGGCCCACAGGGACCAACTACATAGTCAGTGTCAAAAAAAATCCAAGAAAACCATAACTTATTAGATACCAGCGACCCGCCCCGGCTTCGCACATGTAGAGACATAGATTAATAAATTAGTTCTTTGCAAATTAATTTAAATATACTACATGAAGCCATTACATTTCCCACTGGTTGCGGAGGTCTGACAACAGTTGAGTTGTTCTAAGCAAAAGGCAGTATCTCCAAAACCTTGAGCTTAGGTAGCGAATCCGCCAAACAATTATTTGTCTTATGTGGGAATAAACTAGCTTATAAAGCTAGCCTATAGCCCAGTAACTAGCCTATGCACGTTTCGGTTTTGATAACTGTAAGTATATATATAATAAATAAATAAATAATTATTTTAGTAGTCTTCGAGCAGTGTGTTTTTTATACATCGTCGGAAGGCATACAAGCGTACGGCCCACCTGATGTAAAGCGATTACAGTAACCTATTAACGCCTGTAATACAACAAGTATTTCATTCGCGTTGCCACCTTGTCTTGCCTAAGTGTTATTTAGCTGCGATGTGCCCTAACACCCAGACCAAGAAAACAGATATGATCATGCACACAAATGTTTGTCCTGTGTTTCCACATACTCGAACCCACGAGCGTTGGTATTAAAGTCGTGTTATTAACCGCTGCGCCACCGAGCTCGTCTATTGAAAAGTGGTCTTAGTTAGCGGCAAATTATTTATATTTATATACATATTTGCACATCTGTATACAGATTGAATACTGTGATTTCCTAATTACCTACTCAATATCTTCTTCTTTTTCTTATAATTATTCCGTTTCCTAATCCATTAGGAATAGCAGGAAAGAAAGAAAAGACAGGAAAACCACATCTTTCTTGGGTTATGTCAGACGTCTTACGAAATATAATTTCTTGGACGTGCGGGTTTCCTCAAGATGTTTTCCTTCGCCGCCGAACAAGTGATAAATATGTACATATATTCGAAAACAAAAATTTAATGGTACGTGCCCCCGCCAGGATGCGAACGCCAGGATTCGACCAGGTGGTCAGTAGGCGGGTTCTTTAACCACTGGGCTATGTAATGTTTAAAATATCTAATGTAATAACCTTTTTGAATAATATATTTTGTAAAACCTTTTTAGAGATATACACTACATTGTCTCTGTGAACCGAATGATGTTTGTCAAAAAATATTTTATTAGTAAATTTTAAATTTTCAAATTATAGATGTTTAGGACGTTATCCGAAAAACAAGTCAGTCTGGAACTAGTTTTGAAGAAGTAAAGATTGAGGGCACCGCGTCGGAGACCTCCAGCCTCCTGCTGTGGGCTACGTGGTGAACCGTCGGGAATTTACTCACGTTACCAAACCCGTTAAACCCCGGACTTCTAACTAATCCCATTTATAAAACCTACAGCCTCTGTTGTGGACCACGGCGGCTGACGGAGATACTGCTGCGGTGTTGGTCCGTAAGGCGGTCCACCAACAACTTCTACATCTGGATCTGCGTGCTGGCTAGCACACTAACCAGCTGTCTACAGTCGTCGGCCACTATAGCCGGCGGCCACTCAGTGCACACTCCAGTGAACCTAACAGTGATATGCCGGTTAGACAAAGATAACGCGAGTTCTTAAAGACCCTTATTAGCCGAACTTTGTCACTTTTATTTTTTTTATTTAGTTTACTGTATAAATAGCCCTAATAAATTTGTAACCCTTTTTGTACACTCTTTTCCTCGACAAGTAACAACAGCTATCACTGCTTTTATTACCTAAATCACCTACTCAACATCATGTATATCGTATTCTAGCAAATAGATGTCTTCGTCTTTATATATCTTCACGCCCGGTCCCTCGCGGTATAGACACAATAAGGGCATGAACTTATTGAATCGACCTCTTGATACAATAAGTTTTTTTTACACAACGTCGGAAGGAATACAAGCATACGGCCCACCTGATGTAAAGCGGTTACCGTAGTCTATTAACGCTTGTAATACATTTAGTATCACTCGCTCGATGCCTTCTCTGCTGCTAACATCCTCATGCTTGCAACTCCTTAGGAGCTTACTGGTGATCTCACTCACACGCAGGAACACAACAACCCTCTAGGGAGTTGTTATTTGGCTGCTGTTTTCCGTGAGGTGGAGGTACTTACTCAGACGGGCTGCTCTGATGGGCCCTACCTCTCTTAAGCGATTTTATTTGTATCTATCACTCGCCCGATGCCTTCTCTGCTGCTTACACAGCAACTCCTTAGGAGCTTACCGGTTCATAAACTGTGTCCTTTGTTTATTTTTCAAAATTTCTTTAATCACGTTTCTCAAAATAGTTTTTAAAACTTAAACGAGTGGTAACAGTTAACTTTAACTGCTAACTTGCCACATTTACACAGTAAATGCGCTTCTTTTCTCACAAGATTATCGAGTAACCTGTTGGCAAGCTACACGTCTAGATCCAGCGCAAGCTTCCTACTTCGCACCGACAAGAGCTTTAAATTGAGATATACGAGAGTACTTCTTTCTACATTTGAAGCGGATTTTTCTCGGAATTCCAACTTTCCTAAATACTTTCCTTTATTAAGAAAGTTGGGCATTATATTGAAGTATTACGGAAACTTCAAAAGATCCTACTGGCCGCCGCTTCAAAAGATAATATTCAGACAAGCGTTTAAGCTATCGATTCAGGGGCTGAATAAATAATTATGTATAAAAAAAAGAAAAACATTTATTCGTACACAACACAACACTGAACAACAATATACCTATACACAACAAAACATATATACTCGTACATAACTAAGCAATAAACACAGCAAACAGTGTTGTGCGATGTAACAAAATGGTCTAGACTCAGTATGTTGTCGAAGCCTGTGAAGCAGACCCGACACTGATTGTCAGTCCAGACCAGTATTTATACCTAGTCTTGCCATAAATACTGAAACAAAGAAAAAAAAATTTTTCTATTGCAAATAACATTTATTACTTTTACAGTGTGTTAGTTTAATACATAAATATAAAACAATTTAAAATATAAAAAGCTTATTCGAAGTGGTCTCCATTGGCTGCCATACAGTCCTTTAAACGTTGATGCCAGTTATCAATAGAAGCACGCACTCTTTCCATGGGAAAATTCTTCACTGCCAATCGTACGGATTGTTTTAGGTACCCCAAATTATCATGGCGTTTAGAGCAAGCCGTACTCTCTAAAACTGAATATAAACCATAATCCAGCGGATTAAGATCGGGACTATACGACGGCCAGTCTTCAGCTCTGATGAAGTCCGAAACGTTCGTTTCCAACCAAGACTGCGTAGACCGAGCTTTATGACCCGGCGCCGAGTCTTGCTGGAAGGACCATTCTTGGTTATTGAACATGGTGTTGTTAAGAGCTTCACTACCTTCTCAAGAATGGTATCTTGATACACTTACTTGTGCCCATGTTTTGATATACCTTTTTCACAAAAGTGTGGCTTAGTCACTCCTTCATAGCTACTCGTAATACCCCACCAAACCATCACTGAAGTCGGATAGTGCCCACGTTGCACTCTGTCGACTAATTGGGAAGCACCCTTAGAGCTTTGAGCATAAATACGGTAATTTTGTTTGTTAAAATGTTGCTCAATTGTAAAAATTTTCTCATCCGTAAACAAAATTTTTCTGTGACCTCCCTTTACGTACCGCTTCAGTAGTTGTTTCGATTTTACCACCCTATTCTTTTTAAATTTGGAACATAAAATAACTACGCATTTTTTATGTAGATAAATAAAATACATATACGTTGCCTCCTGTAAAGGTCAATAGATGGCGCTGTACGAAAATTGAATCGCTCTATGATTGCATCTACGACCCGGAACTTTGTTTTTTTTTTAAACAGAAACAATTTCATGTCTACAGAGAAATAAAGGCTACTAAAAGCCCAAATCTCATTCGTGCGAAGCCGCGGGATTCTGCTAGTGTATATACCATATGTTGCAAGTGCAGTGATAGCCAAGTGATTAAGGAGTATTATAATTGTTGACCAACTGATGGCCGGTTCAAATCCTGGCGGGGCACGTAGGTACCACTAAATACATGTTTTGGGATTTTCGTACATTGAAGGAAAACATAGTGGGGAATCCACTCGTCCAAGAAATTGTATTTCGAAATACGTATAACCCAACTTAAGGAAGATTTGGTTTTCCCTCTGGGTTGTGAAGGTCTGACGGTAGTCGCTCCATGTCAAAATCAGTGTCTTCGCCAAATCCTTGGGCTTAGGTAGCGGACCCGGTCAATCCTAATGGATTAGGAAACAGGATAACGCGAAAACGAAGAAGATACCATATGTAGCAAAAGTCACTTTTCTTTTTATTGCATAGGCATAGTTTATGTCAGGTTATGTATGCATGTATGTACTCGTAATATATTTATTCATAAAAAGTTACACTTTCATTTAAACCATGCCCCGCAAAACTGCTTACGCAGTTTGACTGCAGGTAACTCGCTTTATATAAACATAGCTTATAAATTATTAAATTAGGTTATACGTAGGTCACACTATAAGTTTTGCGTAACTTAAAAAAACTACATGTTATAACCAAAATATTATGTTTATTGCTTTTCAAAATACTCTCCTTTACATTTTAAACATTTTTTCATGCGATCGAACCATTTTTTAAAACAGGAGGACCACAGATCTGAAGGCATGTTTTCTACGTGCTGATTGAACGCTATCACTGCCTTTTCGGAGTTGGTAAAAGTGAAACTTCTCATCAAATCTTTGATTTTGGGGAAAATACAGAAATCACAGGGTGCTAGGTCGGGGCTATGCGCAGGATGGGTAACGAGTTGTACTTTTTCGGAAGTTAAAAATGACTTTGTTTTGTTGGCCGTGTGTGAAGAAGCGTTGTCATGATGTAGGAGAACGCGGCTTTTTGGTCGTCTTTCGCGAACTTTTTCTAACACCCTGGGTAAACAAATGGTAGAATACCACTCGGCATTAACACTCTTTTGATCTTCAAGTGGAATTGTGCAGATGGGACCCGTAGCTGAGAAAAAAAACGCGATCATTTTTTTACCAACATTTCTCGCCTGCCTCGCTTTTGTTGGCCTGTTCTCATTTTCAAACACCCATTTACAAGATTGCTGTTTTTTTCGGGTTCAAAACAATAAATCCACGTTTCGTCTCCTGTGACAATGTCATAAACAGCATTAGAATGTCCGTGGTCGTACTTCAGTAGCATCTGTGAGCACCATTCCACGCGAGCCCGCTTCTGCTCCACTGTCAGTTCATGAGGGATCCAACGACAACAAAGTTTCCGAACTTTCAATTCTTCGTGTAAAATTTTCTGAATTTGGCTCATACCAATCCCCAATAGTTCTCGAATTGTCTCATAGGTAATCTGCGGGTTTTCTTCAATTAGCCGCTTAACAGTAGCCACATTATTTACGTTGACGGCAGTTGAAGACCGCCCTTCACGAAATTCGTCATGTAAAGAAACTCGACCTCTCTCAAATTCAGCAAACCATCGCCTCACGGTGCTCAAAGAAGGTGCTTCTCTCCCAAAAGCATTTTGAAGACGAGCAGCACAGTCTTGCGGAGAGAGAGAACTTTTAAAATCATAAAAAATCATCGCTCTAAAATCTTTTCGATTCAATTCCATTTTCGTTGCGTACGTAGAACTTTGATGTGTGATAAAAAACAATTGACAAATGATTTCCCGCCAATTGTTTTTTTTATTACTAAGTAGGTTACAACGTTTCAAAAAATATAACATTCGAAATTCAAATAGTTCCGATGAGCTAGAAGTGCAAAACTTTTAGTGTGCCCCATGTATTAATACAATTAATTTACGTAAATGGTTACAACGTATTTAACAAGTGTTTTTTTAATAAACTTTTAAATTTAGCAAGTGTAGGCTCACGTCTTATGTCCTCGGGTAAACTATTGAGTAAGAGATCACGCCACTTTTGCCACTCCTGCTGCCAACACAGCAACTCCTTAGAAGCTACAAAATATCAACCCCTCTAGGGAGTTGTTATTTGCGGTTTTCTGTGACGTAGAGGTACTTCCCCAGACGGGCTGCTTTGATGCACCCTACCTCTCTTAAAATTACCTACGTATGTTCCTCAAAAGTTGAGGTAACAGCGCATGTACATGTAATACATAAACGCGATCCAAATTCAAAATAAAGTTGAAATAAAAAAAAAATCTATGTAACAGTATTTATGGCCAGACTGGTTACAATATAACAATATTTTCAGGGTGCTGTTGGGTCTGCCACGACATTGCAGTGATATTTGCTTAAAATTGAGTCGACGACTTTTCATTGCATTATGCGTAAAAGGGTCGCCTCCCTAATAATGCGTGTGCGTGGCGGCTCCAACAGCCTCCTGACGACGGTAGCAGAAGGAGTGAACGGCCCGATGTTTCAATGTCACAGTGACATGCACGCGCCTCTGTTGTCCCCTAGCCTAGTGGAATATCTACATGTCAAAAACGACGATGAATATTTTTGTTTGTATTATTATCCTATTTTTATATTTTCTGTTTTTACTTTAAATGTAATAATTAATTATGATCTATTATTATAATTTTTGACATCTGGAATATTAATCAATTCATAAAAATAATGCTTTATATGGATAATTTGTTCCGAAATAATTGACAAACAGTCTCTAAACAGATTAAATTTTGTTAAAATTTGTACTCGCTCGAAATGTATTTTGTCTGTAATTGGTTGAATAGTATGGGACGCTCATAATGGCATGTAGCCTACGGGATCTGTATATATTTTTTATACACGTGGTTGTACCATAAAGTGGTCTTCTTCTTCTTCCTAGCGTTATCCCGTTTCGTTGTTTTCCTTCGTCGAGCAAGTGATAATTACAAATATCTGAAAATACAAATTTAGTGGTGAATTTAGTGATTTGAACCAGGGACCGTGGATTAATAGGTTGGTTCTTTATCTACTGAGCTGTAACTGCTGTACACCGAAATGGTACCTGTAAATATACCTGTTGTCACCTCCGCCGCTAACACAGCGGCTCCTTAGGAGGTTACGTACGCCTTACCGGAAATTTCACTTACTTATAAGAACAAAATAACCCTCCAAGGCAACTAAGCGACACAAGAACCGGCTACCGCGATCAAATTGGTTACGTGGTATTAGAAGGTGATGTCAGTGTTCCTAGAAACCGGCGAGCATGAACAGAGCTATGAATGTTAAGAGGACCCATAAAGCTAAGACATCATCATCATCTCAGCCTGTATTCGTCCACTGCTGAGCATAGGCCTCCTCTCTAGAGAGGGGGATTTCGCCATAGTTCCCACGCTTGGCAGGCGGGTTGGCAACCGCGTGCCCTGTTGCTGACAGATCCGGGGCACCACACCAACGCGGCCGATGGCATTTCGCGGGGTTGTTTAGTGGGTATACCGTCGGACAGCCGACGGGGAGTCCCACACTACCACCGGAGGCCACCCAGGCACCGGTGGTGTGCGTAACGCATTTTTCCCCGCGTCACAAAAAAAAAAAAAAGGGTTGGCAACCGCAGTACGTTCTTTAAATATATTAAAATTAGGGGACATTGCTGCCCATCTCCTAGATAATTCCATCAGTCGCCTTTTACGACACCCACGGGTTGAGATGGGATGGCCTATTCTTACGCCGAGGCCACACGACCAATAAAGCTGAGTGGTCTTTTTGTTTCATTAATAACGGTAGCTGACAGATTGCACGGACCGATATTTCAATGCTACAGTGACATGCATGCTCCTCCATTGCCCCCTAGTGGAATAGGTAGATGTCAAAAATGATGATATATAACTTTATTTGTATTATTTTGCTATCTTTGGACTTAAAATGTATTAATTATTGACTATCTGTTATCATCATTTTTGACATCTGAAATATTAATCAATTTATAATAATAACGTTAACTATATGGATAATTTGTTCTGAAATAAATGACATTTAATTTAATTTAATTTAATTTAATTTAATTTAATTTAATTTAATTTAATTTAATTTAATTTAATTTAATTTAATTTAATTTAATTTAATTTAATTTAATTTAATTTAATTTAATTTAATTTAATTTAATTTAATTTAATTTAATTTAATTTAATTTAATTTAATTTAATTTAATTTAATTTAATTTAATTTAATTTAATTTAATTTAATTTAATTTAATTTAAGTTAATTTAATTTATTAACGCTGAATTTAAGATCAATTCCAAAAAAAGAAACGCCCTATACTGGCACTGTAGTTTAGCATAGGGAGTGAATATGTAAGGTTCGAGTCATGTGGCGTTTGGTTCTCTTTGCTGCGTAAGGAACTTTATGTGAAAATATATGACAGATATATAGATTGACTCTTTAGATGTTACAATGTCTCTTCTTCTTAGCGTTAACCCGTTTACTAATCCATTAGGATTGACGGGGTCCGCTACCTAAGGCTAAAGGATTTGGCGAAGATACTGATTTTTACATAGAGCGACTGCCGTCAGACCTATACATCACAGGGGGGAAATCAGACCAGACTTAGGTAAGGTCACGCGTCTTTTGAAATATAATTTCTTAAACGTGTGGGGTTTCCTCATGACATTTTTATTCTCAGCCGAGCATGTGATAATTACAAATATGTACATAAATCTGAAAATACGAATTTATTGGTACATGCCAGGATATGAACCGGTGACCAGTTGGTCAATAGCCCGATTCTCTATCCACTAGGATATCGCTGATCTGTTACAAAGTAATAAAGAATTTTTCATAAACAGGATTACAGTTGATGATGTAATGTTGGAGCAAGAGGATGAGACTGCTATCTTGGAAGCACTTTTGGCAGCGTTGGAAGGTACACCGATGATGTGGAGAGACGAGTGAGTGCAGGGAACTGCGTGAGTTTTGGGAGCGTTGGGTAAACTTCTGGGCAGCCGAAATGTAAGCCTGAAGGCACAGCTCGCTGTACACAACGCCCTACGCTAACTAATGGAAGTGAAAGCTGACAGAGATGAGTTGAGTGACGGGACGGCCATTAGTGTGCATGAACATATCTGTTTGTCTTGGTCTGGATGTTTTAAGAGAGGTAGGGCGCATCAAAGCAGGCCGTCTGGGGAAGTACAAGCCAAATAACAA
Source organism: Pyralis farinalis (assembly GCA_947507595.1). Lineage (NCBI taxonomy): Eukaryota > Metazoa > Arthropoda > Insecta > Lepidoptera > Pyralidae > Pyralis > Pyralis farinalis. The sequence goes on from OX382275.1 coordinate 2,506,560, forward strand.
CTCCCTGGAGGGTTGTTGTGTTCCTGCGTGTGAGTGAGGTCACCAGTAAATTCCTAAGAAGTTGCTGTATAAGCAACAGAGCAGGCATCGGGCGAGTGGTACTTAATATATTACAAGCGTTAATAGGTTACGGTAACTGCTTTACATCAGGTGGGCGGTATGCTTGAATGTCTCCCGACGTTGAATATAAACAAAAAAATAGTGAAAATGCTGCCTATTTCTTTTATACCACTAAGGTGGCAATCAAGCGTACTGTTATAAGTAAGCAATGTATAATATAATGCCGTCCTCATGATTTGCTTAGTCAGCAACTCAGTCAGAGTCCGGATTGCATAGCGCGCTACGCTTCAGTCTGGTTCCGATTCTCTTAACGCGAGGTTGTCGCTCCTCAATTATTCCAATTAAAACTTATAGCCGTTCGTAGCCTACGGACATGATTTAGTTTCTAACCAGTATTACATTCAATATTTTCGCTTTGACGTCATAGTAAGTTATTGGCAAGGAATGGTCAATAAGGTAGTTTGTTTAGGACGCGTTCAACACAGCGAGGTAAATAAATAAACGGCTGGTCAGCCACGCAACCAACCCCCCACTCGAGTGCACGATCGATACCGTCATTACATTCAGCGTTGAATAACTGATGACCAGGAGGACGGTTGCACATGGCACCAACACCAGCGACAGCCATTACAATCTATATGAAATTTATTAAGAAATTAAAGAACATAACGAGCGAGCCTTCCAGCAGTCGCGTATGATGTGCAACATCGGACATCTCACCTTGGCTATTCATCAGTCAATATATTTTACATCATATGTCATCAATCAGTCTCTCTTCACCAACGCTTACTCATTACCACTGCAGGGATACAGGTCTCCCTTCAACCGAAGGGGTTTAGAGATTCTCCACCACGCTGCTCAACTGCGAATTAGCGGAGGCCAGTGTTATCAAGCCGCCCGAAGGCCACTGGCTTAGCTTAACGACTATCATTTATCGACAACAGCCGGGACCGACGGCTTAACGTGCCCGCCAAAGCACGGAAAAATTCAAGATAAATACATCCATCCATTGACAGACTGCGGACTTGCTTTATCTATTTTTTTATTTATTTTATTTGGGACAAACAAACAGCTGATACAATATTGTATATGTTAACATTAGTATAGAACAAGTAAGTTTGAGCTATTGTACAACCAACATCGTTATCCACATATTAATAATTACTTATGTTATTTAATATGGTGATACAAGTTACAAAAAAAAATAATGATGAAAATTTCAAAGACAATGAAGACCAATTCTAATGAGGGTTAATATTAATTTAGTTACAAAGTAATTTCAACAACAAATGATGAAAACAAAAACAAAATCGAAGCTATTATATACTAAAAAATTATAGACTCACAAACCTTTTAAAATATCAGTCACTTGTTTCTTATAATTATACCGGGGATAAAACGAAAATGTCGATGTTATGAAAGTATTCATTATATGAAGACATTAAACAATTCAGAGGCGCACGTTTACCCGCATTGGTTTTACAATTTCGTGGCATAAACAGCCGCAGCATAAAGAGCTCTCAAGCAATTAGTCAAATTATGATAATAATTGAATTAACTTTGTGATAAGTTTTCTAAATGTGGCTTTATTATACAGTAAATTATATTATCAATTGTACTAACCTCTCGGAAAATGTGTCGGTACCATCTGACGGCCAACTTTATGTCGATCTACACTTCCATGTTATGTGCAAATGTCGGTACTACCAGCGTCTCATCTGTTAAGAAGAAGATTAATTCATCATAATGGCAACACGTAGCCGTCAACTGGTAGGTTTGGTTTGATTGAACAGACTAATTATTGACTCTCTGGTTTATGGCCTGCAAAACTACTCGAACATACACCCTCTGCTCTTGCTCTGCGACACACACAATGTTACAATGTAAATGTTACAATTTCATTAATGCGTTCATGTCATCACGCCTGTCTCCAATTGTGATAGGCAGAGACTATGAATGAACACCTGGTGTACCGATCCAAACATGCCTCTTTCGTTTCTTCCACACTCATCAACCTCAGAGGAACTATATATTTATATTGCATGTACATGTTCACAAAATTAATCTTAAACAAGTACAAAACAAGGATAAGCCTGGATAACTGTGGTATGCAATCAGGCGTATTACTCATAAAAAGACAACTGTAAAACCATCCAGTGATTTAGCAAGTACTAAATCCTCAGTTATAGAGTCCCTTAACCACTGAAAATCCTTTTTTGCATCAATTGGCCATGAGCTAATTCAACCTTATCGATGCTAAAAGAAACTCAGGAATCTCTCGTTTCGCAAACTACCCATGTTAACAATATTCCTTTTCATTCAAATTATTTTTTTATGAAGCCACTAACTAAACTAGAAGTTTTGAGCCTCATAAATTCTCTCGAGTTAGGAAATTCTACAGGAACTGATGGTATCAGCAACAGACGGCTGAAAAATATTGGTTACTTCGTAGCAGAACCTCTTGCAGTAATTTTTAACCTCAGCATTTCTTTAGGCTCCTTCCCACAAAAATGGAAAACAGCCATAGTAATTCCTGTACACAAAGAAGGAGTAATAGATACTCCAAGTAATTACATACATTAACACTCACCATAGCCTATGGGCATTTACAACACCAGGGGTGTCACTCATGCGTTGCCGACCCTAACATGTGAATTTAGGAGTTCCCCAGTGAACCATTTTGGGTCCCACACTGTTCATCGTCTACATCAACAATATACTATGCATCTACAATATGAAATGTTTTGTTATGCCGATGACACAGCAATTTTATTCCATGTGAAATTCTGGTAGCAAGTTGACGTTGAAGCTGAAATCCTCCGGGTTATTAATGATTGATTAAAACTGAATCTTCTGACGCTTAATATGTCTAAAACTACGAGTAAGTTTTGTTTCCATAAAACGTTACCATGTGGCCCCCTCTTATATTGTCTACTATAAAAATTCACGAACCTGATTACTCTGTCTTCATAGGCTGCGGTTGCGATAGTATATAACGGGCAACCACGTTGAGGTACTAGGGACTTGAGATAGACGAAAAACTTAATTATAAACAGCCTGTGTCTGTTACAGCTGCTAGAACAAATAGTTCTATGTTATAAACTATTTACATAGCTTTATGTCAAGCAGTCATAAACTACTGTGTTTTGGCATGGGGCGGTATTGCAAAATCTACCTTAATTACATTCGAAAAAGCCCAGTGTGCTGTTCTGAAGGTGTCTCTTCATAAACTTCGTCGTTTTTGCACAGTTGACCTATATAAAGAGGCACAATTTTTTTTTTTTTTTTTTTTTTTTTTTTTTTTTTCAACCAACCCGCGCGAAGCAACACCGTTTTTCTAGTGCTCCGTAAAAAATACTCAAATTATATAGTAAAAGTGACTGTTATCTACTGTGCTATATATAGTTTTAAAGGTATTGAAACAACCTTTCTATCAGTGCTTATTTCGCAATTGGACTCTAATTGGATCGTGAGTAATAATCAAATACATTTTATAATAAAATATTAACGGGTATAACATCATAGCATCCCTGACCTACGACAACCCGCGAGTCGCCCGCTGCTGTGACGTCGCTGGCTATATGCAACCTGCAACTCAGCGATACCGCGCTGTACTGATACATGATTGCGCTTCATACCCTTAATTAATTAATTTGAACACTATAGCGCAATGAATCAAAAATGTGCGGGGTGTCCTAATGTCTTGAAGGGTGTTAATTTTATACATTGCTGTCGCTGCCCGGACAAGTATCATTATAGTTGTATGAACTACAGTAAGGACGATTTTAAGAATTTTACGAAGGATTTTAAAGAGACTTGGGTATGCCCATGCTGTCGTTGTAAGGAACCGAAACGTGGAGATAACTCTAATACGCCAATACGACCAACTGTACCTACCTCGACTAATAAAAATACCGAGACAACTGGACTGCACTACGACAACGTGACACTCCGCTCAAAGTCGCGGGTCCCGACTAGTGGTACAGGTGTCGTGGCTGGTGTCAGCAGCTGCGGCTGTCTAACCCCAGATATCATCCGCGAAATCATAAGAGAGGAACTAGATAGAAAGTTTAGCACCGTTGTATCTGACATCCAAACAAAGATTGCCACTATCGAAGATAGTATTAGTTTTTTCAATACTGAGCATGAAAAAGTTAAGCTTGAGAACGAAAGTCATAAAGCACTAATTCAGAACTTAGAGAGCGAAAACGAGTACTTACGTGGTGCTACTCGAGACTTGTCGCATCGATTGCATCAGATTGAACAGCAGTCTCGCACTAACAACGTGGAAATTCAGTGTGTCCCGGAACATAAAAGTGAGAACCTATACAATACTGTACAACAATTGGGTAATACCATCAAATGCCCACTATCCAATACTGATATTCAGTATTGCAGCCGGATCGCTAAATTAGTGTCGGGTAGTCCCCGTCCGCGTTCGATACTGGTCAAGTTTAACAATCGCCGTCTCAGAGATACATTCTTGGCTGCAGTAATAAAATTCAATCGCAGCAATCCCACGGACAAACTGAACACTGCACACCTAGGCTACGGTGGAGGAAAGAAGAGTGCTGTGTTTGTGTCTGAGCATCTTACTCCGGATACCAAATTAGTACACGCCGCCGCCCGCCAGAAGGCTAAGCAACTTAACTACAGATTTGTGTGGGTGAGAGACGGAAAGGTGTTTATGCGAAAAACCGAAAGCTCGAATTATATTCTTGTAAAGAACTGTAAAGACTTAGATAAATTAACATAACTTTAAATATCCTTAATTTTATAAATTCGCTAAATTTTAATTCAATTTACATCTAAGTATAAAATTAATTCGTCATCAGGACTTTATGTTACAGTTTTATTACCAAAATGTGAGAGGTCTTAGAACGAAAACCATACATTTTTTTAATAACGTTGTTTGTAATACATATGATGTGATTATCTTAAGCGAAACTTGGTTGAATGCCGGTGTCTTCGATACTGAACTGTTCGACGACAGATATGTTGTATACAGACGGGATAGAGAGACCAGCGGATTTCATAACAGAAAAAATGGTGGCGGGGTTCTTATCGCCGTTTCTAAGCGTATTCCTTCCAGACGCCTGCAGGCCTTCGAATCAGACTGCGAGGATATATGGGTCAGACTTGACTGTTACAGTGATTCAGGTAAAACGGAACATATAAACCTATGTGCAGTCTATTTGCCACCGCCCATCCAAAGGCACATTCTTAACGAGTTTATCACCAACTCTGATCAGGTTATGGAGCGGAACAATTTAGATAGGGTTATGATTGTGGGGGACTTTAATTTGGGTGCTATTAAATGGGACTTCTCGGGACAATCCGACTCATCGACTGATACGAATAACTTTAGCTTATTTTCTACAATGCTTAAGGATTTCGTCTCGCTTCATGATTTAAAACAATATAACAGTATTATAAACGACAAAGGAAGAATTTTGGACCTAGTTCTTAGTAATACACATATCTCCAACCTTATCATTAACAGCGATCCGCTTACTTCAATTGATCCATCACATCCTCCATTACAGTTCAGACTACCTTCGAGCACTGTGGATTCCCTACCGTACAATGATAATAAATATTTCTGCTTTTACAAAGCAGATTATGTAAATATAATTAACGATCTTGATGGGGTGTGCTGGGATGAGGAGTTCAAAAACTGTCCCGGGGTTGACGATATGATCTCTGTACTTTATTGTCATATCCGAATTGCTATCCGAAAATATGTTCCTAAATCAAAACCCAAGTCTAAAAAATACCCAATTTGGTTCTCTCTCGACTTAATATGTCTTCTAAGAGAAAAGCTCAAATACCGCAACAAATTACGTAAATTCGATAATAATCCTCTTGATCAACTCTCTTTCGATTTAATAAAAAAGCGTTCAGAGCGCCTTATGGCCAAGTGCTACAATAATTACGTCACCAGACTTGAACAGAACTTGCGGACTAATCCGAAGCTTTTTTGGTCTTTTATTAAGAGAAAAAAAAAATGTGTCAGCCATTATCCTGCCCAAATGTCTCTTAACAACCAAACTGCAACAAGTGCCGTTGACATTTGTAATTTATTTGCAACCAACTTCTCTTCAACATATAATAATGGCAACACTTCACCTATTTCAAACCCTGGGGGCGCAGCCCAGCTGACGAATAACTTTCTTACCTCTATCAAATTCAAATACGATCAGGTTTTAAAGGTTTTAAAAAGACTGGATATACACAAGAGTGCTGGTTCTGATGGTCTGCCGTCCCTCTTTGTTGCTAGATGTGCTTCTGCGTTGGCGAAACCCTTGACACTTATATACAACAAATCGCTCATTACTGGCACATTTCCATCTGAGTGGAAAATTGCTTTAGTTGTTCCATTATTCAAAGATGGAGCCAAAGATCTAATCAAGAATTATAGACCAATTTCAATTCTACCAGTTTTTGCTAAGGTATTCGAACAGTTACTTAACCCTATTTTGTCCTGGCACTTTAAACAATTAATTACTCCACATCAGCATGGTTTCATGATGGACAGATCTACGCAAACTAACCTCACCTCATTTACAAACTCCATCTCTCGTAAACTCGACGACCGCTCTTCGGTAGATGCGATCTACACCGACTTCAGCAAAGCCTTTGACCGGGTCGATCACGGTATATTACTCCATAAGCTCCACAGGCATGGTATCGGCGAACCATTGCTGGGTTGGTGTCGTTCGTATTTGTCAGATAGAACCTTTAAAGTTGTGGTTAACGGTTACTCTTCAAGTACTTCTTCGGCTGGCTCTGGGGTCCCTCAGGGATCACATTTGGCTCCCTTGTTATTTAACGTTTTCATCAACGACATCGATAAGTGCTTCCTAAATTCGGATTACCTACTTTTTGCAGATGACTTAAAATTTTATAGAGTCGTAGATACTCCTACAGATGCAAACCTACTACAAAAAGATCTTTGTAGTTTAATGGAATGGTGTGAGGAAAACAAGATGGATCTAAATGTTTCCAAGTGCTTCCACATGCATTTCTCTAGAAAAAAAATAATTACTAACTATAAATACAAAATCAAGAATGAAATCTTAAAAACTATCGGCACTGTGAAAGACCTCGGTATATGGATGGATAGCAAACTAAGATATAATACTCATATTGAGTCGATTTGTTCGAGAGCTTTTAAAAACCTTGGGTTTGTTCTCCGAAATTGTAAGGATTTTAGATCGCCTAAAACTAAAATCCTTTTATTCAACGCGATCGTCCGTAGTGGTTTGGAGTACTGCAGTGTGGTCTGGAATCCATTTTACGATGTATACAAAAAAAGGCTCGAAAGTATTCAAAAACGATTTTTGTGGCATCTCGCATATTCATGTAATCTAAGCAAGAATATTGTTAAGTACGAAGATAGATTGAATTATTTTAAAATTAGTTCTCTCTCAGATCGAAGACGTACGCACGATTTGATGTTTTTGTATAAGCTAGCGAATGGCATCCTCGATGTTCCGGAATTGTTACAAACGCTCTCATTCTCAATGCCATTAAGGCTTCCACGGCCATCAAAATTTAACATTCTCGTGGTCGAATACGGCGCCTTTAAACCGCTTCGTTAGAGAATTTAACAGCATACCCAAGACTATGGATGTTGATCTATTCGTGAGTGGCATTCGCAGCTTTAAAAAGTCACTGTTTTCTTAGTTTTCGCATTCTGTGAAGCTATACTAGCCTTTTTTAATTTTTAATTTCAATGCTATATTATTTTTTGTTGTTTAAAAAACGCATGCAGTCTTCACCTATAATTATAATAGCATTAAGCTGAACGTACATGTCATGGAGCCTAATATGTAGTATTAATGTTTATTATGTTGGTGTTCATTAAATAAATAAATAAATAAATAAACAATTATTAAGTGTTCGCAAGTTATATTTGATGCGTGCCACACTCAACGTACATAAAGGCATCTTAATTAATTAATTAATTATCTTATCCTCTACGTATAGCAGCATATAGCTCAATGATTCAGAAAAGAGTATTTAAGTTGCTTGTTCCACAAACATCGACAACTTTTGCTCAGCGCTTCAAAACATTTCTCTTTTCTTTATGATATGACAGACTGTTGAGGAGATGCAATTTAAGAGGTTCTCAAATATTTGACGCAAAAGATCACATGAAGAATCAGTTAATGCATATGGACTATGAAGAGACAGAGAATTTACTAAAGACCATTTGTTAAATGATGAAATTACGATTTGAGTAAAGTTTTTTCAGACGCGCTTACTCTCCCGGACGATAAACGAAACTCATCCACACATAACTCACTAAAAAACATACGTGCACACACACATACATATATACACACAAATACAAGTGTAGCACCTTAGAAGAAAAAAATATGAATAAAAATTATTTTTTTCTTCTAAGGTACCGGTACTCCTGTGGTATGTAGCGATGGATGTGGATATTTATTACATTGTAAACATGAAATTATCACAATCTCTTGTAATTACTGTTCGTCGCTTACTGTCATAAATTCCATGTAATTTTCTTGTATCAACGCCCACGATACAGGCCTAGACTAGTGCGGGCTCAAATTAATACTGTGTTTCCTATGTTTAATCTATGTTTAATAATGATTTACTTACTTGATTTACATACATGTGACTATAAAAGAATATCATCATCTTCTCAGCCTGTATTCCTCTACTGATGAACACACGCCTTCCCTCTAGAGTGCCACTCGTCTCGATCCTGTGCCGCCGCCTGCATCCATCGACTCCCTAGAAACCTCTTGAGGTCGTTGCTCCATCTAGAGGGGAGTCGTCCCATACTACATGCGTACAGGGGGACGTGATTCGAGAACCTTTCTTCCCCAGCGGTTGTCGGTTCTACGATCTATATGACCGGCCCATCGCCACTTCAGCTCTTCAGCTTGCTTATTCTGTGGGCTATGTCAGTTACCTTATTTCTAATGCGGATATCGTCACTATCCTATCATGCAGAGAAACCCTGAGAAGAGCTCTTTCCATAGCACGCTGAGCGACCTTGAGCTTGAAGGGCCACGTCTCAGTTTCTTACATCATCACTGGGCACACGCAAGTAGAATATCATATTTATATCAAATAATCATGCATGTGCATGCTTTGTATTTTTTTTAACGGGAAAAGCCCACCATTCATTCCCACCACTGTATCTCCTGTGTACCCAGAATTGACAGCGGTGACCACCAAAAAGGCAATGAACAGGGAAGTTCATTGCTGTCCCGGGGTTGAAACTACATCTGCCTTGGAACTCACAACGAATTTAATCAGAAGGAATTTGTAGGAGTAGGAAGTTTTGGATTTGACTTCAAGTCTTGGCAAAGTGTTCATCTTATTCCAAGGACGTAGAGCAAGCGGAGGTGAGAGAAGGGGGGAAAACTAAAACAGATAAATCCCCCGTTTCTGGGTTTTTTCTCGTTGATTATGCGAAAACTCTCTAAAAATGGCGGGCGGTCCTTCGCGACGGGTTACCATTGTATAATTCAAGGCAAAGAACTCCAGCAACAGCGTGAGCGTTCACGAAGGAACTTTCCACAAGTACATTTTAAAATCTTATTTCAACTCTACACAAGTACTTCTTTGCGTGTATAAAATCTGTTTGAAATATTCAGTAGTGCGAGCGAAGCCGCAGGTACTGGCTAGTTTGTTATAAAATCATGGCAGGACTAAATTTGTACATGAAACATGAAATGTATTTTGAAACAGCGATGCACCGATCTCTTCCAACTATACTAGACCGGCCATAAGTTCTGTTACAAATGAATATGCATTTATTTTTATGAAGTAATATAATTCTAATAAAACTTATTTGTACATATTTATGGAAGTATCAGTAATAATAAAAAAATGATTCTATTCGAAACGTCCACCTTTGGCTTTGATACATACCTTTAATCTGTCTAGTTGGCCACGAATCTTCGGATTTGTTGTTGGACCAAACCATTACAGACGCAGGATGATGATCATGTTGTACCTTTGCGACCACTTGGGCGGCTTCTTTAGAACTGTGTGCGTACACTTTGTCACTGTGTGTTGAATTTTTTTTCAATAGTAAACACTGAGGTAATATAACTACGTATCTAGTACATACATATATGGCGATAAGATTTTTTGTTTCCTAATGGGGTTTCGGCAAATTCTGGCTTTAACATCATTAACAGCCTTTGTAGTTCTAACAGCACGCCCGCGCTCTGATTTTTATGTTTTTTATCGGAGGAAGTGTTGGTATATCTGTCAATAGTTATGATATACAAACACACGGCTGATACCAAGCTTTTGAAGTGTCTTAAATAAGATCGACGGTTCCATACCCACTTTGTGCAAGGCAATCACTGCAATCCTATTTTCTTTAACACCCCATTCCATATTGTAAGGAAATAAATATGTAAACTTTTATATACCTGCAGCAAAACTAAGATAATCAACGTCGCTCAAAGGATAAGCAATCTGAAGTGGTAGTAAGCTACCCACGTAGTTCGTAGAACCGACAACCGTTGGGGAAGAAAGATTCTCGAATGGCGTCCTCGTATTGGTACACGCAGTGTGGGACGACCCCCCAGTAGATGGAGCGACGACCTCAAGAGGTTTGCAGGGAGCCGATGGATGCAGGCGGCACAGGATCGAGACGAGTGGCACTCTAGAGGGGAGACGTATGCTCATCAGTGGACGAATACGGACTGAAATGATGATGACAACTATATTATTGTAAAACGTAATGACGTAACGGTCATTGCTTTTTAAATCAAATACTTGCGTGTCTGCATATTCTACGTAGATTTTGGTATTTGGTAGCTTTTTTATGCAACCTCAGGGGCATACAAGCAAGCGGTTACCGTTACCTATGAATGCTTGTAATACAATAAGCATCACTCACGTGATACCAACTCTGCTGCTAACACAGCAACTCCTTAAGAGACCTCACTCGCACGCAGGAACACAACAACCATCCGGAGAGTCATTATTTGCCTGCGGTGTTCTGTGAGGTGGAGTTTCTTCCCCAGATGGGCTGCTTTGACGCGCCCTACCTCTCTTAAAACACTCAGACCACGACAAACAGACATGTTCATGCACACAAATGTTTGTCCTGTGTGGGAATCGAACCCACGAACGTCGGTGACAAAGTCGCCTTATTAAGCGCTGCGCCACTGAGCTCAACAAAACCTGTAACATTTTTCACATTAGTAAATCCTTATAAATGTAAATGTACCTACATTTATTATTTCCGAAAATGATTTAATAAATAACGTGTTTTTAAAAACAAGTAATTACAACATAAAAATCTAAGCCAGAAGGCACAGCTCGCTGTACACAATGCGGTGCTAATTCCAACGCTAACTTATGGAAGTGAGAGCTGGGTATGGCAGAGAGATCATGAAAGTAGAATAAATGCGGTCGAGATGCGAGCATTGCGCAAAATTTGTGGCATAACGCTTGCTGACCGCGTTCGTAATTAAGACGTGAGAGAAAGAGTTGATCTTAAAGAGAGTGTCGGTGTTAAGATAAGAAAGGGCATGCTCCGTTGGTTCGGACATGTAGAAAGAATGCGGGGCGAAAGAATGACGAAACAGATATACAATGCAAAAGTGGAAGGATGTAGGAGCCGAGGAAGGCCGAGACTAACCTACCATGACCAAATTGGTCGTGTTTTATCAGAAGGTGATGTCAGAAGCCCCAGGAACCGGCGAGCGTGCATGAAAAGAGCTATGAATGTCACAGAAGCGAGTGAAGTATGCAAGGACCGCGTCTTATGGCGCTCGGTTCTCTCTGCCTACCCCGCAAGGGACTTGGCGTGAAGATATACATACATACATACAACATAAATCATTTTCCATAAATTTGATTAGTTAAAATAAACTAATCTTTCGAAAAATGTTGTATTTACTTTAAGAGTTAACCCACTTTCACCGAATGCATTTACGTTACTAAGTATTTGACTATTTAAATTAGATAAAATTACCCTAAACTCGAGGGGTATACTAGTAACCAATAAAGAATTCCGCTATCCATCAGTAGGATGCATCATCAGGGCCTTGTCACCGAGGTTAATGAATTCGACTCGTAAAAACAAACCAAATGAGCACATATCCCAGGAAGCCATTGCATAACAAGTCATTGAAGAATTCCTTTGTTCACCTCCAAGTTCCATCATCAACTCGCTGGAACCAAATTAACGTGTTGTCTGAGGTATTAGGTATTTGCGAAACTTCAAATCCATACGATAATTAGAAGTGGTTAAATGGGACTTTTTCAATTAGTTTCAAGCAAACACTAAACCATTTGATCGCTATATCCTAGTGATTATGAATGGTTACTTAAACATGAAAGCTCCTCTGTGGTCTATTCCCACACAAGACAATCTTTTGTGTGCATGAACATGCATGTTTGTCTTGGTCTGAGTGTGTTAGAATGTAGGGTGCATCGAACCACCCCGACTCACATAAAATCGCAGTAGATTAACATTTCCCTGGAGCTTTGTTATATGCGGGGTGAGTAAGGCTCCTAAGGAGTGATTACTATGCTGGGGTTGGTTTGGCGATCTCAGTGGCTCAGTCGATAATGACGCGACTTTGACACCAACGCTCGTGGGTTCGATTCCCACACAAGGCAAACATTTGTGTGCATGAATATGTCTGTTTGTCGTGGCCTGGATGTTTTAAGAGAGGTAGAGCGCATCAATGCAGCCCGTCTGGGGAATTACCTCCACCTCACAGAAAACCGCAGCCAAATAACAACTCCCTAGAGGGTTGTTGTGTTCCTGCGTGAGTGAGGTCACCAGTAAGCTCACGAGGAGTTGCTGTGTAAGCAGCAGAGGAGGCATCGCACGAGTGATACTGAATATATCGCAAGAATTAATAGGCTATGGTACTCGTTTTTCATCAGGTGGGCCGTATGCTTGTATGCCTCCCGACTTAGTATAAAAAAAACAACAACCTGAACGAGTATCTCTATTTGTATTGCAGCGTTCATAGGCTACGGTAATCGCTTTAAATCACGTGGGTCGTTTGCTTGTATATGTTCCGACGTTATATAAAAAAAAGAAACACGAACGAGTATAAATGTCCTTATAAAGCCGGGAATAAGATGTCACGTACATAGAAACATGTTTTATCTATCAAACTAAGAAAACATGACATACGCACGTAATAAATTTACTCCCACAGGAACAAACTAAAATACGAGATAAAAACCATGCGCAATTTATTTAAGGAAAAGTCTTATCTTATATGAAGTGTTTATTTGGGTCAAAATGAGTTCAACAAAATGGATGGACAAGAGGAAAAATGAAATTCGTTACGTAGATTTACTACATTTATTATATTTTACGGTTACGTAAACAATGAAAAGAAACCCTTACGGTGCTACTCACATGGCTGTCTGTTTTTGGTAATTACAACTCTACTCGGTTACGATTGTTTTTGACAGATAATGATGGTCAGTTACGCTATCTTGACACCAGCGCTCGTGGGTTCGATACCCACACAGGACAAATTTATGTATGAACATATCTGCTTGTCTTGGTCATCCTTCATGCCCTCGGGCCAGAGCCTCGTCCACACCAACCTGGGAGGACCTGAAAAAATATGCATGTCTCTGTCTAACATTTCTCCGGGGTTCGATGGGGTCATCTCAGCGATCCTCAGGCACGTATGGGGAAGGGCATACCTGCTAAATTTCCACTTGGTAGTAGTACGTTGTGTGGTGGAGGGTGTTTTCCTCGACTGCTGCAAAAGTAGCCGATTGTGAAGCCGACTCCCTGATGGAAATGAAAAACCGCTTAGCGACCCTAAGACATACCGTCCAATAAGGCTTCTCCCCGTCATAGGGAAAATCCACGAACGTGCAATATTGAAGTGCGCCCCGCAGATTTATTCAGGATTATTGGAGCACCAGCACGGATTCTCTCCGGGAAAATCAAGTTACGGCATTGGAGGTAAATACTGAGCACAGCACAAGTTTCAGTCTGTAAGTATGTCCAAACTATCTTCTTGGACATCTCCCCTTCGCTAGCGCTTGGTGACCGATAGTAATGCTCAAGTCAAAGAAGCGGAGGTGTCCGCTTAACAACTATAGGACGCTGGCGAATTACTTCACCGGACGCAATGTGGGCCAATTCATTGCCGACAGAGTGATGTGTAAGTAAACCACCATGAGGTGTCCGCAGGGTTTTGTGCTCGGGCTGATGTTGTAGAACGACCTGATGTCTGCCCCTACTAACTTGGGTTAAAATGATTGCTTATGCTGACGAGGTGAGTCCAACTCAATATCGGCAATAGAGAAGCTAGCTTGCGCTTGCGTGGCATTGGGTCTGAATGACAAATGGGGTGCCCGTAATAGGCTGGTCTTTTCCCCCGAAAAGTCGGCAACCATCACGGTAAAGGGAAAATCCAGTGACCCCAGTAATTAAATTTGGTCAGGGCTCTATGAGAACGTCAAATCAGATACGTTCCTTGGAGTGGAGTTGGATCCGGTAACGTTAGTTGCGCAACACGCTTCGCGGCGAGCGCGCTGCGGCCTGTTTTAGGGGAGCGTCAAGAGTCACAGCATCATCTTGAAGCATAAAGTACCCTGCACTCAAGGTATTGTATAAAGGGACATATGTTGCATTGCTTACCTACGCAGCAGCAATTTGGTACCACCGATTAGCAGCGTATGCTAGCGTCATACTGAGGAGTCAGAGGCAGGTAGCTCCCTAGAGGATTGTTGTGTTCCTGCGAGTGATAAAGTCACTAGTAAGCTTCAATGAGTAACTGTATTGGCAGCAGAAACGAAACCGTAATATTTGCCGATGATCCTATGCTCAGACGCGGTAGTGGTTTGAGTTTAAGGAGAGGTTTTGCTTCCCTTTGTTTGTTCTACGGATTATATATATATACAGTAGGTTGTGTTGCGAGTGGTTGTTCGATAACATTGAAACAAAAGCTTGGTTTTACAATCATGCACTGCTCGTCGACGACTGGAAATTCATCCTCACTCACGGGATCCACAATGGTCGAGTAATATGCCATTTCAAAGAAATTTTCGACCGAGAGCTCTTAAGTTGTGGAATGTACTACCTGCTCAGGTTTTCCTTAGGGACTACAACATGAGGTTCTTTAAAAAAGTCATGACGATGTCTTTACAGGTTCCGCAATGCATGAGTGATGCCCCTGGTTATGCAACTATCTGTAGTTTACGGTAACTGCTTACACACTTCTTTGACAATACAGTAGTGTAAAAAAAATATCCAATAAAAGCTTGTAAATGTGAACTCAATCAAACTTCAAAAGCACTTTAGAAATCAATATCCTAGATTTCTCCATGCCCGAGGATTAGCCCAAATCAATTTTACAGCCGAGCAGCACGCGATCGCTATCGATCTAGAATTTGGCTGAAATTGCCCTAAATTGCTATTTTATGGTACCCTGCCATTATTTCGGACAATCTATTAATATTAGGCTATAACTTGAGCGCTATATGACACTTTAATAATTGTGAGCTATATATTTTTATGATATTTTTATGTCGTTAGAGTATACGACTTAGTCAAGACTTTGTGCTCATCACCTATCTACCTACCAGAGACGTTATGCGGGTATTGTCTCCCATGGGGTAGGCATATACCATGGAACGTCACGTGCGCCGATCCATATCTACTTACCTTTTTCGTACTTGTACACTTTACAACCCATTCAAAGCATGAATGCTTGTCAGTTTCGGGTGCTTTTGGTTTTCCTTTTTCAGCACATCACTTACTTGATCGATATATTTACGTCTAGGGTGATACCTGTCAACTTCATGACTCACTCTTGATCGATACACTTCTTTGGCAACTCTATTGTTACCAAATGTCAATCCTTCTCAGCATATATCCCTTGTCAATTTTTGTGACTACAATTATTTGTAATCACAAAAATTGCAAGATAGTCAACTAAAAATAAATACGTGTGCAGTTCACACGCGATAGAAGTAAAACCTTCGAAAATGTGAACTTAATATTGAATATTT
The DNA here is from genome assembly GCA_947507595.1 of Pyralis farinalis. NCBI lineage: Eukaryota > Metazoa > Arthropoda > Insecta > Lepidoptera > Pyralidae > Pyralis > Pyralis farinalis. The sequence continues at coordinate 2,522,634 of OX382275.1, forward strand.
AATAATGAAATATTTATGTAAACAATACATACAACATAATAATGAAATATTTATGTAAACAATACACCACGGTTGTTATGACGCCTTATCCCAAGCTTCGTAATACGCAGGCGCGCACACACGTACTAACACACGTACAACGCTCGCACCCTGTAATAAACACTGTATAATGCCTTCTACCTCATTCTCTTGCACGTTGCCGATGCACGATGCCGACACGCACCGCTCGCCGACGGTGGGGAGTTCGCCCTCACATGCTGGAACCGCAACGGTCCCGTACTGTGCGGGTCCAGCGAAGTTTTATTCCGAGAGATCTCAAGCTGTGAAATGAGCGAGGGTTTTCTTCTTCAAGAAATACGTGAAGAGGTTTTTCGAGGGTCGGCAACGCATGAGTGACACCCCTGGTGTTACAAATGTCTATAGGCTACGGTGACTGTTTACTATCAAGCCGTATGCTTGATTACCACCTTAGTGGTATAAAAAAATTGATTACAAAATTTTCCTTCTTCCAATCACTACAATCCAAAATAGGTCATCAAAATGTTATTTTGCTGAGTATACTCTGTGGTAGACATAATTTGTCATAGATAATTTATTGTTCAGGAAAAGGCACTGTATACACACTGTAAGCTTTATGAGTAACTCAAGAATACATTTCGTTAGATTTATGGTTACATACATAATTCGGAAATTTATCTATGGCTTGACATGTACCAATATCTATAGTTAAATATTACGCGAGAGTCATTGTGTTTGGTTTCAGTTGGAAAGCAAGATCGATGCTTATACTGAGCAATGACTTATGCCGCAGTGACCACATACAAGTCTATTTTTAATAGTATTATGTAGGGTTTATCTACATGTCGCCTTCGCTTTTATTTAGTAGCTTTCTAGTATATAACATCGAAAAATATGAAGTATTTTCACATCTTTAAGTGTGCCTTTCCAAAGTTGTAACCTTTCCAACTAAATTATACTACCTCGTTTTCTATTGTTTATGCAAAAACGAAAGAATAGTCGATTCTGGCACATGACTTTTCATCATTTTACTTATTAGTTCTGTAAAAACTACAGGGCTTATTATGCAATAGAGTATTTCTTTTTACTTGTGTATTTAGGGCTTTTTTTTTTGGCGCTAGTGGAGCCGTAGATCCTTAATGCTGACGCTTCGAAGGCGAAAGATCTTTTCTTTGGAGTTACGTAGTTCGCGACTTTACGAGTCCTCCCACCTCCTCCTCAACCTCGTCTACTATTGTTTATGCAAATGTCTGTGGTATTTTCTACTCTCAGTTGTCAGCATTTCAGTTTAAAAAAAAAGAGTACAGAGAGAGAATGGAACTATGGCCATCGGATCATTTCGCAAGATAAAAGTCACTCAGAAAGCGATATAAAGAGCTAAATAGAGTGATAGAAGTTGTATCTTATTTTACTCGGCAATTAGAGCTTATTCAGCTATGCTCATATCTTGTCAACCCACTTCGTCTTTGCGCGGCTGATCCGATCTTCACAGGAACACTCACTGGGATAATTTGACTGTTGTTTGAAAATTTCATCAAAATTAGTCCAACCATTTTCATACGTAACATAAATATATACGTCCATTTTATATATATAAAGAAGATTAACGAGGTTGTAGTTTTGATCCGTTGGTTCAATGATCTCATTTATGGACAAAAGGAGAGATCCTTGGCTAACTTGCGTTCTGAAGCTGTAAAGAAATTTCACAAGACGGGAGATGTGTATAATTACATTCGGAAAGCTAGTACGGATCGGGAAATTTAATAGTAGGAAATCATTTATATGTTCATATTATTAATTTATATGTTGTTGTATATGGAGTACTGTAGCCACCTTTGGGCGGGAGCACCTGGATACCAGCTAGGGCCTTGTGACTCGGTACAGAGACGAGCTGTGAGGATTATCGATGATCCTGAACGCACACACGGCATTGAGCCCTTGAGTTTGAGAAGAGATTTTGTTTCTTATTGAGAACTATTAAGTTGTGGAATGAGCTCCCTGCCGAGGTTTTCCCAGGGGACTACAGTGTGGGGTTCTTCAAGAAAGGCGTGAAGAGGTTTTTACAGGGTCAGCAACCCAAGAGTGACACCCGTGGTGTTGCAAATGCCCATAGGCTATGGTAACGGCTTACCATCAGGCAAGGCCTTGCTTGTTTGCCACCTTAGTGGTATATAAAAAAATACTTTTACTTCAGGTGGGCGGTGTGCTTGTATGCCTCTCGACGTTGTACAAAAAATGACAGTTCACCGCTGGTTACGTTAACTGTTATGTTACAATGACCGGCAACTGACGTTACCGCGACGTGGGAATCATTGTTGTTATCTGCGAGTGAACTCATTGTGAACTGATTACGTTGTACGATTGCTAATTGATGTTTTAATGCACTGAACAAAATATTTATGCAACTGTGGAATAATAACACTTAATTCGTTCCTGTCTCTGCACAAGCTGTTTTAATTTTAGGGTCGGCAACGCACGAGTAACACCCCAGGTGTTGCAAATGTCCATAGGCTACGGCGATTGTTTACCATCAGGCAGGCCGTATACATGTTTGCTTCACCGTAGTGTTATAAAAAAAAATTATAAATATATTGAAACATTTGATTAAAATATAAGAGATGGAAATATTTGTTTTTAGGTTTCGTGTTAATTTTTTTTTATACATCGTCAGGAGGCATACAAGCATATGTTCCACCTGATGTAAAGCAATTACCATAGCCTATTAACGCTTGTAACATATATCATACACAGCAACTCCTTAGGAGCTTACTGGTGACTTCACTGACACGCAGGAACACAACAACTCTCTAGGGAGTTGTTATTTGGCTGCGGTTTTCTGTGAGGTGGAGGTACTTCCCCAGACGGGCTGCTTTGATGCGCCCTGCCTCTAATAATAAAGTTAATATTTGATTGTGTGTTTAATGTTGTCAAAAAACATGAAGGTGAACCAATGACACAGTATTACTCAAATTAACTTCACCGGAATGGGTTGGTGTGGTTAAGTAGGATGGATGATGCAGCTTTTATTGGCTGATTTGTGTATCAATATCGCGACACTTTCAGCTTATTGGTTAGAACATTCTCCCATTGGTCAGTAGACTCGAATCGAATATTTAGACGCTAAAACATAGTGTATTTGTGAGCGCGAGGTTTATTTTTTTTTTGACCAGACTATGTAGTTGGCTCCTGTGGGCCGTGAATACGTCACCGGAAGGGAGAGGCGGGCGTGAGGCGCCATAGCCTGAAAAAAGCAAAAAGCGACTGCCTAAGGGCCCCCGAGAGGGGTCGCAGTGCTACAAAATCGATCATGCGGGTTCGTGCTTTGGCCTTTACCTAAGATGCGAGACGCGCAGGTACCTGAGCGCGAGGTGCCTTCATGCGCCGTCAATTGGTTTATTTGTTTGTGACGAAAAGGAATCATGAGTTATGGAATGAACAGTGATAGTTTAGTGGAGAAAGAACTGGGCTATTGACCGATTGGTTACTAGTTCGATTTAAGGTATGGGCATGTGCTACTAAATTCTGTATTATGTACATATTTGTAATTATCACTTGCTCGGTGATGAAGGAAAACATCGTGAGGAAACCCACACGTCCAAGTAATTATACTTCGCAAGACGTGTTACCTTAGTTAAGAAATGTCTGGCTTTCGCTCTGGGTTGTCATCAAACTGCATCAAAGTCCCACTGGGGAAGTGCATCCATCTATCTCACAGAAACTACTACTACACCAACCCTAGATCGACCACTGTAGGATACGGGTATACCGTCAACCGAAGAGATTTGGAGCTCCACCACGCAGCTTAACTGCGGATTAACGGAGGGTAGTGTTTTCAAGCCGCCAGAAGGCCATTGACAACTAGTTTCGCGACCGCCATCTATCGACAAAAGCCAGAATCGACGGTGTAACGTGTCCTCTGAAGCACGGTGAAGCTCAAGATACATAAACCCATCCGTAGACAGGTTGCGGTCGACGTTGCGTAACCTGCGTGTTCGATTACAATGCCACGCGCAACAACACCCCTTTCTCTCTCACACACACACACACACTAAAAATAGTAGCCACATAACAATTACATGGAGGGTTGTTGTGTTCCTACGAGTGAATGGGATCTCGGTACTCGGGTTTCGACGAGCTTCGTGGCTCAGCGGTTAATAACGCGACCTTGACACCGATCATGTCATGGTGTTAATGTTTTCAAAAGAGGTAGGGTGGAACAGCTCGTCTGGGGAAGTACCTTCAATTCACAGAAAACAGCAGTCAAAAATAACAACTCTCTGGTTGTTGTGTTTCCGTGCGTATGGGTGAAATCATCAGTAAGCTCCTCGAGTTGGAGGAGAGATGGCATCGCGCGAGTGATACTTAATGTATACCTATTGTAACAGCTTTACAATAGGTGGGTATTGTACATCTATGTATATATTGTATGTCTCCCGACGTGCAGCAGAGGTGGAAACGCGCAAATTTACTGTTTATATTGCAAGCGATCATAGGCTACGGTCACCACTTCACATCAGGTGGGCCGCATGCTTGCGGGCTGCAAGGAGTGTAAACAAATGTTTTATTAACGAAGGAGCTCACTCTTTGTGCATTAAAAAGTGAAATATCGAGTCAGTCTAATGAAGAAAGTTGTGAAAGTTTACAATGCAAAATAAAGATGCTTCCGACAGCTCTTTGTTCTAGCGGAGAACAATGTGCAGTGTTGCAAAATATTTCAGTTTCCTTTTCAGGTAAAGTACACGTTTTAAATATATTTTGATAATGGTATTTGAAAGAGAAGAATCCAGAACGAATGTAAAGATTACGGTTGATGATGAAGTGCTGGAACAAGTGGATGAGATTGTATATCTTGGATGCGCTTTCAGCAGGAATGAAAGGTACACCGCAGATGTGGAAAGGCGAGTGAGTGCTGGGAATAGTGTGAATGGAGCGATGCGGAAATATATTATCAGTAAAAGCTTGAGCCAGAAAGCACAGCTCGCTGTACAATGCAGTTCTGGTTCCAACGCTTGCTTATGGAAGCGAGAGCTGGGTATGGCAGAGATAGAGCATGTGAGCAGGATAAACGCGGTCGAAATGCGAGCGTTGCTCAAAATTGTGGCGTAACGCTTGTAGATCGTATTCGCAATGATGATGTTAGAAACAGAGTTGGTTTGAAAGAGAGCGTCGGTGTTAAAATAAGAAGAGGCAATCTATTTGGACACGTAGAAATGCAGAAGGAAACAATTACAGAACAGATATACAACACGAAAGTAGAAGAATGTAGGAGCCGAAGAAGGTTAAGACTTACCTACCGTGACCAAATTGATCGTGTTTTATCAGAAGGTGATGTTAGGAGCCTTAGAAACCGGCGAGCGTGCATGAGAAGGGAAAGGAATGTTAAAGAAGCGAGTGAGGTATGTAAGGATCTAGTCACGTGGCGCTCGGTTCTCTCTGCCTACCCCGCAAGGGATTTAGTGTGAATTTATAGATAGATAGTAGTAAAGATACTTAGTAGTTTTATATTTCTACTTTAAATAAAGAACAGAAAGTATTTTCCGCAGTCGAGTATTAAAAGTAACGCAAGTAACACTTCCACACATATGAGTTGCATACAGACAAATAAAGGCTCGGCTACACGCGAGTGAGTACGTGAAACACAAAATGTCTCTTCATTGTAAGAGCACTGAACGTTCTCCGTTATCCTATCATCAGTTACTGTCGTGCATCTACTAGAAGTGTTTGTGGTCCAAGGTGTAAAGAGATTGAGTTTTAAATCATAAGTACCTGGGCAGCGTTTTTTTATATTTTTGATATGAATACGTCTTTAAATTTGCATAGTGAATACAGTTTCGTTGTAGCTATATGCATATCTATCGTTTACATTAAAAATTGAATTATACCACGTGATAGCTAAAGAATCAAAGAAATGAAGGAAAGAGCATCGCCATTTTGAGGTCATTTCGCTGCACCTTATAATTTTCTTTTAGTATAAGTTATTTCCGTTTACAGTTACGAAGAATCACGTAAAACCCACGGTCGTGTCCATGATACGACAAAAAGGGATGTGCCCTTTTTATGGTAAATCGCATTTTTGAAGTACTTTTCGCTTCTTTACGCACGCTTGACTTGGGAAGTAAGCTGGTGAATGCGTGACGAGAGCGTTACGAAAAGTGTAATCGGGCGAGGTGAACGGAAGTTGAGAGGGAGATATAGGTTAGTGAAGATAGAAAGATAGAGAATTACGTTTCGTATATTACTGTAGGGGCAAGAGAGAGAGGTGCGTTCACACATTTTCTTTCTCTCTTTCTCTCACAGCGAATTAAGTTTCGTATATTGTGGCGGGTCTGCGTAGTGGTAGGCAAATAATATACTTTAATACAGAATAGTTGTATATTTATTTTTTACACAATTTACAAAATCGATGAGCACTACGTATTATAAGCTAAGCCCGCGAGTTCGAGACCAGGTTGCGATAATTGGATCGTTGGTAGTGTGGTAGGTACCGCCCTGATACTGCTAGTCCGTAACCGCTACTGCCACGCCGGGTTCCCGTATTCGAGAAGGAATGAGAGTGAGCCACGCCTCTTCGGGTTCCCGTACTCGAGAAGGGAGCAGTGTGAGCCACTACTTGTATCTTGATCCCTGGAAAGTGTTTGTTTTAGGTTAGGACGGATCATTTCGCATTACAAGCCTGGGTGTAGTCCTGTGCGTAGTGCCACCTCTAAAACTAATTATATCTATTTATTTATGTACTTGCTATTTGCAACTTTACCAGGCGGGATCTTGCGGTTTGCTGTGGCGGATCACAAACCAGAACGGAGGTGGACAATTGTTTCCAATTATAGCATAAAAGAAATAAGCGCTAGCACTAGGATTAGCAATACAACGCTAAGTACATAACAACTTGATTGATTATCGTGTTCACAGTGACATTATATTTCCCTTTCACTATCAACACGGATACATAACTTATAAAAGCAAAGCGCCATTTTGTCTAACGCCAAGCGTCTATACAAATGAAATAAGCAGGGAATAAACTATTTAGACAATCAATATAAATACTGTTCACACTTACCCAAAAGTGGGGGATCACTATACACAAGCTTTAGATAATTATTTATAAAGCTAATTGTCGTGTCGTATGGTAAGGTAGGTTACGTTCACTAATAATATAATATATGAAGCAGCGCGACCTCTCTTCGTTAGCGCATCCACGGGTGTGGCGTCTCGTCTCGACGAAGGAATGCCGGCGCGGGCCGGCCGCTCGGCAGATGTCGGTAACACTCGGCAGTCGTCGGCGATGCCCGTGCGCATTTAGAGACAAGTTTGTGTCGATAAGGGTATTGATTTTTGATACTAAGTATATCGACAATAAAATAGTAAATAACGCTACAATATGTAAGACACAGTGCAGGCCTATTGTCTGTATCACACTATGGAGCTAAAGATGTTTTACTTCAGTCGTGTGGTCTACTCGTCTTTTTATTCAGGAAATTTTTATACATAATCCAAAGTGTACTTCTCGATACCTTGAATATATTAGATATACGAGAATTGCTCGTTTGAAATAATAAAATATTGTAAAATACAGGATATCTGAGATCGCGTCACCAAAAATCGCAATGCTGTTAGCGATAGTAAGAGGCGTATTCTGGTATTGAAGAACATTTCTTTTATTGTTAATAATTTAACTCTGTAGGCTTTGCTCGCCTACCTATCGTTATATTTTTAATTCTTAGTTATTGTTTCGTTGATCCGCATAAGTGCTTCGTCTTAAAACTATGGAACCAGCATAGTTCCTTAATAATATTATGTAGATGGTATTCGAGAGGTACGCGCAGACCAGCCCCCCGAGCAGCACCAGTGCACGAGCTGACGCGTGAGGCAGCCGTCGCCAGACGACGCCGCCGCCCGTTTGGATACTTTTGTGAGCATCACTCGCTCAATTCTCTCGACCCCTTATTACTAGTGATAGTATTTATTGTACTGATTATAATTTTTCCTCTTGCCTCTCAGCATGTCGTGATGTCTCGCGTCCACTTGCACTCACCAGAGCATCAACTATTGCTGAGTCGCTACCGCGGATTACCAACCGGAGACTGTACTTTCGTTGTGGTAGATAGGCTGGATGAGCTGGGCCGTCGCATCATCTTCTCGGCGTGCTGCCGCTAAGACGCGCAATCGCCACGACTGCGTGAGGTACTCTCCCGTACAACATCGGCATTTTCTTCCCTGATCTCACAAAAAACACTTTGTCACTGTAGTTGTTCCCTGTGATTCATAAATGGTATTAAGGCGAGACACAGTTACTTTACCATAACTTCCTCATCCTCAACATATTCTGTCCACTCCATCATTTGAATTAATAGCAAACGGTTTTATCACCAGATTTATAAACAATTGTAGCTTAAGACTCCAAATTACTAAACAATTGGATTAAAAAAAAAATCGCATCTGTTTAATATTTACAGCCGTTCGTGAGAGACAAGTATCTTATTATCTGGACCACACCCCACCCATTACGGTGACGTATCACATTAGTTATCCGATTGTATACGTGTCAATCTCGGGCTCCTGGAGCACAATTCGCTGAGAAGATTCGGTCTGAGTTATACTACATTCTGAATCTACAATTTTATTCACGTGTCTTATAAGCATGAAGGAAATAACCTGTGCAGAACCAATGAGATGATTTTGCATAGTAACTCAATTCACCGCTGCAGGCCGGGGCTAAAGCAGAACGCGCAGCTCTTATGGGCTACTTTACAGATCTACATCGTGGCACTAATTGGCTTGTTGGATAAAATATTCTATCAATTTTGTACGTCAGCAGGCGCGCACACGGCCAACCTGATGTAAAGCGGTTACCATAGCTTATGAACGCTTGCGATACATTATCACTCGCGGGATTTCACTCACGCAGGAATATATCAAACCTCTAGAGAGTTTTTATTTGGCGACGGTTTTGAGGTGCAGCTATATCCCCAGACCAGACCAAAACACACAGACATACATGTACACAAATATTTGTCCTGTGTTGTCGCGAGCGAAACAAAGTAACATAACAGCGCTTTTCACTACTGCGCCACCGATTTTATCATCAATCAGTGCTCGATAGTTGATACAGTTCGGAGTTCATGGCTTTGAAGGTATTACATTAGAACTCTTCTTCATATTCATTGGTGACAGCGCAGCAGATCTTCGTTAAGTCTAGAATTGCAAATACATGGTCATAGCACTCTGCGCGACTTTGTACTTCTTGTGCCTTTTATTTCAGCACGATTTATGTCAAATTTCATACTTTTCCGTGAGCGCCGTGCGCTTAAAAGGGGGTGCAAACTTTTTCTTTACGAATTAATTTATGGACACATGATTAATCTTCTTCTTTTTCGCATTAACTCGTTTCCTAGTCCATTAGGATTGGCCGGGTCCGCTACCTAAGCCTAAGGATTTGCCGATGACACTGATTTTTATATAAAATAATAAATAAATATTGTCGGAGAAATTACACAGCGCCACCTAGCCTCAAAGTAAGCGAAGCTTGTGTTATGGATGCTAGACAACTGATAAATATATGGCAAATGTCACCCTGGTTGGATGTGAAAATTGGAGTCAAGCAGGGTTGCATATTTGCATCCTGTATCTCGATAGTTGCCAGCAGAGAATAAGGTCAATGAATGCAGGATTGCATATGGGTGACCTAGTGGTGGACTGTCTGCTTTATGCAGAAGTTGCCGTATTAGCAGAAACACTATCTGAACTGCAAACACTGGTCACAAAGAGGATGTTGATGGAGAAAGGCTTACGTTTGAATACAAAGATAATGATGTTTGAAAGAATAGAAACCAGAACCAATGTAAGAATTAAGGTTGATGATGAAGTGGATGAGATTGTATATCTTGGATGCGCTTTCAGCAGAGATGGAAGGCAGGGACACTGCTGATGTGGAAAGACAAGTGTAAATAGTGTGAATGAAGCGCTGGGAAAATATATTGGCAGTAAAACTTGAGCGAGAAGGCACAGCTCGCTATATAATGCAGTTCTGGTTCCAACGCTTGCTTATGGAAGTGCTAGCTGGGTATGGCAGAGATAGAACATGAAAGTAGGATGAACGAGGGTGTAACGCCTGTAGATCGTATTCGCAATGATCATGGTAGAAACAGAGTTGGGCTGAAAGAGTGTCGGTGTTAAAATAAGAAGAGGCATGCTATTTTGGTTCGGACACGCAGAAATAATACAGGAGGAAAGAATTACAGAACAGCTACACAACGCGAATGTCGAAGGATGTAGGCGATTAAGACCGAGGAAGACCGAGACTATCATGACCAAATTGATCCTGTTTTATCAGAAGATGATCTCAGAAGCCTCAGAAAACGGCGAGCCGGCAATAGAAGAGCTAATAATGTTAAAGAAGTAAGGTTTGCAAGGACCGAGTCATGTGGTGCTTGAATTTCTCTACCTACCCCGCAAGGAATTTGACGAGAAGTTATAGATAGATAGATACGTAAAAAGACTCTCTATAGATAATATATAAGACACTCTGTTGACAAATATTTTTATACAAATATTTATACATCGGTTCGGGTAAGAAATAACCACTTAATGATAATTAAAACATGATAATGAATGTTCCTCTGAACTTAATTGCTCGATCATATCTACAACTCACTCGTGTAACTACGTGGGAATGATTCATTGCTATGTCTTGGTCCCATCATTAAATATAAATCGTTTTTATCTCGTTGTGTGAACTTACCGTAGTATTAAATTATCGAGTTGTACATTATGACTATTGTGTTTACACCGCAAGCACCTAAGAAAGCTTTAGTTTTTCCTCTGGGTTGTGGAGGTTGGGCAGTCGCCCCATGTAAACATTAATATCTTCGTCATCTTCCGTGGCGGTGGGTTCGATTCCCACACAAGACAAACATTTTTATGCATGAACATGTCTCTTTGTCTGGATATTTTAAGAGAGGTAGGGCGCATCAAAGCATCTCTTCTGGGGAAGTATCTCCATCTCACAGAAAACCGCAGCCAAATAAGAACTTCCTAGAGGGTTATTGTGTTCCTGCGGTAACTGCTTTACATCAGGAGGGCTTGATTGCCTCCCGAAATTGAATTAGAATTAGAAATAAAAATATTAATAGAATAAATGTAATAAAAATAAAAGAATATGTATGTATGTATGTATATCTTCACGCCAGGTCCCTTGCGGGGTAGGCAGAGAGAACCGAGCGCCATAAGACGCGGTCCTTACACACTTCACTCGCTTCTTTCACATTCATAGCTCTTTTCATGCACACTCGCCGGTTCCTAAGGCTCCTGACATCACCTTCTGATTAAACACGACCAATTTGGTCATGGTAGGTTAGTCTTGGTCTTCCTCGGCTCCTACATAAAAGAATAAATAGAAATAAATCGAAATATTAGCAGGTTCCTATATAATTCTGTTTTTATTTTCTAAAAACTTTAGTGTTGCTGTTCACACGATAGGTCTTTAGGAACTCACTGGTTATCCCACTCACAAAAAAACAATAACCCTCCAGGGATATATTGCTTGACTGCGGTTCCCTCTGACGTGAAGGTACTTTCCCAGGCGGGTTACATTTATGCGCCCTACATCCCCTAAAAAACACCCAGTCAAACAGACAAGTTCATCCACACAAATATTTGTCTTAGTATGGGAATCGAACGCACGAGCCTTGATGTTAAAATAGTATTACTCATCACGCCAGCACGGGACTCATCACTGCCTAATGAAATGTGGTACAGTGGCAGTACATCTCCTTTTGCAGCTCCCGAACCTGTAAAAGAACACAAAGTACCTATTATCGCAACCAGACGAATGAAGTCGGCAGAAGAAGCTTGTACTTGTATATTAAAAAAACAATAAACAAATGCATACAATGGCTTCACAATGACTTATAACTTTTAACAGCGCTTGGTCACGATATTTTTAAAAATTACTTTCTGCACTCCAATCAGATAAACATGCGCCTGATAACGACTTCAATGAATTTTGTGTGAGTATTCACACAATTATGTACACAAATACTGGCGAACATTCTCTTTTTAGGGTTCCGGCAAGCGGAAGAGTCAAATATAACTCAGACGAATGGATGGACACCGAGTTTGGTGCATCCATCCGTTGATCACAAATTGTTAGCAAAGATTTTTTATACTACTAAACAAGCGTATGGCGTGTCTGATGGCAAGCACACCATGGAGTCACTCTTGCGTTGACGACCTTGTAAAATATCTTCACGCCTTTCTTGAACGACCCCCATGTTTAGAAAAGATGATAAAAAGAAAAAATAAAATAAATATGAAGATAGTCAAACTTAGACCCGCAGGTCAAAAAGTTGCCCAAACTCAGGTCCGCGGGTCACAAATCTACCCAGGCTTTATTCAGAGTCACAAAACTTCCCACTGATTTAAAGCTGCTCAAACACAAGACCGCGATTCATACCGATGCCCAAATTTAATCCTGTGGATTGCATACATACCTGCTTGTCACAAATTATACTACTGTAAAGGCCAATGTAAACAAAACTAACTCATAACTCGTCTTGAAATGCTACAACTAGCGCAATCTAGTGGGTGTAAAGCACACCTCGTATTGCAAATTGCATAGTACTATACTATTGCCTACAGCTAGGTGTCGCTGCGACGAGTAAAACTTCATAATTTATATCAAATTACCTAAAAAATATACAATTCTAACATTCAGCTCTAAAATAATTCTTTAAACAGATTTTACATCTTGGAACTTTCTAGATTTACGATTTTTATTTATTTTTAGCGACATCTTTTTATGTTATGTCGTACACTCACCAGTCTTCAATCGTTTACATTCGAACCGTTCGCTCAAACCGGCGACATATCGTTCATTTCTTGTACGGATATAGCCAACGCTAGACAAGATTAGTGTCCCTATTTTATTAAATACTTATAGTTATCAGTAAGATCCTTAAGATCTAACAAACAATCCCAGTGCAGTGATTGTATTAAAACCCCAATATCTACATTTTGGATAAGTCAAAGTCAAAATCTTTTTATTCCGTAAAAATGGCTACATTTGTTTGGAATCGTCACAATTTTTTCCCCTACCGTGCAGTTTATGGAGGTGAGCACTGATAAAAATACTGCCAAAAAACTCAGGCATCCCTCTTTTGGTATCCAAACGAATTTACATAATTTATTAATTACATTATCAGTGATCGGATAATCGGGCGCTTATATACCTAAACTTCTTTCCTTGAAAGAATAATATGGATATTCCTTCCTGTATTAATAAGTAATCCGGGATTAATAAGTAATCATATTTTTTGTGAAAGATTTTATAATTATAATTTGCTTTTTGTACGAAAATAAATGGTGCTACACATAAAATTACAATTGTTTCAATTTCATAAGTAGTTTAGATTGCTGGGCTGTTACGAAACCAGTTTTCATAAAAACTTTTATTGTAAATTAAAAGTTTCATTAGAATCGGCTTTTTAAATCTGAAAAAAAAATACAATAAGAGTTTAACAAGGAACAGCCGTCTTGAAAGTACGAGAGGGTATGTAAGCATTATTCAATGTAAATATATCATTTTCACAACTAGTTCTAACTATATTTTGTATGCAGGTAACATTTTTAGCAATCTCAGGAATTTCAAACGACTCCGGGATCCGGGATTCTGAAAGGCATGTCCGTATTATTCTTTTGTGGGAATAAAAATGAAGTTTAGGTATATTAGCGCCCGATTATCCGATCACTGTACATTATAAATGGGTCGACTCAATCCCAGGCATTTTTATCATCAATATAGTCAGATACTTTATAATAGGCCCTGCTACACAATTTGGCTTTAATAGTAGTTTTAAATTTGTTTATTGACAATTCTCTTGCTGGGAAGTTTGTTATAGAACCGTATACATTGCCCCATAAAAGAATTACTTATTTCGTGGAGACGGCTTGCATGTAACACAAGATTATGCTTAATATCTAGTATTTATAATATGAGTATCACTCTTTTTACAAAATGAGTCTATGTTTTTATGGACATACAAAAGATTTTCATAGATATATTGCGATGCGACTGTTAAAATATTTTTTTCTTTGAATTTTTCTCTAAGGCTCTCCCGGGGACCAAGTTTGTAGATAGCTCTTATGGCTCTCTTTTGCAATAAAAAGATGGTGGTAATGTCCGCGGAGTTACCCCAAAGAAGAATTCCGTATAACATAATACTATGAAAGTAGCTGAAATAAACTATTCTAGCCGTATCAACATCAGTGAGCCGTCTAATAGTTTTCACTGCATAGGCTGCAGAACTTAGTTTTGCTGATAATTTTTCAATTTGTGGGCTTCATTGTAGTTTGGAGTCAATTGTTATACCCAAGAACACAGTTGTTTCCACAGGGTCTAGATTAGTTCCATTAACATGGACATTGGTAGTCACCTGTCTTACATTAGGTCTTGAGAACTTAATTACTTTAGTCTTTTTATCATTTAAAAGCAGATTATTAACACTAAACCAATGAATAACTTTAGAGAGAGCATAGTTAACTTCGTCATAACTACCTAACTGTCTATTAATTTTAAATGTCAAAGAGGTATCATCCGCAAACAATACAATCTCATGTTTATTCCTTACATAATAAGGTAAGTCATTTATATATACTAAAAATAAGAATGGACCTAGAATTGATCCCTGTGGGACTCCCATAAGTATTTACTTCTGCGTTTACCAGCATAAAACTAATTATTATTTCTTACAGCTTTATTGCTACATACTATGTTAATTAATTTGTTACCGCAGACGGTATATACTCATAACGAAGGTGCTTTATAATACTGTGCAGATTTAATTACAACATTCCCCATACCTGCCGAGTACCTACCTGCATATGTTATTTTTGTTACTGTTGTTACAAACCGATTCTTATTGTCGTACTAGTAGGTAATTCTTAGATTAACCGACTTGGCCGTACCAAGGAAGTTATGTGTTTCATTATTTAAATAGTAATTAAAGTATTCTTAAAAATTCTAAATGTAGTTAAGCTCTTCAAGCGACTAATTTAAATTGTTTTCAATTCTAGTATTAAAGCCTCGAATATCGGTCTATCTAATTTCTGTTTTGTACCTTCTTCCGGTTGCTGTCAATCAACTGCTCAATCAAATGCTAGCTGGCCTCTTAGACACTGAGCTTTTACCCTCCGCGGCTACCATTGGGGACTTGATGCCTTACTCACGACCCCTGATCTGTACTCTTTCTGTTTTTGAGAAACCCTTGTCGCTGTTTACCTTTTGTATCTTACATGTATGTTTACTTAATGTATTACAAGAGTTCATAGGCTACGGTAACCGCTTTACATCAGGTGGGTCGTATGCTTGTATACTTTCCGACGTAGTATGTAAAAAAACAGCGTGTACCAGTACGGGGACGACATTCGAGAACCTTTCTTCCCCAGCGGTTGTCGGTTCTACGAACTATAAGGCTGGCTCACTGCCACTACATTTCGCTTATTATTGGGGTATGACCTTACCTTACCTTAGCGTTCTATCACGGATATACAAATTTTTGTTAAATACTTAATTGAACATAGGCTACGCACAGATATACAAATATACACGGATATACAAATTTTTGATTTTATCACGCAAACCCCAAGCATAGCTCTTTCCGTAGTACGTTGAGCGACTTTGAGTTTCCCCTACAGTCCGCAGTGAAGGGCACGGGCTTGCAGCTGACGAAACTGACAAAAACTGAGTATACAGCCAAAATTGAAACTGTGTTATAAAAATGCACAAATCTAGACTAAACTCAGGTCTGCGCATTACAGAATAGTTTCAGATTAAAGATCTGCCAATCTTTTTAAGCGCACTATAAGAATACCTGTAAACTTCTAAGATGTAACAGTGTTAGCAGCGGCGGTGACAACTAACAGGTGATAATCCTTGCATTGTATGCATTCATTGCTAATATAATCTCTTTACTTCGTGTCGGCCGTACGTTTGTTTGCCTCCTGACAACTTCACCATATCACAGCTATCAAGATACGGAACACTATAAGCGATAGGTCCTACTCGCTCGTGCCCGCCGTTTTAATTTGGCTTAAAAAGTGAGAAGTTTACGGAACTTTCAGATACTTAATTATATATTTCAAGCTTTTACATAACTAAAGTTTGTGGTTAAATGAAAATAAATTAAACTAAAAATGAAATTAAAGGCTTCTACCAAAACTCATGACGGTTTAAGTAATTACAGCGGTCGGGCAACTATGATAAACACTGGTTTAAATAAATCAAAACTGATATAGTCTCTCTTGATGGGCGGATAGAAGCATCTGCGGCGTGAGACAGTCACGAGGGGACGGCGTTTGAAGCCGCGATCTGTTTCAAAACACCAATCGAAGACACGAATTCAATACCTTCTAGACCAGTCATCAGCTCAACGATACGACCTTTTGTACCGTGTCATTCATTGATCTCTATAATATTCATTTACTAAGGTGACAATCACATTAGCAGACGAGGCTCTTGCGAAAGTAGTACATTTGAAATTTTTGACACCAATGCTCGTGGGTTCGATTCCCACACCCCAGATACATTTGTACGTATTAACACGTCTGTTTGTCTACGTCTAGATGTTTTTAAGAGATATAAGGCGAAACAATGCAGCCCGTCTGCGGAAGTATCTCCACCTCACAGGAAACCGCAGCCAAATAACAATTCCCTGAAGGGTTGTAGTGCTCCGGCGACATGCACGAATGATACCTAAAGATGTTGCTGTGTCAACAGCAGAGGTGGCATCGCGCGAGTGATACCTAATGTGTTGCAAGTGTTCAAGAGGCCGTATGCATGTATGCCTTAAGATGTATAAAAAATGCAAAGTTTCGAGAACTAGGTTTTTTTTATACTAAGTCGGGAGGTATACAAGCATACGGCCCACCTGATGTAAAGCGGGTACCGTAGCCTATTAACGCTTGCGATATATTAAGTATCATTCGCGCGATGCCTCATCTGTTACACAGCAACTCCTTGGGAGCTTACTGGTTAAATAGCATGTAGATAAGAATTATCTTGTCTGGCTGTTTTTTAAGAGACGTAGGGCGCATCAAAGCTGCCCGTCTGGGGAAGTACCTTCACCTCACAGAAAATAAGAAATAACAACTCGCTAGAGAGTTGTTGTGTTCCTGCGTGTGAGCGAGGTCGCCAGTAAGCTCCTAAGGACTTGCTGTGTTAGCAGCGGAGGTGGCATCGCGCGGGTGATACTTAATGTATTACAATCGTAAGTCAGCATGCCTTACGGCCTTGTAAAAAAAAAATAACAATTTAGTAACAATGTAAGTCAATACAAACATTTCTTGCTTACATATGATATATCTATCTATCTCTTTATGCCAATTCACTTGCGGGGTAGGCAGAGAGGACTAAACTCTACATCTACTTTTCTTCTTCTTAGCCCGTTTCCTAATCCATCAGGATTGTAGGGCTCCGCTACTTAAGCCTAAGGATTTGTCCAAGATACTGATATTGACATGGAGCGACTGCCTTCTGACCACCATAAGCCGAGATAATTTCTTGGACGTGTAGATTTTTTTCGATGTTTACCTTCACCGCCGAGCAAACGATAATTACCAATATGTACGTAAATCCGAATATACGAATTTAGTGATACATGCCAGGATTTGAACCGGGTACCTGCTGATCGGTCGGTTCCTTGTCTACTGAGCTATCACAGCTCTCGCTAAGCACTACATCTACATATTCCACTTATTTATTTATTAAGCTTTTTATTAACCGACTTAATAATAAGCACATTACAACATTTCGTACAGTCTTTTCGAAGGGGGCTCTACGCGTTGGATCATTATCCCCGCGCACGCCTATCAAATGAC
The DNA here is from genome assembly GCA_947507595.1 of Pyralis farinalis. Taxonomy (NCBI): domain Eukaryota; kingdom Metazoa; phylum Arthropoda; class Insecta; order Lepidoptera; family Pyralidae; genus Pyralis; species Pyralis farinalis. The sequence continues at coordinate 2,540,523 of OX382275.1, forward strand.
CGGGATTATTACCCAGAGTAGAAAGAACATCAATAGTCATGAAACTTTGCAAGAAGTCTTGTAACTCAAGGTGTCTTCTGGCAAAGACCATCTTCAGCTTCTTTCACTACTCTCTATCTAGAGCTACCCTTCGTCGACACGGACTTGCTTCAGGTCGTCCTCCCATCTACAAATAGTGTCTACCTTATCTAGTGTTGCAGGAGAACAGGAGAAGAACTAATCATCTTCTGAGAATTTATTCTCATTCTCAATTTTCAAACCTTACTGCATCCGAGGCTTTTGCGAAGCAACTACTAAATCAAACAGCACGGCACATGTTAGCCTAAATTCCTTCTTACACTCTACGGTGGTGTGATTAGAACGCTCATCTCTTCTTCTTCTTCGCGTTACCCCGTTTCTTACTCCATTAGGATTGGCGGGGACCGCTAGCTAAGCCTAAAGATTTGGCGAAGATGCATATTTTTACATGGAGCGTCAGACCTCCACAACCAGTGGGCGTTTTTAAAGGGAAGTCTTTCTTAGGTTAGGACACAAGTCTCTTAAAACATAATTTCTTGGACGTGTGGGTTTCCTCACGATGTTTTCCTTCACCGCCGAGCAAGTGATAATTACAAATATGTGCATGAATCCGAAAACATGAATTTAGTGGTACATGCCAGGATTTGAACCAGGGACCTGTTGAACACTAGGCCGGTTCTTTATCCACTGCGCTATCACTGCTATATTAGACCACTCATACATTCAAATAACGCGAATAGCGAAACACTGAATTCAAAGAGGAGGGAACTCCCCTTGAGGCTTGCTCGAGCAAGGCGCCTGTAGCTCGAAGCTCGCATTCACAGTAATGTACTGTACGACTCGCGACGATGATGATATAGTCTCATATAAATATCATCTAAAGCCAAATTTGGTTCATGTACATAAACGAGGCATAAACGGAAATACAGTACTTACAGTCTAACGACCAGAGGCGCCTCCCTGTCTAGCCGGCACGACCTCCCCTGAACGTTTCTGTGCTAAAAAGGTACTAGTTGTAACAAATTCTTATTCAGATAAACGGGCGGTAGGTTTTCGTTTCGCTAAAAGGATATTTGAGGCTGCCTTTGCTTTAGCAATGTATTTTGTTACGTATAATTTTGATGTGAATTCGATAAACGTTCTGCGTTTGGTTCGGGGACCTTTTCGGAACATATGTACATGTAAACCTTTTCAAAGCTTCGTGGATTTCAAAAGCTATATTTATTTTTTTAACGTGTAGGAAGAAAATATAAAGATAAAAAAAAGATAAAAAATATTTATTTGCCATCAGGCCCTCGCGGGCATTTAGACACGTCTTATATTCTTTATAATGATTCATATTGTATCTTATTAATTTTTCATAGCTTTAATCTCTCTTTTTTAATCTACCAGCATTTCGAAAATGTCCTTTGGCGAAGAAGAAATGACAAAAGAAACCTCTTTTACGATAAATTTATTTGAGTGACTAGCTTCTACCCGCGGCTTCGCCCGCGTGGCCTGCATCATCCTACGACGATTTGAAGACCATGAAATACTATACCTACCGCAGTATTTGTTTGTAAACAATACTTTTGGTTTTTCCTTCAGGTGCTAGAATCACCAGGCTGCTCCGGGTGTTCCTAAAATGTGTTTCATTATTTGTTTTGAAAAGTATTTATACCTAGTTTCAAGTTGATACACTCAGGGAATACGATTTTCCATTCAAAATTTCACCCCCCTTAAGGGTTTATTTTCGAGAAATTCTTTGTCATTAAGGAACATGTGTTCCAAATTTCATGGTTTTATCTTCATTGGTTTGGGCTGTCCGTTATATGCTCATGTAACCCATTTCATCCCAATTCACCCCCTTCAGGATTGCGTTTTGATAAACCCTTAATACTATATAATAGGCATTTCATTATTTGTTTTGAAGAGTATATATACTAAGTTTCAAGTTGATACACGCAGGGAATATGATTTTTCACACAAATTTTGATACAAGTTTTCACCCCCTTAGGGGAGGAATTTCGAAATACCCTTTCTTAGTGGATACCTACACTTCACAAAGAACACACTCTCTAAATTTCTGTCTCCAGGATCAGCGGTTTAGGTTGTGCGTTGATATACCTATCAGTCTGTCAAGACTTTGAATTTTATATGTCAAGTGTAGATGTCAAGTGGTACAATTAAAGATAATATATTAATACATGTGCTGAATGATTTCCCAGATATCTTCATCAGTCAGATATTCACTGATTCTTTAATAACCCTTCTTACATAGAGTGATTTTGAGGTACCTTTTTAACATATTGTCAGGCAAGGACAAAACTGTTTCAGGTAATTTATTATAGAATCGAATACAATTAATTTACAATAAAAGATTTACTAGTTTTGGTAATACGTAAGATGCTTCTTCACGCTTCGTTTGAATAATCCCATATTGTAGGAAGAAGAGAACGCATGTGCAGGCGAGGTGTTCCACTTTTTAATGGTACGACAAAGATAGGAGTAGCCGAACTTTTTGGTACGCGAAGAAATGTTCTCAACAGTGGAACAATGACATCGCAAGCCTGCACGTGTGGTTCCATGACGGAAGGGAGAGGGTGGGATAAGAGAAAACAGTTCTTCAGAGCACTCGCCATGGTAAAGGCGGTAAAATACGCTTAGATAGCCTATGCCTCTACGGAGTTGAAGAGGTTCTAGGTTTTTGGTGACCTCTTCGTCGTCGATTATGCGGATAGCCCGTCGCTGCGACCTACCGAGAGCCTCGAGAAGATACTGTGCGGAGCCGTCCTAGAGATGCAAGCAATACTCCACGCAGACACGTACTTGAGTCTTATAAAGCAAACAAAGCTGGTCGGGCGTGAAGAACCGGCGCACTCTGTTCAGGACTCCGAGTTTTCTAGAAGCTGTTTAGTTTTTTTTTTAGTTTCACAAGGAATTATTGTTGTGTTCTATTTGTCTAAATAAAGTACTAATTACCTATAATACAAATACTTACTATCTTTCACCTTGTTACCATAGCCTTTGATTGCTTGTAATACATTAAATATCACTCGCGCGATGCCACCTCTGCTGCTTACACAGCAACTCCTTACGGGCTTATTGGTAACTAGTTTAATCGCAAAGTGATATCAGAAGCTCTAAGAACCGGCGAGCGTGTATGAATAGTCATAGCACGTATGTTGAAGAAGAAAAAGTGTCTAAGAACGGTGACATCTCGCGCGCAGTTCGCTTTGCTTACCCCACAAGGGACTTAGTGTGAAGATAAAAACTACTGAATCTTGTGTCTCATCAGTGTTTTTCAGAAGCTCCTTTCAAATTTGACGAAGGAATCCCAAGCGTTTCCAGGATACGAAGTAGACTAAACGTTGGCTCAGGACATAAGCTGTCATTGTATGCAAATTAATTTCTATTTATCTATCTATAACTTTACACTAAATGCCTTGCGGCCAACGGAGCATGCCTCTTGTTATTTTAACACCGACGCTCTCTACATTGCTTTCTGATGATATCACTCGCTATCAGAAACACACAACTCTCCAGGCAATTGTATAACCTAGCCGGATTGCTTTGATGCGCTCTAAAAACATCCAAATAAACAGAAATGCTCATGGCCACAATTTTTTATACCGTGTGGGAATCGAACCAACGAACCTTGGCGTTGAAGTAGCTATTGCCAATTCGATCACCTAGCTCGGCGAAAGATTTGTGGATATTGTTCGATATTAGGCGGTTCATTGTTGAAAAACTTACAAGTTTTATGATATTACAAAACGAAAACTGTAATCGTGTAAACAAACTGTAAATTACAAAGTGCACTGCAAATTACGCGCGTAAACAAACAGTAAATTACGTAGTTATTACAGTATAGCATGAGAGTGTATTACAGCTGTAATATATTACAGATGTTATATCTCGTTACTGTTTGGGGATGAGGCGGAATGGCTGGTTTTATTACGCGCAAGTATTGTTACATACCTATAAACACACCCACAGAAATATTTAAACATAAATACTAGATTGACGAGCTCGGTGGCTCAGTCGTGAATGACGCGCTTTGACACCAACGCTCGTGGGTTTGATTCCCACACAAGGCAAACATTTGAGTGCATGAACATGTCTATTTGTCTTGGTCTGGATGTTTTTAGAGAGGTACGGCGCATCAAACCAGCCCGTCTGGGTAAGTACCTCCAGCTCACAGAAAACCGCAGCCAAGTAACAACTCCCTAGAGGGTTGTTGCTGCGTGTGATTGAGGTCACCAGTAAGCTCCCAAGGGGTTGCTGTGTAAGCAGCAGAGTGATACTTATCTCAAATGTTAACAGGCTACGGTACCCGCTTTACATCAGGTGGGTCGTAATGCTTGTATGCCTCCCGACGTAGTATATAAAAAAAAATGGATGAATTATACGCACGCTTTTTTAAACGATTATGGTAAAGGCAAAAGGAAGGGTTTTCATTTTATCGTAGCTTCGGAGCTGCTCATCCGATGCCGATGATCGATGTATGGTTGATGGGTGTCCCTTCATTCGAAGCGGTTTAGGGCATGCTAGATATACTGCTCAACTGCGGTTTGGCCAATATCAGTGCCTTCAAGCCTCCTGAACCACTGACTTAGCTGGTCGAATAACCTATAACCTTCCTCATGGATTGTCCTATCAAATGTAAAAAGATTTTTGAAGTAAAACTTCTTTACGCACGCTTACTTGGGGAGTTACTTACGACTTGGGGAGTAAGCTGGTGAATGCGTGACGAGAGCGTTACGAAAAGTGTGATCGGGCGAGGCGAACGGAAGTTGAGAGGGAGATATAAGTCAGTGAAGATAGGAAGAGATAGTTAATGTTAATTCTTGCACTTGTACAGATTCCACTTCACAACTTTATTTATTAATTATTTTTGCTGACTGGTGCGAGCACGAGGGGGGGAGGCGAACGGAAGTTGAGAGGGAGATATAAGTCAGTGAAGATAGGAAGAGATAGTTAATGTTAATTCTTGCACTTGTACAGATTCCACTTCACAACTTTATTTATTAATTATTTTATTGATTGGTGCGAGCACGAGGGGGGGAGGCGAACGGAAGTTGAGAGGGAGATATAAGTCAGTGAAGATAGGAAGAGATAGTTAATGTTAATTCTTGCACTTGTACAGATTCCACTTCACAACTTTATTTGTTAATTATTTTTGCTGACTGGTGCGAGCACGAGGGGGGGAGGCGAACGGAAGTTGAGAGGGAGATATAAGTTAGTGACTTTTGGCAACCACTATAATAATGTGAATGCGAAAAAAATGCTTCTAAGCGCTAACGTTCAATAAAGTTGAAGAAGAACCAAGTGAAATTCCCAGTGAACGCTGTCCGTGCGTGCGTCGGTCCGTCCGTCGCGTGCGCGAAGGATATTAAATTGCCTATTGACTGTAAGTTTTACTTCAGTCGTATGGTTTGAAGCATAGTCATTTTTGTTTTAATCTGACTGGTAATTCCAGAGATTAGCGTGTACAAACAAACATTTTTTTTCTACTTAAATATTCGTACGTACAAGAATATGTTTATATGTATATACATGAAATGATTACTCGTTTAAAGAAATGCAATTATTATTATTTCGGTCGTTATCTGAAGCCGTGACCTGACATTAGGAGAGGTCAGGTTTTGCTCCTGGAATGTGAAGGTCTGACTGCAGTCGCTCCTTATCAAAATCATTCTTCTTCTTCTTAACGATGTCCCGTTTCCGAGTCTATTAGGATTGGCGGGGTCCGCTACCTAAGCCTAAGGATTTGGCGAAGATACTTATTTTTACACGAAGCGACTACCGTCAGGCCTCTAAACCCCAGAAAGAGCGGACGTTTCTTAGGTAAGGTCACACATCTTTCGAAATATGATGTCTTGGACGTGCAGCTTCCACCTCATGATGTTTTCCTTCACCGCCGAGGAAGTGATAAACAAAAAGAAGTGAGGAACAAATATGTTACATAAATCCGATAACAAGAATTTAGTGGTACATGCCGGCGTTCGAACCGTGGACCACTTGGCCAGTAGGCCGTTTCTTTATCCACTGGGCTATCACTGTTCAAATCTATATTAAAATCATTATCTTCGCCAAATCCTTAAGCTTAGGTAACTGACTAATGGATTAGGAAACGGAATAACCTTATAAAGAAGAAGATAATTTTTTTGGACTTTCTTGGCAATCCTGGTACAATGGCAAGATGCTGTCGTACTGTGTCATGTCGACGATATACGTTAAAGATGAAATTCTTTGTCATTGGGCGCTCGCGGGCACTTAGACACGTCTTACATTTATAAAATCAAATCTCGAATTTTATTAATTTCTCACACTTCTGTTTTGACGTGATAACTTATAAATCGATGAACGCCGGCTGCACGCACGAAAAAGTGTCACGTTCCGCCTGAGCCCAGCGTGCAAGCGAGAGCGCGGAACAAGCGATAGAGAGACACGATCGGCCTAAACGTTCGGCTTGTGACGCATCTATCTCTCTTCCACTCCATCGGCCGATGCATCCCAGTAGAAGAGAGACAGCGGCAGCACACAACCTACACGTGAACTGTTTTGTCAACTGTTGAATGTTTTCTTATGACGTTGTCACGTAATATTATCGTCCGTAAACCGACTTTACAGACAACCAATTTTTTTTCTATTAATTACTACCAATAAGATAACTACTACCAATAAAATAGTACCAATAAGAATAAGACCATTAGCGAAGTTTGATCACCCACGCTGTCAAGTCCTGTTTCTCATCCAACATTAGAAGTATATTTTCGATGTTTCTTTTGTAACAATCTCGCCGACAGCTCCCGTTCAATATTTGTTTATGTGTTTTGTCTGTCTGTCAGTGGGCTCATAACACGTGAACCTGTGGCGTGCGTTCATCGCAGGAAGTTTATAATAACAATCAAGTCAAATTTAACTTCTTACGTAAGTGTTACAGCGTATTATACTGTTTAGGTGTTTACATATTTAATTTAACAATTACCTACGTAAAAATAGAAAGACAAACTAAAGATTGGCAAAAAATAAAGACCCTGAATATACAGCTTCTGTGACGAGCTCGGTGGCGCAGTGGTGCTACTTTGACGCGTCATGGGTTCGAGTCCCACACAGGACAAACATTTGTGTGCATGGACATGTCCGTTTGTATTGGTCTCGGTGTTTTCAAGAGAGGTAGAGCAAAGCAGCCCGTCTGGGGAAGTACCTCCACCTCGCACAAAACTGTCTGATCCGGGAGTGGTAGGTTTTCAAGAGAGGCAGGTCGCATCAAAGGAACCCGACTGGGGAACTACCTCTAGCTCACAAAAAAACCACAGTCAAATAACAACTCCGTGGAAGAGTAAGCTTCTAAGGGGATATCGCAAGATCTCGAACTTGGGTGGAACTTTAGATAGTTCGGATGAATAAAAATGATAAAAACAGCTTGGTTAAGATTATACGGTTATTATAAAATGTTATATATATATATATAAAAACATTTTCAAGTCAAATGGTTTTATTGAAAAGAAAGATTACGATGATATAGATAATGTACTAAAATCTGAAAAATAATTAGGTAGGACCTAGGTACACACTCTTGTCAGAAAATTACACCACTACGGTATGAGGAACAAGGCTCTCGAACTTCTGTCTTCTTATCTGGGCAATAGGATACAGAAGGTCGATGTTAATGGTAAAAGATCTACGGGGTCCCCTATAGTTATGGGAGTCCCACAGGGGTCAATTCTAGGTCCATTCTTATTTTTAGTATATATAAATGACTTGCCTTATTATGTGAGATTGTATTGTTTGCGGATGATACCTCTTTGACATTCAAAATTAATAGACGGTTAGGTAATTATGACGAAGTTAACGATGCTCTCTCTAAAGTTATTCATTGGTTTAGTGTTAATAATCTGCTTTTAAATGATAAAAAGACAAAAGTAATTAAGCTCTCAACACCTAATGTAAGACAGGTGGCTACCAATGTTCATGTTAATAGAACTAATTTAGCTCCTGTGGAGACAACTGTGTTCTTGGGTATAACAATTGACTCCAGACTACAATAGGGCCCACAAATTGAAAAATTATCACGAAAACTAAGTTCTGCAGCCTATGCAGTGAAAACTATTAGACGGCTTACTGATGTTGATACAGCTAGAATAGTTTATTTCAGCTACTTTCATAGTATTATGTCATATGGAATTCTTCTTTGGACTCCGCGGACATTAACACCATCTTTTTATTGCAAAAAAGAGCCATAAGAGCTATCTACAAACTTGGTCCCCGGGAGAGCCTTAGACAAAAATTCAAAGAAATAAATATTTTAACAGGCGCATCGCAATATATCTATGAAAATCTTTTTTATGTCCATAAAAACATAGACTCATTTTGTAAAAAGAGTGATACTCATAGCATAAATACTAGATATAAGCATAATCTTGTGTTACATGCAAGCCGTCTCCACAAAATAAGTAATTCTTTTATGGGGCAATGTATACGGTTCTATAATAAACTTCCCAGCAATATAAGAGAATTGTCAATAAACAAATTTAAAATTACTATTAAAGCCAAATTGTGTAGCAGGGCATATTATAAAGTATCTGACTATATTAATGATAAAAATGCCTGGGAGTGAGTCGATCCAATTATAATGTAATTAATAAATTATGTAAATTTGTTTGGATACCAAAAGAGGGATGCCTGAGTTTTATTGCCAGTATTTTTATCAGTGCTCACCTAGTCATAAACTGCACGGTAGGGAAAAAAATAGTGACTATTCCAATCAAATGTAGCCATTTTTACGGAATAAAAAGATTTTGACTTTGACTTTGTACCAGTAATCACGCCACCCTCCTCATCAATCTAGGGCATTTTTGCGTCTGATGAATGCCCTAGATTGATGAGGAGGGTGGCATGATTACTACTAGTAGCTACCTAGGACCTATATATACATCATCATTATCTTTCTTTTCAGTAAAACCCTTTAATTTAAAAAAAATATTTACTTATTTGATTATTAAGTTTTTAGTTAATAGATTCAGGCGTTATTTTGCGAAAGTCAAATTTACATGCAATTTGATCTAACCTGTCGTGGCAGCGACGGTGGTGGTGGGGGCATGCGGATTCTGTTCCAGATGGCGGACGACCGCAGCAGCCGAGGCAGAGACTACCGGAGCAGCCATGCAGCGTCGGCATGTACCATGTACTAACAGTAGTGGGTGGGTGCGGGCCGGCGCTAGTCCGCATGAGCTAATTGGTGGCGGAAGCACACAAAGCAGGTTAGATCAAATTGCATTTTAAGTTTTTACCTTTTATTTCGATATTTAATACTTCTTCTAGTCTTAAAGCCCTTTCATTTGATACCCAATATCCATATGAAGGTTATAGAAACAAATATGAAATCCGCCATTTTGAATTTAGTTTTTTTATGATGATCTGTATTGTACTAGTCAAGCACTTTCATTTAATACCCATATCGAGCGGTTTGGAAAAAAATGTAATCCGCTTTGTGGCGGCGGCCATCTTGGATTTACGTTACTGAATATACATTTAATTGTATTGTCATCAAAACTAATGGTGTGTACAAAATTTCAGATCAATCGGTCAATGTAGGGGAGGTCAAGGAAAGGGGTAAAATTTTAATTAAGTACAGGGTCCGTCACTCGAAGTGTTACCAACTTCATGCTGCTTCTATTTTCAAAATAATAATGACAGCGCGCCCAATATTGGTGAAACGTCAGTTTGTTTCATTGTTTTAAAGTGGGCAAAAATAGCGGGAACTAAGTTGAATTTTAAAATAAATTTTCGCAATGGATATTAAACGTAGCTATGTGATCGCTTTGCACTTGGCTGGAAAATCACAACCAGCTATTGTTAGAGAGCTCCGACAACTACGTGTGAACAAAATGTTTGTGTATCGGACCATTAAGCGTTATAACGAAACTGGGAGCATTGCTAAACGACATGGAGGTGGTCATCCGAAAACCGCAACATCACGTAATATGATTCGAAAGGTGAAGGCTCGAATTCAAAGAAATCCTCGTCAGAGTGCAGGTGAATTGGCGAAAAGTCTGAAAGTATCCGACTCAAGCATTCGCCGTATACTAAAAAAAGAACTCCAACTGAAGCCCTACAAGATCCAAAAAGTACAACATCTTACTTCAACTCAGAAGATAGTCCGGCTACAAAGAGCTCGAGCACTGAAAGCCTTACACGAACGTGGCGAGCTGGAAAACATTGTTTTTTCTGATGAAATAATTTTCACCGTCCAGCAGTACGTCAACAAGCAAAATGATCGTGTTTGGCTACAGGGCAAGTCAAACGATAATTTGGATGACAGAATTGCCGTTCGTAAGCAAGCGCCTGCTTCGGTTATGGTCTGGGCCGCAGTGACCTCAAATGGTCGGTCGCCACTCGTGTTTATCGAGAAGGGCGTCAAAGTCAACCAGCAAGTGTACCAGCAAAAAGTGCTAAATGATGCTCTCATACCGTGGACACGTAAGCAATTCGGTACAAACAGCTGGACATTTCAACAAGACTCAGCACCGTCCCACAAAGCTCGCATGACACAAATTTTTTTAGAGAACCACGTTCCTCGGTTCATTTCCTCACAACAGTGGCCTCCTTACTCGCCAGACTTGAATCCAATGGACTTCTCGGTGTGGTCTATTTTGGAGGCTGCTGTGTCAACAAAAAGGTATGAAAGTGTGGACACGCTCAAGGCAGCGCTTCGTCGGGAATGGAAAAGAATACCGCAAACCCATCTTCGTGCGGCCTGCGATGCATTCGTTGGAAGACTCGAGGCCGTAATCCGTGCCAAAGGAGGTCATATCGAACAATAATGATGATTTTCATAAAATTTAATGTTTTTTTTACAATTTTCTTTCAATTTTTAATAAATCTTACTTTGAATAACTAAATAACATCATTTAAAATTGGTAACACTTCGAGTGACGGACCCTGTACTAAATTTGACCCATCAAACAGGGCAAGCTAAATAAAACCTTTTAAAAACCTTTATTCTTTAATGTATGTAACTCACTTATTAAGTCATTTATTTAACAATAATTACCCGTATTATTTTTATGATAATAGCAAAAATAATAACACTGTCAGTCAAAATAAAATGAGGAAATAAAGTCTACTTATACAGGCGATTTTGAAAATAACTTAAAAAACAAAGATTATTAAGAGTGCTGTCTGATAAACGGCATCTTATGTCTGTAGCTGTGTACCCAGCAGCTGAAAATGCCCTCCCTGGCTCAACACTGGTTGGCACCACCAAGTTGAATAAGCTGTTATAAGCTAACTGCAAAATCTACCTCTTGGTCCCCGACTCTCATATAGAACCAATGTCTTTCTTCATGAGTCAGCGCAACCATCGCCCAATCTCGTCGATTTCGAGCGAGATCTCGTTATATTATGCTACGAGATTGACCTGGAAAAATGATCGAGATTCTCACGAGATCGGGATTTCATTCGCTAGTTAGCAACAGCGGTGGCATCGCGCGAGTGACACATACTGTATTGTAAAAAGGATTTCATTGTGAACACTTACCGCTTGAACCGGATCATTCAACGTCACAACCCATTGGGTCAAATATATAAAACGCAAAGCGAGCCTTGGTTCCGTCGACAGATACTGGCTATTTATTTAATTAATATAGTTGGCTATTCAAATACCGATGCCTTAAATTTTAAACCACTATAATAATATTAGCAAACACCGTTTATTAATTTACTGAAAATTCATAAACTTAATTGCAAATTGTAATCCTTCACAGTTGACTATCGCTGAAATAGTTACGGAGCAGGCCAGACAGTGCGCCGCCATTTTGTACTTTGAGTGGTAGTGTGACAGCCAAGTTCGGAAAACAAAAGAGCCATATACCGTGTGTATATGACACGAAATATATCTAACTATTTTCAACCCCCACTTACTTAAAAACTATTAGACCTGCATATTTGTGACTGTCTAATGAGATTTGTTGTGTGTCTAATGAGAATACTTGGGCTTTGACTTTTGATAAAGCTCTGTCGAAAGAGACAACAGTGACACTGAGTGAACAACGCGTTAGCGGAAAGTCGATGAGTGATTGATGATGTATATCTTCACGCCAGGTCTTGCGGGGAGGCAGAGAGAACTGAGTTACTACGAAAAATTTGCAAAAGCAAATGAAACGCGAGCGAAGCCGCGGATAAAGCGGAATAGTTCGTCTGTCTCAACGCAGTAATCTCTGGAACTACTATTTGAAAAAAAAAAAATGCGTTTGTTAGCCCAATTCTTGGAGAAGGCTATTATTCATCATCATGATGCGACCCTCAGAAGTCGGGGAAAATCAGTGAAAGTAAGAAAAAGCGGTTCCCACGAGATATCGGGGTAAGGCGGTCTATGTCGCAGGCTATAGGCTAGGCAGCTAGGTATTTATAAAGAAGTGCCATTTTATATTATGGATAATGTTTACTCGTAAAGAAATTGAATGAAATCGGAAAACGATACTTGTGTATTGTTTATTCTGAGAAAAACACCGTTCCGGGGGAAGCTTGTACAGGGCAAATAAACAGAAGCGTTCGAAAGGCCGCCTTTATTGTACAACAAAGAGTAAACTTGTAGGTTACCGTGAATATCAGCTTTAATTTAATGTAAATAATTTCTACCTTTCCCTTCCGGACATGATTAGCAGAGCTGCGATAGCCAGCGGAGCCACATTACCCTCAAAATTGCCATTTGGGGTAGACTGATGTCATCCAGCTAGCGTTTAGACGGTAATAGTGAGAAACTCCAAAATCGACACACTAATAGCTAACATATTGTAGTTTTGTATCCTTTAATTTGAAATTTAAATGTTCGTTGGTGAGGAAGAACGGTCCAAAATCGTTCCAATTAGAAAAAAAAACATATGGGAAAACGTATGGCCGGCCACTCTGCAGTGCAGAGTCTGCACTGCACTCCCATCAACAGAAAAAGTAACAGCACTCGTCGCTAGATGTCGTACTGGGTTCCATATATTTTAAAAAAATTAAAAAATTAAAAATAAAATATTTAAATATTTTTTAAATTTAAAAAATATCAGCTCTGCCTACACAGCTTGCTGTTATTTACTAGTATAAGGTTTCTGGGGTGGAGGTGGCCTACACATGGTGCATTCTGCTAACGAACGAGATTAGAACAGATTTTTCAAGAGATAGTACCCGTTGAGGCAGCCCGTTTGGGGAAGTAACTTACGAGCTTAGTAGGGCAGTGGCCAGTAACGCTACATTGAAACCAACGCTTGTGGGTTCGATACCCACACAGCACAAACATTTGATGTTTGGTATTCTCTCACTCAAAAACAGTTGAAGCGGTGTGAATTTTTTATAGCGTAAAGGTGGCACGCGAGCTTACGGTAAGCAGTTATCGTAGCCATAAACATGTACAATACCAGAGGTGTCACTCTAATGTTACCGCCACTGTAAAAACCTCACGCCTTTCTTAAAGAACCCCATACTTTCTTTCTGGAAACGAGGTTTGCCCAAAGAGGCAGGGAGCTCATTCCATAACTTAATAGTTCTCGGTAGAAAACTTCTCTGGTACGCGACGGTTGTGGCTCCAGTTTATGAGGATGAGCTCCCGGCTGCGCGGGACGGTGCGATTATACAATGACGCTGTTGGCATCACGTAGAACAACTCCTCGGAACACAAACCATTATACAATCGGTAGAACAAACACAGGGAGGCAAATCTTCTCCTTAAACTCAAGGGTAATAATTTCTAATTGTTCCCTAATATTTAGTTTTAAACCTTTGTCTATGGTGCGTAAGATTTAATATGTCTTACTGGGGGATAAATTATGTCCTTTGTCTATAAGATGTTCTGCGAAGTGCGACCTTTCTAGACGATGCGGTTTCTGTTCCAGATGGCGGACGACCGCAGCAGTCGAGGCAGAGACTACCGGAGCAGCCATAGCAGCGTCGGCATGTTGCATACTAACGACAATCCAAGAAGCGTTTAAAAATAGATGTGGACTGCTTATTGATGTTATAAAACAGGGTCATGGTATCACTAATGATGGTAATACAGCCCGAAGAATTTTCGCTGATATAGCTACTATTACTGGAGTAGATGAAAATCTAATAAAGAGGTTCTCTGTTATTCTAGAAACGATTTCCTCTGGGCATCTTATAAATACCGATAAGTTCAAGATTTATTCAGACGAGACCATTGAATTGTACATTCAATTGTATAAATGGTATGACATGCCTTCGAGCGTTCACAAAATTTTAGTGCATGGAAAAGACATCATATTGAATTTTGGACTTATTCCTGTGGGTAAATTGTCTGAAGAATTAGCTGAATCCAGAAATAAGGATTTTAGGAGGTACAGGGTAGGGCATTTTAGGAAATTTTGCAGAAAAGCGACAAATGAGGACATATTACACAATTTCCTAGTTACATCTGATCCATACATTTCTGCAAAGAGACCAAAGAAGGCAAGAAAACATAAATTGTTTTCCATAGAAGCTTCAGATTTGAACGTTTTTCCCAATTACGAAATTGAGGAAGTCGATAAAGAGAATGTCGCTTTTGTTGACGTTGCTGCAATGAGCGATAGAGAAACTATCGACGACAAAATCGATGCAGATACTTTAAATTAGATTGAATTTTATCCTGTACAATTTCACTTTCTTTCAACTACGAAATCGTTAGTAATTAGTAACTTCGTATTCCGCGCAACAACTAGGAATGTCTCTGGGTGAGTAGATGAATGCATGGGCTCTCGCTCTCGCGTAAGAGCGAAATGGCATGCATTCATGTACTCATCCAGAGACATTCCTAGTTGTTGCGCGGAATACTCACAGTGGATTAGGCCTACTGGGGATACCACTTTAAAATAATGCGCATCTGGTTCTTAACCTCTTGGGTGGTGTGGAATAAAGAACAAATGTTTTGAAGGCGTACAAAAAGGGTAACAAGTTCTAAAACACCTAACAATGGGTACATTTTATTATACTGATTAATTAAAACTTCCTTTTACTTTAACTTTAAAAATATTGAGTTTATCGAAAATGCTTATAGAACATTAAATGTTAAGAAAAAGTAGTAGAATACGAATCTGTGCTTATTATTTGCTAATTCCCAAAAACTAAATTTCAGTCCACTGTGCGTCGGTCCCGGCTGTTGTCGATGGATAACAGTCGTTAAGCTAAGTCAGTGGCCCTCGGGTGGCTTCAAAACACTGGTCTCCGCCAATCCGCATTTGAGCAGCATGGTGGAGTATGCTCTAAACCGCTTCGGTTGAAGGCAGACCCGTATACCTGCAGTGGGACGAGTAAGCGTTGATGTGATGCAACTACGAAGGAATATTAATAATGATAAACTTACATAGGTATATCTATACATACCAACACAAATGAAGTAGACATAATGTATATATAAGGTAATTGGTGTAATATCGTGTGTGTCGCAGAGAAAGGGCTACACCTAAGTGAATTACTTGCGTTAAGTCACTGGTTTTCAGCAATCATAGGTTACGACGAACTAGCGACGCTATTTTGACTCCACTTGACTACGCATGAAGGCAGCCCGCGCGCACAAAAGTATTGTATTGTCTCTCTCTCAGCGATCGCAGCGATTTGACTGAGGATATTTTAACCCCCCGACCCGTAGTGGTGCATTGAATCAGTTTTAGAGGACATGACCTGCTCGAAACAACACGCCATTGTCTCTCAAGAAATCTCTGGAGCAAGCAGTGCCTAAATTTCCCATGAAAACATTGCGTAAATCTATAGATTCGTGGTTAGACAGATTAAAGGCATGTATCAAAGCCTAAGGTGGTAATTTGGAATAGTATCATTTTTAGGGTTCCGTACCCAAAGGGTAAAACGGAACCCTATTACTGAGGCTCCGCTGTCCGTCCGTCCGTCCGTCCGTCTGTCACCAGGCTGTATCTCATGAACCGTGATAGTTAGACAGTTGAAATTTTCACAGATGATGTATTTCTGTTGCCGCTATAACAACAAATACTAAAAAATAGAATAAAATAAATATTTAAGGGGGCTCCCATACAACAAACGTGATTTTTTTGCCGTTTTTATCGATAATGGTACGGAACCCTTCGTGTGCGAGTCCGACTCACACTTGGCCGATTTTTTATATTTTTCACTGAGACTTCCATAAATATATACAAATAAGTTTTATTAACAGAATTTATGGCCGGACTTCGCAGCTTCCCACCATGACAGGAAATTTAAATACGTACTTAGATCAAAACATAAAAAGAGCATTCATGTAGTACAGACAAGTGACCTTTGTCATTTTAACTAAATTACACTAGAGTCAACGACATTGGAGGGTGAATGGGGTGGAATGGGGAGAACAGGAAATTTTTAAAACATCCACTAGATCTTTTTCACACACCGTAATACCACTCAGGGGACAAAAGCTCACGCCCACAAAGGATTTTAAGCCCTCCGTGTGCTTTGTGTTTCTGCCTGAGTACATGTAGTCTTTGAGGAAAATTTTATTTTGCAGTTACTGAAAAAATGTGTGAGATAAATTTTGTAAACCGAACGTCATTTGTTATACTTTGAGAACGTTAGTGGTAAACAAACATTAACTCCGAGAAAACTGATTTCGTGTTTTCCGATTTAACTTCTGTGAAATGCAACCACGTCGTCAGCTTTCATGTGCCCGACGTTTCTTTCGAGTCTCGTTTGTTAATTAGCAAGGCGCATCACATGTAGGTTAGATTGAGTTCGGCTTTAAAGCCGAGAGTGAGGCACGAGCGAGTGAGCGAACTTTGCATACAAATCCGGCACCATTGCTTGTCTACAGACGAATTCGTAGTAATTAACCAATTAAAAAAGGAAAAGGTTCTCAATTCGACAGATTTTTTGAAGTGAAAACGTCTTCAGCATCCTTGTGGTTTGAAACTCGAAACGAAAAAGCGTCAGTAAAAAGAGACAACCTAATACATCTATAGGATTTAACGTGCGAGAGAATGAGATAGAAGGCATTATACAGTGTTTATTACAGGGTCCGAGCGTTTTGCGTGTACGTGTGTGCGCGCGCCTGAGAATTACGAAGCTTCAATTATCCTACTACTGAAATTCTACATTCATCTCATTCAATCAATTCATCAGTCAGAAGTCAATTCCAAAACTTCCTACTCCTACAAATTTCTTCTGATTAAATTCGTTGTGAGTTCCAAGGCAGCTGTAGTTTAACCCCCGGGACGGCAATGGACTTAACTGTTCATTGCCTTTTTTGTGGTCGCCGCTGTTAATTCTGGCTACACAGGAGACACAGTGGTGGGTATGAGTGGTGGGCCTGTCCCGAGAAAAAAAATTTATCTTGAAGTTCACATTTTTGAAGGTTTCACTTCTATCGCCTGTGAACACACATATATATTTATTGTATGTATGTATAGCGATATCTTTGCCAATTTTGAACTAATTTTACACATTTTCAGAAACTATGGATAACTATGGGATGACAGGATCCCTAGAAACTCTACAGACAACAGATATAGAATGCCAAACTGGACGATTGTAGGAGCCGAGGAGGGCCAAGACTTACCTACTATGACGAAATGGATCGTGATCTATCAGAAGGTGAAGTCAGGAGCTTTAGAAACCGGCGAGCATACATGAGAAGAGCAATGAATATTAAAGAAGCGAGTGAGGTATGTAAGATCGAGTCACGTGGTGCTCGGTTCTCTCTGCCCCGCAACCTACCGCAAGCGATTTGGCGTGAAGTTATAGATAGATAGATTGAATGGAAAACCCAAATTCTCCTGTGTTTATTAACCTGACTTTTCACCTGGTTGTGAACCGATTTTCATGATTCCTTTTTAATGAAGACGAAGATCAAATGATAAACAAAAAACTATTGAAATAAAAAAGTGGGACCAAGTTTATTGAAGTCGAGGCCTATTTATATTGGGTTAATATAATTCGTGGAACCAAATTATATTAACCGAATATAAATAGGCTTTTTTTATTTTTATTATATATGTCGGGAAGTACTGTCTCAGACGTTATCCTACTACTCAAGCTAGCCGAGATCTACGAGTATATGGAGGGTGCAATAATTGAACACTGTTTAAGTATAAAAACTAAAAAGACTTTGATGTCATTACACCAATCAAATATTATTACGATATCAAATTTTATAACATGATCATATTAATCAAAGTCGAATTTAATAACCAAATAGATAATTTTTGAGGTAAACGATACGTCAGAGTAGTGATTCCGCCGCCCCAAATGTTTGGCATCTACGAGGTTTCAAATACAAGATAGACAATAAAGGCAAACTTTAGAAACAAGACCAAGTGAAAAGGTTGGGAAATCAGAATGGGATTTCTACATCCTGTTGCACAAAAAGTGATCGAACTGTACAGCTTTTTCCACCTCTGTGAGTGTTGCTTTTAAGTTTATCTATCTATAACTTCACGCCAAATCCCTTGCGGGGTAGGCAGAGAGAACCGAGCGCCACGCGACTCGATCCTTACATATCTCACTCGCTTCTTTAACAGTCATTGCTCTTCTCATGCACGTTCGCCGGTTTCTAGGGCTCCTGACATCACCTTCTGATAGAACACGACCAATTTGGTCATGGTAGGTAAGTCTTGGCCTTCCCCGGCTCCTACATCCTTCCACTTTTGCATTGTATATCTGCTTCGTCATTCTTTCATCTTGCATTCTTTCTACATGTCCGAACCATCGGAGCATGCCTCTTCTTATTTTAACACCGACGCTCTCTTTCAGACCAACTCTGTTTCTAACATCATCATTGCGAATACGGTCTACAAGCTTTACGCCACAAATTTTGCGTAGCGCTCGCATTTCGACCGCGTTTATTCCACTTTCATGCTCTTTCTGCCATACCCAGCTCTCGCTTCCATAAGTTAGCGTTGGGACCAACACTGCATTGTGTATAGCGAGTTGTGACTTCTGGCTCAGGATTTTACTGCCGAGAAGTTTTCCCAACGCTCCATTCACACTATTCCCAGCATTCACTCGTCTTTCCACATCTGCGGTGTACCTTCCATCCCTGCTGAAAGCGCATCCAAGATATACAAACTCATCCACTTGCTCCAACACTTCATCATCAATCGTAATCCTTACATTAGTTCTGGATTCTTCTCTTTCAAATACCATTATATTTGTTTTCTTCGCATTCAGTAGTAAGCCTTTATCCATACATTCGTCTTTCATCGTTGTGACCAGTGTTTGCAGTTCAGATGGTGTATCTGCTAATAGCACGGCATCGTCTGCATACAGCAGACAGTTCGCCACTAGATCACCCATGCGCAATCCCACATTCGTTGACCTTATTCTCTGCAGACAACTATCGAGGTACAGGATAAACAACCTAGCAGATAGCATGCAACCCTGTTTGACATCAATTCTGACATTAAACCAAGGTGATATGCCACCATCTATCCGCACACATGTTGAGCAATCCTTGTAAGTGGACTGCACAGCACGGAGCAGTGAACCGTCAATCCCATATCTCGGCAATATGTCCCACAGTTCCTTTCGCACAACCCTATCAAAGGCTTTCTCAAGATCCACAAAACCGCAGAAAACCTTTTGGTCTATGGCCAGATGCTTCTCTACGATATTGCGGAGCGAGAAAACTTGATCCGTACATCTCCTTCCATTTCGGAAACCTCCTTGTGCATCCCACAGCATTTCATCGGATTTCACCCTTATTCTCCTTTCAATCACCTTTCCATATACTTTTGCTGCTAAGCTGATTAAACTGATGGCCCTATAGCTGGCGCAGTCCATACGTGACCCCTTGCCTTTATACAAGGGCACGATGACTGCGCGTCTCCAGTCCTTTGGGACCCTTCCAGTTCTCCAGCATAGATTGCATAAGTACCAGAAGGCGTCCCGGACGTAAGTGCCACCTAATTTGATCATCTTAGCTGTGATCAGATCAATTCCCGCTGATTTTCCATTTTTCAAGCTTCGTATCGACCAATTTGTACACACTGTACGTGTGTGTTACATGCTCTACCCGTACGGGTAAAACACACACGTACAGTGTGTTAGCCACATACACAGCCTTACCTACCGATTGCCTTCCCGCCTTCGATGCTAGCCGCGGAGAGTAAAATCTAAGCATCTCAGAAGCCAGCTAACAATTGAAGCGAGGCAATCGAGAGAAAGAAAAAGGCAGAAAGGTAGGTAGACAGATAGACAGCATAAAATAACACAGAATAATATAGAATAACAGGGGTTAAAGTATGAAATTGCCATTTTATAGTAATAGATATTTTGAATTGACATTAAACCTTCATGGTGTGAGATTTGCGAGTGAAACTTTTTGATACCTATGAGGTTCTTCTTTTAAAAAATGTGCAATATTTGATTTTCGATTTTCAATTATTTTTTTTATTCAGCTTAGACGGGAAAGATGTATACTTCGAAAATCCGACTAAGTTCCGACGCGGAATTAACGCGGCAGAAATGGCTCGCAATATCAATGCTGCGTTTGGAGAGGAAACTGCTAATCAACGCACCGTGCGTTTTTGGTTTAAATGATTTCGTAATGGAAACTTCGACTTGAAGAACGAACCACGTGGAAGACCGCCCACACAGGTGAACGCTGAATTGAAGGAGATGGTGGAAGCCGATACAAGTCAAACTACCCAGGAATTAGCTGCATAGTTTAACGTTACCTTAACTACAATACTGACTCATTTGCATCAAATCAATAAGATAAAAGCATATGAAAAATAGGTGCCTCATGATTTGACTGATCTGCAGAAAGAAACGCGAGATGAAACTTGCGTTGCCTTGTTGAATCGGTACGTGTATGTCGGTCGTGTGTATCGTACGTAAGGTAAGTGGATGCGCAAAGAGCTGGTGGGATGCGGAGGTTGAATCCTCCGTAGCAAGAAAGAAAAGCGTGGCTGGATTGTGTATCATCTTATCCCGTAAATGAAAATATAGAGAAGAAGAAAGAAATGCACCGTCTATGTAAGAATTAAACCAAGGCTTAACTGAAACGGAAGCGTGAAAGACAAATTATGAATAAGGAAGAGAGCCTGATGAAAAACTTCGAAATAAACACCAAACTCTTTTGAAGAGAGGTAAAGAAGTTTCGGAGTGGTTCGTCGGCGTCCAGAATGGATATGATAAAGTGTAAAGCTGGTGTCATTCTTGCTAAAACTCATGAAGTGTTAGAACGGTGGAGTGAATATTTTGAAGAAATGTTTGAGTATGCCTCGGACGCTGACACTAAGAGTGAGTTTGATACTTACTCCATGGTGACGGCGTTCAACGAAAATATAACTATGGATGACATCAAATGGTCGATACGACGCTTGAAAAATGGAAAGTCAGCGGGAATTGATATGATCATAGCTGAGATGATCTAACTACTACCTAGTTACGTCTAGGACGCCTTCTGGTACTTAAGCAATCTGTGCTGGAGAACCGGGAAGGGTTCCAATGGACTGGAGACGCGCAGTTGCCCTTGTATAAAGGCAATGGGTCACAGTTGAACTGCGCTAGCTACTACTACTACTACTAGAAAGGAGAATGAGGGTGAAATCCGATGGAATGCTGTGGGGGGCACAGGGAGGATTCCGAAATGGAAGGGGATGTTTGGATCAAGTTTTCTCACTCTGCAGCATCGTGAAAATGCATTTGGCCATAGACCAGAAGATTTTCTGCTGTTTTGTGGATCTGAGGAAGCATTAGACATGGTTGCGCGAAAGAAACTGTGGTACATATTGTCAGGACATGGGATTGACGGTTCACTGCTCCTTGCTGTGCAGTCCACTTACAAGGATTGCTCAGCATGTATGCGGATAGATGGTAGCATATCACCCTAGTTTGATGTTAATATTGGTGTCAAACTGGGTTGCATGCTATTTGTTAGGTTGTTTATTCTGTGTCTCGATAGTTGTCTGCAGAGAATAAGGTCATCGAATGTAGGATTCCGCATGGGTGACCTATTGGTGAACTGTGTTCTGTATGCAAATGATGCCGTGGTATTAGCAGAAACACCAAATTAACTGCAAACAATGGTCACAATGATGAAAGACGATTGTATGGAGAAAGGCTTACTATTGAATGCGACGAAAACAAAGGTAATGGTATTTGAAAGAGAAGAAACCAGAACCAATGTAAGGATTATGTTTAATAGTGAAGTGGATGAGATTGTATATGTTGGATGTGCTTACAGCAGGGATGGGAGGTACGCCACTGATGTAGAAATACGAGGAAATGCTGGAATAGTGTGAACGGAGCGTTGGGAAAACTTCTTGGCAGTAAAATCTGAAATCTGAGCCAGATGGCACAACTCGCTATACACAATGCATTGCTGGTCCCAACGCTTACTTATGGAAACGACAGCTGGGTATGGCAGAGAGAGCACTGTTGACATCTTGTAGACCGTATTCGTCATGATGATGTTAGAAACAGAGTTGGTCTGAAAGAGAGCGTCAGTGTTAAAATAAGAGGCATGCTCCATTAGTTCGGAGATGCAGAAAGAAAGCAGGTTAAAAGATTGACGAAGTAGATATTTGTATAAAAAGCTAAAGAGGAAGGATGTATGGTCGAGTTCTGTCTGAAGGTGATCTGAGGAGCCCTAGACCTAGACCGGCGAGCATGCATGAGAAGAGCAATGAATGTTAAAGAAGCGAGTGAGATGTGTAAGGACTGAGTCACGTGGCGCTCGGTTTTCTCTGCCTACCCCGCAAGGGATTTGGCGTGAAGTTATGCATGGATGGATCATTTAAACATTTTACGTACTATTTCGTACAATCAGGAGTTCAAAAGCCACAAGCTTAAATAATCTCCTTTGACGCAAGACGGCATGACAGACACCGTCATGCCAACTTCCGTCACGGCATACGGTTCGACTTTACTGACAAGGCGCGCCAATAGATGTTTTACACAAAAAAAAATGTGGATTGACATGCAAAATAAAACCGTGTCTCGGGGCGGCGCGGCGTCATAAATTTGATTATTTCCCCGGAGTGACTTGACACTTCTCGGGAATGTTTGTCGCGTATATTAAAAGTTTTATTGGCATCGGATTTTTATGAATACAGAAATGATGGAAAGGTATTTTGCGAAATGAGAGATGACATTCGATTTATTTGTGTAAGCGATACGTAAAAAAAGTAATTACAAAAATTACGAGTATAACGCGCCTACTGAAAATTCGCGTCCCAAAAAGTAGAGACCAGAAAATATTCTCATTTGGAATTGTTATGTACACACAGCGACATAACATAACGTATGTTAGACAATTTCAGCACCATTTTTACTCTCGTTCCGTAATAAGAACGGTAGGAAAGTCGAATTTTTTTTTCTATATTGGCTCAGCATAGTGTCTCCGCTTCGCCTGATGGTAAGCGATAAGAGGAGCCCAAATTACAGCGGCAACTGGCAAAGGACTACAGTGTCCAGTCAGTTGACGCTACCTTGCTGGCCCGCAAACAGTCTAGCTTGTCTAGAATTTGTCTAGAATAGTGTCGCTTGAGGTTTCGCTGTGCATTTTTTTATATACAACGTCGGAGGTATACAAGCATAAGGGCCAGCTGATGGAAACCGGTTACCGTAGCCTATGAACGCTTGCTATACATTAAGTAACACTCGCTCGATGTCACCTCTGCGCCTAATACAGCAACTCCTTAGGAGTGTACTCGTGACCTCAATCACACGCAGGAACACAACATCATCTAGGGAGTTGTTATTTGGCTGCGGTTTTTATGAGGTGGAGGTACTTCCCCAGACGAGCTGTTTTAATACCATCCGCTTAAAGTTATACCCATAAGTACAGCAGTTACACTTTTTAAGTGACTAACTTTGATGCTATTAAGCTTTGAATACAATCAGCGAGAAATTATACTCATCTCGCTGCTAGAATACAGATTCCGTTCTACAGAAGAGTATTTCGACACGTTGCTTAAATACGAATTGCCAGGATTTTCAAGCCACCCGAAAGTCACTGACTTTGCTTAACAACTGGCTTAAAGTTCAGTTTAACATGCCCTTCAATTCGAAATTACTAAACCCATCTACAGACAGGTTGTGATCAAAGCTGAGTAACTTACGTGTACGATCAGAGCTCTTTCTTCTTAAAAAATAACTTGTCTATACCTTTCATATACTATATATATAATACTAGCTTTTGCCCGCGGCTTCGCTCGCGTAGATTTTGGAATTTTGACAGTTTTACTTATTTTTATTTTACTCCTTATTTTTTGGTACAGTCAGTCAGTCATTATATAGTTACTAAAAGTACCAAATATCCTTATTTGTGTAGTAATGAAGATATGTCACGATCTGTTCGGTTTTCATCAACTATTTGATATTGACTGAATACACTCCAAGCACCTCTTTATTAAATACACAACATTGCCTATTTTAAAAACATAACTATACAAAGTCACTAACTTGAAAAGATATATCTACTCCATACAAAGTGTCAACCCCCTTTTCCGCCACCTAAGGGTTTGAAAAACGCTGAAATTACTTTTTTGACGTCTTGGTTGAGAATATATTTACAAAGTCTAAAGTAGCTCACTTTAAAAAAATGATTTTTTAACAGTTCTACTTTTAATTCAAGAAATACTTTTAACCCCCATTACGTACTTTAAGGGGCTGAAATTTTTGGAAACGCAGAAAACATTTTTTTAAATTCTAATAGAGAGTATCTCTACTAAGTTTCAATTTACTAACTTCAAAAAATATTTCTGTTCCATACAAAGCGTTAACCCGCTTTTCAGTCCCCTAAGGATGGAATTTTGAAAAACGCTGAAATTACTTTTTTGACGTCTTGATTGAAAGTATAGTTACGAAGTCTAAAGTAGCTCACGTTAAAAATAATCAATTTCTTAACAGTTCAATTTTTAATTGAAGAAATACTTTTTATCCCCGTTACACTAAATTAAGGGGTGGAATTTTTGAAAACGTTGAAATCACTTTTCTGGATTCTAATAGAGAGTGTCTGTACAAAGTTCCAAATCACTAACTTCAAAATATATGTTTACTCCATGCAAAGTGACAACACCCTTTTCAGCCCCCTAAGGGTTTGAAAAACGCTGAAATTACTTTTTTCATGTCTTGATTGAGAGTATTTACAATGTGTAAAGAAGCCCACTTAAAAATATCAGTTACGTAATAGTTTAACTTTTAATTCAAGAAATACTTTTGATCCCCGTTACACCCTTTAAGGGGTGGAATATTTGAAAACTCTGAAATTACTTTTTTGGATTCTAATAGAGAGTATCTGTACAAAGTTTCAACAAAGTTTTTGTCACTAACTTGAAAAAATATTTGTGCTCCATATGGGGTTGGATTGGGAGTTGAATTTCAAAAAATCCTTTCTTATCTCCCGTGAGCATTACAAAACTAATCTCTATGCAAAATTTGAGCTTCCGATGTTCAAGGTTTTGGCCTCGGCGTTGAAGAGTCAGTGAATTAATCAGGAACTCCATTTTTATTACACCGAATCACCCATCATTGCAGGACGAAAGAATGACGAAACAGTTATACAATGCAAAAGTGGAAGGATGTAGGAGCCGAGGAAGACCAAGACTAACCTACCATGACCAAATAGGTAGTGTTTTTTCAGAAAGTGATGTCAGGAGCCTTAGGAACCGGCGAGCGTGCATGAAAAGAGCTATGAATGTTAGAGAAGCGAGTGAAGTATGTAAGGACCGCGTCTTACGGCGCTCGGTTCTCTTTACCTACCTCGCAAGGGACCTGGTGTAAAAATATACGAATCACCCATCATATTTATTTTAGATATTGCACGGTATTACTTTATTATTGTGTTACTGCAGAGAGCCACGCTTATTTCGTATATATATAGTTTTAAAAGTCTTCTTCTTCTTAGCGTTATTCCGTTTCCTAAGCCGCAGATTGGCGGGGTCCGCTACATAAGCCTAAGGATTTGACAATGATATTGTTTTTGCCATGGAGCGAGTGCCAGATTCAGATTTTCCAGAGGGAAACCAGTCCTTACTTGGGTTAGGTCACACGTCTTTCGAAATATAATTCCTTGGACGTGAGGGTTACCTCACGATGTTTTCCTTCACCGCCGAGCGAGTGATAATTATTAATGTACACTTAAAGCCGTGTAGCTCTAAAGTTACTGTCTTTTATACGGTTGTTAACTTAACTAAATACAATTTTAAAGGAGGCACACAGGATTATAGCCTACCTGATGTAAAGCGGTTGCCGTAGCCTATGAACGCTTGCAACATATTAAGTATCACTCGCGCGTTGCCACCTCTGCTGTTAACAACTCCTTAGGATCTGGGGTTAGTACTGGTGACCTCACTCACACGCAGGAACACAACAACCCCTCTAGGGAGATGTTATTTAGCCGCAGTTCTGCCAGTCCAACACTTGGACTGCAATTCTGGACCCAAACCGCACAGACGCGCGGATTAGGGCGTCCCCCGGAGGCGACGCGCACCGATCCGCCCCCGTCGGTGCGAAATCTAGGGCATGCGGCGGTGGGGGCCGCCACCCACCACGCAACGCCCATCCCGGCGGGTCGAGGGGAGCTGAGTGTCGTATAGGCACATGGAATGTGAGAGGTGGTCTAAAAGATAAGATGAATGAGTTGATAGATATAATGAACGTGAGATGCCTAGATGCTTTGTGTGTGTCAGAGACCAAGCGAAAGGGAAGCGACACCGAAGATCTGCCCGGTGGCATGATGGCCCTGTGGTCCGGGGTGGACCAGGACGTTCATGCCAGCGCTGGCGTAGGTGTCGTGCTTTCATCTCGCTTGGCCGCGGGTGTGAAAGATTACGATTTAGTAGGTCCAAGACTTCTCTGGGTTAAGATAAAACTGGGGATTACGCGAGTGTTTTTAGTTGCAGCATATGCTCCTGTGAGCTCTGCTGATCCCCAGGAGCTCGAGAAGTTTTGGGAGACTGTAAGGGGTATTCTGGATTTGGCCGAAGCGAATGAACGGATAATTATGTGTGGTGATCTGAATGGATGGGTTGGGACCAAGCGAAGCAGTTATGAGGCTGTGCTTGGTCCATACGGAGATAAGAGAGTGAACGATGCTGGTAAGTTACTTTTAGACGTATGTATGGAACGAAACCTCCTTGTGTCGAACACGCTCTTCCATCACAAGGATATTCACACTTACACATGGAGACGGAATGAACAGAAAAGTGTGATTGATTTGATTTTGATAGATGGACGTCTCCGAAAGTCGTTAATGGATACAAGAGCCTTCAGAGGTCCCACTCTTGAAACGGACCACTATCTGGTGATAAGCCGATTTGTGGGGCTTTTCAAGAAGTGGAGGCACTGGCGAGTGCGTATTCCTTTCGGAGACCATGAAAGAATAAGAAGTGAAAAATTGGAAGATGAAAGTGTGAGGAGTACGTATGTACGTCTAGTCAGTGAAAGACTTGCGAACGCGAGTCTTTCCGACTCAGATGTAGACGAATGTTGGAAAGTTCTGAAAGAAAGTATGGTGGACAGTGCGAAAGAAGCATGTGGATGCGCAAAGAGACGTAGAACACTAAGAGGAGATGCCTGGTGGGATGCGGAGGTTCAATCCTCCGTGGAAAAAAAGAGGAAAGCGTGGCTGGATTACGTATCATCTTTGCACCAGAGTGATGGTATGAAAGAAATGAAGAAAGAAATATACCGTCGATGCAAGAATGACTCCAAAGCTTTAGTGAAAGAGAAGCGTGAAAGACTACATATGATTGAGGAAGAGAAGCTGACGAAGAACTTTGAGGCAAATACCAAACTCTTCTGGAGAGAGGTAAAGAAGTCTCGAAGTGGTTCGTCAGCATCCAGAATGGACAAGATAAGATGTAAAGCTGGTGGCATTCTTGCTAACACTCAGGAAGTGTTAGAACGGTGGAGTGAATATTTTAGAGAAATGTATGATTATGTCCATGACGCTGGCATTGTGAATGAGTCTGTGATAGACTCGGCAGTGCCAGCGTACCATGAAGACATTACTATGGATGAGATTGAATGGTCGATACGAAGTTTGAAAGATGGAAAGTCAGCGGGAATCGATATGGTAACAGCTGAGATGATCAAGCTAGGTGGTACCTGCGTTAGGGACGCCTTCTGGTTTTTGAGCAAATTATGCTGGAGAACCGGAGGGGTCCCGAGCGATTGGAGACGCGCAGTCATCGTGCCCTTGTATAAAGGCAAGGGCTCACGTATGGACTGCGCCAACTATAGGGCCATCAGTTTGATCAGCTTAGCAGCTAAAGTGTATGGAAAAATCATTGAAAGGAGAATGAGGGTGAAATCCGATGGAATGCTTTGGGAAGCACAGGGTGGATTTCGAAGCGGCAGAGGATGTACGGATCAAGTTTTTTCACTCCGCAACATCGTAGAGAAGCATCTGGCTTTGGATCAGAAGGTTTTCTGCGGTTTTGTGGACTTTGAGAAAGCATTTGATAGAGTCGTGCGAAAGAATCTCTGGAACATTTTGCCCGGATATGGGGTTGACGGTGACCTACTCCGTGCTGTGCAATCCACTTATGAGGATTGTACAGCATGTGTGCGGGTGGACGGCAGCTTGTCGCCCTGGTTTGATGTCAATATTGGTGTCAGACAGGGATGCGTGCTGTCGGCTCGGCTGTTCATCCTGTATCTGGACAGTTGTCTTCAGAGAATAAGAAATATGAATGTGGGAATGCGAATGGGTGACTCAGTGGTCAACTGCCTGCTTTATGCAGACGATGCGGCATTAATAGCAGAATCACCATCCGAACTGCAAACACTAGTTACAACAATGAAAGATGATTGTATGAAGAAAGGCTTACAATTGAATGCGAAGAAAACCAAGATAATGGTATTTGAAAGAGAGACAACCAGAACAAACGCTAGGATTATGGTTGATGATGTAGTGTTGGAGCAAGTGAATGAGATTGTATATCTTGGAAGTGCTTTTAGCAGCAATGGAAGGTACACCGCTGATGTGGAGAGACGAGTGAGTGCCGGGAATAGGGTGAATGGAGCGTTGGGTAAACTTCTAGGCAGCCGAAATCTAAGCCAGAAGGCACAGCTCGCTGTACACAACGCGGTGCTAATTCCAACGCTAACTTATGGAAGTGAGAGCTGGGTATGGCAGAGAGAGCATGAAAGTAGAATAAATGCGGTCGAGATGCGAGCATTGCGCAAAATTTGTGGCATAACGCTTGCTGACCGCGTTCGTAATGAAGACGTGAGAGAAAGAGTTGGTCTAAAAGAGAGTGTCGGTGTTAAGATAAGAAAGGGCATGCTCCGTTGGTTCGGACATGTAGAAAGAATGCGGGACGAAAGAATGACGAAACAGATATACAATGCAAAAGTGGAAGGATGTAGGAGCCGAGGAAGGCCGAGACTAACCTACCATGACCAAATTGGTCGTGTTTTATCAGAAGGTGATGTCAGAAGCCCCAGGAACCGGCGAGCGTGCATGAAAAGAGCTATGAATGTCGCAGAAGCGAGTGAAGTATGCAAGGACCGTGTCTTATGGCGCTCGGTTCTCTCTGCCTACCCCGCAAGGGACTTGGCGTGAAGATATACATACAGTTTTCTGTGAGGTGGAGGTACTTCCCCAGGTGGGCTAGTTTGATGCGACCAAGATTATCAGCCATGTCCATGCACATAAATATTTGTTCTGTGTGGGAATCGAACCCACGAGCGTTGATGTCAAAGTCGCGTCATTCACTGAACACTCGACTGAGCCACCGAGACCACAAAAATTTCATCATCATCATCATTTCTATGATACGTATATATATATATATGTGTGTGTATATATATATATACACACATCAAAAGTGTCTAGGGATCAACATATATTTTTGCAATAACTTTTCTCCTGATTGATATTAATTAAAATTTTCTTTAAGGATTCATCAAATAAAGTGTTTTCGTTTGTCTACAGTAACGATAAACCAAGTCACCTTTGCATTAATAAAGAAATTTGCCATTTTCATAATAAAGGGATTTTTGACATTTGAACCATACATTAAAGTTCGAAAAAAAGACTGAAATAACAGTTTTCTTTAAAATTTTATTGGGTAACTTAAACAATTAATAATCCGTGTTTCTACCGCGAACACTAACAACACATGAACATCGGTTTGGCATACTCAAAATGAGTTCATCCAAATCACGCTGTGGAATGGCCGCCCATGTTCGTTGCAACAACAAAAAAAAGTCTTCTTGCGACTGGATACCCTCCATATTTGGCAGAGCTCTTCTCTGTAGCATATCCCATGCATGCTCAATCGGGTTCAAGTCTGGCGACTGAGCAGGCCAGGGCATGACATTGATGTTAGCTGCGGCGAGAGTCTGTCTTACAACTCTTGCGGTGTGCGGTCGTGCATTATCATGCATTAACTGAAATAAGGGACCGATTTGCACTTGTAGAGGAACGATGACGTCTGATACAATCGTCTCAGCATAAATTTGAGCGTTGAGGTTGCCTCTGATCCAAATCAACTCAGTTCTTCCGCCGATCCAAATACCCGCCCATACCATGATGGTTCCACCACTATAAGGATGGACTTCCTGGCAGGATTTTAATCGCTGTTGGCGTCCAGGGGTTCTCCAGTGTCGTATACGTCTTGTATCCGGTCTCATACCAAAACGAGACTCATCAGAAAAGCACACGAAACGCCATTGTTCTTCTGCCCAATTTCTGTGTTCAAGAGCCCATTGATATCGAATCCTACGATTGTGCATTGCTATAGGTGGTACCCTTAGCGGTCTTCGGGAATGAAGGTTCACTTCATGCAAGCGGTTTCTGACTGTTTGGTCGCTAATTAAGTTCCCTGAAGAGTGATGAACCGTCACGGCTAACATCATGGCGGTTATTGTTGGAGCTCTTCGAGTTGTGATTTGAATGTATCGGTCTTGTCTCCGTGTGGTGCAGCGATACCGTCCTCCATGGCGCTCAGCCACGGTACCAGTGCTTCGGTAACGTGTCCAAAGTCGACTGATAACACTCTGACTTGTATTCAGAGCTAAAGCCACAGTACGTTGCCGGGAACCAGCTTCTATCATTCCCACGTGTTGTTAGTGTTCGCGGTAGAAACACGGATTATTAATTGTTTAAGTTACCCAATAAAATTTTAAAGAAAACTGTTATTTCAGTCTTTTTTTCGAACTTTAATGTTAGTGGTTCAAATGTCAAAAATCCCTTTATTATGAAAATGGCAAATTTCTTTATTAATGCAAAGGTGACTTGGTTTATCGTTACTGTAGACAAACGAAAACACTTTATTTGATGAATCCTTAAAGAAAATTTTAATTAATATCAATCAGGAGAAAAGTTATTGCAAAAATATATGTTGATCCCTAGACACTTTTGATGTGTGTATATTATTAAATATATATAATTTACTATTAACGCTTGTAACATAACACAACAACACTCTAGGGAGTTGTTATTTGACTGCGGTTTACCGTGAGGTGGAGGTTGTTGTGTTCCTGCGTGTGAGTGAGGTCACCAGGAAATTACTAAAGAGCTGTTGCTGTATTAACAGCAGCTTGTAACACTCAATGTATTGCAAGCCTTCATATGCTACGGTATCCGCTTTACATTAAGTGGGCCGTACGCTTGCTTGCCCTCCGACGTTCTATATATATATATATATTTTAAATCGGCATGAAGAGTTAATTTCTAAGGAATTAACTATAATACTTTGATAGAAGTCGGCCACGCACGACCAATGATGTCAGTACGGGTACGATACGGTAACAGCTTATCATTAGGTAGTTTATTTACATTATTATTTTGAGCAGTCGGAAGGTGTCTAACAAGGCCTGTTTGGCTGTGCATAGGGGGGTGTTGGACACTCATGTACGGAAGTGAAAGTTGGGTATGGCAGAAGAAACATGAAAGCAGAATAAATGCAGTTGAAATGAGAGCGTTAAGAAGTATGATAGGAGTTAAACTGAGTGACAGGATAAGAAATAGTGAGATAAGGAAACGTTGTGGTCTGAAAGAAGATGTAGTGACAAAAATTGAGAAAGGTATGCTGAGATGGTTTGGCCATGTCGAGAGAATGAATGAGGAACGATTGACGAAAAAAGTGTATAAGGCGAGTGTGAATGAAAGTGTTGGAAGGGGTAGACCTAGGCGGACGTTTCGAGATCAAATCAGGGACGTCCTGAAAAAAGGCCAGGTCAAGAGTACCCTAAACCGAAGAGATGTATGAAGGGAATAATGAAAGTGGACGAAGCGAAACAAGTATGTAAGGATCGTAGCAAGTGGAAAGAAGTGGTCTCTGCCTACCCCTACGGGACAGAGGCGTGATTATATGTATGTATGTATGTATTATTTACCACCTCAGTGGTATAAAAAACTTTTAACGCTGTAGTATTACAGCGATAACTGTGGGTATCTATTCTATGATAGAGTCATGACCCTTCCTTCTAAGGTGACCTTGCATGTAATGCACCTTGCTAACAAACGGGACGAAAAAGAGGTAGGGCGAATCAACGCAGCCCGATTGACGACCTCACAAAAGACCACAACCAAATAACAAATCAATGGAGAGATATTGTAATCATGCGAGTGAGTGAGATTATTTCACATCATGCTGTATGTTTTGTATACAAAAAATAAAAATATTTTGGAAAATATCGGAATATAATTTTAAGAGAGGTAGGGCGCAACAAACCTTGCACCTTACAAAAGCCGCAGCCAAATAACAACTCCACAGAGTGTTATTGTGTTCCTGCGTGTGAGTGAGGTAACCTCATAAGGTGTTGCCGTGTTAGCAGCAGAAGTGGCATCGCTCGAGTGATTCTTAATGTATTTACAAGCGTTCATAGGCTACGGTAACCGGTTTACATCCCGTGGTCCTTGTGCTTGTATGCCTCAAAATGAGAGTTGTCTAGGTCAATCTATGCCTTTTTTCGTAGCAATGATTTCACGCTTACCATAGGAGTGGTTTAAAAATTCTTGTTCCTACTAATGCCGTTAAATTCAATTAAGATAACAGTGTGTTAATATACAATATTGTTAACTATTCCGTGATCAAATTTGTTACGCGCAAACAATTCTCTAACTTTGAACGGCGTCGAATTCATTCACCAGTAAAAATATTCAACCTCAATGCACAAGAGTTGCTCGCTGTTGGCATTATACTGAAGCAATTGATTTGAATTTAAAAACTGTGGTTGAATTGCAGTTTAGTGAAATAGACGATAAATTGTGTACAGCAAACTGCGCGACTTTCTCGTGACATAGTTTCATAGCAGACTATTTTTTGTATTTGTTGAATTTAGCACCAGAATTATATATTTTTAGTTTTAGAAATAATTAGTAAGATTTCGACCAGAAATACCATTGAAATCATTCTTATCGTAGCGTTCAAAAAGGTTTCGGTTTCAATAAAAAAAAAAACCAGCATTGGATTGTTTCTATGCAGCTTAGTAAAATATCTTTTTATATTTGTATTAAATAAATTGCATATTATTATTCATATCATCCGTTTAATAAAACATTAAACGAGAGATTTTCTTCGGGCGATATTGAAGAAAAAATGCATCATGTGTTCCTGATGCAAACTTTTTTTTATCGAATTTTTTTGGCTCTATTACACCGTATTTCTCACATTACATCTTTACTTACGTATTTCTCTACAATTTTAGTATTCCAACTGTGACTTCAGCTAATACAGAAGTTCTCATTGAATACAATTAATTAATTTGTTCATAATACTGTATTTCTTGGAATTACATTCGACTCCAAATTACAATGAGTCCCCTACATAAATTAATTTGCGTTTGAGCTCATCTCGCCGCATACGTAGTTAGGAGAATCACACAATTGTCTTAGTCTATTTAAGCTACTTGCACAGCATTATGTCGTATGGTTATTCTGTTGTGGGGCACGGCGACTGATAGTGCAACAACTTTTATGTTGCAAAAAATAAGTTATTTGCTCTATTTATAACATGGGCTCCAGAGAATCACTCAGGGAACTGTTCAAAAAAATAATTGTCCTCATGGTAACTAGCAACTAAATATACAAGAACTGCTGAGTATGTTTATGCAAACATAACTTACGCTCGTGAAAATATATATATATAATCTCAGCAGAAACAAGTTGCTTGCCTGACTGAGGTCTTTTCTTGTAAATTGTATTCGATTTCATAATATATAACCTGAAACGGTTATGTCCTTTTCTGATAACATCTTCAAAAGGCACGTCACATAACCTCTTTCTAATTTTAGTATTGATGAATGTATGTACCTTTTCTTAATAATCATTAATTCTACCACTTGACATCACTAGCATTGTTCCAATATGCTCTCATAAATTTGTTGTAATATCAAATTGACGATTTGAAAACATACCTATATTGGCAAATTTCTTTTTCCATTTCCTCTTCGCCAATGGTCATTTTGGAGGGAATTGATGATTTTTTTAAACATGTGTTAAGCATGCAAGTCATATCTAAGTGCTTGCACGGGCAGCATGTTTGTGTTCATAAATTTATGACGGTTCTAATGAACTGTATTAATTTGATTCTTTTTTTACCTAATATTTATATAAACCTTCATCAATGATAATTGTTTCAAAGTATAAAAAAAATGTTAAAAACTTCACGAACTTCAAACATCTATTCTATATTTCCTGTAATATCCATATTTACATAAATAACCAGCAGACATATATCTACCTATCTAACCTGTAACTTCACTTCGAGTCCCTTACGAGGTAGGCAGAGACACCAAGCGCCACATAACCCGGTCCTTACACACCACACTCCCTGTTTTAACATTCTTATTCATTCATTTATTTTGTCATGCACCCTCGCCGGGTCAAATACTTATTATATCTTCACTGTAGACATCTACATTTCAGTCAGCCGCTCACAGTTTGATCTAATGATGTATATATGTATGTATATCTTCACGCCAGGTCCCTTGCGGGGTAGGCAGAGAGAACCGAGCGCCATAAGACGCGGTCCTTACATACTTCACTCGTTTCTTTCACATTCATAGCTCTTTTCATGCACGCTCGCCGGTTCCTAAGGCTCCTGACATCACCTTCTGATAAAACACGACCAATTTGGTCATGGTAGGTTAGTCTTGGTCTTCCTCGGCTGATTCATCCATCATCCTTCCTTCCACTTTCGCATTGTACATCTATTTCGTCATTCTTTCATCTTGCATTCTTTCTACATGTCCGAACCAACGGAGCATGCCCTTTCTTATCTTATCTAATGATGATACAGTCTTATCGTAAAATGTATCTGTATATAAGGTACCATATACTGATAACATTCGGAATGAACTAAGCATGACTCCATCCATAACAATTCACATTATATCTGTATGAAATTAGTTACCGTGTTCTATTACTAAATTAACATATCAGAAATTCCATTTACTGTATCTTGGCAAGCTTTATCACATCCAAATCGCAAGGGATTGGTTCTATTGAACAATTCTAAGCAGGGCTGCCAACTGAGAAACTACCATATACTCGTGTAATCCATTCGGACGCCATGACAAGTTGTGATACAAAAATACTACTATTTAACCGCAACGAAATGTTTTTTTTTTATACCACAAAGGTGGCAAACAAGCGTACGGCCTGTCTGACGGTAAGCAGTTATCATAGTATATGGACATTAGCAACACCAGGGGTGTTAAATATTTATGTTATTCTATTTTTTAGTATTTGTTGTTATAGCGGCAACAGAAATACATCATTTGTGAAAATTTCAACTGTCTAACTATCACGGTTCGTGAGATACAGCCTGGTGACAGACGGACGGACGGACAGCGGAGTCTCAGTAATAAGGTTCCGTTTTACCCTTTGGGTACGGAACCTTAAAAATGAATGTTAAAGAAGCGAGTGAGGCATGTAAGGATCGAGTCACTTGGCGCTCTGTTCTCTCTGCCTACCCCGCAAGGGATTTGGTGTGAAGTTATAGATAGATAGATTTCAGTATTGAACATCTCGACACCGAGAATCACAATGCTTTTGGTGACGGTAAGTTTTCTGGATTTGAGGAACCACAAGTTAGAGGAAACATTGCGTGAGCGAATGGAGTTTCTTAGCAGTAAACGCGCCATCTTGTATTTTATTAGGGTTTAATTGGACCGACTTCAGTCGCCAGATACTTTTGTCAAAGTGCCCTCAAGTTGACAGGTCCCTGTCTTCAAGACTGTATAGTCGGCGACAACAAATATCCTCCCGAATGAACACGCATCCCTCGGCACGACGCACAAATAAGTGCTTTAGTTTGTACCCGCACTGAAAAAAATGTTTAGTTGGATTTCCCAGATTCCTAATAAAATTCACCAAAGTCGACGGTTCAACTGGGTCCTACCTTTGACTTAAGTTGATTTTACCAATCAAAAAAGGTTAATGAAGTACCAGTAAAAATAATAAAATTTATTATTTAGTATGATAAACTGTACCATATTATAGGTACAATCTATTTATTAGTGGTAAATACATTTAAAATAGTGATAGCTACAAAATACTTTTGTATGAAGACCAACCGTAATATATTTGTAAATTTAACTAAAATTTTTGCATTAATTAACAAAGTTTACTTGTAAAATAGCCTACCTTTGCATCTTTGGTAAATTCAACTAATCTTTTTTTTCAGTGCGGGGTAATGTAAGTGAGAAGTGTCGACCGGTGAGGATATTTGTGTATCTGTGAGGAAATTAACGGTCGGCCCAAAGCAGATATCGTAGCCTATGAATGCTTGCAATATATTACGTATCACCCGCGCGATGCCACCTCTTCTGCTAACTCCTTAAGAGCTTACTGGTGACCTTACTCACATGCAAGAATACAAATTTCGGCACAAAAAAAAAGTTCGGCAAATCCTATCTTTGTCGTACCATTAAAAAGTAGAACGCCTGCCTGCACATGTGTTTCCTCCTTCCTACAATATGGGATCCTTCAAACGAAGCGTGAAGAAGCATCTTGCGGGTCAGCATGGCAGCGTCACCTGACTGGATACTATGTAGTCTCTTGTCAGTTGCAGTTTCAGATTTAGGCTCTCCTCTTTCGCTTACCATCAGGCAAAGAGGAACCACTATGCTGAACTAATATAAAAAAAATAGCCCTCCAAAGAGCTATTATATGGCTGAGGTTTCCTTTGAGGTGGGAATACTTCCCTAGGTGGGTTGCTTTGATGCGCCCTACCTTTATTTAAAACACCCAAAGACAAACAGACATGTTCATGCACACAAATGTTTGTCCTGTGTGGGAATCGAACTTGCAAGTGTTCGTGTCAAAGCACTAACCACTGCACCAATGAGCTCCTCATTTTTTATTGCTCCTATTTACTTGCGAACAATAGTAAAATATACAACAAGTGGAACTAAAGGAAATTTCCTTAGTCGCAGTTGAAGTCATAGAAGTAAAAAGCTGAACGGAGCAAAAGCGATGGACCTACTTTACAATCTGAACAACAGAGATATTATTTTTTTTATTTCAAGAGGTATGTACTTGTTACCATCTACTGCGAGCTTCAGCTTAATTAATTAACAACGGTATAATGAAGATGAAACAAACAATTAAAAAAAAAACACTTAGGGAACTATTCAAATAAATAAATATGCATATGTTCCTTCAACCACATCAACACTTACTCATCCCACTGCAGGGATACGGGTCTCCCTTCAACCGAAGGGGTTTAGAGCATACTCCACCACGCCGCTCAAATGCGGATTGGCGGAGGACAGTGTCTTCAAGCCGCCCGAGGGCCACTGACTTAACGACTGTCATCTATCGACAACAGTTTAAATTGCCCTTGCCCTCCGAAGTACGGATAAATTCGAGATAGATAAACCCATCCATGGACAGGCTGCGGTCGACGTTGCTTAATCTGCGTATTCGGTTAGAATGACACGCGCAACGACACCATCGAGCTCTCATGCATATGTTAATGTATATGTTAAGTACATCAAAAATAATATCTAGTCTCGTAATTATACTTTGACAGATGTTTTATAACTAGTATCAAAATATATAAATATATTTGGGTGATATGGAATTAGTAGCAGTCCGACATTGCTAGGTTAGGCTAAGTTAGACTTGTGACCATCAAAAGCCGAGCGAGCGAGGCTGATCTCCTTTTGAACTACATATTACACGTTTAGCTGCGGTTACAATAGCTGCGGTGAAACTTCGAGTTACAATTCAAAACATATAGCATTCTAAAAAAATAACAATTGTAAATCGAAATTTTATCAATCTGTCAATTGTATTTTCGTAAAATGAAAATATGGAAAATAAAAAAATCGGCCAAGTGCGAGTCGGACTCGCGTACTAAGGGTTCCGTACCATTATCTATAAAAACGGCAATAATATCACGTTTGTTGTATGGGAGCCCCCCTTAAATATATGTTTTATTTTAATTTAATTATTTATTCTTAAAGTGAATATATAACTAAATATTCTGTGAATATTTCAAGCGTCTACCTGTAGCCGTTATCAATATCGAGCAAAAATGAGCAAAAAAACCACGTTTGTTGTATGGGAGCACCCTTGAATATATATTTTATTCTATTTTTTAGTATTTGTTGTTATAGCCGCAACAGAAATACATCATTTATGAAAATTTCAACTGTGTAACTATCACGGTTCATGAGATACAGCCTGGTGACAGACGGACGGACGGACGAACGGACGAACGGACGGACGGACGGACAGCGGAGTCTCAGTAATAGGGTTCCTTTTTACCCTTTGGGTACGGAACCCTAAAAAGGGCTGAACGTTTTCGGTATATTAAAGTTCGTACAAAAACGCTTCGCCTTTATGATAGGTAACCCTACACACCACACGGGGCTTATCGATTCTACTTGCTGACTCAGCTACTATACCCAGCGCATGTTACGACTGGAACGACGGACTTGTTATGTATAACTAGGTATAATGAAAGAAAACAAATTTATTTTTTTATTTAAGGTCGGGAGGAATTTAGGGTGGGCATGAGTGACACCCCTGGTGTTGCGAATGTCTATAGGCTACGATAAATGCTTACATAAATCTTAAAAATAGGAAAAAACGTAATTTACCTACATCTTTTTTTCTTTTCCCTCTTCAAACTTTAGACGGCCCATGTAGCAACCCTATGGCTAAGTTATGTTTAGATCAGAGGTGTTATGCCACATATCTGTGTATAGCCACATTCCTAAGTCATGTGTTAAGTTGTTATTGCTTCAATGTCTAAACTTCGTAATCTGTACATGGAACATCTACACTAATATACAAAACAGAAGAGTTTGTCTGTTTGAATGTTTGTTTGAAAAGAGGAGAGGTATATATTTTATTGCCACGATTAGTAGAATTCAAAGATGTTAAATGTTGTTATGATTTCGCTGCGGTAAATATATTTCAATGCTGCGGAGTTGAAATATTGGATTTCGAATGCATTGTGATTTGTTTATACAGAATTCCCAACTCAGATATCTGAATAGTTTCTTACTGAATAATCTAAGCGTAAATCTATTATAAACTAAATACCTACAATTCTTAAATTATAATAACATAATTCGAAGTATAAATATAATGGACAAACTATTCAAAAAAGGCAATACAGTTAGATTTTTGAGACTCATATAGACGAAAATTGTAATTGGAATGCACACATAGACAATACTTGTATAAAAATAAATGAATTTGTCTATGCGATCAAAAGATTACCCAATATAGCTAATAAAAATAAAATACGGTCTTAACTGCATATCATGGCCTATGTAAGGTTCAATACTTAGATATAAAAAAAAAATCTCTGGGGTGCCTCGCCCTTTATCGACAATATAACAAAAGAAATGCGTATGAGCTATATGCGGGCCAGGTCCAATGACATCCTGCAGACCACTATTCAGAAAGCTCAACCTCTTAACAGTAACTCAATTTATATATTAGAAATACGTATATTTATCATCATCATCATCTCAGACTGTATTCGTCCACTGCTGAACATAGAACTTCCTCTAGAGTGCCACTTGTCTCGATCCTGTCCCACCTGCACCAATCGACTTCCTACAAACCTCTTGAGGTCTTCCCTCCATCTAGTAGGGGGGGCGTCCCATACTGCGAGTACCAGTATGGGGACGCCATTCGAGAAATTTTCTTTCCCAGCGGTGCCGGTTCTACGAACTATGTGGCCGGCTCACTGCCACTTCAGCTTGCTTATCCTATGGGCTATGCCGGATACCTTAGTCCCTGTGGGTATCCTTATTTCTGATTCTATCACGCAGAGAAACCCCGAGCATAGCTCTTTTCATAGCACGCTGAGCGAAATTGAGCTTCCCCATACGGCCCGCAGTGAAGTGCCACGTCTCAGTTCCGTATATTATCACTGGCAACACGCACTGATCGAAGATCTCGCTCTTCAGGCGTTGAGGTATTTTGGACGAGAAGATGTGTCGAAATTTCCCGAACGCTGCCCAGCCGAGTTGGATCCATCTGTTGACCTCTCGGTCGAAGTTGGACTTACCTAACTGAATAACATGTCCCAGGTAGATATATTCGTCAACAACTTCGAACTTAGTGCTTCCAACCGTGACTTGGCGTAGGTGTACTCGACTGCGTACTCCACGCTTCCGGTGTTCCACCGGAATGTATGACGGAGTTGTACCGACGATGTATACAGCTGTTCATAGAACTTATTCATCTCACCCAGAATCTGAGTATTCGTAGAAATAATGGCGCCAGTGTTGGTCTTCAGCTTCGTAAGTTAATTTTGCCCAACAGACAGATCTTTGGCAAGACTTTGAATCCTTGGTACCGCACTATCGCCTCTTTAATACGAATT
Source organism: Pyralis farinalis (assembly GCA_947507595.1). NCBI lineage: Eukaryota > Metazoa > Arthropoda > Insecta > Lepidoptera > Pyralidae > Pyralis > Pyralis farinalis. The sequence continues at coordinate 2,581,277 of OX382275.1, forward strand.
GTATTAAATTGGCGCATGTCTCGCCATATGCATTTAGAGATCTGCCTGTTCAGCTGTCTATACTCTAGCATGTGAGCTGAAGACTGCAACTACATTTCACATCTGACCTGCATGAGATTCTGCGTGTGAGTTGTGAGTAATTTGGGTTCTTTTTGGACTAGGCTTTATAAACTGAGCTCCCACTGCCTGGACAGTTTCCACGAGCTTGCTGTTGATATCGTCCGACTCTCATTACGAAGTTCGAGTTGAAAGCTTTCGGGGTTTTGGATCAGGGCACGAGGTGGACGGAGCGTAGACTTCAGCAGACGAGACCTTTCCTAATTCATGTTAAGGTTCAAGATGCCTCTTACCATCCGGTGATCGTATCCGTATATATATATCAAGAAATAGGTATTTAAAGCTAGCTGCTAAACTAGCTGAAAATAGCAAGTACCCGACAAAGTAGGAAATCTCACTATGTAAAAGCGCTCTATATAAAAGAGACTGTCTACCGAGCTCCATAAAGGCATTTAACATGGTTCCGCTACGTATCAGACCATTGAACCGTTTCAAAAACGAATTGCATAATTAGCTTGTCATTAATTGTTTCTATTCTCTTAATGAAGTTTAGCTATAAAGGCATAAAATTAACGCGAATAGCTCTGAATAAATTATGATATTCATTGTGACTTGATTCTCTAAAAAATGAACATTATTATGTTTTGTTTTGGCATTAATATATACTAACATAACAATATAATGTATGCTTTATTATAACTTATCAACATTTCTGCAATCACTCATATAATTCATTAGTCGCATGTGTAAAATGGACATAGGTAATTACATTTGTAATATTTACATGCCTGTAGGCAAACATTTGTACCGAATTACATTATAAACACACCATTTGTCACAAAGATCAATGTTCAAGCAAATAAATATTATTATAATTTCCTTTATTATATTAGTGTTTTATTATTTATTTTTTAAAATATATAAAAACAGCATGCCCCTTATAGAGGGAACAAGGTTCAAACCATCGGTGGCCCAGGTCACAGATACAGAAACCTCTTTACAATACGTGCTGTGCTAAGGAGATATTTTTCTGTATGTGAACCTTGATCCAGCTTCCCAACGTGAGGATTAAGTTGTTTCTCGAGGCTTTATCTATTAATCCATTGACTGACACAACGATCGGAACAATGATTGTTGAATCGACATCCCACATGTCGGTAATCTCGTGAGATAAATCAAGATATTTTGTTAGTTTATTTTTTTTAGCTTTCACAAGATTAACGTCGTTTGCGGGATAGCGATATCAACAAATTTTGCTAAGTGGGTGATCAATCTATTAATGCAATGTCAGGCTAATAATTCTAGCTAATAGGCTGGATAGTGCTGTCAGTGATAATAGAGCAATCCCAGTATAATATAGCAAATTCATTTTCGAGAAGTGCTTCGGGCATATACCTGTAATATGGCACCTCATCAACCACAAGACAACTCAAAGCAAGCTGCTGGCGGATATATATAGGTAAATATTTTATATATTCAGTTTCATTTGAATATGCCGATGTTCAGGTTCTCCTTGCATCTTCGGCGGAAGAACTAAAACAAATGGTTACTGAATGAGGCCTTCAAAAGGAAAGGTATGAAGATAAATGTAATGAAGACGAAAGCGATGGTGTTTGAAAGGAATGAAAGTGTTACAGATTGTCAGATAATGATTGAATATGAAAAAGTGGAACAAGTGAATGAATTTGTGAACTTAGGTTCTATTCTACGAGCGATGGAAAATTTGAGAGCGATATTGAGAGAAGAGTAAAAGCAGGAAACCGTATCAATGGTGCGTTGTACACCGTGGTAACAAACGATAACATATCGAGCAAAGCTCGCCTTGGTATTATTCAGGGTGTATTAACGCCAACATTGATTTACGGTAGCGAAACTTGGGTATGGCAGAAGAAGCATGAAAGCAGGGTGAACGCCGTAGAAATGAGAGCGCTGAGGAGTATGTGTGGAGTGAGAATGGTTGATAGAATAAAAAATAGCACGATACGAGAACTTTGTGGAATGAAAATTGATGTAGTGACAAAAATTGAAAAGGGTATGCTGAGATGGTTTGGTCATTTAGAAAGAATGTATGACAAAAGAGTTACGAAAGAAGTGTATCAAACAAGAGTGAATGGTGATGTCGGAAGGGGCCGCCCTAGACGCACACATATAGATAGAATTGGTGATGTGTTGAAAAAGGGCCAAATCAAAAGTACCCAAAACCGAAGAGCATGCATGAAGAGGTTGATGAGTGTGGAAGAAGCGAGAGCGGTATGTTTGGCTCGGTGCACCTGGCGTTCTATAGTCTCTGCCTACCCCAATGGGGCACAGGCGTGATTATATGTATGTATGTTTCATTTGAGTTCGATATAACGCAACGGTAACTTCACGTCAGGTAGGCTGTATACATGATGGACCCTCGACGTTGTACAAAAAAGAAAATCCGTTACCAACACGGTTTTTAATATTCCTAACCAGACCCCGATCCGTCCATCAAATCTGGTATGTGCCCACTGATTAGTGTTGTGCTAAATATTAATAAAAACATGCCGCGAACGAATTCCGTGACCATTACAGAAAAGCCTTGGAAGCCGGGCGCATTTTCACGCATGCCTACGTCACTAGTTTGAATGTGCGGCAGAGAGAGACGGGTGTACTTCGGAGGTTGTGACAGAGAGGGATGAAAGAAGAAAGCCTTGTCATAGATTATATGTGAAATAGATGTATCAGTGTAATAGGAAAATTGTCTCAGTGAGGCTGATAGGCGTGCGCGGGGATCCAACACTTAGAGAAGTTCGATGTAATTCAGTACATTACTCTTTATTAGGAAAACTTCTAATTGATGGATTAAAGCTGATTAAGAAAAGGAAAGTAATAAAATTGTTTTTATAAATTTATTAAAACAACTTTTTTATACAACGAATATACGACCCACCTGATGTAAAGCGGTTACCGTAGCCCATAAACGCTCGCAATACATTAAGATCACTCGCGCGATGCCACCTGTGTTGCTACCATAGTAACTCCTTTTTAGGAGTTTACTGGTGATCTCACTCACACGTAGGAACATAACAACACTCCAGGGAGTTGTTATTTGGCTGCGGTTTTATGTGAGCTGGAGGTACTTCACCAGATAGGCTGTTTAATGTGCCCTACCTCTCTTAAATTATATACCAGTTTTATCGTTTTGAATGTTGGTAGGAATAATGACATTTACGTACATATATATCATCATGTATGTTTCCCACTGGGAAAATCGGAGACTAGTACTCGTGGGTTCCATTCCCACACAGGGAAAACATTTGTGTGCATGAACATGTCTGTGTATCTTGGTCTGGATGTTTTATAAGAGAGGTAGGGCGCATCAAAGCAGCCCGTTCACCACGTCACGAAAATCCGCAGCCAAATAACAACTTCCTAGAGCGTTGTTGTGTTCCTGCGTGTGAGTGAGGTCACCAGTAAGCTTCTAAAGAGTTGCTGTGTAACCGCTTTACATCAACTGCCGCATGATCCCTGATGTTATATAAAAAAAATCTGCTTTTTCACTGTTAGACCCAAAATTCCTTGATAAATTATGGCACCCACAATCTAATTTAAATAATATACAAATAATACATAAGCAATCTGTACTTGGGGAGCAACCGTGGACTCGCTGGGGAGTTTGACCTCGAAATCCAATTACTTCGAGTAATTTGATGTAAAACAGTTTGAGTTATGTTTTAGATTGAATAAAATGTGGATGTTATATTAAACGAGAATAATTTTCATCGTTGCTATTTGCTTTTATTACATGTCAGTATCTCCACGCCAGGTCACAAGGTGGGCAGACAGCACCGAGCACCACTCGACTCGGTTCTTAACCACCTCACTGGCTTCTATGGCATTCAGTGCTCTTCTCATGCACGCTTCTCGTTTCTAAAGGCTCCTGTCATCCCATTCATTGGCATTTCAAAAAAAAAAAACGTATTGCACTCCGGGGGTGCCGGCAGAAGTGAAAACTTGAACATTAACGTTGTGCATTTTTGAATATTTCGGAATGGTTAGGGAATAATTTCGCACGAATTGCTTTATTTATCAGTCTAAAAATACTATCATGTATGTGGTAAAATACAATATTCATTTATTGCGCTATCGTACACAAACATGACAATTTATATTACATTAAAAATTTAACACTTCAGAATTATTTTACATTAAAAAGTTTATCTCTCAGAAAAATCAACTTTCATCCATAATTACAACGACTCTTTCACCATCGTCATTACCAGCATCATCATCGCCGATCTCTAAAACTCAAACACACACGCACACTCGCGCAAGCGCCCTGCGCCGCTTAAACCAAACAGCGATGTTGATAAACTACGTTGAACGAAACGCGTAACCGCCAAGAATTTCATGGCGCTTACAACGTTTTGGTCGCGAGAAAATAATGCCCTATGAACGATCTAGCGCGTCATGTTTTAATCGTTTAATTAGAGGTAACTAATGTTTTAGCGCTGCAGCGAACTTAAGTTCTAATTCTCACCAAAATCTTACGGTCAGGGTCACGTCTCCTGACGCGAGTTTAACATTTTTTACTCATCCCAAAAAGTGCACAACGCCGCTAAGAAGTTTTCACTTCAAAAAACATGGACACAAAGAAGAAAATGTATCACATTATGTAAATAACAATATATTATTTATTAATAATTAACTTTTTTATTTGTTTATAAATTAACATACAGTTAATATTATAGTATCCTAATTAAAAATACAACTACAAACTAAAATTACATGAACTCAAACTATTAAAAAAAAATGGGTCCTTTGGGTAAGCTGCCCAGCTGCCTGCCTGGGCAGCTTACATCATACATACATACGTATTACAAGATTAGATTTCTTTTAATACTATGTAATTGTAATTGAATGAACTTTACGCAAACACAGTCGATTCTTTTAAAAATAAACTAGTCGAATTCAACCAACGCGAGTCAGGTTGGTGTTAATTTACCGCTGGTCATATGGAAATTAATGTTAATAGGTATTGCCCTTTGCAAGAAGGGACTTTCATAGAACTGACACCAGTCTTTAAACATTCTATGATGAATATTGCTTTCTATGGTGCATTATGTTTGTATTATTTCCGTACAAAACATAATATTTGTATACATTTAAGATAAGATTCAGCGTCCGTCATACCTCACTAACATTCATAGTTCTTCTCATGCACTCTCGCGGATATTCTGGTGCTTCTGATATCACGTTCTGATAAACAACGACCAATTTGATCATAGTAGGCGAATCTGGCCTTTAATATATTTTTTTATACAATGTCGGTATAAGCTTTAATTAAGCTATATGCTTGTATGCCTCCCGACATTGCATACCTACCACCTGCTGTAATACGGTAACCGTAACTTTGAAGGCTTGCAATACACAGTAACTCCTCAGGAGCTTACTGTGACCTCACTTACACGCAGGAACAAAACAACCCTCCAGTAAGTTATTTGGCTGGAGTTTTCTGTGAAGTGGAGGTACTTCCCCAGACGGGCTGCTTTGATGCGCCCTACCTCTCTTAAACACATCCAGGTCTGGACAATCAGATATGTTTATGCACACAAATGTTTGTCCTGTCTGGGAATCGAACCCACGAGTGTCGGTGACAAAGTCGCATTATTAACCGAACCGCCACACAGCTCGTCAATTATTTTATTTATGTAAGCATTTTCTTTCTAAAACTTTTCTAACAATATTATACACCCATCTCATATTTCTCGAGTGACTGAAAATTAGTTTAATATAGTAGTGGGAACTAATCTACAGCAGAATCATTGAAAACTGGACAAAATTCAGTTATAATTTAACTGCAATTTGATTTAACTTGCTTTGTGTGCTTCCAATAACAATTAGTTACGAACGGCCGGCGCCCGCTGCCGTTAGTAAGATGTAACATGCTCGCTGCCATAGCTGCTCCGGTCGTCTCTGCCTCGGCTGCTGTGGTTCTCCTCGCAATTGCCTGCCATAAGGAACAGGAACTATATGTATCCGCCACCGTTGCTGCCATAACTGCCCTGGTCGACTTTGCGACACGTATTTCACATTCGCCGACCGAGAGGGTATTCAAGTGTGTTCATCATCTCCCTCCCATTAGGTTTCGGAGGGTGCCCCCTTAGATGAATTAGTTGCTTAGTCCTTCTTCATTTAGTCTTATACTTTAAGAGTAAAAAAAACGGTGCTTTGGTAAATTCATATAATAATGCTTCCATTTAACATAGGTCATTTGCTTGTGCTATTGAAAATGAAGTGGTATTTTGCATAAATTTGACAACTGCTCTACTAGGGTGTCACCCCATGTGATAAGGGTAGCACCGCACGCCCAATTACGCGTAATAAGCACCACTACATTCTGATGGGCAATTACTCAACATAGGAAGCGCGGCATTGCACAAAACAATAATTTTAGTATAAATTAGGTAGTCAGTTTTAAATTATTCGAATATTGTTTTGTAATAGATCAAAGGCGAAACTGAGGCTCTGTTTTTTTTGTAACAAACCATCAGGATGGCACTAAGGCAGTTTATCTGAAATACATAATGACTGAGAGGCAATAATTAAATATGCTGAAGAAGCTGGCGATACCAAAAAATATTTATTTATTCATTGCAATACATGTTTGCGATGAATATATAAATAAATAAATACTTTTAACATTGTGACACTGTAACTATACAATACACAACACAAAGATTCACAGGAACCTTTTCAGGCACAGCAAGGTGGAAGCGAGAGACGCAGACTTTTAATATTCTGTTCTATCTTCTAAGTATTCCTTTATAGAATAATATGCTTTTGTATGGAGTAATTCTTTTATCAATTTAATAAATTTACCGAATGACTTTTCAGATTTGATGTTATCAGGCAGCTTATTATAAACCTTCACGAACATTGAATAGGGACCTGAGCTATGTACTACTAATTTAGATTTCAGATTTTTGAAGTTAAACTTCTTTACGTACGCTTGACTTGGGGAGTAAGATGGTGAATGCGTGACGAGGAAAAGTGCGATCGGGCGAGGCGAACGGAAGTTGAGAGGGAGATATAAGTTAATGAACATAGAAAGAGAGAGAGAGAGTTACGTCTCGTATATTACTGTAGGGGCATGAGAGAGAGGTGCGAGCACACACTTTTTTTCTCTATATCTAAGACACAGTGTAGGCCTATTGTCTGTATCACACTATGCAGCCAAAGAAGTTTTACTTCAGTTATGTCTTCTTAACATCGAATGCTTCAAAAGCACACTCATTTTTAGGGTTCCGTTAACAAAGGGTTTAAACGGAACCCTATTACTGAGGCTCCGCTGTCCGTCCGTCCGTCCGTCCGTCCGTCTGTCACCAGGCTGTATCTCATGAACCGTGATAGCTGTTGAAATTTTCACAGATGATGTATTTCTGTTGCCGCTATAACAACAAATACTAAAAAATAGAATAAACTAAATATTTAAGGGGGCTCCCATACAACAAACGTGATTTTTTTGCTCATTTTTGCTCGATATTGATAACGGCAACAGGTAGATGCTTGAAATATTCACAGAATATTTAGTTATATATTCACTTTAAGAACAATATTTAAATTTAAATAAAACAAAGATTTAAGGGGGGCTCCCATACAACAAACGTGATTTTTTTGCCTTTTTTATAGATAATGGTACGGAACCCTTCGTACGCGAGTCCCACTCGCACTTGACCGATTTTTTAAGTTATTTTTGTAACAACAGAATAAGAATATTAAAAGAAATATAATATTTTTTTATTTGTAGTTGGGCCCTCGTGGGCACTTCTACACGTCTTACATTTTTGATATATGTATAATCGTAATGTAGCTTATTCCATTCTCTTAGTTGATATTTTTCTGTTTTTAGTCTACTAGCATTTCGGAAATAATAATAAATATATTATTGCTATAAATGCATGTACGCGTATTAGTACGATAATAATTATTTCAAGTGGTACAATTAAAGATATATGGTAGTCTGTGCGGAATTAATTACCGAGCTCTCTTGATAACGTTTACCAATTATAAGGGAATAAAATAAAATGTCCCATTTTTATCTAGAAATACACATAAAAAAAATATTCGTATAAAAAACCTTTACGTCTATTACCTAACTGTATTTTTAATGTATATAATAATAAATTTATCACTTAATCTTATATCCGTTTGTTAGTAAGTTTTGTTTTGTGATTGGTTTTGGTGCTCTATTAAATGTGCCTTCACTTGTAAGATTGTAATAACTTGATATTATGACTTGATATTATGTTGATATTTAAGAGAGGTAGGGCGCATCAGAGTAGTCCGTCTGGGGAAGTACCACCACCTCACAGAAAACCGCAGCCAAATAACAACTTTCTAGAGGGTTGTTGTGTTGCTGCGTGTGAGTAAGGTCACCAAAAAAAAAAGATCATCGAAAAAATAATAATTTTGTTAACATTTTCGTCATTAACGACCACAAAAAATTACATTAGGTATTTGGTACGTATCTCTTTTAGATTTTTAAATCCTGTTTTCACAGTGTATAAATATTGTCAAGTTTTAGTATTAACAGTATAGTATTAGACTCACACTTAGGTAATAGTATTTGTTTTACTTTTTATGTAGCCTTGTACTTTCTTAGGAATCCTTTTGCAGTATTCAACGACTTATATATATACTTTGCTATTATTTCAGATAAGCTGCTTTATAGGTAACTAGCTTTTACCCGCGGCTTCGCTCGCATTTTTTTTTTTTAAATAAAAAGTATCCTATTTTACTTCTGATACCTCCAAGAATATGTGTACAAAGTTTCATGATGATCGGTTGAGTAGTTTTCGCGTGAAAGCGTAACAAACAAACGGACATTCACATTTATAATATAGGATTTGAATTTAGGCAAGCTGCTTCGTAGTCAATTTTATATTTCAGGCATCATTGCCATCTCACGTTTAGGGCATTTTTTTTTTATACAACTAGATTGGCAAACAAGCATGAGGTCCGCATTAGATGGTAAGCGGCCACCACTAAATTACTTTATAGGTAATTTGAATTTAGGCAAACTGCTTCCTAGACAATTACATTTCAGGCATCATTGACATCTCACGTTAAGGGCATATATTTTAGTTTAGTTTCCTAGTACCTTATTGACATCTCGGTTGTTTGATAATAGATCAAACTTTTTAGTGCCAGGGTATTCAGTTTGATCGGAGAAGGAAAAACTGTGGTGAGAGTAATCAAACCTTATACCTTTTCATGAAGGCAATACGCTTATATAGGTATATTCTTTTGGGTCACCATATCAGGAGCACCACGTATACACAATACGTTGCGCCTTAATAAGTACAGCTAAGAGCAGATAACGCTTAACACAAAGTGAAAGAAGAAAGAAAGAAAGAAATATTTATTGGCAGAAACCACTAATACAATACACGTAATAAAAAAAAAAGATAGTACACAAAGAAACATGGGTGAAAATACTTATAAAAAAAAATATGTGTATTACAATGGCTGCCAACAAGGTGCCTTCTCAGCATCATGGCGGAGTACTCGGGTGACCGTGTACTCCAACGCTGTTTTTCGTCAGGCCCTTAGTGACGTCGGATTCCCGACAACAGACAATTACCAATGCATAAACATAAAAACAACAAATGTATAAATTCTGACGGACACAAAAAAACAAAAAAAAAACACAAAACGTGACATGTGTGGTTACCCTGCCTGATCATTTCAATATTTTTAATAATAGAAACCAGCGCGCGTATACATGTATTAAACTACTCCTACCATAGATATACATTAGATGGTTGGACCACTAACTAATTATAATAAAATTAAATAGAAAAACTCAACCAAGCAAATAGGACTTACATCTCTATTACAATACTATGTTAGGATGAAAAATGGCAATTAAAATTGTATGCACGTATATATCTTCACGCCAGGTCCCTTGCGGGGTAGGCAGAGGTATTACCATGCAATACAAATTCAATAAATATTATGTATATAATATAGTTTTCAAATAAATTATGCATTCTGCTTAAGTTTACAGAGGGTTATAAATGATATATATATAAATATACATTAAACAATAATGGCACAAAAGTTATAAATAACAAATATAGTAATAAATGTAGAACATTCAACACACACATTTTCACATGTAATGCAACACAAGTGCGATTGTAGTGTAGTAATATATTGTTTAGGAACACTGATAAAGAACCAGCCGCCGGCCTCACAGTCCCTGGTTCGCATCCTGGCGTGGTAATGTACCACATTTATGTTTTTTTTTATATAACTAGATTGGCATACAAGCATGCGGCCCGCATCAGTTGATAAGCGGTCATCGCAGCCTATTAACGCTCGCAACACCACGGGGATGTAAAATAAAGATGTTACGTCACAGTACCCAGTAATTTCTCTGCCATATCTCACCCTTCAAACCGGAACACAGCTATATAAATATATCTGCTTGGCGGTAGAAATAGGTGAGACAGAGGTACCCACGCATACGACTTGTGTACAAAGTCTCCCTCTGGTATGTACATACTAGCTGACCATGGCGAACTACGTACCGCCTCAGGATCAATAAGTGTTGTGTTAACTTATCAGTTGAATTATTTCAGTTTTATATTAAGACAAAATCAAATAGTCAAAATGAATTAAGTATAATACGTGTTCGAAAATATAAATGAGAAGTAATTTATTCGTATTAAAACTAATGTAATTCACATGGCCGCAATGCATTTGCTTTATAGAAGCGAACGAAATGATTCACTTACCATTGTTGTACTACTTTATATTAAACTATTTGCTGGATTAGTTGCATTTGAGTCAATTCACTTCGTTGAATTGACTGCCGAGCTAACCTTCAGTCGTAAATTGTGCGGCGGCAAGTCGGGCTGCCGTGCAATTCTCTAAGCGACTCGTAATGGCTGTGTGCATCGCTGTGATCACAGATGTCACAGCTTTGACATTGTCTACTGCGATCACGGCTAAATTATTTGATATTCTATAAGGCTATAAGCGTACGCGAGGCTGTTTGCCTTGTAGAATTCCAATTCCAAACGCAGCCTTGCGGCGCTAGTGTCGCACAACCATGAAAAGCGACATCAAAGAATTGCAATTTTGTATTCAAGGCTGTAACAGCCGATGTTTCCGAGGATGTAAGGACGTTTGCTCTTACAGAATTGCATGGCTGATCCAATGAGTTTAATCATTCAGTTGTATAGATGGTTGCTTCGTCTTGCCTTGTTGCGTAGTCGCTAGATTTGAAAGAATGCAGTAGACCAACGACTTAATTATGAATTGTGAAGTTTAAGTGTTCTACATTTTTGTTCTTTGCCTCAAAAACTTACTCGTTCACTCATTCAATTGTGATTTTTGTGGCCATCAAAACTGCTTGAGAATAAATTGCAAAATTCGTCGGAAACGAATTCAATCCGTTAGATTCCTCGATAGGAACACGACCATTACCGATAATCGGTAATTGCTTGGAAAAACCTGCGGCAGATGGATCGTTTAGCAATGCAACTTGCATGTTTGTCTCACAACGTCACAGAGTCGATGATTTGAGACCAGCATTAATTTCACCGGCAGCAGTCGATCTTGAAATGGCTGGTAGTGTTTGACAGAAATCGTCAGGCAGCAGAATCATTGTGCCTTCAAAACATCTCGAGTCATCGCCCAGATCGTTAATCGCACACTACCTTCTGTTGGGGGTTCAACAGTGGCACATTCACTCCAACTGATTGGTTCAATGCATTTCGAACATATTCACGTTCACATTCCAATTCTCGACTAAAAGCGTCATTCATTCCACGATTTGGCAGTAGCATTTTTAACTTCATTAACAAACTACCGCACGTGATGTACCACATGTCTTCGATTAAAAGCAAAGCCTGGTTATGTATCTCTTCATTCGCCTCGGGATCGGGATTCCCTGGACTGACACGAATTCGATGTAAAATGTCTTTTGACATAAGTACATATACTTTTTTGTTTCATAATTCATGTAGCTTCCATGGGAAGCACTTAAAAAGATAGCAACTGCTTTAGCGATTGTCGTGTCAATGAGTATCGTTTTCAAGCAAATTGAGCTGTGGACATAAACCATGAAATATTAGGCACACTACACCATTGACAGTTCGAAGTCATTCAAATGATGTCGGCCGACGAATATTCACCAGCAACAACCGCAAATATAAGTATTCGTCACATTTTGAATAAACTGTGTCAATACCATTGAAAAACATCAGCTGCACGCACATCAGGAACCATATTGCCGACGTTGAAGTATCTGGGATGAGCGTTGTCCAAGTGAAATAACATGGCATATCAGAGGCAACGTTGATTTAAATGAATCGCCATGGCAAATCAAACAGAAACTGGTCAATGTTTGGTTTTTCTCCCTGGTTCCTGCCCCTAGTAAGGTCCAAACGGCTCCGCCAGCGTATACAAAATGTTTGTGTTAGATTCTGTTTTGAAGTACCACCAAGAACACACGTTACTCTGTATTTAAACGCTGCTATAATGATGAAACTAAGGTGCGATCTGTACTTTGCAACCTTACTTTTCGATGTTGTAAACACTATAGTACCAAATATCTCTATAACTAACATGGGCTCACTCAATATCGATGTACAACACGCGGGGCGCACTTTGGAATCTTTCCTTGTATTGCCACAAAACCACTGCTTTCCGAGGCAGTTTCAGATATTTAGCTACTAAATGCTCGAATTAAGTTTCTGTCTAGTTTTATTTTCGTCCATATAAAACTATGTAATGTTTTATTTTACACTAAACTTTTACACGAAAACTGTTTCTTTCTTTCTTTCAAAAAATGTTATCGCTGGAGGTGTTTCAGCACTCGTCAAGACGAACGAAATAAATATTCGTTGAAATTTGTCAATTTGTTTCATATAGAATGCATGAGAAAATGAATTTTCTTCATAATTTTCTTTTTCGTTGATTTTTTCTATATTTTTAAAGTTATTCTGTTATTCGGGGCGGAGATAAATCCAACAAAACAGGGATTATAAAAATCTGTCCAGCCGTTCTCGAGTTCTAAATAGTGTAACTAACCCGACTTTGTTTTATATATATATATATATAATATATATTACAAGTGCTGGAGTTCGCGCTTCGCGCAAATCCCACCACTACTTTTGCAAAATGCACTTTTTTAAATACTTCCGGTTATCAAATTAACTCCATTTTGATACCATTAGAAAGATGCAATTTAGTTTGACTTTCTGGTGAAAACCGCATCTCAATCGCATTTATAGTTTTATTTCTAGAGGCCAAAATATCAGTACAGAGAAATAGAGGGAGAAACTGTACTATTTTATGGGTTAGGGATAATATATATTATATATATAGAAGATTTGTAATTATCACTTGCTGGGCGGTGAAAGACGAAATTGTGAGGAATCTTGCACACCAAGAAATTATATTTCAAAAGACCTGTGACCTATCCCAAGAAAGGTTTGGCTTCTCCTCTAGTAACGGTACAAATGTCAAAGCTTGGTGTGCACTCAGCTGTACCTCTACCTACAAGGTAAAACAAAGTATTAATTAATAATCTAATTACAGTATTTAATTATCAATTGAACGCGACTAGCTAAAACAATAGGTTCGCAATAGCTCGTAAAATTCTTTATAGCCGCCATTGTTTGTGTTTCAGGTTTGTTCGATAGTAAACAATGGAACATCTTCTGCTATGGTGTAACCATCGGGTGTAACTAGTAAAATTTAGTTGGTTGTCTTTATTGTAGAAATATAATCGGTCAAGTGTGAACCTTATTCGCTAAACGTGGGTTTCGTATTAACTTAAAATATAATTCAAACTTGCCCTGTTGTGTAAGAATCGAACCCACGAGCGTTGGCGTCAAAGTAACATGACAGCGCGTTTCGCCACTGCGCCACCGAGCTCGTCAAAACGTGTAGTTAAAGAGTAAGTAGTGATAGCTCAGTGGATGAAAGACCAGCCTGTTCACCGGTGGTCCCTGGTTCGAATCCCGTTGTGGGCATGTACTACTAAATTTATCTTTTGTGATTATGTACATATTTGTAATTACGAGTATCAATTGCTGGGCGGTGAAGAAGGACATCGTAAAGAAACACGCACGTTGATGAAATTATTAAAAAAAATCGCCCAAGTGCGAGTCGGACTCGCGCACGAAGGGTTCTACCACTATCTATAAAAACGGCAAAAAAATCACGTTTGTTGTATGGGAGCCCCCCTTAAATGTTTGTTTTATTTTAATTTAATTATTTATTCTTAAAGTGAATATATAACTAAATATTCTGTGAATATTTCAAGCGTCTACCTGTTGCCGTTATCAATATCGAGCAAAAACGAACAAAAAAAATCACGTTTGTTGTATGGAAGCCCCCTTAAATATTTATTTTATTATATTTTTTAGTATTTTTTGTTATATCGGCAACAGAAATACATCATCTGTGAAAATTTCAACTGTCTAACTATCACGGTTCGTGAGATACAGCCTGGTGACAGACGGACGGACGGACGGACGGACGGACAGCGAAGTCTCGGTAATAGGGTTCCGTTTTACCCTTTGGGTACAGAACCCTAATAAAAAGACGTGCGACCTAATCTACGAAAGTTCTGTTCTGTTTTTCCCTGCGAGTTGAGGAGAACTGTCAGTCGCTGGCAACATCGCCTTTTTATCCAAACCAATTTTGATATGGAAAACGAAAAAGTCCTATATTTCTATTTATATTATTGCTTATGGAGTTACGAACAATGGAAATCGATGGAAATCCTTAGGCTTAGGTAGCGAACCCCGCCAATCCTAATGGATTAGTAAACGGAGTGGTGCTAGGAAGGAGCTTGTAGTTAAAAAAAAGTGACAATATAATTAAGTAAAAAATCTGTCTTGTGGGTTTGTGAAACATTGTTTTATTTTTTATTTCATTTTTTTTTACCTCTGCCTGCTAGGGAGCTGGCGTAAATATTTTTTTATACAACTAGGTTGGTAGACAAACATGCGGACCGCATCAGATGGTAAGAGTTTACCACAGCCTATTGACGCTCGCAACGCCACGGGGATGTTACTCGCGCGCTGCCAATCTTGTGCCCTAAGGCTATTTCATTACAGTACCCAGTAATTTCTCTGCCATATCTCACCCTTCAAACCGGAACACAGCTATATAAATGTAGCTGATTGGCGGTAGAAATAGGTGAGACAGAGGTACCCATGCAGACGACTTGTGTACAAAGTCTCCCTCTAGTGTATGTATACATGCGTTTTTATACCTGTTTAAAGAGCAGTTTAGCCCAGTGAATAAAGTATGTATATCTTCACGCCAAGTCCCTTGCGGGGTAGGCAGAGAGAACCGAGCGCCATAAGACGCTCAGAATCAAGACCCGGTGTATAAACCCCTGGTTCGAATTCTACTTTAGGCATGTGTGTGTATCTTCACACCTGGTGCCTTGCAGGGTAAGCAGGGAGAACTGAGCGCCTGAAGATGCGGTCCTTATATACCTCGCTTGTTTCCTTAACATTTACAGCTCTTTTTATGCATGCTCGCCGGATTCTAGGGTTTCTGACATCAGCCTTTGGTCACGGAAATTTGGTCACGGTTGGTGAGTCTTGGTCTGTCTAAGGTACGTCCCTCCACTTTCAACACCGACACTCTCTTTCTCATCTACTCTCTTTTCTTACATCATCATTGCTTTTGCACAATGTTCGCATCTCTTTAACAACACAATACTTTCATGTTCTCTCTACCATATGCAGCTTTTACTTCTATATGTCTGCGTAGGGATAGCACTGCGTTGTGTACAGCGAGCTGTGCCTTCTGGCGTAAATTTCGACTGCTTAGAAGTTTACCCAACGCTCCACCACATCAGCGGTATACCTTCCATCCCTGGTACAAGCGCTTCCAAGATTCTCGTGTTCGTTTGGGTTTCCTCTTTTTAAAATACCGTTATCTTTGGGCATGTATCACAAAGTTCGTGGATTTATGGGCATAATTGTAATTATCACTTGCTCGGCGGTGATAGAAGACATCATGATGACACCCGCATGTCGAAGAAATTAAATTTCGTAAGAGGTGTGACCTAACCTAAGAAAGGTTTAGCTTTTTCTCTGTCTTGTGGAAGTATGACGGCAATCGCTCCATCTAGAAATCAATATTTTCCGTAAATCCTTACGCTTAGGCAGCGGACCCCGGGATTTCCAATAGATTATGGAACGGGACAACGCTAGAAAGATGAATTTTATCAACTGTATTTATTACTGATTTTTTCTATTAACACGTCAGGGATAAAGGGTAGCGGGGAGAAGATACGTAGTAAATTTTCTAATAATTAATGAAAATAGACATGGCATAAAAAATCTGGTTTATATGTGCAAGCGTAGCCCTTTTATTTGACTAGACTTGAACCAGTTTTTTCGCAATAGAATCTCAAGTTTTTCAATTGCAATAAGGTTGGATTAGCAACTATCGATAGCCTTAAGAAATATGCCATTGTGACAGACGGACCGATAGACAGACAAAAATGCACCGTAAAGGTTCCTTTTTCCATTTCGGTACGGTATCCTAAAAATAAGAAATTTATGAGTGGGCAAAAACTGTAAACTGTAGAATACGATTGAGTTGTAAATTTAATTTTCTGGTAAGTTCTCCCTAAGAATTTGCAGTGTTCGGTCATGGGTTCTTCAAAAATCGGTAAGGGGCGAATCACGTCGGTAAAATTCTCTAATTTATATTTTTTTTCCGTCATCTTCGTTCAGCACTCATCACTCAGCTTCACATCAGTCGGTGTTTACACATCTTATTCACTTCTATAAGTTCTATATTACTGAAGTTTTTAGGGCTCTTGACTTCTGAAAAATACGACCATTTTGGAAAGGAAAAAGGAATAACCGGTGGCAGATGAACAATATATTTTAGACCATATTGCTTGTAATTTTACTTAAGTAAATAATTACTTACGGCTTTAAACCTTTCTTCATACATACTTCCATTTATTTTCTGTCGATGGTTACGTTGCTGTCAAACTTAAGAATTATATAAACAGAGTGGTCTTTTCTGATCAATAAGAGAAAAAAATATAAAAATCTTCTTCGTAGCGTCATTTAATTTCCACACGCATGGGTTTAGCGGAATCCGCTACGTAAACCTAAGGATTTGGCGTAAATATTGATTTTGATATGGAGCGACTGCCATGGGCGCCGGCAGCAGGGTGCATGGGGGTGCGTTTGCACCCCCCTGGTAGAAGAGAAATAAGCAGAAAAAGATTAAGAATTTGTTTAGTTAATGTTTGAATAAACAATTATGGCGTCTAGGTTGTTGTCCAAATTTGTCAATAACCTTGTCAATAAATTTAGTGTCCTCATTTACACTTCCACGTCTCACCACGCCGCGCGCCGTAACGTGATAAATGTAAGTTCAATGCTGCATGTCGATGCTGGAACAGTTAAACTAACTTATATTTCCGTATACTTACGCTGGGTAAAGCGGGGTAGCTTGACCAACCGAATCTGCGAATTCACAACGGATCCATTTAAAAACGCATCACTTGTGTCATTTGTATTAAACATCTCGTACCACGTAGTAGCCTAGGCAATAAAATTAGATAGAAGACCTCCGTAAAGGTTCTGTATATCTTCTGCTATACGTAAAATGATGATTGATGATGATTTGTCTATTTTTCTTACATTATCTGCGTAGAGTTGGATTACAGAAAATGCTTCTTTTGTGCGTAGAAGAAAATCTATTTCTTACAGAAGAATAGAGTCTAAATATGGGATGAAGATAGATTTGCTGAAAAATTTTTCTACATTTTCAGATGCTCGGTTTGATCGGTAAACCTGCCACGCCGCAATTATTTTTAGTTTTTTCGAAAATTATCGCATTCTCCCTCGAGGCATTATCACAATGACACTGAAGTTTGCACGTTAATTTAAATATTTTTTTAATTAACACCTTCATTAACAACCGACCCTATTTTTACTGGGCAAATGTAGACGAATTTTACCCTATGTTCAATAGTTTCAGGGATTAGCAGGGGTTCCCTGAAAGAGGCTCGTAATGACGTAATAACTAACAACGCGAACTATCGACCACATAGTCATTTATTAACTAGACAGAGCCTCTGTGTTCGACGTGCGAAATATAGCCCGCGAAATTTTTCATTAACTTAATAATAAATACTTTTCAAATACTTATGGATGCACCCCCCTGGTTGTAATTCTGCCGGCGCCCATGGCGACTAGCATCAGCGCTCCGAAACCGAGAGGGGAAATCTGACCATTCTTAAGTTAGGTCTCTCACGATGTTTTTATTCTCTGCGCCGAGCAAATGAGAATTACAAATATATACATAAAGGAAAGATTTTTTTATGCTACGTCGGGACGCATACAAGCATACGTTCCACCTCATGTAAAGTGGTTTCTTTAAGTAATACCACCTTTGCTGCTAACGCAGCAACTCCTTAATAACACCCAGACAGAGTGGAAATCGAAACCACGAGCGTCTGTGTTAAAATCACGTTATTAACCGCGGAGCCAACAAGATGAACTTAGTAGTACATACCCACGCTAGGATCCGAACCCGGGGCTGTAGGGTAATACACTGATTCTTTATTCATTGAGCTATCCCGGCTCCTACAAAAATTATAAACTCCTATTCACCTCCTGCAAGTATTGAGACTAGTCTTACATTTTTTTTTAATATAATTACATTATGATATTAATTTCTCATAGTTTACAGTTTCAGAATTTCAGAAACGATCTTGCCAATACAGATCTTGTATAAAATCATATATTCATATAAGTACAATAAAATTATGTCAGTATAGCGGTACAATAACAATCGTATGTACTGGTAAAATTAAACATATATTAATGCACGCGCTGAATCATTTCCAGACACTGATTGGACAAAATCCGCATTCCTGCTCTCTCTGTCCTAACAATTTGTAATTATTGCACAAATGAAATGCTAGTTGCACATTGACATTAACTGTCTCACAAAATTTCCGGTAGATGTCGCTATGATTATTGACATTTCAATAAATATGATGGCTGCTCCCAATTGAACGACGCTTTTAATTTTATCTCCAAAACACCATCGCCCATCCGTTTCCTCCGACTATGTAACTTTATGGGCATACAACATCGCCCACTAAGTTACATATTCATCAATTATACGAGTATAATAAGCCGTTACGAGGAGTAATTTTGATGTGCCTTTTGAAGATGTTATCGGGAAAGATCAGAACCGTTACAGACTAATAGATGAGATTCGAATATGATATACACGAAAAGACCTACTAGAAAGAATTACGAAACAGATATACAACGCAATGGTAGATGTAGGAGCTGAGGAAGGACAAGACTTATCTACCATGACCAAATTGATCGTGTTCTATCAGAAAGTGATATCAGGAGTCTTAGAAACCGGTGAACGTGCGTGAGAAGAGCAATGAATGTTAAAGAAGGGAGTCAGGTGTGTAAGAATCGAGTCACGTGGCGCTCGGTTCCCTCTGCCTAGGGACTGGTAGATCTAGTATAGTAGATAGATAGATCTACTAGTCTTAGTAAGCCTATTTACCGCTCTCAGCTACTTCTTTCTCCGTCTAATATTTTCACTCAAATTTGATAAAGCCTACATTTTTACGAGCATGCATTATGTTATCATACTTTTATTCATACATACATACATACAAAAAAATATACTAAGATGTAGAATTTGTGTAACTACTAGCCATCTGAAGTTCAGTCTACGCCAGAATTAAAGTTTTCTTTTATGTACTTTAACATGACCTCTATCATTAACTAACAAACGAGTAACAGTAGGTATTGCATATGTTTCGTCGTTCTTTCTACATGTCCAAACCAACAGAGCATGCTTCGTCTTAACTCTGACAGTGTCTTTGTCAGAGCAATAAATTGTGTTATTATCATTGCCAACACGGTCACAAGCGTTGCACCACCCTCGCATTTCGACCGTGCTTTTAGTGGCATCTCACTTTTTTTTCTGTATGTACTCGTACATATAAAGCATTAGCTAACTGGCAAACTGTTTAACTGAACAGTTCGGTTCTAGACGCGTGGAATTTAACACTGGGTTTCATGAATAAAGTAAGCCAGTACTAAGAACAGAATTTCAAAATATCATCCACTAAAAGGCTAAAAAGGGGATGCAACTTCCGTAAAAGATAAAAGCTTGTAGTTACTGAAGGTAAACATGTACAAGTTGTAGAAAGAAAGAAGGAAAACAAGAAAGAAAGAAATAGTTTATTTCTGCTGAAATATAAAACATTACATAGTTTTCGATTACGTGGACGATAAAAAAACTAAAGAAAAGCTTAACAAGATTAATAAAATACAAAATAAAAAGTGTTTTTTTTTTGTAAATATCACAAAACGGTGTCATGGCAGCAGAAAATCGTCCTCGCCTCATGGTAATGCCGTAACTCAGTTAACGGTGTTTTTCAGACAGTGCAGCGGTGGCGACCGTAGTAGTATCGCGTTTAAAGAAAAATATGATACAAGTTACATAAATACTTTCCATAAATTCGCTAACAGCGACATAATTAACTCAAATATTCATATTTAATAAGAAGAAAACTTCTATAAGTAAAAGTAAGTATGTATTTGATATAACATTTATATTTATATATACCGCGTCTTATGGCGCTCGGTTCACTCTGCCTACCCCGCAAGGGACCTGGCGTAAAGATATATATATATATATATATATATATATATATATATATATATATATATATATAAGCAGTTTTTGATAATGTAGAAGATGGTTCCTTAGTTTGTTTTAAAAGAAAATTTGTGGAAGCGACATATTATAATCTATAGAGTCAAATCCAATTTCAAACGTACGTGGTACACGCTGTTTAAAAAAAACAAGTGAAAAGCGGTAAGGTGTATCGCATCCTGATAAAGGAAATACCCTTACCTTACAGAAGATTAGTTTAATATCAACTCCTTGGATTGGTTGCAATGCTCCTGCGAGTGAGTGATTTTACCAATAAGCTATTGTAGTTGCTATGTTAGCAGCAGTAGTGTAAGTTCACATCAGGTATGCATTTTTGCCTCCCGACATGTGAAAAAAATATTGTTTCATATAATATTGTCTTAGGTTTTTTGTTATACAAATACGATCGTTATACATTGAATTAAACAATTTTTCGTCCGTGGTCGCAGGAAGTCTCTTTGCGACCACGGATGCTGCAAAGCGTTCGAAACGTCAGGTACAACAAAATAAATAAAATACGCGATATTTCCGTTAAAAATTGTTTAATTTATTGTTTCATATCTTTTTTGAAATAAACAATATATTTGTAATTTTGATAAGTAAGATTATAAAGTTATGTCTAAAAATGTGCGAATTTTTAATTCTTAAGGGGGTGATATTGATAAGGAGCTTTTACTTTGCTTTGTTTTGCTTGAGATTGTAAACGTTGAGCGACTTTCCGTTGCTTTGGAAATTGTCTCATGTCATCCCTCTCCCAAAAAAACCAAACCCAACTCCTTCTCTAACTTTCGCCCGATATATATTCTTCCCGTTCTTTCGAAAGTCTTGGAGCACTTTGTACACCAGTGTATCTCAAGTTACCTGAGGGAACACAATCTCTTGTCTCCATACCAGTCAGGTTTCCGTAGCGGTCATGGCACGGTATCAGCCTTAGTGAAGATTACCGATGACATCCGATTTAATATTGAACATAAACAATTATCCATCTTAGTCTTACTCGATTTTGCTAGTGCCTTTAATTCGGTTGATTTCGATGTTCTACTCGGTATTCTTCGAACTTTTAATTTTTCGTCTTCTACATTGGCCTGGTTCCGGTCCTACTTGGTGGGCAGGCGTCAACTAGTTAAGGTTGCTGACAGCCGTTCGGACTGGTGTGAGATACTTGCTGGGGTACCACAGGGCGGAATTTTATCTCCTATTCTATTTTCGCTATTTATTAATAACATTGTTTCCTCTCTTGACTCTTCTTTTCATCTTTACGCTGATGACTTACAAATATACACGTCTGCATCTTTCGAAGAATTTTCACACGCAGTCCGCGTCATCAACAAAGATCTCACCTCTATTGCTGAATGGTCTAATAAGTTCGGGCTTACTATTAATGCCACTAAATCTCAAGCTATTATTGTGGGTAGCCCACACGTTATCGCAAAAATTAAGAACATCAATCACTCTAATGTTGTCTATGATAGTAGTATAATTCCTTACTCAACCTCGGTTCGGAATTTAGGCATCACCATGGATGAAACTCTTTCTCGGGCCCCTCAAGTCAATGAGGTTAGTAAAAAAATTCACGCATCGCTGCATTCCCTCAAACGCCTCCAAAATTTTCTCCCGATGGCGACAAAGATTACGTTGGCCCGGAGTCTCTTACTCCCCTTACTGGATTATGGCGATGTTGCAAGTCTCGACCTTTCGGAAGAATTACTAGATAAGATGGAGCGACTTCAAAATGTGTGCATTCGATTTATTTTCGGCCTACGAAAATTCGATCACATCTCAGAGTTCCGAAAACAATTGGGTTGGCACTCTATCAGGATACGTAGAAATATTCATATGATGACGTTTATTTATAAAGTGTTATTTTCACCTAATTCTCCATCTTACCTCCGTGATAATTTTCAAATACGGGATATGGATAGTCGATTACGTTCTTGTAATAGTCTTCGGCTGGATATTCCACTCCATTCCTCTAAAACCTACTCTAATTCTTTCACGGTCAAGGCGGCAATGCTTTGGAATTCGCTCACCACCCATGTAAAACTGGCTACGTCATTGGATTCTTTCAAGGCTCGTCTTCTCAAATCTGTCAATACAGTGGATTGAGCTAATACTCTTTAGTAGCTAATGTTCATGTAATATGTGTAGAATTACTATGTATAGCATTTGTTTTACTATTAAGTATGTATATTGTTTATGTATGTATGTGTATATATATATATATATATATATATGTATATATTAATCTATTATTAATTATTCATATTTCTCATTGGTTTTGCCCTCGCCACTCTGCACTAAAATATCTAATCACTCAAAGGTTGGCTGGTAGAGATCTCTTAAAGAGATAAGTCCGCCTTTGTACATTTATAATTCTATTTTTATGATTACTGTATTGTTGTTTACTATGAGTGTACAATAAAGAAATTACAAACAAACAAACAAACAAACGTTTAGTAGATGTAGTAGTAGAACCAGCACGTTACTTTTTTTTTATTCGACATCAGATACAAGCATACGGCCTACCTTTATTAATGAGTTACCGAAGCCTATGGACGCTTGAAATATAGGAACTGTTAGTTGCACGTTGCCAGCTGGTAACTTGGTGGCTACAGCTACTTGGTAAGCCCAATTACTCGCAGAAACACGATGCTCCAGGGAGTTTCTGGTAAGTAGAGTTACTTCTCCAATAGGCTGTTTTAATTCCCTCTCGTAAATGTAGGCAATAAAGACAGTTGCACCGAGGTATCCTGTGAATCCTTCGAGTTTCTATGGCTACAACAGTACCGTGCCCGACTGACTGACAGATAAGGCATAGCTTGAACCATTGGATTTAAAGATTATACATTTTCAGATAATATTTCTAATATTTTCTAGACATAAATATGTAGATGTATGTATATCTTCTCGCCAGGTCTCTTGCGGGGTAGGCAGAGAGAACCAAGCGCCATAAGCCGCGGTCCTCACACACCTTACTCCCTTCTCTAACATTCATAGCTAGTTTCACGCTCGCCGGTTTCGAGGGCTCCTGGCTCATTCTGATAATACACGACCACTTACGTCATTCTTTTATCCTGCATCTTTCTATATGCCCGAACTAACGGAGCATGAAGAACATACAACCAACATATTAGTAGTGATTTTTGCATTGCCACAGCACGTGTATCAAGATTTATAATAAGTTAACATAACACATTAGACATTACCCTTTAAGAAATGTATAAAAGACATGTTATTACAGGAGACTAATTACTCAGTAAATTAATATCTAATTGTGATAGAATTAATTTGTCATGTTCATTAATTTATCTGTAATTTCATTTATCAATGTTAATGTTTAAATTTGAAAGAAAGACTGAAAGAGAGCGTCGGTGTTAAAATAACAAGAGGCATACTCCGTTGGTTCGGGCATGTAGAAAGATTGCAGGATGAAAGAATCACGAAGCAGATATACAATGCAAAAGTGGAAGCATGTAGGAGCCGGGGAAGGCCAAGACTTTCCTACCATGACCAAATTGGTCGTGTTCTATCTTAAGGTGATGTCAGGTGCCCTAGAAACCGGCGAGCGTGCATGAGAAGAGCAATGAATGTTAAAGAAGCGAGTGAGATATGTAAGGACCGAGTCACGTGGCGCTCGGTTCTCTCTGCCTACCTCGCCACTACAAACCTTAATTTTGCATTCTATAAATGTAGCTAAATAAGATGACTCAACTTACTTATTGCACCTTTTTCAAGAGCAAATAATAAACATTTATTATTTATCAGGGGACGTCCTACCCTGCGGTTTTGGTCCAAAATTGCAATCTGCTATATTGTCAGTTGCAGCGACGCATTCGCTTTTGGCACATGCTTCCTAATTGACACAACATGGTCTGACAGTCGACCGGAAAGGCTGTGTGTGTGCGGATGATGATGACTCCTCTTGTGTATCAAGGAACTTAGAGACTTAACTTTTTTTATACTTTGTTGAGAAAAAAAGACTATCTACACCCCACCTCGTACTTAGCGTAGATTGCGAACGCTTGCAATATAAAAAATATCGCTCTCGTCGCTATCGCAGCTAGTCAAGCTTACTGGTAACCTAGCTCACTCGCAAACACAACAACTTTCTTTGAAGAGTTGTTGAGCAGTCAGAGCCCGTTATATACGTTTTCCCATACATTTCACGGTCGTATACGACCACCCGGGTTCCGAAGGGTTAATAAGGATATTAGATGAGAACGGCCTTTGGATAATAGTAGCCATTAGGGGTATTATTTTTTAATGTAGCCTGCCAAAATGCCTTCAGTACGCCTGATGGAAAGCGTCAATGAAAACCAGATGAGAGAACAGGCATCATAGTGATTACCGCTGTGCTGGCTGTCCCTCCCCTTGACAGTCTGTAAGGTGCCTCTTCACACCCCGTCTGAACGACCCAGGATTATAGGAGGTGGAGAACACATGCGCTGGAAGCGAATTCCACATTTTAACAGTCCGACAGAGAAATAAATCGCTGAATCTCTTAGTATGAAAGGTCAGCGGCCCAAATCTATGTGGATGCGATCTCAGTCCAGCACGAGTGTTTCGGAGGAGGAAGAGAGAAGGAGGGACGAGGTTGAAAAGCTCCTCAGAACATTCCCCCGTGGTAAATACAGTAGAGAACACTTAAGCTACAGATATCCCTACGCAGCTGAAGAGGTTCAAGGGAGTTAGTGACCTTAGTACTATCTATGAACATTTGTGGTTGTTGTACATTCGTCACAAAGTAATTTCGTCACATTTGTGTACAATCCATACATTGAAAGTAAATACGGTATTACATTAAAAAATATGTGTAAATTCGTCACAGGTATCAGTTATTGTAAATTAGTCACATGTCTTCGTTTTACAATTGACAATATCTGTACGAAAAAAAAACATGGGTGCGTGTGCTTATGTACGCGCGTAAGAAGTTATACTTCTTTGGTATTATTAAATAAATATTTAACATTAATAATTTAATAATATTTAGTATTAATTATAATAAATAATAATATTTTAATTTATAAGAAGGGTTATTGGAGTAAAATTAAAAAACGTCTTTCAAGTAGTAGCGGCGATGTTTATGGAATGTATTACATACAAGTCAATGTCAAGTACAAATGTTATACACTTTTAATATAGCGCCATCTACCGGTAATACCGTGAAACATTTAGCAGCTTCAACCTGTTACTTTTGTGTTACAGTGATGCGCGCGCATCTTAAAATTTCACTATTTACTACTAAATTTTTCATAATGCGCCTAAAGAAGTATAACTTCAAAAGTTTACGATGCATTTACAATAATCCAAATTAATGTGTGACGAATTTACTTCATAAAAATAGAACAGTGTCCAATTTACACGTTTACACTTTTTCCGTGACGAATTTACTTTGTGACCAATGTACAACAACCCGCCGTTAGCAACTCCTAAAAACCGCAAATATTTATGATGTCGCAAAGTTACTTTACATTATGTAAAAAATGCTTGCGTAAAAACAAATCGCGAAATTATAACCAAGGACTCTTATCCTCGTTTTCTTAATGAGAATAATTTATTATTTGCATAATAACCGCTCTGCGAGTTTCCCGCGATAAGTTAGTCTATGGTTCTCTGCCAGCTCGCGCCCAGTCTGGCCCGAGACGCCGCGTCGTTACCATCGCTCAGTTTTTCCCGCCAAACTGTATATCGTGGTTTTGTGTTGTGTTGTGATTTATATTTTGGATTATAATGGCCGATGGTAAGTTGTGGTATTTATTATGATCCTGTGCGTTTGTGAAAGTGCTTTTTTAGAGTGAATTTACGAATCGGTTGCAAGACTTTTACAGGTATGAAATGATATTAAATTTTACAGTGAAGTTTTTGATGGTCGATATAATGTTTATTTTTTAACCCCCGACGCAAAAGAGGGGTGTTATAAGTTTCACCGCTAAGTGTATCTCTCTCTGTGAGTCTGTGGCACCGTAGGTCATAAACGGGTGGACCGATTTGGATGCGGTTTTTTATTTGAAAGCAAATTTACTAGCGGTGGATCATAGATGTGTTTTATCAATATCGGTTAGCTGATGTAGGGATCTTAAACGCATAATGCGTATTTACTTTTCAAACGTACGTGTGCCCCAAAATTTTAAACACCCTAACTGTGCAACATAATGGATTTTTTTTACTCTATAGGTCGTTCTGTGTCGGGAATATTTTAATATTTTAATTTATAGTTATATATATTGCTATATTGTTAATATTTGTGTGTATAATTCAATTGTAGAGCTAAGTTGTGTCTTATTATAAAATATTTTAGACTTCCGAAGCGATTAAAATTACCATAGTCTACGCTTCTAACAGCAATTCCTTAGGGCCTTACGCTTGCAATACATTATGTATCACTCGCGTGATAGCACCTCTGCTGTTAACACTGAAAAGAACTCCCTTAAGAGCTTACTGGCAACCGCACTCACTCACAGTAACACAATAATCCTACAGGGAGTTGTTATTTGCTACGGTTTTCTGAAAGCTGTAAGTACCTACTTCTTCCATTGAGATGCTTCCCTTCCATGCGTCCTACCACAAGTAAGCGCTCTGCTCTACAAGTATTTACAGACTATACAATAACCGCTTAACATCAGGCGGTGCAGATGCTTTTTAACTCGACGTAGCACGAAATATATTTATACTTAAATTATATGATTCATATAAGATTTAATAACAAATTACATATATTTATTAACACAAAAGAGGAAACATATTATATATGAAGTGAATAGGAAGGATATTAGCTGTTAATAAATATCACTGCATTACTTCATACATGTTACACTTACTTATACTAAATAGTTTTTTTTTTATACTACATCGGTGGGCATACAAGCATACAGCCCACCTGATGTAAGGCGGGTACAGTAGCCTATTAACGCTTGCGATATATTAAGTGTCACTCGCGCGATGCCTCCTCTGCTGCTTACACAGCAACTCCTTGGGAGCGTACAGTTGACCTCACTCACACGCAGGAACACAACAACCCTCTAGGGAGTTGTTATTTGGCTGCGGTTTACTGTGAGGTCAATATCGCTGCACTTACGGGACAGGCTCACCACTCTTTTCCACCACTGTGTCTCCTGTGTAGCCAGAATTAACAGTCAATTCTAAATCGCTGGATTTGGAATTGACTTCCCCTCTATCGCTGCCTTGTCGGCTTGTTGGTTAAAATATCCTCTCCATGGTCAGTCGGTTCGAATCGGTGTTATATTTAGGCGTTAAAACTCTACATTTCAACGCCTAAATAGGTACCACACCAATTAGAGCCTTCATGCGCAGTCAAGTGGTTTTTTGGTTTATGGGAGACATACACCTTACAGAAGATCGATAGAACTCCAATCGCTAGCTCTACTACTTCCTATCTGTTAGAAAAGTTGAATTTCAAAAGACAAGAAAAAATATAATTTAAATTATTTATTAAGAGTAATTAAAATTAATTTTGTTATTTTGTTGGGGTGATAAAAAAATAAATAGAACTTTTTTTAATATCTATACATAAATAAGTGAATGAATGATCCAAAATTTTTGATTAAAAGGGATAATTGCCTTAGGGATAACGTCATTTTTTTGCTACATCGATATTAATTAATCCACTGCGAGCCGTATGGAGAAGCTCAAGGTCGCTCAGTGTACTATGGCTATAATAGTGCTCTCCGTCTCATCAGCTGGCCTTTACGAGCAGTGATAGCCCAGTGGATAAAGAACCGGCCTGTTCACCATTAATTCCCCGGTTCGAATCCTGGCATGTACCACTATTTGTAATTATCACTTGCTCGGCGGCGAAGGAAAACATTGTGAGGAAACCACAAAATCATATTTCGAAAGACATGTGACCTAACCCTCTGGGTTGTGGAGGTGTAATGCTGCCATCAGTGGAGCAATCGCTTCATGTAGAAATCAATATCTTCGTCCAATCGTAAGGCTTAGTAGCGGACCCTAAAGGATTAGGAAGCGGGATAACGCTGAGAAGAAGAAGATATGATAGTAAATATTTTGCGACGATGTAAATTCATCTCAACTACCTAGAAATCACTTTGCGAACGGTTTCGGAATACGGAATTCGGAATAAATTCGGGTTAGGGCTGCCAATGTAGTACTACTTTTTTAAAATTTAAATAGTAGGTATATAAATAAATAGATATAAAGCTTAAGATGTATCCTCGAACACAAAAACGCGGTTAAGTCAACATAAAGCAGTTTGGGTTGGGCACGAAGGATGAGCTTACAGTACAACATACATACATATCATCACGCCTGTCTCCCGCTGGGGTAGACAGAGACTATGGAACGCCAGGTGCAGCGACCCAAACATACTCAAGCTTCTTTCACACTCATCGACCTCTTCATTCTTCTGCTTTTGATTTGTCCCTTTTTCAACACATCAGCAATTTGATCTATGTGTGCGTCTAGGGCGGCCCCTACCGATATCTCTATTCACTCTTCCCTAGTACACTTCTTTTGTAATTTTTTTGTCATTCATTCTTTCTAAATGACCCAAACTGTCTCAGCATACCAATTTTTGTCACTACATCATCTTTTATTCCACATAGTTATTGTATCGTGCTATTTCTTACTCTATCAGATTTCAGTCATAATGCACAAAAAGGTACTCTCTTCAGGTGATTATGATTCATTACTAAAACAAAGAAACTTTAAGATTCCTACTCCGCTAGTAAATACCGCGTTTGCACATAGATTGGGCAACTTCGTACATGTGAATAATAAAGTGATCAAATTATGCGACTTTAAGACTAAAACTGCACCTGTCGCTCGGAAGGCTATATATCAGTGGCTTGCTGATTTAACATATGACGAAACTGAGAAAATATTTAAAATTGTATGTTAAAATTTTGCTTTTATTTTAAATTACCCAGATCATTGTTATTGCATTTTATTATATATTTTTCATTTCTTGGCATTGTGATTTTGTAGGTAAAGATAATCTCTCTATCTGTCTACGGCAACATATAACTCGTTAAAACTGTTTCTTGTGTAATCCGACTTCCTCGATACAGGCTTGCCTAGTGAGGAAATCATCGATATTTCTAAGCTAAGTTAAGATTGTCTGCAATGTGTATATAAATTACCTAGTTTAATTATATGTAAGTAATCCCAATCATGTTTGCAGTTAAATAAATTATTATTATTTTCATTTTCATTTTTCATCAATCATTCTCACTCCATATCACAGTACAACTAAAGAAACTTGAGGTTGCATTTTTTACATGACAGCCAGAACTATTTTGAGGGTTTATGTATATACTACGAAACCTATACAAATTTATGCGGTATTATTAGAACCCTTACGAGGTTATGTAACTAGAAATAATAGTCAGATTATGTAGGTAAGTGCCTAATATTGTGCCATGAAGAAAAAATCTTCCAAACCAATTTTATTCTGAAATTTTATTCAGTAATCCTGTATATTTCTTGCCTGGGAATCTAATCCACGAGCGTCGGTGTCAAAGTCGCGTCATTCACGACTTGGCCACCGAGCTCGTCAGAAAGTTCCCGTTCCGGTATATTTATTAGTTTAAGCGTTTATTGGAAATAATGACCGGCTTGCTTTTTAATTTACGATTAAATTACTTGTTCAAAGTGTACATAGTGAAAAATCTGAACTAATTTCGGTTGATAAAGTATTGTTTTAGAAGAGGTAGGACGCTTCAAAGCAGCCCATCTGGTGAAGTACCTCTACCTCACAGAAAACCGCAGCCAAATGACAACTCTCTGGAAGTTTTGTTGTGTTTCCGCATGTGATTGAGGGGTCGCCAGTCCAAAAGACTAGCTGTGTTAGCAGCAGAGGTACCATCGCGCGAGTGGTACTTAATGTATTTCCATGTGTTAATAGTCTACAATAACCGCTTTATTCAAGTAGGTCATATGATTGTATGCCTTCCGACATTGTACAAAAAAAACTTCAGTAACTTTATTTCATAAGAGCCATATGCTTGTGTGCTGTAAGAGAGGTAGGGCGCATCAAAGCAGCCCCCGTCTGGGGAAGTATCTCCACCTCACAGAAAACCGCAGACAAATAACAACTCCCTAGAGGGTTGTTGTGTTCCTGCATGTGAGTGAGGTCACCAGTATGCTCCCAAGGAGTTGCTGTGTAAGCAGAAGAGGAGGCATCGCGCGAGTGATACGTAATATATTACAAGTGTTAATAGGCTACGGTACCCGCTTTACATCAGGTGGGCCGTATGCTTGTATGCCTCCCGACGTAGTATAAAAAAAAATTGCATAAAACATAAATATACGCGTGTGACAACCCTAGTTTAAATACGTACGCAGCTACCAGACTATTAGTTATACACTTATACCACGTTTGAAGATTTAATTATTCGAAAGTACAATAGATGTCTCGTTTCGACGGCATTTAGCATTTAAAAATGTATATTGGTTAATATTCAGCAGCCATGAATATTCAGTGGTTGACAGCTTTTGTTTGGTCGAGATTTCAGCGAAACCAATCGGGGCCTCCGAATTTGAATAGACTTTAAAGATATTTTCACCGTATTTACTGATACAAAATTGCTATTGTTTACGAAGCGAAATAAAGGAATACGAATGAGTATTTTTTAGAGTCTTTAGGCAGTTTTCGTTTTAGGGGGTCATATGCCAGAAGCGTGCTCGTTCGCGATCCCTGTCCATCAATCAGATTGCAATCCTGGCTCGAAAGCGCATCGAATTGCGGGTTAAGGCGATACTCCCCCCCCCCCCCCCCCAATATGAATTTTAGTGGTACATATTGTGGTGGACATATTGTCCATCTATTACGTGGTTAGTAGCCTATGAACGCCTGCAATGCAGGGAAATAATATGTTGGCAACTCAGTGACTCCTCAGGAGCTTATTGGCAACAAGCCAGAGGTACATTTTTAAGAAAGGTAAGGCGCATCATAGTAACCCATCACCATACATCTGGTGGGCCGCATGCTTGCATGCTTCCTGACGTTGTATAAAAATCCCTCCAGGGAGTTGTTATTTCAGAGAGGGTCACTTAATCGGCTGAACCGAAGGCTAAATGAGCCCACGGAGGAAACAGAGATTAAAGTCATCGTCGTCGACGACGCTTTGACTTATGTATTCGATTAAATTGACCCGCGTTTCGAGGCCATTGAAATCCTCAATGTACCATGTTCATAATTTTGGGTTAAGTAAGATTCGAGCTTCGTTCTATTCTAGTATTGGGTTTGAATTTGCTTTTTCTACATCTTAATTGTTAAGTATAAATAATCTATTGTATAGAGGCGAGAGCTGGGTTGGGTGGGAAGAAGACAAAGACAATGGTATTTGAAAGAGAAGAAACCAGAATATGTAAGGATCGAGTCACGTGGCGCTCGGTTCTCTCTGCCTACCCCGCAAGGGATTTGGCGTGTAGTTATAGATAGATAGATAGAAGAAACCAGAACTAATGTAAGGATTACGGTTGATGACGAAGTGTTGAAACAAGTGAATGGCATTGTGTATCTTGCATGCGCAGCAAGGATGGAATATACATTGCTGATGCGGAAAGACCAGTCAGTGCTGGGAATAGTGTGAATGGAGCGTTGAGAAAACTTCTTGGCAATAAAAGCTTAAACCAAAAGGCACAGCTGGCTATACGCAATCCAGTGCTAGACCCAACGCTTACTTATGGAAGCGAGAGCGGGGTTTCGGAGACATAGCATGAAAGTAGAATAAACGCCGTCAAGATGCGAGCGTTGCGCAAAGTCTGCGGCTTAACGCCCCCCTGATGTGAAGCGGTTACCGTAGCCTATGAACGCTTGTGATACCACCTCTGCTGCTAATACAGGAATTCCATAGGAGCTTACTGGTGACGCCAATCACACGCAGGAACACAACAACCTTCTAGAAGTTGTTATTTGCAGTTACGAAGGTGGACTGCTTTTGATGCGCCCTACCTCTCTTAAAACACCCAGACCAAGACAAACAGACATGTCCATGCACATGCGCAAATGATTGCTGTGTGGGAATCGAACCCACAGGCGTTGACGTCAAAGTCACGTTATTAACCGCTGCGCCACCGAGCTCGGCAAAAATAGCAAAATGTCATGTTTGTAAGTTATCTGTATTTAGAATTGGTCATCATTGACATGCTGATAGTCAATAGCGTGACAGTAATAGCTTGTATCTTCCTTTTCACCCTGGGGGTTGGAAACCCTTGCAAGAGTGCCGCGATGGGCTGGCCTTACATTGGCAAGCAAGTATACACATACCATCTGACCATCAACATCAACCAGGTTTTTCATAATTTCAAACAAACGGCCCGCCTGATGGTTAACTTTCCGTAGCTTACGAACATTTGCAACACCATGGGAACTGCTCGTAGTCGTCGACCCTGTAGACACCTCTTCACGCCTGTTCTGTACCTTCTGGTTTAGTTATAGCCTACTACCGACTCACAAAATGTGTTGTTTGTACAATTAAGTGCACGTCATGCTTAACACGCGAAGAGTTTTTTTCTTTAAATTAATATCAGTTCCGTTACTACGTAGAACATTATAAGAGTTATAATGCACTCTTAATGTGCGTGTAATCTGCTCTTAGCTGTACAATGAAATAAGTCTGAAAAATTCAAATCAATATATGACATGACATACTAGCTATGCACCGCGACTTCCTTTACGCGTATCCCGATATTCTGAAGGAAGAGCATTTTCTACTTTCTGTCTGTTTGCTCGATTTCTACATGTCGCATCGTGATAGCCTTAAGATTATTTTTTTTGTCGAGCTTGGTGGCTCAGTCGCAAATGATGCGACTTTGACACCAACGCTCGTGGGTTCGATTTCCATACGAGACAAACATTTGTGTGCATGAACATGTCCGTTTGTCTTGGTCTGGATGTTTTAAGTGAGGTAGGGCGCATCAAAGCAGCCCGTCTGGGGAAGTGCCTCCACCTCACAGAAAACTGCAGCCAAATAACAACTCCCTAGAGGGTTGGTGTGTTCCTGTGTGTGAGTGAGGTCACCAGTAAGCTCCTTAGGAGTTGCTGTGTAAGCAGCAGAGGAGGCATCGTGCGGGTGATACTTAATATATTACAAGCATTAATAGGCTACGGTAACTGCTTCACATCTGGTAGGCCGTATGCTTGTATTTTTTTTTATTTGAACAACAAAAATTTGTTTGTTTGAACGCGCTAATCTCTGGAACTGCCGGGCGGATTTGAAAAAATATTTTTGCATTCGATAGCCCAATTCTTGAATAAGGTTATATATTCAACATCACGATACGAGCCTTAGAAGCCGAGGAAACAGAAAGAAATCGCTTCCCTCGGAGTATCGGTGTGCGTGCGGGCGTAGTCGCGGGAGCAGGCAGTCACGTATATAAGCCTTTGTTATTTTTAACATTGTGCGTGGTAGTGCTTCGAAATGTGTAATATAAATATTTACCACCCAGATGGTTACCATCGCGAGTCGTGCACCATCAACACATGTCATGGCTACGTACACATCGTCCATCACGGATTGAATCTATTAATGAACTATCCGTTTCCCGCGGCTTTGCTCATTGGATTTACAGTTCACACAGCCAGCCATATATGGACAGATTTCGGCAACGTACTGAGTTAAAACCATGAAGAAAATAATCTATGGAGAGCCGATGAGACCGAGTTTGCATAGTAACTCAACCTCACCGCTAGGGGTCGGGGAATAAAGTAGAATGTGCAAGTCCATTAACGAGTTCGGTCGCAGTGAGAAAACGCGCTGTTAAGTTTCTTTGACACCAATGCAATCGTAGTAGCCAGAGCGACATTGGAAGGCATAACATTTTACATTCCCGAATCGGTCTTAAAGCCAAGCAGGCAGGCTGTTAAGGTGGCTTGGACTACGGCGCATGCTAACAGGAATCCTAATGTCTTTGTTTTGAAACACAATCTAAATGCTGCCTGATGGTCCAATCCAAAAAGAGGGTGATTGCTACAGTAAATTCCGATATCGTCGATGTAGTTGGTGAGCGAACCTTGCCTCTGGCAGATATGCTTTCTGATCGCTGCTAAGGGACTTCTGTTGGCTATCCATGCTAGCATTGCCAAAACCGATTGGCAGTGTGGCCTAAAGTGCTAAAGAGGAATAAGAGGAAAATAAATCCCGATTTACTGGGTAATCTGTTTGTCTCAACTGTAATCTGAATGACGGCGAGGCTATGCCAGGTATCATTCCGTGGTGCGGTAGCTCCATGGCGGAAACCTCAATCACTAAGCGAGATATCCAGCGTGTCGCAACATTCATAAATCGAGTGGACCAGACGATATACCAGCGGTAGTGCTGAATCTGTATGCTCGTTAGTTGTGTACTTATGCACAGTTTCGTGCTTTCATACTGTGCAAGTCACGTTTTAATGTAAGACCACCAATGCGGGCATCGCCCAAAAAGAGCAATAGATCCGATTTGTAGAATAGCAGGCTTATTGCCATAACATCCCTTCTCTCCAAGGTAATAGAGCGAAACATACGACTTCTAACATACCTCGAGGATTAGAACTTGATTGCCGTACGGCTTTCGCCATGGTCTATCGAGTGGTGATCTTCTAGTGTGTCTTACACACTGCTTAGCTTCTGCGATTGAGAGTCAAGGTGAGGCATTGACTATCAGCCTAGACATGGCGAAGGCATTCAGTCGGGTCTGGCATCGGGCTACGTGGGGGATTGTGCAAGCGGGTTGTCCTCTTCTTGTCCAACTGATTTATAAAATCAATGGTAGATAGAAGCTGCTCAGATAGCACGTTGATATAGTGTAAATTGATGGCCTTCATTGTTATGTGTACTACAGCACCAGGGACTCTTATTATACAGGCCGTGCTAACATCACTCGTTCCCTTGTGAATGAAAGCTGTGATCAACTTGTGCCTAAAATTAAGGGTATTTTGACTAAAGTATCTAACTGGCGGCGGTTAATTTTGGCTCAACTCAACCCCATCAAGACACACGTTTGCGTATTCACCGCTAATAAAACGCCACTTGCTGAGGTTTCTCGATTCCAGAACACAACTTTTACCAACGCCAAGAAAATTGGTATTCTTGGTGTCGAGCGAAGATCTAACGAAGATCGCTGGGACAGCTAAGGGGAGGCCTACGTTTATCAGAGGACATCTTTAGGCTAAAATGATAACGACGATAAATTGTAAAAGCTTGTACGTTTGCACCTTATCCTTATGTTGCATGTTTTACCCAGAAAACTCTTTGTTAATATTTAAACACCATATTTATCCCACTGCTAAGATATGGATCTCCCATTCGTGGGGCTTAACAAAATGCTCCACCATACTGCTAAATTGTGCATTGTTGAGGGTAATGTTTTCAAGTTTAACAATAGCCATAAATGACGGCTTAACGTTCCGTCACCCAAATTTAGAAATATCACTTCTGTTTATTAAAATTTTCATACCAAAGAGAGTCATAGTCACAGCTGCAAAATTTCAGTTTTATGACTTTGTTAAGCCGTTCACTAAAACGACTTCATTTTAAAGCTGAGAGCTTAGAAATTTTAGCGTCAGCACGTTAAAACATGAACAAAGTAATTAAATTATGTGTCATGGGTGTTTTATAGAAATTAAAATCAGAAATAATAACTATTTATTATTTCATGTAAGTATATTACTAAAAAAAGGTAGTTTAGTGTTTTGCCGCTAGGTGCTATAACACAATAAAAGGGGCGCCAACGTAAAATGGCATTAATTGATATTTTATCTGGTATTCTAATGGGGAGTTCCGAATAAAATATCTTGTGTGCCCTTTTTCTGCCTTTTATTCATAATTTACTGTTTGGCCGCAAAGCAGTTTATAGACAATCATTACGACCTTAATATTTTCAGGAACACCGTTCCTATATGAATTCTATATGTTTGTCTGTGCGTTTGTCTGTGTGTTTGTCTGTCGCTTTTTTTCGAATATTTGAATTTTAACATCAGATTCGGATTCAGCATAAAAAAGTAGAATAGGAATGTTATGAATTGTTATATACTTGACGAGCCCAGGTCTTCTTTTGGCAATGTAAGCTTGCGCATTCTCAACTGGTTTTTAATTAAATATATTTTATACTATTTTAAACTAGTGATAACATAAGTGATATATTAGAAACAGACCAAATCAGCTATACGTGCAAATGTTCCCGCATGATTTTTATTCGCAGGTTTTTCTTCATTCGGTTTTTTGCGTTGTCCTAAGATGGTAACGGACAATTTACTGAAAGTATTAACAGGCTGCTAATCCTAGATATGGCTGCTCCTACTTTACTATATCTTTACGCTAAGTTGCTTGTATGGTAGGCAGAACTGAGTCTTACATGACCCGTTCCTTACACTTCTCAACCGATTTTTAAGGCCAGACTCTCTTCTTATACAACATGATCAATATGTAGGTATATCTGTATCGTCAATCTTTCCTCTTGCATTTTTTCTACGTGTCCAAACCAATCCTATATGGATAAGTACTCTCTTTCAGACCAGTTCTCTTTCTTAAATCTTCATTGTGAACTGTAAATTTTACGCAATAAACGCATTTCGATAGATTTTATTCTACTTTCATTCTCTCTCTGCTATATCCAGCTCTTGTTTCCATGCATTATCGTTAAGGTCAGCACTGCGTTATGTATAGATAGCCAGTTGTGTCTTCTGCTTCAAGATTTTCCGGAAAAGAAATTTGCCCAGCGCACCCTTTATACTATGCATTAATTCATCTTTCCACATCAGCGATATTCCTTCTTCTTCTTAGTATTATCCCGTTTCCTAATCCATTAGGATTGGTGGGGTCCGCCATCCAAGTCTAAGGTTTTGGCGAAGATTCTGATTTTTACAAGGAGCGACTGCCGTCAGACCATAACCCAGAGGGTAAACAATATCTTTTTTAAGTTAGGTTACACGTCTTTGGGAATATAATTTCTTGTACGTGCATTTCCTCACGATGTTTTCCATCACCGCCAAGCAAGTGATAATTACAAATGGGTTGTATTTAATTGGTCAACATATTAAACCTAACCTAACCTACGAAAATAATATGTTCACATCTAACAATACTGATGTGTATTTCACACATCAAATCAACAATCTGATGTATATTTCAATATTTTTACGTTATATATTCCATTACAAATATATACATTAATCCGAAAACACGAATTTAG
This sequence comes from Pyralis farinalis, assembly GCA_947507595.1. Taxonomy (NCBI): domain Eukaryota; kingdom Metazoa; phylum Arthropoda; class Insecta; order Lepidoptera; family Pyralidae; genus Pyralis; species Pyralis farinalis. The sequence goes on from OX382275.1 coordinate 2,619,226, forward strand.
TGGTACACGCCAGGATTCAACCAAAAGCCAATTAGTCAATAGGCCGGTTCTTTCCACTGGGCTATCACTGCCGTATCCTCAGCGATGTACCTTTCACCCCTGCTAAAATGTAATCACATCTACTTGTTCCAAAGGTTTCAAACATTATCTTTGTTTTCTTCCCATTCAGTTGTAAAGAGAGAGCTCCTTACAGTCTTTCATCATTGTGTCATGCTTTTGCAGTTCAATAAACATAGTTAAGTTTCATGATTTTTTATAGATTTTCATGCACAAAACATTAACCAACGTGTTAACACATGTCAAATTTCCACCATCGTGCCCTACATCAGGGTACCATCGATAATTGGACGTGGCATGTCGTTAATGTTCGATTACATTTTTTATCGCTTATTCATGAAAATGAATGACAATGTACACTAATTAAACTTATTCATACAAATTTTCGTAATACGTAGGGCGCGTTTGGTTTTGTGTATCTCATAAATAAAACAAATTAAGAGCGACATAATGTATTTGTCGTTTTTCAAAGTGCTCTAAGTACATTTGCATTTTAAATTTCTATTTACATTTAGTTATATATTTCTTATTTAAGTATATTTACATTATAAATTTATTATTTATATGGAGAAGAATTTTGGCACGTACTGTTAGCCTGACTTCGTAAAAGTCAAACTTATCATCATCGGTAATAAATGCCTAATGATACTTAATAATAATTTGTATAAAATAAGATTTTGATGAAAATCATCGCCTACATCTTTTCATGTTAATTCTATTTTCGTACGACGAATTTCTATGTGACGTACATTGACACAACAAACACGTTTCATTTAAATAATGTTGTGTTTTGTGGCCTAAATATGCCAGCGATTCGAGCCTACTGACCAATGGGAGAATATTTTATCCAATAAGCAGATAAGTACCGTGACGTCGATCCGAGAACTAGCCAATAAGAGCTGAGCATTCTACTTTATCCCCTAAAAGTAGAGGTGAATTTAGTTACTAGGTAAAATCACTCTCTTTGCTTCTATTTCTTCATGAAGCAAACCCATTTAAAGTTAACCGTCAACGTTGCTTTACAAAGACTCTAGTGGACAGAGGAATATGAACTCTATGTTGTTAACGCGAACAGTTGGCTATGTTCACTCGCATTAATAGTCCACATAGCACATTACCGAATATCTATAAATTTTCTTTATTACCACACACGCTTTATTTTGTAGTGAAAACTTACACGCTCCTGAATTTTATTGCCAGAATAATGGCTATTCTACGTAATTGTTATGTTTTATGTCGACAGCTCCTGAGATGAGACACCAGTTTCTACAGTAGGGTTACTCTGGAAACCAATTCCGATGCTTGGGTGTTGGAATGGAACGCTTAAATAACGACAGTAGGCCCAGAATGATTTGATGGTAGATTGTCTAGCCAAGCACTATTAAAGCTAATCTATACTTCACCAACTCTACCTCATCCCAGTGATAAGGGTACCTGTTCAACCGAAGAGGTTTAAAGCATACCACCACGCTGTTCAACTCCGGATTGGTGGAGACCTGTGTTTTCAAGCCGACTGAAGGTCACTGACTCAGCTTAACGTCTGTCATGTATCGACAACAGCCGGAATCGTCGGGTTAATGTGCTCTCCGATTATGGAGAAGCTCGAGAGAAATAATCCCATCTAGGCTGCGACGTTGCTACCAGTTGACCAGCGTCTCCAGTTAGCATGACATGCGCAACAACACCATCGAGCTCTCAAAGAGAATCTTACGTTGATCAAATTGTTGTCGAAATTGTCGAAATCTAACCTAAAACTTCGACATTGGATTTGGATTGTCATTGCAATTAGAGTCAGGAGTATCTTGTTGGAGAAAGTCCACATGCTTGGATTCCTGTTGTGTGTAATTTCCTGTGTAATTTCTAACGTTTTAAACAACTGCCTACTTTGCACTTTGATATATTAAATGGTTTTGGTTCTTTTTATCCCCGAGGGGAAAGGCAAAGGGATCTAGCCCATACAGCCAAGTCATCAGTGTAGAACCATTTGAAAATCTTAATTCTATGTTCCAGCTTCAGGAACTGTGCTCAAAAAATACTTGGGAAGGGTACTTCGACCCAATCAACCCAGTTTAAATACCACCCGTAAAACGATAGGAATTTTACAAGGTTTTCTTGATGAACTTATTCACGTCTTTCAAAAAGTGCATAAACGTGTTATATTTGAGTTTTTTCATTATTGTATAATTGCACTAGCACTTATGTTACAAAACACTATCGAAATTGTCACATAAAACTAATTTTACACTGAATTTTAAAAATTTCAAGTATAAGAACAATGTCACTCGTCAAAAGCGCGGGAAGAAGCCCATATATTAAATGTCTCACATGGTATTGCCAAATAAAAGGGTTACAATATTTGACAGATGTCAAGACGTCTATACTTTTTGTATTTGACATTTCTCTTGTCTGTAATTACATTCTAATAAACATCATGGCTACAACTTGGAACGACTTATTTAATCTAACAAAACTTGATCTATCTCTCAGAGCAATGCATCCATCTCTCACTTGACAGAAAGTTTTTGACAACGCCTCGTGGCGAATAATATCCAAGCTACAGCATCAAATAATATAAAAACGTAATTAATTAAATTTCGACTAGCTCGCTAGCGTAGTGGGTTCCATTCCCACACCGAACAAATATTTGCGTGCATGAACATGATTGTTTGACTTGGTCTGGGTGTTTTTAAGAGAGATAGGGTGCATCAAATCAGCTCCGTCTGGGTACGTACCTGCACCTCACAGAAAACTACAGCTAAATAACAACTACCTAGAGGGTTGCTGTGTTCCTGCGTGTGACCTACGTGTCACCAGTAAGCTCTGAAGGAGTTGCTGTGTTAGCTGCAGGGGCGGCGAGTGATACTTAATGTATTGCAAGCGTAGGCTACGGTAACTGTACATCAAGTGGACTATATGACTGTATGCCTCTCGACGTTCTATAAAAAAATATTAAATGAAGTATTGTCCTAGGTTTTCGTGATTGTTATACATTGAATTAAACAATTTTTAACGGAAGTATCGCGTGTTTTATTTATTTTTGTTGAACCTGACGTTTCGAATACTTCGCAGCGTCCGTGGTCGCAGGAAGACTAACGTGACATTTGTCTTACATTGGTTATTCAATTATTACATCTACCGACATTGATGGATTAATTATATATGTTCCGATTCACATAAGAATCGCTCACGGTGTCCGAACGTTATTGAGTTGATCTCTGGGTTTGTGACTTGATTATTTTTAGCACTGGATCCCAAGCAGGTGATATTTGCCAACCATCTTCTCTATTGAAATTCAAACGTCAGGTTCACCAAAATAATAAAACATGCGATACTTCCGTTAAAAATTGTTTAATTCAAAATATTAAATGAAACAGTAAAACCGACTTTTTTATACCGAAAAGCTAACAAGCATACGGCTCACCATTTTTTTTTTTTGTGACGCGGGGAAAAATGCGTTACGCACACCACCGGTGCCTGGGTGGCCTCCGGTGGTAGTGTGGGACTCCCAGTCGGCTGTCCGACGGTATACCCACTAAACGACCCCGCGAAATGCCATCGGCCGCGTTGGTGTGGTGCCCCGGATCTGTCAGCAACAGGACACCGCTGCGACTGGCCAGCCCCTCAGAAGGGGACGGACTTCTTCAATCTAGGGGCCGTCCCGGCATATTGGGACGGCCCGTCCGGCGGCGGGACCATTATGGGGCCAGGTTCCCATCCTGACCCCTAGTCCCACAAGCATACGGCGCACCTAATGTGAAGTTGTCAAAGTAGCCTATGAAGGCCAGCAATATAACGCGCATTGCCACCCCGATATTAATAGCAACTCATAAGGATTTTTCCTCAGGATTCGACTTCTTTGAAAGCGACTCGTATGAATGAAATTTATAAGATATGACATGACGTCGATGAACACGGTGGCTGAGAGGTCCAGAACCCTACGTCTCTTAAAAAAAAAACCCATATTTTAATACTTTCTTTGTATTCTCCAACATGTATTACAAACTATTGTTAAATATAGAATCTCGTTAGTACGTTGAAGTCATTCACTCAAGCACTGCGGTTATCAAAGCAAAACACACAAAAAAGGTCTCAGCGATTTTGTACATTTAGCTAGCTTCAAAAATTGTGTGCGCACGAAAATAGAATGCTTCATAGCACAGTTGGGATGCAGCTTCATGTTCCAAAAATTGTGTACATTCAACTGCAGACATCAATAGGTCATCGCACTGGACATGTACTCATGTATAATATTTTACAGCACATCAGATATTGAAAAGCAGAATTTTGACTGTTTCGTTGAAGTATTTCTAGGAATATGTAAACATTTGTTAAATTGAGTTGAAACTTTTGCTCACGATCTCTCTAAATTTTAAATAACGATGAAGTTACTGATCTGACGGCACTAAAAGAGGATTCTTCAATTACAATTGTTTATCTTACGCATCAAACTGAAGTTTTATGTCTCAATTCGTTAGTTTCCTTGTAAGAATCACATGTTACCTAAATAGATTCACTAACACTTTATCTCATGCTCTCAATCTTAATATTAGGTATGTAAGTAGAAAATTCCAAATATCTTTTTTTTAAAACAAGTCAACTGAATTTTTATACTTTGAATAAATGATTTCCCTATATTGTACACGGTTGCGATAATCTTTATAACAAAATCAGCATTAACTGTAATATTTTATGTAGTCAAAGCAGCAATACTGGTTAAAAAACATAAAAAGATATTCATTGATTCAGTCGTCATTTTGCGAAAGTCAAATTTACAGGCAATTTGATCTAAACTACTTGTGCTTCCGCTATCAAGTAATTCATGCGAACTAGTGCCGGCCGGCACCCACCCACTACCGTTAGTCATGCATGCTGCGCTCGGCTCTGCGAATGTCCGCCATCTGAAACGTGAATCGCAGGCACCCGCCAACGTTGCTGTCCTAACTGCTCCGGTCGTCTCAGAGACGAGAGTTTATGTCAAATTATCTGCAAAAAGAAATGTTTCTAGGTTTAAACTAAAGAATGACTTTTACTTTTTAATAACATTGATCATATAGTAGGTACATTCTTTTCCAAATTTAGCAATTAAATCCGCTATTATACAAAAATATGAGTATAGTGGTCATCAAAGTTTTTAAATAAATATAAATGTAAAATTTTAGGAAAAGGTCATGTATGAAAACAACGGCGATTTCATATTAACACGCCTATTACTTGATTACAATCCTTGCCGGTAGACTCGATTATGAATACAAAAATAATAAAACTATTACACCAATTAAAGATTTATAGAAAATTACATTCATCTTTGATATTTCATTCATCTATAAAATTGTGAAACAGATTTTCGTAATCACTTTTTACTACAATCGCAATTTCAGCTTGAAAATTTTATTCATGTTTTAGTAAAATATTGTCTCTTCGCATTCGTTCACCTTGCAGACTATCATTTTAATAAATTTAATTCAGAATGTCTTCTATTCTTAGATCGTATTCCCAGAGCACTGGTTAATCCACTTACACAAAAAATACAAGATCAAAACCTTCTCTTATTCAGTCGATGCAAGAACGTTGAACTTTCGTTAAATTTTATGTTTCTCTCGCCTTCAATAATATCTTCATGATATGGACCAAGAGTGGCGAAGTTGTCGAGATAAACAGTCAATACTACGGTAGTGATAACATTATGTAAATGAACTTGCTTTTATGAACATTGCCTTTTGCGTCGTAAAGTTATGCCACTTCTCTGTGCGCCGTTGGCACGGTTCACACAATGCAATTTTATCCAATAGGTTCGTGAGAAAAATACCTGTGTTGTATACTTTTGCTACATTAACTATTATTATCATAAAATGCATTTACAAATGTCGATTTACTTCTTTTATTTACTTATTTAGTAAGTTTAAAATAATATCTCGTAAAACTACATTTCCACTATGCGCCGTTTTCAGTTTTATTATATATATCCATAGATCCGTCTGAATAATTTGGTTCATTATGTTTTTCTTGGGAATTTAAAATATTTTCAGGACAAAAAAGTAACTTGGTGAAATACGCTATCTCAACGAAAAAAAAATCGGCCAAGTGCGAGTCGGACTCGCGCACGAAGGGTTCCGTACCATTATCTATAAAAACAGCAAAAAAAATCACGTTTGTTGTATGGGAGCCCCCTTAAATATTTATTTTATTCTATTTTTTAGTATTTGTTGTTATAGCGGCAACAGAAATACATCATCTGTGAAAATTTCAACTGTCTAACTATCACGGTTCAAGAGATACAGGCTGGTGACAGACGGACGGACGGACGGACAGCGGAGCCTCAGTAATAGGGTTCCGTTTTACCCTTTGGGTACGGAACCCTAAAAATCAGTATTTGTGATGTTGTGTATGAATCACACAAACATCGACAGATTTTAATTTCTAATCCAAACTAAACTATTGCTACATCACTATTAAAAAAAAAAGATTGTCAGTTGAGATTGTCAGCTTCACAAACTTGTGAACATTATTTTCCGATTGTTAAGAAATATTTTTAGGAAGAATTTATTATTAGAAACATTTATATGTTTCTAATAAAAAATACTTCCTTACTATTCATTTCACAAATACAAATAAATAATATACAAATTTATAAATACATATCAAATTTATAAAGTTTAATAACATTAAGGCAATTTTTTCTTACACTACACGTGAGTTCAGTGCTTTGCTCCATCCCGAAACTGTCCCGAAACATCCCGAAACTGTAAACATGTCTAAAGAAGTTTTCTCTTCAAAAATATTCCATTGACTTAGGATTAAATTATGAAGCGTCAAAGACTTTGGAAGTTTGGATCAATTGGACATGCACCTAGAAAGATCTCCAATAATTATAGTTAAAAATGCCAATAATTTCATAATGCCATCCAATTATACCCCTCAAAAGCTCAGAATCGTTTCGAATTCAGAAAGAAAAAGTTGCTACTTCTGTCAGTGGAGTAAAGTAAGTCTACTCGTACCTTGCTCTTCCAAAAGTCTATAATGACTTATGAAGGCGGTAATTGTTGATTTTGGTAAACGCCAAATAAGGAGTAGTGTTTCTTAGCAATTAATGCATTTATTAAAGTGAAAAAATGGTGTCTATAAATGAATTCTTTACAATAAGGTTATTTAATAGATTCAGGCGTTATTTTGCGAAAGTCAAATTTACATGCAATTTGATCTAATCTGCTTTGTGTGCTTCCGCCACCAATTAGTTCATGCGGCCTAGCGCCGGCCGGCACCCACCCACTACTGTTAGTACATGGTACATGCCGACGCTGCCATGGCTGCTCCGGTAGTCTCTGCCTCGGCTGCTGCGGTCGTCCGCCATCTGGAACAGAATCCGCATGCCCCCACCACCACCGTCGCTGCCACGACTGGCCTGGTCGTCGCTGCGACACGTGTTTCGCCTCTCCACGAGGCATCATCAGGCGTTGTAGACGTTAATCGTAAGAATAACATGCTACAAGTGACAAATCCATCGCAGTGCCGTCCCTTATATTGAATTGAGGGTGGGGGTGGATGGTGTGAGCGAACGCCTGAATCTATTAACTATAAAAGGGGAATGCCAGGTGGCCATAGTAATTTAGGCCCTAAGTGTTTTAAACCTTTGTCTATGGTGTGTAAAATTTGATATGTATTAGTAGGGGATAAGTTATGTCCTTATATAACTTATCCCCTACTAATACATATAAAATTTTACACACCATAGACAAAGGTTTAAAACTAAATATTAGGGAACAATTAGAAATTAATAAACATAAAAATTCTAAAATTACTCTCATGAACAAACAGACTGACGTAAACCATTCCCCACTATTAAATATCTTTTCGCTCACACCATCCACCCCCACCCTCAATTCAATATAAAGGACGGCACTGCGATGGATTTGTCACTTGTAGCATGTTATTCTTACGATTAACGTCTACAACGCCTGATGATGCCTCGTGGAGAGGCGAAACACGTGTCGCAGCGACGACCAGGCCAGTCGTGGCAGCGACGGTGGTGGTGGGGGCATGCGGATTCTGTTCCTGATGGCGGACGACCGCAGCAGCCGAGGCAGAGACTACCGGAGCAGCCATGGCAGCGTCGGCATGTACCATGTACTAACAGTAGTGGGTGGGTGCCGGCCGGCGCTAGGCCGCATGAACTAATTGGTGGCGGAAGCACACAAAGCAGGTTAGATCAAATTGCATGTAAATAAGGTTATTGTTTGAATATTCATCTTCAGTGACTTTTAATAACGTGTGTGCCCTCCATGAGCCCTGATTACAGTCTGACAAAGGCACGGTTTGCTTCGTATTAACTTTCCAATATTTTCCTGCTTAGATAGGATTTCCCTTTCTTTGTCCTGCCATTAATTCTACAGAGCTGAAATTAGTAATTTAAGTATTTGAGGTGCAAAATATTAGGAGACTTCTGGGTGTATCATGTAAATCCTATTTCCATTGAATTAGGACACACCATTATACGGTTATCATGATAAGTGACCTAACGTAATGGCTGCAGTCTGCAGTCTGTCATTATCTTGGACAAAAGCAAATTCTGATACCATAGCGGTTGCGGGCAAGACGTGGTTATCGGACATTTTCCATGCAAGCTTAAGCAGTCTATCTCCACTTTAAGCCCTTATCCAAATTTGCCATATTTCTGCTGCTAATTCATAGAAATTATCGCTCGTGTGGGCGTCTGTAGACATCGATGGCAACGTAACCAATTAGCGTGCGTTTCTACAAACCGTCTGCGAATAATGGGACGTTCAGCCCGCAGAGGTCGGCTGCGTGCTCTTACTTAAGTTTCTGTACTCTATTCCTTACAGTGTGGTTAGAAATTTTTACGTAGCTATCAATATATTTCATAGTTTCTTGTTAGTAGTGTTACGATTATGTAAATCACAGTTGACGGTGTGGCGATTGCAAAGGAGTGGTTTTTCTTCTTTGACACTAACTATTCTTTCTTGAGTATTCGGACGCTGTCATAGTCAATAGATAATAGAAGGGGTGACTCCTAGTTAATTTCTCACATACCATAGTTGGACCCTCTTCAAGCAGAGTGAAAGCTCTGGACATTTGGATTTCAGTGTATTATCTTCTGGCCCTTATAGCTCTCTAAACGATATCAACATTCACTTCAATCAATCAATAACTAAGCTAAACTAGAATTTTGTACAGGCACTCGAAGCGAGTTTTCTGTGATTAAAAGCTGAACAAAGGCATTTACGCTGCTTTATTTTATGTGCAGGTATAGAAGTGCTGATATTCCGTTATTTTTCTTCTAAGTGAACAATATTCTCTATATTATTTATTGACCTATCAATACAAATAAATAAAACCGACTTTATTTCGTAATGTCCAATTAACAGCTTTTAATATATACACGGTAGTAATACTAAGATGTTTTTTTTTTTTAAATTGCCTGTCTGTTTGTTTTTTTACTAGCAGGTAGCTGATATTATTAGGAGTAACTTGGGCTATATTTATTTAAGAAAAAGATTGATGTTTCACGGGAAAAAATAAACCTATGAATTGTGAAGAAATTCCAATTCCAAGCAGACGAAGTCGCGGGTCTAGTTATAAATAAAAACATAAACACAAATTTTAGATCTACTTTAAAATATACAGCCAGGAATGCCTGAATTGTTTAGTGCAATCTACATATTTGACAAAAGATTTTGTTTATTTTATTAATATAGTTTTGCTCTTAGCTCAATACACTTCATTTTTTTTTATCTTTTTTATCATAGTTTCTGAAAATTTTCGGGAGCTTCAATATAATTAGATTTTGGAAACCCCTTGACATTGGTTTGGAATTAAATGGATGGTAAAGCATGCGGTCTTTTTTGAATTCGGGATTAGGTGTTAACCCATTAGACCTAATCTAGAATTTCTTCTCAGAGAGCTAATACAAAGAATGTGGTGGATAAGAATACCATACAAAAAACAGCAAATCCTAAAATTTATCTTTTTGTTTGCTTGCATTATTTTGGTGGAAGATGGTATTTTTAAATGCAGCCATTGCATTTTTTCCATTCACATCGTTTTATTCCTAAAATATCAACGTTGATACCTCGTAGTTACACAAACCCCTAAATCCGTAGCTATTATTTCATTGGCCCATAAAACTGCTTTAGCGTACTTCCAACGCCATGTAACTGCTTGTGTATGAGAGTAGTGGGGCGTTTTGTCAGCTAGGACGTATTGTCCGGTTTTACGTTAGTCTAAAAAGCGGGTTAGTCAAAAGAAGATTGGCTTCTGAGCACAACGGATTATTATATCCGATCACTAAGACTCACCTGATGTAAGATGATGAGGATGTTGATCATGTACATTACATTCCGTGAGTTTTACAGTGATGTGTATTATTATGGTATAATTTGATGATAAAACAGGTGCCCCAATATTTACGGCTTCTGTGCCTGTCTATACTCACTGTTTGTGCTCGGAATGACGACATCTAACGATGTTTGATCTCCCCGCCTGCTGTTGCGGATAACGAATCTGCAAACACATAGAGTGCCCGTATGTTAGAATTGTATAGAGTTGCCAAGGAAAATTGTGGCCTTCTTAGGATTCCGCACGAGAAGTACTTATGGTGCAACTCCTTCTGTTCGTCTGTCACAGATATCATTTAATGAAAAACCAAAACTTTAAGTTCGTGTTTGCTTGATCTTTTTTTCTTTAATTAGAAAAAAATTTAGAGGCCAAAGTAATAAAAATGTAGATTAATTTTTCTCGGGCTCCATTAAATTCGCGCTACCGCTATATGTTTCTTCTTATGTATGTATCAAAGTACCTACGACATTATGGAATATCCAAAATTTTCGGATCTTAAACTTCAAGATGGGGAATGGCCAAATTTTGATCATTTTATAATTCAACTCAAAAACTAGCCAACAAAAACATACATTTATATACATAAATACTAATTCATGCCAACATATACAAATACATGTTTGTATAATAAATAGGTTTGTCGTTATAAGTCGCTAAATTTTGACAACATATAGAAATGAACCACTTATCAACCTTGTAGCTGTACAATGTAATTTTAGGTAAAAATGAAACCTTTCCACTTTATATGGCCATTGTAATTATTGCTTGTGCCTACGTCTGGTTTATTCTTATAAAATTTAAGGTCATAAAAGTGTATAAATCAAGATTTAGACTCACTTACCACGACCAATTTGGCCGTGTTTTATCAAAAGGTGATGTCAGGAGTCCTATGGATCGGATGACAATGGACAGAAAGAGAGTGTCCGTGTTCAGAAACGAAGAAGCATCCTCGGTTATTTCGGACCAGGCAGAAAGACACACTGACTACGCAGATGTACAAATACGTAAGTGGAAGGATACAAGTAGTAGTCAAATATACTACATGGGGCACACTAAAAGTTTTGCACTTCTAATCGGAACTATTTGAATTTAAAATGTTATATTTTTTGAAACGTTGCAACCTACTTAGTAATAAAAAAAAACAATTGGCGGGAAATCATTTGTCAATTGTTTTTTATCACACATCAAAGTTCTACGTACGCAACGAAAATGGAATTGAGTCAAAAAGATTTTAGAGCGATGATTTTTTATGATTTTAAAAGTTCTCTCTCTCCGCAAGACTGTGCTGCTCGTCTTCAAAATGCTTTTGGGAGAGAAGCACCTTCTTTGAGCACCGTGAGGCGATGGTATGCTGAATTTAAGAGAGGTCGAGTTTCTTTACATGACGAATTTCGTGAAGGGCGGCCTTCAACTGCCGTCAACGTAAATAATGTGGCTACTGTTAAGCGGCTAATTGAAGAAAACCCGCGGATTACCTATGAGACAATTCGAGAACTATTGGGGATTGGTATGAGCCAAATTCAGAAAATTTTACACGAAGAATTGAAAGTTCGGAAACTTTGTTGTCGTTGGATCCCTCATGAACTGACAGCGGAGCAGAAGCGGGCTCGCGTGGAATGGTGCTCACAGATGCTACTGAAGTACGACCACGGACATTCTAATGCTGTTTATGACATTGTCACAGGAGACGAAACGTGGATTTATTGTTTTGAACCCGAAAAAAAACAGCAATCTTGTGAATGGGTGTTTGAAAATGAGAACAGGCCAACAAAAGTGAGGCAGGCGAGAAACGTTGGTAAAAAAATCGGCCAAGTGCGAGTCGGACTCGCGCACGAAGGGTTCCGTACCATTATCTATAAAAAAGGCAAAAAAAATCACGTTTGTTGTATGGGAGCCCCCTTAAATATTTATTTTATTCTATTTTTTAGTATTTGTTGTTATAGCGGCAACAGAAATACATCATCTGTGAAAATTTCAACTGTCTAGCTATCACGGTTCATGAGATACAGCCTGGTGACAGACGGACGGACGGACGGACGGACGGACGGACGGACAGCGGAGCCTCAGTAATAGGGTTCCGTTTTACCCTTTGGGTACGGAACCCTAAAAATGATCGCGTTTTTTTTCTCAGCTACGGGTCCCATCTGCACAATTCCACTTGAAGATCAAAAGAGTGTTAATGCCGAGTGGTATTCTACCATTTGTTTACCCAGGGGGTTAGAAAAAGTTCGCGAGGGACGACCAAAAAGCCGCGTTGTCCTACATCATGACAACGCTTCTTCACACACGGCCAACAAAACAAAGTCATTTTTAACTTCCGAAAAAGTACAACTCGTTACCCATCCTGCGCATAGCCCCGACCTAGCACCCTGTGATTTCTGTATTTTCCCCAAAATCAAAGATTTGATGAGAGGTTTCACTTTTACCAACTCTGAAGAGGCAGTGATAGCGTTCAATCAGCACGTAGAAAACATGCCTTCAGATCTGTGGTCCTCCTGTTTTAAAAAAATGGTTCGATCGCATGAAAAAATGTTTAAAATGTAAAGGAGAATATTTTGAAAAGCAATAAACATAATATTTTGGTTATAACATGTTGTTTTTTTAAGTTACGCAAAACTTATAGTGTGACCTACGTATAACCAAATTAGTCATGTTCGATCAGATAGTGATGTTAGGAGTCATATAAACCGGCAAGCATGTGCGAAAAGAGTCATGAATGTTAAAGAAGCGAGCGTGCATAAGGACCGCGTCTTATCGCGTGTAATATTTCGTGGAACATAACCTCTCTGGTCCAAGATTCACCTAACGTGACGAAATTAGCCATGTTTTATGATGATGTTGTTAGAAACAGTTGGAACCGGCGAGCATGCATGAAAAGAGCTATGAATGTTAAGGAGCGAGCGAGTGTAAGAGACCGCGTCTTGTGGCGCTCGGTTCTCTCTGCCTACCCCGCAACGGTCCTGGCGTGAATATATGGACACATACACACAATATTTGGTAACTACAACATAAAACCAGTTGAGAATGCGCAAGCTTGCATTGCCAGAGGAACACCTGGCTCGTCAATTATATAACAATTCATTTTTTTTTTAATTTGTCGGCCATTTTGACCATGTTCCTTAAGAGATAGGAACGGTGTTCCTGAACATTCCTATTCCACTTTTTTACGCTGAATCCGAATCTAAAGTCAAAATTCGAGTATTCGAAAAAAGCGACAGGCACGCACACACAGACACACACACAGCAAACATATAGATTTCATATAGGAACGGTGTTCCTGAATATGTCATTTAGCCACATTGAGGCATGAAGGAAGTAACCTATGAAGAGCTGATAAGACCGATATTAGGTAGTAATTCAATTCACCGCTACGAGTCGGGGGGCAAAACACGCAGCTCTCATTGGCTAGTTCGCTGATCAACACCGCGGCACTTAAAAAAAAAGTAGGCTTATTCACCCATTAGTCGGTACGCTTAGGTAGAGGTCGAGGTGTCTTCATTCGCAGTCAAGTGATTTACTGGTATCTACGGAACACCCAGCGTGATGGTTCAAATCGCAATTGACTAGGGTTTTACGATTTTTATGTTAAAAGTTTCCGAGCTATGCTTCAGTAATATTCGTTCGTTGCTCGCAAAACACGCCATACTGTCGAAAATCGTTTTATGTGGACGTTACGAACGTGACTTTTTGTTCATGCATAAAGTTTGAGTTATAAGTAATTTTCTGAGTTGAGCAAATAAAGTCAATTTACCTAAATCCCTATACACGTGTAAACCTTTAAAGTAAGTAAAGTTTTTAAGAGAGAGGCGCATCAAAGCAGCAGCCGTCTGAGGAAGCGCCTCCACCCCACGACAACGGCAGCAACAAGACCTTCCTGGAGGGTTGATGTGTTTGAGCGAGTGAGGTCACCAGTTAAAGGAGTTGCTGTGTTAGCAGCAAAGGCATCACGCGAGTTATACTTAATGTATTACAAGCGTCCATAGTTTAGAGTAACCACTTTACATCAGGGGTTCCGTATGCTTGCCGACATTGTATAATAATCGTACACGCTACTGTCTTCTTTTTATGAGCAAAGACGGGTCGTATAAAAAGGCGTGAGGGGGTTTTTAAAGTGGGGGTAATGCACAAGTGACGCCCCGTTGCTTACCGACAGGCGGGTCATACCACGACTCCTCATTGAACTGACCCGCTAGCGTATCCCCGGGGATACAAGTTTTAATGACGTTGACGAGCTCGGAGGCGCAGTGGTGAAACGCGCTGTTACGCTACTTTGACACCAACGCTCGTGGGCTTGATTCCCACACAGTACAAACATTTGTGTGCGTGAACATGTCTGTTTGTCTTGGTATTTTCTATGTATAATAAGTATTTACAAAAAAATGTATTTACGTATGTTTATCAGTTGTACCCATAACACAAGCTTCGCTTACATTGGGGCTAGATGGCGCTGTGTAACTTGTCCGACAATATTAAAAAAAAATGGCTGCCGAGCTCTCCAAGTGTCACCCGGCACGTATTTTGCGCACATTTAAAGTAAACCCCAAACCACGACATTGTTGTACAGTGGACGACTATAAAAATTGTACAGATAATAAAAAAAGTATGTGTGCAATTCATAACCTTCAAAAATTCAAGATACGTACACTAAATTCACGAACTCGTTCTGTTGAACTTTTTGCGGTCTTTTTAGAGTCTTGTTTTCTTTTTTTTTTCCGATAATCACGACAATATTCTGCATTCGTTTTCGGTATACTTGAAAAAGGTTTTCCCTAATATAATGAAATATTTATATGCAATTTGATCTAACCTGCTTTGTATACTTCCGCCACCAATTAGTTCATGCGGCCTAGCGCCGCCACCCACCCACTACTGGTAGTAAATGCGACATGCCGACGCTGCCATGGCTGCTCTGGTAGTCTCTGCACTCGGCTGCTGCGGTCGTCCGCCATCTGGAACAGAATCCGCATGCCCCCACCACCACCGTCGCTGCCACGACTGGCCTGGTCGTCGCTGCGACATGTGTTTCGCCTCGCGTTGCCGTCCCTTATATTGAATTGAGGGTGGGGGTAGATGTGGATGGTATGAGCGAAAAGATATTTAATAGTGGGGAATTGTTTACGTCTGTCTGTTTGTTCATGAGAGTAATTTTAGAATTTTTATATTTGTTAATTTCTAATTGTTCCCTAATATTTAGTTTTAAACCTTTGTCTATGGTGTGTAAAATTTGATTTGTATTAGTGGGGGATAAGTTATGTCCTTTGTCTATGAGATGCTCGGCGAAGTGTGACCATTCTGGGCGATTGCTTTTATATGCCGATACGTGTTCGTGAAATCGTGTTTGAAAATTACGACCAGTTTGACCGATATAAACGTGTTCACATTCATCGCAGAACAGCTTATAGACGCCGGATTTATTATTGGGCGGGATTTTATCTTTAGTGTTACAAAGTGATTTGAATGAATTACGGGATTTGAGAGCAACATGTTAGTTATTTTTTCTAAATATGTGAACTTTTTGTCAGTGTTTTTTCCCAGGTATGACAAACTCGCTCGAAATATTTATCTACCTACCAGATGTAGTCGCGACACTCTGTTTTATTCTATATAGTGACATTGTTACAACCCTAGCGCGTTAGCTCGATCTCTTGACATACAATAGTCGCCAGGTGGCTAGAGCGACCTCAACTGTCGGTACACGTACAGAAGGTACATTTGAGCTTATTGAGTTGCGTCTGGTATTATCATAAAAAAATTGTAGGCTATTATAGCGTAGGTATTTTCGCTTTTGTATGGCAGTGATGTATCTGTTATGTAGTAACTATTATATAGTGTATAGCTTAGCTTGTTTTCCACACTCTTTAGCACCAAAAGTAAATGATAGTAAATCAAGTGGGTCATATGCTTGCTTAAACCCCAACAATTATTTGGAATTAAATCGCGGAAAAGAAGTTTCGCGATGCCTTCCGCTGTAATAAACTAACTTCAAACTACGTTGTAAGTATTGACACAAATTACTATATGTTTCTAAAAATAGCAACGGAATATTTGGAAAAGCCATAAAAAAATATAAACGAGCTCGCGTTCATTGTAAATAATTCAAAGCGGCCTAGATATTATACCGTCAACAGCTCGCTTCCCTTTCCACCGGGAATGTAAACGGAGGGTTAAAAAAACAATTTATTACAAATGTTTTGAAGAGATATTTCGGCGTAATCTCCAGGGCACTCTATTGAGAATTCCGATGAGCAGCATTTTAGCCACGGTTCAGTTGAATCGTTTGCTTTTAAACTAGTTTACGCTTCCATCGTGATATTTTAAAGTGCTCCACTTAAAAGCGCGAATTTGACGTGTAATAATAATATTTATTAAAATGCTGACACTATATTTTCTAGGGTTGTACCGCTTTAGTTAACGTTCAATAATCTCTTGGCAGCAAGTGGTTAAACTATTTGTTCTAAATATAAAATAATATAAAAGAAATTTACATAAAACATGTTGTAAACCAAAATCATGATATACAATACAATACACTTTATTGCACCAAATAAGACAAATATACATGAAGTATACATTAAAACACAAAAGGCGGTCTTATCGCAAAGCGATCTCTTCCAGACAACCTTGAGGTAGAGGAAACGATAATGACACGAAACAGGCAGGAGGCGCATAAACTACTTACATATTCACTACATATACAAATATATACATATACCCATACCACACACACACACACACAAACAATATATACAAACATACATAACTACATATATAATCATGTATAAATATATAAAAGTATATTCGTAAGCATAATCTAATAAAAGTTATTACGTAATCAGGCGTCATAACCGAAATAAATACAGAATTATTATAGACAGGTAAGTTAAACAGAGTCAAGAGAGAGATAGTGAGCTTTTACAAGGTTTTTGAATGTCGATAAGGTTTGATATATAATGGCAGAGCATTTGAGAGTCGTACAGCTTGTACCGTAAAAGACTTCGAGTAATAATTGTTCGAGTGTGATGGCGTGGACAGCCGGAGGGACAGTGTATATCGCAAGCTACGACCTTGTACTCCAGTGTGAAATGTGAAGCGCTCCTTTAGATAGGTTGGAGTTGTAGGATTAAACAAGATGGAGTATAGAAGAGACAGGATGTGCCCGTTACGGCGAAGTCTAATAGGAAGCCACTTGAGCTGGCAGCGAAATTGAGAAACATGGTCATATTTGCGAAGTCCAAATATGAACCGGATGCAAAGATTTTGGAGACGCTCAAGTTTATTCAATTGTTCTTCAGTAAGATCGAGGTACGAAAAATCGGCGTAATCAAGAATCGGAAGTAGCAATGAATGTGCTAACGCAACCTTGGTGTCAGTCGGTAGAAAGTATTGCAGTCTTCTTAGAGAGCCAACCGCAGAGAATATCTTCCTACTAACTGAAGCAAGCTGACCTGTCCAGGAAAAGGTTTTATCAAAAATCACACCAAGATTCTTGACAGTATTGCTGTACTTAATAAGAGTCCCATTAAAAGTAATGGAGGGAAAATTAGGCCAGTCAATTTTCCTATGACAATAGACTGCGTCTTAGTTGGATTAACGATTAGTCCATACGATTTGCTCCATTCCGAGATGAGTTTAAGATCTTCGTTCATACTAAAAAATGCGTTAGACATTAGTTCCAAAGAAGAATGATTATAAATTTGTAAGTCGTCTGCATACAGATGGTAAGAGGAGCGAAGTTTACAAGTGATGGAGTTAATGAATAAAGCAAATAAAATCGGAGACAGCACGCCACCCTGCGGCACACCTGCAGCTATAGAACACCAAGAAATTCTCAATGCGTACATGCTGCTGGCGCCCGTACAGATACGAACGAAACCACTCAATGACCATTGGAGATACTCGTATGTTGAGAGAACGCAATTGCTTCAAAAGAATATCAAAATCAACAGTACAGAAAGCATTGCTGAAATCCAATAGCGTCAGAACCGTGAGATGTGATCGATCTATAGCGAAACGAATATCGTCCGAAATTTTCACAAGAGCAGCCATGCAATTCTCTAAGCGACTCGTAATGGCTGTGTGCGTCGCTGTGATCACAGATGTCACAGCTTTGACATTGTCTACTGCGATCACGGCTAAATTATTTGATATTCTATAAGGCTGTAAGCGTACGCGAGGCTGTTTGCCTTGTAGAATTCCAATTCCAAACGCAGCCTTGCGGCGCTAGTGTCGCACAACCATGAAAAGCGACACCAAAGAATTGCAATTTTGTGTTCAAGGCTGTAACAGCCGATGTTTCCGAGGATGTAAGGACGTTTGCTCTTACAGAATTGCATGGCAGTAGTCGTGCTATGACCTGGACGGAAACCCGATTGAAAAGAACTGAGGATATTGTTTTTGTTCAAGAAACTGCTCAATTGTTGTTGAATAAGGCGTTCAAGAACTTTGGAAAGGAAAGGGAGAATGGAGATGGGTCGGTAGTCAGAAAAGGACAACGGGTGGGCTATCTTAGGCAAAGGGATGACAAAAGCGTTTTTCCAAGCTGATGGGAAAACACCCTTTGTTATGGAATTATTAAGGATTAGAGTGATAACAGGAAGGATAATGTCAAGGATTGGTAGGATCATAACACGACTAATGCAATCATCGCCCACGGCACTTGACGCCACCGAACGTATGTTCTTCTCAACATCACAATTGGTAAATTGAGTAAAGACAAATGTAGGGTAGTCGGGAGTCGGAAGTGACGAAAGTTGATCAAGGGTATTATTTTTAATGCTGCTATCAAATGCAGCCGACGAAGAGAAATATATGATAATATAAACAAATTATAAATCAAGCATTTAAGTTAATTCAACACCATTTCATTCCATTCGATTTAATTCGATTTAATTTATTTGCGAATATAGGTAACAAATAGCGGTATGTACATACAATTTTAGCAAGTTCCACATTTTAACTTAAGGCATGAAAATTTAATAGATTCGTCGATACATTTGATACAATTAATAGATATAATTAATAAATAGCTACATAACATAGGTAGGTACATAATGCCAGTCATATACTATGTCATGTATGAAAAAAGTGACAGAACATTCGGTACATATATCAAATTAAACCAGTTGAGAATGCGCAAGCTTGCATTGCCAGAGGAACACCTGGCTCGTCAATTATATAACAATTCATTTTTTTTTTAATTTGTCAGCCATTTTGAACATGTTCCTTAAGAGATAGAAACGGTGTTCCTGAACATTCATATTCTACTTTTTTACGCTGAATCCGAATCTGAAGTCAAAATTCGAATATTCGAAAGAAACGCACAAACAAACGCACACACAGACAAACATATATGTTCCTGAATATCATACTATACTACACATCAAATTAAAATAACAGTGAATTAAAACATCTTATTATAATGTCAAAGAATTTATAATTTTTCCTATCCCATCTCCTAATCCATTAGGATTGGCGGGGTTGCTACCCAAGCCTAAGGATTTGGCAAAGACATTGATTGTTACATAGAGCGACTGCCGTCAGTCCTCCACGACGCAGAAGGAAATCCAGATCTTTCTTAGGTTAGGTCGCACGTATTTCGCAATATAATTTCTTGGGCGTGTGGGTTTCCTCGCGATGTTTTCCTTCACCGCCGATCAAGTGATAAATAATACACAAATCCGAAACACGAATTTAGTTGTACATACCCTCGCCAAGGTAGTATATATACTAATCAATATTAGAGAGTAATGATAGATCAGTGCATAAAGAACCGCCCTATCGTCCTAGTGGTCCCCAGTTCGAACTTGGCGGGGGTATGTACCACTAAATTCGTGTCTTCGGATTTGTGTATACACTATATACTGCGTTATGATCTAACACTATGCTTAAATCTCAACGAAGAAAAGTCCAAAAAGTTTCTATCACAACAAATGATCAATAAATATGGTCGACAAATATGGTCAGTCAATTATATTGCCTAACTAATGACTACTGATTGAAAAATTGGAACTTCATTAAATATGTGTTGATGACAGTTAATGACGTTAAACAAATTCTAATTAACATCATCTGCCTTTCGAACACGTACTCGTATAAAATTCATCATCATCATCTCAGCCCGTATCCATCCACTGCTAAACATACTCTAGACAGCCATTCTTCTCAATTTATTTATACAAAATCGCGTGACATACAGACATACGGCCCACCTGATATAAAGCGATTACTGCGTAGAGTATTTTACATTAAGTATCACTCGTGCGATGCCACGTCTGCTGCTAACACAGCTATTCCTTAGGAGCTTACTGAAGACCTCACTCACACGCAGAAACACAACAACCATCCAAAGAGTTATATGGTTGCGGCTTTCTGTGAAGTAGAGTTACTTCCCCAGACGGGCTGCTTTGATGCGCCGTAGCTCTCTCCCATCCATCCCATCCCACTGCAACTTCAGCTTGCTTATGCTTTACGCTGTCGGTTACCTTAGTTCTACTGCGAATATCCTCATTTTTTATTCCCTATCACGCTGAGAAACCATACCGCTTTCCATAGTATGCTAAGCGACCTTGAGCTTCTCCATGCGGCCATACAAATGTTATGTTGTATGATAGAAGTTTGTGTATAAGTGCAAATTTGTTATTTTTCTCAGTACGTAGATGAATCACTCTTCGTTTATTTGCTTGAGGTTGGTGTCTGTGTTATGTTACACTGTTAAATTGGTTAATCTGTAAAGTAAATAATCGTTCATGTCACGAAACCCTTAGTATTAACAATTTAGTAGTAACAATAGCAGCCGTTGGTTCGGACTTGTAGAAAGAATGCGGGACGAAAGAATGACGAAACAGATATACAATGCAAAAGTGGAAGGATGTAGGAGCCGAGGAAGACCGAGACTAACCTACTATGACCAAATTGGTCGTGTTTTATCAGAAGGTGATGTCAGGAGCCCCAGGAAACGGCGGGCGTGCATGAAAAGAGCTATGAATGTCACAGAAGCGAGTGAAGTATGTAAGGACCGCGTCTTATGGCGCTCGGTTCTCTCTGCCTACCCCGCAAGCGACTTGGCGTGAAGATATACATACATACAGCATAATAATAAACGATCATAGTATTACGTCATTTGTTTTTTTTAATTTCATTCTGGATGCTGGCAATGAATTTTGACTACGAAATTTATAACTTATATTGAATTAATTCTAAATAAACGAGGCTTTCTGTTACACATATAAATATAATTTGTGTATGTCGGGAACAGCTTCGACGATTTGGTCCAAATTTTGTATTCAGGTGAGGTTTCTAAGTCTACTTTGATGCGCCCTATCTCTCTTAAAAGCACCCATCAAGACAAATGGATATGTTTATGCACACAAATGTTTATCTTATTTATTTATTTATTTAATACTTTATTGACCACAATACAGTTGGTTCAAAAGGCGGACTTAATGCTAATTGCATTCTCTACCAGTCAACCATCGGGAGTGGAGAAAATCTTGTGTGACAATCGAATCCACAAGCGTTTATATCTAAGTAGCGTTACTAACCACTGCGCCACTGAGCTCGTCAACATGATATGATAGGCTAATGCTAACCAAATAACATCTACGGTTATTTGATTAATGGAGGAATATGTGGGGCGAGGCCCTGTTCTCCCAAACACAAGCTGAGGGCTTGCCTAATGTTTCTAATTTAATATGCGTAAACAGATTTAAACCCCTTGACTATATTTCATTATTATTTAGAAATATTTCCTTACTATTTAAACATTGTAACTGAGGAGATCAGTGGCGCACGTTTACCGGTATCCAGTGGGAGGGAACTGTTTTTAGGGTTCCGTACCCAAAGGGTAAAACGGAACCCTATTACTGAGGCTCCGCTGTCCGTCCGTCCGTCCGTCCGTCTGTCACCAGGCTGTATCTCATAAACCGTGATAGTTAGACAGTTGAAATTTTCACAGATGATGTATTTCTGTTGCCGCTATAACAACAAATACTAAAAAATAGAATAAAATAAATATTTAAGGGGGCTCCCATACAACAAACGTGATTTTTTTTGCTCATTTTTGCTGGATATTGATAACGGCAACAGGTAGACGCTTGAAATATTCACAGAATATTTAGTTAAATATTTACTTTAAGAATAAATAATTAAATTAAAATAAAATAAATATTTAAGGGGGCTCCCATACAACAAACGTGATTTTTTTTGCTCATTTTTGCTGGATATTGATAACGGCAACAGGTAGACGCTTGAAATATTCACAGAATATTTAGTTAAATATTTACTTTAAGAATAAATAATTAAATTAAAATAAAATAAATATTTAAGGGGGCTCCCATACAACAAACGTGTTTTTTTTGCCGTTTTTATAGATAATGGTACGGAACCCTTCGTGCGCGAGTCCGACTCGCACTTGGCCGATTTTTTCTACTTACTTTCTTTTTCCTTCAGGGTTAGTATCGTGGTTTCACGTTACGTTCACGTTACGTCACGTTCGTGGCTTCAGAGGTTCGTATCGTGCTGCTGAACAGCCTACCTTCCTCAAGAATTAGGCTGTTAATTGCTAAAATAATTTTTGAAATCGAACTCGTAGTCTCAGAAATAGCGCGTTCAAACAAACGAATTTGCGTTTTACATATTATTATAGACTAGCTGAAGCCCGCGGCTTCGCAAGCGTGACATTTGGGCTTTTAGTAGCCTTTGTTACACTCCAGCCTTCAAATTCGTAGCGCGATTTAATTTTAATACAGCGCCATCTATCGACCTTTACGGGAGGCAACGTATATTTATTTTATTTTTATTACATAAAAATGCGTAGTTATTTGGTGTCACAAAAAATACGTATTCTATGAAAATTATATATAAAATAAAATCGCTAAGTTATCGATATTTCCCCCTAATTTTAACAGTTTTTCATTATTTTCGCAGGAACCCTAGATATTTACGGGATAAAAAGTAGCCTATATTCTGCTCTACCTACCAGTGAAACTCCCGTTAAAATCGCTTCAGCTATTTCGAAGATAAGCCCGGACAAACAGACAGGCAGACAAAAAGTTAAAAATGCATGTTTAGGCTTTGGTAACGTGAAAATAATAATATGAGCTTAAGATAAAGGCTTTATTTTAAAATCACAGACAAACACTTTAGTTTTATTTCTATGTATAGAGTCATCGGTTTAAACATATGTATTTCGTTTTTAAGCATGGTGTAATATTAATTTTCAACTGAAATAAGAAATTGAGCCCGGTGGCGCAGCCGTGAATGACACGATTTTGACACCATTACTCGTGGGTTCGATTCCCACACAAGACAAAACTGTGTGCATGAATATGTCTGCTTGTCTTGGTCTGGATGTTTTACGTGAGGTAGAGCGCATCAAAGCAGCCCGTCTGGGGAAGTACCTCCACCTCACATAAAACCGTAGCCGTATGGGAAAAAAGTAAAGTGGAGGGTTGTTGTGTTCCTGCGTGTGAGTGAGGTCACCAGTAATACGACGTTTTCCAGTTATATTGTGTTGTGTTCCTGCGTGAGTTAGGAGCGCAGTCGTCAAGAAGAGTAAGCTCCTGAGGAGTAGAAAACCGAAGCCAAATAGCAACTCCCTAGAGGGTTTTTGTGTTCCTGCGAGTGATTGATGTTACCAGTATGCTCCCAAGGAATTGTTGTGTTAGTAACAGGGGCAACGCGGGCAATACTTCCCGTATTGCTTTCATAGACTAAGATAACCACTTCACATCAGGTGGGCCGTGTGCTTGTATGCGTCCCGACGTTGTGTAACATATCCAGTATGTAGTAGATACCGCTACTTTTATCTGACATTGACCAGGCGATAATCGTCCCATCGTACTTGTGAATAATCTTTTAAAACTTAACCTGAGTAATCATCAGCCAATACTGATAACGTGCGCTGCTATCACGGTTATCAGCGACATCGCGATTGGCGACGACATTTCAGCTACCACATTTAGAAATTTAAAAAGCATGTATTTCAAAGAAACATTTTTTTTTATACAACGTCCGCATACGGCCCACCTGATGTAAAGCGGGTACCGTAGTCTATTAACGCTTGAGATATATTAGGTATCACTCGCGCGATGTATCCTCTGCTGCTTATACAGCAACTCCTTGGGAGTTTACTGGTGACCTCACTCACACCCAGGAACTCAACAACCCTCTAGGGAGCTGTTATTTGGCTACGGTTTTCTGTGAGGTGGAGCTACTTCCCCAGACGGGCTGCTTTAATGCGCCCTACCTCTCTTAAAACATCCAGACCAAGACAAACAGACATGTTCATGCACACAAATGTTTGCCTTGTGTGGGAATCGAACCCACGAGCGTTGGTGTCAAAATCGCGTCATTCACGACTGAGCCACCGAGCTCGTCAAGTAACATTATGTATGCTCGTAAAATATAAAGTCACTAGCTGTTACCCGCGGCTTCGCCTGTTAATTTATGTTAAATAGTCAATAAAAATACAAAAGTAATTTTGAAATCTGAACAAACAAACTATACCGCTTTATTATTATAAATAAAATAAATAAATATTGTCTGACACACAGCGCCATCTAGTCCCAAAGTAGGCGAAGCTTATGTTACGGGTACTGGATAACTGATAAACATACGTATTTTTAGGGCTCCGTACCTCAAAAGAAAAATGGAACCCTTATGGAATCACTTTGTTATCCGTTTGTCTGTCTGTCAAAACATCCAGACCAAGACAAACAGACATTTTCATGAGCACAATTAATTTTTGTCCTGTGTGGGAATCGAACCCACGATCGTTGGTGTCTAAGTAGCGTTACTAACCACTGCGCCACCGAGCTCGGCAATAGATTTCAACATTCAGTGAAAATCTCAGAAGTAGATCCGATTCCCACACAGGACAAACTTTAATTGTGCTCTTGAACATGTCTGTTTGTCATGATATAGTTTTTAAGAGAGATATTTAATAAAGAATTCTTTAATAGGTGACAAAATAAAAACAATGGAAGGTGTAGGTAATAAGGTAGGTGAAAAAACATGGAATGGAGGAAACCAGTGGTGTTTTTCCTAACGCTAATTTCTGTAAGTGAAAGCTGGGTATGGTAGGGAGTGCATATAAAAGTAGAAAAAACGTGGTCGAGATACGAGCGTGGCGCAAAATTAGGGGCGGGACGTAATGATGATGTAGGAAAGAGAGTTGGTTTGAAATAGAGTGTCGAAATTAAGATAAAAATGGCATACTCCGTTGACTCGGGCATGTAGAAAGAATGCTGGGAGATTAAAAGACGAAACAGATACACAATACGAAAATGTAGAAATTGAGGAAGAACATAATTGACCTACCAGGATAAAACTGATCGAGTTTCATCGGAAGGTGACAGCAATAGTCCTAGAAACCCAAGAGTGTGTAAGGAACACGACTTGTGGCGCTCGGTTCTCTCTGCCTACACCGCAAGATACCTGGCCTCAATATATAATAAATAAAAAAAAATACTCGTTAATATCTTAAGTTAATATTCAAAATATTTGTTAATGTGGAAATGAATAATTTCTCAGAAAGTGTATCACATTACTTCGAGAATAATTATCATATTTCAGTCGAATTACTTCAGACGCCATTTCTGAAATAAAAATAATTTCGCTACGAGAATAATAAATGGCGGAAGAAAACCGTTCTTAAACAACAAAGAAATACATATTAAGAACGGCTGCGTAGCTTATCACTGTAGAATTGCCCACGTCATACCACATAAACCATGAAATATACGGCACACAGCTCGCAAAGAACTTAATGAATCACCCTGTTAATAGGCCACTAGTTCTAATGCATAAACATGTCTGTTAGTCTTGGCTTGGGTGTTTTTAAGAGAGGTAGGGCGCATCAAAGCTGTCTGGGTAAGTAATTCCACCTCGCAGAAACACAAACAAATAACAACTCCGTAGAGGGTTTTGAGTATGATTGTGGTCACCAGTAAGCTCTTAAGAAGTTGCTGTATTAGCAGCAGAGGTGGCGTCACGCTAGTGAAACTTAATGTATTGCAAGCGTCTACGGTAATAGGCTACGGTTCGTATGCCTACCGACGCTGTATAAAAAAACATAAAAGTTCCTAAGTCCTTTTGGTCGAAACCCTCTCAAAAAAGTGATGCAGGATCTAAGCGGCCTTTCAGGGAAGCATGTTCTCACAGAAGACCGCAGTCAAATAACAACTCCCTGGTTTTGTATTGCGAATAGGCGAGGACACAGCAGATGGGCCGTATGCTCATTCGCCTAAAAAAAGTTGCTTAGTCTACAATAGAGCTCAATGGAATACACATACTCGTAGATACTCAAAAAACATTTTTTTTTTATTCAACGTCGGTAGGCACGCAAGCGTACGCATAGTCCACCTGATGTTAAGCAGTTGCCGTAGCCTATTAACGCTTGTGACACATCAGCACAGCAACTCCTTAGGAGCTTACTGGCACAGGAACTCAACAACCCTCCAGGGAGTTATTTGGCTGCGGTTTTCTGTGAGGTGGAGCCACTTCCCCAGACGGGCTGCTTTGATGCGTCCTACCTCTCTTAGAACACCCAGACCAAGACAAACAGACATGTTCATGCACACAAATGTCATTTGTCCTGTGTGGGAATCGAACCCACGAGCGCCTCAAAGACGCGTTATTAACCGCTGCGCCACCGAGCTCGTCAATTACGCGCCGTCATCCGACAAAATGGCTAACTAAGGGCCTACTTAACAAAATTCGATAGACTTAAAAACCCTCTAGCGACGTGCTAATGACCTGGAAGAGATAGCAGTTCCTCGGACTTCAAATCGTAAAGTTACATCATTTAAGCCTTTCCTCTCAACACTTCAGTCACGTTCCCCTTCACAACTTAGGAAACGAAAATAAAACAAAAGAGATGAACGATAGATACGACGAAACACGTGCTAGACAAGTTAACAAAGTTCTAAAGAAAGAAATAGTAAATGCCTTTTTGAAATAGACTATACGTGGCAAGGGTTTAATTTTGTGATAAGGGGAGGAAAATAAAAGGAAGACAGCTCAGACATACAACGAATGTTGAAGTTGTAATAGGGGAAATGTGTGCCCTGCAGGGAATATAAGTTACGCGAGAGAAGTTCGGGATGAATGTGAAAGAAAAGCTTAAACGAATTTTGCTGGAATTTTGAACATACTCGTACTTATAGTTAATAGATTCAGGCGTTATTTTGCGAAAGTCAAATTTACATGCAATTTGATCTAACCTGCTTTGTGTGCTTCCGCCACCAATTAGTTCATGCGGCCTAGCGCCGGCCGGCACCCACCCACTACTGTTAGTACGTAGTCTCTGCCTCGGCTGCTGCGGTCGTCCGCCATCTTGAACAGAATCCGCATGCCCCCACCACCACCGTCGCTGCCACGACTGGCCTAGTCGTCGCTGCGACACGTGTTTCGCCTCTCCACTAGGCATCATCAGGCGTTGTAGACGTTAATCGTCAGTCTGTTTGTTCTGTTGTAAAAATTCTAAAATTGCTCTCATGAACAAACAGACTGACGTAAACCATTCCCCACTATTAAATATCTTTTCGCTCACACCATCCACCCCCACCCTCAATTCAATATAAGGGACGGCACTGCGATGGATTTGTCACTTGTAGCATGTTGTTCTTACGATTAACGTCTACAACGCCTGATGATGCCTCGTGGAGAGGCGAAACACGTGTCACTGTGATAAGACCCTTTAAACCTCACTCTTCTTTAAAATTCATAGTTCTTTTCATGCACGCTCGCCGTTTCCTAAGGCTCCTGACCATTCTGATTTTTAGGTAGGTAAGTCTGGGTCTTCCTCGACTCCTACATCCTTCCACTTTCGCATTGTATATCTGTTTCGTCATTCTTTCATCCTGCATTATTTCAACGTGTCCGAACCAACGGACTATCGCTTTTCTTATCTTAACATCGACACTTTCGGGCCAACTCTCGTTCTTACGTCATCATTACGAACGAAGTCAGCAAGCGTTATAAGTATACGTAACACAAGCAAGGTAACCGTGAAGATCACAAAGATTTGTTGCGAAGAGACGGGAGTAAACAAACGTAAGCCTTACCATAGACTACTACAACCGCATGCATGCGTAGCCTTGTTTGTCACTGGACGAAAAAAATGAATACTTTGCCAAGACACTGACCTCGAGACATACCAAACGTATATTTAACATGGTAACCCACATAGATATGTAATTTCGTGATACTCCTTCCATCATATCATAAATTAGTATCTATTTTTGTTAGTATTTTTATAACATCGTGTAAAAATAGGAGACATTAATATAGAAATACGTTCGAGACATCGCTAGTATAACATTGTCGAACAAATTACACAGCGCCACCTAGCCCCAAAGTAAGCGAAGTTTGTGTTATGGGCACTAGACAACTGACAAACATACGTAGATACAATTGTTTTTTAAATACATAGGTACTTATGATACATAGAAAACACCCAGACCAAGACCAACAGACACACACAAAAAAAAACACACAAATGTTTGTCCTGTGTGGGAATCGAATTCACGAGCGTTGGTGTCAAACTAGCGTTATTAACCACTGCGCCATCGAGCTCGTCAAAGTAAAAAGTTTTGACGAGCGCGATAGCGCAGCGAAATAATTCTAGTGAATTCGATTCCCACACAGAAAAAACATTTGCGTGCATGAACATGTCTGTTTGTCTTGGTCTGGGTGTTTTTAAGAGAGCTAGGGCGCATCAAAGTATCCCGTTTAGAGAAGTACCTCCACCTCACAGACCACAGCCGAATAACTCCCTGGGTGTTTGTTGTGTTCCTGCGAGTGAGTAAGGTCGCCAGTAAGCTCCTAAGGAATTACTGTGTTACTAGCAAAGGTGGCATCTCACGAGTAATACTTAATGTATCACAAGCGTTCACAGGCTACGGTAACCGCTTGACATCAGGTAGACCGTAAGTTTGTACGCCTCCCAATATTGTATAAAAAAATGGAGTAGCAAAGTACCGTACTTACCTTTACAAATTATGACCACCATAATGGTTTTAGATACTTTTATATGATTATAACTATCTGTACCCAGTATTAGGGTTATTTACGACTTTACGCGTGTGGTTTTAGTAACGGTCTCATAAATGTGATCCGCGCAATATACGGAACCGCGTCATGCCAATAAATAAAAGGGAGACCAGTACGTCATAATTTGTCTTGGTGAAAAGGCTTGATATAAATAGTTAAGAAAGTCAAATTTACAGGCAATTTGATCTAAAATACTTTACTACCGATTAGTTCATGTGAACTACTGCCGGCCGGCACCCACCCACTACCGTTAGTAGATGCATGCCGTCGCTGCCATGGCTGCTCCGGTCGTCTCTGCCTCGGCTGCTCCGGTCGTCTCTGCCTCGGCTGCTCCGGTCGTCTCTGCCTCGGCTGCTGCGGTCGTCGCTGCCATGGCTGCTCCGGTCGTCTCTGCCTCGGCTGCTGCGGTCGTCTCTGCGAGTGTTCGCCATCTGAAACGTGAACCTCATGCACCCGCCACCGTTGCTGCCCTGGACGCTCCGGTCGTCGCTGCGACACGTGTTTCTTTTCACGAGTCATCATCAGGCGCTGTAGATGTTAGTTGTTAGAATTTGTATCGCAGTATGCTATTCGTAGGCACTAGTTCGCATGAACTAATCGGTAGCAGAAGCACACAAAGTAGCGTATATTAAATTGCCTGCTTGATATAAAGACGATGAATGAGTCGATGATGTAGAAATAAGTTGTGTATGCCGGTACATCGGCTTGCTAGGACTGGTAGATCTTTTCTTGTGTTATTTGCCTGAAACAATTCTATACTTTCCTTACAGTGTATTCAAAAAGCACATTATAAATGTAAAAGGGATTATTATAGAATTGATTAATATGTAACTGACAAAGATGTCTGGAAATAATTCAGCACAGACTACCTGTCCTTAATAATCTTTAGTTTTATCATTTGATATCATTATTGTACCAATATGCTTATTTGATTTTTTTGTAATATCTAACTGACAATTTTAAAAGAGACCTATATTGGCTAGTTTTTTTCGCTTTTTTTGTTCGCCAATGGTCATTTCCAAAATGCTAGTAGATTAAAAAAAAGGTATAAAGTAAAATAGGAGAATTGAATAAGATACAATAAGGTTATATTTCAGAAAATGTTAGACGTGTCTAATTGCCCGCGAGGGCCCAGTGGCAAATAAAGAATTTTTATCTTATCTTCATCTAGAACAGATAGATATCATTTTTATTTGCATTTTCATTCACATACATAAAATTCTCTTTTTTTATGTATACATAATATGTATACATAAAAAAAGAGAATTTTATTTATGACGTATTACATTACGTATGTATTCACCATGGTAACAAACAAGCACATCGTTGTATGTGGCAAAGTATGACAAAAGGGCTGCAACTCAGCAGTGTCTGTATTGTCAAGCAAAACTCTCGTTATCAGCTGTAACCTATGGTCACTTGCAAGATGCGCACGCAGTTTTACTATTGTTATTACCATGCAAGACGAGACGTCTGGAAACATGAAGAAAATAACCCGATGACACGATTTTACGTAGAAAATAAGTTCACTGCTGCGGAACGGAGCGGTTCTTATTGGCTAGTTCACGGACCAATATTGAGTCATGTATTTTGATCTAACCTGCTTTGTGTGCTTCCGCCACCAATTAGTTCATGCGGCTTAGCGCCGGCCGGCACCCACCCACTACCGTTAGTAGATGCAACATGCCGACGCTGCCATGGCTGCTCCGGTAGTCTCTGCCTCGGCTGCTGCGGATCGTCCGCCATCTGGAACAGAA
Organism: Pyralis farinalis; assembly: GCA_947507595.1. Taxonomy (NCBI): domain Eukaryota; kingdom Metazoa; phylum Arthropoda; class Insecta; order Lepidoptera; family Pyralidae; genus Pyralis; species Pyralis farinalis. The sequence continues at coordinate 2,650,443 of OX382275.1, forward strand.
ACCGCATGGCACACCACCACCGCCGCTGCCACGACTGGCCTGGTCGTCGCTGCGACACGTGTTTCGCCTCTCCACGAGGCATCCGCAGCCGCTGTAGACGTTACTCGTTAGAATAACATGCTACAAATGATGGATCACTTGTAGCATGTTATTGTAACGACCGCAGCAGCCGAGGCAGAGACTACCGGAGCAGCCATGGCAACGTCGGCATGTTGCACGTACTAACAGTAGTGGGTGGGTGCCGGCCGGCGAGGCCGCATGAACTAATTGGTGGCGGAAGGTTACGTTACTTTGTCACCGACGCTCGTGGGTTCGATTCCTACACAGTACAAACATTTGTGTGCATGAACATGTCTGTTTGTCTTGGTACTAGATGTTTTTAAGAGAGGTAGGGCGCATCAAAGTAGCCCGTCTGGGGAAATACCTCACAGAAAAACTGCACCCAAATAACAACTCCCTAGAGGAATGTTGTGTTCCTGCTTGGGGGCGAGATCACCAGTAAGCTCCTAAGGAGTTGCTGTGTTAGCAACAGAGGAGGCATCGCGCAAGTGGTACTTAATGTATTACAATAGGCTACGGTGACGGCTTTCTATCAGGCAGGCCGTATGCTTGTATACCTTCCGACGTTGTAGAAAAAAGGTCTGGTTTTCCCTCTGGATTGCGGATTTGACGACAATCGCTCCAAGTAAAATCAGCATATTTGCCAAATCCTTAAGCGTAGGTAGAGGATCCCACCAAACCTAATGAATTAGAAAACGAGATAACGCTAGGAGAAGACTGTGCTTAAACTATTCGGGGTTTTTTGAAAGCTAATCTAAAATCATTTAGAGACTTTTTCAACTCACACAGTTGGAAATTTTCGAGATGAATTTCCAGCAGGTGGCGTGCTCAGAGTCGGTTCTCTATAAAAATATCTACGTTATGGTTTTTAAACGTAAATTATTTAAACCACGTATCCGTAGTTAAAAATAGTGAGCATGTGTACATGCGTCGAACGTGAGATAGACAAGTTCCACCTGGCGGATTAACGACAACACCATTGAGGATCAAATTGAATATATTCGTTTTATTTATGTTTTTTTTGACGAGTTCGATTCCCACACGAGAACAATATTTGTGTGCATGTACATGTCTGTTTGTCTCGGTCTGGATGTTTTTAAGAGTGGTACGACGCATCAAAGCAGCCGGTCTGGGGAAGTACATCCACCTCACAGAAAACTGTAGCCAAATAACAACTCGCTAGGGGGTTGTTGTGTTTCTGCGTGTGAGTGAGGTCACTAGTCAGTTCCTAAGGAGTTGCTGTGTTCACAGCACGAGAGAAATTCTATGTATTACAAACGTTCATAGGGCAACCGCTTTAGATCAGGTGGGCCGAAAGCTTGATTCTATAATCGAGTAATATAATAATTTATAGTTTATAAAAATTGAAACAACTCACTGTGTAATCAAATACCTTACTAAGAGATAGTAGTCCAAACTAAATAGATTAACTCGTAGACCTTAAGGGTCCTTTTACCCACCATCAGTCTTCATAATCATACCGACTCGCTGATAAAATGTTATCACCAGAGTTGTTTCAATTACCTAGTTTTCTGATTTTACAACAATTAGAATACGTTAACGTTCGATTAATTAATAAAAGGTAAAGTAAAACTAAATTATGTTTAAAATCATATATATAAATAAAATGAAGTATATATATTTATTAATTGTCATTTAATGAAAAAATATTTATCATTTCATAATAAAATGAAACAGTTTTTATTGCTGTCAATTGGAATGTTTAAATGACGCCTGCTGATATTAGTTATGACAACTTGAATGGAATTGAAAAATGACATAATTGTATTTAATTGTGTGTATATTTACTACACTACACTATAACTACACCAACCCTTACTCATCCCACTGCAAGGATACAGTCTCCAGTCAACCGAAGAGGTTTAGAGCACACCACCACGTTGCTCAACTATAGATTGGCGGAGGCCAGTGTTGTCAAGCCGCCCGAAGGCCACTGACTTAGCTTAACGACTGTCATCTATAGACAACAGCTGGGACTGACAGCTTAACGCGCCCTCCGAAACACGGAAAAGCTTAAGATAGGTAAACCCATCCAAAGACAGACTACGGAGAGAAAGGAGGTTATACTCGTAGCAATATGCGTGTAATTCGATTGGTTTTTTCTATCGCCTTTTGACACCATTAAAAGCCGGAACATTTGATAGTTCATTGTATATAACACTATGGTGATGCTAACGCTACTCAATGGAAGTGAGTGCCAGCTATGGTGGGTAGAGAATGGAAAGATGCAGAAAACATGCGGTCATGGCACTTGGGAACCGCGTTCATAACAACAATAATAATAGATTTATGCCTGCCTAAAGTAACATCAGATTATTTTATCTTATTTTATTCGGAGAATATACAGTCTGAAATAATAACTAACACAAAATCTAAATAGAAAACTATAGATTAGTTACATATTCTCGCATATCTTTTTTTCGGTGGGTAGCTGCAAAATAAGCAACACGCGATTTTCTGTGCTTATAAGAAATTTAATTATTAAAAATAGATTACTTACATTTTCATATAAAATTATAAACTAAATGTGTTAAGTATTGTTCTTGCATCTGCTGACACATAAATCTCTAACATCTTTCACAACATGGACACTGCATCACAACTGAACAAGAATTTAGAGGAACTAACATCACTATTTAACACCAGAATGGTTGAGTTTGAGCAAAATCTGCAACACCAATCTTCTGCACCGGCTCCTCCGACCATGAAAACGCTCTCCGCAGACTTCCAATCATTTAAAACTTTCATATGGAAGGCCATATCAATGTTGAAGTCTCAAGTTGAGGTGATGTCTAAAGGCCTGGATCATCTTGAGACCCATAATCGTAGGAAGGTCCTCCTGTTCCATGGGATTCCGGAGGAAGAAAATGAAGTTCTGCCACATGTTCTACATAGAATATTGGGTGACCATCTCAATCTACCCGTTGGTGATATCAGTTCTTTTGGTGCTTGGGGCCATGCTTCATCGTTGGAGGCTTGTCATCGGCTCGGTGGTAAGAAGGATCAACATCGACCTGTGCTGGTTCGTTTTGGGAGTCAGGCTTTTCGGACCTCTGTATGGAATGCCAAAACAAAACTAAAAGGTTCCCAGATTTCCGTCTCGGAATTTTTAACAAAGTACAAGCAGGAAATTTTTGTTGCGGCTAGGAAGCACTTTGGCATAAGGAATTGTTGGTCGACGAACGGCAATATTGTTGTTCTCTGTGGAAACACAAGAACCAAAGTAGCGTCGCTAGAGGATCTCCGCCAACTGCAGTCTCGCTACCCTTCTAGTGAGTCGCAGCAGGAAGACATTTCTCGGCGTACCGGCGCAGCGGGAAAGAAAGCCAGAGTCAAGTAGTGGTTCCGTTCACGGTATACTCGTTTTCTTATCCCCTTACTTAATCTTTTGATGTTTATTGTCATACAATGATAACACATTGTTAGTTTCGGGCAGTTTTATAAATTTAGTTTTGTTTTCTACCGTTTACAAATTTTATTACAAACAAAAAATATATAGTGCAAATTACCTACTGTAAATGACGTGACGTGTGAGTTGTAACCTGTAACACATAGCATTCATCTTCTTCTTCCTACTTCAGTTGTGGCTAGGACTCTTTGAATTAATTTTGTCAATGTTAAATGTTACATTCAGATTTTTGCACTGTATACTGTGAATATTTCTGTGACCCTAGGATATGAAAAATGTATTGTTACCAACTCTATTGAATGGAATAGAAAAAATTTTGTATTTAAAATATGACTAGTCCCGTTTGTGTACAGATTGTTCAGTGGTGCGAGTATTAGGTACTTATTTATATACTTTATTGTGTTTATTTTTATTTGATTATTTATTGATTTTTGTCTATTGATGTCTTTAGGTGAAAACGTTGATAACTGCTTCCTGTCGTGTTCCTCTGATGAATATGAAAGTGCTCTAAGTGATACTTCATCAAGTTCTGGGTCTTCTCTTGAAAGTAAATTACAATCTACGTTTGAGGGTAACTCTCGCTATCTCAATCTTGTGCACATTAATGCTCAGAGCATAATAGCTCATTACTCCGATTTTCTTGCATCCTTTAGTAATGTTGCCGTCGACGGTATTTTAGTCTCCGAATCCTGGCTCAAGCCATCGCTTCCTTCTACTCTATGTTCTCTTCCCGGTTTCCGACTGTATCGAAATGATAGAACGGGAGCTGGCGGAGGCGGCGTATGTATTTATCTCCGCGAAAATATCCCTTGCGCTATAGTTTCACATTCGCCTTCCGAATATTCTGCTTCCCTAGAGCATCTATTCCTGGAAGTCACTCTCCACCATACAAAAATTCTACTGGCAGTAGTATACAGCCCGAATGACAAAATTGACTACTTCCACACTCTTGAATCTACTTTACAACACTTTCGTCCTATGTACCATCATATTATTTTAATGGGTGACCTAAATACCTGCCTTTTAAAATCTGATCATAGGACAAATAAACTCAATAGTCTAGTTTCTGAATTCAATCTACAACTTTTGTCACTCTCTCCAACACATCACTTTCCTAATTGCAGGCCTTCTCTTATTGATCTAATGTTAGTTTCTGACGTTGATTCAATCGTAAGACATGGACAACTTACAGCGCCTTTCTCATACCACGACTTAATTTTCCTTTCATATAAGGTGCGTCCTTCAAAACGAACAGCTAAAACTATTTCCCAGCGTAACTTTAGAAATCTTGATGTAGATCGCTTGAGGGATGATTTTTGTAATGTCAATTGGTCAGATTTTTATTCTGCTACATGCGTGGATTTTAAAGTGCAATTTTTCAACTCAATTTTAGCATCGATTTTTGATAAACATGCCCCATTGAGACCAGTTAGAATAAAACACTTGCCAGCACCATGGTTGTCTTCGTCTATTAGGAAAGTTATGGTTAAACGAGACAAAGCGAAGACCAGACTTAAAAAATCTCCTTCGGAAATTAATATTCGTGAATATAAAAAATTGCGCAATGTCTGCAATAGGATGTGCAGGGATGCAAAACGCCACTATATTCATTCCTCCATTGATAATATGTCTACGCCATACATTTGGAAATTTTTACGATCACTGGGTGTGGGAAAACCTCCTGAAAATATCAATGATCATATTGATCTTAACTCCCTAAATAAACATTTTTCTACTCCTCCAATTTCAATTGATACGGCAAAAAAATTGTCCACCTTACATACTCTTTCACAAAATACTTCACCCACAAGTGATTCATTTATTTTTCGCAATATCACAGAGGAGGAAATTAAAAAAAGCATTGTCTCTATTTCCACAAAAGCTGTGGGCAGCGATGGCTTGAGTCGTGACATGCTTACACCTATCATTGACCTTGTTGTTCCGGTGATTACACATATAATAAATTTTTCTCTAACTCACAACGTGTTCCCAACTGCTTGGAAAATGGCTCAAGTTATTCCTCTTCCTAAGACGTCTAATCCGTCGTCTTTTTCTCAATACCGTCCTATTTCTATACTTCCTTTACTCTCTAAGATTCTCGAAATTACTGTCCATAAACAACTTCACACGTACCTTTCTCGCAACAATCTTCTCAGCCCTTATCAATCAGGCTTTCGTCCCAATCATAGTACGGTCACTGCATTGCTAAATGTCACGGATGATATTCGTTACGCCATGGACAATAAAAAACTCTCATTAATTATATTATTAGATTTTAGCAATGCATTTAATTCAGTCGATTTTGATATTCTCTTAGGTATACTTCGCTCAATTAATTTTTCTCCCTCTGTGATGGCATGGTTCGACTCTTATCTTCGTGGTCGCCGGCAATGCGTCAAACTCGATGAGAGATCATCGGAGTGGGTTGATCTGATTGCAGGTGTGCCACAGGGCGGTGTCTTATCTCCACTTTTATTTTCCATTTTTATAAATGAAATATCCAAAGTTCTCTCTTCTCCCTTCCACCTATATGCAGACGACTTACAGATTTACAACCATTTCTCAACTACCGAAGCTGATGACACTATTGCGGCTATAAATCGCCAACTACGAGCTATCCATATATGGGCTGATAACCATGGTTTACTAGTAAATCCATCGAAGTCTCAGGCTATCGTCGTAGGTAGTAACCAATTACGTAGTAAGCTCAATTTTAATAGCTTGTCTAAAATTTATTACAATGGTCTACAGATTCCCTATGTCGACAAAACCAAGAATCTTGGATTGATAATTGATGGTACACTGTCCTGGACTGCGCATGTTAATGACGTTAGTAAACGTATGTATTACACATTTCACTCTCTCAAGCGACTTCAGAACTTTTTGCCTTTTAAAACTAAAGTTATGTTGGCTCAATCTCTCTTACTCCCCATTCTCGACTACGCAGACGTTTGCTATTTGGATGCAACTGAGGAACTACTCAACAAGCTAGAAAGATTGCAAAATCTGGCTATACGTTTTATTTTCGGTCTTCGTAAGTACGACCATGTTTCGGAGTTTCGTGTACAGTTGAAGTGGCTTCCTATTCGACTTCGCAGAAATGTGCACATAGTATCCCTGCTTTTCAAATTAATTACCAATCCCAATTCTCCTCAATACCTCTGTTCACGCTTTCCACTCCTTCCACCGCCAACTCGATCCCAACGTTCCTGCCATATAAAAACTTTACATTTCCCTCTAGCAAACACAAAATTCTTTTTTAATTCATTCACTGTATGTGCTGCTAGACTTTGGAATAAATTACCACTAGAGATAAGAGAGAGTCCTTCTGTATTTAGTTTCAAGAGAAAACTAAAGACGCACTATCTAAATATGTTATCATCTAACGACAAATAGTATGTAGCTATGTATATGTATGTATATTTGTATATATGTGTGTGGTTATATGTCGTATGTATGTATGTACGTATATGTATATATATATATATATATTTATTGTGAGTATCTGTTTTTATTTTGCTAGTTGGCACATATATTTGTTATAGCCCTAGTACAATTTCGTTCCACATTCATTAGGGTTGGCTGGAAGAAATCTCTTGAAGAGATAAGCTCACCTTTGTACACTGCATTTGTCAATGATTATTATGTACTATTTGTGTGTGCAATAAAGAATATATATATATATATATATCTAGATAGCTTGTCTGTTAGAGAATTTTAGCATTACAAAGAATTTGCACAATTTAAGAAAGTATTAAAAAGTAGAAAATACCTTTAAATAACATTAGCACTTTCTTAGATTATCAGATTAGAACCATTTGGAGTTAAATAAGTCAATCTCGGGACAATTAGCCAGTTTGTTTGTCTCTTAGCAGATCTAAAGAAAAAAGTATTTTGCCTATAATTATTTGCACTGTATGGCACAGCAAGAAACGCAGGAATCCGCACTGCTCGTTTGGGTACCATTAAATAATTGCTCTGTAATAGATTAGGTGAGTCTATAAAACTTTGAGCAATTTGAACAACGAATGATATATCTGAAATTTAACTTCTTGTAAACAAAGGAAGCATGTGATGCCTATGGCACATCGGGACTTACTGATGATCTCACTCACTCGCAGGAACAGAACAAAAACAAACAAAACAACCTTCTATGGAGTTATTATGTGGCAGCGGTTTCTGTGAGGTGGAGGTACTTCCTCAGACGGGCTGCTATGATGCGCCCTACCTCTCTACGAGTTTATTAGGTGGTGTCAGGAGCCCTAAGAACCGGCTAGTGCGTATGAAAAGGGCTATGAATATCAAAGAAGCTGGTGAGATGTGTAAGAACCGAGTCAGGTAACGCTTGGTTGTCTCTGCCTACCCCGCCAGAATTTGACGTGAAAATAAACATAGGTAGATAAAGAGATTATAAATAAATATTGTCGGACAAATTACACAGCGCCATCTAGTTCCAAAGTAAGCAAAGCTTGTGTTGTACAACTGATGAACGTACGTAACGCATTTTTTTTGTAAATACATACATATGATACAAAAAAAAACACCCAGACCAAGACAAACAGACATGCCCATGCACACATATGTTTGTCCTGTGTGGGAATCGAACCCACGAGCGTCGGTGTCAAAGTAACGTTACTCACCACTGCGCCACCGAGCTCGTCGAATGTTAATGATTTGCTCAGCTAAAAATAGACAAATTACGCTGTGACCCAATTAAAGCTAAGTTCACTTGCGCAGTGAAACATCTGTAGCTTAAACTTACGCCCCTTCATCATCCCTTTGTTTGCACGCACCCTCGTAACAGGCTGGAGTCCAATGTTAACGCACGTCACAAGGTGTTAATCAGATATTCAACTGTCACCCTGGGGTGAAGGTGAGTTTTGGTTTGTTATTTGTTACGGTCATTGAAAGAATTGTTTTTTGTAATGTCAGGAGGCGGTACAAGCAAGGGACCTGGTGTGAAGATATACATACTGTAATGATTAACAAAAATACCAAACAATTTCATTCCCCCATCGTAAGAGTTACATTTACGAGTCTTTGTAAAATGCCAAGAGTGATCGAAAAATTTTGAGAGCTCGTCGCGTGTGAACCGCGCTAATACGCTACTGTGACACCAACGCTCGTAGGTTCGATTCCCATACAGGACAAACATTTGTGTGCATGAACACGTCTGTTTGTCCGGGTCTGGGTGTATTAAGAGAGCTAGGGCGCATCAAATTAGCCCGTTTGGGGAAGTATCTCACAGAAAACCGCATTCAAATAACAACTCCCTAGAGAGTCGTTGTGTTCCTGCGTGTGAATGAGGTCACCAATAAGGAGGTGCTGCTTAGGAGCTTACTGGTGACCTCATTCACACGCAGGAACACAACAACCCTCCAGAGACTTGGTTGCGGTTTATAAAGACTACAACTACAACAACGACGTGTCAAGGCATAATACGACAGTGGTCCTTTCTCTGGTTCCCACTGTCGCCTTGTACTTAATACCACCCAGTTTCTGGCAGCAAATCATTTATTCAGGACACAATGAAATAACGTTAGTGACTGTAACAAGCAGCAAGTCACCCGCGTCAAGTATCGATTCAACGTGACCTATAATTGATTCTCGACTTCGTATGAAGTGTCTTTGAACTGAAATATAAGCACCACATCTTTTGTGAAGATGTCTTTGTCCATAATCAGATTTACTATTTAGTTTTTATAGTACGGGCAACAAGCATACGGCTCGCCAGATGTAGACAGACATTCATCACATAAAGAGCAATTAAAAAAATCGTCATTTCTGTCCGTATTCGTCCAATGCTGAACATAGGCCTGCCCGCTAGAAAACCATTCCACTACTACGGTCGCCACCGTCTGGATAACAGCGTCGTGGCTCAACTGAGTTACGGCATTATGCTGAGACGGGGACAATTTTCTGCTGCCATGACACCGTTTTGTGGAATTTACAAAACAAAGGAAACCAGTTGAGAATGCGCAAGCTTGCATTGCCAGAGGAACTCCTGGCTCGTCAATTATATAAAAAGTCATTTTTTTTTATTTTATTTGTCGGCCATTTTGACCGTGTTCTGTGATAGGAACGGTGTTCCGGAACATTCCTATTCTACGTTTTTTTTTTCGCTGAATCCGAATCTGAAGTCAAAATTCGAATATTCGAAAAAAACGCACACACAGACAAACGCACAGTCAAACATATAGATTTCATATAGGAACGGTGTTCCTGAAAACAGCTTTTTATTTTGTATTTCATTTATCTTTTAAGCTTTTCTTTAGTTTTGTTGTCGTTTATATACTCGTACAATTATGTAATGCTTTATGTCGCAGCAGAAATAAACTATTTCTTTCTTTCTTTCCATTCGCCTAGATCCTCTATAACCTGCATCTTCTTCTTAGCGTTACCCTGTTTTCTAATTTGGCTAATTAATTAAATTAATCATTTGGATTGACGGGGTCCTCTATCTATGTCTAACGATATGGCGAAGATACAGATTTTGACATGAAGCGCCTGACGTCAGAGCTCCACATTCCAGATGGAAAACCAGACCTTTCGAGCAAGTGATAATACTAATATGTACGCACTGCACTCGTTTCTCTAACATTCATAGCTCTTTTCATGCACGCTCGCCGGTTCCTGAGGCTAATATGTACATAAATTCGAAAACATGAATTTAGTGGTATATGCCAGGATTTGGAGACCAGTTGGTCAATAGGCAATCCTTATTGACTGGGCTATCACTGCCCTGTGCAACCTGCATCCATCGACTCCCTGTTTAGTGGTCGTCGCTCCATCATAGTGTATAGGCCATTCGAGAACCTTTGGGTCCCAGCGGTTGTCAGTTTTATTTGGCCGACCCATTGCCACATCAACTTGCTTATCCTTTTGACTATGTCGATTACCTTAGTTCTACGGATATCCTCATTTTTTCCCATCCCACATACGACCCGCAGGCATAATTAACAAATAATGTTGCGCGTGTCTATTTTAAGTGAACACGCAAGTTAAGCAATCCTGTGCTCGTCAAGCCTTCTGCCCGGGCTGTTGTCGATAGATGACAGCCGTTAAGCTATGTCAGTTGCCTTCTGCGGCTTGAAAACACTGTCCTCCGCCAATCCGCAATTGAGCAGCATGGAAGAGAGATCCGTATCCCCTGCAATGGGATGAGTAATGGTTGATGCATCATCAGTTGTCGCCGTATTTCTTTCTACGTTTTATAAATCGAATAAAAAGAGATAGATGTCTATATCCGAGCCAAAATGGCGTCGAGATATACGCAATAAAAGGTTTCTTTATGAAACCTCTCGTTAAAGCCCAAACGACAACGAGTTTATCATGAGCGGCTTCAATGGCTTCACCCGTCTTTATAGCCAAGTGCCATAACACGGCTACAATGAGATTCCTATCAGTTGTACAATAGGCTGTGTTGAGAGAAATTGTTTGATACCCTATGTGACATCTAATCGCATTTGTGGCCGTTGAAGTTAATCCACTCTTACACATTGGTATCAATATTTCGCACGGAGGTTTTTGATGTGTACACATGACATATGACATCTTCTCTGTCGCTTTCCTGAAATCTGTGGGGTACAATGTAGAATTCCTGAAAAGGGATAGAAGTGTATAACATGAAGCCGGGGAAGCGTGCGCAATTTGATTGACCGTCAGAGGGTACCAACCTATTTTTCGAGAGGTTGGTACTATCGATATAATTTACAGTATGAGTAATAAAAATCCACATTTACACAACTTATTACAAACTCAATTCAGTTATTATCATGATATGACTGATGGATTTACAAAAGATGTCAAAATTTATTGACTGATTGATTGACAAACGATGTCAACAATCATTCAAAGCAAGACGGACAATGACCCAGACTACAAACTAATATCAATGGTAAGGAATTAATACTTTGTTACATTTGTAAAAGTATTAATGAAATAAATACGTATTTTAATGTATTTAGTTAAATACTCAATTTATAGTTAAATATGTAATTAATCACACTACTCCCGTAAACGAACTATATATATTTTTTACTGAACGTCATTCTGTGTATATTTCCGTACGGAAGAGGTGTATATATTAATAATTTCATAAATATTTATAATTGGCAGAGCTGCGATAGCCAGCGGAGTCATATTACCCTCAAAATTGCCGTTTGGGGTAGACTGATGTCATCCAGCTAGCGTTTAGACGGTAATAGTGAGAAACTCCAAAATCGACACACTAATAGCTAACATATTGTAGTTTTGTATCCTTTAATTTGAAATTTAAATGTTCGTTGGTGAGGAAGAACGGTCTAAAATCGTTCCAATTAGAAAAAAAACATATGGGAAAACGTATGGCCGGCCACTCTGCAGTGCAGAGTCTGCACTGCACTCCCATCAACAGAAAAAGTAACAGCACTCGTCGCTAGATGTCGTACAGGGTTCCATATATTTTAAAAAAATTAAAAAATTAAAAATAAAATATTTAAATATTTTTTAAATTTAAAAAATATCAGCTCTGCCTACACAGCTTGCTGTTATTTACTAGTTATAATTTAATTCTGTTTGCTTATCATATCACCAAGGTGAGATGTCAGATATATATGTGACTACTGTAATGTTCACTCGTTTTTTTATTGAATTTACTTTCGCATTATACGTCTTTTTCGTCATTTTTCGGATTTCGGACATATAGAAAGAGTGCAATATAGATTGCATTTTTCTATATGTCCGAATCAACGGAGTAATCAACTTATTCATAATTGGGAACGCATATCGAAAATTGTAGGAATGTAGGAATCGAGGAAGAACAAGATTCGCCTACCGAAAAGATCGTATTTTACAAACGTGATCTCATCAGCTCAAGTAACCATTGTGCATGAAAAGAGTTATAAATATTAGCGGGGGAAGTGTACAAGGATCGAGTCATATGGAGATCAGTCACCTGTGGCTATTCCGCAAGGAACTTGGCACAAAGATATATAAGGAATATCAAATCATGACATGAATTCACTGTCAAGGTTTTCTCAGGAGACTAACTTGCTACTTCATAAGGGCATGGGGAGATTTTTACAATGGAATGGTACCCTTGGTATTTCACGTATGAAAACTGCTGCATCATCATCATTACAACCCGTGTTCGTGCACTGCTGAACATAGACCTCCCCTCTAAGAGCCATTCTCCCGAATCCTGTGCCTCCCTGCAAATCGTCTTCGCTCCATCTAGTGGAGGGTCGTCCCACACTGCGTGTACCAGTACGGGGATGCGATTCGAGCACCTTATCACCTATTTCTACCGCCAAGCAGCTATATCTATATAGCTGTGTTTGAAGGGTGAGATATTGCAGAGAAATTACTGGGTACTGTGACTAAACAGCCTTAGGTCACAAGATTGGTAGCGCGCGAGTAACATCCCCGTGGTGTTGCGAGCGTCAATAGGCTGCGGTGACCGCTTACCATCTAATGCGGGCCGCATGCTTGTTTGCTAATCTAGTTGTATAATAAAAACTTTTCTGCCCCAGCGGTAGTCGGTTCTACGAACTATGTCTTCACCCCTCACTCACTTCAGCTTGCTCACCGTTTGGGCTACGTCGATTGCCTTAGTTCTACTATAGATATACTCATTTCTTCATTCCATCACGCAGAGAAACTCCAAGCATAGCTCTTTCCATACCACGCTTAAGTAGGCCGTTATATATCTATACATGTTTGTTGTTCAATTGTGGTTCTAACCACAATTGAACAACAAACACAGTAATGCAAACAGACTAACTTCAATAATTAACAATGAGTTCTATGGGTCTAGATATTCAAGGGTATCATCAGCTAGCGCTTTGCATCAAAGTTTTAATCACCGCTGTTTGCAGTTTAATCGCGTGGGCGGATGTAATTAGACTTAATTGTTTCTGAAGGGCGGGCGGCGCGCCTAAATATGAGGTCGGTGAGAAATTCCACCTCGCCCGTGGATACCTTCAGTGATGTAGGAATACTTATGAGCTTACGATGAATTACATTTATTCAGTGAGAAGTATGAAATCTTATGACTTTAAACGAGCACTCTTGTATATGGCGTGGCATAGTGGTTAGTAATGCTACTTTGTCACCGAAGTTCTTGGGTTCGATTCCCACATAGGACAAACACTTATGTGCATGAACATGCCTGTTTGTATTGGTCTGCGTGTTTTCTTCATCATCATAAGTATATATTGTAACACCAATATACCACATATCATTAATATAGCAACACTAGCATGAAGCGTTATAACATATAATAGGGTACTTGAAGTTATTTTAATGGCAACACGGGAATACGGGCTAGTAGTGGGATGGATCAAATGGGGCGAAGGATAACCAATTTAAGACCATTGCGGTACTGAAGACGGGCAGAGACATGCGAGTGATTCCAGAACCCATCCATCAAGACGTATCCAGTTTTTAAAAGTATGTTTAATGTTTGCTGTAATAGTGTGTATTGAATAATATCGCATTATAAATTGCCGCCTTTCTTTTATTTTGCCTTTCTTGCATTTTACAATATTTAAAGTGTCCAGTAACCAACACAAGCTTCGCTTACTCTGGGGCTAGATGTTTTTTTTTAAATGTCTATATTTTTTAAAATACATAACTTAGATTTTTTTTAATATTTTTCTCATAACTATTATGACTTAACCTGTTGCCCGTTTCCATTAGAATCGATTTGGATTTAATTTTGAATAAGATCGCCTAATATTTCATCCAAATCGGTCCAGCCGTTTAACAATAGTTAGGTGACAAACCAAACTTCACGCGAAATCACTTGCGGAGTAGGCAGAGAGGGCCGAGCGTGACTCGAGCCTTACACACCTCATGCACTTTAATTCATCATTTACTTCATTCGTTCAATTCAACATCATTCACACATGATCATCATTCATCTTAATATATAATTATATATAAGTATATTATGATATCAATATACATTCAAAGCTGACATCATAGCTGATAGCTCAGTAACAATAAACCAGTCTCGACCGAGACGAGCTCGGTGGCGCAGTGGTGAAACGCGTTGTTACGCTGCTTTGACACCAATGCTCATGGGTTCGATTCCCACACAGTACAAATATTTGTGTGCATGAACATGTCTGTTTGTCTTGGTCTGGGTATTTTGTATGTATAATAAGTATGTATTTACAAAAAAAAAATGTATTTACGTATGTTTATCAGTTGTCTAGTACCCATAACACAAGCTTCGCTTACTTTGGGGCTAGATGGCGCTGTGTAATTTGTCCGACAATATTTATTATTATTATTATTATTATTTAACCTTCACCACCGAGTGAGTGATAATTACAAATATGTACAAAAATCCATGCCCACGCCCACGAATCCGAACCCGGGACCGTCGGATATAAGGCCGGCTCTCTATCCACTAGGCTAATACTACTCGACACATAATACTCATATACTATATAACTGCATACAAACACACCTACTTATTAACAATAAAACAAGATCTGTCTTCTCTGTACTCTTTAGGATTTCCGATTTTTTTTTAAGTGTAAGTATCTACATACATATCATCACGCCTGTCTCCCATTAGAGATAGGCAGAGACAGAGGCTACATTCAGAGTACTACTTCCCCTAGGCAGAGACTATGGAACGTCAGATGCGCTGATCCAAACCGATTTTCATATGCGCTACGTGTGTTGAATAAGTTGTGCATACCCCTACTGCTGTGACTTCATATCATTCATACGTTATGTCATATTCATACGTTAACAATGAAGTACTCCGTATTTAAGGCGCAAAAGAAATGTGTAAGGGCAATTTGTAAACTTATGAAAAGAGACAATTGTAAGCCATATTTTAAATCGTTAAAAATTCTTACATTAACAAGCCTAAGTTAGAAACCTTCTAAATTTGTTTAACAAACGTAAAACTACTGGTTATAGAAATAAATTATGCTTTCCGCCTCTTTTGTAATAATGTACTTAGTTTGCTTGACTCCAGCGATATATAATAAATTACCGAACACTGTTATAGAAAATGAGAGCCAATATATATATATATTTTTTTTTTTAAAAAAGTTTATTTCATATGTTCGTGGAAAAAAACATACTATTGTATTAAAGATTTTCATAATGACACATTTGAAATGTAAATTTTAATACTTTTGATCATAAAAGTAGGAAAGCGTACTCCGCGCCCCGCCGCCTCCTACTTCTATGCTTTTGATGACTATGTAATATTGTAATTTAATTACCTATTAATTATTTGACATAAATTATAATATTTGCATGCCTAAAAGGAAAACATCGTACGGAAACCAGCATGTCCAAAAAATTACATTTTAAAAAACATGCTAACTTAAGAAAGGCCTGACTTTTCCTCTGGGTTGTCTACACTCGCTCCATATCAAACTCTTCACCAAATGTACATATTTGTAATTGCTATGCAGTGAAAGGAAACATCGCGAGTCACGTCCAAAAACTTACATTTCTATAAGATATCCTAACTTAAGAAAGGTCTGGTTTTCCCCCTAGATCGTGGAGGTCTGACGAGACTCACTCCGTGTCAAAATCTTCGCCAAAGCTATAGTCTTAGGCAGGAGACACCGCCAATCCTATTGGACGGGACAATCATAGAAAGGAGAGAAGAGGCTATAAATTACAAATCGGTTAGGCCATCTACCACACACCGGTGAACAAAAAAATATTCGCAGAGAACATAAAACCATCTCATTTAAAAGAAGACATGTACGTTATATACCCAAACTTCTAAAGCAATGGTCTGAAATACACAAGTCTTGTCCTCGCGCCGAGAACACGAGCGTGTCAAGTAATCCACTTAACTTGCTCGTACAAAGGCCCATGCATTAGAAATTCACTCCACACAACCCGGCGTGATGACAGAGCAGGACACAAAATTCTACTTGGACACGTTGCGAAATTGCTAAATTCAATTAGGTAACGTCGGTACATTAATCTATTACCTTCTGTACGTAGAATGCCTAATTCGCGAAATTACCACTGAGTCTGGAAAGGGCTCTCTAATATATGTACGCCAAGTCCCTAGCGGGGTAGGCAGACAGTACTGTAGACCAATTGTACTAAAAACCTGCAAATCTCTCCCAAAATATATTTTGTAATACAAATCAGCTCTTCAAAATATTAATTTCGAATACGACTATATTGCAGTCTCGGTGTCTAGAACTGTAACGAAGGAACGGACACTCTTGACTCCTAGTTTTCTGGAAAGGACTAATTCCTAAAAAGCCTAATTCAACAAAGAACAAATTTGATGACCTCGGTGGCGCAGTGGTGAAACGCGCTGTTACGTTACTTTGACATCAACGCTCGTTGGCTCGATTCCCACACATGACAAACATTCGTGTGCATGAACATGTCTGTTTGTCTCGGTCTGGGTGTCTTTAAGAGAGGTAGGGTGCGACAAAGCAGCCCGTTTGGGCAAGTACCTCCACATCACATAAAACCGCAGCCAAATAACAACTCTTCGTTGTGTTCAGTCCTGCGTGTGAGTGAGTTCACCAAGCTCCTAAGGAGTTGCTGTATCAGCAGCAGAGGTGGTATCGCGCGAGCGATACTCAATGTATTGCAAGCGTTCAAAGGCTAAATGCTAATTCTACAAATCTTCCTGCGACTAATTTTAAATTCCTGAAATGCATAATTTGATATAATATTGATTCTAAAAAGGATTCGTCAAAGAACGTCTATAGTTCTAGTGTTTCGCTTAAAATCCCAAAATAATGTAGAATGTTCCCCTGGTGTCAGTTTTAGGGTGCAAACACGAAACTACGAATCGCCACGATGCGAATTAACAACTCCCCAGTTCCTACGAGATAAACTATGTAACAGTTTGGGGAAACTTGCTGATTTCTTTGCGGTTACACTGTCACCAAGCAATGAGTTCATTAAATTCGGATATTATAGACCTATCTACCGTTGACCCAGGGAACAACAGAGAATATAATTACATAGACAAGGAACCAACGGGACAAATATGCTTCGAAATCTTCGATTTAGATTTTAGACGATTCTCTTAGTAGTATTGATTTCAGCTCAATTATAGGTTCCTAATCTGCACATATAGAACTATACACACGGTGCCAATTAGATACCACCTCGGACTTTGAGATTCGGTTCTGAGCCGTGGTTAGTAACGCTATTTTGTCACCAACGCTCGTGGAATCCATTTCCACACAGGACAAGTAATTGTGTGCATAAACTTGTCTATTTGTCTTGGCCTGTGTGTTTTAATAGAGGTAGAGTGCATCAAAGCGGCCCGTCTGGGGAAGTACCTCCATCTCACAGAAAACCGCAGCTAAATAACAACTTCCTGGTGAGTTGTGTTCCTGCGTGTGAGTAACGTGACCAGTAAGCTCCTGAGGAATTGGTGAGTTGGCAGCAGAGGCGGGCATCGCGCTAGTGATACTTAATGTGTTGGTAGCGTTCATCGGCTCGAATATTCGCTTTACCTTACGATCAGGTGGGCCGTATGTTTGTATGCTTCCCGATGCTGTTTAAGCACTACAAAGTAAGAGATATAATGCCAAATAAATATGTTTTTCCGTACAAATTACACATAATTGAATTGGGAATTGGGACCGGGGACATTTTAGCGATGAAATCTCCTGGGCCTCATGCGTGCTTATGTGTCGCTACATTTAAACATATACTCCCAGTTGCCATCACCGGAAATGTTCCTACTGGTGACAGATATGTGGGAATACAACTGGGAATGTTAATGGAATTTAAATTTAAAAATGTATCGCAGTTGAGGCGTTGGGAACTTCTCATCTCAATATCTTCATTACAACCAAGTTCTGGCAAACTCGGTAGCGGAGGGAGTAGCGCTATTTTGACACAGACGCTCGTGAATTTGATTCCTCCACAAGACAAATATTTGTGCCCATGAACATGTCTCTTTATCTTGGTTTGGGTGTTTTAAGAGATGTAGAGTTTATCAAAGCATCCCGACTGATGAAGTACCTCCAACTTACAGAAAATCGCAGCCAAATAACAAATCTCTGGAGGGTTGTTATACTCCTGTGAGTTAGAGAAGTTACCAGTAAGCTCCTAAAGAGCTCAAACGCGTGAATGATACTTTCCATAATGCAAGTCACACATCCGGGGTTGTATACTCTGATCTGATTTGGTGGCAACAAGGGAGAATTACCAGGCGTTTTGGCGGTTCTGCAGTCTATATTATTGGAATCGATGTGTTAGGTGTTACCTAACACATCGATTCACAGTTTAGGTCCCAATAGTGTTAGATATTTGATAAACTGTGGTGCACGGCAGTTGAGCTTCACTTGACTAGCCATCTCTTTGAGATTTTTAAATGCCTTATTTGTGATATTGCTGTCTCTCACTTTGCCAGGAGGGGAAGTCAATTCGAATACTTCCTACTCTTACATTTTTTTTTCTGATTAAATTCGTTGTGAGTTCCAAGGCAGCTGTAGTTTAACCCCCGGGACAGCAATGGACTTCACTGTTCATTGCCTTTTTGGTGGTCGCCGCTGTTAATTCTGGCTACACAGGAGACACAGTGGCGGGAATGAGTGGTGGGCCTGTCCCGTAAAAAAGAAGTAATGCAAGCGTACATAGGTAACTAGTTTAATACCGATAGGTTGCTTTAAAAAACATACGGTTCACCTGATGTAAAGTGTATCGCTCGGGAGTTGCCACACCCGCTGATAACACAGCAACTCCTACCTGGAGGATTGTTACATTCCCGTGAATAAGAGGTTACCAGTAACCTCCTAAGAAATAGCTGTATTAGCAGCAGTTTGACAAGCGCGGTGGCGCAGTTGTGAAACGCGCTGTTATGTTACTTTAACACCAACGTATGTGGGAATCGAATCATGGGTTCGATTCCCACATACGTTTGTGTGCATGAACTGTTTGTCTTGGGTCTAGGTGTTTTTAAGAGAGATAGGTCGCATCACAAGCCGCTCGTCTGGGGATGTTACCTCTACCTTACAGAAAATCGCAGCCCAAAACCTAGAGGGTTGTTGTGTGCCTGCGCGTAAGTGAGATCACCAGTAAGGTCCTAAGGCTGTGTTAGGGGCAGAACTGGAATTCGAGTGATACCTAACATATAACAAACGTACACAGGCTACGGTAACCGCTTTACATCAGGTGGGCCGTATGCCTTCCGATGTTGTATAAAAAACGCAGGGATGGAAATGCGCGTGCGTTACTTTTTGCTATTGCAACAGTTAATTCATACAAAAAGCGGCCAGTATCGTCCACACCAAAAAGATCAGTTTATTCAGTAAAATTAATTTATATACAACATTTGTTTATTCTGCACCTCAAAATAATCCGTCAGAAACTCGGTAAAGTGTGCCAGTAATCCCTTATCGTTGTGGCACCAGTCAGTTTGCCCGCCACAGATTTTGAAATCGATTTATTCGGCATCCGAGAGAAGCCAAACACGAAAGCTTTTACTGTAAACGTTGGAATATATTCCTGAATTTGGTCTAGTCGGTTTTGAGGACGTCGATGGTGAAATCTGTTCATGGATGTAGTGTTTTGTTTCTCTATGCTTTGGAGGGCACATTAGGCCGTCAATTCAGGCTGTTTTCTTCCTATTTTTTATGGTTTGTACTACTTGGAGACAAACAAACAAAAATTTATACATCATCTGTCCATTTTGTTTTTATATTATGATTTGATGCGAATTACTAACTACTTTCTTTCCTTTTCCTCGGCTTCAAAAGGCCATATCTTGATGTTAAATAGACTATAACCTTCTTCAGGACTGAGATTACCAAATGAAAAAGAAAAGCGCGTTCAAACAAACGAATTAGCTGTTTTTAAAAATATAAATAGAAAACCGATAACCATTACAATTAGAAAATAAGGAACTTGGTGGCACAGTGGTTAGTAATGGTACTTTGGCATCAACCCTCGTAAGTTCAATTCCCACACAGGATAAATATATTTGTGTACATGAACGTGTCTGGGTGTTTTTCTATGTATCATATGTATGTATTTACAAAAAAAATGTATTTACGTATGTTTATCAGTTGTCTAGTACCCATAATACAATCTACGCTTACTTTGGGGCTCCATGGCGTTGTATAATTTATTAATAGATTCAGGCGTTATTTTGCGAAAGTCAAATTTACATGCAATTTGATCTAACCTGCTTTGTGTGCTTCCGCCACTAATTAGTTCATCGGCCTAGCGCCGGCCGGCACCAACCCACTACTGTTAGTGAAGTGCAGATGGCGGACGAACGCAGCAGCCGAGGCAGAGACTACCGGAGCAGCCATGGCAGCGTCGGCATGTTGCACTTACTAACAGTAGTGGGTGGTGGGCATGTATAATTTGTCCTATAAATTACCGGATTTGGAAATTGAACCCTCTGGGAATATGGCACTCACTTTTTAACTTTCCAGATTGGCGTTTCTTTTCGTTGTGGGGTATAATTCGGAAAACTATGTGTCAAAATTACAATGAACTTAACGCGAGAAAAATTTGACGCTGTGATTTTTAGGGTTTGGCTGCGGATTAAGTCATTTAGAGGGTTACCCAAGACTTCAATTGACATTTGACGATGAAGCCCTATCTCGAAGCTACGGATATGCATGCTTCAGTGAGTTTAGACGTGATGGTAATCATGCCCATTACGTTGCACGTGGAGGGTTGCCAGTGGCTGTGGTTACCGAATCTAATATACCGTACGCCAACTAATTGAGACTGACAGGAAATTACTGTCAGCAAATTCGTACTATTTTAGATATTGGAAGAGGTAAGTGCAAAAGATTTTTCGTGTACATCCAAAGGTATGGAAGCATTGTAATTGATAATTACTGCATGATTTAAAGGAAGATCAGAAACGACTGCGTGTTGTGTACATTGAAATAGCAAAGTCCGATGGAGGGCAAGCATGGCTAACTATATGTACTCGGTGGCGCAGTATTTTTGGCAGTATTTTTATCAGTGGTCACCTAGTCATGAACTGCACGGTAGGGAAAAAAATTGTGACGATTCCAAAAAAATTTAGCCATTTTTACGGAATAAAAAGATTTTGACTTTGATAGTAGTTAGTAACGCTACTTTGACACCAACGTTCGATTCCCACACAGGACAAACATTTGTGTACATGAACATGTCTGTTTGTCTTGGTCTGGGTGTTTTCTATGTATTATAAGTATATATTTACAAAAAAAAAATGCTAAAATAAAAGCAGCCCATCTGGGGAAGTACCTCCACCTGACAGAAACCCGCAGTCAAATAATAACTCCCTAGAGGGTTGTCGTGTTCCTGCGTGTGAGTTAGGTTACCAGTAAACTCCTAAGGAGTTGCTGTGCTAGCAGTGGAGTGGCATCGCGCGAGTGATACTTAATGTATTGCGAGCATTCATAGGCTACGGTAACCGCTTTACATCAGGTGGGTCGAATCCTGGTATGCCTCCTGATGTCGTATAAAAAAATTGAAAAATGTGCTACTTAAAGAGAGGTAGGATATAAAAGCAGAGGAAGTACCTCGATCTTACAGAAAATCGCAGCCATATAACAACTCGCTGAAGGGTAATTATGTAGTAAGGTTAACTTCTAAGGGGTTGCTGTGTTAGCAGCAGAGGTGAAAACTGTATGCAAGCGTAAATAGGCTACGGTAACAAATTCACATCAAGTGGGCCGTATGTTTGTATGCTTCCCGACGCTGTACATTGTAAAATATGCCATTAAGTATGCAGCGATGTCGTAACATTGTATTTTCACGGCGTCTTTAAGTGACACGTATTGTTGTATTCGTATTCTAATGTAAATTGTGACATTGACAAGATTCTCAGTCGAGTTATTTATGGTCTATACTACCGAAGGTACGATTGTCTCTAACCACACAGAATCAACAATCACCCAGAATGTATTATCTGTCATTTCTAATCTGCCTGCTAATACAGCAATTTTTTAGGAACTTACTGGTCGCTCACACGCAGGCACACGACAACCAGGGATTTGTTATTTGGCTGCGGTTTGCTATGAGGTGGAGGTATTTCCCCAGAATATTTGCTTTGATGCGACCTACGTCTCTTATTATAGCATTGCATAATATTATTTATAGAGTGCAAAGTGTCATTTTAATCGAACACGCAGGTTAAGCAACATCAACCGCAGCCTGTCTATGGATGGGTTTATCTATCTCGAATTTCTCCGTGCTTCAGAGGGCACGTTAAGCCGTCGGTCCCGGCTGTTGTCAATAGATGGCAGTCGTTAAGCTAAGTCAGTGGCCCTCGGGCGGCTTGAAAATACTGGCGTCCGCCAATCCACATTTGAGCAGCGTGGTGGAGTATGGTCTAAACCCCTTCGGTTGAAGGAAGACCTGCAGTGGGATGAGTAAGGGTTGATGTGGAAATAATATTAGTTAATAGTCATACAATTTGATCTAAATTTTATTGTGAGTCTTCGCTTAGTTCATGTGAACTAGCGCCGGCCGGCACCCACCCAATACCATTAGCAGAGGTATGCCGTCACTGCCATGACTGCTTCGGTCGTCTCTGCGAATACCCGCCATCTGAAATATCAACCGCATGCACCCGCCACCGTTGTTGTCTTGACTACTCAATTTCATTCGTAGCACGTTATTCTAAATATTAACATCTACTGACGATGTCTCGTAGAAAGGCGAAACACGTGTCGCAGAGACGACGAGAGCAGCCAGGGCAGCGACGTTGTCGGGTGCAAGCAGTTCATATTCTAGATGGTGGCAGAAAGGACTACAGCAGCCGAGACAAATACTACCGAAGCTGCGAAGGCTGCGACAGTGTGCATAGTATGGCGTAGGTACCAGCCGGCGCTATTTTACAAGAACTAATCGGTAACGAAAGCACACAAAGTAGTGTAGATCAAACTTTCTGTAATACTAGATGACGAGCCCGGAAAATCGTAAACAACTAGCAACTTCCGTTGTGTCCCGGATGAGTACCAGTGAAAGTTGCTGACGACATGCAGTCTTAATAGCAACAGACGAGTAAAACCACTTGTATTGCTAGCGTTCATATGCTACGGTAACCATCTTATGTCAGAGCATCGGAGACACATTAGAGATCTCCGTGGTTGTTCACATATGCTGACAATTTTGCGCTGACGGATATGGAGCTACTGGTGGGATGAGTGAAAGGTTGAACAGAGTCGCTTGAGAACGACAGTCTGATACTGAATGCAGCGAAGACTGAGTACTTGACCTGTAATACTACAGATCCTACACCTCCATTGGTGAAGACACGATCGATCACATGGTACTTGGGATCTGTCCTCTACGCGTGTGGTGACATCGATTATGACGTCCACGCACATATTTCAGGGGCTTGGTGGAGTGAGATAAACCTGAAATGCCACTTAAACTGATAGGACAGATTTATAAATCCATCATTAGACCTGTCCTTTTATACGGCAATGAAGCGTGGTCAATATCTGAGTGGCAGGAGCTGCGTGTCACGGAGATGGATATGCTGTGCTGGATGTGCAGAGTGACGAGGCAGGATCGCGTAAAGTACTAGCACATTCGCGGTAGTCTTCATGACCGTACTAGATAAACTGTAAGAGCATCGCCTACGCTGGTACCTACGGCCACATCTTACATCTAGTCATCCCACTCCCGTTGTGTCCCGGTAAAAGGAGTCCAGGAAGCGCTGGTTTGACGTCGCAATGGGTCAATTGTCGATGCCGAAGACTGCACGAAGTGAAGAAGGCAAAGTTAGAAAGAGGACCCCGGACTTCGAAGCGAAAGTTAAGGCCGCCACCGGAATTGATGACTTGACCACGTAGATGAAGCTGTTGGCAACAACTAATATTTATAGTGGGTTTCTATATGAAAGAGTTTTGAAACTTTATTGTGTAAAGTATTTTCTTTACCATCTTGTAAAATGTAAGGCAAGTTCGGTCGTGGAGTTGGTCTTGTTTCGTACATATTTTCCAATGTTGGTTTTAGATTTCCCCGAGGACAGTGCCGCAGTACTATATACAGATCTCTACAGTGGATATTGTTCGAACTACAATACTTGAAAAACCTACCTTTCTTAGGTTAGGTCAGACGTCTTTCGAAATATAATTTCTTGAACGTACGGGTTTCCTCACGATGTTTTCCATCACCGCCGAGCAATTGACAATTACAAATGTACATACATCTGAAAACACAAATTTAGTGGTGCATACCGGGGACCAGTTCGTCAATAAAACGGTTCCTTATTCACCGGGTAATCACTGATCCGACATAATCATTTCTGCTAAAACAAAAACAGAAAATGTGCCTTTGATGGCCGATCTTACCCTACAAATGTACTTATTTCTCCAACGTCATTATTATAACGCAATTTTTCTTTTCAGGTAGTCTCCAGCGCGCCGGGAGATTAGATTAGATAAGGAAGATGTAACAAGACAGCCGAGCAATCGCCGTGAACAAAACGTAAAATAAAACACTCTACAACTCGAAATGGGTAGATAACTAGGGAAAAAATAATAAAAACAACACAAAATCAAATGAGTTGTCATTACAAATAGTTCTTTCAAAAATAATGATTACGTTACATCATTAAATGTGAATTTTGTGTCTGGGTGAGATTTAACCTGTGAAAATGTTAATAGTGAAGTGACTAAAAAAAATAGTTTCAAAAATAATGATAAATTAGCCAAAAATGGGTTGCAAGTTGGGAAAACTTGCGGCTTCCGAGCGCCAGAGAGGACCCGGTCCAGCTTTATCAGATGGACCGCCTCCTAGCACTGATCCGCGTCTACCGCTGACAGCCAAGCAGAAATATTCCATGCTGGCATCATGGAAGGGCATATCGAGGGCTATGGAGAAGACTGGAATTTGTATGTTTATAAAGTGAGTATTTACATATTTTTTGTTACTGAATATTCGAGAAGAAAGCGTAAGGTACATGTGCTATGAGCTTTGAAGAACACGTCAACTACCGCATCAATCCTTACTCATCCCCACTGCAGGATACGTGTCTCCCTTCAACCGAAGGGGTTTAGAGCATACTCCACCACGCTGCTCAAATGCGGATCTGCGGAGGCCAGTGTTTTCAAGCCGCCCGCGCGCCCGAGGGCCACTGACTTAGCTTTACGACTGTCATCTATCGACAACAGCCGGGACCGACGGCTTAACATGCCGTCATGCAACAAGAAACTCGAGCCATCAAGCTTTATGTATGTTAGAATGTATATATATCTATATATATAAAAATGAATGTTTGTCTGTATGTCCTCCATGGACTTAAAAACGGCTGGGCAGATTTTGATGAAATTTTCAGTGAATCTTCCAGGTTAGCCCAGCAGGTGATCCTGTGAAGTTTCGTAGCGATCATATCACCTAGCTAGGATAGCTAGTATATATATATATATATATATGTCTTCACGCCAGGTCCCTTCCGGGGTGGGGTATTGTAGTTTCCATTACTTGATAATTGTCATATTTTACAGTAATAGAGAGATATCCCTTAGTGCTTCAAATTGTACAACCAATCTCGTGATATTCAGGCCATCGGACTTTGGAATCATGCGAAACCATTTTCTTCTTCGTTGATTATATTATCTACGTATATAAACTGACGTTTGGCAACTTGAAATTTGTTTCCATTATATATGTATGTAAATAAATATTTACGTGGGCATCTTCTTCTTCGCGCTATCCCGTTTCCTAACCCATCAGGATTGTCGGGGTCCGCTGCCTAACACTAAGGATTTGGCGAAGATACTGATTTTAACATGAAGCGCCTGCTGTCAGACCTCCACAACCCAGAGGGAAAACCAGATATTTCTTAGGTCAGGTCACACGTCTTTCGAAATATACTTTCCTGGACGTGTGGGTTTCCTCGCGATGTTTTCCTTCACCGCCGAGCGAGTGATAAATATGTACATATATACGAAAATACGAATTTAGTAGTACATAGCAGTATTCGAATGGGGGATCAGTTGGTCAATAGACCGGTTTCTTATCCTCATGAATCCAGTCCTCTTATGAAATATCAAATATTTATGTGTGTATGTATATAATTAATTTATATAGCTATGTGTACGTATATATTTCTGCAATTTACTATTATCATTTGTTTTTACTACGTCGGGAGGCATGCAAGCATACGGCCCACCTGATGTAAAGCGGGTACCGTAGCCTATTAACGCTTGCGATATATTAAGTATCACTCGCGCGATGCCTCCTCTGCTGCTCAAAGTCAAAGTCAAGTCAAAGTCAAAATCTTTTTATTCCGTAAAAATGGCTACATTTGTTTGGAATCGTCACAATTTTTTTCCCTACCGTGCAGTTCATGACTAGGTGAGCACTGATAAAAATACTGCCAAAAAACTCAGGCATCCCTCTTTTGGTATCCAAACAAATTTACATATTTTATTAATTACATTATAATTGGATCGACTCACTCCCAGGCATTTTTATCGTTAATATAGTCAGATACTTTATAATATGCCTTGCTACACAATTTGGCTTTAATAGTAGTTTTAAATTTGTTTATTGACAATTCTCTTATATTGCAGGGAAGTTTGTTATAGAACCGTATTGACATTGCCCCATAAAAGAATTACTTATTTTGTGGAGATGGCTTGCATGTAACACAAGATTATGCTTATATCTAGTATTTATGCTATGAGTATCACTCTTTTTACAAAATGAGTCTATGTTTTTATGGACATACAAAAGATTTTCATAGATATATTGCGATGCGACTGTTAAAATATTTATTTCTTTAAATTTTTCTCTAAGGCTCTCCCGGGGACCAAGTTTGTAGATAGCTCTTATGGCTCTCTTTTGCAATAAAAAGATGGTGTTAATGTCCGCGGAGTTACCCCAAAGAAGAATTCCATATGACATAATACTATGAAAGTAGCTGAAATAAACTATTCTAGCCGTATCAATATCAGTGAGCCGTCTAATAGTTTTCACAACACATCCCAAGGATTTGCTTACACAGCAAATCCTTGGGAGCTTACTGGTGACCTCACTCACTCGCAGGAACACAACAACCCTGAAGGGAGTCTGCGGTTTTCTGTGGTGTGGTACTTCCTCAGACGGGCTGCTTTGATGCGCCCTACCTCACTTTGATATTCCTCATACCTTACGGACCGTGTCCACTCCAAACACAAATTCATTACTGATCCTTGAAAGGATTGTTATTATCACTAAGACCGCCTTGTTGTATACACACTTTGTACTTTTAATCTTCCGCTAGGTATGTTTATTGTGTTTTACAAACAGAGCATATTATTTCTGCGAATGTCTATGTAGGGCTTCATTTCTTTAGGGTCGGCAACGCACGAGTGACACCCCTGGTGTTGCAAATATCCGTAGACTATGGTGACTGTTACCATCAGGCAGGGGCCGCCCTAGACGCATACATGAGGATCATTATAGCTGATGTGCAGAAAAAGGGTTACATTAAAAGCACCCGAAACCAAATAGCGTGCGAGAAGAGGTTGCTAAGTGTCAAAGGGGCCAGAGAGGTACGTTTGGATCGGTGCACCCGGCGTTCCATAGTCTCTGCCTACCCCAACTGGAGACAGTCGTGATGATTTGTATGTATAACGCAAGGAAGAAAAATGCCAGTAACATAGCCCTAAACTTCTTTTGATTTATTGAAATTGACTTACAGAAGCAAATCTCCTCAGAAACTTGGCCAGTAAGAGAAAAACTAATCAAAGTTGCATAACTTGAGACGATTGTTCGTAACAAAGTTACCAGAGACTCGGAGAGACATCTTTTTGCTCGAATTTTTTATACAAATATGCCACTTAAAAAGTCGATTCTTTGTAGTAATTTGTGTGTTGGCAACATTTCGTGGCTGTATTAAACTTTTAGAGATATCTTTCGTTTCTGAATTATGTCTCAGAGGGTCCCAATGTCCCCATTTTTTCAAATATTTTCACCCTCTGTAAAAGAACTAACTACACTGGTATATAAAACGCAAGAGAATGTTTGTTTGAACACACAAATCTCTGAAACTACCGGTCGAATTTGAAAAATTCTTTTTGCATTAGATTTTTTTTTTGATCACTTTATTCCCGAGGGGAAAAGGCAAAGGGATCGAGCCCATACAGCCAAGTCTTCAGTTCAAAACCATTTCAAAATCTTAATTCTATGTTCCAGCTTCAGGAACTGTGCTGAAAAAATACTTGGGAAGAGTACCCAGACCCAATCAACCCAGTTTAAATACCACCCGTAAAACGATAGTGATTTTTACAAGGTTTTCCTGACGAACTTATTCACATCTTCCAAAAAGTGCATAAACGTGTTCTATTTGATTTTTTTCATTACTGTACATAATTTCAGTAGAACTTATGTTACGAAATACTAACGAAATTGTCACATAAAACTAATCAGGAACACTATATGAAATCTATATGTTTGTCTGTGGGTGCGTTTGTCTGTGGGTGCGTTTGTCTGTGCGTTTGCCTGTGTGTGCGTTTTTTTCGAACATTCGAATTTTGACTTCAGATTCGGATTCAGCATAAAAAAAGTAGAATAGGAATGTTCAGGAACACCGTTCCTATCTCTTAAGGAACATGGTCACAATGACCGACAAATAAAAATAAATAAATTTAATTGTTATATAATTGACGAGCCAGGTGTTCCTCTGGCAATGCAAACTTGCGCATTCTCAACTGGTTTTTTACTGAGTTGTAAAATCAAGTATATATATATATATATATATCAAGTATAACAACAATGTCATTCGTCAAAAGCGCGGGTAAGAAGTCCTTATACATTTGATAGTCCTTATACAATTCTTGTGAAAGGTTTACTGGCTATTGATTATCAAGATACGATCCTTAGAAACCGAGAAAATAGTAAGTGTGAACTGTTTTCACGCGACACGTGCAAACGAAGTCGAAGAAGAAGGGTGAAGTAAGTATTTTTATATTAGTCGAAAATGATAACGTTTTTTGTCGAGCTCGGTGGCGCAGTGGTTAGTAACGTTACTTTAACACCAACGCCCGTGGGTTCGATTCCCACACAGGACAAACATTTGTGTGCATGAACATGAACGGTTCTTGGTCTGAATGTTTTTAAGAGTCTGGTGAAGTACCTCCACGTCACAGAAAACCGCAGACAAATAACAACTCCCTAAGGTTGTTGTGTTCCTGCATGTGAATGAGGTCCCCAGTAAGCTCCTAAAAAATTCTATGTTAGAAGCAGAGGTGGCAACGTAACAGTTTACGCCATACTTAATATATTGTAAGCATTCATAGACTATCGTAACCACTATACGTCAGGTGGGCCGTATGCCTGTATGTATGCCGGTGTTGTATAAAAAATAAATTCCTAAATAAAATGGAAAAACAAGTCAGGATTACTTCGTTGTGCTTCTGTCAGAACCTTTATCTTAGGAAGGCGTGGAAGTATCAAATTGAAATTAATATCAAATACTCAAGTCTGCTATCCCTTAGAGCAGTGATAAAATCAAACTTCTTAGTAAACACAATCAAAAGATAAGGCTGTTTATGTCCTGTTTGTGCCGCATATTTTGACACTCGCAAAGGCATCAAAACTTTTTAGGCACTTCCCGTTGACCAAGAATCATGAAATTTGGCAAAAAGCAATGTCATGTAGCACAAGTAAAGGTAAAAATCTAAAAACCGTAAATTTTGTTGTACAAATACGTTTTGGGGGCTGATTTCGAGGGGCAACTTACATCTTCAAAAAAATAAACGTCAATGATCTTCTTTTGACTCGATTCCCATGATGAACCAACTATTTACATTCCTACAAGTTTGTACGGAACCCTCCTCGGTGCGCAGGTCCAACTCGCACTTGGCCGGTATTTTATTTATTTATAAGTGTATTTTTCATTGAATAAAAAAAAATGCAAGCCCTACTAAGCAAATAGAACCTTACATACGACTGTACCTATATTTGTTAGACGTAAACCTTTTTATCTCCCGCCATCTTCCCCGGAAGCGACGTCATCTGATCTTGACCCACTTCCGGCAGACCATGAAAATACGTTTTAATGATGTCAGCCCGCCGTCACCGAGCATTACTTTTTAACAAATTGGCTCGGACTAGATACGAGACGTCCTAAGGATGATGGAATCTTTTTTGCGAGCCCATTCGTGCATTTATATCTTTTTAGGGTTCAAAAGAAACAACGGGGCCCTTATAGGATCAC
Organism: Pyralis farinalis; assembly: GCA_947507595.1. Lineage (NCBI taxonomy): Eukaryota > Metazoa > Arthropoda > Insecta > Lepidoptera > Pyralidae > Pyralis > Pyralis farinalis. Next base: position 2,681,060 of record OX382275.1, read on the forward strand.
TTTGTAGTCTGTCTGTTTGTCTGCATGTCCAAGACCCTTTTTTCAGAGACGGGTGGAGCTATCAAGCTGAAATTAATATCAAATACTCAGGTCTGCACCCCCTTTGAGCAGTGAGACAATCAAACTTCTAAGTAAACGCAATCAAAATATACGGCCGTTTATGCCCCGTTTTAGCAGCACATTTTGACACTCGCAAGGGAATCAAAACATAGGTTTTGATTCCCTTGCTAGTAGACCAACCAAAAAAGTCCAAGTAGTAGGCTAGTTATAGAACTACTAAGCTCTTATTGGCTAGTTGGCGGATCAACATGGCGTCACTTATCGTCTTATTGGTTAAAGTATTCTCCGATTGGCCAGTAGGCTCGAATCGCTGAGATAACCAGGCTCAACATTTTTATATGCCGCCATGCGCAGCCAAGTGGTTTATTGGTGTGCATTTTTTTTATACAACGTCGGAAGGCATACAAGTATACGGCCCTCCTGATGTAAAGCGGTTACCGTAGCATATGAACGCTCGTAATACATTAAGTATCGCTCGCGCGATGCCTCCTCTGCTGCTAATACAGCAACTCCTTAGGAGCTTACTGGCGGCCTCACTCACACGCGGGAACACAACAACCCTCTAGGGAGTTCTTATTTAACTGCTGTTTTCTATGAGGCGGTGGTACTTCCCCAGACGGGCTGATTTGACGAGCCTTACCTCTCTTAAATATTACTGGAAAGTCCTCTTAACCATTACTCTCCGGTAACCGTAGTCATTCATTAACTCCTGTGAAGTCAAGATATTTGTTAATAACCAGCCAAGTTATTAGTTAATTCTTAGGGTATACCGTGGCAAGTGTGATTAATTTTGGGCCACTAGCGAACTACGAGTCAAACTGCAAAGAGAAAACATTGCTGTAAACATTTTATCAGGCGTTTAAATAACTAGCTTTGCGGTGAAGGAAAACATCGTTATCGAAACCCGCACGCCCAAGAAATTATATTTCGGAAGGCGTGTGACCTGAAAGGTCTGGTTTCCCGACTGGGTCATGGCGATGTAAAAATATAAATTCAGAATCGGTTTTTTTTTAATTAATATACATGGGGCACACTAAAAGTTTTGCACTTCTAGCTAATCGGAACTATTTGAATTTCGAATGTTATATTTTTTGAAACGTTGCAACCTACTTAGTAATAAAAAAAGCAATTGGCGGGAAATCATTTGTCAATTATATTTTATCACACATCAAAGTTCTACGTACGCAACGAAAATGGAATTGAGTCGAAAAGATTTTAGAGCGATGATTTTTTATGATTTTAAAAGTTCTCTCTCTCCGCAAGACTGTGCTGCTCGTCTTCAAAATGCTTTTGGGAGAGAAGCACCTTCTTTGAGCACCGTGAGGCGATGGTTTGCTGAATTTGAGAGAGGTCGAGTTTCTTTACATGACGAATTTCGTGAAGGGCGGCCTTCAACTGCCGTCAACGTAAATAATGTGGCTACTGTTAAGCGGCTAATTGAAGAAAACCCGCGGATTACCTATGAGACAATTCGAGAACTATTGGGGATTGGTATGAGCCAAATTCAGAAAATTTTACACGAAGAATTGAAAGTTCGGAAACTTTGTTGTCGTTGGATCCCTCATGAACTGACAGCGGAGCAGAAGCGGGCTCGCGTGGAATGGTGCTCACAGATGCTACTGAAGTACGACCACGGACATTCTAATGCTGTTTATGACATTGTCACAGGAGACGAAACGTGGATTTCTTGTTTTGAACCCGAAAAAAAACAGCAATCTTGTGAATGGGTGTTTGAAAATGAGAACAGGCCAACAAAAGTGAGGCAGGCGAGAAACGTTGGTAAAAAATGATCGCGTTTTTTTTCTCAGCTACGGGTCCCATCTGCACAATTCCACTTGAAGATCAAAAGAGTGTTAATGCCGAGTGGTATTGTACCATTTGTTTACCCAGGGTGTTAGAAAAAGTTCGCGAAAGACGACCAAAAAGCCGCGTTCTCGTACATCATGACAACGCTTCTTCACACACGGCCAACAAAACAAAGTCATTTTTAACTTCCGAAAAAGTACAACTCGTCCATCCTGCGCATAACCCCGACCTAGCACCCTGTGATTTCTGTATTTTCCCCAAAATCAAAGATTTGATGAGAGGTTTCACTTTTACCAACTCCGAAGAGGCAGTGATAGCGTTCAATCAGCACGTAGAAAACATGCCTTCAGATCTGTGGTCCTCCTGTTTTAAAAAATGGTTCGATCGCATGAAAAAAATGTTTAAAATGTAAAGGAGAGTATTTTGAAAAGCAATAAACATAATATTTTGGTTATAACATGTTGTTTTTTTAAGTTACGCAAAACAAAATAGTTTGACCTACGTATAATACGAAATACGTACTAATACGTAATACGCAAGTGAAAATCTGAGGGCGCCAAGGCTATATGGTGAATGCAATAACACTTCCCAATTCCCAACTAAACTGGCTCAAAATTTTCTGAGAGCCTAATGAGGTGCGAGGTCTGGCGTTATGATGAAACAGCACATCCATCCTGTTCTTCTGTCTCAGCAACTGTTGGCACCGAAGGTTGGTAGAGATCGGAATCGCTAGTTTTGCCCGGTAGTAAAAGCACATAATGAGAGATGCCTTTCCAATTCATACACACAGCATCACATTAAAGATAAATATCAAAAGATAAAAATTATTTATTTGCCATTGAGCCCTCGCGGGCACTTAGACACGTATTTTTTACATTTTTTTAAATATAATCTTATGATACTATATTTCTTTTTTAACCTGCTAGGGAATCCCAAATATATATTTGGGATTAATAATTATAAAATAGTTAGTTGCTTTAATAGAGAGTCTTCGATTAGAGGCGGTTCAATGATTATAATAAAAAATTGCCATACAGCTAAAGAACGTAAGGACATTGTAAGGCTCTCTATTGAATGCACTATTGAGATGTCACGTGCTGAATTAGATAATTTCATACCTAATTATTTGTGTACAGACCTCCTAGCGGTGACTTTACACGATTTGAGCAGGTAATGGAGGATACATTGAGGAAAGTTTTTATATGTAAAAAAGACATTATAGTCTGTGGTGATTTTAATGTAGACGTTCTAGTAAATACACAGACAACCCTTAGATTTTTAAATTTATTTAAAACATTTAATTTACAAAATGTCTTCCTGGAGCCTACACGTATAACAGCCACGTATGCAACTTGTCTAGATAATATCTTTTGTAATTGTGAGCATATCAATAAATCAATAATTGGCGACTTGCCTTCAGATCATTCAGTTGGCGGTACATCAATGTTCAAAGACCATAGATTTAAAAAGTCATATATTGTATAGACCACTGACCACCAACAAGCTTATTAAGTACAACAATGTATTGGGGGACAGGTTGCCTTCATTGGATTGCTCTGTAGACAATCCTGACTTGTTATACACAAAATTGTTTCATATTATATTCAGTGAATACCAAAAAATATTCAAAAGTAAACAGATTAATACCACAAATAAATTTAAGTTTAATGGCTGGGCAACTACAGGTATATTAATAAATAGAAACAAAATTAACAAAATTAAACAGTCGACAAATAAAATAAAGGCAGTATGGGATATTGTTAAAAAAGAAACAGGTAAAGATAAACCACGAGATAATGAGTATTCTATGGAACATAACAATCAAACTGTAACAGTTGCTAAACAAGTAGCAAATCTATTTGATGACTACTTCATTAATATCCCTTACAGTACCACTCACTCCCTTAACTCATCTCCACATGCTGCGGCTGAGTTATTAAAGGAGAATGTATAATCAAGGGTGGAGCTTTTAAATTTACACATATTCAGTCAAGCGAAATTATTAAAACTTTTAAACAATTAAACATTAGAAATTCAGATGATCATTGGGGAATGTCCATAAAAGTATTTTATTGTATTATTGAGTCAATAGCTCCACACTTGGCACTTATTTTTAATCGATGTATAGATATGGGTGTATTCCCAGACTTGATGAAATTTAGTAAATTAATTCCATTATTCAAGTCTGGTGAAAAAAGTGAACTGGGGAATTATAGACCGATATCTATTTTGCCAGTATTGAGTAAAGTATTTGAAAGGTTAATGCTTGACTAATTGCAACTCTATTTTAAGACCAATGAAATTTTTCATAATTCACAATACGGATTTACAGCAGGTAAATCCACTACAGATGCAGGAGTAGCATTGGTTAAGCATGTTCTTAGCGCATGGCAGAGATCCCAGGCCGCTATTGGGGTCTTCTGCGATCTCTCCAAAGCTTTTGATTGTGTCGACCATCGGACATTATTGCTCAAGCTGTGCCATTATGGAGTTAGAGGTAAAGCCTATGATTTGATTGCAAGTTACTTAAGTAACAGAATACAGACTGTTGATATAAATGGTGTCAAATCTAAAGGCAGCAATGTTAACATTGGGGTGCCCCAGGGCTCTAAATTGGGCCCTTTTTTATTTTTAGTATTTGTGAATGATCTGCCCTACATGGTGCAGAAAATGGCGGATATACTACTGTTTGCTGATGATACTTCTTTATTTTTTAATGTTACTCGCCGGTGCGAAAATATTGACAATGTAAGTAGTGTTCTATCTGCCATTCTAAATTGGTTCACATGTAATAATCTTTTATTAAATTCAACCAAAACCAAATGCATAAAATTTAGTCTACCAAATGTGCCTTCTGCCAATACAGAAGTCATTGACAATAATGTACTAGAATTTATTAATGATACTGTATTTCTTGAAATAACAATAGACTCCAAATTGCAGTGGGGGCCCCACATAAAAAAAACTGACCAGTAAGCTCAGCTCCGCCGCATATGCAGTTAGGAGAATTAGGCAATTGACCGATGTGGCTACTGCGCGCTTAGTCTATTTCAGCTACTTTCATAGCATTATGTCGTATGGTATACTGTTGTGGGGAAGGGCGACTGACATTGAAACTATTTTTATATTACAAAAGAGAGCCATCCGCTCTATTTATAACATGGGCTCCAGGGAATCACTTAGAGAACTATTTAAAGAAATAAATGTCCTCACGGTTACCTCTCAGTATATTTATGAGAACATAATGTATGCTCGTAAAAATATAGTCATTTTCAAAATTTAGTGAAAATCTTAGAAGCAGGAATAGACTGCGTATGCCGGTACATCGGCTTGCTAAGACTAATAGATCTTTTATTGTAAATTGTATTCGATTCTATAATATATTACCTGAAACAGTTCTGTCCTTGCCTGACAATATGTTCAAAAGGTACGAGTACATCACAAATACTCTGTGCAAGAAGGGTTATTATAGAATCGATGAATATCTCACTGACAGGTATGTTTGGAAATGATCCAGCACATGTATTAATATATCTTTAATTGTACCACTTGACTTTAATTGTACACTATATGTACACTCACATATATTTATTGTAATATATATATATTAACGATGAAAAAAAAGACCCATATTGGCAAGTTTCTTTTGGCATTTCTTCTTCGCCAATGGTCATTTTCTAAATGCTGGTAGATTAAAAAGAGAGATTAAAAGTAAAAAAAAAAATATGGAAAATTATTAAGATACAATATAATTTAATTTAAAGAATGTAAGACGTATCTAAGTGCCCGTAAGGGCCTATTGGCAAATAAATGATTTTTATCTTTTTTTAATTGGACCACGCCTGACCCACGAACCGGAAAACGCAGCGTAGGACGGCCCCCCACACGATGGACAGACGATCTTGTGAGGGTCGCAGGGAGCCGATGGACAGGACCAGCGGCACAGGACCGACCGCTGTGGAAGTGTAAGGGGAGGCCTATGTTCAACAGTGGACGTCTTTCGGCTGCTTTAATGATGATGATGATGACTAGTTGAACCAGCAAACGTTGTTCTGCCATTGAAATAAAAAAAAACATGTATATATATATAATGTTGATTTTATTTATTATTCTTGTTTTTCATTTATTTTATTTCAGAACAATACAATATATAAATTACCTAACTAAAATAAAATAAATACGCAATAAAATTAAAACTAAATTATATCAAAAATTTAATAAATCCAAAATAATAAAAATATGTATATATAATTTAATTATTAAATATATATATACATATATATATGTGTATATATAATTCAATAATACAGTTCAAAATTTTCTTTATGATTTTTTTTATGAAATATACTTTACGACCTATTCTCAAACCTACCAAATGCATAAAAAATTCATCAAAATCGGACGAGCCGTTTGGATGGAGTGCAACAACAAACACCGTGATATTTATAGATATACTTATAGATTAGGAAACATTAACAGACGAGCTCGGTGGCGCAGTGGTGAAACGCGCTGTTACGCTACTTTGACACCAACGCTCGTGGGTTCGATTCCCACACAGTACAAATATTTGTGTGCATGAACATGTCTGTTTGTATTGGTCTGGGTATTTTCTATGTATAATAAGTATGTATTTACAAAAAAAAAAATGTATTTACGTATGTTTATCAGTTGTCTAGTACCCATAACACAAGCTTCGCTTACTTTGGGGCTAGGTGGCGCTGTGTAATTTGTCCGGCAATATTTATTTATTTATTTATTTATTATCTAAGTCTTTTCCATGTAAACATAGCTAATAATCCTAGAACTATATCTTCAGTCTTAACGTAATCCCTGATTGTTCCCTGTAACGGTTCCCTTGCCAACGTATCAAAGGCCTTTAATCTTGTAAGAGCATAACATAAAAGGGAAGGATGTGTTAGAGAACAATTGTGCTTTGAGCCTTTGATAACTACAGGCAATCTACACTTACCGGCCCGCCAAATATTACCGACAGCATGCATACCGTCCACAAACTAATAAATCACTCGACTGCGCATGAAGGCATCCTACGCACTAAACTTTGTGTTTTAGCGCCTATCTCGGCGATTCAGTCTACCGATGGGAAAGTATGTTAACCTTCGACCCGTAGCGGTGAATTTGGTTAAAATTATTATTTGGCTGCGGTTTTCTGTGAGGTGGGGGGGTACTTTACCAGAAGGGCACCCTACCTCTCCTAAAACCACCCAGACCAAGACAAGCAGACATGTTCATGTACACAAATGTTTGTCCTGTGTAGGAATCGAACTCACAAGCGTTGGGTGTCAAAGTCGCGTCATTAACCGCAGCGCCACCGAGCTCCTCAAATTCTAATTTATTATTGAGAACTTCTGTATATGCAGAAGTCATTTACACATTTGCTACTCTTACAAATTTCTTCTGATTAAATTGAATGGGAGTTCCAAGGCAGCTGTAGTTTAACCCCCGGGACAGCAAATACCTTCACTGTTCATTGCCTTTTTTGTGGTCGCCGCTGTTAATTCTGGCTACACAGGAGGCGAGCTCGGTGGCGCAGTGGTGAAACGCGCTGTTACGCTACTTTGACACCAACGCTCGTGGGTTCACAGTGTGTCTGTCTCCCGGGACAGCAAATAACAGTGAAGCTGTCCCGGGGGACAGCAAATACCTTCACTGTTCATTGCCTTTTTTGTGGTCGCCGCTGTTAATTCTGGCTACACAGGAGGCGAGCTCGGTGGCGCAGTGGTGAAACGCGCTGTTACGCTACTTTGACACCAACGCTCGTGGGTTCGATTCCCACACAGTACAAACATTTGTGTGCACGAACATGTCTGTCATGTTTGTATTGGTCTGGAAAAATGTATTTACGTATGCTTATCGGTTGTCTAGTACCCATAACACGAGCTTCGCTTACTTTGGGTCTAGGTGGCGCTGTGTAATTTGTCCGACAATATTAAAAAAAAAAACAGTAGACATAGTGGTGGGAATGAGTGGAGGACCTGTCCCATTTAAAAAAAACACTTTTGAATGACATTTATTTGAATGAAGCAGAGTTTTAGCAAAACATTACAAGTGAACGACTTTACAATATCAGACAAAACACCATTTACCTCGTTAATATTTCACCGACTGGCCACGTCAATGCTATTTAAATTACTTACTTTGATTTATATTGGACATCACAATTGTATTTTTTTATACAGCATCAGGAGGCAGGCAAGCATAAGGCCCACCTGGTGTAAAACGGTTACTGTGGCATTTAAACATATAAATATATATTAACAAGCATTACTCGCCTCTGCTGTTAACACAGCAACACCTTAAGAGCTTACTGGAGACATCACTCACACGCAGGAACACAACAACCAAAAAAAAGTTATTGATTAATTGATACATACAGAAAATCTGTATATGTAAAGATATACAACAATTGACCGTTTAAACTGATAGGATAGCATGAAGAAATTGTAATTTCTTACCAAACATATGATATAACAGCACACCACGCCTTCCCGTATCGGAACTTCTCACGATACCTTTCGTTACAGTAATCCAATCTAGAAACTCAATTTCCACATCGAATCGCCTTGTTTGACTACACGCCGTATATGTTCGATTATGTACTTGAAAGCCGTCCAAACTGCTTCCATATCACTTTCATAGAAAGCAATTAATTCTGACTCGTTAACGATGCGCTCAATATCCAACTCTTAAGTCTTTGTAGGACTTCTGCGGTGGAAGTTCAAATTGTTCCGTCTCTTTCTAAATTCATTTACTCTGGTTCTGTCTCTTTTATTAGCGGCTTTAATTAAGACGGAATCATATAATGGAAGCCTTTGTCATTTCGTTTGCATATTTGTTCGTTCTGCGAGTTTAATTTCCTTACCATAATATTATCTATGTATAACTTCACGCCAAATCCCTTGCGGGGTAGGCAGAGGGCACTGAGCGGTGCATGACTCGATCCTTACATATCTCACTCGCTTCTTTAACGTTCATTGCTCTTCTTAAGCACGATCGCGCGGTTTCTAAGGTCCCTGACATCATAATGCTATGTGGTTATTTCATATAAGTTTTTAACTATATTTATCTGTCTATACATTATATAGAGAATTACGCAGAGAGCATGAAAATAGGATAAACGGGGTCGAAATGCGAAAGTTTCGCAAAATTTGTGGCGTAACGCTTGTATACCGTATTAAGCAATGATAATGTTAGAAACAGAGTTGATCTGAAAGAGAGTGTCGGTGTTGAAATAAGAAGAGGCATGCTCCGTTGGTTCGGACATGTAGGAAGAATGTAGAAAAAGGAATTAGGAAACAGATATACAACGTGAATGTAGAAGGATGTAGGAGCCGAGGAAGGCCAAGTCTTACCTACCATGACCAAATTGATCGTATTTTATTAGAAGAGCAATGAATGTTAAATAAGCCAGTGAGGTTTGTAAGCAACGTGTCATGTGGCGCTTGGCTTATATTGTCTACCCTGGAAGGCATTTGGCGTGAAGTTATAGATAGATAGATGGTTAAATTATATAATTAGATAGAAAAAACATAATATAGACAATGATAGATGAAAAAGGACTTCGCAGTGGTTAGTATCACTACTTTGGCACTAACGGATTCGATTCCCACAAAATAAACATTTGTGTGCATGAACCTGTCTATTTGTATTGGTTAGGGTGTTTTAAGAGACATTGGGCGCCTGAAAGCAGCCCGTCTGGGGAAGTACCTCCACCTCACAGATAACCGCAGCCAAATAACAACTTCCTGGAGGAGCCTCCGGACGTTTTATAAAAAAACCGGCCAAGTGCATGTCGGCACGCACAGTGTAGGGTCCCGTATTTGCTTCGCTTTGCTTTCTTGCGAAAAAATTAGATAGTTGCCTTAAATAAAGGGGGGAATTCCACCAGTTGGCCGTTCAAATTAGAAACTAGGAAGCAAAACGCTTAGTGCAGATAAGTGCAATGTTATATTCTATGACATTTGTACGTTTGTAAAAAAAAATACATTTTATAAGTTAGTCGACTACTACTCGTTAACCTGTAAAGCCTGCTTAGCCGTGAGAGTTTTCCTTTTAAATTTACTATATGAACCATGACTTTTTTGTACATTTCCAAATACAACAGTTTCGCTGGCGTGAGGCATGACACTTGTCTAACAAAAATTTGCACTTTAATATAAATATATTTTTTATACTACGTCGGGAGGCATACAAGCACACGGCCCACCTCGTGTAAAACGGTTACCGTAGCCTATGAACTCTTGCAATACGTTAAGTATCACTCGCGCGATGCCATCTCTACTGCTAACACAGCACTTCCTTAGGAGCTTACCGTTAACTTCACATACTGGTAGGAACACAACAACTCTCCATGTTGATATTTATCTCCGATTTTCTGTGATGTGGAGGTGCTTCCCCAGACGAGCTTCTTTGATGCGCCCTACCTCACTTAAAACACCGAGAACAATACAAACACATGTTCGTGCGCATTTTTATCCTGCGCGGGAATGGAACCTGCGAAGAGCATCAGTGTTAAGTAGCCATTTCTAACCACTCGGCCACTGGCCTCATCAATAACAATATCAAAGATCCTCTCTCCATAAATTTTTTGTGTCCATTGAAACATAAGCGTAATGACAAAGTAAGCTCTGAACCTCGATGGCTACCCTACAAATGACTCTATTAGCCTAAATGGCTTCTCTACGGCTTCTGTTCTTTAATATTCAGCTGACAGGACGGCACTTTGTACAGCTTTTAGGGTTCCGTAGCAAGAGAACGCGTCACGACGCGCTCGGTGGTCCAGTAATTAGTAACGCTACCAACGCTCGCGTCGATTCCCACACAGGACATATATGCGTACATGAACATGTCTGTTTGTTGGACACGGATGTTTTTAACAGTACCTCCACCTCACAGAAAACCGCAGCCAGATAACAACTCCCCGTAGTGTTGTTGTGTTCCTGCGTGTGAGTTAGGTCTCTGGTAAGCTCGTAAGCTATGTTCGCAGCTGAGGTGACATCGCGCCAGTGATTATTGATGTATTTCGTTCACAGATTACGGTAGCCGCTTTACATCAGGTGGGCCGTATGGTTGTGTGTCTCCCGACGTTGTATACAAAAAGGAACCCTTATATATAGAAACCATAATAGGTGTCTGTCAGTCCGCAGGTATGTCTGATTTGTAGACTTGTGTGGTAAAATGTGACACGATTGTAGATTAATCCAGGTCGCATCCTAAACATTCGCTTTGGAGTCCAGGGTCCTCTACCTAAGCCCAAGGTCGAGGCAAAGATACTGTCTTTTGATAGGGAGCGACTGCCGTCAGACCACCAAACTCCAGAGGGAGGACCTCATACTTTTTTAGAATATAATGTCTTGAACATGCCAGTGTTCTAGCGATGTTTACCTTCACCACATAACTAGTGACCTGTCTATCTTCACGCCAAATCCTTTGAGGGGCAGGCAGAGAGAACCGAGCGCAACGTGAGTCGATTCTTACATATTTTTATCATACAACTAGATGGCAAACAAACAAGCATTAGATGGTAAGCGGTCACCTCAGCCTGTTGACGTCGCAACACCGCGTGGATGTTACTCGCGCGCTGCCAATCTTGTGACGTAAGGATGTTTCGTCACAATACCCAGTAATTTCTCTGCCATATCTCACCCTTCAAACTGGAACACAGCTATATAAATATAGCTGCTTGGCGGTAGAAATAGGTGAGACAGAGGTACCCACGCAGACGACTTTTGTACAAAAGTATTCCTCCCTCTGGTAAACATCTCACTCACTCTCACTGGTTGCTCTCACACAAGCATGTGTTGGTACGGTGTGTGAATCGAACCCATGAGCGTTACTAACCACTACTCCACCAAGCTCGTCAACCTAACTGGAAGAAGTTCTGTCTGTGCAAAGAAATAAATGATGCATTTGTTCACCAGTGGTACATTCAGTTAGTAACAGTGAGTATCACAGTGAGTTTGCCGATACTTATTGTGGTCAATACGAAAGCTTTGATAGCATCAACGCCATTGTCTTCTTTGCACCAACAAGCATTTCTGGAACACTGGGGGTTTGTGAAAGGTAGTCGAGTATATTGGAACTTATAAACAGGTAGGTAAACCAGAGAACTCGATAGCCTCGTTGCGCTTGTCATTCTAATCAGACACGCAGGTTAAGTACGTCGACCGCAGCCTGTCTACGGATGGTTCGCTATCTCGTACTTCGGAGGGCACGTTAAGCCGTCGGTCCCGGCTGTTGTCGATAGATGGCAGTCGTTTTAACAGAAGGAGAGTTTGTACAAAAGTCGTCTGCGTGGGTACCTGTATCTCATCTATTTCTATCGTCAAACAGCTATATTTATATAGCTGTGTTCCGGTTTGAAGGGCGAGATATGGCAGAGAAATTACTGTGACGAAAGCTTTAGGTCACAAGATTGGAAGCGCACGGTGGCGTAGAGGTAAATGACGCAACTTTCACATCGACGCTCGTGGGTTCGATGCTAACAGGACACCGAACAAATATTTATGAGCATGAACATGTCTTTTTATCATAGTCTCGGTATTGATAAAAGAGGTAGGGCGCATCAAAGCAGCCTGTCTGAGAAAGTACCTCCACCTTAAAGAAAACCGCGGCCAAATAACAACTCCTTACAAGGTTGTTGTGTTCCCGCGTGTGAGAGAGGTCATGAGTAAGCTCCTAAGGAGTTGCTGTGTTAGCAACAGAGGCGGCATCGGGCAAGTGATACTTAAAGTATAACAGGCGTTCATCGGCTGTGGTAACTGCTTTACATCATGTGGGTCGTATGCTTGTATGCCTTCCGACGTTGTATAAAAAAATCTGCAATAGCCTCGGCGTAAACGTACTGATAATTAACCATAATACGAGTATGTAAGGTTTTTTTTATAAAATGTTGCGGAAGTGCAAAAACGCGAGTAATACAACACAAGAAGTATTGACGGTACCATTAGGTGGCTATATAATTTTTACATCAGGTAGGCCGTATTCTTGTTTACCACCCGACATAAAAAATAGAGCCGAAAAAAACACACAATTCATTTTCTTTAAGACAATGTCTGTCCACACATCCGAGGCCAATAAAACCCTAATCTGGACAAAATGGAGGATTACGGCCGCTTGCAGTTTATGTGTCCGCCAGTGTAATTTCATTAGTGTACCCGCCACTACACGCGTGTTCATTGCTCGTCAGTGTACATTGTGTAGGCAGAACGCTGTCGTTTGGAGGAACGGGGTAGCTTCGGGTAAATGGCAACACAATCTTGAAGATTACATCATAGTTATACTTGCGCCCTCATCTCCTCACAGTTAATTTAGGGCTTACCCTTAATAAGTGAATTGGGGTAATATCTTATATGCTTATTATATATCCAGCTCCTACAAAGATAATGTTGAATGATGAAGGAGGTGTGGGAACCGAAGAAGGCCTACACTCTCCTATCATGACCAAGTTGGTGTTGTCAGGTGCTCTAGGAACTGACAAGAGCAATGAATGTTAAAGAAGCGTGTGAGGTGTATCAAGACCGCGTCTTATGGCGTTCGGTTCTCTCTGCCTACACCGCAAGGGATTGGATATATAATATATACATACATAAAACGCAATGCAACGCAAGAGTGACACCCCTGGTGTTGCAAATGTCCATAGGCTACGGTGACTGTTTACCATCAGGCAGGTCAGGCAAGGTATAAAAAAGGTAAAGGTCACACTAGTTCAACCCTTTTTTTTCACTGTTTAATTAATCTCACGGTCGCTCTTGGGTTCTATTCCCGTACAGCATAAACAATCGTGTGTGATGAACAATGAACATGTCTGTTTGTTTTAAGAACGGCAAGACGCATCATCACTCTCAGGATGGTTGTAATGTTCCTGCGTGTGAGTGAGGCCACCAGTGAACTCGCAACGAGTAGCTGTGTGTAGGTGAATTCCTTCCTTACTTCCTTCTTACTTCCTAGCTTTAGCCTAGGTAAATATGTTTATTTAGGATCTTATATCTAGAAGTCATAATATCATGTCTAGTTATTGTACCACACCCACTTCATTCACAATAATCATATCAAGAATACAGCCTCATCGACAGCGCTACGCGATTAATCTTCTGTCTTCAGAAATCTGACGATATTTCTTTATATCGCACCGGTCCCAGCCTGAATGGCTTCAAATTTGTCAATGTCGACATTTGATCTTGCTCAGAGGAGATAGTTCAGTGGATAAAGAACCGGCCTATTAACCAACTGGTCCCGGGTCAAATCCTGGCACGTAAGTACCACTAAAATCGTGTTTTGTGGAGTTATGTACATATTTGTAATTATCGCTTGCTCGACTCGAAAAACACCATGAGGAAACCCGCACGCCCCAGAAATCTATGGACCTAACCTAAGAAAGATCTGGCTTTCCCTCTGGGTTGTGAACGTCTGATGGCAATCGCTCCATGTCAAAATCAGATTCTACCCTAAATCTTTAAGTAGCTGCTTATCTAGCAGGATGTGAGAACCCCCCAATCAAACCCCTTGCGGGTAGGTACGAGAACCGAACGCCATATTCCTAATCGTCATTCACCATAATAACACGATATCCAAGTCTGCACACCTTAACAAAGTTCATGTAGTTTCAAATAACTTCCATTTACACAGCGTGAGAGACAATTGGACTACAGAAACACTCCCTTATTACAACAAGGTAGCAGAGTTTATGAGAGTAAATAAAGGCTCTTAATCTTCTAAACAACAAAGAAAAAGTATTATTATCGGGGAGAATCAAACTCTCTTCCAAGATACAAGAAACTTCTTCATAAGAATTCGCATTCTGTAACGAGCAATGCAATGAAAGAACATTTTCTAGCTTATTGAAACGATATCGGATTGCAAAAATAATCAAGTGGTTGGAAACATTTACAGTACTTGGCAAACTAATTGTCTAGTCAGTTATGATGTAAAATGTTGTTCTGTAGGTCACTTTTACTGTTCCGTATTAAGGCATAGGCAAAAATGTACTAATTACACTAATCTGTTAAAAGCAACTCTAATAATATATTTGTTTAGGTAAATTCAGTGTTGCAAATGTTTCCATGAACAGTTCGAAACTCGAATTAGGCCATGCATGAGAGAAACCCTATTGTCGCAACTATTCATAGGCTACGGTTACTGCTTACCATCAGGTAGGCCGTGGGCTTGAAAAAATATTATTCGTCTTTCGTTCAACTTGCGCTGTAAAGGAAGCGATACGCTTGGTTCTTTTTTCTAAACTAATATCATAAAGAGAACAGATTTACATACATATCATCACGCCTGTCTCCCATTAGGGTAGGCAGAGACTATAGAACGCCAGGTGTACCGATCCAAACATACCGCTCTCGCTTCTTCCACACTCATCAACCTCTTCATGCATGGTCTTCGGTCTTGGGTACTTTTGATTTGGCCCTTTTTCAACAAATAACAAGACATTTGATCTTTATGTGGGTGTCTAGGGCGGCCTCTCACGAAATCTTATTATTATCCAATACCACCTTCACTTATTGTCCAATACCACCACTGTCAGATATCTGGGAATCCTTATTGATTATAAATTGACTTTCAAAGACCACGTTGAACTCACTGTTTCTAGAGTACGGAAGCTCATATATCTATTTAGGAATCTCAGACATGTTGCTAATCCGATATTGTTAAAGAGATTTTATACTTCATTATGTGAATCTGTTATAACTTACGGTATTACGTCCTGAGGTGGCACTTGTAAGACATATCTTCTTCCTCTTGAAAGAGCACAAAGAGCAGTTCTTAAAGTTTGCACTTTCCGCCCTAGGCTGTATTCCACGGAACAGCTATATAAAGATTGTAGCGTACTAACTGTACGACAACTTTTTATTCTTAACACGGTTTTAAAACAACATTCTCTTCTAAAATATGACCCTAGCAACAATAAAAAGCGTAACAAAAAAGTATGTAAAACTATGAAACTTAAACTCTTTTTCACTAATATTTTTTTTTGTTTTCTTGGTCCATTCCTATACAACAAAATCAATAAAAAATTACAGATCTATCACATCAACAAACACCACTGTAAGAAAATTATATGTGACTGGCTTCTTAAACAGAATTACGATCAAACAGAGGAAATCATGAAACCGATATTGTAATCGATGCTGTGTTCTCTACTGACTAACGTATGTTTTACAGGAGAAACATGCAAACAATTAACTCATCTTCTCACACACACACAATCATAGGCACATTTTCACACACTGAGAGGTACGAGTACACCTACCGTATTGTTGACTTTACTATTAGGTTATCAAAGGATCCTTAGTCACATAAATGTATAATGATACTTTATGAGTATTATGTATTCAGAACACTTTGGACGAGGAGCACTGTTGCCCGAGATACAGGTATCTTACCTAGTTCAGGCACAGATGCAATACATTATAAGCTTGTATCAAAAAAATTTTTGCTCAATAAAGTTATTATTATTATCTCCATTCACTCTTGCCTGATACACTTCTTTCGTAATTGTTTTGTCATTCATTCTTTCCAAATGACCAAACCATCTCAGCATACCC
This sequence comes from Pyralis farinalis, assembly GCA_947507595.1. Lineage (NCBI taxonomy): Eukaryota > Metazoa > Arthropoda > Insecta > Lepidoptera > Pyralidae > Pyralis > Pyralis farinalis. Next base: position 2,697,496 of record OX382275.1, read on the forward strand.
TTTTAAATTTTTGTCACTATATCATCTTTCATTCCACAAAGTTCCCGTATCGTGCTATTTTTTACTTTATCATTCTATCAATATATATAGAGATAATATCATTCTCACTCCATACATACTCCTCAGCGCTCTCATTTCTACGGCTTTCACCCTACTTTCATGCTTCTCTGCCATAACCATGTTTCACCGCCGTAAATCAATGTTGACGTTAATACACCCTGAATGATAGCAAGGCGAGCTTTGCTCGATATGTTATCTCTGATCATTATCTGGCAATCTGTAACACTTTCATTCCTTTCAAACACCATCGCATTCATCTTCATTAAATACATTTATTTTCATACCTTTCCTTTTAAACGCCTAATTTATTACAGTAACTATTTGTTGTACGAAGAACTACAATACCAATCACCGAAGATACAAGGAGAACCTGATCATCGGCGTACAATAGGGTTTTAAATGCTGACTCATTCATTTATGTTCCACAGTCATACTCCTTCAAGTCTTTCAACTGTCCATGAATAAGTTGAACAGCCAAGGGGATGCTACACAGCCCTGCCTAATACCACATTCAATACTGAACCACTCCCCATTTACCCTGACACAAGCACTCGAATCCTTATACAAGGACTCGAGTGCCCGTATCAAAATACTATCCACCACATACATGGAGAGCGTATTCCAAAGTTCGTCCGTCGCTATTCTATCATAAGGCTTTTCCAAGTCAGTGAAGGCGCAGAAAACGAAGTGTTGTGTTTTGGTAAGGACTTTCTCCATTATACACTATATATACACATCCCAAATAATCGATTCCGTTGAAGACGTCACTCTTTCAATCAGAATCTTTGCATAGAGTTTACCTACTACGAGTAGTAGGACGATAATTCTTGCATTTCTGCTGTGAACCTTTACCTTTATATAGCGGCACAATCACGGCCTTTACCCAGTCGCATGGTACACGGCCGAAATGTCAGTATAGGTTGAATAGAAGGTACAGCAGGCCTGCTATGATTCCTCTACCCGCTTTGAGCGTTTCGGCAGATATCCTATCATATTACCCATTTTCGTGCGGTGACTTAGAAATAAAACTAAAAATCACCGTACCACTCTTCCCGTGGGTGTCGTAAGAGACGACTAAGGGGTTTCCTGCGGTTCCAGCTTCTCAATCGGTGGTAAGGTAAATATACGCCTGGTTGGCTACCGCCGTACATACGGCGAAAAACCCGTGAAGTGCATACTTGTAATTAAGCCGCGTTTTTTTTTTTATTCAACGGCAGGAGGCATACAAGCATACGGCTCAGCTGATTATATATTAAGTATCACTCGCCTCCTCTGCTGGTTACACAGCATCTCCTTAGGAGCGTTTCGGGATCAGCTGGTGTATAACCAGTGCTCTTGGGATTGTTGACGCGATATTGCGAGAACAGTGGTGGATTTTGTCTGGATTTGTCTGGATGACTGTAGCACGGAGCCACCTATGACACCCTCTAGTGGGTCCGTTATGCCTGATATCCACACTAGGCAGCGCGATGTGTGAAAGCAGCACACATACAATCACTTGATGTCCGAAAAGCCAGAGGTCCTGATGATATCCCAGCGATGTTCTAAAAAATGAGCATTGGAGTTGTCTCCGGTGTTGACGCGCCTCTTTCGTCTTTCGTCCTCGACCGGTTGTATTCCGGAGGCTTGGAAAGAGGCCAATGTGCAGCCGGTCCACAAAAAGAGAGACCGTTCTGACCCATCAAATTACCGCCCCATTGCCGTAACGTCAGTTTTGTGCAAAGCCATGGAACGGATCGTTAACAATTAATTAATCCATTACCTAGAAGATCACTCCCTAATTAATGATAGTCAGAATGGTTTGAGGCCGAAACTATCAACGGGTGATCTTGACGATATATAATCTAAGCGTAATAGCTTCCAAAAAACTCGGCATCCCGAACAGGGTGTGCCAGTTCTTCACGCCGGTCGAGCTTTGTCTAATTTATAAGCCTCAAGTTCGGGTCTGCGTGGAGTATTGCTCGCATCTCTGGGACGGCTCCGCACAATATCTTCTCGAGGCTCTCGATAGGTTGCAGCGACGGGCTATCCGCATAATCGACGACGAAGAGGTCTATTCATATATCTATTTCTATTTCTTTCATTTCTACCTCGTTTAAATAGACTTTCAAAATATCCCTGCTATTCCTTTAAATTTTCCAGACTATCCTTATTTATATATGTATATCGCTTATAGATCGGCTATTTATCTATTAGGCTATCTGCAATGATAGCCTAATCCATATAGGAATTATACTTAAATTTTATTAAATTTCCTTCTGTCATTACGAATAATGTTTATGTTACGTTATTGATCTCATGAAACAGTTTCACCGATTTGGCAATTGAAATGCCAAGTACTGTAGAAAAATTGGAAGGAAGGCAATAACGCTAGGGGGAAATGATGAGGTGCTCAAGGAAATATACTTATCAGGCCAATGAAAGAGTTATTAGATCGAGTAAATAAGATAGCATCGATCCGAGTTGGCTATGAGATATATTAAATAGAATATCGAGAAGGGGTTTGACTTTCGAGCGATGATGAAGCGAGAGCTGGGTATGAGAGAGAGAGAGAGAGCATGAAAGTAATAAATATTAATATTGTCGGACAAATTACACAGCGCCATCTAGCCCCAAAGTAAGCGAAGCTTGTGTTATGGGTACTAGACAACTGATAAACATACGTAAATACATTTTTTTTTGTAAATACATACTTATTATACATAGAAAATACCCAGAATAAGACAAACAGACATGTTCATGCACACAAATGTTTGTACTGTGTGGGAATCGAACCCACGAGCGTTGGTGTCAAAGTCGCATAACAGCGCGTTACACCACTGCGCCCCCGAGCTCGTCAAAGTAGGATAAACGTGGTCAAAATGCGAGCGTTGCGCAAATTTAATAAATATTTTCGTGAATGAATTGTTTGTGTTCATCGGCATACAGTAGTAATTGTAAAATAATGTCAACTTTCACAACGAGACCTGTTGGGTTACTTTTGACGCTAATTCCAATGACAGTTCAATTCCATTGTAGAAGTTTTGATGAATATTTCCTAATGTCATCTATAATTTTGTCAAGTATAATATTTAGTCGACTTTAATTGTAGACAAAAATATAGTTGACTAAATTATAGTAGACAAAATTATAGTTGACAAAATTATGGTTGATAAAATAATAGTTGCAAAAATTATATAGTACACAAAATTATAGTTGACAAAATAAATAGTTGACCAAATAATCTGTTGACAAAATTATAGTTGACAAAATTGTAGTTGGCAAAATTAAAGCTGACAAAATTATAGTTTTATCTTTTAGATTATAACTACTACTACTTACTACCATTAGTAAAATGTATTATTAGCATTTTATGTATTAAGTAAGCTCCTAAGCAGTAGCTATGTTGGCAGCACATGCATCACAGCGATTTTTAATGTAATGTTGCAAGCGTTTATATAGGCTATATGGTAACCACCTTAAATTAGGGTCGCAAGCTTAAAAATTGACGAACCTTCAGCAATAAATGGAACTAATGAGACTGAGGAGAAAGCCAAGAATAAGCTAATTACGTAGAGGAAGAAGGTGAAATTTTAATAATTTTATCTTTTTACTGATAACTCAGCGCTTCCTCAGAAGGTTCCTGGTGACCACGTTATCTCGCTGAAACACAACAATGCTCATGGAAAACGTTAATTGACTACAATTTTCTGTAATTCAACTACCATGATAAAATTGACCATATTTTATCAGAAGGTTATGTCTAAAACTCCGAGCGAGCACGAAAAGAGTTCTGAATATTAAAGAAATGAGAGAGGTGTTGATTGGAGTCAGGTTGCACAGCGTGCGATAAGGGGAGCTGTGCTTGGAGTTTCTTTAGGCGATGAATTCAGAAATTAACACGTCCGCAGCAGAACTGGAGTTACCGACGTGGTTCTAAGCGGCATTACAACAAGCGGCACAAGATCTATCGCTGTGGAAGTCTAAAGGGGAGGCCTATGTTCAGCAGTGGGCATTCTTAAGCTGAAATGATGAAGAGTGATTAAGGACCGAGTCATGTCACGCTCGATTCCTTCTGTTTATCTCGCAAAAACCTTGACGTGAAGATATTGAGTGGACCAATCGCTGCTCCAATATGGAGCAATGTCCTATCTTTTATCAGTGCGTTTCCTAATCAGATTATGCACCAGGTACAGACTTTGATACCGAACAGCGAATTACACGGTATAAAATTAACTGCTAAAAATAATGAGTCCGATCAATAATGAGGGTTAATCAAAGAACGTAACCCACTGACCTCTCGTTAGCTTGGCCAACTGAAAATGCTGTTCGATCGGGGTTTATATTCATAGCTAGTGAACGTTCCAATGGTCAAAATTCCGCTATATTGAATGTTGAAATTTTGAAGAAAAGCTTTTTTTTATACCACAAGGGAACGAGGGATGTTAGCACGGCCTGTATAATAAGTGTGTGTAACATATATGTTGCATCTACTAACGGTAGTGTTAGGGTACCGGCCGGCGCTAGGCCACATGGATTAATTAGTGGCGGAAGCATACAAAGCAGATGAGATCAAATTGCATATATAAATTTGGCAAAGGTTATATGTAATGCCACGTTTCAGCATATATATCTTAAAAATATCTCTATCCATTTATAGGTATGTAATCGGTAACTGAAGAACAAATCGGGAGCCTTGTTGCTGTCATTGTTTGCCTGTACGTCTACAGGTGTTCACTCACAGCTGACGAGGAAAACGGGAACCCTATTACTATTCATTCAGCTGTCTGTATCCGTAGACAAAACTGGAACCCTATTTTTATTATTCTGTCTACCATTATGTCTCCATAACTGGAGGGCAAACGGAAACCTTATTGGTAATAAAACTGCTGTCTATCCTCCCTAGGTGTATCATCCGTAACTGGAGAGCAAAATGGGAACCCTATTGTTATCATTCTGCTACATATCCATCCATAACTATATCACACGTAATTGGAGGGCAAAACTTGAACCCTACTTTTTTAAGAGAGGTAGGGCGCATCAAAGTAGACCGTCTGGGTAGAAAGTATACCCACCTCACAGAAAACTCGCATCGAAATAACATGTCCCTAGAGGGTTGTTGTGTTGTTTAAGGTCTCCAGTATGCTCCTAAGTAGTTGCTGTGTTCGCAGCATAGGTGGCGTCGCGCGAGTAATAAATAATGTATGTAGGCCTTTATAGGCTACGGTATCCGCTTTACATCAGGTGCGCCGTATGCTTGTATGCCTCCCGACGAATTATAAAAAAAAATACTGCTATAATTCTGTTGACATTCGCACGTAGGTATATACCCCCTAACTGGAGAGTAAAACGGGAACCCTGTCTATCCGCCTATGGATAGTGCTATTGCTGCCATTCAGCTTTCTGCCTGTCCGTCTGTAAGTATAACATCACGGAGTCTCGACATAGTAAAACAGTTATCAAAATTCGAATATTTCTTGTAGAGACTAAGCCAAAACCGAATTTATTTTTTTTCCTTTTATATCCAATCACAAACCCAATCAAAGTAATTTTCGTGGAAGGTCTCACATGTGAAAAGGGGTAGCAATAAAAATATATTACCGTATAGGGTATGAAGCTGGGTGAGGTCGCTGTGCGTGATGTCGAGCAGGCGCTTTCAACGACTCATGTCAGATACGGAAAATGACAATTACGCGAAATGACAAAATTTTGTCATTATGCTTTGCCGACGTTTTGATTTTGCGTCATATCGCTTATCTTTGGCGATAAAGACTGAACTGAGACAACGAAACTATATCTATTTATCTATCTATAACTTCACGCCAAATCCCGAACCAAATGGGGGATAGGCAGAGAGAACCGAACGCTACATGACTCGATTTACACACCTCACTCGCTCCTTCAACATTTCTAGATTTGTAGGGTTCCTGACATCTCCATTTGATAAAACACAATCAATTTGATCATGATAGGTCCTGGCCTTCCGCGGCTACTCCTTCTACTTTCGTATTGTATATCTGTTTTTAATACTTTTATGCTCTCTGCCATACCCAGCTCTCGCTTCCACAAGCTAGCCTTGGGACCAGCACTGCGTTATGTTAAAGAACATCGTTTGCAGCCTGCCTACAGATGGATTTACTTATCTGATGCTCCTCGGCATGGCAGGAGAGTTAAATTGCCAGTATTGATTTTGACGATCTCGGTGGCAAATGGTTAATATCGCGCTACTTTGACACCAACGTTCGTGGCTTCGATTCCCACATAAGACAAACATTTGTATGCATGATCATGGCAGTCTTAGTTTGTGCGTTTTCGTACCTCCACCTCACAGAAAAACCACAGCCAAATAATAACTCCCTAGAGGATTGTTGTGTTCCTACCAGTCGCTGTGAGCGAGGTCACCAGTAAGCTCCTAAGAATTTGCTGTATTAGCAACAGAGGTGCGCACGCTAGTGATTTAATGTGCAAGCGTTAGTAGAACCTGACGTTGCATAAAAAGAAAATAAACGTTAAAGAACGTCATGTGCAGGCTGCCTACAGATGGGTTTACTTACCTTGACCTCCTCGTCACGAATTGAACGTTAAACCGTCAATATTGTCAATTTTCGATGGATAACATTCGTTAGGTTTGGAAAGACTGTCCTCCGCCAATCCGCAATTAAACAGCGGGCCGGAGTACGCTCCAGACGCCTTTGTTTGATGGAAGAACCATACTGCGACGAGATGTAAGCGTCAGTAAGCTCCTAGTTTCAGTGTTAACAGAGGTAGCATCGCGCGAGTGATACTCAGTGTTTCGCAATGTGTTTGTAGGCTACGATAACCACTTTACATCAGGTGGAGTGGCAAAAAAGATGTCTTATGAATTGAAATGGATGTAGGGTATAATTATTTAAGAGTCGCTGTGGAAAATAATATAAAAGTGGAGATAATTCCCCATTCGAGCTGTGGCTTACTTCTCTTTGAAACAGCATCAGTAGAGGTGAGAGGGCAAGACCCGGCTTGAACTTGAGTGATTGACTTGCTTTTAATGGCGACGCTAGTTTCCCCTACTTTCTGTTGTAGTACGGTGTCAAGCAGGCGTAAAGTCTACATGATGATTGTTATCAGAGGTAGAACGCATGAAAGCAGCCAATTGTAGTAGTGCCTACCTCTACATCACCTCACTGCAGCCAAATAACAACTCTCTAGAGGGTTGTTGTGTCGCGTGTAAGTGAAGTCATCAGTAAGCTCCCATGGAGTTGCTGTGTTAGCAGCAGAGGTGGCATCGCGCGAGTGATACTTAATATATTACAAGCATTTACAAGCGTTCACGACATTGCTAAAATAGGTATATATATCTATCTATAACTTCACGCCAAATCCCTTGCGTGGTAGGCAGAGAGAACCGAGCGCCACGTGGCTTGATCCTTACACACTTATTTAACATTCATTGTTCTTCTGATGCACACGGTTTCTAAGGCTTCTGACATCAAATAAATAAATAATATATATATATTGAAATGACCAAATCCTACCTAATCGAGTTTCTTTTGTAGCGTTAAGAAATTCTCTGTCAAAGAATGCAGGCTGAATTGTTTGTGAACATCCGGAATAATAAATACGTGGTTGTTTAGCTGTAGTATGCATGGTCTTTGGTCGAAGACAACCAGAGCACCCCATATTGTATTTATTTGTGTATTTATTAGTGTACAATCACTTGCCGAACTCCCTAAAAACCATCCAATAAAGTAAATTTGAGATACAATTAAAGAATCTACTTCTCAATAAGACATATTATAATTTAAAGGATTATTTTAATGACAAATTATGAATTTACTTTGAACGGGTTTGTAATGAATTACTTGACTCTGTACTGTAATATTTTATGATGAACAACTGACTACTTTATTTATAGTTAATAGATTCAGGCGTTACTTTGCGAAAGTCAAATTTACATGCAATTTGATCTAACCTGCCTGGTGGCGGAAGCACACAAAGCAGGTTAGATCAAATTGCATACTTTATTTATAAAATGTTTATGTAATCTAATTCAATGTTAAATTCCAATATTTTTTTTTCACTTATGCCTTGAAAAGGTGATCTATACATTATAATCCATATCATCTGGCGAAACCTGTATAGTGTGCCGCAATTATGCACAAATCTCTGTGAATATAAGTAAAGATATAAAAAAATATATAAAATCAAATTCAACTGGTAGTTGCAGAGATTAGCGCATTTAAGCAAACAAACAAACATTTCCGCTTTATCTATTACTATAGATATATACCGCAGCCCAATTGGAAAGTACCTCCACCACAAGATGTGTAAGGATTGAGTCACGTGGCGCTCGGTTCTCTCTGCCTACCCCGCAGAGGATTTCGTGTGAAGTAATAGATAGATAAATAATATAATTATCGTTCATCACCAGACACTAATTTATGAATCTAGTTAGGGATCTCACCCCCACGTGCCACATAACAGCGGAGGGAAAACAAAGCCCACGTTCTGTACGAAAGCGTAAGGCGGCCTACCCCTGCTAATTGGCAATTTGACAATGCCAAAATAAATTACACCCATATAAAACATCCCCGTCTCATTTAGAACTTGATTGTGCATTTTTTCTACCCATTAGATTTATGATATCCATACACAAAGATAAAGGTAAAAAATTAATGATAAAGATTTTGACGAGCTCGGTAGCGCAGTGGCTTAACGCGTTGTTTGTTACGTTACTTTGACACTAACGCTCGTGACTTCGATTCCCACACAGGAGAAACATGTGTGTGCTTGAACATGTCTGTCTGTCTTAGTCTCAGTGTTTTAAGAGAGGTAGAGCGCATGAAAGCAGCCCGTCTGGGGAAGTACATCCACCTCACAGAAAATCGTAGCCAAATAACCCTAGAGGGTTTTTATGTTTCTGCGTGTAAGTGAGGTCACCATTAAGCTCCTATGGAATTGCTGTGCTGGCAGCAGAGGTTATCGCGTGAGAGGTACTTACTTAATGTACAGCGAGCGTTCATAAGCTACGGTAACCGCTTTCCATCAGGTGGGTCGAAAGCTTGGATGCCTCCCGAAGTTGTATAAAAAAAAATATAAACTTTATTTGGCTTTGGGCCCTCGCGGTCCAGGTAAGACTCGTTTTACATTTTTTTTTTTAATAAAACCTTGTTCATTTCTCTCAATTCATTTTCCTTAACCCATAAAATAGTACAGTTTCTCCCTCTATTTCTCTGCACTGACATTTTGGCCTCTAGAAATAAAACTATAAATGCGATTGAGATGCGGTTTTCACCAGAAAGTCAAACTAAATTGCATCTTTCTAATGGTATCAAAATGGAGTTAATTTGATAACCGGGAGTATTTAAAAAAGTACATTTTGTACTTCCAGGTTGTAATTACAGTCATCGGTCATTTGTATAGAACAGTGTGCAGTCAGTTTATCGTGCAAAAAACAGAATCGTGCAAAGAACAAAAGCGTAAAAGTAGTGGTGGGATTTGCGTGAAGCGCGAACTCCAGCACTTGTTCTTTTATAATCTACCAGCATTTCGGAAAGGATCATTGGCAAAGAAGAAATGTCGAAAGAGACTTCCCAATATGGGTTGGTTTTCCAATTATTATATACCCATAATCATGTCAATTGTAAAATTAAAGATATGTGTTGAATCATTTCCAGACATCTGTCAGTCAGGTATTCATCAATTCTGTAATAAGCCTTCTTACAAATACTAGATACATAAAGAAAAGCTTTATTTGTACACTATTGATGTACCTTTTGGACCTGTTGTCAGGAAAGGACAGAATTTCTTTATTCACTGGGCTATCACTACTGGGTAAATGAACCTTAATTTTTTTTTTAATAATAATTTGTAGTTTAATTATAGTCCGATCAAAAAGTATAATTTTAAGAAAAAAATGTAAAATGATGCGTCATAATTTATGGATATTATAGACTAGGAAGAGCCCTAGTAGCCTGCAAGCGTGCATGAGAAGCGTTATGAATGTTAAAGAAGCGAGTGAGATACGTAAGGACCGAGTTATGTAGAGCTCAGTTCTCTCTGCCTACCCCGTTTTTTAGTGAAGTTATAGATAGATTATAGACAAGCTGGTTTTTAGACAATTATTGAAAAAGTAAAGCTAAATATATGATTTATATCTATGTAAATATAAGTTTTTAATACTAATAGAATCGAGGCTTTACAAATACTCGTAGCAAGATATAAACCCAATGTAACTCATCGGTTTTTTTTATATCAGCTCAGCATAGTGGCTCCGCTGTCAGGCGCAGGCGCTGGTAAGCGAAAAGAGGAGCCCAAATCGCAGCGGTAACTGCTAAAAGACTACAGTGTCCTGTCAGTTGACACTGCTATGCTGGCCCACAAAGTGCTTCTTCACGCTTTGTTTGAAGGAGCCCATATTGTAGGAAGGAGGAAACACATGTGCCGGCAAGGCGTTTCACTTTTTAATGATACGATAGAGATAGGAGTTGCCGAACTTTTTAGTAAGCGAAGTACTGTTCTCTACAGTGGAATAATGACATCGGAAGCATGCACGTGTGGTTCTACGATGGAAGGGAGAGGGTGCGACAAGGTAAAACAGTTCTTCAGAGCACTCACCATTGTAAAGGCGGTAGAATACGCTTAGTGAGCCACTGTCTCTATACGAAGTTTAAAGAGGTCCTAGGTTTTTGGTGATCTCTTCGTCATCGATTATGCGAATAGCCCGTCGCTGCAACCTATCGTGAGCCTCGATAAGATACTGTGCGGAGCCGTCCCAGAGATGCGAGCAATACTCCACGTAGGTCCGAACTTGAGTCTTATAAAGCAGACAAAGCTGGTCCGGCGTGAAGAACCGACGCACCCTGTTTTGGACTCCGAGTTTGTTTGAAGCTGTTGAGATGAGGCTTTCGATGTATTTTCGTTGATTAAGAGCGAATGTCCGTGCCTAGCATATTCATCTGGCATACTGAGGGAAGCGCCCTGAAGACTGGGAGTGGGAAGGAATCGGCAATATAAAATTAAGCTGATGTTACCAGTTCTAAACGAATCTCATCGTGGATGTTTTCTGTGTATTCAAAGTATTTATTTACAAAAACATGTATTGACGTATGTTTATAGTTGCCTAGTACCTGTAATACAAGCTAGTCTATTTTAGGATTACATGACGACATACAATTTGAACGAGAATATTTATTTATGTAATTGACACAATTGTGGCCTAATGTACGTGAGACACGAAATGTATTTATTTTGACGAGCTCGGTGGCTGAGTCGTGAATAACGCGACTTTGACACCAACGCTCATGGGTTCGATTCCCACACAAGGTAAACATTTATGATGTATGAATGCATGAACATGTCTGTTTGTCTTGGTCTCGATGTTTTAAGAGAGGTAGGGCACATCAAAGCAGCCCGCCTGGGGAAGTACCTCCAACTCACAGAAAACCGCAGCCAAATAACAACCACGAACCACGAAGTCCACGTTGGTCGTACTTTATGGATGTTTAGCTCTATCCTATATATGTTAAACTTTTAGATAAATAGATAGAAATACAGTAGTTTCACGAAATCATACAAAAAATACGTGACATTTTACCAACGTGTTTCTATCTGTTGAAATTAAACTATTTTTAACGGAAGTATCGCGTGTTTTATTTATACACAAATCCTCGCCAAGGAGAATCGCTACATGCCGAGAATGTTGCGCGAGGCTATTGAAATAAGAAAACACCCCAATTTCAATAGAGAAGATGGTTGGCAAGTACCACCTGCTTGGGATCCAGTCCTAAAAATAATCAAGTCACAAACCCAGAGATCTACTAAAAAACGTTCGGACACTGTGAACGATTTTTGTATGAATCGGAACATATATAATTAATCCATCCATGTCGGTAGATGTAATAATTGAATAACTAATGTAAGACAAATATCACCTTAGTCTTCCTTGCAACGCGTTCGAAACGTCAGGTTCAACAAAATAAATAAAACACGCGATACTTCCGTTGAAAATAGTTTAATTTCAACAGATAGAAACACGTTGGTAAAATGTCACGTATTATCTGTATGATTTCGTGAAACGCGCAAAGACGTCGAAAACGATCTTGTCCTGACCTGATTACCTGAAGAAGATGCGACTTCTCATTTCAGTGTTACAGTTAACGTTTATCTAAACTCGACGAGCTCGGTGGCGCAGTGGTGAAACGCGTTGTTACGCTACTTTGATACCAACGCTCGTGGGTTCGATTCCCACACAGTACAAACATTTGTGTGCATGAACATGTCTGTTTGTCTTGGTCTGGGTATTTTCTATGTATAATAAGTATGTATTTAGAAAAAAAAATGTATTTACGTATGTTTATCAGTTGTCTAGTACCCATAACACAAGCTTCGCTTACTTTGGGGCTAGATGGCGCTGTGTGATTTGTCCGATAATATTTATTTATACTAATATATTTTTTTATACTACGTCGGGGCCCACCTGATGTAAAACGGATACCGTAGACTATTGGCGATATATTAAGTATCACTCGCGCGATGCCTCCTCTGCTGCTTAAACAGCAACTTTGGGAGCTTACTGGTGATCTCACTCACACGAACACATCAACCCTCTAGGGAGTTGTTATTAGGCTGCGATTTTCTGTAAGGTGGTGGTATCTCCCCAGACGGGCTGCTTTGATGCGCCCTACCTCTCTTGAAATTCGTGTCTCCGGATTAATGTACGAGTACATATTTATCACTTGCTCGGCAGTGATGGAGAACATCGTGAAGAAACTCGCACGTCTAAGTAAATGTATTGCGAAGCCCGTGTGACCTAACTTAAGGAAGATCTGGTTTTCCCCCTGGGTTGTGCAGGTCAGACGGCAGTCGTTCCATATAAAAATCAGCGTCTTCACCAAATCCTTAGGCTTAGGCAGCGGACCCCGCCAATCCTAACGGATTAGGGATAACGCGGAAAAGAAAAGTAGAACTTAAGTAAGAACGTTGATAAAAATACAATAATAATAACTTCCGGTGCACCGGCGTAACAAAAAATAGGTCAAGGAAACAATGAGGCAAGCATAACTTAAATTACAACTTGGTAAGCGCGCTGCTGCGCTGCGACAGTTTATGAGGTAATAAGTTTCAATTATCAACTATCTGAATATGTTTCAGAAAACCGCACTCAAATAACAGTTCCCTAGATAGTTAATAGATTCAGGCGTTATTTTACGAAAGTCAAATTTGTATGCAATTTCATCTAATCTGTTTTGTGTGCTTCCGCCGCCAATTAGTTGATGCGAACTAGCACCGGCCGGCACTCAACCAAAACTGTTAGTAGATGGGACATGCCGACGCTGCCATGGCTGCTCCGGTCTCAGTCTCTGCCTCGGCTGCTGCGGTCGTCCGCCATCTACCCACAGAAACCACATACCATGACTCCCCTGGTCGTCGCTGCGACAGAGGCATCCTCGGGCGCTGTAAATGTTAGTCGTCTGAATAACATACTACAATAACATGTTCTACGTGCTTAAGTACAAAAAGCAGCTTAAATTGCAATTCCTTGGATGTTTTCTGGTGTTCCAACTGATCTCACTAATGCAGCGCAGTCATTATTACGAGGTTACCAAGAAACCTGTAATAATGACTGCTCTACCAGCGAGGTACAATGCTAGAACAATTCTTGTGTTACAAGTAGGATTGCCAACTGCAGTTAAAGGATTTTCGGGAAAGATGCGATTAAAACGCGGGATGTGGTTAAATATAACGGGACCTTTTAAAAAGGACGTTTAAGAGAGGTAGGGCGCCTCACAGAAAACTGCAGACCAATAACCACTCCCTGAAGGGTTGTTGTGTTCCTGCGTGTGAGTGAATCACCAGTAAGCTCCCAAGGAGTTGCTGTGTAAGCAGCAGAGGAGACACCGCGCGAGTGATACTTAATATATTACAAGCGTTAATAGGCTAAGGTACCCGCTTTACTTCAGGTGGGCCGTATACTTGTATACCTCCCGACGTAGTATAAAAAACATGAAGACCAATAAATATTTAACTAGAACGAAAGAATCCGACTCCATAGAAGTCAACGCCCATCCGGTGTTGTTTTCACAGTGGTGATATTTTAATCTTAAATGTTATTTTAGCAGACTTTAAAAAAGAGGGTATTTCTCAATACGAGTGGAGGGAGAGGCAGCGGGTGGAGGGGTGAGAGGTGGATCCAACGGCGAGGGTTTGTGGGTAGTTCGCCTCAAATTGTATTATTTCCATTGAATTATTATGTACTAGAAGCGACACTGCGAACCAAATGTTTGCGCCATGCTTTGTTGCCGATCGGCAATAACACATTGCTGTACTACGTTGAACGAAACGCGTAAGCGCCATGAAAATCACTGCGCTTTTGACCTTTTGGTCGCGAGAAAAATACCACTTAGAAGTGGTTTAGTGCTGTATCTTAGCATCTTTGGGATATATATCTTAATTATTTCAGCGCTGCAGCGGACATTAGTTTTAATTATTAACAAAATGGAGGAAGACTTTTACTTACGAGTAGAATAGCTTCTTCAATGCTTCAATGATTATTTATATATTATAAAGTATGACTATGCCTATAATCAAGACAATTGGCATCCCGTACATATCTTTCGCGGGACGCATCCCTAAAATGGGACGTCCCGCGAATTTGGGACGGTTACAAGCGACTTTAGGCCACTATATATACTCAAAAAGTAAAATCATTTTAACCGACTTCAAAGGTTATATCAGGAGTCCCAGGAACCGACGAGCATGCGTGAAAAGAACTAAAAATTCAATTGTATATTCATATCTTCTACACTGATATTATTAAGAGGCAAGCTTTGTACTTTGGTATGTTTGTAACGAATAAACTCAAAAACTACTGAACGGATTTTAAAAATTCATTCGCCATTAGAATGCCACATTATCCCTAAGTAACGTAGAATAGGTTTTATCTGAGAAATCATCCTTTAAGGTAGTGAAAAGGGCGGTTGGAAGTTTGTATGGGGAATCAGTAACCGCTGAACCGCTTTAGATGAAATTTGGTATGCAGATAGTTTGAGTTGTTGGGAAGGATATAGAATAGGTTTTATCCCCGAAATCATCCCTTTAGGGTATAAAATGGTGGATGTAAATAAGCTATCCAAATTACTAATTCCATGCGGGCGAAGTCGCGGGCAATAACTAGTATAGTTAGAAGACTATAGATAAGTAAAACTGCTAACTGGGTGTAATCAAGGCATCATGAAATGTCACTTTCATACTTATACATTGCGGAGTTTTTCTTATTTGGGATTTTGTTTATATTTCGCTAAAAACGTAATGTTAACTTTGATGAGTTTATCGTAAGCTGGCAAAATGGATAGATGATTGAAGTCAGTCTTCAGGGTCTTCAACCGGTCTTCATTTTGCTATAACGCGACGAGCACAAAGGACTATAACCTGCCATTAGATGGTGGATAAAACAATGAAATATCAGCAGGCATAAAGGCCAAATTAAATGGACTCTTTATTATCCTATTAACGATTGTACTTTAGGCCTCACCGTTTTATACCAAACAGCGGGTTTAGTTCTAAAAGGTTTATGTTGTTTTCATTGAACGAGTACAAGCTTTTAGAAGTTGGCTCCTAACTTGGCCAGATGTAACTTTTAACGATTCCAGTTTTGATCGTGGAAGCTGGGGAATTATGAGCCGGCGTTGGAAACTTGAAAGACATGCCAATCTACGGTTTAATGGTTATAGTACTAATGTACTTTTCTTCCGTAGATATAATGGCATGGAAGTGAGAGCTGGGTGTGGCAGAGTAGGCATGAAAGTAGAATGTACCACGTCGAAATGCGAGCATTGTGCAAAATCAGCGGAGGAACACTTGTAAACCGAGCTCTTAATAAAGGAGTAATAATTTTCGCGTAGCTTTATATGTTTACTCAACGTACTTCACGGAACCTCTTGGGATGATTGTTGTCAGATTTCATTCACAAATATCCTCACAACAATAACCTGTAACCTTCCTAGAACTTTGGTTGGAAACCTTATGAAAATCTGTACACTATCTATCTATCTATAACTTCACGTCAAATCCCTTGCGGCGTAGGCAGAGAGAACCGAGCGCCACGCGACTCGATCCTTACATATCTCACCCGCTTCTTTAACATTCATTGCTCTTCTCATGCACGCTCGCCGGTTTCTAGGGCTCCTGACATCACCTGCTGATAGAACACGACCAATTTGGTCATGGTAGGTAAGTCTTGGCCTTCCTCGGCTCCTACAACCTTCCACTTCTGTACTGTAGTTTCCGAAATTAACCCAAACAAACAGAAACAGCGCAAGGCAGGACTTTAAATAATTATATGTTGTGGACTAGTGTGTGTGTACTTATACTGTTCGATGTCTCATACAAGTTGTATGAAGCATTTAATGACGAACATGCAACTGTCGTCGTCGACCTGTCTATGAAGGGGTTTCATTCATATGTGATGAAGAACTCGATGCCGGAGTCGTTAGCAATGCTGGTTTGACACCAAAGCTTGCGGGTTCAATTTCCACACACGACAAACATTTGTGTGCGTGAACATGTCTCTTTGTCGGTCGCTTCACATCAGGTGGGTCGTATATTTGTATGTGTTTCGACGTTGTTAAATAAAAATATTTTTGCCATAGACTTGTTTATTATCTTAGCGTCATCTGATTTTCTAATACATTAAAATATCGTAAGTAATTTTGACGAGCCCGATGGTGTAGTGTTTAGCAATGCAACAACATCAACGCTCATTCGACTATTTATTATTTCGTTTGGTTCGATTCCCAGAATATTTGTGTGTATGAACATGTCTGTTATTAAGTGAGGAAACCCGCACGTCTAAGAAATTATATTACGAAAGACGTGTACCCTAAGAAAAGTCTGGTTCTCACTCTAGGTTGTGGAGGTCTAGCAATAAAAAATTAAAAATCAGTATCTTCGCCAAATCCTTAGGCTTAGGCAGCGGACCTCGCCAATCCTAATGGATTAGGAAACGGGATAAAGCTAAGAGGAGAAAAATTGTATAAAAAAATGAATATATGTATTAAGCAACAAATTATATATTAATCTTTACCGCAAATATAGACTTGAATATATAATTCCTAAGCTATAACCTAATAATCTAACTAATGATCTCTTATCTAAATCCCATTAGTGCAAAATATTTAAATAACCTTCTGCGACACTTAGCCCCATGTAGTAAAAATAAAGCTTCATAAATAAAATCACGCTCTATCTTTTTCTCTTGTAACCTGTTGTTTTTTGTGTAACTTAATGACCTCGAACGAGAAGCTCAAAGAAGAGATTAGGTCTCCATTGTTACCAAGTGAGTTTCGCGTGTATACATAGATACTCACACTGAAAATTTCACCTACTTTATAATCATCTCACTTGATTATAATATAGTCTATTTTTGCTAACTAAATGTACAGTACACAGAAAAAAAAAACTTTGCAAACTTATGTTGTATATTTAATACTTCATTTATGAGAAATAAATAAATATATAATCTATACAGATAAATAAAATTGGAGTGTCTGTTTGTAATATTAAAATAACCGCTTTTTATACATACTTATTATACATTTATTAAATGCATATGAATGTATACACGGTATATATACCAAAATATATGTTTTACAACTTTTGTCTGTCTGTCAGGCTGTCTGTCTGTTTGTTCCGGGTTATCTCTGATAGGGCTGGGCAGATTTTGACGGGACTTTCACTGGCAGATAGCTGATGTAATAAGGAGTAACTTAGGCTACTTTTATTTTAGAAATTTTTATTAATATAAATAAATAATAAAAAAATATCTATTGCACGCGGGCGAAGTCGCGGGCACAGCCAGTAATAAACAAAAATAGGGGAGGTATATGTTCAGCAGTGGACGAATACAGGCTAAAATGATGAAATAAAAATAATAGAGAGAAACTTCCATGAAAATGTTTCAAGTTTCAAATATAGCGGCATCAAGTTAGCTAGAGGGGCTGTTTAGTCTGCGAGGGCTGCGGAGTGCCTGAAACAGGTCAAGTGAGCGCGCTCGATACGGACATCGCCCCCGAGGTTATTGCTTTGTTAGTGGGCATGGCGTTCACACCAAAACTGGCCTCGTTTGAAAGATAGGTGTTCGAATAAAAATTGAACTCCTATAAAGATTTTTTTGCAATCAGACTTCCTTACGGTAGTTACCTTAAGATATTGTACCATTATTTATTTTGAAAAAATTCGTAGAGATTTTACTGATTCGGTGACATGAATGCGATAGCCTAGTGCAGGGCTATCCAGACCGGATTCGATCGCGGGCTAATACAAATCACTGTATATATTGTAGGGCCGCAAAAACAAATATGGACCTAGCGTAAATTAAAAATCGGCGATAAAAATTTAGTTTTATTAATTCTTCATTTACAAATTCTGTCACTATCGACATTAATATTTGTTATTGCCCAGCGCAGTGCGTGTGTGTGTGCCCAACAATACAACCCCTGATATATTAGCCTTGCAATAAAATCGGCCAAGTGCGAGTCGGACTCGCGCACAAAGGGTTCCGTACCATTATCTATAAAAACGGCAAAAAAAATCACGTTTATTGTATGGGAGCCCCCTTAAATATTTATTTTATTCTAGTTTTTAGTAATTGTTGTTATAGCGGCAACAGAAATGCATCATCTGTGAAAATTTCAACTGTCTAACTATCACGGTTCATGAGATACAGCCTGGTGACAGACGGACGGACGGACGGACGGACGGACGGACAGCGGAGCCTCAGTAATAGGGTTCCGTTTTACCCTTTGGGTACGGAACCCTAAAAAGGACCAATTGATCCATAGGCCTTTATCCACTATGAACAGTGATACGCTGCTCGGAAACGCGAATCACTGTAAATAAATGCCTTTTATTATTTATTAAAATTGAGATGTTGTTAAATTGAAATATTGAGAACTCGATGGCGTCGTTGCGCGTGTCATTCTAACCGAACACGCAGGTTAAGCAACGTCGACCGCAGCCAGTCTATGGATAGGTTCTTCTGTCTCAAGATTCTCCGTGCGTCGGGGGCACGTTAAGCCGTCGGTACCGGCGGTTGTCGATAGATGACAGCCGTTAAGCAAAGTCAGTGGCCATCGGGAGATTTGAAAACGCTGGCCTCCGCCAATCCGCATTTGATCAGCGTGGTGCAACCTTTACACCCCTTCGCTTGAAGGGAGACCCGATTCCTGCAGTGGGGATGAGTAAGCATGGATGTGAAGTGAAGATAATAATTTATTAAAAAAATACAGAATAGCATATTTTTAATCATATTCTGTCGTCTAATTGCCACCAATACTTATATATTCCCAGCAAATTATAGCGGTTAAGGCGTTGAATTTACGGAACGTCGTAAAACAACAATAATTTCCCCCCATTTAAAGTAACCCGAACTAAACTCGAACCCCATAAAACGGTTTATGGAACCCCATATAAGAACGCGTTATTTTATGTAAAGCCTTTTTATATCCACCCTTGGTGTTATTATTATATTTACGAGTATAACACGTAGGTTTCGTGGTTACTTAGTTTTAGTCTTTGGATATTTTGTCCGTCGAAATGTCCAAGCCAACTCTGCATGCCCTTTACAATTTTTGTCAATACATCATCGTTCATTCCACATTGTTCTCGTGTCGTGCAAATAAATAAAATGAAAGGAAAATATTAAGAAATTAATCATCATTATCTCAGCCTGCATTCGTCCACTGCTGACAGGCACAGGCCTCCCCTCTAGAGTGCCATTCGTCTCGATCCTGTGCCACCTGCATCCATCGACTCCCTGCCTCTTGAGGTCATCCCTCTATCTAGCGGGGGATTGTCCCACACTCTGTGTACGAGTACAGGGACGCCATTCGAGAATCTTTCTTTCCCAGCGGTTGTCGGTTCTACGTACTGTATGGTCGGTCCATCGCCACTTCAGCTTGCTTATCCTATGGGACTATGTCGTTACCACAGTTCTATTGCGGATGTCCTCATTTCTGATTTTATCTCGCAGAGAAAAAAAAAGCATAGCTCTTTCCATAGCACGCTGAGCGAACTTGAGCTTTCCCATACGGCCCGCAATGAAGGGCCACGTCTCAGTTCCTATGTCATCACTAGCAATACGCGCTGTTCGAAGACTTTATTCCTCAGCCGTTGAGGTATTTTGGACGAGAATATGCGTCGAAGTTTCCCGAACGCTACCAAGCCGAGTTGGATCCGTCTGTTGACCTCTCGGTCGAAGTAAGGAAAATGAAGTTTCGGTCGAAGCAAATAATTAAAGGGAACTCCAAAAATATTTCTAACCTGATTGGTGTCCTTCCACAAAGCAGGTTAGATCAAATTACATGTAAATTCGTCTTTCGGAAAATAACGCCTTTAACTATTATCATTAAGTACTTATAACTACGAGTATTATAACTTATAAGTAACTTTTAACTCAGTTAAAAATGTTTACTACCCCTGGAACACATCTCAAGTCGTGTTTTTTCGTCATACCATTGATGGAAATCGGTTTTATTACATAAATGTATATGGAAGAAAAAGGTGGAGTGCCGAAAATCAAGGTACTATGAATGGTATTACTCTGTATTACAATCTTAATACTTTAAACAAACAATTCTGCATATATATTTGTTTTTATACTACGTCGGGAGGCATACAAGCATACGGCCCACCTGATGTAAAGCGGGTACCGTAACGTATTAACTCTTGTGATATGTTAAGTATCACTCGCGCGATGCCTCCTCTGCTGGCTTACAGAGCAACTCCTTGGGAGCTTACTGGTGACCTCACTCACACACAACAACCCTCTAGGGAGTTGTTATTTGGCTGCGGTTTTCTGTGAGGTGGAGGTACTTCCCCAGACGGGTTGCTTTGATGCGCACAAACTCTCTTAAAATATCCAGACCAAAACAAACAGACATGTTCATGCACAAAAATGTTTGCCTTGTGTGAGAATCGAGCCCACGAGCGTTGGTGTCAATGTCGCGTCATTCACGACTGAGGCACTGAGCTCGTCAAATTTTGTATATCTTGGAAGCGGTATAAGGTTTCGAATTTTAAGTTTATCTACACAGCTGCCATTCCCGAAATAGACGCGTATTTTGGGACACAAGAAACTTAAAAGGCGTATGTTTGTTTATATATACTTATTTCGACGAGTTCGGTGGTGCAGTGGTTAGTAACACTACTTTGACACCAACGCTCGTGGGTTCGATTCCCACACAGGACAAACATTTGTTTGCATGGACATCTCTGTTCGTCTTGGTCTGGGTGTTTTATGAGAGGTAGAGCGTTTCAAAGCAACCTGGAGAAGTGCCTCCACCTCACAGAAAAACACAGTCAAAAACAGCTCCCTAGATAGTTGTTGTATTCCTGCATGAGGTTACAAGTAGCTCCTAAAGAGTTGCTATGTTAGCAGCAGAGGCGGCATTACAGGAGGGCCGTATGTTTGTATGCCTCCAGACGTTGTATATAAAACCACGTATATTTATATGTATATTCATTCACTCGTAGAATAGTAGTAAATAGAAGGTCAAGGTATTGATCTATCTAGCTGCGTGGCTAGGCAAAGAGTTTGTTTACAGAATTAGCATAGAGTACAGTTTATTCCTAATTGAATCTATTCCCCTCGGGCTGTGACCTGCATACATGAATGGCATGAATCTCACTCCTAATACACCCCGAATGGGTTATTTTACCCTAATTGCCGAATGTCCCAGCGAACTTGAGCAATTTGACCCACGGATTATTTATGGGTACACATATACATACGTAGGGTAGAAATAGTTTTAATGTTTGTTTGGTATTCAAAACAAATGGACATATCCATCTTCAAGAAAAGGTGAGCTTACCATTTTGCAGCATTCTGCAAGCTGGTTAGTGGATTTCTTTTTATGAGGTACCTACATTAAAAACAATGATCTTGAATTCGATTCCGACAAATGAACATTTGTGTACAGCCCGACTGGCGAAGTACCACCACTTTGCGGAAAACCGCAGCCAAATAACCTCTTCTGGAAGAGTTTTAATTAGTGAGGTCATCGGTAAGCTCCTGAGGTAATGCTGTGTTAGCTAGGGGGATGGCAACGGGCGAGAGACACTTAATGTATTGCAAGAGTTTATAGTCTATGGTACTTTTTCAGATTGGCACACGTTAGTAGTGTATATAAAAAAGGCTGCTTTTAGTACTTTCCTAGTGCTTTTTTTTCTCTTAATTATTTTAAGGCTTAGGTTTTATAAACATGGAAGCCTTGTCGTAGCATAATTTTATCTATACAGATTAATAAAATTGGAGTGTCAGTTTGTAATATTAAAATAACCGCTTTTTATTAAATGCATATGGATGTATACACGGTACATATATCAAAATATTTTTTTTACAATTTTTGTCTGTCTATTTGTTCCGGGTAATCTCTGAAACGGCTGGACCGGTTTTGACGGGACTTTCACTGGCAGATAGCTGATGCAATAAGGAGTAAATTAGGCTACTTTTATTTTAGAAATTATATTTATTTGTATTAATATAAAAGTAATATAGTAAAGTAGTAAGTTTATTTATAAAATCGAAAGAAATTTAATGTCGTGCAGTCGCTGCAAGGAGGTATATTTTAATCGCTGTATCCGAACATGGCTCCTCTAAAAGATATTGAATGTAGCCTATATCCTATATATTATATATATCCGAGGTTTTTCCAAGGGACTACAGCATGAAATTCTTCAAGAAATGCGTGGAGAGGTTTTCAGAGGGTCGGCAACGCATGAGTGGCACCCCCGACGTTGCAAATGCCCATAGGTAATGGTGACTGTTTACCATCAGGCAGGCCGTATGCTTGATTGCCACTTTAGTGGTATAAAAAAAATATTCACATTCTGACTGTATACCAATAAATTTCCAGTTTCTTATGGATTAGCTACACAAGCTGTCTCACGATGGACCTATGATCTCGTGAAGATCGCAGGGAGCCGATGGACGCAAGCAGCACACGGCCGACCGCTGTGGAAATCTAAGGAGGAGGCCTACATTCAGCACTATTCACCTTCAGTTGAAATACTGATGATGACAGACTCTTTCTCAGAAACCTAGTTAATCATCATGTTACATCAGGCTATAACTTAACCAAACTTAAATAAAATTTTATGAACCTAACTACTCATAGTACGGAATTAAATACTTAAGGTTTTTTTTTAACCACTAAGGTGGCAATCAAGCATACGGCCTGCCTGATGGTAAACAGCAACCGTAGCCTATGGCCATTTGCAACACCAGGGGTGTCACTCATGCGTTGCCAACCCTAAATGAGCAGTGATGTTAAGAAACTGGCCTATTGACCAACTGGCCAACGGTTCGAATCCAGCCATGTGCCACTAAATTTGTGTTTTTGGATGTATGTAGATATTTATAATCATCACTTCGAAAGATGTGCGTCTTAACTTGCGAAAGCAGCAAAGGTAAAGTAGAACGCGCAGCTGTTATTGACTAATTCACGGTAGGTTGGAAACTTTGAGATATTTAGGTGCGTAAACACAACGTTTCGACGAGGGGCCTTCATGCGCCGTCAAGTTATTGGTTAGTGATTTTCGACGACTACTCGCTAAGTCCGCAGTTGCATCGTTGTATCGGTGCCGATTTCTTTGCTCCTCCATCCGCCATCGACCATGCTACATATTTACCTACTATATATAAGCCAAGTGCACTCTTCTAATCTACTCTTATTTAAATGCTATAACCCTGATTGTTTTTTTAAATAAATTAATAAATAAACTCCCAATAAAGTACAATGTACACAAGCCTTAATAAACAAAAGTTCGCTTCACCGTTTCTGTATTGTTTAATATAACATTGTGATCCCAAACTGGATCATAACACAGGCTCAATAACAAAGCTAAATTATTAATTCGTACCTTTTACTAATAACAATTTACAATGAGAGTTAATTAGTAAACTCAGGAATGAGTGAATATGATGAAAGATTAATGAACGGGGCAGAATAGAGCGCCTGATATTATATTTAAAATTATGTCAGTTTAGTGAAATTGCTATTAGAAATTCGTCAGGCTCTTTTATTAACCGACGAATAAAGAGTTGTTTTTCTCACGATAGAGGATCGGAAAACATTTCAGAAAGTGATTTGATGTTATTCCATTAAAAATATTATGTTAATTAAATAACCCTTTAAATTAAAACTATGTCCAAACATTATTTATTTAAATGGTTAATAGATTCAGGCGTTATTTTGTGAAAGTCATGCAATTTGATCTAACCTGCTTTGTGTGCTTCCGCCACCAATTATATCATGCAACATAGCGCCGACCAGCACCCACCCACTACCGTTAGCATATGCAACATGCCGATGCTGCCACGGCTGCTCCGGTAGTCTTTGCCTCGGCTGCTGCGGTCGTCCGCCATCTGGAACAGAAACCGCATGCTCCACCACCGTCGCTGCCACGACTGGCCTGGTCGTCGCTGTGACAAGTGTTTCACCTCTCCACGAGGCATCATGACGATTTCGTTTACTGATGTCAGAGAGCCGTGGAAACGAACTCTGATTAGAAAAAACAGTATGTTACATTTCTTAAAGTAGGGCGCGTGCGGGCCCTACATTAAATTTTCATGCTACAAGTGACAAATCTATCGTAGTACCATCCCTTATATTGAGGGTGGGGTGGATGGTGTGAGTGAAAAGATATTTAATACAGGGTAATTGCTTAGGTCTATCAGTCTGTTTGTTTATGAGAGTAATTTTAGAATTTTTATGTTTAATAAATTCCAATTGTTCCCTATATTTAGTTTTAAACCTTTGTCTATGGTGTGTAAAATTTAATATGTATTAGTAGAGAGGATAAGTTATGTCCTTTGTCTATGAGATGTTCGGCGAAGTGCGACCTTTCTGGGCGAGTGGTTTTAACAAACAGACTGACAGACCTAAGCAATTCCATCCATTACATATCAAATGAAAACTAAAAGTTATGCGCCCTACTTTAAG
Source organism: Pyralis farinalis (assembly GCA_947507595.1). NCBI lineage: Eukaryota > Metazoa > Arthropoda > Insecta > Lepidoptera > Pyralidae > Pyralis > Pyralis farinalis. Next base: position 2,722,515 of record OX382275.1, read on the forward strand.
AAATTTAACATACTTTCGTTTCTAATTAGAATTCTTTTCCACGGCTCTCTGACATCAGTAACCGAAATCGTCATGATAACAGTAAAATATTCGTTAACAAATATAATACTAAAATACTTCGTGACAGAATCTTTCGTATGGGACCTACAATATACAACAAATTAACAAAGTCTTTGTGAAAACTTCCGGTTAATATATTTAAGCAGAATTTAAAGAAATTACTAATACACAAATGTTACTTCAATATTTTAGTATTTCTTAATCACAGATTCTAATATTATTATTTATGATTACAACTTCTTTTTCTAATCATTTAAACTAGTTTAGTTTAATTATATTATATATATATGTATATATATGTTTTGTATTTACATTATTGGTTTTTGGGTTTCTCTGTATGTCTTTCCTGTAGAATAACGATTTTATACAAAAAAGGTATTATTTTGTGACCATATATTAACTTGCATGCTCTTCTTAAATTGTATTTTATTGGCACGTGCATCAACTTTTATATGCCTCAGTGTACAAACATGTAGAACTATTTATTTATGTAACATCGGTATCCATGTAATCACTCATGTTTGACCAAATAAATATTCTGAATCCCATCTATTTATCCCCGTTCACACATTGACTACATAAACCATTCGAATTTTCAATCTCGTGCAAACATTCCTAAATCATTTTCAAAATGGCCGACAGTGCCAAAAAATTGTCCAAACTTTACACCGTACGTCGTGTTTGCAAACGTGCGATTTGTTACGAAATTGTGGGAACAGCGCCGGTGTGGAAATATGCAACGACAGCGTCTGCTCCCGGGGGCGTTCAGTCAGCATTTCTCGGGCTTTGGCTTACGCTAAAGCCGGATTGGAAGTGATATTGTTTAGTAAAAAGTCTCCTATCATTTACATGAAATTTTGTCTAACCTGCTTTCTCCACCATTGGTGGTGGATACACACAGTACATTTTAACGAGCTCGGTGGCGCAGTGGTTACTAACTTTGACAACAACGCTCATGGGTTTGATTCCCACAAATATTTGTGTACATGAACATGTCTGTTTGTCTTGCACTGGGTGTTATTAAGTGAGGTAGGGCGCATCAAAGTAGTCCATTTGGGTAAGTAATATAACGCTTGGATGTATGAACAATCCAAGGTTTAATTTTTTACAACGTCGGTAGACATACATGCGTACGGCACACCTCATGTAAAGTGACTACCGTAGTCTATGAACTATAGCAACACAGGAAGTATTGCTCGCACGTTGCTGCTGGCACAACTATTTCTACTTCTTAGAACTGGAGGTTACTGGTAACATCTCTCACCTGTAGGGACACACCGCCCAGTCGGGCTGCTTTGACGCGCCCTACCTTACAACACCAAGCCAAACAAACATGTTCATGTAAACAAATTTTTGTCGTATGTGGGAAATAGCACCCACCAGCGTTAGTATTAAAGTAGCATTAGTAACCATTTCGCTACTGAGCTCGTAATATTTTACGAAGTACAGTTCGCTGCAGTCGCCTGCAGGGTGGGGCGTCCCATGGGGGCTGGTCCAGTCAGATTGGTTTGACGCGGCCTGCCTCTCCTCTGTCAGAGCCTCGTTTGTTAATTAGCAGGACGTGCAGAGGGTATCTTTGACTCTAAAGATTAGAGTGAGTTATCCCCACCATATCTCACCAATTCTAAACCGATTTTAAAAGTTCTTTTTTCTTTAGAGGCTCCTAACGGCTAATTGGGTCAATGTACATGTAAAATTGTATCTATTACTAAAGTACAGTCATAATTTTGATTATTGCTGTATGTGGCCACAATAAGCAATAATTAAAACTTTGGTTACTTTTACATAGATAATAAATACAAGATATGTTTAAAAAAACATAAATATGACTCTACATTTAGAATTGGGCGTAAACGCAGCGTTGTTAATAAAAACAAAATGAGGGCGTAATAAAAACAAAACTTTATATGCCGTCTTGAGTAAAACTGCCAAAGTAGCAACTCCATAGAAGATTATGGTATTCTTGCGAATAAGTTTTATTCGAAATATAACATAATGAAAATTGCAAGCGAAAATGCTAAATCGGAGTGTGGAATGTAATATACTCGTAGATATTTGAACGATACAATTGTGAACAGAAAGTACTGCTGATAGAAATATCTGTTCCTAGATAGCACGTTTCGCAGAAATATCTGTTGCTGAACACCACTATTCAGACAACTCGGCACACAGAAGGAACTGTTATAGGAAATACTATTCATAGACGGTTGTTAACAGCGCCTGTCTGACCAACCAGATTTTACATCGAGTGATAGATAGCTAATCATAACCCGGCGAGATCCGACGGTCATAATTATGACACTCGCTTACGACATATACCTATATATGGAATAACGGTACACCCGGGGCTCGTCGGGTAATAGATGTCTTGAGGTGGGGCGCATCAAAGCAGCCCGTCTGGGCAAGCACCTCCACCTCACAGAAAACCGCAGCCAAATAACTGCCTGGTTGTTGTGTTCCTGCGTGTGAGTGAGGTCACCAGTACGCTCCTAAGGAGTTGCTGTGTAACAGTAGAGGAGGTATCGCGCGAGTGTTACTTAATGTATTACAAGCGTTCATAAGCTACAGTAACCGCTTTAAATCAGGCGAGGCGTATGCATGTATTCCTTCCGACGTGGTATACAAAAAGAAGATATTATTAGATAACTAAAGAAAATTTCATCTATCTTCTCATGATTTCCGAAAGAGAGTAGGTACTCGCCGGTGTCTCCAGTTCTTGAAATGGCCAACGAATCGACTTACAATCATATGGCGATCCGTTTCGGAGACGGCTGTCTATGAAACTCAAATAAATTCCTTCTTTTCGGTCGTCAACCTGGATGACAATAGGGAAACCCCAAATTTATTTAGACCACATGAACAGAACCTGTAACATGCGCCCTAAACACTGTTTCTAAACCCAACTTCACAATCTAACGCCGCTTCTGACTAAAGTGTGAGCATCACACGCGGTTACGAAGCTACCTAGAAGACCAGCCAGTTAATTTAATATAAATTTATGAGTCTATAAACATGCCTTGAGGTGTATAACACGCCACGCGACTAATTATGTACTAAAATTTTTGTTAATTGCTTCAGATATTATGCGAAACTCAAATTTACATGCAATTTGATCTCACCTGCTTTGTGTGCCTCCGTCACCAATTAGATCATGAGAACTAGCGCAGGCCGGCACTTACCCACTACCGACCCAATCCAATATATTTTTGGTAAAGTATTTGGTCACGAATTATGATTTTATCAGTGTCTGCTCTACATCCTGGTAATGTGCGACTCAAACTGCGCAGTATTCACCACCGTCGTCGTTCATCCCCATAAATATACACTAAAATATCCGTTTATACCTCTCCGAACACTGTAAAACACAGAAAACTCATTCCGATGCGCAATTCTCACGTAGAGCAATATAACATGGAATATTTCTCGTTCCGCGGAAGCAATCGAGACCGGCGCTATGTAACGGTCTATTTGTACGACATGGCTTTTCCAGGCAGTCGTGAGACACGATTTCAAGATGTTCTGTAGCAATGAAATATGTTTAGAAAACTTGTTATAAAAAGAAAATCGCTCATAACTTAAATGATGATGGTGTTTGAAGAGAGCTAGATGGTTAAGCAAAAGCTTAGCCTGTGCAAGCTTCTCCATACTCAGAGAGCACGTTAAGCCGTTGTTCTCGGCTGTCGTCGATAAATCACAGTCGTTAAGCTAAATCGATGGCCTTCGGGCTGCTTGAAAACACTGGCCACCGCCAATGCGCAGTCGAGCAACGTGGCGGAGTATGCTCTAAACCCCTTCAGTTGAAGGGAGATTCGTATCCTTGCAGTGGGATGAGTATGGGTTGGTTAAGATACATTACCAGTTATTTACCAGAGGGAGACTTTGTACAAAAGTCGTCTGCGTGGGTACCTCTGTCTCACCTATTTCTATCGTCAAGCAGCTATATTTATATAGCTGTGTTCCAGTTGGAAGTGACGAAACACGTTATATATATAGTCATTAAGCTAAGTCAGTGGCCCTCGGGCGGCTTGAAAATACTGGCCTCCGCCATTCCGCAGTTGAGCAGCGTGGTGGAGTGTGCTCTAAACTCCTTCAGTTGAAAGGAGACCCGTATCCCTGCAGTGGGATGAATTATGTTTAGTGTAGTATTATTATTGTTTGGAATGCCGGCTCAATTGAGCGCTTAGTGGTCATCGTCTTCATGATCTCATCAAGTCTTTAAATAGTTCGTAGACTCGGGCGTTAGACAGTCAAATTTACAGCCAATTTGATTTAAACTTAATTGGTTCGCAGGCAATAATCTTTTTCTAAAATTAATTATGACCCAATGTTCTAAATTTAGTTCCACTTTTCAAATGTACCTTCTGCCGATACAGAAGTTCTCATTGACAATAATAGATTAGAATTAGTTAATGATACACTTACCATATACCACATAGTTCGTAGAACCGACAACCGCTGGGGAAGAAAAGTTCTCGAACGTCGTCCACGTACTGGTGCACGCAGTGTGGGACGACTCCCAGTAGATAGAGCGATGACCTCAAGAGGTTTGTAGGTTTGAGGTCTCAGCTGTCTCGCATGTGAAGTTAATAGAATGAGATAGGTAATTGACGGACGCGGTTACTACGCACTTAGTCTATTTTAGCTACTTTCACAACATTATGTCGTATGGAATACTGCCGTGGGGAAAGTTGGTTGATATTGAAACAATTTTTGTATTACAAAAGAGGGAATCACTCAGGGAACATTTCAATGAAATAACTTCTCAGTACATTTATGAGAACATTTTTTTATGCAACTAGATTGGCAAACAAGCATGCAGCCCGCATCAGATGGTAAGCGGTCACCGCAGCCTATTGACGCTCGTAACACCACGGGGATGTTACTCGCGCGCTGCCTATCTTGTGACCTAAGGCTGTTTCGTCACAGTACCCTGTAATTTCTCTGCCATATCTCACCCTTCAAACCGGAATACAGCTATATAAATATAGCTGCTTGGCGGTAGAAATAGGTGAGATAGAGGTACCCACGCAGACGACTTTTGTATAAAGTCTCCCTCTGGTAAATAACTGATAATATAATGTGTCTTAACCAACCCTTACTAATCTCACTGCAAGGATACGAATCTCCCTTCAACTGAAGGGGTTTAGAGCATACTCCACCACGTTGCTCGACTGCGCATTGGCGGAGGCCAGTGTTTTCAAGCAGCCCGAAGGCCACTGACATGGCTTAATGACTGTCATCTATTGATAAGTCGGGGGCCGATGACTTAACGTGCCCTCCGCGGAGAAGCTCAAGATAGATAAACCCATCCATAAACAAGTTAGCGTCAAGGTTGCTTAACCTGCATGTTCGATTGGAGTGACACGCTTAACGACGCCATCGAACTCTCAACATAATGTATGCTCGCAATGACATGACGTCAGCCAGTCAGTAATCAAAGTTCAGTGATAATCTTAGAAGCAGGAATAATTTCGTATACCTACCGGTACATCCGCCGGCTAAGACTGGTAGTTATTTGATGTAACTTGTATTCGATTCTGCCTAGTCCGGCCATTAGTTCTGTGACAAATTAATATGTATTTATACTTTTATGTAGTAATGTAATCTTAATAAAACTTATGTACATATTTATGGAAGTCTCAGCTAAAATAATAAAAACCTTTGGCTTTGATACATGCCTTTACTCTGTCTGGCCACGACTCCATGGATTTATGCACTTTTTCCATGGGAAAATTAGCCACTGCTTGCCCCAGACATTTCTTAAGAGGCACAATGTCGGCGTGTCGTTTCGAGCAGACCATGTCCTCTAACGAGGGGCCAGTCTTCACTTATAAAGTTCGGAACGTTGGTTTCGAGCCCGGCTTGGGTAGTTCGTGCCTTGTGACCAGGTGCAGAGTCCTGCTGGAAAGTCCACGGTACATTTTTTTAAAGTGTATTACATTTTATATCGACAATTTTGGGTCTCCATCGAATGTTTTCATTCACGAATCCATAAAACTATCTTTTGTGCATCGCTTTTTACCCTTCTAACCTCACTCAATGTTTTCTTCTTCTTTCTAGCGTTATCCCGTTTCCCAAGCCTAAAGATTTGGCGAAGATACTGGAGCGACTGCCGTTGGACCTCCACAGCCCAGGGGGAAAACCAGACCTTCCTTATGTTAGCTCACACGTCTATGGGAAAACAAATTCCTTGGAAGGGCGGATTTCCTTACGATGTTTTCCATCACCGCCGAACAAGTGACAATTGCAAATACGTACATAAATACGAAAACACGAATTTAGTGCCACGATTCGAAACGGGTACCTGTTGTTCAATAGGCCAGTTCCTTATCCACTGAGCTATCACCTCACTCACTCAATGTAATGCGCTTAAGGGAAGGGAGTTATATGACTTATGCTATACTTATACGTAGCTTTCTCTCGTCTTAGAAATTCTATCTTAGTTTCATTGTTTCAAAGGGACAACACCCACGTCATTGTCAACTGACGTCATGCGATGACGTCAGTTGACAATGACGTGACGTGATTGAAATCAACAGACACTAAGGATACTGTGGGACCCGACAGGCGTTGTTCTGGGCAAAAATAAAAAATCTTTGAAACCTATTCCAGCGACCAACTGTGACTCTAAACCCTACAGGGACCTAGTAAACACACCCAAGCAATTTCATCAATATAGGTTTAGACCTATAAGAGATGTGATTGATTTAGAGCATGTCCTACTTATAGTCCTATTATATGACACCAACGCTCGTGGGTTCAATTCCCACATATTACAAACATTTGTGTGCGTGAACATGTCTGTTTGTCTTTGTCTGGGTGTTTTTAAGAGAGGTAGAGTGCATCAAAGCTGCCCGTCCGGTGAAGTAATTCCACCTCGCAGAAATACGCCAAATAACTACTCCCTGGAGGGTTGTTGTGTTCCTACGTGAGCGGTCTTGAGTTCGAATCTAAATGTTTAAATCTAAAGTACATATTTTTAATTATCACTTGTTGTGTTGTAAAGGAAAACATCGTGAGGAAACCCGCGCGTCCAAGAAATCGAAATAAGTGTGACCTAACCTGAGATAGGTCTGGTTTTACCTGTAGAGTCAAAATCAGTATATTCGCAAAATCCTTAACCTTAGGTAGCGGACCCCGCGAATCTTAAAAGATTAGAAAACGGGATAACTTTAAGAAGATCTTCTTCTTAGATAACTTGCCTAGCTTATATTTAACCTATTGGAAACTCATCAACTAATCATGAAAGGTATATTTTATGAGAAATTAAGTTTGCTTTCGTTTTTTTCTGATATTTTGTTAAATGTTTTGCATACAGTAATTAATTGTTAAATATTTTATAGCAAAATTCTTTAACTGAGTATTGTGTATTCAGACCAACATAAGGTAAAATATATCCAGATACTTTTGTTTTACATTGTCAACTATTAGATAAGGTAAGCAGAAGTGCTTACCTAAACTTAATTCAATTGCTCAATGAAAAGCTTTATAAATACATTCTAATTTTTATAGAAACAAACTTAGTCAACAATATAAATGTGAGAGACAATGATAAAGTCGTATAAATTGTTAATGGATTGAGTTGGAATATTGAAGGGCTTCTGTGGGTCTATTTTTAGAGATCCCAAACATGTACGTATTCTCCGTGGGTCTCAAAGGACATTTATTATTCATTGGTAGATTGTATATTTAGTATCATTTTTATTCAAGGGTGAGTCGCTAGATTACAAAATTTTATGGCATTAAAGTAATTGATTAATCATTTTTACTTTTTTGCCAAATTCCAATAAGCAAAATAAGTATTTTAACTCAAAAAGAAAAACACAACCATTAAAAACCATAGAATCACTTTGTTGTCCGTCTGTCTGTCTGTGGGTCCTCCCTTTTTCTCAGGAACGGGTCGAGCTATCAAGCTGAAATTAATATCAAATACTCAGATCTGCAATCCCTTCGAGCAGTAAAAAAAAACTTCTAAGTCAACGCAATCAAAAGATACGGCTGTTTGTGCCTCGTTTATACGCATATTTTGACACTCGCCAGGGATTCAAAACCTATAGGGCGCTTCCCGTTGACTAAGAATCATGTTTAGTAAGAAGCACTGTCATGTAATTTGTAGTAACATCACAAGAAGAAAAATAATGCGTAAATGATTTGCGAAAATACTCAGACTCGCACTCGACTTTATTTTGTTAATTTTACTAGCACAGTCACGCGACTGTATTAGCAAGGTTCTACGCATTTTTACGCGACTACGTTCGTGTGATTTATGTTTTTCACCTACCGGTTCTCGTGTTCTTCGAAATGCAGTATAATAAATAAAGGTTTATTATGTTTTTCGGGCAGAGCATTACCAATACAATAGTAGAAAGCTAATTTTTCATTGGATAAAATATATTCTTCTTCGCGTTATCCAGTTTCCTAATTGGCGGGGTCCGCTACCTAAGACTAAGGATTTGGAGGAGTTACAGATTATTAAGATAAAAAGATACGATAAAATCTCTTTGTTTACCCTTATACACGTCTTACATTTTTTTGAAATATAGTTTTATTGTATCTTATTCAATTCTATTATTTTACTTTTTCTTTTTTTATCTGTTAGCATTTCGGAAATGATCATTGGCGAAGAAGGTATGTCAGTTAGATACTACAATAAATTCACTTGAGCATATTGGTACAATAATGATATCAAATGGCCATCTGTGGGACATCTTTGTCAGTTACATATTCATCAATTCTATAATAAGCCCTTTTACAGGCAGTATTTTTAATGCGCAGTGAGAGTATGTTTAAATGGTGCGACTGCCGTCAGATCTCCTCAATCCAGGGGGAAAGTCAGAGCTTTCTTAGGTTCACACGGCTTTCGAAATATATTCTTTTATCTTTGGTCTTGCCGGTTCCCTCACGATGTTTGCCTTCGCGGCTGAGCAAGTGATAATTACAAATAAGGTGTTGTCCTGCGATGAACGTTATAATAGTTTCTATTTGCTTTCCTATTTTTAACCTCCGACGCAAAAGAGGGATGTTATAAGTTTGACGTGTGTATCTGTCTGTGGCATCGTAGCTTCCAAATGAATGAACCGATTTTGATTTTGTTTTTTTTTTTTTTGTTTAAAAGGGGACTTAACCGAGAGTATTTTTGTGAGTATCATATAGGTTATTTTTGCGTTGGGGGTTTTTTAATTTAATTTTGCTTGTTGTTATTGTAGTTTAGATATATAGAATACGATTTATTCTTATTCGGTTTACGTAAAAAGTATGTTACGATTTTAATTTGTAGCAGAACCAATTGCACAATCATGGGAACATACAGAGGGAGACAAATCTCTCCTTCAGCTCAAATGCTCAATGCCACTGTGTATCTAAGTTTAGGATCGACTACAACTCCCACCGCTGCTTCATGCTGGTGACGTCACTCAGACGCAGGAACACAACAACCATCTAGGGAGTTGTTATTTGGCTGCGGTTATCTGTGAGGTGGAGGTACTTCCCCAAGCGGGCTGCTTTGATGCGCCCTATCTCTCTTAAAACACCCAGACCAATACAAATAGACATGTTCATGCACGCAAATATTTGTCTTGAGTGGGAATCAAACCCACGAGTGTCGATGTCAAAGTTGCGTTATTAACCGCTGCGCCACCGAGCTCGTTAAACCCTATCAAATCGAGGTATTAAGAGAGGTAGGGCGCATTAAAGCAGCCCGTCTGGGGACGTACCTCCACCTCACAGAAAACCACATCCGAATAACAACTTCCTAGAGGGATGGTGTGTTCCTGCGTGTGAGTGAGGTCACCAGTAAGCTCTCAAGGTGTTGCTGTGCAAGCAGCTGACGAGGCATCGCGCGTGTGATACTTAATATATCGCAAGCGTTAATAGGCTACGGTACCTGCTTTACGATCATGTGGGCCGTATGCTTGTATGTCCCCGACGTAGTATAAAAAAAAGGTCATGGAGCTCTGATCGTGCTCCATGACAAAATCAGTATTTTCGCTAAATCCTTACACTTAGATTAGGAAACAGTAAAATAACGCTAAAGAGAACATTAAACTATAACCAATATGGATGTAATAGACCAATATGTATTTAGACATATTATACCATCTTGCTTGGCTTGTGGCAGCGTGGTGTCTTTTTTTTTAAACCTTTGGGTGTACTGGATGGTTGCATGATAATAAATAGATAATAAATAAATATTGTCGGACAAATTACACAGCGCCACCTAGCCCCAAAGTAAGCGAAGCTTGTGTTATGGGTACTAGACAACTGATAAACATACGTAAATACATTTTCTTTTTGTAAATACATACTTATTATATATAGTAAATACCCAGACCAATACAAACAGACATGTTCATGCACACAAATGTTTGTACTGTGTGGGAATCGAACCCACGAGCGTTGGTGTCAAAGTAGCGCAACAGCGCGTTCCACCACTGAGCCACCGAGCTCGTCAATGATAAGGCAATATTGGTTAGGACATGTAGAGTGACAATACAGATATACAATGCGAAAGTGAGTGCAGAAGCCGTGGAGGACCGAGGTTAAATTGGTTGTAACAGAAAGTGACGTTTCTTCCAGTTTTGTTTTATCGGAAGGTGATGTCATGTCTACCCCACAAGGGATCTAGTGTGAAGTGAATACATATAGACATAGGCACCATTTTATAAAAATCTTCTTAAGGTTATCCTGTTTTCCTAATCCATTACAATTGCCGGGGTCCGCTGACTAATGCTAAGGATTTGGCGAAGATACTATTTGCATGGAGCGACTGCCGGCTGACATCCGCAACCCTGAGGGAAAATCAGATCATTAGGTACTTAGGTAGCATTCGAAATATAATTTCTTAGACGTGCGGGTTTCTTCAACGCCGAGCAATTGAATTCAATTGAAAACACAATTTTAGTGGTACTCGCCAGGACGCGAACCGGTGAACCTTTTGGTCACAAGGCCGGTTCTCTATCCACTACGCTATCACTGCTACATAAAAATCACGACGCTATTACAAAACAGAGCTGTGGAAGTTCCTCTGAGATTATATTTCGTTGATAGTCTCATCCCCAATGTCCTATCACCACTTTTAGAATCAATAATCTTTGTAGAAAACCATCAAAATAAAACATCAGATTAATGAATTTGCTGAAATGAAGTTTATTAAAATTTGTGCGGCCAATAAAGTAGAGGAGGCGTAAAAAAATAATGAAATCGTTACGTGGAAACAGCAAAGGTCAAATGGAAAGTAAAACTTAATTAACTTCACGAAAATGTTATCATAAGGCGAGTCGCCATTTACATTGTTGGAACTTATATTTTCTTATTTTGTTTAAAACTCGAGTATTTCAGAATGAGAATTGTTTACTTGCACGAAATGTATACATATAAAATTCAAAGTCCTGACTGACTGACATATCAACGCGCAGCCTAAACCGCTACTGGCGCAAACCGCACGGGCGAAGCCGCAGGCAGGAGTTAGTATATGTATAAAATTACGACGTTAATTAATAATCACAATAAGATAAATAAGAAACAAGTTGAGAATGCACAATCTTGCATTGCCAGAGGAACACATGACTCGTCAATTATAAAACAATTCAATTTTATTTTTTTAATTTGTCGGCCATTTTGACCATGTTCCCTTAAGAGATATGAACGGTGTTCCTGAACATTCCTATTCTACTTTTTTATGCTGAATCCGAATCTGAAGCCAAAATTCGAATATTCAAAAAAAGAGACACACAGACAAACGCACACACAGGCAAACATATAAATTTCATATAGGAACGGTGTTGCTGAAAAGGAAGTAAGTTTGATACAAACGATGTCATAACTTGACATCCTGTCGGCGTTTACAAGTATAGAAATCAGAACTTGCACCAAGATTCAACAGAAAGAATCACAGCTATAAAAAGGTCTTATGTTCTTTAATCTGTTGGAAAACAAAATCACTGATTTTGTATGAATACCTAACTACCAAATAGTTGTAGTATTGAATAGCTAGTATTGATAAAATAATTTCTAAGATCATATTATCAAACATTGAATGTGTGTTTATGAAGTTGTATACGTCTACAACATATGTATGTATATCTTCACGCCAGGTCCCTTGCGGGGTAGGCAGAGAGAACTGAGCGCCATAAGACGCGGTCCTTACATACTTCACTCGCTTCTGTGACATTCATAGCTCTTTTCATACACGCTCGCCGGTTCCTGGGGCTCCTGACATCACCTTCTGATAAAACACAACCAATTTGGGCATGGTAAGTTAGTGTCGGTCTTCCTCGGCTCATCCTTCCACTTTTACATTGTAGATCTGTTTCGTCATTCTTTCGTCCCGCATTCTTACTACGTGTCCGAACCAACGGAACATGCCTTTTCTTATCTTAACACCGACACTCTCTTTTAGACCAACTCTTTCTTTCACGTCTACATTACGAACGCGGTCAGCAAGCGTTATGTCACTAATTTTGCGCAATGCTCTCATCTCGACCACATTTATTCTACTTTCATGATCTCTCTGCCATACTCAGCTCTCACTTCCATAAGTTAGCGTTGGGATTAGCACCGCGTTGTGTACAGCGAGCTGTGCCTTCTGGCTTAGATTTCGGCTGCCTAGAAGTTTCACCCTATGCCCTGCAGTCACTCGTCTCTCAACATCAGCGGTGTACCTTCCATCGCTGCTAAAAGCACTTCTAAAATATACAATCTCATTCACTTGCTCCAACACTACATCATCAACCGTAATCCTAGTGTTCGTTGTGGTTGTCTCTCTTTCAAATATCATGATCTTGGTTTTCTTCGCATTCATTTGTAAGCCTTTCTTCTTTCAATCATAAATTTTAGTACGCTGGTCTACAACACATAAACAGTAAAAATGTAGTCGTTTACAAAATTCATTGAAAATCTTATAAGCTGGTAAATCCATTATTGAAAATTGTATTCTGTATAATTATTGCTGCAAATTGAAATCGATTTTGTAATAAATTTCCTAAAACAGTCCTTTCCTAACAATGTGTTTAAAAGCACTCTTTGTAAAAAGAATTATCTTACAGAATTGACGAATATCTGTCTGATAGAGATATCTGGAAATAATTCAGAACATGTATTAATATACCTTTAAGACACTTTACATCATTACATATGTACTGACTGAAATTTATTGTGACATGAATTGACGATTTGAAAAAAGTCCTATATTCTTCTGACGGGGTATCTCCGCGTCCCTGCAGGCGTCATCTTTCTGTAATCTCCGCGTCCCTGCAGGCGTCATCTTTCTGTAATCTCCGCGTCCCTGCAGGCGTCAACTTTCTGTAATCTCCGCGTCCTTGCACATGCACACCTTTTAAACTAATTTTACGCATTCGTTTAAAATTAGCTGCATAATTTACTCTTATATTCATACGGACAAAGAACAGCCTCGCAACTATTTCGCCTAGTCCTAACCCATTCAGATTTTCATTAACAATTCTGCTTTCTCTCCTTTCAGCCAAATCTAGAGTATCCCTCACTCATAGGAGCTTACGGTGCAAACTTATATTTACGACAGATTAAAACCTATAACATAACTGCATCAGCCACACAACCAGTATTTTTCTCGAAAATATTTTCACGTACGTAGTTACGAATCCTGATTGAAATCTTCTCTGATAATCCGTCTAAACGTTTAGTGAGTTCTGAAAATAAATCTCAATAGTTCTGAATTGATCAAATGTGGGAGGAGCGATTTTATCTGATATAGAAATATAAATATTGGGGAAATAATCTTCAAGAAAGGCGTAAAGAGGTTTTTACAGAGACGGCAACGCATGAGTGACACCCCTGGTGTTGCAAATATCCATAGGCTACGGTGACTGTTTACCATCAAGCAGGCCCGTATGCTTGATTCCTACCTTAGTGGTATAAAAAAATAGAAAAACAAATCGCGGTAAGTCCTATGCCTGTCGAGAAAACCTATAATACTACAAATTCCTTAACTCTCACAATAATTCTTCTTACGTAAATAAAATACATACAAATGAAACGAGTACATTTGTTCCTCAGATTATTCGAAGAGAACCAAGACCTCCTGAATATGTTCGAGAAGTTCCGCCAGTACAGGACGAAGGAGGAGCAGATCAACTCGATGGAACTAGCAGAACACGCTAACAACGTTATGAACACTCTTGACGAAGGTATCAAGGGTTTAGATGACTTGGACAACTTTTTCGAGTACATTCACCAAGTTGGTGCTAGCCATCGAAAGATACCTGGCTTCAAAGTTGAGTATTTTTGGGTAAGTACAACTTTTGTTTGTTTCCTGATTGATAATTTCTTCGTTTTGTGAGTGGAATAGATAGTGCGAATGAAGCATGTGAATGCGCAAAGAGGCATAACATTGAAAGAACATGCCTGGTGGCATGCGAAGCTTGAATCCTCCGTAGCAAGAAAGAGAAAAGCGCGGCTGGATTATGTATCATCATTGCCCTTAAATGAAAGTATGAGAGAGAAGAAGAAATAAATGTACCGTCTATGCAAGAATGAAACCAAGGCTTTAGTGAAACAGAAGCGTGAAAGAGAAATTATGAATGAGGAAGAGAGGTTGAGGGCCGAAGAAGGCAAAGATTACCTACCATTACCAAATTGGATGTGTTCTATCAGAAGGTGATGTCAGGAGCCCTAGAAACCGGCGAGCGTGCATGAGAAGAGAAGTGAATGAGAAAGAAGCGAGTGAGGTGTGTAAGGATCGGGTCACGGGGCACTCGGTTCTCTCTGCCAACCCCGCAAGGGATTTGGCGTGAAGTTATAGATACTCGTAGATAGAAGAGAGGCTGACGAAAAACTTCGAGGCGAATACCAAACTCTTTTGGAGAGAGGTAAAGAAGTCTCGGAGTGGTTAGTCGGAATTCAGAATTGAAAAGATAAAGTCTAAAGTTGTTGATATTCTTGCTGACACTAAGGAAGTGTTATAACGGTGGAGTGAATATTTTGAAGAAATGTATGAGTATGCCTCGGACGCTGACACTAATAGTGAGTTTGATTACTTCACGGTGACGGCGTCCGACGAAGGTATAACTACAAATGATATTGAATGGTCGATACGAAGCTTGAAAAATAGCTAACGAGCGGGAATTGATATAATCACTGCTGAGATGATCAAACTAGGTGGCACTAATGTCCGTGAGGGCTTCTGATACTTAAGTATTATATGCTGGGGAACTGGGACGCGCTGTCATCGTGCCCTTGTATAAAGGCAAGGGGTTACGCACGGACTGCGCCAGCTATAGGACCATCAGTTTGATCAGCTTAGCAGTAAAAGTATATGGAAAGGTAATTGAAAGGAGAATGAGAGTGAAATTCGATGGAATGCTGTGGGAGGCACAACGAGGATTTCGTAATGGAAGGGGATGTATGGATCAAGTTTTCTCGCTCCGCACTATCGCACTGCTTCCATGCTCCTCGGGAGTTGCTGGTAACCTCCAGCAATGCACAGCAGGGCCCACCACCAGTTACACACTTAATTCGCAACTTTAAAATTTATGTATTTTTTCTCTTCATGTACCATTTCGGTTCTTAGGGCCCAGAACATCACCTTGTATTAAAATACCAGCAAGTTTGTCGCAATAGCCTTTTTCATCTCCTAGATCTTTCCACTTTCGCATTATATAATGTCATTACAATGCGAAAGCGGAACGATTTTTGCATCATATTCTTTCTACATATCCGAACGAACAAAGAATATATATATGCTCTTCTTAAGAATTTTACAGTAGTATATTACTTAATCCTTTTTTACATGCAAAATTAGTCCCCTTATTTTCCCCACAAGGATGAACTTGGTAACTTTTCTTTTATAATATGCCAATTGTTTTACCTACTTGTGCTAAATTTCAAGGGGATACAACTACAAACTGCCAACTTTTCACCACAAACTTTGAACCCCTTTTCACCCTTTTAGTGAATATACTTGTCCATTTTCCCTAAGTTTCTTTAGCAATATACTAAATTCTGTATAGATAGGAATTAGCAAGTTTGAAATCGAGGTATAACTGCGTACAACTGTCAAGTCCTCGCTATACGCAAGAATTTGCCAGGTGACGCAATATTGTACACCTGTCACGTTTAAGTTCCTATTGATCACGACCGAGTCCCTTGTTATATTGTATTATATCATAACAATTTTAATGTTATATGTATCTGTAGTCGACAAAAGTGGAATTTATTTAACAATCCAAAAGTTTAGCCAATACCAATTTCTTAAGACATTAATGGAACTTAAGGAACCATTGACTGAACCCTTCCGAGGCCGTGGTTCACCTACTCGATGGACAACGGGCTCTGCCCACTCTACTTTAGGGATATCTTCCACGCCTTTTTCTAACGCAGGCACTGTATCTTCATAATACAAATTCCTCTGAGTTTATCTTATATTTAGGAAAATAATTAAAAGTTGCAAGGTCGGGACTATAAGGGTGACTCACTAATTCCATACCTTCTACAGACAAGTATTCGCTTCTTGGGCGCTGTTGTCTAATATTTTCAGTCATATTTTTCCATTGACTTCTTCCCTTCTCTACTTTTCTTGGCAAATCTTCAAATGGTAACATCCACTGGGATTGTTTTTTGGTTAGGTATTCATAACAATGTCATATATAGTATTTGAATCACTTCCGTTATACTTTTCAAGCATTTCGTGGCATCGGTGTTTTATATTTTCCAGCAAATTGACCCAACGAAGCTTTTTGGGTAAAATTTCTTTAGACGCAAGATAGGAACTTTTAAGAATGCCGCAAATTTGTAAAAACAAATAGCTTACTTGTATGAATTCAATGTACATCCATTCTTTATCCACTGGGCACTGCTCTTATTTGCGAAATGTATGATAACGTTATTAAACATTCATTAACATTCAAAGTACTAAGTGATAATACGTAAACTTCGCTCCTCTTACGACAGATGCAGACGACTTGCAAATTTATAGTCAAATTCATTTCGACACAAGACACTTTTTAAATTGCTGCAAATGACATATGAGTTTAATGTGATCCAAGGAGATTTTTATTATATATTTTAATAAGTTTTTCAATGATACCTTTTCTCACTGGCTAATTAAAAAAAAAATACAGTGTGAGCGCCGTACATACACACATAATTTAAAAGGTCAATGGGTAATGCCCACTAAAGTTGTTCATAGCTTCGTTAGCGTAGAAGTAGAAAAGAAATTTAAAGTAATGGAACCGCCACTATCACAAACCTTCCTAGTGGCTTAGCTGCAAGAGCACAACGACCGGCTATCGAGAGGTCGCAGGTTCGAACTCCTCGCATGCGGGAGAGATGAGTACTTTTACTGTAAAATATTTAACAAGTATAAAAGTCAAAGATAAAGATACATATCTCCACACACATTAAACAGTACCATTCAGTTCTAGACGACTAATAGGTACTTATAATAAGGAACCATGGATAAGGAACTGGCCTTGGTCAATAGGCCTGGTCGCTGGTTCGAATCCTGGTGAATGCTTCACTAAATTCGTGTTTTATGTACATATTTATCACATGTTCAGCGATGAAGGAAAACATCGTGAGAAACCCACGCGTCCAAGAAATTATATTTCGAAAGACGTGTGACCTAACCTAAGAAAGATCTGGTTTTCACTCTAGCTTGTGGAGGTCTGACGGCAGTCACTCCATGTAAAAATCAGTGTCTTCGTCAAATTCGGCTTAGGTAGCGGACCCAGCCAATCCTTAGGATTAGGAAACGGTATATCGCGAGGAAGAAGACCAAGGTAATACAAAAGAAACAAACAGACATGTTTAGGCACACATATTTGTTTGTGCAGGAATCGACCTAGGCTTAGTGTTAAAGTAGTCATTGTTAAGAGGGTGTATAAAGCTAAGTGGCGCCCCCAATTTGTTTTTATTAACAACGCAGAATTTAAGACCAATTCCAAAAAACGCTCAACAATACTGGCACTGTCGAACCATACTCATGTTTTTAGGGTTCCGTAGTAAACAAGGAACCCTTGTAGATTCGCTATGTCCGTCTGTCTGTCCGTCGGTCCGTCTGACTCAGAGACGCTCAACACTAGAATGCTGTAGTTTCGCATGTACATACATATTAACTATGCTGACAAAGTGGCAGAATAAAATCTTGAAAAAATATTTTTTTATTCGCTCCGACCCCATGGTGCGGGGAGTCGTTTGATAGATTTTTTAAAATCATCGTGGGTTCGGAAAGATAATTTTTCGATATAGTGATCCGTTTGCGAAATATTTATATTAATAGTGTAATTTTTTTGTTAGGCTCAAGTGTCCTCTCCCCATGCCAGCGAAACTGTTGTATTTGGTAATAAATGGTAATAAAAAGGTTTGGTATAAAATAGTGAATTTAAAAGGGAAACTCTCACGGCTAAGCAGGCTTTACAGGTTAACGAGTAATAGTCGACTAACTTATAAAATGTATGATCTTCTATGAGAACGTATTAATGCCATAGAATATAACATTGCATTTATCTGCACTAAGCGTCTCCTCCCTCCAATCCCCCTGCGATACACAGGCAATTTCATAGTTCGTTTGAATGTCATCCATAATTTTAGTTCCGATAGTTTACACTAGATGGCGCTGTTCACAAATTACATCGACCTTTGTGTTCGTTTTCATCAACCTAACTCTGTGCGTGGCCCATATTGTATTTATTATCTACGAGTATGTACAAGTAACCAAAAATTTCATTACTGCTTATTGTGGCCACTTATATCAATAATCAAAATTATGACTAATTGTACATAAATAATCAATACAGAATTTGTCTCCAAAAAAACATAAATGTTTGTACAGTGCCAGTATTGAGCCTTTTTTAGATTGATCTTAAATTCATCGTTGTTAATAAAAACAAAATGAGGGCGCCACTTAGCTTTACACGCCAACTACTTCATTATCTTAACAAGTTGTGTCAAATAACTATATATCATCTATATAATCATTAAAAGATATATCACTTCGAAGACAATAAGGATAATGTTCTGAATCCACTTTTCCACCACTCTCGGATCTTCGATATCAAACGGACATTATTGCCTTCAGATTGATCGCTGATTTGGGGAATATATCTTCGTAACCGCCATCAGCGGAATGTGTTTCCATATATTTTTGGTTGGGAGTAAAAATATTGCGTAGCTATAGTTAATGCTTATTAGTTAGGTTTCATATCTGAACCTGTCCCTCATTTTCATAACAGATGGGTCAACTGAAACCATACTGTGATATCTTCTTTTTTTTCATATACAACGTCGGGATGCATTTTTTTATACTGCGTCGGGACGCATACGAGCATACAGCCCACCTGATGTAAAGCGGTTACCGTTGCCGATAAACGCTTGCAATACATTAAGTACTACTAGCGCGATGCCATCTCTGCTGTTAACACAGAAACTCCTTAGGAGCTTACTGGCGACCTCTAAGTTAATAGGGTGCGGTTTTTCTGTGAGATGGAGGTATTTCCCCAAACTGCTGCTTTGATACGCCCTACCTCTCTTAACTACAACCAGACAAAGACAAACAGACATGTTCATGCACGTACATGTTTGTCCTGTGTAGGAATTGAACTCACGAGCGTTGGTGTCAAAGTTGCGTTATTAAACGCAGCACCACCGAGCTCATCAAAAAGGCATACAAGTATACGGTCCACGTGATAAAAAGCGGTTACCGTACCGCTTGTCTACGCTTGCAATATATTAAATGTCCTCACTTACACGCCACGCAACCTTCCAAAGAGTTGTTATTTGGCTGCGGATTTCTGTGAGGTCAAGGTACTTCTCCTGATGGGCTGGTTTGATGCGCCCTACCTCTCTTAAAACATACAGACCAAGACAAACAGACATGTTAATGCACACAAATGTTTGCCCTGTTTGGGAATCGAACCCACGAGTGTTGGTGTCAAAGTCGCGTCACTCACGACTGTAACTGTTTAAATATTTGCTTAAAAAAGTTTTAGGATATTGTGGTCAAACATGTCTGTTTATCTTTTAGTATTTAAGAGAGGTAGGGAAAGGGAAGTACCTCCACTTCGTAGAAAACCGCAATCAAATAACAACTCCGTGGAGGGTTTACATGAAAGCACGAAAGTCTACCCAACAGAAAACCTGCGGCGAAGTAACTGAGGTAGTTATGTTCGTGTGAGTAAGGTTACCAGTCAGCTCCTATGGAGCTGCAGTGTTAGCGACAGACCTGGCATCGCGCCAGCGATACTTAATGAATGAATATAAAAAAAAAAACATAAGAATCAATATTTATTTCTGTCTATAACTTCACGCAAATCCCTTACGGCGGGGGCAGAGAGAATCGCGCACCACATGACTCGATACTTACAAACCTCACTCGCTTCTTTTGCATTCATTGTTCTTCTTATGCACGCTCGCCGGTTTCTAAAGCACCTGACATCACCCTCTAATAAAACATGATCAATTTGGTCATGGTAGGTAAGTCTTGGACTTCCTCGGCTCCTACATCCTTCTACTTTCGCGTTGAATATATGTTTTGTAATTCTTTCTTCCTGCATTCTTTACATGTCCTAACCAACAGAGCATACCTCTTCTTATTTTAACATCTACACCCTTTCAGACCAACTCAGTTTCTAGCATCATCACTGCGAACGTCTACACAAGCATTACGCAAATTTTGCGCAAATCTCGCATTTTTACGGTATCCTTGCAAAAATACCAAGAGGAACCTAATTAGTGCAGTTTCTATAAACTATTCTCTTCTAACTTAGCTAATATAATGATATCCTAAGAATGTAATCGTAATTGCTAAAACATCATAAACTATACTGCAAGTCACACCACCGTCTTTGTAATGAATGACACATTGATCACTTTTCTTCTAACTTTACTGTCTGATGTAATTGGAAACTTAGAAATTATGAAAGGGTTTGTGACATTATCTTAACTATCTCATTCATAACAATCTTCTTTTTCTTAGCATTATCCCGTTTCCTAATCCATAAGGATTGGTGGGCTCCGCTACCTAAGCCTAGGGATTTGGCAAAGATACTGATTTTTACATAGAGTGACTGCCTTTAGACTCTACAACCCAGAGGGAAAATCTGAATTTTCTTAGGTATGGTCACACGTCTTTTGAAATATAATTTCTTGGACGTGCGGGTTTCCTCACGATGTTTTCCTTCACCGATGAGCATGTGATAATAATTATCACTTTATTCGTGTTTTGGGATTTATGTACATGTACATATTCGTAATTCGAGACAGCGGATTCATATCCGCCCCGATTTCTCACGAATGGTCTCGTATGGTATATAGTTTATAATAAAATTTAAATAATTATAATAAATAAGTTTAGGTGGGTCTAGAAGCATACAATCTCACTATATGTAGTACTAAGGAAATATTATTAGTACTGTTACGTTCCGCGGACTGGGTTATAGTGAAACACCAATTCCGCCGTAAACGAATTACTTCTCTTGCGAGTAACAAATATATTTAAAGATTACATTTCTATAGCCATGTATTAACCACTGTAGAACTTCTATTAATCATAATAATCACAGATACAGAAGAGTTACTATTAGCAACTAATATTAACAACTTATTTCTTAATACTTATATATTTACGACGAGCTCGGTGGCGCAGTGGCGAAACGCGCTGTTACGCTACTTTGACACCAATGCTCGTGGGTTCGATTCCCACACAATACAAACATTTGTGTGCATGAACATGTCTGTTTGTCTTGGTCTGGGTATTTTCTATGTATAATAAGTATGTATTTACAAAAAAAAAAAAAAAAATGTATTTACGTATGTGTTTATCAGTTGTTTAGTACCTATAACACAAGCTTCGCTTACTTTGGGGCTAGATGTCGCTGTGTAATTTGTGCGATAATATTTATTTATTTATTTATTTATATACTATAATATACTAGATCGAACAAGTCTTATCTTTGAAACATTTATATATATACATATATATAAATACACGAGGTCTATTTACACAAATTTATCTCGCTTATATAATGTATGATTGATACGTTCTGTGTCGGCGCGATAATAAAGGCCGATCGGGGGTGTCAGTGGAGATCCTTTGGATGAAATAATGATTATGAACAAATGAGGGAAAATTTGTACAGATACTTAATTAGAAATGAAACCTTATTAAGGAGGAGGAAAACTTTCCCATGGTTGATCCCAAAATTAATATGAAGTATTTCAACACATTAATTTAGTAATATTTGAGGAGTATGTTTCCATAGTTATAATTTCTGACAAGTTCTAGAATGTAATTTGGGGTTCTCAAAGTCAAATCTAATGTCAATTCAATTCTCATGTCAAAGTTTTACGTAACATCCCCTAAAATCAACTGTAATTTGATCATCATGAGATTGAATTTCATTAACAGTGCAACAACTTTGTTCTACAATTCACCACCAAATTTAAGGTAATCTGGTACTGGTACTCGCTTTCTAGAGTTTAAATACAAATACAATCCATCGAAATTGATTGCAAGAGTAACTCTACTCATCTGTATCAGAAATTCAAGAACGTAAATAAAAGTTACTATGTATCACTTATATCACAAAAAGCTGCCCTTGCTATCTAACATTCTTTTCACCAATTATGTGTTCTATTCAATCAACTACCACCACTTTGTTCTATTTAACAGCCCTGAGCGATCCCTGAATTCATTATTTCTGACATATGCTACCTAAAAATCATATGCTCACGTAGCGCTATAACCATATTTTATTCATGCACTGGTCAGCGTCCCACCCGCAGAGCCAAAGGCGTAGAACCCTTTGATAATGGGAAATGAGGTGTGGTCTGTTTCCATTGTCGGAAACCTAACCAAAATCTATCTGACTTTCAGCTCTGAAACTAGACGCTGCTCTTATACTGCTGTATATCCAACACTGGAGATTTCTGTTTTATTTAGGTGCAAGTGTATTGACTAGCAATATCTACATGCATGAAGAACGAGGGTCGTGGGTTCTATTCCTGCATGGGAGGAATACTTGTGTGTAGGAGAATGTCTGTTTGTATTGGCTAAGGTATTTTCGTATATTTATTAATAAAATTGTCAAGTGACTCATAAATACCAGCTCTGCATAGCTGGGACTGGGAGCATGGTGTTGCGTAATTTTGCCCAGATTATTTTTACTTCGCTAAGTCAATAATCGCTGTTCGTATTTGCTTTATATATTTGTGTATCCATGTGCTTGTCAATGATTATTGATTGACACACGAACTGAGATTTTAAACCTCTCAAAGAAATCGGGGACTGACTTTTGGAATGTTGAACGAAGATAGCATAAACCTTTGTAAAGACTTCAGCTGATTACCTAACTTCACGGAACAAACCCGCACGTAAACTAGCCACTTTAAGTACTGAAAACCTACTACCCATTTATTTGTGATCTATATAACACATTTTTACTTCACTATACACATAATTTTAATTAATACAATAGTTATTATAGTAAGACTGAAGTTATGACACTACCGTTAAGTGCATTCACTATTGATTTTCCATCAGTCCAGTGACCTGAATGTTAAGTGGCACCGACTAAATTGCAGTATGATTTTACACGTTAGCATACCCTTTTCCAAGTCTACATATTGTTATAGATTCTCTAATGTACGGTGTAAAATAGTTACGACGCGTGCAAGACTGTGTAGACAATTTTGTAACGAAAACGTCACATTAAATTGGACTATCAACCAATAGGTCACATTAAATTCGAGTACCGACATTGGTTGGTACTCGAATTTTGTTGTATTTGGTGGTACCTATTGAGGTCGCATTAAATCAGAGAGGATAGTGATAATACCCTGCTGGAATAACTATGAGATCGCATTATGTTGCCTGTAGTATAGTTTATGCGTCTCAACCAATTTACAGAAATCAATGTTGTGTACTTCATCACTTGTAATGTTCAGATCTATATTTTTGCCCAAAATTGCTATCAATTCAGATTTATACCCATTTATATCATCGACTTTATAATGGAAATTATTACTTTTGACTTCAATTAGCTGATTATGTATGCGTATGACTGTAATGACTAAACTTGATTGATGATTATGTTGAAACCGGCAGGAATGGAAATATGACTACCAATAAAATAAATCAATATTACTGACACAAAGTTATATGTGGTATTTTTCGTTTCAGAAAATCGAGGCTCCATTTCTAGCAGCCGTCGAGTCAACGCTAGGAGACAGATATACGCCCAACGTGGAAAATATATACAAAATAACCATAAAATTTATATTAGAGACC
Organism: Pyralis farinalis; assembly: GCA_947507595.1. NCBI lineage: Eukaryota > Metazoa > Arthropoda > Insecta > Lepidoptera > Pyralidae > Pyralis > Pyralis farinalis. The sequence continues at coordinate 2,746,834 of OX382275.1, forward strand.
CTCATCGAAGGCTACGAGAAGGCTGGCAAACAAAACGCTACGTGAGCAAGTCAATAATAAAAACATTACATGGAAAAGGTATATCAAAAGAGAGTAATATTTTTACGAAAGATGACGTTGACTTTTTAAGTAATAAAGATAATAGAAAAAAATTAGACGTGATAAACTTTTTGAATAATTTTCTGTGGAAAAAATTCAAATTTCAACATTATTTAGAGGACAAGGCCAAGCCGACCGGAATATTCATTGGCCAAGTGGTGTTTAAAGTTGTCAATTTAAAAATGAACCGTATACAGTTTTAATTAAAGACTCTACTATTATGAATGTGTATAATGTGAATAATTTCAATGCTGTAACCGTACATTTCTTTCTTGCGTATGAATTAGCAAAATTATAGTGGTATAAGGCCTGAGTTGATAAATATATTATCAATTGGAACATTTTTACTTGACATGTTTATATTTATTAGAACGCTTTTCATTAGAAAAATTATTTGGAAAATAGAAATATATGTAGATAATTAGGTTAATGTGAGTGTGTCTTAATAAGTGATTTCAAACCATATTGTACATCTTTAAAGGCGTATTTATTTCACAAAATGCTTGTTAAATGCTAATTATTAATTTATTTGTTGTTATTATACTGTTGCACTAAATTTATTATGGCTGGTCCAATAATTATAAGGTTTAATTAATTTTATATACAATTATTGGCGTTATTAAATTTTAATTATAACTTGCGTCTTCCGGTATCATTGTTCGTTGTGCTAATTATTTAAAAATTGTTATATGCGTACGTATAATGGTATCATTTTTCAAAATTATCGAATTTAAAATCCATATTTTGAATTTGTTTAGTTAACTTCAATATATGCTCGTAAATCGGTATGATGCAAAACATTCACAAATTCAATTAATTCGGTATTGTGGTTTTTGAAAATTTATGGGAGACAAATATGGTATCTATATCACGACACGAATATGATTAGATGGTGCAATGATGATTGGGAACAAGAGAGGTGATTCATTTTTGTAAAACAGTAGATGATGAGCCACAATCTTATGTTTTTTAATGCCAATTATTATTATTTTAAACGCTAATACTTAATAAGTCTGCGAGAAAATTATCAATGAACGCGCAAATCTTAGCACATTTTATTTGGAATAGTACACACTATCAATGTAAGTATTATATTTTCGAAGACTATTTAAAACATTTGTAATATATTGTGAATGTACAAATATATTTTTAGATCTTATCTCATGGTCACTGAGACCAGTTACATAATTTTACTGTCACCCTTCACGGTACGTTTACATCCATGTAAACACGCTGAAATTACCTGATATTGTAATTGAAATTTAACCTCACCAGTATATGATGTAAAGTATTTTTTCTTCTGTAGACAAATAGTTTTTCATTAATAATTTCAACAAAAATTGTAACTACATCAATATTTATGTACTATAATACCTTTATTAAAAAGGAACATTCATAAGAAAACTCCATCATTAAAGGAGATAACATTAAATTTGTAATCTCTGAAGAGTAAATATTTTGAGAAACGTATTTCAAGTCCACAGTTTCCATTTTCTGTAATATTATCCTTTCATTTCGAATGTTTCTTTTAGCCAACAAGTTAATTAATGGATGTCGATTCCCAGGAGATTACATAAAGTGAAATTGACACCTCTCAATTTTATACTTCGCTGAACAGTTACTTCAGCACGTCGCCGTATTGTATTTTGTATGGAAATAGCTCTCGTTTACTTTCAGCATACATTATAAGTAATAGAGTCACTAGATCTATCACATCTCAAGAGGTACTAGATATTTTTTTAACTATATAGCGACCACAAAATGTATCAACTTCGAAGTGTCATTGAAGTCTATCAAAAATGTTTTCACGTTTGCATTTACACCTACATTACGTATATCAGTAGCATATTTGACAAATATCTTAAAATACTACATAGCGTTTTTACCTGATATACTACTTGGATATAAAAAATGTACGGAAAGTATTTTTTGTTGCAATCATAGTAACTAATTTGTCACAACCAATGATTTTATTATCCATGGGTTAAAATAATCCACATGTTATGCTTTTGAGGTCTGACTGACTTATTTGACAAATAATCTATGTTAAAATTAGAAAGATTATTGTAGGAAGAACACATATAATGTTCCGCATCAAATAGCGAAATATGATGAATTATCGGACACCAAAGAGAGATAAATAAAAAGAAAATATAAACCTGTCCCATAGTACAGGATTACTGATAGAGTTCTTGGATAGTAGTCTGCCTAACAATCGAGATAATAATATGCTGTCTAGACAAAAGTGTCATCTTAGGAATTAAGCTGCTCAATCTAAAATCTTTGAAAGACGAAACCCTAAGAAATTAGAGCGTTAGTTGAGATTGTGTCGAAAGCACAGCGGATTAAAGTTTATTAAATAATTAATTCTAAACCTGACGTTATGACATTGTAAATTTTCTGATATTAAATTTTAGAAGTTTGCTTTTTAAAATGTATATAAGAATATCTTGCAAGGAGATAAATGAAAGCAAATGTAGCTATAGGTACGGAAACATCTGTATCTTTTAGTGCGTTTTACCCTTCACAAAGTATAATGTGCTGCAAAAATTATAGCAGTTAATAATCGTAAAAGTTTGCGCTTCAGACATTAGAATTATCTAAAAACAGATATAGAATATACAGACTACTCGCTTTAACGTTTCGAAAATTTCTATTTTACCTCGTGAGAAGACAGATTTAGCAGTTCATTGAGCACGAACCTGGTGCGCGTGAAAATTGATTTAATCTCGCACATTGTAGTAAATTGAATACCACTTCTCAATATGTTGGAAATTCGTCAAGAAAGGCGATATAAATGAATACCCTCATATTATACATAATACTTGGATGTTGGATACTAATGAAGACGTTAGATAGTTTCATGGCCTTTTGCAACAAACCCTTAATCAGGATCCGCTTCCAATGCAATGAAGACTAAAACATAGAATGGAATAATAATTTCGAAATAGATAATCGCCAAATGATTCTCCATTTCTTACCGAAAATCTTTGGATTACTTTGTTCTTCACTAATCTCTATTTTGTCTAAAAAATCATTAAAAAACTGCCAAATACTGTTAATGATTGGATACCTATGAACTTAGAATCGAATATATATATAGAGGTACATAGCAGAAGATAGTTAATTGATAAAGGAATTGAAATAGAACAAACCAATAAATAAATAAATAAATATCGTCGGACAAATTACACAGCGCCATCCAGCCCCAAAGTAAACGAAGTAACGTTAAAATATAAAAAAGTTAAATAATACCATTCGTGGATATCGTTTTATAATTATATGATGCTACAGACGAATTCCTTAATCGCATTGAAATGTAAACCATAATCGTTTGGAATGAAAGGATAAATTTAGTTATTTATACCCAAAACTTTTATATGTTAAGTATGTATTTAATAGTTAAGATGAATTCATGAGCGATGACGGACACGACCGAATGAATAGCTGCTGCATGTAGCCTGGAGCTATAGGAATTATATTTCACGACCTGTAAGGTTTGACTGTTAATAAAATAAGAAAAACTCCTAATGAAATGAACAACATTCTCTATTGAACATGTTACTCGTGATGCTGTGTGATTATCTGGAGCAATTGTCTCATCACCATCAGGCATCGTCAACATTAGTTATTTAGAACTAAACACAAAGTTATCTACGAGTGGTGCATCGTTGGGATTAATATACGAGGCTCTAGTCTTAAAATAGATTACCTACTTCTTATTTAATATGGCCATGTAATAAGAAGCAACCGGACCATGAATGCACCTCCTCCATGTGAAAGACCGCAGCTAAATTAATAACATTTTCCCAATGACCTGCTGAGTTGATTGAAATCACCAGAAGCTTCTTAAGAGTTGCCATGTCGGCAGAATACGCACGATATGGCTTATGTTAAATTGCTTTTACGGGTACATATGCTTGTTTGCCAACTGACCGAGTATAAAACAATATTAGAAAAGTGCTGTCTTTCGATAATAATCTCTTAAACGCCACATCTCTATTCACGATCATGATTTTCCCAAAATTACTCTAACCCCCGTTTCCTTTTATATCTTTGGGGAGTTTTTACTATTCGGGGATTAATGAAGCATTTCATCTAGTATTAACGAAAGGCGAACTAAAGAATTGACTGGTGTATTACTATTGAACTTTGTAAGTAAAAAAGTGTAATTTTAATTAATGTAACATCAGATTTGGTCATTCCGTACGTATCTCCGAAAGGTAAAACACATGTATGATTTTAACCCCAAATGATATGATACCTTATCTTTACTCAAAACCCGTGTATATTCAAGGTGTTTCATATGGTTTAATATGTAAAGGACTGTATAAATATCAACCCTCAAAATGGTAGAAATGTATATTATTCATACACTTTCCGAAAAAGGATACTTAGGAGTGAATTTGCATAATAAAAATAATTGTATTAAATAATGTGTTAAGAGATGGATGTATTGTATGTAACAAACTATCTTTTAAGATCTGTGTAATAAAGTGTTACTTTGGTTTTAAAGTGAATTATTTAAAATAATTATTCAAAGTCGATATTTCCCAGATTATTTTCTAAATATTTGTCTGAAAAACTCAACTTCCTCGTCTAGTTGCTAATTTTACTAATTCTACTAACTGATGCTAAGTCAGTTCGTGACGCCCTTTGCCTAGTTTGTTTTTTGACAAGCTCGGTGGCGCAGCGGTTAATAACGCGTCTTTGACACCGACGCTCTTGGGTTCTATTTCCACAAAGGACAAACATAGATAGGAGATACGGCGCATCAAAGCAGCCCATCAGCCCGTCTACCTCCACCTCACGGAAAACCGCGGCCAAATAACAACTCTCTGGAAGGTTGCGTTGGTGTTACAGTAACGTAACAGCGTTTCTGCACTGCGCCGCCTAGCTTGTCTAACTATTATCTTTGGAGTCAAAACCAACCTCTAATACACGTGGTGTACTCCGCTAGAGATTGAGATCACCAGTAAGCTCCTGGAGGGATAATGTATTACAAGCGTTTATAGGCTTCCGTAACCGCTTTACATCAGGCGGGATGTATGCTTGTATGCAGTGGCGTAGCGTAGTGGGGGCGGCAGGGGCAACCCGCCCGGGCGGCACTTTTTAGGGGGCGGCAAAATTTCTCAATAAAATAATAAAAATATTTGAACCCTTTCATATTTTTATCGCAACTACAAATTCGGACCAATTGAAAAGAGCACGGAATTTTTCATTACTTATTCTGTGACGAATTCGGGGAATCCCCGTTCTTTAAATATTTTGTGGCAACTGCTGACAACAGCGTCTATACTGACTTGCGGGGATTCCCCGTAGGTATTTTATTTTAAAAACTAAAGGTACGGGTAAGTCCCTTCAAGGAAGTAGGTACTTGTTGCTTGGACAATTCAAAGAAAGTTTTATTGATGGATCGTCTGTTGTCCATTTCACATTGTCTCGAATGTCTTGTCTCGTAATTTATGTTACGCTTTAAAACTGTAATTTCTGTGCTAATAAGTACGTGTAGTGGTTGTGAAATTAATGAGCTTTGTGAAAAAAATAATTTTTCCGCTACGTGTACATTCAACAGTGTGAACTGTAACTTTTTAATTTAAAATCTAACCCGAATAATGCAAAATAATGATGACTGTTCTTGCCGAAAAGTTCTCTAGAATTAATGTAGGTATGTAATGTATAGTATACATTAAATTGAAATACCTAAATAAGAGGGCGGCAAAATTGTCTTCCGCCCCGGGCGGCCGACACCCACGCTACGCCGCTGCTTGTATGCCTCATGTCGATATATAAAAAAAAGTTACCGAGTAAGGATATACATATATATATATATACCTATGTATTGCGAGCGTTCATAACCTACGGCGTACGTTCTGTAAGGCGTCCGTCTTTGCATCAGGCGGGCAGTTGACTTGTATACCCCTCGACGTTGTATAGAAAAACTAAGTCCTTCATAATAATGAACTTGTCCGTCACGTATTGCAGCACAGATTAGTCACTATAAGAGATCTCCTCATCAAATCTATAAATTCTATACGCATAATGCACCGCGATTAAATCTTCAAACTCCCAGTGAACTCTACGCGTATACAGATAAAGTTAAAATTTGCATGATCAATTTGTGAAACAATTACGTATTGTGACCATAATTTCTGAAAAGGACACATCATTATCATACAATTGCACGTCGCGTCATTAATATGACGCAGTGTGCTAGTGATGGGACATTATTCTCTTGATTAAAATATATTTCTTATTTTTTAATTAAAAGATAAATGTCCCATCATTTTGTTCCTTAGGTCTTTGGAAAAAAGGCATATGGTTCGTCCAAAAGGCATTCGGTAAAGAGAAGCAGTTACCGTAACGAATGGACGCTTGCGACCCAAAGACTATCACTCGCGCGTTACTGCTAACGTAACAATTATACGACGGCAACTTTACTCACTCGTTTTACTAACACGCAAGCTTTCCGAGATTGATATTTGGCTGCGGTCTTCTGTAAAGCGTAAGTATTTCTCTCTATCATTTTCAAGTCTCTTGCGGAGTAAGTAGAGAGAACCGAGCACGTCATAACCGGTACATACTTTAATAATCATAACTCTTTTCATGCCCGCTCGTTTATTGCTAAGATATCTGTCCTTATTTTGATTTTCCTCGGCTCCTTCATCCTTTTAATCAATATCTGTTTTGCCTTGTTTTGTTTCATCATTCTTTCTTGTAGCGTTGTTTGTAAATGTAAAAAAAACCTACCGGAGAATGTCTCATCACATCTTAACAGTCTTGGTCCAAAAGAGAGTATATTCAAACTAACTGTCTTTCTTACATCATCATTTCGCATAAGATCTACAAGCGTAACGTCACAGATCTTGCGCAATGCTCGCATTTTGACTGTTTATTCTACTTTCATGTTCACTGAACCATACCTAGCAGTGTTTAGTAATTCTCCTGACTCGTGTTGCTTTTAATCTTCTTATAAAATATGACTGTGCTACGCTTTCCTTTCGCCAAAATTTCCTTTGCTAACAGACAAGATGCTTTTGCTAAATGAGGTGGATATCTCAAATACTGTGCTGAAAGCTTCTATATACTCACTATATTTATATCCAATAATGTTTGTTCATACAGTCTTGTTCTTACTAGCGTAATCCCGTATCCTAATTGTTCATGCAAACAAATATTCGTCATGTTTGGGACTCGAACCCACATTGGTGTTAAAATAGCATTGCCAACCAGATCAAGTTTTGAATAATAAAATATCTACACAATAATAAAATATTTCGTCTTTGACAAATTAATATATAAATAACAATGAAGCTACATTATAATTTAGTTATGGAAACAAATTAAAAATGTCTTATGTGAAATGTCAAAAACACATTTAAAATAAAATCGTAAGAGCGAAACAGTGAGTAAATCGCATTACCCGCGAAGCACCGGCGAGACTCCGCTAAAAGCTTTTTCTTTTTCCTCGGAATGAATCCAATAACGGATGTATTATAATTTTCCTGGCCGTGACACGACTCAGACGTACGTTACCTTTCAGCTAAAATAATTTTACGCATTTCAAAAGCGCCTAATCATTAGATTCTATTCAGATACCCTTTTTTGAATTTTCATAGGTAATTCATAAACGTTTACACACGTGAGTGAATCGCGGACTGTCAAGTGATTACTGGACGAATTAAAATTCGTTTTGAATGATTTAATCGAAAGGAAAGCTTCTTCTTTCTACAGTTGTCGCGTTTTCTAATCCGTTAGAATTGGCGGGGACCGCTACCTAAGCCTAAGGATTTGGCGATGATACCTATTTTTACATGGAGCGACTACAATCAGGCCTCCGTAATCCACAGGCAAAACCAGAGCTTTCTTAGGCCAGGTCACACATCTTTCGGAATATAATTTCTGGGACGCTACCACTAAATTCGTATTTTCATATATGTAATTATCACTTGCTCGGCGGTGATGAAAAACATCGTGAGGAGACCCACGAAAGGCACGTCCTGGAAATTGTATGTCGATCGTTTTCCCTCTGGGCTCTGGAGATTTGACTGCAGCCGCTTTTTGTAAAAATGCAGTATCTTCGCCAAATCCTTAAACTTAGGTAGTAGACCACGCCCATTCTAATGGATTAGGAAACGAGATAGCACTAAGAAGAAGAGAAAGACTTCCTACTCATACTGTAAATGGAACGATGGTAAGGTTTTATTGTTTGTTACTCTTATGGTAAAACGGCTGAAGGAATTTGGATGAAATTCAATACAGATATAGGGTACGATCTGGATTGACAAGTAAGCTAATATTTAACCCGAAAAATATTTATGGCTCCTGTGTTAACTTAAACAACCGACCTTTAAAAGGTAGTGTGCATCAAAGCAGCCCGACTAGGGAAGTGCCTCCTCCTAGAGTGAGGTTACCAGTAAACTCTTGAGTAGTTCCCGTGTTAGCAGCGGAGTTGAACAAGCGTTGATAGTCTAGAGTATTGACCGAACATTGCATATATCGTATACTTGTTTGCTTCCCTCAAGCGACGCTTTTTGTATTGCAACCGTTCATAAACTACGCTGACCACAGCAGGGTCGTGTGCTTCTCTCCCGACGTTGTATATTAAAAGAAGTAATAACGTCGACACGGTTTTAATGGCAGTATGTTCGTCTCGCAGATTCCAATACTGATAAAAGCAGGAGGTAAAGTTCTTGAATGACAGTTTCATGTCAGGCAACAAAGGATGGCCCACATCACAGCGACCCTCAATGTGTACCAACTGCCTGTACTATGTCTTTTGTATGCATGGACATGTCTGTTTGTCTTGGTCGGGGTGTTTTAAGAGTACTAAAGCACATCAAAACATCCCGTCTGAGGAAGTACCTCACAGGAAATCGCGGTCAAATAACATCTCCCTGAAGAGTTGTTGTGTTCGTGCAAGTGAGTGAGATGTCCGGTATGGTCCTAAGTAGTTGCGTTGTTAGCAGCAAAGGTGGTATCGCGCGAGTGATACTTAAAGTGTTGCAAGTATTCATAGGCTACGGTAACTCCCGACGTTGTATAAAAAAAACTAGACTGCTGTAACTACTTTCACTCATGAAACTATCTGACTATCTATCTATCTCTCTAAAAATCATGAAGATGTAGGTAGATATTCGAAGCCAAATCCATTGCTGGGCAGGAAGAGAGAACTGAGGCCCCAAAACTCGCGTTACCACTCTCGCTACTAACGTAGCAATTCCTTATACATATGTCTAATACAATATTTCTAGTCGGTAAACATTTCACACAATAATATTAAATTGTATTGTCACGTGACGTACAGGCAGACGGGCGGATATTAAAGCGACAGCCATTTCTTTATACATTAACTACGGAACCATATAAACTAATGAAATAAATACAATCCGCATCCGTTTTCTAAATTCGGGTTTATTGAAAAATCACGAATTTATTCTATCACGTCAACTGACAATACCTTAACCACGTGTATGTTGAACAGCATGTTAATTATGTTAAAAAAATATAAAAAAATAACACATAACCGCTAAAATTCCCATCACTAAACTTCGTACTTTCCCGACGTTTACCGCGTCAGTTATGAAAAGATCTCTGGTCAATAAACTACTCGAAATATTATTATTTAATAGCGGAAAATAACTAATTACAATTAACAAGATTTATATTTTAAATTTTAATGTCTTTACATATCAATTTCATTTCAAATTTAGTTAATGGGCAAAACGATTAAGCCAAATACTTCATCGGAAATATTTGTATCATTCCACAAGATTCCCTTTAGTTCCGTCGCAGACTGCTTTATGAAAAACAACGAGAGATGGCTCTCGTTCCCTAAAACAAATATCTAATAATAGAATGGACAATTTATTGGATCATACGGTAGTGCTCGATATTGCATACCAGAGATTACACTGACGGGCCGAAAGATTGCAAAATTAAAAAACGCATGCCAAGAATAATACAGAAGAAGATTAAAGTGAATATTTTGTGAGTGTGGTTTTCAAAATGGGTTGTGAATTGACTAAATTAGCGGCATCAGAGTTCAATCACGACCATATCAACCGTCCACCGCCGCCTGCTGATCCTCGGTCGCCGTTGACCACAAAGCAGCAGTACTGCATGCTGGCGTCATGGAAGGGAATCTTTAGACAGATGGAGAAAACCGGAATCATATTATTTGTAAAGTAAGTACGAATTTAATATTTTTTGTATCACAAATAATTCTTATAGCTATATATTATAGATGTAGAACAGTGATCAGTGATAGCCCAGTGGCTAAAAAACTGGCCTTGTAACCAACGGGCTTGGTGACTTGGGTCGGATCCTGGCACAAGTAACGCTAAAATTCGTCGTTTCGGATTTGTGTACATTTTTTGTAATTATCACCAGCTCGGCGGTGAAGGAAAACATCGTGAGGGAACCCGCACGTCTGAGAAATTATATTTCGAAAGACATGTGGCACCTAACCCAAGAAAGAACTGGTTACTCCTCTGGGTTGCAGAGGTATGACGGCAGTCAGTTTCTCTATAAAAAATCAGTATCTTCGCAAATCCTCAGGATTAGGCAGCGGACCCCGCCAATCCTAATGGATTAGGAAACGGGATAACGGTAAGAAGAAGAAATGATTCTTATAGCTAAGTTTGATCAAAGGATCAAATTGCGTGTGTGTGTGTTTTTTGAAGCTCCTTGCTCCAGCTGCAGCGATGGCATCGCACGAGTGATACTTAATATGTTGCAAGCGTTCACAGGCTACGGTAACTGCATTACATCAGGTGGGCCGTATGCTTGTATGCCTTCCAACGTTGTATATATAAAAAGAAGATCTCTTTGCTGATGTCCATGATACTACGGTGGGATTCTACGAAATGACCGTGGTACATATGGTTGGCAACGTGTGAGTGATGCTTCTGATTACAAACGTCAACGATAACTCCTTACCATCTGGCCGCATATATGTATCGATGCCACCTTAACAAGACGATGAAAAGCCTACGAGTGTGGTTCGCACACGAAGGGTTCCGTACAATTGTTTAAAAAAACGTCGAAAAGTTTATTTAATAAATAATTTTTAATTTTATTTATTAATGTCTAATATGGTTCCTAAGATACGTCATGTGACAGACGGACAGATAGACAGACGGAAGACAGCGGAGTCTTAGCATTAGAGGTCCGTTAGTGCTTTTGGGTAAGATTGCGACAAGGCTTCGCGCCGGGTCTCTTGCTGGGTAGGCAGAGAGAATTGAACACCACATACAGTTCTGCAAGATTGTTTTGGCCTTCGGATGACGTCGACAGGCTTCGGCTTCCCGTATATCCTTCTCTTGCACACTTAGGTAATCTTCACGAGATGAACGCATTAGTTCCAATTTCGGCCACGCGCCAAGACAGCGTTGTTGCTCCGTACAGAGCATTATGTCCTATGATATACTGTTGTGGGGAAGAGCGGCTGATATTGAAACTATTTTTATATTATAAATTTGCTATCCGTCCCGGCTTCGCACGGGTGATATGATCGCTACCAAACTTCACAGGATCACCTGCTGGGCTAACCTGAAGATTCACTGAAAATTTGATCAAAATCTGACCAGCCGTTTTTGAGTCCATAGAGGACATACAGACATACATTCATTTTTATATATATAGAAGAGAGCCATCCGCTCTATTTATAACATGGGCACCAGGGACTCATTTAGAGAACTATAATATCCTCACGGTTTGCCTCTCAATACATTTACGAGAACATAACGTATGCTCGTAAAAATATAGTCGTTTTTAAAATGTAGTAAAAGTCTCAGAAGCAGGATTACATGAAAAATTAATAAGATACAATATTGAGAATGTAAGACGTTTCTAAGTGCCCGTGAGGGTCTAACTGCAAATAAATATTTTTTGTCTTATCTTATCTTATCATAACTCAAGCTTTACACACGTCACTCGCTTCTTTAACATTCATAGTCTTCTCGTACATGCTCCCCGGTTTCTAACACCGACTTCTGTTAATATCCGATCTATATGACGAGCTCGGTCGTAGTGGTGAATGACGCGACTCTGACACTAACGCTCGTGGGTTCGATTCCCACACAAGACAACTATTTTTGCACGCACATGAACATGTCTGTTTATCTTAGTCTGGGTCTTTTTAAGAGAGGTAGGACGCATCAGAGCAGCGCGTTTGGTGAAGGTCCTCCACCTCACAGAAAACCGGAGCCGAATAACAACTCCTTAGAAGGTTGTTGTGTTTCTGCGTGTGAGTGAGGTCACCAGTAAGCTTCTAAGCAGTTCCTGTGTTAGCAGCAGAGGTGGCATCGCGCGAGTGATGCTTAATGTATTACAAGCATTCATAGGCTACGGTAACCACTTTACATCAGATGGGACGTATGCTTGTATGCCTCCCCGCAGGACTTGACACCAGGTGCAAAGTCCTGCTGGAAAGTCCACGGTACATTTTTTAAAAAGTGTACCTATTGCTGAGAGGTTTCACAACACGATCCAAGACAGTCTCTTGATATACTTTGGCTGAAGTCTTTACTTTACAAGGCACGAGCTACCCAAATCTGGCTCGAAAGCAACGTTCCTGATTTTATAAGAGTTGAAGACTGGCCCTCGTCTAGCCCAGATCTGAACTCCTTAGACTACAAATTATGGTCAGTTTTAGAGGGCATGGCCTGGTCGAAACGACACGCCACCATTGTATCTCAAGAAATCTCTGGAGCGAGGGAAGGCTAAATTTGTCAGATTCGTGGCAGACATATTAAAGGCATGTATCAAAAGCTAAGGTAGACAATTCGAATATATATATTTTTTTATTTTTTGCTGAGACTTCCATAAATATGTACATATAAGTTTTATTAAAATTATATTACTACATAAAAATATAAATACGTATTCATTATGTGAGAGAAAATAATACACAATTTATTATTATTATATCATTTGTAAAGGAACTTATGGCCGGATTAGATATATATAGACATTAAAATCTACATAAAAGAAGCATAATGGGGTAGTTAATTTATAGTGAGGGGTACTAAATTGTTACAAGTTAACCTAGTATTTTGGCGACTTACATTTTAGGGTTCTTCTTTATTATTGTAATACATACATATCATCACGCCTGTCTCTCATTGGGGTAGACAGGAACCTACACCGATTCAAACATTCCACTTCCACGCCCATCAACCTCTTAAAGCATGCTGTTCGGTTTTGGGTGTTTTTGATTTGGCCCTTTTTCAACACATCTCCAATTTGATCTATATGTGTACGTCTAGGGCAGCCTCTACCCATATCTCCGTTAACCGTTTGCCTGATACACTTATTTGGCAACTCTTTTTCGTTCATTCTCGCTCTCAGCATACCTTTTTAAATTTTTGTCACTACATCATCTTTCATTTCACATAGTTCTCGTATCGTGTTATTTCTTACTCTATCAATCATTCTTACTCCACACATACTCCTCAGCGCTCTCATTTCTACGACGTTCACCCTACTTTCATGCTTCTTCTGCCATACCCATGTTTCACTGCAGTACATCAATGTTGGCACACCCTAAATGCAAGGCGAGCTTTGCTCTATATGTTACCGCTTGTTACCACGGAGTACAACGCCCATTGATACGGTTTCCTGTTTTCACTCTTCTCTCAATATCGCCCTCACATGTTCCATCTCTCTTTAACATAGAACCTACTCGTAGATAAACAAATTCATTCACGTGTTCCACTTTTTCATCTTCGATCGTTATCTGACAATCTGTAACACTTTCATTCCTTTCACACACCATCGCTTTCGTCTTCATTACATTTATTTTTATACCTTACTAGCTATTCCCGCGACTTCGTCCGCGCGGAATAGTTATTTTTTTATTATTTATTTATATCAATAATGTAAACTAAAAGTAGCCTAAGTTACTCCTTATTACATCAGCTATCTGCCAGTGAAAGTCCCGTCAAAATCGGCACAGCCGTTTCAGAGATTAGCCTAAACAAACTGACAGACAGACAGACAAAAATTGAAAAAATATTCATTTTGGTATATGTACCGTGTATACATGCATATGCATTTAGTAAAAAGCGGTTATTTTAATATTACAAACAAACACTTAAATTTTATTTATCTGTATAGAAGATGTAAAGATTATTGTGTTTAAAACAAATACATAAAAATTCAAGTTTATAATTTAACTAGCTGCAGTCCAGGACTTCCACGCATATCCCGGTATCCCAAGGGAACCGGATGAATAGCCAATACCCTTCCTCAATAACTGAGCTATCAAATGCAAAAATATTTTTCAAATCTGCCTGGCAATTCTAGAAATTAGCGAGTTCAAACAAACTATTCGGATTTATATACTAGTATAGATTTATCAAAACGTAATGGACGGTTATACACGTGCTACTGCAGTGGTTCTTCTTCCTGGCGTTATTCCTAACCCATTAGGATTGCCGAAGTTTGCCGAGTCCAAGGATTTGGCGAAGATACTCATTTTAACATGGGCCGACTGCCGTCAGACCTCCTCAACGATTGCCAGAAATTTCTCCAATTAGGTAATGACACGTCTTTGGACATATAGTTTCTTAGACGTGCGGGTTTCCCCATGACCCTGTTCACTGCCGAGCGAGTAATAATTACTAATATGTACTTAAATCCGAATACAAATTAAGCGGTGCATGCCAAGATTTGAACTGGGGACCAATACGGACCAGTGATACTGGTCTTTATGTTTTTACAAAAACTGTCATGTAATCAGGCTTATAATGTGTTTGGGTTGTCGTAGGAGTTAGGCATGTAGAAGGATCCTACAGCATAAGTAAAGAAAAATAACTTCTATTTTTAGAATTACGAGTACGTAACCTGACGGTAAGGATTACCCCTTATGGCGCATCTGCCACATATACCATGCGATACCTTTATCTGCAAAGAAATAACTTCAGTTGATAAAGGATTCAAATTGGGGAAGTACCTCCACGTCACAGAAGACAAGTAACAACTCTCTGGAGTCTTTGTGTTGTCAGTGAGTGAGTTCACAAGTAATCTCGTAGGAATTTATGGTGTTATTAGTGGGGTATTACTTTGTGTAAACGTTCACTGGCTGCGGTGACAGCTTCACATCATGTGAGACTATGCTTGTTTGCTTCTTGAATTGTATAAAAAGGGTTGTTATAGTTTTACAGAAATCTTCAAAAAAATCCTTCATGTACTAACCTAGTTAGGTTCTAGGATTTTTTTAATATTTTTAAATGAAAAGCTCCACTTTTCTTGCACAGTCAAGGGCCAATATAAAGAACTATAGAATCATACATGGATAACACAAGGAACCACGTAGTCTACGATGCTCGCTCTTGCCAGATTTTTAACTCGAAGTGCATTAACATCTCTCGTTTAATCGCAACAATGTCTTGTTTATTTGATTATGAAAAATGTTGAACTTATAAAACTGGAGTTTACGATGCTTGCCTATCACAGAGATAGGAAACAGACCGTTACGGTTTTACAACTGGGAAATTTATATATTATGGGTCGAAAAATACAGGCTCTGTGACAGACGGACGGATAGAGTAGAGCCTTAGTCATAGGCTCCCGTTGGCGCTCTTTGACTAGTAACTCCTACATATCACATTATGTACACGGTAAACCGATCTTAACTGACTGCTGCCATGTCGGTTCTAATTTTATACTATATTGCCAAAAAAATTCTATATACAATTAATATAATACAACTAATTAAAAATATAGTAGATAATGAACGAGCCTATTAAGCGACTGGTTCGAATCCTGATGTGGGCATGTACCGCTATTTTCGTGTCTTCTTCTTCCTAGCGTTAGGATCTGCGGGGTCCGCTACCTAAACCTAAAGATTTGGCGAAGGTACTGATTTTGACATGAAGCGCCTGCCGTCAGATCTCCACAACCCAGAGGAAGAATCAGACCTTCCTTATGTTAGGTCACACGTCTATCGGAATATAATTTCTTGGACGTGCGGGTTCCCTCACGATGTTTTCCATCACCGCCGGGCACGTGGCAATTACAATCATAAATCCGAAAACACGAATATAGCGGTACATGCCAGGATTCGAACCACTTGCTCAATAGGCGGGTTCCTTATCCACTGGGCTATTAAATAAATAATAAATAAATATTGTCGGACAAATTACACAGCGCCATCTAGCCAAGCAAAAGTAAGCGAAGCTTGTGTTATGGGTACTAGACAACTGATAAACATACGTAAATACATTTTTTTTGTAAATACATACTTATTATACATAGAAAATACCCAGACCAAGACAAACAGACATGTTCATGCACACAAATGTTTGTACTGTGTGGGAATGGAACCCACGAGCGTCGGTGTCATAGTAGTGTAACAGCGCGTTTCACCACTGCGCCACCGAGCTCGTCAATATTACTGCTCAACTATCACTATTTTCGTCCATTCGGGCTTCTGTACATATTTGTACACTTGCTCGACGGCGAAAGAAAAGATCGTGAGAATACCTGCACGTCCATAAAGTTATATGTCTCGATAATAGAAAGGTGTGATTACCCCAGGGGTGTGGAGATCTGACAGATCTGGCAGCGGTTAATGACGTGACTTTGACACCAACGCTCGCGGCCCGATTCCCACGCAAGACAAACATTTGTGTGCATGAACATGTCAAGGTTGTCTTGGTCAGGCTCTTTATTTTCGCATCGGTTCTGAAACAGCACGCTGTCACTAGTTTAGTCACGCTTCCTCTTCATCTCGTCGCACTCAATTGCCAAATAAGTGTTCATCTAGGACAGCTTTTTCCCGGCGTTTCTTTTGTTTTCTGAACCCGCTTCTTTATAAAAAGCTGCATGAACAACTAGATTTATTGTCATTTACAAAATACGTGTGCAAGAAAAAAGTCATCAACCACCTTCAATGCTTAAATTATGACAATACCGAATACCTCATTCATCTCGTAACCTAATACAGTCACAGTTAATAATAAACATTCATTTAGATAACTCATCCACAATCATACAACCACTCAAACTTGACAACACATGTGTCTACCGAGTCTCCCCTTACCTTCATCACGCTCACTTTACCCCACACTCAACACTACCCACTGTAATATACATCCCATTCACACTACACTTATAACACATACCACACACACTCATTCAAACATACACAACACATACTTATCAACAATCTATATTCGTTACTGACCAAAACTTTAAAATAAATCTACACCTTAATTAGCTTGTAATAATTATTCTTTGTACACTTACATATTTTTAAAATCGAAACATGATAATAGGCAATCACTACATTGTAATGTCAAGATGTCGCGGGAGGAGGACGGGCGTGCTGAGCGATCGGCGTCGGCCATCTTTGTCACCAGTATTTCTCGATCTTATTTTGTGCATGTGAACTTTAACTATATTACGTAATAATTGTCTGGATTAAGAGAGAAAATAAATAAACATTTATTATTATTTATCTACCTATATATTATTATTTATATATCATATGTCACGGGTTATAATCCCGGGCAATTGATAAGCGTGCCCGGAGATTCATATCTCCGGCCAACGCGTACAGGCCTCTTTGAGAGGATTGATGTAATAATGTATACCTGCCGAGATCTGCTCCAGAGGATATCAATGGGATGATATACCCATGAACAGGTCACGGCAGTATATTGGGACTATTGCGAATATGTTGGAAAATATTGGGCTATTGAAATGAGATCTGTAGTTATTATTAGAAGTGGGCTATTGCAGAAGAGGGACGGACGCCTGCCATGACTATCATAATCTGACGATACTTTCGGCAGGCTTCCGATTATTATTAAATATAGAGGTTTCTTTATAAAGTATTTTTAATAAAAATGTTGTTTCGTGTTACACAGTCCTTGACATCGTTAAAAGTATTGGAGTTTTTGGTATCGAAACAGCCAGGGACGTGTTTTTTTTATACAACGTCAGAAGGCATAAAAACATATGGCCCATCTGATGTAAAGCGGTTAGCGTTGCCTATGAACACTTGTAATACATTAAGTATCACTCGCGCGATGCCTTCTCTGCCGCTAATACCTCCTTAGGAGCTTACTCCTCACTTCTTCTAAATCCTCACTTCTGTGAGGCGGAGGTACTTCCTCAAACGGGCTGCTTTGAGCGCCCTACCTCTCTTAAAAACATCCAGCCCAACACAAACAGACATGTTCATGCACACAATTGTTTGTCCTGTGTGGGAATCGAACCCACAGGCGTTGGTGTCAAAGTCGCGTTATTCACGACTGCGCCACCGAGCTCGTCTAAATCTCGTCGTCGTTCAGTTTCGATGTCCATAACCCAAGACCCGATGTGCTCAACAGTCCGAAGATATAAAGAAAGAGTTTTTCTGTACAAATCTTGAGCTGGTCTTCTTTCCATTCAACAGGATTCTGTGATCAGTTATACTTCTGAAATTTCAAAAACCAGTTCAAACATGGTTATTTTGATCATTTATTACATTATACATTTGCAAAGCATGATCAGATCAAGTTATCAGTACTGAAAGAAGAATTTGCGAATACGGGCCATCTACAGAAGAAACATCGTAGCAATAAGCTAAGACCACTGTCAACACTGCTGCGTACACGGCAACTCCTTGGGAGCTTACTGGTGACCTCACTCACACGCAGGAACACAACAACCCTCTAGGGAGTTGTTATTTGGCTGCGGTTTTCTGTGAGGTGGAGGTACTTCCCCAGACGGACTGCTTTGATGCGCCCTACCTCTCTTAAAATGATTACGCGGTATGACACGTAAATTAATTACAATGTAGCATTTTGCATGCATCTCAAATTAATTAATTAAGTCGAACCATTGGCTGCGTATAATCCATTATGTAGCTTTGTAGTCACAAACATTTTAAACTCTGCGATACAATATTTGGAACTAAAATAAATAAATAAAATGCATGTTATGAATTTACGCATTTGTATGTATGGATGTTTGTGAGTCTTTATGCACCACAGCTACGAGTACTAAACGCCTTAACTGGTTCAGATGTATGATGACGTATTCTTAAAATCGTTACGTAATCCCGGGTAGCTTAGAGTATGTGTATATATATATATATATATATATATATAGGGCGTCATGTCCCAGAAGCGTGCACGTTCGTGACCCCTGCCAATCAATCAGATTGCAATTCTGGATCAAGAGTACACCGATGTGCGGATTAGGGCGTCTCCCGTAGGCGAAGCGCACCAATTCATCCCCGTCTGTGCGAATGTAGCTGCATGCGGCGGTGGGTGGCGACGCCCACCACGCAGCGCCAATTCCTGCAGGACGAGGAGAGCCGAGTGCTGCATAGGAACGTGGCATGTGAGAGATTGATTGAATGATAAGATGAACGAACTGATAGACGTAATAAATGAGAGACGTTTAGATGATTTTTGTGTGACAGAGACTAAGCGGAAGGGGAGCGACACCAATGATCTGCCCGGTGGGATGATGGCCCTATGCTCTGGAGTAGACCGGGACGATCATGCCAGTGCCGGTGTAGGTGTCGTACTCTCCTCTCGCTTAGTCTCTGGTGTAAGAGATTATTGTTTGGTAGGGCCTAGACTTCTCCGGGTTCGTATAAAACTGGGCATCACGCGAGTATTACTAGTTGCAGCATACGCTCCCGTAAGCCCAGCGTGTACTCAAGAACTAGATAGGTTCTGAGAGTCTATCAGAGACTTTCTGGCGACGATTTAGCTGAAGAAAAAGAAAGAGTGATTATGCTCGAGATTTGAATGGATGGGTTGGGATTGGGACCTAGCGAGTCAGCCATGGAGCTGTTCTTGGTCTGTATGGAGATATGAGTGTGAATGAAGCAGGTAAGTCAAGATATAGATTTATGTATGGAACGAAACTTCCTCGTGTTGATAACTTTATTTCATCGCAAGGATATTCACAGGCGGACGGAATGGACGGATGGATGGACGGACATGGAGACGGAATGATCCAAAAAATATGGGTGATTTGGTTTTAATAGATTGTCTCCGAAATACCATAATGCCTTTAGAGGCTTTAGAGGTCCCACTCTTGAAACGGACCATTACCTGGTGGTAAGCCCGTTTGTGGGACCTTTTAGGAAGTGCAGGCATTGGCGGGTGTGTATCCCTTTCGGAGATCATGAAAGGATAAAGAGCGAAAAATTGCAAGACGAAAGTATGTGCATCTGGTAAGCGAAACACTTGAAAATGCAAGCCTTTCCGACTCAGATGTGCAAAAGAAGTATGTGGATGCACAAGGGGCATAAAACATTGAAAGGAGATGCCTGTGGAGGTTGAATCCTCCATACCATGAAAGAGGAAAGCGTGGCTGGATTATGTATCATCTTTGCCCTTTAATGAAAATATGAGAAAGAAGAAGAGAGAAATGTACCATTTATGCAAGAATGAAACCAAGGCTTTAGTGAAAGAGAAGCGTGAAAGACAAATTTTGCATGAGGAAGAGAGGCTGACGAAAAAATTCGAGGCAAATACCAAATTCTTTTGAAGAGCGAGAGCGAGAGCTGGGTATGGCAGAGAGAGCATGAAAGTAGGATAAACGCGAGCGTTGCGCAAAATTAGCGACGCTTGTAGACCGTATTCGCAATGATGATGTTAGAAACAGAGTTGGTCTGAATGAGAGCGTCAGTGTTAAAAATGAAGAGGCATGCTCCGTTGAAATTAAAATACAATTCAGTAAAAAAATATATTACGTATTTATAGTTTTACAGACATACATATTTATTTACTCAAAATATTTACCCTTCTTATCTATACATTGCTGCCATCTAATAGGAAGTTTATTTATGCGTTTGCGATATAACTCTGGGGATCTAGATTCGAGAGCAAGGTCTGGCGAGTACGGAGGATGACGTATGGTTTCTAACTGCAGCTCCTGTAGAGTTACAACGGTGTCTCGTGCAGTGTGAAGTCTTGCGGTATCATGGAGCAATAATGGTGAAGATCGATTCACGAGTCGGGGCTGTTTCACTGCCAGTTTCGTCATCATTGTTCATTGTTCGGTACAGTAAACATCTGCTGTTATTGCTTGACCTGAGAAATCTATAGTGAATAACCCCATGAAGAGATCACCAAACCAAACATTACCTTTTTATTGGTAAGCTTTCCTTTAGGGCGCTGTTGCGGCGTGTGACCTTGGGTTAGCTATTGCATTTCTCGCTTACGGTTATCGTAAAGAATCCACTTTTCGTCACATATCACAATTCGATCCAATATTCCTTAATTTCGGTACCGATTCAACAAGGCAACACAAATTTCAACACGCGTTTCTTTCTACAGATCAGTCACATCATGAGGCATCCATTTTTCATATTTTTTCATCTTATTGATTTGATGCAAATGAGTCAATATTGTAGGTAACGTAACGTGCCATGCCGCTAAGTAAAACGGCAATTTCATACTTTAACCCCTATTATTCATGGTCACCTTTCTATCATTTAAACATTCAGTTTCGGCCTTTTATTCCACAGTCTGGGCGTTTTAAGAGAGGACGCTTTAAAACGTCCTGACAAGGGGAGTAACTCCACTTCATAGCTGTAACCATAACCCCAGCCAAATAACAACTCCTTAGAGGATTGTTGTGCTCCTGCACAAATAACTAGTAAATAACAGCAAGCTGTGTAGGCAGAGCTGATATTTTTTAAATTTAAAAAATATTTAAATATTTTATTTTTAATTTTTTAAAAATATATGGAACCCTGTACGACATCTAGCGATGAGTGCTGTTACTTTTTCTGTTGATGGGAGTGCAGTGCAGACTCTGCACTGCAGAGTGGCCGGCCATACGTTTTCCCATATGTTTTTTTTTCTAATTGGAACGATTTTGGACCGTTCTTGCTCACCAACGAACATTTAAATTTCAAATTAAAGGATACAAAACTACAATATGTTAGCTATTAGTGTGTCGATTTTGGAGTTTCTCACTATTACCGTCTAAACGCTAGCTGGATGACATCAGTCTACCCCAAACGACAATTTTGAGGGTAATGTGGCTCCGCTGGCTATCGCAGCTCTGCCAATTAAGATTGCCAGCAAGCTCAAGAGTTGCTATCTTAATAACAAGCGTGGAAACACGTAAGCTAATTTATATCCTGGTAACCACTTAACATCAGATGGGCCATATGTCTGCCGACGTTTCATACAAAAAGACATGCCGCCGGCGGAATTCAAATATGGTTCAGGGTTCCTATGTTCGTTCCAAGACCCGCGAAGTTCGTAATATCAACATGAGATGGGAAAAATTGCAAGAAATTTAGGAAATGTATTTGTTAAACAAGCCGTCACTGAATCGAGAAATTTATTTCAAACGATGGAAATAATTTTGAAATCACCTGGCGAACCTGGTTGATTGCGCGGAGCTTTTATTGGATCGAGGCGAGGCAACCTTGAGTGCTTTGACGTATTCTCTAATTTTATAACATTACATTCTCTCCGGAAACATCAGAAATTCCTCTTAAATTACTTACCTCTTTTGTCATTTCTGCCCGGGTTTCGTCATTGCGACGAGGTCGACGAGCTTTACGTTGATTTGACACCGGCGGTCGTGGGTTCGATTCCCACACACTACAAACATTTGTGTGCATGAACACATCTGTTTGTCTTGGCCCGGGTGTTTTTAAGAGAGATAGGGCATCAAAGCAGCCCGTCTGGGGAAGTGCCTCCACCTCAGCAGAAAACCGCAGCCAAATAACAACTCCCTGGAGGGTTATTATGTTCCTGCGAGTGAGTGAGGTCACCAGTAAGCTCCTAAGGAGTTGCTGTGTTAAAAGAGAGAGTGATACTTTTGTGTATTGCAAGCGTTCATAGGCTACGATTACCGCTCTTAAGCTTTTTTGCCTCCCGACGCTGCATAAAAAAAAAGTTCGATGGCGCAGTGCTTTGATCAAAGCTCATGGGTTCGATTCCCATACAAAACAAACATTCGTGTGCACGAACATGCCTGTTTGTCTTGGTCTAGGTATTTTTGAGAGAGGTTGGGCGCGTCAAAGCAGCCCGTCTGGGCTTACATTATGCTTTGTCTGGGTGAGCCGTATGGCCTCCCTACAACGTCAGGAGGCACATGCCTAAAAATATAATATAATGCCGAAAAAGCCGTCAAGTGCCAGTCCCACTCGCGCACCAAGGGTTCCATATAAAAATATTTTCGTAAATTATTTTCTCAAAAATATATTTTTTAATTGATGTAACTACAAATTTACTGTTTTCAGATTTTTTGCTTCATGTGTACTATATGACATTGCTTCTTGCCAAATTTCATGTTTCTAGGTCAACGGGAAGTACCCTGTAGATTTTGCCCCTTTGCGATTGTCAAAATATGCGCATAAACAGCCGTATCTTTTGATTGTGTTGACTTAGTAGTTTTATTTTTTTCACTGCTCGAAGGGATTGCAGACCTGAGTATTTGATATTAATTTCAGCTTGATAGTTCTGTTCCGAGAAAAGGCGTCTTGACAGACGGACAGGTGGACGGACGTACGGACGGACGACGCACGGACAGACGGATAGACAAACTTACAATCAAAGTCACACATAGAAATGTAATATGCAATCGCACAAACCTTCCTACGAGTAGTAGAGTAGGAAAACATTCGACCTACAATCGAGAGTCGTGGGTTCGAACCTTGTTTCACGAGCTCAGCAATCGAGTGAATTGCAATAAATGCATTAATGCCAAGGCTTTCAAAGATTGGTGGGCAAGGTTAGGTTCAGTTATTGTTAAGAAAGGTAAGGCGAATCAAAATAGCCCGACTGGGGAAGTAACTCCACATTACAGAAAATAACAACATGCTGTAGGGTAGGTAGGGGTTGTAGTGTTCCTGTAAGTGAGTGAGGTTCCCGAACACTTTGATGACACCATACTTGTTACATATATTACTATCTTATATATATATATATATATATATATATATATATACATGTTTTGTAGTTGTTTTCGACACCATTTTCCAGAACATTTGACAGTTTTTCATTTCTACATACTAATTCATTGACCGAAAGATGTCTATTGAAAATGCACCGTGCGTTCATTCGCGCTACTTGGTTTATACACATCATTAATATTGCTTACTGCGTCTGCGCTGCGTTGGTGTACGACACTCAAATTTTGTGATTGTCTTACGTTATCGCTTGACGGGGTAACTATCCTAGACTGGAGTTGTGTAAGTTTAACGAGTGTTATTCTCGACGTGAGTTAAACATAAACTGTGTGAGTTTTATTACTACAACAGTGAATTTGACGTGTTGAGAGATATTGCACGTATCCATTATCGAACATTATTAGAGTATTAATTCTCGTGTCGAATAAGATTAGATTAAGATTTTTTAACAATATCGGGATTCACTAAAAGTCGGGTAATTAATAGATTTAGGCTAGGGATTTAGGGATATTTTGCGAAAGTCAAATTTACAGGCAATTTGATTTAGACTACTTTGTGTGCTTCTACCAACTTGCACACACCTACTACCGTTAGTAGATGCATGCCGCCGCTGCCACGACTGCTCCGGTCGTCTCTGCGAGTGTCCGCCATCTGAAATGTGAACCGCATGCACCCGCCACCGTCGCTGTCCTGGCTGCTCCGGTCGTCTCTGCGAGTGTCCGCCATCTGAAATGTGAACCGCATGCACCCGCCACCGTCGCTGTCCTGGCTGCTCCGGTCGTCTCTGCGAGTGTCCGCCATCTGAAATGTGAACCGCATGCACCCGCCACCGTCGCTGTCCTGGCTGCTCCGGTCGTCTCTGTGAGTGTCCGCCATCTGAAATGTGAACCGCATGCACCCGCCACCGTCGCTGTCCTGGCTGCTCCGGTCGTCTCTGCGAGTGTCCGCCATCTGAAATGTGAACCGCATGCACCCGCCACCGTCGCTGTCCTGGCTGCTCCGGTCGTCTCTGCGAGTGTCCGCCATCTGAAATGTGAACCGCATGCACCCGCCACCGTCGCTGTCCTGGCTGCTCCGGTCGTCTCTGCGAGTGTCCGCCATCTGAAATGTGAACCGCATGCACCCGCCACCGTCGCTGTCCTGGCTGCTCCGGTCGTCTCTGCGAGTGTCCGCCATCTGAAATGTGAACCGCATGCACCCGCCACCGTCGCTGCCCTGGCTGCTCCGGTCGTCTCTGCGAGTGTCCGCCATCTGAAATGTGAACCGCATGCACCCGCCACCGTCGCTGTCCTGGCTGCTCCGGTCGTCTCTGCGAGTGTCCGCCATCTGAAATGTGAACCGCATGCACCCGCCACCGTCGCCGCCCTGGCTGCTCCGGTCGTCTCTGCGAGTGTCCGCCATCTGAAATGTGAACCGCATGCACCCGCCACCGTCGCCGTCCTGGCTGCTCCGGTCGTCTCTGCGAGTGTCCGCCATCTGAAATGTGAACCGCATGCACCCGCCACCGTCGCTGTCCTGGCTGCTCCGGTCGTCTCTGTGAGTGTCCGCCATCTGAAATGTGAACCGCATGCACCCGCCACCGTCGCTGTCCTGGCTGCTCCGGTCGTCTCTGCGAATGTCCGCCATCTGAAATGTGAACTGCATGCACCCGCCACCGTCGCTGTCCTGGCTGCTCCGGTCGTCTCTGTGAGTGTCCGCCATCTGAAATGTGAACCGCATGCACCCGCCACCGTCGCTGTCCTGGCTGCTCCGGTCGTCTCTGCGAGTGTCCGCCATCTGAAATGTGAACCGCATGCACCCGCCACCGTCGCTGTCCTGGCTGCTCCGGTCGTCTCTGCGAGTGTCCGCCATCTGAAATGTGAACCGCATGCACCCGCCACCGTCGCTGCCCTGGCTGCTCCGGTCGTCTCTGCGAGTGTCCGCCATCTGAAATGTGAACCGCATGCACCCGCCACCGTCGCTGTCCTGGCTGCTCCGGTCGTCTCTGCGAGTGTCCGCCATCTGAAATGTGAACCGCATGCACCCGCCACCGTCGCCGCCCTGGCTGCTCCGGTCGTCTCTGCGAGTGTCCGCCATCTGAAATGTGAACCGCATGCACCCGCCACCGTCGCCGTCCTGGCTGCTCCGGTCGTCTCTGCGAGTGTCCGCCATCTGAAATGTGAACCGCATGCACCCGCCACCGTCGCTGTCCTGGCTGCTCCGGTCGTCTCTGTGAGTGTCCGCCATCTGAAATGTGAACCGCATGCATCCGCCACCGTCGCTGTCCTGGCTGCTCCGGTCGTCTCTGCGAATGTCCGCCATCTGAAATGTGAACTGCATGCACCCGCCACCGTCGCTGTCCTGGCTGCTCCGGTCGTCTCTGTGAGTGTCCGCCATCTGAAATGTGAACCGCATGCACCCGCCACCGTTGCCGCCCTGGCTGCTCCGGTCGTCTCTGCGAGTGTCCGCCATCTGAAATGTGAACCGCATGCACCCGCCACCGTCGCTGCCTTGGCTGCTCCGGTCGTCTCTGCGAGTGTCCGCCATCTGAAATGTGAACCGCATGCACCCGCCACCGTCGCTGCCCTGGCTGCTCCGGTCGTCTCTGCGAGTGTCCGCCATCTGAAATGTGAACCGCATGCACCCGCCACCGTCGCTGCCCTGGCTGCTCCGGTCGTCTCTGCGAGTGTCCGCCATCTGAAATGTGAACCACATGCACCCGCCACCGTCGCTGCCTTGGCTGCTCCGGTCGTCTCTGCGAGTGTCCGCCATCTGAAATGTGAACCGCATGCACCCGCCACCGTCGCTGCCCTGGCTGCTCCGGTCGTCTCTGCGAGTGTCCGCCATCTGAAATGTGAACCACATGCACCCGCCACCGTCGCTGCCCTGGCTGCTCCGGTCGTCTCTGCGAGTGTCCGCCATCTGAAATGTGAACCGCATGCACCCGCCACCGTCGCTGCCCTGGCTGCTCCGGTCGTCTCTGCCACGACTGCTCCGGTCGTCTCTCCAGGACAGCCACGGTGGCGGGTGCATGCGGTTCACATTTCAGATGACGGACACTCGCAGAGACGACCGCAGCGGTCGAGGCAGACACGACCGGAGCAGCCAGGACAGCGACGGTGACGTGTGCAAGCGGATAACACAAATTGGTTTAGATCATATTGCCTGTAAAAGTCGGATGTTAAAGTAACAACGCTAACTACTCTGGTAGAATGGTTTGTCAAATCTGATCTTTACAAGGACTTAATATTTTGTTGCGGTCCTGTGTGAGGTGGAAGTACTTCCCCTTGCCTTGGACGCGCCGTATCCTTTCATCAAATCCCCGTTTGTTGATTGGTACCACGTTTAACTTTGGCTCTAAGTATTTTTTTATACAACGTCGGGATCAAGCACACGGCCCACCTGGTGTAAAGCGGTTACCGTAGCCAATGAATGCTTGTAATACATCAAGTATTTCTCTGGCGAAGCTTCCTCTGCTGCTAAAGAGTAACACCTTAGGAGCTTACTGGTGAGCTCACTGACACGCAGTAACACAACAACACTCTAGGGAGTTGTTATTTGGCCACGGTTTTCAGTGAGGTGGCGATACTTCCCCAGACGGGCTGCGTTGATGCGCCCTACCTGTCCTAAAAACACCCAAACTAAGGCAAACAAGATATGTTCACGCACACAAATGTTTGTCCTGTGTGGGAATCGAACCCACGAGAGTTTTGTTGTCAAAGCAATGTAACAGCGCATTTCACTCGTCAAAGTATGACAGAGACTCCCTCCACTTTTATGCATATGCATCCTAATGGATTGGCAGAGTCCGCTACATAAGTTTAAGGATTTGGCGAAGATACTACCCGGAGCGACTGCGGTCACACCTCCATAACACAAAGGGAAAATCAGATCTTTATAAGGTTAGGTCACAGGTCTTTCGAAATATAATTCCTGGAACACGTGGGTTTCCTCACGATGTTTTCCTTCACCGCCGAGCGAGTGATAATTACATATATGTACATAAATCAGAAAACACAACTACAGTGGTATGTACCACTATAGTTGCGTTTTCTGATAGCCAAGATTCGAACTGGGAACCAATTGGTCAATAGGTCAGCTCTTTATCCACTAGCCTATCACCGCTCTATTTATGAATAGTGTAACCTATTTATGAATAATTTATAACTACAAGGTATATACCAAACCATCTCAGCCTTTTCAATTTTTGTCACTTCATCAACTTTCATTCCACCAAGTTCTCCTATCGTGCTATTTTTATCTCTATCAACCATTCTCATTTAGTCAAAGTCAAAGTCAAAGTGAAAATCTTTTTATTCCGTAAAAATGGCTACATTTGTTTGGAATCGTCACAATTTTTTTCCCTACCGTGCAGTTCATGACTAGGTGAGCACTGATAAAAATACTGCCAAAAAAACTCAGGCATCCCTCTTTTGGTATCCAAACAAATTTACATAATTAATTATTTACATTATAATTGGATCGACTCAATCCCAGGCATTTTTATCATTAATATAGTCAGATACTTTATAATATGCCCTGCTACACAATTTGGCTTTAATAGTAGTTTTAAATTTGTTTATTGACAATTCTCTTATATTGCTGGGAAGTTTGTTATAGAACCGTATACATTGCCCCGTAAAAGAATTACTTATTTTGTGGAGACGGCTTGGATAATAGAAAGAACGAATGACAAAAGAGTTACTTATTTTGTGGAGACGGCTTGGATAATAGAAAGAATGAATGACAAAAGAGTTACTTATTTTGTGGAGACGGCTTGGATAATAGAAAGAATGAATGACAAAAGAGTTACTTATTTTGTGGAGACGGCTTGGATAATAGAAAGAATGAATGACAAAAGAGTTACTTATTTTGTGGAGACGGCTTGGATAATAGAAAGAATGAATGACAAAAGAGTTACTTATTTTGTGGAGACGGCTTGGATAATAGAAAGAATGAATGACAAAAGACTTGTATGAAGCAAGCGTGAATGGTGATGTCGGCAGGGGCAGCCCTAGACGCACACATATAGATCAAATTGGTGATGCGTTGAAAAAGGGTCAAATCAAAAGTATCCAAAACCGAAGAGCATGCATGAAGAGGTTGATGAGTGTGGAAGAAGCGAGAGGAGTATGCTTGGATCGGTGCACCTGGCGTTCTAGTCTCTGCCTACCCCTATGGAAGACAGGCGTGATGATATGTATGTAAGGTATATACTTGGGTGGGTTATTTGCAATGAAAACAGCTTAATACTCCCGGTGGAGTCGTCTCCACTCCGCTGTATAATATTACGGGGACGCTTAATTTGAGACCAGTCTAGTCTAGACCGGGGGGATTACTAATCATTTGAACTAGCAACATTTTTGTGGTTTGCCTCAGGTAAAATTGTATAAGGTAAAACAAATTTAACTACACAAACTTTGCAGGTTTATATGTGGTGCCTGTCACGAAAGGTCATTGGCCATAGGGCGGCTGACGCTGAGCTTGATTCCCATACAGTATAAACATTTGTGTACAAGAATGTCCCTTTGTCTTGGTCTGAGTGTTTTTAAGAGAGATCCAATAAACCACTTGACAGCGCATAACGGTCGTTCCCGTGAGTTTATTTACTATGCAAAGTCGTGTCATCGGTGCTACATTGGTTATGTCCTTAATGCGCAGGGCGCATCATTGCGTCCTGCAACTCGCAGAAAACCGTAGCCGAATAACAACTCTCTTAATGGTTGTTGTGTTCCTGCCAGTGAGTGGGGTTATAAGCTCCTAAGAAGTCGCTGAGTTAGCAACGGGGGTATCAACGCGCGAGCGATACTTCTGTATGACAATACAAGGCTGTAAAGTGCGCGGTTGCTTTTTGCGGCATACGCTGCGGTAAACCGGCGCGGCGAGAGCAACCCGCTTGTCGCGTCGTCAACGTCACCAAGAAACGACATTCTTTTTAGCGTTCGTTATATGCCGCGTAAATAAGAAGAGGCATGCTCCGTTGGTTCGGACATGTAGAAAGAATGCAGGATGAAATACGAAATGACGAAGCAGATATACGAACGCAAACGTGGAATAACGTAGAAGCCGAGGAAGGCCAAGACTTACCTACAATGATCAAATTGGTCGCGTTCTATCAGAAGGTGATGTCAGGAGCCCTAGAAACCGGCGAGCGTGCATGAGAAGAGCAATGAATGCTAAAGAAGCGAGTGAGGTGTGTAAGGATCGAGTCACGTGGCGCTCGCTTCCGCAAGGGATTTGACGTGAAGTTATATTATAGTATATGCCGCGTGAAGCGGATTGTATTATTTTTGCAAAACTATACGGAGCCACGAAACAGAGATATGTGGACGGAGACAAAATAATTTGTAGGGAGTCAAGCAAATGCCCACGGCACGGCGAAGAGCCTCAGAGCAGCATGTGCCGTGCTGCATCTCCCGCGATTAGGCTCAAATGACCGTAAGGTCGGTGGAGCCATGGGTTGGTGGAGGGACATGTATACGGAGCCACGTTGTTTCACGCGGACGACAGTGCACTACGCGTCTGCACTAGGAAATGTGCCGCGCCGCCGGCCGCTGCAATCAAACAAAATGTATAGTTTCTTTCGTGCAGATCCACATGTTTAAAGCGCATAAATGTATTACAAGAAAAGAAAACTATCAGAACTCTTGTTATTATAGTAAGAAGAAGAAGAGGAGTGTTACTTGTTGGAAAATGCAACTTGCAGTGATATTGAGCATAAGAAGTAAATGGAACACAAAAAATATTGATTTTCGTGAATCACTTTTCGTTTAAATGACTTTGCCATAATTAAGTCTGTCCTACTATATACAACTTACAAATAACATGCACAACACAATGATAGTAAAATTCGCATAGAATGTAGGTAAGGGCACAAAATATTTATGAAAACATCTTCAGCGAAAAACTTAGAAGTAGAAATAAGTTGTGTAGTACACCGATTTGCTAGGACTGGTAGATCTTTTCTTGTAAATTGTATTCGATTTTATAATAAGTTGCCTGAAACAGTTCTGTCCTTTCCTGACAAAGTATTAAAAAATCAGATTAAAAATACTGTCTGTAAAAGGGCTTATTATACTAACTGTAGAATTTATGAATATGTAACTGACAAAGTAATTTCCGAAATGCTAGTAGTTTAAAAAAGAAAAAGCACAGAAGCTGCGTATATTGCAATACACACATTAGGAGACAATTAGAAATTGTACAATATAAACATCCAAATATTTCTCATGCGAACAAACAGACAGACCTATGAATCTCCCCTCTATTAAATATCTTTCACGATTCTGCGCCTGCCCCAAATAAATGCCCAAGGGGCGGCACTGCGATGAATTTGTCGTTCGTAGCTTGTTATTCTAACGACAAATATCCAACGCTTGAAGATGTTTCGTGGAGCGAAATATGTGTCGAAGAGACCAGAGCAGACAGGGTATCAACGGTGGAGGCTGCATGCGGTTCATGTTCCGGTTGAAGGACAATCGCGAGGACGACCGGAGAGCAACTTAGCTATAAGTTGTGATTTATCTTTATATATAGATACATTCACTGTAAACAATCAGCTCAATTCATCCGTTGTCCTATAACATGACAGTTAGCGCTCAATTTAGGGAAAAATTGCCATGTAATAGGACAACACATGACGCCCAAGTGACACAACACAATGCACACACAGCCATCCTATTGGCACACAAAGATATAACCCTAAAATAAAGTCGTTGCCGTGAACGCTGCATGGTCTATGAATGCTTCCAATACCAGAAGTATCGCTCGCACGTTAACTTTCTCAACTCACTCGGAGTTGAGAAAGTTAACAATATTATAAGTGTATTTATATTATAAATTGTAATAAAGTATGATCGATTGCGCGGTAACAGTCGGTCCACCGTAGCGGCGCTTCCTGTAATGGGCAATTTGTCATGGCCGCCTACCCACTCAGAAGTTAATGCTTCGAAGAGGTGGAAATTATTTATGAGCTTCTCAAAGAGCTAAATGCCTTCGCACGATGCAATTTCGACTTTTTTTTTGATTCAAAAAAGCCGTCAATTGCGAATTATTCTCGCAAACGAAATTTTTTTTTTTGTGATGTGACTACAAGTTTACGGTTTCAGTTCTTTTTCCTTTACTTGTGCTACATGACATTGCTTATGCAAATTTCATGATTCTAGGTCAAAGGTAAGTAAGAGCTTCGGTCTACAGACACACACACACACACACAGCGGTCAAACTTAAAACATCACTCGTTATTGAGTGGAGGGTTAAAATTAGTGATGGGACTCGAGTGATTTTTTTTCACTCGAGTCACTCGGTACTGGTAACTTTCTCACTCGAATGCCACTCGAGTGAAGATAAAACTCGAGTGATTTTTATTGTCTCGAGTCACTCGGAATATAAAACTCGAGTGACCAAAATTTTAAAACGATTTTTTAATTTTACATAGTAAATAAATAGAATTTTCCTTCAAACTAAACCTGTCATATATAATCAAGAAATCTCTTATATCAACTATCAGTCAAATTGAAATATTATAATTTAATAACGGTTTTTTGTTCTAAACAAAAAACCGTTATTAAATTATAATATTTCAATTTTTGTCAAAAAATGACCACGCAATTGCTTTTTTTTACACGTTTACTCATTTTCACTACTTACTAATAACACACAGTCATAAATAACCAAAACATTAAACAGTAACAACTCACACAAACAGATTTCTACGTAATTAGAGAACCTACAGCGGGTCTACAACTTGTCACAACTTGAATTTATCACTCGGCTCGGTATAAACCACTCGAGTGGTACGAGTCACTCGAAACTC
This sequence comes from Pyralis farinalis, assembly GCA_947507595.1. Taxonomy (NCBI): domain Eukaryota; kingdom Metazoa; phylum Arthropoda; class Insecta; order Lepidoptera; family Pyralidae; genus Pyralis; species Pyralis farinalis. Next base: position 2,779,620 of record OX382275.1, read on the forward strand.
GAGTTGTCAAAAATTTAACTCGAGTGCGAGTAATATAAAAACTACTCGAGTCACTCGAGTGAAAAGCAACTCGAATCCCATCACTAGTTAAAATACATTAATCACCTCTATAACTTCCATTTACCGTATTCGCAATGATGATTTTAGAAACAGAGTTGGTCTAAAAGAGAGCGTCGGTGTTAAAATAAGAAGAGGCATGCTCCGTTGGTTCGGACATGTAGAAAGAATGCAAGATGAAAGAATGACGAAGCAGATATACAATGCAAAAGTGGAAGGATGTAGGAGCCGGCGGCAGGCCAAGACTTACCTACCATGACCAAATCGGTGTTCTATCAGAAGGTGATGTCAGGAGCCCTAGAAACCGGCGGGCGTGCATGAGATATGTAAGGATCGAGTCACGTGGCGCTCGGTTCTCTTTGCCTACCCCGCAAGGGAGTTGGCGTGAAGTTATAGATAGACATATATAGATAGATTATAGATAGATAATAACGGCAAACTAGTGCTTAAAGAACCAGCCTACTATACAATTCAGAGTGTATGTATTTACCACTAAGTTCTTGTTGTATGTACCTACATTCGAGTATTTGTAATGTCATTCGAAGTGGCGGCTGTAGGAAAGCATCGGGAGGAATCCAATATCCAAGAAATTATATTTCGCAAGACGACCTAACTTAATAAAGATCTGGTTTTCCCTTTGGATTGTGGGGGGTGACGGCAGCCGTTCCATGTCAAAATCCTCATTTTGATCAAATTCTTAAGCTCAGGCAGCGGATCTCCCCAATCCTAACGGATTAGGGCACGGGATAACGCTAGGAAAAGACTTGTTTTCGTCACAATATACCACAAAATTTCAGATTACTACAATGGTATAACTTACACGTCCGGCATCGAGGCATCGCGCGAGTGATAATTAATATATCGCAAGCATTAATAGGCTACGGTACCCGCTTTACATCAGGTGGGCCATGTGCATGTATGCCCCCCGACGCACGTAGTATAAAAAAACACACTAGGCTTCATCCTGCCCGAAATAAATAAAAATCCTAGAACTTAATTGCAGCGCCACCTACCGAGTTCAACTGTCTGAATTATGTATAATAGTCCTCTACTATACACTATATATATATATATATATATATATAGTTATTTGACAGCGGTTTTCTGTGAGGTGGAGGTACTTACCCAGACGAGCTGCTTTAATGCGCTCATAAATATATATAAAGATTACATATACATTACACATTGCAATATATCTTCTGGGAAAATATATCCCCGTGTATTCCCGTTCTACAGGGAAATTAAACAACCTGACAAGTGCGAGCCTCGTTCAGCTAGGGTTCCGTAATAATTTTTATGTGCCAATTCTTATATTGCAATTTGTCGCTCCTTTTTCATATATAAGGAACCACCAGATAAATTCTTTAATATCTATTACTTCACGTCAAGTCCCTTGCTGGGTAGGCAGATAGGAGGGGCGCCACATTACTTGGTTCTAACACATCTCACTCACTTCTTTAACATTCATATCTCATTTCGTGCACGCTCGCCGGTTTCTAGGACTCTTGATACTTTTAGATGTTACACGACTTATTTGGTCTTAGTAGGTGAGTCTAGGTCTTCCTTGGCACCTACATCCTTCTACTTCCGTATTGTATATCTGTTTCGTAATTCTTTCCTCTTGCATTCTTTCTACATGTCCGAACCAACAAACCATGCCTCTTCTTGACATACAAGAATACACAACACTCTCTTAGTTAACACGCTTTTTAGGGTTCCGTACCCAAAGGGTAAAACGGAACACTATTACTGAGGCTCCGCTGTCCGTCCGTCCGTCCGTCTGTCACCAGGCTGTATCTCATGAACCGTGATAGTTAGACAATTGAAATTTTCACAGATGATGTATTTCTGTTGCCGCTATAACAACAAATACTAAAAAATAGAATAAAATAAATATTTAAGGGGGCTCCCATACAACAAACGTAATTTTTTTGCTGTTTTTATAGATAATGGTACGGAACCCTTCGTGCGCGAGTCCGACTCGCACTTGGGCGATTTTTTTAAATATTATCATTCCTTTCAAGTTTGTCTGTTTGTTACACTAGGATTACGGTTGATGATGTTGCCGAGGAAGACAAAATGTGTGTATGTCTGTGTATATTGCTGGTGTCTGGCTGTGGTACTACTGTGGTAGTTATTAAACGGATGAATCGATTTGGATGCGGTTTTTATACTTGAAAGCAGGTTTTCTAGCGGTGGTTCTTAGACGTGTTTTATCAAAATAGATTCAGCCGTTTCAAGGATATCAGCTCTTTTGTTAGCTGCTGGATCTTAAACGCATAATGGGTATTTACTTTACTTTCAAGCACATGTGTGACCTAAAATTTGAAACATCCATGTATGCTTATGTAGCATACATGGATGTTTCAAATTTACTGTGCAAGATTATAGATTTTTTGTACTATTTATAGGGTTTTTGGGTACGGGGTTTTTTTTATACATTTTTAATATACAATTATATAATCTACTGTACACTTCTAGTATGTATCAAAGTTGTCTAATAATGACAACTTTCGTAGAGACGCGAACAAACCTTTACTTTTCTGTCAGCCGCATCAATTAGTGCCGACTGCAAGTCTCCGGCACGGAACAAAGGCGTTTTGTTCCGCGGCTTGTGCCGCACACAATGGCCTGGTAATGACACAGGCTTCCTACTTTCTAGGTGTAGCTATAATTGTGAAAATCTTAGAATAGGATCGGTTCTGATAGAAAAGAGATTCACTTCAGAGCAATAACATACATATCATCACACCTTTCTCTTATTGAGGTAGGCAGAAACTATGGAACGCCGGGTGCAATCCAAACATACCTCTCTCGCCTCCTACACACTCATCAACCTCTTCATGCATGCTCTTCGGTTTTGGGTGCTTTTGATTTGCCCCATTTTCAGCACATCATCATCTTCACATCACATCACCTCTTACCGTCTCCAAAAGTATTAGGATGCTTGGCGTCGAGATCTCCAGTGATGTGCAATATCGAAATCACCTGGAGGAGAAGGCCAAGCTGGCGTCCAAAAAACTTGGTGTGCTCAACAGAGTACTTCAATGCGGCGCAAAGACTTATGTTATATAAGTCTCAAATCAGACCGCACTTGGAGTACTGCAGTCACCTTTGGGCGGGAGCACCTGGATACCAGCTTGGACCGTGTGATTTGGTTCAGAGACGAGCTGTGAGAATTGTCGACAATCCTAAGCTTACACACGGTATTGAACCCTTAAGCTAAAGGAGAGATTTTGCCTCCCTTTGTATGTTCTACCGTTTGTATAGCGGGTTGTGTTCGTAAGAGTTGTTCGAAATAATGCCGACAGCTACTTTTTATAACCGCACCGCTCGCCGACAGCGGGGAGTTCACCCTCAAACACTGGAACCGCAATGGTCTCCTACTGTGCGGTTCCAGAGAAGTTTTCTTCCGAGAACTCTCAAGCTGTGGAATGAGCTCCCAGCCGAAGTTTTTCCAAGGGGCTACACCATGGAGTTCTCCAAGAAATGCGTGAAGAGGTTTTTAGAGGGTCGGCAACGCATGAGTGACACCCCTGGTGTTGCAAATGTCCATAAGCTACGGTGACTGTTTACCATCAGGCAGGCCGTATGCTTGATTGCCACCTTAGTGGTATAAAAAAAACCCTCAGCTAGTTGATCCATATATGTGCGTGTAGGGTTGTCCCTACCGATATCTCCACTCATTCTTGTTCGATAATTCTTTCGTAACTCTTTTGTCATCTATTCTTTCCAAATATCCGAACCATCTCAGGATACCCTTTTAAATTTTTGTCACTACGTCATCTTTCATTCCACATAGTTCTCGTATCGTGCTATTCCTTACTCTATCAATCAGTCTAACTCCACACATACTCCTCAGCGCTCTCATTTCGACACCGCTGACGTTATCTATAACTTCACGTAGAATCCCTTGCGGTGTAGGCAGAGAGAACCGAGCATCACGTGACTCGATCCTTACATACCTCACTCGCTTCTTTAAGATGCTTTTCTCATGCACGCTCGCCGGTTTCTAAGACTTGTGAATATTAATATTACGCTTCTTCAATATGAACAGCATAATTGTTTATTTTTATATATGCACTGCACCAAAGCCATGATATGAGGATATTTCAGGCATTGCATTGTAAACTGAAAGAGTTCCCTATCGGAATAAGTCCTATTGACGAGCTGGATGGCAGAGGTTAGTAACGATGCTTTGACACAAACAGTCGCGGATTTGATTCCTACACAGAATAATCATTTGTGCGCATAAACATATCTGTTTGTGGTGTGGTGCATTAGAGCAGCCCGTCTGTCGAAGTACTTCCACCTCACAGAAAACCGCTGTCAAATGACTCTGACTTGATGTGAAATGACTGGAGGGTTCTTTTGTTTTCTTGTCTCACCAGTAAGCTCCTAAGGAGTTGCTTTGTTAGCAGCCGAGGTGGCATCGCGCGAGTGAAACTTAACGTATTGAAGCCTTCATAGGCTACGGTGACCGCTTTACATCACGTGGGCCGTATGCTTGTATGCCGTTGTTTAAAAAAACGAGAAAGTACTTTTTAACGCCAGCTATATATAAATAATAAATAAATAAATATTGTCGGACAAATTACACAGCGCCATCTAGCCCCAAAGTAAGCGAAGCTTGTGTTATGGGTACTAGACAACTGATAAACATACGTAAATACATTTTTTTTTTTTTTTTGTAAATACATACTTATTTTACATAGAAAATACCCAGACCACGACAAACAGACATGTTCATGCACACAAATGTTTGCCTTGTGTGGGAATCGAACCCACGAGCGTTGGTGTCAAAGTCGCGTTATTCACGACTGAGCCACCGAGCTCGTCTATATATATATATATAACTTAGAAAACAGACAGAATACTTCCAGACAATTAATGAAATAAGATATTCTTAGTAGCCAGACGGGGAAATACCTCCACTTTACAATGATGAGGAGGGTTGTTATATTCAGCGAATGAGTAGGGCTTCCCGGAAACCCCTGAGAAGTTACCCGGGTCACAATACATAAAGGGATCCTGGTTATTTCCAAGGGTACAATAACTGCTTCATATCACAATGACACAATGCCAAATATATAATCTATTATATTAAGATATGAAAAATGGTTTAACCTGAAAACCAGTGTCGTCTCTATCACACAGGCTTTGACAACATGCTGAGGCCTATTTGTGACATCGCATAACTTTATAATTTACACGAGCTCGGTGGCTCAGTCGTGAATGACGCGACTTTGACACCAACGCTCGTGGGTTCAATTCCCACACAAGGCAAACATTTGTGTGCGTGAACATGTCTGTTTGTCTTAGTCTGTATGTTTTAAGAGAGGCGCATCAAAGCAGCCCGCCTGGGGAAACAGCAGCCAAATAAAAACTCCCTAGAGGGTTGTTGTGTTCCTGCGTGTGAGCGAGGTCACCAGTAAGCTGCCAAGGAGTTGCTGTGTAAGCAGCAGAGGAGGCGACGGATACTTAATATATCTCAAGCGTTAATAGGCTACGGTACCCGCTTTACATCAGGTGGCCCGTATGCTTGTATTCCTCCCGACGTAGTATAATAAAATAAATATTCTTAGTTGTTCTTAGGGTTCCGTACCTAAAAGGAAAAACAGTGCCCTTAGAGGATCACTTTATTGTCCGTCTGTATGTCAAGATCCTTTTTCTCGGGCAGCAGCAAGCTGAAATTAATATCAAATACCCAGGCCTGCAATCTCTTCGAGCAGTGAAAAAAAAAATCTATGTCAACACAATCAATAAATACGGTCATTTATGTCCAGTTTATGCGCATGACACTCTCAAGGGAATCGAAGCCTATAGGGTATTTTCTGTTGATATAGAATCATGAAATCTGATAAGAAACAATGTTATGTAGCACAACAAGTAAAGGAAAAATCTGAAAACTGTAAATTTGTAGTAACATCACATTTTTTTTCTTTTTGCGAAAACATTTCTTTTGCGATTACAAACTAATTTTGCAGTTGGTAAACTAAATCGAAAAAAATGGGGAATAGCTTCCAGACTCGATTCCCGTGATGAACGATCTGTTTTATGTAAATAGTTTGTACGAAACCCTCGATGCGCGAGTCGGACTCGCACTTGACGGCTTTTTTTGTAATTATTGTTAATTACGTTTTGCTGTAATTATTCTTAGTTGTTTTATGTTTTAACATTAACATTACAACTATTTGGTATGTATGTTCTGCACAGGGCTGTGTAGTGTGCAAATAAATGTTTTCTTTCTTTCGTTCTGTATAGTATAACGAACATCAATAATAGAAGAATTTAACTGGCTTAAATTACATACATATCATCACGCCTGTCATTGGGGTAGGCAGAGACTATAGAACGCCGGGTGCACCGATCCAAACATACCTCTCGCTTCTTCCACACTCATCAACCTCTTCATGCATGCTCTTCGGTTTTGGGTACTTTTGATTTGACCCTTTTTCAACACATCACCAATTTGATCTATGTGTGCATCTAGGGCGGCCCCTCCCGACATCACCATATAATCACCACGGCTTAAATTATATATACATATATATGTTCATGCCAGGTCCCTTGTGGAGTAGGCAGAGAGAACCGAGCATCAGAAGACTCGCTCCTTACACCCCTCACTCGCTTTTACATGCATAAATCTTTTCATGCACGCTCGCCGGATCCTTATGTATAACTACAGGGAGTTATTTATCTCAGTCACACCCAGGAACACAACCATCCAGAGGGTTGTTATTTGACTGCGGTTTTCTGTGAGAAGGAGGTACTTTCCCAGCCGGGCTGCTTTGATGTGCCATACCTTTCTTAAAAACATTCAGGCCAAGACAAACAGACATGTTCATGCACAAAAATGTTTGTCCTGTGCGGGAATCGAACCCACGAGCGTCGATGTCAAAGTCGCGTTATAACCGCTGCGCAACCGAGCTGTTCATGTTATGTCTGTTTGGTATATTGGTCTGGTCGTTTTGCGAACGACGACGAAGCGTAAGCGTGCTTGATGCTGCCCCCGAATGGGGAGAAAGGTAATATACCGAGACAAAGATGGAGAAATAAATAATTTCTAGCTTTGTGTTTGAACGAAGAATTGCCCACGGCACGGAGAGCCTTAGAGCAGTATGTGCCATATTACAAAATGTCTGACATTTTGTAGTTTGTCTATTTGTTGCTAAAATATCTGGTAAGTACGCAAAAAGTTCAATGTACTTGTACCGTACAGTGATTGTGTACTTGACTGTAATATACCTGTGCTCGAGCAACAATTGCTTGTTTAAATGGAGATAAGCAGAAAGTACACTTGGGAACAAAAGTTATTTCATATTTCAATGTTTGCGACTTTAGTAGCATAAATGACTCTGATGACCAACTAATAGCCGGCCCGACTGATTGTACATATAATGAAGTCTATATTATATGTATACTGTTATATCTTGTGTATTTTTTATTGCTCAGTATTGCCTTTTGTATCGCATTGTATTTTTATGACTCAAAATAATATAGCAAATACGACATAGCTTTGTTAATAATATCACTATGATTTTCTAATGCCATCAATTATTTTTACAAAACTATCTTTAACTTCACGCCAAATCCATTACGGGGTAGGCAGAGAGAACCGAGCGCCACGTGACTCGCTTCTTTAACATTCAATGCTCTTCTCATGCACGCTCGCCGGTTTCTAGGGCTCCTGACATCCTTCGGATAAAACGCGCCCAACTTGGTCATGGTAGGTCAGTCTTGGCCTTCCTCGGCTCCAACATCCTTCCATTTTTGCATTGTATATCTGCTTCGTCATTCTTTTCCTGCATTCTTTCTACATGCCGGAACCAACGGAGCATTCTTATTTTAACAACGACGCTTTCTTTCAGACCAACTATGTTCTAACATCATCATTGTGAATATGGTCTTCAAGCGTTACCCAAAACTAAAAACACTTGTCTACCGAAACTGTACTCCACCACACTCGATACCGACCAACCATACACAGGATGACGTGACTGTAGACAGCGGCTTAATTCCACCCCACCACAGACAAAAGGGGGGTGAAGGGGGCAAAATGGGGGAGCGTTAGCTGTGTTACACCGCTTTGTTGTGTTTGTTTCACGTTTATTTATCATGTGAGTGTTTATTAACACTTTACGAAGGGGTTTGAATTTGATAATGGCTGACGACGGCTTGGAAATGGAAGTTGAGATTCGATTATGTTGTAATAGGATAATAATCATAAGATAATAAAGGAGTATTTAATATATGGTACATAAGAAGCGGCTAAGTAAACATCTCTAAAGGGTTGCTGTATTTCTAGTAAGCAGGGGTGACAACGCGAGGGTAATACTCCTTTTACATGATTAAATATGTTGGATTGCAAATAAGCAAATAACTATAATTTGTTGCTGATACCTGTGGGTGGCGGTTATTACTTACCATCACATAAGTTGTATACTTATTTGTCCTCCTCTATAGATGAAGAAAAAAGATGAATATCTTTATTTGCCTTCGTGGGCACTTAGATACGCCTCACAAATTTTAAATAAAATCTTATTGTATTGGATACCGGATTGTATATTATTGTATCTTATTCATTTCTCTTCGAATCGTTTTTCCTTTTTAATCTACCAGTATTTCTGAAATGTCCATTAGCGAAAAAGAATGCCGAAATAAACTCGCCAATATTCGCCTTTGTTTCAAATCGTCAATATATTTATGTCAGCATATTCGTACCATAATAATAGAATTAAAGATATGCCTCCAGATATCTATGCCACATGGATATTCTTCAATTCTCTGATGAGTAATTAAGAGAGGTAGGGCGCATCAAATCAGCCCGTCTGGGGAAGTACCTCCACCTTACAGAAAACCGCAGCCAAATAACAACTCCCTTGAGGGTTGTTGTGTTCCTGCGAGTAAGTGAGGTCACCAGTAAGCTCCCAAGAAGTTGCTGTGTAAGCAGCAGAGGAGGCATCGCGTGAGTGATACTTAATATATCGCAACAGTTAATAGGCTACGGTACCCGCTTTACATCAGGTGGGCCGTATGCTTGCATGCCTCCCGACGTAGTGTAAAGAAAAAGAGTATTATTGATGTGTCTTTTGAAAATATTGTAAAGAAAAGGACAGAACTGCTATTATAATAAACTAGCCCCACGACTTCGTCACTTTTTCTGACTTTCTTTCTTTGTCCTCGGCTTCTAAGAGCCGTATCATGATGCTGAATAGCCTATAACCTTCCTCAAGAACTGGGCTATCAAATGCAAAAAGATTTTTTCAAATACGCTTTGTAGTCTCAGAGATTAGCGTGTTCAAACAAACAAACTCTGTCTCTTTACACTAATATTAGTATAGATTAATATAAAAGAAATGTCTAAGAAATTCTATTTCAAAAGACGTGTGACCTAACCTAAGAAAGATCTGGTTTTCCCTCTCTTGTGGAGGTCTAACGGCAGTCACTCCATGTAAAAATCAGTATCTTCGCCAAATCCTTAGGCTTAGGTAGCGGACCCCGCCAATAGTAATGAAACGGGATAACGGGAAGAAGAAGAATATAAAAGAAACGCTTTTTAAAGAGCTCAGTGGCGCCGCGGTTAATAATGTGCCTTTGATGATTTGTCTTCAAAAAGAAGGTACACCAATATCTTTTTGAAAGCTCGACAAGGCAGTAAGACCGTCATCATTATTTATATATTTCTATTATTTTAATATAAGTTGTAACAATTATGTATGTCTAATACGTTTGTATGCATCGTATAATTTATATGTATGTATATGTATATATATATGTATATATATATATGTATATATATGTATTATTGTTGTGTATATACACACATCAAAAGTGTCTAGGGATCAACATATATTTTTGCAATAACTTTTCTCCTGATTGATATTAATTAAAATTTTCTTTAAGGATTCATCAAATAAAGTGTTTTCGTTTGTCTACAGTAACGATAAACCAAGTCACCTTTGCATTAATAAAGAAATTTGCCATTTTCATAATGAAGGGATTTTTGACATTTGAACCACTAACATTAAAGTTCGAAAAAAAGACTGAAATAACAGTTTTCTTTAAAATTTTATTGGGTAACTTAAACAATTAATAATCCGTGTTTCTACCGCGAACACTAACAACACAAGAACATCGGTTTGGCATACTCAAAATGAGTTCATCCAAATCACGCTGTGGAATGGCCGCCCATGTTCGTTGCAACAACAAAAAAAGGTCTTCTTGCGACTGGATACCCTCCATATTCGGCAGAGCTCTTCTCTGTAGCATATCCCATGCATGCTCAATCGGGTTCAAGTCTGGCGACTGAGCAGGCCAGGGCATGACATTGATGTTAGCTGCGGCGAGAGTCTGTCTTACAACTCTTGCGGTGTGCGGTCGTGCATTATCATGCATTAACTGAAATAAGGGACCGATTTGCACTTGTAGAGGAACGATGACGTCTGATACAATCGTCTCAGCATAAATTTGAGCGTTGAGGTTGCCTCTGATCCAAATCAACTCAGTTCTTCCGCCGATCCAAATACCCGCCCATACCATGATGGTTCCACCACTATAAGGATGGACTTCCTGGCAGGATTTTAATCGCTGTTGGCGTCCAGGGGTTCTCCAGTGTCGTATACGTCTTGTATCCGGTCTCATACCAAAACGAGACTCATCAGAAAAGCACACGAAACGCCATTGTTCTTCTGCCCAATTTCTGTGTTCAAGAGCCCATTGATATCGAATCCTACGATTGTGCATTGGTAAAAGATCTTCGGGGTCCCTTGTAGTCATGGGAGTCCCACAGGGGTCAATTCTAGGTCCATTCTTATTTTTAGTATATATAAATGACTTACCTTATTATGTAAAGGATAAACATGAGATTGTATTGTTTGCGGATGATACCTCTTTGACATTCAAAATTAATAGACAGTTAGATAATTATGACGAAGTTAACGATGCTCTCTCTAAAGTTATGCATTGGTTTAATGTTAATAATCTGCTTTTAAATGATAAAAAGACTAAAGTAATTAAGTTCTCAACACCTAATGTAAGACAGGTGACTACCAATGTACATGTTAATGGAACTAATTTAGCCCCAGTGGAGACAACTGTGTTCTTGGGTATAACAATTGACTCCAAACTACAATGGGGCCCACAAATTGAAAAATTATCAGGAAAACTAAGTTCTGCAGCCTATGCAGTGAAAACTATTAGACGGCTCACTGATGTTGATACGGCTAGAATAGTTTATTTCAGCTACTTTCATAGTATTATGTCATACGGAATTCTTCTTTGGGGTAACTCCGCGGACATTAACACCATCTTTTTATTGCAAAAGAGAGCCATAAGAGCTATCTACAAACTTGGTCCCCGTGAGAGCCTTAGAGAAAAATTCAAAGAAATAAATATTCTAACAGTCGCATCGCAATATATCTATGAAAATCTTTTGTATGTCCATAAAAACATAGACTCATTTTGTAAAAAGAGTGATACTCATAACATAAATACTAGATATAAGCATAATCTTGTGTTACATGCAAGCCGTCTCCACAAAATAAGTAATTCTTTTATGGGGCAATGTATACGGTTCTATAACAAACTTCCCAGCAATATAACAGAATTGTCAATAAACAAGTTTAAAACTACTATTAAAGCCAAATTGTGTAGCAGGGCATATTATAAAGTATCTGACTATATTAATGATAAAAATGCCTGGGATTGAGTCGATCCAATTATAATGTAATTAATAAATTATGTAAATTTGTTTGGATACCAAAAGAGGGATGCCTGAGTTTTTTGGCAGTATTTTTATCAGTGCTCACCTAGTCATGAACTGCACGGTAGGGAAAAAAATTGTGACGATTCCAAACAAATGTAGCCATTTTTACGGAATAAAAAGATTTTGACTTTGACTTTGACTTTGACTTATAGGTGGTACCCTTAGCGGTCTTCGGGAATGAAGGTTCACTTCATGCAAGCGGTTTCTGACTGTTTGGTCGCTAATTAAGTTCCCTGAAGAGTGATGAAGCGTCACGGCTAACATCATGGCGGTTATTGTTGGAGCTCTTCGAGTTGTGATTTGAATGTATCGGTCTTGTCTCCGTGTGGTGCAGCGATACCGTCCTCCATGGCGCTCAGCCACGGTACCAGTGCTTCGGTAACGTGTCCAAAGACCTTTTTTTGTTGTTGCAACGAACATGGGCGGCCATTCCACAGCGTGATTTGGATGAACTCATTTTGAGTATGCCAAACCGATGTTCTTGTGTTTTTAGTGTTCGCGGTAGAAACACGGATTATTAATTGTTTAAGTTACCCAATAAAATTTTAAAGAAAACTGTTATTTCAGTCTTTTTTTCGAACTTTAATGTTAGTGGTTCAAATGTCAAAAATCCCTTTATTATGAAAATGGTAAATTTCTTTATTAATGCAAAGGTGACTTGGTTTATCGTTACTGTAGACAAACGAAAACACTTTATTTGATGAATCCTTAAAGAAAATTTTAATTAATATCAATCAGGAGAAAAGTTATTGCAAAAATATATGTTGATCCCTAGACACTTTTGATGTGTGTATATATATATATTATTATTATATATATATAATGTTAAGCCGCAATCGTGATTCTCTGTACTCCCAAAGGTCGACTGGTAGAGAATGCAACTAGCATTAAGTCCGCCTATTGTACCAAAATGTAAAGTGGTCAATAAAGTTTTAAATAAATAAATAAATAAATGATGATGATGATTTGTTAGTGTCAAATTGGAATCATAAGTTTGTATCTAGATTTTCAGATACTGCATAAAGGCTTTGACGAGCTCGGTGGCTCAGTCGTGAATGACGCGACTTTGACACCAACGCCACGAGCGTTGGTTCGATTCCCACACAGGACAAACATTTGTGTGCATGAACATGTCTGTTTGTCTTGGTCTGGATGTTTTAAGAGAGGTAGGGCGCATCAAAGCAGCCCGTCTGGGGAAGTAACTCCACCTCACAGAAAACCGTAGCCAAATAATAACTCCCTAGAGGGTTGTTGTGTTCCTGTGTGTGAGTGAGGTCACCAGTAAGGTCTTATGGAGTTGCTGTGTACGCAGCAGAGGAAGCATCGCGCGGGTGACAATTTATTACAAGCGTTAATTGGCTCCACATCAGGTGTGCTGTATGCTTGAATGCCCCCCGACGTTGTATTAAAAAAAGAAACAACAACGCTCTGGGTTCGAGTCCACAGACGGCAAACATTTGTATGCATGAACATGTCGAACATGTATGTTTGTCTTAGTTTGGATCTTTTAAAGAGAGGTAGGGCGCATCAAAACAGCCCGTCTGGGGAAGTATCTCCACCTCACAGAAAATAACAACTGCCTGGAGGGTTGTCATGTTGCTGTATTAGCAGCAGAGATGGTGTCGCGCGAGTGATACTCAATATATTACCAGCGTTCATAGGCTACGGTAACCACTTAACATCAGGTGGACCGTATGTTTGAATGCCTCCCGACGTCGTATAATAAAAATCGGCCAAGTGCGAGTCGGACTCGCACATGAAGGGTTCCGTACCATTATCGATAAAAATGAGCAAAAAAATCACGTTTGTTGTATGGGAGCCCCCTTAAATATTTATTTTATTCTATTTCTTAGTATTTGTTGTTATAGCGGCAATAGAAATACATCATCTGTGAAAATTTCAACTGTCTAACTATCACGGTTCATGAGATACAGCCTGGTGACAGACGGACGGACGGACGGACGGACGGACAGCGGAGCCTCAGTAATAGGGTTCCGTTTTTACCCTTTGGGTACGGAACCCTAAAAATTAGAAGTAAGATGCTATGATATTCAACGAAGCATTTTACTTTAGCAAAGATAAAATAATTATCCAGCGAATGCTTGTTTAACAATGCTCGACGTTGCACGATACAAAACGGAGAATATAGAAATATGCCAAGCATGTCGCCAGTATTTAACAAAGGGTTCAGTAAATATTAATAAACATTATCTTTACGTGTATATTCAAGTCCAATCTCAAGACAAACGAAATGATAATTTGCGTTTATATATACGCTTACATCCCTCCAATTCGTGATGTAAATGTTAACTCCTGAGTGAATATACTCAGGAATAACAACAGTTCTACAAGAGCGGTGGTAGTCCAGTGGATAAAGACTTGTGAGCTACTGCCCGCCGGTATCCACCCACCACCGTCAGTAGATGCATGCCACCATTGCCACGGCTGCTCTGGTCGTCTCTGCCTCGGCTGCTGCGGTCGTCTCTGCGAATGTTCGCCGTCTGAAATATGAACCACATACATCCGCCACCGTTGCTGCCCTGGCTGTTCCGGTCGACTCTGCGACACTTGTTCCTCTACACGAGGCATGCTCAGGTGCTGTACACGTTAGTCGTTAAAATAACATGCTAGTAATATCTTGTACGATACGAATATAATCGTAGCATGTTATTCTAACTAACATCTACAGCGCCTGTAGAATCTTGAGGAAATTCACACGACAAAAAAATTATATTTCGAAAGATGTCTTCTTTTCGTAGCGTTACGCCGTTTCCTAATCCATTAGGATCGGCGGGATCCGCTACCTAAGCCTAAGGATTTGGCGAATATACTGATTTTCACATGGAGCGACTGCCGTCAGACCTCCACAACCTAGAGGGAAAACCAGACCTTTTTTAGGTTACATACATACAGTAAATCTTTAGGAACTAGCTGGTGACCCCACTCACTCCCATGAACACAACAACCCTCCAGAGAGTTGTTATTTGGCTGCGGTGTTCTGTGAGGTCGAGGTACTTCCTCAGACAGGCCGCTTTGATGCGCCCTACTTCTCCTAAAATCACTCAGACCAAGATAAACATTCATGCTCTCGAACCCATGAGCGTTGGTGTCATTGTAGCGTTACTAGCCACTGCGCCACCGACCTCGTCTTAATTAATTTTTCAATCATTAAATGAATATATTACATATATTTCCTCCATAAATGAAATTGAAAAGGATAACCGCGGTCCAAATGCGAGCGTTTCGCAAAATTTGTGGCGTAACGCTTGTTGACCGTATTCGCAATGTTGATATTAGAAACAGAGTTGGTCTGAAAGAGAGCGTCGGTGTTAAAATATGAAGAGTCATGCTTCGTTGGTTTCGACATGTAGAAAGAATGCAGGATGAAAGAATGACGAAGCAGATATACAACGCAACAGTGGAAGGATGTAGGACCCGAGGAAGGCCATGAATTACCTACCTACCATGACCAAATTGGTCTATCATATGATGTCAGGAGCCTTAGAAACCGGCGAGCGTGCATGCTCGTGGGTTCGATGCCCACCAGGACAAACATATGTGTGCATGAACATGTCTGTTTGTCTTGGTCTAGGTGTTTTTAACATCAAAGCAGCCTGTCTGGGGCAGTACCTCCACTTCACAGAAAACCGCAGCCAAATAACAACTCCCTAGAGGCTTGTTGTGTTCATGCGTGTGAGTGACGTCTCCAGTAAGCCCCTAAGGAGTTGGTGTGTTAGCAGCGGATGTGGCATCGCGCGAGTAATACTTATAAAGCATTGCAAGTGTTTATAGGCTACGGTAACCGCTGCAGGTGGGCCGTATGCTTGTATGCCTCCCGACGTTCTAAAAACAAAACGTTATAGATACGAGTACATAGAGGTCATTTATTATATATTTTGGCCCTGAGCAAACAAGACTCTTGTGTAGATCTGTTCATGAGAATATAACCTTACTTTGTCCAAATTATTTGTCTTATTAATGAGACAAGTAAGAAATGATTTTTGAAAATTTCTTTACGACAATAAATACAATTGGTACATAATATAGGCGTATGTTTGTATGCCTCCCTACATATAAATAGTACGGTCTCTTATCGATTGTACTCGTATTAAGTGGGAACATCGTTAAATATGTCTGCCTTGCCCGCAAGGGGCTTGGCGTGAAGTGAGTAGTAGTAAAAAATATAGTTTAAAAAAACTAAAATAATACGCTTTAATAGTAAATTGAACTAAAAAGCAGAAAATAATTATTAATTACAGTTCAATTTACTATTAAAGCGTATTTTTTCAGTTTTTTTAAACTATATTTTATTTTTTCATTTTTAGTTAAATTCTTGTATTGTCATAGGTCTTGAATACGTGTGCAAATTTTCAAATCAATTTGACGTCTTGAAGTAGGTGAAATTTGCGTTGAATGATTCCGTTACATACATACTCGTACATACAGGTGAAGCTAATAGAAGCGTATTTAAAATGGCGATGATACATCAGTTGTAGAGATCCCTAAAAATGTCTTAAAAATTTCACGTTTCGCCTTTTTCATACTTCTTATTTCATTTACATGATTTTTTATTTCAGTTTGTGCGAGGAACCCTTTCAGTGTTACCTTACAGTTCTGTATGCATTTCTTAATGAGAAACGTCAAAGAAATAATGAAGCTGCAGCCGGAGCCTGTCGTACGTTTTAGACTCATCTCGTGACTAGCAAGTAATGCTCCATTTAATGCAGTAATATTGTTGGAGAAGAGGAAAATAGTAAGTTAGGCCTTGCGACTTGGATTTGAAGCAAATTGGACGAACTTGACGCTCGGAAACGGACGCACGACTGACATCCCACCCAGGTGTTGCAAGTGTGTATACGGTAACTTACATGCAATTTGATCTAACCTGCTTTGTGTGCTTCCGCCACCAATTCGTTCATGCGGCCTAGCGCCGGCCGGCACCCACCCATTACTGTAAGTTGATGCAACATGCCGACGCTGCCATGGCTGCTCCGGTAGTCTCTGCCTCGGCTGCTGCGGTCGTCCGCCATCTGGAACAGAATCCGCATGCCCCCACCACCACCGTCGCTGCCACGACCGGCCTGGTCGTCGCTGCGACACGTGTTTCGCCTCTCCACGAGGCATCATCAGGCGCTGTAGATATTAATCGTAAGAATAACATGCTCAAATTTGACTTTCGCAAAATAACGCCTGAATCTATTAACTATATACGGTAACTACTTACACTTACACCATCGTATGCTTAATATATTTTTTATACAACTAGATTGGCAAACAAGTATGCATCCCGCATCAGATAGTAAGCGGTCAGCGCAGCCTATTGACGCTCGCAACACTGGGATGTAATTCGCGCGCTGCCCATTTTGTAACCTAAGGCTGTTTCGTACAGTACCCAGTAATTTCTCTGCCATGTCTCACCCTTCAAACCGGAACACAGCTATATAAATATAGCTGCTTGGCGGTAGAAATAGGTGAGACAGAGGTACCCACGCAGACTTCTTTTGTACAAAATCTCCCTCTGGTAATACACGTTTCGAGTCAAACGTAGGGAACACATAGGCTACTTTATACAGCATCTGGATACAAGCTAGGACTTTACGACTCCATTCAGAGACGAGTTGTGAGAGCGATGATCTTAAGCTCGATAACACGATGTTGAACCCTTGAGTTCAAGTGCAGATTTTGGCAACAACTCCCTTTTATAATCGCACTGCTCCTCGATGGTGGAGGATGCATCCTCACACAATGGTACCGCAATGGTCGCGTACTATGCGATTCCAGAGAAATTTTCTTCCGAAAATACTTAAATTGAGAAATTAATCTTCTCAATTTTCTCGACGAATCTGTATGAAGTTTATCACCTTAGTGCTATAAAATAAAGGAAAAAGACTGGTTCAAGTTTTGCGTTCTACCCATTGTACAATAGAGTAGGATTTGATAGTTGCCATCTGCTAAAATTAATACTCACGTATTAAAATTGTAATGTTCGAGTACTGTGCTCTTCCAGAGAGAAGTTACATTCCACGAAGTACCGACTTGTTTAGTAAACTCACTGTCAAGTTTGCCTATGCTTATGAGTATAATTTAATTACAATATTCGTAATCAAAATTTGTTGCGTAACGCTAGTAGACCGTATTTGCAATGATGATGTTCAATAATGATGTTAGAAACAGAGTTGGTCTAAAAGAGAGCGTCAGTGCTAAAATAAGAAGAGGCATACTTTGTTGGTTCGGACATGTAGAAAGAATGTAGGATGAATGAATGACGAAGAAGATATACAACGCAAAAGTAGAAGGATGTAGGAGCCGAAGAAGGCCGACTCTTACCTACCTAAATTGATCCTTTTTTATCAGAAGGTGATATCAGGAGCCTTAGATACCTGCGAGCGTGAATGAGAAGATATTAAATTAGATGTAACATTAAAGAATAAAATTTCTTACTCCTTATTTATTTTGATTCAACTTATTGTGACTTACGATGTTTTGTCCCGCGACTAAAAGGTTCTATTTATCACCATTTTGGTGATGTGAGAGCTAGATCCTTAGGAGGCTATGCACTTGAATAAATCCAATAGTAACGCATTACTGTACTAAAACATACATACCGTTACAGAAAATATGCAAAATACTTCGGCAAACTGCCATTATTTAACCAATTGCGCGGCGGATGTGCGACCATATTGGACCTCAATGGACGCCGTCACTGTACCCTGATATGTTTACCAGAGACGTTGGAATGAATTATTGATGGGTTGTTCCCTAAAAGAGATACAGATACATATGTGACTCTGTCACGTACGTCATTTTATTCTTGTGTGGGCAAAGCTGTCCTGAATGATTTAAATATTTCTCATTGACCGAGATATCAACCTCTAATATTGGCAAATTTAGTCGTTCCATGTTAAAATTCCTCGCCAAAACCTTAGGCTTAGATAGTGGACCCCCGTCAACCCTGAGATAATAGGAAACGTGAGAGCGCTAGGTGGAAGGATATACGCAAAGAACAGTACTGTCAAACTAGCTGAAAGGTTAAGGTTACTTTGAGAAAGCACTATCTGTCCTTGAGCTCAGGCTGGTATGGGTAGTACCAGCAGGGGCTAGGGGCGCCGCGTCGGGTGGAGTGACTTGGCGCATTTAGAAATGCATGTTATGTTATCCACGAATATGTACCAGTAGATGAACATTGCTAAGTGTATTACCTAGTCCTAATGTAAGGAAAAAAAATACAAATGTGTGAATTAGGGAAATATTGAAAGTAGATTAAGCAGAGTCTAGCAGTCGTTGAATGGATAAATATTCAATGACTGCTAGATATTGTTATCAAAGCTATGCTATTGTATTTTTAACTATAAGTGTTGGCGGTTGCGTCGTGCCGCCAGAGTAGTGGACTGTATATGTGGGTGTGTTCTTCAGTATTCCAAATAAACACGGCGAGGTTTCTTTCTTGAGACTGTACTGTCTGAGGTTAGGAGAGAGGTGTTTCTAGTTCTTGTGAGACGTCCGCTTGTGTTGCTCTCGATCGGTAGAATGACAAATCTGTAATAAGTAACCGCCAATGCGCGTTGGCCACGGGAGCTACTGCCGACAAACTGACTTACAGTTAGGCAGAGTGTAAACTGTGTTATGTTTTGTGTTAATGTTTACAAATAAATAAATAAATAAATCAGAACTTACAACAGCTGCATTTGACGTCTCAAAGCAGCCTGAGGGACTTAAGATAATTAAGCATATAAGTTTAGACGGTACATTTCTCATACTTTCATTTAAGGGCAAAGATGATACATAATCCAGCCATGCTTTCCTCTATCTTGCTATGGAGAATTCAATCTCTGCATCCCACCAAGCATCTCCTTTCAATGTTTTATACCTTTATGCATAAATGGTGTAAATTGTTATAATGAAATGTATATTTATTTTTAAATGTGCCTGTAGCTGCCTGTAGTAATTCACTTAATATACTTCAATTGTACAAATCACGTGTCCCTAGCTAAGGCGGTTGTAACATATTTCTTCCCCCACAATTTTTACCAATTTGTGCTGTCTAGTTACGAACTTTACCTGAATAAATGAATATAAATTCCCAACAAAGGTCTGGTTTCCCTCTGGGTTGTGGAGGTCTGATGACAGTCGCTCCATGAAAAAATCAGAATCTTCACCAAATCCTTAGGCTAAGGTAGTGGACCCCGCTATTCTTAATAGATTGCAAACGGGATAATATTAAGAAAAAATATATATTGCAAGTATAGACGATCGTGATTCTCTGCACTTCCAAAGGTCGACTAGTAGAGAATGCAATTAGTTTTAGTCCGCCTATTGCACATAAAATAGTATGGTCAACAGTTTTTAAATAAATCAATAACCAGTTGAGAATGCGCAAGCTTGCATTGCCAGAGGAACACCTGGCTCGTCAATTATATAACAATTCAATTTTTTTTTTTAATTTGTCTGCCATTTTAACCATGTTCCTTAAAAGATAGGAACGGTGTTCCTGAACATTCGTATTCTACTTTTTTATGCTAAATCCGAATCTGAAGTCAAAATTCGAATATTCGAAAAAAAGCGACAGAAAAACGCACAAACAGACATATAGAATTCATATAGGAACGGTGTTCCTGAAAATATACACGATAATTTGTTCACGGGAAGATCGGCTTAATTTTATTCAAATTGTCTGTCACAATAATCAGAATTCAAATTTTCCTATTGCGTTTTTTTGTATTATGTAGATTTGTGTCTTTACCTGTGGGTATATGAACAATACCTAGTCCGGCCATAAGTTCTGTTACAAATGAATATACATTATATTTTTGTATGAAGTAACGTAATCTTAATAAAACTTTATAGATGTCTCAGCAAAAAATTAAAAAAAATATTCTATTCGAAATGGTTCCCAGGGTGCTTACGCTTTTGCAGACCTTGGGGGATCCCAGGGTCCGCAAAGGCGTAGGATGCGACTGGGAATAAAGCTCGGACGATGATGATGATGACCTTAACATGAGTTTGAAAAAACTCCCTGAAGAAAAGGCGTGAAGAGTCTTTTAGAGGACCGGCAACGTACGATCGACATCCCTGGTATTACAACTGTCCATATACTTCGGTAACTGCTTACCATCAGGCAGGATGTATGCTTCTTTCCCACCTTAGTTTTAAAACCATGTCGGTCTTAAAGAAATATCACTATGCTTATACCTGACTTTCAGCTTTCTAATCGACGGAGTGCACCACTTGCATGTGAGGTATGCTCTGTTGCTGATGTTTACATTCTTAAAAATATACATTACAAATCTGCAATCAAAATACCAAATGTTATTTCACAGTGCCACCGCACGAAGTTTGTTTAATTATGCATGCCACTCCGTCTGGGACGCCAGCCACAATCCGAGCACGGCAAAACAAGGAACGTGCAGCGGCAATGGACCGAATAAATCTAGGTGCTTTTGATCAAATGTGGGTGTCGTGGTGAACTTTAAAGATAACTTTGTTTATTTGTCATTGCACTTTGATACATCTTATGTTATTTTTAAATAATATCTTCTATCTATCTATCTATAACTTCACGCCAAATCCCTTGCGGAGTAGGCAGAGAGAACCGAGCGCCACGTGACTCGATCCTTACATATCTCACTCGCTTCTTTAACATAAATATCTTGTTTTGATATTTTCTTTTTTCATACTTTTCTTTACTTTTTATCTAACAGCATTTTAAAAATAACTTTTGCCAAAACAAACATGACGAAATAAATATTTTTTAAGATCGACATATATACTCGTACATATCTACATTAGATATTTCACGTGCCAGAAGCGTGCTCGTTCGCGAGCCCTGCCAATCAATCAGATTGCAATTTTGGACCAAGAGCGCACAAATGTGCGGATTTTGGCGTCCCCAGGAGTAACGCACACTGATCCACCCCCGTCGCTGTGAATGTAGCTGCATGCAGCGGTGAGGGCCGCCATTCACCACGCAGCGCCGATTTCAGCGAGTCGAGGAGAGCCGAGTGCTGTACATGCACGTGGAATGTGAGAGGTGGACTGAACATAAGATAAACGAACTGATAGACGTAATGAATGAGGGACGTTTAGATTATTTGTGTGTGACAGAGACTAAATGCAAGGGGAGCGACACCGATCACATCACAAAGACAATTGTATGGAAAAAGGCTTACTATTAAATGAGAAGAAAATATAGATAATGGTATATGTAAGAGAAGAAACCAGAACTGATGTGAGGACCAACCGTAAGTTGATAATGAAGTGTTGGAGCAAGTGGATGAGATTGTATAACTTGGATGCGCTTTCAGCAGGGATGGAAGGTAAACCGCTGATGTGGAAAGACGAATAAGTGCTGGAAATGTATGAATGGAGTGTTGGGAAAACCTCTTGGCAATAAAAACTTGAGCCATAAGGCACAGCTCGCTATACACAATGCAGTGTTGGTACCAACGCTTTCTTACAGAAGAGAGCACGAAAGTAGGATAAACACGGTCGAAATGTGAGCGTTACGCAAAGTTTGTGGCGTAGTAGCAGAGGTGGCATCGCGCGATACTTAATGTATTTCAAACGTGTTTAGGCTATGGTAGCCGTTTTACAGCAGGTGGGCCGTATGCGAGTATGCCTGCCGACGTTGTATAAAAGAAAAATCTATTCCGGTTCCTTATCTACTGGGCTATCACTGTTTTAGATCTTTCTAACCCAGACCAAGACAAATAAATATGTCCAAGAGCACAGTTGTTTATCCTGTGTGGGAATCGAACCCATGACCCTTGGAATCCAAATAGCAATTGCTAACCGCTCGACCTTAACACGGACTGTTCTGCTGACGAATGTAATAATAATGAAACAACTTTCTTCCTCAGGGGGGAAAAGTACATTTTTCCTATATAGATAATGAATTGGTTACTTTCGCATCAGAAGAGATGAAAATATACATAGTCTCTCCTTCTTGGTTCGCCAAAACATTTGAACCATAAATCATTACATAAAAATGCCGGTGATTTATGACTGCTATCGTTAAAATCAATGAAAACAAAGTATCAAGTCGTAAATGCAATTAATTGAAACAGAACCCCGTTGTCTGCAGATTGTGAATCATTGCCTGCAATAAAACCCAGAACTGTGTTTTCGTCAGCGTACATAATATGTACGTTACCAAATAGTGTTAGTGTCTGACACCGAAGCTCCTCTCCGACGGGTTCCGCGGTCGGGGTTCAATCTTGCTAAGTTAATATAGAGTTTGAACCTCGAGGGCGGACATATGCGGGCGGAGGGGCTAAGACGTTTGGCGGGTCTACACCGATCGTATGTTAGTCGAGTGAACCACCGATTAAGCCACGCGGCCGCTAGCATAGTGTTTAAGTCAAGTGAAAAAGGAAAGTGAGTAGGCCGCGCTGCCCCGGGCGGTGTATCCCATGTTCTGCATTGACTGGATTGTTCCTGCCGATGTATCAAATTTGTACATACATACGCTTGTCTCCCATTTTGGTAGACAAATACTATGCAACGCCAGATGCACCCTCATCAGCCTCTTCCCGCATGTTCTTCGGTTTCGGGTGCTTTTGATTTGGCCCTGTTTCAGCACATCAGCTATTTGATACACATGTGTGCGTCTAGGGCGACCCCTGCCGATATCTCCACTCATGCTCGATGTAACATACAACTTCCTTAATTCTATCTATAACTTCACCCCAAATCCCTTGCGGGGTAGGCAGAGAACCGAGAGCTGTAAGACGCATAACTTCCTTATTTATACTCTCTATAGTCTCTAAGGGTTTTTGTGAAACTTTTGTATGGCTTTTTGTGAAGCATTCGTTTTTTACACACCTCACGTGTGTAAGTATTAAGTCATGTGGCGCTTGGTTCACTCTGCCTATCCCGCAAGGGTCATGGCATGAAAATGTATATACGTAATTTTTATTTATATTAATTTTTGTATTACATTTGATGGCTTATAATAAACTTCTTATAAAATTGCCTTCTCCATTGATTTAGTCAGCTTAGCAACTGTCATCTATCGAGAACAGCCGGGACCGATGGCTTAACGTGCCCTCTGAGCACGGAGAAGCTCGAGATAGATAAACCTATCCACAGACATGCGGCGGCTTAGAGTGACACGTGCAAGGACGATACCATCGATCCCTCTGCGTCCATACAAGTACAGTGGCTCTGTGTGACATTCGTCTGCAAATATTAGGTAACATTTATCATACATCTGTCAGCTCACATTCAAGCAGCTTGATAGATGGTGAGCTAAGAAATTAAAGCAAATAGCTCGAGCTCTTCCATCATAATATAACGATCTTGTAAACAAACTGAGATAGATAGAATTTACTTTATTTGCTCAACACAAAGTAAACAGTAAGCACAGTTTAGGTGGTGGAGTATTGGCAATGCTACTTTTACATCAAAGCTAATGAGTTTCCACAAAAAAAAACTTGTGTGTGCATGAACATGCCTGTTTGTGTTGGTCGGGAGAGGTAGAGCGCATCAAAGCAGCATCTCTACCTCACATAACACCGAAGACAAATAACGGCTCCACGGAGGGTCGTTGTGTTTCTACGAGTGAAAGGGGTTACCGGTACGTTAACATCGAGTTGCTGTATTAACAGCAGGGATGACAGCAATGCAAGGCGACACTTCCTGTATAGCAGGCGTTCATAGGCTACGGTATCGACTTTACATCCAGTGGTCCGTACGCTTGTTTTTTTTTTATACCACTAAGGTGGCAATCAAGCATACGGCCTGCCTGATGTTAAACAGTCACCGTAGCCTATGGACATTTGCAACACCAGGGGCGTCACTCATGCGTTGCCGACCCTCTAAAAACCTCTTCACGCATTTCTTGAAGAACTCCATGCTGTAGTTCCTTGGAAAAACCTCGGCTGGGAGCTCATTCCACAGCTTGAGTGTTCTCGGAAGAAAACTTCTCTGGAACCGCACCGTACGCGACCATAGCGGTTCAAGCGTGTGAGTTGACTGTAAATTGTATTGACTGTAAATGACTGAAGCTAAATATTGTGTCTTTTTTCATGAACGTCGGGAGGCATGCAAACATGCAGTCCACCTGATTAACGAAAGCGGTTACCGTAGCCTAATGAACGCATGTGTATTACAACACACACACATTAAGTATCAGCTGCGCAGCTGCTAACACTGGGTAACCCTATCTTACTTTCGAAAATTTTCTGTTCAAATTTCAATTGTTCGGAAACATATATATGTAAATAATCAATCTGGCATTTACAATGCCAGATAGATTATTTACATATTTTGTGTTTCTAGAAACTTAATTTAAGTAGGTACATATGTTTCGTTTTCTAGAAAAATCTTTATCCGATTATCAAAACATGTAATTTTCAATTGACAGATGCTTTACTTGCAATAATTCTAATTTGTAGAATTACTAGAGACCTTTTTCCATATGCGACATTGCTAGGTTAGCTTAAGTTAGACTTGTGACCATTGCAAGCCGAGCGAGCGGGGTTCATCTTCTTTTGAACTACATTTCTCGTTTGAATTTGAAATGTTGTCTTTCCATAATATGGAAATCATTTTTCTGGAAACTAAAACATCTAGCAATAGTTAGAATTAGAATTCAGAACATATGCTATTCGAATAAAATAACTAATGAAAATATGGAACATAAAAATAGGGCTAAACGTTTTCGGTATAATAGGGGTTAAAGTATAAAATTGCCGTTTTATACGAGTAGTAATAGATATGAATTGACATTAAACCTTCATAGTGTGAGATTTTCGAGTGAAACTTTTTCACATGATACCTATAAGGTTCTTCTTTTAAAAAATGTGCAATATTTGATTTATTTTCGAATTTCAATTGTTTTCTTATTCAGCTTAGACGGGAAAAATGGATACTTCGAAAATCCGAGTAATTTTTGAATACGAGTTCCGACGCGGAACTAACGCGGCAGAAACGGCTCGCAACATCAATGCTACGTACAGTACATATACGGAATTGTATATTCTCACCATCTAACCACCTCTTGTACTTAGTCGAGAAACGTTCCTCTAACTTTGCTGCGGCAGCCCATTTGGCAGCGATATTAGAAGAATAGCTGGCTATTTTCATCTTAATTTCTCTTTCAGACTCCTTACTAACATCACGAAAATTAAATTTACTTGAAATATAATCAAAAAGATGAACATTCCTTTCATCTTTTTCATGTCTTAGCCACTCTTTGAAAAACTCTATTCTTGAAATGGAATGAATAAATTCTGAAAAAAAAAAAAAAATAGTTGTACTCAAATGTGCTGGCTGAAATATACGTTGGTATAAACAGAAGTATTATAGCTATGACATATCAAAAAAACTAGCCCGTGTACAAGCGAGTACATGTCATTAAAAGTCTATGAAAGTTGTAAAATAAAATAAAAAAAACATTTCATTTTGTATAAATTTGAAAAATTACTTGTTCCTACACTTCTATTAATTTAAAAAATATAATACGCACCCTCAGAAATAAAATCCATAATGAAAAACTTTCACAAATTATCGAACTATCACAAGAGATGTTGTTGTAAATGATGCAAAAATGCAAATGATTTAATTATGCGTTTGCACTTACCCTCATTAGTCGACTATTAATCCTTATGACTCATCGCTGTGGAATGTTAGACACAAACAATTATTGGAATCGGGACTTTGCAGGTGTTATTTACATTAGTCAATTACCTATTTCTGTTAATTTGAAAACGACTTTTGTCCACCTAGCTTGTTCTAGGCGACACACTGTGCTACGTTTGGAGAGGAGACTGCTAATAAACGCACCGTGCGTTTTAGGTTTAAACGCTTTCGTAATGGAAACTTCGACTTGAAGAATAAACCACGTGGGAGATCGCCCACACATGTGAATAACGCTGAATTGAAGGAGATCCGAGTCAAGCTACCCAGGAATTAGCGGTATGGTTTAACATTACCTTACCTACATTATTGACTCATTTGCATCAAATCAATAAGATATAAAAATATGAAAAATGGGTGCCTCATGATTTGACTGATATGCAGAAAGAAACGCGTGTTGAAACTTGTATTGCCTTGTTGAATCGGTACAGAAATAAAGGAATATTGGATCCAGTTGTGACATGTGATGAAAAATGGATTATTTACGATAATCGTAAACGAAAAATGCAGTGGCTGACCCCAGGTCAAACGCCGCAACATTGCCCTAAACAAAGCTTACCAATAAAAAGGTTATGGTAACTGTTTGGTGGTCTCTTCGTGGCGTTATTCACTATAGCTTTCTTAGGTCTGGTCAAGCAATAACACCAGATGTTTACTGTGCCGCTCTTCGAACAATGATGACGAAACTGGCAGTGAAACAGCCCCGAGTTATGAATCGATCTTCACCATTATTGCTCCATGATAACGCAAGACCTCACACTGCACGAGAAATCGTTGTAACTCTACAGGAGCTGCAGTTAGAAACCATACATCATCCTCCGTACTCGCCAGACCTAGCTCCAACTGACTACCGCTTTTTTCGTGATTTGCACAATTTTCTACGTGGCAAAAAATTTCTTCCCAGGAGGCAGTACAAAATGCTTTTTTTTTATACCACTAAGGTCGCAATCAAGCATACGGCCTGTCTGATGTTAAACAGTCACCGTAGCCTATGGACATTTGCAACACCAGGGGCGTCACTCATGCGTTACCAACCCTCTAAAAACCTCTTCACGCATTTCTTGAAGAACTCCATGACTCAACTCAACTCCATTCAAACAGTTTGTCAAATTTGTTCAATCGCAAACGCATAAATAAACTTACGATTAGATGGCCGCAATATATAGATAATGAGGGTAAATATTTTGATTAAATAAATATGTTACATCTTAGAAAAAAACGAGTTTTAATTTTTCAGTACAAATCGGCAATTTCATACTTTAACCCCTAATATTAAAATTTGTACAAAAACGTTTCGCTTTTATAGGTACCCAACACAGCAACTGCTTAAGAGCTTACTGGCGACCTCACTCACACGCAGCGACACAACAACCCTACAGGGAGTTATTTGGCCGCGGTTTTCTGTGATGTGGAGATACTTCCCCAGACGGGTTGCTTTGATGCTCCCCTCTTATTAATTTTGTTCATAAAATAAACATGATCGAAATAAAACTCCTCTGGTTCTGGCTGTCAGCCATCTGAGATGTGGCGAACCCTCGCGTATTATTTATACCCTCCCTTTGATGCACAATCAGAAAATTTGAATGTTAGCACTAAAGGTTTGTCTGGATTGTCTAGAGAGTTAAAACCTAATATTTCTTTTACTAAGAGAGGTAGGTCGCATCAATCAAGCACGTCTGGGGCACCTCCACCTCAGAGAAAACAGCGGCCAAATAACAACTACCAGGAGGGTTGTTGTGTTCCTGCGTGAGAATGAGCTTGGAGTTGCTGTGTTTAGCAGCAGAGGTGGCATCGCGCGAGTCATACTTAATGTATTACCAGCGTTCAAAGGCTACGGTAACCGCTTTATGTGGTGGACCGTGTGCTTCAATGCCTCCCAACGTTGTATTAAAAATAAAGAATAGTTCTCTGGGTGGTAATCGAAGCTTATTCCTTTTCTTCTCGCTTGCAATACATTAAGTAGGTATTACTCGCACCTACTCGATACCAGAGGTGGCAACACGGCAACTCCTTAGGAACTTACCTCACCTCAAAGTCAGGAACACAACAACCCTCTAATGAGTTGTTATTTGGCTGCGGTTTTCTTTGAAGTTGAGGCACTCCTCAGACGGGCTATTTTGATGCGCCCTACCTCTGTTAAACACACCCAGACCAAGATAAACAGACATGTTCATACACAAATGTTTGTCCTGTGTGGAATCGAACACACGAGTGCTAGTGTCAAAATAGCGTAACAGAATTTAACCACTGCGTCATCGAGCTCGTCAAATATCTTCAGAACAGCAAATTATAAAGAGAGTCGCCAGAACTGTAGCCTGAAACAATCACAGTGTAGGACCATTACATTATTCCTATGTAGTTAAACAGCCTTGATAACTGCAGACAGACCGACGCCGGTACCGACAACCTCTTGTTATACGATCGAATAGACGATATAGAAATTTTCGTTTTGCCACTTTCGTAGCGATTAATTAACACTAAATATACTAGATATTGAGAGCTCGATGTCGTCGTTGCGCCTGGTATTCTAACCAAACACGCAGGTTAAGCAACATTGACCTCAGCCTGTCTATACACGGGTTTATCTCGAGTTTCTTCGTGCTCGGAGGGCACGTTAAGCCGTCGGCCCCGCCTGTTGTCGATAGATGACAGTGGTTAAGGTAAGTCAGTGGCCCTCGGGCGGCTTGAAAACACTGGCCTCTGCCAATCCGCATTTGAGCAGCGTGGTGGAGCTCTAAACTCCCTTCTGTTGAAGGGAGATCCGTATCCCTGCAGTGGGATGAGGAAGGGTTGATGTGGATACTAGATATTAAAGTATTTTACATTCTCACATACAAATGTATATAAATATATTCAATTTACAATCACTTCAATCTCTCCTTGTAGCGTTATCCTTTTTTTATTTCCTTAGATTTTTTTTATACAGCGTGGAAAGGCATACAAGCATAAGGTCCACCCGATGTGCAGCGATTAATTAATACATTAAGTACCTATCACTTACTGGTGACCTCACTAACATAACACGCAGGAACTTATGGAGGTGGCAACGCGCAAGCGATACATCTTTTCACACAGCAACTCCTTAGGAGCTCACTGACATCCTCACTCACTCGCAGGAACACAACGAAGCTCCAGGAGTTGTCATTTTGCTGCAGTTTTCTGCTAGGTGAATGTGCTTCATCAGTCGGGCTCCTTTGCTGCGCCCTACCTCTTTTAAAATATATCTGACATCAGGTGAGGCATATGCTTGTTTGTTTTCCGATGAACATACATAGAAAAGATAATTTTTACACCCCACATTATTCGCACACATATTTTCCAGGTTATTCGAAGAAAATGAAGACCTCCTACATTTATTTGAGAAATTCCGTGAGCTTCGAACCATCGAAGCCCAGGCGAGCTCTGAAGAACTGGCGGAGCATGCCACCAAGGTCATGCACACTTTGGATGAGGGGATTAAAGGACTCGGTGATGTTGATACCTTCTTTGAGTACATCAGGCATGTGGGCGCCACGCATCATCAGGTCCCTGGATTCAAAGCTGAGAACTTTTGGGTAAGGCTTTTACTATGCAACTAAAAACCAGTTGAGAATGCGCAAGCATGCATTGCCAGAGGAACACCTTTTTTTTTTTTTTTTTTTGTGACGCGGGGAAAAATGCGTTACGCACACCACCGGTGCCTGGGTGGCCTCCGGTGGTAGTGTGGGACTCCCCGTCGGCTATCCGACGGTATACCCACTAAACAACCCCACGAAATGCCATCGGCCGCGTTGGTGTGGTGCCCCGGATCTGTCAGCAACAGGGCACCACTGCGACTGGCCGGACTTCTTCTCTCTAGGGGCCATCCCGGCAAATTGGGACAGCCCCTCCGGCGGCGGGACCATTATAGGGCCAGGTTCCCATCCTGACCCCTAGTCCCACAGGTTAGGGAGGCGGCAGTAGGTGCGCATAGCGCCTACGCCGCACTCCCGTCCGCCGTCTCCGGAGCGGGACAGCCTCCGGATCGTCCTCCCTGTCCCGCTCCGAGGCCTCCTTCTGGGACATGACCGTCTCACAGAAGGAGGCCATCGCCTGCCAGGCTCTGTCACTCCCGAGCATGAGGACCTCTCGCTCCCGAGCGGACCACGCTCGGGAGCGAGAGGTCCGCCGGCGCAAACCCCTCACTTTCCGCATGGTGCAGGTGCTCACTGGACATGGGTGCTTCGGTGAGTACCTGCACCGGGTCGCGAGGCGGGAGGTGACGCCGGGCTGCCACGATTGTGGCGCGGCCGAGGACACCGCTCAGCACACTCTGGAGCGGTGTCCCAAGTGGTCTCGGCAGCGCCGCGATCTGGTGTCCGCGCTAGGAAGCGCGGACCTCTCGCTCCCGAGCGGACCACGCTAGTTTATTCTATACTATAAAATGTATACGTATGTAGTCTTCAAATGTATCTGTATTAGTGGAAAAGCAATGGAAATTGTTATCACAATTCTAGCAGTAACATTACAATACTTATTGTCCGCACTTCTACACGAAGCAGAGGCTTGATTGTTGAATTAAAACACCTGATATGTGCTATTTCTTATAATTGCAAAATTTTCATCGTTATTAGTACAGAGCAAAAGTAGTAAGGTTAAACGTGGAAGCGGATACACACCATAGACACTTTGTGTGTTGTTACAGTAAAATTCGTAGAACAATTATATGGACATTTGTCTATGCCCAAACATTTATTTACATGCAAGTAAAGAATTGGCGTCATTGCGTGTGCCGTTCTAACCGAATACGCAGGTTAAGTCGACTTCAGCTGTCTGTAAATGGGTTTAACTATCTCGAGCTTCTCCGTGCGTCGGAGGGCACGTTAAGCCGTCGGTCCCAGCTGTTGTCGATAGATGACAATCGTTAAGCTAAGTCATGAGCTATGACGAGCTCGGTGGCTCAGTCGTGAATGACGCGACTTTGACACCAACGCTCGTGGGTTCGATTCCCACACAAGGCAAACATTGTGTGCATGAACATGTCTGTTTGTTTTGGTCTGGGTGTTTTAAGAGAGGTAAGAGAGGTTACCCTAACCTATTAGCGGTTGTAATAGATTGAGTATCACACGCACGATGCCTCTCTGCTGCTCCAGCTCTCTCTGCTGCCTCTTCCACACTCATCAACCACTTCTCACATGCTCTAAGTAATAATTGTTAATATAAATAATGTCGGTCATAAAAACCCACAAGTTATTGCCAATTACGGAGGATAAACGAACAAGAGGTCTGACTAATTTGCAACAATTCAGCCTTTTCCGTCGTTTGCAGAAAGGAGTCGAGGTTATCGGAGACCGGTGTAAGGGAGGGGGGGGGGGGGGGGGGGCAGCCCGAGACCTCCGTTTGAAGTCTGCAATGGAGTTATCTTACAAATGGCACCTTTTCTGTCGAAATATTTTGCTTTTAACATGAAACTTGAAACGGCGATGGTACCTTTTATTGTGATATTTGATTTACGCTGAGTCGTTTTTCCTTATAATATCGAAATTCAATTTCGAAAGCCATTTGCTTTTGATTTAGTTTTGTTTTCTATATATTCTAGGAATAGTGTTATTGTAGGAACATTTTCCAGCAATTTTGTTTTTTCTTTGCTTTGAAATTTCTGTTTATTTGTCTGTAGTTTAGGTGTATGTAGCACCTCGGAACACCGGATGTGCCTTGCATTATCCACCTCAGAACATCCTGCGCTTTGCGAGCTGAACCAATAAAAATAGTACTTTCTATCGCAAATGTTTAATTATGCTCCGTTGGTTCGGCCATGTGAAAAGAATGCAGGATGAAAGAATGACGAAACAGATATGCAATGCGAAAGTGGAAGGATGTAGGAGCCGAGGAAGACCTAGACTAACCAACCGTGACCAAATTGGTCGTGTTTTATCAGAAGGTGATGTCAGGCGCCCTAGGAACCGGCGAGCGTGCATGAAAAAAGCCATGAATACTAAAGAAGCGAGCAAAGTGTGTAAGGACCGCGTCTTATGGCGCTCGGTTCTCTCTGCCTCCATGTTTAATTATTTTTAATATAAACTAATATTCAATTTGAAATTTATTTTCCATTCATTGCCAAGTTTCATAAAAATCTCAGCCACCCCTCACTAATTTTCAAATTTACATTTTCAAAGTTCCCAACTGACTTCTATCAGCTTAGCTGATGTTTCTTACCAGTTAACTACCATCTGCTTGCATAAAATCAGCTTCATACATATCATCGTAACATACTATACATTAAAGCCCCCGCCACACTGAGATTGTGCTTTGTTAAGGGTTAATCTCAGAAATAGCTGTGCGAAATTTAATACAGTTTTCCCCAATAGAAAGAGCTATTGTCGGATTATCGGGCTATATTTTGTGGCCTTTTTGGAAGAATAAACTAGCGGTATGTAGGTATTTGTTAATTACGAAGAAAAAAATCGTGGGTTTAATATTTGACGAGCTCGGTTAGTACGTACTTTCCTTTACTTTACTTTCCCACAAAGGACAAACATTTGTGTGCATGAACATGTCTGTTTGTCTTGGTCTGGGTGATTTCTATGTATCATAAGTATGTGTGTATTTACAAAAAATGTATTTACGTATGTTTATCAGTTGTCTAGTACCCATAACACAAGCTTCTTCTTTTTTGTGTATTATGAAAAAAATTTTTTTTTTTTTAAATTAATATATTGGTCAATTAATTTAGACAAAAACGGCCCTTAATACTTATTAACACCGGCACCGCGCCATTCATCAACCAGAAGTCATCCTGAAAATTAGTGGTTTCCCGTACGAAGCCGGGACACCTCGCTAGTACAAATATAAATATAATTTACTAGTAAGTGCTGAACACAGATAGTTTCGTACGAACCCCTGTTATTTCTCATTCCGCCAACCTTCGCTATATTAGAGATTCCATTCCGCTACATTGCTTCTTGTTTTATCATTACTTCTTATAGGTCACTGATATTATATATATATCGCATTTTTATAATACGTGACTTGACAAAGAAGCGTAACGCCCACCTGATTATATTCTAGCATATAGACGCTTGCAAACGAAGCAGCTTTGCAGCGCGTTGCCACCCGACGCATAACGCCTTTACAAAAGCTTCCTCGAGATCTAACTCATTCGCAGAATTACAACATCCTCACAAACATGCACCTCACTAGTGTCACAGGCATCGTACTCTCTGGTTACTCTGGTTGACATCATTACCGTACGATCACTCGAGAAATACTGAATGTGGAATATGTGTAGTAGTCTTTGAATTAATAAACAGATAGACTGCTAGATATTGTTATTAAATCAAATTATATTGCTAAATACAAAAGCTTGCTGTCTGCAAGCTGCAAATGCATGGTGTCCACGGGAGCTACTGCCGACAAACTGACTCACAGTTTGGCAAGACGTAAACTATGTTATGTTTCATGTTAATGGTTACATCAAATACATAAATAAATCACCTTTCAGTGCCTTAACCACCCTGTCATCTGAGCTGAATCCGAAAGAAATGCTTACGGCACTTTGCTGTGATGCTCTTCTTCGTGCCGTGGACAGCGCTTCGCACCCTACAATTAAGTTATATCACATCCTACCGTATCTGTATAGCCATTACTCCCCTTTATCATTGGAATTGGCTTGCATTAATGCCTTGCCTCCCATGGTTCCACCGACCTCGTGGCTATTGAGCTGAAACACAGAGATGCACGGCACTCCCAACATGAACTCTCGTCGTACCGCGGCCAATTCTTCGCTCCCTACAAATTATTTAATTCTCTGTGCAAGTCTCTCTTCCCAAATTCTCTGTTCCCAAGGGACTACAGCATGGGGTTCAAAAAAGTCGTGAAGAGGTTGTAACAAGGTCGGCTACGCAAAATACCCTTGGTAATGCAAATGTCCATAGGCTGCGGTAACTGCTTATCAACAGGCAG
Source organism: Pyralis farinalis (assembly GCA_947507595.1). Taxonomy (NCBI): domain Eukaryota; kingdom Metazoa; phylum Arthropoda; class Insecta; order Lepidoptera; family Pyralidae; genus Pyralis; species Pyralis farinalis. The sequence continues at coordinate 2,814,001 of OX382275.1, forward strand.
GTCTTAAGCTTGCTTTCCACCTTAATGGTACAAAAAAGAGAAGAATAACACTTCAGCTCCGGACAAAACAAGTTTAAAACTTCTTAAACAAGTTTTATATCAGAGTGACTCATGTGTACCATGGAGTACACACTTAATAATAAAACTTTTTTGACTTGAATTTCCTAAACTTTATGGTGCATTGATATTTCAATAATTCAAGCAGATTGTTTGTTAATTACTGAGTCAAGCTGTATTATATTCTTATGTAATAAAATTCCTTAATGATAGAGTAAACATTGTGTTGTCTATTTTCAGAAAGTCGAGCAGCCATTCCTTCAAGCAGCGAAGACAACTTTGGGAGATCGATACACGCCAAACATAGAAAATATATATAAACTGACGATTAGATTCATATTAGAGAATCTCGTAAAAGGATACGAAGATGCCGCTGTAGATAAATCTGACAGCAAAATATGACATAAATCGGAATTAAAAAATGCCTACAAACTGTGTTATAAATGGTCGCACATAATCATGAATATTTAGCCTTGGATGTTATGAAATTTCATTTCTAATAATGATTTTTGATGAGTTTCATTCTTATTTTTTATATTTTCCTACTCAAGTTTGCGCGAGCATCAAACCTCAGACGAAGCAAAGTCCAGCACCACTGCCACTGACTACTACCACAACTATGTTTTCTTCAAATTACTTTCGATCCCATTTGATTATTGCTAAAGGTATTAGAAATGCTAAAATTGAGTTTCCGAAGTACAAAAATTAGCGATATATCCTTGGGCTCTATTGTGCTAGTAATATGGGTTATACTTGTATCCTTTTTGATTATTTTTATCCCCAAGGGGAAAGGCAAATGCATCTTAGTCGACACAGCTCCTTCAATTTAAAACCGTTGCAAAATCTTCTTAATTCTTATATCCCAGCTTCAGGAACTCTACAGAAAAATATACTCGGGGAATATTCCAAAACTCAATCTAGAAGTTTAAATACCACCCGTAACACTATAATGAATTTTACAAAAATAATGGACTTTTTGGAAGACGTGAATAAGTTCATCAAGAAAACCTTGTAAAAATCACTATCGTTTTACGAATGGTATTTAAATTGGGTTGAGTGGGTCTAGGTACCCCTCCCAAGTATTTTTTCAGCACAGTTCCTGTAGCTGTAACGTAGAATTAAGATTTTCAAATGGTTCTAAACTAAAGACTTGGCTGTATGGGCTAGATCCCTTTGCCTTTCCCCTCGGGAATAAAAAGAACCATAAATACTCTTCCTCTTCTTCCTGAAGTTGTGGCAATCCGGCCTCGCTGAAAAACTATTTCTATTAATATCGCATGTATTGACTTCTGTGAAAGTCGCAGATTTTTTTTCGAGACAAATTTTGGACAACAACACGACGCTTTTTAGACTCTCAAAAAGGAGGAAGAAGAAAGGAAAAAGGAGAAGTTACCTCGTTATACAAATACAAATAGTTTTATGTTATGTGGGAATACGCCTTGTAAAAAAATTAGGTAATGGTATTGAAGCCTCTACCTTTTCAATTAGTGTTGACCAAAAAGAATAACGTTACATTTGTGAATATAATACAAGAATTAATTTGTTATTACACCTTTATGTCGATCATAGCATGTTTGGTTTTTTATGAGGCGTCGAAAATAATTTCATGAATAAGAAAGAATGTAACTAAAACCAACAAAAACTATTAAAAGTACTGTATTTAAATAGGACCTATCACAAAGAATACACCAAGCGCTAAAAGAAGGGGAATCTACTGTTTAGTGTGAACTGTAAAACTTACGTAAAATTTGCAAAACAAAGTTGATTGGTGAATCAAATTGTAATGCAAGTAAAAGTAGCAGATAAATTCATTGTGTAATAAGTGCGGTAGAGATTTACTACCATATAATGATTTTCATGCTATTTACGAGAAAATAAATAAATATGTTGTATTTTAACCTCGAGGTTTTAGTAATAGCTATCTTTAAATTTCAATAGTTTAAATTTATAACTTGAACCTTTCTCACACTAAGAAAATGAAACGACCGAACAGCATTGTTGTACTTTAACACTTACACATGCGTTTATTAAAACTTAATTGAATTAGTAACACAATGGACTTTACTTTACCTATGCTCTTAGAACAAAAAAAAATATTGTAAGAGAATAGGTAAAAAAAGAAGCTTGGAAACAATAAACGAATGTTTGATCTCTTCTTATAATTCTGATAGTATGCTTTTGAAGCATAATTAACAGCAAGGGAACTGAAGGCCGCTTTACAACCATGATTAATATATATTGAATTTAAAAACGATTGAAATACCGTAAAAGCTATTTCATAAATATAATAATTATAAATAATTATAATGTAAAATACAGACATATATATATAAGTCTAATAGAATGCATTTAAATTCATAGTAATTTAATTATGAAACGGAAAAAGGCATCTTGTTTCGTTTATCGTCACGTTGCACGCATTTTACGAAGCTCCTTGAAATTATAAGACGCGAAAATTTACGCAAAAAGTTTGATACCTTTTAAAATATATAAAATATCTCGTTAATCAAACTTGCACTTGCGCTTGTACAGATTCTACTTCACAATTTTATTTAATTATTATTTTTACCGAAGATAATAATTATTTTTAAGAATTAACATTAACGAGATGTCTTCAAAATTCCACCAAGCGCCTACAATCAACAATATCAACATATATAAAATATGTTTGTAAATTAAATTACATATTAAATATATATAATGAACATACGTTGAAGTGGAATTGTTTGTTATGATGTAAGTTTCATTGTGTCTATTATCGACGTATTTATTGTTTATTCATATAAAATATATTTGTTATGTAAATGTTGCAATTAATTTATTTTTTAATAAAACATTTATTTTCTAATTCGTTGTTGTTTTTATGTTTGTTCTCCAAACTACCAATTTTATCGCGTATATTTATATCTAATAAATTGTAGTAATTGAAACGCCAGACACAATATATTCAATACGTTTTATATTATAATATATGTCATAACGTGGATGTAATGGTCGTCAGGTGGCTCGTTGTTCATGGCGAATAAAGCGAAATACCAGCGTAGTTAATCTTCTCAATATTTAATCAGCCAATTACAAAATAATTGTAACAAAAGTTATACACAGATCGCAGATTACAACGGATTCAAAATGCGGTGGACGCGACACGTGCGATTGGCTCCATTGCTCGATTCGTAATGCCTTTTCCAATGACGGTATCTCATCTTCACCAAACCAAAACAAATACAACCGGTGTTGCCATCCCAACGATGTCGATTCCACCCAAGCGCCGACTTGACATTTTGATCCGTTATTATTAACTAGCGACACGTGCGATTGATTTCTTCCGGGCTTCTCAATATGGTATTGCTACCTCTGCGACACGGCCATTCTGACGCATCACACGTCCTCGTGTGCGCAATCTGCAACCAAAAAATCTGAGCAGAAACAGATCTTACTCCAGCTCGGCCAACCCTGACTAAAACTGGCTATAGTCAACGTTTATTTCAAGTAAAACAAATTTTAATTAACCAGTAACATAGTACAATTTGCACTTAACTTTAAGTTATAATTCACAATCGAGACCATTGTGCAATTATCTGCCAACATTTAGTTTAAAGTTAATTCAACATTTTTACTTGGTTCTGCTATCATGAAATCATCGCCTCCATCCGGCGGATACTCTCAAAATCATCGCCTCCATCCGGCGTATACTCTCAAAATCATCGCCTCCATCCGGCTAATACTCTCAAAATCATCCCCTCCACCCGACGGATACTCTCACAATTTGCATGAAAACAGAACTCTTAAAATTCTAAACAACATTATTGCTCAATAGTCTTCGATCGATTATCATCCTCATCTAATTGAGGGCAATCATTAGGCATTTTTCACAAGCAATCATGAGCGTACTTGTAGGTATGGTCACCACTCAAAGCCTTTAAACGTAACGGTCTCCTTCAAGCACCCCAATTACGCTATAGGGGCCTTTGTACTTAGGATCGAGCTTCGTTTGGTTACGCACTTCATTTTTCAATAATACAAAGTCTCCAACTTTAAAGTTAACTTTAGCTTTTGTACTGTCAAAACGTGTTTTGTCATAGTCAGCGTTTTTGTCAATATTCTTAACCGCATCAGGTCTAACCTGTTCGATATGGACAGTCTGTTCTTGGTTATGGACATCGTCATCATAAAATAAAATATCAAGAGGTCGTGCAACCCTACCTATTAGAAGTTCTAGATGGGTAGATTTTCTTACACGATTCTGAGAACAATTTAGGGCTAATTGAATATCTGAGAGAGCGTCCTGCCAAGATCGCTTGGTCGTTTCGACTGCAGTGAACATGTTTTTCCAAAGTGCTCATAATACGCTCTACTTGTCCATTAGCACAAGAGCTTCCAGTCGTTATCAAATGTAACTTTATGTTCGAAGTTTCACAAAACTCACGAAATACCCGGCTTGCAAAACATCGTCCTTGATCAGCATTCAATCTCGATGGAGTACCAAACAATGAAACGCTATTTTTCACAGCTTTGTTGCTGCTCATCGTGTCAATATTATGTGTGTGGTACAGGAGTACGTATTTTGTAAAAGCGTCAATATGGACAAACACGTACTCTTTCCTATCGTTCTTTCCGCTCAGTTTGCCTATCGCATCAACGTGAACGGTATGCCATGTCAAGAATAATAAAATAATGACCACCATTTAACCTAGCTATCTGGTCCGAGATAAGTGGAATTGGAAATCTATCGGGTATCGTGTTGTCATTAACCTCGCGATAACCTGTACACATTCGGTCATCACCATATTTCTTTCGATCCTACTTCGTACAACGTTTTGTTTTTCAAGACTAAGTCGATAAGGACGCCAGTATACAGTCTTACTAGGATCCTTGAGACGTATCTGCATAGGCGTTACGTCAGCTCGAGTTGTAGGTATACCATTGGTAAATGATTTCTCGAAAGATTTTAGAATTTTAACTAACCTGGCCCTATATTTCGGGGGTGCATCTGTATCGAGTGTATCAAAGTCAATATTCGAGGAATTTGTAACATCACATGCGCAAACAGTCATCCTAGTAAACTGTAACTTATCAGGAGTCACATGAACTGCAAGACCTTGTTTTAATAGTTCGCGGCCTACTATAATGTCATATCGTAAGTAAGAGTCAGGCAGTACGTGAAAGAGGATTTCTAACTGAATGTCATCTATTTCAACAGTAGTCAAAATTTGAATAGTGCTATTAACTGACGTCTGTCCAATAACAGTCAAAGTTACGCTGTCATTACATCTCCTTTATAAGCGAGCATTCGGCTACAGAATCATAATAGAATAGGTACTGCTCACCACAGCGTCGCATTATCCCAGCAGGGGCGCTGATGCTGCACATATCCACTCGTTTCTCCGCCGTAGGTCGGGTGCCGTTGGTACCGCTGGCTCCACCCTGGTTACGTCGATTGGGGCCGCTGGATACATAGAGGCCTGTTCCCCGGCAGTGGAAGCAGGTAACTTGATATGAAAAGGTCCTCGAAGTCACTCCAACATATGCCATGGAAAGATACTTGAGATAGCCAAGCAGCAGCTTGTCCCTTCAGCGCACGGCTCAAAGCAAACATCAGGGGAACACCACTCAGTTGCTGATCCGGTACACACATATCCGCGGTATTGATCCATGCACGCGCGTCCACATTTCCTTTGTCAAGATCGAATTCGGGCAGCTGATTGTCAATGCTAATCGATGGTCCTTTCATCACTTGAACCAATGTTAAAAAATTCTGGTTTTGTTGCTCCAGTAAAAGACATTATTTTTCTTCATCACTATTTCCATTTTTCCTTATCGGGGCGGTTGGGTTACATCCCACTTCTGATGTCATAACGTGGATGTAATGGTCGTCAGGTAGCTCGTTGTTCATGGCGAATAAAGCGAAATACCAGCGTAGTTAATCTTCTCAATATTTAATCAGCCAATTACAAAATAATTGTAACAAAAGTTATACACAGATCGCAGATTACAACGGATTCAAAATGCGGTGGACGCGACACGTGCGATTGGCTCCATTGCTCGATTCGTAATGCCTTTTCCAATGACGGTATCTCATCTTCACCAAACCAAAACAAATACAACCGGTGTTGCCATCCCAACGATGTCGATTCCACCCAAGCGCCGACTTGACATTTTGATCCGTTATTATTAACTAGCGACACGTGCGATTGATTTCTTCCGGGCTTCTCAATATGGTGTTGCTACCTCTGCGACATATATAATATTATATTATAATATACACGACACTACGAAGACAATTTCGAGATTTATTTTATTTTTCCGAGCGTCGTAATCTCTGCCTCTGGGTATAATTAATACCAACATTCAATTCCAACGCAGCTAGTGATACCAAATAATGAGCTTGCATACACTGGTATACCTAGATATCGATAGATTTCAAAAATATATTTAATAACAGCTTTCGAGCGCTTTTTCGGAAAGTAGATAGCTTATGTCCTTTTCCAGAGTGCAAAGTATTCCATACAAAATACTTTTATTCCGGTAACCTATCTTACTTTAAAAAATATTCTGTTCGAAAACGTTTTGACGAAGTTTTATATGCCAGATAGTTCTTCTTTTTCTTCGTGTTATCCCGTTTCCTAATCCATTAGGGTTGGCGGGGTCCGCTATCTAAGCCTAAGGATTTGGCGAAGATACTGATTTTTAAATAGAGCGACTGCCGTCAGACCTCCGCAACCGAGAGCCAAAACCAGATCTTTCATAAGTTAGGTCACACGCAACATGGAGCAGTGATACTGTTCCGTTGTCCAATTAATTATCTGTACAAAAATATTTTAGAATTAAAACATGACAAAACCTGTACGAAAATAGATAAACTTTGAGTGTTAGAATTGATAGCAGACCGACAGGTTAGGTTGACTACACTTGTGACTATCAAATGTCGAGCGAGCAAAGTTATCGAGACTCATCTAGTTTTAAACTATCATATTCAATATTTTATCACAGATAAATAACCTTCATATGGGAAAGCTCTAGGTCGCTCAGCGTGCTATGGAAAGAGCTATGCTCGGGGTTTTTCTGCGTCATAGAATCAGAAATGATATAGTTGACATAGTTCATAGAACCGACAACCGCTGGTAAAGGAAGGTTCTCGAATGGCGTCCCTGTACTGGTACACGCAGTGTGAGACGACTCCACCCTCCTGGTTCTTCTTTCAGGCTGCTTAATTTACCTTTCCTTTACCTATAATACACCTTAGTTTGTATGAAACTTGATGGACTTTAGTTATTTGTCATTTGAAATGTAGTCCTATCTTTTATAGGAAATATTTTCCTATAAACTAAAATAACTAAACAATTATAAGTATTTTATACCACTAAGGTGACAAACAAGCGTACGGTGTGCCTGATGGTAAGCAGTTACAGCACCACCCGGGGTGTCACACATGCGTTACTGACACTGTAAAAAACTAATCACGCCTGAAGAACCGCATATTGTATGGGGTTCTTCACGATCCATTGAGAAAACCTCCGTAGGGAGCTAATTTCATAACATCCAAAATATCGACTTATAGTGTCATACGCGATGCCACCCAGTAGGCCGAAGTGGTGCCGTGGTTCGACGAACCAAGCGCATCCGCTGAGATATAATACTCATCCGGACGTATGGTCAGCAGAAGGTTTAGTAGAGAAGTTGCATGGTCTGATATTTTCATGGAAGGATTAACCATTTGAGAGAAACCATGGACCAGATCATTCATGAGCAAATCTCCCCACGGTATAAGTCCACCAAGAGCCAAGTCGTTCGGTATGATGGGCAATTTAATGTCTCACAAAATCACTAATTCCGCAGCGATATACTGCTCTATGACTTTGTCAGTTGCCATTTGCAGATGCTCGAATAAACGAGCTGTGTCTGTATCAGCGCCATGGAACTTGAAAAGGCACGTATTGATCCAGGTGGGGCCGTCATGATCCACACGCACCAATAATAACAACAGGTCCCTGTCTTCTAGGCTATGAACACGGCGACAACAAATATCCTTTCGAACGAACATGGTGCTTGAGTTTGTACCTGGGGTTATGTAAGTAAGATTTGTCGCTGTATTTTTAGGCTTACTATTTCTTGCCATTTTCAATTTGATGCCGAGATTTAAAAAAAAAATGGGTGCGTACTTATGTACGCGCGTGAGAAGTTATACTTCTTTGGCATCATTAAATAAATATTTAACAGTAATAATTTAATAACATTTAGTATTAATTATATTAAATAATAATATTTTAATTTATAAGAAGTGATTGGAGTAAAATTAAACGTCTTTCAAGTAGTAGCGGCGATGTTTATGGAACGTATTACATACAAGTCAAATGTCAAGTACAAATATTTTTAACTATAGAGCCATCTACCGGTAATACCGTGAAACATTTAGCAGCTTCAACCTGTTACTTTTATGTTACAGTGATGCGCGCGCATCTTAAAATTTCACTCTCATCATTTTTTCATAACGCGCCTAAAGAACTTCAAAATAGAGACGGAGCTGCTCCGCTAGTATAGAAACGGAAGGTCCCCCAGGTCCCCCCCCCCCCCTCTACTGCAGCAGCTGGGTCCACACCGATCTCCTTCTCCGGCACGACCACTACAACAGGGTTTTTGCGCAGGTTGGTGGTTCAGCCTCCTGGGGCGGATATTAAGTGATCCCGGCTTCGGGAACCCTACTGACCTGCAGGCGGCCAGCAGTCAGCCGTTTCACTGGATCTCCCTGACCGCCGCTCCAGCTATCCGCGCACATACTGTTCGTGGCGGTTCGATAACCACCTATTCTCTGGCCCTCATAACGACTTCTCAATCAACTAGCGACCTTACTCACGCACAAATATAATAATCCTCCCAGAATTGCTATCGCTTTGATATATACATACTTAGTCCTGCCACGCCCCACCACAACAGGAAGATCTGATGGGGCGGAGCACAGCACGACCCCTCACTGGGTCCTACTTCTCTTGATCGATATCTCTTGATAATTTCTCTAATTTTAATTATGTTGTAAATCAGAATGTCATCAATCTGTCAATTTTAATTTCGGGCAAACGAAAATATTAATGATTATGTTTCTCTTATTTCACGGGTTTTAATCCCGGTCATTTGATAGGCGTGCGCATATATATATCATTTGATATGAATCCAACGCGTAGAGGCCCCTTCAAAAGAATGATGTTATATACCAGCTGTGACCTGCTCTAAGAATATCAATGGGAGGATATACGCACGAACAGGTCACGGCAGGTATTGGGACTATTGTAAATGTGTCGGAAATAATTGATCTATTGAAATGAGATCTGGAGGTATTATTAGTACTGGGCTATTACAGAAGAGAGACGGACACCTGCCATAATCATATCTGATCATATCATATCTGATGTTACTTCGGCAGGCGGTGGCTCGCCACTCACTAGATGGACCCCCGAAATGCCAGAGAATGTCGGCCGGGGGCAACAACGATATGAGTGACTCAGGGGTGTCGAGAGGTGTGCTGCGCTTTCTCCGAAGTTACTCGCGGCGTTATGCCCTTTAACACTTCCACCCCTGGAGCATATCACCTGCTAGAGCAATATACTCTATCGACTCCGCTCTGAACGGCCAATGAAGGCAAGCCCGAGCTGAGTGTCCTGCGGGCCTTCTTGGATTTCCACTCCGACCGACGAAGACACGCCAGAGACGAAGGCCCTAATCGACTCTCTGGAGCACTCAGGTACCCGTGGTGTCATTATGCACCAACAGCTCTCCACAAGCTACCGTGCGGGGTAATAATAATAATTATTTATTTATTATTATTTGGAAATTATTATTTATTTATTATTATTTGGAAATTATTATTTATTTATTATTATTTGGAAAATAAAAAAGGCAAAGTTTATACATGGTAAACGTTTATTCCGTTCTATAGACATTTCAGTTCACACCATAAAAGGCTTCCACGTCTGCCTCAACAGGTAATCAACATGAATATTTGACTAGCTCTCATAATAAATTAAAGAAGTATTTAAAAGTTAAGAAATCCGTGTCCAAAGCTTTGGAGCTTTTTAAATTTACACATATTCAGTGAAGCGAAATAATTAAAACTTTTAAACATTTTACAGCCATATTCATAAACGTTACTTAACTTTTAAACAACATTTTAAACAATGCTTATGTTATTTTTGTATTCATAAACGCTGTTTAGACCTAATTGACATTTTAAACAGTTACTTAAGCAGCTGTCAAATTAAACAGCCTACAACCCCTGTTTAACGTCATTAATCAACAAAATGGCGGACATAGTCTTTTTTCAATTAGCACACTGATTTGTAATTATTGATTTGTAAGTCGACATAAAGTGACAAAAATGGAATATTTTGATTTTGGTGATGATTTAAATATTTTGGAGCAAGATTTAGCAGATATTCATGAATTCCGGCAACCTCGTACTAAAGTATACAAACTCAGGTTGGATCCCATGATGGAGTACGACGAAGAGGAATTTAGAAAAAAGTACAGGTTTTCTAAGGAAAACATGAAGAAAATTATAAATCTTGTGAAAAATGATGTTATTGTGGATACAAGAGGCGGTGGTATACCCGTACATATTCAAGTTATGGCTGTCATTAGGCACTGGGGTCGACACGAGGTTAGTACGCGAGAACCTCAAACATGATATTGATGATTCAATGTAATTGTGGTTATCTACTAAATTTGATTTTATATTAACAGATTCAAGATGATAGCGCCGATTTGCATGGCATAAGTAATATTGTCTCCACGAAACAAAAACTGATCGTTAAATAAAAGAAAACTAAATAGCAATTTCAAAATGAATTCGTTTGCACTTCTTGACGAATGAATTACAGCTTCAATTGACATCTAACAAGATGTGTTGCCCGATTTCTACCATTTCTACCAATCGGGAAAAAGTTAAGTAATGCTTTACTAAGAAACGTCAAAGTTCCGTTTATGAATACGAAATTTTTAAACACTAATTAAAACTTAAACAGTTGCTTAGTTAATTAATGTTTAGAACGTTGCTTAACAACTTTTTATGAATAACGCTGTAAAAACTCAGAGGACCATTGGGGAATATCCATAAAAGTATTTTATTGTATTATTGAGTCAATAGCTCCACACTTGGCACTTATTTTTAATCAATATATAGATATGTGTTCCCAGACTCGATGAAATTTAGTAAATTAATTCCATTATTCAAATCTGATGAAAAAGTGTACTGGGGAATTACAGAACGATATCTATTTTGCCAGTATTGAGTAAAGTATTTGAAAGGATAGTGCTTGATCAATGCAACTCTATTTTAAGACCAATGACATTTTTCATAATTCACAATACGGATTTACAGCAAGTAAATCCACTACAGACGCAAGAGTAGCATTGGTTAAACATGTTCTTAGCGCATGGAAGAGATCCCAGGACGCTATTGGGGTCCTCTGTGATCTCTCCAAAGCTTTTGATTGTGTCGACCATCAGACATTATTGCTCAAGCTGTGCCATTATGGAGTTAGAGGTAAAGGCTATAATTTGATTGCAACTTACTTAAGTAACAGAATACAGACTGTTAATATAAATGGGGTAAAATCTAAAAGCAGCAAAGTTAATATTACCCTTACTTACTTAGACACGTCGTACATTCTTTAAATTAGATCATATTGTATGTTTTTAATTTTTCATTTAATCTCTCTTTTTTTTAATTTACCAGCATTTCGAAAATAACCATTGGCGAAGAAGAATACCAAAAGAAACTTGCCAATGTGGGTCTATTTTTTCATCATCAATATATACGAGTATTGCAATAAATATATGTGAGTGTACATATAGTGATATCAAGTGGTATAATTAAAGATATATTAATACATGTGCTGAATAATTTCCAAACACGTCTGTAGATACTGATCGATTCTGTAATAACCCTTCTTACATAGAGTCTTTTTGATGTACATTTTGAACATATTGTCAGACAAGGACAGAACTGTTTCAGGTAATTTATTATAGAATCGAATAAAATTTATAATAAAATGGCAAGCCGCCATAATTAACTAATGGCAAATAAATTATTTTTATCTTTTTACACCTATCGTTTGCTGTCGTTATTACATACAAAACAATCGAATAAATATATAATTTTAAAGTTGTTTTCGACACAACTTGCCAGAAAATTCCTAAACATTATTGCAATCGAAAAATTTACCTTTCCGCCTAAGTGGGGTTCAGATAAAGGAAGAGCACTCGACCGGCAATCGTGAGGCCGTGGATTCGAACCCCAAGTATGCGGTGAATTTATCCATTGTAAAAGTATTTAGCTACTGAATATATTATGTAATCGCATCGTAAATTGTATCAAAGCCATGAAATGAGGTTATATCATTTTCAAGAACGTTATACTTGTCTAGAAGGAAAGTTCATCATAATATAACTTTATGTAGGTTAGTTTTTTGTTACTATTATTTTAATGTTCATATTTAGTTATATATAAAGCGGACGAGTTTCTTTGTTTGTTATCCTTTAGATTTGAAAAAATCTCTTTGTATTTGATAGTCCGATTCTTGAGAAAGGTTATACTATTCAACATCATGATATGACCCTTAAAAACCCATAGAAAAAGTGGATCACCTGGACATTTTGAATAGCTCGGTGGCTCAGTCGTGAATGGCGATTCCCACACAAGGCAAACATTTGTGTGCATGAACATGTCTGTTTGTCTTGATCTGGATGTTTTAAGAGAGGTGGGGTGCATCAAAACAGCCCGTCTGGGGAAATACCTCCACCTCACAGAAAACCGTAGCCAAATAACATTTCCCTAGAGGGTTGTTGTATTCCTGCGTGTGAGTGAGGTCACCAGTAAGCTCTCAAGGAGTTGTTGTGTAAGCAGCAGAGGAGGCATCGCTTTACATCAGGTGGGCCGTATGGTTGTATGCCTCCTGACGTAATATAAAAAAAAAATCGGCCAAGTGCGAGTCGGACTCGCACACGAAGGGTTCCGTACCATTATCTATAAAAACGGCAAAAAAATCACGTTTGTTGTATGGGAGCCCCCTTAAATATTTATTTTATTCTATTTTTTAGTATTTGTTGTTATAGCGGCAACAGAAATACATCATCTGTGAAAATTTCAACTGTCTAACTATCACGGTTCATGAGATACAGCCTGGTGACAGACGGACGGACGGACGGAAGGACGGACGGAAGGACGGACGGACGGACGGACGGACGGACAGCGGAGCCTCAGTAATAGGGTTCCGTTTTACCCTTTGGGTACGGAACCCTAAAAAAGAGGTGGCGAAGTCACCGGCTGCACCTAGTTATACTATAAAGAAATTTATAACATAATTATAATCAAACATAACAGCTGTTTTGTGGAAGGCATTTCGAGTCTTATCTATCTATGACGCCAGGTCCCTTGCGGGTTAGGCAGAGGTAACCGAGCACCACAAGACATGGGCTAATGCACCTCACTCGCTTCTTTAACAGTAACAGCCCTTTTCTTACATACTCGCCAGTTTCTAGGGCTCCTCACAGTACTTTCTTATAAAACACGACCAATTTGGCCATGGTACGAGTACGTGAGAGTTGGCCTTGCCTATATCTTTCCACTTTCGCATCGCATTGTATATCAGTTCCTCCATTTTTTCATACTGCATTCTTTCTACATGTCCGAACCAACGGAGCATGCGTTTTCTTATCTTAACACCGACACTCTCTTACAGACCAACTCTCTTTCTTGCTTCATCATTGCGAACGCAATCAGCAAGAGTTATGCCACAAATTTTGCGCAATACCCACATCTCGACCAAATTTATTCTACTTTCATACTCTCACTGCCATGCCTAGAAGCCTGCCTGCCGAGAAGTTTCCTCAATACATTCACGATGTTCCCTGCACTCACTCGTCTCTCCACATCAGCGTGCACCATCCATCCCTGCTAAAATAATGTTAATTAATTCAGTTTTTAAATCATTATTATACTATAAAGTCTTACAAATAAACAAAACAACCGTTTTGCTGAAAGTATCCCCAGTCTTATCGTATCTTGTGAACTGAATTTCAAAACAGGATTATTAATAAATGCGAGGCAGATGCGAGGCAAATTCCTCACAGAACCCGTTACGCCATTCAAACCCAAAACTTCAATTACGCCCCTTATAATTAAACATTATGGCACCAAGATCTAATTATCCAAAAATTGAGAGGAAATATATTACATCAGACTAGATTTTGATATTAAACAGCTTTATGAGTGGTAGATATTCATTAAAGAAACTCGAGCCCGGCATTCAGAACACATAAATTGCACCTTGAAGACATACATCTTAAAGTTTAAATTGGAGGCGTGGAATTATGACAAGGAATTTCTCTTCCTTCGATTTTCCATCCAAATGTTAATTCCGGTTCCTTTCATGAGACCCTGAATGTTGTAAGCTGCTGAGTTTTCTCTGAAATTATGTTGCAATTTATGTAAAGGTGATATTACTTTTTAATATTACTTTTTTTTATACAACTTCGGAAGGCATACAGGCATACGGCCCACCTGATGTAAAGCGGTTACCGTAGCCTATCAACACTTGTCATACATTAAGTATCACTCGCGCGATGCCTCCTCTGCTGCTAACACAGCAACTCCTTAGGAACTTACTGGTGACCTCACTCACACGCTTCCTGTGTCCCTCTAGGGAGTTGTGATTTGGCTGCGGTTTTATGTGGGGTTTTCCCCATTCCCTAGACGGGCTGATTTGAGGCGCCCTACGTCTCATAAAACATCTAGACATGTTCATGCTCACAAAATGTTTGTCTTGTGTGGGAATCGAACCCACGAGCGTCGGTGTCAAAGTTGCGTCATTCACTACTGAGCCACCGAGTTCGTCAAAAATACGAAACGAGAACCATACGACTATTATATACTTTTTTCAAATCACGGAAGTTTTAGCGTTGATTCCTATTTTACAGAATATTGCAAAGCGACCAGCGAACGGCCCATCGGAGGTAAAGTAAATGGATGCTTGCAATACATGGAGAATTATTACCCTGCTGCTAACAAATAACCTTACTGATAACCACACTTTCTCGCAACTTACATTGCAGATAGTTGTTATGTGGCTCTCTCTTCTATGAGCTACGTCCCCGCCGGGCTGCATTGATACGTCCAACGTCTTTTAACCAGCGCCTCTCTTTTTATTATTCTTCTCTTATTGCATGTATGTATTTATGTCTTCACGCCAGGCCCCTTGCGGTCCTTACACACTTCACTCGCTTCTCTAACATTCATAACTCTTTTCATGCACGCTCGCCGGGTCCTGGGGCTCCTGACATCACCTTCTAATAAAACACAACAGAAATCATAATTCAGAAACTTCTCTTATTTTATGATATAGTGATAGTAAGCCACCGCAAAACAAAACAGAGAAATCACGAAGATTCTTATGGTTCTGATTGTGACGTAACTATGGAAATCAAATACTGACGTGAAAGAAAACACACGCCTAAGATAATCCGTTATACAGCGTGTTCCCCATTAGCAAAGCGCGTAGAGTGCGCGCGGCATTTACGCTACTATTCTGTTAGTTTAATGAGCTTTACTTTCGGGAGGAATTTCGCACTGTTTAACTGTATACAAAATCTGGGTCACACCGTTGAGATTTTCTATTTTTAACCATCAGCGTAAAAAGGAATCGATAGATTACGCCGAAAACGAGAATTTAGGGGTGCATGTATCGACCTGGATCTGTACCTAAGACCAACCGGTTACTATTGCTATAAGATATCACTATTGCTATTACTGTTGACTAATGACTAATTACAATTTCATTTTTCTAATTGTTTAAACAAGTAGTTATATATAGGCATGTTTCGTGTTTCTCGAGGACGGCTCTGGCCGTTTAGATCGAGTCTTGTATTTAGATGATTGCTTTTTGTTTGCATGTATGTGTGTCTTTCCTGCAGAATAGCGATTTTTTACAAAAAAGGTATTATTTTGTGACATATATTAACTTGCAAGCTCTTCTTAAATTGGATTTTATTGACATGTGCATTTTTTATATGCCTCAGTGGCCAAAGTTGTTCTGCCAGAAAAAAAAATAAGTTCCTACAATCCGACCTACTGGACCACCTGGCGGGTGCAATTGCGAATCTAAACCATTCAGAAGCCCACTCAAACACACACAAAAAAAAAACATCAATTTCGGTCCAGCCATTGAAAAGGAGTTCAACGACATTTAGCAGTGAGTGAGGTCACCTTAACGCTCCTAAAGGGTTAGTGCGTTAGCAGCAGAGGAGGCACCGCGCGAGCTTTACCGTGAACCGTATGCTTGCATGCCTCACGACGTTTGTATAAAAAAAATCATCAGTCGATTACCGAAATACGTTATCGAAATATCCATTGCAAAATACGTAAGCGAAACAAAAAAATATGAAACCATTTTAAAAAGTATGCTGTTTTAAAGTACCGTCCGCGGCTTACAACACACACTGTACGTAGAGGGACTTGAATTTCAATTTGAAACCAATTCAATCCCAGAATACAAGCGTAACTTCATGGACGTAGGGATGGGGCTATTGTTCGCGACGCACAATGAAGTCCACAGTGTAAATAATAGCAGACGTGCCGATTGCTCTACTGTTATTACCTATTCAAGAGATTATTTAAGCGAAGTACGGCCAGTAGAGCCCATCAAAGCAGCCCGTCTGGGGAAGTGCTTGCACCTCACAGAAAACCGCAGCCAAATAACAACTACCTAGAGGGTTGTTGTGTTCCTGCGTGTGAGTGAGGCGATATATTAATTATCACTCGCGCGATGCCTCCTCTGCTGCTTACACAACAACTCCTTTGGAACTTACTGGTGACCTCACTCACACGCAGGAACACAACAACCCTCTAGGGAGTTGTTATTTGGCTGCGGTTTTCAGTGAGGTGGAGGTACTTCCCCAGACGGGCTGCTTTGTGCTAGTGGAACTTAAGTCAACGCTGTAACAACTAATGTCCCGTCTGCATATGCATGACCACAAGCATAGTTCAGTCGGGCTTTCAACGTAGTTTCCATTGTCGGCAACAGGCTTTATGTAGTTGCAGTCGGTTTGTAGAGTACACGGGAAGTTATGACCACGGTAATTATATGAAGTATATAGTCATAACTACCAACCAGAGGGAGACGTTGTACAAAAGTCGTCTGCATGGGGACCTCTGTCTCACCTATTTCTATCGTCAAGCAGCTATATTTATATAGCTGTGTTCCAGTTTGAAGGGTGAGATATGGCAGACAAGTTACTGGCTACTGTGACGAAACAGCCTTAGGACACAAGATTGGCAGCGTAACATCCCCGTGGTATCAAATAGGCTGCAGTGACCGCTTACCAGCTAATGCGGGCCGTATGCTTGTTTGCCAATCTAATTGTATAAAAAAACCAAAGCCCGCTGAAAACTTATATGCTGCATATAAGTTAAAATTATAATAATATACAGAGTCATGTGAAGAAATAATAAAGATAAAATATATGCCGTGCTCCCTGGAGGGTACTTACACACGTGTTCAACGTAGGTGATCTGGTTAGTGTACTTAGATGTGGTTATTAAAAACCAGTTGAGATTGCGCAAGCTTGCATTGCCAGAGGAACACCTGGCTCGTCAATTATATAACAATTCAAGCGTTAATTAGCTACGGTAGCCGCTTTACATCAGATGGGCCGTATGCTTGAATGCCTGCAGACGTAGTTTAAAATATATACATATATATAAAAAGCCGTTATGTGTTTTTAGTTTTTTTCCTTTACCTAAGCTACATGACATTACTTCTTACCAAATTTCATGATTCATCACGGGAAGTACCCTATGGGTTTTGATTCCCTTGCGAGTCTCAAAATATGGGCTTAAACGAGGAATAAACAGCGGTATCTTTTATTTGCGTTGACATAGAAGTTTGATTTTTTTCACTGCTTGAATGGATTACAGACCTGAGTATTTGATAGAAATTTCAGCTTGATAGCTATAAAATTCATGACACCATCTATCCGTAAAACTACAAACTAAAATTACAATAATAATTGAAAGCAAATCATGCTATAAGATACTAAACAAGCATGTGGTTTCGACGAGCTCGGTGGCTCAGTCGTAAATGACGCGACTTTGACACCAGCGCTCGTTCCCACACAAGGCAAACATTTGTGTGCATGAACATGTCTGTTTGTCTTGGTCTGGATGTTTTAAGAGAGGTTGGGCGCATCAAAGCAGCTCACCTGGGGAAATACGTCCACCTCACAGAAAACCACAGCCAAATAACAACTCCCTAGAGGATTGTGGTGTTCCTGCGTGTGAATGAGGTCACCAGTAAGCTCCTAAGGAGTTGCTGTGTAACCAGCACAGGAGGCATCGCGTGAGTAATATATGTTACATGCGTTAATAGGCTACGGTAACTGCTTTACATCAGGTGAACCGTATGCATGTATGCCTCCCAACGTATAAAAAAAAATACACACGTATATCTATATACATATCTACACAGACAAGACACTTTCACCAGGTGCCAATGATGAAAACAGTATTATATGTACTAGTAGAAATGACAAAAAATACGTTTGGTTTTTTGACATTTTCTCGGTTGCATGTTGAGCTAGACAAATCATAAAAAAAGGATTTTGTAGGCAATTTTTTTTTAATTCCTCCTTTAACAATATACGAGTACATTGTGTTAGGATATACATAAAATTAAATTACAATTTTACACTTACAATAATAGAAAGTTCCTGTCTAATTAGTCCATATATTATGAATAAATTTATAAATATTTATGGCCTATAAGCTCATATACATTTCATATTTCTCAGAACCTTCATTTTATAAATCTGAATAGTGAAAGGGCTGAAGGGCGGCACGGATTTCTTACTAATGCTAACTTTGTCAAGCCATATCTCGGAAAATTTTAAAGCTACAAAAAAAAACAAAATTTTTGTAAAATAAAATGCTTACTTTTTGTACTCTAGCCATTTTTCATTTTTATGCATATGGCTTATTCTGAGTTATTTTTGAAATATAGAATTTTTTTTGATTAATGTCATAAAACCGATTCCTCTTTAAACATATATATTTTTTTTAAATAAGTATTTTAAACTGGTAAAACTTTAGGATTATATTTGTAATATTAAAGTAAAGTAATTTGTAAATTTATCTCAATGCGGGTAGTGATGAGTAGAGTTTCATTGAGGTTTTTATCGTAAAAAAAAAACTCTAAACTCATTTTATTTTCGCCATAACTCCGTTGGTTTTCATACTTGAGGCCTTTATAAAAACGCATTTTGAAGGTTTCCTTGTGTTCTTCAAAAATGATCTGAAGCATTTTCATCGTAAAATGTACCGTTTTTTCGCAATTCAATGTTAAATCTTTAAATTTTGCGTTGAAAAAATAAGGCCTATCTTCAATAAGTCATATCTTTGTTTGTATTGGGCGTAGATAAAAAAAAAGAGAAAACGAAATTCTTTGTTTATTTATTAACTATAATTTTGATACCTACAGTTTTTTTGACCAAAATTAATAATTTTTGAGTTATTTGTGAAAAACATTCGAAAAACGTCGTATTTTTTGTAAAAATTGACGTTTTTAATTACTAATACCACAAAAAGCATTGATTTTTCGAAAAACTTTTATAGAATAATTTTTGCTTAGAATTGACTCTTTCGATTCGTATTTTTTTATTTTCCCACCTCCGAGTTAGGGTGGTATTCACCCCTAACAAAAACCACATATAGGCATAGGGTAGATTTTACTTTAGGAGGTATTCCCAACTTACTGTCAAAATTTCAGCAAAATCCATCTTTCTTGAAAAAATTAATAGCCAAAACCCTTCAGTCACTGATCTATTAGACACGTCTTTCCGAACGTCACTCTGACCGTAACACAATAATTAATCGATTGACAACTCATTCTTTTACATTTACCTCCTAATTAATTATTTAGAGTTGTTATTTGGCTTCGGTTTTTCTGTAAATGGATGTAACGACTGGGTAAAGTGCCTCCACACTTTACCCAGTCGGAATGCTTTGATACATCCTACCACTGTAAAAAACTGTTGATCTGGGCGCCAAGACAAACGGACATGTTCATACACAAATGTTTGTCCTATACGAATCGAACTCACGAACGTTGGTGTTACAATGCTAACCACTACGCCACCGAGCTCGTCAAAGTAATTTATAGTTTAGGCGCATATGTAAATACAAACATATTTAACTGAAATCATAACCCTTCCTTTTGACGTCGCCGAATTCGGGAAAAGCTTCAGACCCGCCGCCCACACCTGCCAATAAATATTTCATTACACGCCGCCGTACACACGCGGCCGAGGAAATTGTACGCACATTCCCCAACCAAATGTCTGATTAAAAGAGTGAATATTTTTACGCCGGAGTGGGGGATAATTGGCGTGTGCCAAGGTCCAAGTTCGTTGCTGTACGGTATTGATATATCGGTACACCGCATTAACAGGTTCGCAGTCCAATGAGGATCAAGTGCCTCATTTTAAGAGAGTCTCCAGTAAGCTCCTTAGGTGTGGCTGTGTTAGCAGCAGAGGTGGCATCGCCCGAGTGATACTTAATGTTAGCAAGTATCTACGCCAAATTTCTTTGGCGTAGATACTGATTTTTACTTGGACTTTGCAGTCTGAAGAGGTGGAAAGCAGTTTAGAACGTGAAGCACGATTGACAGCGGATCGTGAGCGACACAACAACGACAGAATTGTCAAAAATGAAGATGAACATCGACTCAGATTGCAAACAGCTGGAGAAAACTATGGTCTAATCTAACCCATCAGAGGGTGGAATTTATTGAGCTGAGTGAGAAAGATTAAGGGAATACGTCATGAAATAAACTGCAAACCAACGTCAGTCACGACAATTTTTTTTCTATACCACTAAGCTGCCAATCAAGCATACGGACGGTCTGATGGTAAACAGTCACCGTAGCCTATGGACATTTGACACACCAGGGGTGTCACCCATGCGTTGCCGAGCCTCTAGAAACCTCTTCACGCATTTCTTGAAGAGTTCCATGCTGTAGTCCCTTGGAAAAACCTCGGCTGGGAGCTCATTCTACAGCTTGAGAGTTCTCGGAAGAAAACTTCTCTGGAACCGCACAGTACGCGACCATTGCGGTTCCAGCGTGTGAGGGTGAACTCCCCGCCGTCTAAATGCCGATCGACTTCGACATATACTTAATACAACGTTATCAAGTTCGAAACTTATTTCTGCCACCTTGTATGTATGTGTATCTTCACGCCAAGTCCCTTGCGGGGTAGGCAGAGAGAGCCGAGCGCCATAAGACGCGGCCCTTACATACTTCACTCGCTTCTGTGACTTTCATAGCTCTTTTCATGCATGCTCGCCGATATCTACATCTACATCTGCCATCTTCTGATTGAACATTCTTCTTCTGACTGACATTCCTTGATCTCTCGCAAATTATTCGCGAGTTTGTGTCGGAAAGCCATCATTTTGTGGCTGATGATGAAAATAGTAGTTTCAAACTCGCCGTTCTTTGAGTCTTTATTTAGTTTGTGACGGGACCTTGATGGATGATTTCAATGATCTTTAACTCATTGTTACTATGGTGAATTAAATATATTTTCTAATTATATGTATGTAAGCATGTATTATGTATTATAAGCATGAAAGTAGAATAAATGCGGTCGAGATGCGAGCACTGCGAAAAATTTGTGGCATAACGCTTGCTGACCGCGTTCGAAATGATGACGTACGAAAGAGAGTTGGACTGAAAGAGAGTGTCGGTGTTAAGATAAGAAAGGGCATGCTCCGTTGGTTCGGACATGTAGAAAGAATGCAAGATGAAAGAATGACAAAACAGATATACAATGCGAAAGTGGAAGGATGTAGGAGCCGAGGAAGACCAAGACTAACCTACCATGACCAAATTGGTCGTGTGTAAGGACCGCGTCTTATGGCGCTCGGTTCTCTCTGCCTACCCCGCAAGGGACCTGGCGTGAAGATACATACATATATGTATGTATATCTGCGCGCCAGGTCAATTGCGGGGTAGGCATAGAGAACCGAGCGCCGTAAGACGCATTCCTTACTCACCTCACTGGCTTTTTTAGCATTCATAGTTCTTTTCATGCACGCTTGCCGGTTCATAGGGCTCCTGACATCACCTTCTGATCAAACACGACTAATTTCCGACCTAATGGCCCACTCAATACATTTAAAGAGAGGTCGGCCAAATGAAAGCAGCCCGGTTGGGGAAATACCTCGACCTCACAGAAAACCGCAGCCAAATAACAACTCCCTGGAGGATTGTTGTGATGCGAGTGAGTGAAATCACCCGTAAGCTCCTAAGGAGTTGTTGTGCTAATATCGAGGTGGTGTCACGCGAGTAATGCTTAATATGTTGCAAGTGTTCATAGGCTATAGCGACCGCTTTACATCAGGTCGGTCGTATCCTTGTATATCTCCCAAAGTTACATAAAAAAGCATAGACAAAATTTCATCAAAATCGGTCCATTCGTTTAGGAGAAACATACACGTGTTCAATAGAATGTACTCGTATATATACGAGTATATTATATTGAACGCGTGTAAACGAATGTAAGTATATATTGTGACATAATTCTATTAAATGTCAATCACTTCACTAAAACTGCTTGATCCTTCTGTACTAAGACACAGCATATAAAACAGGTATCATAATACCTGGTCTTTGCAAAATAACCGCTCGAACGAACTCGTGGGAATTTTCTAGAAAAAATGTATTTTTTTTTTCTATTTTAATCCCGAAACCGTTTGATCCATAGACAAAATTAGGCCCCGATCAAAACGAACTTTACCTCTCAATTTTGGAGGCCGCAAATTTCTAAATATAGAGGGATTCCACAGCCATAAATTACTCCATAATATTTTCAGGAGATAGCGGGAAGGGAACACGGTAATCTACTCAAGTCGCCGCGAATTATGTAAAGGTGCCAATCGACCTTCTTCTGGGGGAAAACAGTCGGATTCCTACCTTGATAATACCTTTCTTGACCCTTTTAAGTGGGTTTATAGATTCTTCATAAATTATTAATGTAATCACGAATTTTTATTACTTTCAATACACGGATTACCGTTCCCGCGTTGCCTTCGTCGTTGCCAACGCAACGACTCCTCAGAAGCGTATTTGGTCTATCTATAAATTCACGCCAAATGTATTTTTCTTTTTTGTCTGACAAATACAGCGCTGTGTAGTCCCAAAGTAAGCGAAGCTTGTGTTATGGGTACTAGAAAACTGATAAACATAGGTACGTAAATTCACTTTTTTTTGTAAATACATTCTTATGATACATAGAAAACGCCCAGACCGAGACAAACTCTCTTATAAAATTCCATTATATTGCGGAGTGAAAAAACACATCCTGTGCAATTTCTAAATCCACCGTGTGCTTACCAAAACGTTCCATCGGATTTCACCCTCATTCTCCTCCCAATAATTTTTCCATACACTTTAGGCCGCTAAAGCGTATGGAAAAACTTTAACCGTAAACTGATACATTTTGATGGCTCAATAGTTGGCAAGCCATACGTGATTTATAGCCTTTATACAGGGCACGACGACTGCGTGTCTCCTATCGGTCGGGACCCTTTCGGCTTTCCAGCATAAATTGCTCAACAGACAACCAAAAGGCGTCCCTAATGTAAGTGCCACTTAGTTTGATCGTCTCAGCTGTAACCATATCGATTTCGGCTGACTCCATTTATCAAACTTAGTATCGACCATTCAATATCATCCATGGCAATGTCTTCATAATACATAGGCACTGCCGAGTCAGTCACAGACTCATTCACAGTGTCGCGTCCTGGACATAATCATATATTTCTCTATAATATTCGCTCCGCCGTAGTGTTAGCAAGAATGCCACCAGCTTTACATTTTATCTTGTACATTCTAGATGCTGACCACTTCGAGACTTCTTTACCACTGAAACAAGAAGAGTTTGATATTAGCCTCGAAGTTCCTCGTCAGCCTCTGAGTTTCCTGAGTATTAGCAAGAATGCTATCAGGCTTATTAAGGCTTCTTGATAACCTAACTCACTCGCAAAAGTTTGTTACTTGGTTAGCCTTCTATGGAGATATTTATGGGCTCTTAAAACTCTTTCAAAATGGCGGTGTGCGCCAACTAATAGGGTTGACTTTGTTAGGTATAAAGGTATGTTATATTTGTGCTGCAAAGTTACAATTTAACATAATCATATAATTGATAATATCCAGGCTATATTTAATATAGTTTTGACGGATATAGTGCAGTTTTTTAAAATGTGAAAAGCCATTAAATTGGTGAAATACGTTGTAAAAATAATGGAGAATACTTATGATCAACAATCAGCAAGAGCACGTCGACATCACACTGGATGAGACGGGTTCCCAATGTTATATTGATGATGAAGAACTTAAATTTTAAACTTAACTTCATCGAGTAATAGTTAAATAGGGAATAGAATGTAACTAGATATATATATATATATATATATATATATATATATATATATATATCTAGTACAATATATATATATATATAGTACTAGATATATATATATATATATATATATATATATATATATCTAGTACAATATATATATATATATATATATATGACAATAGTGTTGCTAATTTATGCCAGTGTCAAAGTCTTCGTTTTAGAACCATTTGAAAATCTTAATTCTATGTTCCAGCTTCAGGAACTGTGCTGAAAAAATACTTGGGAAGGGTACCTAGACCCAATCAACCCAGTTTATATACCACCCGTAAAACAATAGTGATTTTTACAAGGTTTTCTTGATGAACTTATTCACGTCTTCCAAAAAGTGCATAAACGTGTTATATTTGAGTTTTTTCATTATTGTATAATTTCACTAGCACTTATATTACCTATCGAAATTGTCACACAAAACTAATTTTATACTGAATTGTAAAAATTTCAAGTAAAGCAACAATGTCACTCGTCAAAGGCGCGGGAAGAAGTCCTTAATTCCCTTTTTAAGCTATACATATACCTAATAAAACTGTAACGAAGCAGAATCTGTACGTTGAATATTTTCTGTAAAATCTTATCGTGATAGATATTATTATCAATTCACATTTATTGGAATTTTATTATGTGTCTATAAATGTAAGGATGCAAATAATTGGGTGGTCGCCATCGTTTGGACGAATTACGGTATATACATTTAAACTATTGCATAAATATGTTTTATATTTTATACATATGTATCAAAAATACTGTACGTGTACATTTTACATAACATTCTCGGCTTTATTGCTGCGCGCGTCTCTATAATTTTCTTCAGACGGTGGCTGAAATCAGTGATTTGCTCTCTGAGAAAATAATACATTTGGCTGTTGCCTTTGTATCACTGCGACACACAATTCTACAGTTACTTTTAGTATTACGGAGCCGAGGAATGAAAAGATTCATATTTACCTTGCGTACATATTTAATCAAACTTATCCAAGCTGAAGATAATCTAATGTAGAGATTCTTAAGTCGCTGGAATTTGTTTACGTTGTGGATTAAATAAGTTCAGTACGCACACTGGACAAACAGTTGTGTGCATGAATATGTCCATTTGTTTTAGTTTGTTTATTTTCTATGTATTTGCAAAAAAAATGTATTTACGTATGTTTAACAGTTGTCTGGTACCCATAACACAAGCGTCACTTACTTTGGGGCTAGATGGCGCTGTGTAAGTTGTCCGACAAAAAAATGTAAATCTAACTTTTATAAGGTAATCATGAATCTAATGTAAAGATTTTTATAACATATTTGCTCGTAAAGTGGTTGTAATTACACCAATTTCAATATCGTAATGTATCTCATTACGCACTTGTGCGATAATGTAATGTAAAAGGCACGTGTTTTTTTTTTAAATAAAGTTTTAGGATACTCCGTCTAAAAATGAACGATACTTTTAAAAATCCTAGCAAAGAGGTTTTATGTCAAGAAAGTGGTCAATATTTTATGAATACAATTAACTTTGGGAAATAAAATATAACAAATAAACAGTTAATTCTTTAATTTAATTAATTTTGACAATAAATTACAACCATTTATCTGTAACAAAAACACAAAAATATTAATTTACTTTATTAGTAATACTGGCTGTTTTTGTACCTTTGCTTAAAAAAAAAAACGTTGATGCGCGCGCATCGCTTATTTGTGGACAAGTAAAAATAATTCCGCGCGCTTTTTCTTTTCACTGCATTGTTTTTATTTGAAAATGTCGTCAAGTAGTGATGAATTTATTAATTTGACACCGCCACAAGTCTTAAACGCGGCGAAAAAGGCTACTCTAAGCCTCTTGCCTGAAAAATCGACCGATAGATACTTACAAGCCTATCAAAATTTCATCTTATGGAAAACAAGCCAAAATGCAAATTCATTTTCAAAAAATGTGTTTTTAGCCTATTTCATGGAACTTTCTCATAAATATAAGTCAAGCTCATTGTGGTGCTACTATTCAATGCTAAAAAGCACTATGAAAACAAACCATGGTATTGATATCAAGTCATACTCCAACTTGCTAGCATTTCTAAAAAGACGCTCAGATGGCCATATGAGTAAAAAGTCGAAAGTATTTTCGGCTGACAATATCAAGACGTTCCTAAAAGAAGCTCCGGATTGCCGATATTTAGCAACAAAGGTCAGTTGAAACTAAATAATTGTGATTAATTTCTTTCACTTTCGTATTTCTTTACTATATAGTTGTTTATACGTTATTTTTATCTTTTTTCAGGTTGCATTAATATTCGGTATAAATGGTGCATGTAGACGTCAAGAGTTGGCAAACATCACAACTAATGATATCGAGAACCATGGGCGAGTTCTTCTTGTCCAGGTTAAAAACACAAAAAATAAAATTCCAAGGTCGTTCACAATACAGGGCCCTTTTTACGACGTGGTGAAGAAATACGAAGCGCTTCGTTCAACAAAAGCTAATTCCAACAGATTTTTTAAAATTACCCAAATGGAAAATGCAGTAAACAACCCATTGGCATTAATAAATTTGGAGCAATGCCGAAAGAAATTGCCACTTTCTTAAATTTGCCTGAAGCTCATGAATACACAGGGCACAGTTTCAGAAGGTCCTCGGCTACATTGCTCGCCGATTCAGGTGCGGACTTATTAATACTAAAACGCCACGGAGGGTGGCGGTCGAGCAGTGTAGCCGAGGGATACATAGATGACTCGATAAGAAATAAAGAAGAAATTAGCTCTCGCATTACAAGGAACATACATTTGGAGTCAAGTGTTGACTTTCAACCATCTACGAGCACACACGCGTACATTCCACCATCGTCGCCGCAGCCGCAACCGCCTCCGCCGCCGCCACCGACGACTGCAGAACTCTGTGGTCTCGTTTCTCCTACTTTCACTCAAGAGAGTGAGAGAGAAACTGGGAAAATTGTAACTAATAATAATAACTTGACAACATTAAAAGTGCCAACTGGCAACGTAACAATCACTTTTAAAAATTGTTCAAATTTTTATAACTGCTTTAACAATTAATTAAAGATTTATTCATTTAACAAAGTCAGAGTTTTATTAATTTCCTCGTAAATATGTTATAAAACGTCGTATGACATACGTGCGCTTTGAAAATTACAGCCTCTGCTTCCTTATAGCCCTCGCCGATGGCTCGGGCTAGTAATATCGCCTCGGCTGTAATTTTCAACTTACCGCACTTATATCATAATGTACTATAATTTAATTTGTTTACGTTTTGAATTGAATAAGAAATAGCCACGTGGCCAAAAATAGAAAAAGTAGAGAAATTATGCAAAAATACTGCTAGCTGCAGTGGCTAGAAAGTTTTGGACACATCGTAGTAATTAATGCATATGCGGTAAGGATGTAAGGTAAACAATCTTCAGCAGAGTGTGGAATCGAAAATTGTTATACGATTTATTTTTCATTTCACTGAACGAAATGTAGATACATCAATCGTTACCAAAAGAAAATAAGAGATCGCGATCCTTAAGTAAATGTTGGGCTATGGCTGGGCTGGTCTATGTTAATACTTTGAAATTTAAGCTCGCAATAAGATTCAATTTCAATAGAAGGACCTACTCAGATGTAAAATAAGGGTTAACTCTGTATTCGTTCCAGAGGCTTACCTAATAGTAGGTTCAGCCTGTAAATGTATTTGTAAATCAACTGTGTAAAAGTGATAGTACGAAGAAATCTTATAAGTTATTAAAAAAAATTTTTTCTTATAATTTAAATAAAAATAACGGAGGGAACAGTACACCACCCTGCGGTACGCCAGCAGCTGTAACACAGCAAGCAGAACTGGAACGATCCACTTTGATACGTTGCCGTTACAGAATTGATAAGTGTCAAAGACATCAAACGCTGTTGGAGATACGTTAAGCGTCGAAAGAACTAAAGATATTATAATCGACAGCATTGAAAGTAATGCTGAAATCGAAGCCGCCGCAGTAAGAAGAGTGAGATTGAAGTTACAAAGTAATAGAGTACGATTAGGAAAGTAATGCTAGAGAAAGGAAGACGAAACTTTTAACTATTAATAGTTAGTAAAGGTTTTGAATTCACTTTACACAAAAGGCCGAACAAAGTGGCCGTTTAAAGCTACATTTAAGCTACTAACTTACGAGTTACATGTCGCTGCCTCCATTTCGCCAGAGCTTGTGCTACACGCAAGGCACTTTGCATGCATAAATTATACGTCCGGTTACGACTGTCTAACCTAGATGCGCTACACTTAACTTAAGCCCTCAGTTTTACAATATTTCTGTATTTTGTGAATTTATAGATAGATAACGAAAACCATGCTCTGTTCGTTTGTATATATAGAAATAATGCAGAATGAAAGAATGACTAAACAGATATACGCGAAGGAAGAAGGAATGATGTAAGAACTAAGGAAGGCCAAGGCTCGCCTACCAACCGAATTGGTAGAGTTTTATCAGCAGGTGATTTCAGGAGCTCTAGGAACTTGTGAGCGTGCATGAGCTATGAATGTAAAAGATGCGAGAGAGGTGTGTATAGATCTCGCAGCGCTTGGTTCTCTTTGCCTACCCTATATCTTGTATCCGTAGATCACGGTAAGTCCCAGGCAGGCTAAAAAGAGAAGGGAGGAAAAAGATAGAAGGAAGAAAGAACAAAGAAAATAGAAGCACGACTTTTTCAGTACAGGTACAAGTACGTTACAGATATCCACATAAACAAGCTCGGTGGTGCAGCGGTTAATAATGCGCCTCTGACACCGACGCTCGTGGGTTCGATTCCCACACATGATGACACACACAATAGCAACTCTCTGGAGAGTTGTTGTGTTCCTGCGTGTGAGTGAGTTCACCAGTAAGCTCCTAAGGAGTTGCTGTGTTAGCAGCGGACGTGGCGAGTGTTCGTACGCTATGGTAACCGCTTTACATCCGGTGGGCCGTTAGCCTTATGCTTCTATGCTATCCGACTTTATCTATACACATAAATAAAATTGGAGTGTCTGTTCGTAATATTAAAATAACCGCTTTTTACTAAATGCATATGGATATATACACGGTACATATACCAAAATTAATATTTTTACAATTTTTGTCTGTCTGTCTGTCTGTCTGTTGTTCCGGCTAATCTCTGAAACGGCTAGACGGATAAATAATAAAAAAAAAACTATTCCGCGCGGACGAAGTACATGATACATATTGCTTGCTTAGTAGTAATACATACAAATTGCTGTTCGCTATTTTACTCTGCTTATTAGGTACTTATAATCAAAGCAAATAAATAAAATTATAATTGAACAATAACTTATTTGTTAAATTCCGGACGAAGTCGCGGGCACAGCTAGTAATTTATAAATTATTACCAGGAGCCCTAGCGACCCACGAACGAGCATGAAAATAGTTATCAATGTTAATGAAGCGAGTGAGGTGAGGTTGGTTCTCTCTGCCTACCCCGTAAGGAATTTGGCGTGAAGCGTGAATAGATAGGTATATATTTTTTTACCATCAAGCCTTATGATAAGCAGCAGCCAGTGGTATCACTCGTGCCTTATTAACCCTATAAAATTATTATTTGAGAATAAACCCATAAAATTTTAATTACTTGACAGTTCAGATGTTTTACTAAAAGAGGCTCCAAGAATATTCTGAGATATATATTTGTCGTAAAAAATAATTGCTTTGATGTTACGAAATTTAATCGACTTAATGAAAAAGTTGGTAAAATTGGTTTATCGAAGAATAAAATTTCAATTATCTAAGTGCTTGGTTCTTGCTTAAGTAAATTAAAGTGTAATTTACTTTCGGCCGACAAATATTAAGATTACACAAAGTCTATATAATCTATGTTCTGAAAGACAGTATCGGTATTAAGAAATAAGGCATGCTCCGTTAGTTAAGACACGTCGAAAGAATGCAGGACGAAAGAATGACGAAGCAGATATACAATGAGAAAGTGGAAGGGTATAGGAGCCGAGGAAGTACAAGACTAACCTACCATGACCAAATTAGTCGTGTTCTATCAGAAGGTGAAGTAAGAAGCCTTAGAAACCGGAGAGCGTACATGAGAAGAGCAATGAATGTTAAAGAAGCGAGTGAGATATGTAAGGATCGAGTCACGTAGGGCTCGGTTCTCTTTGCCTACCCCGTAAGGAATTTGGCGTAAAGTTATAGATAGAGATAGAACACGTGAAGAAAAAAGTTTGTACTCCTTTTTATGTTCATTGCGCACAGGTTGAGTACGAAATTAGGCTCTTTTTCTACGGGACGAGCTCACCACTCATTCCCACCACTGTGTCTCCTGTGTAGCTAAAATTAACAGCGGCGACCAACAAAAAGGCAATGAACAGTGAAGTCCATTGCTGTCCCGGGGGTTAAACTACAGCTGCCTTGAAACTCACAACGAATTTAATCAGAAGAAATTTGTAGGAGAAGGATGTTATGGAATTGACTTCCCCTCTTGGCAAAGTAAGAGACGGCAATTTGACAAATAAGGCATTTAAAAACCTCAAAGAGATAGAGAGGCTAGTCAAGTGAAGCTCAACTGCCGTGCACCACGGTTTATCAAATATCTAACACTATTGGGACCTTAATTGTGAGTTGTTACCTAACACATCGATTCCAATAATATAGAACCGCCTAAACGCCTGGTAATTCCCCCTTGTTGCCACCAAATCAGAATAGTATACTACCCCGGATGTGACATGCCAGGAATTTAACATATCGTCCCGCTCCCGATGCCGGAGATCGCACTCCCAGAGAACATGATGTGCTGTATTCTCGAATTCATGATTTGTCGTAGAACACTCACATAAAGGCGATGACACAACTCTTAATCTTAGCGAGAAGAACTTAGCCCTAAAGTTTCCATGCCCAGTTAAAGAATGCTCTTACAACTTACAAACCAACGCAAATAGACATGTTTATGCACACAAATGTTTGCCTTGTGTGGGAATCGAACCCACGAGCGTTGGTGTCAAAGTCGCGTCATTCACGACTGAGCCACCGAGCTCGTCATCTAGCTATAAACCGCCACTTCTTCCGCGCGTTTGCCCGCTATCCAGTAGGAGCCACTATTTCTACTTCATTTCTTTGTCCTCGGCTTCTGAGGGTCGTATCATGATGTTGAATATACTATAACCTTCCTCGAGAATTGGCCTGTCAAAAGCAGAAAGATTTTTTTAACATAGTAGTTCCAGAAATTAACGCGTTCGAACAAACGAACGAGCAAACTGTTCCGCTTTATACATTAGTATAGATATAATATATACACATATCTATCTATAACTTCACGCCAAATCACGTAGGCAGAGAGAACCGAGCGCCACGCGACTCGATCCTTACATACCTCACTCGCTTCTTTCACATTCATTGCTCTTTTTATGCACGCTCGCCGGTTTCTAGGGCTCCTGACATCACCTTCTGATAGAACACGACCAATCTGATCATGATAGGTAAGTCTTGGCCTTCCTCGGGTCCTACATCCTTCCACTGTTGCGTTGTATATCTGCTTCGTCATTCTTTCATCCTGCATTCTTTCTACATGTCGAAACCAACGAAGCATGACTCTTCATATTTTAACACCGACGCTCTCTTTCAGACCAACTCTGTTTCTAATATCAACATTGCGAATACGGTCAACAAGCGTTACGCCACAAATTTTGCGCAACGCTCGCATTTGGAGCGCGGTTATCCTTTTCAATTTCATGTTCTCTGTGAGATACCCAGCTCTCGCTTCCATAAGTAAGCGTTAGGACCAGCACTGCGTTGTGTATAGCGAGATGTGCCTTTTGGCTCAAGTTTTTACTGCCAAGAAGTTTTCCCAACGCTCAATTCATACTATTCCCAGCATTCACTCGTCTTTCTACATCAGCGATGTACCCTCCATCCGTGCTGAAAGCACATCCAAGATATACAATCTCTACTTGCTCCAACACTTCAACATCCTGATCATGATAGGTAAGTCTTGGCCTTCCTCGGGTCCTACATCCTTCCACTGTTGCGTTGTATATCTGCTTCGTCATTCTTTCATCCTGCATTCTTTCTACATGTCCGAACCAACGGAGCATGCCTCTTCTTATTTTAACACCGACGCTCTCTTTCAGACCAACTCTGCTTCTAACCTCATCATTGCGGATACGGTCTGCAAGCGTTACACCACACATTTTGCGCAACGCTCGCATTTCAACCGCGTTTATCCTACTTTCATGCTCTCTCTGCCATACCCAGCTCTCGCTTCCATAAGTAAGCGTTGGGACCAGCACTGCATTGTGTATAGCCAGCTGCGCCTTCTGGCTCAGGTTTTTACTGCCAAGAAGTTTTCCCAACGCTCCATTCACACTATTCCCAGCACTCACTCGCCTTTCCACATCTGCGGTGTACCTTCCATCCCTGCTGAAAGCGCATCCAAGATATACAAACTCATTCACTTGTTCCAACACTTCATCATCTACCGTAATTCTTACATTGGTTCTGGTTTCTTCTCTTTCAAATACCATAATCTTTGTTTTCTTCGCATTCAATAGTAAGCCTTCCTTCATACATTCGTCTTTCATCATTGTGACTAGTGTTTGCAGCTCAGATGGTGTTTCTGCTAACAGGACGGCATCATCTGCATACAGCAGACAGTTCACCACTAGGTCACCCATGCGTAATCCTACATTCGTCGATCTTATTCTCTGTAGACAACTATCGAGATACAGAATAAACAGCCTAGCAGACAACATGCAACCCTGTTTGACACCAATTTTGACATCAAACCAGGGTTGCCATCTATTCGCACACATGCTGAGCAATCCTTGTAGGTGGACTGCACAGCACGCAGCAGTGAGCCGTCAATCCCATATCTCGGCAATATGCACCACAGTTCCTTTCGCACAACCCTATCAAATGCCTTCTCAAGATCCACAAAACCGCAGAAAACCTTCTGGTCTGTGGCCAGATGCTTCTCTACGATATTGCGGAGCGAGAAAACTTGATCCGTACATCCCCTTCCATTTCGGAATCCTTCTTGTGCCTCCCACAGCATTTCGTCAGATTTCACCCTCATTCTCCTTTCAATTATCTTTCCATATACTTTTGCTGCTAAGCTGATCAAACTGATGGCCCTATAGTTGGCGCAGTCCATGCGTGATCCCTTGCCTTTATACAAGGGTACGATGACTGCGCGTCCCCAGTCCATTGGGACCCTTCCAGTTCTCCAGCAAAGGTTGCATAAGTACCAGAAGGCGTCCCGGACGTAAGTGCCACCTAGTTTGATCATCTCAGCTGTAATCATATCAATTCCCGCAGACTTTCCATTTTTCAAACTTCGTATCGACCATTCTATCTCATCCATAGTTATACCTTCATCGGACGCCGTCAAGTGAGCAGCAGCGCCGCGGAGTGAGCATCAGACTCACTCTCATTGTCAGCGTCCGAGGCATATTCGTACATTTCTTCAAAATATTCACTCCACCGTTCTAACACTTCCTGAGTGTTTGCAAGAATGATACCAGCTTTAGACTTAATCTTGTTCATACTGGATGCCGACGAACCACCCCGAGACTTCTTTACCTCTCTCCAAAAGAGTTTGGTATTTGCCTCGAAGTTTCTCGTCAGTCTCTCTTCCTCATTCATAATTTGTCTTTCACGCTTCTCTTTCACTAAAGCCTTGGTTTCATTCTTGCATTGACGGTACATTTCTTTCTTCTTCTCTCTCATACTTTCATTTAAGGGCAAAGATGATACATAATCCAGCCACGCTTTCCTCTTTCTTGCTACGGAGGATTCAACCTCCGCATCCCACCAGGCATCCCCTTTCAATGTTTTATGCCTCTTTGCGCATCCACATGCTTCTTTTGCACTATCCACCATACTTTCTTTCAGAACTTTCCAGCAATCATCCACATCTGTGCCGGAAAGACTTGCATTTGCAAGTCTTTCGCTTACCAGATGTACATACATTCTCCTTACACTTTCATCTTGCAATTTTTCACTCCTTATCCTTTCATGATCTCCGAAAGAGATACGCACTCGCCAATGCCTCCACTTCTTGAAAAGTCCCACAAACCGGCTTACCACCAGGTAGTGGTCCGTCTCAAGAGTGGGACCTCTAAAGGCTCTTGTATCCATTATAGTATTTCGGAGACGTCTATCAATTATAATCAAATCAATCACACTTTTTTGGTCATTCCGTCTCCATGTATACGTGTGAATATCCTTGTGACGAAATAAAGTATTCGACACGAGGAGGTTTCGTTCCATACATAAATCTAGAATCGACTTACCTGCTTCGTTCACTCTCTTATCTCCATAGGGACCAAGAGCAGCTTCATAGCCGTCTCGTTTGGTCCCAACCCATCCATTCAAATCTCCACACATAATCACTCTTTCATTCCCTTCAGCTAAATCCAGAACATCCCTCACAGACTCCCAAAACTTCTCTAGTTCTTGGGCACACGCTGAGCTTACGGGAGCGTATGCTGCAACCAGAAATACTCGCGTGATGCCCAGTTTTATACGAACCCAGAGAAGTCTAGGCCCTACCAAACAGTAATCTTTCACACCAGGGGCTAAGCGAGAGGAGAGTATGACACCTACACCAGCACTGGCATGATCGTCCCGGTCTACACCAGACCATAGGGCCATCATCCCATCGGGCAGATCATCGGTGTCGCTCCCCTTGCGCTTAGTCTCTGTCACACACAAAGCATCTAAGCGTCTCTCATTCATTACGTCCATCAGCTCATTCATCTTATCACTCAGTCCACCTCTCACATTCCACGTGCCTATGCAGCACTCGGCTCTCTTCGACCCGCCGGAATTGGCGCTGCGTAGTGGGTGGCGGCCCCCACCGCCGCATGCACCTATGTTCGCACCGACGGGGGCGGATCGGTGCGCGTCGCCTCCGGGGGACGCCCTAATCCGCACATCGGTGCGTTTTCGGTCCAGAATTGCAATCTCCTCGATTGGCAGGGGTCGCGAACGAGCACGCTTCTGGCACATGACCCCCCTATACACATATATGCATAATATGTCTTACAAATTATATTTAATTAAACAAAAAAAATCTTTTCATAGTGCAATCGAAAATCTATCTATCTATAACTTCACGCCAAATCCCTTGCGGGGTAGGCAGAGAGAACAGAGCGCCACGTGACTCGAGCCTTACATACCTCACTCGTGTCTTTAATATCTGTTTAATATCCATTGCTCTTCTCATGCACGCTCGCCGGTTTCTAGGGCTCCTGACAACACCTTCAGATAGAACACGACCAATTTGATCATGGAAAATGAATGCAATAGAAAAAGCTGATAATTTAAATGCGTCAATATCAAATACATGTTAGTCTATGACCAAACAGTCGCATTGAGTATCGCCAAAGAAGTTATGTAGTAATGTAACTATTTTCGATAATGCGAGTCCGAATTCTATACAGTAACTACGCAATATGCTCTAACCCATTTTGTTAAAGTGAGACCGTGCAGTGGGATGAGTAAGGATTACTGTGATGTGGATAGAGGGAGAATTCACAGAATAAAACCTCTCAGGAACCGCGCATTACGTCCCTCTGTACTATCTAGTTGAGATTTGAAACCTACACGCAAAGTTCTTTCCTCATTCCTTTCCCAGAATTGGTAGTTTTAAATGCTGATTTTGGCAGTATTTTTATCAGTGCTCACCTAGTCATAAACTGCACGGTAGGGAAAAAAAATTGTGACGATTCCAAACAAATGTAACCATTTTTACGGAATAAAAAGATTTTGTCTTTGACTTTGATAGGATTTAAAAAATCAGAGCTATGCGAAATGTATAACAATAAATTCTTGTAAAAAAAAAGTATGTGAGACATGCATAAATACTCGCAAGGGACCAATACCTATCAAATAAATACCAGAGGGAGACTTTGTACAAAAGTCGTCTGCATGGGTACCCCTGTCTCACCTATTCCTACCGCCAAGCAGCTATATTTATATAGCTGTGTTCCGGTTTAAAGGGTGAGATACGGCAGAGAAATTACTGGGTACTGTGTCGAAACAGCCTTAGGTCACAAGATTGGCAGCGCGCGAATAACGTACCCGTGGTGTTGCGAGCGTCAATAGGCTGCGGTGACTTACCATCTATGGCGAGCATGCTTGTTTGCCAATCTAGTTGTATATAAAAAAAAGATCTACTTATCTATATATCTTTCGTTATCTTTGCCATCTACCAACACTATCATAGTTAATTTTACACTGCAGAATATGAACGGCGCAATATCAGTAATTAAACAGCCCTAGATGGCACATTAATTACTGATATTGCCTCGCACGCGTGAATAATTACTTCACCGTTACTCAGCCTATTTCATTGTTTTATAAAAACGTATCCATTATAATCTGTCTTCGAAAAGGCTATGGTGAAAGCCTATATACTCGTGCCACAGTCGACTTGCGGTACAGTAGGATAACTTCACACAATAATTTTGGTTTGATCTCTGCTAATCCATACCATAGTAAAACCAAATAAGTAGGATATCTTCATACATACGCACCGAAATCGGTATTTTTGTGTGCGCGTCCGTACGTATGCGTCGTCGCACGCACACGCTGACAAAATTTATCGCTGCTAAAGGTACCCCAGTCGTGGCTACGCCGTGCGTAATACCGCCCGCGCATTTGTATGTGTACCTACCTACCTACTTTAACAACAAATTCGTAAAGATGGCTAAAAAGTAAAAAGAAATTTTTTTTATGTATCTAATGTGTAATTTTGTTAAAAATCACAAATTTCCTACTGGCTGCCTTTAGGCTACTGTAAAAATATTAAATTTCCGAATATAAAGATTATAATTTTGATAAGTGTAGTAAATGAAAAAGTAAAAAATAGTTAAGTGTAAAAAAAAATGGATGCGTGTACTTATGTACGCACGTGAGAAGTTATACTTCTCTGGCATCATTAAATAACAAATCCCTGGAGGGATGATGTGTTCATGCAAGTGAGTGACGTTACTACCTCACGAAAAATATGCTCAAAACTGCAGACGAATAACAATTCCCTGGAGAATTGTTGTGTTCATGTGAGTGAGTGACGTTAACACCTCACAGAAATCTGCAGCTGATTCAGTAAAGCCAAGTTTGAATTAATCCTATTTCGACCGTAATTTTTCAAATCACTAAACAGATAATATGACGTAGGTAATGAAAAAATTGTAGTCAGCTCCTGGTCTATGTACATAAAATAATTAAGAAAAACTTTGTATTATATATCCCTGATGATTCCCCTACAGGGGAAAATTGTTTTGTATATAGATAGACTATGCATTTTTGACGATTGTATAAACTATAAGCGACATCCCTACGTGTTTAGGCTATTATGTTCGCTCGGGGCTCGAGTCGGTCTACTTATTTGTTTATACTATGTCCATACTCCACTGTACACTTGTGACTTATGTGGGACCTAGATATCAGCCTAGATATACAATAAATATTTTTTTTATACCACTAAGGTGGCAAACAAGCATACGGCCTGCCTGATGGTAAGCAGTTACCTCAGCCTATGGACATTTGCAACACCAGGGGTGTCACTCTTGCGTTGCCGCCCCTGTAAGAACCTCTTCACGCCTTTGTTGAAAAACCTCATGCTGTAGTCCCTCGGGAAAGCCTCGGCAGGGAGCTCATTCCACAACTTAAAAGTTCTTGGTGGAAAACTTCTCTGGAACCGCACAGTACGTGATCATTGCGGTTCCAGTGTATGATGATGAACTTCCAGCCGTCGGCGAGCTGTGCGATTGTAAAACTGGGTAAAAATGGGTAACACAAGATAAGATTGGGAAAAAATGGCGCCTGAACTAGACATGCGCCAGTGACTCTGGTCACCGGCACTCTCGACTTGGTTGTGGACCATGAAGGTGATAGGAGAGGTAGGGCGCATCAAAGCTGCCCGTCGGGGAAGTACCTCCACCTCTCAGAAAACCGCGGCCAAATAACAACTCCCTAGAGAGTTGCTGTGTTCCTGTGTGTGAGTGAGGTCACCAGTAAGCTCCTAAAGAGTTGCTGTGTTACGAGTAGCAATAGAGTTGACATCGCGCGTGTGATACTTTATCTATTGTAAGCGTTTATAGGCTACGGTAACCACTTTACATCAGGCGGGCCGTATATACTTGTCTGCCTCCCGACGAGGTATTAAAATAATAATACCTGATGTAAAGCGCTTACCGTAGCCTATAAACACTTACAACACATTAACTATCACTTGCGCGATGCCACCTCTGCTACTAACATGCTATTCCTTAGGAGCTTACTGGACTTCACTCACTCGCAGGAACACAACAACTTCTCGAGCGTTGATATCAAAATAGCGTTACTAACCACTATGCCACCGAGTTCGTCAAAAGTATCACTTAAGTGAGTGTCTAAGGTGATCCAAAAATCCACTGACGCCATCGCAACGCAACGACACCATCGCAACGCAACGACGCCATCGCAACGCAACGACGCCATCGAGCTCACGATTTTCTTCACACGAATTACAAATTGTTTTAGGTACATGCATTTTCTATAACTATCTATTCTGAATGTGAAGACTGGCGCTTGACATAGATTGTAACCTTACACCAGGCACGACACCAAGACACCAGCTCTTCACCCCCTGACTGTGACATTAATAACTGTAAT
Source organism: Pyralis farinalis (assembly GCA_947507595.1). Taxonomy (NCBI): domain Eukaryota; kingdom Metazoa; phylum Arthropoda; class Insecta; order Lepidoptera; family Pyralidae; genus Pyralis; species Pyralis farinalis. The sequence continues at coordinate 2,853,201 of OX382275.1, forward strand.
GCATACTATTTATCAAGCAATATCTAGTGTTCGGTGAATGAGTCATCTATTACATTTAAATATATGAGTATATATGAATGTGTGGAAGCGTGTGTGAGCTTGGATATGTGTGTGAATAAGTATGTTGTGTGGGAGAGAAAGAGAGTGTGTATGTGTGTGTAATCCGAAAACACAAATTTATAGGTTTCGTACTATGACAGTTCTTTATCCACTGGGTTATCACTACTCTCAAAATCCTTCCAAACCAATAGGAGCTGCGCTTACTACTTCATTCGAACCGCAGCTGTGAGTAGAATTTCAAAGCAAAATCATCCACATCACGGTTCTCCATTGATTATAGAAAATGTCAAATGGCATTTACCATACAAATAAGTCTCGATTGTGCGATTCCAATGGTTGAAATATACCTCAATCCCTTCTGTACTTAGAAACTTGGTCTTAGTAAAATATTTTACGTATATCAGTTGGCTATTTCATCAGAAATCCGTACGAATCTTCATAAATCACTTCAATCAAATCCGCTATATTTGACGAATGGGCGGCAAAAGGCAGAATCAGAACCACTATCCCCTTACTCGGTCCGAAACCCCATTTGACCCTTTCTCGATAAATTCTATTAGAAAAAGATCTTTCAAAGACCCTCCTGTATGCAAATAGTGGTGACTATTGAGTGTGCGTAAGCTCGATGACCTTGTTATTGTCGTATACGCAAGGCAAGCAACCTCAATGTTAATCTATCTTTGGATGTTCACGACGAGCTCGGTGGCACAGTTGTGAATGCGACTCTGACACCAACGCTCGTGCGTTCGATTCCCACTCAGGACAAACATTTGTGTGCATGAACATGTCTGTTTGTCTTGGTCTGGGTGCTTTTAAGAGAGATAGCATCAAAGCGGCTCGTCTGGAGAAGTACTTCCGCCTCAAAGAAAACTGCAGCCAAGTAACAACTCCCTAAAGAGTTGTTGTGTTTTCGGCGTGTGAATCAGGTCACCAGTAAGCTCCTAAGGAGTTGCTGCGTTAACAGCAGAGGTGGCATCGCGCGAGTGATACTTAATGTACCCAATAGGTACAAGCGTTCACAGGCTACGGTAACTGCTTTACATTAGGTGGGTCGTATACATTTATGTCTCCCCACATTGCATAATAAAAAAAAAAAAAAAAAAAAAAAAAAAAAAAAAACAAGAATTACAACGAGTACGTACCACGTACCATCTCTGCACTTCAGGGAAAACCGCGGCTACTCTAGCAACCCTTTGAAGGGTTGTTAGTTATTTTTTTTTAGTTAATAGGGTTTCCAGTAAGATGCGTAGAAGTTGCTGTATTACCACTGAAAGTGGTAACGGGCGTACGTGCCGTAAGTATGCGTAGGCTACCGTATCCGCGATACATCAGGAGGGCCGTACGATTGTTTACTACGCGATGTTGTATGAACATGGCAATTTATTATGAAATTACAAGACATGTCGGCATTATTTGTAACAAAAACACGTTTAAATTAATAAATATGAATAAAATATAAAGTTAATTGATTTTTATATATTTTATCAGCGACGTATCAAAAGGTAGACACGTTATACACCAACATTATTGTATTTTAAAATGGCGCAAGTAGTACTATATCTACGTACAGTTATTTGTTATGACACTTTGCTCTGACATAGACAAATGATAGGGCATACCTGTCGTTAGAGAGAGGTGAATATACTCGTATATCTTAAGCAATTTATGCTTTGTGGCGAAGTACGTATAGGTACGACGCGAGAGCGTGGCCGAATGAATGCGAGTTGGGCAATTACCTTACTTTCGTATTGCCATTCTAGAGCGTGTACGACTTATCTATAACTATAATCATCTTAGTATTTTACTAATTAAAATAAAAAAGGCAGGAATTCATCATTCCCCTGTTGTTTGGAGGGCACATTGGATCTTCTGAAGGGCACATTGGATGTTCAGACGCTAAGAACATTTTTAAACCTCTTTTCATAATAATATCTATTTTTATCAAAAAAAAAACGTTTAAAAGTGACAGCGCTATCTGACAGTGAGTAATTTCGTCTATTCATCAAAAACCACCCTCTGCGGAGGGCGGGACAATTAATGGTTGTAATGCCGGCTGTACTTAGAATTCGCTGAATTAACTAGAAGATAGCAGTTCGCTTGCTACCGTTTTATGTATCTTTTATTGGCTAAAATTAGCATTTAAGTCATTTATGTAAGTCAAGGGAAGTAGTTGAAGATGATTTCGTCTCCACTAATCGGTATGCTGTGTACCAGTGATGCTTTTGTACGTCATTAGCCGGGTGCATGCAGGCAAGAAATGTGAAATAATGTTGAAATGTGCATGAACATGTCCGTTTGTATTGGTCTGGATGTTTTAAGAGAGGTAGGGCGCATCAAAGCAGCCGCCTGGGGAAGTACCTCCACCTCACAGAAAACCGCAGCCAAATAACAACTCCCTAAAAGGTTGTGTTCCTGCGTGTGAGTAAGGTCACCAGTAAGCTCCCAAGGTTGCTGCTGCTTAAGCTTTGCTGTGTAAGCAGCAGAGGAGGCATCGCGCGAGTGATACTTAATATAACGCAAGCGTTAATAGGCTACGGTACCCGCTTTACATCAGGTGGGTCGTATGCTTGTATACCTCCCGACGTAGTACAAAAAAAGGTCAAAATTTCTTAAACAATAAAACTTCCAAATTCGACTTCATGTGAACAAGCATCGGTCGGCACTTGGTTTATGACCACTCGGCTGGCCAGGAAAGCACCAGCTCATAAATCACCTAAATATCTGAGCGTATCCGGTCTACCACCAATGGGAGGATATTGCCAACCGCGATGTTGCGGCGAGCTTCGCGTTCTATTGTACCTCCGACCCGTAGCGGTGAATTTAGTTATAACGTAATATCGGTCACATTGGTTCTCCATAGGTTATTTCCTTCATGGCCGGCACCTACCCCTTTTTGAAGTTATACTTCTTTAGGCGCGTTATGAAAAAATGATGAGAGTGAATTTTTAAGATACTGTAACACAAAAGTAACAGGTTGAAGCTGCTAAATGTTTCACGGTATTACCGGTAGATGGCGCTATAGTTAAAAATGTATAACATTTGTACTTGACATTTGACTTGTACGTAATACATTCCATAAATATCGCCGCTACTACTTGAAAGACGTTTTTTAATTTTACTCCAATAACCCTTCTTATAAATTAAAATATTATTATTTAATATAATTAATACTAAATATTATTAAATTGTTAATGTTAAATATTTATTTAATAATGCCAAAGAAGTATAACTTCTCACGCGCGTACATAAGTACACCCACCCATTTTTTTTTATTATACAACGTCGGGAAGCATACAAGCATACGGCTCCCCTGATGGAAAGCAGTTACTGTTGCCTATTACCGCTTGTAATATATTAAGTATCACTCGCGCTATGCCTCCTCTGCTGGTTACACAGGAACTCCTTAGGAGCTTACTGGTGACCCTCACACGCCCGAACACAACAACCCTCTAGGGAGTTGTTGTTTGGCTGCGGTTTTCAAACCGTTAGCAAATGCATGCCGGCGCTGTCATGGTTGCTCCGGTCGTATCTGCCTCGGCTGCTGCTGCGTCTACGCGATTGCCTGTCACCTGGATCATTCATCATTATCATCAACAGCATGCAACCGCCTCCGTTGCAACTGACTGATCTAGTCGTCCCTGCGTCACAAGTTTGACCTTTCCACGAAGCATCCTCAAACGCTGTAGATGTTAGTCGTTGCATTCATCGGCTCCCTGCGATCTTCACCAATTCATAGGTCAGTCGGGTGGGATGGGATGGCTTTTTTGGAAAACCTTTCTGCCGTCGATACTTCGAGCTATGTGGCTTGCCCACAGCAACTTCAACTTACTCATATTTGGCACCACATCTGTAACTCTAATCCTACTATGGCTACACACACTCCTGAATCTATCTCGCAAAGAAACTCTCTTGAACTTTCGCATGAGATCTCGTCTTTATGCCGTAAGTCATCACTGGCAACCACAAAATAATAAATCACTTGATTGCGCATGAAGGCACCCCGCTCACAAAAATGTTGTTTTTAACGCCTAAATATCTCAATGATTCGAGCCTACTGACCAATAGGAGAATATTTTACCAATAAGCCGATAAGTGGCACCATGTTAATCCGCGAACTAGCCGATAAGAGATGCACGTTGTACTTTCCCCCCCGACCCGTAGCGGTGATTGATCCATAGGTTATTTTCTTCATGGCCTGGTGGCAACACACGTTAGTATTCATGTTCATTTACTCGTATTTATTTGCTTTTTCATGTTGTAACAAGATGGTGATTATACAAAATAGTTTCAAACACGAACCCTGTACAGGGCACAGCATACAGAACTTACTATAATAAATTATAAAATTAAATTACAACGTTAATTACAATTAAAATGAAAAGGCATTACATTAAACATTTTTAAATTCAATCATCTACAACTATAGCGCACAAATGTCATTTACGTCATCAAAGAATTCGTCAAGAAAATTAATAACATTTTGAAATTAATGGATTTTTAATAAATTTTTAAATTGGATAGGGTTCGGTTTTTATAATTTGACAATTTCAGACTTAGTTAGGCTTTCATAATTTCGAGGAGATTATTATAAATTTTTACGCACATTGAGTTGGGTCTAGAATGAAATATGTGCAGTTTGGAAGGAATTGAGGCCAGTTTGGTATTTGGCCTTAGATTTCGAGGCCGAGAATAACTTGGGAACTTGTTGAGGTTACTTTTTACAAAATTGCAAGCTTGTGGTTTATTTGTGTATAATAACTTCACTGCTAAAAGTCACCACTTTTGTAATTTGGCACTGTCTTTGTATTGTACAATGTAATTGCAACGTTCATTTAAATTTGTTATATTTAATTTGTCTTTACTTATATTTAACTGATAACACTGCTTCTTGTCATGTATTTAAAGCTGTTCACTTTAAGATATTAAGGTACTAAAGCAGCGGTTGTTCACCCCGAGAAAATTTCGGAGAAATAACGTATCCCTGTCTCACGGCTTTCTATAATTAGATAGCTTTCATGCTTTGACCCTGTAATCGGATAGATAGGTAGGAAATGTTGTTCGATAAATCCAACGCCGAACAAAATTTCCATTTGAAAGAGAATAAAAACTGCAAGTATTTGTATATTTTTCTCGTTTGTATGCAATTTTATGAACTAAGTTCGTTAAAAAGTTGGAGAACATGAAATTTTCTTTAATTTTAACTTTTCTTGAGGCCATTTTGATTAAGCTATTAACACAAAATATAAATTTTAGACCTCTACAATTGCCTATATTGTATATTATTTTCAGTATGTACATATAAAACGAAACATGTTCAAACATATTCTTGAATATTTTGTCTCCGCTCGCCCGTCCTGTCGAAACTTGAGAATCCTTGACGTATCTCAGTTTCTCGTCCAAGTGCCGACGCCTTAAGCCGCCATCTTTATCGCGCTCCGAAGCTAGACTATTTTATTGCCTATTGATCGCTCTAGCACAGTAGGGATAGAAGCAGTAGGATAACTTCAAACAAACGTTGGAAATCGTTACACTCACACACGGCCACACGACTAAATAAAATTCTGAGTATTGAAATAATTTATGTATTTAAGCCTCGTTTTAGTTGTTTGTGTGACGCCTCTCACTGTTCACGATCACGATTTGAAATAGTATTGTATGTATATGTATGTATAACTTCACGCCAAGTCCCTTGCGGGGTAGGCAGAGAGAACCGAGCGCCATAAGACGCGGTCCTTGCATACTTCACTCGCTTCTGTGACATTCATAGCTCTTTTCATGCACGCTCCCCGGTTCCTTGGGCTCCTGACATCACCTTCTGATAAAACACGACCAATTTGCTCATGGTAGGTTAGTCTCGGCCTTCCTCGGCTCCTACATCCTTCCACTTTTGCATTGTATATTTGAAATAGTATTAAAAGATCTCAAAAGATGTATGTGTTTACATTATTCTGCTAATATACATTAAGTTAAGAAATTCTTGGATGCTATACAAACACGTTATCTTTTTATTAATATATACATTGGCAAACAAGCATATGGCCCACCTCATGTGAAACGGTTACACGTAGCCTACGAAACCTTACATGCATTAAGTATCACACGCGTGATGCCACCTCTGCTGCTAACATAGCAACTCCTTAGGACCTTACTGGTGACCTGACTCACTCGTAGGACCACAACAACCCTCCAGAGAGTTATCATTTTGCTGCGGTTTTCTGTGAGGTGGAGGTACCTCTACAGACGGACTGTCTTGATGCAACCCTACCTCTCTTAAAAACACCCAGTTTATGCACACAAAAGTTTGTCTTATGTGGGACTCTAATCCACGAACCTTGGTGTCAAAGTAGCGTTTCTAACCATTTTTTAAACCGCCAAATAACAACTCCCTTGAAGGTTGTTGTATTCCTGCGTGTGAGTGAGGTCACCAGTAAGCTCCCATGCAGTTGCTGTGTAAGCAGCAGAGGAGGCATCACGCGAGTGATACTTAATTATATCGCAAGCATTAATAGTCTCCGGTACTTGCTTTACATCAGGTGGGCGTATGCTTGTATGCCTCCCGACGTGTAGTATAAAAAAAAACTGTGCCACCGAGCTCGTCTCAGTTGTGACATAACCCCCATAGAGTCCTTCTTGAATATTTCTGGTATTTTGTTATAAATCTTAATGCACACGTAGCGCTAGCGCTGATTATTATGTTAAAAGGGCCTAAGTGCGCTCGTTGCCCATACTGTAGCATGGCTATTTGATCTGTAGATATAGTCTCACAGAGTAAGCCGCACCGCGATAGTTTAGCGCAAGTAACTGCAGTGTCCGTTACTTAAGTTCACATCAAGTTAACGAAGTAGAATACTGTGCAAAATTAACTATTGAAATATCTAGACTATTCCTCTGACAATCTCTGCAAAACAGGGTCAGATGTGTCTCTATTCCCCCTTCTTTCACAGTCGCGCCCGTCAATTTTAGTAGAGTACGGTAGTTGCTACGTTTGCAGCACTTTTATGAGAGGTAGAGCGCATCAAACACCCCGTCTGGGGTAGTACCTCCACCTCAAAGAAAACTGCAGCCAATTAACAACTTCCTAGAGAGTTGTTGTGTTGCTACGTGTCAGCGAGGTCACCAGTAAGTTCCTAAGGAGTTGCTGTGTTAGCAGCAGAAGTGGCATCGTGCGAATGATGCTTAATGTATTGCAAGCGTTCACAGACAACGGTAACCGCTTTACGTCACGCGGGGCGTATGCTTGTATTCCATCTGACGCTGTATACTCGTAAAAAACAACATTTCTTTAATCACGGAAGACAGAATTTTCAAAATTTTAGTGGCGAAGGAAGCTGTGTTAATAATATATATCTATCTATCTATAACGTCACGCCAAATCCCTTACGGGGTAAGCAGAAAGAACCGAGCGCCACGCGACTCGATCCTCACATACCTCACTCGCTTCTTTAACATTCATTGCTCTTCTCATGCACGCTCGCCGGTTTCTAGGGCTCCTGACATCACCTTCTGATAGAACACGACCAATTTGATCATGGTAGGTAAGTCTTGGCCTTCCCCGACTCCTACATCCTTCCACTTTTGCATTGCATATCTGCTTCGTCATTCTTTCATCCTGCATTCTTTCTACATGTCCGAACCAACGGAGCATGCCTCTTCTTATTTTAATTGCTTGCTAATAATAGATTAATTATATTTCATTTAATTAATTACTATTATGCTAAAGCTTTGATTAACCTACCTCGAAAGTTGCCTTCCGATATCAAATGATTAGTAGAATAGAATGAATAACAACGCATTCCGCATTATATTCTACTAAATAGTAATTCATCATTGAAACGTTAGCAGAATGTGTACATAATTACCTAATGGCTACAAGAATACATTCGTAAAACTGGAATATTTTTATTTATATATTCATATTTTATTTACATATACTACATATGACGAGCTCGGTGGTGCAGTGGTGAAACGCGCTGTTACGCTACCTTGACACCAACGCTCGTGTGTTCGATTCCCACACAGTACAAACATTTGTGTGCATGAACATGTCTGTTTGTCTTGGTCTGGGTATTTTCTATGTATAATAGGCATGTATTTACAAAAATAAGTATTTACGTATGTTTATCAGTTGTCTAGTACCCATAACACAAGCTTCGCGCGTCAGTCTAGCCACGGCTGTCATAGATCGTAATAAGCTGAGCAGCTCCACCTAGGACTAATGCTGTATACCTCGGCTATATTTTGTATAGCCGATGGGATCGCGGTGGCTAGGTGGAGCTGTGAAGCTCTCTGTCGCCCATGGCTGGACTGACACAGTATGGGGAGGGAAGTTAAAACAGTTAAAATCGTTTCACCGGCGTTCCAAAATGGGCATAAAACTGAAAGTTGATGAATGTATGAATGAGTTATGGAATGAAAGGGAGTATTGTGTATGAATGTGTTTTATTTTTAATAATTAGTTCGCTAATGAAATAGCATAAAAATAGCCTTGCCCATGGCAGGGGTGCAAGTAATATAAGAATAAAAAAAAAAAAAAAAAAAAAAACACAAGCTTCGCTTACTTTGGGGCTAGATGGCGCTGTGTAATTTGTCAGACAATATTTATTTAATTTATTTAATGCACATATTATTTACACATATATAGGGACTGACAATCAGTGTCGGGTCTGCTACACAGCCTTCGACTACATACTGAGTCTAGACCATTTTGTTACATCGCACAACACTGTCTGCTGTGTTTATGCTAAGTTTTGTATAATATATGTTTTGCCGTATTTATGTTAGTTTGTCACAAGCATGTTGTTTTTCTATCCGATTTTATGTCACTAGTTGTGTATATATTGTTGTTCAGTGTTGTGTACAAGTAAATGTTTTTCTTTCTTTCTTTCCAAAAGACGGACTTAATGTTTATATCATTCTCTACCAGCTAACCTTGGAAACATTGGAAGAGTAAATGTACATGAAATCGGTACACAATTTCAATACAAGTGGGGCGCATCAATGCAGCGACCATCTGGAGAAGTACCTGCACAGAAAACCACAATGAACTAACGACCCCCTGGATGGTTATTGTATTCATTGAAATTAAACTATTTTTAACGGAAGTATCGCGTGTTTTATTTATTTTGTTGAAACCTGACGTTTCGAACGCTTTGCAGCGTCCGTGGTCGCAGGAAAGACTAAGGTGGTATTTGTCTTACATTAGTTATTCAATTATTACATCTACCGACATGGATGGATTAATCATATATGTTCCGATTCACACAAAAATCGCTCACAGTGTCCGAACATTTTTTAGTAGGTCTTTGGATTTGTGACTTGATTATTTTTAGGACTGGATCCCAAGCAGGTGGTACTTGCCAACCATCTTCTCTATTGAAATTGGGGTGTTTTCTTATTTCAATAGCCTCGCGCAACATTCTCGGCATGTAGCGATTTTCCTTGGCGAGGATTTGTGTTTCCAATTTCAATAGAGAAGATGGTTGGCAAGTACCACCTGCTTGGGATCCAGTCCTAAAAATAATCAAGTCACAAATCCAAAGACCTACTAAAAAATGTTCGGACACTGTGAGCGATTTTTGTGTGAATCGGAACATATATGATTAATCCATCCATGTCGGTAGATGTAATAATTGAATAACTAATGTAAGACAAATACCACCTTAGTCTTTCCTGCGACCACGGACGCTGCAAAGCGTTCGAAACGTCAGGTTTCAACAAAATAAATAAAACACGCGATACTTCCGTTAAAAATAGTTTAATTTCAATGTGTAACAATCGCGAAAACCTAAGACAATACTAGGTTATTGTATTCCTATGAGGTCACCAGTAAGCTCCTAAAGCTGTGTTAAAAGTGGAGGTGGCATCGCGCGAGCGATACTAAATGTGTTGTAAGCGTTCTACGGTAACTGCTTTAACTGATCAGGTATCCCGTATACTTATATCTAAACAGATAAATAAAATTGGAGTGTCTGTTTGTAATATTAAAATAACCGCTTTTTACTAAATGCATATGGATATATACACGGTGCATATACCAAAATGAATATTTTTTCAATTTTTGTCTGTCTGTCTGCTAGTCCGTCTGTCTGTTTGTTCCAGCTAAACTCTGAAACGGCTGGACCGATTTTGACGGGACTTTCACTGGCAGATGCTAGCTGATGTAATAAGGAGTAACTTAGGCTACCTTTATTTTAGAAATTTTATTTATTTTTATTAATATAAATAAATAATAAAAAAAACTATTCCGCGCGGACGAAGTCGCGGGCACAGCTAGTACTTAACTAAAATTAGAACACACAGAACATTACATAAATAGCAATTAGCGTAAGGATAAACATGAGATTGTATTGTTTGCGGATGATACCTCTTTGACATTCAAAATTAATAGACAGTTAGGTAATTATGACGAAGTTAACGATGCTCTCTCTAAAGTTATGCATTGGTTTAATGTTAATAATCTGCTTTTAAATGATAAAAAGACTAAAGTAATTAAGTTCTCAACACCTAATGTAAGACAGGTAACTACCAATGTACATGTTAATGGAACTAATTTAGCCCCTGTGGAGATAACTGTGTTCTTGGGTATAACAATCGACTCCAAACTACAATGGGGCCCACAAATTGAAAAATTATCAGGAAAACTAAGTTCTGCAGCCTATGCAGTGAAAACTATTAGACGGCTCACTGATGTTGATACGGCTAGAATAGTTTATTTCAGCTACTTTCACAGTATTATGTCATACGGAATTCTTCTTTGGGGTAACTCCGCGGACATTAACACCATCTTTTTATTGCAAAAAAGAGCCATAAGAGCTATCTACAAACTTGGTCCCCGGGAGAGCCTTAGAGAAAAATTCAAAGAAATAAATATTCTAACAGTCGCATCGCAATATATCTATGATAATCTTTTGTATGTCCATAAAAACATAGACTCATTTTGTAAAAAGAGTGATGCGCATAACATAAATACTAGATATAAGCATAATCTTGTGTTACATCCAAGCCGTCTCCACAAAATAAGTAATTCTTTTATGGGGCAATGTATACGGTTCTATAACAAACTTCCCAGCAATATAAGAGAATTGTCAATAAACAAATTTAAAACTACTATTAAAGCCAAATTGTGTAGCAGGGCATATTATAAAGTATCTGACTATATTAATGATAAAAATGCCTGGGATGGAGTCGATCCAATTATAATGTAATTAATAAATTATGTAAATTTGTTTGGATACCAAAAGAGGGATGCCTGAGTTTTTTGGCAGTATTTTTATCAGTGCTCACCTAGTCATGAACTGCACGGTAGGGAAAAAAATTGTGACGATTCCAAACAAATGTAGCCATTTTTACGGAATAAAAAGATTTTGACTTTGACTTTGACTTTGAATTATATAATACATAAGGCAGTATACAAACACATACTTACACATACATAAACATTATTGACGAGTAAGACAGCAGAAATTTTCTTCATAAAACCGAATTTAGTAACTCTAAAAGAGTCTACAAACTGCATCAAGCAGTGATAGCCTAGTGGATAAAGAGCCAGCCTATTGACCAATTGCTCCCGGTTCGAATCCTGACATTTTTTTTTATACAACGTCGGAAGGCATACAAGCATACGGCCTATCTGATGTAAAGCAGTTACCATAGCCTATTAACGCTTGTAACATATATCACTCGCGAGATGCCTCCTCTGCTGCGTACACGGCGACTCCTTAGGAGCTTACTGGTTACCTCACTCACACGCAGGACCACAACAAACCTCTAGGGTGTTGTTATTTGACTGCGGTTTTCTGTAAATGGAGGTACTTCCTTAAACGGGCTGCTTCGATGCGCCCTACTTCTCTTAAACATCCAGACCAAGACAAACAGACATGTTCATGCACACAAAATGTTTGTCTTGTGTGGGAATCGAGCCCACAAGCGTTGGTGTCAAAGTCGTGTCTTTCACGACTGAGCCACCGAGCTCGTCAAAACATGTGCCACTAAATTGATGTTTTAGGATTTAGATACATATTTGTAAATATCACTAGCTGAGGGGTGAAGGAAAACAGGAAACCCGCAAGTCCAAGAAATTATACTTCGAAACGCGTATAACCTAAGAATGGTTTGATTTTCTCTGTGTTGTGAAGGTCTGCTTGCAGGTGCTCTATGTAAAAATCAATATATTCGCCAAATACTTAGACTTAGGCAGCGGACCCCGGTAACCCTAATGGGCTAGGAAACGAGGTAACGCTAGGAAGAAGGACCTGACCTGACTCTACCTACATTCTTTCTACAGGTCCGAACCAACAGAAGTATGCTCCATTGGTTCAGACCTGTAGAAAGAATGTAGGAAAAAGAACCACGAAATAGATATACAACGCGAAGGTAGAAGAATGTAGGAGCCGAGGAAGACCAAGACTTACGTACCATGACAAAATGGACCGTGTTTTATCAGAACGTGATGCCAGGAGCCATAGAAACCGGCGAGCGTGCATGAAAAGAGCTATGCAATAATATATTTTATAATATCATATAGCATGATGATATTTTTTTATACAACGAGGCATACAGGCATACGGCCCACCTGATCAAAATAGTGATGTAAAGCGATTACTGTAGCCTATACGCTTACAATACATTAAGTATCACTCGCGCGAAACCACCTCTGCTGCTGCTAACACATCAATTCCATAGGACAACACAATAACCCTCTAGGGAGTTGTTATTTCGCTGCGAATTTTTTTTCATACAACGTCGGGAGGCATACAACCATATGGCCCACCTCATGTAAAGTAGTTACCGTAGCCTTGTAAGCTATTAAGTATCACTCGCGCGATGCCTCCTCTGCTGCTTACACAGCAATGCCTTGGGAGCTTACTGGTGACCTCACTCACACGCAGGAACACAACAACACTTTAGAGAGTTGTTATTTGGCTGCGGTTTTCTGTGTGGTGGAGGTACTTAGTACTACTCAGACGGGCTGATTTGATGCGCCCTACCTCTCTTAAAACATCCAGACCAAGACAAACAGAGATGTTCATGCACACAAATGTTTGTATTGTGTGGGAATCGAACCCACGAGCGTTAGTGGCAAAGTCCCGACTGAGCCACCGAGCTCGTCAAAGGTTTTCTGTGAATTGGAGATACTTCCCCAGACGGGCTGCTTTGATGCTCGCTACCTCTCTTAAAACTCTGGTCTCAACGCGCGAACCCAACTCACTCTTGATCAACTTATTGATTTCCGTAGTGTTGTCTCGACTCTACAGTGTGTCGATAGGTGACATAATTCACTTATCGAAACCACGACCATCTCTTGAAGCGAGTATATGAGCGCAAAACTTTACATTAGGAAAACCGCACACCCAACAGTGTGTACACTGCCAACAAGAATCGACAAACCTCACTTTGAACCTAAGCAAATAAATCCACTGTGCGTTTGCGGTAGGATCGCATAAGTGGAGTTAACAAGATGATACGACAGAATTATTGAACTGGTTTGAGGAGTTTGGCTCGAAATGTTTGTCTTTATATCTTTACGCCTGATCCGATTTCGACGAGCTCAGTGGCTCAGTCGTGAATGACGCGACTTTAACACCAACGCTCGTGGGTTCGCTTCCCACACAAGGCAAACATTTGTGTGCGTGAACAAAGCTGTTTGTCTTGGTCTGGATGTTTTAAGAGAGGTAGGGCGCATCAAAGCAGCCCCTCTGGGGTAGTACCCTCCCCTTCACAGAAAACCGCAGCCAAATAACAACTCACTAGGGGGTTGTTGTGTTCCTGCGTGTGAGTGAGGTCACCAGTAAGCTCCCAAGGAGTTGCTGTGTAAGCAGCATAGGAGGCATCGCGCTAGTGATACTTAATAAATCGCAAGCGTTAATAGGCTACGGTATCCGCTTTACATCAGGTGAGCCGTATGCTTGTATGCCTCCCGACGTAGTATTAAAAAAAATCCCTTGCAGAGTACGCAGAGATAACCAAGGTACACGTTAATAGGGTTTACACACCTCACTCGCTTCTATGACATTCATAACTCTTTTTATGCACTACGTCGGGATTTCGGCCTACATTTTTTTATACGACGTTGGGAGGTATACGGCCCACCTGATGTAAAGCGTTTACTGTATCCTACGATTCCAATAGTGATGTCACCTCCGTTGCTAACACACCCGCTCCCTATGAGCTTACTAGTGACCTCATTTATACGCAGTAACAGAACAATCCACGGGGAGTTGTTTTTTGGCTGCGATTTTCTGTGACGTGGAGATACTTCCCCAGACGGGCTGCTTTGATGCGTCCTACCCCACTTAAAAATATATAAAAATACAGACCAAAACAAACAGACATGCTCATGCACCAAAATGTTTATCCTGTGTGGAAATCAAACCCACGAGCGTTGGTATTAAAGTAAAAAGTGCACTACCGAGCTCGAAAATGTAAGGAAATATGCGGAAAGGTAAAAAAATAAGTAGGTATATATAAAAATGGAGTTCCTGACTAATTTACTGACTCATCACCGCCGAGGCCAAACCCTTGAACCCAGAAAGCTGAAATTTTGCAAAGACGTTACTTTTGTAATTCTTACGAGAGATAAGAAACGATTTTTTGAAATTCAACGCCTAAGGGAGTGAAAAGGGGATTGACAGTTTGTATGGAGCAGAAATATTTTTTTAAGTTAGTGACTTGAAACTTTGTACAGATACTCTCTATTAGAATCCAATAAAAGTAATTTCAGCGTTTTCAAAAATTCCACCCCTTAAAGGGTGTAATGGGGGGTCAAAAGTATTTCTTGAACTAAAAATTGAATTGTTAATTGTTTTTTTTAAAGTGCTTTAGACTTTGTAAATATACTCTTAATCAAGACGTCAACAAAGTAATTTCAGCGTTTTTCAAAATTCCACCTTTAGGGGGCTGAAAAGGGGGTTTACAGTTTGTATGGAGGAGAAATATTTTTTGAAGTTTTAGCTGTAATAAGTGGAAGTAACAGGATGAGTTGACCGAATTATTGAACAGGCTTTGAAGACCTTGCCTAGAGATACTTGTCTAACTATATCTTCATGTCAGATACCTTTCAGGGTAGAGAAAGCCAAGCTACATATTACTTGGCCCTATATACTTTTGAGAGGCTCGGTGGCGTACTGCCTAGTAATTCTTTGACAACAACTTTCGTGGGTACGATTCCCACGCAGAACCAACATCTGTGTGCATGAACATGTCTGTTTATCGTGGTCTGAGGTGTTTTAAGAGAGGTAGGGCGCATCAAACGCAGCCCGTCTGGCGATGTAACTCCACCTTACAGACAACCGCAAAATTACATCTCTTTATAGGGTTGTTGCGTTCCTGCGTGCGAGTGAGGTCACTTTGATTTGCTGTGTTAGCAGCAGAGGTGGCATCGTGCGAGTTATACTTAATGAATTTTAAGCATAGGCTACAGCCACTAGTGTGTTGTCTCTCTTCGCTTAACAAGTCTATCAAAAACAACCGGAACCGACGGTTTCTTAGACGAGACTCTAAGACTACTACACCCATCCATCCCATCCATCGACCCAGGCTGCGATCGATCGACGTTGCTTGACTTGCGTGTTCTATTAGGACTCGACAGTTACCGTTGACCATTAGGAAGTCCTTTTAGTATTGCCTCCCCTGAACTTAACCATACCAGTATGATGATTTTTAATCGTAATATTTTTCTTCCCAGCGTCATTCCGTTTCCCACTCCATTAGTGTTAGCGGGGTTCGCTTCCTAAGCCTAAAGATTTGGCGAAGATACTGATTTTGAGATGGAGCGACTGCCGTCGGACTTCCACAATCCAGATGGAAAACCAAACTTACGTTAGGTCACACGTCTATCGAAATATAATTTCTTGTGCGTGCGGGTTTCTTTCCTCACGATGTTTTCCATCACCGCCGACCAAGTTATAATTACAAATATGTAAATCCGAAAACACGCTGATTTGTTTAGTGTATTGTAATAAATAATGGTAATGCGGTACATATTGTTGTAGCGAGTCAACTTGGCAAAATTTCATATCCATGACACATTTATAATTATATATACCAGAGGGATATACCTACCAGAATAATTCACTTTTCAAAGACTTTGTACAAAAGTCGTCTGCGTGGTTACCTCTGTCTCACCTATTTCTACCGCCAAGCAGCTATACTATACTTATATAGCTGTGTTCCGGTTTGAAGGGTGAAATATGGCAGAGAAATTACTGGGTACTGTGACGAAACAGCCTTAGGTCACAAGATTGGCAGCGTAACATCCCCGTGGTATTGCGAGCGTCAATATGCGGCGGTGCCCACTTACCATCTAATGAGGACCGCATGCTTGTTTGGCAATCTAGTCGTATAAAAGAAGAACAATTAAAAATGGAAGAAGGCTTTCGTGTGACATTTCATTAGACTGCAATGGAATTGTGGGAAAATACAAAAATTAAAAAGTATATATGTGGGCATTGATAACTTATTGAAGGATACGGCACAAAGAACAGGCATCCTCGTTTGGGAGGATGATTGATGATGTCCGAGAGTGGCGCCCCGAAATAGGATTATGTCGATCACGCACATGGGCCCGACGTGGAAGAATATGTCTCTCCTGGATAATTAAATTGGAAACGTTAAGTGTTGTCTACACGACTATACCATATCTAAACTAATATATAAAGCGTAAGGGTTGTGTTGTTTGATCGCCGGAGTTGGAATTATAAAAATATTTTTACAATTTTTTTATACCCCTAAGGTGGCAAACAAGCATATGGCCTGCTGGTATACAGCGATGGTAAACAGTCATGGTAACCTATGGACATTTGCAACACTAGGGGTGTCACTCACGGGTTGCCGACCCTCTAAAAACCTCTTCACGCCTTTCTTGAAGAGCCCCATGCTGTAGTTCCTTGGGAGAACCTCGGCTGGGAGTTCATTCCACAACTTGAGAGTTCAGGAAGAAAACTTCTCTAGAATCGCACAATACGCGACCATTGCGGTTCCAGCGTGTGGGGGTGAACTCCCCGCCGTCGGCGAGGGGTGCAGTTATAATAATGCTGTCGGCATCATATCAAACAAGTCTTCAGAACACAACCCGTTGTACAATCGGTAGAACACCCAAAGGGAGGCAAAGTCTCTCCTTAAACTTAAGGGTTCAATACCGTGTGTAAGCTTAGGATTGTCGACAATTCTCACAGCTCGTCTCTGAACTGGAGTCACACGGACCAAGCCTGGTATGTAGGTGCTCCCGCCCAAAAGTGACTGCAGTACTCCAAGTACGATCTGACTTGAGACTTATATAACATAAGTCTTTGCCCCGCACTGAAGTACTGCTTTACTCTGTTGAGCACATTAATTTTTTGGATGCCGGCTTGACCTTTTCCTCTTGCATTTGATAGCCCCATTCTTATGGAAGATTATTGGCTATTCAACATCATGATATGACTCTTGGAAGCCGAGGAAAAAGAAATAAAATAGAAAATGAGTTGCTACTGGATACTGGGATACGCACGGATAAAATCGCGGGCTTCAGCTTGTATGTTCGCTTAGTGGATAAAAAAATAAGTGATTTCTGCTGATCCTGGTACAGGTGTGTACCACTAAATTCGTATTTACTGATTTATGTACATATTTGTAATTATCATTTGCTCGGTGGTGAAGGAAAACATCATGAGGAAGCCAACACGATCAAGGTCCAATGGTGACACAAACATATTGTCCGTTACCACATTTAAGGCAACAAACATTCGTTCATTCAAAAGAAATTATAGGCGGTGTTTAGTCAGTAGGAGTCTGACATAACTCGTACGGCCGTCTGAAAGGGTGCTCATGAGAGTTCACCGCCTCCCTCCCATCGGGTCCCGGAGGGTGCCCCTCACGGAAGAATGACTAACGCACGCCCGGGTGTGTGTTAGTCCTTCTTTTGTGGGTCATCATTTTCATGGGCGAAAAAAAAAAAGAAAGAAATTATATTTCGAAAGACGTATGACCTAACCTATGAAATGTCTGGTTTTCCCACTGGAGGTCTGACGGCAGTCGCTTCATGATAAAATCTGTATCTTCGCCCAAATCCTTAGTCTAGTCTAGAAAACGTGACAATACTAAGAACAAAAAGATAGTAGATTGTAATATATTACAAGAAAAGATTAATAGAACACTAAAATAGAGTAATAAATGTGTATTTAAGTAGTGTGCATATCTATCTATCATGTAAATTGTGATATTAACATTCTATGAATGAAATATGAGAGAAAGAAACTGAATATTTGGTATAATATCTTTTTATTCTCTATCTATTAACAGAGTTATATTCGGTGGACGACGTTTGAAATCGACAACTTCTAATTTTATTGTTTCGTCATCAGATATCTTGGCTACATAGCTAAGTGCAGATCACGTTTGACACTCAAAGTGCGATTGTAACTCTTATCACGTACGGTATAGGAACGGGACAAAGGTCAGTGTGTAAAGCTTGAAGTGCACTTAGCTGTACAAATACAAACAAATGGAGATAAAGAACCAATAATGGTGAGAGCCTATGAAAGTACCTACATAATGTGAAATTGTTGAATGTTACTTAATTAATACTAATAAAATTTAATTGAATATTAAATAGTTAATTATTGAATATTAATGTTGAAGGAATAAATGTGTTGAATATTACTTGTAATAAAGTTAATATTCATTAATTATTTTATTACACACCAACCCTTATTCATCCCACTGCAGGATACGGGTCTCCATTCAACCGAAGGGGTTTAGAGCATACTCTACCACGCTGCTGCTTAACTGCAAATTGCCGGAGGCCGGTGTTTTTAAGACACCAGCATGCCGCTGACTTAACGACTGTCATCTATCGATAACAGCCGGGACCGACGACTTAACATGCCCTACGTGCACGGAGAAGCTCAAGACAGATAAAACCATCAATGAACAGGCTGCGGTCGACGCTACTTAACCTGCGCGTTTGGTTAGAATGACACGCGCAATGACGCCATCGAGCTCTCTAATTTATATTATTGAATTTATTTTAAACTAAGATGTTTTTATATTATAGATACGTCATACACGCTCTAGAATGGCAATACGAAAGTAAGGTAATTGCCCAACTCGCATTCAGTTGGCCACGCTCTCGCGTCGCGGCTATACGTACTTCGCCACAAAACATAAATCTCTTAAGATGTATATACATCTCTTTCTAACGACAGGTATCTATCTATTGCCTCTTTGTATCATTTGCCCCCCCCCCCCCCCCCCTATCATTTGCCTCTTTGTTAGAGCATAGTGTGATAATAAATAATTGTACGTAGATATAGTACTACTTGCGCCATTTTAAAATACAATAATGTTGGTGTATAACGTGTCTACCTTTTGATACGTCGTTGATTTTAAAGTTATGAAAAAAACATAATGTTGTATAGTGGTACATGACATTTCTGGAAAAGATCTCTTCTAGAGAAACAGCCTGTGTACAAATGTTGTTACGTACAATGCATTTTTTATATATCTTCAGGAAGCAAAAAAGCGTACGGTTAAATAAATATATAATACGGTTAATCGTAAATTTTGGATAGATATTAGAGCGCGTCAAGATGTCGCTAAGTTGCTGTTGTTATGAACCATCCTAAGATAAGAACTACCTACTAAGATAGACCTATTTTTAATATAATTAGTGAAAATTAAATATTCATGAACAAAACTGAACGAGAGTTGTTGATTTTATAAAAAGGGACGTGTTCCGCCATCTTAACAATTTATTTAACGACCGCTCTCGGCTAATTAATGGCGGACGAGCGCGGGAATACACGCGGAATTGGCGAAATTTCGATAACGTCCCGCCTTTTTGTTTTCAATTTCTTTCTCGCACATTTTCGGTTTTGTTGATTGAAATTGGCTCAATTAGTCTTATGTTTATTCTATTAATACAATTATCTTAAAAAAGTTGATAAATAAAGAAAAATATTGTATAAAAATTTGCGCCTGTTGGTACGTACTCTCATCACATTACTACCGCTTTATAACTTTCATTTATTTTGTATATACTCGTATTTTGTTATTTTTTTATAAATTAATTTACGTAATTTGACAATGCTTTATGGCAATCGGCATCGTCTAAAGTATAAACAAATGTTAGCTTTTACTTACAAGATATCACATGAGATATGTTTGCAGTTCTCATTTTATAAACCTAAATTGTTTTTACCATATAAAAAAATCAATATTTAAGTAAAACTAATGAAACCTTCAGAATTATTACAAACTTATATACGATCCTTAGGTGTAATATTGTTAGCATCCCTTACATTCTTAGAGCACCAATAAATCAAAACAGCAGTACCATCAAATTATGTAAACATGCAATTCTTATTGAGATATAAATAATTTTTTTTTAGAGAGCTCGATGGCTTCGTTTTGCTTTTCATTCTAACCGATCACGCAGACCAACGTTGATCGCAGCCTGACCATAGATGGGTTCATCTATTTCAAGCTTCTCCGGGCATCGGAGAGCACGTTAAGCTGTTGTCGATAGATGACAGTCGTTAAACTAAGTCAGTGGCCCTCGAGCGGCTTGAAAACACTGGCCTCCGCCAATCTATAGTTGAGCAGCGTGGTGGTATGCTCTAAACACCTTTCGGTTAAAGTGAGACCAGTGTTGGGTTGAGGGACCCTGAATTGGGATGAATTGATTCAAAATAATACTTATTATGTATGTTGGAATTAGATGTGAAAGTGGAGGGATGTAGGAGCCGAGGAAGAGCAAGACTAACCTACCATGACCAAAAATTGGATGTAAAGCGTTTTGTCATGAAAAGAGCTATGGATGTTAAAGAAGCAAGTGACGTGTGTGAGGACCGCGTCTTATGGCGTTCGGTTCTCTCTGCCTACTCCGCAAGAGACCTGGCATGAATACGTACATATACATACATGAAACTAGATTAAGGGCTACATGAGACAATAAGACTAAACCTTTTTCCGATTTTTTTTTTTACAAACTTATAATTCTATCGTACCTCTCGCCCATCAATTATGACTAATGTATGTGGAAGTTGGGATGTTACACAACGATTCTAAATTTCAAGTCTGCATGTTTAAAACACTTTCAATTTCTTATTTGTGATGACCCTTACGTTTTTTTATATACAACGTGGGGAGGCATACAAGCATACAGCCCACCTGATGTAAAGCAGTTACCATAGCCTATGAACGCTTGCAATACAAATTTAAGTACCACTCGCGCGATACCACATCTGCTGCTAATACAGCAACTCCTTAGGAGTTTACTGGTGACCTCACTCACACGCAGGAACACAACAACCCTAGAGAGTTGTTATTTGGCTGCGGGTTTTTATGAGGTGGAGGTACTTCCCCAGACGTCATTACGTTCACGCATTCTAAATAAAAGCCCGTGACAGATTAACAGACAAGTTAGCGGTCTTATAAGCTTTCTGTTATCACCTTTCGAATTACGGAATAATGTATTATCTAGTTAACAGATTCAGGCGTTATTTTGCGACAGTCAAATTTACATGCAATTTGATCTAATCTGCTTAGTGTACTTCCGCCACCAACTAGATCATGCGGTCTAGCGCGGTCTTTCTCTCACGCATACGGCAGCGGATTAGTTTAAGTTATCACTTCTGTTAGATGTCCTGAGACGCACACGTTTTTTAAAATAACATTACAAAACAATCACAAGATTGACTTGGTACATACAGACAGACATGGCTATCCTATTCTGAGTAATAATGTAGGTAGGTCTAGGAATAAATTGACGATACGGATGATCCCTTCAGTATCCGGCACCCAGGCTATAACATCGTTACGTTACGTAACTCACTTTATTATCAAAGCGATGGCTGTCTTTGAGACGGACCGAGTGACTTTAGCCAAGCCAGACTACAAACTATTATTGCTTATGCAGTAAAGCGATTCAAGAATGTGTCGACGCAAACTATCAGGTAGGTTGTATGCTTGTTTTCAAGCTTATTTCCAATCCAAACATTCTTTCCTGAAAATAAATGTAGAAAGGCGGACCAAACACAAATACTATTTATACAAGACAATCTTTGGGGAAAGCTACTACATAAATTCGATATAAAGGTAATACATAAATTCGATACACGAAATAAGAAATTATAAACACAGTTCAAATACTGCATACGTATATAAATCGTGGATTTCCCTATTGAAGCCGATATTCCAAATTCCAAAGACGTGCTGCTTGTAATGTTAAGGTGTTCGACTTAAAAGTAGAATGGGTAAAAGCAGGAGAAATTATTAGGGGACTATCAGATTAAAGTCGACGATCACGAGATTGACAGAGAGACTGAAATTTATACAAGTATTCCGGGGAAATTATTCAGAATAAAGTGGAATGAAGACAGCAACGAAATTTTTTGGTGGATCCCATTGAAGTTCAAATCATGCCTGTCTCCCGTTAGGGTAGACACAGTACCATGTGAATTGTGTAAATATACTATGGAACACCAGGTACAGCGATCCAAACGTACTCTTCTTTTTCATTCATCGACTTCTTGTTTGTCTTGTGGTGAAAAAAACGGCCGAAACCTGTCGGTTTCGGCCGTTTTTCAGCAAAGCCATTTTCGACCGGTCAGAAGAGACACAGTCAAATTTACAGAAACAGATGATAAACCGGATAGCATTATTGTTAAGCTTATTAAGAAGATGATTATTTAGACCAGGTATTAAGGACGGCATTCGCTAACGTAGCCATTTTCTATTATTTAGCTATAGTTTGTAAAGTTTGAGATATATGTAAGATATGTTTGTATAGGATCATTTAGAATTATGTTATATTTGAGATATGTTTGTATAGAGTCATTTAGAATTTTGTTATATGTGAGATATGTTCGTATAAAGTCATTTAGAATTATGTTTGATGAAATTGAATTAAGACCGTATGAAAACTATATTTGTATAAAGGTATGTAGAATTATACAATGGACTCGATTTAAGACCACGTGCAAATATGTCTGTGTAAGCATGAGTCATTTCCTGCCCGGCCAAATCGCGCGCTACGAGCGGCCCGTGATCTGGCGCGGGCTAGTAACTGACTCGGCTATGACCGATCCCACTTAAGCGCGCGCGGACCGCAGTCGGCGCGCTTCAACGTCGGGGTCGGTACCTTGTATTATAGAAAAAATAAGTTCTTACTTGAAATATACAATCAATCATAATCTGGTACCGAGGATTTTATTTATACCCCGACGCTCATCGAAACCACCCAACAAGCACTCGGCTCATCAAAACGTACAGTCCACTTCGAAGAGCTACAGTTTCTTGGTCCATTCGGAGCCGGATCGGGAAAGAAGAGTTCCAGCGCATCACACCAACCAGGAGGACAATAGGAAAACTGCCAACTGAAGAGGCGAAATCCTGCTCCTGTAGTCGCCGGTGCCTGTTGGGAAGAAAGAACGTGCCATCGAACACCGGGACCGCAGCCAAAGAGGGCTGCACTTCAGCGCCGGTTCCTGTTGTTCGAGATTACGCGGGTGGACCGCGGGCCTGGTGGGGGAAACCCTACGGTGACAACTGAAACCATACAGGTCAACGCCGTATCAAGGCGGTGCAGCTGAACGAGCACAGCTGCCGGTATAGCCTTTTTCGAGGTTGCCGAAAATCGCTCGACCTGCGCCTGTACGGAGGTGATACGGTGTGAGGGCCGGACTGTAGGCACAGCTGACTGCTGCCAGACAATTCCCACTGGCAGTTTAGCACCTCACTACTGTACACTTCCCTCTACAGGGGGTTCCTACCTTCCGATCCTGCTACGACATCCATCCTCACTCGGGCTCCCCACGGTAGTGTGCCTGAGTGGGTCTGATAGGGACTGATAGGGACTGATAGGGAGTGGTAGGGACTGTTAGGAACCGGAAGAATGCCGATCGCAAGAAGCCAGAAGGAAGAACATGGGAGGACGGAAGAAGAGCCGAAGAGGATTGTCTACGACTCGCCAGCTTCACCGTCAGGCCAGAATATGCCTGCGACCGACCGATTGACCGCGATACCACACGCCGGAGACCGTCACAATCCCGGGGATAGGGAACCGCGTACAACCGACGACGAAACTCAGTGCAACGTAGAACCGCCGCGTGTTAGGGACCGCGCCGAATCCGTACGTTCCACCACGTCTACTGCAGCGCGTATTCGTCAAGCGGAACTTCAAGCTGAAGAAAAACTCGCAGAGATTAAACGGCGAGAATTACGGCTAGAGGCGGAACTAATCAGGAAGAGATTAGCGCTCGACATAGCCACGATTAGAGAAGAAACCGACAGAGAAAGCCTGCCCGCCGAAGACATACGAGAAAGGGTAGATGAGTGGATAAGAAAACATCAAATTAGTCAAGAACTACCATCCACAACCGAGCTCATAAGAAGCCGCGATCCTCCAAAGCTACCAGGTGCGCCACGGGGGGAGCGAGACGGCAATATGGGCGAGAGAGACAGACGCGACAAGGAACAACAACGGTTTGCACATCCGAGACAACGAAGATTAGATGAACGATCGTTAGACGGAGACAGGGACCGACGGAGAGCACCCTCACCACGGAATAAGAGAGATGCTGAGCCCGCCGACCCAGACTACAGACCGTTGAGAGATTTAACGCCGCAACACGAAAAGGTAGCTGAGATAGCGGGAGCGCTCCAAGGAATGGCGAGGCCCGTGCCACGACAGGCGCAAGATCTACCTACGTTCAGCGGCGAAGCAAATGAATGGTTACCCTTCAAGGCAGCCATGAGAGAATCAACGAAGATGTTTCGCATCACGCCGGCAGAAAACTTGGCTCGACTGCGCATATGCCTCACGGGAGAGGCAAAGGAGACCGTGTCCGCGTTACTATACACCGCCACGGACCCGATGAAAATTATGGGAACGCTCGAGCAAGTATATGGACGACCGGAAGCGATTATCGATCGAACGTTGGAAGGCATCAAGAACTTACCAGGACCCGGCAAGACAGCCTATGAATTGAACACGTTCGCCACGAAGCTGCAAAACATCGTACAAGTGCTCGAAAACTTAGACGATAGAGGATATTTGAATAATCCCATGCTGATAAAAGAAGTTATAAGGAAATTAGGAGAACATCTCAAGTCTAAATGGTGCGACTTCGCCGAAGAAAGCGATCACTACGCCGAGCCACCTATCGTTATGATGTCGAAATTCCTGATGCAACAAGCAAACCGAGCTATACGACACGCCTATGAAAAAGTAGAGCCGAGGGAATTCACGGCAAAGCGCACGGAAGGGCCCTCCGCCAGACGCGGGACGCCCAGGCGAGCCGCCGCCACCGTGCTGAACACATCGAAAGAAGCCGCGAAATCCAACGAGCACACCGAGAAAGGCAAGAATCAATGCTTGTGTTGCGGAGGAAGCCATAAGATAGCGACATGTGACAAATTTAAAGCGCTAGCACTGGAACAACGATGGGAATGGATTAAAGGAACCGGTATTTGTTTCAAGTGTCTAAGCGGGAAACATAGACGAAATGAGTGTAAAGAAAGGCCGTGTGGGGTGCACGGATGCGAGTACGCACATCACGCTCTACTACACAAAGACAGACACTCAGAGACAGTGGCCAACATGAGACAAGATATAGCCGCGCCGCAAATACTGCTTAAAGTCTGCCCAGTTGTAGTACGAGGACCGAAGAAGTCTGTGCGCGTGTACGCCCTGCTAGACGAAGGTTCGACACTTACACTAATCGACGAAGACTTAGCAAGCGAAATTGGAGCGGAAGGCCCACCGAGCGATTTGTGTATCAACAGCATAAGCGCTAGACAATGCCTACCTGATAGCAAACAGGTTTCACTGCAACTGATAGCGAATAAAGGGAGACACGTAGTCAAAGCAAGGACGATGAAAAATCTCTCGCTCGGCGGACAGAGGGTCGACCGCCAATGTTTAAATTACACGCACCTACGCGGAATCAAGCCGAGGGACGTATGCTATGACAACGCTAAGCCTCGACTACTGATAGGAACGGATAACTGGCATCTAATAGTGACACGCAAGCTGCTGACAGGCAAACGGAACGAACCCGCAGCATCGCTCAGCCGGCTGGGATGGACGATTCACGGATGCGTCCCACGCACTACGATACAAGACGACAGAATCCTACACATCGCGGCCGTAGATAGACGAGACTCGACACACGAGACGGACGAGTTATACGACGCGGTGAGAAAACATTTCGAGATCGACTCACTAGGTATCACGACAAAAGAGCGACTCAGTGCAGCGGACGAACAAGCCGTGAACCTCTTCAACAGCTCCACGCGATTAGTGAACGGACGATACGAAATAAGATTACCGTGGAAGGAAAGCGGCAGGACGATGCCACCGAGCTACGAAAACGCATTAAAAAGATTGCGTGTAATAGAGAGAAGAATGGACCGTTCACCCGAATTCAAGGAAAAATATACAACCCAGATCGAAAATATGCTCACGAAGGGGTACGCCACAATAGCCACCGGAGATGAACGACTTCACCCACGACAATGGTACCTACCGCACTTCGCGGTAACGAATCCAAACAAACCCGGGAAAATACGAGTCGTTCACGACGCGGCCGCAAAAGTCAACGGAGTCTGCTTGAACGATACGCTGCTTGAAGGACCCGACTTATTGCAAAACCTACCGGGGTTGTTATGCAGATTCCGCGAACGAAGCGTAGCCGTCACCGCAGACATTAGAGAGATGTTTTTACAGATTAAAGTCTGCCCAGAGGATCAACCGGCTCAGATGTTTTTGTGGAGAGGCGATGATAGAAAAGGACCGCCAACGCAATACAAGATGACCTCATTGATATTCGGAGCTAAAAGTTCACCGTTTTTAGCGCACAGCGTACGGAACTTGAACGCGAGAAACCACGCCGCGGAATACCCACACGCGCTCGTTGCAATCACACGAGATCACTACATGGACGATTGGGTAGGGAGTTACGACAGTATAGACGAAGCGAAAGTCGCAGTCGAACAAGTGACGCGCGTGCATGCACAAGCAGGATTTCAATTGGCGGGATGGAACGCAAGCGACCCGCGTATATTAGAAAATATTCCGAGTAGGGAACGCGCTACTTCCACGTTAACGTCACTCGGTACTACGGAGGAGCAATACGGACGCACGTTAGGCCTAATATGGGACGCTAGCACCGACGAGCTAGCGTTCAATACGAATTTGGCACGCGTACCCGACGACGTAAAAGAAATGCGCCGCGCGCCTACCAAGCGGGAGATGTTGAGTACGGTGATGTCGATTTTCGACCCGTTAGGATTACTTAGTTACTTTACCATAACCGCGAAGATATTACTACAAAACGTGTGGCGTCTAAAAATAGATTGGGACGATAAGTTACCCGAGAGGGAATGTGACGATTTTCGCGAGTGGTTGAACGGTCTAAAGGTGATAAAGGAACTACGCCTACCCCGTCTGTATCACCCGACGGGGGGAGTGGCAAGCTGGCAACTTCACGTATTCTGCGACGCGAGCGCTGATGCGTACGCAGCAGCAGTCTATTGGAGAGCAATAAGCCAGGATGGCACGGTGCGAGTGAGCCTCGCTATGGCAAAGGCGAGAGTGACGCCTATGAAGACTCAAAGCATTCCGCGACTGGAACTACAAGCGGCGTTGATCGGAGCTAGGCTGGCAAAAATGGTCATCAAGGAACACGAGCGACAACCAGTACAAGTGACATACTGGTCGGACTCACAAACGGTGTTACACTGGATACATGAGGATAAAGTGCGTCACACACCGTATGTGGCCCACAGGGTTACGGAGATAAAGGAATTAACCGAACCGACACAATGGAGATGGGTCCCGACGGACCTAAATGTTGCAGACGAAGCAACCCGAGCCAACAATGATAATAAGAAAAGCAGCGATAGATGGTTCAGTGGTCCTGAATTTTTGCAAGATGAAGAGGAAAATTGGCCACAGTCGGATGAGCGTAGCACGGAGAGTGAGAGTGCCGAAGTGCACACGATAAGGCCGAGGGAGCGTAGTGTACTAAGCATCGAGCGCTTTTCTCAATACGAGCGCTTGGTACGAGTTATTGCGAATGTCCTACTCTTCCCCCGTCGATGCCGCAGCCGTGCTACTACGCAGAATCTGGCACTTATAGAAGAGGCCGAACGCGCACTTATACACATCGCACAACGAGAGAGCTTTTCGGACGACATTGCACGTATACAAGAAGGCCGACCTATAGGGAGAGACAGCAGGCTACGAAAGCTGGATCCCTACATCGACGAGAACGGCACACTAAGAGCTAAAGGCCGAATCGCAGCAAGTACAGTCACTACTATCGACCCTAACCCGATAGTACTGGACGGTCGACACCATTTCACCCGTCTGTTAATCGACCGAGAACATCGGCGCGCACACCACTCGTACAATGAGCGCGTTGTTAACGACATAAGACAACGGTTCTGGGTACTAAAGCTGAGGCCGACTGTACGACTAGTAGCAAGCAAATGTGCGACGTGCAAGATAAGGAAAGCCACGCCAGTGACGCCCGTCCTAGGAGACCTACCGAAAGCACGCATGCAACCTTTCACACGCCCATTTTCATATTGCGGACTTGATTTCTTCGGTCCGATGATGGTGAAAATAGGACGGCGGCGCGAGAAGAGGTGGGGGGCTCTATTTACGTGCCTGACGACAAGAGCTATCCACATAGAACTCGTGGCGGGATTATCGACAGACTCGGCAATTATGAGCCTACGACGAATGGCGGCTCGACGAGGATGGCCGCGGGTTATGTACACCGATAACGCTACAAATTTTAAAGGAGCCGACCACGAACTCAGAACAGCTGCAATTGAATGGGAACCGGCCCTCAAAGAAGCCGCGCTTACGAATAGAATGGACTGGAGGTATATCTCGCCCGGAGCTCCGCACCAAGGAGGAGCGTGGGAAAGACTTATTCGCTCGGTCAAGACCGCTCTGAGGACGACGCTACACGAAAAGGCACCTAAGGAAGAGGTATTATCGACGCTGCTCACTGAGGCCGAGTTCACGATAAACGCACGACCGCTAACACATGTAGCAGTTAGCGAAACGGACACAGAGGCGTTGACACCTAACCACTTCTTACTAGGAGGCCCGATAGCACTACCAACCACCGGCCCATGTGAAGAGGCAGACAGAAAGACGTGGCGCGTAGCACAAGCCTTAGCTGACGAATTTTGGAGGAGATGGGTCAAGGAATATCTCCCGACATTGATACCACGAGGAGGGACTACGGATAAGCCAAATCCACTAATGACGGAGGGCAGTCTAGCAGTAGTCGTCGACCCTAACCTACCGAGGAACATGTGGCCGCGGGGTATAATCACTAAGACATACCCCGGCCGAGACGGCTTAATAAGAAATGTGGACTTACAAACTAGAGCGGGCACGTTCAAGCGTCCTGTGACACGGCTCGCCGTCCTCCCAGTTGACCCATGATAAGAGGGCTCGGAGTGTGAATCCTACGCCGGGGGGAGACTATTAAGGACGGCATTCGCTAACGTAGCCATTTTCTATTATTTAGCTATAGTTTGTAAAGTTTGAGATATATGTAAGATATGTTTGTATAGGATCATTTAGAATTATGTTATATTTGAGATATGTTTGTATAGAGTCATTTAGAATTTTGTTATATGTGAGATATGTTCGTATAAAGTCATTTAGAATTATGTTTGATGAAATTGAATTAAGACCGTATGAAAACTATATTTGTATAAAGGTATGTAGAATTATACAATGGACTCGATTTAAGACCACGTGCAAATATGTCTGTGTAAGCATGAGTCATTTCCTGCCCGGCCAAATCGCGCGCTACGAGCGGCCCGTGATCTGGCGCGGGCTAGTAACTGACTCGGCTATGACCGATCCCACTTAAGCGCGCGCGGACCGCAGTCGGCGCGCTTCAACGTCGGGGTCGGTACCTTGTATTATAGAAAAAATAAGTTCTTACTTGAAATATACAATCAATCATAATCTGGTACCGAGGATTTTATTTATACCCCGACGCTCATCGAAACCACCCAACAAGCACTCGGCTCATCAAAACGTACAGTCCACTTCGAAGAGCTACACCAGGGTAGCAGACATCAGCGTAATCAATTATGGGAAATATGAGAGACAACTCGATAGTAACCTTAATATTTATAAGAAAAACCTCCAATCCAATTGAGCAATCACAAACATGACGGGAATTGAAATCTATCTTTACAGCTTACCTAGGATTTTCTCAAGAACTTAGTAATATAAAAGTGTAAAATGAAAGTCAAATTACTAAACAAGCAATACAACCATCACAGAATGGAGTAATTTGCACTTTCAATTTAATATCAAAAACAAGAGCTCAGTCCTGAATAAATACCCCAAGTATGGTGTGAATTTATAAATAATTGGATATTCACAATTTGTACGTTCAAACGAAACATAATTTGGTAAAAATAAACACTCTTTATTCAGTCAGGGCAAAAAAATTACAAGGAACAATTTTGTAATCAAACAGTGTGTATAAATACATTTTTACATGGTCCGATCTGCGTGTTAATGAGTAATTAAATCTGAGGAAATTTCATCCAATTTTATTGTTGTATCATCCATCATTAATATCTCATCATATAAATGACTGCAGCCAAGCCCCTGGAGGCTTGCTCTATTCGTGGAGGTACGGCAACCAGTACTATGGAATCGATCGGATCGTTGTATGTAGGTACCTATTCATACTTGACGATAGCTGCCGCAAATCATGTGATTGCTTTCCACTGAGTAAAAAAGAGAAGCCAGCTAACTTAGCGGGCTTCTCGGGAGGCAAGTTCCGACGAGCTCGGTGGCGCAGTCGTGAATGACGCGACAGTGCCACCAACGCTCGAGGGTTCGATTCCCACACAGGATAAACATTTGTGTGCATGAACATGTCTGTTTGTCTTGGTCTGGATGTTTTTAGAGAGGTAGGGC
Organism: Pyralis farinalis; assembly: GCA_947507595.1. Classification (NCBI taxonomy): domain Eukaryota; kingdom Metazoa; phylum Arthropoda; class Insecta; order Lepidoptera; family Pyralidae; genus Pyralis; species Pyralis farinalis. The sequence goes on from OX382275.1 coordinate 2,884,216, forward strand.
GCATCTAAGTTTTTCAGACGAGCGTCTGGGAAGTACCTCCACCTCACAGAAAACCGCAGCCAAATAATAACTCCGTAGAGGGTTGTTGTGTTCCGGAGTGTGAGTGAGGTCACCAGTAAGCTCCTAAGGAGTTGCTGTGTTAGCAGCAGAGGAGGCATCGCGCGAGTGATACTTAATGTATCACAATAGGCTACGGTAATCGCTTTACATCAGGTGGGCCGTACGCTTGTATGCCTTTCGAAGTTGTATAATATTAAGGCAGAATATAAACATTAAACACATTCAGGGATAATTAATAGATTCGGTCATTATTTTGCGAAAGTCAAACTTACAGACAATTTGAACTAAACTACTTTGAGTGCATCCTCTACCGATTAGCTCATGCGAACTAGTTAGTCGTTAGTTAGTCATTAGAATAACATTCTACGTAGTGCTCATTAATTCGCAGCATGTTATTCTAACTACTAACATCTACAGCGCCTGAGCATGCCTCGTGGAGAGACGAAACATGTGTCGCAGGGACCACCGGAGCGGCCAGGGCAGCCACGGTGGCGGGTGCATGTGGTTCATATTTCAGATGGCGCACACCCGCAGAGACGACCGCAGCAGCCGAGGCAGAGACGACTGGAGCAGCCATGGCAGCGGCGGCATGCATCTACTAACGCACGCAAAGCACGCACCATAGTTTAGATCAAATTGTCTGTACATTTAGGTATATAACACCATCCAAGTTTAGGTACTTTTTAAAAACCGACTTTATACTTGATGCTTGATAGTCTTACTCAATTTTTTGTATACGTAAAATTATTGAGACTTGTAGCATGTTATTCTAACGACTACAGCGCCTGAGGATGTTTCGTGGAGCGCCACTCCACGAGACATCCTGCGCACAACACGCTGCAACACGTGTCGCAGAGATGAATAGGCCAGTCATGGCAGCAACGGTGGCGGGTGCGGTTTCTGTTATAGATGGCGGGCAATCTCGGGGACGACCGCAGCAGCCGGTGCAGAGACGACCGAAGGAGCTATGGCTACGACAGTATGCATAGACTCGGTTGGCGACAGTTCTAATGAACTAATTGGTGGCGGAAGCACACTGACCAGGTTTGATCTTGTTTTATATACAACTAGATTGGCAAACAACCATGCGGCATAGTCATTAGATGATAAGCAGTCACCTCAGCCTATTGACGCTAGCAACGCCACGGGGATGTTACTCGCGCGCTACCAATCTTGTGACTTAGGCTGTTTCGCCACAGTACCCAGTAATTTCACTGCCATATCTCACCTTTCAAACTGGAATACCTATAGCTATATAAATATAGCTGCTCGGCGGTAGAAATAGGTGAGACAGAGGTACCCACGCAAATGACTTTTGTATAAAGTCTCCCTCTGGTACGAGTATATGATCAAATAATAATAAGTAATATTATCTTAGTTAATAGATTCAGGCGTTATTTTGCGAAAGTCAAACTTACATGCAATTCGATCCAACCTGCTTTGTGTGCTTCCGCCACCAATTAGTTCATGCGGCCTAGCGCCGGCCGGCACCCACCCACTACTGTTAGTGCGTGCATCATGCCGACGCTGCCATGGCTGCTCCGGTAGTCTCTGCCTCGGCTGCTGCGGTCGTCCGCCATCTGGAACAGAATCCGCATGCCCCCTCCACCACCGTCGCTGCCACGACTGGCCTGGTCGTCGCTGCGACACGTGTTTCGCCTCTCCACGAGGCATCATCAGGCGTTGTAGACGTTAATCGTAAGAACTTGTAGCATGTTATTTGCATGTAATATTATCTTACTTGGATAAGTACTTATGATAAGAAATTTTATCATAGAGGTCGATTCTAAATTTATACACCGATATTTTGACGTTAGGAATCAACAGTACTGGCAATTGTCACTTCGCTTGCGGCTTATTCGCGACTAATTGGCGGTCTGTAGACTATCTTTGTACTATCACTGTATTATCATTGTGGAACACTTCGTACACGACCACGACTCACACTTGATCGGTTTTTATAAAGAACACAGACGAGGACCGAAAACACGTATAGAGTATGCGGCTTCTCAGTCGTCTTCTGCGCAATTTTTAAGCGCTCTTTATCAAGCTCGAAATAGTAGAAGTCGCTACATATCTTTTATAATCCGTTGAGAGATCGCGCCAGCAGCTTTAGAATGATGACATTTAATCAATCAAAAGTTTACACAATCAAAACAACTTGCTAATGGGATTCCATTACAATAACATAAATAAATTTCAAAATTTCAAAATCTCGACACGAAATAACTACAAAAAGTAAAAAAGAAACCCTACAGCACCTATCAAAAGAGCTGATGACCTAAAAACGGCTAAACCAATTTTTATAAGACATGTCTCAGAACCACCACTACGGAACCTGCTTTCATATAAAAAAACGCATCCAAATCAGTTTACCCGTTTAAGAGCTACGTTACAAAAACACACCTAGCGATCAAACTTATAACACCCGTCTTTTTTGCGTCGGGGGTTAAAAACTAGTGTAACCGTACTATGTGCCCCCACCCACCCCCGCCGCGATAAAGTTTCGAGAGATTATATGAGTGCTCATTGATATTCCCCAAGTCGGAGAGCACAATATTAATAAACTAGTTACACAAAAGTTATCTCCCGTCGCCAGAGTTTGTCTACGTAATTGAACTGCGGTGTACCCACATACTTCCGAACTACAACTTACACGGAACCTCAGATAAACTTTGATACGAGTAGGCACTTGGAGAACCACGCTAAAACAGTATCGAATAACTACCTACATGTACGTATTTATATAAAAAAAGTAGGTGACTTGAAATATATTAATGATTTGAAACACAAACTAATAAACCACTGCGCATGAAGGCACCACAGTAGACTTTAGCTTATAAGTCTACTGTGAAAGCACCCTGTGCTGTGCTCACAAGGACGTTGTGTTTTAGGACACATCTCAGCGATTCGAGCCCACGACCAACGGAAGAATATTATAATTAATAAGTGATAGATGTAAGGATTACGGTTGATGATGAAGTGTTGGAACAAGTGGATGAGATTGTATATCTTGGATGCGCTTTCAGCAGGGATGGAAGGTGCACCGCAGATGTGTAAAGACGAATGAGTGCTGGGAATAGTGTGAATGGAGCGTTGGGTAAACTTTTTAGCATTGGCAGTAAAAACCTAAACCAGAAGGCACAGCTCGCTATACACAATGCAGTGCCGGTCCCGAAGCTAACTTATGGAAGCGAGAGCTGGGTATGGCAGAGAGAGCATGAATGTAGGATAAACGGGGTCGAAATGCGAGCGTTGCGCAAAATTTGTGGCGTAACGCTTGTAGACCGTATTCACAACGATGATGTTAGAAACAGACGACTGTCGTCGTTTCTCCACAGGTTATTTCCTTCGTATATAATATATACTTAAATCTTATTATCAATAAAATCTAAGGCTCGTCCATTAATCGTCGATGCATAACTGAATCGAAATAACAATGAACAATAATGTAACATTGCCAACTTAATGGTTCTGGTTTTTTTTTTGGTTCTTTTTATCCCCGAGGGGAAAGGCAAAGGGATCTAGCCCATACAGCCAAGTCATCAGTTTAGAATCATTTGAAAATCTTAATTCTATGTTCCAGCTTCAGGAACTGTGCTGAAAAAATACTTGGGAAGGGCACTTCGACCCAATCAACCCAGTTTAAATACTACCCGTAAAACGATAGGAATTTTACAAGGTTTTCTTGATGAACTTATTCGCGTCTTCCAAAAAGTGCATAAACGTGTTATATTTGAGTTTTTTCATTATTGTATAATTACACTAGCACTTATGTTACAAAATACTATCGAAATTGTCACATAAAACTAATTTTATACTGAATCGTAAAATTTCAAGTATAATAACAATGTCACTCGTCAAAAGCGCGGGAAGAAGCTCCCAACATGAAGCTTGCAATGTTGCCAACCCTAATAGGTTAAACCTCTACCGTTTGTAATCTCCTGATATTTCCTATTTTTGTTTTTTATTTTCAGTTATGTTGGTCATTTCTATTGTATTCTATAATCAGTGGATGTACCTATTGTCTCCGAACCAAATTGGTGGAACCCGACATCACGTTGACTTATTCGCACAATGCGGCAGTGTTTATCTTTAGACCCGGGGCGGTGAAGAAGGGGCAGCTTACGCCCGCCCGTAACAAAAGGTAGGCACCATGTGAGTCGTACTCGTATAGCGGCCGAGATTGGAAAACAGTAATAGTTCAAGTCTTTGTTTGTTATTTTCTTTCAAGAGATTGGTTGGAACAGTTTTCTTTAAGGTTTAGGTACGACAATGGATTATGAAAAACGGTTGATATTCAATTTTTTCTTAATTTTTCAAAAGGTGGCATCCCTTCTATTTATAACATGGAGTATAGTCAATCGTCTAAGGAACTGACAAAAAAAAAAATATCCTCACGGTAACTGTGAGTGGTAATCAGTAAGCTCGTAAAGAGTTGCTGTGTTAGCTGACGTTGTATAAAAAAACCTCACTCACTTAAGGGGATAATCTCCAGGAACTTTCACTGCGTTTTTCTGTAAAGTGGAGCTATTTCACCGGCATAGCAGCTTACGGCTGCTTTGATGCGCCCTATCTTACTTAAACATACATCCTACATCCACATATTTCCAAGATATTCTACACCGATATAATCAAGGGGCATCTGAAGAATATGAGGAGTCGTAATACAAACATAGATATATATATATATAATAATCTAAATGCTTGTCGACAAATATAAACAACCTTGCAAAAGTGAGTTCAAACAAACCGAGTAACATGATTGGGGGAAATGGGTCGAGAGAGGCATTAGGCTACCGACACACTAGCGACGTGATGTAAAGTGTGCGACTAGGACGACTGACTTCTATCGTATACTAGAGATGGAACATAGCGCATGGCTAACACAGTTTAAGTCACAGATAATATATAAATAAAAAAAAATGCAGACAAATTACAAAATACTATCTATTCCCAAACTAAGCAAAACGAGTAATACTATCTTAAAAAAGTAAATAAATACTATTATTTTGTAATGACATACAAGTATATAATTCGTTTTAAGATTTATGCTTTCGGATACATCGAAATATTTGTAATTATCAAGTGGTTCCCAAGCTTGGCAATGAAGGAAAACGTGAGGAAACCCACTTTCATTTCGATAAAAAAGATAAAAAATCTTTATTTGGCATTGTGCCCTCGTGGGCCTAATAGTATATATGTGCTATATTTTTGTAATATAATCTTATTGTATCTTCAACTCTTTTATGTTACTATTTTTCTTTTTTAAGCTGCTTTTAAACCATTGGCGAAGAAGAATTGCGGAAAGAAAGTTGCCAAGATAGTTCTCTTTTAAAATTGTCAACTAGATATTACAATAAATTCACATCAGCATACAATAATGACCTCAAATGGTAGAATTACAGATTATTAAAAAGAGTCTGTGCTGAATTATTTCCAGACATCTTTGTCAGTTGCGTATTCATCAATTCTATAATAAGTTCTTTTACAGAGAGTGTTTTATTGTGATCTCGAGTGAGCTAGCCTAAGAAAGGTTTGGTTTTCACTCTGGGTTGTGTTGGTCTATCGGCAGTGGCTCCATGTCAAAATCAGTATCCTCACCAATCGTTTAGTTTTAGGTAGAGAACCAAGTCAATGGTATTTGGGAATGGGATAACGCTAGAAAGAAAAATATTTAGGTTGTAATTAACAGACTCCTAGTGTCCGAGATAAGTCTTTTTTTTTAATTTGAAATGTATATTGGTGTTACTTTGTGTATGTACAATACAGCAAATAAATAAGTAGGTACCATACCTATTATCATGTCTAATTTACAGACAAATCCCAAAGACACTTTCGTCTCGGTTTATGAGGTTTCTGAGTTCTTCTCAAATACTTGAAATGTACCGTTTTTGATGATATTTATGTAATATATTTATTCTGTATATCACTAAATTCCTCGTTAATTGCGAGGTCGATTTTGATGAAAATTTTAATGTGTTTTTTTTTATTTTGAGTAGGTTAACAATTATCAGTTATTACCCGACGCGTCAATCAATCCACTATCACAATATCAGGTTTGTTCACCGCAATAGTCCTGTCCGTGACAATAGATCAGTACCCAGGCCTGGCACGACCGTTTTTGAAAATTGGCAGAGGACTATATCCGTAGCATGGAACCTCACGCTGCACAATACTGTACTTCAGAGGGGTGATACTGTACTTCAGGTGAAATATTTTGGCTACTTGATTATACCCGTGTAAGTGTAGTCAGTGTTACCAAGCATAGAACAACCAAAAATAACATGTCCGAGCGACTTTCCTGGACGGAGGAATACCCGACATATGTCGACCTTCAAAATATATTTCTTGTAGTTGTTGGTCTTTTTTATTATACAACGTTGGGAGCCAAACAAATACTTGATCTGAAGAGGTTACCGTAGCCTAAGGACGCTTGTAATACGTCAAGTATCACTAGGACGATCCTATTAACGCTGCAACAAACATAACAACTCCGTTGGAGCTTACTAGTGACATCAGTCACACGCTGGAACATAAATGAAAACTTTAATGTGTGTTTTTGAGTGGGTCCTTGGTTTAGATTCACAATTGGATCCAGTAGGTGGCGCAATTAGGTTATTACTTTTTTTTTTTTGTCAGGACAGCGTCTGTCGCGTCCGCTAGTCTATAGTCACAGGCATAGACAAGACACTTCAGGACCAGTTATTAATTAGAAATATCATTAAATTCTTCCTTTAAGACTCATTTACTTAAACTTTAATGAATTACTTTAAGTAAGTATTTGAAATTTCTCAAAGTTTTTGAAATTTCGCTTCAAGAACTTTGAAGTTACGTTTGAGGTATTTTCTTTGAGTAGGATTTTTGGTGATTTTGCGACAAATTAGCGATGGCCAAAATATTGTAAGCTTTTACAACTGTACAGTAACTGCTTACTTACCATTAGATTATATGCTTGAAATTTCCATGACCTAAAAGGTTTGGATTTTAAGTGTGTCCTTACAGCCTACGAGGATGTAATAAAGTCGGTTAGTAGGTATTATAAAAATTGACGCTTATGGCACTCGGTTCTCTCTGCCCACGAGTCGCAAGTCTGTTGTAACCGCTACGCTCTTACGCTATGTTCAACAAATTATATGTATAGAACAATGAAACCAACACACCGAAAATATTAGACAAATATTGGATTTCCTTCGAAACAGATTCTTCTGTCAATGCGAACGTGCTGCTTTCATAATAATTTTGAAGTTATACTTATTTTGGCGTATTAGGCGTAAATGTTAATAGATTAGAACCTAACCGACATCTAAAATCAACACCACAAAGTTGATAAATGTCTCTCAAGCTTTGTTCGTGACTATATTCAATATCGTTCGAAGATATATTTGTGAATCTACAACACGTGTTTTATATCAGTACAGATAAAATATGTTTATATACACGTGTCCCTAAATTCAACGATAAGCTGGCACCAACGGATGGACCTACCCATGGCTACTCAAGAATAAAAGTTTTTTTTTTTGTATCTCTTTTTTTTAATGAATAAAATAATAAAATTGAAATTTTCTGAAAATGTACATCCCTTATGATAGTTTTAACTACCATAACCACAGTTTTCCAAATATTTTTGATTTTTTTTTAGTGTCGGCAACCTAAGTAGCACTGCTATACACTACAATCCCTAAAAACCCCAGAATGCTTGTAGTTTTTGAACAGAATAACCTCAAAGTCATTTTTCTTCCTAAAATTGTATAAGAATTTTACTTACAGACTACTTTAACTCATCGTGGTGAAAAAAAAATGTATTGACATAGGTATGGCAAGTCATTTTAAAAGTTGGCGCAACTAACCGAAATTCTAAAATGGTAAAATACTCTAAGAACACTAGTCACAAAAAAAAATCGTAGGTACTATTTCTAAACAAGAGCCAAATTTTATAAATTGTTTTTGTTGATAGTAATCGTTTTTATTTCGTACAAGTTGTTTTGTTATTAAAATTAAATTAATCAAAATAAATAAAACAAACAATATTACATTTTATTCATTTATTAAAACACCATTATAATAAATGTTCAAATTGCTTGCCACCGGCATGGCATTAATGCAGGTACGACATCGGCTTAAAAAGGCTTTTTTTTATTAGTCGTGCATGTCTTCTCATATTGATTTGATCCACTGCCTGAGATATTTTTTGGCGAAGCTCATCTAATGTTGCTATTAATGCTATCATCTAATATAACATTAGATGAGCTTCGCCAAAGCTCATCTAATGTTGCTGTCAATGCTATCATCTAATATAACATTTGGCGAGCTTCGCCAAAGCTCATCTAATGTTGCTGTCAATGCTATCATCTAATATAACATTAGATGAGCTTCGCCAAAAAATATCTCAGGCAGCGGATCAAATCAATATGAGAAGACATGCACGACTAATAAAAAGAGCCTTTTTAAGGCGATGTCGTGCCTGCATTAATGCCATGCCGGTGGCAAGCAATTTGAACATTTATTATAATGGTGTTTTAATAAATGAATAAAATGTAATATTGTTTGTTTTATTTATTTTGATTCATTTAATTATAATAACAAAACAATTTGTACGAAATAAAAATGATTACTATCAACAAAAACAATTTATCAAATTTGGCTCTTGTTTAGAAATAGTACCTACGATTTTTTTTGTGACTAGTGTTCTTAGAGTATTTTACCATTTTAGAATCTTGGTTAATTGCGCCAACTTTTAAAATGACTTGCCATACCTGTATCAATACAATTTTTTTTCACCACGATGAGTCAAAGTAGTCTGTAAGTAAAATTCTTATACAATTTTAGGAAGAAAAATGACTTTGAGTTTATTCTGTTAAAAAACTACAAGCATCCTGGAGTTTTTAGGGATTGTAGTGTATAGCAGTGCTACTTAGGTTGGCGACACTAAAAAAAAATCTAAATTATTTGGAAAACTGTGGTTATGGTAATTAAAACTGTCATAAGGGATGTACATTTTCAGAAAATTTCAATTTTATTATTATTTTCATTAAAAAAAAGAGATACAAAAAAAAAATCTTTTATTCTTGAGTAGCCATGGGTAGGTCCATCCGTTGGTGCCAGCTTATCGTTGAATTTAGGGACACGTTGTATAAATATGTATATGTGTGTATCTTTAAATTATATATAGTGGTGAATGATATTCATTGGCAAGTAGCTGACCAGACGTTGTTCTGGAACCTCAAACAGGAATAATTATTTAAAATAATATATTTAAATAAATAATGTTGCTGGTTTCCCGACATGGGAACATGCGACATACAATTGACTGTTAAACGCGCGGAATTAAAATAGTCGTTAAGTTTTCTGATATTCTTCAATTTTCCTAATTTTTCATTCCGTAAGAACCTTCTATAAAGTATTAGAAAACAAACAAAAAAAAGATAAATGAAATCGGTTAATTCGTTGTCAAGTTATGGCGTGACCAAGGGAAATAGGGATTCATTTTTATACATATAGATATCTTATAACCAGTCTGTCTGAATTTCGAACGCGTTTATTAAGTTAAAAATTTCTTTCGCTTGCCCGCCATTTTACATATTTTTTTCGTGTTTAATATCAAATTACAATTTGGAATGGGGTGTTAAATAAAATAGGATTGCAGTGATTGCTTTGCACAATGTGAGTATAGAGCCGTCCGTCATATCCGTCCGTCCGTCCGTCCTGTCCGTCCTGTCCGTCAAGACACTTCATCAGCCGTATGTTCGTATATCGTACTATCAACAGATATACCAACACTTCCTATGTCGAAGACCATAAAAGATCGGGGCGACCGCGTGCTGTTAGAACAATAAAGGCTGTTAACGCTGTTAAAGCCAGAATTCGCCGAAACGTAATTACGAAACAATCTCATCGCGAGAAATGAAGATTCTGTTGCGTATAATAACAAAACAAATCCTGAAGCTCGGCGCTTATTGTCGATGTACAAAATATTGTTTTAATCGATGCACTCTCTTCAACATATAGGGCTATATGTTGAAGAGAGTGCATCGATTAAAAGCCTTTCACGATTTTTCACGAGTGAAGAACACTACAACAATCAAAATGACAAAGCGTGCGCACGTGGTTCTAAAGAAGCCGCCCAAGTGGTCGAAAATGGTAAGAAGCTGTACAAAGTGCATCATCCTGCGTTTAAATATAGCAATACGCTTTTTAAAAATGTACAGTGGACTTTCCAGCAAGACTCTGCACCTGGTCACAAGTCACGAACTACCCAAACCTGGCTCGAAACCAACGTTCCGGACTTTATAAGAGCTGAAGATTGGCCCTCGTCTAGCCCAGATCTGAACCCCTTAGACTACAAATTATGGACAGTTTTAGAGGATATGGCCTGCTTGAAACGACACGCCGACATTGTGTCTCTTAAGAAATCTCTGGAGCAAGCAGTGGCTAAATTTCCCATGGAAACAGTGCGGAAATCCATAGATTCGTGGCCGACAGATTGAAGGCCTGTATCAAAACCAGAGGTGGCCATTTCAAATAGATTTATTTTTTATGGTTGTTGAGACTTCCATAAATATGTATATATAACTTTTATAAAGATTGCATTACTTTATAAAAAACCGGCCAAGTGCGAGTCGGACTCTCGTACCAAAGGTGCCGTACCATTTATTTATAAAAACTGCAAAAAATCACGTTTGTTGTATGGGAGCCCCTCTTAAATATTTGTTTCAGCAGGGGAAAGCGCTAAATTTGGGAGGCAACAGTGAGCGAATGGCAAGCTCGCTGGGAAGCGAAGTCCAAGGGCAGGGAACTCTATCGATTTTTCCCTGATGTGGCGGTGAGACTCAGGTCAAACTAGGTCGAACCGGATCATCCTACCTCGCAACTCCTTGGGGGTCATGGATGTTTTAAGAAGAGATTGAGCAATATGAAATATTGCGAGAGCAGCATGTGTACGTGTAGAAGGCATCGTACAGTATTTATTACAGGGTCCGAGCGTTGTACGTGTGTTAGTACTCCTGAAATTTTACATTCGTCTCATCATCTTGAAGTACACATTTTTTCAGGTTTCGCAATTGTCAAATAATTGTTTAAAAAAACGTCTAATTGAGAACCTTCACGTTCTTGAAGTCGGTTAAAAACAATACGACCGGAGTCACTAAACTCTGACATTAATTTATGCTCGTTCATCTCAGTAATGAAGTTGTCTTAATATCTGTGCGGGTGAATCTTGAATATATTCAGAACTGTTTGTGAACCAATATGCAGCAGTGTCTCAATTAACGGTATTCCGTTATATTATATGAAAGTAGAATAAACACGGTCGACATGCAAATGTTGCGCAAAATTTGTAGTGTAACACTTGCAGAATATGTTCGTGTTGATTGAAACCCATGACGGAACTCGATGGCGCAGTGGTTAATAACGCGTACTTTGACCAACGCTCTTGGATTCTGTTGTAGCCTGTTGGCGGCTCCTGCAGGACGTGGGCGTGTTGATAGATTATTATGTTAAATTACGATAGTGTCACAGATTACAATAGAATATTTTTATTTATTATTAGGTCTTGCCGCCGCTAGATCTCACCGCCCTTCGCCAAACACGTGAGCGAATTTGAAACTGCTTATCTTAGTGATTTCTGTACAAATATAGCTTCCCTGCTTTGTAACGTTACCACATATATTTTTAGTGCTTCCAGACAGCGACTGTGAATCTACATCTAGTTTTTGGTCTAGGTGTGGCCAGGGTTGGATTTCTAGTATAATTTATACTATTTGTGGTTTCACGGTGTGGATTTCTTAGTATAATTATACTATTTGTACCATATTTTTATCAAACGTAGTAAGTAGTATTGAAAAGCCAGAATACTACGCAAAAATACCATAATTTTAGGTTAACCGACTTGTTTTATTGGTCGAAACTTTTAAGGAATCCAAACAACCTCTGTGATTCATAGGCAAAGAATTTTCGGTAATATAATTTTAGGTTAGGCGTCTTTTGTGTTTGTGTTTGTGTAGTGTGTTTGTGTGTGTGTGTATGTGTGTGTGTGTGTGTGTGTGTGTATGTGTGTGCTGTGAGTGAGAATTAGTGAGCTCCTCTCACGAATGTGCATTTGTGATGTGAGAAGATGTATGTGATAGTGAGGGATGTGTGGAGGTGAGGTAGGTATATTGAAGGACAAGTTGGCAGTACCAGATGTCAGGTTTGTATTGCAATTAGGTATTCCGTTGCGTTGTAGTCTAACGAGAGAAGCCATTTTTGCAGTTTCCTTTTTGCTTGGTAGTTGGAGCACGTTAGGATGTCACACTTTTGAATGGCCCTCTTGTAAATGTGGGGGGTCAGAAAGTGGGAGAAATGCAGGGCAAAAGATGTTTTAACCATATTGTGGGGTATCATTGGACGTCTCATTTGTAGCATGATATCGAGAGTACCGGGGTCAATTTTTCGATGTATCTTAAGAATTAGACGATAAATATACAACTGTCGTACGTTCAAGGTTTGTGTTTCATTATAGAGGTCAGCAATGGGATACCTGAACGGATTTTTGAGCATCACTTTAAGTACCGATCGTTGTGCCCGTTCTATTTTCAACATTGCAGGTCTATTTACGCTACCCCATATTGTGATGCAGTAAGTGAGAATGGATTCACAGAGGATGGATGGATTCACCTATTTACAAACGAGAATTGTATCTACTTTCTTACATATACTTAATTACAAACGAGGTGTATAACAAATTTGCAACGTTATTTAAAACAAATTTTGATTGATTATTATGTTAAATTACGACAGTGTCACAGATTACAATAGAATAAGAATATTTTTATTTATTATTAGGTCGCCAATTCAATTATCAACATCTTAAGTCAGCATCATATCATGTACGCCATCAAATAAAATGAACAAAGAGAGAAAATTTTAATATAAATGTCAAAAACAATTATTATTGAGGTACCCTACAGCTCCGTTGAGTAGTCTTTCAATACTGTCAGCAAACATATCCAAGTCCTCACAATGGGCGAGCGCCGATCAGTAGTATGGCATTTATATACAAATGCTTTTTATTTTAATTAAAAACAAAAACGACGAGAAACGAAACGTAAACACTGCTGCGGTAAGGTACGGTGAGTTCATTATTTAATTATTCATTGCAGAAACGCAAGAGGCAAGCAAGCGGGTTGTTACAATATAAAACATGAACAAACGTGCTTCGTCAGACATGACATGCAATGTGTGGTTACTGTAATTACTGAAGCATAAACATTTATACTTATTATTAATACAAAAATCAAGTATATTAATTGAATTTAAGAATTCACAAGTTATTGTTGAAAATAAGCTTGGATTTAACATTTTTAAAATATTCATGTCATAAGAAATTTTATTGAATATTTTAACATCAATTGTTTTGTACAACGTCGGGCCTACATGTATGTATTCGCCACGCCTCGCATAATTATGATGTATATCGAATAGAAAAAGATGGTAAATGAACCCATCTTCTAAAACAATACGAATATAATGTAAGTACAATATTCATAAATGTGAACTATATGTCATATCGTTCACATTTATGAATATTGTAGTTTTTCGGATTATTATTCTTTACCACTCGTATCAATTTCTTCCATATTTTCCAATGATTTTTTAACTTTAATCACTTGATCATTAGTTTAATAGTAGATACATAATAATATACGTAAAATGTACCAAGCTTCGTAATACTCATATGTTTGTCTTCGTCTTCACCTTCATCTTTATCTTTCATTTTCTTTCGAGTAATACTTAATGTATTACAAACGTTCATGGACTACGGTAACCGCTTTACGTCAGACGGGCCGTGTGTGTGCCTTCCGACGTTGTATAAAAAAAACGAGTGTGCTTTAGAGCACACGACTGAAGTAAAACTTCTTTAGCTCCATAGTATGATACAGACAATAGCCTGCCCTCTTAGATATACAAAACTTAATACGCTATGAGAGAAAGAAAGAAAATGTGTGCTCGCACCTCTCTCTCTTGCCCCTACAGTAATATACGAAACGTAACTCTCTCTCTCTTTCTATTTTCACTAACTTATATCTCCCTCTCAACTTCCGTTCGCCTCGCCTGATCACACTTTTCGTAACGCTCTCGTCACGCATTCACCAGCTTTCTCCCCAAGTCAAGCGTGCGTAAAGAAGTTTTACTTCAAAAAGCCCAGTTAAATCCTTTAGATACTTTTACCTCCGTCTCTCGCACGTTGAATCCTATGTGTTTGTCTCTTTAAGCGTAACGGTTCCCTTTTTTAGGGTTCCGTACCCAAAGGGTAAAACGGAACCCTATTGCTGAGACTCCGCTGTCCGTCCGTCCGTCCGTCTGTCCGTCCGTCCGTCTGTCACCAGGCTGTATCTCATGAACCGTGATAGTTAGACAGTTGAAATTTTTACAGATGATGTATTTCTGTTGCCGCTATAACAACAAATACTAAAAAGTAGAATAAAATAAATATTTAAGGGGGCTCCCATACAACAAACGTGATTATTTAGCTCATTGTTGATAACGGCAACAGGTAGACGCTTGAAATATTAACGGAATATTTAGTTATATATTCACTTTAAGAATAAATAATTAAATTAAAATAAAACAAATATTTAAGAGGGTTCCCATATTGATGGCCCTTTTTATACGAATAGATAATGGTACGGAACCCTTCGTGCGCGAGTCCGACTCGCACTTGGCCGATTTTTGTTTACGCGTTCACTTGATTTTACTCCTCATAAAATTTCCGTACCGGGCCTTATAACTCAAAATCGCTTCTTAAGGAGTGAACTCCAAAAATTACGGAACAGATTATACAACGCAAAATTGGAAGGATATAGGAGCCGAGGAAGGCCAAGACTTACCTACCAATGTGTACTGTAGATACCCATATTGACGTCAGAGCAGATTGATTCTAAGTTGGGATACTGTCTTATAATAATCAGGTTACAAGTTCGAGAGATAAATTAATTCGCCAAGCAAACGTCGTTGTTGGCAGCCATTTGATAA
Source organism: Pyralis farinalis (assembly GCA_947507595.1). Taxonomy (NCBI): domain Eukaryota; kingdom Metazoa; phylum Arthropoda; class Insecta; order Lepidoptera; family Pyralidae; genus Pyralis; species Pyralis farinalis. The sequence goes on from OX382275.1 coordinate 2,899,288, forward strand.
TTACTCGTACGTGATTCAAGGTACAAGTGGATTTAATGTTAACCTGACATTTTATGAATACTGTAATCTTCTTGGTGAACATTCTCGAACACGTTTCATACATGAATTCCCTGCCGAAGCTTTCATAAGAGGCTACTGTGTGAGAATCGAACAGAGAGTGAAGAATTTTTCAGAAACAGACCGAACGAATCACTCGTGATTCGCCTAGTGTTGCAAATTTCCACATGCTACAATGACTGTTTACTATGAAGCAGGCTGTTTGGGATCAGAGCATAATAAAACCTGGCTCGTCAATTCAATAATTTTTTTTTTTTATTTGTCGGCCATTTTCACCATATTCCTTAAGAGATAGGAACGGTGTTCCTGAACATGTCTATTCTACTTTTTTATGCTGAATCCGAATCTGAAGTCAAAATTCGAATATTCGAAAAAAAGCGACAGACATATAGATTTAATATATGAACGGTGGTCCTGAAAATACAGACCTGCTCAGGAAATGGTTACATCGTGTAGAATCACAAACCAATAAAGCACTCGACTAAGCACGAGGCACTCCGCGCTCACAAAACGTTGTGTTTTAGCCCATAAATATCCCGGCGACGCGTTCTACTTTACCCCCCCCCCCCCCCCGAGCCTAGTGGTGAATTGAGTTACTACATAATATTGACCTCATCGGTTCTCCATAAGTCGTTCCCTTCATATGTAGAATCGAAGATGTAGTAACGTTGTAAAATAAATCAAAATTCAAATCTTCTATTTTGTCATTAGGCCTGTTAGTAGTGGATAGAGGATATGGCAGCAGCTAAATGAAATAATATTATAAGAGGAACTTACATGTATTTCGGATAGCGTTTTACTCTAGACTAAATAATTAAATTAAAATAAAACAATGTCAATATAAAAACAAAGAAGTATTAAAAAACAAATATATGAAATATACATCAAAAAGGTAAAAGTATATAAAAAGGTCTGTCGCCAACATGGCCCGCCCCAGTGCAGAGCACCAATCTAAGGAGGCGACAGTGATGGTGCACATTTATTTTGCAGTTGTTACCGAGTGCCGTGTTCAATTAGTAAGGGCACTATTTTACGTACAGGCCTTTTAAATGACCCCCTACTTGTACTGACCTCAACCACCCGAGCCATTCCATCTGGACCGGTAAAAATTCTTGAAATCCGTCCTCTGGGCCAGGTTCCTCTTGGTAAATTTTGGTCTACTACCAAAACTGGGTCATCAACTTCGAATGATGATCGCGATTGTCCAGCTTTTCTAGGAATCAGCGTTGGCAAATATTCACGCACCCATCTAGCCCAAAATACTTCAGCCAAACGAAGAACTTTCTTGTGACTTAGCCGGTGGAATAAGTCTGTATCAATGCATGGACGAACAGCTTCGGTAGACGGAGTGCCCAACAGGAAGTGAAAAGGCGTGAGAGATTGTAAAGTCTCCGGATCAACTGGTACGTGTGTAAGTGGGCGTGAGTTCACCACAGCTTCCGCTTCCAGCAACAGGATTGTAAGTGTCTCTTCCCTTGGAGCCTGCTGTGTTAGGGTTACAGAAAGAGCAGTCTTTATTGATCTCACCAGGCGTTCCCACGAGCCACCCATTGATGGTGCCGCTGGGCAAATAAATACCCACTCTATCTTATGGTTGGCTGCAAAATCAAAAATCTCTGTGAGCTGGTTAGCTGCACCGACGAAGGCTGTTCCATTATCAGAAAGGATTTTAGCTGGACATCCCCGACGCGCAATAAATCTTCGGAGGGCCATGATAGCTGCATCTGCAGAAAGACTCCCGACGACTTCCGAATGAACAGCTCTGGTGGTGAGGCACGTGAATAAGGCTTCCCAACGCTTTTCCCGTCTACGTCAGACTATAATATCTACCGGTCCAAAATAGTCAAGACCCGTGAAAGAAAACGGCCGCTGGTGATGAGATAATCCATCACCGGGCAGATCACCAAATTGAGGTGCAGGTGGTGGAAGACTCTTCTTAACTCTACAAAAACAGCAGCGTTTTGCAACAGTCTTAATATTAGGGCGTAAAGCTATGATATAATATTTCCCGCGCAGGAAGTTAACTACAGTTTCAGTATTACCGTGACCAAATTTCCGATGATAATGGTCGAGAAGTAGCCTCACAATCTGGTGTCCACCTGGAAATCTTTTTTTATAATTCCAATTGAATCAAGACTATAATATTCTTTTATTAAAGACTCCAAATTAGAAATTGAGCTATGGTGAACAGACTCTATGGGTTTACCCGGTAGTCTTCCAAATACAGTCCACCCAAGCGCAGTTTGGACGGCCACAGGTTGATTGCGAGAGCCGCGTTTGATATCACGCGGTATAGACAAATGCCAATGGTCTATACCAATTAATAACAAAGGTTTGGCTTCTTCGTAGCTCAGTTGCTTGATCAAACCCTGAAGGTAAGTGAACTTCGCAATATCTACAGCACGCACGGTTTGGCATGTTACACCCAAATTAGGGATGGAGCGAACCCGTTCAAGTCTGAATGTTTCTGTGGAGTACCTGCCCTTGATTCCAATATCAATGTAGGTTACGACAGAATCTTTTACCAGACCTCCCATACAGTTCACCCTAATCGCGCCTTTCGGGCCTTGTGCCCCGATTGTATCAGCTACAGTTTGATCAATTAGGGTTACTGTGGATCCGTCATCTAATAGAGCAAAAATATCCATCTTACCCTTTGGTCCCGAAACTGTTACTGGAATCACCTTCAGAAATAAATGCAGTAGTGGAGGGGATTGGGACTCGCAAGGTACGACTGTATTGCTGCCAAGTGTGTGGGCTACAACCACCGGCACAGCTTCGGCTTCAATCGTTGGCCCAGAACTGAAATTAACAAAATTCGTTGTTAATCTATGAAGCAATTCGTGATGGTAGTTTCTACCCTTGCAGTCTTTTACTTCACTATTACCTTTACAAGTTCTATAAAAATGTTTTCCCCGTTTTAGACACTTTTGACAAACCTTGTTATTTTTAACCCATGTTATGTTACTTATTGAGGAAAAGAGTGTACAAAAAGGGTTACAAATTTATTAGGGCTATTTATACAAAATATAAAAAAAGGTTCAACTTTAAGTTCGGCTAAATAAGGTCTTTAAGAACTCGCGTTATCTTTGTCTAACCGGAATATCACTGTTATCTTCACTGGAATGTGGCACTGAGTGGCCGCCGGCTATAGTGGCCGACGACTGTAGACAGCTGGTTAGCGTGCTAGCCAGCACGCAGATCCAGATGTAGAAATTGTTGGTGGACCGCCTTACGGACCAACACCACAGCGTGGACCACGGCGGCTGACGGAGTTACCGTCAGCCGCCGTGGTCCACAACAGAGGCTGCAGGTATTATAATTTTTAGATTAGTTAGATGTCCGGAGATTATCGAGTTTGGAAAAAGTAGTAATATCCCGAGGGTTCACCACGTAGCCCTCAGCAGGAGACTGGTGGTCTCAGACGTGGTGCACTGAATCTCTACCACTCGAAAGCTTCCTCCAGACTGCCTTGTTTTCTGTTTTCCGACACTAAAATGTGATATTTTAAAATTTTGAATTACAAATAAATATTTTTGACAAACATCATTCGGTTCACAGAGACAATGTAGTGTATATCTCTACAAAGGTTTTATAAAATATATTATTCAAAAAGGTTATTACATTAGATATTTTAAACATTACATATTATTCCCCCCCACAAGAAAAAATTTTTTACAAAAATTTTGAAAGGTTTTATAGTAATTAGTAATTACCATTCCTATCATAATTCTATCATGCTTCTCTATCATACCTCTCGCATACAAAAGTAGGGGTAGGGTTCACATTCAATGACCTCTACTCCAATGGTAATACTAGTAATGTAACAATTCGGCTTGTTTAAGTGGAGTTGTCATCCGCTCCATTTTAATATGACAGGTAGGCTTATTTTTTTTAACTGGAGTTATCAGCCGCTCCATCTCAAGACCCATGAGAATGAAATGAGAGAGTGTACAAGTGTAGTGATAATATATATATATGAGTAATGAGGGGATCTAAGATCCAGTAAAGAATATTAAGAGTTTATTAAACCCAATGACCAAAGAAAGGTCAAAGTAAGGGCTTATATTACCCTGGTGACCAGAGGAAGGTCAACCAAGAGGGTTCATAATACCCATTGACCAAAGAAAGGTCAAAGTAAAAGCTTATATTACCCTGGTGACCAGAGAAAGGTCAACCAAGAGGGCACATAAGACCACACAAGGATAGTGTAGATGATATACTCATCTTCTTAGTGCAAGAAAAGTAACAAAGAAGGAGATTATCTCCTTAAAAAAAATGAAAGCTTCGATTTAATACAGCCAAAAATAAATCGAAGTGAAAGATGAATATATACAAATGAGATTATTGAAATATATTCTTAAGAGAAGAATCAGCAATTTGTTTGAAGGGAAAATATTCAAAATAATATTTTTTTGTTGAGTACAGAGTTAGTAGGTTCTTTCAAATGAACTAGTACTTCATATTGAAGTTCAGCTTTTCTAGGTTCATAAGAAATAGGTCAGCCATTATTAAAGAATATCAAAATAAGATAAATAAAAAAAATAAAAAAAAATATAAGAATTATGAAGTTACTAATAAGATTTAGTGGATTTACCAGTATCTTTAGTTTTCTCTGAAATTAATAATGGGTTCCAAAAAGAAAATGATTATTTAAAAGATTAAAAAAAAAAAAATGAAGTCGCAGAGTTCTTAAAAACGTAGCCGGAGAAAATAATATATATATGAATTTATTAAGTGAAAAATTAAAATAGCCCTTGATATGTGGTTGATGAACAATAGTGGAGAAATTTAAAGGAAGTAGTGTTCTCTTGAGTCCGCCCGCCCAGGCTAGTCGAGTAGGATACTCTGCTGGTTAGGAAGACTACAAGAGTGTCGAAGAGGAGTACTGTATATTGTACAGCAACATCCCAGAATGGCCAGTCAAAGACTTATACTAGTTGGATGCTATTGACTGGTTTGAGTAGTTGTATGTAGGTATGTATGTGTGTAACTAACTACTGATTGAGTACCTACACTGTGAAAGAAAGATTAATGAAAGATGTAACCGAAAAGAAACCGAAAGAGAGAAACAGGGACACTTGAGGAAGTGGGTTTTAGAATTTAGAGAACACTAATGTCAGGGTCGAGGTCAGGCCCCACGTTGGGCGCCAAATTGTTATGTTACTTATTGAGGAAAAGAGTGTACAAAAAGGGTTACAAATTTATTAGGGCTATTTATACAAAATATAAAAAAAGGTTCAACTTTAAGTTCGGCTAAATAAGGTCTTTAAGAACTCGCGTTATCTTTGTCTAACCGGAATATCACTGTTATCTTCACTGGAATGTGGCACTGAGTGGCCGCCGGCTATAGTGGCCGACGACTGTAGACAGCTGGTTAGCGTGCTAGCCAGCACGCAGATCCAGATGTAGAAGTTGTTGGTGGACCGCCTTACGGACCAACACCACAGCGGTAACTCCGTCAGCCGCCGTGGTCCACAACAGAGGCTGCAGGTATTATAATTTTTAGATTAGTTAGATGTCCGGAGATTATCGAGTTTGGAAAAAGTAGTAATATCCCGAGGGTTCACCACGTAGCCCTCAGCAGGAGACTGGTGGTCTCAGACGTGGTGCACTGAATCTCTACCACTCGAAAGCTTCCTCCAGACTGCCTTGTTTTCTGTTTTCCGACACTAAAATGTTATATTTTAAAATTTTGAATTACAAATAAATATTTTTGACAAACATCATTCGGTTCACAGAGACAATGTAGTGTATATCTCTACAAAGGTTTTATAAAATATATTATTCAAAAAGGTTATTACATTAGATATTTTAAACATTACACCCAGTGCCATCTATCATTCATTGACAGAACTTTAAATAAATCACATTTTGCAACTTCATGGCCTTTCTTTTGGCAGTACAGACAAGTTGTGACAAATGGTGACCCTACAAGTTCAGTGTTGACAGCGCGGGTAGAGGGACCCACCTTACCTTTATAAAAATTGTGAGGAACTGTTTTAGAGGTGGTAGCATAACAGTCATCATTGACGCAAGTGTCAGTGTAGTAATCAGTCGCAACATGCGCGCGAGCCTTATCTATCGGCTTGCGATGCCAGAAGTCCTCTAAAATGCCAAACTTCAAGTGAACTCTAGACTGATGGGTGAGAAATGAAGAAAGTAGTTCCAATTTAAATTTAGACCCACTATCCGAATTAAGGAAAGCATAATCGACCCACTTCTCACGCATCAGCGGTGTCAACTTAAAAAGCACACTGTGCAACAGCTCCGGAGAGGCAAGAAATTCCACAGATTCCAACATCTTTATGGCGTGGACACAATTACGTACCACACAGGCTAACTGATGAAGTTCCTTGCCACCATCAGATGCAGACAACTTTGGCATGCCCTTAACTTGCGATACTAGATGCTGTATCAGAAGTTGAGGTTGACCAAATTGCTCCTGAAGAGCTGCCAAATGTTAGTAGTGGATAGAGGATATAGCAGCAGCTAAATGAAATAATATTATAAGAGGAACTTACATGTATTTCGGACAGCGTTTTACTCTAGACTACAATTGTCAATATAAAAACAAAGAAGTATTAAAAAACAAATATATGAAATATACATCAAAAAGGTAAAGGTATATAAAAAGGTCTGTCGCCAACAAGGCCCTTGTGGGCAATTAAGAATTACATATCAAATTTTACGCACCATAGACAAAGGTTTAAAACTAAATATTAGGGAACAATTAGAAATTAATAAACACTAAAATTCTAAAATTACTCTCATGAACAAACAGACTGACGTAAACAATTCCCCATTATTAAATATCTTTTCGCTCACACCTTCCACCCCCATCCTCAATTCAATATAAGGGACGGCACTGCGATGAATTTGTCACTTGTAGCATGTTATTCTTACGATTAACGTCTACAACGCCTGATGATGCCTCGTGGAGAGGCGAAACACGTGTCGCAGCGACGACCAGGCCAGTCGTGGCAGCTACGGTGGTGGGGGCATGCGGTTTCTGTTCCAGATGGCGGACGATCGCAGCAGCCAAGGCAGAGACTACCGGAGCAACCATGGCAGCGTCGGCATGTTGCATCTACAACGGTAGTGGGTGGGTGCCGGCAGGCGCTAGGCCGCATGAACTAATTGGTGGCGGAAGCACACAAAGCAGATTAGATCAAACTGCATGTAAATTACATATATCACATTTTTTACCTTTTTAAAATATAGTATTACAAAAATGGCGATAAAATAATGCCGAACGAAACTTGCCGATGCGGTCTTTGTTCCAGTAACACAGATTCTTCTTCTTCTTAGTTATCACGTTTCCCAATCCATTAGAATTGCCGGGGTCCGCTATGTATGCCTAAGGATTTGGCGAAGATACTGATTTCGACATGGAGCGACTGCCGTCAGACCTTCACAGCCACAGCAAACACACTGCAGAAGGTAAACAAGACCTTTTCTTAGGCTAGGTCACATGTCTTTCGAAATATAATTTCTTAGATGTGCGGGTTGCCTCACGATGTTTTCCTTCATCGCCGAGCAAGCGATGATTACAAATATGTACATAAATCGGAAAACACGAATTTAATGATACATGCGAGAATTCGAACCAGGGACCAGTTGGCCGGCCTATTGAAGCCGATTCTTTATCCACTGGACTATTACTGCATTACTTATAAATAATACAGCATGTCGATATGAGCATTTATGATGCTGAGTTGAATGTTAATCGGTAGTCTAGAACTTACGTCGTCCTGTCAATAGTAATCCAGCAATGCAGCTGACATACTGCCGACCCTGAGATGTTTAACTTTGAAAGAAAGGTTTATTTGGTCCTCCTATTTCCTTGCCTATCCTACCACTAAGAGAGACCTCCAGTACAACTCTCCTGTCACTTGCTATATATGCTTGCTTCCTTGCTACCTTTGGGTAACACAACCCTCTACACGGGGGTTAGATTCCTACACAGAACAAACATTAGTATGCAAATAACATGTCCGTTTGTCTTGGTCTGGGTTTTAAGAGAGGTAGAGCGCATTAAAGCAGCCCGTCTGTGGAAGTACCTCCACCTACCTAGTGATTGTGTTCCTGTGAATGAGTGAGGTCACTAATAAGCTCCTATGAAGGTGCTGTGTCAGCAGCAGAGGTGGAATCGCACGAGTGACGTGTTGCAAGCGTTCATAGGCTACGGTAACCGCATAAATACATCAAGTAGGCTATATGCTTGAATGTCTCCCGACGTTTCATTAAAAAAACTGATCATCGACGTCAGGATCCTTGTGCTTAGAAAAGATAACTTAAGAAAAGTGGGAAAAACGGCTGTTGGGAGGTAGTTCCCCAGCCAGGTTGTTTCGAAGCGCTCTACATCTCTTGTTCTGTTCGCGCTCGCATCTCTCTCCACGCCAGTCTCATTCGTTAAGTTAACAAAGTGCACTACTTACAGGAGAGGTTAACTTTGGCTAAAGATGTCAGTGAGTAACTTAAATACCAGAATTATGACGAGATCTTCGACAAATCGACGGTTTGACTTATTCTAATGAATTCTAAGTGATATGCATATGAAACGCAAGAATCGCCAATATTTTTTTTTATGCGATGTCAGGAGGTATACAAGCATACGGCCCACCTGATGTAAAGCAGTTACCGTAGCCTATGAACGCTTGCTATACATTAAGTATCACTCGCGCGATGCCACCTCTGCTGCAACACAGCAACTCCTTAGGTTACTGGTGACCTCATTTACACGCAGGAACACATCAATCCTCTAGGGAGTTATTATTTGGCTGCCGTTTTCTGTGAGGTGGAGGTATTTCCCCAGACGCCTGTCATTTTTTTCGTCGTCGTCAAATGTGTATACATGCAAACAGAAATTTTTATTCTATATACCGTCGGAGGGCAAACAAGCTTACGACCCACCTAATGTAAAGTGATTACTGTAGCATCTGAACGCCTACAATATAAGAAGTATCATACGCATGTTATCACTCAGTCACTCTCAATGACACAACAAGCCTTCAGGGAGTTACTATGACCTGACTTCGTGTAAAGTATATTTCCCCAGCGGCTGTTTTAATCCTCCCTGCCTGTCTAATTTGAATGTCTTATCTACAAAAACATACAGCACATTTTCCTATTTCCTGTTTTGTTCAATGTCCTTGGTGTGAAAGGGCAGTTTACCAATTAAAAGTTTTGCGGAGTCGATTGCGCCACGGGACGCTACATCTATTTGTCTTGGACAAGGGGATAAGTTGAGTATCCGGAGACCCTCATTACTTTAATTTATAAGTCGAAAATTCGTCGCGAAGCAATAACACGTACAGCTTATTACGGTAACATGTATCCACTGCTAACTTACGGTATCATTTATTGCGGAAATTCGTCAATGTGGAATCAACTTTTTTTCTTAAAGGCGTCATTATCATTTCTGCTTAAGAACGTCCACTGCTGACCATAGACCTCCCCCTTATACTTCCACAGAGATCGGTCCTGTGCCGCTTGCATCCTTCGTCTTCCCGCGATCTTCACGAGATCGTCGGTCTACCGTATGGCCGCCCCACTGAAGTACTGCTGAAGTATGTAGCCTCCCTACTACTATTTCAACTTACTGATCCTTAAAGCCGCGCCGCCGGTGACTCCAAGTCTACTACGGATGTGCTCATTTCTGAGTCTACGTCGCAGTGAAACTCCGAGTATTGTTCTCTCAATGCAACCTTGAGCTTCCATATGAGCCCAATAGTAAGGGACCACGTTTCTGTGTCGTAAGTCACCACTAGCAATACAGACTGGTTAAAGACTTTTGTCTTAAGATATTGAGGTATCTTGGAAATCTTTACTAATTCCCCAAACGGGCAGCGTTATCAGAGTCGAATTCGTCAAGACACCGCGTCTCGAAGTTGGATCTACTTAACCGGACTATTAGTTCTAGATAGATATACTCATCAACGAGAACAGAGCTACAAACTAAAACTGAAGTGGGTACATGTACATCCGACATAATCTTCGTTTCGTCCACGTTCATCTCATGACCGCCTTGCGGGGATGCTCTATCGTGGTCTTCAAGCATTGGATTCAGGTCCTCCAGCGATTCCGCCTTGATTACGATATCATAAAATCGAAGGTGAGTGACAACTCGCCGTTGATGTTGATGCCGTATTCTTTCTAGATCAACAGCTTGAAATTATCTTCCAACGTAGTGATGTACAGGAGATAATGTCTCCCTGTCCCACTCCTCCCTGGAGTTTGATATGTTTCGTACTATGGCCCTGTAGTTGGATCAACAACACTTCGATATATCTATACTCAATGCGGCACCGTTGGACTGCATAGCCCAGGTCTCGAACGAATCTCTGGTTATACTCTTCGATCTTCTGTATAACCTGCCACAGCGTATGTATATTATTATTATTTTTTTTTTTTCACGGGTTATTATCCCGGTCATTTGATAGGCATGCGCGGGGATATGGATCCAACGCGTAGAGGCCCTTTTGAGAAGATTCATGTTATGTTGTACACCCACCGAGACCCGCTCCTAAAAATATCGTTAGATCCATATATCTATGAGCAGGTCACGGCAGGTATTGGGACTATTGCGAATGTGTAGAAAATTATTAGCCTATTGTAATGATGTCTGGAGGGATTATTGGTACTGGGTTATTGCAGAAGAGGGACGGACACCTGCCATAACTATCATATCTGACTGTTACTTTTGGCAGGCGGTGGCTCGCCACTCACTAGATGGGCCCCCGAAATGGCAGAGATAGTCGGCCGGGGGCAACACCGGTGTGAGTGACTCAGGGGTGTTGAGAGGTGTGCTGCGCTTTCTCCGAAGTTACTCGCGGCGTTATGCCCTTTAACACTTCCACCCCTGGAGCATATCACCTGCTAGAGCAATATACTCTATCGACTCCTCTCTGGACGGCCAATGAAGGCAAGCCAGAGCTGAGAGTCCTGCGGGCCTTCTTGACTTTTCACTCCGACCGACGAAGACACGTCGGAGACGAAGGCCCTGATCGACTCTCTGGAGCACTCGGGTACCCGTGGTGTCGTTACGCACCAACAGCTCGCCACAAGCTGCCCTGCGGGGTTTATTTTTTTATTATTATTATTTTATTATTATATCACATCACAATCTTTATATTTTTAAATATAAAATATCGCAAAAAATACATTTAAAAATATAAAAAAATGGGCACTCGCCGGTAGCGGAGCGAAGACCCAAGCTACCGGTGGTTAGGGCTCCATAGTGAGGAACTTTCTCACAATGCGGGCCGTGTCCAAAAGAACCGCTTTCTGAATCTGGTTCTTGATCCAACTGTCAAGCGAGAGTCTCTCAAGATAACGGTCGAGGCTCTTCGCTATAAGTCCGTTTACTGACACGACTATCGGAACAATAATCGTTGAGTCCACATGCCACATGGCGGTAACCTCGTGAGCCAAGTCCAAGTATTTAGAAAGTTTTTCTTTCTCGGCTTTCACGAGGTTCTCATCATGGGGAATGGTGACATCAACGAGAATTGCACGGCTCGCCCCCCGATTTATCAACACAATGTCAGGCCTATTGGCGACAATAGTCCTGTCTGTGATGATAGATCGGTCCCAGTAGAGCGTGACATTGCCATTTTCGAGAACTGGCGCGGGTGCATACTTATAGTATGGTACCTCAGAGCTTACAAGGCCATATTTAAGTGCAAGTTGCTGGTGTATAATCCTCGCTACTTGATTGTGTCTGTGCAAGTACTCGCCGTTAGCAAGATGTTACTCCATACATGTTATTATTATTATTATTATATAGTCTAAAGTTGCGAAGCCTTTTCGGAAACCAGCTTATTCGTCGACGTCGTCATAGATTAAGTATTCATTATGTACTTATAAATTCACATAGTGACATTTGATTTATATAGTAACATTTGACATGGCAAAAAAAAAATTAAGTTACCAAAACATTCCGTATGTTTTGGTAACTTAAATTTTTTTTGCCAATTTGCCAAGTCGGGACTGGTCGGGACTGGTCGGGACTCGCGACTGATCAATCGATGGCTGCGACTTCAAATCAGCGAGTCGGACTCGATTGTCCAAGTCGCGACTCTCGATTGGGACAATCGGTGCCTGCTATTTCTCGTCCGTGAGACGGAGTCCATTGTCACAGTCGCGATAGGTGCGGGACTCGCGACTGGAACAATTGATGCCTGCGACTTTGAATCCACGAGTCGGTATCGATTGTCACAGACGAGTAGTCGGAACTCACGACTGGAACAATCGGTTTAGAGCGGCGACTGGACCAGTCCGTCCACTCGGAACAATCGAAAACATCTCGATTGTTTTCTAATCTCGAAAAGCGAGTCTATAGTGAACCCGATTCTAATTTTGGGCCTGCGATTCTTTCGAGTATTTATACATATCGATTTTTTATTGAATTTATTTAGAGGAACGTCGTATAGTAGAATAAATACCGATTGGGTCAACACTTGACTGAAGTGTTTGTAGTAGTAGCACTCAAATTAATTTTTAATTTAATGATTTCTTACTTGACCTCAAAAAACACCGAATTCAATTTGTAAAATCATATGAAAATATTAGATTTGCTTTAGTTATTTTGAACGTTAGGGACGCTCAAAAATATTTGAGCTAAAATTTAGCCATTGTTCTTATAGAATATAAGAAAACAATATATTTTTTATAAAACTATTGACCGCCATAAAGATTTTCAATACTAAAGTGTTTAATTTCTAGAGATACTGGAAGGAAGGGGAAGGTTGCACAGTCAAGCTTGGAGTTTCTCTGCCAGATAAATTTAGAAATGGGCACATCCGGTCTAATGATCAGCAAGCTGAAGCGGCAGTGGGCAGGCCACATAGCTCGGAGAACCGATAGCCGTTGGGGCAGACAGATTCTCGAACGGCGACCACGAATCGGTAAACGCAGCACGGGACAGCCCTACACACGATGGACCGACAATCTTGTGAAGATAGCAGAGAACTTAGAATCGCTCATTTTATTTTTTTTTGACCTGACACCTGACTGACCGAGTGGGCTGTTACTACGTCACCGGACTAGATCCATAGACCTCAAATTCTTTCTGTTTAAAAAATAAACAAAGGTCAGGGTCGTAGACGCAATCATAGAGCGATTCCATTTTCGTACAACGCCATCTATTGACCTTCACGGGATACCACGTATAATTATTTAATTTTAATTACATAAAAAATGCGTAGTTATTTTATGTCACAAAAACTACGTATTCTGTGAAAATAATAAAATAAAACTGCAAAGTCCCCCGAAGGGGAAGATATTTCCTCCTAATTTTAACAGTTTTACATTTTTTACGCCGGAATCCTAAATATTTACGGGATAAAAAGTACCCTATATTCTTCTCTGAACAGTCCTCTACCTACCAGTGAAAGTCCCGTCAAAATCGGTTCAGTCATTTCGAAGATTAGCCCGGACAAACAAACGACAGACAGACAGACAAAAAAGTTAAAAATGCGTATTTAGGCTTTGGTAACGTGAAAATAATAATATGAGCTTAAGATAAAGGCTTTATTTTGAAATCACAGACAGACACTTCAATTTTATTTATATGTATAGATTAGCATTTTGATATCTTATTTTACTTAGTAAGTGTAATAAATGATTATTTTTTACTAAGAAGTAGTAGTAAAATTAAGTGTAAACAATAAAAAAATATCTTCTGACTCTTAACGACGCTGTTCACTCAGTGTTGAAATCTTTACAATGCCCTTTAACTGCTACTCGTTTTACCTACGCATTGGCATTCGCTTATTCATTTAATAATCAAATGATGCAATAAATAGTTCCAATAGTCGATACCACTGATATATCCACATTTAACCTACAGTTAAAAATATCAAGAAGGGAAAGTGATTATGGAAAACAAACCAAAATGTAAGAAAACGTTTGTGTCAACTAGCTGTATTTTCACTCATTCTTTTCAATCGTTCATAGGGAGGCGCGACTCATGTCATGAAAACGTTAAAAACGTTTTCACCATAACATTATGGTATAATTATGGATTTATAAACGAAGGCAAATCCATAGTTCATCATCATGGTCATTCATCAATCCATCAATGATCGTATGTAAAACGTAGAACTTTTATGTCAAGAGATCATTGCCGCCAAAACGTGTAAATTATGTCATCGTCACTGACTGAATGAACAAGGCTCGTAAACGGAACCTACTAATACCTACTGAACTTACTTTCGCAACATTCAAAAAGTGTATGTATGTATATTTTCACGCCAAGTCCCTTGCGGGGTAGGCAGAGAGAACCGAGCGCCATAAGACGCGGTCCTTGCATACTTTACTCGCTTCTGTGACATTCATAGCTCTCTTCATGCATGCTCGCCGGTTCCTGGGGCTTCTGACATCACCTTCTGATAAAACACGTCCAATTTGGTCATGGTAGGTTAGTCTCGGCCTTCCTCGGCTCCTACATCCTTCCACTTTTGCATTGTATATCTGTTTCGTCATGCTTTCGTCCCGCATTCTTTCTACATGTCCGAACCAACGGAGCATGCCCTTTCTTATCTTAACACCGACACTCTCTTTTAGACCAACTCTTTCTCTCACGTCTTCATAACGAACGCGGTCAGCAAGCGTTATACCACAAATTTTGTGCAATTCTCGCATCTCGACCGCATTTATTCTACTTTCATGCTCTCTCTGCCATACCCAGCTCTCACTTCCATAAGTTAGCGTTAGAATTAGCACCGCGTTGTGTACAGCGAGCTGTGCCTTCTGGCTTAGATTTCGGCTGCATAGAAGTTTACCCAACGCTCCATTCACCCTATTCCCGGCACTCACTCGTCTCTCCACATCAGCGGTGTACCTTCCATTGCTGCTAAAAGCACTTCCAAGATATACAATCTCATTCACTTGCTCCAACACTACATCATCAACCATAATCCTAGTGTTCGTTCTGGTTGTCTCTCTTTCAAATACCATTATCTTGGTTTTCTTCGCATTCAATTGTAAGCCTTTCTTCATACAATCATCTTTCATTGTTGTAACTAGTGTTTGAAGTTCGTGGTGATTCTGCTATTAGACTCGCGTTCGCAAGTCTTTCACTGACTAGACGTACATACGTACTCCTCACACTTTCATCTTCCAATTTTTCACTTCTTATTCTTTCATGGTCTCCGAAAGGAATACGCACTCGCCAGTGCCTCCACTTCTTGAAAAGGCCCACAAATCGACTTATCACCAGATAGTGGTCCGTTTCAAGAGTGGGACTTCTGAAGGCTCTTGTATCCATTAACGACTTTCGGAGACGTCCATCTATCAAAATCAAATCAATCACACTTTTCTGTTCATTCCGTCTCCATGTGTAAGTGTGAATATCCTTGTGATGGAAGAGCGTGTTCGACACAAGGAGGTTTCGTTCCATACATACGTCTAAAAGTAACTTACCAGCATCGTTCACTCTCTTATCTCCGTATGGACCAAGCACAGCCTCATAACTGCTTCGCTTTGTCCCAACCCATCCATTCAGATCACCACACATAATTATCCGTTCATTCGCTTCGGCCAAATCCAGAATACCCCTTACAGTCTCCCAAAACTTCTCGAGCTCCTGGGGATCAGCAGAGCTCACAGGAGCATATGCTGCAACTAAAAACACTCGCGTAATCCCCAGTTTTATCTTAACCCAGAGAAGTCATGGACCTACTAAATCGTAATTTTTCAATAGTTAATAGATTCAGGCGTTATTTTGCGAAAGTCAAATTTACATGCAATTTGATCCAACCTGCTTTGTGTGCTTCCGCCAGAATACATCAGACGTGAATCACAAGAATACACTTGTAGCATGTTATTCTTACGATTAACGTCTACAACGCCTGATGATGCCTCGTGGAGAGGCGAAACACGTGTCGCAGCGACGACCAGGCCAGTCGTGGCAGCGACGGTGGTGGTGGGGGCATGCGGATTCTGTTCCAGATGGCGGATGACCGCAGCAGCCGAGGCAGAGACTACCGGAGCAGCCATGGCAGCGTCGGCATGTACCACGTACTAACAGTAGTGGGTGGGTGCCGGCCGGCGCTAGGCCGCATGAACTAATTGGTGGCGGAAGCACACAAAGCAGGTTGGATCAAATTGCACGTACTCTTTCACACCAGCGGCCAAGCGAGATGAAAGCACGACACCTACGCCAGCGCTGGCATGAACGTCCTGGTCCACCGCGGACCACAGGGCCATCATGCCACCGGGCAGATATTCGGTGTCACTTCCCTTTCGCTTGGTCTCTGACACACACAAAAGCATCTAGGCATCTCACGTTCATTATATCTATCAACTCATTCATCTTATCTTTTAGACCACCTCTCACATTCCATGTGCCTATACGACACTCATCTCTCCTCGACCCGCCGGGATGGGCGTTGCGTGGTGGGTGGCGGCCCCCACCGCCGCATGCCCTAGGTTTCGCACCGACGGGGGCGGATCGGTGCGCGTCGCCTCCGGGGGACGCTCTAATACGCGCGTCTGTGCGGTTTGGGTCCAGAATTGCAGTCCACAGTGTTGGACTGGCAGGGTCGCGGCGTGCACGCTTCTGGTACCGACCCCAAATTCTTCATTTAGGACCCCATTCAAAAAGTGAGACTAAGAAAACGTCTTACATAAGACCGCAACAATTCTCTGGAGCAATAGGATTTTCTCACTTGTCTGGGTACGGACGTCCATTCCTTTATATCCTCACAACCTCCCAACTGCCCACTGAAGGGTTAAAATCGATAAATATAATATGCAAACTACGGTCATCCTATCAGATAATAGTATAGTAGGTATAACATAAAAGTGTAACATGTGTGTTTTTTTTGTCACACGAATGAAGTAAAACTTCTTTAGCTCCATAGTGTGATACAGACAATGTGTTGCACTGTGTCTTAGATATACGAAACTTAACTCGCTATGATAGAAAGAGAGAAAGGAAATGTGTGCTCGCACCTCTCTCTCTTGCCCCTACAGTAATATACGAAACGGAACTCTCTCTCTTTCTGTCTTCACTACCTTATATCTCCCTCTCGACTTCCGTTCACCTCGCCCGATCACACTTTTCGTAACGCTCTCGTCACGCATTCACCAGCTTACTCCCCAAGTCAAGCGTGCGTAAGAAGTTTTACTTCAAAAACATACTTTGCTTTATTTCTATCTACATAATAATATGTCTTTTTATAAAGTACGCGAAAGAAAACGTAATCATCTATTAATTTAAATTTTACTTGTGACTGCAACGCCCTGGGATTGACGCCAACTTAGGAGGGTTTGGAGACGTCACACACAAGTGAACATAGTCTTATGGACTGATTGTAATTCGTGTTTTATGTATGTATAATATAAATTAAGTTCGATTTTTGGGCTATTCCTGAAGCAGTTTTATGATGTTCCTTTTTTTGTTAAATCTTATAACTATTTTTTATATTATCAATGCGAGCGAAGCCGCGGGTAAAAGCTAGTAGATAATATTCGTTTCGAATCTTCAAATGGATGCAAATTTTGTGCGAGTTAATAACAGCAACAAGACGCATTTATGATTGCACTTTTCTATAAGAGAACGCTCATTATTATTCTGAAAATTTTTAAAATGTAAAAACAGCAGTGATAGTGCCACATAATTATATTTATTTACGAATCTTTGTTTGATCGTTCGGAAGTTTTGTAAAACCTCATTTTAGGTTATGCCGACTAATGCTCAAATTCTATAGAGTGGGGTGTTATGCTACAATAAAGGATTGAAAAGGATCTTTCAATTTATGTTACAAGGTTAAGCCACGTTATATTATACGTATGTGTAAAATCAAAAGTTACTTACTTACATGGAAAGATTTCCACATAAAAGCATTTGAATATAATAGAATGCCTTTTGGTTCTCCGCGAGATAATTTAATAAATTTCTGCATATTCTGTCTATATAGTAAACATTAATGAAATTCACGTCACATGCACCTTTAATGACCAGAGCCAGTACATGAATGTGTATTTTGGTGTGGTTTTGTAAATTTTAATTTAAACATTCAATTTGACTTTAGATCTCCTGAAAATATTAGTGTAGGTACTGTTCCGAAATTGTACAAATATCTTATTCACATCACGCTAATACCTTTTTTTTTCTTTCTTGAACCATAAATTGATTAATTGACATATTATATTAGAAATGCTCTTTTACAATATTGTTTTTTTTTTATATTATTATTAAGACGTTTAAGGAACAATGTGGTTTTTTCATGGACAATAAAATTTGATACCTACGAAATACAAAGTAAGTTCATTACATCAACCAACCAACTAGTTACGTATGAATGTATTTCAAATACATTCATACAGCTTGACAAATATAACTTGGCGTTCTAGTAGCGGCGCCTCCTACGTTCTGCGTGTTGCCATATCTTGTATCATTTTGCCTAAATTTCCCAAAAAAAACCGACTTTTAATGAGCCGTTGGTAAGGCTATTTTCGAATTTTTTGTATTTACCATTATTCATTTATTTAAAGTTTAATCAGTGCCGTCTATATTATTTTTGTCTATAGAGAAGCTCGTTTAATTATGTAAAACATGCCTGTAAAGGTATATTCTCTGAATAAATGATTTGTTTCTTCTTTCTTTTGTAGAAGGTAACCTGGAAATCAGCTCATTGATTTTAGGTAGTTTTCTAAATCTGGATTAGGTAATTAAAAGAAGTGAATATCTCACTTTAACAAAAATTATATCTTATGATAAGTGTGGTCTATTAGCAGCGGTGATATGCCAACCATGAATTCTTCAGAATCATCCGAATCAGAAGAATCTGAATTGCTGCTATCTAAATTAATTAAAAATGTTTCCATTGCCGTTTCAAGCCGGTGCTCTGTAGAGCGATAATGATTTTCAACATTTTTGACATGGTTACAATGTTTCTGCCACTCTTCAGTGGTTATTTTTGAAAATGCATTATGAATTCTCTGCTCCAAATTTTCAGAGAGACCCGTCACATTACTTTCTGCGAATATTCTTTTGAAAGAACTCCAAATTAACTCTATTGCATTGAAATCACAATGATAAAGCGGAAGTCTAACTGCTTTGTGACCATGCTCCTTCAAAATTTCATCTATTAAGTAAACATCATCCTGTTTTATGGTTTTAATAATTTCATACAATTCCACTTTCCTCATAGTGTCCAAATAGGACAGATTATTTTTCATAATGAATTCTTGCATCTCTTGTTTTGTACTGCTCATTGTCACGCGTTTATTTGTTTTAATACGGTGATAAGGCGCGTTGTCCATCACTATCAAGGAATTGGGTTCTAAGTTTGGAATCAATTTTTCCTGCAGCCCTTTACTGAAAATTTTTCCATTCATCTCATCGTGGTAGTCTCCACTTTTGGTCTGTGACTTAAAAGATAAAAGGCTGTTAGGTATAAAACCTGTCTCACTTCCAGCATGGACGATTATCCATCTCTGACGTTCTGAGACTTCTGTAAGGACACCTTAAGTTTCATCAGATTGCCAACATTTTTTGACTTTATAGCCAGGATGTAAATAAGTTTCATCCAAATAAACGATTGGCCTCGGATTATCACTCATTCTATTATTGTCCATTTCTCATATAAACCTTGATCGCCAGGCCACAATGTCATAGCGTCCATTAGTATTTTCCTTTTTGATTTATTTTTTTTATAACGAAAACCCACTTTACGTCTTTACGTCTAACAACACCAAGATCAAAGTCATCCAAATCAGAAACCGACAATTTTCTATTTCTGTGCTTTCCTGGAGTTACTAGTTTTACCGTCTTAGCCACGGAAGTACGGTCTCCTGATGTGGGGTTGTCAGTGCAAGCTGTCGACGTCGAAGGTTCTTGAGCTGCTTGCGCTGGACTGGTGACTTCAGTTCTGCGACTTTTCCTTCCGAAACTATACGACTTACGGTTCTTTCGGAAACACCTTAAAAATAAAACCAAAAAATTACATTTCACAAACTTTTTAAAGAAGCTGACTTTTTCCCCTAAATTAGTGAAAATAAATATAATGTGTTACTAGCAACATTTTACCTGTCATGGCCGCTGTTCGAGCAATAACATGTTGAAATGGAATAACCGGCCCATTATTATGTTTATCTTGTTCACAAAAACGTTTCACTGCAAGAATAACTTCTCTATCTTCACTTCGCACTACTTTTGGCATGATTCGTAAAGATTTTATACACAAAAAACTAAATTTCTTTCGTACTGTAGCTCTAGACACTTTCATCATTTGAGAAATGTCAAAATTAGTTCGTTTGTTACCACACGCCAACTTATAATTGTCAGTCTGTACGTAACTAGTTGGTTGGTTTTTTTTTTGTTCTTTTATCCCCGAGGGGAAAGGCAAAGGGATCTAGCCCATACAGCCAAGTCATCAGTTTAGAACCAGTTGAAAATCTTAATTCTATGTTCCAGCTTCAGGAACTGTGCTGAAAAAATATTGGGAAGGGTACCCAGACCCAATCAACCCAATTTAAATACCACCCGTTAAACGATAGTGATTTTTACAAGGTTTTCTTGATGAACTTATTCACGTCTTCCAAAAAGTGCATAAACGTGTTATATTTGACATTTTTCATTTCTGTATAATTTCACTAACACTTATGTTACAAAATACTATCAAAATTGTCATACAGAACTAATTTTAAACTGAATTGTAAAAATTTCAAGTAAAACAACAATGTCACTCGTCAAAAGCGCGGGAAGAAGTCCCTAGTTGGTTGGTTAAAACAAATAACAAATACAGTATTTGTTTTATACTTTTTTTCGTTTAGAAATGATAACGTTTTCGTTGACATCCCTACGTTCATTCGTTCTTGACGTCAATGTGACGTACGTAACCCTTTCTTCCATTCATTCATTCGCCTACGATTTTTTTTTATTTTTTCATGTTCCATGTTTCATTTCATATAAATCAATAAACAAATAACCTAACGAAATGACTTCGGTGTTACTTTGTGTTTGACTATTTATGTGACGAAAATGGACAGTGATTACGACGAGAATGAAATACCAATATGGCAAGAACCTAGGCGAGAGCCGCTGGGCGCCCCGAAGGAAATTCTGTGCAATGAGGAAGCTCAAGAACAAGGAACAGGCGACAGATTACACGCATTGGAAGAAGAGCAGGAGATTCTATCATCATCAGTGTTTTCTTTGACATCCCATCTCGCTCAAGTCGAGTTCCGGTTACGACAAATATTGAAGGCGCCTCCGGAAGAGAAAGATGTAATGTTAAAGGCTTTAGAAGAGTTTACGTCTCGAGGGGTTCCGGATACGAGAGCTGCGCCACAGGGGAGCTCCGGGGATGCGACATGCAGCGAATGTATTGAACTGGAACGCAAAATGCGGCGGCAGCGAACTAGACAATCTCATTTTATAGAGCGGTTGAAGAACCAACTTAAAGAACTAGAAAGATTCGCGGGAGACCCCAGCTCTCTCGGCGATAGTAAACATAGGACTTTAATAGAGCACTTGAGGAGTGAAATCGACCAAAGCCTTGAAGAAGGTTGCCACCAGCCGTTAAATGTAGACGAACTGAGGCATCAGATCAACTGCGCTGTTCGCCAATATGTCGATCGGCAGCTCTCTAAAGATGAAATTATAAGCAAGCTCCAAATACACATAGACGACATGCAGAAATTCATAAAATTAATGAAAGCGGAAGAGTTGACTGGTAGTAAACCTAAAATAGAACCAAAAAAAGTTAAATCTGAAAATTTTGAGAAGAACTTTAATAGAAATAAAAGTAACGATGACTTAAAAGCAGAGACCATAAATTTAATGAGGAAAGCGTCGACACTAATTCAAATATTCACCGTATCACAATTTGGCTGTTCCCCGAACACTGGTAAGAAATTTGAGAAGAAATCTTCGACCATAGTAACTCATTGGGGAAACTTAAGGGCTAAACTTGAAATGTCAATAGATGCAGTACTTCATTTAGTTTCTAGAGAGAGACCATCTCACTCAATTATCGATAGTTATGACAGTGAGTCTGAAGATGTAGGGATTGTTATAAACGATGCACCGTTAACGACGGCCGTGCGTCGCCACCTCTCCATCAACCTGCGAGACTTGCTCCAACATGGACTCGTGGGTCCTGAATCAACATCACTAGTTCCTATTATAGGCTGTTTTCCCGTTCGGAGGTCTTCATCCTCTAACATACCACATTTTTGGGAGCTTATATTACGTTATTATGATTTAAACGATGGAGATAGGTTCAATTCTACTCCAGCTAGGAAGTTAAGTCAGAGCTTTAACTTAGATATAGTAGGGGGCACAGCAATAACTAATAAGCAGAGTCTACTTAGTACAATCGGGAGCATTCTAGGTTCTCACACGCCGTACAAGAGGAGTTGTGATGCACACTTCAAAGCGTTTGTTTGCGCCGCTTTGAACAGCCATAAACTTGTAGTATGGCTTAATATCATACTTAAAAGCAGGTCTTTGATAGATTCATATTATTCATCGACAAGTTATGTTGTAAACACAGGATTCCAAGACACGCTGCAAAGCCTCGATCGTTTGACCCCGTACAACTTTGACTTGCCAGTAGACCTCGCCGTCAAACAATTTCAGAATATAAAAGACGTATTTATGTAACTGTAAGAGCACACTTTTATACATAATCAATGGTTTAAACTGCCTTCCAATTGATCTTGCTATACGTTTTATTAGCCTAATTATTCTAGTCTTTAGCTTTATGATAATTAGTATTAGTTATTTTTATTGTATCAAATTTTATAAGTTGTTTAATTCACTATCCATTGTTGGATTGTTTGAAATCTCACATGTTTGAATATTATGTTTATAGTTATCAGTTATTATCAATTTGACAAGGTCGACCTTTGGATTGACTGGCATTTATCTAGAAACTGTTACAACTTATTGTTATGTTAAATGAGGGAGATAACGTGCCTACTAGCATTCATTGGACAATCAATGGACCTACGTACTCAGTTATTTAGTAAGTGCGAGCGAGTTTTCAGATAATCTTAAATTTATATAATTATATTTAAGGGCGTCAAATAAGCATAGAGTCCACTTGATAAACTGGCTTCTGCTATAAACTTGCCTGCTGGAAGGTCACATGTATGTCACGTCCACTGCCAATACAGTACCTTAGGAGTTACCTGACTGCAGATACCTTTGTGTCTAAGTCATTTCTGAAGAGACACTTGTCCTTACATAATTGACAAAATGTTAATCACATTGTAGGTAACATTAATTCATATGATTTTGCAGCAACTCGGCGGAGTAACTCATTTAAATGCAGAGTACTAGGTTAATGTAATTTATGGTTATATGAATTGTATAAATTAATATTGACAATTTAATAAAGACAAATTAGGACATAGATTCACTAAGTACTTGTAGACTGGACTAAAATATAAAAGCACTTACATTGGTTAGAACACCAGGATTGCCATAAAAAAGAAGAAGAATAATAAGATGTGCAACATAATAGAAACAAAATAAATGTTAGTATCAGTGGTTACCAAAGCTGTTATTTTTTCAGGATTCCGTACTCAAAGGATACCTCAGTTACTAAGGATTTGCTTAGCGTTGTCGGTCACTAGAATTTATCTTTGAACTAAAACAGATATCTCATTTGAGATAGAGTGTGTACTACTGCTGCTGAAATAAAGTGAAAAACCCCATACAAAACCCTTATTTTTACAAAGTTTAAAAAATATATGTAGTGTTAATTTGATTAATATGCGATCTACCAGATTCTACCAGAGGGAGAGCAGCTATATTTATATAGCTGTGTTCTGGTTTGAAAAGTGAGATATAGCAGAGAAATTACTGGCTACTGTGACGAAATAGCCTTAGGTCACAGGATTGGCAGCGCGCGAGTAACATACCCGTGGTGTTGCGAGGGTCAATAGGCTGCGGTGACCATTTACCATCTGATGGGGGCCGCATGCTGGTTTGCCAATCTAATTGTATAAAAAATTGGGAGCTCGGTGGCGTCGTTGAACGTGTTCGAATGAACTGAATACGTACGTTGCAACGACGAGCCTGTCTATGGATGGGTTCGTCTATCGAGCGTCTCCGTGTTCAGAGGGCACGTTAAGCCGTCGGTCACTGTCCTCAATTGAGCAGCGTGTTGGAGTATGTTTTAAACCCCTTCGATTGAAGGGAGTCTCGTATCTCTGAATAATTGGCTCGCTCGCACTTTCTACATGAGAATGTCTAACAAAAGTATGTTTGTATTCTGTTTATTACATACAAAGTAGGAATATTTCAAGGATATTTTATGAACTGTGCTTTTATAGCTCTCTAGTCATACAATACATTCCAATCTCATTCAATGTTATTATAATCACAGTAGAGAGGTATATGCATTGTAACTTCAAAGAAGCTAACAGATTCAGGCGTTATTTTGCGAAAGTCAAATTAGCATGCAATTTGATCTAACCTATGCTGTGTGGTTTCGCCACCAATTTTGTTCATGCGGCCTAGCGCCAGCCGGTACCAACCTACTACCGCTGCTGCAGCAACCGAGGCAGTAACTGCCGGAGCAGCCATGGCATCTACTAACGGTAGTGGGTGGGCGCTAGGCACTAATTGGTGGCGGAAGCAAACAAAGCAGGTTATATCAAATTGCATTCAAAGAAGCGATTGTCGCATACGTGTTACTATAATTATATTCTATACAACGTCGGGAGAGATAAAAGCACACGGGCCACCTGATATAGAGTGGTTAGTGTAGACTATAAACGCTTACGATACATTAAGTATCACTCACGCGATATATAACTATATAATATCACTCCACCTCTGCTGCTAACTCAGACGCGGGTGCTTTGATACGCCCTACTTCTCTTGATTCTAAGCAAAGTTCATAGTTCAATCAGTCGCGGCTGGTCCGTTCCGTGCAGGGAGCCGCTCACTGTTCGCGATCCCGAAAATTTCAACCCTGGTTCACTAACGCTACTATATATATATTTTTCACGCAAGGACCCATGCTGTGTAGACGGAATATAGAAAGTTTTTAACACGCGTCACTCACTTCTTTAACATTCATAGCTCTTTTCGTTCACGCTCGCCGTTTCCTCGGGCTTCTGATACCATCTTCTGCTAAGACACTACCAATATTGTCGTGGTAGGTGAGTCTTGGTTTTCCTCTGCTCTTACGTGTAGATATCTGTTTCGTCCTTCTTTCCCCTTGTATTATTTCTACAAATTCGAATCAACGGAGCATGCCTACTCTCTGTCAGACCAACTCTCTCACTTCTCTCTTACTAATCTTTATTAGCACAGGTCTAAAGCATTACATTGCAGATTTTGCGCAACGCTCCGATCTCGACTAGCGTTGCGATCACCGCGTAATATAGATAAAACTAACGTGATTCGTTTGTGGTTATATCAAAAAGGGCCTAAGTCCCCGTACTGCTTATACCCTTGTACTGTGTTATAGTGATGATATTTATGTGATATAGATTATTATATCAGTTTGAAAATGTACCAAAGATTTACCAAAAACTTTGTATTGAACAAGAATTTGTAGTTTATCGCTAAATATAATGTAGATGAAGCATGAATATTAGTTTTATTTTTAATGATGCTACGGTACAGTCGAGGACCCGCAGCGATAGCCTATTGGATAAACTGACCTATAGACGAACAATTCCCTGGTTCCAATCCTGGCATGTACCACTAAATTCGTGTACACACGAGTATTTGTAATTACACTTGCTCGGCGGTGAAGGAAAACATCGTGAGGAAACCAGCACGTCCAAGAAATTATATTTCGAAAGACGTGTGACCTCTAAGAATGGTCTTTTTTCCTCCCTGAATTTCGAGGTCTGACGGCAGTCGCATCGTTAATCACTATTTTCGCCAAATCCTTAGGCTTTAGATAGCGGATCCCGCCAATCCTAATGGATAACGCTAAGATGCAAGACGGCACAGTCAAGGACCAACCAATTCATGTGAACTAACGCCAGCTGGGACCCTCCACTGCCGTTAGTAGATGCATGCCGTCGCTGTCAAAGTCAAAGTCAAAGTCAAAATCTTTTTATTCCGTAAAAATGGCTACATTTGTTTGGAATCGTCACAATTTTTTTCCCTACCGTGCAGTTTATGACTAGGTGAGCACTGATAAAAATACTGCCAAAAAACTCAGGCATCCCTCTTTTGGTGTCCAAACAAATTTACATATTTTATTAATTACATTATAATTGGATCGACTCACTCCCAGGCATTTTTATCATTAATATAGTCAGATACTTTATAATATGCCCTGCTACACAATTTGGCTTTAATAGTAGTTTTAAATTTGTTTATTGACAATTCTCTTATATTGCTGGGAAGTTTGTTATAGAACCGTATACATTGCCCCATAAAAGAATTACTTATTTTGTGGAGACGGCTTGCATGTAACACAAGATTATGCTTATATCTAGTATTTATGCTATGAGTATCACTCTTTTTACAAAATGAGTCTATGTTTTTATGGACATACAAAAGATTTTCATAGATATATTGCGATGCGACTGTTAAAATATTTATTTCTTTGAATTTTTCTCTAAGGCTCTCC
This sequence comes from Pyralis farinalis, assembly GCA_947507595.1. Classification (NCBI taxonomy): domain Eukaryota; kingdom Metazoa; phylum Arthropoda; class Insecta; order Lepidoptera; family Pyralidae; genus Pyralis; species Pyralis farinalis. The sequence continues at coordinate 2,925,915 of OX382275.1, forward strand.
CGGGGACCAAGTTTGTAGATAGCTCTTATGGCTCTCTTTTGCAATAAAAAGATGGTGTTAATGTCCGCGGAGTTACCCCAAAGAAGAATTCCATATGACATAATACTATGAAAGTAGCTGAAATAAACTATTCTAGCCGTATCAATATCAGTGAGCCGTCTAATAGTTTTCACTGCATAGGCTGCAGAACTTAGTTTTCCTGATAATTTTTCAATTTGTGGGCCCCATTGTAGTCTGGAGTCAATTGTTATACCCAAGAACACAGTTGTCTCCACAGGGGCTAAATTAGTTCCATTAACATGTACATTGGTAGCCACCTGTCTTACATTAGGTGTTGAGAACTTAATTACTTTAGTCTTTTTATCGTTTAAAAGCAGATTATTAACACTAAACCAATGAATAACTTTAGAGAGAGCATCGTTAACTTCGTCATAATTACCTAACTGTCTATTAATTTTGAATGTCAAAGAGGTATCATCCGCAAACAATACAATCTCATGTTTATCCCTTACATAATAAGGTAAGTCATTTATATAAACTAAAAATAAGAATGGACCTAGAATTGACCCCTGTGGGACTCCCATAACTACAGGGGACCCCGAAGATCTTTTACCATTAACATCGACCTTCTGTATCCTATTGCCCAGATAAGAAGACAGAAGTTCGAGAGCCTTGTTCCTGATACCGTAGTGGTGTAATTTTCTGACAAGAGTGTCATGGTGCACGCAGTCAAACGCTTTAGACAGATCACAGAAAATTCCCAAGGCATCTTGCGAACCCTCCCATGCCTCGAATATACTTTTAAGCAAATGAATCCCTGCGTCTATAGTTGAACAACCTCTCGTAAATCCGAACTGTTTCCTATGAAGCAAATTATGTGCATTGAAATGTCTGAGCAACTGGCTAAGCATTAGTTTTTCAAAAATTTTACTGAGAATGGGCAGTATGGAAACAGGTCGAAAATTCGAAGGGTCCGAACTATCACCAGATTTAAATAATGGAATGATTTTACTATGTTTCATCAAGTCAGGAAATACACCAGATGCCACACAACAATTGAAAATTGTAGCTAAATGTGGAGCGATTGAAATAATAATAGAAGAAATGGTTTTGACAGATAGACCCCACAGATCTTTAGTGTTTTTCATATTTATTGATTTAAAAGCGTTCAAAACATCTTTTGGGCTTACAGCTGAAAATTCAAATATTGTGTCGCATTCTACCACGCTCTGTTTGAGAATCAGTTCAGCAGATATAGAAGAAGACATAAGATTTCTCGTAGTAATAAGAGGAATGTTAGAAAAATATTTTTCAAACTCAGTCGCAATTTCTACATCATTTTTGATATCTATATCATTTATCTTTAACCGAAAGTCTCGACTACGTACTTTCGCTCTACCCGTCTCATTATTTATCATATCCCAAACAGATTTAATAATATTTGTTGAACCATTAATTTTATTTTTTAAATATATAGACTTAGCATTGGAACAGGCTCGTTTAAATATTTTGGCATAATTTTTTACAAGTTCTTGAAAAGTCGGATTGTGATTACAGGTCCTTTCTTCATAAAGTTCATACAATTTATTCCGACTTTTGTAAATACCAGGAGTTGCCCAATCACTGAATGTCATACGGTCACTTACAGACAGTCGTTTTGGAGTAAAGATTGTATTAAATTCACTAGTGATTAAGCTAAATAACGAGCTGTACAAGTGGTCCGGAGTACCGTGACAGGGCAACAATACAATTTTTTCTGCTATATTAGACTTAAATCTTTCTAAGCGGCTTTTAGTAAATGGTATATAATTTATTTGCTTTCTTTGTATTTTTGAAGAATTTGGAAATGAAACCAACTGACCTGAATGGTCTGACTGAACTTTATTAATTATACATTGATACAAAGGTTTTACAGTGCTAAATATGTTATCAATACATGTAGCACTTGTAGCAGTTACTCTTGTTGGCTCTGTAAAAATATGATGCAAATTGTATGATTTAAATAAATTTAAAAAGTTGTAGGTAACAGTATTTTTCTCCAAAATATTTATATTAAAGTCTCCACAAATTATAACAGTTTTATGGCTATTAGATAATTTATTTAAGGCATCCTCCATGATATTTGAAAATGTTTCAAAGGGCGTGCTAGGAGGTTTATACAGGTTCATAACAATGAATCGTTCCAATTCAATGCATGAAATCTCTACAACTCGCTCAACAGAGAGGCTCACAATGTCACCCCTTTCTTTAAATTTAAGCAACTTATTTAATAATATTAAGGAGCCACCATGTATACAGTTATCTCTGATGAATGAGCTTGCAACCTGGTGGTTATTGAAGCTGAAAATGAATTGATGGGGTTTTAGCCAGTGCTCAGTTAGACATAAAATATCAATATTGCTACAATTCATAAACAACTCCAATTCTAACTCCTTTCCTATCATCCCCTGAATGTTTTGGTGCACCAGGTTGATACAATTATTATTCTTTCTATATTCTTGACACTTTACAATTGATGGGGATATAGTATTATTATTACTTTTAGTTCCGTTTTTAATATTGTTATTATTACTATTTACATTGCCAGAGTAAAACTCTATTGTCTTGTAACCTAATTTAAAGAATTTGGAATACCTTCCAAGGTACCATTACTCAATGTCAAATTATCTAACTGCTCAAAAGAAGCAGGGTTGTTAGCCAAACTTTTGGCTGGTTTCATAAAACAATATGATAGCGAATCTGCTATTTGTCTTTTATAAAAATTGCTAAGATAAAATTTATCTTCTGTCAAATTATAATATTTATTATTAAATATATTTATGTCAAGTATATGAAATTTGTCATCATATAATGTCAATGTATGCATTTTATCATTTAATCTATACCTAGATGCATTTTCCGCCTCGGGCAACAATTGACTGTATGGGAAAGTAAATAAAAACACTTTTCCCACATTTATCTGTTGTAACATATTAAAATATTTAATCATTATATGTTTATTTAAATTTCCTCTCCTCCCAATAAAAACAATTAAAGTTGTGTTGGGGTGGTAATCCCTCTTAACTATTCTATCTACTATTTGAGTGAAACTGGCTCCAGGCAAACAATAATTGGTAACCAGTTTTCCTGATTTTTGGAATAATAATTGGCCCATGTTTTTACCTATTTCATCACTATACATTATTATGTTGGAGTTATTATTTTCGCTATTATTATTTAATGATGATGACATCTGTTGAAAAGCACTACTATTAATGGCCTCATTCACATTGTGGCTATGTACTTGACATAGTTTCGAGGATTGAGTTACCTGTGAACATTTCATCGGAGTTCGGGTTAATTCATTCCTATTGTACAAGTTACTAAGAGACGATAATTTTTGTTCATTTTCTCTCAAGTCTGCTACTAATCTATCCATACCTACAGAGTATTCTTCAATATCTCTTTGAGCATCCTCATATTTTTTAGTCATTAAATCTAAAGAAATATTAAGGGTTTGGATCTCAGATTGCAGGTCTTGAATGATGTTTTTATATTCCCTATTATTACTATTAAATTCTATTGTACATACACTAGCATGTTTATCCTGTGTGTTCGATACTACAGACTCATCACAGGTTAAGTCAATTGTCAGTGATGGTGGATCATTCGTGTTTGAGATGGCAGAAGCAGTAACTAAGTTTGGAGCGCTATCTAGCAATTCATCGAATAACGACTGGGAATGAACAACTGTTGACTCCTGATGGGACTCCTCCGCAGCTGTTACGGCTGCTTCGGCTTTTCCGCTGCTACTGCGGTCGCAGTCTACTCTCCGACGAAACAGGAACCGCATGCACACAACAGTTGCTACCCTGGCTGCTCTGCTCTTTATGTCAAACACGAGGTAAGCTCATAATGAATTATAAAAGTTAATATATCTCATAAACAAACGGATCCAAGCAACTCCCATCTATTAAATATCTTCACTCATCCCTGCCACGTCCCCCTTCAACTCTATATTGTCAGCAGTCCAACCCATTGGTAGAGGGATCGACACTCACAGGTTCTGAAGACCGCGAAATTCACTCTTTGATCCCGATGATTGAATAAATTACTGTTGCGAATGGCATGCTTTTTGACGAGTTCGGTGGTTCAGTCGTGAATGACGCTACTTTGACACCAACGCTCGTCGGTTCGATTCCCACACAGGGCAAACATTTGCGTGAATGAACATGTGTGTTTATCTTGGTCTGGATGTTTTAAGCGAGGTAGGGCACATCAAAGTAGCCCGTCTGGTGAAGTACCACCACCTCACAGAAAACCGCAGCCAAATAACTCCCTAGAGGGTTGTGTGTTCCTGTGTGTGAGTGAGGTCACCAGTAAACTCCTAAGAAGTTGCTGTGTAAGCAGTAGAGGTAGGCATCGTGTGAGTGATACTTAATATATTACAAGCATTATTATGCTACGGTAACTGCTTTAAAGCAGGTAGGCCGTATGCTTGTACGCCTCCCGAGGTTGTATAAAAAAAATACTTCTCCGACTCCGACCCCACGCTCGACAGCAACACCGACGGATCATAGGGCAAAGAGTAAGTATTTGCTCAACACACCAGGTGACTGGATACCATTCTCCATAGGCCCTGCAGGTGAACCCGCTATTTAGTCCTTGCCTCGGCTCAGTCGTGGTATGAACTCACGGCGGCCCTTAATCTCGTTACTTTTTTCTTTTCTTCAGGCTATGCCCCTTCATCACCTCGCCAAACGGCTGTGACCTAAATTTTATTCTTCCATGACAATCATTGTTAATACGACTCACTAGCGCTGATTATTAATTTTAGATAATTTTGTTCGCATTTTGAACCTGCAGGGCATGAAGGAAATAATCAATGGAGAATTTATGACGAGCTCGGTGGCTCAGTCGTGAATGACGCGACTTTGACACCAACGGTCGTGGGTTCGATTCCAACACAAGGCTAACATTTGTGTGCGTGAACATGTCTGTTTGTCTTGGTCTGGATGTTTTAAGAGAGGTAGGGCGCATCAAAAGCAGCCTGTCTGGGGAAGCACCTCCACCTCACAGAAAACCGCAGCCAAGTAACAACTCCCTAGAGAGTTGTTGTGTTCCTGCGTGTGAGTGAGGTCACCAGTAATCTCCCAAGGAGTTGCTGTGTAAGCAGCGGTGGAGGCATCGTGCGAGTGACACTTAATATATCACAAGCGTTAATAGGCTACGGTACCCGCTTTACGTCAGGTGGGCCGTATGCTTGTATGACTCCCGACGTAGTATAAAAAAAATCAGAAGAAGACACGACTCAGCGCTACGCGTCAGGCTACTTTATTCACCATCCTCTTATTACTAGTTCACGAATCAACTTCGCGTCACGTATCGACTTATTAGTTAAAACTCTTAAAGATATTATTACCCAAAATTTCGACATGAAAATGTATAGAAACTACAATATAATACATATTTTTATTTGCAAGTAAGTATACATAAACAATTCAAAAACGCCATGTAATGCTTTTCTTTACATAGTATAAATAACAAATTTAATATTCGATAACAACTGCAGTCAAAAAAATTTAACGATTTCGGGACAAACATGTCGCCCGTGACAGATGGCGCTGTATTCATTAAAAACAAAGGAGGTTGATATAATCTGTGACTACTGTCACAGCGCCATCTAGTGCGCACCGAGCAAAGTTTGTACAGAATATTATTTTAAGTACCTACTAGTTTAAGAGTATACACCGCATTGCTCGAGTGGATTGGCGGAGGCCAGTGTTTACAAGCCGCCCGAGGGCCACTGACTTATTATAACGACTGACGTCTATCGACAACAGCCGGAACCGACGGCTTAACAGATTCGCAGTCCTGAAGAAATATGAAACATTATTTCGATTTGTCCCCTTAGTTAATAATGACACTGAACACTTATGAATGTTCGTATCGAGTAAGTAATTATTCAAGTATTACTTTATGTGTCATAGTGATTGAAATGCATTATATCGACAACTTCCAACGGAAATTAAATATTTACTTATAGTGTTTATTGTTACTAAGATTTTTTATTTTATTTTCAAGGAAATAATTCAAGGATAATTTAAAGAAACGTAATGATATTTGACGGTAAAAAGGCTAAAATAGTATCAACTGAATGTACAGTATAAAATAGCATATTGTCTACAATGTTTTCAATAAAAACATTCATGATTAAAAGGAATCATACTCTTATCTCTTAACTTTATTTGCTTGAATAAGTTAATTAAGAGTTTGATTGGTTAAAATGTGGTTCTTATACATTTTACTAATACTAAAAATAATATAATACAAAGATCTGCTGCATTATTTACATCGCTGGCCATGAGGCATATGTTCCGCATGTCACAATTCGTGAGATACCAGTACCTAATTCGACTGCGAACCTGTTAACGTGCCCTTCGAGTATGGAGAAGCTCGAGATAGATAAACCCATCCACAGACGGGCTGCGGACGTTCCTTAACCTGTAACCGTATTCGATTAGAATCACACGGGCAACTACGCCATCGAGCTCTCTTTATATTCCATATTATAACCAATAAAATCTAAACATTTATATAAAAAATAAATATATTTATAAACAAATATTACAGTCACTTGCAATGAATCGAATACACAAAAAATTACAGTCACTTGCAATTAATTGAATACTGTCTGCCCTCAAACCGGTGCGCGGGTTCACGACGATTCGGTTTATTTACTTGGGGCCGAGCATGTTCTCCGGCTTCACCCACTGGTCGAACTGCTCCGCGGTGAGGATGCCTAGTTTGATAGCCGTGTCTTTGAGAGTGCCGCCTTCTTTGTGCGCTGTCTTCGCTATTTGAGCCGCCTGAAATTCAAACAAAAATCATGGAGATTATACAAATTCATTAACAATGTTGACGATCTCGGTGACGGAGCGGTTAGCAATGGCTACTTTTAACACCACGATTCGTGGGTTCGCTTCCTGTGTAGGACAAACATTTGTGTCCATGAAGGTGTCTGTTTGTCGTGATTTGAGTGTTTTTACGAGAGTTAGGGCGTATCAAAGCCAGTCTGGCGAAGTCACAGAAAATCGGAGACAAATAACATCTACCTGGAGGGTTGCTCTATTCCTGTAATTATGTGCAATTACCAGTAAGCTCCTAAGGAGTTGTGCAAACATATATAATGCATAAAAATGTTTTCATGTGTGGGATTCGAACCAACGAACGTTGATGTTATAGTTTCTTTATCCACTGGCCATCATTCGACTCCAATAAACGTTGATAAAGATTTTAAATATTCTTAATAGATTTTAAAGAGAGGTAGGGAGCATGGGGAAGTACCCGCCACCTCATAGAAAATCGCAGCTAAATAAAAACCAAGGCGGTTTTTGTGTTTCTGCGTGTGAGTAAGCCAGTAAGCTTCTAAGGAGTTACTGTGTTAGCAGCACAGACGGCATTGTGCGAGTGGTACTCAATGGGTTGTTGCAAAACCGCAGTCAAATAACAACTCCCGGGAATGTGGTTGTGTTCCTGCGAGTGAGTGAGGTTACCAGTAAAAACCTAATGAGTTGCTGTGTCAGCAGTAGGGGTGGCGTCGCGCTAACTATATTTTCTGTATTGCAAGAGTTTATAGACTACGGTAACCGCTTTACACCAGGTCGATCGTATGCTTCCCGACGTTGTATAAAAAAAATACGTGTGCAGTTCACACGCGATAGAAGTGAAATATTCAAAAATGTGAACTTAATAATCCAGACAATATTCCGCATTCGTTTTCGGCATCCTTGAAAAATGTTTTATTAAAATAATAAACTATTTACGTAAACAATACACGTGTACAATACACCACGGTTGTTGTGACGCCTTATCCCAAGCTTCGTAATTCACAGGCGCGCACACACGTACTGACGCACGTTAAATCCTGCAGACGTATGTCATCTATATTTACTGTTGCTTTTTCGTTTCATCGACTTTGAAATCACAACGTAGCTAAACAAGTTTTGAGTTCAAAAAATATTGTAGGTACGTACCTTATCATAGCCGATGTGGGGGTTGAGTGCGGTGACCAACATGAGTGACTCCCGCATTATCTTCGCGATCTGCTCCTCGTTGGCCTTGATGCCCACGGCGCAGTTCTTGTTGAACGCTTGGCATCCGTCACCTGGCGTGCAAACATATAAATGATGTATAACCAGGGGTAGACTTCAATAGGAGAGGTAGGTCGCATCAAAACAGCCCGTCTGGAGAACTCCTGACAGAAACCGCAACCAAATATCAACTCCCTGGGGTGTTGTTTGATGAGCTCGGTGGCGCCGCGATTAATAACGCGACGTTGACACCAACGCTCGTGGGTTTGATTCCCACACAGGATAAACATTTGTGTGCATGAATATGTCTGTTGGTCTTGGTCCCCCGGTTTTAAGAGAGGTAGAGGTAGGGCGCATCAAAGGGAGTAGAAGTACCTGTAAGTAAGTACCTCCACCTGACAGAAAACCGCAGGCAAATAACAACTCCCTAGAAGGTTGTTGTGTTCCTGCGTGTGAGTGAGGTCACCAGTAAGCTCCTAAGGAGTTGCTGTGTTAGCAGCAGCGGTGCCATCACGCGAGTGAAACTTACTGCATACCCACGTTCATGGGCTACGGAAACCACTTTACATTAGATGTAAAAAAAAGTAAACTCCTAAAGAGTTGCTGTTAGCGCAGCAGGGGTGTCAACCCGCGAGCGATAATTCCTATATTGCAAGCGTTCATCATCATCGTTTTAGCCCGTATCAAGCAAGCCCATGACAGCGTTCATATGCTACGGTAACCACTTTCTATCAGGTGGGACGTATGCTCCTAAGCTGATGTATAAAAAAAGCACAATTTATTCATATAATATAGTTTTCCCCACACATACGTTTGTCAGAACAGGCGACAGTACTTTGAAAAAGCTATGAATGTTAAAGAAGCGAGCGATCGGGTCAAGACCCAATCCTTGCGCACTTCGCTCGCAGATAGAGATCGTAGATAGAGAGAAACTCTCTATCGTTTCTCTCTATCTACTTAGTACTTAGTGTGAAGATACAAATAGATTTCCCACACAAGACCACAACTGCCACGCTCCAGACAGACTGGGTATGATCGTACTCACCAATAAGTCTGATTGATCTGAGCACGTTGGCCACCATCATGGGCTTGAACACGTTCAGCTCGAAGTGTCCGTTGCTGCCGCCGACTGTACACGCCACGTGGTTGCCCATAACCTGCGCCGCGATCATCGTCAACGCTTCGCACTGCGTAGGATTCACTTTGCCTGTAATAAAAAAAAAGAAGTAAATTTCACGGCAAAGACAATTAGGCGGCACTAATCCCGCCGCTAGCTTATGGTGAATGCTGGGTATGGTAAAGAGAAAGTAAATCGATGTGGTCGAGATGCGGGCGTTGCGCAAAATTTGTGACGTAACACTTTTTAGTAACCGTTTTCGCAACGACGATACAGACTCTAAAAAAGTTGACGTCTTAAATGAAAGAACTGATCTGATAGAGTGGCAGCATTAAGGAAACTCGTGCTTGTTATTTTACTCGCGCGATGTCTTCTCTGCTGCTTACACAGCAACTCTTGGGAGCTTACTGGTGACCTTACTCACACGCAGGAACACAACAACCCTCAAGGGAGTTATTTGGCTGCGGTTTTCTGTGAGGTGGAGGTACTTCCCCAGACAGGCTGCTTTGATGCGCCCCACCTCTCTTAAAACATCCACACCAAGACAAACAGACATGTTCATGTACACAAATGTTTGTCTTGTGTAGGAATCGAACCCAGAACCCAGCGAATCCAGCGTTGGTGTCAAAGTCGCGTCATTCACGACTGAGCCACCGAGCTCGTCATTGTAGAAAAAAAAATATTTGATGGTCACCCGAATGAAATTAAAAAATCGGCCACGTGCGAGTCGGACTCGCGCACGAAGGGTTCCGTACCATTACTTATAAAAACAGCAAAAAAAAAAAAAACACGTTTAATGTATGGGAGCCCCCTTAAATATTTATTTTATTCTATTTTTTAGTATTTGTTGTTATAGCGGCAACAGAAATACATCATCTGTGAAAATTTCAACTGTCTAGCTATCACGGTTCATGAGATACAAGCCTGGTAACAGACGGACGGACGGCCAGCGGAGTCTCAGTAATAGGGTTCCGTTTTACCCTTTGGGTATGGAACCCTAAAAATACACTCACCCGGCATAATGGAGGATCCAGGTTCGTTCTCCGGCAGTATGAGCTCACCGAGCCCACACCGAGGACCAGAAGCCAGGAAACGGACGTCGTTGGCGATCTTCATCAAGGAGCAAGCTATTGTGTTCAGCGCCCCGGACACTTCCACCATCGCGTCGTGGCTCGCCAGCGCTTCGAACTTGTTCGGTGCTGTTTCGAATGGGATACCTACGGAACACAATTGTATCACTTAGGATTTCAACTAAACGCTACCATTTGACCAATTCGGTTCATAACGCCCAAAGTATTAAAATGTCCGTATTATCAAAATGTATATTCAGGAACACCGTTCCTATATGAAATCTATATGCAATTTGATCCAACCTGCTTTGTGTGCTTCCGCCACCAATTAGTTCATGCGGCCTAGCGCCGGCCGGCACCCACCCACTACTGTTAGTGCGTGCATAAAGGTCACACTTCGCTGAGCATCTCATAGACAAAGGACTAATAACTTATCCCCCACTAATACATATCAAATTTTACACACCATAGACAAAGGTTTAAAACTAAATATTAGGGAGCAATTAGAAATTAATAAACATAAAAATTCTAAAATTACTCTCATGAACAAACAGACTGACGTAAACCATTCCCCACTATTAAATATCTTTTCGCTCACACCATCCACCCCCACCCTCAATTCAATATAAGGGACGGCACTGCGATGGATTTGTCACTTGTAGCATGTTATTCTTACGATTAACGTCTACAACGCCTGATGATGCCTCGTGGAGAGGCGAAACACGTGTCGCAGCGACGACCATATCAGTCGTGGCAGCGACGGTGGTGGAGGGGGCATGCGGATTCTGTTCCAGATGGCGGACGACCGCAGCAGCCGAGGCAGAGACTACCGGAGCAGCCATGGCAGCGTCGGCATGATGCACGCACTAACAGTAGTGGGTGGGTGCCGGCCGGCGCTAGGCCGTATGAACTAATTGGTGGCGGAAGCACACAAAGCAGGTTGGATCAAATTGCATGTAAGTTTGACTTTCGCAAAATAACGCCTGAATCTATTAACTATGAAATCTATATGTTTGTCTGTGTGTATCTGTCGCTTTTTTCGAATATTCGAATTTTGACTTCAGATTCGGATTCAGCATAAAAAGTAGGATGGGAATGTTTTAAAAACCAATATCGGTCAAAATGGCCAACAAAGTTTAAAAAAAATATATTGTTATATAATTGACGAGCCAGGTGTTCCTCTGGCAATGCAAGCTTGCGTATTCTCAAACGGTTCTTATATACTACTCTGTGTAAAAAGTATCGGGAATATGTCAATAAAAAGACCCGCGTAAAAGAGGTCGTTCTAATTTTTTTACTGCATGTTGGTAGCACTGTACTGATTTAGCGCGCAAAATTTGAGCGGGATCTGTCATTTAATTTGTTTTAAACTACACTTTTTGTTGGTCATAGTTTTGAGTCCTCGGCGATTTTTACAATGGAAAATATTGTTGAACAAAGAGTGTGCCTTAAATTTTGTGTTTCAAATGATATTTCATGTGGTGAATCACTAAAAATGTTGCGAAATACCTACGGCGAATCGTGTATATCGAAAACAAGGGCTTATGAATGGTATAAGGCTTTTAAAGAAGGCCGAGAAGTAGTAGTAGACTTGCCTCGTTCTGGTAGACCTTCAACCGCTACGACCAGAGAAAACATCGACAGAATCAAGAAGCTAGTGCTCGAAAATCGACGTATGAGTCTGAGAGAGTTGGCTAGTGAGGTGAACATATCTTTTAAGTCCGTCCACAACATTCTCATTGACATTTTAGGCATGAAACGCGTCGCCGCTCGACTAGTTCCAAAAGAGCTCAATTTTGTTCAAAAAGCGCAGCGAAAGCATGTCGCTGAAGACATGGTTTCCCGAGCTTCTACGGATCCGACCTTTATGAAACGTATAATAACTGGCGACGAGACATGGGTTTATGAGTACGACATGCAAACAAGCCAACAGTCTTCAGAATGGCGTCTCGAAAACGAGCCGAAACCCAAAAAACCGCGGCAAAGTCGCTCCAAAATCAAGGTGATGCTGACAGTTTTTTTTGACTACCGTGGTGTGGTTCACTCCGAATTCCTTCCAGAGGGAGAAACAGTGAATAAAGAATATTATTTAGGCGTCATGAAGCGTTTGCGTGAGAGTATCCGCCGAAAACGTCCAGATTTGTGGCAACACAACTCATGGATGCTGCACCATGATAATGCACCATCACACACAGCCATTATAGTGAAAGAGTTTTTAGCGAAAAATTCAACAAAAGTTCTCGACCAAGCACCGTATTCACCTGATATGGCTCCGTCTGACTTTTTTTTATTTCCCAAGTTAAAATTACCACTTCGAGGAAAACGTTTTGAGTCGATAGAAGCCATAAAAGAAAATTCGCTGAATGAGCTAAAGGCCATACCGCAAATAGCCTATGAAAAATGTATGGAAGACTGGGTGAAGCGGTGGAGATGTTGTATTGCAAGCGATGGGGCCTACTTTGAAGGCGATAAAATAAATTTAGATGAATAATTTGTATTTTTTATTTTATTGACAAATTCCCGATACTTAGTACACAGAATGTATATACAACGTCGGAAGGCATACAAGTATACGGTCCACCTGATGTAAAGCGGTTACCGTGGTTTATGAACGCTGTGATTTATTAAGTATCACTCGCACGATGCCATCTCTGCCGCTAACACAGCAAGTCATTAGGAGCTTACTGGAGATCTCACTCAAACGCAGGAACATAACAACCCTCTAGGGACTTATTTGGCTGCGGTTGTTTTGTGAGGTGGAGGTACTTCCGCAGACGGGCTGCTTAGATGCACCCTACCTCTCTTAAAAACCCCCATACCAAGACAAACAGACATGTTCATGCACACAAATTATTGTCCTGTGTGGGAATAGAACCCACGAGCTTTGGCGTCAAAGTAACATAACAGCGCGTTTCGCCACTGCGCCACCGAGCTCGTCAATCAATCTCGTCGTAAATGTTTATATTTCACCATATAACTGATACAACGCCTTCACCAATTTAGATTTTTTTTTTATTCTACGTCGGGAGGCATACCAGCATACGGCCCACCTGATGTAATGCAGGTACCGTAGCCTATTAACGCTTGCGATATATTAATTATCACTCGCGCGACGCCTCCTGTGCTGCCTATAATGTAACTCCTTGGGAGCTTACTGGTGACCTCACTCACACGCAGGAACACAACAACCCTCTAGCGAGTTGTTATTTGGCTGCGGTTTTCTATGAGGTGGAGGTACTTACCCAGACGGGCTGCTTTGATGCGCCCTACCTCTCTTAAATGTACGAGGTATCGTTAGAATCCCTACATTATCCCATATAACATAGGCTATGTGACGTCATAATAAAAGCACAATGGCGGATTATACAATTTGTAGTCTGAAAAAAAAATCTTGCAATCCTATCGAATGGGATAACAAAATTTGAAATGGGGTTGAAAGGTAATCTCAAAAATATATAAAACCTATATGTTAAAAGCTACGTTTTAATTAATAAAATATAATATACACAATTGATCTTGTACGCTTTTCAGAAGGTGATATCAGGAGTCGGGGAAACCGGGGAACCCCGGAAAGGGTTGTTGTGTTCCTGCATGTAAGTGAGGTTACCAGTAAGCTCCCAAGGAGTTGCTGTATTGCAGTAGAGGTGGCATCGCGCGAGTGATAATGTATTCCAAGCGTTCATAGGCTACGGTACCCGCTTTACATCACCTGGGCCGTATGCTTGTATGCCTCCCGACAATGTAGAAAAGGAAAATACTAACCGGTGAGGGAAGCTATTTCTGCGGCACACTTCTCAGCGAAGCCGATCCTGGTGTTGAGGCCGGTGCCCACGGCAGTGCCGCCCAGCGCCAGATAGTGGAGGCGAGGCAGCGTCGAGCACACCCTCTCGATGCCGAACGACAGCTGGGTGGCGTACGCGCTGAACTCTTGGCCGAGGGTGAGAGGCACGGCGTCCATGAGGTGAGTCCTGGTCAACAAAATGTGTTAATTAAACAATTAGCTCAATTGCGTTAACCAAGGTCCATCGAAGTCTATCCGTGCTTCGGAGGGCATGTTAAACAGTCGATCTCGGTTGTCGTAGATGACAGTCGTTAGTTAGAACTCTTCGGTCTGTTTACATTACGCAATTTTTTTTTATGATTATATTATTGTCAAATAAAAACTATATTTGCGATGTAAATAGCTCATCATTATCTCATGAGCCAAAGCTAACTCAGCTATGCGTGGTGAATATCGCCGATTAGCACGAAAAATGTATGATTTATTATTTATATTATGTTGTATGTATGTATATCTTCACGCCAGATCCCTTGCGGGGTAGGCAGAAAGAAACGAGCGCCATAAGACGCGGTCCTTACATACTTCAATCGCTGCTGTCAAATTTGGAGCTCTTTTCATGCACGCTCACCGGTTCCTGGGGCTCCTGACATCACCTTCTGATAAAACATGACCAATTTCATCATGGTAGGTTAGTCTCGGTTTTCCTCGGCTCCTACATCCTTCCACTTTTGTATTGTATCTGTTTCGTCATTCTTTCGTCCCGCATTCTTTCTACATGTCCCAACCAACGGAGCATGCATTTGTCTTAATGTAATAACATAATATATATATAAATATGTACCGTATGTTGGTTTGTTGCAAGTTCTATCGATATTCATAATCGTCACATATTTCAGTCTTACCGCACTAAAACATTGCACGCGCGAACACGACGTTGATTCTTGAATTAGCCAATTATAGCTCCGTGTTCTACCTCCCCGCCCCGACCCGTAGCGGTGAATATTTTTACTATGGAAACTACATGCCATTGGGTCTCCATGTTACTGCCTACATGTCCGTGCATTTCGATAGACAACGGCTGACTTAATAGACGTAGAAGTACATACAAATAACAACTACCTGGGTTCTTGTGTTCCTGCAGTTCCAGTTGTTCAGTCCCTCTGAGAATTCATAAGCTAGGGTTACCCGAGTAAAGTAGTTCTAGGAGTTTGGATGCAGTTTTCTGTCGTATGGAGGTACTTCTCCAATTGGGTTGCTTTGAAGCGTCCAACACTTTCCAAACTAACCTGCCAATCTTGATGATTTTCTCGAAGTCCTTGGCCTTGGCCTCGAGCGTGTCCCTCAGCGCGACCAGCCCCGGCATGAGCCTGTCCCGCAGCTCCATGGCGACGGC
Organism: Pyralis farinalis; assembly: GCA_947507595.1. Classification (NCBI taxonomy): domain Eukaryota; kingdom Metazoa; phylum Arthropoda; class Insecta; order Lepidoptera; family Pyralidae; genus Pyralis; species Pyralis farinalis. Next base: position 2,941,348 of record OX382275.1, read on the forward strand.
GATGTGCATGGCCGTGGGGTACGTGTCGTTGGAGCTCTGCGACTTGTTCACGTGGTCGTTCGGATGTACCGGCTCCTTGCTGCCAAGCTTACCGCCCATGATTTGAATGGCGCGGTTGGCTATTACCTAAAAATATAATTTGTAGGCTGTAAATTAAGTTAAATAAAGTATCTCTTTTTTTTATTCAACGTCGGGAGGCGTACAAGCATACGGCCCACCTGATGTAAAGTGGTTACACAGCAACTCCATAGGATCTTACTGGTAACCTCACTCACACGCAGGATCACAACAACCCTCTAGGGAAAGTGTTATTTGGCTCTAATTTTCTGTGAGGAGGAGGTACTTTACCAGACCGGTTGTTTTGATGTAGCGATGGGCGATTGCGAGAGGTTTTTTTCGATTGTCTCGATTGTTCGAACATCTCGATTGTTTTCGATTGTTTCGTCGAACATCTCGATTGTTGTTGTGTTCGTCTTTGGCGCGATTTCAACTCGAATTTGTGGTTGCGAATTGCGAGTATGCACGATGGCGAGAGGTTTCAGTCGATTGTTTTGAGTTATATTAGAACATCTCGATGGCCGGACTTGGCCTTGTCTTGTGATTGCGATTTGCGAGTTCAAACTAAGCATGAAAAGTAGCAAACTTACCCAACTTACGTACGTATTATAGGAGAAAGGAATCACGAAAATAAATTAATTAATCGAAGTTTATAATCATCTATTGTCTTAGGTTTTCGCGATTGTTACACATTGAATTATACTATTTTTAACGGAGTCTTCTTGCGACCACGGACGCTGCAAAGCGTTCGAAACGTCAGGTTCAACAAAATAAATAAAACAGGCGATACTTCCGTTAAAAATTGTATAGTTCAATGAATCATCTATTTTTAATGACTTAAATAAACTTGTGCAATGTATGCAACATAGTTTTTTAGTTTTAATACAAAAAATCACAGCGGCTCGATAAACAATCGCGACACATACACCTCGGCTCGATGCATGTAAACAACTAGCAGCGAGTCGAGTCCGTCCGGCTAAACTGACCGGTGACCGATGAATGACTAACTGATGCAACAATCGAAACAATCGAAAAACCTCTCGATTGTTTTGTTTTGTAAACGGCGATTGTTTTTCGATTGTTAAAACATCTCGGAATCGCCCATCGCTATTTTGATGTGCCCTACCTATATTAAAACATCCAGACCAAGGACAAACAGACATATTCATGCACGCAAATGTTGGTATTGTGTGGGAATCGAATCCGTCAGCGTTGGTGTCAAATTCGCGTCATTCACGACCGCGCCACAGAGCTCGTCAGTATATTTGATTTCCACCACACAACACCCAACTCCTACCCATCCTAATGCAAGGATACCAGTCTCCCTTCTTTTATTATTGGCAAACAAGCACGCATTAGATGGTAAGCGGTCACGGCAGCATATTGACGCTCGCAACACCACGGTTTTTTACACCTTACGCGGTCTAAAGAATGTACGGAACTGGATAGACGCTACCTTAAATTCAGGTCAGGTTCATTGACGAGCTTGATGGCATCGGTGCGCGTATCAGTCTGATTGAATACGCGAGTAAAGCAAGGTTTATTTGCCTCCAATTATAAAAAACACCTCCATAAACACAGAGTTGTTATTTGGCTGCGGTTTACTGTGAGGTGAAGGTACTTCCCCAGACGGGCTGCTTTGATGCGCCCTACCTCTCTTAAAAACACCCATACCAGGACAAACATACATGTTCAGGCCCACAAATGTTTGTCCTGTGTGGGAATCGAACCCACGAGCGATGGGGGTCAAAGTAATGTAACAGTGCGTTTCACCACTACGCCACCGAACTAGTCAGAAACATCCCTCCAGGGTGTTGTTATTTGGCAGCGATTTTCTGTGAGGTGGAGCCAGACAAGCTACTTTGATGTGCCCTACCTCTCTTACGCGATGGAAACAATAGACATACCTCATTGGTATTCATATTGGACTGCGTGCCGGAGCCAGTCTGCCAGATGACCAGCGGGAAGTGACCCTCGCGGTACAGCTTGCCGGAGATCACGTCCTCGCACGCTTGCATTATCGGCTCCGCTGTGAACGTTTGCAATGGGACATTTTATTACTCAATTCATTGGTGTTATCGCCACTGAGCTACGTAGACACCTAATTAACCGACTTCAAAAAAAGGAGGACGTTCCCAATTCGTTGGAATCTTTTATTTTTTATGTATATTCCCCGATTACTCGAAAACGCCTGGTCCGATTCGGAAAATTCTTTTTTGTTTGAAATGGTTCCTTTCCAGGTGGTCCCGTGGTCATCAGGTCAGGTTCTAATGATGGAACCCTAGAGAAATGGAGGGAACTCTTCAAATTTTTATTATAGGCACACTTAGTGATTCGGCTATTTTATTTGCTTTTTAGTTTCTGGGTATTTCTTGAAGGCGGTTTTTTTTATTCAAAATATTTTTTACAGCTTTAATTTCTTACAATATCGGGGGCAAGCAACTGGGGAAGTACCTCGTGGTGTTTTAGCGCATAAATATCTCACCAATTCGACCCTACGTACCAATATGCAATATACGTTTTAACCACTTAACCAAAGTGAGTCGTTGAACCTAAAACTAGCCAACTAGAGCTTCTACATCACCAGTGGTTAGTTAACAAAATCGTTCTATCGGCTCTCCATTTGATTATTCAATTTCATTTATACTAGTGAAAAGCAAACAAAATAAGTCCGTCAACTCAATGATGACGAACAAATTGGAGTGCCATATTCACGTCAGGTCCCACCACTGTGTCTCCTGTGTAGCCAGAATTAACAGCGGCGACCACCAAGAAGGCAATGAACAGTGAAGTTCCTTGCTGTCCCGAGGGTTAAACTACAGCTGCCTTGGCACTCACAACGAATTTAATCAGAAGAAATTTGGAGGAGAAGGAAGCTTCGGAGTTGACTTCTTTAGTGGAGAGTTAAAAACGAGACTTACTGACTCACCAAGTTTTTTATCAAGACCATACTCAATGTTGACTTTGGCGGCAGCCTTCTTCAGTATGCCCATCGCAACGATGACTGGAAACTGAAAACATTATCACACTTATTTAAATCACTACATATTATAAAACGAAGTCCCACGCAGCTGTCTGTCTGTTTGCAATAACCTGCGATAATCTCAAAAACTATTAAACGGATTTCCCATTCGGCATTCTATGTATGTAGGCATAATATGCTTTACTACCCTACCAGGTAGGTAGCTAGGTAGCTAATACGAGTATTCAATCCCTTCATACAACCCCCCCCCCCCCCCCTTGTAATTGGCGAAATGATCGCGTAATAAACATGCAACAACAAAAACTACAGTCGAATTGAGAACCTTTTTGGAAGTCAGTTAAAAACAATTGCCTTCTATCACAAGGTTTCCCTTTCGATAGTCGTGTACTGTGACGGAATAATGATGTACCGCTTTCTATCATTGTTACATTTATTACGCAAGCTTGGAGCCATGCCAGTGAATTGATAAATGTGAAACAAATTCACGTTCATTCAATAACTATATGAAACACAAGCAAGCAGTCATATTTTGATTGCATGGAATCAGGGTAACGCTGGGAGATGTTCAAAAGACACCACAAAAGCCAAACCTTTCGATTACAAATATGACTTTGTTTTGAGTGTCTTCTACGCATTCTTCCTCCAAGCGTTGTGACGATTTCCCTAATTCATTAGGATTAGCGTGTTCCGCTATCTATGCCTAAGGACTAGGGGGAGATACTGATTTTGATATAGAGCGACTGGCGTCAGGTAGGGATGCCCGATCTGAATCGATCTTTTAGAAGATCGATTCACGGTAATACGATCTGCCGATTTTTTGAATCGATTCGATAGGATGCGATCTTCGCTCAGATCGAATCGTATGCTTGGAAGATCGTATGAAAAAATCGCATCGTTAAAAAACCAAAACAATGCAAACTAAACTGTATTTATATTATGATCTTTGACAAACTCACATTTTAGCGGGTACAAAGGACAAACGATGGAAATTAATAGACGCTTTAAGAATGTTGAAAAAGTGCATCTTCTGGCAATATCAAAAATTTTAGACCCCCGATTCAAAAAAAAAATATTTTACGGATGCTCAGTCTTGTGCAAAATCACTTAATGATATCACAGATTTGCTAAAAACGACGGACGCCAATAAGGATGCATCAGAGAATGCGCAAAATGTGGTTTTACCCGATGATGACGACAACATTTGGAAGTTTCATAGGCAGTTGGTGTCATAATCGAATCAAAATATTCCAAAAGAAGGACTTGATGACATTTTGAAACAGTACCTTAGAGAACCATTACTGAATAGACAAGCAGACCCAATGACTTATTGGACCACCAGATCTACTATCTGGCCGGACTTAAGCTGTTTGACTTTGAAGTATTTGACGATTGTTGCAACATCTGTCCCTTCAGAACGTCTGTTTTCACTCGCTGGCAACACTTTGACTGATAGCCGTATAGGTTAGATCCAGTTCGTTTGACTAAATTGTTGTTTTTAAAAAGCTTAAATGTGGAGAGTTGGAACCTATAAACATTTTTGTAATATTTTTGCAGCTTACCTAATAAATACAGTTTTACATGCAATGTCACTGTCATTTTATTATTTTTATAAAATTGGGATACGATCTTCAAAGATCGAATGAGATCGATTCAATTCAATACGATTCAGATCGTGGATCGATTCACAGGGTTACGATCCATTACGATTCAAAAGATCGATTCAAAGCAAAAGATCGGGCATCCCTAGCGTCAGGCCTCCTAAACCCAGAGATTTTTTCAAAGTTTTTTTTTTTAAGATTGATTCCTTTTCCTTCACCGCCGAGCAAATAATAATTACAAATATGTACATGAATCCGAAAACTCGAGTTTAGTGGTACTTGCCCACACTGGGATTTGACACAGCATAGCACATATCTAGTGGAAAAGCAGCCTTATTCCCAATTCTCGGATGGCGTCCACTAGATGGAGCGACGACCTTGAGGTTTGCAGGGAGTCGATGGATGCAGGTGGCACAGGATCGAGACGAGTGGCGCTCTAGAGAAGAGGCCTATGTTCAGCAGCGGCAGAATAAGGTGTGAAGTGATAAGGTGGACTACCCAATGTAATGTTTTTTTTATACTACGTCGGGAGCAATACAAGCATATGGCCCACCTGATGTAAAGCGGCTACCGTAGCCTATTAACGCTTGCGATATATTAAGTATCACTCGCGCGATGCCTCCTCTGCTGGTTACACAGCAACTCTTTGGGAGCTTACTGCCATGCAATTCTGTAAGAGCAAACATCCTTACATCCTCGGAAACATCGGCTGTTATAGCCTTGAACACAAAATTGCAATTCCTTAGTGTCGCTTTTCATGGTTGTGCGACACTAGCGCCGCAAGGCTGCGTTTGGAATTGGAATTCTACAAGACAAACAGCCTCGCGTACGCTTACAGCCTTATAGAATACCAAATAATTTAGCCGTGATCGCAGTAGACGATGTCAAAGCTGTGACATCTGTGATCACAGCGACGCACACAGCCATTACGAGTCGCTTAGAGAATTGCATGGCTGGTGACCTCACTCACACGCAGGAACACAACATCCCTCTAGGAAGCTGTTATTTGGCTGCGGTTTTCTGTGAGGTGGAGGTACTTCCCCAGACGGGCTGCTTTGATGCGCCCTACCTCTCTTATAACATCCAGACCAAGACAGACATTTTCGTGCACACAAATGTTTGCCTTGTGTGGGAATCGAACCCACGAGCATTGGCGTAAAAGTCGCGTCATTCACGACTGAGCCACCGAGCTCGTCAAATATTGTATATTGTATAAAGTAATGTATTGTTCTCACCGGCATACGCTCCTCGATGCCTCCGATGGGGAAGTTCATGATGGAGCGCACGGTCTGCGCGCCGTACAGCTTGTCATCGGGCACGTCCAGCTCGCCGAATGTGTCCCTTTCCTTCCTCTGTAACAAATCAGTTTAAATATTTATTCTATGTATGTATATCTTCACGCCAGGTCCCTTGCGGGGTAGGCAGAGTGAACCGAATGCCATAAGACGCTGTCCTTACATACTTCACTCGCTTCTCTAACATTTATGGCTCTTCTCATGCACGCTCGCCGGTTCCTGGGGCTCCTGACATCACCTTCTGATAAAACACGACCAATTTGGTCATGGTAGGTTAGTCTCGGTCTCCCTCGGCTACATCAAATATTTATTACTGATATTAATAATTTAATGGTTAACAACACCCTAAGGTTAGGGCTCCGCCCCTCAAAAAGTAAACTGGATCCTACAAAGGTTCCTAGAAAAGAACAATTTGTTGTTAGTTTTCTTCTTAGAGTTACCCCGTTTCCTAATCCATTAGTATCGGCGGGGTCCGCTAGTCAAGCCTAAGGATTTGGCGAAGATACTAATTTAGACGTTGAACGACCGCCGTCACACACCCACAGCCCAGAGGGAAAACCTAACGACGCAAGGTGAAGTTTTAATTTTTAGTCAGTTCAGTGCTAATCTGTATAATTTAGTTCTGTAATCTGAGGCTAATCGTAACCTAGTGTAATAACAGTGGTTTAATGTGAAAGTGCGAGTGATTGTGGACCTAGAAGATTCTATTGGATATCAGAATTTATTAGTGTATAGACTTAAGGACGACATGTCGGATGGATGTAAAAGCAGGCAGGTTTTATTTGATTTAAACTTTAAATGCATCAACTTATCGCGTTATCGCGTTTCCTAATCCGCTAGGAATGGCGCGGTCCGCTACCTAAACCTAATTTCACGAAGATACTGATTTCAACACCGAGGAACTGCCTTCAGACCTCCACAACCCAAAGGAAGACGAGACCTTTCTTAAGGTCACACATCTTTAGAAATGCATGCCCGCCGAGCTAGTGATAATTACATATATGTATAAAAATCGAGTGAAGTATGTAAGGATTGAGTCTTATGGCGCTCGGTTCTCTCTGCCTACTCTGCAAGGGACTTCGCGTGAAGATATACATACATATATACATGTATAAAAATCCGAAAAGACGAAATAGTGCTCAACATAGAACTCGCAACTTGCAATTTCGCTCCTCGCTCCTGTGAAAACCCTACTCTGTCCTTTCCCTCTCATTCTTATAAACACTTCGATCAATCCTTCACCGTTGAAGCTACTCGTATCAGGCAATGGAATAACTTACTAGTGGTTATCAGAACAGATAATTCTATTGCCATTTTCAAAAAACTAGCAAAAAATCATCTATTTTCTCTCTGATGTTAACATGTTAACAATGACATTTGAAACATATATATTTTTGTGTATTTTATGTACAGTGAATGTATACGTGTGTATTTATATTTATATACCTGTAACTAATAATATCAATTAAATTAGTGTTAGTTATATTTAATTCTTCATTTCCTTCCGCACTAGCCCTTTTTTTGTAATCTGATTCGTTACCTAAAGGTTGCTTTGAAAAGATTGCTTTTAGCAATAAGGCCGCCTTGTTACATAGTATATTTCTCTCTTTAATTGTAAAAATCGTTTTGAATGTATTTCCTTAAATTATGCAAATAAAGTGTATTCTACCTATCTATCTATAGTGGTACACATGCTCATACCAGGATGGATAAATAACCAATCTATTATACTATGGTACCTACCTTAGGTTACTAACTATTTAACTAACCTAGTCCTAGTTTTTTATGGCCTGAGCTATCGCCGTTTAGTTCAAAACGTTACGACAAAACTATGCTTTCATCGACAAATTGATCGTATTTTATCAGAAGGTGATGTCAGGAACCTTAGAAACCGGCGAGCGTGTATAAGAAGAGCAATGAATGTTAAGAGGGGTCATGAAGCTAAGTGGCACTCTCATTTTGTTTTTATTATAATAACTCTGAATTTAAGACCAATTCCAATAAACGCTCAACACAGGCACTGAAGAACCATATTTATCTTTTTTGAAATATATGTTGTATTTATTATCTATGGCAATAATCAAAATTATGACTAATTGTATATAAATAATAAAAATAATCTCTAGTCTCATAAAAGCATAAATATGTTTCTTCAGTGCCTGTGTTGAGCGTTTTTTTTGGAATTGGTCTTAAATTGAGCGTTATTAATAAAAACAAAATGAGGGCGCCACTTAGCTTTATGCCCCCTCTTAAAGAAGCGTGTGAGGTTTGCAAGGTTCGAGTCACGTGGCGCCCGGTTCTCACTGCCTACCCCGCAAGGGATTCGGCGTGAAATTATACGAGTAGTATTAGTAGTAGTTTTGCCGTTATCCTTCTAACTTGGACAGTTTATTAAACAGAATAATTTATTCAGTGCATGTAACGTACGGAACCATCAGTACGCAACCACACGCACATGACCGATTGTATATTATATATTATTATTAATCATATATTATACCTACAAAAAAAGCCTGCGTTTCCCTAAAAAGGCTGGCAACGGATCAGTGACACTTTGGTGTTGCTGTTGTCTATGGGCGGTGGTGACCACTTACCAACAGGTGACCCACATGCTCGTTTGCCCCCTTTAAATTCAAGTTAATTTAATAATAATTTAATTACAGTTAAAATTTAAATTAAATTAAAGAAAATATTACATCCACGCCAGGTCATAAAACATACTTATTAATAACAAATTTAATGGAAATACTTTTTTTATACAACGTCGAGAGGCATACAAGTATACAGCCCACCAGATGTTAAGTGGGTACCGCAGTCTATGAACGCTACATTAAGTATCGCTCGCGTGATGCCATCTTTGCTACTAGCACAGCAACTCTTTAGGAGCTTACTGGTAACTTCACTAACTCACAGGAACACAACAATCCTCGAATGAACAAATCCAATGAAATTTTAACTGCTGTTTTCTGTGAGGTGGAAGTACTTCCCCAGACAGGCCGCTTTGACGCACCCTTCAAGTCTCTTAAAAACACCCAGACCAAACAGACATGTTCATGCACACGAATGTTTGTACTGTGTGGGAATCGAAGCAACGAGCGTTTGTTTCAAGGCAGAGTTACTAACTGCGGCAACGAACTCGTCAAAACAAACAAAACGTAAGAAACTGCCAGAACAATGTAATCATTAATAAACACATCTTTCGTGACGGTATTTAAAAATATCCCAAAACTACGTAAACTTCTATCCCAACCCATTATTTTCAACGAAAAGGATATATAACACAAAATATTACAAAAAAACTATGTCACAGATTCACGTAAATATTAGATCACTTACCATTTTCACCTGCCTCTTATCTTGATCCGACAAACACACGGTACAAGCCATTTTTTAAAACAGTAAACTTAGAGAAAAAATCCACGAAAATACAACAGAAACAAAGTCAAACACGCTTGACAGTCCGCACTTCTGCCAAAAACTAAAAGAATTAAAAAAGTAAAAGCGAATTATTTTCGCCCAGTTATATTCCTTTTTTAAATTACTTTGGCGTCTGACAGTGTACCGCTACAGACTTGCAAATGTGCAAAGGTTTGCCAGTCACTTGGCGACAAAGCGAGACCGGTTCACCTCTCCCCACTACCGAGAATGTAACTGAGTGAATGGCTTTAATGTATTAAGGTTATTTTTAAAGTGAAATCAACCGCTGATAGCGGTGGGGTGTAGTTCATGCCCGCAGCGCGATAAACGCGTTATCAACACTTGTTTGGTTAACATGCGTAATTTGCATAATTTATTTCACATTAACAACCTAAAAATATTATGTATAGGGTTCCTTAACAGTGAAAGAGGAACCCGGTAGCGCTCCGTCCTTCTGGCTGTCGGTCTGTCACATAATTTTGTGAAAAATCTGAAATGATGAGTCTTGATAAAGGTGTATGCTAATATGCATAAGCTCTAGCAGCACAGTGGATAAATAACCGGCTATGAACTGACTGGTTTTGGTTTAATTACTGATGTGGTCATGTTTTTTTATACTACGTCGGGAGGCATACAAACATACGGTTCAGCTGATGTAAAGCGGGTACCGTAGCCTATTAACGCTTGCGTCCTCATTTGCTGCTTACACAGCAACTCCTTGGGAGCTTACTGGTGACCTCACTCACACGCAGGAACACAACAACCCTCTAAGGAGTTGTTATTTGACTGCGGTTTTCTGTGAGGTGGAGGTACTTCTCCAGACGGGCTGCTTTGATGCGCCCTACCTCTCTTGTAAATGCATGTACCACCAAATTCGTTTTTATGTAATTATCACTTGCCCGATGGTGAAGAAAAACATCGTGAGAAAACCCGCACGTCTAATAAATTACACTTGGAAAGTCGTGTGACCTAACCTTATAAAGTTTTGGTTTTCCCTCTGGATTGTGGAGGTCTGACGGCAGGCAATATCAGGATCTTAGCCAAGTCCTTAGGCTTAATTAGCGGACCCTGCCAATCCTAATGGATCAGGGGACAGCATAACCAAGAAGAAAAAACGTGTAACGTAAATTTAACAGAAATAAGTCAATATACTTGGAAATTAAATAACCAGTCAGTTTTTATTTCTAAAAGCAGGTAAACCAGTTACTACAGAATGACAAAAAAATTAAGTATAAGATATGTATATTTTTAAGCCAAGCCCCTTGAGGGGTAGGCAGAGAAAACCAGAAAAAGAAAACATAATAATAATATTGATCATATTAATTTTTCATTGTAAAATAACATGTAATTGTATATTTTTACTAGGTACTCTATCCCTATATTTTGTATCGATAGGTTTGGAAGATTCTTTTTCTGTTTAATCTCCACAATATGGAGTACATAATCCACCATATTATTTTTATTACGACATCAGATAGCCTGTGTTACCAAGGATACAATAATGATTCTAATATTACCTCATAATATTTTATTCGAGTGGATTACAAGATAAGATGAATGAGATAATAAAGGAGAGATGCCTAGATGCTTTGTACATACAAAGCATCTAGGCATCTCATCATGACACATGTCAGAGATTAAGCGAAAGAGAAACGAAGATTTGCCCGGTGACATGATGGCCCTATGCTCGGTGTGAGCCAGGACGATCATGCCAGCGCTGGTGTATGTGGCGTGCTTTCATCTCGCTTGGATTCTGGTGTAAAATATTATAGATTAGTAGGATCAAAACTTCCATGGGATGCAATAAAACTGGGGATTACGCGAGGTTTTTTGGTTTCAGCATAATATGCTCCCGTTAGCTCAACCAATCCCCAGAAACTCGAGAAGTTTTGGGAGACTGTAAGGGGATTCGGCAGATGGGAATGAACGGATAATTATGTGTGAAGTTTTGAATGGATGGATTGGGACCAAGTGAAGCAGTTGCGAGGCTATGCTAGGTCCATACGAAGATACAGCTGGTAAGTTACTTTTAGACGTATGTATGGAACGAAACATCATTGTGTCGAACACGTTATTTCATCACAAGGAAATTCACACTTATACATAGAGATGAAATGAACAGAACAGTATGATTGATTTGATTTACGATAGATAGTCGTCTCCGAAATTCGTTAATGGATACAAGAGCCTTCAGAAGTCCCACTCTTGAAACGGACCACTAATGGTTTTAAGCCGGTTTGGGGGCCTTTTCAAGAAGTGCAGGCACTGGGGAGTGCGCATTCCTTTCGGAGATCATGAACGAATAAGAAATAAAAATTGGAAGATGAAAGTGTAAGGTATACGTATGTACATAAAATTGTGTATTGAAGACTTATATGGAATACTTGTGAACGCGAGTCTTTCCGACTCAGATGTAGACGAATGTTCGAAAGTTCTGAAAAAATATATGGTGGACAGTGCGAAAGAAGCATGTAGATGCGCAAAGGTACGTAGAACTCCGAGAGGTGATGCCTGATGGGATGTGGAGGTTGAATCCTGGATGAAAAAAAGAGGAAAGCGCGGCTGGATTATGTATCATCTTTGCACCAGAGTGATAGTATATAATATATAAAGAAAAGAAGAAAGAAATATACCGTCGATGCAAGAATGAAACCAAAGCCAAACCAAAGTGAAAGTCAAACGTGAAAACATTGTTTGATTGAGAAAGAGAAGCTGACGAAGAACTTCCAGGTTAATACCCAACTCTTCTGGAGAGGGGTCAAGAAGCTTCCGTGTCCGTACCATCGGCATTCAAAATGGATAAGATAAAGAGTAAATATTGTAGCATTTTTGCTAATAATGAGTCTGTGACTGACTCGGCAGTGCCAGTGTTCCATGAAGACCATGGATGAGATTGAATGGTCGATACAAAGTCTGAAAAGTGGAAAGTCAGTGGGAATCGGTATCGTTACTGCTGATATAATCAAACTAGGGGCACCTACGGAAGGGTCCCGACCGATTGGAGACCCGCAGTCATTGTGCATTTGTAAAAAGGCAAGGAATCTCGCATCGACTGGGTTAACTTAGCAACTAAAGCGTATGGAAATAATATTGAAGGGAAACGGAGGGTGACATTCGATGGAAGGCTTTGGGAAGCATAGGGTGTATCTCGAAACGGCAGAGGATGTGTGGATCAAGTTTATTCACTCTGCATCAACGTGGAAAAGCATCTGACTGATGGGCCACGTTTTTTGGAGTTTTGTGGGCCTTGAGAAAGCCTTTGATAGGGGTCATGCGAAAGGATCTCTGGAACATTTACCCGGATATGACATTGACGGTGACCTGTTCCGTGATGTACAATCCACTTATGAGGATTGCACTGCATGCGTGCGAGTGGACCGCAGCTTCTCGCCCTGGTTTGTACACCAACATTGGTGTTGGCTATTCATCCAATCCGGGCAGTTGCCTTCAGAGAATAAGAAAAATGAATGTGGGAAGGCGAAAGGCTGACTCAATGATGGACTGCATGTTTTATGCAATCGATGACAGAATAGCAGCAATGAAAGATGAAATATGAAGAAAGACTTACAATTGAATGGGAAGAAAATCAAGATAATGGTATTTGAAAAAAAAAACAACCAAAATGAACACAAGAATTACGGTTGAAGATGTAGTATTGAAGCACGTAGATGAGAGTTTATATCTTGGAATCGATTGATGATGAAGTGTTGGAACAAGTGGATGAGTTTGTATATCTTGGATGCGCTTTCAGCAGGGATGGAACCTACACTGCAGATGTGGAGAGACGAGTGAATGCAGGGAACAGCGTGAATGGAGTGTTAGGTAAACTAAAAGAGTATTAAAATAAAAAAATGCATGCACTGGTGGTTAGACCATGTATAAATAATGCAGGATGAAAGAATGATGAAACAGATATACAAAGTGGAAGGATGTAGGAGCCGAGGAAACCTACTATGACCAAATTGGTTATGTCAAACGGTACATGTTAGGAGCCCAAGCAATCGGCGAGCGTGCATGCCTTTCAGTTATGAATGTAAAAGAAACGAGTAAGGTGTGTCAGGACCTTGTCTTGTGGTGCTCGGTTCTCACTGCCTACCCCGCAAGGGACCTGGTGTCAGAATATACATACATTTCTCCTACATTTTAATACTATGGTAATTTAGTTTTAAACAAATTGTTTTCAATAAATAGACATCTCGATAATATAGGCATTTTAATATTTTTTACTGTAGGAACGGAAAGGATTCTAACGAAGTATTTTAGAAATCAGATGTGAATTTGACTGAATGTAAAATCTGTGAATAGGTAGTACCAGATTCAGGCAGTATTTGATGGAAGGCTTGACATAGAATAGGTATGATAAGTGACTGACACAAGTCACTACCCACTCCTCATGTTTGGATATATAAGAATGCACAGGTTCTTATATAGCCAAACTAGGTAGACCATAAGATTGTATGCCTCCCGAAGTTGTAGAAAAAACAACATTCAATGTTCACTACTACTCTTTAGTACGACAAATCCACACAAACTTTTCGTAAGGACCCCCAGTTATAGGAAATCGGACGATTTTGCAAATATCTAGGAATAAACCTTGACTGTCCTAGAATAACCAAATAAAAACCAAAAGAGAAAAGGTAAATCATATATTGAAGGGAAATAATGGACGGGCGAGAGACAGACGGACAGACAGACAGATAACAAAAAATATATATTGATCTAGATCACAAATTAGGTGCGCTCAAATAATAAGCCATGACGTTTGTTTTGCAAATCACAGCTTGTTTCATTTGAAAACAACAGAGATTGAGAAAAAGCTACAAAGAAAAATCACTAAGGATTGAGGGATATCAAGAAAAATATATATGAAATAGCAATGCTACCCTTACTAACATATGGATGCCAGACGTAGTTATTGAGGATAGAGCACAATACAGACTAGCTATCTGCCAATGGAAAAAAGTATGCCTTAATTGAAACTATATGATAAGAGTTAGCAACTACCAAATAAGAAGGAATACATAAATAGTAGACATACGGAACAGAATTATCAAAAGATCACTTAAATGGCAAAGGAGAGAACATGTAAGTAGGATGAACAATAACATATGGACAAAATATTTGACAGGGTGGCTACCAAAATTAAAACCAAGAAATAGATTCAGAGATTACCAATCGAAGATGTGGATCCAGTGGAGAAATGTGAAAAGGTTTAAAAGGAGTCCTGAGCCGCAGAGGCAATTACTACTAATGTGGATAATTAAAAATATATGTATATATATAAAGTATACAGGATATGTAATAGTTAAGCATTTTCTCCTGTACCATATATTGTAAGTAAGTAGTACTTAGTAGTAAAGGCTTTTTATCTTATTTTATTTATGTGGATACTACAGAAAAAAGTGTTTGATCTTATACAGAGCCAAGTGAAAGTATTGTGGGGAGGATATTTGTACACCATAAGGAAAAGACTATTTAACTGGGGAATTCTGTCTAACGTAAACTAAACATTCTAGTATATATCCAAAATATACATTGTTTGTGGGATGGATGGCTACCACACCATAGTTGATACAACTTTACTCAGATTCAATGGTGTGTCTATGGTATTCGGTTCTCGATGATCTTGATGACCGCGTTGTGGTTAGTAATGCCACTTCAACATCAATGCTTGTGGGTTCAATTCTCATACAGTAGAACATTTATGTGCGTGAACATATGTCTTTGTATTGGTTTAGGTGTTTTATAAGAGGCAGGGCACTCAAAGCAGTCTATCTGGGAAAGTATACCTCCCACCTCACTGAAAAATGCGGATAAATAACAACTCTATGGAGAGTTGTTGTGTTCCTGCGTGTAAGTGAGGTCACCAGTAAGCTCCTAAGGAGTAACTGTGTAAGCAGCAGATATGCCATCGCGCAAGTGATAGTTAATGTGTTGCATGTGCTCATAGGCAATGTTAACAACTTTACATCCAGTGGGCCATATGCTTATATGCCTCCAGACATTGTATAAGACATGGTAATCTTATTAAGTTAAATAAAGACAACATAATATTGTATAATATTGTATATGTTAAAGAAACGAATGAGGTGTGTAAGGATCGAGTCACGTGGCTCAATTCTCTCTGCCGACCCCACAAGGGATTTGACATGAAGTTATAGATGGATAGGATATAGTCACTATGGTATATAGTTTTCTGCTAGATGAAGAGACTGCACTGGTTAGATACCAGCTTATTAGGAGCGAGGGACCTCACTCCAAACCTGTAACCTGATTTTGGTTCTTCCGTCTACTGGCGTACTCTCGCTCGTTAACCGTCATGGGGTATGTGAGGGTGGACTTAAGTCTATGAACATAGCTCTTCTTCTCTTTTTAGTGTTATCCCGTTTCTTTATCCATTAAGATTGGTGGGGTCCGCAACCTAAGACTAAAGATTTGGCAAAGATATTTACATGGAGCAACTGCCATCAGACCTCCATAACCCAGAGGGAAAAATCAGACCTTTCTTTGGTAAGGTCACACGTCTTCCGAAATATAATTTCTAGGACGTGCAGGTTTCCTCACGATGTTTTCGTTCACCGCGAAGGGACAGATTATTACAAATATGTACCTAATTCGAAAACACGATTTTAGCGGTACATAGGCCAGTTCTTTATCCACTGGGCAATCACTACTCCACAAGTCTATAAACATAGCTAAAGTTTATAATAATAATTTCTAATTTTGGTTAGACTTATCGAAGGTAGCAATTTATGAATTTTCTTAACGTTTTTCTGAATGAAAAGTACTATAAATTCTAGATCAGCCATAAGATATAATAGCGCACGTATACAGAAAAATAAATAAGGAAGCAGATACCGGTATAAATAGATAATTTCGTAACAATACCGATTATGCAACTTACCGCGACGACATTTGTTGTGGAGAAATTACACTTATCCACCAAACGCACAATGCATCCTAAGTTTTTAGAATTACTACCTAAAGCAGAAGATAATTTGAACATGGATGTAGCCATGATTTAAAATATCTCCGCTTGTATGATGTTTTTATTCGTAGTGAAGCAGATTGGAGATGAAAAAAAAAATTATAACAAAAGACTAGAATATGACAGACTTCTATATGACATTTTATTTGACGTTCACGTGACGTGGGACACAGACAATTCAAAGACCATAGACAGGAAAGGTAGTACAAAGAACCATGAGAACAGTATATACTGTTCAAATATTTGTTCCGTGGTCACGTAGACGTGCAGGTTACTATCTATCTATCTATAACTTCACGCCAAATCCCTTGCGGGGTAGGCAGAGAGAACCGAGCGCCACGTGACTCGATCCTTACATATCTCACTCGCTTCTTTAACATTCATTGCTCTTCTCATGCACGCACGCCGGTTTGTTGTCAATGCTTCTATGTAGTTATTTCAGTTGAATGAAAAACAATGGGAAACTGTTCTGTAATTATCATCACACGAAAGTCATAACTAGTTAAGAGAAATGTTACTCTACTCGTGTTCCGTACCTGAGAACTGTTGCGTATACATACATACATACATTAATCGCTTGTAGCAATATGATTGCCACTCTTACTTGTAGTCAAGTAATAACACTCCGTATAGTTGCCGAATTATATATATTAAAGGTATTCATTGTGTTAACCATGTACAATATTACAATTCCAGTCTTCGGGTTTACAAGCGTCCGCCATGAGCGCCGCGCGTGTGTCAGAGAGCACTAGACGCGCTAGTGCTGCGCCACTAAAATAGTGTTGTGCTTTGCGTCAACACCAAACCAACAATCGATTGTGAGATGAAGTCGCCACACCACCCCCCACGGAGAGGGGTAACTAATCGAAGATTTTGAAACGCACATGTCTGCCCGCTCTGGTAACGTAAGGGGCCTTCTGGGGTTCTGTGAGAGGATCCGTGCGAGGCTGCGTTGAAGGAGCGGGTGGAAGCCGAGCTGGCGTAAGGTCCGTTGGAGGCGATGGAGCTGCAGTTGGAGTCGGCTCTGAGTTCACCACCGTTTGGCTAGGCCAGTCCGGAAGCTGTTCGACAAATGCGGGTTTTAGGCGGTCGACGCTAACCACGACAGGTTTGCCTTTAAAATCGATCGTGAAAGTTTTACCGTCCTTGGATCGATCAATCACGGCATGTGGACCTGTGTAAGGGGGTTACAAGGGACGTCGTACAGCGTCATCCCTAAGAAATACGTGTGCAGCAGTGGGTAAATCTTTAAAGATGAAAGATGCGCGCTGAGTATGTCTGGATGCGCCGATAGGTCGGATGTCCGACATGTGTCGGCGTAACCTAACGACCAGGTCAGCAGTGTATTCAATCTTTCCGGGGCCGGGGACTGGGACCAATAGTTCGCCCGGAAGACGCAAGGCTTCCCCGTAGACCAACTCGGCGGCAGAAACCTTAATATCGTCTTTATATGCTGTGCGCATTCCTAAGAGCACGAACGGAAGGGCCTGGACCCAGGAATTCCCGCGGCACATCAGGGAAGCCTTCAAATGACGATGCACCCGCTCTATCATACCGTTCGCGGCTGTGGTTCGTATACGTTTGGTGGCGAAACTTTGGAGTAATCGTCTGAACAAATTGGACTCGAACTGAGCACCACGATCTGTCATCAAAACGAGAGGCACACCAAATCGAGAGATCCATTCTCTGGTGAAGGTGTCAGTAATTTCCTCTGCCGTCGCCGTTCGCATAGGCCATGCCTCAGGCCATCTGGTCACGCGGTCAATGGCTGTAAGGAGGTACCGGTGCTCGCTGCAGACGGGCAACGGCCCCACAATGTCCACATGGACGTGAGCGAACCGACCAGACGGGGCGCTGAAGTTGCCCAACGGAGTGGAGCAGTGTCTAGAAACTTTACTGCGCTGACACGCTAGGCAACCCCGCGCCCAGTTTTGGCAGTCCTTATTTACGGAAGGCCAGACGTAGCGTTCGGTGACAAGGTGGGTTGTGGCTCTGGCACCGGGGTGACTTATGCTGTGAAGTTTATCGAAGATTGTTCGACGGAACTCAGGGGTAACATATGGACGAGCTTTTCCAGTAGAGGTGTCGCAGATCAACGACAGCCCTGTAGCTGGAATGTTGACCTTAGTAAGGTCGAGGCTCGTTGTTCCCTTGCGCATTAGTTCTTCCAGTTCTTCGTCCTTGTCTTGAGATTTGGCGAGTGCTTCATATTCTTGCTCAAGCGAGATCGCTTCTATCCGAGACATAGCATCAGCAACAATGTTGTCTTCGCCTTTGATATATTTGATATCAGTAGAAAACTGGCTGATGAATGATAGTTGATTGAGCTGGGAAGGAGGAAGTTTCTCACGACGTTGTGCGAAAGCGTACAGCAGCGGTTTGTGGTCCGTAAATATAGTGACGTGTTGAACTTCGAGAAGGTGGCGGAAATGCTGTACGCTTTCGTACACCGCCAACAGTTCCCAATAGTATGCAGGCCACTCGTACTGACGTGCTGTGAGTTTCTTGCTGAAAAAGGCGAGTGGGCGCCATTGACCGTCGATTTGCTGTTGCAAACAGGAGCCTATGTGTACGCTCGAAGCATCTGTGAACTATGCTAATGGAGCGTTGTTAGCTGGGTGTTGAAGAAGCGTAGCAGTTGACAGGCTCTGTTTGCAGGCATTAAAAGCTTCGTGCAGCTTGGGCGTCCATGGAAATGTTTCGCGCCTTTGCTGTTAGTAGAAGCAACGGCATCAACTAAAGGTGCCTGAAACTTTGCAGCATGTGGTATGAAACGGCGGTAATAGTGGATCATACCGAGGAAGCGTCTCATGCCTTGTATGGTTTCAGGAGGTGGAAAATCCAACAGGGCGCGTACTCGCTCTTCAGGAGGTTGTGTACCTTCGGCACTAATAAGATGACCTAAGAACACAACTTCTTCGGCACCAAGAACGCATTTCGAAGGGTTAATTACAACTCCATATTCCTGAAAACGCTTGAATAGCGTGCGGAGGTGTTCCAGGTGCGTAGCCTCGTCTGGAGAGAAAATAAGCACATCATCTACGAAAGGAAAACAGAAATCGAGACCCCGCGTGACCTCATCGATGAAACGTTGAAACGTTTCGAAGACCGAAGGTCATAAACGGAAATTCGAAGAGGCCAAACGCGGTAACGATGGCTGTCTTCGAAATATCGCCTTCAAAAACGGGTATTTGATGATAGGCCTTAACAAGGTCACAGTCTCAGTGAGATTACACCTACTCGTAAGAATACTAGTGATCGAATTGACTTTTTATTGTTTAGTGGTTATTACGGAATGTTTTCGAAAAATTCGTTTGTCGATACAGTCTATGCCTTTGTTACCTGTAAGCGAATTCATTTTTTTACATGGCTGTTTGTTTTCGTTTATACTAGAAAATAAAGGATAATAATTTATTTACATACGAAGCCAATCGGATCCGAAATTTTATGTAATATACCACCAAGAAGTTTCCGAGAATGCACTGTTACAGCAATGATACTTCTTTCATCGGTAAGTAGCAAAGTATAGTAAGTAGGCTGGTATATCTGGAGCTCCTTGACGTTAGACAGATAATTAGCATGATAGCCTGTAAAAAATACTTGACAAATAATAACATCATCATATTGATTTATGGAAATAGCGCTTGTTCGTTTTTTATAACTTCCTGCTGTTCTTTAGCCAGCAAACACGTTTCAATATATATGAATGTCCGCAATAGTCTCGCAAGTACCTGCCTTTCAACTGACTAAGTGTTTTCATGATGTGAGTGAATGAGTCGTTTCTTGAACTTAGGGTCAACTGAGAACAAGATATAGGCACAAGTCTAAACAATTTTGTTCAACCGTATGTATTTCTATGAAATAATGTCGTAGCTGATTATAACTGTATTTAATTCAAACTATCTTTATTAACTACGAGCTCACCCGGCAAACTTGACCTGCCATATAAATTATTTCTAATGAATATTTTGGTGGGTGGGGTAGGAGTGTGAAAATTTGAATTATAAGTATTTGTTGATACTAAATAAAAAAATACAAAAAAAAATTAGCAAAGAAATAGAAAAACAAACCTGTATAGGGACACCCTAATCACCTGGCCGTATGAAATATACTTTACGATCTATTCTCATACCTACCAAATATACATAAAAAAAGTTATAAAAATAGGTCGAGCCGTTTCGGAGGAGTGAGACCACAAACATTGTGATACAAGATTTTTATAGATATAAATAACACCACGTACTTCTTTAGAATCACTGAGAACTGTAAATTATTAGCAATAAACATAAGTTACCTAAAATTATCATGCGTTGTTTTATTCATCTATATTCTATATCTTTATGCATGCATCTATATTGTGCAAAATGACAAGAGTTTACAAAAAATAAATAAAGAGATCTCTTCCTGTCAAGCTTAGAATCTATCGTACAATGCAAAGTCATTAATGCATTGTCGGCATATATACGAGGGTTGACAGAAAAATATTGTACTGATTTTTTATTTACCAAAGTTTTTAAAGTAAGACTTTACGCACGCTTGAATTGGGGAATAAGCTGGTGAATGCGTTACGAGAGCGTTACGGAAAGTGTGATCGGTCGAGGCGAACGGAAGTTGAGAGGGAGATATAAGTTATTGAAGATAGAAAGAGAGAGAGTCACGTTTTGTATATTACTGTAGGGGCAAGAGAGAGAGGTGCGAGCACACATTTTCTTTCTCTTATAGCGAGTTAAGTTTCGTATATCTAATACACAGTGCAGGCCTATTGTCTGTATCTCACTTTTTACTTCAGTTGTGTGGTCTAAAGCACACACGTTTTTTTATTTTTTTCAAACTTGAAAGCTGCCCAAGGGAACTACTTTGAGGGAGATAACCCCCTTCAAAGTATATCCCTTGGGCAGCTACACACCGATGGAGACGTTTTCCCACTGTTGATAGAAGCGCTGGAAGTCTTCAATCGGTACCTATGGTCTTCAGCATCTCCGTTACCTACACTCTTTTGGATGTTTTCTATAGTTTTTTTTTTATACAACGTCGGGAGGCATTCAAGCATACGGCCCACCAGATGTAAAGCAGGTATCGAAGCCTATCAATGCTTCTAATAAATTAAGTGTCACTCGCGTGATGCCTCCTCTGTTGCTTACACAGTAACTCCTTAGGTGCTTACTGGTGACCTCACTCACACGCAGGAACACAACAACCCTCTAGGGACTTGTTATTAGGGTGCGGTTTTTTGTGAGGTGGAGGTACTTCCCCAGACAGATTGCTTTGATGCGCCCTACCTCTCTTAAAAGTCCCGAAATGACGTCCTTTGAGGACATTTTTCAGTTTAGGAAAAAGGAAAAAGTCACAGGGCCTGAGGTCGGGTGAATAAGGGGCTGGAGAACCACAGATATGCCTTTTGACGTCAACAACTTTGTTATGGAGAGAGCAGTGTGACATGTCACGTTGTCATGATGGAGCACCCATTTGACTGCAATGTCGGGCTTTGTCTGAGCCTTTCAAGGACGTCTTTATAAAAAAAACTTGGTTAACAGTTTTATCTTTATTATTGATTTGATTTTCGATTTACTTATTCGAGCTTTCTTTGGTCGAGGAGAGTGGTCGAGAGAGAGAGCAATAAATAATATTTGAATTTGTAACATTTATGAGGTTTTCAGCATCATTTTGTTACAGACCTTTCGCGTGTGCAACTAGTCAAAATTTGACGAACGGTAAATCTGTTCAAATTTAATTATTCACGTAACATTCTTAAAGCTATACGACGACGGTGTGATCTCACAAGAGTGTTAATACGTTCAATATTTTCGTCGGTTTTCGAAGTTGAAGGCCATCCTGAACGGTGTTCATCTTTAACGTGTTCTCTGCTTCCCAAAAATGTTTGTGTCAATGAAAAACTTGAGCTCGGGATAAAAAATGTTCCCCACAGGCCAGT
The DNA here is from genome assembly GCA_947507595.1 of Pyralis farinalis. Taxonomy (NCBI): domain Eukaryota; kingdom Metazoa; phylum Arthropoda; class Insecta; order Lepidoptera; family Pyralidae; genus Pyralis; species Pyralis farinalis. Next base: position 2,963,618 of record OX382275.1, read on the forward strand.
TTTAACATCCGATTCTCAAAGCCTAACACAAAATTTAATAGCACAATTACAAAAATTTAATGGTTGTTCCAAATTCCACTGTTCCAATTTGCATGATGCACAACACAGCATTTAATCATCTGGGATAGTAATACTATTAATTTTACTAACAGAATTTGCTGTATTATTATAATGACTGTTGTTTGGCAGTGTTTCATATGCCTGATAATGTGTAATACCTTTATATTTTCTGATTTTGTTGAACTAAAACGCATCTTTCTATTTCAGCATTATGGAACGCGTCGATATATGCACAGTGCTGCCTCTAGCGGCCCGACCAGAATTAATCGCCAATCGGTGGTCTTCGGTAACTTTCGGCTCAGTCACGCCTAGACTCGTTCGGAAAGCGAAACCAAAATCATTCCACGGCGATGTACGAAGACTGATGCTCTTGTCGTGGACTCCTTGTGCAAACGGAATATTTAACTTACTGAAACGGGCTGTTAGTACTCGACATAGATATTTTTATAAGTATAATGTTGTGATTTAGGCCGTCGCTTGTGGTGTTAAGTGTTTTCGTTAAAATAAGTGAAAGAATATACAAAGAAAGAATACTGTGTGAAGTGGTGCAATTGTGTGTCTGCCGTTGGATCCTGGATTTTATAGGATTGTTGACTTTACCTGAGATTATTTACAATAAGGTAAGATTTAGTTTATACACAGTAGCGATTGTTTCGTGAACTCAAATAGAACGCGTGGCGCTATTGGAATGGCTTCCTTTTATCGACTCGCGTGCGCGATAATGGCTGACTTTTCTCCGTTTCACCGTCTGTCAGCGACGGAATAACAAAATAGTAATTAGAACGTCTACATGTTGTGTAAATGTATTAGTAATAGGTGCATTGTGATATTTTTGTGTTTATCTCCGTGCGTAGGTAGAGTATGCAAGTGTGGGTGGCAGGGCATAGCATGGTATGGAAGCGGGGAATGTCGTAAAATGTTCAATAGTGCAACGCCGCTTGGGTCTCGATTGACCGGTCGCTAACGTGCCGTGTAGTTTTTTTTTGTTGAAACCAAATTGAAATAGCCACCTTTAGAACTCGCCGCGGTGGAATTTCGTTAAAAATCATTGTACACAATATAATTTGGAATGGCGTATTGGGCTTTATCAATGTATGTAGTACTCTTACCTATTTACCTAGGTACCTACGTATTATCCTCGTAATAGACGAATTTCGAGGAATTCCATGACTCGTTTTCTGACGTGTAATGCAAACAAACATTTTGTAGTTTGATGGACTGTACACTTTTATTTTACCTGCATTGTAAGCATAAATAATTTTTATTATTCAGCGTTAGCTTGTATATTTTGTGCATCTAAGCTTACTAGCGTCTATACAATTACATACCACCATTTTTATGCTATATAATGAAGTTGCCAATTGTAAACATATTTTCTATGTATCTCGAGAATAGTTTGATTGTTTTTTTATCAAACAGAAAATACTATGTTGATTAAAATAGCATTAAACTCTTTTATGAAAGCCATAACGTACGGGCAAATTACAAACTGAAATTGTTAAAAGCTGTTTTTTCTTGTTTTAAGTACAGTGTGTCCAATTTTACTCAGGATTCCTAGATAAATATTGTCGGCTTAAAAAGTGGCGCCAGGGTTGTGTATAATTATTTGTGTTTCTAATTTCATCCCAAACGGATTATGCGTATTTTTTGTGCACCACTGTTGTGGCAATTATTCTGGATATTTTCATACCGTTATGTTTTGTTAGTATAGATAAAGCTAAATTACGAGGGTATTAACTTAATTAATTAATAGAACAAACGTTTTAATGCAGTATTATCATGTTTTAGGTCTATCTATCCTAAAACAATATACATATCAAGGGACCTGGCGTGAAGATACACACTATCCTATAACTTCACGCTAAATCCTTTGCGGGGTAGGCTGAGAGAACCGAGCGCCAAATGACTCTGTACACACCTCACTTGCTTCTTTAACATTTATAGTTCTTCTCGGGTTTCTAGGGTTCTAGGGTAAGGGTTTCTAGGGTTCCCGACATCACCCATGAGGTCTACCTCCGCTCCTATATCGTTCCACTTTCGTATTGCATTATCTATATCGTCATTCTTTCGACGTGTCCGAACCAACGCAACACGCATCTTATCCTAACACCGATAAATAGTATCTTTCTTACATGTTTATTGCGAACCCAGTATACAAGCGTTACGCCGCAGATTTTGCGCAACGATCGCATCTCGACGGCGCTTATTCTGCTTTCACGCTTTTTCTGCCAAACCCAGCATCGCTTTCTGTATCAAAATATTCCTGTCAAGTTTTCCCAACGCCCTATTCACGCCCTGCCTTTGTTCGTTTCTATACATCAGCGGTGTACCTTCCATGCCTGCTAAAAGCACATCCAAGGTATACAATATCATTCCTTGTTTCCACCACTACGTCATCTATAATTTCGCGCCAAATCCAAGAGAAGCGAGCGCCACATGGCTCTGCCCTTACCACACACTTCTTTAACATTCACAGTTCTGCGCGCTCGCCGGCCGGCTTTTGACGTCACGTTCTGATGAAACACGACCAATTTAGTCATGGTAGGTGGTGAGTCTTGGTCTTCCTCTCACACTTTTACTAAGTGTTTCAATGTTCAACTTCGTCAAGAATTGTTGTATTCCTGCGAGTGAGACGTAAGGACACAATGTAGACGTGTGAACGCGACAACGGCTAAGTTATTACAGTCGTATATTTTGAAGGTCGATTGACGTAATCCAAAAAACAAATCTGATCCGCCATCTTGTGCGATTCACAAACGTGACGTCACTTTCTGATAAAAAGGATGCCTTTTGATACTACGTCATCAACCGTAATGTTTAAACAAACATATGTGGTGTATTGTAAATACACACGCATGAGTCTCGTTAATACTAAGTTTTCGTATTTTTGTACATAATTACAAATTATCAGGGCGGTGAAGGAAAACATCGGAGGAAACTCACACCCACAAGATATTATATTTGGAAGTACGTGTGACCTAACCTGAGTTTGATTCCCCCTCTGTGTTCGGAGGTCTGACGGCAGTCGCTCCAGGTCTAAATCATTATCTTCCCCAAATCCCTTAGGTTTAAGGTATTAGACCGCGCCAGTCCTCATGGATTAGGAAACGAGATAAATCTAAGGAGAAAGACTTCTCGTTTACAGAAGCTATTGCGAGTTATGAACCTAAGTTTTTTTTTTACTTGTACTACGCCGGGTGGCATCGCGCGAGTGATACTTAATGTATCACAAGCGTTCATAGGCTCCGGTAATCGCTTTACATCAGGTGGGTCGTAAGCTTGTATGCCTTCGTGCCTATGTTGGATAAAAAAGTCCTTAGGCTTAGGTAGCGAAGCCCGCCATTTGTTTAGGAAAACGGGATAACGCTAGAAAAAGGAAGTAACTGCAAATGTCTACAAATGGCAGTAATTTTCGTAATCTTAATTGGGCATCATTTGCTTATTAATGTAGCCTTAGCCAGACATAGCCCTGCCTGCAATGCTTTCCACCATATACTCTATGCCTCTTACCGTATACCTATTTATGAAATCCTCAAACCCCAAAAACTGAAAGGCAGCGACGTATCAAAAGGTAGACACGTTATATACGAACATTATTGTATTTTAAAATGGCGCAAGTAGTACTACATCTACGTACACTTTGCTCTAACAAAGAGACAAATGATAGGGCACACCTTCGTTAGAAAGAGATGAATATATATCTTAAGACATTTATGCTTTGTGGCGAAGTACGTATAGCAGCGATGCGAGAGCGTGCCCAACTGATTGCGAGTTTGTCAATTACCTTACTTTCGTATTGCCATTTTAGAGCGTGTACGACGCATCTATAACTATAAAAACATCTTAGATAACTCTTAATTCATTTATCACGATGAATTATATCGTGTTTTATTATAAAGTTATTGTGCGCTAGGAACCGGCGCGCGTGCACCAAAACAGCTATGGATGTTAAATAAAAAGCCGTCAATTGCGAGCCCGACTCGTGCATTGATAATATTTCGCAAAAAAATATTTTTGTGTGAATGAACTACAAATTTACGATTTTCCTTTGCTTGTGGTAGATGACATTGTTTCTTACCAAATTTCATGATTATAGGTCAACGGGAAGTACCCTATAGGATTTGGAGCCCTTGCGAGTGTCGATATACGCATAAACGAAGCATAAACAGCGGTTATCTTTTGATTGCGTTGACTTAGTTTGATTTTTTCACTGCTCGAAGGGACTGCAGACCTTAGTATTTGAAATTCATTTCAGCTTGATAGCTCCACCCGTTCCTCAGAAATAGGGTCTTGAGAGACGAACAGACAGACAGAAAACGTACAACACAATGATCCTAAAAGGGTTCCGTTCTAAAAAGCGAGCGAGGTGTGTAAAGACCTAGTTATGTGACGGTCGCTGTTCTCTCTGCCTATCTCGCAAGGGAGCTGGCGTGAATATTTACTTTTTTCACTGATCTCACGATAATGGCAACATCGAGAGTCGTAATCAGGAAAATGTAATTACCCCACAAAAACGCCGTCATGTCGGTAAAATATCTTATGAAACATTGCAATCAAGACAGTATTTTTTTTTTCTATACCGTCTACTAGTTTGCATTATTATCGCGTTCCTTTCGGTTCATAAGGTATAAAGTATTAGAATGTCGATATTATCAAAATGTTCAGTTATTCATTAGATCTAAAGTATTATTTTAATACTATGGTAATTTACATTTGATTTTTATTCGATTTTTCACATTTGTTTTTACTACACTTTAATATTATGGTAATTTTGATATATGGATTTTTTTAAACAGGTCATTTCTAATAAATAGACATTTTGATGCAATGGACATTTTAATACTTTATATGAACTGAAAGAATCGCGTTAACTTTCCCATCTTTTCGTATAGTTTGATATAAAAACAAAATAAATTTAGAAAGTCGTACAGACAGACACTGCGTTTGAAACGCACGAGATACGGTCACGAATTCGCGCCTATCCGTGGTTTAAAAATCGGGAAAAATAGAAAAATAATCAAACGTACAATTTGTTTTATATAGCCGTGTGCGCGTATCAAATCCGCATCCAATCGTGTTAAAAGTGTGTAAATTGGACAAATATTAATCAAGTACTAACAAAAACAGTGAAAACAGGTCATTTTTCGAAAAGCGGTGTACACGCGGGGGCAGTTTGTAGCTCAAAAAAAACATAAGAAAAGTCGTGTTAACGCGAATAGCTATGTTACGGACCCATATGTATTTACGATCGACAAATCATTTTTATACCCGCCATTTTGTTCGCGCGTCGCATCCCTTCTTCGGCTTCTAAGGGTCGTATCGTGATGTTGCAAATGCTAGTTTCAGAGATTAGCGCATTCAAACAGACAAACTCTCAATCAAACTATTTCGTTTTATATACTGGTATAGATATTCGTTAAATTTCTAATGCAGACAAAATTAAATATAACGCCGAAAATCCTGATAAGTCCGGACAAATTGTTTGTACCTGTATAAGAATCAAATCAGTCAATCAATCAATGAGATCGGTTTTAACTACTTAGTTAAAAAAGAAACTAATCCTGATCACTGGAAATGCTATTTTTCCCCCTGTGTTGACGATATGATAATCTGTATGTCTGTAAAAAAGAGACGCCCAAGGGCATGTCTGCCTGATGGTAAGCAGTTACCATAGGCCATATACACTTACAACAGGGTAATTTTAGGTTCGTGCGTTGCCAAAAACACACCGACATGTATCGTTATCACAGAGGTACTTTTATCGGTGGTACAGGATGTATCTATCAATAACGAATATTTCGAAAGTTTCCGCAGGATATTGGGATATGTGTGCACAAGTTGACCTTCGATAAATGTCAAAACACTTCAAATTAATTTGTTAAACATTGTATTTTCCTTTGGTGCTTTTTTATAAACCACGGGTGGAATTTCAAGCTTACGGTCCACCTGATGTAAAGCTGTTGCTTGCAGTAACTCCTTGGGAGCTTTCTGGTGACTTCACTCACTCGCAACGCTCCAGAGAGTTGTTATTTGGCTGCGGTTTTTCTGTGAGGTTAATGTACTTCCCCGGACGGGCTGGTAATGTTTTCTACAAACAAACAAAAAGTATATTTTTATATTTGGTCTAATAGAAACTAACGTAATCGCCGATGATACTATTGGTTGAAATTACGAATTATAAAGGTTCCGTGTCTTCTTGTACCTACTAGACAACTGATAAAAGTACGTAAATACCTTATTTGTATGTGTAAACTTATAATACATCCAGAAACACCCAGACTTTGTGGAATGAAAATTGATGTAGTGACAAAAATTGAAAAGGGTATGCTGAGATGGTTTGGTCATTTAGAAAGAATGAATGACGAAAGAGTTACGAAAGAAGTGTATCAAGCAAGAGTGAATGGTGATGTCGGGAGGGGCCGCCCTAGACGCACACATATAGATCAAATTGGTGACGTGTTGAAAAAGGGACAAATCAAAAGTACCCAAAACCGAAGAGCGTGCATGAAGAGGTTGATGAGTGTGGAAGAATAGGGTTGTAACTCCACGGGTCTGGTCTTTATGAACAAAGAGTAGGTATACATTCACAGTGTTTCACTAAGACGGGATTTTTTGGTATTAAGCTAATAAATTGTGTCCTATTTTAGCAATTATGTTATGTCTCCTATTTTCTCATTATACTAAGACCTCGCGCTTATTTGTTGTACCTTTAAAAAGGTCAACTAAAGCCGTACAACTCCATTTTTTATTCGACCAAACGCGACCGTAAAATGTCGGGCATGTACGCCTGGAATCCTATTTGTATTTGTATGTTTTATAGCTAATTTAAATTATTTTACTGGGATATTCTGATATGTATATTTATCCATTTTAGCAATAGTATTGCGGTACGGAACCCCTTACTGCTATACTAAACCTATAAACGGAACCTAAAGACATTTGATAAAGAGATAATCTGGTACATGGAGAACGCGCTATAACTTAATTTAGTTCAGAATAATTCCGAAAATTGTTCATTAAACATATCTGTTCTTAAAGTCTAAATTATTAAAATGTCCGTATTGCAAAATGTCTATTGCAAAGGACCAATTAGAATTAAATTAATTTGAATTGAAATGTAGTAAAAATAAATGTAATATAAAAAAGTGTATGTGTACTTATGTGCGCACGCAGGTAGTTGTATTTTTTTCACGTAACAAAACAAAAATAACTACAAAAAATTTCATCCCGCGCGCCAGTACTCTACGTTTGTAAAACAAAACGATAACAATATATTATAAATATATAAACAAGTATTTAATAACTACCTTGAAGGTAGTCACGAACAAACAGAGACATTTTCCAACCAACTTCGTGGTATCGGTTTTAGTTGATTTTGATTGAAAGTCTCTCATCATTTTTCCATAACTAACATCATAACATCTAATGAATAAATAGACATTTTGATAATATGGTCATTTTAATACTTTAGATTTAGACCATATGAACCACATTGGTCTTGAAGCAAAAATCGCTTGTTTTTCTGCTTTTTCTACCCTTTGTAACCGATTTACTTTACAGTTTACCTTAAATTATTTGCCATTATTCATTAAGATAGATATATATTGACGAGTCGGTGGCGCAGTGGGTGAAACGCGCTGTTACGCTACTTTGACACCAACGCTCGTGGGTTCGATTCCCACACAGTACAAACATTTGTGTGCATGTTCACGTCTGTTTGTATTGGTATTTTCTATGTATAATAAGTATGTATTTAAAAAAAAATAGTCTAGTACCCATAACACAAACTTCGCTTACTTTGGGGCTAGGTGGCGCTGTGTAATTTGTCCGATTATATTTATTTATTATCGACGGATCGCAGTCCACATGGCGAAACTCTATAGTCGCTCAGCGTGCTATGAAAAGAGCTATGCACCACATTTTGCTGCGTGATAGATTCAGAAATGCTGCGTGATAGATTCAGAAATGAGCATATCCGCAGTAGAACTAAATTAATTAACGTAGCCCAAAGGATAACCAAGCTGCAGTAGCGCTGGGCCGGCCACATTACTCGTGGAACTGACAACAGCTGGGACGAAAAGCTTCTCGCATGGCACCTTGTACTGGTGTACCAGAAGCTTTTTGTGGGACGACCCCTTAGTGAGGGGAGGCAACTGAAGAACTTTCTAGGGATTGTATGAACGCATGTGGTTGAGGAGGCGAGTGGTTTTCTGGTAGGGGTTCTTGTCCAGCAGTGGACGAATGCGGTGTAGTGGCTGTAAGGATGATGATGATATTCGATAGATCCATGACACACACAGATGCCTGTCTTACGCAATTCTAAAACATCTGATGTGCTCTGGGTTCCCTATGAAATGGAGGGTCATAGTTAGGGCTGCCAACCGTTGTATACCGTACCGTTAGATACCGTTAATTAACCTTATTCTTTTTAAAATTCAACGTGTATGTATGCTCCGAAATGGTTGGACCGATTTTAATGACATTTTCAGGGAACCTTCAAAATAGCGGTTTCTCATGTGAAGTTTGATACCGATCGGATCATCCGTATGAAGCCGGGACGAGACATTATTATTGAATATAAAATTGAAACTAACTGCATTAAAGTTGACGTGTATTGTATTACATTTGAAACAGCAAAAGATGTATTATATGCGAGGTCGCGAGCCAGAATTCTTTTTAACCGATTTTTTATCGTAAAGGCTCTTATGAATCAGTTTTTGATGCATCACTATTAAAAAAAATCATGCACGGATTTTACCCTGCTAAGATTTTATTATATACGTATAAACAATTCTAAACTTTTTTCCCTAAACATAAGTTATACATATTATAATAGTATTACATAATTTAGAGTAATATTGTTATTCTACATTACATGTATTAAAAAACCAACTAAGCAAATTGAACGATATACAATACTTATTCTTACATTTTTGCAATATAATATTATTGCATCTTGATTTTTATCTTTATAATATTTTTAGGCAATTAAATTGGCAACCCTAGTTACAGTCGTCTGGCTGTTGTGAAGTTGGTCACAAATCATGAAGTCCGTGAGCATTTGCTACTCTTAAAAACAATTAACGTATTGCCCAAGAAGACCTAGCCTATTTCTGGACAGAGTTGCTAAACGAGGCAAGTTCATACCACAAGGGCGCATGCCTTCAAACGTACATTGACCTAATTGGCAACGTATTGAAAGGCCAAAGGTCAGTAACTACGCATTTAACGGTGTATGAATGGAAGAGTGCGTGTATCTTATCCGTTAAACGGTGTATCTTTGAATCAAGTCACTCTTGCACGTAGCACCCTTCAAGATACTGGACCAGGTTCTGAGAGGCAGGTCCAAAAAGGTATTTGATAAGGGATAGTATTTAAACGCGTGACGTAACCTCAGTTGTCTCTTGGCCGTGGAGATCTGACTGCAGGCATTCCATGTTAAAATCGGTATCTTCGCCAATCCTGTAGGTTGTAAGTAGCGGATCCTGCCAGTCGTAAAGGATTAGGAAACTGGAGAACGCTGGAAAGAATAAGAGTATTTAGTCGTACAAAAAGAGAGCGTAGAGCAGTGATAACCCAGTGGATGAGGAACCGGCCTATTGGCCACATGGTCCCCGGTTCAAATCCTGCCACTAAATTCGTGTTTTCCTGTTTATGTAAATATTTATCACTTTTAAGAGAGGTAGGGCGCATCAAAGCAACCCGTCTGGGGAAGTACCTCTACCTCATAGAAAACCGCAGCCAAATAACAACTCCCTAGAGGGTTGTTGTGTTCCTGCGTGTGAGTGAGGTCATCAGTAAGCTCCCAAGGAGTTGCTGTGTAAGCAGCACAGGAGGCATTGCGCTAGTGATACTTAATATATCGCAAGCGTTAATAGTCTACGGTACCCGCTTTAAATCAGGTGGGCCGTATGCTTGTACACCTCCCGACGTTTGTGAGGAAACCCATACGCCCAAGAAATTGTATTTCGAAAGACGTGTGAACCTAACCTAGAAACATCTGGTTTTCTCTGTGGGTTGTGGAAGTCAAACGGTAGTCGCTCCATGTAAAAATCAGTGTCTTCGTCAAATCTTTAGGCCATAGGCCCCGCTAATCCTAATGAATTAGTAATCGGAATAACGTTAGAAAGAAGATAAAAAAATCTGGTGGAGGAAAATGGAGTGTAACGTGAATCAATTTCTGACCCAATCTCTATTTATTTCCAATTGACTATTAATTGTAAATTTACAATGTATACATTGAGTTATAAATCAATAGCGTAACACACTTTTTTTATGCTAGTATAATATAAATCGATTTAAAATTTACGACGCAAGCACGAAACGACTTCAGCCATTGTGGTAGAAATCAATTGTGAATCTACTACATATATTGTTATAACGACTTGTTTGTATTTGTTTTGGTGACGTTACTTGTGATATAATAAAGCACGGAAGGTACACCGCTGATGTGGAGAGACGAGTGAGTGCAGGGAATAGGGTGAATGGAGCGTTGGGTAAACTTCTAGGCAGCCGAAATCTAAGCCAGAAGGCACAGCTAGCTGTACACAACGCGGAACGCTAACATATGGAAGTGAAGGCTGGATATGGCAGAGAGTGCATGAAAGTAGATATATTCTACTTTCATGCGGTCGGGATGAGAGCATTGCGCAAAATTTGTGGCGTAACTTGCTCACCGCGTTCATAATAATGACGTAAGAAACAGAGTTGATCTGAAAGAGAGTGTCGGTGTTAAGATGAGAAATGGCATGCTCCGTTGGTTCGACATGTGGAAAGAATGCAGGATGAAAGAATGACGAAGCAGATGTACAATGCGAAAGTGGAAAAATATACGAGCCGAGGAAGACCAAGACTAACCTACCGTGACCAAATAGGTCGTGTTTTATCAGAAGGTGATGTCGGGAGCCCTAGAAACCGGCGAGCGTGCGCGAAAAGAGCTATGAATATTAAGGCAGCGAGTGAAGTGTGTAAGGATCGCGTCTTATGGCGCTCGTTTCTCTCTGCCTACCCCGCAAGGGACCTGGCGTGAAGATATACGTACATACAGAATGTAATGAAGTCGTGGCGGGCACACAACGGGGGATTAAAATCATCTAGTTGGCGTTCACGCACACTGATATGAAGTTACCGAGATTATAACGTTTGATATTGTCGATGTTCCCGTTAAAACGTCTGGACAGTTTTTAATTTATAAGTCCTATCTCACATACTAAAAAGATTTGATTGCGCATGAAGGCATTCAGCACTCGCAATAATGTTGTTTGGCTAGCCTCAGCAAAGTAGCCTTTTTTCGGGTTTTTTATACCACTAAGGTGGGAAACAAGCGTACCGCCTGCCCGATTGTAAGCAGCTACCGTAGCCTATGGTCATTTGCAACACCAGGGGTGTCACGCTTGCGTTGCCGACCCATCTCACAAAACTTATCCAAATAACAACTGTGCCACTCTTGTACATAAGAACACCAACTGCTTGATCCACAATTAATAATTATAAAAATTAAAAATAAATAATGTTATTCTGTTTGTCTTCCCTTACGGATTAGGTAGGTAGACCCCCGAGCGCCGCGTCACTTGGCACCTCGCGTCTCACTCGCTTCTTTGACATTTAGTTAAGTTTGAAAAATTTAAATTCCGACTGCGGTACCACGGAATTTGCTCATGTCTGGAATGCATTTTTTCACTTCATGCTTCAAGGCGCAAAAAACAAATACTGTTTTGCAGTGACTGCCCGTGACTTCATTACGTGGCCTTGAGGTCCATGAACATATTAATAAGTACCTACTGACATACACTGCTAAAATTATACTCTTTGGAATCTAATACTATGCTAGGTTGATCATTACGTATGGAAATGTGATACCACATGTTTGTTTGGCGTTTCTCTGTTTGTATATGATAATGGCTAGCTGCAGCCCGCGACATCGTCCGCCTGGAATTCTGTGGTTACTGCTTTTACTACTAAGGTCGTATCGTGACGTTGAATAGTCCATAATGTTCCTCAAAATGGAACGCTCGTGAGTTTGATTCCCACACAGGACAAACATTTGTCTGCATGAACATGTATGTTTGTCTTGGTCTGGGTGCTTTATATATTAGTATGTATATTATGGATGGTATTATTTCACAGATATTATTAAAATATATTGTATACTAGCCGCCCCCGTGACTTCGTTCGTGTGGTATTGGAATTTGTTGTCAGTTTCGTGGGTTTTGATTTTGCGGATCCTGCGGAACCCTAACTCTTTATCTAAAATAAATGTGGCCTAAGTTACTCCTCATAAGATCAGCTGTAAGCCGATGAAAGTCCCGTCTAAATTAGACCAGCCATTACGGTTTTTAAATTAATTTTATATGATATGTATTTAGTAAAAAGCAGTTTATTTTGTTTTTGTATTTCAAACAGACACTTCAATAAATATAAATACATTGTTGAGCTAAGACGGGAAATACGCAATTTTTAAAAGGTGCACCATACATTTTCTGCGTATTGCATGGAATAACATAATGGTTTGTGAGGAAATACATCTCACGTATTTGAGTCAATATTTAGATTCTATTTCATGTTAATACTTGGCTAAAAGAATAGTTTCGCCCGGGGGATACGGAACGGTCGCCAGTTTGAATCCAGGCATGTACCTTTACAAAATTTGTGTTTTCGGATTTATGTACATACTTGTAATTATCACTTGTTCGACGATGAAGGAAAACATAGTGAGGAAACTAGCACGACCAAGAAATTATATTTCGATTGCCGTGCGATCTAACCTAAGAGAGGTCTCGTTTTCCCCCTGGGTTGTGGAGGTGTGACGGCAGTCACTCCATGTCAAAATCAGTATCTTCGCCAAATATTTAGGCTTTGGTAGCGAACCCCAGCGATCCTAATGGATTAGGAAATGGGATAACGCCAAGTCTTCCTAGACTTGACTAAAAAAGTAATTATCATAACAGATTCGTATTTTTAGTCGGGGCCCTCTGGGATCTCTGGATGTTTTTAAGAGAGGTAGGACGCATCAAATCAGACCGACTGGGGATATACCTTCACTTCATAGGAAACCGCAGCCAAATAACGCCCTGGTGTGTTATTGTGTTCCAGCGAGCGAGTGAGGTTACTAGTGAGGTGTTGCTGAATTAGCAGCAGAAGAGAGGTAGTACTTTGTTAGCGAACTCCGCCGATCCTTAGTTGTATCGTACTTTGTATACCTCTAAGTTAGCAAACAGGCGTAGTATGGCCTCCCTGATAGTAAGCAGTTACCGTAACCTATGGACAGTTACTACACCAGGGTGCTCACTCATGCGTTGCCGACCCTGTAAAAACCTCTTCACACCTTGACAACTCCTATTTAATGATATATTAAATTGCAAAGCGTTAACGTAGAATGCTGTTGGGACTCCCCCGATTCTGTAGTGCTTCTGAAATGTTTTCGCATGCGAGTACTGACTGACGGCTTTCATGCAGTGCTTCGTAAAAAAATGGCATCTTTGCTGAAGAGAATCAGGATGAGTCACAACAGCATCCTAAAAACTGTAGCGGATAGACCGCATTCACAGATAATGCGGCACTTAGTGCGGGGGACCATATCTGTAGCCTTGCATGGTCAGATATGAATACAGAATAGTATCTACTAACTTTAGTCCTAAGCTCTTTTTGAAAATATGTAGGTACTAACAAAATTAGATCACTGTTATCTGAAAATAAAGACAATTTGAATTTGTTAACAGGCTACTGTAACGGCTACTGTAACTTTACATCAGACGGGCCGTATGCTTGTATGCCTTCCGACGTTGTATAAAAAAAGAAAAATGCTTATACAGCTCTAGTGGCTCGCGACTGTGCTTTCATGTACACTAACGCATCTATGCCAACTATCTTTATGGCTTGTTACCTGAAACACTAATTAAAAGCTGCCCGCGATGTTAACAGGAGTTATCACCACACGCTGATTATTATTGGTAACTATGATTATAACGTAACTGAAATATTCGCTCGGTTGGCTTGTTATCTGGGTAATTTCGTACACGCTTCGCTGACGACCGTGGGCCGCCGATTCACCGCCGCCGGACCGGGTTACAAACGACTTTTAACAATATACACGGGGTTATACAACCTGTTGATTAGTACAACGCACGTAGAAAGGACCGGCGAATCTGTCAGCCAGCTCTAAGATCGGTGACAAGAGACAGAACCACGCTTCTTGGCATCAATCGTGGATTCTTTAGTTTTAGTTCATACGCTGTGAACGCATCGTGCCTCAGTGCATAAACAAATCAAGTAAAATTTCAAATCAATTAATTAATCCTAGGCTGCAAACTGGACCTCACAGCAGACAAGCTGCTGGAGCATCGCCTACGCTGGTACAGCTGTGTCATAAAAATCGACGAATTTACAATTTACGTGGCGAACAAATGTCTGTCTACAAATGTCCATGCCACCTTCGCTGGGTCCCGGTAGTAGGGGTAGGCCTGAGAAGTTCTGAGCCGCGCGAAGTTGACAAGTAGAAGTCTGAAAACGGACCTAACTTGGAACGCGTCCGGGACTAACGCTCGGATGATAATGATGATGCAAAACTTATTAATGTCTGTCTGTCCATTTGTTGCAGGGCTGTCTTTGTAGGCACTTAAACAATTTACAGATTTTGTGTTGCAATGGCCGCTATAATAATAATGTTGATCCGTGCACTAGCCAATAAGAGCTATGCATTCTATATATCGGTCCCGGCTGTTTTCGATAGATGACAGTCGTTAAGCTAAGTCGGTGGCCCTCGGGCGGTTTGAAAACACTGGCCTCCGCCAATCCGCATTTGAGCAGCGTGATGGAGTATGCTCTAAACCCGTTCGGTTGAAGGGAGACCCGTATCCCTGCAGTGGCATGAGTAAGGGTTAATGTGGGTGGATTCTTGATTTGACGAGCGCAGTGGTGTAACGCGCTGTTACGCTACTTTGTCACCAACGCTCGTGGGTTCGATTCCCGCACAGGACAAACATTTGTGTGCATTAACGTGTCTGTTTGTCTTTGTCTGGGTATTTTCTATATGTAATAAGTACGTATTTCCAAAAAAAAATGTATTTACTTATGTTAATCAGTTGTATAGTACCTACCCATAACACAGGCTTCGCTTACTTTGGGGCTAAGTGGCGCTGTGTAATTTATCCGAAAATATTTATTTATTTATTCTATTTAACCCCCGACTCGTAGCGGTAATTTTATTTACTACGAAAAATCGTGTCATTGGGTCTCCATTCTTTCATGCTGCCAGATAACAAGAGTGTATGCACCAAAAATGTATCAAATGTAATAAATGTCAAAAAAACGGTATCTGCTCGCAAACGCGTGTATAATTGCTTGTTCTGCATGAACGCGATTCTACATTGCAGTACGTTTGTGATTATCTCACGACCGCATGGAGTTCCACGGGACGCGGCACTAGAAGTGTCTTCATAAATTAGGTGTAGGGTGACGGGCCAAGCGTTGGAATATTAGGGGAGACATGTCGAGGACTCCCATTTCGAAAGGGTGCAGATTGAACATGTGTGGGATGTACCGTACACGAGCATAATTGCACTTAAAACTTAATATAAAACTTATTTATTACTTCTTCTCAGCGTTATCACGTTTCCTAATCCATTAGAATTGCCGGGGTCCGCTATGTAAGGCTAAGGATTTGGAGATGATACTGATTTTTACCTAACATGACCAAATTGGTCGTGTTTTATCAGAAGGTGATGTCAGGAGCCCCAGGAACCGGCGAGCGTGTATGAAAAGAGCTATGAATGTCACAGAAGCGAGTGAAGTATGTAAAGACCACGTCTTATGGCGCTCGGTTCTCTCTGCCTACTCCGCAAGGGGCTTGGCGTGAAGATATACATAGATACTGATTTTTACATGTAGCGACTGCCGGCAGACCTTGACAATCTCGAGCGAAATCCAGACCAGATTTCTTAGGTTTGGGCACACGTCTTTGTACAAATATACATAAATCCGAGAACACGAAGTTATCAGTACATGCGAGGATTCAAACCGGGGACCAATTTGGTCAGTAGGTCGTCTTTATCCACTGGGCTATCGCTTTGTTGTGAAGCAATATCAGCCTGATATCTTGCTGGTCATGTAAGACAGTTAGGGAGCATGTCCATATGGGGACTCTATCTCATAACTGCGCCAAGCTTGCGACTCTCTTTATGCCTACTTAGACGTATATTAAATCAATGAATATATACTTCTGAAAACTAACAAAATAGTGTTATTAGTTGGTATAATTTCAGTGTACCATAATTATCGGGCAATTATCTTGTTTTTATCTACCTCATCATCATTATTAAGCTGTCATAGTTCCAACTCATCTGGAGTCTGCGCAGTGTGTCTTCCTCTTCCATTGATCTCGGTCAGCCGTTATCAAGTCATCCACTCCCTTGTCCGTTCATCCTTCGCCCGCCTTTTTGTCAAATGCCTTTCATTCATTCTTCTCTCACGGCCATACCACGATTGATTGGTTTCCTTTCATGTTTCCACTCGCAGGTGCCACTTTCCTACCTCCTCTTACATATTCTTACCGGTGTATATTTATATTAACATTTTTTTTTTGTTTCAGCTCCCGTCGTGCTAACAGCGTAGCCGCATTATGATAGTACATTTCACGTGCTTATGATCGACACATAGTACAACAAACCTCCTAGATGTCCACCACACAGTCGAACATGGACATTTTGTAAGTATACTCTATGTGTCTCGATGTTTTTAGTTCCTCCAGTATTTTTACTTTGTCGTTGCGCTACCACGTTCACTCCCTTACGAACAGCATGCCAAGTTATAATTTTTTTTACTCCCATTTGATGATGCTGAGGCTTTCGTCGGCGTGTGACTTGTATCAGTGCACTGACCGCGTCGAGGTCGCCTGTGACCGATCATTCACGGTACTAGCCTATTTTTAGACGATCGATCCCACGCAGTGTGTTACTCAGCACTTTTAGTTTTCTTGCATCGATTCCTTACAATAGTATCGCAGCGCGTTACTGTGCCCACTAAATGGACACATTTATCGATACCAACTTTCATTTTAAACGCGATAATCTTTGTAACTATAGAATTTCCGGTTGTTTCCGCTCGACATTTATACACATTTAAAAACAGGCTAGTACCGATAACGCTTTCTTATAAATCGGTCAACGCTGCGTCGCCGCTTCAGCTCGCGAATTCGCTCCGATCGCACTGGACCTCTCCGAATTATAGCGTGTAGTTGTGCGCACCGCGGTTTTTATCAGTACATTTGTAAATGTAGAGACAGGTATTGAGAGTCTGCAGGCTTCTCTGGATGACATAGGTCACGATAGGCGACTAGCAGGCGGCGGAACGGTGCGGTGCGATGGGAACGATCGTCGGCGTCGGGTGCGAGTAGTGCGCCTGAGTAGGTGTCTCGCGTTGCAGATGCACGGAACGGGTCGGCGCGAGTGGCGCGGCGGGCGGGCGGCGGCGCGTGCGGTAGAGTGCCGGCCACATGCCCCGGCGCCATGTGGCGCGTGCTGCTGGCCCTGTGGGCCGCGTGCACCGCCGCGCGCGCCTCGCAGGACGTGGTGCGCAACTTCACCGACCCGGTATCCATCCCGACGTCACTCTTCAACCACCTGGTCGTCGACCGCAACACCGGCCGAGTCTACGTTGGCGCCGTCAACAGGATCTACCAACTCTCCCCCGACTTGGAGGTCGCCCAGTCGATAGTCACGGGCCCCGTCAACGACTCCGCTCTCTGCACCTTCGACTGTCCCGCGAACTTTGTGAAGAAGCCAACAGACAATGTGAACAAGGCACTCGTAATAGACTATGCTACCAGTCGTCTCATCACGTGCGGTTCAGTGTTACAAGGATTGTGTTCGGTGCGGAATTTAAATAACATTTCTCATGACGTGCATGAGATCCGCGAGCCGGTCGTGGCGAACAATGCGACGGCGTCCACGGTGGCCTTCATCGCTCCGGGTCCTCCGAACCCACCGATGACGCAGGTCATGTACGTGGGAGTCACCTTCACCGGCAACTCGCCCTATCGCTCTGAAGTTCCTACTGTCAGTAGTCGCTCCCTCGAAGATGATCGCCTGTTCATGATCGCTCGGACGGCAGTCACCACTGGAACGAGAATGTTCGTCAACTCCTTGTCCCGTGAACGCTATCCTATCAATTATGTGTACGGCTTCAGCTCTGAAGGGTTCAGCTACTTCTTAACGACGCAGTTGCGAGCAGTTGGTTCTGATACATATTATAGTAAATTAGTTCGTGTTTGCCATGACGATGAAAATTACTACTCATATACTGAAATACCTATGTCATGTACCGCAGACGGTGGAAAAAATTATGGCTATAATTTAGTGCAAGCGGCATTTGTTGGAAAACCGGGATCGGTGCTGGCAGGCGAACTTGGAATTACAGCTCAACACGACGTCCTGTTCGCTGCATTCAGTCAAAGCGAGTCGATCAATACGAACGCACCTTCCGATCTCTCGGCCCTTTGTGTTTATTCTCTGAAGGCTATTCGTCGTAAGTTCATGCAAAACATAAAGACTTGCTTTAGCGGTAACGGGTCGAGAGGTTTAGATTTCATATCGCCGTCCCATGCTTGTATTGGAACTAAACTACAGTCTATTAGTGAAGACTTCTGTGGTCTAGATGTAAATACACCACTAGGTGGTGAACAACCAGTGGAGGCCGTACCAGTGGCTAAATTTGAAAAGAGGCTAACTGCAGTAGCCGCTACGGCTACGGGAGACTATACTGTGGTCTTTGCGGGAACTGCTCAAGGACACTTGAAGAAAATAGTTGTAGAAAGCGCTACGACGGCGTTTGAGTACGGAGACATCGTGGTCGATGAGGGCTCCCCGGTGAATAAAGACTTATTCTTTGATACTCAATTAATGCATTTATATGTGATGACCGAACGAAAAGTATCCAAAGTGAAGGTTCAGGAGTGTAGCGTATATAAGTCGTGTTTGACGTGTCTCGGAGCCAAAGACCCTTATTGCGGATGGTGTTCCCTAGAAAATAAGTGTAGCCTGCGGTCGGACTGTCAGGAAGCAGCCAAGGATCCTCTGTATTGGATCTCGTACCGCAGTGGTCGCTGCACCACAATTACGCAAGTGACACCAAATCAATTGCAACGAACGACTGCTCGAACATTAGATTTACTTATCGAAAACTTGCCGACACTCAATGGACAATTTTTATGTGCATTTACAGCTTTAGATCGTACTTTAATAACTAACGCTACCAGAAAACCTTATGGTGTTAACTGTACAACTCCGCGCACCGACACGCTCCCACCGATCCCCGCTGGACAGCATCACTTTACAGCCAAGTTGTCGGTGCGCACCACTCAGGGGCCTGATTTTGTAGCAACAAATTTTACATTTTTCGATTGCAATACGTACAGCTCGTGCACGCAGTGCGTCAGTTCCTCGTTCCCGTGCGACTGGTGCGTGGACGGGCACCGCTGCACGCACGACACTGCCGAAAATTGCAGAAACGATATTTTAGTTACCGGCGTCAGTAGAATCGGCCCCAGCTACCGTTCAGGTCCTGGTTTCTGTCCCACTATCAACTCTACGTCCGACGGCACTAACGCTATTCTAATTCCATCCGGTGTAAAGAAAGCTATAAAAGTTAAGGTCCACATAATAGGACAATTTATAGTCCAAACGAGATTCGTTTGTCAATTCAATATTGAGGGTCGCGTTACTCATGTCAATGCCCAACTTTTAGCTGATACTATTTATTGCGAACCCGTAGAGTTCACGTATACGTCGCGCGCACCGAACATAACCGCGTCTTTTGCTGTAATATGGGGCGGTTCGAAGCCGTTAGATAATCCCGATAATACGCACATTCTTATTTATCGATGTAACGACATGGCCGACAACTGCGGCATGTGTCTCGCTCTGCCGGAGAAATTCGGATGTGGTTGGTGTCAAGGGTCTTACCGTTGCGAAGTTCAGGAACAGTGCGCGGGTCCGAGCGTTTGGCTGAACCGTACCCAGACGTGTCCCAATCCCGAAATCTATTCATTCACACCAGAGTTAGGGCCTTGGGATGGAGGAACTAATATCACTATAGAGGGAATCAATTTAGGACGAAACATATCTGACATTTACAATGGCGTCACGATAGCGGGTATCAAATGCCAGCCTATAATAGACTTGTACGTAAAGACCAGTCGTATAGTTTGTACTGTAGATGGGCCAGGCGAAGAAGTACCTCGGGACGGTCCTGTAGTTGTCCGGGTTGCGGACTATCGCGGAGAATCTAAACGTCACTATGCCTTTGTGAATCCGAAAATAAATTCCATTCATCCTAAATACGGTCCACAATCCGGCGGCACTATACTGCATATAAGAGGTGAATATCTCAACGCGGGAAGTAATATACAGGCATTTATTGATGAACTACCGTGTCCTATTTTAAACGTATCGAACGAATTGGCCGTTTGCAGAACCAGTCATTCGTACCAGCTGAAAATGGGCACGCTACGAATGCATTTCGATACTGGTGTGCGTACTCTAGAGCGGGAAAAATTCGAATATATCGAGGACCCCGTAGTAGATTCTGTTGAGTCAGGTCCGCCACTCGCATCGCAACGAAAACAACCGAAGGGTATACCCTCCGGCGGTATAAAAATTAAAGTAATCGGTCGCAATTTTCATTCGATTCAATCTCCCCAAATATACGTCTATCACGATAACAGACCGTACGTAGGCCCTTGCAGTCGTGTCGAATACCAGTATCAAACTCATCTGATTTGCGAGTCTCCCGGTATAGAAAGCGCTGGTCTCAATCTAGATCCGGATAAACCTTTAGAATTAGAATACGGATTCAATATGGACGACGTGCAAAGCGTGAAAAATCTTTCTAGTAAGACGGGTAGCTCTTTCTTGTTGTACCCAGACCCAATATACGAGAAATTCGACGAGGAAGTGAAATATTACAAGTCTGAGTACCTGACAATAAACGGTCAGAATTTAGATAGGGCTGCCACAGAGAGCGACGTGGAAGTTCACATAGGCGAGAGTTTGTGTAACGTGACTTCCCTGGCGAGGCACCAGTTGACTTGCCGGCCGCCCTCTCGCGACGAACTGCCCGACGGGGTGGACTCCCCGGAGGTGGTGGTGAAGGTGGGCCGCGCCGATCCGTACAGCATAGGTAAATTATCATATTCCTCACAGGCCGGCTTGCAAGCGGCAATTAGCAAGCCGGTGTTAGTCGGCGTCATCGCCAGTATAGTGATACTGTTGTTAGTATTTATCGTATTTTTAATTATGTATAGGCGAAAATCCACTGAGAATATTAGAGTTTTAAGAAATATGCAAGAGCAAATGGATATTTTAGAGTTAAGGGTAGCCGCTGAATGCAAAGAAGCGTTTGCAGAGCTGCAGACTGAGATGACAGACTTGACGGGAGACGTGACAGGCGGTATTCCATTCCTCGACTATCGCACGTACGCCATGAAGATTCTGTTCCCTAACATTGACGACCATGCCGTCCTGCAGTGGGAGCGTCCAGAGCTTAGTAGAAAAGAGAAAGGTCTCAGAATGTTTGGACAACTCATAATGAACAAAACATTCCTTCTATTATTTATACGTACTTTAGAAAGCAATAGATATTTTTCAATGCGCGATCGCGTTAATGTAGCGTCACTTATTATGGTAACTTTACAAAGTAAGATGGAATATTGTACTGATGTATTGAAAACTTTACTAGCCGAGCTCATAGAGAAATGCATGGAAGGGAAGAGCCACCCTAAGCTGCTCCTTCGACGAACGGAGAGCGTCGCCGAAAAGATGTTAAGCGCTTGGTTCACCTTCCTTTTGTACAAATTTTTACGCGAGTGCGCCGGCGAACCTCTGTATCTTTTGTTCAGGTCGATGAAAGGTCAGGTAGATAAGGGCCCCGTAGATGCGATCACCTCCGAGGCTAGGTATTCTCTCAGCGAAGAAAAACTTATTAGGCAGTCGATCGATTTTAAGGCTTTGACCGTTAGTGTATCTATATCTCAACAAACTATTTTTGTAAACGGTTTAGAGGCTACTACGGAGAACGTGCAGGTGAAGGTTCTCGACTGTGATACGATAAGTCAGGTTAAAGAGAAATGCTTAGACGCTATCTACCGCGCAACGCCGTACTCCCAGAGGCCGAGTCGCGACGAGCTCGACCTGGAGTGGCGCACGGGCGCCTCGGGCCGGCTGATACTCTACGACGAGGACACCACCACTAAATGCGAAGGCGAGTGGCGCAAGCTCAACACCCTTAATCATTACCGCGTACCGGACGGCGCATGTCTCAGTTTAGTTCCGAAGCAAAGTTCCGTGTATAATCTATCCAATATGGAGAAGAATGACAAATCGCACACGTACGAGACGTTAAACCGCGGTAAATACGGCTCGGCCAGTCCGCCGGCCAGCCCGCTCAAGTACGAACACGGCGGCGGATTCAAGTACTGGCATCTAGTGCGGCATCACGACGGTGACGCACACAAGGAGGGGGAGCGCGGAAACAAAATGGTCTCTGAAATATATCTCACGCGCCTTCTCGCCACTAAGGGCACGCTGCAAAAGTTCGTCGATGATTTATTCGAGACTATTTTCAGCACCGCGCACCGTGGCTCCGCGCTGCCTCTAGCTATAAAGTACATGTTCGATTTCCTCGACGATCAGGCACTCCAACACGCAATCTCCGACCCCGAAGTAGTTCACACCTGGAAGAGCAATTCCCTCCCGCTTCGTTTCTGGGTGAACCTTATCAAAAACCCAAATTTTGTATTCGATGTTCATAAGTCTAATACGGTAGATTCTTGCTTGTCAGTAATAGCGCAAACTTTCATGGATTCGTGTTCCACCTCCGACCACATCCTCGGCAAAGATTCCCCTTCGTCTAAGCTTCTGTACGCGAAAGATATTCCGGTTTATAAAGAATGGGTGGAGCGTTACTATGCGGACATAAAGTTGATGCCGGCGATCAGCGACCAGGACATGAACGCCATGCTGACGGAGGAGTCGCGCCTCCACACCAAGGAGTTCAACACGAACTGCGCGCTGAACGAGCTGTACTCGTACGCGGTGAAGTACAACGAGCAGCTGATGGTGACGCTCGAGGAGGACGAGTTCTCGCAGAAGCAGCGGCTCGCGTACCGCCTCGAGCAGGTGCACAGCCTCATGGCGCACGACTACAACATGTGATGCGCCGCCGAGGCCGCCGCCGACCCCACCGCCCTGTATATAAAGCACATATCTATGCTGGATGGTCTTGTATATATTAGATAGTGTACAGTCTTTAATATTGTAATTTTTGTATAATTTCAGCCCGAGTCGTTTTTTAATTTTATATAAATGGACTTTGTATTGATTTTACACGACGAACTCGGCCGACCGCGGTCGCGCCACCGTATGCATCGTAAATTAAAAAAATGTGTATGTCTGTCTATGTGTGCTCGCGTACGTACGAGTTTATGTAACGTATCGAATCGATGTATTGTGTGTTCCGTAAGAAACATGTAAACGGAGCGCGGAGCGCGCGCCGCGGCGGGCGCTCCGCGCTCGGTCATTTTTAAATTTGTACTCGCAGTCTACTTAACAAATAACCGCCAGTCGGTGATTCCATTAATAAATATATCGTCGAACGTGCGTCTTGTTTATTTGCACGGCAGCGCAGCGTCATTGTCAGCGCACGACGAAAGCCCCCGCGTCTCGGCAGCTGTCGGCAGGGAGAACGCGGTACGGTGCCGTCTCGCCACTCGCTAGCACACGGAACCCTCGGCCCTCGGTGTCCAGCACGTCATTTGTCATGTCACCAATCGTGTGTTGTGATCGTCGCTCGTCAGGGTTTCGTGGGAGGCGTTTGGCGAGAGGGTCAAAGATGAACCGTCGCGGCCCTGCTGTTTCAGCCGGTACGTGCGGATCGCGACGCGAACGACGTTCGCTATCGTGAACAACGTATACTGCATCCCCGCTTACGTGGTGTGGATGATGGCGCTGCGCGTCGCGAGACCCTTGTTCGGCCCCCTCTATTGGAAGATCGAAGGGCTCATGTACCACTGGCTGTTGGCAATGGTGTCGCTGTGGGCCTGGACGGCTGGATACGAGAGTGAGTTTTATTTTCATTAAGGAGACGCGCCATGTTGGACGTTGCATAAACAGCGAACGCGGTTCGTCGTATGTCTCGACGTGAACAGCATTATTATGTATTGTACCCGGTTTACAATTCTGATCGCGTTTTAGATAAGCAAAGGAGTGTGTAGTTTACTTGTGCACAGTAAACTTTTACCATTGTTCTGTTTGAGCATTGTTCGCAGTACGAACGAGTTTGCCAGAATTTTGTCAACATGGCGCGCCTTCCGACCTTTAAATTATGAAGTTCTTGGTTGACGGAATCAACGGAATACTTTACAAAAGTTACAATTTTTTAACTCAACAGTACTGGTATTTTACACAGACGACCTGTTCTGACGACTACATCAAGTACCTTCATTTATTTTCTTTTTTCTATATTAATGTCTAACTTTAGATAGACTTGCAACAACTTTTTCCGTATTCGTCAACTGAAACTTCATGGTTACAAAATTTGACGGCGCTATTGTTGTTCGTCATTGACGAAGATAGAAGAAGAAAGGGTCTTTATATCACTGAACGAGGTAAGAAACAATATGAAGAAATGATTCGCAAATGATGTGTCATCACAAATCATCGTTCCTGAGAACCTGAGGAGCATTGGCTACAGTTGACAAAACTTGAATGAACTCAAACTAAGGGCTATTCGATTGGCCCTGATGACTAGGTACGTCGAAGGAAACACACTAAAGTTGATACTTAAACTCCAATTACCCCTCACCTTAGCGACAACAATAGATTCTTCGCGTGCCTCTAATGACAATGACGCAACCACCGATACCCATTGTCATGTGACTATTTAGAAAGTAGTAGGGTCAGATTATAATCCCGTGAGGTAAGGTGTCATGGATGAACATGCCGTAACTGCTTACATAGACTGCTTATATCGTTTTAACGTAATCGTAGTGTAACTATTCCATATAATAGCTGAGAGTTACGAAAGTGGACTAATTGCACGTAGATGCAAGAATTACGACTGGTTTTTCTTAACTGGTTTACGAACAATATAAGGCAGGATCTAGTAGAACGTTGAGGTAGCTAAGTTTCGGAATAAGCTGAGATAACACCAAGAGTTGTGACCAACTATTTAGAGAAAGATAACTATTAGAGCATATCTGACTGACGTCTATTGATTAAAGTCGTAATAACATAGTCACATGATGATGAACCGATTCTCATTTGGTGCCCAAAGTAATTTCTGTCATGGTCCTGATCATAATCCTATAAAGGCAGTGAGTCACTGGGAGCAATGGACGTATAATTAACAGTTCAGTTTCGAACAATACGTCAGCGAGTGAGGAAAGCTGATCATTACAGTGCCTGTACCTGTAATGATACAACTTGTAACAGCCGTGATATAATATGTAACATGGTGTGGCAATGCCTCCTATTAATTGAATAAAAAGAAGCTATATGGACACCAATATTGCTTCTTTTGATTTTTTAACTTAAATAACGTGATCGAATTAATATACTGCGCTCAGCACTACGACAGCGTCGTTAGAAAATTAGTAACTACTGATTCCACTGCAGGCGAATGCTCAAATCTAATCTTGGGGTTGTTAATATTACAAGCGTACGCTCTCGATGAGGCACCGCCTTAAGGGATAATCATCACTATTTAGCCATTATTACAATATACATTTTTCAACAATTGCTTGCAAAAACAGAAGGAATATTTTTCAAGTATGCGTTAAAAAACGTCCTAATCTCATATCAAATGTGATGTGTAAAGCATTGCATAGCAACAAATTCATTATCTCTACTGAAACCTGCTAAGAGTGCTGCTTCTACGAATATGGTATCTATATCAGTAGGCATTATGTTGTCTAAGTAGGAAAACTGATTACAAAGTAAGTATGATATCATATCGCCGTCAACTACTCGCTGACTCAATGTATCGATACTAGATAGACATTGGTCATTACTCACGGTATTCGAATTGTTCCGTCCGTTTGAACATCGATTGTAAGTATATCGTAGGGCTCAGGTTTGTATTTCTTGTGCTCACTCGTATTGTGGACGGATTTGTTATAATTAACCATGACCTTACTGTGGAATAATTGGTGTGTGTCTGTAGGTTACCAGGAGCTCTGCTTGTTTGCGTTTTAGTCGTAATGCAGAGTTATTCACTTGGTATATACCACACCTAATTCTGGCAAAATCTCGATAAACGCTAGTCTGATAGTTCATATTTTCTACCTAAAATACTGAATTTATATCGCAAATATTCCATATCTTGTTCCTAGCATTGGGAATGGCGAAGATACTGTTTTTGACATAGAGCGATTGCCGTCAGAACCTTCACAATTCAGCGGATTCTTAGGTTAGGTCACACTTTTAAAAATGTATTTTTTTTGTCATGATGTTTTCCTTCACCTCCGAGTAAGCGATCAATACAAATATGAACATAAGTCCTTAAACACGAACTTAGTCGAACGTTGACATGGATCAGGATTCCACCAGTGGGTCAATAGGCTGGTCCATTGTCCACTAGACCATCACTGCAATATCTTTTATTAGTACGAAATAATTATGGCATAAAGCAAGGCGAGAATATAAAAATTTTGACAGGTCCTTAGTTGAATTTTCAAGGAGTTCAAATGCCAGTTCTTCGTGGCCATTTTATGAATGATAACCGCTTACGCTATCTGCGGTTATAGATAATTTGGTTTTCGCATGAATCATACACAAAATTACAATGAAACATGTATACCTACCACATGTACTCATAATTGACTATACTATATCTACTTACCTACTATGACATCAAGTCATGTCTTCAACGGATTGTCACCACTGGGAGAGGAAGAATGTTGGAGTAAAAACTGGAAATTTCGGTGCAATTCCTAAGGCAACAACTTTGACATTTGTCCTCGCTATATTATCAGTAACCGACTGTCCCATTTCGACAGGATACTGAATTACCTATGTATTCATTACAGTCTTGACAGGAAACAGTGTTAATTATATGGAAATGAAATGTTTTTTGACCAGACCTGACCATAAATGCAACCAGAATGAATTTATTATATGAAAGTGTATTCACAGCTGCGAGATTGCCCTTGTGTAATGATTTGTCGGTCTACATGCTTAAAGCCAAATCGCCTTCATGCTTAGGTTGATAGCTAAATAAAAAATATATATTACGCAGTGCCTGAATTTCAATGTATAGCGAACTCGAAATATGGCAAACGCTGCTTTACCAAGGTTAAATTTGTGTAAAAGTATCCACATTTTTAAGTGTTATTTTCTATATGTTTACTGGAGGTAAATACCACAAAGTGGTGTAAATCAAATTATCCGTAATGTAAAATATTAACAATATTTATGTTATGTATTGTCATTTTAAGTTTTAAGTGCGTAATATCGGATATAGACTTCGTGTCAAGAAAGGGAACCTCTATTTTGGAACTTAGAAGGGATAGAAAATCTGTTGTAATATCGTTATTTTGATAAAACTTACAGCTTAGAACCTATTCTTTACGGCAAATTTGGGGATGTTAATAATGTCAGCAGCAGCTTCATTATAATTCAACCAGATATTGTCAGCAATATCATACTGGCGTATCCTGGTATCCAGTGGAAATTTATAAAATACTCTGTGCCTGATAACCCAAGTTACGAACATGCAAAATTCCAAGTGACAATTCAGCTATTGGGGTTTTAGTATCGGCCAGGCGTTTTTAGTTAGTTTATATATACTCGTACACGGATGATCGTTACAGATTCCAATACACAGCCGCATTGGAATGAATAAACCATATAACTAGTCTCCGAGTTCTATATATACTGATAGCTATGGCTGCGGCTTCTACACCAGCGCGCTTCATGTTTGTTACATTCAGGTACTGTTTACTGTGTAGGTACTTGTAATTTTAATAGCCAGTAAAAGTAGATTCGCAGACAGGTTCTACCCTGTCTGGCGACAACAAAACGAATTACGGCAACCCAACCTACAGATAACATCCTATTACGCAAGTTATTAAATTAGATTTCGAACGTAAATTGATTTGTGTATGGCACGTTTTGTACTCGCCAATTGAACAATGCTTTCGAAAACGTTACGTGGCGAGGCCGAGAAGTATTCGGGACCGGTACGAGCTGTATTGACCTTATGCGGCTGCGTAGTTTATGCGCGGCCCGCTGAGGACGGTCGATGACCGTCCTGCCCCCCTCTCGGCCCCGTTCACTCCCACCCATCGCACTAGGAATGCCACCTCACCCCCACTTGTCATGTTGCATTTTCGAGTGGCAAATTTGCATGTCGGAACGGCCAAACTGTGCCTGACATCTGATCGCATTTTTGCTTCGGCGAAAGCATGTGAAAGGTCCATTGTCAGATATTTCGGTTTCTGTAAAGAATGCTGGCTAAAATTAACCTTTAATATGGCTGTATATATGTAATCGCGTGTTGCAATGAAAATATATTGTAAATTTAAAATGTAAAAATGAATATCCTGTTCTTTAGTTGCTAATAGCGCATTGAAAACTGCACTAGATTAATCTATGTCTGTAATGCGTACATACCTTTAGCTAACTGCTGAATAATCATTTCGGAACTAAAAATTACATCCTGAAGGAATACCACCTGACTTAGACCTTGTCCGGTCCGGTCATGTTGCCCATCTTGTACACCGAACCGTATGCAATAGGGCCGCACGCGGGCTAATTTATCTTTTATGTAGTTTTAAAAAGAATCTAAGGTCAAAATGACCTGGAAAATCTTTAGTGTACCGCACAAAACATTTTTATCATTAATTAGCCTGACAAGACTAATAATAATTTTATTTTTTCTTTCTCTTACTCTGGCCGTGTCGTTTCCTTCGTTTGACTATGGAAGCAAATAATTTAAAGATTGAGATAATACGATAACCCTTTCATCTAAAACATTTCGAAGTACGTTTCTTTGTGTGAGATCCGCTCCTTCTTTTATGGTCATAGCACGTGACAATCTAATGGCCTAAAATAGAAATTTATAAGCGAAAGCAATTCGTCGCGCGTGGAGACAATGTTAGATGGATTATTGTCGCTAATATCTTTTGTTTTCATCTCGGTACGATCGTTTATTCTCAGATTAACCTACTTTTACTAATGACACGGTTTTACTAACCTCCGACAGTATTTGAGAGGTTACAATAAGTACTATTAATCACAGCACACTTAAAATTTAAAACTTGTACAAAAATAAAAACTTTAATGTTTTTACAGTGATAGTACTGTTTCCTACAAAATTATATAGCTGTTCAAAGAGTCATTTCTTGCCTGCCGGAGGTCATAAAGAAGATTTTAATTTTTTCTACGAAGTTTTTGACTCTTTGAATAATTGACTGCGGGTCTATGAAT
This sequence comes from Pyralis farinalis, assembly GCA_947507595.1. Taxonomy (NCBI): domain Eukaryota; kingdom Metazoa; phylum Arthropoda; class Insecta; order Lepidoptera; family Pyralidae; genus Pyralis; species Pyralis farinalis. The sequence goes on from OX382275.1 coordinate 2,993,155, forward strand.
TTATGTGCTTATGACTTGACTCTGCTCTTCGGAGGCTTTTTTTCTATAAACAATAGACAACAAGACAGGAATCTGAAATTTCACACCCCTAAGATTAAGTCGAAGCTAAATTCCGACTGAACCACATTATTTACACACCTATGATGAACTGTAGAAAAAATGAACTTTGTAAATATTTTTTTGTAACCATGATCTTACGGGCATCTTTGAGGCATGCTCCGTTGGTTTAGACATGTAGAAAGAATGCAGGAAGAAAGAATTACGAAACAGATGTACTTACAACGCAAAAGTAGAAGGATGTAGGAGCCGAGGAAGGGCAACACTTACCTACCATGACCAAATTGATAGTGTTTTATCAGAAGGTGATGTCAGGAGCCCTAGAAACCGGCGAGCGTTCATGAGAAAAGCTATGAATATTAAAAAAGCGAGCTAGGTGTGTAAGGACCGAGTCATCTGGCGCTCCCTACCTACTCCGCAAGATATTTGGGTTGAAGCTATAGATAGACGGATGATCTTGCTGTCCCTTGTATGCAAAGCCCACCCTCAATAAGCAGGTTCTATACCGAGCAAATGTGAACTAAACCTACTTGCATTGAATGATGCAATTATAGCATCGATACAATATTAGTCTGGTTTTCTCAAGACCACCAGTTTGATTACCAGGTCTTTTTTTTCCTTTATTTCTCGAGGCACTACTGCGTGGCAATACCAATGGGGCCATGGAAGATTTTTCTTTCCCGTAACCCTACCGGTAGTGTCACGAGTAAAGTTGTATTTCTCGTGTGCATTGTTCAATTATTTTTGATGAAATTGTGCAGAACTGTTTTCTCTATTTTGATATGTAACTAATGATCATATAATTAGGCAAAGACATAAGTTTCTCTTTTTTTTTATACAAGCATACGGCCCACCTGATGTAAAGCGGATACCGTAGCCTATTAACGCTTGTAATATATTAAGTATTAGTCGCGCGATGCCTCCTCAGCTGCTTACACAGCAACTCCTTGGGAGCCATACTGGTGACCTGACTCACACGCAGGTACACAACAACCCTCTAGGGAGTTGTTATTTGGCTGCGGTTTTCTGTGAGGTGGAGGTACTTCCCCAGACGGGCTGCTTTGATGCGTCTAACCCTACCTCTCTTAAAACATCCAGACCAAGACAAACAGACATGTTCATGCACACAAATGTTTGCATTGTGTGGGAATCGAACCCACGAGCGTTGGTGTCAAAGTCGCGTCATTCACGACTGAGCCACCGAGCTCGTCGTTCTCTTCTGTTTATCAACCGCATTAGTATAAACTAAATTAGAAACACACACACGGGGAGTGGAATTGAACTCCTGACGCTACAGGTGGAGTAACCCGAGTTGTTCAGACGAGGTGTGAAGAGGCACCTTAGCGGGCCGCCAAGGGGGGAACTGCCAGCACAGCGGTAATCACTGTGATGACTGTTCTCTCATCTGATTGTCATTGACGCTTTCCAACAGGCGTAATGAAGACATTATGGCAGGCCACACTAAAAAGAAACTCCTGTGGCTCTACTGGTAGTGCCTCGGTAAATACAGGGTTTTTGACTAGTCAATATTTTCACGGGCAGCAATTTACCATTAATTGAAAGATGAGATAAATCCGAATTTAACTTCATTCAAGACGTCCACCTACATGGTCATTACGTTCTCTGTTGCCACACACCTCGGGGCCCACCCACAAACCTGCTGGAGCCTAACAAGAGTGAAATGGAGAACGCACAACTTAATGTCAAATAAGAAGAAATCATAATATAAAAAATCGGCCAAGTGCGAGTCGGACTCGCGCACGAAGGGTTCCGTACCATTATCTATAAAATCGGCAAAAAAAATCACGTTTGTTGTATGGGAGCCCCCTTAAATATTTAATTTATTCTATTTTTTAGTATTCGTTGTTATAGCGGCAATAGAAATACATCATCTGTGAAATTTTCAACTCTCTAACTATCACGGTTCATGAGATACAGCCTGGTGACAGACGGACGGACGGACAGCGAAGTCTCAGTAATAGGGTTCCGTTTTACCCTTTGGGTACGGAACCCTAAAAACTAAGGTAGGAAACTTTTGAAATATATTAAAATAGTTATTAGTTAACGAAAGTGATTACGTATTTCTCAATTAGCGATGCAATATTTTGTTAAATTTAATTTAAAATTTTGTAGCTTTAATTGAAAAAAAGTCACGGACATGTTTGTATTGACCAAATTAAAGGAGCTTGCAAATTATGTAATTAAGAATGTTAAGACATTAAAGGAAAATTTGACAACTAATTAATTTATAACGATATTTCGATAAAAAAACATCTTTTATACGTACTGTGACGCAATAAGCTCCGCATTGAGCCATTTGATTAGACCTTATGAATTCTTTTAACTTCCTTCGGTTGTGAGAGCAATTGTGATCTTCCTTGGCGAGAAGTGGGGCACATACACAGATGTCTATTAGGGCATATGTCGAGATCATTACTTGCATCTGTTTCCACAGGAATTGGGTCGTTAGGTACTTGGTTGAACTGTATTGTATGATATAGCGAAACATTCCTTTGCAAGAAGCAGACGCACATGTGCATGTGATAATCTTAAGTTACTTCCTTGGAATTATGTGTATGAAAAAAACATATATGTGTTTCTCTTCTACTTATGTTATTACTTTAAACGAGCAATACTAAATATATTTCGTGTATCTCGAAACCTAATGTAACGTTTTGGATCAAATTTTATATTTAGATAAGGTTTTACTTTTAAAATTGTATCTATATAGGTATTTCCTGATAAAAAACGAACTCCCAGGTACTTTTTTATACTACATCGGAATAATAATGTCAATATTTTGTTTTATTTATGTAAATATAAGGTAGTCGTAGAAACCGGCGAGCGTGCACTAAAATAGCAATGATTGTTAAAGAAGCGAGTGAGGTGTGTATGGATGACGCTCGGATCTCTGCCTACCCCGCAAAGATAGATAGATATAGAATAACCTATACTACTATACTATAACTTCACGCCAAATCCCTTGCGGGGTAGGCAGAGAGAACCGAGCGCCACGTGACTCGATTTCACTCGCTTCTTTAACATTCATTGCTCTTCTCATGCACGCTCGCCGGTTTTTAGGGCTCCTGACATCACCTTCTGATAGAACACGACCAATTTGGTCATGGAAGGTAAGTCTTGGCCTTCCTCGGCTCCTACATCCTTCCACTTTTGCATTGTATATCTGCTTCGTCATTCTTTCATCTTGCATTCTTTCTACATGTCCGAACCAACGGAGCATGCCTCTTCTTATTTTAACACCGACGCTCTCCATAGAATAACCTGTTGTCTTGAAAAAAAGAAAATGTAGTCTGAAGTCCAGCCGCCATCCAGAGTCATCCACGAAACAGCACCAGCATCAATACGTGTGACACGAGACGGAGATATTTTACAAAACCAATTATGTTTTGCGACATCATCATCATTCAAGGATATCAGTTTATATTAAGGTTATATGGTTATACGGTTCTATAACAAACTTCCCAGCAATATAAGAGAATTGTCAATTAACAAATTTAAAACTACTATTAAAGCCAAATTGTGTAGCAGGGCATATTATAAAGTATCTGACTATATTAATGATAAAAATGCCTGGGAGTGAGTCGATCCAATTATAGTGTAATTAATAAAATATGTAAATTTGTTTGGATACCAAAAGAGGGATGCCTGAGTTTTTTGGCAGTATTTTTATCAGTGCTCACCTAGTCATAAACTGCACGGCAGGGAAAAAAATTGTGACGATTCCAAACAAATGTAGCCATTTTTACGGAATAAAAAGATATTGACTTTGACTATGCTTCTTATCGATATACCGTTTCCTAATCCGTTAGGATTAGCGTGTTTGTTACCTAAGTCTATTTAGCATTTGGCGAAGATACTGAATTATTATACATGGGGCGACTGCCTCTCAACGGATATGAATCATCTGTTAAGATCGGAAGTGACGGTTACAGTGCATAATAACATCCCGGCTGAGAAGGAACCTGTAGGTTGTGTTCCCGCGATTGAGTGAGGTCATCAGTAAGTACAAGCAGCACCGCACTATCCTTAATTGGAAGCGTTCATAATGTGTGCCACTTTTATCAACAGTTTTATTCTCGTGTATATAGAAGAGGTAGGGGGCACCAAAGCAGCCCGTCTGGGGAATTACCTCCACCTCCCAGAAAACCGTGAGGTCACCTTCCAAGGAGTTGCTGTGTAAGCAGCAGAGGAGGCATCGCGCGAGTGATACATATCTCAAGTGTTAATAGGCTACGGTACCCGCTTTACATCAGGTGGGCCGCATGCTTGTATGCCTCCCAACGTAGTATAAAAAAAATAGATCTAAATTGAGATGTGTTGAAAAAGGGCCAAATGAAAAGCACCCAAAACAGGATAGCATGCATGAAGAGGATGATGAGTGTGGAAGAAGTGAGAGGGGTATGTTCAGATCGCTGGCTGGTATTGCTGCGTGTGAGTATTTTTTTTTAATATTCGTCTTATTTACATGTACCTATATCCAGAACTTTTTATCGCGCTTAATGTAAGTAATCTATATAGTATATCTATCTATAACTTCACGCCAAATCCCTTGCGGGGTAGGCAGAGAGAACCGAGCGCTACGTGACTCGATCCTTACATATCTCACTCGCTTCTTTAACATTCATTGCTCTTCTCATGCACGCTCGCCTGTTTCTAGGGCTCCTGACATCACCTTCTGATAGAACACGAACAATTTGGTCATGGTAGGTAAGTCTTGGCCTTCCCCGGCTCCTACATCCTTCCACTTTTACATTGTATATCTGCTTCGTCATTCTTTCATCTTGCATTCTTTCTACATGCCCGAACCATCGGAGCATGCCTCTTCTCATTTTCACACCCACGCTCTCTTTCAGACCAACTCTGTTTCTAACATCATCATTGCGTATACGGTCTACTAGCCTTACGCCACAAATTTTGCGCAGCGCACGCATTCCGACCGCGTTTATTCTACTTTCATGCTCTTTCTGCCATACCCAGCTCTCGCTTCCATAAGTTAGCGTTGGGACCAACACTGCATTGTGTATAGCGAGTTGTGCCTTCTGGCTCAGGATTTTACTGCCAAGAAGTTTTCCCAACGCTCCATTCACACTATTCCCAGCACTCACTCGTCTTTCCACATCTGCGGTGTACCTTCCATTCCTGCTGAAAGCGCATCCAAGATATACAAACTCATCCACGTGTTCCAACACTTCATCATCAACCGTAATACTTACATTAGTTCTGGATTCTTCTCTTTCAAATACCATTATCTTTGTTTGTTATTACATATATTCTTTCTTTATTTATACTCTCATATAGTTTACAGTGAGGTCACCAGTAAGCTCCCAAGGAGTTGTTGTGTTACCAGCAGTGGTGGCATCGCGCGAGTGACACTTGATATACTCGTATTATCAGCGTTCATAGGCCCGACGTTGTATAAAAAAATAATAATTTGGAAGTATCAACGCTACGTTTGTTAAACGATGTAAAAGGTTACAAATGAACCATAAGCTAGTGTGACCTTCGAAATTTTAATGACTTCATTTGCGTAGTCACCGTACAGTTTCGGCCGTGAGTTCGTGCTACTGTTTCCAAGGTCGGCTGGTAATGGCTGCTCAGAGGCGAACATAATTAACATGAGGGATTTTCGTGTGCAGTTTGCTAACTATCGGCTTGATGAGTTCATTTTGAAGTCATATTAAGGTCGGAACGGGGTCGGTAACGATTGGTTAGTGGATCATCTTTTTCGTAATAGGAAACTCCATTGTATTCTCTTAACTCATACTCTTTCAGGGGAAATCATAGACATTTTTTAAGAGAGGTAGGGCACATCAAAGCATACCGCCTGGGGAAGTACCTCTACCTTCAGAAAACCCCGGGGTGTTGTTGTGTTCCTGCGAGTGAGTGCGGTTAGCGGTAAGCTAAGATGGTTGATGATTTATCAGCAGGTGTCGACGTGCGATTCTTCTGTGTTCCTGTGATCAGGTGACCCATGTTTGTATGGCTCCCAACGTTGTATGAAAAAAATGTAGCCAATCTCTCATCTCCTTACCAGGTTCCTGGTAAGCTCACTCAACCCTGTATTCACAACCCATCAGGGAATTGTTATTCGGCTGCGCTCTTCAGTCAGACAGAGGTTCCCCTGTCTGGTTCCTCATTCCTGAATATTATCTAATTTTCTTTAGCCAGAGTCTTGTTTATTAGCTGATCGCCAGGCCATAAGCACCTTGTGCATCTGTAATTGGATTAAACCCTAAAGATGATAGTGAATCTATTGAATTCCCCAGTAATAGTATTTTGACGAGCTCGGTGGCGCAGTGGTTAATGACGCGACTTTGACACCAAAGCTCGTTCGGGTTCGATTCACACACAGGACAAACATTTATGTGCGTGAACATATATATCTCTTCTTCTTGGTCTGGATGTTTTTAGAGAGGCAGAGGTGTCAAAGCAGCCAGTCTGGGAAAGTACCTCCACCACACCGGAAATCGTAGCCAAATAACAACGCTCTACGAGTTGTTTCTGTGTTAGCAGCAGAGGTGGCATCGCACGAGTGTTACTTAGTACTAGACTACGGTAACTACTGTACATCAGGTGGGCCGTTTGCTTGTATGCCACCCGACATTGTGTAAAAATAAATCCCCAATATAATTCATCCTTATCCTTATGTCTATCCTTTACAATCACTCTTATAAGTTTAAGTGCATCATCTTTGTACACTCCGGAAATCTCACATGCACAGAGACAAAGGAAGCATCAACGCAGCCTGACTGAACTGTACGCAAATTCTACTAAAAACCTGCAGCTGCACGTTTACGCTTGTCATTTGAGTCGCGCAGGAATACAGTGCAGCCGATAAACGAATTTTGGTCTGCATGCTACGGCAACTGCGCTGCAACTGTGCGTACGATACGCAAATGTACTACTTAGCACCTGTCATTATTTATTTCAGTCAATCTAATAAATTGATTTTGTACTTAACGTTGACTCCTGCAGTTTGAAGCCCCATCGCCCTCTTGCTAAAGCCGTGGAGTATTTCTATCTGAAAAGAAGGTTCTTAAGCATATATTCTTACAAATATCTCCCAAAATAAATGTTTTGTAATTAAGATCACCTCTTCAGATTATTAATTTCACTTCGTAAAAGTTGCTCCAAGACTAACGTCAGTAGAACCAAATTAAGTGATTTTAAATTTGTCACCGCTATACAAATGTGAAAATAATTTATCAGAATACGATTATATTGCGGGACACATGCAAGTGAAGTAGGTTAACAGAATAGCGAGTCATTTACTGCAGCGTTGCTGCAACATCGCTGCTGTCAGATCGCATAACAGAATAATGAAGCGTCAAAAAAAAACAGTACAGTTGCGGTTTTTTAAGTAGAATTGGAGCACTGAAGTGACTTATTTACTAGGGGCATTAAAACGGGATTCTCACGATACCCACTAAATTATTTTACACAAAGTTTGATCGATCGTGTTACACGAGTGTTTCATTCTACAACACGAGTGTTTCATTCTACAAATGTGCAACAATCATATTGTTGAGATATCATTGCGTAAAATATTTTTTTTTTCTAATAACTGGCCGTCCTACACCTAGTTATATAATCTATAATCTGCCAAGCAGGAGCAATAGAAGAAAATAATATTGAATTTGCATTGAACTAGCTCTATCCCGCGACCGCAAGCTGCACATAGTATCCTGTCGAAACCAGTTCCTTTTTTTCGCGGCTTCTAAGGGTTATTTCGTGATGTTGAATAGCCTATTACCTTCCTAAAGAATTGAGCTATAAACGACTGCTGGTTTCTGAGATTATGGCGTTCAAACAAGCAAAGAATTTGTTTGACGGCTGTAGGTATATTAGTTTAGACATTTCATCACATTGCGTAGTTAAGTAAAAATGGCTATATACCTAAAATCAAAATATTGTTCGTTTGGACAAGCACAGATTACGATTCATCAATATACTGGAACTCGTTCAAATAATTTTTGAACACGCCGTTCAAACGCCACTCGTGAAAATTAACTTCGCTAAAAATCCCATAAAATGCAAAATTCTCGTCGACGGAATTTCTTGAATTTTTACCGGTTCTCCATTCAGCGGAATCTTGTTGAAACTTGTCTTGTCCCTTGAGTGTTGACCGTTACATTTGTTATGCATTTTTCTCGTCCATGACATGACTCATATCCCGTATTCGACTTGCATTGATTGGCTTTGTTTGACTATTCACGTACACTATAATCATTTAATGATTCAGTTTCCGGTCGTGTGAAAGCGCTAATTTTGTTTAGCTCTCGTTTAAGGATATTCTTATTTATAAATTCTGTAAGCGAGCAGACTCCCGTTGTTTTCAAACACTGCGAGTAATTTTCTATTCTGGTCTAAAGGATGTTAATCATAAATGTAATGTTATTGATGAATCATAAGTATCCACAAAATGCTTGGCACCGTTTCCATATTCAAGGGCGTTGATAAGTGAGCGAGTTGGGGGCAAAGCACTCGATCGCGCATATGTCACGCGTATGACTAAAACGTGGCAAATATTTTCTTAAAGAAGTAGTCTGTTTTGTTACTTTACATGTTTGTTTATTAAACATGGTTCGCAAATTCGTTCAAAGCTCCAATCTGGAATATTTTTTACGTTGCAGGCTAATTTATAGTAGCCTCTGCCTTGATTTTTATCTTTAAGGCAATTTGATCTTAACTGCTTTGCGTGATTTCGCCATCAATTAGTTCATGCGACCTAGTACCGGCCGACGCCTACCCACTATCGTTATTAGATGTATACCGTCCTCGCTGTGGCTGCTCTGGTAGACTGTGCGAAACATGTTTTACCTCTCCACGAGCATCCTTTGGACTGTAAATAAAACTTCTTCAAAATAACACCTGAATCCATTTTATTTCCAATTTATTTCATAAAATACTGTCAGATTTTAAAAAGAATGTTAATTTTGATGGCTTTGTAGTCTTGGTAATAGTTTTCTACTCTAAACTAAAACAAGCTTACCTTAAGCTTCCCATGTCAAAATAACGTCAAATAAACAAGAGTTCCAGCTACCGTAGGTATTATAAGTCGATGGTTCCAGCGTAACGTAACGTACCTATAAATGTGAATTAAATTTGGCTGTAACAAAACAATCAAATCAATTATAAATAGAAGATCTTAGAAAAGGACTTGATAGAGACGTTCTTTATAATAGGGAACAATCTAGGTAGCAACAAGGAAAATAATCACCAACAACTAAAAGAGGAACATCAGCAAGAACCACCAATCCGTTGGCAGACTTCTTAAATATAGTATTTCACAGTAGTCTAGGAAATGTTATACGTTTTTTAGATTTCATAAGCGAACATTGGGTAACTTGAAAGCATAATATCTATGTAATAGTAAACACAAACAGGAAGTCAGTGTGCACTGAATGATTAAGCAGAGCATCCAAGCCGCAAACGTATAAATGGGATTTAAGAGTAGCGTAGAATCCACAAGCTACAGCTAATGGTTGGCCATAAAATGGTGAAAGGATCGGGAGCTTATCATATCCATCCAATGGAATAGGCATTAACTCCTAATTCACATGTCATGCAATATAATATACTGGTATAGTGGTCACAATGAGATAATTATTTTTATCTATATCTAGTATACATATACCAAAATGAAAATATTTACAATTTTTGTCTGTCTGTCTGTTTGTTCCGGCTAATCTCTGAAACGGCTGGACAGATTTTGACGGGACTTTCACTGGCAGATAGCTGATGTAATAAGGAGTAACTTAGGCTACTTTTATTTTAGAAATTTTTATTAATATAAATAAATAATAATAATATTGTCTTAGGTTTTCGCGATTGTTACACATTGAATTAAACAATTTTTAACGGAAGTATCGCGTAATTTATTTATTTTGTTGAACCTGACGTTTCGAACGCTTTGCAGCGTCCGTGGTCGCAGGATTACGCGATACTTCCGTTAAAAATTGTTTAATTCAAATAATAATAATAATAACTATTCCGCGCGGACGAAGTACATAATACATATCTATTATTATTTTGCTATTCGCTATTTTACTCTGCTTATTAAGGTACTTATAATTCAAATCAAATAAATAAAATTATAATTGTACAATAACTTTTTTGTTAAATTCTGTGCGCACGAAGTCGCGGGCAGAGCTAGTCAATAATATGTATTTATTAATTATTGAACAGTAGGTAGCATGTCGAAGTCTGAAAGTAGTTATAAGCGCACTAAAATCATATCCCTGTAGTTATAAATTCTACGCAGTATGTTAAAAAATTATTATACACATACCTACTGCGTAGATTTTTTATGTTATTAAAATGATGTTCTATAATGAAGACAGACTGATGATAAACAAATAAATAATGAAACGAAATAGGAACTGAATGCGTATAAGTCGATGACAGTAAATATTTGTAGTGGCAGTATGGTTTTTATTGTTTTATTTAACTTGTGTGTTAGAAAATTATTTTAACAAATTATCGTACATTTTCTAGAGCTTTTTTCCAGTGTATTCTACAAAGTATTTAATCGGACGAGATTCAGGTCAGTTTACTGACCTTACTGCTTACGTTTCATATTAAATATATTCTAAAAACATAGTGAAAATACCTCTACTTTACAATGTGTTCTATCTTTATGTACTTGTACATTCGCAAGGATAATCATAATATCCGGTATCAAAACAAAATAGACAAACAGAAAGCAAGTAGACCGGCACCTTGCTAATTGAGCAGTTATACTGTTAAAACTAGTTTTATTTCCTTTAGATGGTCTGGATCGTTCACCTGTTGACTGATGGTGTACAATTAGACGATATAAACATTGTAAACTGTCTTGACCCATTATTTTAGCATGTTAATCTTCTGTAATATCAAAGTGAGAAACTGATTGTCCGTATTATATAATTCGGCAACAAAACTCAGCTTACAGCCGGAACTGATTGACGGTGTCTTGAAATTTGCATGCTAAACATTTAAAAAAATCCACCGAAACATTGATAGCCAATACAGGAAGTCGTTGTAATATAATTTGTTATAATTAATATGTACATTAAACTGTTTCTATTTAAATATATATTTGTTATTAAAGTACATACGAGTATTTTACGCCTCTATCCTTGTCTTCGCAAGGATTATTTTAAAATTTGTCAATTTGCTCTAGGTTGGCTAGAAGAGATCTCTTTTATATATATTTTTTTATTTGATAAGTCCGCCTTCGAAACACTAGCTTTATTTTTATTGTGATTTATTTTGAATGAGTACCGTACAATAAACACAAGAGCAACAACAAACGCAACACATTCTGAAACTTTTTTCTCTACCGACTTTTTAATTCTGCAGATAGACAAGTATTCATTCTAGTTAGCCCCGACTCACTCCTTGCGAATATTACCCGTAATGAACAACGAGTATGAAAACAAACACAAAATTATATTTATGTACTATTCAACGCGGTAAATTGTTAAAAATATTGCCTTTGAATATGTAAAATATAGAAAAAGTAGGTCATGTTATCTACAAAACGTGAATTGCGTAATATATACAAGTAATTTTCTCGTTTATATCAAGTCACGTTTAGTGGCCAAATCTGAATATGATTTTGCCGCTTAGCGTGTGGACTGAATATTCAATTATATTAAATATTTATTGCAAATTATTATGTTAGGCGTCAGGCTTAGCTGTCCATTTTGTATGATTTCATATAGTTCCGTAGGGATCTTACGTAGTGTCCATTCCGTAATACGAGTAGCTTCTAATATGTAGTCAACATTGGTCATTGATATACCCATGTCATAACATCTTATAAAGGCCCTACCTATCTATTATTAGAGTCACCGGCGCGCCCCGGCCATGTTGAATATTTTAAAATTCATGCCTGGTATTTGTATGTGAACCATAACGTCTTCTGTGACAGCCGCCGATTGTGTCATCCGATGATTCAGAGTACATTCCTCGTGTATCGGTGTCTTTGCATTATTAATACCGTCCTTATCATTTACGAAAATTGGAATTATAATTCCGTGTATTCTTATCACTGGTAAATACTGAATTCTGCTTAAATGTTGAATCATTTGTTCAATTTCCTGGTATGACAGTAGATAAGAAATAATTATCTGACGCAATTGTAATGCAATTTCTTTGGGTCTTCATTGCATGGTTTCGTGAATGGCAAGCCGGGAACCCAATTAATGACACGGCTGTTAGTACATCTGTTTATCACGAGTCTCTAAACTCGTGTAGTTTACGAATCTCGTAAATTAAAAACTCATTCAGGAATTCAAGTACTATTATACAATATTTATTTATCATGGGGTGCTTTCACTACTTGTGACTTATTAAGGGTACGAGAATTCTTTTCTCCATATCATTATATCATTAGGAGGCTGTCTGAGTTTCACTCTTAATCACGTTTAGACCATATTTGTTACAGAGTCTATCTATTTTTGTTTTACACAACTAGATTGGCAAACAAGCATGCGGCCCGCATTAGATGGTAAGCGGTCACCGCAGCCTATTGATGCTCGCAACACCATGGGGGTGTTACTCGCGCGCTGCCAATCTTGTGACCTAAGGCTGTTTCGTCACAATACCCAATAATTTATCTGCAATATCTCACCCTTTATACCGGAACACAGCTAAATAAATATAGCTGCTTGGCGGTAGAAATAGGTGAGACAGAGGTACCCACGCAGACGACTTTTGTACAAAGTCTCCATCTGGTATCTGAAACTGAAAGAGTAATCCTTAAAAAATTCAAATTACTGCGTATTATGTAATATATATGTTTTATGTTGCATAATTTTGATCGTATATTGACTGATTGAAGTAATTAGCCATTCTTCTTTATGAATACAAATGATATTCTCACAAAATGGTGCTTGTACCGAAATGACTTTGTAGTGGTAATTTATACCTCTATATTGTATGAGCTATCGTTACATGTAGACTTGTTTAATTCACTATTAATGGGACGATAGATAAGATACCTTCTGGGTATGTTTCCGCCATTGTGTACATAGATAGAGGGTAGTGTTCGCTCGCTGTAATTTCTTGCAAGGACGTTTGCGCGTTTGCCTGGTACTGCGGCGCGAGGAGACGTGATTGCTTATGACATTAACTATTGGAACACGACTTCATCATTAAAGTCCTCGTGTTTTACTTCATATTTATTTAGTGATTTCTTCGTATTAGTTTTGTTATTGCTAATGTGTGCAGAGGATTGTAGTAATAGCAAAACTACAGGACTACAGGTTGTATTTGTTCAATAATTATCGTATTTTGCTAGCTATCTTTGCGAGATATTATGTATGTATATCTTATATTATAATAACGACAATTTGTTATTCTATAGGTATAAAGATTTTTTTTTTTAAAACGCTTACTTATGGAAGAGAGTGCATGAAAGTAGGGTAAACGGGGTCGAAATGCAAGCGTTGCGCAAAACTTGTGGCGTAACGCTTGTAGACCATATTCGCAATGATGTTAGAAACAGAGTTGGTCTGAAAGAGAGCGTCGCGTCGGTGTTAAACTAGGAAGAGGCATGCTCCGTTGGTTCGGACATGCAAAAAGAATGCAGGATGAAAGAATGACGAAGATATACAACGCAAAAGTGGAAGGATATAGGCCGAGGAAGGCCAAGACTCAATACCATGACCAAATTGGTCGTGTTATCAGAAGGTGATGTCAGGAGCCCTAGAAACTGGCGAGCGTGAATAAGAAGAGCAAATGAATGTTAAAGAAGCGAGTGAGGTATATAAGGATCGAGTCACGTGGCGCTCGGTTCCCTCTGCCTACCTGATATGGCGTGAAGTTATAGATAGAGATTTTTTTTAAATATTTTTTCAATCGCTTTTGAAGTGGGCAGGGAGAGCTGACCACCACATGGCTCTGTCCATACATCGCATCTTCACATTCATATCTCTTCATGTTCGCTCGGTTCCTGGGATTCCTAATAAAACACGACTAGTTTATCGTAATAGGTGATTCTCGACCTTACTCCGTTTCTACGTCTTTTCACTTTCGCGTTGTACATTTGATTGGTCATTCCTTCCTCTTGCTTCTTCTTGTCCGAACCCAAGAAGCATGCGTCTTAACAACGATATGCTCTTTCAGAGTGACTCTGTTTATTAAATCATCATCATCAGCGAACTTGGTCTACAAGCGTTACAGTATTTGCGCAACGTTCACACCTCAAACGTGTTTATTCCAAGTTAATTTTACAAAGATTAGTTATAATGTGCCTGTTGAATCTATTTTCCGGCACAGCCAGGCTAAAAAATCAGGCAAATGATATATAATCAAAACAATTTACAACTATACATACAATTTATGATAGTATGTGGTGACACAGGCAACTTCTTTCTGTGTCTAAGATTTATATTGAATTTCGAAAAAAGTCTAATTTTCCAGTAAATTATTTTTTCGTGTATCCTTAGTTATAATACATCCGTTTTATAAAGAAAAAATCAAACAATTTCTGGCAATCATGATTATAGTCTAGTGGATAATTAATCGGCCTATTGACCGACTGGTCTCCGGTTCAAATCCTGGCATGTACCACTAAAGTCGCGTTTTCTGATTTATGTACATATTTGTAATTATCACTGGCTCGGCGGTGAAGGAAAACATAGTGAGGAGACCCGTACGTCCGAGAAAAGGTAGTGGAGCTCGCCAATTCTAATGGATTAGGATACGAATAACGCTTAGACGAAAATAATATTTTTTTGTCATGTAGTAGTTCCTTAGTTATGATACATCTGTTTTATAAAGAAGAAATCAACAAATTTCTGGCAGCTCTGAATACAAATGCATCTTCGCCCTGGAGTTTGTTCCTGAAGCTTCATTTTTCACTAATAACACGAATCTATCTATTATTGCGCTTATCCAGTCACGCACAGGTTTGGTCAAAGCCAGTCACCAAGCATGTGATTCTTTCACCAGTAGTCATATCTGACCTTTTGTCTAGAAAAACTCATATTGGATGCGTTAGAATTAAATTACCTCAAATCTGAAGTGTAACCCTTAGCTGGCAATTGGGTCTAAACTACTTATGGGCTTCCTCTACCAATACCGAGCTACTGCCGGCCGGCACCCACCCACTACCGTTAGTAGATGCATGCCGTCACTGCCATGACTGCTCCGGTCGTCTCTGCCTCGGCTGCTGAGAATAACATGCAGCATGTTATTCTAACGACTAACATCTACAGCACCTGAGGATGAGAGGCGAAACACGTGTCGTAGAGACGATCGGAGCGGCCAGGGCAGCGACAGCTTGCATCTACTAACGATAGTGGGTGGGTGCCGGCATTAATTCGTATGAACTAATCAGTAGCGGAAGCACACAAAGTAGTATAGATCAATTTCCTGTAAATTTGACTTTCGCAAAATAACGCCTGAATCTATTGACTATACACTTAGCCAGTTTAATGACCCAAATTGCCTTGTCACTTATGACTCTAAATACCTTGGTCAGCAACACCTGATCCCGCTACTTTTACTAAGGTTATTGTTGAATAGGATGCTCTAAATTGTCATAAATGTTCGTATTGTGAGTGCCTGAAATTTGGATTAACTTGTCCAATATTCTCTCAATATAAATTGACCCAAAGACCTCAACTTCTGAAATGCCATTGTCAAAGAAATACGCGGTGTAAAGCCATACAATAAATCTTTTATCGCCTACTACTTTGAATACATATTTCTAAACCGCAACGATCGCAGTCGCGTGACATGGTACAGGGTCGGTCTTAAACACTTGTAACAAAGAACTGGTTTGTCAGACTTAGGGTTGGCGATTACGAAAAAAATAAAAAAAATAGTAATCTCAATGCTCTAATGCTCATTATATCAAATGTCAACATTTATCTTACAAATGTATACCCTAACCAGCCTATACACACATATATATATATATATATATTATACCAAAAAGTGTGATGAACTTGCAAAGCTTGAATGGTTTTTGGACTTGTTCAGTTAAAAAAAACTTTTTAAAGAAATATAAGTGGAGATAAAATCCGGGATTGTCAGTCTTGACACAAATATCGATGTTATCTTGACTCATAACATTAATGTCGTTAATTTGCTTCCGAAAATATGCTTCACGTAATCTTGTTATACCTACTAATTATTCATTGAACATCTTGAAATGCGGGGCTGATGACCAGTGCAAGACGGTATGCGTAATAGGCCACTTGTTTGTCGGTTCTTTCAATGTGACCTATTGCTGTCAGTGAAAATCTAACATTACAGGCAATATGTGTTTCCGCAACCAATTAGTTTATAAGAACTTGCACCGGCCGTCACACACTATGATAGTAGCATGCCGTCGCTACCATGGCTGCCCTGGTAGTCTCTACCTCAGCTGCTGCTGTCATCTCAGCTATTGCTCGCCATCTGAAAAAGGAACGTCATGTACCCGCGACCATTCCTACCCTTAAATAGTTAATAGATTCAGGCGTTACTTTGCGAAAGTCAAATCTATATGCAATTTGATCCAACCTGCTTTGCGTGCTTCCGCCACCAATTAGTTCATGCGGCCGGCCGGCCGGCGCTAGGCCGCATGAACTAATTGGTGGCGGAAGCACGCAAAGCAGGTTGGATCAAATTGCACATTCCTACCCTGGCTGGTCTGATGCGACACGTATTTCACCACGCCATGAGGCATCCTCGTAGTTGTTAGTGTGCCTGTAAATTTGACTTGCGTAAAATATTTAATTTGTGGGAGAATCGAAGCTGCTACTATTGACGTTAAAGTGGCCATTGTTAGCCACTCGACTGCCGGGCTCGTCATTATAAATCTGGACATATGATGATGAGCATGATCGCAGTTAATGACGTTTAAGTTGGTAAAATTCATCTGGGCTGTTTGACAACCCTATGCAGCTGCGGTTTTATATACTTACTCCAACAAGGCTGATGTTAAGTTAAATTTAGACTTAATGCGACGGAGATGTGGGACTTTGTTTGAGTTTGATACGTTTGAAATTCCTCTCATTACTATCGTACAACATTGTTTAAACTATATTTCTGCTGTCATATTACCTTCTTCCCAGTGCGGTCCCGTTTCTACTCGTATTAGGTTTGATAGAATCCGCTACCAAAGCCTAAGGATTTATCCATGATACCTACTGATTTTGATATGAAGCGAATGCCACAAGACTGAGGAAAAATATCTCTTTTAGTTTAACGGTCACGCCTTTCGTTATTTCTTGGATGTTTCCAGTGTTTTGCTATAGGGTCCGCCGAACAACTGATCAAAGTAGCCCATCTGGGGAAGTACCTTCACCTTATAAAAAACCGCAGCCAAATAAGGAGTTGCTGTGTTAGCAGCAGAGGTGGCATCGCGCGAATGACACTGAATGTGTTGCAAGCGTTTGTAGGCTATGGTAACAGTATGGTATGTACAGCGGGTACATCAGGTGGGCCGTATTAAAAATATATGCTAAAGTTTGCCGGCAAAAGTCATTATGTGGCGATAATCTAATATCTTTAAAGGAGCAATTCTTGTATATTTCTATATAATCAGAATCACGGGAACGGCTCCAAGGATTTTCATAAAAGTTTTTATACAGAGGGTTTCGGAGACGACAGATCGATCTAGGTAGGTTTCATCATTAGAATCCGAAGGTAAATTTAACCGCAATCGACAAGATTATAATAGCTCAGTTGGGAAATCGGTCGGTCCGAAATCCAGAAGACCGACCCTGGTTTCAATTCCAAATTATATTATTTTTTTTATCGTCACGGCTTTAGTCCGTAATTGTTTGATAAATAGTAAAAAGGTAAGTACTTGCTTGTAATAAAATGTTAAATTAATTGCACTAGTGATTTCTGTTTAAATAACCAGTTCATTATATTAATAATAAATAGAAATATAATATTTCATCAGTATGTTTTTTCCGCATCAGATGGTAAGCGGTCACTGCAACCCATTGACACTCGCAACACCACCGGGATGTTACTCGCGAGCTGCCAATCTTGTGACCTAAGGCTGTTTCGTCACAGTGCCCAGTAATTTCTCTGCCATATCTCACCCTTCAAACCGGAACACAGCTATATAAATATAGCTGCTAGGCGGTAGATAGGTAAGACAGACCCACGCCGACGCCTAGTATGTAATTAATTCCTAAATATATTTTCCAAAAGAAAACGATTTACCAAAAAAAAACCGAGTGAAGCTCGATCACCCAGGGACTAATTATTATCGGAGCACTATTATATTATATAATATATATTACATAAAATAATGTTCTATATATTTATAGTACTCATCATTATATACAAATATATCTGCGAGGTTATATGCCTAACTATTATAGTGTAGTCATAATAACCGTTTTTTGTTCAAAGCAGAGACAAGCTGTGAGGACCGCCGATGATCCTGAACTCACACACGGTATTGAGCTCTTGAGTTTGAGAAGAGATTTTGCCTCCTGCGTGTTCTACCGATTGTATAATGGGTTGTGTTCTGGGGAGCTGTTCGACATGATGCCAACAGCCTCATTTTACAATCGCACAGCTCGCCGACGGCTGAGAGTTCATCCTCATACATTGGAATCGCAATGGTCACGTACTGTGCGGTTCCAGATAAGTTTTCTTCCGAGAACTATTAAGTTGTGGAATGAGCTCCCTGCCGGGGTTTTCCCAAGGGACTACAGCATGGGGTTCTTCAAGAAAGGCGTGAAGAGGTTCTTACAGGGTCGGCAACGCAAGAGTAACACCTCTGGTGTTGCAAATGGCCATAGGCTGCGATAACTGCTTACCCTCAGGCAGGCCGTATGCTTGTTTTTACCTTAGTGGTGTATAAAAAAGTGATATATAAAATTCATACCGTGATATTCCTACATCTCTTTAGCCAGAGCGTGGTTTGTTACTTAGGGTGCACCACATGCAGGTTGGCTTTAACAAATACTTAGCAAAACAAAACGTTTTGGAGGACGAAGTCGCGTGTTTTGCTTATGTCGTTACATATAGAGTGGTGATCTAATCACAATTGGCTGCCATTAGAACCGAAAATACAATTCAAGGCAAGACATTATCAATCAAGGTAATAGGTTACGTTTGGGTCAAGTTAGCTCCGGTTCAGTTTGTCGTGATGATAACTCAAGATATTGCAATGATAACCCAGTGGATGTACATTTTTTTTATACAAGCACACGGCCCACCTGATGTAAAGTGGTTACCGTAGCCTATAAACTCTTGCAATACAATAAGCTTTACACGCGCGATGCCACCTCTGCTGCTTATACAGCAACTCCTTAGAACTTACTAGAGACCTCACTCACACGCAGGAACACAACAACCCGTTCGTTGTTTTTCTGTGAGGTGGAGGTCGTCCCCAGACGGGCTGCTATGATGCGCCCTACCTCTCTTAAAAAAGTATTTTACCTATTATAAAATTTAACCGGCTGTAGGTACTGGATTCGTATCCTGGTGTGGATAATATACCACTAATACCACGTCTCATATTTATGTATGTTTATAATCATCACTTGCTCGGTGATGATGATGAAGAAAAATATCGTGAGGAAACCGGCACATCCAAGGAATTATATTTCGAAATATGTGTGACCTAATCTAAGAAAGATCTAGCTGAAGAAAGAAAGATCTGTGGTCTGGTCTGACGGCAGTCACACCATGACAATATCAGTATCCTTGCCAAGCCTAAGGCAGGCAGCGGACCGAGCTAATTCTAATGGATTAGGAAATGGGATAACCGTAGGAAGACAATAAGTGAAGTTGTGATGGATTTTATAAAAGTTACCAGTATTTTATATAACTACACGCCGGGTATAAGAATCAGTTGATAAACATGTCCGTGGATATTACCACAGAAGCACTAGATTAAGGTAAACTTCTACCAGCGAGACCAGGCGAAAAAAATGAAATTCTCTGTTTGTCTCTATTGTCGGGCATTTGGAAGGATTTTTTTTTATATACAACGGCTTACATGGATCTGGTAGCCGTTATGACGCAGTTTTTGAATTTTTTAAACTTAAATATTCATCTGTTGAGTTTTCGGAAGAGGTTCAAAATAAAATTAAGGCCAATTTAAAAACATTATGCTGTAAATTTGAGCAAAAATGGGCTACAGTTGGTCGTCATAAAAACCGTTTCTTAACCAAATATGACACTTGGTTGAATGAAAATATTCTTTTCTCAGAAGCTGTAGTTACTGAAAATTCCTTCTTCATCTCACACTTTAAAAATAAATAGACCAGGTAAATCGAGCAAAAGTTTTGTAGAATGTTCTGATGGGAGCAAAAATGGGCTACAGTTGGTCGTTGTAAAGACCGTTTCTTAACCAAATATGCCACTTGGTTGAATGAAAATATTCGTTTCTCAGAAGCTGTAGTTACTGAAAATTCCTTCTTCATCTCACACTTTAAAAATAAATAGACCAGGTAAATCGAGCAAAAGTTTTGTAGAATGTTCTGATGGGACCGAAAAACGTAAAATTAAAGAATTGTTAGAAGCAAAAAGTCACGAAGAGATTACAATGACAAATGAGGCGAATTTACGCAATGAGGAAAAAAGGAGACCAAATGCGGCAGTAGCTATTGTAATGAACTGTCAGAAGGATCTTCAGAAGGTAGCACAAACATTAAAAAAGCTCGTTTAAGTTAATCCAGCGCTTCTTTGCGTATATGTGATGATGATGCGCTTAGTATGATTGTGGATGTAGATCTTTCGACTCATCAATATAAAGCAATACGCGAAAAGATCAATAAAGTGTCAAAAAAATTGTTACCTTCTTATGACAAAATCAAAGAAGCAAAACAACGCTGCTATCCCGCAGATATAAGCGTAAATGAAACGGCTGCTATATGTGATGTGATGTCCAATCCCTAGTAGAGCACACTGTTCGGCGTCTTAGCCTCGCACAAAAAGAAGTTTTATGAAGTATGGCAGGATTAAAATCTGGTTCGTGGTATTATATGCCAGTTAGTGTGCACAAGGTGTTACTTCATGGAAGAGATGATATTGCTGCGTGTATCCTTCCAATTGGCCAAATGTTTGAAGAGGCACAAGAGGCTCGCAACAAAGATAACAGATATCGTGAGATGTTCACTAGGAAAAGATCCCGTGTTGCAACCAGTACAGATCTGATGAACAGTCTCTTAATATCATCTGACCCTTATTTAGCGAGTCTACGTCATTTACCCAACACTAGACATAGTGTAATGGATTCAGCCGTCTTTGTTAACTGTACCTCAATTTAATGATTCCCTTATACAAACAGTGATAAATTCTTTTTTCAAATTTATCTTGTATTATCCCACTAACAATACCTATATAAATAAAGAAAATATCTTTTACAACAATAAAATGTGTTTAATTCATCTTAGATAACTAAAACATCTGTTAAGTTGTTATTTTGTCATCAGAAATAATTAAATCAAGCTAGATTGCGAAATTCTCTCATTGTGCGCCGGTGGAAATGCACCTTGAAGCATGTTCTCGCGCAACGAAACCACAGTCGATGTAGGCCGGAACGGCCAACCTTATGTCCAATAGGAAAACAAAGATTTTCGTGTGCGTGAGTAGCTTGTGGTCGTGTGGTCCATTGTTTGCAGGCGCCCGCGTGTCAATGCGGTCTTGTATGTCGAATCATGTTTCGAGAGCGAACTGCCGAAAGCAAATCTTTATTTCATATCTTTACCACACGCGTTCCGGCAGTTTGATTTTACACATATCTTTCTATCTATTCATAACTTCACGCTAAATCCATTACGGGGTAGGCAGAGAGAATCAATCAGGTGCCATATCATATCAGTTTTTACACATCTCTTCGCTTTTTTAATATTCATAACTCTTTTCAAGCACGCTCGCGGATTTTAGTGCATCTGATATCACCTTAAAAAACGACAATCTTCTACTTTCGCGGTGTATGTCTGTTTCCTTTGCTTACTATATATATAGCGTACTCTTAAAAAGAGTTATGAATGGTAAAGAAGCAAAGAGGTATGTAAGGACCGCGTCATGTGCGTCTCGTGTTATCTCTGCCTACCCCGCAAGGAGCTAGCGTGAAGATATAGGTAAATTATTGCCGAAAGATTTGTTGATTCGATAAAATATCTGCAGCTAATAATCCAAAGAATGGTTTGATTTGATATCTGCCGCATTTGGCTCCCAAATGCTGTCTGCTGAAAAATCTGCTAGGAAAAAACAACTACAATGAAGCTATTTGTTTTTTTATTCAGTAAGATCAATGCATTTTGGACGATAGTTTCAACAATCCAAAGTATATTTCGTACAATTTACATGGTACCAAATGCACCGAGAAATATATGTGTTTTTTTTTATACCACTGAGGTGGCAAGCAGGTAAGCCTATGGACATTTGTAACACCATGCGTTGCCGACCCTAACATGATATAAACATGACATAATAAACAGACAAAAAGCATACCACGCACGCTTCTAAGAGAAACCTCTTAGGAGCTTACTGGTCACTCGCAGGAACAACACAACTGGCTACGGCTTTCTTTCAGATAGAGATCTTCCCCAGACGGGCTGCTTTGATGCGCTCTACCTCTCTTAAATACCCAGACCAAGACAAATAGAGACTTTTCGCACATAAGTGTTTCTCCTGTGTGGGCATCGAACCCACTAGCATTGGTGTTAAAGTAGCATCGCTACCACTCCGCCAACGGGCTCGACATGCTTATGTAGTTGACGGTGGAGTGAGAGACATTACTCGCAGGAACGCGGCTGGAAAGTTTATTCCTTAATTATATCCTTAGAAACATGGAGGTATACCTACCTTCCCATCGGGTCGCTTATCCTATTATTTTAAACGAGCTATTATTGTATGATAATATTGATAATAACATTCCGTGTTTCTCGGAAACGGTTCTAACGATTATGATGAAATTTTGCATTGAGATAACGTTTTCCTTTTTAACATTATCATCTATATTGGTTTTCCTAAATAACTCAGTATTTTATTTAAATACAACGCTAGGAGGCGTACCGCTACTGCTAATACAGCAAACCCTTATGGCCTTACTGGTTACCTCACTTACTCGCAGGGTTGCGGTTTTATGTGATGAAGGTACATCCCCAGACGGACTGCTCTAATGTGCCCTCCCTATCTTGAACAGGGATTGCATAATAAAAGTAAAGGCAACTTATCATAACTCGAAAGTTATTTTATGAACATGAAAATTCCATTCAAAGTTCTAAGTGAAATCTAAAAAAAATCTCTTACGAATGGTGTAATCAGGTACTAAATGATTAGTTATATGATAAGATATCATAACTCGAAAGTTATTTTATGAACATGAAAATTCCATTCAAAGTTCTAAGTGAAATCTAAAAAAAAATCTCTTACTAATGGTCAGGTACTAAATGATTAGTTATTTGTAAAAGAAATGAAACAAACTTTGCTATACAAACTACAACAAGCTTGGACAGGGTAGTGCTTTCCTCGGCTGTCCATAACTTCCTTGGACTTTTGCGGACATTACTTGTGCGCATTCTAGTTCAAACTAAACTTAATCTATATGAATAAAAATGGAGTTCCTGACTAATTCACTGACTCATCAATGCCCAGGACAAAACCTTGAACCTAGAAAGCTAAAATTTTGCGTAGAGGTTACTTTTGTAATGCTCACGAGAGATAAGAAAGGATTTTTTGAAATTCAACATATTGACTGTTTGTATGGAGCAGAAATATTATTTCAAGTCAGTACCTTGAAAGTTTGTACAGATACTCTCTATTAGAACCCAAAAAGTGATTTAAGCGTTTTCAAAAATTCCACCTCTTAAATGGTGTAATGGGGGTCAAAAATATTTCTTGAATTAAAAGTTTAACTGTTAAGAAATTGATTTTTTTAAAGGTTACGTATTAAGTAGACTTTGTAAATATACTCTCATATAATACGTAAAAAAGTTATTTCAGCGTTTTTCAAAATTCCATTCTTAGGTGGTTGAAAAAGAGGTTGATACTTTGTATAGAGTAGAAATATTTTTTGAAGTTAATGACTTAAAACTTTGTGCATATACTCTCTATTAGAATACAAACAAAACGGTTTCAGCGTTTTCAAAAATTCCACCCTTAAGGCGGTGAGTGTGATTGCTGTGTATGGCAGAGAGAGCATGAAAGTAAAATAAATGCGGTCGAGATACGAGCATTGCGCAAAATGTAAGAATGGGAGTGGATCTGAAAGATAAGTGTTTAGATAAGAAAGGGCATGTTCTATTGATTTGGATATGGTCAAAAAGTGCAGGATGAAACAGATATACAATGCGAGAGTGGAAGGATGTAGGAGCCGAGGAAGACCAAGACTAACCTACCATTACTATATTAGTCGTGTTTTATCAGAAGGCGATGTCACGAGCCCTAGGAAATGGCGAGCGAGCATGAAAATAACTATATATTCAATTAAATTATAGGAATGGTTAAGAAGCGGGTGATATGTGTAAGACGTGGTCTTATGACGCTCGGCTCCCTCTGCCTCACCCGCAAGGGACCAGGGGTGAAGATATGCATAGATATTTTTACTAGCAAGCCCTTACGGAGTTGCTGTACTGCTGCAGCAGGAGTGGCAACATAGCGTAATGCAAGCTTTCATTGGCTACGGTAACCACATTGCATCAAGTATGCTTGTATGCCTCCCAACGTTGTATAAAAAAAACCTTCCATGTCGTAAACATGTTTGCCACTATGCTGTATTAAAAATAATCATAAGGCCATTAATGTCAAATAAAAACCTTTGTTTTGCGTACACAAATCACGGGTATGGTTTGTTTGGCCAGATTACTCAGCGTTTGGATATTTATAACACTGCAGTGATTAAGGTGATTCACGTCTGTAAGATTTTCAAATCGGAGACAGCGCTTTGAAATAGTCAGTTAAAAATAGTGCAATTTTTTTCGCGTTATCCCGTTTACTAATCCATTGGGATTGGTAAGGACACTGAGCAATTGTAAAAGTTATAGCTGTCAGAAACAATGAAGTGTGCAATTACCGTGACTATAGCGCTCAGTGGGCCAATTCTGCTAAATAACTGCAACTGCACTTTTACGCCTGTCACTTGAGTCGTGCAGGAATAGTGCAGTGCCGATAGGTGTATTCTACTAAAATATCCTGCACTGCAACTGCGCTGGAACTGCGCGTATGCTGCACTGCAACGGCACTGCAACTACGCTGCAACTGTGCGTATCCTGCAAGTAAACTACTTAAAACCTGAAATGTTGCCATATTTCAATCTAAGAAAACTGAATTTTCAATTAATGTTGACTCCTATAGTTTCACTATTGACCTTGGTTGCCGGAGTGGAGGTATTTCTAACCGAAAAGAAGCTTTACTTAATTATTTTTATGCACAAACATCTCCCAAAACAAAGCAAATATAATTCACCGCCTCAGAATAATAATTTCACTTCGCAAAAGTTGCTCAAGAGTAACGTTAACAAAACTGCAAGTAAACTCCTTCAAAACGTCTGTCACCGCTATACAAATGTCAAAACAATTTATCAGAATACGATTATATTGCAGGAAACGTGCAGTTGCAGTGCAGGTTTTTTAACAGAATAGCGATTCATTTACTGCAACATTCCTGCAACGTCGCTGCTGTCAGATCGTTTAACAGAATACCGAAACGTCAAAATGTACACATTTTGACACACGCCGCGCTGCAGTGCAGTTGCAGTTTTTAGTAGAATCGGCCCACTGATCAGTCTGCATACCCCGCAAGGCGCATGGCGTGAAGATATAGATGCATAGCATGCTTGTTGAGCCTGGTGATTGAGAGGCTGGGTGAGCAGGTACTTTATCGCCGAGACTTGCGGGTTCGATTTCCGTACAATTCCGAAAATGTGTGGCTACGAGTATTTACATGGAAAAGTAGCCCGTGTTTTTGTTGTATCTGAATCATTTAGTCGTTTAGTCGTCATTTAGTCGTTAACAGAGCAACAAATTCGAGCTACCTAGTTTACGAAGAAGTTGCATAAGTAGGCTTTCTACAGCTCAATAGCTATATATTATTTTTTCGACGAGCTCGATGGCTCGGTGGTGAATGACGCGACTTTGACACTAACGCTCGTGGGTTCGATTCCCACACAGGATAAACATTTATGTGCATGAGCATGTCTGTTTGTCTTGGGCTGGATGTTTTAACATTTTAAATACATAATATAATACCTTTAAATGATTCAAAATTATGTCTAAAGATTACTTATTAAAAATACTGCGTTAATAGCGCATTATGTGATCTCAGAGCACGTGACGTCACTTGTTTGTAAACAAACCATCAGTCGTAAAAGCTATTATTGCAATCCATTATGATATTATGAATCACTTTTTGAAATTACGTCCGATATCCTTTTGTTTAAGTACCTACACAAAACATGTGTTTGTATTAATTATGTTACAGTGTAGAAAGATTCGCGATATGATCTACATTACAATTCTAAATTAAATGTACACAGCGATAAGTAATGTCAGACACTTGCAGCGCCATTTTTACTCTTATTCCGTTCGCATAAGAACGGTACAAAGTTCAGTATATTTGGAGGAGTCGCTGTGTGTACATAAAATGATAAAATTTTCAGTCCATGATAATATAAATAATAATAATATAAATAATCTAATATAAACTAGCAGACCCGATAGACATCATCACCATCATGATCATTATGTCATCCGAAGGACGTCCACTGCCGAACAGAGATAGGGCGCGTCAAAGCAGCCCGTCTGGGGAAGTACCTCCACCTCATAGAAAACCGCAGCCAAATAACAACTCCCTGGAGGTTGTTGTGTCCCTGCGTGTTAGTGAGGTCACCAGTAAGCTCCCAAGGAGTTGCTGTGTTAGCAGCAGAGGCAGCATCACGTGAGTTATACGTAATGCATTGCAAGCGTTCATAGGTTACAGCAATCGCTTTACATCAGGTTGGATACATACTTGTATGCCTCCCGACGATGTGTGAAAAAATGCACAAATGTCTGGTGCCGGAATCAAACCCTCGACCGTTTTTTTATTCTACGTCGGGAGACACACATACAAACATACGGCTCACCTGATGTAAAGTGGGTACTGTAGCCTATAACGCTTGCGATATATTACTCGTAAGTATAACTAGCGCGATGCCTCCTCTGCTGCTTACACAGCAATTCCTTGGGATCTTACTGGTGACCTCACTCACACGCGGGAACACTACAACCCTCTAGGGAGTTGATATTTGGCTGCGATTTTCTGTAAGGTGGAGGTACTTCCCCAGACGGGCTGCTTTGATGCGCCCCACCTCTCTTGAAACTCTCTCTTTTTGCAGTAAATATCTTTATTCACTAGAAGTCAGTCTTAAAAGTCACGAATGGTATCCTTAAACAGTAGTGCTCGGCGGCTGGAAGCAATGTGACTGTATATTGATAACTTGGAAAGTAAATATATATATATATATATAATGAAAGTAAACAATCCACAGACGGCCCTTCGAGAAAGGGAATACAATCAGTGTGTCTGTATGTTTACCGTACTGTTTTCTGTCATTCACACTCCATTCCCGCTGCCGAAGTCAAGAGAGTGAGACACAAATAGGTATATGTAAGGGGAACATCCTCTTGTGTTACTCTTTAGAGCTTGGTGGCGCAGTGGTGAAACGCACTGTTACGTTACTTTGACACCAACGCTTCCGGTTTGATTCCCACACAGGACAAACATTTGTGTGCATGAACATGTTTGTTTGTCTTAGTCCGAGTGATGAGAGGTAGGTCTCATCAAGTCAGCCCGTCTGGTGAAGTACCTCCTTCTCACAGAAAACAGCAGCCAAATAACAACTTCGTTGTTGTGTGTAAGGTCACCAGTAAGCTCCTAAGGAGTTGCTGTGCTAGCAGCGGAGGTGGTATCGCATGAGTGATACGTTTTACGCGTTCATAGGCATCGGTATCCGTTTTCCATCAGGTAGGCCGTAATTGCGATCCTCTGAAAATATAGTTTTTTATATAACGTCCGGAGGGATATTATCCACCTGATGTTAAGTAGTTACCGTAGCCTGTGGACAATTGCGATACCAGGGGAATTACTCGTGCGTGCCAATACTGTACAAATCTCTTCTTGCTACCTTTTTGAAGAACCTCATGCTGTAATTGCCAAAGGGTCACTGATTCATTGGCAAGTGTCAAAGTAATGCAATTAACCACTGCGCTACCAAAATGGCCAAAAATATTTGAAATTAGCAAATTATTTGACAATGTTCACTTTCTGGAATTCGTAATGGGTGCGACAGGCGTATTCTGTTGGTACCTTACCCAAAACAGAAGAAGGGTACAAAAAGTTTGGGTAATTAGTTAAGTACAAGATAAGCATCTGGCCTTTAAACGCCTTAAGAAGTCATGAATCCACATTTAACTAAACACGTTAAAAATAAACCGAACAGACTCCATGTTACCGTTCGATTGTTTATCTATCGGTTATCTTAACTTGCATGTGCATGCGACATGCACCAGAACTTTCTGACACGGAATAATAAACAAACGCATATTGACATTAGCGGCAAACTATCGGAGCAACGATCTGAGGTTTACACGCGGGCCGTATGCTTGGTTGCCGTCTTAGCGTTAAAAAAATATGGCTATCTAACCAGCATAGTTGTTACAGAAACCCATGTAAGTTCGTTTGCGTAGTATTTTCTTCTAGAAACCAACTTAGTAATGCGGTTCCTTTAGCTGTACGGGTAGAGGATTTGACCTTGAGTTTTGTCAAGTTTGGGTCCGATTTGAGAGCTCGATGGTTAAGCAACCTCGACCGCAGCCTGTCTATAGATGGCATTATCTATCTCGAGTTTCTCCGTGCTTCTGAGGGCACGTTAAGCCGTCGGTCCCGGCTGTTGTCGATAGATGACAGTCGTTTAACTAAGTCAGTGGCTCGGGCGGCTTGAAAACACTGGCCTCCGCCAATCCGCATTTGAGCGGCGTGGTGGAGTATGCTCTAAACCCCTTCGGTTGAAGGGAGACCCGTATCCCTGCAGTGGGATGAGTAAGGGTTGATGTGGATGTTATTTATAGTACTCAATCAGAGCTGCGCGTTCTTCTTAAACCCCCGACCCGTAGCGTTGAGTTTATTTACTACACAAAATCGCGTCATCGGGTTTATTTCCTTAATATCTAAATCTCTGGATTGAGACCCGTGGCAGCTATAGGTATGGCCTATACAAATCATATCCACTTGACATTCCTGTCCAAACTTCCACTTTCGATATCAGTCATCATGTCAACAGAAGTAGGTATATGATAAAATGTAATCGTGCATCAGGATGTGTGTCACGAGACATCAAATATTTAGGGCATCTATTGACATGTGGTGTTGATAAGCCGTTTGATAAGAGGTGTTTGTCGTTCCTTTATCACATGCTTGTAAATCACTCTTTCCTGCTCCCTTGCTATAAAGATATATTAAAGTAATGGATGCCTATATGCCTGCTCCGTTGGTTCGGACATGTAGAAAGAATGCAGGATGAAAGAATGACGAAGCAGATATACAATGCAAAAGTGGAAAGATGTAGGAGCCGAGGAAGGCCAAGACTTACCTATCATGATCAAATTGGTTGTGTTCTATCAGAAGGTGATGTCAGGAGCCCTAGAAGCCGGCGAGCGTGCATGAAAAGAGCAATGAATGTTAAAGAAGCGAGTGAGGTATGTAAGGATCGTGTCGCGTGGCTCTCGGTCCTCTCTGCCTACCCCGTACGGGATTTAGCGTGAAGTTATAGTAGTAGTACGAGTAGTAGATGCCTAGGTATATGATTTCGACGAGCTCGGTGTCGCAGCGGCGAAACGCGCTGTTACGTCACTTTGACACCAACGCTCGTGGGTTCGATTCCCGCACGGGACGAACATTTGTGCGCATGAACATGTCTGTCTTGGTCTGGGTGTTTTTATGTGAAGTGAGGCGCATTTCAGCAGCCCGTCTGGGGAAGTACCTCCACCTCACAGAAAACCACAGCCCAATAACAACTCCCTAGAGGGTTGTTGTGTTCCTGCGTGTGACCGAGGCCACCAGTAAGCTCCTATGGAGTTGCTGTGTAAGCAGCAGAGGGGGCATCGCGCGAGTGATACTTAATGTACTGCAATCGTTTATAGGCTATGGTAACCACTTCACATCAGGTGGGCCGTATGCTTGTATGCCTCCCGACTTGTATAAAAAATAAAGAAATGTATACCTAATACCTGTTTCAAAGGTGTGCGATAAAATATCGATTACCTTTGGAATAACTTTATATTTTTTTTTGTACGACAAAGGTGGCAATCAAACATACGGCCTGCCTGATGTTAAATAGTCTCCGTAGCCTATGGACATTTGCAACACCAGGGGTGTCACTCATGCGTTGCCGACCCTCTAAAAACCTCTTCACGCATTTTTTGAAGAACTCCATGCTGTAGTCCCTTGGAAAAACCTCGGCTGGTAGCTCATTCCACAGCTTGAGAGTTCTCGGAAGAAAACTTCTCTGGAACCGCACAGTACACGACCATTGCGGTTCCAGCGTGTGAGGGTGAACTCCCCGCCGTCGGCGAGCGGTGCGGTTATAAAAAGTAGCTGTCGGCATCATTTCGAACAACTCTTCAGAACACAACCCGTTGTACAATCGGTAGAACACACAATGGGAGGCAAAGTCTCTCCTTAAGCTTAAGGGTTCAATACCGTGTGTAAACTTAGGATTGTCGACAATTCTCACAGCTCGTCTCTGAATCAAATCACACGGTCCAAGTTATTTATTCTAAATATAAAAAATCTTTGTTTGCCATTAAGCCCTTGTGGGCACTTAGACACGTCTTACATTTTTTTTAGTAAAATCTTATTGTCTTATTGTCTTGACGGGTGAAGCTATCAAGCTGAAATTAATATCACATACTCAGGTTAGCAGTTCCTTCGAGCAGAGAAAAAATCAAATTTCTAAGTCAACGCAATAAAAGATGCCTCGTTTAAGCGCATATTTTGACACTCGCAAAGAAGTCAAAACCTATAGGGTTCTTCCCGTTGATCTAGAGGAGGTTACTGGTGACCTGACTCACACGCAGGAACACAACAACCCTCTAGGAAGTTGTTATTTGGCTGCGGTATTGTGTAAAACGGTTGTTATTTTTAAAACTGTATTAATGTTGTCCGCGCCGCGCCACTGTGTATAAACTGTAGCTATCAACATCCGGTGCCTTGAACTCGAACCAGGTTAACAACTCGCACCATACAAAATGTATGGAAAGCGAAAACATACAAACGCAGTGTTTTTCAAAAAGTTGTAATTTTATGATTTCAGTAAAAAAAAAGACAAAAATTCTTTATTTGCCATTGGGGCCCCGCGGCCACTTAGAAACGTCTTACATTTATAAAATATAGTCTTACTGTATCTTATTCAATTCTCTTATGTTACTATTTTTCTTTTTTTAATCTGCTATCGTTTGGGACATGACCATTGGCGAAGAACAAATGCCGAAAGAATTGCCAATATAGGTCTCTTTTAAATTGTCAATTAGATGTTACAGTAAATTCACATCAGCATATTGGTACAATAATGATATCAAATGGTAGAATTAAAGATTATTAAGAAAAAAAAAGCTGAATTATTTCCAGACATCTTTGTCAGTTACATATTCATCAATTCTATAATAAGCCCTTTTACAGAAAGTATTTCTGATGTGCTTTTTGAATACATCAGTAATAGTAGTTGTGTGAATTTATTAATAGTAATAATTCTCTTCAAAGGCAATTTTGCGCAATGCTCGCATCTCAACCACATTTATTCTACTTTTATGCTTTCTGTCATCAGCGTTCATAGAGTGTGGTGAACTCATCATATCGTGTGGCTCTATCTAAAGAAGGCGAGTCACTTACACCAAAACCATGGCACTCTCTAGTTGTGGGAAAGCGATCTGTAGTTCAACTCTACTAAATGACTGCAACTGCACGGCTGCGCGGCGTGTGTTACAAGACGCGCATTTAAAGTTTCGTTATTTTTGTGAAGCGATCTGACAGCAGCACAGTTGCAGCTGCACTGTAGCAATTGATTCGCTGTTTTGTTTAAAAAAAACTTCACGGCAGCTGCACGTTTACTGCAATATAATCTTATTCTTATCAATTATTTTGTCATTTGTAAAGAGTTGACAGTCGTTTTAAAGGAGTTTCTTTGCAGTTTTGCTAAAGCAACTTTTTCGAAGTGATATTGATATTATGGAAAACATTTTATATTACAAAATGCTTTTTCTTTGTTTTCAAAATGTTTGTGGAAATATATAAGTCAGAAGCTTCGTCTTTTCAATCTGAAATACCTCCACACCGATAACCAAGGGCTATGGGCAAAAACTTCGTCTGATTTTCGAAAAACAGTCATTAGAAGATATATAGTCTGTCTAAAGAATTAGTCTAAAATACGGAACTTAGCAAAGTGATATATATATTTGCAGAATACGCACAGTTGCAGTGCCTATCCGCGACTGTTGCAGTGCAGGATTTTTAATAGAAAACGTGTATCAGCGCCACAAATGAGAAAACGTATAGCAGCCGCAGCTGCAGTTTTTTCATATACCAGGCCTACTGGTATAATGTGCAAGCTATAGGTATGGTGACCGTCCGCCCACGGGTCTGTATGGCGCCATAATCATAGGGCGTGTGTGCACGAACATAAATCCAATAAAAAACACACCAAACGCACTAAAGAAATATTCCTATTCGATGTTCGTCTTCCCGTTGTTAATGTTCCCCAATGAGTGTCTTTTACCTAGCGTTATCCCATTCCGTATTCCCTAATGCATTAGCCATTGGTGGGGTTCCCTACGTAGATACGGTACGATTTGGCGTAGATACCTACTGATTTTGATATCTTGCGACTGCCGTCAAACCTGCACAACCCAAAGAGAAAAACCAGACCTAGCCGGCTTCCTCACGAGGTTTTTCTTCACCGCTGAGCAAGTGACAATTTCAACTACGTATTTACATGAAAATGAATACACACATTTAATAGTATATTTTCAAACTAGGATTTGAACGAGTTAGTTTGTTCTTTATAGTGAGTGAATCTTGACGTAAATAAGATTGTTATATTGTCGCCTATAGAATTGATACAATTCTTCTTTTTAGCGTTAACCTGTTTTCTAATCCACTAGGATTGGAGGGGTCCGCTATCTAAGCGTAAGGATTTCGAAGACACTGATTTTTATATAGAGCGACTGCCATCAGATCTCCACAACTCAGTGGGAACACCACAACTTTCTTAGGTTAGGTCTTTCGATTTATAATTTCTTGGACGTGCGGGGTATCCTTCACCGCCGAGCAAGTGATAATTACATATATATATAAAAATAAATTTAGTAGTATATGCCAGGATTCGAACCGGCAACCAGTTGTTCAATATGCCTGTTCTTTATCCACTTTATCACTGCTCGCAATCAAATTGATGCTATCGCACTAATTTAAACATTGTGCAACTTTGATGACAAAATGCCACATCGTATAGGTTACGTCGCAGTTGAAAAGAATCCAAGCATGAGTCCGCCATGCCGACAACCCATCTTTAGTTGAAAGGCTTTTAAGCTTTTAATTCATTCAACACGAACCGGCAGAGTGTGGGACGGGCGACCGGTTCTTCGTGAATTCGATCCTTTGTAGGGTTCCCTGCACAAAGGACAAAACGAGCCGTGTTGCTGTCACTCTGTATCCCGCGGATCGTCATGAATCTCTGGTTCAGTAATAAAGCTATATACAGACGTGAAAATCATGTCAAATTTTAATTTTAGATACCTATTTTATGGAAAATTTATTTGCCTTTAGCTCCCTCGCGGGCACTTAGACACGTCTTACGTTCTTTAAATCAAATCCTATTGATCTTATTAATTTTTCATAGTTTTAATCTCTCTTTTTTAATCTACCTGCATTTCGAAATAGACCATTGACGAAGAAGAAATGTCAAAAGAAACTTGCCAATGTAGATATTTTTTTCAAATCGTTAATTTCTGTTAAAATATATATATAAAAATAAGAAGAGGCATGTTCCATTGGTTCGGACATGTAGAAAGAATGCAGGAAGAAATAATTACGAAACAGATGTACAACGCGGAAATAGAAGGATGTAGGAGATGAGGAAGACCAAGACTTACCTACCGTGAACAAATTGATCGTGTTTTACCAGGAGGTGATGTCAGATGCCTTAGAAACCGGTGAGCGTGCATAAGAAGAGCAATGAATGTTCTCTCTGCCTATCCCGCAAGGGATTTGACGTGAAGTTATAGATGGATAATTAATACATGTGCTGAATCATTTCCACATATATCTGTCAGTCAGATATTCATCGATTCTGTAATAATAACCCTTCTTACATTGAATATTTTTGATGTGCCTTTTGAACATATTGTCACGCAAGTACAGAACTGTTTCAGGTAATTTACGAGTATTATAGAATTGAATATAATTTACAACAAAAGATCTACTCGTCTTAGCAAGACGATGTACCGAAATGCGCATTCGATCTCCGCTTCCAAGATTTTCCCAAGATTTTGAAAAAAACTCTTTATTTTTACGTGCATACATTATGTTCTAATAGATTAGAAGTTAAATTATTTTGAATGTGAGTCTTGAACTGAATGGAGATTCCGTACATTTTAGGTGTTCAGAGACTATAGAACGCCAGGTGCACCGATCCAAACTTACCCCTCTCGCGTCTTCCACATTCAGCAACCTCTTCATCTTTGGTTGATTTGGCCCTTGTTCAGCACATTAAGATTTCCGTAGTATCGAAATGTCTATATATTGAAAAAATAGTAATTAATAATAGTAATTAGGTACAGGACCTAGGGTGTTCGCCGACTCGCACTTCACTTTTTTCTCCATGATTTAACCTGGAACACGCTCCAGACGCCAATGATTGATGGTGACCGTCTGCCGTCTCTGGTATGCTCGCCGTTTGGATGTGTTGACGTTATCTCTAGACTCAAAGCCAACCTGTACGTGGTGGAGGGTTAATTAAGGAACAAGGTTCTGGTGGAAGAGAAGTGATACGCGTCAATGATCAGATAAGGATAAGACCCCAGCCAAATAACAACTCCCTGGAATTTCTTTTTATGTATGAGAGGAGCATCGCGCGAGTTATACTTAATGTATTTCAAGCGTTTATAGGATATAGTAACTGTTTTACATCAGGTGGGCCTTATGCTAGTTTACTGTCTGACGTTGTATGAAGAAAGACTGTTATATACGGAACCACTGCTTGGATATCATTGATCCCTACAGTTACTGCTCCGCTCTTTCAAGTCAGCTTCTGTTTGTTGCACAAGAACAGACTCAAGGCTGGCACAACAGACGAGTGAGTGTCTAGCTCGGTGGCGTCGTGATTAGCAATGTTACTTTGTCACCGTATCGTAGGTTCGATTCCCACACAGGACAAACATTTGTGTACACGAACATGTCTGTTTGTCTTGAACTAGGTGGTGTTAAGAGCAGTTTTACCAAAGGGAGACTTTGTACAAAAATCGTCTGCGTGGGTACCTCTGTCCACCTATTTCTACCGCCAAGCAGATATATTTATATAGCTGTGTTCCGGTCTGAAGGGTGAGATATGGCAGAGACATTACTGGGTACTGTGACGAAACATCCTTAGGTCACAAGATTGGCAGCGCGCGAGTAACACCCCCGTGGTGTTGCGAACGTCAATAGGCTGCGGTGACCGCTTCCCATCTAATGCGGGCCGCATGCTTATTTTTCAGTCAAGTTGTATAAAAAAACCCCATCCATAGACATCATATACTTACATAAATACTGTGTATGTGCGTTATTTATGTATGTACAAATAATGCAGCATGAAAGAATGACTAAACAGATATACAATGCGAAAGTGGAAGGATGTAGGAGCCGAGGAAGACCAAGACTAACCTACCATGACCAAATTTACCGTGTTTTATCAGAAGGTCATGTGGAGCACTGGGAACCGGCGTGCGTGCATGAAAAGGGGCATGAATATTAAAGAAGCGAGTGAGGTGTGTAAGGACCGCGTATTATGGCGCTCGGTTCTCTCTGCCTACTCCGCAAGGGGCCAGGCGTGAAGATATACATGCATCCATAGGCAGGCTGCGATCTACATTGCTTAACCTGCGTGTTCGGTTAGAACGACACTCGCTACGACGTCATCGAGCCCAGTCATCGGTGGTGTTTGCTCCCGGCGACGTCATGCCATCATTAAATACAACCCATATTGTGAACGGAGCCCTAATTGGGGTTCCGCAAACACCCCTACACAAACATGCACGGTTGGAGTTATTGAACTTGCTAATTAAATACCTTGTTTGGTTTGGTCTATAGTTTTGTTGTATATCTTCAGATATAGCTTTAGGGTTTGTGTGATTATCAGATTGTCTATGGTGTTGTTATGTCTATGTACATATCTTCAGATATATCTCTTAGGCTTAAGAGAGGTAAGGTGCAGTAGAGCAGCCCAACTAGGGGAAAAGCCTCCACGTCACAGCCGCAGACGGTTGTCGTGGTCCTGTGAGTCAGGTCATCAGTAAGTTCATGAAGGGTTGCTGTGTTAGCAGCGGGGGTGGCAACACATGAGCAGTATGCTGTATTGAAGTGTGTCAAACTGTATACGAAAGTGATCTTATCTCTTCAAGAGATGTCTTCCAGCGAACGGTAATGAACATGAAAATAAACTGCTCAAGGGCGGTAAACAAAATATGTGCCAACGAGCATAAAACAGTATATATATATATATATATATATATATGTATATGTAATGTATGTAAATTAAACATAACAAAATTAGTGGACGGTGAGCATGAACGGAAACAGCTATCAATGTTAAAGAAGCGAGTGAGTTTTTATCACTTTAAATGAGGAATTCTTGTATATAACATAATATGTATGTATATATGTACATATGTAAATATGTTTGTATCTAGAAAACGGCTCTAAAGATGAGCTCGGTGGTGGAATGGCTAGTGATTGATACTTTATCACCAGGGCTCGTGGGTTCGATTCCCACATAAGGCAAATAACTGTGTGCATGAACATGCTTGTTTGTCTTGGGCGTTTTCTATGTATTATAAGTACTGGGGTCTCAGTACCTCAATGCCACCTTTAGAGCCAAAGCCAACCTCTCCTGCACGTGGTACACCCTGCTTATCAACAGACGAGGCTCTGGCGAAAGAGAGGTAGGGCACGACGTTAACCCGGCTGGGGAAGTATCTATATATTTTAATGTACGTTTATCAGTTGTTTAATATCCATAGTCAAAACTTTGCTTTCTTTGGGACTAGATGGTGCTGTGCAATTTGTCAGAATATATATATATATATTTATTTATAACGATTTGGAACAAGTTTTGTAATTACATATCGACGAGCTCGGTGGCGCAGTGGTGAAACGCGTTGTTACGCTACTTTGACACCAACACTCGTGGGTTCGATTCCCACACAGTACAAACATTTGTGTGCATGAACATGTCTGTTTGTCTTGGTCTGGGTATTTTCTATGTATGATAAGTATGTATTTACAAAAAAAAAATGTATTTACGTATGTTTATCAGTTGTCTAGTACCCATAACACAAGCTTCGCTTACTCTGGGGCTAGCTGGCGCTGTGTAATTTGTCCGACAATATTTATATTTATATTTTATATACTTTTGTTTTCTAAGTTAATAGTATAGGTCTTTCCTACGAAATGCGTTTTTACTCAAAAAGT
The DNA here is from genome assembly GCA_947507595.1 of Pyralis farinalis. Classification (NCBI taxonomy): domain Eukaryota; kingdom Metazoa; phylum Arthropoda; class Insecta; order Lepidoptera; family Pyralidae; genus Pyralis; species Pyralis farinalis. Next base: position 3,030,895 of record OX382275.1, read on the forward strand.
TATAATTTGGCTGCGGTTTTCTGTTAGGTGGAGTTACTTCCCCGGGCGGGTTGGTTTGGTGCGCCCTACTTCTCCTGAAATATTTGACCTTGCATGTTTTGATACATTTCATGCATATTTCAAGTATTAATGGTGCATTTTTATGCATATAATCCGATCTCTAATCATATATTGAGGCCCTAGAAACCGTGTATGCTTCAAAAGCTATGGATGTTAAAGAAGCGCGTGAGGTGTGGTAATGACCGAATCATGTAGCACTCTATAAAAATATAAAGAAAAAGAAATATTTATTGGCATATATGACTAAAAATACACACAATATAGAGGAAACACAGAAAAATTGGTGAATATATCAAATTGTCAAAGTAGAGTTACTAACCACTGCGTTACCAAGCTCACCGAGCGTCGGTCAGTCGCTGATCGTGGACTCCAACACTGTGCTTCGTCAGGCCCTTACTGACGCTGGACACTGCACAGCAGACAATCACTCATCCGTGAACATGAAAACAAACTCTCTGCCTACCCCGAAAGGGACTTGGCAAAGATATAATTAGTTAGTCATAACACACCAGTACGTACGAGAAGTTATATCAAGGTAGAATACAACTGACATGTCTGTGTTTATTCTGATATTAATAGATAAGATAATATTCATTTTGCTATATGAGTACAAACAACGACATATCAAGATATACACTTGTACATCTTATGTCGTAGCAGTAAAAGTGAAATTTGCATGATTTTGTATACCTTGAGCTATCGTCGTGTGTACATAAAAGTAATGATAGAATTATATTTTTTTTTTTTTTATTTTTTTTTATACCACTAAGGTGGCAAACAAGCGTACGGCCTGCCTGATGGTAAGCAGTTACCGTAGCCTATGGACATTTGCAACACCAGGGGTATCACTCTTGCGTTGCCGACCCTGTAAGAACCTCTTCACGCCTTTCTTGAAGAACCCCATACTGTAGTCCCTTGGGAAAATCTCGGCAGGGAGCTCATTCCACAACATAATAGTTCTCGGTAGAAAACTTCTCGTGTAGCGCACAGTGCGCGACCATTGCGGTTCCAGTGTGTGCGGATGAACTCCCAGCCGCCGGCGAGCTGTGCGATTGTAAAACGAGGCTGTTGGTATAATGTTGAACAACTCCTCAGAACACAACCCATTATACAGCCGGTAGAACACGCAAAGGGAAGCAAAATCTCTTCTCAAACTCAAGGGCTCAATGCCGTGTGTGAGTCCAGGATCATCGATAATCCTCACAGCTCGTCTCTGTATCGAGTCACAAGGTCCTAGCTGGTATCCAGGTGCTCCCGCCCAAAGGTGGCTACAGTACTCCATATGCGGTCTGACTTGGGACTTATATAACATAAGCCTTTGCCCCGCGCTGAAGTACTGTTTAGCTCTGTTGAGCACACCGAGTTTCTTGGACGCCAGCTTAACCTTCTCCTCCAGGTGACCTCGATACTGAACATCGCTGGAGATCTCGATACCGAGAATCCTAATGCTCTTAGAAATTGTGAGCGGCGTGTTCTCGAATTGGGGAACCACAGCAAATGGGGTTTTCTTAGCGGTGAACGCGCAAACTTGTGTCTTGGCAGGGTTGAATTGGACTAGGTTCAATCGCCCCCAGTCAGATACTTTAGACAATGTACCCTCCATTTCAGACACAAGTTTATCGCGGCTTTCCTCTACAAGGGAACGAGGGATGTTAGCACGGCCTGTATAATAAGTGTCCCCGGTGCTGTCGTCCGCATAACAATGAATGCTGTCGATTGACAACATGTCATTAATGTGCAGCAGAAACAGCGTCGGGGACAATACAGAGCCCTGTGGGACGCCAGCATTAATATCCATGCTATCGGAGCAACTACCGTCTATCACGGCTTTTATACGTCTGCTGGATAAGAAGCTGGCAATCCATTTGCACAAACCCTCGGGCAGCCCGTACGATGGTAACTTCGATAGAAGACTCCGATGCCAGACCCGATCGAACGCCTTTGCCATATCTAGGCTAACAGCCAATGCTTCACCTTGACTCTCAATCGCCGAAGCCCAGCGGTGTGTAAGATACACTAGAAGATCACCAGTCGAACGACCGTGGCGAAAGCCGTATTGACGGTCGCTGATTAGGTCGTGATCTTCTAGGTATGCTAGGAGTCGTGTGTTTATCACACGCTCCATCACCTTGGAGAGAAGGGAGGTTATGGCAATAGGCCTGTAATTCGACGGATCTGATCTATCGCCCTTTTTGGGCACCGGGTGCACATTGGCGGTCTTCCACGAAGACGGGACTTGCCGAGTGGAGTAGGAAAGCACGAAAAGGCGCGTTAGCACAGAACACAACTCAGGAGCACACTGCTTTAGCACCACTGCTGGTATGCCATCTGGCCCACTCGACTTATGAATGTCGAGGGAGAGCAACGCCCGCCGGACATCTCGCTGGGTAATTGAGATTTCCGGCATTGAGCTACTGCACCTCGGGATGGTAGGTGGCACAGCTCCCCCGTCATTCAAAGTCGAGTTAGAGGCAAAGAGATTACCCAGTAAGTCTGCTTTCTCTTTAGCACTGTAGGCCAGACTGCCATCCGGTTTTTGCAGTGGTGGCATAGACGCTTGACAAAAGACCTTATAACCTTCAGGTAGATACAACAAGCCGCAACATTACCTATTCTTTTCCTTTTATACAGCTTAGGCGGCAATGAATGTACTCATGACGGAAATAAGCGTACGGCCAGCCTGATGTAAACAGGTACCATAGCCTGCCACTTACGACACCAGGAGCTCAGTTCTGCGTTGCCGTGTATGCTTCTACACCCAATATTTTTAAAAAATCTCACAGAAAACCGCAGCCAAATAACAATTCCCTACAGGGTTGTTGTGTTCCTGTAAAAACTTGTCTGAATCCTGTAGTCCCTTGGGAAAACGTCGGCTCGTGCCTGAAGTTCATTCCACAAACAAACAGTTCTCAAAAGACCTCTCTGATTCCACCATTGCGGTTCCAATGTGTCGGGGTGAATTCATTGCTCATACCGAGCAGTGCAATCGCTCTGCATATCTCTATTGTGTCAAGGACTTGCATCGCCAGAGCCAACGTCATGAAATATCGTCTATTATAAAAATGTAATAGACAAAAGTGTGCAAATGTAGGGCGCTGTTAGTTAGATTCGAACCGGATCTTTCGATATATTAAGTTAGTATACGCTTGCGATATATTAAGTATCACTCGCGCGATGCCTCCTCTGCTGCTTATACAGCAACTCCTTGGGAGCTTACTGATGGGCTCACTTATACGCAGGAACACAACAACCCTCTAGGGAGTTGTTATTTGGCTGCGGTTTTCTGTAAGGTGGGGATACTTCCCCAGACGGGCTGCTTTGATGCGCCCTGCCTCTCTTAAAACATCCAGACCAAGACAAACAGACATGTTCATGCGCACAAATGTTTATCATGCGTGGGAATCGACGAACGAACGTTGGTTTCAAAGTCGCGTTATTCCCGACTGAGCCATCTAGCTCGTCTATATAGATAGGTACATTTAAAAACAAATATTTACAATACAGTTTTGCAGATACACGAAAGATATGACATATCACTGAAATTATGTTAATACTTTTGTCATATCACAAGATATTTTTAGTAAGAACAGATAAAAGAAAACATTATTCGACATCCATAGTGGTATCGTAATGTTTCTAGGGATTTCGTGAAATCCCTGGTCTCCTTATTTGCCTGCGGCATATACACGAATTGCTCGTTTAAAGGGCCCAATGGCAAATAAAGAGTTATCTTTATCTATCAATTATATACTCGTAGTAACGATATCCGCTTCATTAGTTTAATGGGTACAAGGTATCCCGCTGGCTAGATGTTTTTTAAAGTCCATAACTCTGCCATTAGGCCGCATTCTATTACACTGCTAACAGATAGGTCCAATGTCAAGCTTCGATACTTATATAAAACTATCCGATGACAGGTATTAAGCTAAGCTAGTAATTTGTGTATTTATTTATGTACATATCTTAAAACCGCAGCTAAATAACAACTCTCTAGAGGGTTGTTGTGTTCCTGCGTGTGAGTGAGGTCACCAGTAAAACTCCTAAGGAGTTGCTGTGTTAGCACCAGAGAAGGCATCGCGCGAGTGATACTTAATGTATTACAAGCGTTCATAGGCTACGGTAACCACTTTATATCAGGTATTAGTGCTTGTTATACACTTGAGTATAACGCGCACAATGCCACCTCTACTGCTAACACAGCAACTCCTTAGGAGCTAACCGGTGACTTACACTTAGGAGCACAACATGTCGACAACTTTTACACTATAGTTTAATATTTTAAGTTAACACGAGATATTCACTAAACGTGTCTTATTCTCATAATTTTCTTCTTAGCGCTAACCAATTTCTCAATCCATTAGGATTGACGGGGTCCGTTAGCTAAGCCTAAGGATTTAGCAAAGAAACTGTTTTTTTTTTGGAACTAATGCCGTCTGAGCTCAACCCTGATGCAAAATCAGATATCGTTTTTTTATTCAACTAGATTGCCAAATAAGCGTGCGGCCCGCATCATATGGTAAGCTGTCACCACAGTCTATTGACGCTCGCAACACCACGGGCATGTTACTCGCGCGCTGCCAATCTTGTGACCTAAGGATGTTTAGTCGCAGTACCCAGTAATTTCTCAGCCATATCTCACCCTTCAAACCGGAACACAGCTATATAAATATAGCTGCTCGGCGGTAGAAATAGGTGAGACAGAGGTACCCGCGCAGACGACTTTTGTACAAAGTCCCCATCTGGTTAGAATCACTGCCTACGCAGCATCTTCTTATCAACTTGCGTGACCTTAAACGAATGGAGCTTCTTCACCCCCACAGCAATAAAACGTACCTGTGGTTTTTGTAAAGGGGAAAGAATGTGAATTCCGTCTACGCCCAAACTTGTCTGCACACCTTTCTCTTTCACTCACCGCGGGAGGGAAAGGGACCGTATTCGGGGCAAGTTCATTACTCGAAGTGCAGTACCGGCCCGTAATAATGGGCTACATCCGCTTTTTGTCCGAAGTAGGAATTGAGAAATATTAGTAGAGATTTTCGAGGTCGTGTGTTTCGTTTCGTTTTTTACAGCCCGCCTGATGTAAACCGTTGCCGTAGCCTATGTAGTATCGCTTGCGTATTGCCAGCACTGCTGCTAACACAGCGGGTCCTTAGGAGTTTTCTAGAAACCTCACTCACTCGCAGAAACAATATCCCTCAAGGATGTTTTTACTTTCTGTAGTTTGTTTGAGGTACTTCCCCAGAGCGCAGCTTTGAGTTGTCCTACCTCTCCTAAAAACAGACATGCCCACTCGAGGTTTTGAACCAGGAATTAGTTAGCCTTAATGGCCTTGTTTTTTTATTCCTATAGGTAGGCTTTCCTATAGGTTATCACCACTCTTTTAGCATTAAAAATAAATAATTTGGCGTTGTATTCTTTCTACATGTCCGAACCAACTGAACATGCCTTTCATATCTTTACAATGACACCTTTTCAGACCTACTCTCTTTCTGACATCGTAGGAAAAGCACCTGTACTTTCATCATAACGGATTGTCCGCGCAAGCGAAGCTGCGGGCAGAAACAACTGTATAATTTTTATACGATTAAGGTGGCAAACGAGCGTGCGGCCTGCCTGATGGCATCTGATGGCCTGCTTGATGAAGCAGTTACCTCAGCTAATGGACATTTGCAACACCATAGGTGTCACTCTTGCGTTGCCGTTCCTGTAAGAACCTCTTCACGTCTCGAAGAACCCCATGCTGTAATCCCTTGGGAAAACCTCGGCATGGAGCTCATTCCACAACTTAATAGTTCTTGGTAGAAAACTTCTCAACAACCGCACGCGACGAGATAAAACGATGCCTCTTAATGGTCGCGCATACGGTCGCGTGCCAATGGTTCCCAACAGCACGACAATGTTCAAGAGCGAGTCGTATGTAATAGCTCAATTTGTTTTAAACGTAATAGAAGTTAATTTTCGGTGATTGTTACGATTCGAGAAGGTCGGCTTTGACGCGCGTGTCGGTACGTCGGTACGTTGGTAACACGCGAGTTAACCTCCAACTCACTTATTAGGAAGGTATACTTCCTAGCGTTATTCCCTTTTCCTATTTTTTTAGGATTAGCGTGCCCGCTACTTAAGCCTAAGGATTCGGCGGACAGACTCGTCAGACAACTCAGAGGAAAAACAATATCTACCTTTAGGAAAGGTCACGCGTCTTTGGAAAATATAATTTCTTGGACTTGAGTCAGAATGTTTAGTTTCACCGTCCAGCAAGCGATAATTAAAAATGTTTTTTTTATACTACGTCGGGAGGTATACAAGTGTACGTCCCACCTGATGTAAAGGGGGGACCGTAGCCTATTAACGCTTGCGATATATTAAGTATCGCGCGATGCCTCCTCTGCCGCTTACATAGCAACTTCTTGGCAGCTTACTGGTGGCCTCACTCACACGCAGGAACACAATAATCCTCTAGAGAGTTGTTATTTGGCTGCGGTTTTCTGTGAGGTGGAGGTACTTCTCCAGACGGGCTGCTTTGATGCGCCCTATCTCTCTTAAAATACCCAGACCAAGGCAAACAGACATGTTCATGCACACAAATATTTGCCTTGTGCGGGAATCGAACCCCACGAGGTTGGTGTCGAAGTCGCGTCATTCACGACTGAGCCACCGAGCTCGTCAAAATGTGTGTATAAATCCGAAAACACGAATTTAGTGGTACATGCAAGTATTCGAACCTTTGTCCAGTTGGTCAATAAGCCAGATCTTTATCCACCGCTATCACGGCTCGACCGGTAACTCGATCGCAGGAAGACAACAACCTTTCAAGGAGTTGTTGTTTGGCTGCGGTTTCATTTTCTTTGCATTCCAGCGTTTGGACTGGGCTTCCCTCAGCCGTACTCTTTTCTGCTGCTGAAGTAGAAAGTCCTTGTAACAATGCGACTCTTCACGAGCTGATAACCTCACTCACTCGCAGGGTCACAACGGTTTTCTATGAGTGTGAGTGAGGTCACCAATAAGTACCCAAGGAGTTGTTGTGTAAGCAGCAGAAGAGGCATCGCGCGAGTGATATTTAATATATCGCAAGCGTTAATAGGCTACGGCAACTGCTTACCATCAGGCAGGCCGTACGCTTGTTTGTCACCTTAGTGGTATAAAAAAATAAATAAAAAAACCGCGCAGTGTTCGTAACAACCGTTAGGTACCAACCTGCACTGTTTCGAAAAAGGCCATTTTGCAATCGGATGCAGTCATAGACAATAACAATAATCCATTTCACACATACCGACCAATTAACCTTCAAAGATACCGCCTTGGAGACAACGGGCAATTAAGACAGGTGGTCGTTAACTTGGGGCCGGCGGAAAGTCGTACGGGCCGGAACTAACATCTATCTCCTCACGATAATCCCCTTGTGGGGTAGACAGCTTGAGAGCTCGACGTCGTTGCACGGGTCATTATAACCGAACAGGTTAAGCAACGTTAACCTCAGCCTATCTATGAATGGGTTTATCTATCACGATTTTCCCCGTGCTTCGGAGGGCACGTTTGGCAGTCGGTCCCGGCTGTTGTCGATAGATGACAGTCGTTAAGTAAAGTCAGTGGCCCTCGGGCGGCTTGGAAACTCTGGTCTCCGCCAATTCGCATTTGAGCAGCGTGGTGGAGTATGCTTTGAACCCCTTCGGTTGAAGGGAGAGCCGTATCGCTGCAGTGGGATGAGTAGGGGTTGATGTGGTAGGTTGACAGGGAGAGCTGAGCGTCAAACAACTAGGTCTTTAGTATATTTCGCTCGCTTCTCTGACAGTATCTACGCTGTTAAGAGAGGTTGGGCGCACCAAAGGCACTGCTGCTGCAGCTGCCGCCCGTCTGGGGGAGTACCTCCACCTCACAGAAAATCGCAGTCAAATAACAACTTTCTAGAGGGTTGTTGTGTTCCTGTGTGTGAGTGAGGTCACCGTTAAGCTCCTAAGGAGTTGCTGTGTTAGCAGCTGAGGTGGCATCGCGCGAGTATACGTAATGTAATGCAAGCGTTCATAGGCTACCTCCCGACGTTGTATAAAAAAATATATACTAGCCGCAGTCCGCGACTTCGTCTACGCATATTCAGCTAACCTGCTGTAACCGCTTTTTCTTACTTTCTTTCTTTTCCTCGGCTTGTAAAGATCATGTGATCAAGAGTTGGGTTATCAAATGCAAAAAAAAAAAAAAATTCCAATCCAACCAGTAGTTCCTGAGATTGGCGCGTTCAAACAAACAATCTCTTCAGCTGTGTATGTTAGTATAGATTTACGACGAGCTTCGGTGGCGCAGTGGTGAAACGCGCTGTTACGCTACTTTGACACCAACGCTCGTGGGTTCGATTCCTACACAGTACAAACATTTGTGTGCATGAACATGTCTGTTTGTATTGGTCTGGGTATTTTCTATGTACAATAAGTATGTATTTACAAAAATAAAATCTATTTACGTATGTTTATCAGTTGTCTAGTACCCATAACACAAGCTTCGCTTACTTTGGGGCTATGTGACGCTGTGTAATTTGTCCGGCAATATTTAAAAAAATTGAATTTATATGTCTCGTTTTTTAAGCAGCAGATTGCATCACTTGCATGTAAATATACACTATAAAACCCGCTATGTTTATGTTAAATAGACACTAAACTAAGAAGCTAGCAATGATAAAGTCTTCGAAGAATCGATATCACCCGACGGAATCGTGACAGGATGTCTGTCCGGCGTCTGGCCCGGGCTGCATATTTACCTGATTAAATACTACCTCCATAAGCCTGTGGTATGAACTGGCGCAAAGTTTGAGTACCACTGCACTCAAACTTTGCGCCAGTTCATTTCTACCGTTTGGACGAGCTCGGTGGCCCAGTCGTGAATGACGCGACTTTGACACCAACGCTCGTGGGTTCGATTCCCACACAAGGCAAACATATGTGTGCATGAACATGTCTGTTTTTCTTGGTCTGGATGTTTTAAGAGACGTAGGGCGTATCCAAGCATCCCGTCTGGGGAAGTACCTCCACCTCACAGAAAACCGCAGCCAAATAACAACCCCCTAGAGGGGGGGAGGGGGCAGGAACACAACAACCTTGTTGTGTTCCTGCGTGTGAGTGAGGTCACCAGTAAGCTCCCAAAGAGTTGCTGTGTAAGTAGCAGAGCAGGCATTGCGCGAGTGATAATTATTATGCCGCAAGAGTTAATAGGCTACGGTAACCGCTTTACGTCAGGTGGGCCGTATGCTTGTATGCCTCCCGACGTAGTATAAAAAAAAACCGTGCAGATTCGCTGGCGCTTACTCCCATTATTAACCCAGGTTGTGGAATGATTCAATTTTAGGATCTAGATTCGTTCCCACTACCCCGCGACGAGTAGTTATAGCTACATTTTAGACCTTTGAGTAATGATAATTGGATTTGGATTAATTTAGTCACATATTGACAAACAATTTAAGAGAGGTTAACCAGCCAGTCATCAGGTATTGTGCGTATGAAAGGGTGCGAGCGAACTTCGAGCTAATAGCTCTTTGCTCGGGCGGAACTTCAAGGGCTAACCGCCCTTGAGTAATATAAGTTCCACTTACCCAGCTGTGAGACAGGGCTTTTGTTTGTAGACCGGCTCGCTCTACGAGAATATTTTTTTTGTATATAACGTCGGGAAGCATACGGCTCACCAGATGTAAAGCTGTTACCGTAGCCTATAAACGATTGCAATACATTAAGTATCACTCGCGCGATGCCACCTTTGCTGCTAACGTAGTACCTCCTTAGGAGCTAACTGGTGACCACACTCACACGCAGGGACACAACAACCCTCTATCTGGGGAAGTTACTCCATTTTCGTGATTTTCTTCAGATTTCAGCGATTTTCTGTGAGGTGCAGTTACTTCCCCAGACAGTTACTTCCCTAGACTCTAGGGAAATGTTATTTTGCTGCGATTTTCTGTGAGGTGAAGTTACTTCCCCAGACAGGCTGCCAAGACAAACAGACATGTTCATGCACTCAAATGTTTGTCCTGTGTGGGAATCGAATCCACGAGCGTTGGTGTCAAAGTAACGTCACAGCGCGTTTCACCACTGCGCCACCGAGCTCGTCATTAATTTAAAATAGTGTATAATATATATTTGTATAATAATATTTTTTCCTCTTGCCTTCTTTCCACATGTTCGAACCAACGGAGCGTGCCTTATTACACAAAAAATTCATTAATCACGGACGAGTCAATAAAAGAAGGTGTTCTATCAGAAGGTGATGTCAGGAGCCCTAGAAATCGGCGAGCGTGTATGAGAAGAGCAATGAATGTTAAAAAAGCGAGTGAGATATGTAAGGACCGAGTCGCGTGGCGCTCGGTTCTCTCTGCCTACCCCGCAAGGGATTTGGCGTGAAGTTATAGATAAATAAATATTGTTGGACAAATTACACAGCGCAATGTATCCCTAAAGTAAGCGAAGCTTATGTTATGGGTACTACACAACTGATAAACATACTTAAATTAGAAAATACCCAGACCAAGACAAACAGACATGTTCATGCACACAAATGTTTGTACTGTGTGGGAATCGAACCCACGAGCGTTGGTGTCAAAGTAGCGTAACAGCGCGTTTCACCACTGCGCCACCGAGCTCGTCAGATAGATAGATAGATCATTAGATAGATAGTCAACAAAAGCATGTTAAATGCAAAAAGTAATGAAAACGCTATCTAATTTACACAACTTTCATCCAATATTTGTTGTTCAAATAAACATCATTGGATGTTCGGCCGTTATCTCGACATCCGTCTCGCCCCTGATAAGATACGCTCGTATGTAGGTCTAGTGGTGTTCACACATTTTTGTGTTATAACCTTTTCGCTATCACGGTTTCCTCTATTTTCCTGAAAACATGTGATGAAACCGGCATGCCTGGGAAAAAATATTTCGAAATCTAACAAGAAAGGTCCGGTTATCCCTCTGAGTTGTGAGGTCTGATGGCAGTCGCTTCATCAGTCTTCTTCTTCCTAGTTATATGGCTTCCTAATCCTTTAAGATTGTTGGGGTCTGCTACCTAAGCCTAATGATTTGGCGAAGATACCGATTTTCATATGAAGCGACTGCCGGTACACCTCCACAGCCCGGAAGAAATGCTAAACTTTTCTCAGGTAAGGTTCCACGTATTTCAAAATATAATTTCTTGGACGTGCGAGTTTTCTTTTCGCGGTGTTTTCCTTCACCGCCGGGCAAGCGATAATTACAATATACATGACATGACCAGCTCGGTGGCTCAGTCGCGAATGACGCGACTTTGACACCAACGCTCGTGGGTTCGATTCCCACACAAGACAAACATTTGTGTGCATGAACATGTCTGTTTGTCTTGGTCTGGGTATTTTCTATGTATAATAAGTATGTATTTACAAAAAAAAAAAAATGTATTTACGTATGTTTATCAGTTGTCTAGTACCCATAACACAAGCTTCGCTTACTTTGGGGCTAGATGGCGCTGTGTAATTTGTCCGACAATATTATATTATTTATTATTTATCTATCGACAGCAGCCGGGACCGACGGCTTAACGTGCCTTCCGAAGCACGGAACCCCACGTAATCTATTTGGAAATCGTAGAAACAGAGTTTTTTTATACAACGTCGGTTTATTTCACAATTAAATAGTTTAGTTATTCATTTATACATCCATTATTACGATGAGGACTTGATAGTACTCAGACTAAACCTCCTTTCTCTTTCTTCTTTATGATTGGATAATTCACAACGATTTCGGTTTCAATGTACCAATGAATTCCCAGCCTCGGTCTTTATACGAATTTGGTGAAGCATTGACTTGTTCGTTCTTATAACTTGTCTATAGTGCCTGCAGCATTCTTCTTCAACACATGCCTAACCCAACTATTCTTTTCCTATTCTCCTTTGAATCATCAACAATTTAATGTTATACCTTGTGATAGTAACGCCAGATTTCACACTGTTTCGTTCCATTAGAGAGCTTCCTGCCATATTCTTGTCACACTGTAACGGTCGCTTTATAACAGTCTGAATATACGTACAACAAATAGCCTTTCTCTCGAGACGTGACCGTTGTATTCCCATTATGTTTTTTGATGCAATCTTAAAATCGGAAAATATTCTTGATCGTTGATAGTGGACTTACCACGTTAAAGTATATTCAGTAGTAACTTGACTACTGCGATAGGTGGACTTCAAAGTTACGCAGGTGACAGTGGAAATCAATATTCTTGTTGTGTAAAGCTCTTTTGATTGTGTGTTTGAAATGAGGTCTCTAGATGTAACAGTGCAGAAAAAAAACTGCTGAAGATATAGGATAGGGAGAACGCATGTTGGTCTATTGCTAGAGCAACTTGGGACGGTTGATATCCAGTCGTGAATATTATGCAGTTAATATTGATAATACAATAGCAGTAGATAAAATCCTACATCATGTTGCATCATTAAACTAAATCATTTATTAAATATTACATATAATAACCATTAAGTAAATCTTGAACACGTTAAAAGCTGCTCTTTGTGGTCTTTCTTATGTTCGTGCACATTTTCGTTACGTATTGTTATCTACTGTACGAGGACAATTCCTTCAGATAGATGCTGGATGGTTTCAACGGATTAGCTTGGATCGCAGCGTAGTGGCATCAGCATCGTTGGTAATTCAAAGATTGAGTCGTTGGCAGTCGTGAGTGTACTTTATCGTACGTTTACTGTTATATCAAGGTAAATATTGTCGGCGCTCTTTATTCTTACTCCTCCTTCTTTCTTATATAGAACCTCTCGTGTCTGATTAAGAACGCATCCTCATAGGATATCTACTTCGCGTACTATAAAGTTCATGTCAGTTGATATGTGACAATTAATACCAGCGCATGAATTTACTACTTTTCTTCTGCGTTTTCTATTTGACGTGATGATTCTGGCAAACTTCACTAAAAACAATAATCACATCGAGTCTATAATTCATATCAACTTTAGTTACTGATCCAATTCACCACGATGCTGCCACCTAAACAGTGGGATTCTTTCGCGTCCAAGTAAAACGGGCAAACATGAAATCTATGCCGTTTCGTGCGAATCGATCACGATTTGTTACGCCGAGAGGATTCCGGGATGGCGCGGGTTCAACATTTGTGTGATTTTATTACACTCTCGATGCTGGCGTGTTTTTGCGGATTGCACACTTTCCAATTTGTCAAGTGTTACAACTTTTGTTAGTGTCTTTTTTATATCACTCAAAATAATTAGATCATAAATACTTTATAATTTGCAGACAAATGGTGGAAATGTTATCCACCTAATAAAATTTGAAAATTGACTACTGTTATAAATCTATGCGGACATGAATGCGGTGTAGAACTGCCAAGAAGTATCCCTTGTACTTTGCCACTTCTGCCGTCAAAGCAATAACTTTTTAAAATTATTTCAAAGATCTTTACGTACTTGTAATAATATAGAAATATGGAAACCAGGAAATGTGAAGATGCATCCACTGCCGTAGCATTTTTAATTAAGTAAGAAATATCATTGTGCTTGCTTTTCTTTGTGTATTAATTGTCGGAGTGAATCACGTACAGGTTACATTTGCTTTGGCTTTGACGAGGCCATTTGCATTCAAAATTCAATAAATTCTTGATATTAATGCAGAAATCTTTTAGATGGAAGGTGCTCTCAGAACGTGGCATCAATGCTGGCTCTGTGCTGTATCCGACACTATTTCTTCTATATTGTACAAGTTGATATATATTATGAATAATATCTTGCTATATCAATAACTGTTATCAATTGAGTAAATACTTAATTGAGGAACGGCTACACAAACATACTTGTTACGTATAGTAGTCAAACAAGTATTATATAATTATTTATGCCCGTGTCTTAGTTTCGAAAATTACGAATTAAACCGCACCTGCACGTAGGGCACCTTGAATATATGTACGCCAGATCCCTTGCGGGGTAAGCAGGGAGAACAGACCGTCATAAAACGGGGTCTATGGTGCACCGTACTAGGTAATAAATGTTACGCGAAAGAGAGGCAGCCCGACTGTGGAAGCATCTCCACCTCAGAGATGTCATAGCCAAATTACAATTCCTTTGAGGGTCGATATTTTCGCAACGGGGATGACGAGTATAACTACTTCGTCTTGTAATGCAAAAGTTCATAGGCTACCTTTGTTCGTGGTAGGTACTATCACGTTACATCAGATGGACTGTATGCTTATATATAAATAAAATGCATAAAAAAAAGCCGTCAATTGCGAGTTCCACTCGCGCACCGTGGGTTCCGTAAAAAAATAGTATCCCAAATTATTTACGCAAAAAAAAAAAAAATTTTGTGGTGTGTTTACGATTTTTAGATTTTTCCCTTTAATTGCGTTGACTTATAAGTTTGATTTTTTCACTGCTCGAAGGGATTGCCGACCTGAGTATTTGATATTAATTTCAGCTTGATAGCTCCACCCGTCCCTGAGAAAAAGGACCTTGACAGACTGACAGACGACAGACATACGGACAACAAAATTTTGCCTTTCGAGATACGGAACACTAAAAATAGCATCACGGAATCCTAATAGAAGTCCAAACCACACTTCACTGGACATATTTTAAGTTCGTATAGTTTTTAGGGTTCCGTACCCCAATAGGATAGCGGACCCTTTATAGGATTACTTTGTTGTCCATTTTTCTGTCTGTCTCAAGACCTTTTTCTTAGGGACGGGTGGAGCTATCAAGCTGAAATTTATATCACATACTCAGGTATCCATCAATGTATGTATGTATATCTTCACGCCAAGTCCCTTGCGGGGTAGGCAGAGAGAACCGAGCGCCATAAGACGCGGTCCTTGCATACTTCACTCGCTTCTGTGACATTCATAGCTCTTTTCATGCACGCTCGCCGGTTCCTGGGGCTTCTGACATCACCTTCTGATAAAACACGACCAATTTGGTCATGGTAGGTTAGTCTCGGCCTTCCTCGGCTCCTACATCCTTCCACTTTTGCATTGTATATCTGTTTCGTCATTCTTTCGTCCCGCATTCTTTCTACATGTCCGAACCAACGGAGCATGCCCTTTCTTATCTTAACACTCTCTTTTAGACCAACTCTTTCTCTCACGTCTTCATTACGAACGCGGTCAGCAAGCGTTATGCCACAAATTTTGCGCAATGCTCGCATCTCGACCGCATTTATTCAATCCCATCAAGAAGTGAAAAAATCAAAAGATACAGCTGTTAATGCCTCATTTATTGGCATAATTTGACACTCGCAAGGGAATCAAAACCTATAGGGCCTAGAACCTAAAATTTTGTAAGAAACAATGTCATGTAGCACAAGTAAAGGAAAAAATCTGAAAATCGAAAATTTGTAATTACATCACAAAAAAAAAATTGTACGAGCTATAGCTCTACATTGTGCAATATGTTAACGTAAGCATTATGCGCGCGACTCATTGTCGTAAAATATATATATAATTAATTTAGTATCAATAAAGCCGCCGTGGAATCAACAGTGCATTTTATTATTGTATCAGTTGGTACTCCTCGTAATTATCAATATCATCTTAAATCAATCAATATCAACAAGTGTGTATGGTAAAAGACCGTACAAAAATATTTGCGAAAATATTTTTGTACGGAACCCACGGTGCGCGAGTCGGACTCGTACTTTACAGCTTGTTTTATATTAGTTTTTACAATTTTGAAGCATCGTCATCGTCACCATTTCACTCCGTAGAACATAGACCTCCCCAGAGAGTGCCACTCACCTCGATCCTAAGCCACCTGCACCGACTTCTTACAAACCTCTGAGGTTGTCGCTCCCTCTAGATTCTCTGAGGCAACTTCCTGTGAAAGTAAAAATATTCGTTTGTTCGTCGAGCATTGCTTACAAAGTCTATTATCAGTGGTTTCTACTAGTACGGAACTAAATCTCAGTATAACACAATTGACCTACATATTTTCAAGTTCATTTACACGGGTATTGTTTACAATCATTGACCGATCGATAGTCTAGTTAATGATTAAATACATTAGTTAATCATATCATTAATTATGCTAAGTAGAGCAATTATGTGGGTTAATTTGTTCGATGTTTATGATTGATATAATGTTGTTACAAGTATTGAAATTTTAGTAATCTAATACAGTTTGACGAGCTCGGTGGCTCAGTCGTGAAAGACGCAACTTTGACACCAACGCTCGTGGGTTCTATCCCCACACAAGACAAACATTTGTGTGCATGAACATGTCTGTTTGTCTTGGTCTGGATGTTTTAAGAGAGGTAGGGCGCATCAAAGCAGCCTGTCTGGGGAAGTACCTCCACCTCACAGAAAAACCGCAGCCAACTCCCTAAAGGATTGTTGTGTTCCTGCGTGTGAGTGAGGTCGCCAGTAAGCTCCTAAGGAGTTGCTGTGTAAGCAGCAGAGGAGGCATCGCGCGAGTGATATATCTTACAAGCGTTAATAGGCTACGGTAACTGCTTTACATCAAGTGGACCGTATGCTTGAATGCCTCCCGACGTTGTATTAAAAAAAAAGTGTGAAATATATTCAGTTTTTTTCGTTTTAACATTTACATTTCTCCGCCAAGGAAGGAAGGAGGATGTAAATTTATTGGTTCAAATATTTTGAAACGTTGTATGATCGTGTTTGTAAATTGTCGTAATGTGCCGAATGTATATCGGCTGTAGATGTGATCTTTCCAAAGCTTTCGATTCTGTTAACCATCTTATGTTGTCGCTCAAATTGTGCCATTACGAGTTAGAGGCGACGCCCACAATTTGATAGCATCTTATTTAAACGTCATAACGCTGACCTTTGCCACTAATGGAGTTAAATCTAAAGGTACAAATGTAAAAAAAGAGGTGCCTCAGGG
This sequence comes from Pyralis farinalis, assembly GCA_947507595.1. Taxonomy (NCBI): domain Eukaryota; kingdom Metazoa; phylum Arthropoda; class Insecta; order Lepidoptera; family Pyralidae; genus Pyralis; species Pyralis farinalis. The sequence goes on from OX382275.1 coordinate 3,047,812, forward strand.
TTCCCATTTCGGACCATTTTTATTTGTAGTATATGTAAGATTATTTAGATGGTGAAAAATTACAGATTATACTAGCTACTATTTACTGATGATACCGCATTATTTTGACATGAATACGTTATTATAATAAAATTATAATTAAATTTGCTTCCGTAGTGGGAGACAATTCAGAAAACTGGCAATAACGTAGCTATAAATATATCGTTTACATCTAAAATTTAATTACACCGCTTGATAGCTAAAGAATCAAATAATTCGGTACGTTGAGTGAGGACTGTGACAGGAGGAAAAGCGCCGTCATTTTTAACGACGGTACTCCGTTGCAATTTGATCTAACCTGTTCAATTTGCAAGCCCGTTTAAAAAAAAGTGTGTGTATGTGTACCAACTCCGACGTACGACTGGGGTCTACTCCTTACTTACTAACGATAATTATGATTATATATATTGAATAGAAAAAGAGGGTAAATGAACGCATCTTCTGAAATAATAATAATAAAATTTATATTATTCATAAATGTGAACTTATGGGCTTACCAATTATTTAGATGGTGAAAAATTACAGATTATACTAGCTACTATTTACTGATGATACTTATTATAATTAAATTTCATTCACGTGTTTTTCGGATTCTTCTTCGTTATGACTGGAATCAATTTCTTCCACATTTTCCAATGTTTTTTTAACGTTACTCACTTGATGATTTGTTTAACAATACATAAAAATATACGTAAAATGTACCAAGCTTCGTAATACTCCGGCGCACACACACGTACTAACACACGTACAACGCTCGGTGGGTATCTTTGTCTTCGTTGCAAATGTCCATAGGCTACGGTAACTGCCATCAGGCAGGCCGTACGTTTGTTTACCACCTTAGTGGTATTTAAAAAAAAGCTCAAATGTTATATCAAATGGTTAAAAATATACATATCAACTCACTTATGAAGTGGTTAAAAATAACATGTCAAAGACACTCATACATTTCAAAATTTAGATGCCGCGTCTGGAGTAGTCTGGACCAGGTCTCCCCCCCCCCCCCCGCCGGCCGCCGCCCGGATGTCGATCGTCAGTGTCAACGCGGGCGCAGGAATTTTGTTTGCCCTTTCGACATTCCTTTGATAGTTTAGTTTTAACAAGTAGGGTTGTCACAAAAACAAGAAATAGTCACACCCATTAACTTAGCACAATACATCATTCCAAATACGAAGTCTATTCCAGTCCAAGAATTCCGATTGCTCTAGACGCGGACGTAGACGACTCCACACGAACGTAGTCTTAAGTTTTGCGTATATAAATAAATAAACAGTATTATTTTATGGTAGTAAATCAACTTTTTTTATTGGACTTCATAATTGGAATGTGTAAGATGTGGAATGAACTGCCACGGTTGTCGCGAGGTAATACAGCAATTCTTCAAGAAGTCGTGATCGCCAGGAATTCAAGCTTGACATTTTGACATTCATGCGTGATCTGCTCCTAACTCTAACAGGTAGGGATATGGATCTAGCACGTAGTGTCTTGATAAGACTGATGTAAACACCCACCGTAACCGGCTCCCTAGTTTGTGAGGATATCAATGTCTTGGCAGGCATTGGGTCTCTAATATTTTGGAAAATAATAGGCTATTGTAATGAGATCTGGAGAGATCATTGGTACTGGGCTATTACAGAGAAGAAGCGTTCGTCTACCATAATTGTCATATCTGATCGTTACAGACGGCAGGTGGTAGCTCGTTACCCACTGGATGGACCGTCGAAAAGCCAGAATAAGTCGGCAGGGGCAACTCCAGTGTGTGACCAGACACTCAGGACTATCGAGTGACGTGCCGCGCTTTTTCCGATTACTCGTAGCATTATGCCTTTCAACACTTCAATCCCTATAGCATTTAGCTTTAACGACTCCGCTCTAGACTGTCAATGAAGCCAGGCCAGAGCTGAAAGTCCCACGGGCCTTGTATTTCCACTTCGACCCATGAAAACACGCCGCAGAGAAGACCAGGGCTCTTTGGAGTACTCGATACTCGGTGGTGTCTCTCACCACAGTTCACCACAAGCTGCCCTGCATGCTTATTATTTTTGTTATCATATGTACAAAATAGAACAGGGGCAGTGGTGAATAAAGAAACCCCCTCTACTAACCCACTGGTCCGTAGTTCGATTCCTGGTCTAGGCATGTACAATTAAGTTTTCGTAATTACGTACAGACTGCGACACATCAAGCTGGACTGTTTGACGTTTGTACCGTTCTTATGACGCACGCAATAAGAGTAAAAATGCCGCTGTAAGTGTCTTGTTGACCGGACTCGTCGTGTTGTCATTATCACGTGCTCGGCGGTGAAGGAAAACATCGGAATGAAACCTGCACATCCAAGAAATTGTATTAATTATATTTCGACAGACGAATACCTAAGGAAGATCTGATTTTCCCTCTGGCTTGCGAAGGTGTCACGGCAGTCGCTCCGTGAAACAATCAGTACCTTCGCTTAGTCCTTAGTCTTAGGCAACGGACCCCGCCGTTTCCTAATCCTAATGGATTAGGAAACGGGATAACGTTAGGAAGAAGATACAAAATATATTTTTTTATACTACGTTGGGAGGCATACGGCCCACCTGATGTAAAGCAGGTACCGTAGCCTATTAACGCTTGTAATATATTAAGTATCACTCGCGCGATCCCTTCTCTGCTGCTTACACAGCAACTGCTTGGGAGCACACTGGTGACCTCACTCACACGCAGGAACACAACAACCCTCTAGGGAGTTGTTATTTGGCTGCGGTTTTTTATAGGTGGAGTTACTTCTCCAGACGGGCTGCTTTAATGCGCCCTACCTGTCTTATTATTTATTAAATATTTTATTTCGGTGTAAATCTATAGTTTGTTAGTAATACACAATTTACTTACGAGCTATATTAAGTGCATTATGTTCGTCCAGAAAATACAGGAACAGCGTGAAAATTATCAGGGTATTGCCATATACCGTGATTATACGTAGTGGCTGGCTGGCCCGGATAACGCACACTGTCCCTATATTCTGCTTCCCAAAGAGACTGCAATACAGTGTTACATTATATTACAATCAAAACGAGACGCAATTACCTCCAGAATGCTATTCGCGCTGCCCCGCACCCGCTGCAGCAGAGAGGCTGCTTTTTTTCTAACAATGGCATGAAAACCATCAGTGTGGGCTTCGGCGAACATACTAGAGGCACTGCAGTTACGAGGCAGCCCCAATAGCATCCTGAAAATGTTGTTATATTGGACTCGTAGTTGATCGATCGCCCGGCGCGTATACTTCACCCATACGCTGCTCGCGTAAAAACTCTGACAGTATGCTTTAAATAGAAGTATTTTAACAGAGTCTGTACAACGAGCAAACCGACGAGCTACCATATTGCCCCTAACTGCCAAAGCTCTACGCTCCCTCTCAATGTCTGCGTCATCGCTAAGTTCCTCGTTTACAATATGACCCAAATATTTAAAACTAGTGACCCTTTTCAACAAGCACCCATTCAATAATACAGGTGGCACGAGTGCAGGAGCTTTTTTATCAGCTTTAAATACGATAAGTTCACTTTTTTTACTATTGTAAATGAGTCCATGCTCTTCAGCGTATTTTTCACAACAATGTAACAATTTCCTGATTCCATTAACCGACGGGCCCATCAACACCATGTCATCAGCATAACTGAGGTTATTAACACATACACCATCAATATAACATCCGACATGGCAGCTGCTAAGCTCACAAATCAAACATATATAAATTGAATAGTGTAGGCGATGATAGTCCTCCCTGCCTTACACCGCATTCGAGCACGTACTCATCAGAAAGACAACCATCCCATCTGACTAGGTTAACCTGGTTGGCATACCAATAACGTAGTAGTGAAATGTATTCTTTCGGCATATGCGTGTCTTCCAGTTTCTGCCACAATTTTGTATACAGCACCATATCAAATGCCCTGGATAGGTCTAAAAAACACGCATATACCGGTGTTTTTCTCTGCGTGTAGTAATTGACAGTATGTTTCAGACATAATATAGCGCTGTCGGTGGATAGTTTTGCTTTAAAACCAAACTGTGCTTCATGTAGGTTTACATATTTCTGAAGGCGACTATTAATCATGCTGTCAAGTACCTTTGCCACTGTAGCCAAGGAGATAGGACGGTAGTTATTTCTGTCTGATACATCACCAGTTTTATTCTTCAGAACAGGTACAACCACGGTTTTCAGTAAAGGCCCTGGAAGATACATGTGCCTAATGCACAGAGTAAATAACATGGACAAAACACGTGGCAGGTGCAAACCTGCATTTTTAATATGTTCAACACTGAGACCGTCATGCCCGGGTGACTTTCCCCCTTGCATTGATTTGATTACTTGCTGGATTTCAGATGCGGTGAAGCTTTCATTTTGCACGGCGGGCATCGCGGTCCCACCGTTGCTCTCACTGACGACGTTATCAGACAATATTCTAAAATGGTCCTTGAAAGAATTAGCAATTGACATAGGGTCACTAATACCACCAACACTAACAGGCAAGCCCTGATTTTTATTCATACGATTTGTATGATTCCAAAATTGATTAAAATGCTTATTTGTGTGTTCTCGAGCCAAAATATCCATCTTAATCTGCTCATGACGGTCCTGACATTGTTTCAGCTTCGATTTAAATTTCCGCCTACTTTGTTGTTAAACCGTATAGTATTTTTTATATTAAGCGTTGACAACCCTATGGAGCATCCCCGACACGGGAGGGCGCGGATGTGGGATGAATGTCTAAATACATTTAACAACACATTAAAATTGTTCTGTGAACCATTTTTGGTGAGTCTGGTCTTGTTAATACACAGACGCCGGGTAAAGAGTGTTAAAAACGGTACAGTCGGGGGCACATCAAATGGTACACCTGAATTCGTGCAACATAACAGTTGAAAGGCGGGTTTAATAGTCAGAATGTCGGGATCTTAACTGAGCCATGTTATATTATGATAGAGCTACCCTTTGTAGTCTATATACGAGAAAAAGAACATTTGTTTTCTTCTAAAATAAATAAATAATAAATAAATAAATATTGTCGGACAAATAACACAGCGCCACCTAGACCCAAAGTAAGCGAAGCTTGTGTTATGGGTACTAGACAACTGATAAACATACGTAAATACATTTTTTTTGTAAATACATATTTATTATACATAGAAAATACCCAGAACAAGACAAACAGACATGTTCATGCACACAAATGTTTGTACTGTGTGGGAATCGAACCCACGAGAGTTGGTGACAAAGTAGCGTAACAGCGCGTTTCACCACTGCGCCACCGAGCTCGTCAAATACGTATAACGTTTTGCAAACCTACATAAAAAGATAAACTGGATTAAGATGTATTCTAGATTTATATTTTTCTTTTTTATACAACGTCGGCAGCCACACGAGCATACAGCCCACTTGATTTAAAGCGGTTACCGTAGCCTATCGCGTTGAGTATCTCTTGCGCGATACCATCTCTGCTGCTAACCAGCAACTCCTTAGGAATTTATGATGTGTTCGGTGGGGTAGTGGTGAGTAACGCTACTTTGACACTGACGCTCGTGGGTTCGATTCCCACCCACTCAGGCCAAACATTTGTTGGTTTGTGTTGTATTTCAAGCGTTCAAAGGTTACGGTAACATCAGGTGGGTCGTATACTTGTTTTCCCGAAGTTGTATAAAAATTTTGTTTAATGTATGTCTTGGGATTATATCCGAAAGTTGGTCGATGGTGTCGTTGTACCATTTTTTACCACCAAGGTAGCAAACAAGCATACGGCCTGCCTGATGTCACCATAGCCTATGGACATTTGCAACACCAGGGGGTCACTCATGCGTAGCTGACCCTAAAACCATCATATCACTAATTGAACACGCAGGTTTAGCAAGTTCTACAACAGTCCTTACATGGATGGGTTTTTCTATCTAGACTTTCTATGTCTCCGACACGTTAAACCATCGATTCCGACTGCTGCCGATAGATGACAGTCATTAAGCTTAGTCAGTGGCCTTCAGGCGGCTCGAAACACTAGAAAACCTCTTTGAATGAAGGGAGACCCATTTGTTTGAAGGGCGACCCCTTTGTTTGTATTCGATTCTATAATAAATTACCTGAAACAGTTATGTCCTTGCCTGACAATTTGTTCAAAAGGCACATCAAAAGTACTCTGTGTCAGAAGGGTTTATTATATTACAGAATCGATGCATGACTGACAGACATGTCTGGAAATGATTCAGCACATGTGTTAATGTATCTTTGACTGTAGAACTGACACCATTATACACTGTCATAAATTTATTGTAATATACTCGTAAATTGATGATTTAAAAATAAACCTATATTGGCAAGTTTCTTTTGGCATTTCTTCTTCGCTAATGGTAATTTTTGGAATGGTAGATTGAAATAGAGAAATCAAAACTATGAAAAATGAATGAGACGCAATATTGAGAATGTAAAACGTGTCTAAGTGCCCTTGAGAGTCTAATGGCAAATACATATTTTTTATCTTATTTTTGCAGAGAGAGAGCAAAAGTGTTACGAATGAAGTGTATCAGGCAAGAGTGAATGGATATTTAGGGAGCGGCCCTAGACGCACACATAAAATTGGTGATGATAAAAAAGATAAGATAAAAAAGATAAAAATTCTTTATTTGCCATTGGGCCCTCGCGGGCACTTAGACACGTCTTACAGTTTTTCCTTCTTTTATATCTACTATGTACTATTTTTTATATACGATGTGTTGAAAAAGGGCCAAATCAAAACCGAAGACCATGCACGAAGAGGTTGATGAGTGTGGAAGAAGCGAGAGCGGTATGTTTGGATCGGTACACCTGGCGTTCTATAGTCTCTGCCTACCCCAATGGGAGACAGGCGTGATGATATGTATGTATGTATTTTAGCAGTGGGATCAGTAAGGGCTGGCGTGGAGGTGGAGTGATATCCGATAGCCGCTGAAATAAAAATGTCCTCGTTGCTCTAACATTTGATGCTTCAGGTCAAGCTATTGATCCTACTCAAAATAACTGACCTAACAGCCTAATGTTAACTTTACCGCCCACCGTGCTTACGTACTAGCTGCTTTAGCAACGTTTTTATCACCTCAACCACAGTACAGAGATATAAGCAGTACGTCAACTCGCGTATTTATGCCATTTGATTTTTTTTTAATAAAGCGCTACGTCGGGAGGCATAACTAACTTCTAAGGTTAATCTACCACGTAAGGTTCCACATTTTTTTATTAAAAATACATCAATATCGCTCACTAATGTGCAATCTATATCGTTTACTTTCCTAATTTCTTCCAAGTGCCATGGAGGTACTTCCCCAGTCGCTGGCTTGATGCGGCCCAACGTCACCGGCCGGCCGTACCGTCCTGAAAACACCCAGACCAAGACAAACAGACAAGATCATGCATACAAATTGTTGTCCTGTGTGGGAGTCGAACTCAAGAGCCTCGGTGTGAGGTAGCCACTGCTAAGCAGTCGAGAACCGGGTTCTTGCTGGCTACATAATTATCACGTTAGACAAGGCTCCCCACTAAGACTATTGCACCAAGTCAGTGGGCAGCGAAGCGACTACTTTTGTTTTTTATACAACCTAGGGAGGCATACAAGCATACGGCCCACCTGATGTACAGCGGGAACCAGAGCCTATTAACGCTTGAAATACATTAAGTATCACTCGCGCGATGCATCCTCTGCTGCTTACACAGCAACTCCTTAGGAGCTTACTGATGACCTCACTCACACGCAGGAGCATAACAACCCTCTAGGGAGTTGTTATTTAGCTGCGGTTTTCTGTGGGGTGGAGGTACTTCCCCAGACGGGCTGCTACCTCTCTTAAAACATCCAGACCAAGACAAACAGACATGTTCATGCACACAAATGTTTGCCTTGTGTGGGAATCGAACTCACGAGCGTTGGTGTCAAAGTCGCGTCACGACTGAGCCACCGAGCTCGTCAAGTGCAAAGATTTATTTTGAATTACACGAAAGCAAAGGTAGCGGTGCACGCCTCCTACTCGTTCTTTGCTGTGACCCCACTGTCAGATGAGTTTGTGAAAGACTGAGTCATCATTCTACATGATTAGTATAGTACAGTAGAAGTTTGGTACTTTACAGAAAACTATCTTCTTATTTTAGGGTTCCGTACCCAAACGGTAAAACGGAATCCTATTACTGAGGCTCCGCTGTCCGTCCGTCCGTCCGTCCGTCTGTGACCAGGCTGTATCTCATGAACCGTGATAGTTAGACAGTTGAAATTTTCACAGATGATTTATTATTTGATAGCAGTTTTTTGTGAGGTGGAGGTACTCTCTCTTAAAAATATCCAGGGCAAGAAAAAAGTGTTGGTGTCAAAGTAGCGTTCCTAACCACTGCGCCACCGAGCTCGTCTACCTTGCAAGAGAATTGACGTGAGGATATACATAGAGTACGCTCTCCTATTTACGTAACTCCCCACCATGCCAATTACCCACTGCTTAAATATATAAATACACGGCCATAAGATTGCTTGATACAACCTTCCATTTTAGGCTCCAAGCGACATGTTAACCTAAAAACAAAGTAATTATAATACCATAATAGTATACAATGTAGCTATAGTAACTACAGCTAAGTACAATGTTTAAGAATTGAGTAATTTTATAACAGGACAAGCCTACCACTGTCTCCAGCGTACCCAGACAACCGAGAAAATAAAGTTAAAAACAGAAAATTGAATTATTATGTACTAGTGTACTAGAACCTACACCGCGAACCAAATGTTTGCGCCATGCTTTGTTGCCAATCGGCAACAACTCATTGCTGTACTACGTTGAACGAAACGCGTAAGCGCCACGAAAATCACGGCGTTTTTCACCTTTTGGTCGCGAGAAAAATACCTCTTAGAAGCGATTTAGTGCTGTATCTTCGAATCTTTGGGATAGACATCGAAATTATTTTAGCGCTGCAGCGGACATTCGTTTTAATTATTACCAAAATGGAGCAAGACTTTTACTTAGAACTAGCTGTGCCCGCGACTTCGTCCGCGTGGAGTATTATTTATTTATATTAATAAAAATAAATAATATTTCTAAAATAATAGTAGCCTAAGTTACTCCTTATTACATCAGCTATCTGCCAGTGAAAGTCCCGTCAAAATCGGTCCAGCTGTTTCAAAGATTAGCCGGAGCAAACAGACATACAGACAGACAAAAATTGTAAAAATATTCATATGTACCGTGTATACATCCATATGCATTTAGTAAAAAGCGGTTATTTTAATATTACAAACAGACACTCCAACTTTATTTATCTGTATAGATAGCTCCTCTAGTACATAATAACTCAATGCGCTGTGCTAGTATCTCAGCCTTACTCCACTTATTCCAACACTACATCGTCAACCGCTGTCCTTGCGTTCGTTATGGTTTCCTCTCGTTCAAGTACCATTATCTTTGTTTTCTTCGCATTCAGTAGTAAGCCCTTCTCCATACAATCATTATTGACCAGTGTGTGCAGCTTGTAATAATACCAACATTAAAATAAGATATATATGGTTTACTAAATATTCTTTCCGTCTTTTTTATACAACGGCGGGAGGCATACAAGCACACCACTTACCTGATGTAAAGCGATTACTGTAGCATATAAAAAGCGATTAAGTATCACTCGCGCAACGTCACCTCTGCTGCTATCACAGCAACTCCTTAGCAGCTCACTGGTGACCTTACTTGCAGGAACACAACAACCCTCCTAGGACTTGTTATTTGGCTGCGGTTTTCTGTGAGGCGGAGGCATACTTCCCCAGACGGGCTGCTTAGGTGCGCCCTACCTCTCTTAAAAACACCCAGACCAAGACAAACAGACATATGCACACAAAGGTGTGTTCTTTGTGCGAATCGCACCCACGAGCGATGGTTTCAAAGAAGCGGTACTAACCACTGTGCCATCGAGCTCTTAAAAACGGAACTGCCCAGCGACCGTTGTGGTTCATATGTGTGAACTAGAACCACAATGCAGCTTTCGTATTCGCGCTGCTTCTGTATAACCATGTTTTACGTTATACTTTCTAAACTCCTCTTAATTACCAAAAACTAGCTTACGATTCTCCCTTTAGCAGAACGGGACGAGATATGGCAATGGTCGCGTACTGTGCTGTTTCAGAAACGTGTTTGTAGGTATGGTGGTTTGGGTTCATAGAAGGAACTTTACAATTATATGTCAAAATCATGAACAGTATGCGCGAACCGACGGAAGAAGCGGATGGCGGAAGGTGACCAGCGAGTTAGCGCTGGCGGTTCACCACGTGTCAGGTGCCCGTACATTACAGTACCCGTCATGTGAAGTGTCTGCCGAGCTTTTCCCAAGGGCCTATTGCCATGAGCAGGATTTTTATCTGCGTCGGCAACGCACAAGTGCTGTTGCATGCGTCGCGACTGCGCATGAACTCATCCCTCGCTCACAAAAATGTTGAGTTTTAGCGCCTAAATAATAGGGTAGGTGAGAGTTTTCAAGCCGCTCCCATTCCTCTGTTTTAACTTGTCACTGATATATTAACGCATATATATGAAAACTCCACTAATGTAGAATGTGCTGATATATATCCGTATATTTGGCAATCCGCAACCACCATGATGCGTCATATGTATGAAAACATGTCTCCATGTTCACTCTGGTGGAGTATGGCTCTGCTCTGGTGGGTATACACCAAAGCCAGGAAGAAAATATCCTAAGGAGATACTATGAGATCGATATTACGTAGTAACTCAATTCACCGCTACAGGCCGGCGCGTTATTAGTTCGCGCATCAACAACCGTTCGGTTCGAATCGTTGAAAAAAAAAGCAAGGTTTTTATGAGCGCAAGATGCGTTCACGCTCAGTCAAGTGGTTTAGTCATTTGTGACCAAGCGGGGGTATTTGGAGAGCAGACGCATTTTCATATATTATCGCATCGAGCGGAATAAAGAGCCACCAAATGTACGAGACATTTTCGCACAATCATCTCCGTTCTAAGCGCCCCTTTCTGTGCATTTAGGCATAACTTCACGTGCTACAATGCGGCAAATATTCCCACCTTTTAAATATGTATAACAGCCGCTACAATCGCTTTATATTTCAACAAAAATATAACAATGCCTTCTGCAAATGGCTTTACTCGTAACATTTCTCTATTGCTACATGTATTAGAAATATATTTTTTCCGAGCTTGCGCGGTGACGCAACCGCGACACGGTTATCTCTCGGTGACTCACACTTCACTGACCGGCCCCACTGTATAACTATGTTACCGACAGTATCTAAGTTTTGACAAACACCGCGATTTCTGAATGAAAAAGAACGGCAGTACCAAAAAATGTGTTGCTAATTGGATTCAAGAGTTGTTTTGCGAAAGTCAAATTTACAGGCAGTTTATTCTAAACTAATTTGTGTTCTTCCGCCAGGCCTCCACGTCAAAGGAGAATCTATATAGCTCCTTTCCCTGAGCTTCATCAGCTCAACGATCCCGCCATTCGCGAACCGCAGTGACCCAAATATTGACCAATTTTTTTACATATTTATTTTAGGTATGTGAGGATCGATACACGTGGCGCTCGGTTCTCTCTGCCTACACCGCAAGGGATTTAATAGATAGATTTTTTCATGACGCGTGGTATAAACAATAGTAAATGCATATGTCCTCGCCGATAGGTACATTATTAGTACGACTCTTAGTTACTGTTAAATTTATAGCAGGGACCAACGCGACGTTCAAAATAAAAATAAAAATCTTTGCTAGACGCCATACATCTTATGACCTCGGTTCCAAAGTTCACATTCCATAAACAGACATTGCACGGCGCGTGTTGTATGGGATTTTATTATGGGCAATAAATGCATCAATTTTCTTTTTATGCGGTATCTTGTGCCCGTGAAATATATAATGTACGTTCACGGTGTTTTATAGGGATAGCTGGAAACTTGCTGGCTATTTGTATAATGTAGCGTATATTATTTCCAAACGATTTTTTTTGTGATTATTGCCCATTGGATTTATCTATCTCCCAGTATATAGGGAGCGGTGCGCACGATTGCGTCGCACATTAAGTTAGCTGTACGATAAGAATTCTTTATTTGCCATTGGGCCGTCGCGATTTTTGTTTTTCCTTACCAGCATTTTGAAAATGACCATTGGCGAAGAAGAAATGCCGAAAGCAACTTGCCCATATAACTTGTCTTTTTCAATTGTATTACAATAAATCTATGTAGTAATAATAAAATAAAAATTATATACATGTGAATAATTTCCAGATATATTTGTCAGTTAAATATACATCGATACTGTACCTACTCATGAGTTGAGGTAGAAATTTAACTTTGCTGTTGGAAAACTTGACCCCATATATCGATATAGTTTATTTACCAACAGTCGGCGACAAGCGACGTATCAAAAGGTAGACACGTTATACACCAACATTATTGTATTTTAAAATGGCGCAACTAGTACTACACACATCAAAAGTGTCTAGGGATCAACATATATTTTTACAATAACTTTTCTCCTGATTGATATTAATTAAAATTTTCTTTAAGGATTCATCAAATAAAGTGTTTTCGTTTGTCTACAGTAACGATAAACCAAGTCACCTTTGCATTAATAAAGAAATTTGCCATTTTCATAATAAAGGGATTTTTGACATTTGAACCACTAACATTAAAGTTCGAAAAAAAGACTGAAATAACAGTTTTCTTTAAAATTTTATTGGGTAACTTAAACAATTAATAATCCGTGTTTCTACCGCGAACACTAACAACACGTGGGAATGATAGAAGCTGGTTCCCGGCAACGTACTGTGGCTTTAGCTCTGAATACAAGTCAGAGTGTTATCAGTCGACTTTGGACACGTTACCGAAGCACTGGTACCGTGGCTGAGCGCCATGGAGGACGGTATCGCTGCACCACACGGAGACAAGACCGATACATTCAAATCACAACTCGAAGAGCTCCAATAATAACCGCCATGATGTTAGCCGTGACGCTTCATCACTCTTCAGGGAACTTAATTAGCGACCAAACAGTCAGAAACCGCTTGCATGAAGTGAACCTTCATTCCCGAAGACCGCTAAGGGTACCACCTATAGCAATGCACAATCGTAGGATTCGATATCAATGGGCTCTTGAACACAGAAATTGGGCAGAAGAACAATGGCGTTTCGTGTGCTTTTCTGATGAGTCTCGTTTTGGTATGAGACCGGATACAAGACGTATACGACACTGGAGAACCCCTGGACGCCAACAGCGATTAAAATCCTGCCAGGAAGTCCATCCTTATAGTGGTGGAACCATCATGGTATGGGCGGGTATTTGGATCGGCGGAAGAACTGAGTTGATTTGGATCAGAGGCAACCTCAACGCTCAAATTTATGCTGAGACGATTGTATCAGACGTCATCGTTCCTCTACAAGTGCAAATCGGTCCCTTATTTCAGTTAATGCATGATAATGCACGACCGCACACCGCAAGAGTTGTAAGACAGACTCTCGCCGCAGCTAACATCAATGTCATGCCTTGGCCTGCTCAGTCGCCAGACTTGAACCCGATTGAGCATGCATGGGATATGCTACAGAGAAGAGCTCTGCCGAATATGGAGGGTATCCAGTCGCAAGAAGACCTTTTTTTGTTGTTGCAACGAACATGGGCGGCCATTCCACAGCGTGATTTGGATGAACTCATTTTGAGTATGCCAAACCGATGTTCTTGTGTTGTTAGTGTTCGCGGTAGAAACACGGATTATTAATTGTTTAAGTTACCCAATAAAATTTTAAAGAAAACTGTTATTTCAGTCTTTTTTTCGAACTTTAATGTTAGTGGTTCAAATGTCAAAAATCCCTTTATTATGAAAATGGCAAATTTCTTTATTAATGCAAAGGTGACTTGGTTTATCGTTACTGTAGACAAACGAAAACACTTTATTTGATGAATCCCTAGTATTGTCTTAGGTTTTCGCGATTGTTACACATTGAATTAAACAATTTTTTTTTTTTAACGGAAGTATCGCGTATTTTATTTATTTTGTTGAACCTGACGTTTCGAACGCTTTGCAGCGTCCGTGGTCGCAGGAAGACTACGGTGGTATTTGTCTTACATTAGTTATTCAATTATTACATCTACCGACATGGATGGATTAATTATATATGTTCCGATGCACACAAAAATCGCTCACAGTGTCCGAACATTTTTTAGATCTTTGGGTTTGGGATTTGATTATTTTTAGGACTGGATCCCAAGCAGGTGGTACTTGCCAACCATCTTCTCTATTGAAATTGGGGTGTTTTCTTATTTCAATAGCCTCGCGCAACATTCTCGGCATGTAGCGATTCTCCTTGGCGAGGATTTGTGGTTTATCAAACCGGATGTAATGGTTTGGCTGGTCCAGTGTATGTTCACAAACTGCAGAGTTTTTATCGCGCCTATTCTTCATGTCAGCAATGTGTTCTTTCACACGAGTACCTACGCTTCTCTTTGTTTGCCCTATGTATGATAAACCATATTCGCAGTCTAATTTGTATACTCCTGCATCTTGTAAGGGGATATTAGACTGTAAGACAAATACCACCGTAGTCTTCCTGCGACCACGGACGCTGCAAAGCGTTCGAAACGTCAGGTTCAACAAAATAAATAAAATACGCGATACTTCCGTTAAAAAAAAATTGTTTAATTCAATGATGAATCCTTAAAGAAAATTTTAATTAATATCAATCAGGAGAAAAGTTATTGCAAAAATATATGTTGATCCCTAGACACTTTTGATGTGTGTATATTTACGTACAGTTATTTATTATGACACTGTTCTAACAAAGAGACAAATGATAGGGCATTCCTGTCGTTAGAAAGAGATGAATATATATCTTAAGACATTTATGCTTTGTGGCGAAATACGCATAGAGAGCGTGGCCAACTGAATGCGAGTTGGGCAATTACCTTACTTTCGTATTGCCATTCTAGAGCATGTACGACGTATCTATAACTATAAAAACAACTTAGCCGGCGACAGACAGTGTTGCAAATGTCCTGGCACCCCTAGTGTTGCAGATCGGCTACGCTACGGTATCTACTTACTAAGTATAAGGCAGCTCGTACGCTTCTTTGGTTTTCATTACTACAGTATAAGTAGCCTATGCTTTATATCCGTGATCGATGGCGTCGATGAGCGTGTAATTCTACCCAAATACGCAGGTTAAACAACGTTGACTGCTGAATGGATGGGATTCTTATTCTCGATCTACTTCGTGCTTCGGAGGGCACGTTAAGCTGAATCTGTAGCCTTCGGGCGGCTTGAAAACACTGGCTGTGCAGGTAAGCAGCGTGGTGGAGTATGCTCTAAATCCTTTCGATTGCAGGGAGACCCGTATCCCTGCAGTGGGATGAGTTAAGGTTAGTGTAGTAACAGTCATCATAATCATCTTCATCATCATCTCAGCCTGTATTCGTCCACTGCTGAACATAGGCCTCCCCTCTAGAGTGCCTCGATCCCGTGCCACCTGCATCCATCGACTAAGAGGTTTGCAGGGAAACCTCTTAAGGTCGTCGCTCCATCTAGTGGCGGGTCATCACACACTACGTGTACAGTACGCCGCTCGAGAACCTTCTCCCCCTGCGGTTGTCTGTTCTACGAACTAAGTGGCCGGCACACTACCACTTCAGCTTGCTTATCCTGTGGGCTATTTCGGTTACCTTAGTTCTACTGCGGATATCCTCATTTCTGATTCTATCACGCGGAGAAACCCCTACCTCTTTCCGTAGCACGCTGAGCGACCTCGAGCTTCCCCATACGACCTGCAGTGAATGGCCACGTCTCAGTTCCGTATGTCATCACTGGCAACAAACGCTGTTTGAAGACCATACTCTTCAGGCGTTGACGTATTTTGGACGAGATGTGTCGCAGTTTCGCGAACGCTGCCCAGCCGAGTTGGATCCGTCTGTTTACCTCTCGTACTAGAATTAGTATTTTTAATCCTGAAATTATCTAACGTTTCTGTGTAAATCTTGTAATCACTGACAGAGCCGCGGTCAGTAGTAGATAATCCTAAATAAAGTCGCGAATTTTTTTTTTTAATAATATGTGGCAATAGTGTTGCTACTTTATGCCAGTGTCAAAGTCTTCAGTTTAGAACCATTTGAAAATCTTAATTCTATGTTCCAGCTTCAGGAACTGTGCTGAAAAAATACTTGGGAAGGGTGCCTAGACCCAATCATCCCAGTTTAAATACCACCCGTAAAACAATAGTGATTTTTACAAGGTTTTCTTGATGAACTTATCCACGTCTTCCAAAAAGTGCATGAACGTGTTATATTTGAGTTTTTTCATTGCTGTATAATTTCACTAGCACTTATGTTACAAAATACTATCGCAATTGTCACATAAAACTAATTTTATACTGAATTGTAAAAATTTCAAGTAAAACAACAATGTCACTCGTCAAAAGCGCGGGAAGAAGAGGTCGCGATGTTTTTCATCGCCAAAACTCGATGCAAGTGTAAAAATAGCGATGGCGGTCATCCTCGCACTGATTACATCAGCGGCACGTATTTCTAATTTCGCCGGTGTGTACTAAACGCGGGTACGTATATACGCACGTAACAGTCCATTTACCGCCGCTCGCCAACAAATTGCCACGATGCTAAATGAAGATGGATGGGAACCAATTGCGTAATTTGGAACTCATTCATTGATGGACTTTGTATTTTTGTAGTACGGCTAAGAGAATGTCTGCGAGCAGCGATAAGCCCGGTGGACGAAGAACCGGCCTAGTGATTAACAGTAGGCCGATTCTACTAAAAACTGCGACTGCACTGCAGCGCGGCGTGTGCCAAAATGCGTACATTTTGACGTTTGTTAAACGTCGCTGCTGTCAGATCGCTTGCCGAAACGTCAAAATGACGCATTTTTGACACACGCCGCGCTGCAGTGCAGTTGCAGTTTTTTAGTAGAATCGCCCTACAGGTCCCCGATTCGAATCCTGGCATGTATCACTAAATTCGTGTTTTCGAATTTATATACATATTTGTAATTATCACTTGCTCGACGGTGAAGGAAATCATCGAGGGAAAATCCGCACGTCCAAGAATTTATATGTCGAAAGACGTGGAATCTATTAAGAGAGAATCTATTAGATCTGGTTGTCCCTCTGTGTTGTGGGGGTCTGACGCCAGTCGCTCCATTTAAAAATCAGTGTCTTCGCCAAATCCTTTGGCTTAGGTAGCGGACCCCACCAATCCTAGTGGATTAGGAAACGGAATGACGCTGAGAAGAAGAAGTTAAGAGCACGTCTCAAGTGTTACGCTTCGACCTTTCTATCATCCTTGTGCTCTACGTAATAAGGGCGACAGTGGTAGTTCGAGTGTTAAGCGTGATCCGTCCTTAGATGTATTCAAACGCGCACACATGTACAACGTAATAAACACTGTATAATGCCTTCTATCTCATTCTCTCGCACGTTAAATCCTACAGATGTATGTGGTTGTCACATTTTACTGTCGCTTTTTCGTTTCATCGAGTTTCAAATCACAACGGATGCAAAAGAAGTCTTCAGTTCAATAATCTTGTCCCGGATCGCTGCCGCTTTCTTGCTTTCGCTGCTCCTGTGGGTTTTGACTTTAAAAATTGGATGTACTTGTTATGCGTCAGCGTAAATAACTCAATTATCAGTAACGACTCGAAATTCGTGTGTGACGTCACGCGGGCAGTCCGCGCTGTTGACGGTGACGTAACCACAAGATGGTTCGAGAGTGCCGCAGTTACCAACAATACCTACTACTACTATAACTTCACGCCAAATCCCTTACGGGGTAGGCAGAGAGAACCGAGCGCCACGCGACTCGATCCTTACATACCTCACTCGCTTCTTTAACATTCATTGCTCGTTTCATGCAAGCTCGCCGGTTTCTATTTTTATTTCTAATACCTACTATATAATATACTAATAGTTGTTAAAAATTAAAAAAAAAAACACGCCTGCCAGGGTCTTATTGCATCTACTAACGGTAGCGGGTCCTTGCGTGTCACATCCGGGGTGGTATACTTTTCTGATTTGGTGACAACAAGGGAGAATTACCGGGCGTTTAGGCGGTTCTGCAATCTATATTATTGGAATCGATGTGTTAGGTAACAACTCACAGTTTAGGTCCCAATAGTGTTAGATATCTGATAAACCGTGGTGCACGGCAGTTGAGCTTCACTTGACTAGCCATCTCTTTGAGGTTTTTTAATGCCTTATTTGTCATATTGCTGGCTCTCACTTTCCCAAGGAGGGGAAGCCAATTGCAAAACTTCCTACTCTTACAAATTGCTTCTGATTAAATTCGTTGTGAGTTCCAACGTAGCAGTAGTTTAGCCCCCGGGACAGCAATGGACTTCACTGTTCGTTGCCTGTTTGGTGGTCGCCGCTGTTAATTCTGGCTGCACGGGAGACACA
This sequence comes from Pyralis farinalis, assembly GCA_947507595.1. Taxonomy (NCBI): domain Eukaryota; kingdom Metazoa; phylum Arthropoda; class Insecta; order Lepidoptera; family Pyralidae; genus Pyralis; species Pyralis farinalis. The sequence goes on from OX382275.1 coordinate 3,066,282, forward strand.
GTGGTGGGAATGAGTGGTGGGCCTGTCTCGTTAACGGTAGTGGGTGAGTGCCGGCTGGCACTAGTTGACTTAAACTAATTGGTGGCGTAAGCACACAAAGCTTTTTAAGTTTTTTTTTATGTATTATTTGATCGGTGTTTTGAATGTTAAATTATACAATAAAGTTTTATAAACAAACAAAGGAGGTTAGATCAAATTGCATGCCAGGATCATTAAAAATGTCTTAATAATAAAGTATACGGCATTAACGATTAAAAATGACGTATGATGAATTGTTTATGTAGAGCCGCGGTAGATAGTCCAGTGGATAAAGGACCGCCCTACTGACCACCTGGTCCCTGGTTCGAGGCCTGGCGAATGGCGAATTCGTGTTTTCAGATATATTTGTAAATATCGCTTGCTCCGCGGTGAAGGAAAACATCATGAGGAAAACCGCTCGTCCAAAAAATATATATTTCGAAAGACGTGATCTAACCTAAGACAGTTCTGGTTTCTCCTCTGGCTTGTGGAGGTCTGACGCCAATCGTTTCAAGTAAAAATCAGTCGCTAATCCTTAGGCTTAGGGTAGCGGACCCCGCCAATCCTAATTGACTAGGAAACAGCATAACGCGAAGAAGAAGACACAAGAACTGTCATGGAACTTCTAAGTTGATACTGTGCAAGTTTATTCTGTAACCCATTTAAGAAATCTATTCAGACCACATAATACATTCAGAACTTTTTCTTGACTAGGTACTGAACGTTTTGGACAACGTCTGGAGGCATACAAGCATGCGGCCCACCAATGGAAAGCGGTTACCGTAGCTTATAAACGCTTGAAAATATTAAGTATTACTCGCGCGATTCCAACTATGGTGCTAACACAGCAACTCCTTAGGATCTTACTGGAGTAAGTGAGTCACACGTTGGAACACAACAACCCTCTATGGAGTTGTTATTTGGCTGCGGTTTTCTGTGAGGTGGAGGTACTTCCCCAGAAGGACTGTTTTGATGCGCCCTACCTCTCTTAAAAACACCAATTCATCAAGACAAACGGACATGTTCGTGCACACATATGTTTGTCCTATGTGGGAATCGAGCCCACGAGCGTTGGGGTCAAGGTAGCTTAACAGCGCGTTCCACCACTGCGTCACCGTGCTCGCCAAAATTTTTGCATTATTAATACCTTATTGTACTGAACCATCGTTACATATGAGAGTTCGAATCAAACTTGCCTTGTTTTTAGGGTTCCGTACCTAAAAAAGGAAAAAGGGAACCCTTATAGGATCACTTTGTTGACCGTGTATCTGTTTCTCAGGGACGGATGGAGTTATCAAGCTAAAATTAATATCAAATACTCGGCACTTCAGTCCCTTCGAGCAGTGAAAAAATCAAATTTCTAAGTCGACGCAATCAAAAGATACGGCTGTTTATGCCTCGTTTATCCGCATATTGACACTCGCAGGGGAATCAAAACCTATAAAGTACTTCCCGTTGACCTAGAATCATCCAATTTAGTAAGAAGCAAGGTCATGTAGCGCAAATAAAGGAATCTGAAAACCGTAAATTTTTACTTACATCACAAAAAAAAATACTTTTCTTTCCAAAAATAATTTGAGAAAATATTTTTTACGGAACCCTCGGTGCGCGATTCGGACTCGCATTCGACGGCTTTTTTTCATTAGGAAACCGGTCCGGCCCGTGCAGTCTAAAAATGCTACAAGACCGGCCGGCAGCTGCCGGTCTGCACGCGTAACCGGCTGTCTGCTGGTATGTCCCACGTGTGCTATTTACCGTTACTCGGTACCGTGTGGTGCCTTATTTTTATTTTTTTATAAAAGGTAACCGCTTTGCATCAGGTGGGTTGTATGCTCGTAGCATTCAACCCACCTGATGCAAAGCGGTTACCGTAGACAATTCGAACCTGCAACGAAAAACATCGTAACTCATTTTTCGTAACTTTAGAGAAGAATTTTTTGAATCTTTGACTCGCTCTCCTCTAAAGTTACGAAAAATGAGTTACGATGTTTTCCTTGCAGGTGTCAAATTAACGGTTTGCGATACATTTAATATCACTCGTGCGATGCTAGCTAACGGCTAATAGCAACTCCTTATGCATGCCCAAGGGCTGTGGTTACCCTTAGTAAATACTTAGGTATAACACAATAGTATTATACATATCATTGTCACTTCCGTTGCTAAAGTAGCGACTTACTAGCGGGAACAAAACAACCCTTTTTTTATACACAACGTCGGGAACCATACAAGCATACAGCCCACCTGATGAAAAGCGGTGAAAGCATGCACATTAAGTATCACTCGCGCGATGCCACCTCTACTGCTAACACAGCAACTGCTTAGATGTTACTGGTGACCTCACTCGCACGCAGGAACAAAACAACCTTTCAGGTAGTTGTTATTTAACTACGTTTTTCTGTGACGTGCTATGTACTTGCTTCCCCAGTTGTGCTACTTTATTGCACCCTACCGTTTTATATTAGTTTAAGGCGACACCTCGATCGTGAAGCTTTAAAATGGCTCCGCCCAATCACCCCGCGCCCCTCAATAGACACTCGACGCTCGATTTGTAAAATTTGAAATTAGCGCCTAATAGGTAACCTGGGGTCAACGTAGTCAATGCAAACGAACAGAAAAGCTACGGAGTCGCGTCACACTTAAATAAAATTTATAATACCAATATTTAATAAAAATTATTGATTTAATTATTATTTAGCTTTATACATACTGAACCAAACATATTTATTTAAGCTAGACGGAAAACAATAGTAATAATAGTAATAAAAAACTACAGAAACGTATTCACTTTTAAAAGTTTATTGAAAGAGAAATCAATGACATCGTTTTATGTTTATATCTCTACAAGTTAACATGTATTGGTATCTATGTTGTTCTTACTTAGGTCTCGTCCAGTGGCGCCCTCATTGAATAAAAAATCATATTATAGCATAGAAGATAAACATTATGAAATCTTATGTTGCATTTATTACGAAGATAGTAAAGTATTTTTACGTCATTAAACCAACACTCAAAATATTCCACTATCGTTGTTATAAGCAAAAGTGCTAAAAGAGGCCGTTTTTTGGCAATTATGCCTATAACAACGAAAGCAAAACATTTCAATTGTTGGTTTAATGACGTAATAGTATATTATGATATAAGTGCGGTAAGTTGAAAATTACAGCCGAGGCGATATTACTAGCCCGAGCCATCGGCGAGGGCTATAAGGAAGCAGAGGCTGTAATTTTCAAAGCGCACGTATGTCATACGACGTTTTATAACATATTTACGAGGAAATTAATAAAATTCTGACTTTGTTAAATGAATAAATCTTTAATTAATTGTTAAAGCAGCTATAAAAATTTGAACAATTTTTAAAAGTGATTGTTACGTTGCCAGTTGGCACTTTTAATGTTGTCAAGTTATTATTATTAGTTACAATTTCCCCAGTTTCTCTCTCACTCTCTTGAGTGAAAGTAGGAGAAGCGAGACCACAGAGTTCTGCAGTCGTCGGTGGCGGCGGCGGAGGCGGTTGCGGCTGCGGCGACGATGGTGGAATGTACGCGTGTGTGCTCGTAGATGGTTGAAAGTCAACACTTGACTCCAAATGTATGTTCCTTGTAATGCGAGAGCTAATTTCTTCTTTATTTCTTATCGAGTCATCTATGTATCCCTCGGCTACACTGCTCGACCGCCACCCTCCGTGGCGTTTTAGTGTTAATAAGTCCGCACCTGAATCGGCGAGCAATGTAGCCGAGGCCCTTCTGAAACTGTGCCCTGTGTATTCATGAGCTTCAGGCAAATTTAAGAAAGTGGCAATTTCTTTCGGCATTGCTCCAAATTTATTAATGCCAATGGGTTGTTTACTGCATTTTCCATTTTGGTAATTTTGAAAAAATCTATTGGAATTAGCTTTTGTTGAACGAAGCGCTTCGTATTTCTTCACCACGTCGTAAAAAGGGCCCTGTATTGTGAACGACCTTGGAATTTTATTTTTTGTGTTTTTAACCTGGACAAGAAGAACTCGCCCATGGTTCTCGATATCATTAGTTGTGATGTTTGCCAACTCTTGACGTCTACATGCACCATTTATACCGAATATTAATGCAACCTGAAAAAAGATAAAAATAACGTATAAACAACTATATAGTAAAGAAATACGAAAGTGAAAGAAATTAATCACAATTATTTAGTTTCAACTGACCTTTGTTGCTAAATATCGGCAATCCGGAGCTTTTTTTAGGAACGTCTTGATATTGTCAGCCGAAAATACTTTCGACTTTTTACTCATATGACCATCTGAGCGTCTTTTTAGAAATGCTAGCAAGTTGGAGTATGACTTGATATCAATACCATGGTTTGTTTTCATAGTGCTTTTTAGCATTGAATAGTAGCACCACAATGAGCTTGACTTATATTTATGAGAAAGTTCCATGAAATAGGCTAAAAACACATTTTCTGAAAATGAATTTGCATTTTGGCTTGTTTTCCATAAGATGAAATTTTGATAGGCTTGTAAGTATCTATCGGTCGATTTTTCAGGCAAGAGGCTTAGAGTAGCCTTTTTCGCCGCGTTTAAGACTTGTGGCGGTGTCAAATTAATAAATTCATCACTACTTGACGACATTTTCAAATAAAAACAATGCAGTGAAAAGAAAAAGCGCGCGGAATTATTTTTACTTGTCCACAAATAAGCGATGCGCGCGCATCAACGTTTTTTTTTTTTAGGCAAAGGTACAAAAACAGCCAGTATTACTAATAAAGTAAATTAATATTTTTGTGTTTTTGTTACAGATAAATGGTTGTAATTTATTGTCAAAATTAATTAAATTAAAGAATTAAATGTTTATTTGTTATATTTTATTTCCCAAAGTTAATTGTATTCATAAAATATTGACCACTTTCTTGACATAAAACCTCTTTGCTAGGATTTTTAAAAGTATCGTTCATTTTTAGACGGAGTATCCTAAAACTTTATTTAAAAAAAAACACGTGCCTTTTACATTACATTATCGCACAAGTGCGTAATGAGATACATTACGATATTGAAATTGGTGTAATTACAACCACTTTACGAGCAAATATGTTATAAAAGTACGTTATTGTATTTGTAACACACGCAACACAGGACTTTATAATGTTTATCTTCCACGCTATGATACGATATTTTATTCCTTGAGGCGCCACTGGACGGCAAGTATCCCCCTTAAGAAGAATGAAACACCAGCTACATAATACAACATTGTTTATCGAGAGGCTAAAGCGGGCCATTTGTTGATTCGGACACATATGTTTAGTTAGCAGATACACCATCTAAACTACAAACACTGGTCACAGCGATGAAAGACGACTGTATGGAGAAAGGCTTACTACTGAATGCGAAGAAAACAAAGATAATGGTATTTGAAAGAGAAGAATCCAGAACTAATGTAAGGATTACGATTGATGATGAAATGTTGGAACAAGTGGATGAGTTTGTATATCTTGGATGCGCTTTCAGCAGGGATGGAAGGTACACCGCAGATGTGGAAAGACGAGTGAGTGCTGGGAATATTGTGAATGGAGCGTTGGGAAAACTTCTTGGCAGTAAAATCCTGAGCCAGAAGGCACAACTCGCTATACACAATGCAGTGTTGGTCCCAACGCTAACTTATGGAAGCGAGAGTTGGGTATAGCAGAAAGAGCATGAAAGTAGAATAAACGCGGTTGAAATGCGAGCGCTGCGCAAAATTTGTGGCGTAAGGCTTGTAGACCGTATTCGCAATGATGATGTTAGAAATAGAGTTGGTCTGAAAGAGAGCGTCGGTGTTAAAATAAGAAGAGGCATGCTCCGATGGTTCGGGCATGTAGAAAGAATGCAAGATGAAAGTCTGTTGGTCTTGGACTGGCTGTTTTTAGAAGAGGTAGGGCGGGTCCAAGCACAGAAAATTGCAGTCAAGTTGTTGTGTTCCTGCGTATGAGTGAGGTCATCTGCCATGCAATTCTGTAAGAGCAAACGTCCTTACATCCTCGGAAACATCGGCTGTTACAGCCTTGAACACAAAATTGCAATTCTTTGGTGTCGCTTTTCATGGTTGTGCGACACTAGCGTCGCAAGGCTGCGTTTGGAATTGGAATTCTACAAGGCAAACAGCCTCGCGTACGCTTACAGCCTTATAGAATATCAAATAATTTAGCCGTGATCGCAGTAGACGATGTCAAAGCTGTGACATCTGTGATTACAGCGACGCACACAGCCATTACGAGTCGCTTAGAGAATTGCATGGCAGTAAGCTCTGTCTAAGAGTTGCTGTGTTTTTAATTATTATCTTTATTTAAGTTAGGGACTTTGACCTCAAAAGGATATATTAGTCCCATCGTACCTTATGCTACTTCATATCAAAATCATTTTATTTCTATCGCCACCTGCTTATAACGGTGTGCCAGAATGACGTCCAATTCCCTACATCATACCAATTATATATTTTATACCAGAGGGTGACTTTGTGCAAACGTCGTCTTCGTTGGTACACGTCTGTCTCACCTATTTCCACCGCCAAGCAGCTGTATTTTTATAGCTGTGTTCCCGTTTGCAGGGTGAGATATGGCAGAGTAATTACTGGGTACTGTGACGAAACAGCCTTAGGTCACAAGATTGGCAGCGCGCGAGTAACATCCCCGTGGTGTTGCGAGCGTCAATAGGTTGCGGTGACCGCTAACCATTTAATGCGGGCGCATGCTTGTTTGTCAATCTAGTTTCACAACGTTCATGTTCAAGTTTTCACTTTTGCCGTTTTTTTTATACCTACATATATTTTATTCCGCAAACAAGTTGTGGGGTGATGGGTCACACCCGTATCCTTACGTGTATGCAAAAAAAGCCTATCCTGCCGAAGGGAGAGGTAGTGCGCATCAAAGCAGCCCATCTGGGGGAGTACCTCTACCAAATAACAACTCCCTAGAGGATTCTAGCGTCGAAACAGCAGCCTTTCGGGACAGGAGAGATGAGAAATATTTCCAATTAAACTAGAGATGAGTCAATCTTGTAACAGTGTCATGGTAATGTAACTTCACTATGACCATGGCACCTAGTCAATTGTTAATTAAAATTAATCACAATGAGATCCCATAAGTCACTGACAAAGCGGTGCCGTCTATTGCGTACGGGTTTATTACTTTCGGCCATCTTTGATGCGGAGTATTGTCGATGGCTGATTAATTATATTGCATTCTCGACCTTATCCCATTGTGATAACGATGTTGGTATTAACAGCTAATGACGGTCTTATGGTTATTAAGTGTTGTTATACACAAGTCGATTTTTTGGCCAACGCGAGAAGGTAGGGGTAAGTCCGCAACTTGTAAAGGCGTTGTTAATTAAATAATGAAGATTTTAATGTAGTGGTACACAGGCGGTCTTATCTCTTAAAGAGATCTTTCGTAGCCAATCTAGCGTAAGTGACTATCATGAATTGGCGAGAGTCCAAATGCGCTGTTATATGAGAGTACAGAGTCCATGTTACCTTGAGATTTAGATCTAGGTGTCAAGCCAAGGAACATACCACTAAGGTTGCCATCTTAGTGGTATGTTCCTGCATTACAACAAATCTTTTGTAACCATAGCCTACAGTAGCCTTTGGATGGTAACAACTCCAAAACGATGAGTGATGAACGATGAAAAAGTGTAGTGAAACATACATTTATTTTGTGTGTATGAAACCAGTACGCCTAAGAAATCATATTTCAAAAGTCGTGTGATCTAACCTAAGAAAAGTTTTATTTTTCTTTGCCAAATTCTTCGGTTTAGTTAGGAAACCCCGCCAATCCATATGAATTCGGAATTGGGATAATGCTAGATGGTGTAGGAATCAAATCTGAGTCTTGGCGTTAAAACTCATGAATTGACGACCCATAATAGTCAAATAATGCCCCCGTGTGGAGCGACCGGTCGATTTGTCACGACACAACCGCGTATCACCGAGATCGTAACCTTTTGATAGAAATATGAAAGCAGAATCCAATTAAAAGAGATTACAGGCAATTAAAATGCCTCACTGTGTTACAGAATTGTAGAGAATTGGGGAATATGTTCAGAATATTGCTATGTTACGTTTATAATTAGTTTATTGATCTATATTCATATGCTGAGTCTCTTACTGGTCAGGAAGACATATCTTAGTCCCACATGACTCGGTTCTTACCCATCTCAGTCGCATCTAGGGTACGCAAGACGGTTTCTAGGAGCCCTGTAGGCCGATTCTACTAAAAAACTGCAACTACACTGCAGAGGCGTGTGTCAAAATTCGTACATTTTGACGTTTCGATAAGCGATCTGACAGCAGCGACGTTTAACGAAACGTCAAAATGTGCGCATTTTACACACGCTGCGCTGCAGTGCAGTTGCAGTTTTTAGTAGAATCGGCCTACTGACTTCTGATAGAACACGACGTATGTGGTCGACGTAAGTCTTGAGCTTAGTAGGCTCCTACATCCTTCCAATTTAATAATGTACTAATTCCTAATGTTTTAACCTATACCTGATGAGACCGATTTTACGTATTAACTCAGTTCACCGCTGATCAACATCGCAGCACTCATCGGTTTATTGGTTAAAATATCCTCACATTGGTCAGAAGGCTTGATTACTAAGATACTTAGGTGCCAAAACACAATGTTTTTGTGAGTGCGGGGTTTCTTCTTGCGCATTCAAGTGGTTTATTGATTTACGTTTTAAACAGTTGAACATTAAAAATCAGAAGATCACTGGGGAATGTCTATTAAAGTACATATTTTATTGCATTACCGAGGCAATAGCTCCACGCTTGTGACTTATTTTAATATACCTATGTATAAACAAGTTTATTAATATTTACATGCAATTTGATCTAACCTGCTTTGTGTGCTTCCGCCACCAATTAGTTCATGCGGCCTAGCGCCGGCCAGCACCCACCCACTACTGTTAGTGCGTGCTACTTAATATTTATAAAATGTGCATACACACCCGTATTTAATAAAAATTATTACACTTATTCCATTATTCAAGTAAAATCAGGGGGGAAAAATGAGCGATTTTCCTTTACACCGCTCGAATTATCCTCCCAAAACTATCCGATCTGACTTGACCTATCTAATGTCGGATATGCCAAATTAATTGCCAATTACTGTAGAGTTTACAGCTTCTAGTTGAACAGAGTATGAATAATAAAGTGCGATTGGACCATATAAGGGTTAGGAAATAGTTTTGGAGTCACGATATTCTTGGTGTGAAACATGTATACACTATAGAGTAATACAGTATATAGGTAACTTAGGAGTGTAGGCGGCCTACCATTATCTTTAGAGTTGAGCCTACCTGACGATAAAGAAGGGTTTGATTTTTTATATTTCTGTACCTTTTCTGTAGCACCTCTAATGACGAGCTCGGTGGCGCAGTGGTGAAACGCGCTGTTGCGCTACTTTGACACCAACGCTCGTGGTTTCGATTCCCACACAGAACAAACATTTGTGATCATGCATTTAAGAGAGGTAGGGCGCATCAAAGCAGCCCGTCTGGGGAAGTACCTCCACCTCACAGAAAACCGCAGCCAAATAACAACTCCCTAGCCTACACGGTTGTTGTTTTCATGCGTGTGAGTGAGCTCTCCAGTAAGCTTCTAAGGAGTTGCTGTGTTAGCAGCAGAGGTGGCTTCGCGCGAATAATATTTAATTGCAAGCGTTCATACGGTTATTGGGAAACGTTTTACATGAGGTGGGAGGTATGCTTGTATGCCTTCCTACGTTGTATATAAGACAGAGAATTCTAAACCAGTAATTGTAGTTAATAAAATAAACTAGGAAAACCTTAATCCTTGAAGATCTTTTGAAGAAATCGAGCTGCTTTGATACGCGGAAGGAGATATCGTAATTTCCCCAATGAACAATTCAGTTTCCATTTTCACCATGTGAGTTCCGTGTGCATACCATATACACACACTCACACTGAACATCTCACTCTTTTAGGGTTTCGTACCTCAAAACGGACGCCTTATAGGCTCACTTTGTTGTCCGTCTGTCTGTATGTCTTTCAAGACCCCTTTTCTCAGGGATGTGTGCAGATATGAAGCTAAAATTAATATCAAATTATCAGATATGCAGTCCCTTCGAGCAGTGAAAAAAATCAAACTTCTAAGTCAACGCAATCAAAAGATACTGCTGTTTATGCCACGTTTTTGCGCATATTTTGACACTTGCGAGGGAATCAAAACCTGTAGGATACTTCCCGTTGACCCAGAATCCTGAAATTTGGTAAAAAGCAAGGTCATGTAGCACAAGTAAAGGAAAAATCCGAAAACCTTAAATTTGTACATCACAAAAAAATGTTTTTATTGCGAAAATAATTAGCGAAAATATTTTTACGGAACCCTCGATGCGCGAGTCGGACTCGCTCTTGACGACTTTTTGACGTGATAACGTCTTATAAATCGATGAACGCCTCCTTTTCCTCCTGAGCCGAACGTGCAAGCGAGAGCGCGGAACAAGCGATAGAGAGACACAATCGGCCTAAGCGTTCGGCTTGTGACGCATCTATCTCTCTTCCACTCCATCGGCCGATGCGTCCGAGTAGAAGAGAGACAGCGGCAGCACACAACCTACACGTGAACTGTTTTGTCAACTGTTGAATCATCGATGTGTTGAATGTTTTCTTACGACGTTAACACGTAAAATTATCGTCCGTAAACCTACTTTACAGACAACCAATTTTTTTTAATAGGGAATATGCATGCAATATAGTTGGCACATATACATATATAGCCAGTGACTAGCGCCCGCATTGAAAAGAACGAAAATGGCCGTGTTGCCAATTTCTAAACTATCGTTTTGCAATATTTGATTGTAAAGGTGCTCCCTCACTAGCATTCGCCTGTAATGTAACGTTACAGATCCGAGCATTTCATCAGTAAAAGAGAGAACCGAGCATTACTTAAGCATTACCAATTAAGCATTCGAATCATAAATCTTTTTCAGTTTTAATGTTTCTTAACATTATTTATCCTTACCCTTACCTATAGACAAATAATAGGATTCCAATTCTGTGGCACTAGCATTCGCCTGTAATGTAACGTTACAGATCCGAGCATTTCATCAGTAAAAGAGAGAACCGAGCATTACTTAAGCATTACCAATTAAGCATTCGAATCATAAATCTTTTTCAGTTTTAATGTTTCTTAACATTATTTATCCTTACCCTTACCTATAGACAAATAATAGGATTCCAATTCTGTGGATAGAATGTACCAATAATTGGGTTTTATTATATGGATACCTTAATTTTTTTTTATATTAACTATACATTAAGACTGAAATTAATGTGCAATTTGATCTAACCTGCTTAGTGTGTTTCCGTCACCCAGTTCCTGCGAACTAGCGCCGGCCTGCACCCATCCACTACCATTAGAACATGCCCTCGTTGACATGGCTGCTCCGGTAGTCTCTGCCTCAGCTGCTGCGGTCGTCCTCGCGATTGCCCGCCATCTGGAACAGAAACCACATCCACCCGCCACAGTTGCTACCATGACTGTCCTGGTCGTCGCTGCGACACATGTTCTCTCCACGAGACATCATCAGACGCTGTAGATGTTAGCCGTTAGAATAACATGTTACACATTGTAGCATTACTTGTTCTTGTAACATGTTACAACTTGTATCATGTTTATTATACCGAAGCAGTTATGGCAGCGACGGCATGTTGGATTTACTATCACGAACAAATTAGTCGTGTGGTGATGCCAGGAGCCATAGGAATCGGCGAGCGTTCATGAAAAGAACTATGAATATTAAAGAAGCGAGTGAAGTGTGTAAGGACCACGTCTTATGGCACTCGGTTCTCTCTGCCTACCCCGCAAGGGACCTGGCGTGAAGATATACATATATACATACTTACAAGGGCTTCCCTCTTATCATGCTATTGATCATGAGGAATGAAAGAAAAAAATAATTATTTTCGCAAAATGGCCATTATATGTATGGCTATATAGATAACGACAGCCTTATCTCTTTTTTTACGTGGATTAGCAGTTGCTAATCCTACAACAGTCGCATTGTCATGATAAGTCCAGTGATAACGTTGATCAAAGCTAATAAATAGTTAAGAGGAAACATTTTCCGGTTGGTAACGCGTGAACCATTGGTGTTGGAACTGTTCAAACCATCAGTGCGTACGTCAGGCGGGCCGTTTGCTTGTTTTCCATCACAAACCAATAAACCACTAGACTGCGCATGAAGGCACCCCGCGCTCACAAAAATCGTGTCAATTGCGTTTTCTCAATCTCGGCGATTCGAGCGTATTGAACAATGGGAGAATATTTTAACCAATAAGATTTGATAATAGGATTAATTTTTTTTTTTAATGTGGCCGGTCAAAAGTCCCCGTCGCGCCTGATGGAAAGCGTGATGAGAACTAGATGTGAGAACAGCCATCGTAGTGATTAACGCTGTGCTGGCTGTCCCCCCTCTTGACGGCCCGCTGAGGTGCCTCTTCACACCTCGTCTAAACGACCCGGGATTACAGGAGGTGGGGAACACATGCGCCGGAAGCGAATTCCACATTTAGATAGTCCGACAAAGAAATTAGTCTCCGAACTTCTTATTACGGGAGGTAAGCAACCCAACTCTATGTGGATGTGATCTCAGTCCAGCGCGAGTGTTCCGAAGGAGGAAAGGAGAAGGAGGGACGAGGTCAAAAAGCTCCTCAGAACATTCCCCATGATAGATACGGTAGAGAACACAAATAATTGAATAGTTAATAGATTCAGGCGTTATTTTGCGAAAGTCAAATTTACATGCAATTTGATCTAACCTGCTTTGTGTGCTTCCGCCACCAATTAGTTCATGCGGCCTAGCGCCGGCCGGCACCCACCCACTACTGTTAGTGCGTGCTACATGCCGACGCTGCCATGGCTGCTCCGGTAGTCTCTGCCTCGGCTGCTGCGGTCGTCCGCCATCTGGAACAGAATCCGCATGCCCCCACCACCACCGTCTATGCCACGACTGGCCTGGTCGTCGCTGCGACACGTGTTTCGCCTCTCCACGAGACATCATCAGGCGTTGTGGACGTTAATCGTAAGAATAACATGCATAACAAAGCAAAATCGCAAACAAATGATTGAATTAAATTGAACCGTGATCTAGTCCACCCACCCACCCTTAGCGCTGAATTGAGTTTCTACGTCATACAGTTCTCCTTTGTTCTACATAGGTATTCTTTCCTTCATGTTTTATATCCTTGTGGTGATAAAACATAATTATGCTTTATTATTAAGACAACGTCAACACAGTCAGAAATATTCTTCTCAGGACTCTGAATTGGTAGAATCAATTCCCTGCCCAGGGAAAACATAAGGTTTTAAAAAAATATGTGAAGAGGTTTTTGTCGTCAACGCACAAGTGACACCACTGTTGTAGCGCATCTTCAGCTACATTAATTGCTTACCATCAGGCAGCCCGTACGCTTGTTTCCCCCTTAGTGGTAAAAAAGCACACATAAGGCCCGAATACATTAGTCTCAGTTTTTGAGCAGTAGTTTAAAAAGATAACAAAATACAATAGTAAACCAATTTCATTATTAAAATAACACGATGTAAACACCTACATTGTAAAAATGTACAGTTGTGAAGAAAAGATTTTATAGGCAAAAATGGAAAAAGCGGTAAGGACCGTGTCATATGGCTCGGTTCTCTCTGCCTACCCCACAAAGGATTCAGCGTGTAGATATAAATAAATAGATAGATTTGATCGGGTAAAATCATAAACATTTTTTTTATCTTACTAATTTGCCGTTTTACCCTTTTTACACGACGTTGGAAGACATGCACACTACCTACCTGATGGAAAGTAGTAATCAATATCAATAACAGCCGCTTATTCTTCTTCCTAGCGTTATTCCATTTCCTAATCCATTATGATTGGCGGGTTCCGCTACCTAAGCCTAAGGATTTGGCGAACATACTGATTTTTACATGGAGCGACTGCCGTCAGACCTCAACAACCCAGAGGGAAAACCAGACCTAATTTTAACGATATTCTTTATTGCACATAAATATACAAAATAATCTTTGTTACAAGTTTTGTGTACAAAGGTGAGCTTATTATCTCTTTAAGAGATTTCTTCCAGCCAACCCCAATGAATGTGAAAACAATATTTAATTTAGTAATAGTCATTAGGTGAAAAATATGCAATTACAGTCCAGCGAAATGACATTTGATAAATTGAAAAATGTGGTAACGGTGTCGTGTCGATAAGAATTTCGATAAAACTACAATATAATAATGCTGCTTATATGTATGTGCATTTAATACTTAAGTCGCGTGATGTATGAACGAATAACTTCTTGGTACTTTAGTGCATTGACTTTAATTTTTTACCAGAGGGAGACTTTGTACAAAAGTCGTCTGCGTGGGTACCTCTGTCTCACCTATTTCAACCGCTAAGCAGCTATATTAATATAGCTAGCTGTGTTCCGGTTTGAAGGGTGAGGTATGGCAGAGAAATTACTGGGTACTGTGACGAAACATCCTTAGCTCACAAGAATGGCAGCGCGCGAGTAATATCCACCTCTTGTTTGAGTAACGCTGCCACATGCTTGTTTGCCAATCTAGTATCATAAAAAAATTTGTATAAATTGATTGGTCGGTACTGGATCATTCTTGTCTTTCACGTACAGATACTACGTTCAATCATAATAATTGAGTCGTTTAAAGTCTGTTTTCTCTCTCTCATTTTTCTTTTATTTATTGTATTAATTATTATTTATAATATATATATATATAATATTATAAATGTGAATGTCTGTTTGTTTGTTACGCTTTCACGCGAAAACTACTGAACCGATCATCATGAAACTTTGTAAACATATTCTTGGAGGTATCAGAAGTAAAATAGGATACTTTTTATTAAAAAATATATATTTTTTATCAATGCGTGCGAAGCCGCGGGTAAAAGCTAGTGATGTTGTGAATGTGAAAGTGTGTTTGTTTGTTTGTCCTTCTTTCACATCAAAACGGAGTAACAAAGTGACGTGATTCTTTGTTAGGAGATAGTGGGAGGGTTCGAAAGGGACATAGGCTACTTCCATCGCGGTAAAATGGCTTATTCCTTTGGAAAAATTACATTTTATTTTACATTGATCACGCGGACGAAGTCGCGGGTAATAGCTAGTAATAAATAAAAATCAGACGCCACATCTTAATTTGTTGAAATGTTAATAATCGGTTACATACGTGAAAGCTGCGGTTTCGCAAACGAAAGCAGAGGTTAACGCTAAAATGACCAATTAAAACGACCTTATTGAGAAACGAAAGAAAAACACAGTGTTTCTCTGAGTATCTGTAATGTTAAAAGTCAAGAGAATTTTTTTTTAGAGAGTAATATATAGTAATATTCTCTTTTTAATTCAATTTATATATGTAGTTTGATTTTAAACAGCACTAATCGTTACACTAATATGGATTTTGAATTATCTGAAATAAACAATTTTTATTTTTTGTATATTTTTTTATAATTTTCGTTTGACGCGAGAGTAATATTTCACAGTACGCAAATCATTCAACAACCCTCTAGGGAGTTCTTATTTGACTGCGGTTTTCTGTGAGGTGAAGGTACTATATACTACTACTTATGCTTTGATGCATCCTATCTCTTTCACTCACCAAGACAAACGAACATATTCACCACGCACGTGCACACAAATGTTAGCCTTATGCGAGAATCGAAACCCCGAGCGTTGATATCAAAGTAGCGTTACTAACCACTGCGCCACCAAGCTCGTCAAATTGTTAAAAAACAGCCTAAAACTATATTATAAATACAGTTTAACAATACATTGAGCCAGTTACAGGTTTCCGCAAATAGCAACATATTAGACAAAGAAACTTATGAGCATTAAAGAAATTAATTATTATGCAACAAGCGTACGAATATATGTACATTATCATGATCATCAAAGTTCAGTGGTATTGATATAATATTGAATGTAAGACATTAATAGCTTTTGACACAAATCGTATAAAAAGAGGAACTAATAAAACAATTATAATAACAACATACATAACACTGCCTAGTGCTCAACAAACCGCTTAGTCAACGACCGCCTTACCGACGCACAGCTTGAATTAAATAGGTCTAGATCGAGTTCAGGACCAACTGCATTAAATAGTCTACCCGCACGAAACATAAAGGTGTCTTGTCGATAGTCAGTATTAGCGAATGGTAAAGAGATAGGTGCGTAACGTCGATTTGATTTCACTGGCACTCTAAGAGATATTTTAGACAACATGTCCGGACAATCAATGACGTTTGTAGTTATTTTGAAGATCCGCAAATATCCTATATCCGCAAATTCTCGCCTTTTATTTAACGATAGAAGGTGATGCTTAATACAGACGCGGTAATAGTCGGCGCTGCAGTATGGTTGATTGGTACGATAACATAAAAACCTCATAAACTTCTTTTGAATATTTTCGATACGGTCAACGTAGGTTATATATCTGGGATTCCGTATTTGCGATGCGTATTCTACTCGTAGGTTACTTCGTACGAAAGCACAGTATAGAATTTTCAAAGTTTAAAATCCTTGGAATTACGCATCAGAAAGCCCAGGGCTTTTGATGCCTTCGAGATAATGTTGTCAATGGCATTTGAAGATCAACTTAGAATCATGGAAGACACCAAGATCATTAATCCATGAGCTCCTTGCTAGTTGCTGACCTTTTAGTGTATGTGTGCGGGTGGTGAAGGTGACAACAGCATATTTCGCCGGGTTAAAGTCTAGACGGTTATCATAGCAGTAAGTCTCCAGCCTCGAGAGATCAGATTGTAAAATATGAGCATCACTTTCAGAGAATATCTGCTTAAAAATTTCATGTCATCCGCAAAATATAATATATGGGATGATTTAAGACACAGGTCGATGTCACTCACAAAAATGTTGAACAACAAAGGACCTAGCAAAGACCCCTGTGGGACACCACTTGGTATCGGCAACCACTTAGAAACACAATTATTGATAGCTACAGCTTGGGTACGATTGTCTATGTACGACTCAAACCACCTGAGTAGGTTGCCCCGAACACCGACACGCAACGGTTTCTCCAATAACAATCTATGGTCTATTCTGTCGAAACACTTGCTGTAGTCAGTGTAAATAACATCGACCTGCGCCCCATTATCCATGGTCTCCGTCAGAAAGTCATTTAGTAGCACCAAGTTAGAAGTTGTTGAAGGGCCCGGCGTTAATCCATGCTGATATGAACATAGCGAGTTCCTAACCACCGAGAACACCCGCCCATAGACAAGTTTCTCTAGTACCTTGGCTATAATACACAACTTCGATATTGGACGATAATTATTAGCATCCGTTTTCACACTCTTCTTGTGCACAGGAGTAATGAACGCTTCCAAATAATCGGTACACTACAATTCCTTGAGTTCGTTTAATCAATGTAGACTTACCTGAAGAGTGATGAGATCGGTGGCGCAGTGGCGAAACGCGCTGTTACGTTACTTTGACATCAACGCTCGTGGGTTCCAGTCCCATTGCAGGGCAAACATTTGTGTGCATGAACATGTCTGTTTGTCTTAGCCTGGGTGAAGAGAGGTAACGCGATTCAAGCAGCCCGTTTGGGGAAGTACCTCCACCTCACAGAAAACCGCAGCCAAGTAACAACTTTGTTGTTGTGTCCTTGCGTGCGAGTGAGGAGTTTTAGGGTCGGCAACGCAAGAGTGACATCCCAGGTATTGCAAATGTCCATAGGCTACGGTAACTGCTTACCATCAGGCAGGTCGTGTGCTTGTTTGCCACCTTAGTTGTATTAAAAAAAAAAGTAAACATTATTGATGAAAAGTTCGACTTGGTCTGTAAGGATAAATACTTTATATTCGTTTTATTTTACATTTTGGTTACTATTTCATAGATGTTTACTTCCGAGGACTCTTAAATTGTGTAATGAACTGCCTGCCGAAATTTCTCAAGGGAGTAGTACAACATCAAGTTCTTCCAATGGGCGAGAAGATTTTTTTTTACAGCAGTCGGCAACGCACGACTGGTCACTGCTTACCATAATATAAATAAATACTAAGTCGGCAGAAATCAAGCATCGATGTGAAGCACATACAGTATTATCATACATCCCATACTATTTCTAGATATTCTAGACATTTCTAGAAATAAAAAATTGAAGAAGGATTACTTTGAAATATTCGTTTACGTACCTCAAGAAAATAGATTGATAAGAATATTTTAGCACTTGTCTATTCACATGTACGTCACGACCGGTACAGTGCATGGCGGAATTATGAATAAATCAATAGTCGGCGTGTCAAAACCAGGTTTTTCCGTGGTTCAATGCACTCCGGCAGCACAATACTAACGCGTGTGGCTGTTTGCATACAATATCTATGAGCTAATCCTGCTTATTGGCCGCGACTTCTCATGCCAACAGAATCAACCCGTGTTTCGATTCCTTAATTAAAAAAAATTAAAGTCGGGACCACTTCCTTTTTTATTTCAAAATTGAGACGCTCCTTCACTTTTGTCGCTAAGTGTACAAAGAAATGAGTACCTTCTTGATTACCAATATAAATTCAGGGGTGCAGACAGAGAGACAAAGTGGCGTGTGATTTTCTTTGTCTTCTCCAAACTACATTTTTTCCGTATCAAAATGTGACTTTTCCATCTGTCTGTCCGTCTGTACAGTTTTCAACACGTATTAATGCTAGCGATTAGAAATTTAGAATTGTTCGAATTGTTGCTCATGCGACGTTATTGCAAATATAACCAATTGAGAATGCGCAAGCTTGCATTGCCAGAAAAACACCTGGCTCGTCAATTATATAACAATTCAATTTTTTTTTATTTGTCGGCCATTTTGACTATGTTCCTTCAGAGATAGGAAATGTGTTCCTGCACGTTCCTATTCTACATTTTTATGCTGAATCCGAATCAGAAGACAAAATTCGAATATTCGAAAAAAGGTCACACACAGACAAACGCATAGACAAACATATAGATTTCATATAGGAACGGTATTCCTGAAAATGAAAAAGAAAAATAAAAGGCTGGTTCAAACCACAACACGTGAGCGGGCGCTAATTTGTATGCTGTAATATGTTTGTATTTGCCGTCATTATCGACCTCGTGGGTGAAACCGACCACATCGCAGCCACCAGCGACTCCGCAAACTAGCCGCCGGCCACATCGCAGACACAACGTTGTGTAGACGCAACGACACTGCGTTTCCTCTACGAAAGCCGGAGTGAACTGTCTGTCTGCACACCACGTAACCACATCGCAACTGCTTGCGACAACTCAACCACATCCCAACCACATCCACATTCTGTAGGAACCACAACGCAACTGCAAAAAGCTGAAGCGACAATACTCACGCGTAACCACTGCTTGACCACTTTTTTGACAGGGATGTATGGAAATGATTCAGCACATGAATTAATTTAACTTTAATTGTACCACTTGATATCACTATATATACACTCATATCATTATATTTATTGTAATATGTATAAGATGATTTGAAAAAAAAGACCTATATTGGCAAGTTTCTTTTGGCATTTCTTCCTCGCCAGTGGTCATTTGAAATGCTGGTAGATTAAAAAAGAAAATAACTTAAAAAAAAAAATGGGTGCGTGTACGTACGCGCGTGAGAAGTTATACTTCTCTGGCATTATTAAATAAATATTTAACATTGATAACTTAATAATATTTAGTATTAATTATATTAAATAATAATATTTTAATGTATAAGAAGGGTTATTGGAGTAAAATTCAAAAACGTCTATCAAGTAGTAGCGGCGATGTTTATGGAATGTATTACATACAAGTCAAATGTAAAATACAAATGTTATACATTTTTAACTATAGCGCCATCTACCGGTAATACCGTGAAACATTTAGCAGTTTTAACCTATTGCACATTTTTAACTATAGCGCCTTCTACCGGTAATATCGTGAAACATTTAGCAGCTTCAACCTGTACTTTTGTGTTCGAGTGCCTCGCATTCATTCTCACTCGGTCTCTTTCTATTCCCCCTCGATGGTTGCGTTAAACGTTTAACGCAACCTTGTTGGAAGTCGCATTAGAAGTATAACTTAAAAAATGATAAGATATAATATTAAAAATGTAAGACGTGTCTAAGTGCCCGTGAGGGTCTAAAGGAAAATAAAGTATTTTTATCTTTATCTTTTGTCGCGACGATGTGGCGTGGTTGTGGTACACAAGCCTAAAATTAAAAGAATTTCGAAACAGATAAACAACACAAAAGTAGTAGGATGTAGGAGCCGAAAGTAGTAGAATGTAGGAGCCGAGGAAGGGTAATACTTACCCACCATGACCAAATTGATCGTGTTCTATCAGAAGGTGATGTCAGGAGCCTTAGAAACCGGCGAGCGTGCATGGGAAGAGCAATGAATATTAAATAAGCGAGTGAGGTGTGTAAGAAACGAGTCACGTGACGCTCGGTTGACTCTGCCCACTCCGCAAGGGATTTGGCGTGAAGTTATGGATGGATAGATAAAAAATGTATATATTTTCAAAAGATGTTGAAACGGGGAACGTTTTTGGAAATTTCAAATTGCTATCACCATTTTAAGTGGTATATCATATGAAAGGGCTTCACGTGTACATTCCAAAAGAGATTAGTTATTTTCAGGAACACCGTTCCTATATGAACTCTATATATTCTACATTGTCTGTGCGTTTGTCTGTCGCTATTTTTTTCGAATATACGAATTTTGACTTCAGATTCGGATTCAGCATAAAAAAGTAGAAACAGGAATGTTCAGGAACACCGTTCCTATATCTTAAGGAACATGGTCAAATTGGCCGACAAATGAAAAAAAATAATTTAATTGTTATATAATTGACGAGCCAGGTATTCCTCTGGCAATGCAAGCTTGCGCATTCTCAACTGGTTTTACTTTTGCAATGAAACGGTCCTATGTGACATCTATCTATCTATAACTTCACGCCAAGACCCTTGCGGGTAGGTGGAGAGAACCAAGTTCCACATGACTTGGTCCATACACCACCACTCGCTTCTTTAATCTATGTCTGTTGGTCTTAGTGTGGGTAAAGAGAGGTAGGGCGCATCAAAGCCGCCCGTCTGGAGAAGTCCTCATAGAAAATCTCAGCCAAATAACAGCTTTGTTATTGTATTCCTGGGTGTGTCACCAGTAAGCTCTAAGGAGCTTCTGTGTTGACAGCAGAGGTGGCATCGCGCGAGTGATACTTAATATATTGCGAGCGTTCATAAGGTACGGTAACCGCTTTCCATCAGGTGGACTGTATGCTTATATGCCTCCCGACGTTGTATAAAAAACCAGTCCGACTGGGGAAGCACTTCCACCTCACAGGAAAACGCAGCCAAACATCAACTCACTGGAAGTTGTGTTCCTATGAATGACTAAAGTTACTACATAATAAGAGTTGCTGAGAGACCGATGAATAACTTCATCGGGCAAGTAATCTCCTAGATGTGACAGCGTATTTAAAAATAAATGACAGCTCAGCTAGGAACCTTTTTTATATAATTGAGGAGGCACACAAATATGCGGCCCAGTTGATGTGTAGTGATTACCGCAGCCTATGTACACTTGCACTACCAAAATTAATGGAGTATTGCTCGCGCGTTGCCACCCCGCAGCACAACACAGCAACTCTTAGAGATTACTTGACCGATGAATAAATTCATCGGGCAAGTAATCTCCTAGATGTGACACTATGCGTACTTTTGTAGATCTCATATTTTGTAAATAATTTATATAAAACATACGCGACAGGCCCACCACTCATACCCACCACTGTGTCTCCTGTGTAGCCAGAATTAACAGCGGCGACCACCAAAACGGCAATGAACAGTAAAGTTCATTGCTGTCCCGGGGGTTAAACTACAGCTGTCTTGGAACTCACAACGAATTTAATAAGCAATTTGTAAGAGTAGGAAGTTTTGGAATTGACTTCCCTTTGAAGGCATTAAAAAACCTCAAAGAGATGGCTAGTCAAGTGAAGCTCATCTTAAACTCAATAATTTATATACATATAAAACATATACAAGTTGTCCGTCTGTGTCAACGAACATGTATACAGTCTACGACTATTTACTGTTGCGATTCGTTCTGGCTAATGGCCGTAGCGAATTTATTACTACATAAAATATGTATGGCTGAGCTGTAGAACGAAGACGCCGCGGAATTTATACAAAGTTTTGTTCACATCGGTTAATTTTTAATAATTTTAATAAAAAACTATTTTTTTAACTATGTCGGGAGACATACCCTAGCTTAATAACGCTTGCGATATATTAAGTATCACTCACACGATGCCTCCTCTGCTGCTCGCACCGCAACTCTATGGGAGCCTACTGGTGAGGGAGGAGGGAGTTGTTATTTGGCTGCGGTTTTCTGTGAGGTGGAGATACTTCCCCAGACGGGCTGCCCCGATGCGCCCTACCTCTCTTAGAACATCCAGACCAAGACAAACGGACATGTTCATGCACACAAATGTTTGCCTTGTGCGGGAATCCAAGCCACGAGCGTTGGTGTCAACATCGCGTCATTCACCACTGGGCCACCGAGCTCGTCAATATTGAATAATATATATTTTTCCAGCTATACTTCTTTAGGCGAGGTCGGGAAATTATGATATGTAGTGAATTTTTACGACGCCGACATATAAAATCGACACAACGAAGTTGGTTGGTAATGTCACTCAGATTTGTTCGTGACTATATTCAAGTTAGTTATTCGAATACTAAGTTATGAATCTGCAACACGTATTTTATATCAGCACGGATAAAATATATTTGTATATTAATAAAATATATTTGTATAATATATATATATATATATATATATATATATATATATATGTGTGTTGTCCTTAAATTATATTCAGTGGTGAATGATATTTATTGATAATTTATTATATTATATTTTTTTTTACAAATGTAATGTACTGGCACGCGGGATGAAATTTTGCATTCGTCACAATGTAAATTCGTCACATTTGTGTACACTCCATACATTGACGGTAAATTCGCCACTCACATTAAAAAGTACGTGTAAATTCGTCACAGGTATGAGAGTTATTGTAAATTCGTCACAAGTCTTCATTTTACAATTAGCAATATCTGTATGAAAAAAAAACATTACGACGAATTTACAATCCAAATTAATATATGACGAATTTACTTCATAAAAAAGTACACTGGCAAATTTACACATAGTTTTTTCCGTGACGAATGTACTTTGTGACCAATGTACAACAAGCCGAAATTTTTGTAGTTATTTTTGTAATGTTATACCAAAGTAGTGTAACTTCTTCTTTCTTCGTACTTAAGGACACACACTTTTTTATTTTTTATAATGAGAACAAGCGCTACGAGACGCTATCCTTACACACTTCGCTCGCTTCTTACCTATGCATTGCATTTTTCATGCATGTTCGCTAGTTCCTGGGGCTCCTGACTTCACCTTCTGATAAAACACGACCAATTTGATCTTGACAGATGTGTTTTGACCTTCTTAACAAACAGTGTTAGCCTGGTGGACAAACAACTCGTCCGCGGTGCGAGTGCTAGTCCACAACATCATATACCATTAAATTCATGCTTTCATATTTATGTACATATTTGCAAATATCACTTGTTGGGCGGTGAAGAAAAACATCGAAAGGAAGGCACATCCAAGAAATTATATTTTGAAAGACGTGTGCCCTAGCTTAAGAAAGATACAAATGAACATACAAACAAGCAAAAGAAAGTAAGTTGACCTTGCACGGAAACATCTTTATACTTTCGCTATGTATATTTGTTTCGTCCTTCTTTCCCATTTCATTATTTCTATATGTCCGAACCGACGGAGCATGCCTCTCCCCTCTTCTTTTAGCTCCGATACTCTCTTTCGGATTAACTCTGTTTACCTTCATCATCACTAATGTGGTATCATGGGGTTGTGATGTAAAAATTTAATTTTTGTTCATATGTTTGCTGCTGAATACCTCCTGAGTCGTTGTATATTGTTTTTGAGAGGATAGATGTGTGAGTTTGTTGTTTACGTACCTTGTAAACAAATGTTTGAGCTCAATTATCTAACGAACAACTAAATTAATTAAGTTTACGTTTTAGTAATGTATGTATCTAGAGTCTAGACGTAACTTAGTTCTGGTTAGATTTTTAGAATAAAACAACTAATAATTATTTGGTATCATTATAAAAAAAAACTCTAAGTGAGAAGTCTTTTAATAATACGCGAAAAGCCATTTCGACTATTTAGGATATGATTTATGTGAAACCAGCTTTATCAATAAATATAAAATATATTGTGAATTAAGACAGGCAATTTCTTGCTTTGTTACCAAAAGAAATAAATTATAGAATAAAGGAGACAATGAAGATTATTATGACTGGTAACTGTATGTTAAATAGGTAATTTGTTACCAGAGGTATTCATTTATTATAATCAAGTTTTTCAACGCTTTTAGAATACGATGCCTAATCTTATAATTAAGTATTCAATTCTTAAAGTATTCTATCAGTCAACTGATAGAAAAGCAGAATACGTTATGCAGTCCTATTGAAGTGCATCCGCGAATGCAGCTGTTAAACATAAACACGATGTTAACGTAAATAACATATTATTTCTAACGTTATCCCGTTTCCTGATCGATTAAGATTGGCGGGGTCCGCTACCTAAGCCTAAAGATTTGGCAAAGATACGGATTTGAAATGGAGCGACTTCTGTCCGAGCTTTGCACCTTATAGGAAATCGAAATTAGTTCGTTCGTCCTTAGGTTAACGACGAATTTGGTACTACATGTCTATACCAGGATTCGAACCAAGGACCAATCGATTAATAGGCTGGATCTTTATCTACTAAGCTGTCACTTCACAACATAAATAACTTTACATACTACATATTTGGTAGTGTGTATCCGAAAATCGCAGCTTCTTTATAGCTATGAAATCTACATGGAGAGTTGTTATGCTCCTGCGAGTGAGCAAATCAGAGATAAACGATCGGAGAAAGGTGAGCACTCGGAGAGAAAATCGAAAAAGAGTTGGCTGCCTAAGGAACGTGCAAGTGATTTTCTTTGTATTGCAGGGGCAGATAGCCTGCGATAATCTCTTTAACTCGAACACAAGTTACTCGCGTTATCCTTCCACAAGAGGACGAGGAATGTCAGGACGATCTGTATAATAAGTGTCCCCGGTTCTGTCGTACGCAGGTCTATACATGCCGTCTATTGACAACAAATCATTGATATGCAAGAAATAGCGTCGCGGGCAGCATAAAGCCTTGTAGGACGCCTACATCTAGTTAGCTATAAAACAGCAACCATGATAACTATTTTTATGCATCATGCTGAAGCTGGCAACCCAGTACAAAACCTTGGGCAGCCCGTACCGCGGCCCCCCGTAAAAAACCGCGATGCCAGACCCGATCCAATGCTTTCGTTATATCTATTTCTATGTGGTATAAAAAGAGGCTTGTATCTTGATGCGATTGGTTCGGAACAAGTTCAATCGTCCTTAGTAAAATTCAGTGTGCTTTGACACACATCAGGCAGATACTTTAGTCAAAGAACCCTTATTTCAGACACAGTTGATCGCCAGTTTTGTCTGCAAAGGAACGAGGGAGCTTAGCACGACTTGTATAGTAAATGTCCTCGGTGATGTTGTCCGTATGAATGCCGTTAATTGACAACATATCATTGATATGCAACGAATAGCGTCGGCGACAACACAGTCCCTTGCGGAACACCAGTATTGATTGTGAAATTAACCACATCACTAAACCTATGCGCAACCACTCGTATGTAATTATATCTAAGGAACCAACCTCCGATTTTATTGTATATCATGTAATTTATACTAACGTTGAATAGCTTAAAACCTGCCTCAAGTATTGGGACATCAAATACAAAATTTTTCAATCGGATAAAATTGTTTGTATGAACGCGCTACTCTTTGAAACTACCCATCGTATTTGAAAACTTTTTTTTTTGAGGAATTCTTGAGGAAGGTTTTAGGCTATTCAACATCACAATACAACCAATAGAAGCAGAGGAAAAAGAAAAAGCGGCTAGTATGATACATTGTAGCATCATTCAACTTTGGCAATGAGCGTATTTCTAACGATGATGACGGAGGTGATAGCTTCCTCAATGAATAACTGTATGTCCATGTTGCTTTCGTTTCGTTTTCGTTTGATTTTTATTTAGAAGATGTTTACAATATTACGACTTCTATTGACTATAATTATTGAATTTTTTATTTAAATAAGATCTCTTATCATTAATTCAATATAAACTATCTAGGTCAATGTGTCAAAGGACTTGCGCCTCCGAACAGCGTCTAGACTAGTCCGGGTTTAATTAAATCTCGGACAAAGGCGTTTAATGAAACAGTAGACGTGACTGCTGAATTGCGGACGATATTGATGATTAGGCTCAAGCTCTGAAAATTAATAGTAGATGGATATTTTGTCTATTAAGTAATCTGTGATTTTGTTGAGCGCTTGCCAACCGATGATGTAAGAAAGAGTTTGTTCACGTGAAAGACAGTGTCGGTGTTAAAACAAGAAAATGACTTCGGTCTGAGAGTTCTCAACTCTCACTACGCCTCTTCATCATTCTGGCTTTATATTGAACTCATTTACGTCACAAACTACACGTCTCTGGAATGCGCTGCCTGATTCTCTCAGAGGTATCTTCGACAAATTCGGTTTCAAGAAGAAAGCCTACTTACTGGACAATTTGCCAAAACCATGATCCATTAATCATAGATTGATATTATGTTTGTGTATGTGTAAGTATGTCTATGTATACTACCGTATGTATTATACAGTTATTATGTATGTAATATTTGTGTATGTATATTTACTGTGTGTAGTAATTTTAATTAATAATATCTAAATTATTTGCTTTCTTACTTTGTGTACCGATTCTCTTCCATAAGGTTGTCTGGTAGAGAATGCAGTTAGCATTACCGCCTTTGTACCCCATATAATAATGTGGTAAATAAAGTTTAAATAAACATATTTTTTTAAATGTTACAAAAAGAGGCCTATGAACGCTTGCAATATACCAAGTGTCACTCGCGCGATGTTACGTCTGCTGTTAACACAACAACTTCTTAGGAGCTTACTGGTAACTACGCACATTCACAACAACACTACAGGGAGTTGTTACTTGGCTGCGGTTTTCTGTGAGATGTAGGTGCTTCCCCAGTGGTGCTGTTTTGATGCGCAGCATGCGCACTATTTCTCTTAAAACACCCAGACCAAGACAAACAGACATATCTGTGCACGCAAATGTTTGTCCTGTGTGGGAATCGAACCCAAAGCTTTGGTATCAAAGTAGCATTACTAACCATTATCGACTACGTCTATCGACTATCGCTGCATGATAAGAGCTATGAATGTTAAAGAAGTGAGTGAGGTATATAAGGAATATACATAGGTATACATAGCCTATTTATCCCACTAAGGCGACAAACAGGCACACGGCCTGGTTGGTGGTAGTAAGCAGTTACCGTAGCCTGTGGACATTTTGCATTAGATAGGCCGTTTGCTTGTATGCCTCCCGACGTTAAAAAATAAGTATTTTTTCTCTGTGAACCCCATATATCAGAAATCCCTACGTCGCCTAATCTCATCATACACCAATACGACTCGATTATGCATACAAATCGATTAGACACGCTTCCCACTTAACCTCCGCGGCACAATCGATTTATAACTCGATAATTAATATCCTAATATATCGAGTAAATTAATTGTATCCTAATATTATTTGTTAATTAATAATGTTATAATTTATTTTGAAATTGACTGACATTAATTAATTTTTAATTAAGTTTGAGCAACTGAGTTTAACATGAATCGTCTTTCATTCTGGCCAGTGGGGGGTCGCTTGCAAATACCAAACGCAACGAAATGTTACGACGAAATCGCTTGTAACTTTTAATATCACATACCTGGTTGGTTTTATTACTATTATTTGGAGTAGAGGAAAGAAGCCACTAGGTGGTGTATAATGTCGCTGGCGTGAATGGCGCTGTAATCGCGCATAGAGCGACGCTTTAGCGAACTAAATTAGCCACCGTGCTATGTATTATTTTTATTGCCGTGTATACAGTGATTACTGCTTCAGCAGTGCAGTGATCAATTCGAGAGGGGGTGGAATACAATTCATATTTGTCACTAGCTGTGCCCGCGACTTCGTCCGCGTGGAATATCATTTATATATCTTAATAGAAATAAATAAAATTTCTAAAATAATAGTAGCCTAAATTACTCCTTATTACATCAGCTATCTGCCAGTGAAAGTCCCGTCAAAATCGGTTCAGCCGTTTCAGAGATTAGCCGGAACAAACAAACAGACAGACAGACAAAAATTGTAAAAATATTCATTTTGGTAGGTATATGTACCGTGTATACATCCTTATGCATTTAGTAAAAAGTGGTTATTTTAATATTACAAACAGACACTCCAATTTTATTTATCTGTATAGATTGTAATATATGAAATTTGCAAAAGTGTGTTATTTTGCTTCTCCAAATCCTTAGGCTTAGGTAGCGGACCACGCTAATGGATTAGGAAGCGGGAAAATGCTAATATATATATACTGCCTTTTTAAGATGCTTTTGGGGTGAATATTGGTTGAACAGTCTACCTCCCTCTTTCTTCTAATATCGCTCATAGAGGAGCCTCTGTTGATTTATCTATTTTTATCTAGGAATTTCTTCTATTTCAGGTTCTGTTAATTTTATTACAACGATTATTAATAATAAAATTAAATAATCTTTAATTTGATCAAATACCTCTTTTTAGGGTTCCGCACCTCCAAAGGTAAAACGGCACCCTTATAGGATCACTTTGTTGTCCGTCTGTCGGTCTATCTGTCAAGACCGTTTTTTTCAGTGACGAGTGGAGCTATCAAGCTAAAATTAATATCAAATACTTAGGTCTGCTATCCCTTTGAACAGTGTAAAAATTAAACTTATAAGTCAATGCAATCAAAAGATAAATAGCTGTATCTTTTGATTTATGCGCATATTTTGACACTCGCAAGGGAATCAAAATTTGTAGGGTACTTCCCGTTGACCTAGAATCATGAAATTTGGTAAAAAACAATGTATTGCATAAGTTAAGGAAAAAAATCTGCAAACCGTAAATTTTTAGTTACAACACAAAAAAAACTTTTTCCTAAAATAGTTTGTGAAATTTTTTTTTTACCAAACTCGTTGCGCCCCTCGGATTCTCGCACTTTACGGTTTTTTATCTGCATGTATTACTGCATTGTTACTCTTTATACAGTTTTCGCAAAAAGGCTTGCTAACAACTCCGCCATCGCGCTCCTCAGTTGACCTATGTAGTAAATCCAAATGTATCACCATTATATCCTTGAACTGGGTATATATTTTAGCAGGATCCATAAAAGTGTACGAAAGTAAGAATGATTTAGAGTCGGCTGCCGGCCGCTGCCGCCTTAATGGAGATTCATATCGCTCTTCTAATAAAGAATGTAGCGGATGTCTGCATGTGCGTAGTTATACTCGCGTGTACGAACTGTATTACTACATACATGTATTAGGAAAATACCCACTAAATAAATAAATGTTGTCGGATTAATTACACAGCGCCATCTACCCGCAAGGTAAGCGAAGCTGTGTGTGTATACTAGACAAATGATAAACATACGTAAATACATTTTTTAAAGAAAAAAAGACACAGACATGTTCATACACACAAATGTTTGTCCTGTGTGGAAATCGAACCCACGAGCATTGCTGTTACAGTAGCGTTACTAACTGTTGTTAAACTGTTGTTACTATGAAATTTTGACCAACTCGGTGGCACAGTGATTACTTTTACATCAACGTCCGTGAGTTCGATTCCCACACAGAACAAACATTTGTGTGCGTGAATATTTTTGTTTGTCTCGGTCTGTATTCAAGAGAGGTTCCGTTAAGCAATTGGTCCGAGGAAGTACTTTCTATTCACGGAGTGAGGTCACCATTAAGTTGCTGTAAGAAGTAGCTGTGTTAGCAGCCGAGGTGACATGGCATCACAGGTTTCGGTAACCGCTTCATCTTCACCGCCCGGAAAGTGATAATTACAAATATGTACCAGATATTACAAATAATACCAAAGGGAGACTTTGTACAAAAAGTGGTCTGCGTGGGTACCTCTGTCTCACCTATTTCTACCGCCAAGCAGCTATATTTATATAGCTGTGTTCCGGTTTGAAGGGTGAGATATGACAGAGAAATTACTGGGCACTGTGACGAAACAGCCTTAGGTCACAAGATTGGCAGCGCACGAGTAACATCCCCGTGGTGTTGCGAGCGTCAATAGGCTGCAGTGACCGCTTACCATCTAATGCAGGCCGCATGCTTATTTGTCAATCTAGTTGTATAAAAAAATGTACATAAATTCGAACCTATAACCTAATATATTTTTACCAGACTCACTTCCTAGATTATTATCGGTAACATGAAATGCTAGTAATTCTGCCTCATCGAAGCCACACGGACATGTCGATAAAGAAGTTGCGAATCGGCTATTAATAATGGAAGCTAGAAAGGGCTCTAAAAGCCATAACTCATCAGAGCTTGGGAACCGAACCTCCTTGACCGGCCACAGGGATAACAATTTATTATTAGAATGGATGCCTTTTGCATAACGCGGGCCTCCCGCTGAGCTATGAACAACTAAACTGGGTGAACTTATAATGGTTTGTATCGACTTGTATTGAGATGGTATTTGTAACTTGTTAGGAATGAACATTGGATAGTAAATTTGTGATGCATTTGCTTCAATCATATATTTATTTTAAACTGAAATATATGATCGAAGTGCATTTGACACATTTTGGCACTGCCATTCTTTCCTCTTGCATTATTTGTATACCAACGGAGCATGCCTCTTCTTATCCTAACACCGATTCTCACTTTCAGACCAACTCCTGTATAGATATATAAGTAATACATTTAATGTATGTATGTTTTCACGCCAGTTGAAGGTAGGCAGAAAGAGCGCCATAAGACGCAGTCCTTACACACTTCATTCGCTTCCCTAATAGCTCTTCTCATGCACGCTACCGGCTCCTAGGGCTCCTGACATCACCTTCTGTTAAACACGACCAATTTGGTCATGGTAAGTTAATCTTGGTTTTCCTCGGCTCCTACATCCTTCCACTTTCGCATTGTATATCGTCCTTCTTTTATCCTGCATTCATTCTACACATCCGAACCAACGGAGCATGCCTTTCCTTATCTTAACACCGACTCTCTCTTTCAGACCAACTCTCTTTCTTCGATATCATTACGAACGCGGTCAGTTATGCCACAAATTTTGCGCAATGCTCGCATCTCGACTGCATTTAAAACGGTAATCCTAGTGTTCGTTCTGGTTGTCTCTCTTTCAAATACCATTAGCTTGGTTTTCTTCGCATTCAATTGTAAGCCTTTCCTCATAGAATCATCTTTCGTTGTTGTAACTAGTGTTTTGCAGCTCGGATGGTGATTCTGCCATTAATACCACGTCATATGCATAAAGCAGGCAGTTGACCACTGAGTCACCCATTCGCATTCCCACGATCACATTTCGTATTCCCTGAAGACAACTGTCCAGATACAGGATGAATAGCCGGGCCGACAGCACGCATCCCTGTCTGAAACTAATGTTGGTATCAAATCAGGGCGACAAGTTGCCGTCCACCCGCACACATGCTGTACGACCCTCATAAGTGGATTGCACAGCACGGAGCAGGTCACCGTCAAATGACCTCCACCTGCGGTCCACGCAACCGCAGAAAACCTTCTGGTCCATAGTTGGCTATATCACGATGTTGTGGAGTGAAAAAACATGATCCGAACATCCTCTGTCGCTTCTAAATCCATCCTGTGCTTCCTGTACAAAGTTAGTCTAGAACATATCTCGAGCTTCTTCGTGCTCGGAGGGCACTGTTGTCGATAGATGACAGTCGTTGAGCTTAGTCAGTGGCTCGGGCGGCTTGAAAACACTGGCCTCCGCCAATCAACATTTGAGCAGCGTGGTGGACCTCTAAATCCCTTTGGTTGAAGGGAGACCCGTATCCCTGCAGTGGGATGAGTAAGGGTTGATCGGTTCGATGGCATGTTTCATGCAACAGAAGCCGCGGGCACAAATCAGTTTCTAATAAAGCACTCTCTCTTCATACGTTAATTAAACTTCACACAATCAATTGTAGGATATGACGGCCATTGTTTTCAACACATAGCCAGGTTCGACGTCTCAAGGATCGCGCTCCATTCACCAACAAATGTTTATTGATTCCGTCTAGAATTCTAGAATATTCCACGAAGATCTATCGTAGTTTGACGAGCATGAGCGTTGGTGTTAAAGTAATATTGCTACTCCGCCACCGCGCTCTTCAAAATATAAGTATAATATAAGTATAAGTGTAAATAACTCTTTAGGTTTACGTGTTATAAACCTATGATATACACACAGCCGAACCGGATTGACAGCAGAGTAATGCATGTTCGATTCCCACACAGGGCAAATATTTGTGTGCATGAACATATCGGGTTGTCTTGGTGTGGGTGTTTTCAAGAGAGTTAGGGCCCATCAAAGCAGTCCGACTGGGGAAGTAGCTCCGTCTCACAAAAATATTGCAGCCAAACAACACCTCCCTGGAGAGTTGTCGTGTTTCTGGAAGTGAGGTTACTTAGAAGCTTTCTGTGCCTCACTTACGACCACCATCAAGCGAGTTGCTTTTCTAGGGAGTTGTTATTTGGCTGCGATTTTTTTGTAAATTTGTTTAATAATAACTGATAGTCCAATTCTGAACAGGTAGTATTTTATCTATATTGACAAATAAAGCAGGAGGGTTTGTTTGTTTGTTTGAAGGCGTTAGTCTCTGAAACTACTAGTCGGATTCCTAAAAATCTTTTGCATTTGACAGCCCAATTCTTGAAGAAGGTTAGATACGGCTCTTAGAAGACGAAAAAGAAAGAAAGTAGAAAAAGAAACCGGCCAAGTGCATGTCGGGCCACGCCCCATGCACAGTAGAAGGTTCTGTACGTATTTGCTTGCTTGCGAAAAAATTAGATAGTTACCTAAAAGTGCTTTTTTTGTTCCTTGTTTACTACGGAACCCTAAAAAGGGTGCCTACTGGATGTCAGGCAAACGCAAGGACGAAATCGCGTGGTGCAGTTAGTATAAATATCAAGATATTTTTGCCGTTACAGTGGCGTATCTATTCATTAATCACTACATATTATGAAACAAAGTCCCACGCTATCTGTCTGTATGTTCCCGATAAACTCGAAAACTACTTACCGGATTTTCATGCAATTTTCACTAATAGACAGAGTGATTCTTGAGGAAGGTTTTAGTATATAATTTGTTAAGGTTATGTGTAATTTGGTTGAAATATGACGATAATTGTCGAAAACGTCGGAAAAAGTCAAGCCGCCTGGGAGCTTTCATCGGATATTATACACGTATATACAGTATTAATCCTTATCAACTTAAATACGTTAGGTACCTTAAGCATTTCATGCACGTTATCATTATCCTTTACACCATATACGAGTAATTTACGTATATGATGAACTCGACAGAACGTTACTCTTGGTTTGCCTGCTATTTTTTTTTCCTAGAACCCGATTGCAGCGCCACCTACTGGGTCCAATTGTGAATCTAAAACCATCCAGGGCCCACACGTATGATTCTGATTTTGAAATGTTGTGTTTGTGTGTACAAACACAACATTTCAAAATCAGAATCATATTTATGAAGACATAGACAAAACAGCGATTTTTATCAAATATATACCTATATATACATTTGATAAAATCGTTGTATTTTTTAGATATACAAATTTAAACGCAAAGTCTTATGAATACGGTCTAAATTGACTCTAATAGTATAAATAGGTAGTCTAAGATTACATCTCTTGTTGCACAATGCACCAGCAAATTGTCCGAAAGAATATATCAATTCTAATAATGCCTGCACTTAGCATCGCCTAGCTCGAATAACTTATGGTAATGAATGAGTCAATGACACAATGCATGCTTCATCGGAAACCATATTTGTACACGCATAAATCCGTTCTCGACTTTAATCCTGTGGAATAGAATTTGAATTTCAATGACTAGCGAATGCGTGTATATCTTGTTCTCGCGTCCATTCAATGATCACATTACAGCACGAACTCTACCTTTCATTGTTGACAAGAGACGTTTTCTATCTCCTTTTAACTTATCGTATCTTTGTATTTGTCTATCCTTGTTTGATGTTGCGTACAACGTCTTTAGTTATTCCGACGACTCATTATTTTGTTGACTATTGAGGAGTTTCGTTCGGGGTTATGTTGAAGGGTTTGCATTGACGACGCAATGGCTATTGTTGTTTTTTTTTCTTTTTAGCTTCGCTATATTGGTGGTACATGTTCGTCGACCTTGAGTAAGTTTTATTTTTCTAATTTTTATATGCCACTAAGGACTGCCTAATGGTAAGTAGTACCGTGGTCTTGCGTGGGTTGACTATATCAATACCAAGGCTCACTCTCGCATTATCGACCCCGTAAAAATTTCTTCACGCCTTTTTTGAAGAACCTCATGTGGAAAACCCCGTGGGCTGTTCATTGCGTTCCACAACTTAAGAGTTTTCAGAAGAAAACTTCCCTGGAACCGCACAGTATGGTACCATTGCGGTTCCGGTGTGTGAGAATGAATTCCTCGCCGACGAGCTGTGTCATAGTAGAAGTGTTGGCATCATATTGTATCCAACCGACATTTACGACGAGCTCAGTGGCTCAGTTGTGAATGACGAGACTTTCACAACTGAGCCACTGAGCTCGTCGCCAACACTCGTGGCTTCGATTCCCACTCAAGGCAAACTGGCAAACATTTGTGTGCATGAACATGTCTGTTTGTCTTGGTCTGGATGTTTTAAGAGAGGTAGTCAAAGTCAAAGTCAAAATCTTTTTATTCCGTAAAAATGGCTACATTTGTTTGGAACGTCACAATTTTTTCCCCTACCGTGCAGTTCATGACTAGGTGAGCACTGATAAAAACACTGCCAAAAAACTCAGGCATCCCTCTTTTGGTATCCAAACAAATTTACATATTTTATTAATTACATTATAATTGGATCGACTCACTCCCAGGCATTTTTATCATTAATATAGTCAGATACTTTATAATATGCCCTGATACACAATTTGGCTTTAATAGTAGTTTTAAATTTGTTTATTGACAATTCTCTTATATTGCTGGGAAGTTTGTTATAGAAGTAGGCGCATAGGGTAGGGCGCATCAAAGTAGCCCGTCTGGGGAAGTACCTCCACCTCACAGAAAACCGCAGCCAAATAACAATTCCCTAGAGGGTTCTTGTGTTCTTGCGTGTGATTGAGGTCACCAGTAAGCTCCCAAGGAGTTGCTGTGTAAGCAGCAGAGGAGGCATCGCGCGAGTGATACTTAATATAGCTCAAGCGTTAATAGGCTACACTTTACATCAGGTGGGCCGTATGCCTCCCGACGTAGTATAAAAATAAAAATGATGAATTCCTTCACCGCCAAACTAGTGATAATTACCTGCTATCACCATCGATTACCACTACTAGCTATGTATATATGTATGTCTGTATATCTTCACGCTAGGTCCCTTACGGGGTAGGCAGATAGAGACGAACGCCATAAGACGCGGTCCTTACACACTTCGCTTCCTTCTTTAACATTCATAGCTCTTTTCATGCACGCTCGGCTCACCGGTTCCTAGATCTCCGATAAAACACTATCAATTTGATCACAGTAGGTTAGTCTTGGTCTTCCTCGGCTCCTACATTCTTCCACTTTCGCATTGCATACCTGTTTCGTTATTCTTTCGTCCTGCATTCTTTCAACATGTCCAAACCAACAGAGCATGCCTTTTCTTGTCTTAACGCAGACACTCTCTTTCACTACCAGCTATCTCACCAAAATATATGTACGAGTATGGAGTGTTAATTTGCTTAACTATAACTGGTTTGCATTCGGTTACCCTGGTTTCAACCCCACTGGGGTTCAACTGATAGGTGTAAAGTGATTATACAACCGGTGTGGTAATTTTGATGTTAATGAATGGTATTGTGATGCAAATGGTCGGAGCCGATGATTTCGAGTCTCGCCGCCGACTGAATTAGCATTTACCACATCTATTGTTTAGATTGTTACATGTTTAGAAACACTGGCGGGTATCAAGTCATTATTATAGTGGTAATAATACACAAACAATTTTTAACTTATCGTTAATGTTAATACTTGCCCTTGTACAGATTCCACTACACAATTTCATTTAATAACTATTTTTACCGACCGGTTTCGCCTTCACGGCATTTTCAAGGTATCTTATATAACACTTGATGTTGATTGACGAGCTCGGTGGCGCAGTGGTGAAACGCGCTGTTACGCTACTTTGACACCAACGCTCGTGGGTTCGAGTCCCACACAGGACAAACATTTGTGCGCATGAACATGTCTGTTTGTCTTGGTCTGGGTATTTTCTATGTATAATATGTATTTACAAAAAAAAAATGTATTTACGTATGTTTATCAGTTGTCTAGTATCCATGACACAAGCTTCGCTTACTTTGGGGCTAGATGGCGCTGTGTAATTTGTCCGAAAATTATATTTTAAAAAAATAAATATAAAATACCTTGAAAATGCCGTAATAAAAATAATTATTAAATAAAATTGTGAAGTGGAGTCATTAACCAGATGTCTTCAAAATTCCACCAAGCGCCTACAGTATCAACATAATTTTTAACTTCTTGGAATCATCTCCTGTGTTTTTCATATCACAAACTTCGGAGACAAATAGGTTTTCTACCGAGAACTCTCAAGTTGTGGAATGTACTCCCAGCCGAGGTTTTCCCAAGGGACTACAGCATGGGATTATTTACTTTCTTGAAGAAAATCGTGAACAGGCCTTCGGAGGGTCGGCAACGCATGAGTGACACCCCTAGTGTTGCAAATGTCCGTAGGCTACGGTGACTGTATACAATCAGGCAGGCCGTATGCTTGTTTATCAGTTAGTGGTAAAAAAACGTAAAAAGTAATTCTCCCTTGTTGTCCTTGTGAAAGATAAACCATACTATTAGATATATTCGCGCCAGATTCCTTGCGGGGTAGACAGAGAGACCCGAGTGCAATAAGACTTACACGCTTCACTCGCTTGTGCAACAATCTTATCTCTATTTATGCATACTCGCCGGTTACTAGGGCTCCTGACATCACACTCTAATAAAACACAACCAATTTGGTCGTGGTAGGTAAGTCCTGCCCCCCCCTCGGCTCTTACATCCTTCCACTTTCGCACTGTATCTGTTTAGTCATTCTTTTACATGCTCGAACCAATTCCAAAACTTCCTACTCCTACCAATTTCTTCTGATTAACCACAGCACTGTACGGCAGTTGAGCTTCACTTGACTAGCCATCTCTTTGAGGTTTTTTAATTCTTTATTTGTCATATTGATGGCTCTCACTTACCCAAGAGGGGAAGTCTTACAAATTCCTTCTGATTAAAATCGTTGCGATTTCCAAGGCAGCTGTAGTTTTAACCTTCGGGGCAGCATTGAACTTCACTGTTCATTACCTTTTTGGTGGTCGCCGCTGTTAATTCTGGCTAAACAGTAGACACGGTGGTGGGAATGAGTGGTGGGCCTGATCCGGATGTCTGAACCAAAAGAATATGCTTTTTCTTGTGCGATACAAATGTACAAGTTTAGACTTAGAACCCTCGCAGCGCAAAGCCTCTTATTTGACCGGTTTTTGCGAAGGAGTTAACAAAAATGTAGGTTGAGTTATTAGTTTCGATGAATGCTCTATATATTTCCAATCTTTTTAAGAGAGGTAGGGCGCATCAAAGCAGCCCGTCTGGGGATGTACCTCCACCTCACAGAAAACCGCAGCCAAATAACAACTCCCCAGAGAGTTGTTGTGTTCCTGTGCGTGAGTGAGATCACCAGTAAGCTCCCAAGGAGTTGCTGTGTAAGCAGCAGAGGAGGCATCGCGCCAGTGATTCTTAATATATCGCAAGCGTTAATAGGCTACAGTACTTACTACACTTTACATCAGGCGGGCCCTATGCTTGTATGTCTCCCGACGTAGTATAAAAAATATCCTATCGACTTTAATCGTCTGTCATTTGCCCCCCCCAAAATTGATAACCATCGCTGTTTTATCATGATGGAGGACGGATGTAACATTTCAAATTAATTCCAGTCTCCTCAGATCTACTAATTGGATTATATCAAAACTAAATACTGATAAGGCATTAATTTCGTCTTTTGAGGTGATGTCTGCAGTCACTAATTGGCCATTAATGACATCAGCTGATTCGCAAAAGGGTTTATCCTGGAAACTTTACCCCTCAAACTTCAATTTCCCCGCAAATGAGGGAACGTAAGCAGTGTGGACTTAACAATAGCATCGGCCATATTGTATGCAAGTATACTCAGTTGATTTGTTTTATATACAGGAGGGGAGCGTGTAAATCTGAGTCGAGTTATTAATCAGGACATAGCCCCGCTAAGGCTCGTGGGTTCGATTTCAGGACAAACATTTCTGTGGTTTGCATTGGCGGAGCCGTTGTTTCAAGCCGCCCGAAGGACTTAGCTTAACGACTGTCATGTTACGACAACAACCGAGACACGTCTTAACGTGCCCTCCGAAGCACAGCTTTGCTCGAGATAGGTAAACGCATCCACAGACATGCTACGGTGGACGTTGTTTAACCTGCGTGTTCAGTTAGAATTACACGCGCTATTACGCCACCGACCTCAATTTATAATAAAAACTAAATGCTTTCCTTGATGAACTAAAAAAAATATAATATTTTCCTACGGAAACCTCCGATTTACATACAAGTTTCACCGCATATAAATGTGCCATTGGAAGTTCTCGTCAACAACGCACGCTAAAATCCACACTGCTGGTGACGAGAGGACTCGATCCAGCCGAGCCATACTGTTCACACTCGGTCCACTTGCTCTTGATCTTCCCTGCCTCCCGGGGCTACTGTGCGGAGTCAACAAAGAGGGTAATCTGAGCTGTCCTCGGGGCTCTCGCATTGTTGGTAGCTTAACAATGGAGGTGTGAAAGGGGTTTAAGTAAACACTCTTTTGTCGACTGGGTCCGCGGCATTGTGAAGAGTGCTTTGTGCAAATAGATTATGGTGTAATCGTCCTGTGGCTGCTCTGCTTGACATGAGATATTTCGGTCGGTAACGCGTGTTTAAAGTTCGCTTTGTTTCCTTATCTTCTGTTGGGTTTTTGGCAAAAATATGGCGCGTTTTCGTGGTTTTCGTGGTCTCCAAGCTGTCTAAATTGTGCCGAGTTCTTATCTAATGCTGTTGTTGTTATATGTTTATTGTAATCATTTTATATATCTATTTTTGCATTAAATCCATTGACGGGTAGGCAGAGAGAACCGTAGACCGATTCTACTAAAAAACTGCTACTGCACTGCTGCGCGGCGTGTGTCAAAATGTGTACATTTTGACCTTTCATTATTCTGTTAAGCGATCTGATCGCAGCGACGTTGCAGTAAATGACTCGCTATTCTGTTATAAAACCTGCACTGCACCTGCACGTTTCCTGCAATATAATCGTATTCTGATAAATTGTTTTGACGTTTGTATAGCGGTGACAGAAGTTTTGAAGGATTATATCCGCAGTTTTGCTGACGTTAGTCTCAAGCAACTATTGCGCAGTGAAATGAATTTTCTGAAGCGGTGATTGATATTACAAAATATTGGGAATATAATGATTTAGTTAAGCTTCTTTTCAGTTAGAAATACCTCCACGGCGGCAGTAATGGGGCTTGAAACTATAGAAGTCAACATTAAGTAAAAATCCAATTTATTAGATTGAAATATGGGAACACGACAGGTGTTAAGTAGTTCATTTGCAGGATACGCGCAGTTGCAGTGTAGTTGCAGTGCAGTAGATTTTAATAGAATACACGTAATGGCACTACGCTACTCCTGCACGACTCAAATGACAAGCGTGTCGTGCAGCGTGCAGCTGCAGGTTTTTAGTAGAATTGGCCTACTGATTTGCTGCGCTCTCTTAAAAACACCTAGACTAAAATAAACAGACATGTTCATACACACAAATATTATAATAGTTTGAATCGGAATTGAAACAAAAAAATTGAATTGAAACCGTTGGTGTTAAAGTAGTATTACTAACCACTCCACCACCGCGCTCGATAGCATCATTGCGATTTAAGAAAATAGGCATCTGAAAGGGGAGTTGTTCAACAATACTTCTTTAATTCCCTTTCAAGATCACTCGCATCGCGTGTTCACATTGACACACAACAAAGACCCCCAATAATTGCTCCAACCCCACCCTACCCCCCGGAAACTTACCTCGTCTTTGAAATTTATTATTATTACACTATATTGCATTCGGGGGGTGAGAATCGCAAAGTGCATGTTGCCAGCTGCCTGCGTCCAGATTAGGGTAGATACATACCGCATTATTTTTACCCAGACTCTGAACAGTTTCAAGTAATTTTGAACCGTTTTTTGCATTGCTTAAGATTTCTTTTGTATTGCGAGAATCACTAATCCCAAAGTCCCATATGGCAACCACCCTTGACATTAGATTTGGGTACAAAAAATTACTTAATGGGATGTTTTCTGAATGAGCAGCTAAATGTTGGCGGGTATTTGCGAAATCTCTTCGCTGCAATGGCGGACGTTTGTCAAGGGAATTCTTGGCGGTCAGATACGTTTTTTTGACAGGAACGTAATACTTTCTCCTTGACGCTTATTGACCATGTTTGTAAAACAGTAATCAACCTTATTTTTCTTTTGTATGTACTCTTATATCTTATATACATCTTTAGTTTAAGTCTATATCTTCACGCGGAATACCTTGTGGTATAGGCAGAGAGAAGACATTTATATCTATAGAGTTAATATAAATTATATATA
Organism: Pyralis farinalis; assembly: GCA_947507595.1. NCBI lineage: Eukaryota > Metazoa > Arthropoda > Insecta > Lepidoptera > Pyralidae > Pyralis > Pyralis farinalis. Next base: position 3,107,291 of record OX382275.1, read on the forward strand.
ATTTTGTAGACCGTATTCGCAATGATGATGTAAGGAACAGAGCTGGACTGAAAGAGAGCGTCGGTGTTAAAATAAGAAGATGCTCCGTTGGTTCGGACATGTAGAAAGAATGCATGATGAAAGAATGACGTAGAAGATATACAATGCAAAAGTGGAAGGATGTAGGAGGCGAGGAAGGCCAAGACTTACCTACCATGACCAAATTGGTCGTGTTCTTTCTTTCTATTCTTTCTGGCGCTAAATTCGTGTTTACGTTTGAAGGAGAATATCGTGAGGAAACCCACACGTCCAAGAAATTATTTCGAAAGGCGTATTACCTAAGAAACGACTGGTTTTTCCTCTGGGTTGTGGAGGTCCATATAAAAAACAGCATTTTCACCAAATCCGTAGGCTTAGGTCCCCGCGTATTCTAATGGATTACGAAACGGATTAAACGATTACGATAACGATACGAACGGAAAAAAACGGAATCAACGTCAGAATGGTTAGGAAACGGTATAACTCGAAGAAGAAGAAGAAGATAAATCTTTAGTTCAAATATGTGTTCTATTATCTTCTTCAATGAACCCTTTGTTACTTTACATTTTGTTTTTTTGTTTTGGCAATCTCTAGGATATCTTAATGTGTACGGTAGGTGGCAATCAAGCATACCTACGTCATGTCTATCGTTATGGTGGCGTACCGACACATGGAATACAGGGAGGTGCGTTACTACCCCCGCTGCTAACACTGCAATTCCTCAGGAGCTTACCACTAACCGCATTCACTCGCAGGAACGCAGCAACCTTCAGCGGATATATTGATTGGCTGCGGTTTTCTGTGAGGTGAGATAGCAAGTACCAGCTATGCATCCCCGTACTGCAAGTGTTCATACGCTACGGTAAGTGCATATATCAGGTGGGCCGTATGCTTGTATGTCTGAAGTTGTAGAAAAAAAAACGGGCGACCCTTACAGTAGCCGCATATGATGTGTAATGTCTGACATCTCACCTCGGTAATGAGCAACTAGAATTGTAAATATTTAAGTAATTATTAATGACAAAGAAATTATACGGTGTACTTAATTAATTTGTTTTAAAGGTAATTTTAAGACGAGACGAGTAATACAATAACAAGTATTGACGAAATAGAATCTACTACGTTTCTTGGCATAACAGTTGATAACCTATACAATTGGAAAGGTCATATAAAATTACTTTGCCGCAAACTGGATAGATTTGTTTACGTGCTGAGAAGAGTTAGATGTCTGGCATCAGTTGAAATTGCTATAATGGCTTACCATGGATATGTGCCATCGTTGCTTAGATATGGGCTAACTCCGTCGAGGTGTCAAGAATATTTATCTGTCAAAAAAAGTGTATTCGTGCCATATATAATGTAGATCCAATGAACAGTTGTAAGCATTTTTCAAAGAGTCGAATATTTTCCCCCTTTCGTATATCGCGTATATCTATGACTGGTCTGGACTGAAAATCAGTGTCGGGTCTGCTACACAGGCTTCGACAATATACTGAGTCCAGACCATTTTGTTACATCGCACAACACTGTTTGTTGTGTTTATATTTGTTATGTTATGTTATGCTTAGTTTTGTATATATGTTTTGCTGTGTGTATATTGTTGTTCAGTGTTGTGTTGTGTACGAATAAATGGTTTTCTTTCTTTCTTTCTATGGAATATGTATTTTTGAATATAAATATCTAAAAATCTTCCAGAAGTAGACATAAGGATAGATTACTTGTACCTAAGCAGAGGCTTGCATTATATTCTACCAATGTACGTGCAAGGTACATTGCATGGCTATAAAAAAATTTAAACATTTACCGGACAATTTCACAAGCTTAACATTATTAAAAAAAAAACATAAATGGCTTCTAAATAAATCTTACTGTGAGTGAATATCAGAATGAGAAATTTATCAATGATTAATTAATTACACTTCCTTAATTTTAGAATCATGTAACTATTTGAATTGATTACCAAAACATTTGCACGCCCTCACGACGGTAGAATAAGTTGGATTTGTAATTTTGTAACGCCTTTTGTACCTTATTTTTGCAAATCTTTTTCGGACGGAAATGACGTTTCAAACGGAAATGACGTTCAGTAAAAAATATATATTTCGTTAACGGCCGTAGTGTGACTGTTTACATAATTAGCTATCAATTGAGAATTCAAGTAACTACAATCAATCAGGTCAATTTGGTCATGGTAGGTGAGTCTTGGCCTTCCTCGGGCTCCTACATCCTTCTACTTTCGCGTTATATATATCTGTTTCGTAATTGTTTCTTCCTGCGTTCTTTCTACATGTATGGACCAACGGAGCATGCCTCTTCTTATTTTAACACCGACGCTCTTGTAGACCAGCTCTGTTCCTAACATCATCATTGCGTATACTCGCATTTCGACCGCGTTTATTCTACTTTCACGCTGTCTCTGCCGTACCCAGCTCTCGCTTCCATAAGCTTTTGTTAATCAATGAGTCAAATTATGATGATAATTGATGTGACTTATGTAAATGTGGTTTTTTATTTCTTACTCATACGGTAAATTATATTGTAAGTAATGTAAATGTGGTTTTTACGTATATATCTGTTTCGTAATTCTTTCTTCCCGCGTTCTTTCTCCATGTATGAACCAACGAAACATGCCTCTCCTTATTTTAACACCGACACTCTTGTAGACCAGCTCTGTTTCTAACATCATCATTGCGAATACTCGCATTTCGACCGCGTTTATTCTACTTTCATGCTGTCTCTGCCGTACCCAGCTCTCGCTTCCATAAGCTTTTGTTAATCAATGAGTCAAATTATGATGATAATTGATGTGACTTATGTAAATGTGGTTTTTTATTTCTTACTCAGTCGGTAAATTATATTGTCAATAGTACAGCTAAGTGCAGCTCCAGCTTTACACTTTGGCCTATGTACCGTTCTTATGCCGTTCGCGATAAGAGTTACAATCGCACTTCGAGTGTTAAACGTGGTCTGCCCTTAGCTGTATCAACCTCTCTATAAATTGGTTGGTACCATCTCGCGGCTAACTCTTCCACCGCGCGCGTTCGGTGGTCAAATCAAATAGCGCACGCTTCCCACGGTTTCAACAACACATTGTAACGTCGGTCCCTTTTCACGAAATCACTCCCATAGATTGCAAGAAAACGAGAGGAATGATGTTACACGTTAGGTTGTAATAATTTCTTAAATATTTACAATTCTAGTTGCTTATTACCGAGGTGAGATGTCAGACAATACACAGCATATGCGGCTACTGTAAGGTTCGCCCATTTTTTTATACAACTTAAGAATTTGGAAAAGATACTTCTTCAGATGAAGCTACTGCCGTCAGACATCCACAACTCTGAAGGAAAACTGTTTTTTTTTACATACTACATCGGAAGATACATACGCTTCTCCTGATGTAAAGTGTTTACCGTAGCCTATGAACTCTGGTAATACATTATAACGCACGATCCCACCTCTGCTGCTAACAGAGCTACTCCTTAGGAGCTTACTGGTGACTTTACTAACACGCAGGAACACAACAACCCTCCAGAGACTTGTTATTTGGCTACAGTTTTCTGGTACTTTCCCAGACGGGCTGCATTGATGCTCCCTACCTCTCTTAAAACTGAACCTTTCTTATTAGGTTAGATCACACCTTTTGGAAGTACAATTTTATGGACGTATGTGTTTCCTCCCGACTGATTCGTTATCCACTGCTCCATAAATAAATAAATATTGTCGGACAAATTACACAGCGCCATCTAACCCCAAAGTAAGCGAAGCTTGTGTTATGGGTACTAGAAAACTGATAAACATACGTAAATATTTTTTTTTTTGTAAATACATACTTATTATACATAGAAAATACCCAGACCAAGACAAACAGACATGTTCATGCACACAAATGTTTGTACTGTGTGGGAATCGAACCCACGAGCGTCGGTGTCAAAGTAGCGTAACAGCGCGTTTCACCACTGCGCCACCGAGCTCGTCAGTCCATGAACTTTGATCACCGTATCCTGGCTATCTAGACAGAAGACCCTGCCCTGGTTCGGTGGGCTTGACCCATTACATGAATTGGTTACATTGACACTCAACGAAAATAATGTAGAGGTCGTAATGAATATTAATGGACAGCGAGGTTGCCGCGACGAACACAAACAATAGGTTACAATTCCTCACCGCATCCCATTAGTCATGTAAATACGAAATATTCAATGACGAATCAATTCGGCTATTCATTTTGCAGATTTATACAAATTCACAAGTATTACGAATTGTGTTGAAGTTGATGAGTTTCGGTTAGAATTGAGACATCTGTCTATAATTCTGGTCACCAATTGTAATATATTAAGTTTTCTAAGTATCTATAACTTCACGCCAAATCCCTTGCGGGGTAGGCAGAGAGAACCGAGCACCACGCACTCGATCCTTACATATCTCACTCGCTTCTTTAACATTCATTGCTCTTCTCATGCACGCTCGCCGGTTTCTAGGGCCCCTGACATCACCTTCTGATAGAACACGACCAATTTGGTCATGGTAGGTATGTCTTGGCCTTCCTCGGCTCCTACATCCTTCCACTTTTGCATTGTATATCTGCTTCGTCATTCTTTCATCTAGTTTTCTAAGTAATTAAGTGTAATTTAGTAATTGAATAGTTCGTAAGTTTTTCTTTGTGGAAAAATTGAATATGACGAAATGTATTTACGTATGTTTACAAAATATTTTTTTGGAGGCAATTCAGAAAACTCGTTATAACCAAATGGATGTTGTAGCTACATGACTATAGTTTGCATCCAAAATTGAATTATACCACTTGATAGCTAAAGAATTGAAGAAGCCGTTGCATCGAGTGAGGACTGAGCCGCATCATATGACTCTGTCTTTACCTCCCTCGTTTCTTTAACATTTATAGCTCCTATCGTGCACGCTCGTCGGTTTCTAACGGTCCTGACATCTCCTGATAAATACGTCGTCTTGGTATGTAAGTCTTTGGTAACGGACGGACAGATATACTGAGCTATTTATATATGGATGTCACTAATACATGCTTGTAACACGAGGTGTATATTTGGCAGAGCTGCGATAGCCAGCGGAGCCACATTACCCTCAAAATTGCCGTTTGGGGTAGACTGATGTCATCCAGCTAGCGTTTAGACGGTAATAGTGAGAAACTCCAAAATCAACACACATACATAACATATTGTAGTTTTGTATCCTTTAATTTGAAATTTAAATGTTCGTTGGTGAGGAAGAACGGTCCAAAATCGTTCCAATTAGAAAAAAAAAACATATGGGAAAACGTATGGCCGGCCACTCTGCAGTGCAGAGTCTGCACTGCACTCCCATCAACAGAAAAAGTAACAGCACTCGTCGCTAGATGTCGTACAGGGTTCCTTATATTTAAAAAAAATTAAAAATAAAATATTTAAATATTTTTTAAATTTAAAAAATATCAGCTCTGCCTACACAGCTTGTTATTGTTTTCAACATCGAGAGGCGTATAAGCGTACGGTGAACCGGTTGTAAAGCGGCTACCGTAGCCTATAGTATAGACCATTTACAAGAGCGTCACATGTCTACCCACTGTACTTTCATGCGCGAAAACGCTTTCACTGGAGCCTAGAGAGGCCAAGCCTCATCTGTTACGACCAAATTGGTTTTAACGAACTATGAATGGTAGAGAAGCGAGTGAGGCGGGTAGAACTTTAGACTACTAATTATATAAGCAAAATTCCATTCAATATTACATTTTTAAACCTTTTTGCCTAACAATTTTAAAAGCTTAAGTATGACGTTACTAAAAAAGAAATTGCATGAACGGTACTTGACAAGCATACGGCTCACCCGATGTAAAATGGTTACCGCAGCTTATGAACGTTTGCAATACGTTAAGTGTCACTCGCGGGATGCTACCTCTGCTGCTAACACAGTAACTCCTTACGAGCTTACTGGTGACCTCACTCGCACGCAGCAACACAACAACCCTCCAGGGAGTTGTTATTTGGCTGCGGTTTTCTGTGAGGTGGAGTTACGTGCACAGTCTTGCGGACTTCCTCTCCTTAAAATACCTAAATGAAGACAAACAGACATGTTCATGCACTCGCATGTTTGTCCTGCGTGGGAATCGAACCGACGAGCGTCGGTGTCAAAGTAACGTAACAGCGCGTCTCACCACTGCGCCACCGAGCTCGTCAAGATATTACTGACAAATTTGTTGAATTGTAATGGAATATAAATACCTTTTAGCTTGGTTAGTACTGTGTTACTCATAACTACTCATAACTTAAGATACGTAGGGCGCATCAAAGCAGCCCATCTGGGAAAGTACCTCCACCTCGCAGAAAACCGCAGCCAAATAACAACTCCCTAGAGGGTTGTAGTGTTCCTGCGTGTGAGTGATGTCACCACTAAGCTCCCAAGGAGTTGCTGTGTAAGCAGCAGAGGAGGCATCGCGCGAGTGATACTTAATATATCGCAAGCGTTAATAGGCTATGGTACTCGCTTTACATTAGGTGGGCCGTATGCTTGTATAACTCCTGGTATTGAAAAAAAAAAAAAATACTAAAATATTAGCACGCTCCTGCGAGGGTACAAAAGTTGGATTATGTAATTGTGTAACATCTTTCGTACCTTATTTTCGCAAATAAATTATCTTATTTTAAGGATCTATATATACCTATATGTATAGCTACCAGTTAACTACATAGATACAGACAAGCGCTGCATATACATGTTTACATGTAATCAACTGGTAGATCACGTATCAAACTATTACTGGCTAAACTACTTCAAAAGACTTGCCTGTACAACAGCTGTTGCTTTCCGCACCAGTCATTTTTGGACTCTCCGTATTATTTAATAAACACGTTTTTCTTCATATTATAGTAATGGCGATGGGGGCAAGACGGCTCATGTTACACTGGCGAGCAAGTCGAGGGGTGGGTTGCAGGGAACTTTTGTCCCACGTGTGAAGACCCCACGCATCGCACAAGTGATTTAATGGCTATCACGAAAAAAGTGACTAGTATTTGTTCTGTGATGAGTATCGGAACTGTGATTTTTTGGAACATGTTCGCAATGTTATAAATTTGTTACTTCAACCAAGCTTAGTATTAATGTTGTGCGTAGCCTAAGATGTTTTTATAGTATAGATACGTCGTAAACGTCTCGAATGCCAATACGAAAGTGAGGTAATTGCCCAACTCGCATTCAGTTGGGCACGTTCTCGTGTCGCTGCTATACCTGCGTACTTCGCCACAAAGCATAAATGTTTTAAGATATATACTCATCTTTTTTAACGACAGGTACGCCCTATCATTTGACTCTTTGTTAGAGCAAAGTGTCATACATAATACCACCTACTTATACTATTTTCTGCATCACCCTAAGGTTGACTGGTAGAGAATGCTTGTATAGCATTAAGTCCGCCGTTGTACACCTGTGTGCATAAAGTTTAAATAAATAAAAATAATAATAATAAATAGTTGTACGTAGATATAGTACTACTTGCGCCATTTTAAAATACAATAATTTTTACATACGCCATTTTAAAATACAATATTTTTTACATACGTCATTTTAAAATACAATAGTTTTTTCATACGCCATTTTAAAACCTTTTGATACGTCGCTGTGTGTGGCTCACCATCAGTGAGCTAAATATGAATGGCCCGCCAATTCAACAGTTCATGGAAATTGTCTGATATTTGATACGCTCCTATTGTTTCGATCGTCTGTATAAGGAGTTGTTATGAGACGAGCTAAAATTACATCCCACATTCTAGTGAAATTAAGTTTATGAACCATATTTTAGAATCTGAAAATAGTCCGAGTTTATAATTTATTGTATCATGAAATATTCTCACTAGGTAACATTGAATATTTTTGAAGTAAAACTTCTTTACGCACGCTTGACTTGGGGAGTAAGCTGTGAATGCGTGACGAGAGCATTACGAAAAGTGTGATCGGGCGAGGCGAACGGGAGTTGAGAGGCATAAGTTAGTGAAGATAGAAAGAGAGAGAGAGTTACGTTTCGTATATTACTGTAGGGGCAAGAGAGAGGTGCGAGCACACATTTTCTTTCTCTCTTTCGCTCATAGCGAGTTAATATCTAAGACAGTGCAGGCCCATTGTCTGTATCATACTATGGAGCTAAAGAAGTTTTACTTCAGTCGTGTGGTCTAAAGCACATTTTTTTCGTTTCGTTTTTTTCTTAAGAAAAAGTTCTAATCTGCTTGCAATTTAATCTAACCTGCTTTGTGTGCTTCAGCCACCAATTAGTTCATGCCGCAGTACTGTTAGTAAATGCAACATGTAATGCAAGTAGTGGGTGGGTGCCGGCCGGTGCTAGGCCGCATGAACTAATTGGTGGCGAAAGCACACAAAGCAGGTTAGATCAAATTGCATGTAAATTTGACTTTCGCAAAATAACGCCTGAATCTATTAACTTTCTTATCTGCTGTTTACTAAAGGAAAAGGCAATATTTGTGAGAGCAATTCAATCAACATCTACACTAATATCTAAGACGGAAGAGTGTGTTTGTTTGAACGAGCTGATCTTTAAAGCTACCAGTTTGATTTGAATAAATATTCTTGTATTTGATAACCCCATTACGACCTTTAGTGCCTAGTCGAGGAAAATGAAACAAAGTAGAAAAAGCAGTTACCACGGGACACGCGCGGACGAAGTAGCGGGCTGCAGTCAGTTTTGGATAAATGTCATAATAGATAGAGCGAGTATAGAAGACGAAAACAAGCATCTAATACGACAGTGAATGGTCGTAACATCGTAAAAGTTGATCACCAGATCGCACGCAAAAAAAAATATTCATTTCTTTTTATTATACAAGTACAAAAATATTATTCGTTCGCTTTCATCATAACAATACTCACAATTTCAATAAGAAAGTAATTCCGTCACTGGCTATGGGTAAAACTTTTTAAAAACTATAATTTTAGTAATTAAAGTTTATTTAAGTATCTATATATAGATTGGCAAAGAAGCATGCGGCTCGCATTAGATGGTAAGCGGTCACCGCAGCCTATTGACGCTCGCAATATCACGGGGATGTTAATCTTGTGACCTAAGGCTTTTTCGTCACAGTACCAAGTAGTTTCAGTTAGGTATTGCTTATTGCTAATAGTATCGATATTCATGAACACTGAGTTTTCTGAGTCAGCATTTTCTCTAAATCGATTGCTACTCGAACGGTAACAGTCGACGACGTATAACCCGTAACAAAGTTCTTTAGGACGTTTACCAAATCTTAACCAAAACAATTATTTTGTTTTCGTTATTCAGGGAATACTCAGAATTTTAATGGGGAAGTTCTCTCATTGTAACATTTATTGTCATTTGCACATCGTAGAACGATAACGCTTATTAATAGCATATTACGCTGCATATCAATGTCACAATTATAAATATTCCATCCTTATCGTATTGTCAGTGGCGTGTTCATTCCGCAAATGTCAAATTTCAGCTGTAGATAAACATTTCGTGACTGCGAACAAGTTGTTATCAGACTAGTAAACCGTTTTCTAGGTCGACTATACCTTGACCTTATTGCTGTTTTTTTATACTACGTCGAGAGGCATACAAGCACGCGGCCACCGGATGTAAAGTAGTTACCGTAGTCTACGAACGCCTGCAATACAGGAAGTATCATCGGTTCATACCCACCTCTGCTGCTAACACTGCAACTCCTACCAGGGAGTTGTTCTTGGCTTCGATTTTCTGAGAGGTGAACGTATATTTCCTGTTAACCTGCTTTGATGGACCCTACTTCTCTTGAAAATAATCCTGTTGTAAGCAATCTTTCAATACTTTAGGTTATGATTAATTCACCAAGTAAAGTGTGCAAAATAACGGAAAGAAGTTGGAATCTAGTTTAAACCATGATGTTTTTGCTTTTCTGTTCATTTGAATTAACCTTCCCTATTTATCTTTTAGCTAGATTCAGACAGATATCAACATCCTGGCTATTAACTGCTTAAAGATCTTATGAAGTACGCAGTGATATCGAAACTAGTATTTCCGGAACTAGTATCGTCACGTGATATTATCTCGATATTCACTAGTTTTTACTATTTTACCAATGCGTGATACAAAATATCGTCTCATGCCAACATTATAATTACATTTTTACTGCTTAATCCCCCGTGATTTGGAAATGAAATGTTCAGAATTATTTTCACGCTCGCCTGTTCTTTAGAGAAGACTGGATGAGTTCAATTTAACTCTGAAAAGGGGGAAGTTTTTTGTAATATTTTATCTACTTTTCGAATGAGAGTTTTATGAGTATCGCTTTTTTTTATTCGACTTGGTAATTAGAATTGTGTTTGAGAAACGTCGGGAAATACGACGAACGCGGTGGTGGAATGGTTAGTAATGTTAATTTGACACCAAGACTCATGGTTTCGATTCCCGCACAGTACAAGCATTTGAGTGTACGAACATGTCTTTGTTTAGGTGTTTTTAAGAGAGATAGGGTGCATAAAAGCAGCCCGTCTGGGGAAGTACCTTCAACTCACTACTTGGAGTGTTGTATTGTTTCTCTGAGTAAGTGAGGTTACCAGTAATAAATATATCCTTTATATATATTACTGGTAACCTAGTAATCTCCTGAGGTGTTGCTAATTTTGCATTGTATTGCAATCGTTTGTAGGCTATGTCAGCTATTTTACTTTGCGTACCTAATGCTAGTTTACCTAAAAAATATTGTTCAGAAAAATTTAGAATTTTGCTAAAGAGTTGATGATTGATCATGATTTAACTAAATTGTTAAAATCAGTTAAAACTTAACAGAAACGCGTAGTGGAACGAGCTGCTAGACAAACAAATAATTGCATCAAACTGTGGTGGGACGAGTTCACGTATATACGAGTCCTTTTTATTAATTTGTTTTTTTTTGTTTCAGGTAAGTAATTTTTAACATTTGAAAATTGACAATGAATTGTGAGTATTATTCTAACTGACTGACACGCCGTCATCACACTGCAGGGATGTGGATGCGTTGATGATAAATCTTTCAATATTCAAACTTAATCAAGGCTCGTGTGTTCGATTTTCACAAGGACAAATATTTGTGTGCGTGAACATGTCTGCTTGTCTTGGCCTGCGTGTTTTTAATTGAGTACATGAAAGCAGCCCAACTGGGGGAGTATCTCCATCTCACAGAAAATTGCAGCCAAATAATAACCCTGAAGTGATGCTGTGTTCCTGCGAGTGAGTAGGGTTACGAGTAAGCTGTTAAGGAGTTCTTGGATTAGGGTGGCAACGCGCGAGCGACACTTCATGCGACAGTACCTACTGCTTTGTTGCAAGCGTTAATAGGCTACGGTGATCACTTCACATCAAGCGGGCCGTATGTTTGTGTAATGTGTGTAAAACGGTTATCGTGTCCTATTAACGCTTGCAACACAGTACATCGCGCGATGCCACCTCTGCTGCTAACACAGAAACTTCTTAGGAGCTTACTGGTGACCTCACTCGCAGGAACACAAACCCTCCGAAATTTTTGGCGGAAGCATGCAAATTAGGAATGATCAAATTACCATTAAATTTCATTTCTTCATCCACTATATTTTATATATACCTAGTGACAGCGGGAGGAACGGTGGATGTCGAATCGCCACTAGCTGTGTGGGCGCGGCAGGCTGGCGCGGCGGTCAGGGAGACCCGGTGAAACGGTTGACCGCTGGCCGCCCGCAGGTCAGTAGGGTTCCCGAACCCGGGGATCACTTATCTCCGCCCCGGTAGGCTGAACCGCCAGCCTGTGAAAAGTCTCTGTTGCAGCGGTCGTGCCGGAGAAAGAGACCAGGGTGGACCTGGCTGTTGGCTTGTCTGCGATCCTAAGCTTACACACGGTATTGAGCCCTTAAGTTTAAGGAGAGATTTTGCGTCCCTTTGTGTGTTCTACCGATTGTACAACGGGTTGTGTTCTGAAGAATTGTTCGAAATGATGCCGACAACTACTTTTTATAACCGCACCGCTCGCCGATGGCGGGGAGTTCACACGCTGGAACCGCAATGGTCGCATACTGTGCGGTTCCAGATAAGTTTTCTTCCGAGAACTCTCAAGCTGGAATGAGCTCCCAGCCGAGGTTTTTCCTAGGGACTACAGCAGGGAATTTTTCAAGAAATGGGCGAAGAGGTTTTTAGAGCGTCGGCAACGCATGAGTGACACCCCTGGTGTTTCAAATGTCCATAGGCTACGGTGACTGTTTACCATCAGGCAGGCCGTATTGCCACCTTAGTGGTATAAAAAAAAATATCATTCCTAAATGTATGTATATCTTCACGCCAGGTCCCGTGCGGGATAGGTAGAGAGAACCGAGCGTCATAAGGCGCGGTCCATACACACCTCACTCGCGTCTTTAACATTCATAGCTCTTTTCATGCACGCTCGCCGGTTATATTATTATACCAAAGGTATAATTTGTTAAATATTCACATCGCATTCAAAGAATAAGACATCGATCGATCCTCCAAACGGCCCACAAAAAATGACTTTCGAAATTAAACATTAAAAAAACTACCCCAACATCGTCGTGGGAACCGAACCCCGCACTGTAATGAAAGGCGCCGCTGGGGTTAATCGTCTTATTTGAACTGCACCCTTTGAACATGGTCCCGCTGAGAATATCAGCTCGGTAAGTTTGTAAATCTTCAACAAATTGGAGAATTTATTCCGACTGTACGTAGAAGCCGTTCACGTGGGTACAGTTGTGCGAAAATTGTGAATTTGACGTGCTCCGTGGTGGAGGGGTGAAACGCGCTGTTACGTTACACCGACGCTCGTAGGTTCGATTCTCATACAGGGCAAACATTTGTGTGCATGAACATGTCTATTTGTTTTGGTCTGGGTTTTTCTAAGGGTAGGTAGGGCGCATCTAAGCAGCCGGTCTGAGGAACTCCACCTCACCAAAAAACCGCAGCCAAATGACAACTCCCTGGAGGGTTGTTGTGTTCCTCCGTGTAAGTAAGGCTACCAATAAGCTCCTAAGGAGTTGCTGTGCTAGCAGCAGAGGTGGCATCCCGCGAGTGATTCTTAAGGTATTGCGAGCGTTCATAGGCTACGGTAACTTTCAATCAGGTGGGCAGTATGCTTGTATGACTCCCGACGCAGTATATAAAACAAAAACACCAGGGTTCGTCAGTTCGATTCCTACACAAGGCAAACGTTTCTGTTTATCAACATAGTACTGTCTTGATATGCGTGATTTTGAAAGAGGTATGTATGTATGTATGTATATCTTCACGCCAAGTCCCTTGCGGGGTAGGCAGAGAGAAAAGAAAGAGGTGGGCGCATCAAAGCAACCCATTTGCTTTACCTACAATTTATTTTATATTTAAATGTTTGCTGTCATTACTGTTGTCATTGTTATATGTGATTTTTCTTTTTTCTTGTGTTTCTGTATTTGTGTGTGTTTCTGTATTTGTGTGTGTTTCTATGTGATAACAAATAAAACTAATTATCTATCTATCTATCTATCCATTTGGGGAAGCAACTCTATCTCATAAAAAACCGCCGCAAAATAACAACTCAGTGGAAGAGTGTTGTGTTTTAGCGAGTGAGTGGGATTGCCAGATAATGCTTGAGGAATTGTTGTGTAACAGTTAAGGTGGCAAGACGGATACTTCCTGTATATCATTACTTTCTTTAACCACCCAGACAAACAAAATATCCATACACACATATGTTTGTCGTGTGTGGGAATCGAACCCACGAGCTGGAGGTAAAATAGCATTCTTAATCACTGCCACAGGGCTCGAAATCGGAAGTTTTTTTTATACTACGTCGGGAGGCATACAACTACCGTAGCCTATTAACGCTTGTAATATATTACGTATCACTCGCGCGATGCCTCCCCTGCTGCTTACACGGCAACTCCTTGGGAGCATACTGGTGACCTCACTCACACGCAGGAACACAGCAACCCTCTAGGGAGTTGTGATTTGGCTGCGGTTTTATGTGAGGTGGAGGTACTTCCCCAGACGAGTCGATCCAATTATAATGTAATTAATAAAATATGTAAATTTGTTTGGATACCAAAAGAGGGATGCCTGAGTTTTTTGGCAGTATTTTTATCAGTGCTCACCTAGTCATGAACTGCACGGTAGGGAAAAAAATTGTGACGATTCCAAACAAATGTAGCCATTTTTACGGAATAAAAAGATTTTGACTTTGACTTTGACGGGCTGCTTTGATGCGCCCTACCTCTCTTAAAAACATATGGGAACAAAGGGTTACCTTTTAACCGATTTCAACAAGAAGTATCAACCACGATGGCACGCTTGAACTAAGTTTTTAACAGTTTCTAAACCTCTCTGTAATTATTTTATATCTTGGCACTGAGCAGCGATAGCCTAGTGGATAAAAACTCGTCTATTGACCATCTGATCCCCGGTTCGAATCATGTACTACTTAATTCGTGTGTTCGGGTTATGTACATATTTGTTGCTTGCTTGGTGGTGAAGGTAAACATCGTGAGGAAACCGTGACCTAAACTATGAATGATCTGGCTTTCTGTCTGTGATGTGATGCGGAGTCGCTTCATGGAAAAAATGTATTTTCGTCAAATCCATAGGCTTAGATAATGGACCCCGCCAATCCTAATGGATTAGGAAATGAAATAACACTAAAAAGTAGATTTTAGTACTGGGGCCTAAAACAATTTTTTTTTGATACTTCGACGGATAACAAATAAGCATACGGTCCGCATGATGTAAAGCGATTACCGTAGCCTTTGAACGCTACCAACAAAAAGAATGTCGCTAGCGCGTTGCCATCCCCGCTGTCAGAATAGCAACTCTTGTCTTCCGTTGACCTCACTCACTCGCAGGAACAATAGCCCTCCTGGGAGTTGTTGTTTGGCTGCCGTCTTCTGTGAAGTGGAGCTACTTCTCAAGTCGGGCTAACGGCGTGCCCTACCTCTCTTAAGAATGGAAAGTGATTCGCAGCGAGTGTAATTTAGTTTCATTGGCAGACAAAGAAGACATCACGGTAGTTGAAGAGCAAAAGAACATCGCGGCGACATGAATCACACATTCGAATTTCACCTAATAATACTCAGTAATATGGCGTTTTGTTAACAATCCAATTGTTAAGATAATAAATGTGTGACACTGTTCGCACGTACATTTTTCGCTAGATCATAAATTACTTCTGTAATTTTGTACATTCAGAGATGTGACAACTACTTTGTAAAAAATTATTCTTTAATTTATTTTTGAATTCCATAAAATTCAAACACTCCATTCATTAATTGTTACTCGTTTTGAATATCAACAATAAACAAATGTATTCAAAAAGTGTAAGTTACTTCCCGCGCACGCGCCTGGTCTAAGACGTCGGCATGAATGTCAAACCAATCTACTGCATCTAAAAGGTTGAGAAATCAAGACCAGGTCCACACTGGAAGTGCGAATATAACTGTTATTACGAACGTCATAAGAACGGTACAATGGAATTCTTCAGGAAATGCGGGAAGAGGTTTTTAGAGGGTCAGCAACGCATGAGTGACACCCCTGGTATTGCAAATGTCCATAGGCTACGTTGACTGTTTACCATCAGGCAGGCCGTACGGCCATACCAAGCTTAACGCGCACTTAGCTGTACATTCAAATTTCATCACGCCTGTCTCCCATTGTGGTAGGCAGAGACTATAAACGCCAGGTGCACTGATCCAAACATACTCCTCTCGCTTCTTACACACTCATCAACCCCTTCATGCATGCTCTTTGGTTTTGTGTGCTTTTGATTTGGCCCTTTTTCAACACATCACCAATTTGATCTATATGTGTGCGTCTAGGGCGGCCCTGTTGTCAAAGTCAAAGACAAAATCTTTTTATTCCGTAAAAATGGCTACATTTGTTTGGAATCGTCACAATTTTTTTCCCTACCGTGCAGTTCATGACTAGGTGAGCACTGATAAAAATACTGCCATAAAACTCAGGCATTCTCTTTTGGTATCCAAACAAATTTACATAATTTATTAATTACATTATAATTGGATCGACTCAATCCCAGGGATTTTTATCATTAATATAGTCAGATACTCTATAATATGCCCTGCTACACAATTTGGCTTTAATGGTAGTTTTAAATTTGTTTATTGACAATTCTCTTATATTGCTGGGAAGTTTGTTATAGAACCGTATACATTGCCCCATAAAAGAATTACTTATTTTGTACTACTAGTATTTATGTTATGAGTATCACTCTTTTTACAAAATGAGTTAATCTCCATTCCCTCTTGGTGGTACATTTCTTTCGTAACATTTGCAAAATACGCAAGCTATTTAGGTTTACCGGCCTGTTGAGTAACTGCTTCGAATCCTGGCATGTACCTACTACTAAATTCGTGTTTTCGGATTTATGCACTCATATTTATGCACTCATATTTATGCACTCATATTTATGCACTCATATTTGCAATTATGCTCGGCGGTGAAGGTGAGAACGTTGTGAGAAAATCCGCACGTCCACAAAATTATAAATAAAAAAAATGATTTTTTTTTTAAGAAATTACATTTCGAAAGACGTGTGACCTAACCTAAGAAAGGTAGGATTTTTCCTCTGGATTGTGGAGGTCTGACAGCAGACGCTCCATGTAAAAATCAATATCTTCGCTAAATCCTTAGGCTTACGTAATGGATCCCGTCAATTCTAATGGATTGGGAAACGGCATAATTCTAGGAAAAAGATGCCGTATGCGTATCAAATAGGAAGGCCAAGATTCAACTACCACGAGTGAATTGGTCGTGTTTTATCAAGTGATGTCAGGAGCCCAAGAAACCGTCGAGAGTGGAACGGGCTACAAATGTTAAAGATGCGAGTGTGTGCAAGGACCGTGTCATGTGATTCGACGAGCTCCGTGGTGCGGTGGTTACTAATGCTACTTTGTTACCAATGCTCGTGGGTTCGATTCCCACATAGAATTACCATTTGTGCGCGTGAACATGTCTATTTGTCTTGGTCTGGGTGTTTTACCTACACCCCACAGTAAACCGTATTCAAACAACAACTCCCTACAGGGTTGTTGTGTTCGTACGTATGAGTCAGGTCACCAGTAAGCTTTTAAGGTGTTGCTAATGATACTCAGTGTATTGCAAGCGTTTATAGGCTACGGTAGCCGCTTGACATCAAGTGGGCTGTATGCTTGTATGCCTTCCAACGTTGTATAAAAAACAATATGGCGCTCAGTAGGCCGATTTTACTAAAAACTGCAACGGCGCGGCGTGTGTCAAAATGTACATTTTGACACACGCCGCGCTGCAGTGCAGTTGCAGTTTTTTAGTAGAATCGACCTACAGTCATCACTGCCTACGTCATAAGGGATTTGGCGTGAAGTTATACACTGAAAACTTTATGCTTGAATTCAAATAGCTATACACTTACAAATCAATAGATTTTATTAGTCCGTAAAATTACAATAATAAAAAATATACAATGTTGCTTACTTAACTACGTGCACCAGACTGTGTGGAACTACCCTTAGAAAAGGACAGGAAGATAAAATTCGAGAGAGTGGGAAGGGTACGATCGAATCACATTTTATTTCATGACAATGTATACAAGCTTAAGTGTTCCCTTACTGAACCAGCTTCAGTATTTGATTGACGTCTCAGGTAGATAGATAACCAACTGTCGTAACTGTTTTACGGTTTGGTACCGGTTGAAGAATATCGCAAATGCATGGGGTTTTTTTTTATACTACGTCGGGAGGGATACAAGCATACTGCCCACCTGATGTAAAGCGGGTACCGTAGCCTATTAACGCTTGCCATATATAAATTATCACTCGCGCGATGCCCCCTCTGCTGCTTACACGGCAACTCCTTGGGAGCTTACTGGTGACCGCACTCACACGCAGGTACACAACAACCCTCTAGGGAGTTGTTATTTGGCTGCGGTTTTCTGTGAGGTGAAGGTACTTCCCCATATGGGCTGCCTTGATGCGCCTTACCTCTCTTAAAGGCTTTATGTCGGTCTGGATGTCACGGATAGCTACTGCAGCTGTGAGTGTTTGGGAAGCGTGTTTGGTACTGTCTTCTTCTCCCGTCCCGTCCGTATAAGGAATATCTTCGAGTCTAATTTGATTGTCTCATTGGAAGTTGGTACACGAGTGGCGAGGGAAAACAATAAATGAGTTAGATTGCTATTTATGTAACATCAAATGTAATAATAAAATCGTAAGTAAATAGTAAATTAATGTATTTACATGCAATTTGATATAGCCTGCTTTGTGTGCTTCCGCCACCAATTAGTTCATGCGGCCTAGCGCCGGCCGGCACCCACCCAATACTATTAGTAGATGCAACATGCCGACGCTGTCATGGCTGCTCCGGTAGTCTCTGCCTCGGCTGCTGCGCCCGTCCGCCCAGCATTTCACATTTGCTCACAAAAAGTTTGCGGAATACTGCCCTAGCTAATGGTTGTCGAAAGAAGTTTCTATAGCGGTAATTTCGCCTATTGTATCTATTGTATTTTTATTTGTTGGTGCAATATAACGTATTCCAATCTATTTATTTTGCCTTCTTCAACCATCTTGTAGCTGAGTTTGGCCCGGAACACTAATATGGAACTACGGTTTAATAATCGTTCCGTTGTCGTGTACACAATCAGTTCACACCGCCTGCATGCCATCAGATCATACCAAGATCTTGTTGCTCTCAAATCGGGGCTTTTGTATCGATATAACGGTTAATGTCTTTTGTTGTCCCGCTCACCAAATTGTGTACGGTACATGGCAGTTAAATTTGTACATCTGGAATTCAGAATAACTGGTTAGATTTAAGTAATTTGTAAATGAAATTGAGTGTATGTAAGAACCACTTACTGTTTGTCCTCATGTTGAACTACCGAATTGTTTTTTTTTTTTTTTTTAAACTACATCGGGATCCTGCGCGTGAGCGTCCGTCACCACTAAACTCTTATTATTTTACCTAAGTGAGCTTACTGGTGACCACGCTCATACGCAGGAACACAACTGCGCTCCATGGAGTTGTTATTTCGCTGCGATTTTCTGTGAGGTGAAGGTATTTCCCCGTACTTTGCTTCGATGTGCTCTTGCTCTCATTTCAGCTAATATAACAGGAAAGTTTTAATGTTTTAAAAATGAAATCTGAATATAAATATGGAAGAGTCGTGATATGTATGTAGTATTTATGTATACAAAAGAAGAAAAGAGCAGCAAGCCGAGTTGGTAAGTGCATCTAACTTCCAGAAGACAGAAGCCGATTAGTAATTCACTTTAGGAGAACTGTAGGAGTCAGAAAAGTTACTGGTAGCTGACGCGGAGTTTCTGCGTTAATACCGGCGTAGGTAACGTGCTTACTCTTTGTCTAGTAAGAGTGGATACGCCGCTTTACATTAGGTCGGTCATGTGACTTGTAGTGAAGTGACGTAGTGTAAAAAAACATGGGTGCGTGTACTTATGTACGCGCGTGAGAAGTTATACTTCTCTCGCATCATTAAATAAATATTTAACATTAATAACTTAATAATATTTAGTATTAATTATATTAAATAATAATATTTTAATTTATAAGAAGGGTTATTGGAGTAAAATTCAAAACGTCTATCAAGTAGTAGCGGTGATGTTTATGGAATGTACGAGTATTACATACAAGTCAAATGTAAAATACAAATGTTATACATTTTTAACTATAGCGCCATCTACCGGTAATACCGTGAAACATTTAGCAGCTTCAACCTGTACTTTTGTGTTCGAGTGCCACGCACTCACTCTCGCTCTGTCTCTTTCTATTCCCCTCCATGGTAGCGTTAAACGTTTAACGCAACCTTGTTGGAAGTCTCATTAGAAGTATAACTTCAAAAATACTGTTCATAGTACATACACATTGTGTGTTGTTTCTAAATTTAAGATGTTTATCTCGCCGCCAAGTAGCATTATAGTGATTTAGACTCACAGAACATATTTAGTTGTGTGTGTGACATTACACTACAGTTTACTTATAATGCCGTACGAACTACGAACGTAGTAGCTAGCGTACGATGACCAAAGATTTCTATGTATACTACTAGACAGGCTGAGCTGAGTGACATAAATATTGGTCGTAGCTCAGGAGCGCGCCGGCTGAGGTGCGGGGTAGCGGGAGAGGGTTGCCGATGCAATGAACAGGCTCACGCAGACTCGACAATCGTTTGAACTTTACCTATTACCAATTTGACTTCGACTGTTACTAATAACATTTTAATATAATGGTAAATTAAAGTATATTGTACATAATACTATATACACTAATAATACATAATCCAGGGGAAATCTACGATAGTAACAATTGTGTAATTATGAGGAAAATAATTGGACTCATAATGACCTTGTTTTATTCAACAAAATGATTATACATAAGTATCACTTCTGTTATTTTGTACAAATTTTATCCACTCCTCTCTTTTTCCAATCCCAAGGCGAGGAAATCTAAAAAAAATAACATAAATTATTTTCAAGAGATTATACACACTTGCGTCAACAAAAAATAATAAAAAATAAATTAAAATGATTATTTTAAATAATATAAATATTATTTAAAATAATCATTTTAATTACATATGGTACATACAGTAAAATATTAAAACTTACTTATGAAAAGTTATTCCTTCAGAAAACTTTTTTGTTCTTTGAGAATCATTTTTGCAGTATCTAAGTATGCAATTCGGCATTATTGTGAATATATTGCGATTCAATGGGTACCTAAATTACAAAATCACAGAATTATCTATTTGCATATTAAAATTAAGTTTCTACCTATTTCCATGCCTGTTTGAGCACCTATTACATAGATCTATGATGTGATCGTCGGTAGCGCTACTTACACTACTAGAGAGTAAACCAGATGGCAATAGTGTCATGGCTATTATTCATGTTAAGTACAGTTTCATAGTAAAATACAGAAAAAAGTAGTTACTTACCAAAAATAACAGTTGAATCACTTGATCAAAGTATTCACGTAAATATAATAATGATTAATTGTTATTTTGTGGCATTTAAAAAAAAAAACTTATTTGTCGACCGCAACGTTCTCGGTTAATTACGAAACAAAGGAGTGCTTGTCTCGCTTGCTCGCAACCGACTAAAGGAGTTGCGGAGAATTGACCGTAACTTGATGTGCAAAATCCGAGTTCCGCTCAGCCGGTCTAGTAGTATACATAGAAGTCTTTGACGACGACGTGTAAATCTTCGGTGGTAATAAGTATAGGTACTGTTTGCCACCATAAACGCTAAAAAAATTTCTTGTAAAATCGGAACTAAACATTATAATGTTACCTTATGTGATAAAGTCGTAGTTAAGAAATCGAACTCATTTTACTTATAGGTAACCCCTAAGGGTTCACTGGCGCCACTTAAGTAAATAAATGTTAATTTAATAAATACTCAATTAAATAAAAAAAATAATTACTTGATTGTAGTAAGGCCTGTAGTTTTTTTAGAACTAACAAGCATAATAAAAAGTGGTACCGTTAAAAATGTGTGTCAAAAATAAATATAATATATTTGAAATATATATATATATATTATATATATATATATATATTATATATATATATTATATATATATATATATATATATATATGTATACTGTGTAATAAAAGTATACCTTAGTAACTAGTTTTTTAACCGGTACGCGGCAGCGACGATCACAAACGAATAAAACCGACAAAATATAGTTTTATCACTGGAATTTTCACAATATTACTAGATACTAACCTAGAATGTATGAGACAAAAACCAACCTGACAATTGCTTGAAACGATAAAATTTTCTTAGCATTTATCCTCAATGTGCCAAGTTATTTGCTATTGAGTGTACGAAGTCCATTCATACACAATTCGTACACAATCTAAACAGGGATACGGCCGACGACTAGCGCTATCTAGCGGTCACTTCACGAAACACTCATTCCGTCCCCCTCGTACACAAGATAGGGCCGACTCGAGCATGACTTTCTACACTCACGCGCATCATCCAATCTTGCCCTTAAGCGTTTCAATTATAAACCTTTCCGCTACGAATTATGGTTCATTATCCATCGTGTTATCGGTGTGTCGAGATCTCTCGTCTTATTTATTTCGGTCGTGACTGTATGCCCGCGTACATGGGACGGTACAGTACCGACTCCGATATTTCTCAGTTGAATTTTGTGTTGAAGAGAGAATGTGTCTTGTACACAATTTTGAGTTTTAACTTGAGGCGTGAGAGTTGTATTTTGTTTACGTTCGTCGTTATCTCCGGGAGTGGCCGTCGGTATATCCTCAGGGTGATGGCATTGCATCGCCGGACGCTGTTATTGTGCAATGAGGGGTCAACATAAATTGTTTATGTGTTACGGTTCTCAACAATCGTTTTCTCTCGGGACATTCGACCAGTATATCATAAAACCTGTGTTTGATATGAGAATGGGTAGTTTCGTAGTATCTTTTATTAGAGTAAATTATAGGGATCTCATAGTCCTCGGTTGAAACTTGGTTTAGATCTAGTCTGGATGGCTGTAGTATAACTGGATCATTGCTGTCTTTAAAGTTATAGTTAATCTCTGCACGTGGTGCATTCTACTAAAACATACAGGCGGCTTCAGCAAAAGAGAGGTAGGTATGGAAGGTTTGGAAGTCTCCCTAGCCTATTTTTTTATACAATGTCGGGAGGCATGCAAGCATATGGCCCACCTGATGTAAAGTAGATACCGTAGCCTACGAATACTTGTTATACATGAGTTATCTCGCATGTTACCACCCTACGTAATACACCAATTCCTTAGAAGCGTACTGGTGACCTCGCTCACTAGCAGTTACCGTTATCTATGAGGTGGAGAGTTCTTTCCCAGACGGGCTCCTTTCATGCGTTCTATCTCTCTTAACAATACCCAGACCAACTCCACAAGATATATACATTTGTGTGCAAGAACAAAACCGCACCCATGTAACAACTCCCTAGAGGGTTGTGTTCCTGCGCGTGGGTGAGGTCACCAGTAAACTCCTAATTAGTTGCCATTTTAGCAGCAGACGTGGCATCACGCGAGCTATACTTAATGCATTGCAAGCGTACATAGACTACGGTAACCGCTTTACATCATACTGTATGCTATTATCCCTCCAAACTAAAAACTGAATATAATCCACGTATTCACTCGAAATCCTTTGCCGGCCGCTTTTATACGAGCGTTAAGGATCACTCTTATAAAAGCGATACTTATCTAATACAAGAGGTCTCACTGAATTGGACACGAGTAAATGTAGCAGCTGTGGAATTTGCAGTCCAATCTCGAGTGGCTTATAGGTCAAATGTATGGCTCTGTAAAAGGCGTTTGCTCTGACCTTTCCAAGAAGATAAGCCAAAAGGTCGGGCCTATGACCATTCCAGCTCTGGATTCCTTTGTATTTTATGCGAAAATAGAGTTTTATGCACCGTTATCCAATTGCGGAGATGATTCTGTGCGAACGTAATTTGGAAACCGTTTTGGAGTAACGGTCTTTTCCCATTGTTTACATTAATTTTCCTATAGGAATTTTAGTTTTTCTCAATATTAGAGGTATGTTCCGTTGGTTTAGGCATGTAGAAATGCGGACTCTCTTTCAGACTAACTCTAGTGATATTTTTTGACGGTGGCGCAATGGTTAATAACGCGACTTTGACACCAAAACTCGTGGGTTCGATTATCACACAGGACAAACATTTGTGTGCACGAACATGTCTGTTTGTCGTGGTCTGGGTGTTTTTAAGAGAGGTAGAGCATATTAAATCAGCCCGTCTGGGGAAGTACTTCAGCTCACAGAAAACCGCGGATAAATAACAACTCCCTGGAGGTTTGTTATGTTCCTCCGTGTGAGTGAGGTCACCAGTAAACTCCTAAGGAGTTGCTGTGTCAGCAGCAGAGGTGTAATCGCGCGAGTGATACTTAACGTATTACAAGCGTTTTACGTCTTTAAAATAATACGAGAGACGGTGTCCTGCTCGAAAAAAAACTCTAGGTCACCAGTAAGCTCCTAAGGAGTTGCTGTGTTAGCAGCAGAGGGGGCGTCGCGGGAGTGATACTCGGGTGATTACATCAGGTGGGCCGTATGCTTGTATGCCTTCTGACGTTGTATATACAAAAAAAAAGTAAACGCCATGTTCTTGTTAATTTACATACGAGTATTAATAAATTGAAAAACTTACAATTTTTTTTGGCAATTCTCGTTTTTTGTCGGTCTTCGTGCCTGCTCACGACCACTTCCGGTGCATCGAGTGCCAAATGCTAAGGGTCAGGTTACCACAAAACAGAATTAGAATTTGACAAGGATGCTTGTTTGTAACCCACGTCAATGACTACTTGTTTTGTCTTTTACTATATTTTGACGAGCTCGGTGGCGCGTGGTTAGTAACGCTACGTTCGGGTGTTCGATTCCCGCACGGGACAAACATTTGTGTGCATGCACATGTCATTTGTCTTGGTCTGGATGTTTTTAAGAGAGGTAGGGCGCATCAAAGCAGTCCGCCTGAGTAAGTATATATTACGTATTGCAGAAACCCGCTGTTGTTGTGTTCCCGCGAGTGAGTAAGGTCATCAGTAAGCTCCTAAGCAGTTGCTGTGTTAGCAAATGAGGTGACATCGCGAGAATGATACATTGAATTGGACAAATTTGTCAATTTAACAAACCCTTCGAAACCCGGGTGGTCGTATACGACCGCGAAATGTATGGGAAAACGTATATAACGGGTTCTGATTGCTCAATGGCTTTATAAAACTGATATTAAACGAGTATGTAATTAATGAAAAGTGTAGTTATAGCTAAATTTGTTATTAAATTTGTAATTATTGCAGAACTGTCAAATCAAACAAGGTCTGAATGTAAACATACCTTCTGCAATTAAATTAATATTATAATCGAATTATTTCAATATTGCATACCAATAATTGGGTGATTTACCCTACATCATGATCATCATCATCTCAGCCCGTATTCGTCCACTGCTGAACGAAGACCTCCCCTCTAGAGTGTCATTAGTCTCGATCCTGTGCCACTTGCAACCATCGTCTCCCCATAAACCTCTTGATGCATCGCTCCATCTAGTGGGGTGGTCATCCCACTCTGTGTGGTGTGCCAGTACAGGGACGCCATTCAAGAACCTTCCCCAGCCGTTGCCTGTCACTTTACCACTTTCACTTCAGCTTGCTTAACCTTTGGGCTATATCGGTTACTGTAGTTCTACTGCGCATGTCCTCATTTTTGATTCCATCACACAGAGAAGAGAAACTGAAGAGAATATTTTCTTTTTAAGTGTGATTTTGAGCTCCCCCCATACGACCCGCAGTGAAGGGCCACGTCTCAGTCCCGTATGTCATCACCCTGGCAACACATACTGTTCGAAGACCATGCTGTTCAGGGGTTGAGGTACTTTGGACGAGTAGATTTGTCGAAGTATCCCGAACGCTGCCCAGCCGAGTTGGATTTGTCAGTTGACCTCTGGAAGTTGTACTTGGAGATATTCGTCAACAACTTCGAGCATATGTTTCTAACCGTGACAGGCGTAGGTGTAGCTTGGACATTTGACATGATCTTAGTCTGTTCCATGTTCATCTTGAGACCTACCTGGTTGGTAACACTATTGAGGTCATTGAGCATAGTCATGTATCATACTGAAATTTAGTTTTGTCTGAGTTGTTTCTAATGACGAATTCTTACGTCGGTCGCAAATAATCGGTTATTTTTTTTTATACATCTTCGGGAGGCAAGCGAGCATACGGCCCACCTGAAAAAGCAGTTACCTATGAGCCCCTTGCAATATATAAAGTATTATTAGCGCGATGCTAACTCTGCTGCTAAGATAGCAATCTTTAGGAATTATAAACGCTGGAACACAACAACCCCAAAATGGAGCTATTTTGGTTTTCTGCGAGGTGGAGGTACTTCCGCAGACGGGCTGACTTGATGCTCTGGCAGCTCTCTGGAAAAAAAAACTATTATTTGCTTGTAAGTGTCGTTGATTTTCATAGCGCTAAGTTCCTTCTGAGATATGTAAGTTACTCTTCATACTTAGTTAATTAAAGTACAGTTATCAATACAATAAATAACAACCATTCTTTGATGTTGATTGATTTAACCACAAAGCGGTCGAAGTAGATTACAATTAATTAAAAGCCGCGGTTTGCCTTATCGAAAGTGTTGTATAGAGGGAAAATAATAACAATTGCATTATATTATATATTGCGGTTAACATAATAATAATATCAAACCAGCTGTCGCTTTATCCTTCTTTCCAAAAGCAGCTCGTCAGCCGTCCTCATTAGAGAGACCTGGTGCTAGGTCATGAATGATGGAAGGAAGGTCTCACGATGTTTTCCTTCACCACCGAGCTAGTGATAACTACAAATTGCAAAAATGTACATAAATCCGAAAATACGAATTTAGTGGTACATGCTAGGTTCCGAACCGGGAACTGATTGATCTAGATTCTCTATCCACTAGGCTAGGCTATAACTGCTATTGATTATTTATGAATCAATTTAATAGAAAATAATGTTTATGAACAGTTTATACACATATATACACACACATTCTGTAGCATTTCGTGTACAGGGAGAAGTTACGAGTATTATACTGAAATTATTATTATTCGTCATTTATAGTAACATATTGAAATTTAGCTTTGACTGACTTGTTTCTAATGACAATTTTGTTATGTCGGTCGCAGTTAACCGGTTTTTTATACAACGTCGGGAGGCATACGAGCATACGTCCCACCTGAAAAAGCAGTTACCTATGAGCGCCTTGCAATATATAAAGTATTACTTGCGCGATGCTAACTCTGCTGCTAAGATAGCAATCTTTAGGAATTATGGTGACCTTACTCAAACGCTGGAACACAACAACCCCAAAAGGGAGCTATTTTGGTTTTGTGCGAGGTGTAGGTGCTTCCGCAGACGGGCTGGCTTGATGCTCTGGCAGCACTCTGAAAAAAAATAACTATTATTTGCTTGTAAGTGTCGTTGATTCATCCGGAATCCTTTGTCCACCAAGATGTGATTCATTATTAAAGTTGGTCACATAAATAAAGGGGCTGACTGAGTAACGGATGAATGACCTTATTATCAGTCTGGGAATACTTCGCAGGTCATTAATGTCCTCGTATGTACCGCTCGGGGATTCATTATAAAAATATAGTCACGCCCATTGTTATAAAGGGGCTTTTGCCATAGTTGCTACGCTTGCCAGGCGGGTTACCAGGTTATTCAGTTAGGTAAGACCAATTTCGACTAAGAGGTCAACACATGGATCGAACTCAGCTGGGCAGCGTTGTCGGCCAAAATACCTCAATGCCTGAAGAGGAGGATACGGAACCTGAAACGTGGACCTTCATTGCGGGCCGTATGGGGAAGGTCGCTCACCGTGCTACGGGACAGGCCCACCACTCATACCCACCACTGTGTCTCCTGTGTAGCCAGAATTAACAGCGGCGACCACCAAAAAGGCAATGAACAGTGAAGTTCATTGCTGTGCTGCTGTCCCGGGGGTTAAACTACAGCTGCCTTGGAACTCACAACGAATTTAATCAGAAGAAATTTGTAGTAGGACGTTTTGGAATTGACTTCCCTTCTTGGCAAAGTGAGAGAAAACAATATCACAAATAAGGCATTTAAAAACCTCAAAGAGATGGTTAATCAAGTGAAGTTCAACTGCCGTGCACCACGGTTTATCAAATATCTAACACTATTGGGACCTAAATTGTGAGTTGTTACCTAACACATCGATTCCAATAATATAGATTGCAGAACCGCCTAAACGCCCGGTAATTCTCCCTTGTTGCCACCAAATCAGAATAGTATACTACCCCGGATGTGCCACGCAAGGAATTTAACATATCGGCCCGCTCCCGACGCCAGAGATCGCATTCCCAGAGAACATGATGTGCTGTTTGCTCGAATTCATGATTTGTCGTAGAACACTCACATAAAGGCGATCACACAAGTCTGCCCTGTTAAAAATTGTGCAACAGGATGATCCACTTCACCGCTATGGAAAAAGCTATGCTCGGGGTGCCTCTGCGTGATAGAATCAAAAAAGAGAACATCCGCAGTAGAACTAAGGTAACCATCATAGCCCACAGGATGACAGTGGGTCGGCCACATAGTTCGTAGAACCGACTTGTGGGATCAAGCAGACAGACGAACAACAAAGTGATCCTATAAGGGTTCCGTTTTGCCTTTTGAGATACGGAACCGCAAAAACGTACTTCCCTGTGAGATATCGCCATGTAAAGCAAGTTGCGCCCCGTGCAATTGAGTTTGGCTGTAGCTATTAATTGCCTAATATTCACGCCAAGGCCCTTGCGGGGTAGACAGCGGGAACCGAGCGCCAAATGACTCGGTCCTTAACACCTCACTCTCATTTTCAACCTTCAGACTAGCCGTGGTAGATGAGACTTGGACTTCCTCGGCTCCTACATCCTTCTGTTTTCGCGTTGAATCTGTTTTGTTATTCTTGCCTCTTGCATTCTCTCTACATGACCGAACCAACGGAGTATACCCCTTCATAACAGGAATACTCTCTTCCAGACCAACTCTCTGTTTTATATCTTAATTGCGAAATCGGTCTTCAAACGTTACGCTACAAATTTTGCGTAATACTCGTTTATTCTACTTTCACTTTCTCTGCAAATCCCAGTTCTCGCTTCCATACTTTAGCGTTTGGATCAGCCCCGCGTTGTGTTTCTCTTCTGGCTTAAGTTTTATAGCTGGTAGTCTATGGAACGCCAAGTGCACCGATCCAAACATGCCTCTCTCTCTTTTTCCACACTCATCAATCTCTTCATACATGCTCTTCGGTTTTGGGTGCTTTTGATTTGGCCCTTTTCAACACATCACCAATTTGATCTACAGGTATGAATCTATGGCGATAAAATAATAAAACGGCGATAAAACCGCCCATTTCCTTCTGGTTCTAAAAATACAATACATCATTTGTCACAGCGGTAAAGAATGGCGTGATGCTAAGTAAATACTAAAATGTTTCACGCACGCCACTCTTCGCTCAAAGTCAAGGCCCGATCTTGGTTTCGGTCACGATATGACCCAAGGGTTAAGTTTGCGGCACACTATACTAGATTTTTTAGTATCGTCTGTACGATCTTTGAAATGCCGGCAGTACATTCAAATACCGAGTTACCTAACCCTCTTTTTATGTTTTCATTATCACGAGTATATTCTTATTTTTTACACATCGGGAGGCATGCAAGCAGACAGCTCAACTGATGTAAAACTGCTACCGTAGCCTATGAACACTTAGGAGGTTACTGTTAATGGTTTTGACTGACTCGAAGGAACATAGCAATTCTACAGAGAGTTGTTATTTGACTGCGATTTTCTGTTAGGTGGACGTACTTTCCCAGACGGGCTGTTTTGGCGCACCCCATCTCTCTTAAAAACACCCAGACCAAACAGACATGTTTATGCGCAGAAATGTTTGTCCTGTGTGAGAATCGAAACCACGAGCCCTGGTATCAAAGCATCGATACTAACCACTGCGCCACCACAACATTAACAACATTTCAACATTTTCGCGCTATGATTTTATACGATTTCAAGTGTCGTTTGAAACCGGAGGAATCGTACGATAACCTTCAAATTGGATTCATGAATGAAGACTCTTCCAAGGCAACCGTATATCGTTGGTATAACAAATTCAAGCGCGGTCGTCTGACTTTGACGGATGAAGAAAGAAGTGGTCGCCCTTTGACGGCTGGAGAAAACGTGCTTGCAGTGAAAAAATTAATACAAGACAATAGGCGAGTTACGTATCAGGAGATTCAGCACATACTGCAGATTAGGATCGGGTAGCCTTCACGAGATTCTACACTTCCATCTTCGCGTGAGGAGGATAGTTTCACGCTGGGTGCCGCACAACCTCCCTGTTGCTCAGTAGCAGGCCCGGGTGGAATGGTGCCGTGATATGACAAACAAATTTGAGGCAGGCTCGTCTCGGCGTGTTTACGTCATCATTACAGATGACGAGTCCTGGATTTTTCGATACGATCCACAAACGAAGCGCCAGTCGACGGTTTGGGTGTTTCAAAACGAATCGACGCCTACTAAAGTAAAGCGATTTAGAAGCTGGGAGATGATTTTTATTGCGAGCTTTTTCAATTTGTCTGGCTACCTTTACAGAACCAAAGAAGCATCAACGCAGAATGGTATTTACCAAATGCTTGGCAGAAGTTTTCTCTGTTGTGAGCAACAGGCGACCAAACACAGGGCTCCGCGGGCTACTGCTCCAACACGAAAACGCGCCCGCGCACACCGCGCTCAAAACGAGGGACTTCTTGGACAGCACGCCGGTCAATACTCCTGGGTCACCCTCCTTACAGCCCTGCCAT
This sequence comes from Pyralis farinalis, assembly GCA_947507595.1. NCBI lineage: Eukaryota > Metazoa > Arthropoda > Insecta > Lepidoptera > Pyralidae > Pyralis > Pyralis farinalis. The sequence goes on from OX382275.1 coordinate 3,137,679, forward strand.
GCAATTCTCTAAGCGACTCGTAATAGCTGTGTGCGTCGCTGTGATCACAGATGTCACAGTTTCGACATCGTCCACTGCGATCACGGCTTTTTATTTGGTATTATATAAGGCAGTAAGCGTACCCGAGGCTGTTTGCCTTGTAGAATTCCAATTCCAAACGCAGCCTTGCGGCGCTAGTGTCGCACAACCATGAAAAGCGACACCAAAGAATTGCAATTTTGTGTTCAAGGCTGTAACAGCCGATGTTTCCGAGGATGTAAGGACGTTTGCTCTTACAGAATTGTATGGCTAATCTAGCTACGAGGGACTTCTTTTTATTCCCAAAAAAAAAATCGGTTCGTAGGGATACAATTTTTGTCGCCGGGAGATGCGCTGTCAGTGTTCGAGCAGGCTTTAAATGAGGTGTCTGCGGCGACAGGAAAGTGTTTCGAAAAAATTTAATAAAAATATATTTTCCCATAGAACACTTTTTTTATTTCCACAAAACTTAAAAAAAAAACAGAATGTTGATATATTTTTTTTTAGGCCCACCTGATGTAAATCGGGTACCGTAGCCTATTGAAGCTTGTAATTAAGTATCACTCGCGCGATGCCTCCTCTGCTGGTTACACAGCAACTCCTTGGGAGCTTACTGGTGACCTCACTCACACGCAGGAACACAACAACCCTCTAGGGAGTTGTTATTTGGATGCGGTTTTCTGTGAGGTGGCGGTACTTCCCCAGACGGGCTGCTTTGATGCGCCCTACCTCTCTTAAAACACCGAGACGAAGACAAACAGACATGTTCATACACACAAATGTTTGTGTGGGAATCGAAACTCACGAGCGTTGGTGTCTGAGCCACCGAGCTCGTCGAATTTATTATTATCCTACTAATATTATAAATGCGAAAGTTTGTATGTATGGATGTTTGTTGCTTTTTCACGCTTAAACGGCTGAACGGATTTGAATGAAATTTGGCACATAGATTATGATCTGGACTAACACATAGTCTACGTTATTTGACTCGACGCGGGCGGAGCCGCGGGCAGCAGCTAGTTTATTTATGTTTTTGTTTTACAAACGCACGTTTTTTTAGTACGCGGAAGAAGTATAACTTCTTACGTGCGCTACTTTTTTTACATACGTACACATTTATTTGCACCACTAAGATAGAAATTAAGGGTACGGCCTGCCTGTTGGTAAGCAGTTACTGTAGCCTATGGACACTTGTAATACGAGGGTTGTCGACCATGCATTTCGAACTGTTCCGTCATCTGTTCTGGTGGGAAATCATCGAAACAACTTTACATTAACATGTGTACACCGCAAGTCGATTACATCAGCAATAATTTCCTTTGATTGCGAAACTAAAATGCTACGAAGTTTCCGTTTATAATTTGAATTTCAAAACGTGACTAATTAATGTGAATTAAGCCCTATTTAGTCGCGGTTAATTTGTAGCGGTTTCAATCAAAATGCTTGGATTGACGGATGTGACCATCGCTATGTCACAATATACATGTAAGCCGAACGGTAAGCTAATGTTAAATTGACGATTGATTTGCATACTTGTATAATGATGACAATGAAAAAATATTAAGGTTGAATTATTTCCAGACATCTTTGTCCGTCAAATAATCTTCGATTAAACCCTTTTACAAAGAGTATTTTTGATATACCTTTTGAAGACGTTGTCAGAATAGGACAGAACTCTTTCTGTCCGAGCTTAAATTTATTATAAAATCGAATAAAATTTACGAGTACAAGAAAATACCTACTAATCTTAGGAAGCCGTTGTGCAACTTATTTCTTCTTCTAAGATTTTCACAGAATTTTAAAAATAACTTTATATTTTTACAATTGTACATTATGTATGTATGTATATCTTCACGCCAGGTCCCTTGCAGGCAGGCAGAGCGAACCAACCTTAGTCACCTCACTCGCTTCTTTAACATTCGTAGCTCTTTTCATGCACGCTCGCCGTCGACCAATTTGGTCATGGTAGGTTAGTCTTGGTCTTCATCGGCTCGTACATCCTTACACTTTCACACATTGTATATCTGTTTCGTCATTATGTTTTCATAAAAATACTGTGAAGTGACACAGTGACAATATTTATTTCTTTAAATCTCTTTGACTCTCTTTTATAAGATAAAAATTGTATAAATATCAGCCGATTTCCCAACAACAGCATACCATAATTATGATATAATTCTGTGGAAGTAACTGAAGTAGACCAAGCGCGCAGTAGCCACGTCCGTCAGTTGTCTAAATCTCCTAACTGCATATGCGGCAAGCTGAGCTTAGGTACTGGTAATTTATTTATGTGACAACTCCACTGCCACTGATCGTATGAAGTAATAAGATAATTTCTACGTGTTTTGAACGTAGTTGAGTTACTTTTTTAAATACGTATGTATTGTGACGATGTTTTGCAATGGCTACGTGCCAATTAGTTAGCCCAATGTTTAGAGCCTTATTAGCAGGGTTGTGGACTGTTGCTGACTTGCCCTATTTGTATGTTTATGAAACAGGGCTAGTAAGAAATTAATTGTGTACAACTTTACGCAAATCTGATCCAAATTAGGTTCGAAACTAAGTTATATATTTTTATACTACGACGGATAGCAAATATAATCCGCCTGATGTAAACCGGTTACCGTAGCCTATGAACGCTAGCAACAAAAACCACCCCGCTGTCAACACAGCAACTCCTCATCTTCTGGTGACCCGCAGGAACACAACAACCCTCCAGAAGAAGAAGATAGATAAGCTCATCAAGACAAGGTTCTAACTGCCTCAAAGTCACCTTTAGAGCCAAAGCCAATCTTACCTGCACGTGGTGCACCTTGCTTATCAACAGACGAGGTTCTGGCGAAAGAGGGGTAGGTCACGACGTTAGCCTGACTGGGTAAGTACTCTCACCTCGCAAAAAACGGCATCTAAATAACAACTCCCTGGAGGGTTGTTGTGTTGTGTGAGTGAAGTCACCACTAAGCTCCTAAGGAGTTGCTGAGTTAGCAGCAGAGGAGGCATCGCGCGAGTAATACTTAATGTATTACAAGCGTTTATAGGCTACGGTAAACGCTTTACATCAGGTGGGCCGTATGCTTATATGCCTTCTGACGCCGTATTAAAAAGAAAAATCTACTGCCTATATCTCACTACTACTAGACTACTACTACTAGAGGGTACTAGACAACTGATGCACATAGGTACGTAATATTTTTTTTGTAAATACACACTTATGGTACATAGAAAACAGGCAAACCAAAACAAACAGACATGTTCGTGCACACAAATGTTTGTCCTGTGTGGGAATCGAACCCACGAGCGTCGGTGTTGAAGTCGCGTCACTCACCACTGCGCCACCGAGCTCCTCATATCTTAAGTCCATCCACAGATGAGCTGCAGCCGACGCTGCTCGAATTCCGTTTAGCCACCCTAAAACAGCCACCCTAAGGTGGACTTGGAAACGCGTGTCCATCTATCCAGCCGTTCGGGGTGGATAATCGGAATTCACATAATATCTTACTTCCGATTTTCTCCCCCTACCTTTGTACAGTTATTTATAGAAACATACACAAACCCGGCCCCAGAACTCAAGATACTTTGGAATGCGTTCAAAAAAACGCACAGCTATTACGTCTACTGCAGCACAGGACATTACGTCTACTGCAGCACAGGACATTACGTCTACTGCAGCACAGGACATTACGTCTACTGCAGCACAGGACATTACGTCTACTGCAGCACAGGACATTAGGCTGACATTCGCAGTAACGCCACAGAGCTTTTCGGACCTACTTACTGATTCATCATAACTTTGTATTCTAAGAAAGCAGTGTTTATTAAACGGGGCGACAGTTCTTTGTTCGTTTGCGTTGACGCATATTGCACATGTTCTGAAGAAATGTACTACTCATCAATAATTAACAGTGAAAACATACGTTTATGAACATAATTCATTAGAATTACATACATACATATAAAAATAATATAGAAGCAAATATTTTTTTACAAAAATAATCTTCGACTTTGAAAACATCTGCTATGAAAAATGCAATAAAAGGTACAAAATATTTTTTTTATTATTTACTTAAATGACTACAAACAAATATTATAGTGTAGAAATTAAAAATATATTTTCGAATAAAATCAATTTATTAGGACAAATAATATTATACAATTATTGTTGTTTTTGGAGTCGGTGCCAACTTTAAAGTTTATTTCGGAAGTTTCCTTAAATTTACAAAATATATTTAAAGTTACATTAATGCGAATTAAACCGAAAACGAATACAACAAATGGGCTGACACCGACTCCAAAAATAACAATAATTATATATTATTGTCGTAATAAATAAACACTATAATATCTGTTTTTAGTAATTTATGTAAATATGAAGCAATTATTTTGTACCTTTTTAGTGTATTTTTTCATAGCAGTTGTTTTTGGAGTCGGTGTTTATTTTTGTAAAAAAGAATATGTATTTGTTTTTATTTCCTGGGTGTTTATGAAAGCAGTTTTTATACTTGCTTTTTAGTTCCTGAGATATTTTTGAAGGCGGTTTTTTTATTATTTAATAATTAATTATTTTTTGCTTTTTAGTGGTGTATGTATAACATATATACGTAGGACAGAGTAGGTGGTACATATTGAGGAGGCCTTCCTTACGTGCGTCCCGTATGAGAAAGCGACAAAAATTAACGCCTAAAGCCTATTATATAAAAAAAAAGATATCTTAGGATCCATCCTCAGAGCCTAACCTGATGACCATGGGGACCACCTGGGAAGTATACCCGTTCAAACAAAGAAAGAATTTTCCGAATCGGACCAGGCGTCTACGAGTAATCGGGGAACATACATAAAAAATAAAAGATTCCTACGAATTGAGAACCTCCTCCTTTTTTTGAAGTCGGTTAAAATCGGTCGGTCGGTTTTTTTTGCGCGGGGTACCTTCATGTGCATTTAAGTAGTTTATTGGATTGTCTCAAAAGGGGTATATCAAATGTACAGGTTGTTGGGGGACATCGTAATGTTCTAAATATAGACTTGTTGATAGAATAGACATTCAAAATGGCGTCGTATGTGTATTATTATCATAGGGCTTCCGGCGGCACTCTACTTTGACCTCATCTAATTTATAGTGATAAGCTTATCAGAAACGGTTCAGCAAACAACGGAGTGAACAAATAATGTTCATTTTTATTTATAGTTTAAGCATTTGTAAGTTATACAAATCCTTCTAGGCTACTTTGACACAAATGCTCGTGGGTTCGATTCCTACATAAGTCAAACATTTGTGCGCGTGAACATGTCTATTTGTCTTGGTCTGGTTGCTTTTAAGTAGGGTGCATTAAAGCAGCCCGTCTGGGGAAGTACCTGCATCTCACAGAAAACCGCAACCAAATAACAACTCTCTGGGTTTGTTGTGTTTCTACATTATACTATAAGTAATACATATAAAATATCGCTATGGCTAATCTTTCGCCAGAGTTTTTGCCAGTTGTCCTGCCAACTACCACGAGCTGGTGAAGTCAGCTTTGATTCCAAATATATGGCAGTTACAACTATACACGTGGTACAATAATCGAGAAACCGGTTACCGTAGCCCATGATCACTCGCAATACATTATGTATCACTCGCGCGATGCCACCTCTGCTGCTAGCACAGCAACTCCTTAGGAGCTCACTGGTGACCTCACTCACACGCAGGAACACAACAACCCTCCACGGAGTTGTTATTTGAATACGGTTTTTCTGTAAGATGGAGGTACTTCTAGGCTTCGATTCGCCCTACCTCTCTTAAAAAACACCCAGACCAATGCAAACAGACGGCAAACAGATGTTCATGGACACAAATGTTTGTCCTGTGTGGGAGTCGAACCCACGAGCGTTGGTGTCAAAGTAACGTAACAGCGCGTTTCGCCACTGCGCCACCGAGCTCGTCTTTACATATGTCTTACATTTTAAATAAATAAAATGTAATTTTATTGTAGCTTATTTAATTCTTTTATTTAAATTAATTATAATAAGTAAAATTAATTATTTTTCTTTGAAGGGGTGTTGTGTTCCTACGACTGAGCGACGTCATTACTAAGCTCCTAAGGAGTTGCTGTGTTATCAGCAGAAGTGGCATCGCGCGCTTAATGTGTTGCAAGCGTTCATAGGCTATGGTAACCGGTTTTAAATCAGGTGGTCCGTATGCTTGCATGCCTCCCAACGTTGTATAAATTAACCGGTGGGATTCATGCCATCATTCGGAAAAAAAGCGGCTTCCTTGCTGCAGCGTCTACGGAAAAGAGGCAACGGCATCCTGAAAATGGATAATGCCAGACCGGTCTGAGAAGACATTGGATAGAAGTGGGTATCGGTCTAATAAAATAAAAGATTTATCCGTCTATAACTTCACGTCGAATCCCTTGCGGGGTAGGCAGGCAGGGATTTTTGACATTCTTACAAAGAAATAATTTAGTTAATTTCAAGTACGAACTAACAATTTTAACATAATAGGGAATATTCTTGAAAATATTTTAGAACAGATTTTAAAAGAGGAGGAAGGTAGGTACAGGAAGATATTTCAAAGTATTTTTTTTCTACGATAATTAGATTGCGAGATAATGCTGTTTGAAAGTGGCATTTCATCACGTGACTTGAAAACGGTTCATACTAAGAGGTCGCGGCAGATGACGTCACAAGCCGTGTGACTATGAAGAAATGTATGGATTTCATCTAAATAATAGCAGCGGATATACAGCACAAGCATTCACATTCATGCTGTCATAGTAAAACATGTTCAAAATATGACAATGATACAAATTATGAAGTTTTTTTTATTAATTAAATTGTTTGATTTTTTACGATTTGTAACACCTAAACTAAACTAAACAAACTACAAAAATCTAAACTACACCAAAATGTTTTCAGGAACACCGTTCCTATATGAAATCTATATGTTTGTCTGTGTGTGCGTCTGTGTGTGCGTTTTTTCGAATATTCGAATTTTGACTTCAGATTCGGATTCAGCATAAAAAAGTAGAATAGGAATGTTCAGGAACACCGTTCCTATCTCTTAAGGAACATGGTCAAAATGGCCGACAAATTAAAAAACAAAATGAATTGTTATATAATTGATGAGTCAGGTGTTCCTCTGGCAATGCAAGCTTGCGCATTCTCAACTGGTTTGTTTTACATTTTATATGATAATTCTGTGATTTAAAACGAAAAATAATTTTCATGCATTTTCCCTATTGTTACTAACACATTTTATTTAACTTTATTTATTTAAAACAACACAATACTTGTAGCTACAAAAGACAGACTCATGCTAATTGCATTCTCTACCATTCAACCATTGGGAGTAGAGAAAAAATCGGCCAAGTGCGAGTCGGACTCGCGCACGAAGGGTTCCGTACCATTATCTATAAAAACAGCAAAAAAAAAAATCACGTGTGTTGTATGGGAGCCCCCTTAAATATTTGTTTTATTCTATTTTTTAGTATTTGTTGTTATAGCGGCAACAGAAATACATCATCTGTGATAATTTCAACTGTCTAACTATCACGGTTCATGAGATACAGCCTGGTGACAGACGGACGGACGGACGGACGGACGGACGGACAGCGGAGCCTCAGTAATAGGGTTCCGTTTTACCCTTTGGGTACGGAACCCTAAAAACACGTTAATATTGTATGAACTGCATAAAAAATATTTGTCTATCTATCTATAACTTCACGCTAAATCCCTTGCGGGGTATGCAGAGAGAACCGAGCACCACATGACTCGGTCCTTGCACACCTCACTCGCTTCTTTAACATTCATTGCTCTTCTCATGCACGCTCGCCGGTTTCTATGGCTCCTGATATCACCTTCTGATAGAATACTTTCGCGATGTCTATTTGTTTCGTAATTTTTAGGGTTCCGTACCCAAAGGGTAAAACGGAACCCTATTACTGAGGCTCCGCTGTCCGTCCGTCCGTCCGTCCGTCTGTCACCAGGCTGTATCTCATGAACCGTGATAGTTATATAGTTGAAATTTTCACAGATGATGTATTTCTGTTGCCGCTATAACAACAAATACTAAAAAATAGAATATAATAAATATTTAAGGGGGCTCCCATACAACAAACGTGATTTTTAGGGTTCCGTACCCAAAGGGTAAAACGGAACCCTATTACTGAGGCTCCGCTGTCCGTCCGTCCGTCCGTCCGTCCGTCCGTCCGTCCGTCCGTCTGTCACCAGGCTGTATCTCATGAACCGTGATAGTTAGACAGTTGAAATTTTCACAGATGATGCATTTCTGTTGCCGCTATAACAACAAATACTAAAAAATAGAATAAAATAAATATTTAAGGGGGCTCCCATACAACGAACGTGATTTTTTTTGCCGTTTTTATAGATAATGGTACGGAACCCTTCGTGCGCGAGTCCGACTCGCACTTGGCCGATTTTTTTTGCTCGTTTTTGCTTGATATTGATAACGGCAACAGGTAGACGCTTGAAATATTCACAGAATATTTAGTTATATATTAACTTTAAGAATAAATAATTAAATTAAAATAAAACAAATATTTAAGGCTCTCATACAATAAACGTGATTTTTTTTGCCGTTTTTAGGGTTCCGTACCCAAAGGGTAAAACGGAACCCTATTGCTGAGGCTCCGCTGTCCGTCCGTCCGTCCGTCCGTCCGTCCGTCCGTCCGTCCGTCCGTCCGTCCGTCCGTCCGTCCGTCTGTCACCAGGCTGTATCTCTTGAACCGTGATAGCTAGACAGTTGAAATTTTCACAGATGATGTATTTCTATTGCCGCTATAACAACAAATACTAAAAAATAGAATAAAATAAATATTTAAGGGGGCTCCCATACAACAAACGTGATTTTTTTGCTGTTTTTATAGATAATGGTACGGAACCCTTCGTGCGCGAGTCCGACTCGCACTTGGCCGATTTTTTTAGATAATGGTACGGAACCCTTCGTGTGCCCGACTCGCACTTGGCCGATTTTTCCCTCCTGCATTCTTTCTACATGTCCGAACCAAAGGAGCATGCCTCTTATTTTAACACTCAATTACGTTTTATATTAAAGATTATGATTATTATAAAAATAAAGGTACTTCATCACAATTTCTGATGAATATTGCGGTCACGAAGTCTTTTCCATTCCTCGCAAGCAATCCTCGAACAAATCCTGCGTCGGATTGCTCGCTTTGTCTTGTGTCAGATGGGTGGATTTATTTGCTGCAGTTGGTAATCTCCGCGTGGGATACGCTGGATTCCATCGAGATGGTCTTGGGATACGAAGACTGCGGTTCCATTAATAATGTACAGCTAAGAGCACGTTAAACTTAACCTTTTTTTAACCCAAATTAAAGGTTATCGTATACATGCACGCTTGCAATATATTGCGTATAATACGCCATGCCGCCTCTGCTGCTAACACAGGAACTCTTTAAGGCTTATTGGTGGCGTCACTCACTCGGAGGAACATATAACCTTCCAGAGAGTTGTTGTTTTGCTGCGGTTTACTTTCCGAGACAGGCTGCTTCGATGCACCCTACCTATTATAAAAACAAGGTAAACAGATATATTCATGCACACAAATGTTTGTTCTGTGTCGAAATCGAACACATTAGTGTCGATTTTAAAGTAGCGCTACTAACCACTGCCCCACCGCATTCGTCAATACGTTTAGACTTTTGTGCCATTCTTATACTACACACATCAAAAGTGTCTAGGGATCAACATATATTTTTGCAATAACTTTTCTCCTGATTGATATTAATTAAAATTTTCTTTAAGGATTCATCAAATAAAGTGTTTTCGTTTGTCTACAGTAACGATAAACCAAGTCACCTTTGCATTAATAAAGAAATTTGCCATTTTCATAATAAAGGGATTTTTGACATTTGAACCACTAACATTAAAGTTCGAAAAAAAGACTGAAATAACAGTTTTCTTTAAAATTTTATTGGGTAACTTAAACAATTAATAATCCGTGTTTCTATCGCGAACACTAACAACACAAGAACATCGGTTTGGCATACTCAAAATGAGTTCATCCAAATCACGCTGTGGAATGGCCGCCCATGTTCGTTGCAACAACAAAAAAAGGTCTTCTTGCGACTGGATACCCTCCATATTCGGCAGAGCTCTTCTCTGTAGCATATCCCATGCATGCTCAATCGGGTTCAAGTCTGGCGACTGAGCAGGCCAGGGCATGACATTGATGTTAGCTGCGGCGAGAGTCTGTCTTACAACTCTTGCGGTGTGCGGTCGTGCATTATCATGCATTAACTGAAATAAGGGACCGATTTGCACTTGTAGAGGAACGATGACGTCTGATACAATCGTCTCAGCATAAATTTGAGCGTTGAGGTTGCCTCTGATCCAAATCAACTCAGTTCTTCCGCCGATCCAAATACCCGCCCATATCATGATGGTTCCACCACTATAAGGATGGACTTCCTGGCAGGATTTTAATCGCTGTTGGCGTCCAGGGGTTCTCCAGTGTCGTATACGTCTTGTATCCGGTCTCATACCAAAACGAGACTCATCAGAAAAGCACACGAAACGCCATTGTTCTTCTGCCCAATTTCTGTGTTCAAGAGCCCATTGATATCGAATCCTACGATTGTGCATTGCTATAGGTGGTACCCTTAGCGGTCTTCGGGAATGAAGGTTCACTTCATGCAAGCGGTTTCTGACTGTTTGGTCGCTAATTAAGTTCCCTGAAGAGTGATGAAGCGTCACGGCTAACATCATGGCGGTTATTGTTGGAGCTCTTCGAGTTGTGATTTGAATGTATCGGTCTTGTCTCCGTGTGGTGCAGCGATACCGTCCTCCATGGCGCTCAGCCACGGTACCAGTGCTTCGGTAACGTGTCCAAAGTCGACTGATAACACTCTGACTTGTATTCAGAGCTAAAGCCACAGTACGTTGCCGGGAACCAGCTTCTATCATTCCCACGGCTCTGAGCATTTCTTCCCTGCTTAAATGACGTCGCCGCTCCATAATAACGTTGGTTTTAATCAGTAGTAGGGAAACAGTAGCACTAGTAATGTTTTCAGTCTTTTTTTCGAACTTTAATGTTAGTGGTTCAAATGTCAAAAATCCCTTTATTATGAAAATGGCAAATTTCTTTATTAATGCAAAGGTGACTTGGTTTATCGTTACTGTAGACAAACGAAAACACTTTATTTGATGAATCCTTAAAGAAAATTTTAATTAATATCAATCAGGAGAAAAGTTATTGCAAAAATATATGTTGATCCCTAGACACTTTTGATGTGTGTATTTTTATATTCTTTGAGTGACTGTCTAATTCCGTACGTAATAAGGGTTATAATCGCACTTTGATTGTAAAGCGTCTGTACCATATGTGAAGATATGGTAATTTAGAGAATAGTAATTTAATTTATTGCACTCTATGTGTTTCAGCCACCAGTTAGTACATGTAAATTAACGATGGCTTTAAATAACTTGCCTATTAATTTGTTAAAAAAAAAGCCGGAATTTCATGATTTAAATTCAGTCAAAGGGACGTAGGGTGCATCAAAGCAGCCCTAGCTTGCGGAAGTACCTCCACCTCATAGTAAGCCGCAGTCTGACTGAGACAAGCAGTAATCCCCTACGGAGTTGCTGTATTAGCTTAGTAGTAACGCGCGAACGATACTTCCTGTATTGTAAGCGTTGATAAGCTATTTGTATACATGCGTCTTATTTATGAATGAAAGACAATACACACCATTACACCTGTCTCCTATTGAGGTAGGCAGAGACTATGCACCGAGGCAATCATACAATCTTCTTTTCATACATTCATCAACTTCTTTATGCATCGTGCTTTTAATTTGGCCCTTTTTTGAGTGTTTAGTCTTTCTCTCTCTCTTTCTCTCGGTGTGTGTCTAGAGATGTCTATAAAAAACCCTGACAAGTTGTAGTAGGTGTATTCCTGCTACTGATTAAAGTTTCCAGTGTAATTGAAGAGTTTCTGCGTTGGCAGCAGGAGTGAGTTAGTAAAATTGTACTCTCAAGACATCTTAAATTTCTCTCTCGTTTCATATCACCGACAGATTCTACGCCAGACATTCTCGTAACAGAAGGGTATCTCAGTCTATAACAAGTTTCAACTTCATAACAAATAACATTAGACGCAGCAAACTGCCGAGCCAGATAAACGATGCAAGCCTGGGTTTCCCTCGGTTACCTCAATATTCAGTGAAAATCTTAGAAGCAGCAATAGATTGCGTACGCCGGTACACCGGTTTGCTAAGACTAGTAGATTTCTTGCTGTAAATTGTACTCGATTACATATAATAAATTACCTGAAACAGTTCTATTCTTTCCTGACAATATGTCTAAAAAGCACAAATGAAAATACTCTATGTAAGAAGGCTTATTATAGAATCGATGAAAATCTGACTGCCAGAGATGTCTGGAAATGTTTCAGCACATATATTATATAATTTTACATGCAATTTGATCTAACCTGCTTTGTGTGCTTTCGCCACCAATTAGTTTATGCGGCCTAGCGCCGGTCGACATCCACCCACTACCGTTAGTAGATGCAACATACCGACGCTGCTATAGCTGCTCCGGTAGTCTCTGGCTCGGTGCTGCGGTCGTCCGCCATCTGGAACAGTAACGCATGCCTCCACATCAAATCATCATCAGGCATCCTCAGGCGCTGTAGACGTTAATCGTTAGAATGACTTGTAGCATGTTATTCTGACGATTAACATCTACAGCGCCTGAGGATGCCTCGTGGAGAGGCGAAACCTAGAAATAGGAACCATGAAGTCACCTGCTTACATTTTTGATTTAAAGTTGAAAATTTAAGTCATGTATGTATATGTATATCTTCACGCCAAGTCCCTTGCGGGCTAGGCAGAGACAACCGAGCGCCATAAGACGCGGTCCTTGCATACTTCACTCGCTTCTGTGACATTCATAGTATTTAAGTCATAATTCACCGAAAGTAATTTTTTCACTTTAGAGTTTAGACCAACATTTTTATAACTTTCATCAAAATACGAAGCTGTATATTCTATGCATAAAAGTACAACACATGAAAATTCGGGCAAAAAAAAAATCTCGAAAAATTATTCTATTTTTCTTAGATTTTTTTAAGTTGCTCAGGTTGGTAAGACTCATAAAAAAAATCATAACTCGAAATCTATGAAAAGTCGCGGAACATCGATGGTCCTAAATTTTTTTTGGTTGATTGTTCCGACCGGCCAATACAGAGGCAAGAGTCTTTTGGCATTTCTTCTTCGCCAATGGTCATTTTCAAAATGCTGGTAGACAAAAAAGGGAAATTGAAGCTATAGAGAACTAAAACTATGAAAAATTAATGAGATCCAATAGGATTTCATCCCCCGGTTCAAATCCTGGCATGTACCACTAAATACGATGTATACGTATTTGTTATCACTTGCTCGGCGGTGAAGGAAAACATCGTGAGGAAACCCTCACGTTAGTGAAATTATGGGGTAGCGGACCCCGCCAATCCTAATGGATTAGGAAACGGGGTAAAGCTAAGAAGAAGGAATGTCAATTACCCAGTTGTTATAATTTGCATCAAAGTTTTTTCGTTCCGGTCGAAGCGCAGCTTAAGGCCAGGGGCGAGGACACGTCCCCAGGCCGGGTGTAGGCGACAGCGACACCCGCGTGTCCGCGACACTCCGACACTACACTTGTTCCGATTTATTTACCAGCGCAGAGTGCCAACAATTGGCCTCATTGTTGGCTCGCAAATATTGGACGTGCTGCCGGAATGTCGCGTGGTAATGGAGAAAAAAATATAATACACCCTATATATAATTTACGAACATCATATTGTAGTGAACCATATTCTCCTACTATTATGCGGGATCCGCTACTTAAGCCTAAAGGTTTGGCACAGATATGATTTTATATACAACTTCGGGAGGCATACTAGCATACGGCCCACCTATTGTAAAGCGGTTACCGTAGTCTATGAACGTTTGTTTACATTAATTAAGTATAACTCGCGCGATGTCGCCTCTGCTGCTAACAGCAACACCTTAGGAGCTTACTGTGGTGACCTCACTCACACGAAGGAACACAACAACCCTTTAGGAAATTGACATTTGGCTGCGGTTTTCTGTCTGGAAGAGGTACTTCCCCAGACGGGCTGCTTTGATGCGCCCTACCTCTCTTAAATATTAATTATAACTTTTTTTTTAAACAAATAGATTGGCAAACAAGCACGCGGCCCGCATCAGATGGCAAGCGGTCACCGCAGCCTATTGACGCTCGCAACACCACGCGGATGTTACTCGCGCGCTGCCAATCTTGTGATCTAAGGCTGTTTCGTCACAGTACCCAGTAATTTCTCTGCCATATCTCACCCTTAAAACCGGAACACAGCTATATAAATATAGCTGCTTGGCGGTAGAAATAGGTGAGACAGAGGTACCCGCGCAGACGACTTTTGTACCAAGTCTCCCTCTGGTATAAACATGGAACGACTGCAGTAAAATGTGATCAATATTCAGAATATTTATAGTACAAATGTAATAACATATGTTATATTCAAAGACTTCTATGTATACTACTAGACCGGCTGAGCGGAACTCGGATTTTGCACATCAAGTTACGGTCAATTCTCCGCAACTCCTTTAGTCGGTTGCGAGCAAGCGAGACAAGCACTCCTTTGTTTCGTAATTAACCGAGAACGTTGCGGTCGACAAATAAGTTTTTTTTTTAAATGCCACAAAATAACAATTAATCATTATTATATTTACGTGAATACTTTGATCAAGTGATTCAACTGTTATTTTTGGTAAGTAACTACTTTTTTCTGTATTTTACTATGAAACTGTACTTAACATGAATAATAGCCATGACACTATTGCCATCTCGTTTACTCTCTAGTAGTGTAAGTAGCGCTACCGACGATCACATCATAGATCTATGTAATAGGTGCTCAAACAGACATGGAAATAGGTAGAAACTTAATTTTAATATGCAAATAGATAATTCTGTGATTTTGTATTTTAGGTACCCATTGAATCGCAATATATTCACAATAATGCCGAATTGCATACTTAGATACTGCAAAAATTATTCTCAAAGAACAAAAAAGTTTTCTGAAGGAATAACTTTTCATAAGTAAGTTTTAATATTTTACTGTATGTACTATATGTAATTAAAATAATTATTTAAAATTATATTTATATTATTTAAAATAATCATTTTAATTTATTTTTTATTATTTTTTGTTGACGCAAGTGTGTATAAGCTCTTGAAAATAATTTATGTTTTTTTTTTAGATGAGGAAATCTAAAAAAAAACAAATTATTTTCCCTTGGGAAAGGAAAAAGAGAGGAGTGGATAAAATTTGTACAAAATAACAGAAGTGAAGACACTTGGCTACCATCGGATCATACTTGTATTTGTTCTGAACATTTTCGTAAGGAAGATTTTTATATTACTAAAACAGGACGACGTTATCTCACAAAGTCTGCTGTACCATTTGAAAACCTTCAAGTTTCAAAAGATAACCCTAACCGTTCACCTACTTCGTTATTAAATGTGCATTTATCTGATACAGAATCTATATTAGACACTCCTAGAAAAATTGTATTAAAAAAGAAATTAAGAAAAATTACAGCTGCTAAAAGGATTTTAGTTGAAAAAAATAAAAAATTAAAACGGCAAAATAGATATCTTAAATTAAAAAATCAGAAACTAACAGACATAATCAAAAACTAAAAACAAACTTTCCTATAGACAAATTGGTAATAGGTAAAGTTCAATCGATTGTCGCGTCTGCGTGAGCAGCCTGTTCACTGCATCGGCAACCCTCTCCCGTTACCCCGCACCTCAGCCGGCGCGCTCCCGAGCTACGACACAATATTTATGTTACTCAGCCTGTCTAGTAGTATACATAGAAGTCTTTGGTTATATTACATTTGTACTATAAATATTCTGAATAATTAAACCCTTTTTCTGAAATACTTGTTTGTGATAAAAATACAGCATTATTATTATTATTTATCTCTCTTATGCCACGGGCATTTACCCCGTTCATTTGATAGGCGTGCGCGGGGATAAGAATCCGTAGAGGCCCCTTCGAAAAAGAATGATGTAATGTATTATACCCGCTGTGACCTGGAGGAATATCAACGGGACAATATATCCACGAACAGGTCACGACAGGTATTGGGACTATTGCGAATATGTCGGAAAAAATTGGGCTATTGAAATGAGATCTGGAGGGATTATTAGAACTGGGCTATTGCAGAAAAGGGACGGACGCCTACCATAACAATAATAATCTGATGCTACTTTCGGCAGGCGGTGACTCGCCACTCACTAGATGGACACCCGAAAACCAGAGAAAGTCGGCCGGGGCCAACACCGGTGTGAGTGACTCAGGGGTGTCGAGGGGTGTGCTGCGCTTTCTCCGAAGTTACTCGCGACGTTATGCCCTTAATACTTCCACCCCTGGAGCATATCACCTGATAAAGCAATATGCTCTATCGACACCTCTCTGGACGGCCAATGAAGGCAAGCCAGACCTGAGTCCTGCGGGCCTTCTTAACTTTCCACTCTGACCGACGAAGACACGCCGGTGACGAAGGCCCTGATCGACTCTTCAGCACTCAGGTGGTGTCGTTACGCACCAACAGCTCGCCACAAGCTGCCCTGCGGGGTTTATTATTAGTCAGACGTCTATAACCCAGAGAGAAGATCAGATCTTTCTTAATTTTTGTTCCATGTGTTTCGAAATATAGTAGTGAAGAATATATAAGAATATTCATCAGTACTATATGCAAAAAAGAAAATTAAATACCATTTACAAACTGATGGGTCCTAAAAATAAAGCTAAAATATTTTTGGTATTCGATTAAAGGATTTTTGTGGACTAAGAGGGGTTGAAACTTTATGACTACTTCGCGATAAGACTAGAGTGATCGCACGAGTGATACCTTATGAGTAAATCTCGAATTGACTACATCAGGCTCGGACAAGATCGCGATTAGGCTAATCATAGTTATCATTGTTTTCTAAAGTACTTACAGTTATCTACACGAATAGAAATTCTTATCTTTTTCTATGTAATTCATGTAAAATAAAAGAAGTTACGATATATTTTTTTATACTACTAAGGTGGCAATTAGAGATGCGTCGAGTCAACTAGCTACTCGACCCAGCTTCGCACGGGTGATCCAATCGTTACCAAACCTCGCAGGATAACCTGCTGGGCTAACCTGAAGGTTCACTGAACATTTCATCAAAATCTGCCCAGCCGTTTTTGAGTCCATAGAGGACATACTGACAAACATTCATTTTTATATCCAAGATGTAGCTTCTATTTTTTTTATTACAATACGTAGCATGAACTGTACTAGGAACGCGACCACTGTCTCCATTCAACAATGGATATCGCGTTACACGTCCGCTCGCGGCTGCGGTGCGGCGTAGTATCAGGTAAATGTTATCAAGAACGCGTAACGACCTGCCCCGACATGTTCGGACCTGTTTTAGACCTTTCTAAAGAATAGTAGGTACCTGCCTACCCATATTAAGGCCTCCGTATACGATACGATTTGTGTTTACGATCAATCGTTTCAGTCAGATCGGTAAGATGAATCGATAGTGAATATCCATATCGATAACGATTTGTTTAATCGAAGACGGTATTAAAGAGCACAACGAAAACTTATGTAATCTTAGATATACTCGTAGTAATGATAAATCGACACTATACGGCTGTTTGCTATCGATGATTCTATTAAAATATCGATTATTCCGTCCTGGATGGTTGTGTGTTTTCGTTTGCTGGCACGCCTTTATTTCTAACTAGATGTGCCCGCGACTTCGTCCGCGCGGAATAGTTTTTTTTTATTATTTATTTCTATTAATAAAAATAAATAAAATTTCTAAAATAAAGGTAGCCTAAGTTTCTCCTTATTACATCAGCTATCTGCCAGTGAAAGTCCCGTCAAAATCGGTCCAGCCGTTTCAGAGATTAGCCGGAACAAACAGACAGACGGACAGACAGACAAAAATTGTAAAAATATTCATTTTGGTATATGTACCGTGTATATATCCATATGCATTTAGTAAAAAGCGGTTATTTTAATATTACAAACAGACACTCCAATTTTATTTATCTGTATAGATGTATTAGATAACTTAAGAGGGTGCACAAAGTTAAGTGGCGCCCTCATTTTGTTTTTAATAATAACGCTTTACGTATTTAAGACCAATTCCAAAAAAAACGCTCTATAGGGCACTGAAGAACCATATTTATGTTTTTTGAGACATATTCTGTTTTTATTATTTATGTAGAATTAGTCATACTTTTGATTATTGCTATAAGTGGCCACAATAAGCAATAATTAAAATGTTGGTTACTTGTCATAGATAATAAATACAAAATATGTTTCAAAAAAACGTAAATATGGTTCTTCAGTGCCCTATAGAGCGTTTTTTTGGAATTGGTCTTAAATACCGCGTTATTAATAAAAACAAAATGAGGGCGCCACTTAGCTTCTCTCTGAAACTTAGCTTTGTGCACCCTCTTAAGCGATCAACTTATCATTTCGTATGTATAGAAGCTATTTGATGCGACGGATCACGATTTTTTTTAGATTGATCGAAACGTCGAGTCGTATCGTATATGGGGCCTTAAAAAAGGCACCGATGCATGTCTTAGTTTCGTGTTCGAAGTACAGTACAATGCTTTGCATCCGCAAAGTAGTGCCAAGTAATCGGCGCGGCGATCCCAAGCTTACAGACGGCATTGAGCCCTTAAGTTTAAAGCGTGATTCTGCCTCCATTTGGGTACACAACGGGTTGTGTTCTGAATAATTGTTCGATGTGATGCCGACGAATTCCCTCTATGTGACAGAATCTTGAAGTGCTTTGATAGGGTGCATCAAAGCACTTCAAGATTCTGTCACATAGAGGGAAAACCTTGAAATCATCCAAACCAAGACAAACAGACATACCCATGCACACAAATGTTTGTCGTGTGTGGGAACGTCAAAAGGTTTAGGCGATATGCCATGTTTCAAAATGTTAGAACCACCTAAATTACCCCATAAGAATCAACTGTCTATGTTTTCACGCCAGGTCCCTTGTCCTGTAAGCAGAGGGAGGAGCGCACAAGACGCGGTGCTTATACACCTCGCTCGCTTCTTTAACATTCATAGCATTTTTAATGCAATTCTTCGGCTCTCTATGTCCCTCTACTTTCGCATTGTATATATATCTGTTTCGTTAATCTTTCTACATGCCCGAACCAACGGAGCACACATTTTGTTATCTTAACACCGTCACTCCTCAATAATTGAGTATCATCAAAATTCAATTACTTAATTATACAACGTCTGGAGATACCTGATTTAAACTGTGGTTACCATAGCAGAACATTTGACAGCAGTGCAGTGATAGCCCTGTCGATAAAGAACCGACCTATTGATCAACTGGTTGCCGGTTCGAATCCCGATGTGGGCATGTACCACTATACTGTGTTTTCGAAATTATGTACATGTTTGTAATTATCACACATTTTGAGGAAACCCGAACGTCCAAGAAATTATGTTTCGATAGACACATGACCTTACTTTACCTTTAAGAAAAATCTGGTTTTCGCTACGGGTTGAGGTCTGATGTCTTGCGCTCCATGTCAAAATCAGCATCTACGCCAAATCCTTAGGCAGTGGACCTCGCCAATCCTAATTGATTAGGAAACGGGATAAAGCTAGCAAGAAGAAAACCGTAGCAGAGTTTAGTTTTTAACCTCACTCACTCTCATGAACACAACATCTGTCCACGGAGTTGTTATACGGCTGCGGTTACCTGTGAAGTGAAGGTATTTCCCTTGTTATTTGCCCTCCCTCTCTTGTGTATGCAAGTGAGGTTGGCTTCCATTGTAAACATGAGAGGAAGCCGCGTGCACTGCAAATTATTAGTACCTAAGACTATTTGTACAGATGTACAAAGCGGAAGAGTTCTTTTTTATACAACGTCGGGAGGCATACAACCTATATACGCTTGCAATACATTAAATATCACTCGCGCGATGCCACCTCTGCTGCTAACACAGCAACTCCTGACGAGCTTACTGGATACCTCACTCACACGCAGAAACACAACAACCATCTAGGAAAATTGTTACTTGGCTGCGGTTTTCGGTGAGATGAAGATACTTCCCCAGACGGACTGCCCTAATGCGTCCTACCTCTCTTAAAAAACACCCAGACCCAGACAAACAGACTTGTTCATGCACACATGTTTGTCCTGTGTGGGAATAAAACCCACGAGCGTTGGTGTCAAAGTAGTGTAACAGCGCGTTCCACCACTGCGCCACCGAGCTCGTCAAACAGTTTGTTTGAACGCTTATTTGTGGAAATGAGCTAGTCTGTTTGTTTGTTTGTGCACGCTAATCTCTGGAATTACCAGTGGGAATTGAAAAAAAAACTCTTTGAACTTAATAATCCAATTCTTGTGGAAGATTACAGGCCGTTCAACATCACGAGACGCGGTTAGAAGTCCAGGAAAAAGAAAGTAATGAAAACCGGTTTCATGGGATACTGGTATACGCGCAGAGGAAGTCGAATGTTGATCGATAGTAAACCTGTGAGATGTCAAACTTTATTATTCTAATTAAAAATAAAATCTCTTATCTATAGTGAACTAACTGCCGTAGATAAGATACTGTTAATGTACTCCAAAACACATAATTAAAATAACTTCCAGACATATAAAATGTTTTAACAGCTAATTAACTAAAAAATACATTCGTGTATATGTATATCTTCACGCCAGGTCCCTTGCAGGGTATGCAGAGAGAACTGAGCGCCATAAGACGCGGTCCTTACACACTTCACTCGCTTCTTTCACATTCATAGCTCATTTCAGGCACGCTCGCCGGTTCCTAAGCCTCCTGAAAACACCTTCTGATAAAATACGACCAATTTGGTCATGGTAGGTTAGTCTTGGTCTTCCTCCGCTCCTACATCCTTCCACTTTCGCATTGTATATCCGTTTCGTCATTCTTTCTACATGTCCGAACTAACGGAGCATGCCCTTTCTTATCTTAACACCGACACTCTCTTTCAGACCAACTCTCTTTCGTACGTCATCATTTCGAACGCGGTCAGCAAGCGTTATGCCACAAATTTTTCGCAATGCTCGCATCTCGACCGCATTTATTCTACTTTCATGCTCTCTCTGCCATACATTACATTCGTAGCTAATGTAATAATCGAGTCTCCATCCAAGATATTAAATTGTCAGATGGTGTCCACGGGGAAAAAGACGGCGAGGTATGGTTTATAAATTTTACATGAGAGCCCTTATTTTGGGATTAAGCCCGCCACAAACGTGCTACAATATATCGTGAGAACATACAATTGTATGCTAAACTAACTTGACGGCGGATAAAGGCACCCTCACTCACCAAGACTTACTGCTTTAGCGCCTAATATCTCACCGATTCGAGCCATCTATCTACGGTGGCAACCGAAGATGCAAAAAAAAACCAAATTTAAAATAAATTTAATTATAATGAAAAAAAAAATACATTTAAAATATAAGCTAAGTATAACGACTGCGCTCGATGTTGGATCCGAAGTCATTTGGTATCCCTTGCTGTACCGATGTCTGGCTACGCCTCGGCTGCTGAGCACGATAGTTGAAGAATGTAGATTCGTGTCCTTGATGAAGGCTTAGGAGCACAGAGAGTGGCTATGCGGAGCATGCAGGGCTATTTATGTTCCTGATACGCGCCGCGCACTGCTTCAAGGATCCTATCTCGACTGACACCAACGCTCGTGGGTTCGATTCCCACACAAGGCAAACATTTGTGTGTGCGAACGTGTCTGTTTTTCTTGGTCTGGATGTTTTAAGAGAGGTATGGCGCATCAAAGCAGCCCGTCTGGTGAAGTACCTCCACCTCAGAAAACCGCAGCCAAATAACAACTCCCTAGAGGGTTGTTGTGTTCCTGCGTGTGAGTAAGGTCACCAGTAAGCTCCCAAGGAGTTGCTGTATAAGCAGCAGAGGAGGCATCGCGCGAGTGATACTTAATATATCGCAAGCGTTAATAGACTACGGTACCCGTACCCCCCTTTACATCAGGTGGGCCGTATGCTTGTATGCCTCCCGACGTAGTAAAAAAAAAACTTTCCGATGTTGTACTAAAAATATTTTTCCGTCCACTTTAATGTCAATCGTGCACGTGATCCGCCCGATGGACAGCGCCCACTGATACGTTCTCACGCCGTCGCTGCAACCAATTACATTTAGTGTAATTAATGAATGCACTTAAGCCGTGTTTCCACTGGAGTTTTATCATCTCGTAAACTAATTAGCGTGCAACCGCGTCTATAATTACTGTTTTAATTAACAGATCAAATAAGATTAAACGCTGGGTTCATATCGCGGTGTTCTTTGTATCTTTTCTTCTTCGTAATATCCCGTTTCCTATTTCATTAGGATTGGCGGTGTCCGCTACCTAAGCCTAAGGATTTGGCGAAGATAGTGATTTATATTTGAAGCGACTGCCGTCAGATCTCCACATGCCAGGGTGTAAACCAGACCTTTCTTATGTTGAGTCCTTCGAAATATAATTTCTTAAACACGTGGGTCACTTCCTCACGATGTTTTCCTTCACCGGCGAGCACCTGATAATTACAAATTACAGATATGTACGTAAATGTACACGAATTTAACGGTACATGTCAGGGTTCGAACTGGGGACAAGTTGGTCAATAGGCGAGTTCTTTACTTTCTGTTAATCGTGTTCAAAAAAAAATTGTAGTTATACGTCTTTTGGCGTGTTAGGAAAGAATTAGAAGAAAAGTGAATTTACGACATTGACATCTTAAACCGACACCACGAAGTTGGTCGCACACGTCGGTGTGGGCCAACTTCGTGGCGTCGACCTAAAATCGACGCCACGAAGTTGGCTGGTAAATGTCGCTCAAGTTTTGTTCGTGACTGTTCAGTTGTCTTATCAAGGAGTAACAAAGCTTCATTTTTGTGAAATGGATTGAAGTGACTTCAGCCAAAGTGTATCATGAGACTGTCTTGGATCCTGTTGTGAAACCTCCGGTGAACACATCCGATGAGAAACGGATTTCGATAGTTTAAATCTTTATACTTGTTTGAAATAACAAAGAATCACAATCAATACTTTGGACATGTGTACTGTCATATGCTAATCAAGTCTAACGATAATATACCTAGTCGGGCCATAAGTTCTGTCACAACCTTATTATTTTAATTTTGGTATACTGGCCAGAAATACTTTGACTAATTTTAAAAATAGAACGTTCCCACCTGCCGAAAATAAAAAATAAATTCATTTTCATTCATTTTCAAATATGGAATGGAGTGGGGGAAGATAGAGTCGCGGTTATCGCGTTACACCGCTGTGGTTACGCGCCAAAAGAGATTTTCAACATTCTACAAAAATTGAAAACAACACTACGGTTTATTTATCGCACTATCAAACGATATACTAAAGATTCGAGCATCGAAGATCGTAAGAGGAGCAGCCAACCTCGCATAGTTGGGACACCAGCGGTCATCAAAGAAGTGAAGGCGCGAATCCGTAAAATCCTGTGGACAAACAAAAAATCTTAGCTCTTCAGATGGGATTGAGCAGAACTACTGTCAAAAGAGTGTTAAATGAAGACTTGGGAGCTTATGTAAAAAAAACCGGTCATATTTGAACGAGCGTTTGAAAAAAATTAGGATGATAAGATCCCGCGCTTTGTTACGGCGGTACGCGGGGAAAAAATACCGCGAAATATTGTTTTCGGATGAAAAAGTGTTAAGAAAAGTTAAGAAAGTTACAACAAACAAAATGATAAAAAGTATGCCCACAGTTGTGAAGAAGCGAGCGCGCGTATTCCGAGGGTCCAGCGAGGGCATTATCCTTCATTAATCATGGTTTGGCGTGGAGTCTCATACTCAGGCTTAACTGAGGTGTTTTTCTGTGAAAAAGGTGTGAAAACCAGTGCCGTGGTTTACCAAAATACCGTTCTAACAAACATAGTAGAACCTCTTTCTCAATCAATGTTCAAAAACAGACACTGGATATTCCAACAGGACTCTGCACCAGTTCATAAGGCACGAAGCACTCAAAACTGGTTGACCGCCCGTGGAATTGACTTCATCGGGCATGAAGACTGGCCCTCTTCTAGTCCAGATTTAAACCCACTGGACTACAAGGTATGGCAACATTTGGAGGAGAAAGTCTGCGGTAAACCTCATCAGAATTTGGAGTCTCTCCGAGCGTCTCTGGTTAAAGCAGCGGCAGAAATAGATATAAATGTGGTGCGTGCTGCGATCGATGTCTGGCCACGTCGATCAAGGGCATGTATTCAAAATGGTGGAGGGCATTTCGAATAAATGTTAATAAAATTTTATTGTACATTTAATTAGCTTTCATTTCATATATAACTTTTATATAATTATCAAAAAGTGTATCATTAATTACATCAAAAGTTTTTGACAGAATTTATGACCTGACTAGGTATAATATATAAGGTGTTTTTTTTATATATGCCCGAACTTCAATGGGAGAAAGAGTATCGTTTATTTGTTACGATAGACAAGAAACTTCGTGTCCCGGCATCGTTAAAAAAGTTTGAGAAATCAAATAAATAAAGTGCCTACTTGGTTCATGGTGCATAATGATTGCCCCGATGATGATGATGAATCATCAGTTGTTAATAATTCAGTTTGACGGGGTCGATGCACGAGTCGCGGGTCTAATCGAATTCGCCATTTACACAGCGACGACCACAGCCTGTGTCGAGTTGCCAGCCTGACAGTTGCCAGTCGTAAAGCTCAGTTAAGAGAGGTAGGACGCGTCAAAGCAGCCCGTCTGGAGAAGTACCTTCACCTCACAGAAAACTGCAGCCAAAGAACAACTATTTCTGCGAGTGAGTAAGGTTACGAGTGAGTAAGGTTACGAGTGAGCTCCTGAAGAGTTTCTGTATCAGTAGCGGGGGCGGCAACGCGCAAGCG
The DNA here is from genome assembly GCA_947507595.1 of Pyralis farinalis. NCBI lineage: Eukaryota > Metazoa > Arthropoda > Insecta > Lepidoptera > Pyralidae > Pyralis > Pyralis farinalis. Next base: position 3,162,685 of record OX382275.1, read on the forward strand.
ATACTTTCTGTGTTGCAAGCGTTTATAGGCTACGGTAACCACTTTACATCAGGTCGACCGTACGCCTCCCAACGTTGTATACAAAAAAGAAATACCTATGACGGCTGTGACTATACCAGCTGATACATCACCTAACAATGTTTTTTACATAGGTAGGTAGGGCGCATCAAAGCAGTCCGATAGGGGAAGTACCTCTATCTCACAGAAAACAGCAGCAAAATAACAACTTACTGGGTGGAGGGTTGTTGATGTGATGTGAGTGAGTGATGTTACCAGAAAGCAGTGAGAGGAGTTGTTGTGTGAGCAACGGGGGTGGCAACCCGCGTGCGATAAACTTAGTGCGAGCGTTCATAGGCTACGGTAACCACTTTACATCAAGTGGTCCGTATGTTTATTTGTCTCCCGACGTAGTAAAAAAAAGATGCGCCTGATCCAAAGTATGAAACAGATGAAACAGCTGATTTGCTTCATACGAGGTAACAAACATTCATCACTAAGTCTGATTAGTTTACACTTAGATACATTTTCAACGAATTAGGTAGTTACTCGTATTTCACTTTGAGTGGTTTGTTTACTTAGAATATTATTCTAAGTTTGTTTATGGGAACGATAAAAAAAATGATATTGTTGGTAATTGTATACGAGGTTCGATATAGGAAAAGGTACACTTACACCACTAAGGTGGCAAACAAGCTTAGGTCCTTCCTGATTGTAAACAGTTATCATAGCATTTGGACATTTTTAACACCAGGGTCTCACTTATGTGATATTCGGTGAGTACCTACTTAGTTAACGCCGGTACAGTAGCGCTGATAGCTACCTATCTAGATAAATAAAAATGTAAATTTAAAACACTTACGATTTAACAGCTGATCCACTTTTCTTAAAAAATAAAAAGCTATCGGATAACGTTTGTTACATTAACTAGCGTGTTTAAAAGGTCATCAGTTTATTTACTAGTTATTTACACATCACAATCACGACACTCACTCACACGACACGACACGACGTCTCTCTAAAAGAACTGGGTCCTAACACTTTCACCGAGTAGGTATACCTGCCCAGATCGGGCCGCACTACCCGAGGATTATGAAGTGGTATGGATGTAGCCCTTCATCGCTGAGTAACTACTACACGTAACTATTGCTCACATTGAAAACGGCAGCTCCGTGGCCATATTCACGAAAACTGTATACTGCGCCGAGGATGGTGTGATGACTCGTATTCCGAATTTTACTCACACACTCGCGATAACAAAGTACCATTTGGAGATACTCCTGATTAGAGTAACGATGTCCAGGAATGATTACGGTCACGCGTAGTAATGTAATGCGCGACACTTGTTAAAAGACTGCGGTGATCTACCGCGCAATTAGCTTGATTGCGCATGCGCGGCGCTGACGGCGACGACGGCGGCGTTTCGTTTGGCGGTATCGTACCTATGGCATGCTTTGTAATACTTTCCTAGCTGGTTGGTGTCATACAACAGAAAGCTACTTTTTAAGACGGATTTATTTTTTCTATGAAAGAATTTGTAACACGTGGGGCATAAAATATATTTACTATCATAATCAGCATACATAATACTATTTCCCATTTCAATTTGGGCATATACTTTAAGAACACCATATATATAAAATTTAACTATAGGATTCCATTTAAAAAAAATGGAGCGTGTTTTTACTCGGTGGCGCAGCGGTTGATAACGCGACTTTGTCACCGACACTCGTGGTTTGAATCCCACACAGGACATACTTTTGTTTACATGAATATGTCTGTTTCTCTCGGCCTGGATGTTTTAAAGACAGGTAGGGCGCATCAAAGCAGCCCGTCTGAAGAAGTACCTCTACCTCATAGAAAACCGCAGCCAAATAACAATTCCGTAGAGGGTTTTTGTGTTACTGCGTGTAAGTGGGGTCATCAGTAAGCTCCAAAGGAGTTACTGTGTTAGCAGCAAAGGTAGCATCGCGCGAGTAATACTTAATGTTCGACAAGCGTTCGTGGGATACGGTAACCGCTTTACATCAGATGAGCCCTATGCTCGTATGCCTTGCGAAGTTGTATAAAAAGTACCTCCAACGGCCAAAAGGCAACTGATTATTTTTATGTACCGGGCCTATATATTCTGGTTGTGTTATGCCACTTAGCCAAACATATACATGAATTTGAAACTTACGAATAACGTATACACAGAGAAAAAACAAGAAGAAAAGATCTTGTCTCAAGTATAGTGCCTAATTTAACAATCGTAAAACACACCACGCGCTATCAGTCAATAAAATTATTTAACAAACTGCCTATGGAATTGAAATCTATTATTTATCAATTTGAATTTAGTAATAAATTGAAACAATTTTTATTGAAAAAGTGCTACTACTCCGTTGACGAATATCTGAATGACGCGTGCTGACATTGTTTGAATAGTATTGAACATTTCGTATTGTATTTAATTGTGTGTATATTTGTAATTATTTATAATGTAATTGTGACATTTTTAAATTGTATAATCGTAGATGCATGTATTTTCAACACAATATTTTATTGTTATGAAATAAATGAATTGAATTGAATTATCTTTAAAGCCTACATTTCATTTTCAAGTCCTATCGAGCGCGGTATATGCACTATCCATACCACAACAACCCTTACTCATCTCACTGCAGGGATACGGGCCTCCCTTCAACCGAAGGGGTTTAGAGCATACTCCGCCACGCTGCTCAAATGCGGGTGTGTTTGATTAGAATGACACGCGCAACGACGCCATCGAGCTCTCATATGCACAATGCGAAGTATAAATCGTCAGGCTGGATGTGTTCTCAACTTTACTTGTTGATTAAAGTGAAACGTACGTACAGACGCTACATATATACAGCGTGTTTAATTTTCTTAAGTTCGCTGTGCAGTTCCCTCTGAGATGCATTTGGTCGGTGCAGTCTTAAATGATTGCTTATCTGATAGACACTCTTGGGGCCACGGAGTGGGCTGCTGGACTGTTTCAGTTGGCAAATAACATGTGCCCCGCTAAATGTGAAGGGTATTGTTATTTAGCTGCGGAATATGCGGCGAAGATACTGATTGTGACGCGGAGCGACCGCCATCAGATGTCTGCACCCCACAGGGAAAATCAAACCTTCCTTAAGTTAGGTCCGTGTGACCTTCTTTTGAAATATACTTTACTAGCTGCTGCCCGCGGCTCCGCCCGCGCGGAGTCAAATAACGTAGCCTATGTGTTAATCCAGATCATAATCTATCTACGTGCCAAATTTCATTCAAATCCGTTCAGCCGTTTAAGCGTGAAAGAGCAACAAACATCCATCCATACATACAAACTTTCGCATTTATAATATTAGTAGGATGGACGTGCGGGTTTCGTCACGGTGTTTTCCTTCACCGCCGAGCAGGTGATGATTACAAATTTGAACTTAAATCCAAAAATATAAATTTAGTTAACATGACATTCGCACGATACGAACCAAAGACCGTAGTAACTGCTCCTTTAAGCTCTGAGCCATTACTATATTACGGTTTTAGTATATTAGATTTGACGAGCTCGGTGGCGCAGTGGTGAAACGCGTTGTTACGCTACTTTGACACCAACGCTTGTGGGTTCGATTCCCACACAGTACAAACATTTGTGTGCATGAACATGTCTGTTTGTCTTGGTCTGGGTATTTTCTATGTATAATAAGTATGTATTTACAAAAAAAAAAAAAATGTATTTACGTATGTTTATCAGTTGTCTAGTACCCATAACACAAGCTTCGCTTACTTTGGGGCTAGATGGCGCTGTGTAATTTGTTCGACAATATTTATTTATTATATGGCGACCGTGCGGTTGTAGAAGGAAGCTGTTGGTTCGGAACAGAAATGTCCTTTGATTTCCATCTAAATATTGTTAATATCGATAGCGTCGTTGCGCGTGTCATTCTAATCTAATATGCAGGTTAAGCAACGTAGACCGCAGACTGTCTATGGATGGGTTTATCTATCTCGAGTTTCTCCGTGTGTCGGAGGGCACGTTAAGCCGTCGGTCCCGGCTGTTGTCGATAGATGACAGTCGTTAAGCTAAGTCAGTGGCCCTCGGGCGGCTTGAAAACACTGGCCTTCGCCAATCCGCGATTGAGCAGCGTGGTGGAGTATGCTCTAAAGCCCTTCGGTTGAAGGAAGACCCGTATCCCTGCAGTGGGATGAGGAAGGGTTGATGTGAATGTTAATTGTTAATATCTGATTTAAAACTGGAACATCTTTGTTGTTCCAGTTTTAAATCAGATATTATTAGATTAGATTTATAGTTTAACCATTTGATATCGTACACTGAACTTGCTTCTGGAATAATTTGCGTTCAATTTGTCATTGGTATACACTTAAGTCCGTCTTACGGACGGGACTTGAAGTTGTAGGTATGCATTTCAAATAATTATGTTTTTATTGTTTCAGGTAAGTAATTTGTCGGAAGGATGGAGATGTTGAGGAGCTCAGTGGCGACATTGCTCGTGTGAGTCTAATCGAAAACGTGGGTTAAGCAACGTCGATCGTGGACTGTATATGGATGGATTTATTTATTTCAAGTTTTTCCTGGGACCAGGGACCTGTTGTTCAGTAGGCCGGTTCCTCATCTACTGGGCTATCGCTGCTCTAAGATGTTAATTATCATCAGATTTTCATCAAGTCCGACTCGCACTTGACCAGCGTTGTTTTGAAAGGTAACATTTGGGTACCATTAAAAGGGCCATTTGAATCGTTCTATACTTTTATGCAACGTCGAGAGGCCAACAAGCATAAGCCCCACCTGTTTTAAAGTGGGGATCAGAAACTGAACGCTTGTAATACAAGGAGTACTCGTGCGTTGACATCCCCGTTGCTAACGTAGCAACTCCTTTACTAGTAACTCGACTCGCAGAAATTCAGGAACGCTCCGGGGAGTTGTTATTTGGCTTCGGTCTTCTTTCCCTTATTTAATTTTAATGATGGCGTTTTATATGGAAATTACTCGTAGTAAAACGAAAAAATATATATGACATTATATATTTAACTAGCTGCTGCCCGCGGCTCCGCCCGCGTGGAGTCAAATAACGTAGCCTATGTGTTAATCCAGATCATAATCTATCTACGTGCCAAATTTCATTCAAATCCGTTCAGCCGTTTAAGCGTGAAAGAGTAACAAACATCCATACGTACAAACTTTCGCATTTATAATATTAATAGGATTAATCGAAGTATTATATCTATGCACTTTCGCCATTTTCGCTGAAAAAATTGTGGGAGCGAGAATCAATAAAATCTTTGAAGGCGATTTGAACTGCCCCATCGGAATTGAATATTTTTCCTTGCAAGTAGTTGTCGAAATTGTGAAAAAGTGGTAATCAGTTGGAGCAAAATCCGGGGAGTATGGTGGGTGTCGGAGACATTCTAATCGCAGCTACTCTAATTTAGCGACTATTTGTCGTAAAGTGTGAGGTCTAGCGTTGGCCTGGAGCAGCAGTGGGCTAGAGCAATTGACCAGTCTCGGTTGTTGAATAGCGAGCTTTTCCATCATGGTTTGCAATTGCTGACAATACAGTCTGCCGTAATCGTCTGGCCAGATCTTAAAAAGCTAGTGTATGACACCAGCACTGGTCCACCAAACACTCACCTTTACCCTTTTCTGAGTCAACTTTCGCTTGGGACAGGATTTAATGGTTCTCCTGGGTTCAACCACTGTGATGAGCATTTCCGATTGTTGTACAGTATCCATTTTTTTTAGGGTACCGTACCCAAAGGGTAAAACGGAACCCTATTACTGAGGCTCCGCTGTCCGTCCGTCCGTCCATCCGTCCGTCCGTCCGTCCGTCCGTCCGTCCGTCCGTCTGTCACCAGGCTGTATCTCACGAACCGTGATAGTTAGACAGTTGAAATTTTCACAGATGATGTATTTCTGTTGCCGCTATAACAACAAATACTAAAAAATAGAATAACATAAATATTTAAGGGGGCTCCCATACAACAAACGTGATTTTTTTTGCTCGATTTTGCTCGATATTGATAACGGCAACAGGTAGACGCTTGAAATATTCACAGAATATTTAGTTATATATTCACTTTAAGAATAAATAATTAAATTAAAATAAAATAAATATTTAAGGGGGGCTCCCATACAACAAACGTGATTTTTTTGCCGTATTTATACATACGGTACGGAACCCTTCGTGCGCGAGTCCGACTCGCACTTGGCCGATTTTTTATATTAGTTCAGCATAGTGGCTTGTCTTTGACTGATGGTAAGCGAAAGAGGAGTCCAAATCGCAAGTGCAACTGACAAAATACTACACCGTATCCTGTCAGTTGACGCTGCCATGCTGACCCGCAAGATGCTTCTTCACGCTTCGTTTGAAGGATCCCATATTGTAGGAAGGAGGGAACACATGTGCAGGCAAGGCGTTCCACTTTTCATCACCAGGAACAATACGATTCAAAATTCCCGTAATTGTGAGGGTTGGGTAATGTAACCCAGCACTCAATGCGTGTTTGTTGGTGTGCTTCACTTAATTCATGCGGTACCCATTTCTCGAGCATTTTCACTTTTTGTTTCAAGTGAATTAAAAACTGTTTTGTCACTCACACCGAAGTCTGCTGCTAACTGTGACGTGGTTTGCGATGGATCTGCTTCTACGATCACCTTTAATTCTTCGTTGTCAAGTAGGATCTCCGGCCATCCACGGGGTTTGTTCTGTAGATCGAAATTTTCAGAACGAACACGTTGGAACCAAAAACGTGCCGTGTTTCCTTACAGTAGCTTCCCTATACACATCAGTAAACCTTCGAGCTGTTTCTGCACCGTTGGTGCCACGGTGGAACTAGTATTTGAAAATAATGCGATATTTTATGTTTTCCATATTGTGAACAGACCTATGTCAAAGAAAAATCAAACGGCGTAAAAACATATGAATCGCTAAATTCGAAACACAAATACACAAGTCTAAATTTGAAATGAATTTGGAATTCTTAACCAAACGCCAGATATTTTAGATTAAAGTGGGCCAGTTTGACAAACGCCAATATCATGTGTAAGGACCTAATATTAATTTAATGCAAGTAACATTAAACATTTTAATTAATGTATACTTGATGAAAATTTATGATGAAATATGTGTTCGATGATAAATGCGATACTCAAAATAAACTTTTTATGAATATGTCTTAAGCCCAAGCGAATATGGTATATATTCACTTGGGCTTGAGACCAATCATAAAAAGGTTATTTTGAGTAGATATATAGATAGATCTTATGGCCACACAGGCAACAACCACAAGCAACATAGCTGCAAAATAGCGGTTTTCTCGAATCTGGCTGATAGCATCCAATCTCGGGATGCAATAACACTGTCAGGCAAATTTTATGCCACTCTGATTTAGACGCGTCTAGCAATCACTCTGGTATACACATTGAACACTGAATTTGTCTGTAACCGGACTGAAGGCCTTACATGACTGCTTGGTTTTTGCCAGGTTTGGTGGCGCAGTGGTTAGTAACGCTGATTTGACACCAACGCTCGTGGGTTTGATTCCCAAACAGGACAAACATTTGTGTGCGTGAACATGTCAGTTTGCCTTAGTCTGGATATTTCTAAGAGAGGCCGACGCTGTGTTAGTAGCACAGGTGGCACTGCGCGAGTGCTACTTAAATTAGGTAGGCCATTATGCTTGCATGCCTCCCTATGTTGTATAAAAAAGGTGTAATGTTTTCGGGTTTCATGTACCTACATAAGTTTGTTTGTTTTGTCACAGCTACCGAACGCCTTAACCGATTCAGATGTATGAGGTATCGTTAGAATTCTTACATTGTCTCGGGTAACATAGATTATGTAACGTCATAATAAATACCAGTTGAGAATGCGCAAGCTTGCATTGCCAGAGGAACACCTGGCTCGTCAATTATATAACAATTTTTTTTTTTTAATTTGGTTGACCATTTTAACCATGTTCCTTAAGAGATAGGAACGGTGTTCCTGAACGTTCCTATTCTACTTTATTATGTTGAATCCGAATCTGAAGTCAAAATTCGAATATTCGAAACGTTTGTGTGTGACCACAACACAACAGACAAACATATAGAATTCATATAGGAACGGTGTTCCTGACAATGTGGTGGATTATGTAATCAATATTGTGCAGACTGATAAAAAAATCTTCCGAACCTATCGAGTGGGTATAGATACAATAAAGGGTTTTGAAAGGTGATCTCAATAACTTCATCTATACAGATAAATAATATTGGAGTGTCTGTTTGTAATATTAAAATAACCGCTTTTTACTAAATGCATATGGATGTATACACAGTGCCAAAATGAATATTTTTACAATTTTTGTCTGTCTGTCCGTCTGTCTGTTTGTTCCGGCTAATCTCTGAAACGGCTGGACCGATTTTGACGGGACTTTCACTGGCAGATAGCTGATGTAATAAGGAGTAACTTAGGCTACCTTTATTTTAGAAATTTTATTTATTTTTATTAATATAAATAAATAATAATAAAAAACTATTCCGCGCGGACGAAGTCGCGGGCACAGCTAGTACTTAATATAAACAGTTAACGTACCAGACTTTGTCATAAAGTTAAAATGATAATACAAACATAGGTTATGCGAATTCACAATTTTTATCACACATCTTTTCATATTATAATGATTTTAATAACGAATAATTATTAAATATAAATTTGATTATTCTATGGTGTATACCTAAAATTTTTTGATTTGGTAAGTGTACCTTGAACATAAAAAGTTTGAGGAACACTGCACTCGATCATCAAAAATGAAATAGAGTCTAATGTGTCTTACTTACGTTGATAATCAATTATCAACAGTGTTCCGTAGCTACACGCTTCTATAAGAGTGAAGCTCGTTAGGCCCACCTCCTCAGGACAGATTACCTGATAGCTCCCCACTTAATTATCGGGAATAAAGGGGGCCAAGGGGAATTAGTCGACGACTTATCACCGCGGGGATTAATCAGTCTAAGCATCGACTTGTGCTGACTTGTTCCTTAAACTTGGCGACTTATATGAATTCGGTGACAGAATGTCTCACTGTGTCAATAATACAGTACAATGAATTGGTACTAACTGGGGAGTGTCTGGTGGATGCGTGCCCTTTTCTATCAAATATTAGGATACAAGTAATACACTAACATACACAACAACCTACACGTGTTCAAAAACAAAAATTTGTAATATTGTCTTAGGTTTTCGCGATTGTTACACATTGAAATTAAACTATTTTTAACGGAAGTATCGCGTGTTTTATTTATTTTGTTGAAACCTGACGTTTCGAACGCTTTGCAGCGTCCGTGGTCGCAGGAAAGACTCGGAAAATATATAATGAATCCATCCATGTCGGTAGATGTAATAATTGAATAACTAATGTAAGACAAATACCACCTTAGTCTTTCCTGCGACAAAAATTTGTAACTTCTATAATCGCTCAGGGTGGCACGTTTGGCCCTGAATTGACACTTGTTTATCAAAATACAAAATGATTTGAAGATTTTGAAATATGTAATTCATGGAGATATGTAATATACTTTTAGTTCCATTTAATGTATAGCAATGACTGACTCAAGTTAGTACCTTAAATTAGGTTTATTACAAAATACTCATATCACCATGTGCAGTCACACGATTCCCTGGTGACAAATGAGACCATAGTATGGCCTCAGTGATTGGTGCTCCCTGTGCGATTCCAATTCCCATTGGCCTTACATGCATTTGTTAAAGTTATAATTTCACTGTGTCAGTTTCTAAGATTTCTAAATTTTTACAATTATAAAATTGCCTCTTTTTTTCAATAATTCTTGGCGTTTGTTTAGTCCTATGTTAGAACTTCATTGAAGTTGTTGAATTTTCATAGTTTATAACTTTGTAATAATGTTAATCAAAATTTGGTGGACTAATTTTCCTCGTACATTTTTTCTAAGCAAACTATGAATAAATTTAGATGGCCCTAATTAGTCTTAAGCAGCGGGGATTGTATCGCGTCAGCGATGTTCATGATGATCATTATTTGCTAGCATCACACAGGCTACGGGAACATATTATATATAGATATCGAGTTGTTAAGCAACAGTGGATTACTTATATGTATTATTACATGACGCAAAAAGTGGCTCAACTGTAATATAAAACGTGGGAGAAATATTATATGCGAAACTACACAAATTTCACTTTTACTGCTACAACATAAGAGGCACGGTCGTATAGCTTGATCTGTCCATATCTGTCCCTACAAACCCCAGAGTTGTTAATAATAAAACTAGCAATGTTATTCAAATACGAGTATCCTTTAGTTATCGACAACCGGCAAATGAACATCCGAAAAGGGATAAGAATTTTACACCCCGTGGGAAATAACGGCGGGCGCTTTGTTATATCATCTCGAAGATTGTATCGGTGAGCCGTTTTGTTGTGGTCCAAGTTGTAAGAGGATCACCGTGGATTTCTAGCTTGACAGTGCTGAAAGCTGTACAAAATTTAGAGCAAAAAGCGTTGTTTGTTGTTGTATACCGCACACCATATTGAAATCAGAGCCTGCTAATCGCTTGACTATACCGTATGACATATACATATCTATCTTTGCATGAAGTTACAGAACTTCGCTTGCGGGTTGGCAGAGAGAACCGAGCGCCACCATTCTTACACACCTCACTCGCTTATGTAATATTCATTGCCCTTCTTATGCACACTCGCCGGTTTCTTAGTCTCCTGACATCACCTTCTGAAAAAAAAAAACGATCAATTTGGTAAGTCTTGGCCTTCCTCGGCTCCTGCATCTTTCTACTTTCGCATTGCATATCTGTTTCGTATTTATTTCTTCCGTCAGTCCTATTTCGCTATTCTTGTAGACCGTATTCGCAATGATGATGTTAGAAACAGAGTTGGTGTAAAAGAGAGTGTGTTAAAATAAGAAGAGGCATACTCTATTGGTTCGGACATGTAGAAAGAACGCAGGAAGAAAGAATTACGAAATAGGTATAAAACGCGAAAGTAGAAGGACATATACACACGTAAGGTATTTTGTGTTTAGCATAATGTGATTAGTATGCTAATAAGTGCATAAAACCTCTCAGTTCAATAAACATATAGCACCAAAATTGATAATGAAAAAAGTAGTTATTTTTTATATTACTGAATGCTAGTGTTATTGTGCTAAAATGTTAGTATTTGTAGGTTATTGATTCTTACCGGTGACCTCACTCACACGCAGGAACACAAAAATTCTCTAGGGAGTTGTTATTTGGCTGAGGTGTCCTGTGAGGTGGAGGTACTTCCCCAGACATGTTCATATTCATGTGCATACAAATGTATGTCCTGTGCGGAAATCGAACCCTCGAGCGTCGGTGTCAAAGAAACGTCCACGTCAATAACTTTATTACTTGACTTTCACGACTGATTTGCAAACAGGATCGCAATGAAATCTGGTACGATGGACGCAAACTTTGCAATTATGTCATCGCATGGTTCGTTCGGCGTTCATCGTTGCTTATTACAACTGATTTCTCACGCCGGCGATATTAAACAGATCTCGCTTTCCGCTCATCACTCGCGCCGCGCCCGCCATACCTTATTGTGTCGTGTTGTTATTATGACGGGCAATGTCGGCTAAAATTATGCAATTTGCGGTCAATACTCGAACCGTGCGAATATTTGACGGTACAAATATACTACTTGTGTCTCAAACCATTTGCTGGAATGTGAAAGCTGGCCTCTTTGTATTAATATGGTTCAATGTTTTTAACCGACTTCAAAAATTGGAGGAGGTTCTAAATTCGACTGAATTTTTTTTAAAGCTTTAGGTACTTATTTTGGCGCGTTTATGAGCAGTGATAGCCCAGTGGATAAGGAACCGGGCTGTAGGCCACCTAGTCACCGCTTCGAATCCCGGCTGGGGCATGTACCACTAGATTCGTGTCTTCGGATTTAAGTACATATTTATCACAAGCAAACGAAATATTGAAAGTCGTCGAAGATCTTACCTAAGAAAGATCCGTTTTCGCCTCTGGGCTGTGGAGGTTTTTTTTTTTTTTTTTATTCGTGCACCCTTGCATACATTGCACATCTATTTATAACATTTTTGTTTTAAATTATTAAATTAAATATAAATTATCACATTCATACATCATACTCTCTTCCTTTCCACAATTCCTTCTTTCATTCATAATCTTTCAGTGTTATTATCTAAAATTCTAATATTTGCCCGTTTTTGAACGCCGTTGAAATTATTTTATCTGTTTTCGAACTTCCCTCCCCATACTGGGTCAGTCCATCTACGGGCGACAGCGGGCTTCACAGCTCCACCTAGCCACCGCGATCCCATCAGCTATACGGAGTATAGCCGAGGTATACATCATTAGTCCTAGATGGAGCTGCTCCTCTTGTTGCGATCAATGACAACCGCAGCTAGACTGGGGCTGTGGAGATTTGACAGCAGTCGCTCTATGCTAAAATCACTGTCTTCGCCAAATCCTTAGACTTGGGTAGCGGACCCCGCCAATCTTAATGGATTAGGTAACGGGATAACGCGAATAAGGCTCAATTTACACCGCCGCGGAATGGAATGGAAGCGACTTTTTGCAACGAAACTGCACATAGCATAATGAATTTTATATCAACTGTCTAACGCACAAAATAAATACGGAGAATTCTCGAGAATGCGCGAGGATTCCGCGGAAGACGCGCGTCCAATTTTTAGGCTCGTATTTATTTTGTGCGTTAGACAGTTGATATAAAATTCATTATGCTGTTTCGTTGCAAAAAGTTGCTTCCATTCCATTCCGCGGCGGTGTAAATTGAGCCTAAGAAGAAGACTGATTGTGGGCCATTAGGGAAAAATGGTGGGAGTGAACTTTAACGACGCCGCCTTTTAAAGAGGACACCAGGAAGTTAGTTGGTCTTTCAAGTTTTGTCTGTGACCATATTCAAGGTATCCAAATACTTTATGACGTTATGGCGAGCTCGGTGGCTCAGTCGTGAACGACGCGACTTTGACACCAACGCTCGTGGGTTCGATTCCCACATAGGCCAAAATTTGTGTCCATGAGCATGTCTGTTTGTCTTGGTCTAGATGTTTTAAAGAAAGGTTAGGGCGCATCGATGCAGCCAATCTAGGGAAGTACACTCCACCTCACAGAAAACCACAGCCAAATAACAACTCCCTAGAGGGTTGTGGTGTTCCTGCGCGTGAGCGAGGTCACTAGTAAGCTCCCAAGGAGTTGCTGTGTAAGCAGCAGAGGAGGCATCGCGCGAGTGATACTTAATATATCGCAAGCGTTAATAGGCTACGGTATTCTCCAGGAGCCAGGAGAGGAGTCAGTCCCGGCTGTTGTCGATAGATGACGGTCGTTAAACTGAGTCAGTGGCTCTCGGGCGGCTTAAAAACACTGGCCTCCGCCAAGCTGCATTTGAGCAGCGTGGTGGAGTATGCTCTAAACCTGTTCGGTTGAATGGAGACCCGCAATGGGACGAGTAAGGGTTGATGTGGCGGTGATGTGGATATACGAGTATTGCACGTTTAAAGTAATGTGTTAAAACTGTGGCCAAGTTCTATAGTCTTAATTAACTGCGATGACAGTTAAATAATAATTTTCAACGGATATGGTTTCCGTTGGTTTTAAAACGCATCGTCTCGCCTGCAGTTGTTCTGGTAACATACATTTCAGATATTGCGTACAGACAGAAAGCGCGTGTGAAATTTCATATAGTGTGTCAACGTTTCAATAAAAAAAAACGTAACCCTTTTTTGATTGCGTAATTAAAATTATTAGTTTAATAATTATGTTTATCTTTTTTTTTTATACAACGTGGGGAGGCATAAAAGCATACGGTCCACCTGATGTAAAGCAGTTACTGTAGCCTATAACCGGTTGTAACATATATGAATCGCGCGATGCCTCCTCTGCTGTTTACACAGCAACTCCTTGGGAGCTTACTGGTGACATCACTTGCACGCGGGAACACAACAACCCTCTAGGGAGTTGTTATTTGGCTGCGGTTTTCTGTGAGGTGGAGGTACTTCCCCAGACGGGCTGCTTTGATGCGCCCTTCCTCTCTTAATACATCCAGACCAAGACAAACAGACATGTTCATGCACACAAATGTTTGTCCTGTGTGGGAATCGAACCCACGAGCGTTGGTGTCAAAGTCGCGTCTTTCACGACTGAGCCACCGAGCTCGTCAAATCTCGATTATGGTTTTTAAAGGTTCTTTTATTACTCGTCTTTATATCCACATATCCAATAAAGCACTCGACTGCGCATGAAAGCACCACGCGCTCACGAGAACATTGTGCGTTATCGCCTAAATATCGCAATGATTCAATCCTACTGACCAATCGGAGAATATTTCAACTAATAGCCGATATGTGACGCCATGTTGATCCACGAACTAAGCAATGAGAGCTGTGCGTTCTGCTTTGCCCTCCGACCCGTAGCGGTGAATTTACTTACCTAATATCTATGAATAAGAGCTATGAATGTCACAGAAGCGAGTGAAGTATGCAAGGACCGCGTCTTATGGCGCTCGGTTCTCTCTGCCTACCCCGCAAGGGACTTGGCGTGAAGATATACATACATACCTAATATCTGTCTCATCGGCCATCCTTATATCATTCATGTTGGTAAAGAACCAGTTTGTTAATAGTTCATAGAATAGAGATAGGTTCGAATCATGGATCCAAAGACTTCCATGTATACTACTAACCTAAGAAAGGTCTGATTTTCCCCTTGGTTCGCTGAAGTTTGACGGCAGTCGCTCCATGCTCATATCAGTCCATCCACATCAACCCTTACTCATCCCACTGCAAGGATACGGGTCTCCCTTCAACCGAAGGGGTTTCGAGCATACTCCACCACGCTGCTCGAAATGCGGATTGGCGGAGGCCAGTGTTTTCAAGCCGCCCGAGGGCCACTGACTTAGCTTAACGACTGTCATTAATCGACAACAGCCGGGATCGACGGCTTAACGTACCCTTCGAAGGACGGAGAAACTCGAGATAGATAAACCAATCCATAGACATGCTGCGGTCGACGTTGCTTAACCTGCGTGTTCGATTAGCATCACACGCGCAATGACGCCATCGAGCTCTCATGCTAATATTAGTTTTTTCTTCAAATCTCCAGGCTTACGTAGAAAACGCCGCCAATCCCAATCGATTAAGATTTGGGGCAGTTTAAAAAGTTGAGCTTTGATCAGCTACCTAACCTAACACTTCATTATCTCTGATCAGTCACATTGAAGCGTCTTAAATCATTCATTGCATGCTAAGAATATTCTGGAAAACTCGAGTTAATCAGATAAGATTCGATAGACGTTACAAATTGTCTATGGTCATAGTAACACGTCATTATCGACTTAATTACCATAGACATCGGTCTGCCGGCGTGACTCTCTGGCCCTAAACCATTTATTTTTTGTTCCTCATTCCACATTGAGTCCCTTTGTGGCAGGGTGATCTTTCACAGTCCCTTTTATGTTCATTGCAGGTAGTGTTTATTGTAGGTAGTTTTAGGGGTCCTGAGTTGAAGGTTTCTTTCAACATAATGCTAAGATAACACAATTATTTGCTGGTCCCAACGTTTACTTATGAAAGCGAAAGCTGGGTATGGCAGTGAGAGCAGGATAAAGGCCGTCGAAATGCGAGAGTTGCGCAAAATTTGTTGCGTAATACTTGTAGACCATATTCACACAATGAAGATGTTAGAAACAAAGTTGGTCTGAAATTGAGCGTCGGTGTTGTAATAAGAAGAGGCATGCTCCGTTGGTTCCGATATGTAGATAGAATTACGGAACAGATATACAATGCGAAAGTAGAAGGATGTAGGAGCCGAGGAAGACCAAGACTTACCTATCGTGACCAAATTGATCGTGTTTTATCAGAAGGTGATGTCAGGAGCCTTAGAAACCGGCGAGCGTGCATAAGAAGAGCAATGAATGTTAAAGAAGCGAGTGGGGTTTGTAAGGATCGAGTCACGTGGCGCTCGGTTCGCTCTGCCTACACCGCAAGGGATTTGGCGTGAAGTTATAGTAGTAGAAATAATAATTTTATGATCTTGCAACATGCCCAGGCCTTGTTTACCGGTTAATTTTCAAACCTAAATCAGCACAAGTACATTGGGAGCGTTTTGTTTAGGTTTGGCTCTACCTGAACCTTAAAGTAACCGGTATTCTTAAGGAGCAAAATCAATGAGGTTTTGAATCAATTAACCGGTTTTATAAGGTTTTCATTTCGCTCTTTTCGACATCATATTTGCCGAGATCTTGACGACCTTTAAAATTCGCTTAAAAATTAAAAGCTACGAAACCACAAAGACAATCTATGTGTTGCAAGGTTGCTACCTTTCTTTATGAGTTTACGTAGGTACAAATTTGTTCCAATTAGTATTAAAGCAAGCAAATCGTAACCTGCTCGCGTAACACGTGTGTTAAATCGGTTTTTTAAGGTTTTACGTAGCGCTCTCATTTAGGACGCACTCCGAACGAAACCTTTTCTAAAAACCGGTAAAAACCTTTATTTACCGGTATAGTCGAAACCGGTTCCAAGCCCTGAACATGCCTATGTAACACCGATACTTTCTTTCATCAGGTCTGTTTCTTACATCATCATTGCGAACGCGGCCTACAGTCGGTGCGCCCAAAAATTTTGCTCAACGTTCGCATTTCGACCGCGTTAATTTTACTTTCATGCTCTCTCTATCGTACCCAGTATTTTTAAAACAACTAGATTGATAAACAAGCAGGCGGCCTGCATTAGATGGTAAGAGGTCGCCACAGCCTATTGACGCTCGCAACACCACGGGGATGTTACTCGCGCGCTGCCAATCTTGTGACCTAAGGGTGTTTCGTCCCAGTACCAAGTAATTTCTCTGTCATATCTCGCCCTTCAAACCCAAACACAGCTGTATAAATATAGTTGCTTGGCGGTAGAGATAGGTGAGACAGAGGTACCCACGCAGACGACTTTTGTACAAAGCCACCCTCTGGCGGTTAGCTTACCTTTTAGTAAATACAGTATTTGCGATTAATGTTTTAATTAGTTTGATAAAAATTCTAAATAATTATGTTTTTTAAAACAACGCCGGGAGGCATGCTTCCCACCTGATGTAAAGCGGTTGCCGTAGCCTATGAACGCTTGCACCATATTAAGTATACCAGCGCGATGCCACTCCCTAGGAGCCTATTGGTGACCTTCTGATCGGAACAGGACAGCCTTCCAGGGGCTTGTTATTTGACTGCGGTTTTCTTTGGAGTGGCGGTACTTTTCTAGACGGGCTGCTTTGATGCGCCCTACCTCTCTAAAAACACCTAAAATTAAATACAATTACGGAACCCTCGCTTCTTAAAGGAGACAAAATATTTACACTGTTTTTTTTTTTAATTTCGGACAAGTGCCGACCTGTCTTGGAACACGATTGACGTCAATTTCGAGTGACCAAAAATAACAATGGTAGCTTGCATCTCGATTGTGTTCTAGCTTTTGTTTTTTAGTCACTACTCACATCTCGTGGAATAATGGCCGCAAAGCTTTTAAGAATGTTTGGGAATTATTAAATCTCTAAATTAATTATAATCTTTTAATTTACAAAATATATTTAATAATTACGTTAAAGCGATAACGTAGCAATACCCTCAGAATACAGAATCTGTATTCTGAGGCAATACCAAATTAAACCTATTCACGAACGACCACAACAAATTGGCTGACACTGATTCCAAAAATAACTATAATTATATATTATTGACGTAATAAATTGATTTTATTCAAAGTACCTACTCTAAAATATATATTCTAATTTCTATTTAAATAAAGGTAAAAATCATTCATTTGGCATTAGGCCCTCAAGGGCACACGTCTTACAGTCTTTAAAATAAATCATATTATATATTGTTAATTTTTCATAGCTATAATCTCTTTTTAATCTACTTATTTTTCTTTTTTTAATCTAAATTTTTCATAAATGACCATTGGCATAGAAGAAATGCCAAAAGAAACTTGCCAACATACGTGTTTTTTTTTCAAATCTTCTATTTATATTACAATAAATCTATGTGAGTGTACATATAGTGATATCAAGTGGTACAATTAAAGATATATTAACACATGTGCTGAATCATACCAGACCCACCCAGACATCTTTGTCAGTCATCGATTTTGTAATAAGCCTACTTACACAGACTATTTTTGATGTGCTATTTGAGCATATTGTCAGGAAAGAACAAAGACTTCTATGTATACTATAGTAGTATACATAGAAGTCTTTGGGAAAGAACAGAACTGTTTCAGGTAATTTATTATAGAATCGAATACAATTTACAAGAGAAGATCTACCTACTAGTCTTAGCAAGGCGATATGTACCGGCGTACGCAAGTATAAATTAAGTACAAATAAACACTATAATATTTGTTTGTAGTCATTTAAGTATCTATCTATAACTTCACGCCAAATTCCTTGCGGGTAGGCAGAGAACCGAGCGCCACATCACTCGATCCTTACATACCTCACTCGCTTCTTTAACATTCATTGCTCTTCTCATGCACGCTCGCCGTAGAAGTAAAACAACTAATTATTTTTCACCTTTTAGTGCATTTTTTCATAGCTGATTTTTTTGGAGGCGTAGATTTTTTTTTGTATTTTTTTATTAATTATTAGAACTCCTGCTGCATAGATATGTCGAATAAAAGAAAGTTAAGTAACATTTGGGAAAAAATTGCATTTTGGTTCCAAAAGTCTTCTAGATTAACTCTGTTAGTTTCATTCGCGTTAATTCCCGTTTAAGAACCACTGGTCTAGTAGTAGATAAAGAACCAACCTAAAGAAAGATAAGAAGAGAATGCTCGAAAAATTGATTGTTTTTAAAGCAAAGTACCAGAATCCTTGTCTGGCCATGTACACAATATTCAAATCGAGTTTTCGTATTTACGTATCTATATTATAATTATAGAAGAAAAACATCGTGACAAAACCAGCATATTCTAGAAATTATATTTCGAAACACGTGTGACCTAAGAAAGGTATGGTTTTCTCTCTATCATATTGGGAAGTTCTGATGGCATGTGGCTGTAAAAATCAGTATCTCCGCCAAATCCTTAGGCTTAAGGAACGGACACTGCCCATGAAGAAGATGGATGACATATCTGAAAACCATTGTCTAGTACACACATATTTTGTCAATGGGTTATTTTACAGTTGGGCATTTTTTTAATGTTACATATTTTGCGAATTGCTCTGTGTAGTAAGATGAAACACAGTTTTTTAATGTATTTCATATCACTTGCGATTAACTTCTTACTATGTCTTAAATATTTATTCATGACGCTCTTTATAGTCTCGAAGCCGTAGTGTATACACGCTTGCAGCACAAGAAGTTGCCCGTGCATTACAGCAAATAAGCATAGTAATGAGTTCTTCTGTTTTCGACCCCCGAGAAAAACCTTTTGTTTAAATTTACAAGGTGCTGACTGTTCCCGAACGTTTCTTGAGAACGTACGAACAGTACGAGAGCGCTGAATGCCAGAAACTGCACGACTATAAAGCGCTGAAACTGCGACTCGGTATGCAAGTGGGCTGCTATTCCGTCGACCTCTTTTGTTCCAACACAATATATACTGGCAGTAAGTCAATCATACATTAATTTTCATATTTGTTCGTAATTGGTAGTTTTTGAATGAATATGCACTTGTATTTGTACGACTATAGGCAGAACAGCGCGCTATATTTTTTATAATTATCATCATAGTTTAACATCATGTAACCTGTGATTCGCAAAATAAAAGAATTTGAATTTGAAGTCGAATTCAATTAAGCAAATGGTTTTGGCTCGCTTTGTTAGTATACCCACAAGCATAGCTTTCGACTTCAGAGAGATTAGACTTCAAAACTTCAAAGACCATCAAACTAAATCATCAGCATCACAGATGCGTGCCGCTACACGAAGTTTCCATTCAAATCAGTCACGGTTGGTCTTTCGAAGAGGATATATTACTGGTCATTGCCCACTCATCACTCGTTCTACGTATTGTGTAGCGAAGTACTCGCTGTTCTCTAGAAGGCAGGACGCATTTAAAATTTGTGTTCCTCTGGGCTCTAAAGATTTTTCTATTCCTAGCGTTATCGCGTTTCGTAATCTGATAGGAGTGGCGGGATTCTACCTAAACCTAAAGACTTAGTGAAGATTCTGATTTTAACATGAAACGCCTGCCGTCGGGTCTCCACAACCCAGAGGGAAAATCAGACTTCTCGTAGCTAGACTACATGTCTCAAAATATCCTAATGATGTTTTTCTTTACCGCCGAGTAAGTGATATTTATAAGTATGTAGGTATAGAATTTCGTAAACACGAATTTAATGGTACATACCCACATCAGGATTCGAACTATGACCAGTCCGCTGGTTCTTTATCCACTAGGTCATCGTTGCTCAAAAGGTGGCCTGGGCCTAAATGAGTATTCGGAGCTTAAGTCCGTTTGTATGGAGTTTACTTACTGTTTCTATTAAAGTCAACGTTGTCTCTGCTGTTTCTACTTTGTTATCTATTGCGGGAAGTTGCATCGTGTGTCTTCGCGGTGAATATTCAGTTAGTGCGAGTGAGTTACTGGGAAAGTTAACGTACACAACTGTTATTTAATATTTGTTGTTTTTGTTCGTGCAAGTTGAAAATCTCTTCTGATATTCTAGTCAGAGAATGGTTTATGGGACTTCCAACATCTGGAAAGGCATTTCAAATATACAAGCGATAATGATTACTTCATCAATCTTGTGTTAGTCTAAGATACGTAATAAATAATAAATAAATAAATATTGTCGAACAAATTACACAGCGCCATCCAGTCCCAAAGTAAGCGAAGCTTGTGTTATGGGTACTAGACAACTGATAAACATACGTAAATACATTTTTTTTTGTAAATACATACTTATTATACATAGAAAATACCCAGACCAATACAAACAGACATGTTCATGCACACAAATGTTTGTACTGTGTGGGAATCGAACCCACGAGCGTTGGTGTCAAAGTAGCGTAACAGCGCGTTTCACCACTGCGCCACCGAGCTCCTCAAAAAATAGATGTCGACCTGCACCGATTAAGTAATCAAATGAAATGTGAAATGTAACTTAGATGAGTTGCCTAATAAAGTCTGTTCAAGGTTTTGTTTAATTAAAAATTCTATAATATTTTTTTCCATATTTTCACCGATCGAGTAACCAAATACATAATACATCAAAATTAAGCATATATTTTTCTCGATACGATGGTATAAGGTTGCTTGCAACAAACCATTCAAGAGTAAGGCTTTGAAATTTAAAAATAAAGCATATAAAATTGTGGGAGAGAGAGAGTCTATGCGCACTATTAAATGCGATAGAGAAGGACATAGTATAGGAACTAGGCCCACCTCTTGTGACGTATGACAAAGAAAGAAAAAGTAAGCATATTTTGTTGTATTTTTTTTATACAACTAGATTGGCAAACAAGCATGTCGGCCCGCTCTAGATGGTAAGCGGTCACCTTTTGACGCTCGCAACACCACGGGGATGTTACTCACGCGCTGCCAATCTTGTGACTTACGACTGTTTCGTCACAGTACCCAGTAATTTCTCTGCCATATCTCACCCTTCAAACCAGAACACAACTATATGAATACATCTGCTTGGCGGTAGACATAGGTAAGACAGAGGTACCCATGCAGACGACTTTTGTATAAAGTCTCCCTCTTGATTTAAAGTGGTTACCGTAGCCTGTGAACGCTTGCAATGCAGGAAGTAGTCTTACGTAGTTGATATTTGACCGCGGTTTTCTGGACGATCTCTTAATTTTCTTTTTAAGAGAGGTAGGGCACTTCAAGGCACCCCGCCGCCAGAGAACCACAGCCAAAAAACAACTCCTTAGAGGATTGTTGTGGTTCCTGCGTGTGAGTGAGGTGTCCAGTAAGCTCCTAAGGGTTGCTGTGTTAGCAACAGAGGTGGCATCGCGCGAGTAATACTTAATGTATTGTAAACGTTTGTTGGCTACGGTAACCGCTTTGCATCAGGTGGGCCGTATGCTTGTATGCCTCCCGACTTCGTATATAACATTTTATTATCTCAAATAAAGCATGTTGCTTGTCGATGACCTATACATATAATTAACTTGTATGTTTGTCACACTTCCTGGCACATTAGAGCCGACGGTTGCGGATGTCATTTCCGGTCTCAGATGAGTTCGTCATTACCGTACGATCTCGTTCCATCATTCTTCTGCAAACTAATGACGTTTACTGTTATGCAATGAATTGAGGGCAATCATTAAATAGCAGTAGAAAACGTATAAGTACGTAAAAAAGTGAAATCAAGCCATTTACTGTAATGATTTTCACTTTTTAGGGTTCCGTACCCAAAGGGTAAAACGGAACCCTATTGCTGAGGCTCCGCTGTCCGTCCGTCCGTCTGTCACCAGGCTGTATCTCATGAACAGTGATAGTTAGATAGTTGAAATTTTCACAGATGATGCATTTCTGTTGCCGCTATAACAACAAATACTAAAAAATAGAATAAAATAAATATTTAAGGGGGCTCCCATACAACAAACGTGATTTTTTGCTCGTTTTTGCTCGATATTGATAACGGCAACAGGTAGACGCTTGAACTATTCACAGAATATTTAGTTATATATTCACTTTAAGAACAAATAATTAAATTAAAATAAAACAAATATTTAAGGGGGGCTCTCATACAACAAACGTGTCTTTTTTGCCGCTTTTAGGGTTCCGTACCCAAAGGGTGAAACGGAACCCTATTACTGAGACTTCGCTGTCCGTCTGTCACCAGGCTGTATCTCACGAACCGTGATAGTTAGACAGTTGAAATTTTCACAGATGATGTTTTCTGTTGCCGCTATAACAACAAATACTAAAAAATAGAATAACATAAATATTTAAGGGGGCTCCCATATAACAAACGTGATTTTTTTGCCGTTTTTATAGATAACGGTACGGAACCCTTTGTGCGCGAGTCCAACTCGCACTTGGCCGATTTTTTATAGATAATGGTACGGAGCCCTTCGTGCGCGAGTCCGACTCGCACTTGGCCGATTTTTTGTGTTTTAGGAGAAGTAGGGAGGGCGCTTTAAAGCCGCTCTGGGGAACTACCTCTATCTCACAGAACACCGTAGCGTACCGTAACTCCCTAGAGGGTTGTGTTCCGGCGACAGCTTGATGGTGTCGTCGCGCATGTCTTTCTAACCGAACACGCAGGTTAAGCAGCATGTCTATGGATGGCTATGTCTATCTCGAGCTTCTCCGTGCTTCGGAGGGCACATTAAGCCGTCGGTCCCGACTGTTGTCGATAGACAGTCGTTAAGCTAAGTCAGTGGCCCTCGGGCGGCTTGAAAACACTGGACTCCGTCAATCCGCATTTGAGCAGCGTGGTGGAGTATACTCTAAACCCTTTCGGTTAAAGGGAGACTCGTATCCCTGCAGTGGGATGAGTAAGGGTTGATGTGGGTGGAATGATATTACAAATAAGATCCTAAGGGGTTGCTGTGTTAACAGCGGAGGTGGCTTCGCGTGAACCATTCTCAGTGTATGACAACTAACCGCTTTACATCTGGTGGGCCATTACCGATACTATACCTTAAAATTCCCCTCCTTCCACTAGGATCCACAGTGTAGATCCACATGTGGATCGTTGGATACGTTTAGCTCGTCTTCAATCCACCATTGAGGGGATTAAAAAATCATAATAGATTAATGTAACTGTTATCTCAAATAATTTTTATTTCAAATTAATAAAAAATGAACTTTATACCCCTAGGGAGTTAAAAGTTATCCCTACCGTCCATCTCGGAAACTATCTATCTATAACATCACTTCAAATGCCTTGCCGGGTAGGCAGATAGAACCGAGGGCTACATGACTCGATCCTTGCACACCTCACTCGCTTCTTTAACATTAATTGCTCTTCTTATGCACGATGGCCAGTTTCTAAGGCTTCTGACATTACCTTCTGATAAAGCACGATGAATGTGGTCATCGTAGGTAAGTTTTCGCGTATATCTGCTTCGTAATTCTTTGTACCTGCATTCGTTCCACATGTCCTAGTTACCGAAGCATGCCTTTTTTATACTACGTCGGGAGGCATACAAGCATACGGCCCACCTGATGTAAAGCGGGTACTGTAGCCTATTAACACTTTTAAGAGAGGTAGGACGTATCAAAGCAGCCCGTTTGGGGAAAGTACCTCCACCTTACAGGAAACCGCGGCCAAATAACAACTCCCTACCTAGAGCGTTGTTCGACCTCTTTTGTTTCAACACAATATATACCGGCAGTAAGTGAATCATAAATTCATTTTCAATTCGTTGACATCAACACTCGTGGGTTCGATTCCCACACAAGGTCAAACATTTGTTCGCATAAACATGTCTGTTAGTCATGGTCTGGTTGTTTTAAGAGAGGTAGGGCGCATCAAAGCAGCCCGTCGTCTCCCTAGAGGGTTATTGAGTTCCTGCGTGTGAGTGAGGTCACCAGTAAGCTCCCAAGGAGTTGCTGTGTAAGCAGCAGAGGAGCTATTGCGCGAATGATACTTAATATATCGCAAGCGTTATTAGGCTACGGTACCCGCTTTACATCAGGTGAGCCGTATGCTTGTATGCCTGCCAAAGTTGTAAAAAAAACCTTTTCTTTTGTAATACAACTTATAACACTCCAAAATAGTCTAAATATTGGTAACATGGGCTTAAATTAGGTCGTTTGTCACAGGTTCTCCTTGCTTAAGTCTGTACTCGGAAAGGTACAATGACCATTTGGAGGTACGGTTCAGATTCGTCCTGGGCCTGCTTGAAGGATGCCCGTCGTACGTGCCGTTTCGCCCCGCACGGGAAGGGAATGGTAATGACGCAGTGTGCGTCACGTTAGCGGGGCTACAAGAGTTTTGTCTTAGTGGAATATTTTTTATACCATTAAATGAATGTAGATTTTGTTCCTTTTGAAAGATTTTACAAGTATTGTACTATGTTTTTTTAGTTAGTAAAGTTTTATATAATGATTATATTATTATATTTATCGTACATTGCCTATAGGAAGTACAGGTATAGTTTATAAAAAAAATGTATGTGTTAATATTTGCTTATTTTGTTCTCTACATTTGATATAGTTGCTTCTTAGTTTATACATTCACACATATAAACTGTGACATATTATTAGTCCATTTCACTTACGCTATATGCTGATAAATAACTACAAACTTGAACGCGACAAAATCAGTTTACTACGACTACTAATGTTAGGCAGCGCGAGTCAATTCTGTAGGGAAATTATTGAACTATAAAAACCGTTTAAAACCGCGAACGCCGAAACAACGAAAGCCAACAAGATTAATTAAAAGGGGCATATGCTTCGTCATTAAATTCGGTCAGGGTAGAGCTGTAAACTTTGACATATAACTATTAGCAACGGAGCATTTTTTTGGTCACCTGATAAAAGTACTGAAAAAGTTACTGTCAGGTGGTAGTAAGGTATGATTTTCAATGATTTATGTCTATTATTGTGCATCTTCTGCATATTAAGGTGGATTCATCTACTCATACTTTTAACTTGACTGCGATTCGAGAATTATGGTATTAGAAATTATTAGTCATTGGGTTCCTGACGAGCGCGTGACGCCAACCAGGAAGCTCTACGTCGTATAAGCAGTAGATGTGATAGTGCTATAGATGTTGAAGCATCCTTTCCAATCTGCTGCATTTATTGCCATCCTAGTATATAATAGATTGGCATATCTTGTATAATCAACGTAATGTAAAAAAAAACAGCATAGTTTTTATCACGGTTTCTTTTAAATTTTAATGGTACTTATTCTTTCGGCAATAAGTAATTATTGGGCCGTAATTTGAATTGAATGATTGATGTCCCTCAGGCCCTGCCGGCATAACGGACACGCCACCAAACACAGAGGTCTCGATATTTTACACACGAGAGGACACTTATTTAAGGGATCAGAGGTGCCTGGCTTGATTTATTCACACCGCTCGAGATTGTTGCGCCAGGGAAATGACGTAGTCCCAGATAGCGAGATTTGCCCGCCCCGACGTCTAATGGCGTGGAAATGACGCGGTGATGGTCGGCGTTGTGTTCACGTGCGTTAATTCCATTGTGTTACATATAAACGATGGTCGTTTGGAGTGGAGTTACGTTATATTAACAATGGTCGTTTGGAGTGGAGTTACGTTATATTAACAATGGTCGTTTGGAGTTTAGAGTTACGTTACGTTGCTGTAGAAGTGTAAACTGCGTCGCCGTGCTTGTTGTTATGCTTTATTGTATACCATGTTGTTGGCGTACAAATTTTGACAAATAAGCAGTAGCTCAGTGGATAAAGAACCGACCTATTATTCATATCAGACCCGGGACCGTCGGGGTCCCGGGTTCGAATTC
This sequence comes from Pyralis farinalis, assembly GCA_947507595.1. NCBI lineage: Eukaryota > Metazoa > Arthropoda > Insecta > Lepidoptera > Pyralidae > Pyralis > Pyralis farinalis. The sequence continues at coordinate 3,189,118 of OX382275.1, forward strand.
TGTCGTGGACATGTACCACTAAATTCGTCTTGTCGGATTTATATACATACTAGCTGTCCGCCCAAGCTATGCGCGGGTGATATGATCGCTACCAAACTTCACAGGATCACCTGCTGGGCTAACCTGAAGGTTCACTAAAAATTTCATTATAATCTGCCCAAACGTTTTTGAGTCCATAGAGGACATACAGACAAACATTCATTTTTATATATATAGATTTGTATTTATCACTTGCACGGCGGTGAAGGAAAACATCGTGAAACCCGCACGTCCAAGAAATTATATTTCAAAAGACTTCTGGCCTAACCTAAGAAAGGTCTAATTTTCCCTCCGCATTGAGGAGGTGTGACGGCAGTCGCTCCATGTAAAAATCAGTATCTTCGCCAAATCCTTAGGCTTAGGTAGCGGGCCCCGCCAATTCTAATGGATTAGGAAACGGGATAATGCTAAGAAGTTATTGGCGAACAAATTATATTCCAGGTAGCGTACTATACATTGGGGTGTGCTCGTTATCATTTCTGGACTCAAAGTCAGCTTCATTCACATGTTAGCATGGTGGCGGAGTAGTTAGCAATGTTACTTTAATACAAAGTCTCGCGAGTTCACTTCCCACACAGGGCAATCATTTGTGAGTGGGAATCTGGTTGTTTTTAGGACAGGTTTTCTGAATTTATTACGGAGAAAAAAATTGAAATATGAGTTGATTATTTATTGGTTGCATCATGAATATCTAAATTGCATTTTGAACTATTTAATTATAATTTTGGATTGACATTATTTACATTATTGCTGGCATATGGAATCATTAAATTATTAATTGTATTTTAATCTATTTAATTTTAATTGCTCTGACATTAGTTACATTACTTTCTGACATAGGTACTGAATTATTGATATGTTAATTACTGGTCTTCGATGTCATAATAATTATTACATATACTAACTACATTACTTCTATTTTTTATATTAATATTGTATTGCTTATTCATTTTAATCATATTTGAAATGTATAAATCTTAGTACGTGCATGTCTTTTTCATTTTGTACGCCACACGGCCAAACATGGAGAACAAACAGATTTACACCAACATCTTATCATGTACACTCATGTTATTACAAAATAAATATATTTGTATTTGTATTTGTATCAAAGCAGCTAGACTGGAGACGTGCAAACCGCAGCCCAATAACAACTCCCTGGAGGGTTTTTGTTTTAATGCGAGTGAGCGAGGTTACCAGTTAGATCCTAAGGAGTTCTTATATTAGCAGCAGGAGTAGCAACGCGAGCATTTTTTTTTACTACTGAGATGACAAACATATAGCCTTCCTTAGTAAGCAGCTATCGTAGCCTATGGACATTTGCAACATCAAGGGTTGCCTATGCGTTGCCGACACTTTTTCTTTCTTCCTATATTGCAAGCGTTTGGACTACAAGGCTACGGTAATCAGTTTACATTGAGTTGCATGCTTGTATGCCTCCCGACATACAACAAACGATAACATTGGGACGCATACAAGCATACGCCCCACCTGATCACGCTTGCAATACATTAAGTGTCACTCGCGCGATGCCACCGCTGCTGCTAACACAGGAATTCCTTAGGAGCTTAGTACCAAGTTATATATACATACCAACTTATATGTACCTATCTATCTATCCATAACTTCACGCCAAATCCCTTGTGGGCTAGGCAGAGAGAACCGAGCGCCATGTGACTCGATCCTTACATATATCACTCGCTTCTTTAACATTCATTAAATAAATATAAATAAATAAATATTGTCGGACAAATTACACAGCGCCACCTAGCCCCAAAGTAAGCGAAGCTTGTGTCATGGGTACTAGACAACTGATAAACATACGTAAATACATTTTTTTTTTGTAAATACATACTTATTATACATAGAAAATACCCAGACCAAGACAAACAGACATGTTCATGCACACAAATGTTTGTACTGTGTGGGAATTGAACCCACGAGCGTCGGTGTCAAAGTAGCGTAACAGCGTGTTCCACCACTGCGCCACCGAGATCGTCAATTCATTGCAATTCTCATTATTTATATGTACCAGTAAATATATATATATGAAGGCATCAGTCAACGAACTCATAAAGTAACTTGTAATTATGCAAACCGCGCCCGCATTGTTAATCACTTGCCCACAATCCACAATGTCTTACAATGCATTATTAAGGCGGTCGTAGCTGAGGAAGTGTCACCTCCCTGAATAATATACACTCGCGTATGGGTGCCTCCATTTTGGAACTTTTGTGTCCGCTCCATCCATTTCGTACATTTAAATTTTGACTAGCTCGGTGGCTCAGTCGTTAATGACGCGACTTTGACACCAACGCTCGTGGGTTCCCACACAAGGCAAACATTTGTGTTTGTCTTGGTCTGGATGTTTTAAGAGAGGTGGGGCGCATTAAAGCAGCCCGTCCGGAGAAGTATCTCCACCTCACAGAAAACCGCAGCCAAATAACTGCTCCCTGGAGAGTTGTTGTGTTCCTGTGTGTGAGTGAGGTCATCAGTAATCTCCTAAGGAGTTGCTGTTTATACAGGTCTATGTAATGTATGTTGCATCTACTAACGGTAGTGGGTAGGTGCCGGTCGGAGATAGCTTCGCATGAACTAATTGGTGGCGGAAGCACACAAAGCAGTTTAAATCAAAGTCCATGTAAATTTGACTTTCGCAAAATAACACCTGAATGTGTTAACTATTTTAGAACTTTAGTTATCAAATGCCAAAACTATACAAGTGTGAATTAGTTTATTTTATTAGAGTTTCTGTTTCTTTGTATTGGAAATTAGACAATTGGAAAATATTAATTTAACGGAAAGTTAGATTTTCGGTATCAAAATCGATCTGATTTCGTTTTTAACTTAGCGGTAGGAATTAGAAGTGGTGAAGTTAGGTTTGACTAGGAATTAAAGTGGCGAAGTTAGTTTTGACTGGGAATTAGAAGTGGTGAAGTTAGTTTTGACTAGGAATTAGAAGTGGTGAAGTTAGTTTTGACTAGGAATTAGAAGTGGTGAAGTTAGTTTTGACTAGGAATTAGAAGTGGTGAAGTTAGTTTTGACTGTAAGTTCAGTGGCGACGCTAGGCGACGGCGGCCTCGCGCCCCGATAGAAAACATTTGCAATTTTGTATGTATGTATATCTTCACGCCAAGTCCCTTGCGGGGTAGGCAGAGAGAACCGAGCGCCATAAGACGCGGTCCTTACACACTTCACTCGCTTCTTTCACATTCATAGCTCTACATTCATAGCTCTTTTCATGCACGCTCGCCGGTTCCTGGGGCTCCTGACATTATTTAATTAGCAATACTTGTAACATAGATAAAAGATAAAAATTCTTTATTTGCCATTGGGCTCTCGCGGGCACTTAGACACGTCTTACATTTTTTGAAATATAATCTTATTGTATCTTATTTAATTCTGTTGTTATACTTTTCCTTTTTTTTAATCTACCATAATTTCGGAAATGACCATTGGCGAAGAAGAAATGCCGAAAGAAACTTGCCAATATAGGTCTCTTTTAAAATTGACAATTAGATATTACAAAAAAAATGTACATAAGCATATTGGTACAATAATGATATCAAATGGTAAAGTTAAAAATTATTAAGGACAGATAGTCTATGCTGAATTGACATCTTTGTCAGTTAAATATTCATCAATTCTATAATAAGCCCTTCTACAGAGACTATTTTTAATGTGCTTTTGAATACATTGTCAGGAAAGGACAGAACTGTTTCAGGCAACTTATTATAAAATCGAATACAATTTACAAGAAAAGATCTACCAGTCCTAGCAAGTCGATGTACCGGCATACACAACTTATTTCTACTTCTAAGTTTTTCAGTGAAGTTTGAAAACGACTTTAAATTTTTACGGGCATACATTATGTTTTCATAAATATATTGAAAAGTAACAGTGAGGATATTTATTTCTTTGAACATTTCCCTGAGGGATTCTCTGGAGCTCATGTTATAAATACAGCGAATGGCTCTTTTTTGTAAGATAATTTTTTTCTCGAATTTCAGCCGCCGTTCCCCACAACAGTATACCATACGACAATAGAATTAGTGTATAATGAACATATTAGTGTATAATTCAATAATATAAGTCAATTCTAAAACTTTCTTCTCCTACAAATTTCTTATTAAATTCGTTGTGAGTTCCAAGGCAGCTGTAGTTTAACCCCCGGGACAGCAATGGACTTCACTGTTCATTGCCTTTTTGGTGATCGTCTCTGTTAATTCTACCTACACAGGAGACACAGTGGTGGGTATGAGTGATGGGCCTGTCCCATAGTGTATAATTCAGTTCATTTAATTTTGCTTTTTAACTGCATAATTAGAAAGACCTCTCAATGCTGATGACGCTAATGTCCATCTTTCTTCTACCACCGTGCTTCCCAAAGTGGTCTATACATCCCATTAGTCGATCGCAACTAGGAGTCAATCAGATTCAAACATTAGTTAGGGGTCTACGAAGAGATGAAGAGAGGTAGGGCGCATCAAAGCAGCTCGTCTGGGGAAGTACCTCCACCTCACAGAAAACCGCAGCCGAAAAACGACTCCCTAAAGGGTTGTTGTGTTCCTGCGTGTGAGTGAGGTTACCAGTAAGCTCCCAAGGAGTTGCTGTGTAAGCAGCAGAGGAGGCATCGCGCGAGTGATATATGTTACAAGCGTTAATAGGCTACGGTAACTGCTTTACATCAGGTGGACCGTATGCCTGTCCCGACGTTGTATAAAAAAATAATAACATGTAACTAACATTAGTGACAAGATCACGTAACACGTACGTACTGTGCCATCACGACGTCCCCGACACGAGTCGAACAAACACAACGAGTTGTGTCGAAAGATACGCCCACGCGCTCCATTAGGTTTCTACATGTGAGGCAATGTCCTTGTGGTACCGGTGTTGAACATCTCGGAGGAACTAACTATATGGGATTTGTAGATAAAATTGTACACAAACACTCAAACGCAAACAAGCTCTTAAGACATTGTTGTGTTAGCAGCGAGCAAAATTAGATATTATACTTAATTTGAACTACTCCAGGTCTGGAGACAGATAATAAACGATTTTTGTATTGTATTGTACCTACCAACGTCGCCAAAAGTTCATGAAGATTGTGGTATTGTAAAGTAAATATATTATCAACATGTTACGCAGTATGTTACTACTACACTGAAAAAAATGTTTAGTTGGATTTCCCAGATTCCTAATAGAATTCACCAAAGTCGACGGTTGAACTGGGTCCTACCTTTGACTTAAGTTGATTTTACCAATCAATAAAGGTTAATTAAGTACCAGTAAAAATAATAAAATTTATTATTTAGTATGATAAACTGTACCATATTATATGTACAGTCCATTTATTAGCGGTAAATTATACATTTAAAATAGTGATAGCTACAAAATACTTTTGTATGAAGACCAACCGTAATATATTTGTAAATTTAACTACAATTTTTTTGACAAAGTTTACTAGTAAAATAGCCTACCTTTGCTTCTTTGGTAAATTCAACTAATCTTTTTTTTCAGTGTATACATCGGTGGTTACTACTCATTGGACAACTTGATAGCGTTATATAGATTAAACCGAAACAACTTGTCACACTAAAGTTTGTCACACCGCGCCAGATCGTGTCCACTTTTAGTGTGACAGATTGCATACAAATACGAATGTTACAAAAAATCCCGTTACGAATCGCTGCCGCTTTACCGCTTTTCGCACCGCTGTGGGTTTTGGCCTTAAAAGTAGCGCGATAATCGAGGGAAATTTTGTTACCTACCGAATATAAGCTATAATCTCCACCCGACACGTCGCGTGTCAAACCGATGTCTCGTAAGTAGCAGTAAGTACTATAATAATGGCATTAAATCACATAAATATGACAAAATAAGGATGAAGGCAATTTGTCGCGTAGCATGAACCTGGCGTAATGGCGGCCTTCACTCCGAGTAACTCTCGACGTGTGTTTGTCGTAGCTCCGAACTCTTTTACAAACAACAAGCTTTTATTAAGTACGAACACATGTGTGTATTTATTTATCAGTCTTACTCACGACAGACAAATGATGATTCCCACGAAAGTTGTGTTCCTGCGAGTGGGGAAACGGGAAAGGATTTGCTGCGACAAATTCCATTTCCATTCAAAAGAGTTTTTTGTATTGTATAGCGTGGTTCTCTCTTGTTTTAATGCGTATAATGTTGTTAAGTTCATCATCATCATAAATAAAGACGTGAGAGAAAGATAAGAAAAGGCATGCTCCGTTGGTTCGGACATGTAGAAAGAATGCGGTATGAAAGAATGACGAAACAGATATACAATGCAAGAGTGGAAGGATGTAGGAGCCGAGGAAGACCGCGACTAACCTACCATGATCAAATTGAACGTGTTTTATCAGAAAATGATATCAGGAGCCCCAGGAACCGGCGAGCGTGCATGAAAAGAGCTATGAATGTTAGAGAAGCGCGTGAAGTATGTAATGACCGCGTCTTATGGCGCTCGATACTCTCTGCCTACCCCGCAAGGGACCTTGCGTGAAGATATACATACATACATCTTCATAAATCTTAGGAGCTTGTCGATGGAATTCTTTCATTTTTCTCTCTCTAGAACCAGTTTCTTTACTTCTTCATAAAACATCACTTTTTCGATTTGTTTTTTTGTCATCTTAATTTTTATATAACGGCGAGAGGCATCTGAACATGCAGGCCACATGATGTAATGTGTATACCGTAGCCTATAATCGCCTGCAATATTTGAAGTACGCTCTTCGGCACGCCTCTCTGCTGCTTACACAGCAACTCCTTAGGTTACTGCTGCTTTGAGGTTCCTCTCTTCATGTAACTATGTCTTGGTTTTTCTGTCCCTTTTCCTTTTACATTTCCTTTAACTATGTTACTTGTGAAATCATTGCGACGTACCAAGTGCCAATATTCTGTTCTCAATTATTTTTAACAAGTTATTTTCCTGTTCTCTTCGGGTCTTCCTCATCTGTGAGCATTTCCATACAGCTAATCTTCTCCATTCTTCGCCAACATCACATTTCAAATGCTTCTCCAAGGCTATATATACTCCAAATATACACTTTACGAGTCGTTTTCGGGAATACTTTGTAATTTTGGCACGTTTTGGTGTGTGTTTTCATCTATTTTTTTTTCACTTTTTCTTTTGTTATTTAGACGATGATACTGATGATAAAGGATTATTTGCTATAAAACTGCGGAGGTTTTAACCCCTCGTCTCTATAACCATCATCTAGGAAATGGAAAGCGTGCATGAAAATAATTACGAATATTGAAGAAGCGAGCGATGTGTGTCTGCCTACCTTGCAAGGGATCTGGCGTGAAGATATACATACTAACAACATCTCTGTTGTTTAAATTATTTATGAGTACATTTGATTATCGCCATTTTGGTGCTGCGGGTTTAGAAAATGTTGAGTACAGCAGTACGTCCTTGAGCTCTATTGCTATTGTAATAGAGGCCACATCATTAAAAGTAGTTCTTGAGATACTCCTCAATGGCACTTTAATTTAGCACCCAAAGTCAGCTGCCTTTAGTTGTATGGGGAAGACCATTCAGCAATCAAAAGTCATACAGGCATGCTGCCCACCTGATTTAAACCCTCTCGACAGTTGTTTTTTGACTGCCGTCTTCTGTGCAGTAGAGGTACTACCCCAGTTGGGCTGCTATGATGCGCCCTACCTCTCTTAATAACCACCAGATCAAGACAAACAGACCTGTTCACGCACACAAATGTTTATTCTGTGCAGGAATCCTATACAACGGGTTATCCGAAATGTGTATAATTCAATGTTGCTTTAGATCTTAGTATTTTTTTTTTTTTAACGGGACAGGCCCACCACTCATACCCACCACTGTGTCTCCTGTGTAGCCAGAATTAACAGCGGCGACCACAAAAAAGGCAATGAACAGTGAAGTCCATTGCCGTCCCGGGGGTTAAACTACAGCTGCCTTGGAACTCACAAACGAATTTAATCAGAAGAAATTTGTAGGAGTAGGAAGTTTTAGAATTGACTTGACTTCCCCTCTTGGCAAAGTGAGAGACAGCAATATGACAAATAAGGCATTTAAAACCTCAAAGAGATGGCTAGTCAAGTGAAGCTCAACTGCCGTGCACCACGGATAATCAAATATCTAACACTATTGGGACCTAACCTGTGAGTTGTTACCTAACACATCGATTCCAATAATATAGATTGCAGAACCGCCTAAACGCCTGGTAGTTCTCCCTTGTTGCCACCAAATCAGAATAGTATACTACCCCGGATGTGACACGCAAGGAATTTAACATATCGTCCCGCTCCCGTTGCCAGAGATCGCACTCCCAGAGAACATGATGTGCTGTTTGCTCGAATTCATGATTTGTCGTAGAACACTCACATAAAGGCGATGACACAAGTCTAAATGAAAAGAGCTTTGCCCTAAAGTTTCCATGCCCTGTTAAAAATTGCGCAACAGGATGATCGACTTCTAACCACTCTTTACTTAATCTGTCTCGCACTGATTGAAAGAACAGATACAAGTGGCGTCCTTTAGTAGAAGTTTCCCATCTTTCTTGCCATTCAGACAGTAAAGTTTCAAATACCTCGTCAATTGGTTTGAACAATCTAAGAATTTTGTCAATATCGCGGCGTTTTAGAAAGTCAGGGTGTATGTTTTTAGAGGTGTAGTACATTGAAGCCCGGCGTTGAATTTCTAAGTCAACTGGTAATACGCCTGCCAGCACTGGTAGTGCCTCGGTACTCACAGTTCTATACGATTTACATAAGAATATTAAAGCGAGCCGCTGACTTTGCAGCAACTTGCGACGCGCAGCACCTATGGTAGCCCTATCAGCCCATGCAGGTGAACCGTACGTAATACATCCTAAATATGTGGCTGTGTAAATAATTTTTAACGTTTTAAAAGTTAAGCCCCACGTCGAGGTGGAAATTCGAGTTAACGCATAAAAGTTCTTTTTGGCTTTTTCTCCAACCTGCTTTATGTGTTCAATGTAATTAAAACCTTTGTCTAACAGTAATCCCAAGTAACAAACCGAGTTTTTATTTGCAACTGATACTCCATTGAAGTGGAATCGCGGCGGAACCTGCAAATTTCCCTTAAGCAAGAGCTGATATGTTTTGTGAGGTGCGAAATCGAGACGGTTACGATAACCCCAGTCTGAAATGAGGCCAAGGCAAGTAATGGCTAGTTTTTCTATACTTGATCTGGAATTAGCTTTTATTAATAAGAGACCGTCATCGGCGTAGCCAGTTAACGAACACCCTTCCGGTAAGGGTAGGCTGAGAAAGTCATCAAAACCGATATTCCAAAGATACGGCCCTAACACCGAACCCTGAGGACAGCCCTGCGTAAGCACCTTCGAAGCAGCATAATGCCCAAATGTTAATTTAGTTGTACCATTAAAAAAGTACGAGATCTTAGTATGCTAAGCCTCTTTTGATGGTGATTGTACACAAAAGCAGTTTGTTTCCAACGTAGTGCAGACGCGTAAAAACCATTAAAGTGCGGCGCCTCTGCAGTTTGCTCACCAAACGAGCGCATTCAATGCCGCACGGGGCCATGTGACCAGCGGGGCGTATGCCTGTGACAGCGACGACGCGGGGCTCCACATGTTTTATTCATAATTAGAAATAAAATAAACACATAAATAATGTATATTATTGTTATATTATTTTTTTATGGCATATAAGCGTTTCTGATAGGAGTAGTGATAGTCTAAGGGTAAAGAACCAGCCTATTAAATTAACCTACGACGGTCCCTGGTCCCTCGTATGGTCAAGTACCACTTAATTCGTGATTTCGGATTTATGTATTGATTTATAATTATCGTCGTATAGAAAACTGCGGAAACCTGCATGTCCAAGAAATTATACTTTAAAAGTTGCGTAACTTAAACTCAGTAACGTTTTCATCTGGCTTGTGGAGGTCTGACAGCCGCTCCATATCAAAATCGGTATCTATGCCAAGTCCTTAGCTTTCAGGTAGTGAACCTGGCGAATCCAATGGATTAGTAAACGGGATAACGCTTGGAAGAATATAAGAATAAGAGTTTCTATAGGTCTGGCTATACCTTAGTTATGACCGCCGTTAATACAATAAGTTGAGAGTTGCTACACGTCCACTCATCAGGAGTCAGTATTGGCTGTAAAAATAGTAACGCGCGAGTTCCTTCCTGTATCCCTGGCTACGGGAACCAACTTACCGACTTACTTAGTAACGTACGCTTGCATGCCTTTCGAAGTTGCATAAAAAAAATAAGATAGTTTCGTATCAGTGTAGATTCATTTGTTTTTTAGGGTTCCGTACCCAAAGGGTAAAACGGAACCCTATTACTGAGGCTCCGCTGTCCGTCCGTCCGTTCGTCTGTCACCAGGCTGTATCTCATGAACCGTGATAGTTAGACAGTTGAAATTTTCACAGATGCAATCATATTGCTGTTGCCGCTATAACAACAAATACTAAAAAATAGAATAAAATAAATATTTAAGGGGGCTCCCATACAACAAACTTTTTTTTTTTTGCCGTTTTTATAGATAATGGTACGGAACCCTTCGTGCGCGAGTCCGACTCGCACTTGGCCGATTTTTTTTGTGTTTATTTCGACGTTTCGTGGCCCGACCTGAAATGGGTCACTGATAATTGCCGTTTTGGTTAGCGTTGTGTCGGCGTTCGGATTCGAAAAACTGAAATTCCCGCTAGATCCGTACTCCAAGCGGATTGCAAAGGGATGGTGGAGTAAAAAATACATTGCTCTTCCAATCGCTCGGACGTACTTTGAAAGGTATTAGTTCTGTTTTCTATTCGTTTTTTCCGTTTAATTATCGATCTCTAACCAGAGTATTTTTTTAATTGTCACGTTCTTATTAAAATTTTGTTCTCATTAAAAATAAACATATTTGTAATTATCACTTGCTAGGTGGTAAAGGAAAATAACGTGAAGAAACTGGCACGTCCTAGAAATTATATTTCATAGACGTGTGACCTACGAAATATCTTTTTTAGGGTTCCGTACCTCAAAAGGCAAAACGGAACCCTTATAGGACCCCTTTGTTATCCGTCTGTCTATCAAAATCATTTATCTCAGGGACGGATGGCGCTAGCTAGCTGAAATTAATATCACGTACTTAGGCCTACAATCCCTTCGAGCAGTGAATAAATCAAACTTCTAAGTCAACGCAATCAAAAGATACGGCTGTTTTTGCCTCGTTTATGCGCATATTTTGACACTCGCAAGGGATTCAAGATCTATATGGTACTTCCCGATGAATTAGAAGCATTAAAACACAAATTTTGATAAGAATCAATGTCATGTAGCACACAAGTAAACGAAAAAAATCCGAAAACCGTAAATTAGTAGTTATATTAATAATTGACGAGCTCGGTGGCGCAGTGGTGAAACGCGTTGTTACGCTACTTTGACACCAACGCTCGTGGGTTCGATTCCCACACAGTACAAACATTTGTGTGCATGAACATGTTTGTTTGTCTTGGTCTGGGTATTTTCTATGTATGATAAGTATGTATTTACAAAAAAAAAATGTATTTACGTATGTTTATCAGTGGTCTAGTACCCATAATACAAGCTTCGCTTACTTTGGGGCTAGGTGGCGCTGTGTAATTTGTCCGACAATATTTATTTATTAATATATATATTTCTTTAATACTACGTACGGGTGGCATAGAACCAAACGGCCCACCTGATGTAAAGCGGGTACCGTAGCCTATTACCGTTTGCGATATATTAAGTATCGTCCGCGCGATGCCTCCTCTGCTCGTTACACAGCAACACGCAGAAACACAACAACCCTCTAGGGAGTTGTTATTTGGCTGCGGTTTTCTGTGAGGTGGAGGTACTTCCCCAGACGAGCTGCTTTGATACGCCCTACCTCTCTTAAAACATCCAGCCCAAGACAAACAGCCATGTTCATGCACACAAATGTTTGCCTTGTGTGGGAATCGAACCCACGAACGTTGGTGTCAAAGTCGCGTCATTCACGACTGAGGCACCGAGCTCGTCGAATATAATATAATATGTATATAGTTAATTTCCGGAGAAAGCCTGATCGCTCTTCCCGCTTATCTATAACTAGCTGCACTCCGCGGTTTCGTCCGCACGTATTCCGATATCCCGTAGAAATCGCTTTTCTACATTATTTCTGTCTCCTCTGCTTCTAAGGGTCGTATCATGATGATGAATGTCCTATAACCTTCCTCTAGAATCGTACTATCAAATACAAGAATGGTAGTTCCAGAGACTAGCGCGTTCAACCAAACAAATAAACACGACGCTCGGTAGCTCAGTCGTGAACGACGCAACTTTGACACCAACGCTCAAGGACTTCGATTCCCACTGAAGACAAACATTTGTGTATATGAACATGTCTGTTTATCTTAGTCTGGATGTTTAAAGAGAGGTAGGGTGCATCAAAGCAACCCGTCTGGGGAACTACCTCCACCTGACAGAAAACCGTAGTCTAATAACAACTCCCTAGACGGTTGTTGTGTTCCTGCGTGTGAGTGAGGTCACCAGTAAGCTCCTAAGGATTTGCTGTGTGAACAGCAGAGGAGGCATCGCGCGAGTGATACTTATATATTACAAGTGTTAATTGGCTACGGCAACTGCTTTGCATCAGGTGGGCCGTATGCTTGATGCCTACCAACGTTGTATAAAAAATCAAAACAAACTTCCGCTTTATATATTAGTATAGATGTGTCTTTAGGTACTAATACAGTTATGGGCTTTACACGACGACACGATACATCGTTGTGACCTTCTATAGAATTATATTATTCTATGATAACTAAACCTAATATAATTAGTAATTAGAGCCATGATCGCAATGTCAGGCGATACTGCTGGTATGTGGCATACGTCACAATTTATGGTATTCGCTCTGTAATGCGATTGTCTCTGGTTAACCTAATTAGAATTTGCTACTGTATCAAATGGTCCAAGACGCACTACTCAGATGTCACTACCATGCCTTTCAGGTAGATATTTATATAAATATAAATAGAATAATGCCTCATTTGCTTAACTACTAAAACCTAAGATATTTATGAAATGGTTAATCGATTCAGTCCTAATTTTGCGAAAATTTGAAGTTATTGTGAGTTAAACTACTTAGGTTAGGTCACACGTTTGACGAGCTCGGCTAGAGGGTTGTTATGTTCCTGCGTGGGAGTGAGGTAAGGCATACGTGGCAGTGAGCTCCCAAGGAGTTGCTGTGTAAGCAGCAGAGAGACATCGCGCGAGTGATACTTAATATGGTACAAGCGTTAACAGGCTACGGTACCCGCTTTACATCAGGTGGGCCGCATGCTTGTATGCCTCCCGATGTAAGTAAAAAAAAACACGTTTTTCGAAATATAATTTCTTGGTCGTGCGGTTTTCCCTCACGGATAACCTTACTTTTCCTTTGCAAAAGCGCAAGTGATAATTACAAATATGTTTTGAGAACTTTCATTATATATCACTATTTTTCCAGCAACACCATATGAAATCTATACGTTTGTCTGTGTGTTTGTCTGTCGCTTTTTTTTCGAATATTCGAATTTTGACTTCTTATTTGGATTCAGCATAAAAAAGTAGAATAGGAATGTTCAGGAACACCGTTCCTATCTCTTAAGAAACATGGTCAAAATGGCCGACAAATTAAAAAAAAATGAATTGTTATATAATTGACGAGCCAGGTGTTCCTCTGGCAATGCAAGCTTGCGCATTCTCAACTGGTTTAAATTGGCATTTGCTTGTAGTTTTAGTCGGCATAGTCCTAACTGTTGCTGTTTCTGGGAGAATAAACTTTGATTTTACTGATTGTTTAACAATTTTGGATAAATTTTGCAGTAAGATGTTTATCAAACAATAAAGAATCACAAGCAAATATGGGGACTACATAATGCCAAATAATACCGGCCAAGTGCATATCGGGCCACCCACTGTGTATGGTTCCGTATTTGCTTCGCTTTGCTTGCTTGCGAAAAAATTTGATGTATATATATGCCTCTACACCTTTCTAGTATCAAGGGTCTCTGAGCTACGCCGCGGACAGACGGACGGGCGGACACTATAAGGGTTCCTTGGTTACTACGGAATCCTAAAAAGTGACCCCAATTCTCAAAATACAGCTCAACTTTTTGAGTATTTTGTTGTACGGTAACATCATCGCTGCGATCGTCTCTACAATTATCTAATTACACGTGTATGAATAATCTATGTCTAAAATGTATCTACTAATAAAAATATAAACATTTTAGTAAGGGTTACATAAAATCTCTAGTATGTGGACATTAATATGCACTATACAGTCACCGTCATAATAAAGCGTACACTTGCAAATAAACTATCTTAATTTCACTACGACAGAATTTCATTAATTCCCTTACAAAGTAAACAATATAATGAAGTTGATCAAAGGTCGCCGCCAATGTGATTTCAACTCAATCCCGTCTATCACTGCAGTTCAAATTGCGATGTACGGATTACACAGTACAATTGTTAATTGGTAATTTGCAGTTCAAACACCTATTTTTGGAGGGTTGCCAAAGTTGTGGGTACAATTTCGTTGCCGGCAGTTTCGGGGTCAAACTTGTACATTATTCATACCCTCTCGACTGTAATTGTTATGGCCCAGATCCTCCGAGTGCCCCCGAGCCTACAATGAGTGATCATCTTGAATTATTGGAGTGGACATTTCTGGCTATCGAAAAGAAATGCCAGTGAAATGAATTTTTATTTATGAATAAATTTGACGAGTTCCGTGGCGCAGTGGTGAAGCGTTCATAAACTACGGTAACGTTACATCAGGTGGGCCGTATGCTTGTATGCCTCCCGACGTAGTGTAAAAAAAATGGAAGAGAGTTTCTTCTTGAGACGTTGATACTACACTCCCTGTAACAAAATTAATACGAAAAAAAATCGAATTCGCGTTATGTTGTTCTATTGCCCGGATTCTTCGCTGACGAGATCGAATTAGCAGGTTGTAGCTAAAATATGTGACAAATATTTTAATAATATAATAATAACGTATAAAACCGAGAGTTGAGACCCTCTAGGAACTACCTTAAAATCTTTTTCTATTCGTTCAACGTCGGAGTAACGTAGCCTACGAAGTATCGATGGTGCGTCGTCCCTTCTTGCTTCACGCAAACGACACTCCACGGTTGCAAATGTTCGTAAGTTACGGTAATTCTTCACATGGCGATCGAGTACTTGCCTACCATCAGACTTTATAAAAAACTAGCTGACCCGGCAAACGTTGTTTTGCCATATAAATTATTCCAATGATTATTTTAGTATTATAAAAATAGGGGTTGATGGTAGAAGGGTGAAAATTTAGGGTTGTATGTATTTTTTAATGCCACGTCATAAAAAAATGATAATAAAAACTTTTAAGTATTATTCCGAATCTTTTGTATAGGAGTATAGAAAAGTGTTCTTTTTAGACGTTTTTAGGCAATTTTTAAAATTTTTCTCTTCGTAAGAACCATCCTCGTACTTCAAGGAATATTCTAAAAAAAGAATTAGCGAAATCGGTTCAGCTGCTCTCGAGATTTGCGCTTAGAAACACATTTAGCGATTCATTTTTATATTATAGATAATAGAGAATGATAAAAACTTTAGTCCCGTAATTAAATGTGTCTGAACGCTTCAAACAACCATATTCTTTGAAACATTGTTTACTTCAGTACTAAACCAAGGTCGGAGGGTTCAGATAAGGTGACCTGAGGCACCGTAGGTCGTTCAGGTCGCCTTCCAACTTGGTTCTATACCAGCACGTCTCGCAGCGCTCAACTCGTAAATTGATTTCGTGTTTAAGCCCGGCGCACACCGAGTCGAAATATCGAATTCAAACAGTGCGCCGCGGGTCGTGAAATTATTGCATTTAAAATGGCGTAGTTTTTATATTTTTGTTATTGAAAACTGGTTCACTTCATGTTTGTGCGAAGCGTGTATTTTTGTAAACGGTTGCTTTCATGAAATCTTTTGTGTGATCCAATTTATTCGTATGGAAATTTGCGAGTGTGAATGCCAGCTAACGGGCTTTGTTGCACTTTGAAGAGAGGCATGATATACAATACTTGTATAGGGCCAGAATACCGCAGCCCAATAACATGTCTGCCTGGATTGTTGTCGTATTTCTGCGAGTGAGTAAGAAGTTACTGTATTACCTGCGGGGGCGGAAATGAATGAGCCGTTTCTCTTGTACTGCAAGCGTTCTTAAACAAATAAAGAAATTTATATTCGGTATCATTTAGGTAATTACAGTAACTTATTGTTCCTCGTTTTAAAAATACCTAATATAAAATATTAGGTTAGCTTAGGTTATCCTGTAGTAGTGCCCTGTTGCTGACAGATCCGCTGACAGACACCAACGCGGCCGATGGCATTTGAAAGAAAAGAAAGAAAGAAAGAAAATTATTTATTCGGTGACATAAATAGTTACAGATTGAAAAAAAGAAGGAAACAGACTAGCTCTTAACACTATGACACCGAATTGGCATCCACTCAGCATATGTCGCCACGTCCTCGTGAGACGGTACGACGCTGGTCTTCCGTAGATACCTGATGGGAATAAGGACACTACCGCTCATCACGGTATCATCATTTCGCGGGGTTGTTTAGTGGGTATACCGTCGGGCAGCCGACGGGGAGTCCCACACTACCACCGGTGGTGTGCGTAACGCATTTTTCCCCGCGTCACAAAAAAAAAAGGTTATCCTGTAGTAACTGCTTTTTCTACTTTATTTCTTTTCCTCGGCTTCTAAGAGTCGTATCGTGATGTTGAATAAATAGCCTAATAACCTTTCTCAAGAATCGTGCTATCAAATGCAAAAAGTTTTTTCACATTTGATCTATAGTTCCATAGACCAGCGCGTTCAAATGAACAAACTCTTACGCTTTGGTATACCACCGTGCATCAGGTGTTCTGTACGCTTGTATGCTTCTCGATGTGATATGAAATTAATATATAGTTTATTCTCATAAAATGTGTGTTTTGTACAGTCAGCTTTCAAAATCTTAGACTTGTATAAAAAAGGTACTAAGTATATTTGCAAAAACCTTATTGGATTAGTGATGAATACCTATATATAGCACACCACTTTGCCTCTTACTTATTCCATGCAGGGAAGAGTGTACTCCGCCATGTTGCTCAACTGCAGTGTTTTCAAGTCTCCCGAAAACCACCGAGTTAATTACTACCATCGGACGTTCCCTCCGAAACCCGGAGGAGCTTTTGATAGATAAACTACAGTCGACGGTACTTAGCCTGCGCGTTCAATTTGATATATGCGTTGACGAGCTCGGTGGCTCAGTCGTGAATGACGCGACTTTGACACCAACGCTCGTGGGTTCGGTTCCCACACAAGACAAACATTTGTGTGCATGAACATGTCTGTTTGTCTTGGTCTGGATGTTTTAAGAGGCCCACCTGATGTAAAGCGGTTATCGTAGCCTATAAACGCCTCCAACACATTAAGTATCACATGCCCGATGCCACCTCTGCTGATAACACAGCAACTTCTTGTGAGCTTACTGGTGACCTCACTCACGCACAGGAACACAACAACACTCTAAGGAGTTGTTATTTGGTTGCGGTTTTCTGTGAGGTGGAGGTACTTCCCCGGATGAGCTTTGATGCGCCCTACCTCTTAAAATAGATACCGCCTTCAATATGATATTCGCCTTCAATATGATATTACAATAATTAATTAATATTAAAATGTTTCTTAATGTTTTGTTTAACCTGTTTGCCTGTGTCCAAGTGAGATAAAAAACATACTTATCACGAGAACATGCAATTGTAACCTCGTGCTTTTCAAGTCCTCACTTGTGATAATCACATATACTACTCTGTGTAAAAAGTATCGGGAATATGTCAATAAAAAGACCCGCGTAAAAGAGGTCGTTCTAATTTTTTTACTGCATGTTGGTAGCACTGTACTGATTTAGCGCGCAAAATTTGAGCGGGATCTGTCATTTAATTTGTTTTAAACTACACTTTTTGTTGGTCATAGTTTTGAGTCCTCGGCGATTTTTACAATGGAAAATATTGTTGAACAAAGAGTGTGCCTTAAATTTTGTGTTTCAAATGATATTTCATGTGGTGAATCACTAAAAATGTTGCGAAATACCTACGGCGAATCGTGTATATCGAAAACAAGGGCTTATGAATGGTATAAGGCTTTTAAAGAAGGCCGAGAAGTAGTAGTAGACTTGCCTCGTTCTGGTAGACCTTCAACCGCTACGACCAGAGAAAACATCGACAGAATCAAGAAGCTAGTGCTCGAAAATCGACGTATGAGTCTGAGAGAGTTGGCTAGTGAGGTGAACATATCTTTTAAGTCCGTCCACAACATTCTCATTGACATTTTAGGCATGAAACGCGTCGCCGCTCGACTAGTTCCAAAAGAGCTCAATTTTGTTCAAAAAGCGCAGCGAAAGCATGTCGCTGAAGACATGGTTTCCCGAGCTTCTACGGATCCGACCTTTATGAAACGTATAATAACTGGCGACGAGACATGGGTTTATGAGTACGACATGCAAACAAGCCAACAGTCTTCAGAATGGCGTCTCGAAAACGAGCCGAAACCCAAAAAACCGCGGCAAAGTCGCTCCAAAATCAAGGTGATGCTGACAGTTTTTTTTGACTACCGTGGTGTGGTTCACTCCGAATTCCTTCCAGAGGGAGAAACAGTGAATAAAGAATATTATTTAGGCGTCATGAAGCGTTTGCGTGAGAGTATCCGCCGAAAACGTCCAGATTTGTGGCAACACAACTCATGGATGCTGCACCATGATAATGCACCATCACACACAGCCATTATAGTGAAAGAGTTTTTAGCGAAAAATTCAACAAAAGTTCTCGACCAAGCACCGTATTCACCTGATATGGCTCCGTCTGACTTTTTTTTATTTCCCAAGTTAAAATTACCACTTCGAGGAAAACGTTTTGAGTCGATAGAAGCCATAAAAGAAAATTCGCTGAATGAGCTAAAGGCCATACCGCAAATAGCCTATGAAAAATGTATGGAAGACTGGGTGAAGCGGTGGAAATGTTGTATTGCAAGCGATGGGGCCTACTTTGAAGGCGATAAAATAAATTTAGATGAATAATTTGTATTTTTTGTTTTATTGACAAATTCCCGATACTTAGTACACAGAATGTATAAATTATTTAGTTATGGACAACTACTGCGGCGCAGTGGTTAGTCACGCTATTTTGATAATAACGCTAGTGGGTTCGATTCCCACACAGAACAAACATTTCTGTCTGTGAACATGTCTGTTTTGTGTATATAAAGCCCATCTGGGGAAGTACCTCCACCTCACAGAGGTGAGTAACAACTTTTTGAACGGTTGTTGTGTTCCTGCTTGTGAGTGAGGTCACCAGTAAGCTCCTAAGGAGTTGCTGTGTTAAAAACAGAAGTGGTATCGCGCGAGTGATACTTAATGTATTGCAAGCATTTATGGGCTTGATACCTGCCGAAGTTGTGTAAAAAAATACAACCTACTGATTAAAGGCGTTTACCGTAACCTATGAAATTGTGCTACACTATCAGTATGACTCGAGGGATTGCAACGCCTGCTGCTAACACAGCATCGCCTTAAAAGCTTACTGGTGGCCTCATTCACTCGCACTAACACTCCAGGTTGTTATTTTTCTGGCAGTTTTCTGTGAGGTGGAGGTACTTCCCCAGACGGGCCACCTTGATGCGCCTTACCTCTCTTAATAATACACACTAAATTGTTTTCAAATTTATTCGCAAGAAAATATTTTGCACCATATCAAATATTGTGGATTCAAATCAAAATGGCCGGCACGCTTGAGAGCTGTCTCGTTTTCCAATCTCCTCTTTCCGCGTGTGTACACAACTTTACTCGCGGAGTTCTATTACCCATCGTATGTTTCTGCGCGGTGCGGGCAAACAATCTCTTTGAGAGCATCTGTAAATAACATTTCAGTGTATCTGAAACTAGTCCTTGCCTGCAAGTTTGTTTATAGTGGATTTATTTTACATTTACTAATGATGAGCAAAGCTCGTATGTTCGATTCCCACACAAGGCAAACATTTGTATGCATGAACATGTCTGTTTGTCTTGGTCTGGATGTTTTAAGAGAGGTAGGGCGCATCAAACGAGCCCGTCTGGGGAAGTACCTCCGCCTCACAGAAAACCGCAGCCAAATAACAACGCCCTAGAGGGTTGTTGTGTTCCTGCGTATGAGCGAGGTCTCAAGGAGTTGCTGTGTAAGCAGCAGAGGAGGTATCGCGCGAGTAATACTTAATATATCGCAAGCGTTAATAGGCTACGGTACCCGCTGTATGTACCTAATTGTGACATTTTTAAATTGTATAATTGTAGATGCATGTATTTTCAACACAATATTTTATTGTTATGAAATAAATGAATTGAATTGAATTGTACATCAGGTGAGCCGTACACTTGTATGCCTCCCGACGTAGTAAAAAAAGGACATTTGTGTGGCTCTTTTCCACATGTGACTGTAAATGCTTAGTCTTTTAAACATTATTTTCGATTATAAAAATACGTGCCAGCTGCATAATGATCGTTGTGTATGAGACATATACCTATAGCTTGCAGCCGGTGTGCAGTTAGCATGCATTAGGAGTGAGGATAGCTTGCAGTCGACGTGCAGTTAACTTGTAATCAACGTGAACCTTACGGTCTATATGGAGTTAGCTTGTAGTCTGTCCACAGTTAGCTTGTAGCCTTCGTGCAATGAGTTTTAGTCGACCTATCTTACATGTCTGTAGCTTACATGCGAGGTGCAGTTAGCTTGTCACCGATGTGCAGTTAGCTTGCAGTCGGTGTGCATTTAGCTTGCATTTAAAAGTACATCAGTGTCGAGCGGTACGATTTAAAGACTCTATACGGGTAAGCTTTGGATCATCAGTACACAGGACCTTACTCGTTAACAGGAACACAACAGCCCTTCTGTGAGGGGGAGGTCCCGTCGGACTGCTTTGCTTTGGTGACCTCATTCACACGCAGGAACACACCAACCCTCTAGGGAGTTGTTATTTGGCTGTGGTTTTCTGTGAGGTGGAAATACTTTCGTAGATGGACTGCTTTGATGCGCCCTACCTCTCTTAAAACATCCAGACCAATACAAACAGACATGTGCATGCACACAAATGTTTGCCTTGTGTGGGAATCGAACCCACGAGCGTTGGTGTCAAAGTCGCGTCTTTCACGACTGAGCCACCGAGCCCGTCAAATCCACTGGTCTTATTGGTCGAAACTGTGAGACTATAAATTGCTGTGCGAATTAGGGAGCAGATGTGTTTCATATTAAATCACCAGCTACAAGTAGATAGGATATGTTAGTGCAGATGATGTGACGCATCTGGCTTCAGTCTTCGTGAAATGAGAATTTTATAACATGCTGCAGGAGAAACGTCTAGAATATCAATTGATATATATCTTCTAATGAATATGTATTGCGTGTAGTCTTAGCACATGTGGCCACCTGATGTACTACGGTAACTGCTTTACATCAGGTTAGGCTACGGCCTATGAATATTTACAATTTAAGTATCTTTCGCGTGATGCCTCTGCTGCTAACACAGCAAATCCTTAAGAGCTTACTGGTGACTTTTTGTGAGTGAGGAACACAACAACCCTCCAGGGACTTGTTATTTGGCTGCGGTTTTCTGTGAGGTGGAGATTTTGACTAGCTCGGTAGCGTAGTGGTGAAAGGCGCTGTTACGTTACTTTGACACCAACGCTCGTGGGTTCTATTTCCGCACAGGACAAACATTTGTGTGTATGAACATATCTGTATGTCTTGATCTGGGGGTTTTTAATAGAGGTAGGGCGCATTAAAGGCATACTTCTACCTCACAGAATACCGCAGCCAAATAACAACTTCCTACAGACTGGTTGGATCCCTGCGTGGGAGTGAAGTTCCTACAGAGTTGTGTCAGCAGCAGAGGTGGCATCGCGATAGTGATACTGAATGTATTGCAAGCGTTTATAGGCTTTCGCTAACCGTAGGTGGACCGTAAGCTTGCCTCCCGAAGTTGTATAAAAAAAAATCTTTCCCCTGGTGCGAGCTTAGGAGTTTACTACGAGAGCAACCTTACCACGCAGGAACACAACGTCCCTTCAGGGAGTTATTTGCCTGCGTTTTTCTGTGAGGTTACTTCTCCAGACGGGCTACTTTGTTGAGCAATACCTCTCTTACAAACACCCAGACCAAGACAAGCAGGCATGTTTATGCAAATGTTTCTTCTGCGTGGAAATTGAATTTCGTCATTTGGCACCGAATGTTTAATAAAAAATCGGCCAAGTTCGAGTCGGACTCGCACATGAAGGGTTCCGTACCATTATCGATAAAAACGGCAAGAAAATCACGTTTGTTGTATGGGAGCCCCCTTAAATATTTATTTTATTCTATTTTTTAGTATTTGTTGTTATAGCGGCAATAGAAATACATCATCTGTGAAAATTTCAACTGTCTAACTATCACGGTTCATGAGATACAGCCTGGTGACAGACGGAAGGACAGACGGACGGACGGACAGCGGAGCCTCAGTAATAGGGTTCCGTTTTTACCCTTTGGGTACGGAACCCTAAAAACCAGTTGAGAATGCGCAAGCTTGCATTGCCAGAGGAACACCTGGCCCGTCAATTATAAAACAATTCAAAATTATTTATTTTGAAATTTGTCCACAATTTTAGCCATGTTCCTTAAGAAATAGATACGGTGTTCCTGAACATTCCTATTCTACTTTTTTATGCTGAATCCGAATCTGAAGTCAAAATTCGAATATTCGAGAAAAAAGCGACAGACAAACGCACAGACAAACATATAGAATTCGTATAGGAACGGTGTTCCTGAACATTATCTTAAGGGCATCATCGTTATACTCGAAAAAGTTTCTGGTTTTATGTTGTGTCTTACAAGGTTATGTGTACATATCCAATTGTTCATTTCATACCCGACCCAAATGTTCATACACAAATTTGTCTCGTACCCAGGTGCCAGGAATCAAACCCGCGATTGTTAGTTATAAAGTAGATATTACTAGCCGTTAAACCACCGTGCCCGTCACGGATACACCAAGTATGCTTTACGTATGTTATAACGCGGTACACTTCATGCAAAATGTTACTGTTATGATGCACCTTTCCCCGAAACTGACATTTCACATCACGATATAAAGGCCTACGGTACGCTTTATTAATTCCTATCATATTACAAGCCTAGTTTAAAGTTTAAGCAAAGGATTTTGATCTTTAATCCCATTGTTCATGACTTTAATATTCATTGCTGTAAGCTGAACGTAAGGCCGCGGTCCTACTGCCGGCGACGATTCCTATTACTTTAATTAACAACTTTATTAATTTTTTCTTTATATGTATTTGTATGTATGTATATCTTCACGCCAAGTCCCTTGCGGGGTAGGCAGAGAGAACCGAGCGCCATAAGACGCGGTCCTTGCATACTTCACTCGCTTCGGTGACATTCATAGCTCTTTTCATGCACGCTCGCCGGTTCCTGGGGCTTCTGACATCACCTTCTGATAAAACACGACCAATTTGGTCATGGTAGGTTAGTCTCGGCCTTCCTCGGCTCCTACATCCTTCCACTTTTGCATTGTATATCTGTTTCGTCATTCTTTCGTCCCGCATTCTTTCTACATGTCCGAACCGGACATGCCCTTTCTTATCTTAACACCGACACTCTCTTTTAGACCAACTCTTTCTCTAACTTCTCTTTCTTTCTCAACGTCTTCATTATGAATTATATGTATTTGTATTGTAATATACCTACCATGACCAAAATGGTCGTGTTTTATCAGAAGGTGTCAGGAGCCCCAGAAACCGGCGAGCGTGCATGAAAAGAGCTATGAATGTCACAGAAGCGAGTGAAGTATGCAAGGACCGCGTCTTATGGCGCTCGGTTCTCTCTGCCTACCCCGCAAGGGACTTGGCGTGAAGATATACATACATACATATTCCTATTTATATTTGGATAGGTTCTGCAGCAGATAGCTCAGTGGAAAGATCCGGCCTATTGGCTTTCTATTGGTTCACAGTTCGAATCCATATGTTTTGTAATTATTACTTTCTCAACGGTGAAGATGAAAATCGTGAGGAAAGATGTGTGAGCTAAACTAAAGTAGGTCTGGTTTTCCCTGTGGGATGTAAAGGTCTGATGGCAGTCGCTCCATGTAAAAATCAGTATCTCCGCCAAATCCAAATCGACTGGGGAAGTACCTCCATCTCACAGAAGACGCCAGCTAAATAACAACTCCGTGGAGGGTTGTTGTGTTCTTGCAAGTGAGTGAGGTCACCAAAGATGAGGAATTGCTGTATTGACAGCGGGGGTGGCAACGCGCTAGCGACATTCTTTTTATTGCTAGCGCGGTAACCGCTTTACATCAGGCGGACCGTATGCTTTTTTGCTGTTTGTCGTAGTAAAAAAAAAACTTAGACTTAGGTAGCAGACCCCGTCGATCCAATGGTTTAGGAAACGGAATAATGCTAGGAAGAAAAGAGGATCAGGTTGTGCAGCATCTACAAAGTTACGAAGTGGTATACTAGGCGCTTGATCAGCCCTCAATTAAATTTCCACCGCCAAGCAGCTATATTTATATAGCTGTGTTCCTGTTTGAGGATGAGATATGTCAGTGAAATTACTGGGTACTGTGACGAAACAGCCTTAAGTCACAAGATTGGCAACGCGCGAGTAACATCCCCGTGGTGTTGCGAGCGTCAACAAGCTACGGTGACCATTTACTATCTAATGCGGGTCGCATGCTTGTTTGCCAATCTAGTTGTATAAAAAAATTGGTTGTCTGTAAAGTCTGTTTACGGACAATAATTTAACTCTCTGCTGTCTCTCTTCTACTCGGACGAATCAGCCGATGGAGTAGAAGAGAGATAGATGCGTCAGAAGCCGAACGCTTAGGCCGATCGTGCCTCTCTATCGCTTGTTCCGCGCTCTCGCTTGCACGCTCGGCTCAGGCAGAACGTGACACTTTTTTGTGCGTGCAGCCGGCGTTCATCGATTTATAAGACGTTATCACGTCAAAAGCTTAGTGTTCACGTTACTATATGCGGTATAAGTTTGTTTACGATTTACAGAACACAAACCTATGGCCTATTTGATGTGAATTGATCACGGTAGCTTATAATATGGATGGTTATTACGCAAGGTATCGGTCGAGTTACCATGTATGTCAACGCAGCAATAATTCCAGCAAAATTAATCCAGAATACTTTTGCTTCGTGTTATACTTTGTGTTGAAATATCATATATTTCATTTTATCGTTCATTGACCCACAACACATTCGATTAGAGCAGAGACTTCCAAACATTTTTGTCCCTTGCGTGTAAATTTTCTGCTCTCCGCAGACCCCCTAACTGATTCTTATGACTGTTGATTCGAATGAAGCCCTTACTTGTATCAATCGACCCCAAGACGTCGATGTAGTCCACTTTGGGAAACATAGACCTAGACCGAAGTTCGGGTAGATTTGTCTATATTTTCATTATAAATTTCTTGCGAAGTAAGCAGAGTGAGCGAATGCCACACGACTCGTTCCTTACATTATAAACAAGACGAAAATCATTGCAAAAAATAAATCAAGACATGCGAAACCTAAATTTATCAGTGGATTTATTGTAACTCTAACTTTGTGCTTTGGTAAAAAAGCATATTTTTCTATGTATGACAAGAATTCTCTTCTGTTTTCTAATCTAAAATACAAATAATCGCTTGTAGTTTGCCGCTGGCTGCGAGACCTCGGCCTAATGTTGATATTTTGAAGTACTTAACAAACAAATCTCTACTTTATGCCTTGGTAACAAAAGCGGTTTTAAAGCAATATATTTCAAAGGTAGTTTTAAGTTACATACACGGTATACGGTTCGACCTTTGACTTAGGTCTTTTTAGGTTGTCACCCGAACAAAGCTAGGTGACCTACTAAAAAGCTACTAAGGAAGCCTATTGTGGTTTGCATTTGAGAAGCTTTTGTTGGAGCTTTGTTTTGTAGATTTTTATATAGTACATGAATCATATACGTATTTCAGAGTGGAATTTATATACTTAACGCCTTGCCAAGTGCTATCTGAGCTTCCTCTTCTCAAGAGAGTTATGCCATGCGACGTGACATTCTACACCGACATTGTATCAATGTGTGGGTTATAGCTGCGCCCGGAGTCAAAGTACAATATAGTTGCGGTGAGAAGTACTGCCACCCATCACGCAGCACTCAGTCCGGCAGGGTGAATAGAGCTGAGTGCAGTATGGGCACGCGGAATATTAGGAGTGGACTGACAGATCAATAAACTGATTGTTTTATATGATGCCCTTACTCACGAGCAGAACTCCATAACAATACTCATTTTGATTCATTGAACTAACATTTTTGCTAAGACCTTCGTAGAACTTATCTATGTAATATAAATATATAGATACATACAACGTCGGGAGGCGTACAAGCATACGGCCCACCTAAGATAAAAGCGGTTACCGTAGCCTATGAACGATTGCAATATATGCACGCGTGCGATCCCATCTCTGCTGATAATACAGCAACACCTTAGGAGATAACTGGTGACCTCACTCACACGCAGGAACACAACAATCCTTCAGGAATTAGTTATTTGATTTCGGTTTTCTGTGAGGTGGAATTCTTTCCAGATGGGCTGCTTTGATACACCTTGCCTCTCTTGAAAACACCTAGACGAAGACAAACAGACATATTCGTGCACACAAATGTTTGTCCCGTCTTAAAATCGAACCCACGAGCGTTGCTGTCAAAGTAATCTAGCAGCGCGTTTCACCACTGCGCCACCGAGCTCGTCAAAATACTAATACTAAATTACTTCATCTTACCAAATCTTCCTAAAGGATTATACTTACCGATGAGTAAGCAATCTCTATTCTACTATTGAACGCAACACTTCATTCTCTCTCCGTATTGAGTATTCGTTAATTGTTCAAAGTGTCATTAATTTGTCCTACAATTAAAATAATTACGCTATTAAGTCTAACTTGTGAAACATTTAACACCATCCATATCCGAAAGGCCGTTCGAGAATACGCTCGCAATCGACATTTTGTTAAGGCCCTAATTATCGTAATTAAAGGTTACATTTGTAATTATCAATGAGAATTATATGTATATATATACGAGCGTTTTATATGGTGATGTTCTACGTTTGATGACATTAATCTGTCTGTCAGTCATTTGTCCATACTTATGTCTCACGACACGCGGAGAATAGTTGCGTATTATGTACCTGTAAATAAAGATCTACCTACACACCTTTATAAAATCGAATATGACGTGCTCGGTGGCGCAGTGGTGAATGACGCTACTTTGACACTAACTCTCGTGGGTTCGATTCCCACACAGGACAAACATTTGTGTACATGAACATGACTGTTTGTCTTGGTCTGGATGTTTTTAAGAGAGATAGGGCGCATCAAACCTTTCTGGGGAAGTGACACCGTAAGGAAAATCGCAGCCAAATAACAACTCTTTGAAGGGTGGTGGAATGCCAATTGGGTTGTTGTACATTGGTCACAAAGTAAATTCGTCACGGAAAAAAGTATATGTAATTTTGCCACTGTTCTATTTT
This sequence comes from Pyralis farinalis, assembly GCA_947507595.1. Classification (NCBI taxonomy): domain Eukaryota; kingdom Metazoa; phylum Arthropoda; class Insecta; order Lepidoptera; family Pyralidae; genus Pyralis; species Pyralis farinalis. The sequence continues at coordinate 3,216,803 of OX382275.1, forward strand.
TATGAAGTAAATTCGTCATTAATTTGGATTATTGTAAATTCGTCTTCGTACTTTATGCAAAAATGATGTAAAATGAAGACTTGTGACGAATTTACAGTAACTCTTACCTACCTGTGACGAATGTACAACAACCCGGACGAGGTGTATGCGATGCGCCACATCGTCTAGGATCATGTTACGACTTGAATATCAGTAATAAAGTCAGCATTGATTAATGCCACAAGCCAATAAACCACTTGGCTGCACATGAAGTCACTCGCGTTCACCAGCATTGATTAATGCCATAATCCATATACGGAGGATACGGTGTAATTTTTTAGGGTAACTCAAGCGAAAGAAATAATATCTTTAAGGCTCAAAAAAGATGTGTACCTGTGTTTAAATCCCTAAAGCTGTTGACTTTACCGTCACTACGTGCACGGTAGGGAAAAAAATTGTGACGATTCCAAACAAATGTAGCCATTTTTAAGGAATAAAAATTTTGACTTGACTATATATACTAGGAATAAGCATTTTTGTGAAATTAAATCAGCATCTTTTTGTAACATTGAAAGTAATTTCGCCACTTACATTACAAAATATGTGTAAATTCGTCACAGGTATGAGAGTTATTGTAAATTGATCACAGGTCTTCATTTTACAATTAGCAATATCTGTACGAAGAAAAAACATTGCGACGAATTTTGCAATAATCCAAATTAATATGTGACGAATTCTTCATAAAAATAGAACAGTGGCAAATTTACACACACTTTTTTCCGTGACGAATTTACATTGTGACGAATGTACAACAACCCAACAAAAGTCGATATTGACTTAATAATGAGCACAACAAGCGATTGTTAACGCTTTTATTTCTATACAACGTCAGGAGGCTCACAAGCATACGGCCCACTTGAACTAAAGGGGTTACCGCAGCCTATGAACACTTGCAATATATTAACAATCACTCGATGCCACCTCTGCTGCCACCACTGCGTCACTGAGCTCGTCAAAAAACATGTCTCTGATATTTTATCAGAACGCAAAGTTGGTTGTTGAATGGCGTTAAGTGAGTGAGTTGGGCGGCGGGGCGGTAGGGCGGCGGGGCGGCCGGCGGCTGTAGTCAATAAGTCAGACATGTATTTGTCGACAATCCGTCTGCCCGACACCGCGTTTGTTGATCGCGCCGACTGGCTCCGGCGCTGTGCCCCGTGCTCTATCCATCTTGGTGACAGCCATTGTTATTTGGACACCTCTGTAAGGGCGTTTTGTGCCTGCATTTGGCCTTTATAGGTTTATTTGTTTATCTCCTATTGCTGTATTTAGCTAATTTCTACGGTGGCAGAGTTACGGACGCGTATAAATACGTATATCTTTAATCGCCCTGATAACTGCTGAAAAATAGAGTTGAACTGCTATCCAACTGTTGCAGTATGTACTATGTACAATATGTAATTAAGTAATGTCTCAAATTTGTTTGATGTACTGTACGAGTATGTACACTGTGGACTGCAATATCATGTAGGTATGTGTTGGAAGTTGCAAAATAAACATTTATATATCTATTTATCTATCTAGTTATCGAAAATATCGTGTACATCAATATAAATAAAAAAAAACGAACTTGTGGAATTGAAAATATTCATTTTTAGGGTTCCGTACCCAAAGGGTAAAACGGAACCCTATTACTGAGACTCCGCTGTCCGTCCGTCCGTCCGTCTGTCACCAGGCTGTATCTCATGAACCGTGATAGTTAGACAGTTGAAATTTTCATAGATGATGTATTTCTGTTGCCGCTATAACAACAAATACTAAAAAATAGAATAAATTAGATATTTAAGAGGGCTCCCATACAACAAACGTGATTTTTTTGCTCGTATTGCTCGTTATTGACAACGGCAACAGGTAGACGCTTGAAATATTCACAGAATATTTAGTTATATATTCACTATAAGAATAAATAATTAAATTAAAATAAAACAAATATTTAATGGGGGCTCCCGTACAACAAACGTGTTTTTTTTTTGCAGTTTTTATAGATAATGGTACGGAACCCTTCGTGCGCGAGTCCGACTCGCACTTGGCCGATTTTTAATGTTAGTTAAAACAGAAACTGATAAAGTACCGACATTAACGCGTATTCAAGCGTGCTTCCAAATTTCATACCTTTCTTTACGCTTTCGCCTACGATACTACCTACGCTTACTTACCATATGGCGGGTTATACCTTTAGTTCTCGTCTCAACGTTATAAAATATAATCTAACTATTGTATACTAATATAATCTAACCATTCGAGGGAAACCGCTCCCAATATGCCAACTAACCATCACTATTGATTCACAAAACTACATTTTGTACAACGTAGATATATGAGATGATAAATGTTACTCGTACTTTCACCAACCAATCTTATTATTGGAGAACTTTCCACCTCACCCTAAAAGGAGAGAGTAAATATAGAGTCGCCTGCGCCGGGGTCGTGACCCGCGCAGCCCGTATACTGTAATCTGATTAAGAGAGGGCACTTCCCTCTGCCGTGTGGACATACTGTATAAGTGGCTGGACAGCGGCTGTGTGCCGAGCGGAGCGATGAGCGGGGCGATGTATGGGGAGATAAATGCGCGAAGCGTCTGAACGTTCTACTACGGTGACTCTACTTTTCTGTTTTATTCACGGCTTTAAACTAAATATATAGCACAGGCTTTTTCCAAGTAAAGTCAATAAGATTTCAGTGGTACACAGGATAAACATTGCATGAACATGTCTGTGTGTCTTGTTAGTGTCTATGTTGTCTTAAGAGAGGTAGGGCGTATCAAATCAGCCCGATTGGTTCTCTTAAATATTTCCGCTTTTCTTTTGTCACTATGGTATCAGTGTAACATGCGTCTATCAAACGATATTAGTAAATGAATACTTTGATTAAGCGACAATCAGAAGGGACGTTGGCTGGCCACTACTGGCCGGTTGTTACGACTCGACTCGTTCGTGCCCCTATTGCTGGACTATATGAACTTGTTTTAAGGGCTTTTGAGTGAACGTTTATATTAAATATTTGTTGTAAATCACTAGGTATTACTATCTACGTGGTAAATTAGATTGAACTTCGTTAAATTTACTTGGTCATGTTTTTACATGCAATTTGTTCTAACCTGCTTTGTGTGATTCCGCCACCAGTTAGTTCATGCGTACTAGCGCCGGCCGGCACCCACCCACTACCGGCAGTAGATGCAACATGCCGTCGCTGCCATGACTGCTCCTGTAGTCTCTGCTTCGGTTGGTGCGGAACTCCTCGCGATTGCCCGCCATCTGGAAAAGAAAACGCATGCACCCGCCACTGTTGCTGCCACGACTGCCCTGGACACGTGTTTCGCCTCTCCATGAGGCATCCTCACGCGATGTTAGTCGTTAGAATAACGTGCTAATTTAGCATTTACTATCAGTAGTGGGTGGGTACCGGCCGGTGCTATTTCTCATTAACTAATTAGTGGCGGAGGCCAAGCAGGTTAGATCAAACTGCATGTAAATTTGACTTTCGACGACAAAATAATGCCTGAATCTATGAACATAAAGTAAAATTACACTCATGAACAAACAGACTGACGTAAACCATTCCCCACTATTAAATATCTTTTCGCTCACACCATCCACCCCCACCCTCAATTCAATATAAGGGACGGCACTGCGATGGATTTGTCACTTGTAGCATGTTACTCTTACGATTAACGTCTACAACGCCTGATGATGCCTCGTGGAGAGGCGAAACACGTGTCGCAGCGACGACCAGGCCAGTCGTGGCAGCGACGGTGGTGGTGGGGGCATGCGGATTCTGTTCCAGATGACGGACGACCGCAGCAGCCGAGGCAGAGACTACCGGAGCAGCCATGGCAGCGTCGGCATGTACCATGTCCTAACAGTAGTGGGTGGGTGCCGGCCGGCGCTAGGCCGCATGAACTAATTGGTGGCGGAAGCACACAAAGCAGGTTAGATCAAATTGCATGTAAATTTGACTTTCGCAAAATAACGCCTGAATCTATTAACTATAAAGTTTTGTTTAATATTACAACCTTAGTTATAATTCATGTTGAATTATAACGAGCTGGGTAGATTTCAGCCTCTGCAAATTTAATCTGGATATCATCAAGGTATCACAGGTTTATCAGAGGGAGACTTTGTACAAAAGTCGTCTGCGTACCTGTGTCTCACCTATTTCTACCACCAAGCAGATATATTTATATAGATGTGTTCCGGTTTGAAGGGTGAGATATGGCAGAGAAATTACTGGGTACTGAGACGAAACATCCTTAGGTCACAAGATTGGCAGCGCGCGAGTAACATCCCCGTGGTGTCGCGAGCGTCAATAGGCTGCGGTGACCGCTTACCACCTAATGCGGGCCGCTTGTTTGCCAATCTAGTTTCATAAAAATAAGTTATTTTTTTAATAGTACTAGAGTATTAGCACAGCCTGGTGGTAAGCAGTTACCTTAGCCAATGAAAATTTGCAATACCAGTGGTGTCAATCGTGTTCAGTATCATAAGTGTATGTATTTATAAAGAAGGTATTTAGAACTAGACAATCTTGTGTATTTTTTTTTAAAAAGCTATGATTAGATTAGTTGATGAGCTTTGTTAGCCCAGTAGATAAATATCCGGTCTATGGACTAACTGGTCTCCGGTTGGAATCCAGGCATGTACCGTTAAATTTGTATTTTCGGATTTATGTACATATTTGTAATTATAGTCCAATTTTCAAGAAATTATTTATAATTCGTGTTACCTTACCTAAGAAAGGTTTGTTTTTCCCTCTGTATTGTGAAGGTATGATTTTTAAATGGAACTACAACCCAAGTCGTTCCATTTAAAAATCAATGTCTTCGCCAAATCCACAATCTTAGGTAGAGGACCCCGCCTATCCTAGTAGATCAGGAAATAAGAAGAAGAAGCGTATTATGTAATTTTTCTTGGATAATGTTATATTATTATTTATTGCTAACCAAATATTTCGAGGTAATGGGTTCAACGAAATAGTATTGGTTTAACTGAAATTGGTTATCAGGAACACCGTTCCTATATGAAATTTATGTGTTTGTCTTGTGTGTGCGTTTGTCTGTCGCTTTTTTTCGAATATTCGAATTTTGACATCGGATTCGGATTCAGTATAAAAAAGTAGAATAGGAATGTCTGAAAAACCAACCTCCTATCTCTTAAGGAACATGGTCAAAATGGCCGACAAATTTAAAAAAATAATAATTGAATTGTTATATAATTGACGAGCCAGGTGTTCCTCTGGCAATGCAAGCTTGTGCATTCTCAACTGGTTTTTAATTGATAAATGGCCTGAATAAACACTTCATAAATGTGCTGAAGTTACTATTCATTCAACGAGTCTGTAGTCAGATCGCACATGGAGTGGTGTAGTCACCTACGGTATCCAGTCGCTCCCACCAGCTAGGACCTTGTGTTTAGGATGAGAGACGAATTGTGAGAATTGTCGATGATCCTAAGGCATTGAGCCCTTGAGTTTGAAGAGAGATTTTTTTTATACATCGTCGGGAGGCATACAAGCGGTACGGTCTACCTGATGTAAAGCAGTTACCGTAGCCTAGTAACGCTTGAAACATATATCACTCGCGCGATGCTTCCTCTGCTGCTTACACAGCAACTCCTTAGGAGCTTACTGGTGACCTCACTCACACGCAGGAACTCAACAACCCTCTAGGGAGTTTTTATTTGCCTGCGGTTTTCTGTGAGGTGGAGGTACTTCCCCAGACCGGCTGCTTTGATGCGCCCTACCTCTCTTAAAACATCCAGACCAATACAAACAGACATGTTCATGCACACAAATGTTTGTCTTGTTTGGGAATCGAACCCACGAGCGTTGGTGTCCAAGTCGCGTCTTTCACGACTGAGCCACCGAGCTTGTCACTTGAGCTTTAAGATTTTGCTCCCTTTGCATGTTCTACCGATTGTACAACGGCTTGTGTTCCGAGGAGTTGTTCGATATGACGCCAACAGCCTCGTCTTCCATCCACTCCTTTCACCCAGGGAATTCATCCTCGCATACTGGAACCGCAATGGTCGCGAATTATGCAGCATTAAAGTTCCGAAGAATTTTTCTACCGAGATCTCTTAAGTTGTGGAATGGACCCTGCCGAGATTCTAGTAACCACACCATGAGTTACTTCAAAAACAAACGTGAAGAGTTTATTATTGAGCCGACAACGCAACGTGTGACGCCCTGGTGTTGCACGTGTCCCTAGACTACGTTTTGCTTACCATCAGGCTGCCCGTACGCTTACTTGACATCTTAGTGGTACTTATAAAAAAAACGGGTTGGACTCCGGGATTGCCGCCAGAAGTGAAAACTTGAACATGCGGGCCAAACGGCGATGTTGATAAACTACGTTGAACGAAACGCGTAACCGCCAAGAATTTCATGCCGCTTACAACGTTTTGGTCGCGAGAAAATAATTCCCTATGTACGATCTAGCGCTTCATGTTTTAATTGTTTAATTAGAGGTAACTAATGTTTTAGCGCTGCAGCGAACTTAAGTTCTAATTCTCACCAAAATCTAACGGTCAGGGTCACGTGTCCTGACGCGAGTTTAACATTTTTTACTCATCCCAAAAAGCGCACAACGCCGCTAAAGAAGTTTTCACTTCAAAAATATGTTTTTATTTTACACGTTACGGAACAAAACACATTGAACGGCCTACGAAATAGGTCAACTATCGTGCAATTAACCAATTGGTTAAGCGGATACGTTCATTACGGACAGACAGACATACGCACGGACCACCTACGGACTCCGCTTATAAGGATGTGAACGTACATTTTATATTCTGAAGGCATACGATTCACTTCCTTACATTTATCATTTATTATAATGACTATGGGAATGATAATTCCCAATCACTTGATACGTTGTCTTCTTTTTTATATATTGGCTCAGCATAGTGGCTCCGCCTGATGGTAACCCAAATCGCAGCGGCAACTGACAAAATACTACAGTGTCCTGTCAGTTGACGTCCATGCTGGTTCTCAAGGTGCTTCTTCAGGCTTCGTTTGAAGGGTCCCATGTTGTGGGCAGGAGGTAACATATGTGCAGGCAGGCGTTCAACTTTTTTATGGTACGACAAAGATAGGAGTTACCGAACTTTTCAGTAGATACGTGAAGAAATATTCTCAACTGTGGAATTATGTTGTCGCATTGAGAAGAGCAAGCAGCACAAGATCGATTGCCGTGGAAGTCTGAGGGCGAGCCCTATGTTCAGCAGTGGACGTCTTTCGGCTCATATGATGATGATTGAGAAGTGGTTTTTTTATTGTTTTAGAATAAAAATACAATAGCTTTTATTTCTATATCTTCACGCCCTTGCGAGGTAGGAAGAGAAAACCGAGCGCCATAAGACGCGGTCTTTACGCATCACTCGCTTCTTTACCATTGATAGTCTTGTGTGCACTTGGTGATTTCTAGGGTTTCTGAAGTCTCCTTCCTTAAAATGAAATATACTTAGGGAACATACTTACATATTATATAGTCCTCCTTTTTTGAAGTAGGAAAATGAATATGAAGAGCAGGCAGTCGGTAGTAAGCCTACATCTAAATATAGAAAGGACTAAATGTAGAAATGTATGTATGTCGATAAATAATTTCTAATATAATTTCAACCGCTTATAAATTATATCAGATCCCATTATCAAATAACAATTAATATTTCAATGTGCACAAAACCACGAAACATGTGGACGTATCGACTTTGTATAAAGGTAGGGTTTCACTGTATTTATTTTTAAATATAGGAAATATATAAAAATCCTAGAAAACCGAATGCAGTGCCATCTACCGGGTGCCCGTGTGAATCTAAATAATTCGGCGACTGATTTTATGATGAGAAAAGGAGTTCACTGACATATACACGTGTAGGTACATTGTAGTTTTTTTTGCGAGTATTTGCAAGCAATAGTTGAATTCCTATTTGAGTTGATTTTATATTTGCTTGAATGCGCGAGTGAGCAATTCCTTGCGTCGAATGCTGCCATGGGCTACGGTGACCACTCCACAGCAAAAGGGTTCTGTCGGGAGGCATATAAGCTTACAACGATGGTGTAAAGTGGTTTTAGTAGACTATGAACTCTTGCAATACGTTGTCATCCCTACTGCTAACTTGTAACCCCAGTAACTCGTAAGAACTCAACAATCCTCCAGGGGCTTGTTACTTGGGTGTGATTTTCTGTGTCGTTGAGGTATTTCCTCAGGTGGCAACTTTGATGCGCCCCACCTCTCTTAAAATCACCCAGACCAGTAAAACAACCTTGGTGTCAAAGTACCACTGCTAACCACTCCGCCACCGTGGTTGTTTGTGATACCGATATAATAAACAATCACAAGCCAATATAACTTTATTATTTTTACTACAAGTTAACCTCGTCAAGTAAGCAATCCCCCGCCTTTATCTAAGTTTGTGTGGATCGCCCAAACTCAGATTCAATTTCAGTCGGCCATATTGAATTATTTATAACTCGCCGTAATGTCGCGTCTATTTACTCGATAGTACACTGTAGTGAGTGAATTAGTGGAGTGCCCGATGTTGTCGTCTAAACGTGCTTAGGGCATATTACGAAATGTCTAATAACGTTGTAGAAAAAAAACGTTTAATAAAAAAAACTATTTTATTTTTATAATCGTGTAGAGAACAGGAAAGCGCTTCGTCTGATATGAACCAGTTGCCGTCGCCTATGTACACTTCTAATACAACGAGCTCGGTGGCGCAGTCGTGAATGACGCGACTTTGACACCAGCGCTCGTGGGTTCGATTCCTACACAAGACAAACATTTGTGTACATGAACATATCTGTTTGTCTTGTTATGGATGTTTTAATAGAGGTCACCTCACCATCACACAGAAAACTGCAGCCAATTAACAACTCTCTAGAGGGTTGTTATGTTCCTGCGTGTGAGTGAGGTCACCAGTAATCTTCTAAGGAGTTGGTGTGTTAGCAGCAGATGAGGCGTCGCGCGAGTGATATTTAATGTATTACAAACGTTCATAGGCTACGGTAACTGCTTTATCATGTGGGCCGTATGCTTTCATGCCTTTCGACGTTGTATAAAATAAAGAATATCACTTGCGCTTTGCCACCTCGTTGTTAACACAGATAATTGGCAAGAGCTTACTGGTAAAGTCACTCTCAAAAACACAACAAATGTATTTCTGTTTCTTTATGTTGATAAAATTAAATAATTAAAAAGTTCAAAAATAACAATCTTGATCGATCTATATAGCTACGTAATTACCACAATTTTTGAAGTAAAAACTTCTTTAGTGGCGTTGTGCACTTTTTGGGATGAGTAAAAAATGCTACATGCTCGCGTCAGGACACGTGACCCTGACCGTAAGATTTTGGTGAGAATTAGAACTTAAGTTCGTTGCAGCGCTAAAACATTAGTTACCTCTAATTAAACAATTAAAACATGAAGCGCTAGATCGTTCATAGGGCATTATTTTCTCGCGACCAAAACGTTGCAAGCGCCATGAAATTGTTGGCGTTTACGCGTTTCGTTCAACGTAGTTTATCAACATCGCTATTGAGTTTAAGCGGCGCAGGGCGCTTGCGCGAGTGTTCGTGTGTGTTTGAGTTTTAGAGATTGGCGATGATGATGCTGGTAATCACGATGGTGAAAGAGTCGTTGAAATTCAAGATACCAGTTGATTTTTCTGAGAGAAACTTTTTAATGTAATATAAATTGTCAATAAATGAATATTGTATTTTACCACATACATGATACTCGTAGTACTTTTATACTGATAAATAAAGCAATTCGTGCGAAATTATTCCCTGACCATTCCAAAATATTCAAAAATGCACAACGTTAATGTTCAAGTTTTCACTTCTGCCGGCACTCCCGGAGTGCGACCCGTTTTTTTTATACGTCGGGACGCATACCCATATCTACTGGCGAAGCTGCGCTTGTTATACTTCCTCTATTGCAAGCGTCCCTAGGCATCTGTAACAAAAAAAAAAGAATTTCGACTAGTAATCAATCAATCTTCACACACATAAAATTGACATGTAAAACAATCATGTTTCGGATATCATAGAGTATTTAGCCATTATGTAATATGCACTATTCAACATCACCAATAACATATTTATTACGTGTCCGTCGATATGTACGTGTGACGAGAAAATTGACTACATTTTTTTGGTGAAAAGAAAAATATCTTCGGGTAGTTGTAAATGGTACGTGGGCAGGAGTCATTTGTCTCCTTGGAGCCCGTATATCACGTATTTTACATACAATACTTTATTTTTTCTATACAATTTTATATTATTTGCTTCAGAATTGTATACACATTTGGAGGTATTTAAAAAAATATATAATAACGCTTGTATTACTTGTTTTGCGCAAGACGGAATAAACCTTTGAGTGCCTTTTCTGACCGCACGAATAAATAATGGCGAAATAAATCCCATTTGTTTGTCCTCATATATTTTCTTAAATTTCATTTTGATTATTCACAGACAACTGCTGTGATAAGGTAAATAATTAAATGATAATTGTTATTTAGATTTTTCAGAAAACAGAAGCCAAATAACAACTTCCTAGGAGCTTGTTGTGGTCCTGCGTGTGAGAGAGGTCACCAGTAAGCTCCTAAGGAGTTGCTGTGTAAGCCGCAGTGGAGGTATCGCGCGAGTGATACTTAATATATTACAAGCGTTAATAAGCTACGGTAACTGCTTTACATCAGGTGGGCCGTATGCTTGTATGCCTCCCGACGTTGTATAAAAAGAAGCGCTTAGTGCTTCTAACCGTGACCGGTATAGGCATATTTTTTACATACATACATCAACCCTTACTCATCCCTCTGCAGGGACACGGGTCTCTATTCAACCGAAGGAGTTGAGAGCATACTCCACCACGCTGCTCAACTGCGGATTGGTGGAGATATTTTTATGCAGACGCCGTATTTCTAGCAGAATCACCATCTGGACTGCAATCATTTGTCACGATTAAAACTAGATGTATTTGCAAGCCTATTTTACCGCTTTTACCATGGCGAGTGCTCTGAAGAACTGTTTACCCTTATCCCACCCTCTCCCTTCCGTCATGGAATCACACGTGCGGGCTTGCGATGTCATTGTTCCACTGTTGAGAACTATTCTTCGCGTACCAAAAAGTTCGACAACTCCTATATTTGTCGTACCATTACAAAGTGAAACGCCTTGCCTGCACATGTGTTCCCTTCTTCCTACAATATGGGATCCTTCAAACGGAGCGTGAAGAAGCATCTTGCGGGCCAGCATGGCAGCGTCAACTGACAGGACACTGTGTAGTCTTTTGTCAGTTGCCGTTGCGATTTGGGCTCCTCTTTCTCTTACCATCAGCCAAAGAGGAGCCACTATGCTGAACTAATATAAAAAAAAAACGGGTTGCACTCCGGGAGTGCCGGCAGAAGTGAAAACATTAACGTTGTGCATTTTTGAATATTTTGGAATGGTTAGGGAATAATTTCGCACGAATTGCTTTATTTCATCCATAATTTCAAGACTCTTTCACCATCATCATTACCAGTATCATCATCGCCAATCTCTAAAACTCAAACACACACGCATACTCGCGCAAGCGCCCTGCGCCGCTTAAACCAAACAGCGATGTTGATAAACTACGTTGAACGAAACGCGTAAACGCCAACAATCAGCGAACTTCTGCCAACAATTTCACGGCGCTTACAACGTTTTGGTCGCGAGAAAATAATGCCCTATGAACGATCTAGCGCTTCATGTTTTAATTAATTACAGGCAACTAATGTTTTAGCGCTGCAGCGAACTTAAGTTCTAATTCTCACCAAAATCTTACGGTCAGGGTCACGTGTCCTGACGCGAGTTTAACATTTTTTACTCATCCCAAAAAGTGCACAACGCCGCTAAAGAAGGGATTTTTATTTGTCACCTTTAACACTCTGTTTTGTGTAGATAATTTCTCTTATGAGTAAACAGATGGATCTAAACTCCCCTTTATTAAATATCCTCTCATTCACCCCTTCCAACCCCTTTTATAACTCAAAGGCGCTGGCTATGATGGATTTGTTATTTGCTGCATGTTATTCTAACAACTAACACCTATAGCGCTTGATGATGATGAGTAAGCGCGGCAGAAATGCGAGCGTTGCGCAAAATCTGTCTCTTAACCCTTATATACCGGATTCGTAATGACATTGTAAGAAAGAGAATTGATTTGAAAAAAGATATCAGTGTAATATAGCGGTTGGTTCAGGTGTATAGAAAAATGTGGGTTGAAGTGGAAAGCCAAAACTCTCCTATTAAATTCGTAAGATTAAGCACACTTAAACCGGCGAGTGTATATGAGAGCAGCTAAAATTGTTAAAAAAGCGAGTGAGGTGTATAAGGGCAGAGTCCACGTGGTGCTTAGTTCCCTCTGTCTACCCCGCAGTGGATTTTACGAGCATATATTATTTCTACACAGGCCAAATGTTTCCGTGCATGAATATATCTGTTTGTCTTGGCCTTAGGGTTTTTATTAAAAGTAGGGCAAATCAAGGCGGCTCGGCTGGGAAAGTACCACCACATCACAGCAAACCTCAGCTAAATAACTACTCCTTAGAGAATTCTTGTATTCCTGTGATTGAGTGAGCTTACCAGTAAGCTCCTAAGGAGTTGCTGTGTTGACAGCAGGGATTTTAACGTGTAAACAATGAAATATAGTACTGCAGGCGTTGGGAGCTCGATGGCGTTGTTGCGCGTGTCATTCTAACCGAACAGGTTAAGCAACATCGATCGCAGCCTGTATATGAGTGAGTTTATCTTACTCGAGCGACTCCGAGCTAACAGCACATTAAGCCTTCGGTTCCGGCTGTTGTTTACAGATGACAGTCGTTGAGTCAGTGGCGGGTTTCAGGCGGCTTGTAAACACTGGCTTCCGCCAATCCGTTCAGCAGCGTGATCAAATACGCTCCAAACACCTTCGATTGACGGGAGATCCTCAATCCCTGCACTGAATTAGGGTTGATTTAGTAATGTAGTAGGCATTCATAGGTTTTTTTTAATTTTTTTATATTAGTTCAGCATGGTGGCTCCTCTTTGGCTGATGGTAAGCGAAAGAGGAGTCCAAATCGCAACTGCAACTGACAAAATACTACACCGTATCCTGTCAGTTGACGCTGCAATGCTGACCCGCAAGATGCTTCTTCACGCTTCGATTGAAGGATCCCATATTGTAGGAAGGAGGAAACACATGTGCAGGCAGGCGTTCCACTTTTTAATGGTACTACAAAGATAGGAGTTGCCGAACTTTTTGGTACGCGAAGAGATATTCTCAACGATGACATCGCAAGCCCATGGTTACGATAACCACTTTGCATCAGGCGGGCCGTATGCTTGTATGCCTCCCGACGTAAAAAACATCAGTTAAAAAAATCCTGTCTGAATGGTACCTCTTTTGCAACGCTCCAATATGTTTTAATAAAACAAAGCTCTGCATGTTCACGTGAATGAATATTTGAGCCGATACGAATGACAAATAAACCCTCAAATCATTTTTCGTTTCCTTCGATTTACCGTTCTACGGAACCGGGATAGGGTTCACTAACCTCCGTAATGGCCGTTTACCCCTTTTGCTCGTTTTCCTGTAGTTTACCCGATTCCCGTTCATAAATAGAAAATAATTGGCCATCACGAATGGTTTATTATTTTATTTGCCATCAATTGTACTTTAATTATACAGTCCGTGAAATTATATAGTTTTGTGTTGGGATACTATTTTTAGGGTTTAGGGTCTGGCAAATAAGCACGTGGCCCGCATTAGATGGTAAGCGATCACCGCAGCCTGTCAAAAGGCTGCGGTGACCGCTCACAACACCTCAGGGATGTTACTCGCGCGCTGTCAGTCTTGTGACCTACGGCTGTTTCGTCATAGTACTCAGTAATTTCTCTGCCATATCTTACCCTTCAAACCTGAACACAGCTATGTGAATATAGCTGCTTGACGGTAGAAATAGGTGTAGGTAGTAGTAGGTTTTTATACAACGTAACAACATACGGCCTACCTAATGTAAAGCAATTATCGCAACCTATAAAAGCTTGTCATAAGTATCGCTCGCGCGATGCCATCTCTGCTGCTGATGGTTACTGGATTACTGGTGACCTCACTCACTCGCAGGAACACAACAACCCTCCACGGAGTTGTTATTTGACTGCCGTCTTCTGTGAGGCGGAGGTACTTCCCCAGACGGACTGCTTTGATGCACCCTACCTCTCTTAAAAATACCCAGACTAAGACAGACATGTTCATGCACACAAATGTTCGTCTTGTGTGGGAATCGAACCCACGAGTGTTGGCGTCAAAGTAATGTAACAGCCCGTTTCGCCACTGCTCCATCGAGCTCCTTAAATTATCTGTCAAAAAGTATGAAATCTGAGAGAAAACTTTTGCGAGTTCATTTCGAATATGTCTTTCCGAGGCAAACACCGTGCCGTGTACATTTAAGAGTACATAAAATATCACCAGTACAAAGGTCTTCTACAAAGCGGAGACAACCAAACACGCCGTCCACTGTCGCGAGGGACAGTAAGTGTGTTTATGGTCTTAACCCTGGCTGTAAGGGTGAAATGTTGTGCAACGAAATATATTAAAGAAAGCACTGGGATTTTGTCAAGTGAAAGCCCCGCTGGGCTCGTGTTGTGAAACTAAAGCACTCAGACGATGTATGGAAACTGTAATTCTTTCTTAGTGGACACCCTCACTCGCAGTAAACCTATTTCTACCGTACAAAACGTTTATTTCCTATCTATCTTATCTTAGGCCAAGAATTACCTACCATGATCAAATTGGTCGTGTTCTATCAGAAGGTGATGTCAGGAGCCCTAGAAACCGTCGAGCGTGCATGAGAAGAGCAATGAATGTTAAAGAAGCGAGTGAGATATGTAAGGATCGAGTCACGTGGCGTTCGGTTCTCTCTGCCTACCCCGCAAGGGATTTCACGTGAAGTTAAAGATAGATAGATCTATATCTTAGTGGAACCGAGTCTTTTTATCCTTTTAATTGCAGTAATATAAACATACGTCATAATTGGCCCAGTGGGTAAAGAACTATTGATCATACCGATTCGAATTATGAAATATAACAACTAAATTTGTGTGTTCGGATTCATGTACACATTTTTAGGGTTCCGTACCCAACGGGTAAAACGGAACCCTATTACTGAGACTTCACTGTCCGTCCGTCCGTCCGTCCGTCCGTCTGTCACCAGGCTGTATCTCATGAACCGTGATAGTTAGAGAGTTGAAATTTTCACAGATGATGTATTTCTATTGCCGCTATAACAACAAATACTAAAAAATAGAATAAAGTAAATATTTAAGGGGGCTCCCATACAACAAACGTGATTTTTTTGCGGTTTTTATAGATAGTGGTACGGAACCCTTCGTGCGCGAGTCCGGCTCGCACTTGGCCGATTTTTTTGCTCGTTTTTGCTCGATATTGATAACGGCACCAGGTAGACACTTGAAATATTCACAGAATATTTAGGTATATATTCACTTTAAAAATAAATAATTAAATTAAAATGAAACTAATATTTAAGGGGGGCTCCCATACAACAAACGTGATTTTTTTTGCCGTTTTTATAGATAATGGTACGGAACCCTTGGTACGCGAGTCCGACTCGCACTTGGCCGATTTTTTATCGATTGCTCGACGGTGAAGGAAAACATCTTGAGGAACACCGCACGTCTGAGAAATAACATTTCGAAAGACTTGTGACCTTACCTAAGAATGATCAGGTTCTCCCTCTGGGTTGTGACAGTCCGACGGTAGTCGCTCCTTGCTGGATAACGCTATGAAGAAGAAGAAGAACTCATGTCATAAATAAATAAATAAATATTGCCAGACAAATTACACAGCGCCACCTAGCCCAAAAGTAAGCGAAGCTTGTGTTATGGGTACTAGACAACTGATAAACGTACGTAAATACATTTTTTTTTTGTAAATACATACTTATTATACATAGAAAATACCCAGACCAATACAAACAGACATGTTCATGCACACAAATATTTGTACTGTGTGGGAATCGAATCCACGAGCGTTGGTGTCAAAGTAGCGTAACAGCGCGTTCCACCAATGCGCCACCGAGCTCATCTGAGCAAATGACAAGTATCTATGTATAACTTCACGCCGACGTAGGCAGAGAGAACCGAGCGCCACGTGACTCGATCCTTACACGCCTAATTCGCTTTTTTTTATACTACGTCGGGAAACATACAAGCACACGGCCCACCTGATGTAAAGCGGGTACCGTAGCCTATTAACGCTAGCGATATATTAAGTATCACTAGCGCGATGCCTCCTCTGCTGTTTACACAGCAACTCCTTGGGAGCTTACTGGTAACCTCACTCACACGCGGGAACACAACAACCCTCTAGGGAGTTGTTATTTGGCTGCGGTTATCTGTGAGGTGGAGGTACTTCCCCAGACGGGCTGCTTTGATGCGCCCTACCTCTCTTAAAACATCCAGACCAAGACAACAGACATGTTCATGCACACAAATGTTTGCCTTGTGTGGGAATCGAACCCACGAGCGTTGGTGTCAAAGTCCTGTCATTCACAACTGAGCCACCGAGCTCGTCAAAACTTTCGCTTCTTTAACATTCATACAGTGAGACAAAGTTAGTAAGCTAAATGCGATATTGACAAAAAGTATATATATTTATATGAATATATTTCACCATAAATAAATCAACATCACTATAACCGGGATATATCACCGGGATAAAAAGGTAGCCTTTTTATCCCGGTGACGTGTTCCTGTGTGATAGTGTGGAATAGTAGTAGATGAAAGCCGCTGAGACATGTGAAATAAGCCATCGATAATTTGTAAGATTCAAACATCTAAACATCCAAATCATTCCTCGGGAACATATCACCGGAATAAAAAGTAGCCTATGTGTTAATCTACCTACCAAATTTCATCCAAATCCGTTCATCCGTTGAGGCGGCAAAACGGAACAAACATCCAAAAATCCATACTTTCTATATTTATAATATTAGTAGGATTTTAATCCGTAGCTCTAAGATAAAACGTATATTCTTATATTTTTCTAAGGAAATCGTCTGTTTACGAAAATATTACAGTGATGATCTCATTTTGTAAAGGTCAGAGATAAAGGTGCATACACAATGTACAGAAAAAAACATACATATATAATTTTCTCGACCTTTTTCGTAGTGTTATCTCGTTACCTAATCCATTAGGTAACGAGATAACATTATTTAAAATCAGACGTCTTTCGACTTTTGCTTTGATTGCTTGCCTAGGGAATTTTCCTAATAAAGTTTTTTTTCATCTCCGAGCAAGTGATAATTACAAATAAATTTATTTTTATTTATTTATTTATTTTGAAAACTTATCTTTAACAAGCATTACAGTACTAACCAATTCGCCTGTCAGAGACCAATTATTACAATATGTTATTAATATTTAATTACAATTGAAAACATAATCATGATAATAAAAACAATTCAATTAAATGTTCATACATTCTATATATTCGGTTGCCACCCTACGGAACTCGGCAGGCGAACAACCAAACAAATCCAGCGCGTCATACTGCGAGGTTAATTCGTTGAGCAAGCGCAGTGCCCGAGATATCGGCGCATGGCTACCCATTTGCGTTCTACAAAAGGGCAGCGCAAACAATCTATGTGAACGAGATCTGTAGAAGTTATCCGGGACGTTCAAAGTAATTAGCTCTAAGAGAATTGCATTTTCCCTTATACCCCTGAGCAAGCCGAACACAACCTCAAGAAGTCGGACATCACGTCTTACTTCAAGACTGTTGTATCCAACCATGCCAAGTAAAAAAGCGCTAGGATATATATTAGGATAACCTACACTATATCCATATTGTTTACGATAGAGCCAGCGCACAAATTTTTGCTGTAATTTCTCGACCATAAGTATATATATATTTGGCCTCATATGGATTCCAAACTATTGCGTTACTTTCTAATTGACTACGAACAAGCGCATTATAAAGGATTTTAATGGCTGTCACACTTTCAAAATAAAGATGATCAAATAAAGATGAAGTGTCTCTTTGCAATGCCACGATACTTATAGCAAAACAATAATTATTAAAACTTATATCTGTTCGTCTGTGTATTCGATCCGGCTAATCTCCGAAACGGCTGGACCGATTTTGACGTAACGTTTACTGGCAGATAGTTGATGTTATAAGAAGTAACTTATGCTACAGTGTAGAAGAAGAATTAGCGTTCCGCGGCAAAAATAAAATCAATAAGATTCCAATTCCACGCGTATGAATAGGTGATGATGTATATGAATCTGAAAATAGGAATTTCGTGGTACACGCCCACCCTAAGATTCGAACCAGGGACCTGTTGATTAATATGGCTGCTTCTTTATCTATCCTATCTCCAAAAGTAGCTATCCAAGAAAATATAATGATGTACTTCTATCCATACTCACGTGCAGGAAAACTCTTGCCTCCTGAAGTTATAAAAAACGACGTTTTTGACGAGCTCGGTGGCTCAGTCGTGAATGCCGCGACTTTGACCCTAACGCTCGCGGGTTCGACTCCCACACAAGGCAACCATTTGTGTGCGCGAACATGTCTGTTTGTATTAGTCTGGGTGTTTTAAGAGAGATAGGGCGCATCAAAGCAGCCTGTCTGGGGAAGTATCTACACCTCACAGAAAACCGCAGCCAAATAACAACTCCCTAGAGGGTTGTTGTATTCCTGCGTGTGAGTGAGGTCACCAGTAAGCTCCCAAGGAGTTGCTGTGTAAGCAGCAGAGGAGGCATCGCGCGAGTGATACTTAATATATCGCAAGCGTTAATAGGCTACGGTACCCGCTTTACATCAGGTGGGCCGTATGTATAAAAAGATATATATAAAAAACCCCACCGGTATTTATCACCAGCTTGCCTGCCAGTGTGGAAGATCACTAATACAAAGAAATTCGCAAGGAACGAAGATAGCCCGATCCCCAAAGGTGTATTTTCCCCAGCTGTGGGACGGCCGTATCGCTGCGACGTCGAAGTAATTTTTTCTTTGCATATACCTCTCAAACATCGACCGGAGTCAGTTGACCCCTCGGGAATACTGCTGCCTTATCTTGTTACTTAGTTTGGGCTGTGGGCTTGTTTGTGTAGAGAAACTAACGCTCGAATCCTGGTTAAATTTTCCAACCGGTTCCGCCATTACGAGTTTAGTGCCTAACTCAGTTGGCTTTTGTTCCTAGTGCTCATCTGGTTTCTGGTAACATTGATTACTCGCAGGAACACGATGATTCGCTTAGGAGTTGATGTCTGGCTGCGGAGTAGTTAGGTTTTTTATACGAAGAAAGGTAGTGCGCTTCAAAGCAGCCCACCTGGGGAAGTACCTCCATTTCGCAAAAAATCGCAGCTAAATAATGACTCACTCTCTTAAAAACTCCCAAACCAAAACAAACAGACATGTTCGTGCACACAAATGTTATGTCCTGTTTGGGAATCGAACCCACGAGCGTCGGTGACAAAGTCGCGTTATTAACCGCTGCGCCACCGAGCTCGTCGAAAATTCTTATATCCACAAAACGCTAGCTCAAACCTAACTAACCAAATTCGCTCACTTCCTACGCTAATCTGATTTCCCGACATAGCATGAGCACAGCGATGGTGGTCCCATGAATATTTAACATAGCGCCGGGCCGCATCAGTAATGTCTCATTCACTTTCAGTATGACTCACCTTGGCTTCTACACACGCAAGCCATGAGGAATAAGCGGGTAGCTTTCATCCGCTCATCTAAATCATGAAAGCGATTACCGTAGCCAATAACTGAGATGGTTTGATCATTTAGAAAGAATGAATGACAAAAGAGTTACGAAAGAAGTGTATCAAGCAAGAGTGAATGGTGATGTCGGGAGGGGCCGCCCTAGACGCACACATATAGATCAAATTGGTGATGTGTTGAAAAAGGGCCAAATCAAAAGTACACAAAACCGAAGAGCATGCATGAAGAGATTGATGAGTGTGGAAGAAGCGAGAGCGGTATGTTTGGATCGGTGCACCTGGCGTTCTATAGTCTCTGCCTACCCCAATGGGAGACAGGCGTGATGATATGTATGTATGTACGTAGCCAAAAAACGCTTGCAATACATTAAGTATACTTAATATATTACAAGTGTTAATAGGCTACGGTAACTGCTTTACATCAGGTAGGCCGTTTGTTTGAATTGCCGTATGCTGCCGACGTTGTATAAAAAGAAACCCCTTAGGAGCTTCCTGACCTGGCTCACACGCAGGAACACAACAACCTAGAGTGTTGTTATTTGGCTGCGGTTTTCTGTGATTTCCCAGACGGGCTGATTTGAATGCCATACCTCTCTTAATACATATTCTTCAAAACACGGCATATTTACTTCATGGCTATGTATCAATATCTTTTGCATTTTGTGAACGTTTATTAAAAAAAAAACGGGTTGCACTCCGGCAGTGCCGGCAGAAGTGAAAACTTGAACATTAACGTTGTGCATTTTTGAATATTTTGGAATGGTTAGGGAATAATTTCGCACGAATTGCTTTATTTATCAGTATAAAAGTACTATCATGTATGTGGTAAAATACAATATTCATTTATTGCGCTATCGTACACAAACATGACAATTTATATTACATTAAAAATTTAACACTTCAGAACAATTACAATTATTTTACATTAAAAAGTTTATCTCTCAGAAAAATCAACTTTCATCCCTAATTTCACCATCATCATTACCAGCATCATCATTGCCAATCTCTAAAACTCACCGCGCCGCACCAAACAGCGATGTTGATAAACTACGTTGAACGAAACGCGTAAACGCCAACAATTTCATGGCGCTTGCAACGATTTGGTCGCGAGAAAATAATGCCCTATGAACGATCTAGCGCTTCATGTTTTAATTGTTTAATTAAAGGTAACTAATGTTTTAGCGCTGCAGCGAACTGAAGTTCTAATTCTCACCAAAATCTTACGGTCAGGGTCACGTGTCCTGACGCGAGTTTAACATTTTTTACTCATCCCAAAAAGTGTACAACGCCGCTAAAGATGTTTTCACTTCAAAAATGTAGCTTTTTGTAATCTATCACCACTGCAAAGTTTATTGGTTTACATTAGAGCAGGTACACATAGCGGTAAGTTATGTTAGACACTCCCATCACCATTTTTATTCTTATTGCGTCATAAGAGCAGTACATAGATCCAACAGGTTTTAACTTGGGGTGTAGCTGTATTGACTCATTCGCACAAACGCATCTCTTCTGCTTCGCGTTATTCCGTTTCCTTATTCATTAGGATTGACGGGGTCCGCTACCTAAGCCAATGGATTTGGCGAAGATACTGATTTTTACATGGAGCGACTACCGTCAGATCTCCACGACCCAGAGTGAAAACCAGATCTTTTATCAGAAATATACTTTCCTGGACGTGTGGGTTTCCTCATGATGTTTTCCTTCACCGCCGAGCGAGTGATAAATATGTACTTAAATCCGAAAATACGAAATTATGTAGTGGTACATACCCCCGCCTGGATTCGAACTGGAGACCAGTTGGTCAATAGGCTACACTTACTTACTCATTCGCACAATCGCTATTACGTTTAAACCGCTCCGCTTGTGACTTTGACCACAGCATCAAAGTTAATAACCATTTTATCATTATGTTTTTAAGTTTGCACAATTTCCGGTTGGTACACATGTATAATAATATAAATACATTAATTAAGATTAATTGCTATATAGTTGATTAATATATAATTGTATATGAGGTAATATCCTTCCAAACAAGCGCCGCGATGCCACCTCTGCTGCTAACACATTTACTCTTTATGAGCTTACTGGTGACCTCGATTCAAAACAACAACCCTCCTTAAAGTTATTATTTGGCTGCGTTTTTCTGTTAGGTGGAGGTACTTCCTTCCTTCCTGCTATGATGGGCCCTACCTCTCTTAAAAACACGCATACCATTACAAAATAGACATACACTTAAATGTTTGTCGTGTGTGGGAATCGAACCCTCGAGATTTGGTGTCAATGTAGCGTTACTAATCACTGCGCCACCGAGCTTCGCAAACCTGACGTTAATTTAAATGAGAAAAGATATTGTAATTAAACATTTCGGAAGGTCGTTTGCTTAAGTAATTGTAGGGTGGCAATCGAGCGCGGAGCCGAGACTCCGGCATCTGGACTCAGGGTGAGGTTGTTTTTAATTATAATATTGAATGAAACAGTGCGCGGGTTCAGGCAAAGATGTAAAGGAAATCGTGTTCAAGTAAGTGAAGTTTAAGAGGGCGTATAAAGCTAAGTGGCGACCTCATTTTTTTTTTATCAGGAACACCGTTCCTTATGAAATCTATATGTTTGGCTGTGCGTTTGTATGTGCGTTTTTTTTCGAATATTCGAATTTTGACTTCAGATTCGGATTCAAAGTAGAATAGGAATGTTCAGGAACACCGTTCCTATCTCTTAAGGAACATAGTCAAAATGGCCGACAAATAAAAAAAAAATTGAATTGTTATATAATTGACGAGCCAGGTGTTCCTCTGGCAATGCAAGCATGCGCGTTCTCAACTGGTTAATAACTCCAAAAAAACGCTCAATACACGCACTGAAGAGCCATATTTTTTTTTTAAACATATATTGTATTTATTATATATGTACAAGTAACTAAATTTTTAATTAGTGCTAATTGTGACCACTTATAGCAATAATCAAAATTATGACTAATAGTACATTAATAATAACAGAATATGTCTCAAAAAACATAAATACGTTTCTTCAGTGCCTGTATTGAGAGTTTTTTTGTAATTGGTCTTAAATTGAGAGTTAATAATAAAAACAACATGAGGGCGCCACTTACCTTTATGCCCCCCTCTTAAGCAGTTAAATGATCAAGGAGATTACGAGCTCGGTGGCGCAGTGACTCCAACGCTCGCGGATTCGATTCCCATACGTTCGTGTGCATGATCATGCCAGCTTGTCTTGAATGTTTTCTATGTATCATAAGCAGTGCACAGAGATTTTTGACAGGGTAGGCAGAATTTTTTTAAAGCTATTAACTTACCAAAAAATACAGCATGTTGCATTTCAAATCCGGTGTACAGCGGCCTTTCTCAATCACTTGTTTTTTTTTCACCGAAAGATAGTTTTGAAAACGCATCATTTTTTATTTTCCTTACACACACACACCATCTGAACAACTTACGCAGTGAATATTATCCATTTTTATCAATTTAATAAATCTTATTTTCTCTGCAAACTATCCAAACCATTTCTAAACAAACAATGGCGGCGCAGTTACGTAGCAATGTACGCGACGCGACACTTCGGTAATTTACGTCATGGATCGGGTGAAAAGACAATGTCTATCCTATGCGATTATGTGCGTTATTTGTGTTATTGTGGGCAATGTAATTATAGGAATGCACACTACGCTATCCGTATGTTTGACGCGGTGGTACCGTGGCACACATACGTAAATTTAGACAGAAATAGTTCGTGTCTCTGCCGTTAAGACCTCATAGCGCCGCTAGTGTAGCACATCGATTTAGCAGGTACCTACTAATGAATGAATCTACTTTAATAACTTGCAACAATACCGATAGATGGAGCAGTTTTAATTTTTTGTTTTTGATACGAAATATTAGTTAAAAACTATGTTTAAGAATTAAGAAACATCGGATGGTATTTATCAAATTGACAGGGTAGGCAATGTCTTTTTGCCTATATGGAGTGCACGCCACTGATCTTAAGTATGTATAAAAAAAATGTATATAATGTATTTACGTATGTTTATCATTTGTCCAGTACCCACGTAAAACGCAATATCACAAGATTCGCTTATTTTGGGGCTAGATGGCGCTGTTTAATTTGTCCGACAATATATATCTATCTTTGACTATGAATTTATATTATTGTTTTTTCTTTCATTTGTTTTTTTTTTTTCGTTTATATTCTTTTCTGTTAATTTCGAAATTTGTTGACCTTACTTTAATACTAGACTTAGAAGAGCGGGATTTCCTAATACAGGTATACATATACTTAAAAGGAAGTCTCAAACACTTGTTTTGTAACATATGTAAGAGAACGTAATTATTATTTATAACTTCACGCCAAATCTCGTACAGGGTAGGCAGACAGAACCGAGCGCAATTTGACTCGATCCTTACACACCTCACTCGCTTCTTTAACATTATTTGTTCTTTTGACGCACGCTCGCCGGTTTCTAGGGCTCCTGACATCACCTTCTGATAGTACACGACCAATTTGATCATGGTAGGTAAGTCTTGGCCTTCCTCGGCTCCTACATCCTTCCACTTTTGCATTGTATATCTGCTTCGTCATTCTTTCATCCTGCGTTCTTTCTACATGTCCGAACCAACGGAGCATGCCTCTTCTTATTTTTACACCGACGCTCTCTTTCAGACCAACTCTGCTTCTAACCTCATCATTGCGAATACGGTCTACAAGCGTTATGCCACAAATTTTACGCAACGCTCGCATTTCTACCGCGTTTATCCTACTTTCATGCTCTCTCGGCCATACCCAGCTCTCGCTTCCATAAGTAAGCGTTAGGACCAGCACTGCATTGTGTATAGCCAGCTGTGCCTTCTGGCTCAGGTTTTTACTGCCAAGAATTTTTCCCAACGCTAAAATAATATATATATATTTAAGTCATTACAAGGTGATGTCAGAATCTTTAGAAACCGGCAAGCGCGCTTGAGAAGAGAACTGAATGTTAAAGAAGCGAGTGAGGTGTGTAAGGATCAAGACGTGTTTTTTTTATACAACTTCGGGAGGCGTACAATCATACGGTCCACTATATGTAAAGCGGTTACCGTAGTCTATGAACGCTTGTAATATATTAAGTATCACCCACGTGATGACACCTCTACTGCTAACACATCAACTCCTTGCGAGTTTACTGGTGACCTAACTCATACGCAGCAACACATCAACCCTCCAGGCAGGTTACGGTTTTCTTTGAGGTGGAGATATATCCCCAGAGGAGCTGCTTTTATGCGCCCTACCTCTCTTAAAAACACCTACATCTAGACAAACAGACATGTTCATGCACACAAATTATATACTATGGGGGAATCGAACCCACGAACGTTAGTGTTAAAGTGGCACTACTAATCTCTTCACCACCGGGCTTGTTTAAAATGATTCTTTCTTTATAAAACACAGTTATAAATATGGACTTAATATAAAAATACAAAAGGTTTAAGATACAAAATACAAGTAGCCAATATCCTGTGGGTCAAGGCCGGCGTCCTGCTGCGCAGCCGATGGGCCCAGCGGGGGCCAGAAAGCACGCACCGCTGGGATTGCAAGGGCTTGGATTATTGGCTTATTGACCGCCACGAGATAAGGCTGTTAAAAAGATTTACTGCGTGTAAGATTGTGGCAATAATACTGATACGCCTGCCTGAAAAGACTATTGCCTGGTATTTATTTGAGGTTTCCATTAGGTAATTCGCATACATACATACATATAATCACGCCTGTCTCCCATTGGGGTAGGCAGAGACTATAGAACGCCAGGTGCACCGATCCAAACATACCGCTCTCGCTTCTTCCACACTCATCAACCTCCTCATGCATGCTCTTCGGTTTTGGGTACTTTTGATTTGGCCCTTTTTCAACACATCACCAATGTTTGTCTTGTGTGGGAATCGAACCCACGAGCGTTGGTGTCAAAGTCGCGTCATTCAAGACTGAGCCACCGAGCTCGTCAAAAGCAACATTGCAATATAGTCTCATCGGTTCTCCATAGGTTATTTCCTTTATGTATTTGATCTGTAGTACTAATATAAGGTGAATTTGCCCGTACGAATCGAACCTTTTCCGATTTTCTTATATGTGCCAATTGATAATGACGATGCTGCAGTGGTAAATACGAGTAACTTCTAACCAATTAAGCTGTACTTTTTATTAACGTTATCCCGATTCCTAATCCATTAAGATCGACGGAGTTCGCTACCTAAGCTTAAGGATTTGGCGGAGATACTGATCTTGACATGGAGCGACTGCTTCATACTGCCACAACCCAGAGGGAAAACCAGACTTTTCTTAAGTTACGATATAGGATACACGTGTTTAGAAATATAATTTTTTCGCCGTGCGGATTTCCTCACGATGTTTACTTTCACCGAAAACGAAAACTACAAATACATACATACATATCATCATGCCTGTCTCCCATCGGGGTAGACAGAGACGATGGAACGCCTGGTGCAAGATCAAAACATATCTCTCTCGCCTCTTGCACACTTATCAACTTCTCGCATGCTCTTCTGCTTCGGGTGCTTTTGATTCGCCCCTTTTTCAGCACACCAGCTGTATGATCAATATGTGTGCATCTCGGGCCCCTGCCGATATCTCCACACATCCTTGCTCGATACTTCTTTCGTAACTATTGTCATCCTTTCTTTCCAAATGCCCGAACTCTATCAGCATATCCTTGTCAATTTTTGTCACTACATCATCTTTCACTCCACAAATATGTAGGTACACTAATTTAGTGATATGCCCTTGTGTAGTTTCGAACCTGGAACTGTCTGGGACGGGCTGTTCGTCACCACTGTGCTATATAGTACTCAACAAGCTGTCCATTTGCTAGAATATTTCACCAATGAAATGCCTAGTTTGTGGTTGCTAGGAATTATCTAGATTATTCGATCACACACCGATGGGTATATAGGTTAACGACGTAAGAAATAATGATGTTACATAATGTATTAGCGAGCGTCGAATGAGGATGTGAGTGATATATTGTACTAGAATGTATACAAGTACCTTTTTGTACTAACCTATTTGTGGTTACTTCGGTCTGTTACACTTCGCTTAGTGATTTTTTCTAGCATTTTATCAGCCGAGCAGCCTTTCTCATGGTTAGTCTGTCACCGCAACCAATGAGCGATTGCAGCATCGGATATATTTCTCGGGTTGTCAAATTTGACAAGAAGGTTTTTTGAACCTTGCAAGAACTTGCCCTGAGACGAGCTGTGAGAATTGTCGACGATCCTAAGCTTACACACAGTATTGAACCCTTAAGTTTAAGGAGAGATTTTACCTCCTTTTGTGTGCTCTACCGATTGTACAACGGGTTGTGTTCTGAAGAGTTGTTCGAAATGATGCCGACAACTATTTTTTATAACTGCACCGCTCGCCGACGGCGGGGAGTTCACCCTTACACGCTGGAACCGCAATGGTCGCGTACTGTGCGATTTCAGAGAAGTTTTCTGCCGAGAACTCTGATGCTGTGGAATGAGCTCCCAGCCGAGGTGTTTCAAAGGGACTACAGCATGGAGTTCTTCAAGAAATGCGTGAGGAGATTTTTAGAGGCTCGGCAACGCATGAGTGACACCCCTGGTGTTGTAAATGTCCATAGGCTACGGTAACTGTTTACCATCAGGCAGGCCGCATGCTTGATTGCCACCTTAGTGGTATAAAAAAAAGCTTCATCATCATCATCCGAGTGTTGTACGCTATCGCTTTGGAGTCTATTTTTTTTTTTTGATTTTCGCCCAAGAAAATTGAAGACCTACAAAAGAAGGACCAACCCACACCCGGGTGTGCATTGGCCATTCTTCCGTGAGGGGCACCCTCCGGAAAAAGGGAGGGAGGAGGTGAAATCTTTCAAAGATACCATTTCGTGCGAACGAACTGATTATGTCAGATTTCCACCGACTAAAACACCCCCTGGGACTGCCTTTAGCCGGGAAGGCTATAAAGGCTTCATCTGAAGCGATCACCCCAGGGTAACGGGGTGACGCAACTTTGGAGTTTAAATCCGATCACGAATTTAGTGGTACAAGCCTCCACCAGTATTTGAATCAAAGACCTGGTTAATAGGATTGTAGCGACCCTATATTATAGTGTTGAATCATCAACACTTAGACTGCATGTATGTATGAAGCGGCAGGCACCGCGCGACACCCACGCAGATCACTTCTCTACAACCTTTTTTATACTACGTCGGGAGGCATACAAGCATACGGCCCACCTGATGTAAAGCAGTTAACGTAGCCTAGTAACGCTTGTAACATATATCACTCGCGCGATGCTTCCTCTGCTGCTTACACAGCAACTCCTTAGGAGCTTACTGGTGACTTACTGGTGCGCACAAATTTTTGTTTCGTATAGGAATTGAACCCACGAGCGTTGATGTTTTGCATTGTTAACCACGACACCAATGAACTAGTCAAAATATTATTAAAAATTACGACTGAATTGTTATTAGGCTAACCCTAGTGGTCACTAGAAAACTTTTTTTCTACAACGTAGGAAGGCATACAAGCATACGGCCCACCTGATGTAAAGCGGTTACCATAGCCTATTAACGCTTGTAATATATTAATTATCACTCGCACGATGGCTCCTCTACCGGTTACACAGCAACTCCTTAGAAGCTTACTGGTGACCTCACTCACACGCAGGAACACATCAACCCTCTAGGGAGTTGTTATTTGGCTGTGGTTTTCTGTGAGGTTGAGGTACTTCCAAAGACGGGCTGCTTTGATGCGCCCTACCTCTCTTGAAACTTCCAGACCAAGACAAACAGACATGTTCATGTACACAAATGTTTGGCTTGTCAAACCTTCTGATGTGTATTGTCTTTAAGTATTAAAGTCAATCTTATAGACTGAACAATATTGATAATTTATCATCTCCACTAATGACGCCAACCTTGGTGACCCCGACGTGACGTGACCTCAACAGGATGATGAGGATGGCTCTTACTATCTCTGCTTCTAGGAGCTCTAAAATCGTATATACTGTAGTTGCAATGTCTTCTTCTTCCTAGATATATCCCGTTTCTTAGTCCATAAGGATTGACGGGGTCCGCTACCTAAGCCTAAAGATTCGGCGAAGATACTGATTTTGATTTGGAGCGACCTTCGTCAGACCTCCACAATCTAGAGGGAAGACCAGACCTTTCTTAGGTTAGGTCAGACGTCTATCGAAATATAATTACATGGACGTATGGGCTTCATCACGATGTTTTCCATCACCGCCGAGCGAGTGTATTATAAATATGTACTGAATTCGAAAACACGAATTTAGTGGTACGTGCCAGGATTCAAACCGGAGACCTTTTGCTCAATCAGCTGGTTCCTTATCCACTGGGCTGTTACAGCTCTGAAAATACTACAATTACAAGTATTTTTATGTAATGCTTTTGCCCACGATTTCGTCCACGTGGAATTAGTTATTTGGGTAGCTTATTTTCACCACCCGTTTTACACTTAAGGGATGATTTCGGGGATAAAAAATATTCTATATCCTTCCACCACTTTACAAATTTCCACCCTCCCCCTTTTCGCACCCTTAGAGGATGATTTTTGGAATAAATAAATAAAATAAAATAAAATGTTTGTTTATTTTGGCAACGAGGGCCTATTTGTTAGTAACAATTTGTCTTACAAGCTAATATTAGTAAACATTAAAAAATTCTGAAATGGATTATATTACCGACAATTCAGTTCCAGAGGTATTACCGCTAGCTAGTTACCTCTGTCTAACCAGCACTATAATAAAGTGTTCTAGCATAGGCGAAACAAACTATCCTATATTACTCAGGGATACCGTAGCATTCTAATGGTGAAATAAATTTTGAAATCGGTCCAGTAGTTTTTGAGTTCATTAGTATCAAACATACAAAAATACAAATCTTTGCTCCGTATAACATTAGTGTAGATCGGGAACGCCTCCAAGTAACGACCGCTGGAAGCTGCGGAAATTGAAAATAAAAAACAATAAACAATCACGTAATTAATTACTGTTTAATGGCATTATTAAAATGTATCTGGTCGAAACAGCCCCGAGGTAGAAGTCCTCTAGATCCATTACGTTTAATGGCGTTCTGCAGGGAGGAAAATTGCAAATTCATGAAAATGTTAATAATTTTTATAGCGGAGTTTTTCTCCTAGCGAATCTTATTTATTAAAGGAGGCGCTGTAAGTAGATATACTGGAATTTAAATGTTAATACTCTCATTATTCATGTTTAAGTGAGTCGAAATTGCACGGCGTTAGAATGCAAATGGTGCGATTTTTCATCTTGATCCCGTTTGTTTTGGATTTAAGCGAACGCTTTCTGAATAGGTGCCTATTCTGGGGTGTTCTGAGTTTCCTCGTTCGTCTTTTTAGTGACAAAGAGAGTTAAGAAAAGGCATGCTGGTTCGGGTATGTCGAAAGAATGACGAAACAGATATACGATGCGAAGGTTTTTTTTAATGAATGCTCAGCTAATTGGCTCCGCTTCGCCTGATGGTAAGCGGATAAGGAGCCCAAATCGCAATGGCAACTGGCAAAATTACACAGTGTACTGTCAGTTGAAGCTGCCATGCTCGAGCGAAATGCTTCTTCACGCTTTGTTTGAAGGATCCCATATTGTAGTAAGGTACCTAAAAGGCTGTGAATGTTAAAGAAGCGAATGAGATGGGTAAGGACCGAGTCCTCTGCCTTCCCGCGTGGGATTTAGCGTGAGGTTATAGATAGGTGTTTTGCCCATGTATGTTTTTTTATTAATTCAGAAAGGAGACGAGCTCGGTGGCTCAGTCGTGAGCGACGCACGACTTTGACACCAACGCTCGTAGGTTCGATTCCCTGTGAGCGACAACAAACAACAACAAACATTTTTGTGTGCATGAACATGTGTGTTTATCTTGGTCTGGATGTTTTAAGAGAAGTAGGACGCATCAAAGCAGCGCGTCTGGGGAAGTACCTCCACCTCACAGAAAACCGCAGCCAAATAACAACTCCCTGGGTTGTTGTGTTCCTGTGTGTGAGTGAGGTTACCAGTAAGCTCCTAAGGAGTTGCTGTATAAGCGGCAGAGGAGCCATCGTGCGAGTTATAATTAATATATTACAAGCGTTAATGGGCTACGATAACTGCTTTACATCAGGTGGGCCGTGTGCTTGTATGCCTTCCGACGTTGTACAACAAAAAAGTTATCTAGTGACCAGTTAGCCTAATAACAATCCAATCGTAATTTTTAATAATATTTTGACTAGTTCATTGGTGTCGTGGTTAAAAATGCAAAACATCAACGCTCATGGGTTCAATTCCTATACGAAACAAAAGTTTGTGCGCACGAAAATGTCTGTTCGTCTTGGTCTTGGTCATTTCAAAAAGAAGTAGGACGCGTCTATTCGCCACAGAAGATATAGATAAAAATTCTTTATTTGCCATTGGGCTCTCGCGGGCACTATATACGTCTTACATTTTTTGAAATATAATCTTGTATCTTATTCAATTCTCTTATGTTACATGTTAATCTGCTAGTATTTCGGAAATGACCAGGCGAAGAAGAAATGCCGAAAGAAAATTGCCAATATATAGGTCTCTTTTAAAAATGTCAATTAGTCATTACACAAGACTATTAAGGAAAGGTTGTCTGCACTATATTATTTCCAGACATCTTTATCGGTTGCATATTCATCAATTCTATAATAAGCCCTTTTATAGAGAGTATTTTCAATGTGCATTTTGAATACATTGTCAGGAAAGGACAGAACTGTTTCAGGCAATTTATTATAAAATCGAATACAATTTACAAGAAAAGATCTGCCTGTCCTAGCAAGCCGATGTACCGGCATACACTTATTTCTACCACTAAGTTTTTCGCTGAAGTTTTAAAACGCCTTTAGTATTTTACGCACATATTTATGTTTTCATAAATATATTAAGAAGTAAGAGCGAGGATATTTATTTCTATGAACAGTTCCCTGAGGGATTCTCTGGAGCTCATGTTATAAATAGTGCAAATGGCTCCTTTTTTTTGTAAGATAAAAATTGTCTCAATATCAGCTGCGTTCAGTACCAGCTCATAACAGTATGGTATGTTATATGTACCTATATATCGCGTCATTTAAAAATCTTCGCTGAATCTTAAGCTTAGGTAGCGGACCCCACCGATCCTATTAGATTAGAAAACAGAAAAATAGTTGAATTAGGTAATTATATAATATTATTAAACAGGTAAATTGAATGCAATTACTAAATGCAAGTGCTTAACTAGAAATAATTGCAAATGTTTTTTTATTTTCACCAACACAATTATGTTTGGAAGAAAAACATAGAACCTCTGCAACTTCGTTCGGAAATAGGCTCACTAAGTATATTTTACCGCCCGTACCACGGTGAGTGCTCTGAACAACTATTTTTCCTTATCTCACCCTCTCCCTTCCGTCATAGAACCACACGTGCAGGCTTGCGATGTCATCATTCCACTGTTGAGGACATTTCTTCTCGTACTAAAAAGTTCGCAATTCTAATCTCTGTCGAACTAATAAAAAGTGGAACACCTTGCCTGCATATGTGTTTCTTCCTTCCTACAACATGGGATTCTTTAAACGAAGAAGCGTGAAGAAGCACCTTGCGGGCCAGCATGGTATCGTCAACTGACAGGACACTGTAGTCTTTTGTCAGTTGCCGCTGCAATTTGGGCTCCTCTTTTCGTTTACCAACAGGCGAAGCGGAGCCTCTATGCTGAGCCAATATACAAAAAAAAAAGAAAAATAAGCTTATTGCTTTCAAATTTAAACTTGCCTAAACACAGACTTGTACGTGAGTGCACCATTTTATCGTGCAGTGCTTCAACAATTACACGCATTTGCTTTGGCGAATTTTTATTGAAGTGTTGAACGTTTTAGAAGGTGTGTGCTTATTAAATTCTTCGTCTGTCGACATTTATTCTATGTTTCATGGTCGGCAAGAGATGTATTTTCTAAAAAAAATTGTATTTTCTACATATTTATTATAAAACTAATAGAACACACAGTAAAAAGTTCCGGTATTGCAAGACATGGCATGGCATTTAACATGGTATGTATATATATATTTTTTTTGGTTCTTTTTATCCCCGAGGGGAAAGGCAAAGGGATCTAGCCCATACAGCCAAGTCATCAGTTTAGAACCATTTAAAAATCTTAATTCTATGTTCCAGCTTCAGGAACTGTGCTCAAAAAATACTTGGGAAGGGTGCTTCGACCCTATCAACCCAGTTTAAATATCACCCGTAAAACGATAGGAATTTTACAAGGTTTTCTTGATGAACTTATTCACGTCTTCCAAAAAGTGCATAAAAGTGTTATATTTGAGTTTTTTCATTATTGTATAATTGCACTAGCACTTATGTTACAAAACACTATCGAAATTGTCACATAAAACTAATTTTACACTGAATTGTAAAAAATTCAAGTATAAGAACAATGTCACTCGTCAAAAGCGCGGGAAGAAGTCCGGCAATGTATATTTGCGAAGATGAGAGAATGACGAAACATAGATATAATGCAAAAGTAGAAGGATGTGGGAGCCGAGGTTTTCTATTAAGAAGAAGAAGATATTTGTTTTTAATGAATTAGTATTATTACCATAACAAACTATTTTGTATTATTTATATTCACTGCGAAAGTGGATGGATGTAGGAGCCGAGGAAGATCAAGACTAACCTACTGTGACTAAAAAGGTAGTGTTTTATCAGAAGGTGATATCAGCAGCCCTATGGGAACCAACGAGCGTGCATAAAAAGAGCTATGAAAGGTAAAGAAGCGAGTGAGGTGACTAAGGACCACGTTGGTCGCTCGGTTCTCTCCGCCTATCCCGCAAGGGACCTGACGTGACGATATCCATGTTAATACTATTTGATTACTTATTTGAGATTCAACTGCCATTATCCACTTTAAGCGAGTAAAGATAGAAAAATCTGTTAGCATTCCGCAAAGCCTCCTAATTCTTGTCCACGACCGATAAGCGAATCGCCAAACTTTTCGCCGAGAATAAATAAAGAGAAAATGTTTAAGGGTCGTCTTCACTGTACTATGTGTCACGTTCGACAAACACTGCCTTCTGCTCTCTCGGTAAATATTAGAATATTTCGTAGAAATGTACAAAATGTCCTTCCTAGATTGTGTCGACTATACTTTATAGTTTTACTCAGATTGTTTGCTGAATTTTTTAGTGCTAGTTTTATACGTCGGGAGGCGTACGAAGTATTGCTTGCGCGTTGTCTCCGCTGCTGACACAGACCCTTCTCAGGAGCTTACTGGCAGGCACTTACTCCCAGGAGCACACTAACCCTCCAGGAATTGTTATTTGGCTGCGGCCTTAATGTGGAGGTATTTTCCCGGTGGCGCTGCTTTGATGTGTCCTACATCTCTTAAAACACCCAGGTCAAGACAGACACGTTCCTGCACACAAATGTTTACACTAGAGGGAATCGAACCTACTAGCCTTGATGTTAAGGTTGCCATTACTAACCAATTCACCACCGGGCTCGTCAAAAGTGTGAAATAAAGCCATAACAAATGTACAAGTTAGACATAATGACGTCTTTTGGCTAAACGCTTCTAGCACAACCTATGTATGCTTCTAAGATAGGATTGTTGAAATTCACATACGCTGTAATGTAACTAATCCTATCTCTGAGTTTTGGAGCTGAAGATATTTATAGGTAGTTGATTGATGCAGGTGGCACCGGATCGAGACGGATGGTTCTCTACAGGGGAGGCTTATTGATGCAGGTGGCACCGGATCGAGACGGATGGTTCTCTACAGGGGAGGCTTAGGAGGGAGATGATGACCCTGTTGAAGAACTTGTACTTGACCTTTTTACATATCATTTTTTGTTACCACAGTTTTTAATTTTTTTATATTTTTTATTTATTAACATGGACCACAAACAGCTACACAATATCAAATTAAATATAACAAAATTTTGAAAAGAAAAGCTTTGTGAACCCAACACAGTAGGAGGTAGGTGGAGAGTTACACATGCGAACCACACGAATATTGCATTTAAATCTTTATCATTACTACTCTTATGATATTTTTATGCTGACAGATGTAAAAAAAATAAGTGTAAATCGATGAGAAAACAAAACAATCGTACTATAATTATTCAAAGTAAACCAGTTGAGAATACGCAAGCTTGCATTGCCAGAGGAACACCTGGCTCGTCAATTATATAACAATTCATTTTTTTTTTAATTTGCCGGCCATTTTGACCATGTTCCTTAAGAGATAGGAACGGTGTTCCTGAACATTCCTATTCTACTTTCTTATGCTGAATCCGAATCTGAAGTCAAAATTCGAATATTTGAAAAAAAGCGACAGATAAATACACAGACAAACGCACAAACATATAGATTTCATATAGGAACGGTGTTCCTGAAAATGCATGCACGAACTTGTAATTTCAAGCATGAAGAAAAGTGTCTAGTGCCAGAATACATTACCACTACATTATTATATTCAACTACCTACTGAACAAAATATATATTTTTGAAAAGTGTCGACTTTTTCCCGCGCTTTTGACGAGTTACATTGTTGTTATATTTGAAATTTTTACAATTCAGTTAAAAATTAGTTTTATGTGACAATTTCGATAGTATTTTGTAACATAAGTGCTAGTGGAACCTCAAATATAACACGTTTACGCACTTTTTGGAAGACGTGAATAAGTTCATCAAGAAAACCTTGTAAAAATCACTATCGTTTTACGAGTGCTATTTAAACTGAGTTGATTGTGTCGAGGTACCCTTCCCAAGTATTTTTTTGGCACAGTTCCTGAAGGTGGAATATAGAATTAAGATTTTCAGATGGTTCTAAACTGATGACTTGGCTGTATGCGCTAGATCGCTTTGCCTTTCTCCTCGGGGATAAAAAGAAGCAAACAAAATATATATATATTGTAATGTGTAAGAATTTGAAGTAATTATGTCTAGCTAATTGAATGTGTTACCTATTATATGTTGACATCATACGATTGATCGGACAACGAAATTCAGCATTAGTGCGGCATAACTTAACTGAAAAAAGTTTATGAGCACGCACCGAGCGCATGTGCGATCTGGTAGGTGTTTCGTAGAACTATTTTCTCGAGTTAGAATCATATTCATCATCCTAGCCTTATCTCGTTTCCTAATCCATAAGTATTAGCGGGGTCCGCTACCGAAGCCTTCAGATTTGGCGAACATACTGATTTTGATATGAAGCGATTGCCGTCTGACCTAAACATGCAGGTAGCATAAAGGTAGCATCGTATTCATATATTTATGTACTGTATGCATATATCTATATTTATAATAGTACTGACTCCATTAAAAGAAAATGAAGTTATGCATGAATGTTAGAGAAGCCAGTGAAATGTGTAAGGACCGCCTCGTATGGCGCTCGGTACTCTCTGCCTACCCCGCAAGGGACCCGGCATGAAGATATACATACTGACTCAATGTGGCCATGGCAAATTTTGGCCTATTGGTCAACTCATGAATATCACAAGCCATTGTTATCGGCAGCCGCCAATTAAAACGTAAGGTCAAGTTGAGGTCTTCTTCAATGTACTTCCGGTTGTCTTGACAATCAAAACAATTTGGCGAGCTCGGTGGCTCAGTCGTGAGTGACGCGACTTTGACACCAACGCTCGTGGGTTCGATTCCCACACAAGACAAACATGTGTGCGCATGAACATGTCTGTCTGTCTTGGTCTGAATGTTTTTAAGAGGCAGGGCGCATCAAAGCAGCCCGTCTGGGGAAGTATCTCCACCTCACAGAAAACCGCAGCCAAATAACAACTCCCAAGAGGGTTGTTGTGTGAGTGAGGTCACCAGTAAGCTCCCAAGGAGTTGCTGTGTAAGCAGCAGAGGAGGCACCGCGCGAGTGATACTTAATATATTACAAGCGTTATTAGACAACGGTGCCCGCATTACATCAGGTGGGCCGTATGCTTGTATGCCTCCCGACGTAATATAAAAGTTTCATTCGTTCAGGCAGCTTTACAAATTTACACCTTTCTGTCAATGTTAAGCTGGCTCATTCTCTACTCTTTCTCATTCTAGCCTGCATTCAGCCTAGTTACATGCAGCTAAAACGTGACTTAACCAACTGCCTGTAAAACGTGCCACCTTCGATAGCTTTTACTACTTTTTTTTTATACCACTGAGATGGCAAGCAATCGTACCTGATGGTAAGCAGTCACCGTAGCCTATGGACATTTGCTACCCCAGCGGTGTCACTCATGCGTTGCCTACTCCGTCAAAACCTCGTCCCGCCTCTCTTGAAGAATCCCATGCTGTAGTCTCTAGGGCAAACCTTAGCTGGGAGTCCATTCCACAACTTGACAGTTCTCGGAAGAAAACTTCTCTGGAACCGCACAGTACGTAACTAATGAGGTTCCAGCGTGTGAGGATGAACTCCCAGCTGTCGTCGAGCGGTGCGGTTGTAAAATGAAGCTGTCAAATCCCTTACGTGATATGCAGAGAGCACCGAGCGCTACATGACTCACTTCTTTAACATTCATAGCTATTTTCATGCACATGGAATTTAAGAGACAATGTTTGTTTCAGTCGTAGAGAGCGGAGATGAGCCAGCCGCCTGCAGCGGCCGCCGGACTTTGGTCCTGGCCAACCACCAGAGCACGGGAGACGTGCCGATGCTGATGGCGGCATGGAATCCTCGTCCTGGAGTGCTTTCCAACCTCATGTGGATCATGGACAGGGTCTTCAAGTTCACCAACTTCGGCATCGTCAGCGTGTTGCACGAGGATTTCTTCATTCAAGCGGTGAGTGGAATTATTTTACACTAGCTGTTACCCTGCTGGAGAAAAGGAAACAAAACGGTCATTAATTAAAATAATGTATTTTAAAAAAATTGGTTACCCCACTCACGGTCTATAAGTAACCTGTTAGGAAGCTATATTTATTAAAAACTGTCCTAAAGCAACATAGATTCCAACATTTTCAACCTTATGACGTGCCATGTAAAAATAAAAGTAGAAAACAAATTATAGTACATGTTCCTTAGACAAAAACTATGTTTGGTAGCGCACAATACTATACACGCTTAATTTAGCTGTATAAAAATGTTAATAGAAGATTAGAAATATACAATAAACCAAAATACCTATGACTGCAAAAGGATTGTAACGGAATGGATAAAATTGCTTAGCTACGACCAGACAGAAACACTAATGCAACCATTTTATAAAATAAATAAATAGAAGTTAACAGAAAGAATCACACTCACTAATCCTACACAAACATACACAACAGCGCGTATACACACTCTATACACACACACACACACTAACACGTGCATACACAAATACACTTCAAATAAACGCACGCATTATCAATACGCAATTATTAAATTATCTAGAAAAGGTTTTAGTTGTTTATAGCTAAGGAAGAGTGAAGCCTCCTAATACAAGCAAAAATTTTTTTTCATGGGAGTGAGCCAATTTATCGCGATAGAAAATAGCATGTGTCACTCTGAAACCCTGGTAATACCTCCATACAAAGATCACTTCGTTGCTCCGTTTTAATGTAATAGCGGACAAACAAACAAACACACTTTCACATTTATAATATTATACATATTTTTTTTATACGTCGTCGAGATGCATACATGCATACAGCCTAATGTAAAGTGGTTACCGTGGCTTATGAACGCTAAGTATCATTCTCGCGATGCCAACTCTGCTGCTAACACTGCTAACTCTTTCGAAGCTTACTGGCAACCTCTTAGAAGTCACCGGACTCCTTAGAAGGTTACTGGTGATCACTCACTCGCAGGCACACAATAACCCTCTGGAAGTTCTATTTGGTTGCGGTTTTCTGTGAGGTGGAGGTATTTCCCCAGACGGGCTGCTTTGATGCGCCCTACCTCTCTTAAATTATATAGCATGGATTATTTTATTTTACTGTTTGTTTATGTTGTTTGAAGGGCAAAATACATTGGATGCGCACACGTAGAAGTGCACGTACCATTACGCCCACGTATACGTTACGCAAGAGGTGTGCCACGTCACATGAAAAATAAGAACAATTCTTTTTTTTTTTTTTTTAATACCACTAAGGTGGCAATCAAGCATACGGTCTGCCTGATGTTAAACAGTCACCGTAGCCTATGGACATTTGCAACACCAGGGGGGTCACTCATGCGTTGCCGACCTTCTAAAAACCTCTTCACGCATTTCTTGAAGAACTCCATGCTGTAGTTCCTTGGAAAAACCTCGGCTGGGAGCTCATTCCACAGCTTGAGTGTTCTCGGAAGAAAACGTCTCTGGAACCGCACAGTACGCGACCATTGCGGTTCAAGCGTGTGAGGGTGAACTCCCCGCCGACGGCGAGCGGTGCGGTTATAAAATTTGCCATCGCGGGCACTTAGACACGTCTTTAATTATTGAAATTAAATTTTATTGTATTTTATTATGACTTCTCACGGTTTTCTTCTTTTAACTTCCCGGTTTGTATTTCGGAAATGACCATTGGAAATATTGGAAAGTATTCTCTTTATAGGGCTCTCCTTTAAGGATGTATATATATTTTCACGACAAGTCCCTCGCAGGGAAGGCAGGGAGGACCGAATAGTAGATGATAGGAGATTGTCAATGGGACAAGGCCCTGTGGGAATATGTAGGAAGTTAATGGGTTATTGATATTGCAACTGGTGAAATTATTGGTGTTGAGTCATTATATTATATGACGAGCTCGGTGGCTCAGTCGTGAATGACGCGTCTTTGACACCAACGCTCGTGGGTTCGATTCCCACCAAGGCAAACATTTGTGTGCATGAACATGTCGGTTTGCCTTGGCCTGGATGATTTAAGAGAGGTGGGTGATACTTAATATATTACAAGCGTTAATAGGTTACGGTACCCGCTTTACATCAGGTAGGCCGTATGCTTGTATGCCTCCCGACGTAGTATAAGAAATATATATACTATGCACCATTAAATTCGTGTTATCGGATTTGTGTACATATTTTCAATTATCATTTTGCCGACGGTGAAGAAAAACATTACGAGGAAACGCGCGCGTCCAAGAAATTATATATCGAAAGACTTGTGACCTAACATGAGAAAGGCCTCCCACTGGGTCGTGGAGATCAGACGGGAGTGGCTCAATCTCAAAATCAGGACCTTCGCCAAATCCTTCGGCTTAGGTAGTGGATCCCTCAATTTCTAACAGATTAAGATACAGGATAACGCTAGGAATAAGTTAGATTTAACAAAAATATTTCAGTTTATATTCTTGTTATATCTCACCGTTAATTCTCTGCAATGTTAGACGTAAGATTAAAAAAAAATGTGCAGTCAGCTACGTAATTTAGTGGCAAGAACAGCTTGAGAAACCCAATCTATCTCTACAATCGCCAGCATTAGAGCGGATACGTCAAGATACCAGATGGGTGTTTCGTAATCTAAAAAAAATACAATAAATCCCATCACCGCAGTTTAATTTGCTTATCGGCCCTCAAACTGGGTCGAGAGCCCTAGCAACTTGAGATCGCTTGGCGAGAGATAAGAATTTGAAGGTTCTAGTGTAGCGACACATCTGTCGCGATTGTGTAGCCGAAATTCGGCTTGTATAAGAATTATCGTTCGAATGCTCTTCGTCCACATCAACCCTGACTTATCCCACTTCAGGGATACGGGTCCCCCTTCAACTGAAGGGGTTTAGCATACTCCACCACGCTGCTCAAATGCGGATTGGCGGAAGCCAGTGTTTTCAAGCCGCCCGAGGGCCACTGACTTAGCTTAACGACTGTCATCTATCAACAACAACCGGGACTGACGGCTTAACGTGGCCTCTGATGCACGGAGAAACTCGAGATGAGAAACCCATCCATAGACAGGCTGCCGTTGACGTTGCTTAACCTGCGTGTTTAGAATGACACGCGCAACGACGCCATCGAGCTCTCATGCCCTTCGTATTAAGGTCAAAATGCAGCGTAATATGATGCAGATTCGGTATCTAAAAGAGAAGGAAAACAGAGCCATTATAATATTTGTCAAGTGGATGTCTGTCATAGGTCTTTATCTCCGTAAGTTTTACATACGCATACATAAAATTTGACGTAGGTAGTTGGATAATGTGTCTGACTTCTATAGTTCAATAGTGGATTAAATAAATATTTATATATTCAAGATCGAGAGACACACAAGCCACAATACGGCCCACCTGACGTAAAGCGGTTACCGTTGCCTATGAACGCTTGTAATACATTAAGTATCACTTGCGCGATGCCACCTCTACTGCTAACACAGCAACTCCTTAGGAGCTTAATGGCGACCTCACTTGCATAACAACCCTCTAGGGAATAGTTATTTGACTGCGGTTTTCTATGAGGTGGAGTTACTTTCCCAGACGGGCAGCTTTGATGACTACCTCTCTTAAAAACACGCAGACCAAAACACACATGATCATCCACACAAATGTTTGCCCTGCGTGGGTATCGATCTAGCAAGCATTAGGGTCAGCGCAGACCGAGAGGAGCGCAGCGGAGAGGATTTTCTTATAACACTGGTAAACAAACTTTAATACCATTAGCATAAAGTGCATAAACGTTTGAACATTGTGAAAAGATACTCGCGCTGTATCTACACTTTACAATTTGACTATATACCGTCATCACTATTGCGTCCGTAAGCACCACCGTCAACTACAACAAATTTGTAGTTTGCCTGTCTTGCTTGAAATGCTAGTGCCTTCGCGAGGATTTTTCCGTTTGGTGTGCGCTGACCCTTACTTGTTACTTTTTCTATGAGAGCGATAAAAATGTTTGACGTACAGCCTGCCTGTTGGTAGGTGCAGTAGCTAGCAACAGCAAGTTGTCACTCTCGAGTTGCTGACCCTGCAAAAAACTCTTCATGTCTTTGAACCTTGTGAGGGATTCCACAACCGAAGGATTAGCGCAAGAAAATTGTATGTTAATCTCGATCGCCAAAGTATCCGGCAGGTGTGTCGCTACTCTTACGTTTATTCAAACTATAGCTACTAATCTTATATCATGCAAAAAAAAGGTAAGGTCAGGTCGAAACCCCCCGTGCTAATTATGCCCTCAGCTCATTAGCTGTTAACCCATTTTGTGTCAGATGGGCTGAATGCTTGTTTCGCACCTAACTGGCAGAAAAATAATCGGACAAGTGAGAGTCAGATTCGAGCACCGAGGTTTCCGTACAAACTTGTACTTTGCTATTGGAAAACTGTTCTCTCCGTACATCGACATAGGCCGCGGTTAGTTTGCCAACTGCAAATAAGTTTGT
The DNA here is from genome assembly GCA_947507595.1 of Pyralis farinalis. Classification (NCBI taxonomy): domain Eukaryota; kingdom Metazoa; phylum Arthropoda; class Insecta; order Lepidoptera; family Pyralidae; genus Pyralis; species Pyralis farinalis. Next base: position 3,258,912 of record OX382275.1, read on the forward strand.
AATCTACTAAATTACGGTTTTCTTACTTTTTATTTACTTGCCAAAATTTCAGGATTCTAGGTCGAAGGGAAGTATCCTATATGTTTTGTTTCCCTTGCGAGTAACAAAATTCGCGGTATAAACGGGACATAAACGGCTATATCTGTTGATTACGTTTTGTATCCAAAGGATTGCTGACTTGAGTATTTGTTATTAATTTCGACTTTATAAATAAACGCATTCCTGAGAAAAGTGATCTTGACAGACGGGCAGACGGAAAACGAAGTGATCCTATATGAATTCCGTTTTGCCTTTTAAGGTGCGAAACCCTAAAAAGTCTACATCATTTACATTCAGTGAGAGTGCTTCTTCCGTTTCTTTCCTCCACAAGTACTTCTATGGTTTACTTTGCCATATTCAATTCCAAGTTGTGCAACGCCAACGTGTCCTGATTCCTCCGCTGTTCTTCAAACGCCAGCGTAACACGCGCTGCGTTACTATTACAATCAATTTCATAACCTGCGCATGCGCACTGTTAGTCGGGTCCACTTAGTTGTTATAAAAAAAACAACTTTTAGAAAAACCCACACTTAATTTATTTAATTGTCACAGTTTTATTTCTTCACTACAACTATATACAGTTCACTTTATATACTTTATATATGTATCGCACTACTTCCGTGATATATACTCTGGACTTAGAGTTGTCCGAGCAAACCGGCAGTATTCTGTTAGCTTAGCTAGCTATCCCAGCCGGCAGGCAGAAACCGGGTCCGTAGCTGGGCAGCAGTTTGGCTAGTAGAATAACGACTGACTATCATTGAAGATTGTATCGATTATATAGGCATAATATCGCTGATCTGTTATTTCCAATATAGTGAAACAGCAAACTAAGCAATATCATGCTAATATATGGATGTAACACCTCCCCCGTTTAAGATGAAGCATCTAGAAAAAAATGATGCGAATGGAAAGAAGTAGAGCGATATTAGGTGACATAAGACATAGTACAGACATAGAATAATATTATAATTATTTAAGACATAGAATAACACTGAAATTATTAATAGTGTTACAGGCAAGAGAAGTCATTATATTTAATTTGCTAGACTTAACTAATATAAACTTTATATAATTCTGAAATAAAGAGATACTCTTAAGTTTAATATATTTTATACTATTTAATATTCTAGGTTTCGTCTTAAACTATTTGGGGAATTTTCCGTACTACTATCGTTTATTCTATTAGATAATTCAAAATTAGATGTTCTGGTTGTAATATTACTATTGGGTTTATTGTAACAATGGTTAAATACATTTATACAACAGCCAGAATTACGTGAACGATTACTTTGAGATTTACGGTGACAACATTTCTTATAAATCTTATATAATATAAAGGTAAATATTATTACAGATATAATAGTAGTTAATGTACTAAAATAACTTCCATAAGTAACATGGTAGGGTTGGTTTTCAATTTTTGTTAATTCATCATTAAGGTGATTTAATCTGTGTGAGGCATATTGTAAAGAGTCTAAGTTAATATGAGATAATTTAATTGGCGTTAGATATGGAAGCGTACTGTTAACTTTTCTTTTGGAACAGCAGTCGTCTTGTATAATATTAAATTTAGGTGTTGGTAAATATAATTTTGATTCATATTCTACTGAAGGTATGAATTGTAGAAGTTTATGAAAGGCTTTACAATTTCTAGGTAGTGTGAGGATTCCTGTTCCAATAATATCATTATCAGTAATTCTATCATCACAATTGATAGTCAATTTAGTAATATCAGATTGTACATATATCCATTTGTTATTATTAAGTTTCTGCCATACATCAATTTTACCTATCATTATCTTATAATTACATGTATCTGGAATTTTATTAACATATTCCGTTAATATAGTCACTTCACATATTGGATTCGTCACGGTTGATAGTATATTAGTTAACTTGCACGAATAGTGGTCTTTGGATAACACTTTGCACTCATTCACTGAATCTAAAGTTGAATATGTTATTTTATCATCTGTAATAGCCAGATATTTTGCGGTTGGATTTATCATGGCGAATGAAGTTGGATTGTTAATATCATGAGCTGTTGGAAGTGCATATAAATGGTAAAGGTTATACTCAGTCGGAAGAACTAATGGTATTTTGACAACAAATATTAGTTTTGTGTCATTAATAAAACTAGATATATCGGAAATATCTAGAAGAATATGCATGTTTTCTAAATGTAGAGGAAGTGGAAAATTTTGAGCTATATGATTTTGATTTGAACTTAACTCATTGTAAAGTTGCATTGGCGATAATACCGATGGGTGAACTATATTCTGTTTACCAAAAAGAATTGAGTCAATGATGTTTTCTAGGTGGAAATTAATGGTCATAAGCGAGCTTTCCAATGCACTGAAGGTGAGTGCTAACTGGTTGGTTACGGCTAATTTATCAGTACTTTGAAGCACGTTTTCTAAAATTTTATTAAGTTTTACCATATTATTGTTGAGTGTCTGTTCGTTGTCATTTAATTTCTCAATTGTGTTATTGAAGGATTTTATTGTAGAAGAGACTACATGAATATTGTCTTTCATAAGGGAAGCTATCTTTCGTTGGTCGTCTTGAACTGCATTTATTGCATCAGAGAATAATTTCGCGTCATCTTCATCTAAAGATCCGAAAAGTTGTTTAAGGATTGGACCACCTATTCCAAACCAAGAGCGTTTTGTTCGCTTGTTACTGGTAAGGTGAGATAATGATTTATAATTCTCGTCGACGTTATTTAGTAAACTTTCGAGTGGATTTAGAACATTAGTACAGTCCGTTTGCAGCTTGGATGAGGAGAATGTGTGACAAGATGTCCATGCAGTATTTAATACATTTTTCATGCCTTCAAGATGAGGACTGATATATGAGAAATCTGTGTAAGTTATAACATTCCAGAAACTATTATAGTACGTTAATATACCTAAGTTGTCGAAGTAAAGACCCGGGCTGTTAATTACCGGTGTAATCAACTCGGTGGTTACGATGGTCCCTGGCATGATGGCCCTGGAATAGAATTATCATGTGCTAACTTAATCTCGTCGAAATGGTAGCGCACTTGTTTCCTATTTACTTGAATCGTGACATTATTATTGTTATGAATTTTAAGTATTTTGTAAGGTCCTTTCCAGACAGGAGATAAAGCTTTGCGCAGTCTATGATGATGTTTAATATAAACTAGATCTCCAACATTATAGGTTTTCTCTCTAGTATGTTTGTCGTAATATTGCTTTGACCTTTCTTTGCTTCTAGTGATATTCTCTCTGGCTAGATTTCGAGTGTTAACTAGTTTATGTTTTAGTGTTTTAATATAGTCTGAGTAAGTGGCTGTAGGGGTGATATCATAGATAGAGCTAGGAAGAAAGGGTTTGCAACCGAAGAGAAGTTCGTGAGGTGTGAACTTCGTAGATGTATGAACACAGGAATTGTATGAAATAATAGCGGTCGGTAAATATTTATGCCAGTCGTCATGGTTTTCATTAACATACGATTTAAGGTATTCTTTGATAGTGCTGTGATTTCTCTCGAGGGCTCCGTTGGTTTGAGGATGATAAGGAGACGAAAAGAGATGTTTGATTTTAAACAAGGATGTTATCTGTTTATATACATCAGCAATGAAATGAACACCTTGGTCAGAAAGAATAGTCTTTGGAATTCCAAAATGAGTAATAAATTTTAAAAGAGAATCTGCAGTCTGTTCTGCTGTAGATTGGGTTATAGGGTAGGCCATTGAGTATTTAGTCAGATCATCCTGAAAAGTCACAATGTATCTGTACTTTTCAGAACCTGATTCAGGAAGAGGGCCCACTAAATCTGTAGAAATTCTCTGTAAGGGTTCATGAGAAGTAGAAGTAATTTCCATTGGAGCTCGGTTAGTAGCTCTCAAGGGTTTATTCTTTTGGCAAAGCGTACAATTTTTTACATAAGATTCTATGTCTTTTTTCATACCCTTCCAGTAATAGGTATCTTTAAGTTTATTATACATACGATTGGACCCAGTGTGGCCTCCAATAGGGGAGTCATGATTGTCTTTAAGGACAGTAGGAATCTCATTGGGAGTAGGATATATGATTTTATTGTGATATATGTTTATTTTTATCTTAGTGTTATGAAAAATGTAGGCTATCATGTCATATATTAATAAGAATTGCAATTTATCGTAAGGGTTACTAAAGTCTGCAATAGCTATCTCTGTAATTTCAGGAAAAAATATTATCAAATGGTTACGTAATTCTTGGAGAACTTTAAAAATATCTCTGTATGTTGTGGAGTCATAATGATGTACTTTCGTAAATAAATGAAAATAAGTTTTGTTATTAGCTGTGGTTGTTTTTATACTATGTAATGCTCTGTCTGACATTGCAAATTGATTTCTGTCTTCTAGTAATTCCAAGATATTATTACAATAAGGATTTGACTCGTCTAAATCAATTGAAGTAGGATATATGACATAAGGACACGAAGTTTCTAGAAGATTTTGGTTTGATTCGCTAATTTGTGTATCTAGGATTGTGGGACTGGAGCGTGAGCGAATAAAGGATTCATACGTGAGATTATCGTCAAAATTAATTGTGTCAATGCTATGTATAGGAGGTCTAGATAAGGCATCAGCATTACTGTTTTGTTTACCAGGCTTATAAACAATTTCATAGTCGTAGTCTTCTATTTTTAATCTCCATCGCAACAGCTTGCTACTGGGATCTTTACAATTCATAAGCCAGGTTAATGGTCGATGGTCCGTGACTATTTTAAATCTACGGCCATAAAGGTACGGTCTAAATGTCTTAAGTCCAAATATGATTGCTAGAAGTTCTTTCTCAGTAACACTATAATTGCCTTCGGCTTTATTAAGTGTTCTGGAAGCATAGGCTATAGGGAGATCTTTTCCAATTTCTCCTTGTGATAAGATTGCACTTATAGCATAAGCTGAGGCATCTGTAGTAAGGACAAACTCGTTAGAAAAGTTAGGATACTGTAGGATTGGGGCACTGGTGAGCATTTGTTTAAGAGTACTGAAGGCAACATCTTGCTTTTCAGTCCAAATATATTCTACATCTTTTCTAAGAAGCGAGGTAAGGGGTTTAGTAACTTTAGAGAAGTCTTTAATAAAGCGGCGATAATATCCGACGAGACCTAGGAAGGCTTTGATTTGTTTAGGATTTTTAGGAATAGGATAGTTTGTGACAGCTTCGACTTTGTCTGGATTAGGTGAAACTCCTTTGTCTGTAATAGTGTGGCCAAGATAAGCTACTTCTTTTCTAAGAAACTCGCACTTATCTGGTTGTAATTTTAAATTATGATGTCTAAGTGCATTGAAAACAAGTTTAAGTTTTTCTATGTGAGAGTTTAAGTCGTGTGAGTAAATGATAACGTCATCTAAATAAATAAAACAGTGTAGACCCTGAAGGCCTGATAGAGCAGTATTCATCAAACGTTGAAAAGTGGCTGGTGCGTTTTTAAGTCCGAATGGCATTCGTGAATATTCGAAGTGTCCATTGGGTACTGAAAATGCAGTTTTAGGTGCATCATCTTCATTCATGAGAATCTGATGGAAGCCAGATGCAAGGTCAAGCGTACTAAAATATTTACTATGACCTAGCTGGTCTAAGATGTCGGTGATGTTAGGAATAGGATATGCGTCGCCTATAGTAATATCGTTGAGCTTTCTGTAGTCTACAACGATACGCCATTTCTTTTGGCCTGAGGCATCATGTTTTTTGGGAACGACCCAGATAGGAGAAGACCAAGGAGAGCTTGATGGTTTAATTATCTTTTGGTCAAGCATTTTTTTGATTTGTTTGTTTACTTCATCCTTGTGGCATTCGGGATATCTATAGGTTTTTGCATGTATTGGTTGAGATTGAGTAGTTTTAATTTCGTGTTTAATGGTACTGGTGTGAGTTAAGGTATCACCATTTAAATAAAACAAATCCGAGTATTCGGAACAGAGATCAAGTAGTGCTTTTGATTCCTCGGAATTGAGATGAGATGATCTTATTTGAGATTTGACTTGATTGATTCTCTCTGAATATATGTTTGTGGAGTTAACTGGGTATTCGATAGAGTCGATTTCACTTGCAATATCACAAGGTTTAAGTGTTACGTAAAGGGATTTAACTGTCACGTCATTGTCTGTCGTATTGAGAATAGAAACATTAATATGTTTATTAGGTTTGAGCGATACTAAGCAACTAGCTAAGAAAACGCCTTTCTGGATTTCGCATTTGTCAATGAATCCGGAAGTTACTTCTGGATTCTTAGTATTACATTCTATTATCATTTCTGTGCGTGCCGGTATAGTATATTTAGGTTTAGTAAAGTTGATTGGTAAACTACCGTTGCCAATGTAAAGAATATTGTTTCCATAGTCAATGTTAGAGTTAAAGAGTTTAAGAAGGTCATTGCCTATTATGCCATCAAAATTAATACCTATTGTTTCTGATACCAAATGGAATTTACCAGTGAGAGTTTCCGAGTTATTTAGTAAAATATCAAGTAGGAAGTGACCTAAACTTTCCGAAAATTCAGAGTTTGCATCTATGCCTTTAAATTTGATAATTTCTGGAGTTAATGTAGGCTCCGTATTTAACGAAGTTCTTTTTATAAGTGATATGCTTGAACCGGAATCTATTAGTAGTATCAAGGGTTTATCAGCATATTGAGATTTTATAGAAACATGTGGTAAATGTATATTTTTATTATAGTGAATTTCGTAAACATTCTGATAAGGGGATAAGTCTTTTATACGCGAGGAAATAGTAGATTCAGTGGAGATATTAGCAAAAGGTGCATTAGATTCAATATAGGCAGGTTCAGCAGAGTTTGATGACTTTGTAGTTACATCAGGTTTAGTAAAAATAGTAGAATTGGTAGATTTAGAAGACTTTGAATATTCATTGGATTTAGTAGGTTTAGACGATATAGTAGAAATTGAAGAATTAGGATACTTTATAGATTTTGAATATTTAGTAGATTTGGTAGGATTTGTAGATATAGTAGAGTTAGTAGATTTAGAAGATCTAGTAAAATTGGTAGAGTTGGAAGATTTAGTATGATTTATCGAGATAGTAGATTTAGTAGAGTTGGAAGATTTAGTAGGATATATTGATTTAGTAGATTTAGTAGAGTTGGAAGATTTAGTAGGATATATCGATTTAGTAGATTTAGTAGAGTTGGAAGATTTAGTAGAGTCAGTGAGGTTTGATTTAGTAAAATTAGTAGATTGAATTGGAATTTCAATTTGAATAGAATTGTCAGATATGGTAGATTTGGTAGAAATAGAATTGTCAGATATTGCGTCGGTTTGTACTTGTTTTGATTCCGTACGACGCGTAAACGGAATCTTATTTAGTTTAAATTTTGATTAAATTGAATATCTGGTTCGTCAGATTCATGATATGAATAGAGTGAGTTATTCTCTTCAGAAATATTGTGAACCTTTTTTGGAGGTAGCTTTTGAATGTTTTGGAATTTAGAGTTGTTAAATTGTCTTTTACGACACTCACTTATATCATGACCAATGTTTTTACAATACCTACACGTGATAGGACTTTGAGGAGTAGAAGGTTGATGGCTGGTGGAAGGTGCTGGTAGAGGAATGTTGTGAACAGGGCGACGGAGTGGTTGGCGATTGGCATAACAGTTTCTATCTAAATGCCCTGATCTACCGCAGGTGCGGCACCTAGGTCTAGTGTCTGTAGGAACCTTAGAGTGTTGTGCGAAGTTATAGAGCTTTTCCTCCTGAGTAGCCAAATTAATAGCATCGTTCAAAGTCTCGGGGTTTCGACACCTAAGTATAGTGGAGATATGGCTTGGTAACCCGAGTAAGAAAGTGTGCAAAGCTAGATCTTCTGTGCTGGCGATTCGTCCTTTTAACTCAGTTGGATCTTTAGTTGAATGGGAAATATCTGTCTGTAGTCTAGTTAAAAATGTTTCTAAGCGTAAACTGTACTGAGCGACTGACTCATTTGACTTTTGTTTACAATTTTGTAAGTCCAGTAATAGGTGGTTTCGGTGTTTTGTTTCACCAAAATTAGATTTCAAAAATTGTTTTAATTCTAACCAGTTAGAAAAGACCTTCAATGAACAAGCGGACTCGGCTTTTCCCTCTAATTGTGCTAGTATGTACTTAAAGAGCATTTCAGCTTGCAGCGTATTTGCCATGCTAAGCGCATTTTCGCAATTCCTAATGAAAACAGATAATTTATTTCTATCGCCATCGAACGGTTTTATAAACCTTGCCAGGTCGCTAAAAGTAAATTCTTCCCTTTTAACCCCGGAAACACTGGGAGAGTTTTCAACCTTTACATTTTCATTTGCCATGATAGTAGTATAACGCGCAAAACTAGGTCAACAAAATAGATGATAAAATAATTAATTACAAAACACTCACAGATATAGTAATATGCGCGGTGACATCGATGATTTGCTGACGCAGGAGTCGTCGGGTCGGCGCCGGCGGCGCGCGGTGTCGGGCTCGGTGCGCGGTGTCGGGTGATGAGTCGTGCCGGTCGGTATCGTGTGCCAAAGTTACACGATGTTTTGTACACGGAGTCTACGTGTGATGAACCGATGTCGATGTGAAACCCACAGAGACTGCAGAAAGAGCCTCTGGTTTAGCAGGGCGGCGGCGACGGTTCCTTACGGCTGTAGTGTAGCGGCGGACAGCTGGATGTTGGATGCTGACTTTGTGCAGTCAGAGAGACCAGCAGCAGGACAGGACCAAATCAGCTCGTAGTCCACTGTGACAGGTCGTCGTCAGGAGTGGGGCGACCAACGGGAATCCAAATCCCGCTTTGTTCTGACACCAAATGTTAGTCGGGTCCACTTAGTTGTTATAAAAAAAACAACTTTTAGAAAAACCCACACTTAATTTATTTAATTGTCACAGTTTTATTTCTTCACTACAACTATATACAGTTCACTTTATATACTTTATATATGTATCGCACTACTTCCGTGATATATACTCTGGACTTAGAGTTGTCCGAGCAAACCGGCAGTATTCTGTTAGCTTAGCTAGCTATCCCAGCCGGCAGGCAGAAACCGGGTCCGTAGCTGGGCAGCAGTTTGGCTAGTAGAATAACGACTGACTATCATTGAAGATTGTATCGATTATATAGGCATAATATCGCTGATCTGTTATTTCCAATATAGTGAAACAGCAAACTAAGCAATATCATGCTAATATATGGATGTAACAGCACGTCACAATAATAATTTTCGCGCCATCAATCACATCTCGTCTGGTTTCGAGTTACAATATGGTAATGAACACCTTGCCACCGGCATTGGTATTAAAAGATAAGGAAAACATATTGTGCAATATGATTTATTGTGAGTGTTTTGTGTGGCCTTGATTATGAATTTAATACTTGTTGTTCGATATTGTCTCTTAAAGTTTACGTCATAAGAACGATATAAAGGTTATGTGTCAATTTTGACGTACCTTCAATGTCATCTATATTATTCTAGCTTCATCTCTTACTGCTTACTTATTACCATGACTAAATTGGTCGTGTTCTATCAGAAGGTGATGTCAGGAGCCCTAGAAACCGGCGAGCGTGCATGAAAATATCAATTAATGTTAAAGAAGCGAGTGAGATATGTAAGGATCGAGTCACGTGGCGCTCGGTTCTCTCTGCCTACCACGCAAGGAATTTGGCTCCTTTAGTAAGAGATCTATCTATCTATAACTTCATAGATAGATCTCTTACTAAAGGAATAATAATTATTCCATCTATATGGGTATATCGCGTTAATGTTAATACTTGCACTTGTACAGATTCCACTTCACAATTTTATTTAACAATTGTTTTTACCGACCGGTTTCGCCTTTACGGCATTATCAAGGTATTTTAATGATAATGCCGTAAAGGCGAAACCGGTCGGTAAAAACAATTGTTAAATAAAATTGTGAAGTGGAATCTGTACAAGTGCAAGTATTAACATTAACGCGATGTCTTCAAAATTCCACCAAGTGCCTACAATCAACAGGATCAACATAATATGGGTATATATATCTTTACGCCAAGTCGCATGCGGGGTAGACAGAGAAAACCGAGCGCCCCGTGACTTGGTCCTTACATACCGCACTCGCTTCTTTATCTATCATAGTAAAGAAAAAATAAAAAATATTTTTTTTTATTAAATTTCGTAAAAAAATATTATTCGTCATAATTAGTTAGTAACGCAGTGGATGATGCAGTGTTATTCCATTGGATACTGATGAACTGGCCTATTGGCATACTGCTCCCCTGGAATCCTGGATGCCTGGATTATATTTTGAAAGACGTGTGGCCTAAGAAAGGTCTGGTCCGGTTTTTTTATTTTTTATGGGACAGGCCCACAACTCATTCCCTCCACTGTCTCCTGTGTAGCCAGAATTAGAAGACTGCGGCGACCACCAAAAAGGCAATGCCAATTCTGGCTCAGTGAAGTCCATTGCAGTCCCGGGGGTTAAACTACAGCTGCCTTGGAACTCACAACGCATTTAATCAGAAGAAATTTGTAGGAGTAGGAAGTTTTGGAATTGACTTCCCCTCTTGGCAACGTGAGAGACAGCAATATGACAAATAAGGCGTTTAAAATCTCGAAGAGATGGCTAGTCAAGTGAAGCTTAACTGCCGTGCACCACGGTTTATCAGATATCTACACTATTGGGACCTAAATTGTGAGTTGTTACCTAACACATCGATTCCAATAATATAGATTGCAGAACCGCCTAAACGCCTGGTAATTCTCCCTTGTTGCCACCAAATCAGAATGGTATACTACCCCGGATGTGACACGCAAGGAATTTAAGGTCGTCTCGCTCCCAACGCCAGAGATCGCACTCCCAGAGAACATGATGTGCTGTTTGCTCGAATTCATGATTTATCGTAGAACACTCACATAATGGCGATGACACAAGTCTAAACGAAAAGAGCTTAGCTCTAAAGTTTCCATGTCCAGTTAAAAATTGCGCAACAGGATGATCGACTTCTAACCACTGTTTACTTAATCTGTCTCGCACTGATTGAAAGAACAGATACAAGTGGCGTCCTTTAGTAGTTTCTCTCTGGGTTATGGAGGCCTGACGGCAGTCGCTCCATATAAAAAAAAAACGGATTGCACTCTGGAAGTGCCGGCAGAAGTGAAAACTTGAACATGTGGACCAAACAGCGATGTTGATAAACTATGTTGAACGAAACGCGTAAGCGCCAAGAATTTCATGACGCTTACAACGTTTAGGTCGCGAGAAAATAATGCCCTATGAACGATCAAGCGCTTCATGTTTTAATTGTTTAATTAGAGGTAACTAATGTTTTAGTGCTGCAGTGAACTTAAGTTCTAATTCTCACCAAAATCGTACGGTCAGGATCACGTGTCCTGACGCGAGATTAACATTTTTTACTCATCCCAAAAGTGCACAACGCCGCTAAAGAAGTTTTCACTTCAAAATCAGTATTGTAAAAATCATTATCTTCTCTAAATCCTTAGTCTTAGAGTTCGCCAATCCTAACGAATTAGGAAACGGGTTAACGCTAAGAAGAAGAAGCAGTATACCATGCAATCGTCTTGCCGTCAGATTGCGTTTAGTTTTGCTTAGTAGTCGTATAGAAAAGTTGCTTGGAAGACAGTTGGATTTTCCCAGGATTCTCATCGGCATCGTTAAAGTTGTGCTCATAAAACAGCGGATGCTGCAATTACTTGATGTGTTGTCATTCCATCAAATACATTGCATCTGCCACTGTAGGTATGAAGACTTGGGTGTCGAGCTGAAAGATTATATGAAGCAACGTAATGCGATATCCATTTATTAGGCAAACGCATTTGTTTTCCACGTGTGCTTATGTCATATTATACTAATGTATCGTTGGACGTAAACAATTCTCCTTTTCTCTAGTATTAGCGACAGAAAAGTCATTTTTCCTGTCAACACTGATATGGTAGATGGGTATATCATAATTATAATTGGCTTACTGAGTGACAGTCAACGTGGATTGTTCAGGCTTTGCGGTATACACATACACACCTTGCTAAATGCATATAATAGTAACGCTGGATAATATTATCCTTTCATTTTTGATAAGATTGTCGATGTTTAACTAAAAGACATCTGAGTTGCATGTATAAATAATAATATTAAATATCTATACTCATCAATTTTTGATATCCCATCAACTGATTTTAACAGGTCTATTGATATTAAACAAAAGTTCAATTTACACTGCGTTACCCGGACATTAATGGACCGGCGAGTGATATTAATTCCATACGGTCATTTATAAAGCAGTGCAGCGCGTTTAATTATTAATATCGCTTTCGGCGCGGCTTCTATTTGATTGCAGTCGAAATAAATTGTGATTTATATGACAGACAAAAACGGTCGACTCTCAACTGGGTATGGTCTCTACTCGACATGAAAATCATTTTTTTATGTATTTTATTCATAAAAGTAAAATTAAGAATATCCCTCCTCCTCCTTGCGTTAATACCCCAATTAGTAAAGGTCGTGATCTCTCTTGTTGAGCACTTTGTACATAAGTATTGACCGCCATTGGTGTCGATCTGCGGCATTGTGGATGGCGTTATGGACAGTGGATTCCAGTGTAGTGCGTAGCTGATCTGTCCAACGTATCGGGCTTCTTCCTCTCGGTCTCATTCCGTCGATTTTGTCAGTCACTACAAGTTTTTTTCAATGAATGTGTAACATTTTTCTCCAGCATCACATCTTGAAGGCGTCAATACGCTCTCGGTCGCCGTTTTTAATAGTCCACGTTTCAGCGCCGTATGCAAATATGGAGAATACGAGAGAACGTACAAGTTTGGTCTTGTTGTTACGTGAAATGATTCTGTCCTTCCATATTCTATGCAGCTGCGTCATAGCGGGTTTAGCCATGTAGATCCTCCTCGTTAGAGATGCTATAGCCCAGATAGATAAAGTTGTCAACGATTTCTAAGTTAATATTTCTGCTGAGCTCTACTTTACCTGGTCTATCAATCACCATCACCTTCGTCTTAGCTCTGTTTATAGAGAGGCTCATTCCAGCAAAGTGTTAGACTTTCCATTCTGTTCAATATTGAGACAAGTTCGTTTTCACTTGCAGCTAGCAAAGTGGTATCATCCGCGTATCGCGGGTTAGATCTTTTGCTTTCTAATTGTTCCCTAATATTTTGAAATTAATAAACATAAAAATTCTAAAATTACTCTCATGAACAAACAGACTGACGTAAACCATTCCCCACTATTAAATATCTTTTCGCTCACACCATCCACCCCCACCCTCAATTCAATATAAGGGACGGCACTGCGATGGATTTGTCACTTGTAGCATGTTATTCTTACGATTAACGTCTACAACGCCGGATGATGCCTCGTGGAGAGGCGAAACACGTGTCGCAGCGACGACCAGACCAGTCGTGGCAGCGACGGTGGTGGTGGGGGCATGCGGATTCTGTTCCAGATGGCGGACGACCGCAGCAGCCGAGGCAGAGACTACCGGAGCAGCCATGGCAGCGTCGGCATGTTGCACGCACTAACAGTAGTGGGTGGGTGCCGGCCGGCGCTAGGCCGCATGAACTAATTGGTGGCGGAAGCACACAAAGCAGGTTGGATCGAATTGCATGTAAGTTTGACATTCGCAAAATAACGCCTGAATCTATTAACTATTATATTATTATTGAAGTCAGGGTTGGCACGATTAAATCATTTTGATTTAAATCATGATTTAAATCACGATTTAAATCAAATGATTTTTTCAATAAAAATCAATGATATAATCAAAAATGTTTAATTTCATTATCTTTTACAGAAATCAATATAAAAAAAAACACCCATCTATAGGCATATTCACATAACTGCCAGATAAATTAGAGAAACACCGTTCTTTTTCTTCAAGGTATATTTGATCCAATAATTAGCCTGATATATCCTTCCGAGATGGTGGAATATATCCTGGGCGCAATAATGAAATGGATTTTTTTACTTCTCGATGTTCAATACTTCTGAAGCTACAGTTTGTTGCAAACATGGCCTTTGCTATTTGTCGGTCTATTGCTTCTTTTGTAGATTTTGGCGTTGTTACTATAAAGGAGTTTAAGTTTCCAGATAGTTTCTTTTTTTAAGAGATGGCTCCGCGCAATTGACGCCTTTTGCCGAAGAACTTGCAGATGAGCTAGGTTCGGAAAGTGATGCCAATTCTGTAAAATAAATATATTTTACTTATGATGTTGTTTACACAGTTAGTAACATTAAAAGTTTAAAACATTCATGTCTACAGACATCGCGCAGATAAAATTTTCCACTAATCCTACTGTTGTCCACTTCTGGACGTATATGCCAGCGACGCATCGCAGAGTACGATCACCAAAACCATATAGAAATCTAGTTAGTATTTTTTAATTTGTTTTGTAAATAATAACTGTAATAACTTACCTAGAATTTTTCTCTGATTGAAGTAAAACTTCTTTACGCACGCTTGGGGAGTAAGCTGGTGAATGCGTGACGAGAGCGGTATGAAAAGTGTGAACGGGCAAGGCGAACAGAAGTTGAGAGGGAGATATAAGTTAGTGAAGATAGAAAGAGAAAGAGTTACGTTTCGTATGTTACTGTGGGGGCAAGTAGAGAGGTGCGAGCACACATTTTCTTTCTCTCTTTCTCTCATAGCGAGTTAAGTTTCGTATATGTAAGACACTGTGCCTATTGTCTGTATCACACTATGGAACTAAAGAAGTTTTACTTCAGTCGTGTGGTCTAAAGCACATTCGTTTTTTTTTTTTGTGATGTTTAAAGTTTAACAATTTTAATTTAAGGATATCGAAATTTTTCTTTACTTATACTATATTATATTGCTTCTTATCATGAATCTAGGTCAGCGGGCAGTACCCTATAGGTTTTGATTCCCTTGCGAGTGTCAAAATATGCGGCATACCTTTTGATTGTGTTGACGTAGAAGTTTTATTTTCCACTGCTCGAAGGAACCTGAGTATTTGATATTACTTTCATCTTGATACCTCCACCCGTCTCTGAGAAAAAGGTGTCAACAGACGGACTAACTGACAGGCAGACAGACAGACGGGAAATGAAGTGATTCTATAAGGGTTTCGTTTTTCCTTATGAGAACCCTAAAATTGAACATAAAATAAATGTTTTGTACGATTGTGTATTGTGTGTACACAATGGTGGTAGAGTTGAGAAGCGCCCAGTCATAAATCATACACCCACAACTTCCGATTGATTCGAATAGTGAAAGTGTCTTCTATAGATGTAGCGTCGAAGATAAATTTTGAGATTAACCAACTAAATTATAATGTCTTGCAGGCTGTTGGTGCGTCGTTGATTTTCAGTAAACATGTAAATGAGTCGCGTTTCGTGCCTTTTTAAAAATGCTGTAAAAAATGCCCTTAGCGAATAGTCGTTTCGTGCGTCCAAATAATTTATTTATTTTTATAGTCGCGCCAAAAGCTATGGCACGAAGTGTCATAGAGTTAGAAACATACGGAGCACCATTGCCGGCGTTTTAATAACACCTACTACCCAGTACAACTATATATACTACAAGCTTTACTAATCGCTGGAAGGCGCATTTTGATACTATCAAGACTTTAATTCAGAAGTCACATGATCAGAAACCCATTTTTTTGTCAATGTCTTACAATTACCAGAAGAAATTCAAGAAGATTTTTTTGTTATGAAACCATTAAACCCCCTTTAATGGTATCATAACAAAAAAAATCTTGCATGAAAATATTATTTGTAATCCAGGGAGGCTCAATAAAAGAATGTTTGGAAAACCCTGGAATAGACATATGGGTGACAAAATTTCTAGGATGTCGATACTTCAATACAGACATACCTACGAGTCTCATTCCCGGAAAAACTGTTATCTTTTTTTATACTATGTCGGGAGGCATTCAAGAATACGGCCCACCTGATGTATATCGGATACCGTAGCCGTACCGTAACGCTTGCGATATATTAAGTATCACTCGAGCGATGCCTCCTTTGCTGCTTACACAGCAACTCCTGGTAGCTTACTGGTGATCTCATTCACACGCAGGAACACAACAACCCTCTAGGGAGTTGTTATTTGGCTGCGGTTTTCTGTGAGGTGGAAGTACTTCCTCAGACTTTACTTCTTGCTTTGATCCGCCCTACCTCTCTTAAAACATACAGACCAAGACAAACAGACATGTTCATGCACACAAATGTTTGCCTTGTGTGGGAATCGAACCCACAAGCGTTGGTGTCAAAGTCGCGTCATCCACGACTAAGCCACCGAGCTCGTCGTATCTCTGGATACAAGCACATTTTACTATTAGTTAGTATGCTTACCGACGAATAAAAAAAAGATTTGTTGTTGTGAGGTAATGAAATAATACGGCATACGGCCCACCAGATGTAAAGCGGGTGCCGTAGCCTATTAACGCTTCTGATATATAGCAGCAAAGGCATCGCACAAGTGATGCTTATCACTTGCGCGATGCTACCTCTGCTGCTAACAGCAACTGTTTAGGAGCTTACTGGTGACCTCACTCACACGCACAAACACGGGAACCCGCCAGGTGGTTGTAATTGGGCTGCAGTTTTCTGTGAGTTGGAGGTACTTGCCCTGATGGACTGCTTTAATGCGCTTTTATGGTATCTCTCTTAAAAACACCCAGATCAAGACAAACATACATATTCATGCACACAAATGTTTGTCCTGTGTGGAAATCGAACCCACGAGCGTTGGTGTCAAAGTAGCATTACTAATTACTACCACACCGAGCTCGTCAAATGCATGACATTGACGAGCCCGATGGGGAAATGGTTAACAATGCTTCTTTAACACCAACGCTCGTAGGTTCGACTCCCACGCACATGAAGATGTCTGCCTTGGTCTGGGTGCTTTTCGGTGTAAGTAGCTTAATAAACGGGCCGCAAACAAGCATTGTTAGCTGACAATGCTTGTTTGGCGTCATGATCAAATGTTTCATTTAGTCTTACAGGCCTGTTATTTCAGAGAATTAAGTATGCATGCTATTTGATCTAACCAGCTTTTTTGTGCTTCCACCACCAATTAGTTCACACGAACTAGCGCCGGCACGCACCCATTACCGTTAGAAGATGCAACATGTCCTCGCTGCCATGGCTGCTCCGGTTGTCTCTGCCTCGGCTGCTGCGGTCGTCCTCGCGATTGCCCGCCATCTGGAACAAAAACCGCATCCACCGATCACGGTTGCTGCTGTAACTGCCCTGGTAGTCGCTGCAACACATGTTTTGCCTCTCCAAGTATTTCTGTCGATTACTTCAGACACACGTCAATCCCGTGACCTTTGGGACTCTCCCGTTAACTAGCCTTGCTAAGAGCTCGAGAACCTGATAGTCAAATGTTGAACAACTTATGCTTGTCTCCTTTTCTATCGTTTCCCTTTTTGAATTCCTATGTAAACGAGAACAAGGTATGGCAGTGAGAAGATGAAAGATAAATGCAGTTGAAATAAGAGCGTTGCGCAAAATTTGTCGCGTGAAGCTTGTACATCGTGTTCGCAATGACGATGTAAGAAATAGAGTCGGTCTGAAAGAAAGTGTCGGTGTTAAAATAAGAAGATACATGGTTTATTGGTGGCATGGTTCAGACATGTAGAAAGAATGCAGCAAGAAACAGTCATGAAACAGATATATATATATATATATACGAAATTAAAAGGATGTAGGAGCCGATGAAGGCCAGTACTTAACTATCATGGGCAAAATGATCGTGTTTTATCAGATGGTGATGTCAGGAGCCATAGAAACCGCCGAGGGTGTATGAAATTAGCGCCATCTGTAACGGGAACGGCTTGCACCCGCCACCCCTGCTATTCCAAAAGACGACCGTAGCAACTGAGGCAGAGACGACCAGAGCAGGATGGCAGCGACGGCTTGCATCTTCTAACGGCAGTGCATGGGTGCCTGCCGGCGTTAGTTAGCATAAACTTATAAGTGGAGGAAGCTCACGAAGTAGGCTAGATCAAATTGCCTGTAAATTTGACTTTAACAAAATAATACCTGTATCTAACCACTGTTTTTTAAGAATTGTGTATATCATAATTAATCTTTTCAACTCCATGGGGACATTGGCTCGCTAAGCATTATTTACCGCCTTTACCATGGCGAGTGCTCTGTAGAACTGTTTTCCCTTATCCCACCCATTCCTTCCGTCATAGAACCACACGTGCAGGCTTGCGATGTCATTGTTCCATCGTTGAGAACATTACATCGCGTATCAAAAAGTTCGGCAAATCTTTGTCGTAGCATTAAAAAGTGGAACGCCTTGCCTGCACATGTGTTCCCTCCTTCCTACAATATGGGATTCTTCAAACGAAGCGTGAAGAAGCATCTTGCGGGCCAGCATGGCAGCGTCAACTGACAGGACACTATGTAGTCTTTTGTCAGTTGCAGTTGCTATTTGGGCTCCTCTTTCGACCATCAGGCAAAGCGGAAACACTATGATGAACTTATATAAAAAAAAACTTAGGGGCACAATTCACTCATTCGAGATGTCTATCTATGACTTCATGCCAAATCCCAATTGTAGAATAGGCACAGTGCACCATGCTCGTCATGACGCGGTCCTTACACACCTCACTCACTTCTGTAACAACGCTCGCCGGCTTGCACGAGAAGAGGCTTGCTCGCGGGCTCCTGCCATCACCTTCTGATAAATCACGATCAATTTGGTTATAGTAGGTATGTCTTGGCCTTCCTCGGCTCCTACATCCTTCTACTTTCTTGTTGTATATCTGTTTCGTAATTCTTTCTTCAGGCATTCTTTCTACATTGATCATACTTGTAAAAAATGATTGTAAAAATGTTTTTATTCAAATAATCAAATAGTTATGTAAACAATACACGTGTACAATACACCACGGTTGTTTTGACGCCTTATCCCAAGCTTTGTAATACGCAGGCAATACCTTCTTGAACCAAGTCATACATACCTCTTATTTTAACATCGGCAGTTTCTTTCAGTCCGACTATGCTTCCAACATCATCATTCGAGAAATACACCTAAAAATAGTAACCACCTAGTGGCAAATGCAAGCATTAACCGTGTCACACGTTTAGTCACTTGATTTATAACATCCAAGTCGATTTGCTCGCAATAGTCCGCTCTTGTAACAGTCGGGCCACGAAATCGGGCGGTGAGCGATGCGGCGTTTGCAAATCGCTAATGACTATAGTAGTATATCGTCGTCACATCTACTAATTTAATCTCTATCGGTTTGAGCAGTGATGGCCAAGTGGGTTGAAGAGAGTTAGAGTGGTAGGTCTGGGGAAGTGTCTCCACCTCACAGGAAATCGCAGCCAAATATCAACCCCCTGCAGGGTTGTTGTGTTCCTGCGTGTGCGTGTGGCCATTAGTAAGCTCCTGTGGACTTGCTATGCTTGTAGCAGAAATTGCACCGCGAGTTATACTTAATATATTGCGAGCGTTCATAGGCTACGGTAATCGCTTTCTCATGACCAGGACGTGCTTGTAGGCATCTCGGCGTTATATATAAAAAAAAATGGTTGTGGTATGTACGGCAATTTTTTTTGGATTTGTGTACATGTTTGTAATTATCACTTGTTCGGCGGTGAAGGAAAACACCCAGGCACTTCGTACATCCTAGAAATTATATTTCGAGAGACGTGTAGCCTAACCTAAACCTGGACATTTCTTAATGTCCAAGTTTACCTTCTGTGTTGTGTGTTTACCTTCTGTGTGAGGACTGACAGCAGTCGCTCCATGCCAAAATCAGTATCTTCGCCAAATCCTTAGTCTTAGGTAGCGGACCCCGTCAATCATAATGGATTAGGAAACGAAATAACGCTAAAAAGAAGATAAATCTTTAGTCCATGTATGTGTTCATTCATCTTCTACATTCACATTGCTAGAATACGCAATTTTAACATCATACATGTTGCCATAGCCCCGCTGCAGCGGTTTGCTAGATATCGCGAAAATATCGTAGTAGTGGCCCCACCGCTATGTGATTCATTGTAGAATACTTTCGTGTGTGTATTGTATAGTGTGTGTGTGTACAGTGTTTGAGTAATGGTGCTATAAAAAGATATTTCGAAATTTTGATTTTATTAATTTCGATTTTTATATTATTTTTTCGAAGGAAATACCGGCCGTCTATAGATCCACTACTAATACCATTCGTCCCGCTTTGTCCGCGAACTTTGTAAGGCAATAGATCTGAAATAATTACTGAGAAAGGGTTCATTAAATATTATAGACACATAGAAATAATGCAGGATGAAAGAATAAAGAAACAAATACACAAAGCAAAAGTGGAAACATGTAGTAGCCGACGAAGACCAAAACTCCACCTACCATGATCAAATTGGTCATATTTTATCAGGTGAGAGGTTTCAAGAGAGGTGGGCGCATCAAAGCAGCCCGTCTGGGGAAGTACCTCCACCTCACTAGGCACATCCTAGGCATCTTGTCGAGACAACTTTGTGTACACGGCACTCATAATTATGTACAAAGTTTTGCAACAATATTACATCTCCTGTAGTTGACATGCCTTGCATATCTATACTAATATGTAAAACATAAGAGTTAAACTCGCATTAAACTCTAGAACTTTTTATACTACGTCGGGGGGCATACAAGCATACGGCCCACCTGATGCATAGCGGTTTCCGTAGTTTATAAACGCTTATAGTACATGAAGCATTACTCGCGCGATGCCACCTCTGTTGCTAACACACACTCCTTGGGAGCTTACTGGAGACCTCACTCAGACGCAGGCACACAACCCTCTAGGGAGTTGTTGTTTGATGCGGTTTTTCTGTGAGATGGAGGTACTTCTCCAGACGGGCTGCTTTGAAGCGCCCTCCCTTTTTTAATACTAATACCGAACAACTAACCGCGTTTGAAAAAAAACATTGTGCGTCGGGGCTAGCGCAATTGGGTTCCGTATCAATAAAAGTCGTACGCAACCTGCATTATTCTTAAATTTAACGTTGCAGTTGAAAAAAGTTCTCCCATTGGTTTTCGGACTTATTCCTACACTTGTGCTATAATACCCTTGCTTCTTGAGAAATACCATGATTCTAGGTCAACTTATATGTTTTTATTTTTGATGTGTTAAAATATAGAGCCATAAGTGCTTGTGTTTTTTTATTGAGTTGAGTAAGGGTGAGTTTTTTACAGCTCTAAGGAACTGTAGACGATTAGTATTTGTTTTTATTTCCTACGTGATACAACTATTCGTTTATTGTAAGACTAGTATTGCTAATAGTTAATTTGTGTACTATTCCCGCTTCACAAAGATCGCAAATCAAATGAAGGAGGGGAAAGAGTAATAGTTTCTTCACAAACTTCGTAGACGAAGGCAGTGGTTAGTACTTACATATAATAACAAATATAGTATATGATCATTATATGCTATAGGATATAACCTAAAATTTTTGGTTTTTAAATTAAAATAAAAGTCAATTCCAAAATTTTCACGCCAAATCCCTTGCGGGATAGGCAGAGAGAACCGAGCGCCACGTGACTCGATCCTTACATATCTCACTCGCTTCTTTAACATTCATTGCTCTTCTCATGCACGCTCGCCGGTTTCTAGGGCTCCTGACATCACCTTCTTATAGAACACGACCAATTTGGTCATGGTAGGTAAGTCTTGGCCTTCCCCGGCTTCTACATCCTTCCACTTTTGCATTGTATATCTGCTTCGTCATTCTTTCATCTTGCATTCTTTCTACATGTCCGAACCATCGGAGCATGCCTCTTCTTATTTTAACACCGACGCTCTCTTTCAGACTACAAACAACTACAAATTTCTTCTGTTTAAATTCGTTGTGAGTTCCAAGGCAGTTGTAGTTTAACCCCCGGGACAGCAATGGACTTCACTGTTCATTGCCTTTATGGTGGTCGCCGCTGTTAATTCTGACTACACAGGAGACACAGTGGTGGGTATGAATGGTGGGCCTGTCCCGTTAAAAAAAAAAGAAAAACAAATAATATCAATTAGAATGAAAAAAATGTGTGTGTGTGTGTCAGCTCCGACGCACCACTGGAGTTCACTTTTTACGAAGTCTCCTTACGCCGTGTAGTAAACGCGGCACAGAATGGATGAAAAGAGGTAATTTGCTGACTTGTGTCTGCGTGGAAGCTACTACTTGTCTTCTGTAGAGTTTTTAGTGTAAACTTTGTAAATAAATACTTATAGATTAAAACAGGGGTCACCAGGGGTAGGCTTATGGTGAGTCTTTATTGTGATGTTATTTTTGATAGCAAAACTTATCTAGAGAGCAACATTATTCTATTTTTCCTGTAATAGTAACATAACCGTTCATGTAACGTATTTTTAGAATTTTCGCTTTTTCTTCTTCGTCCTTCGTTGTTTTGCTTAATGAATTTTCCGTATCCTTATATTGTAGTTTCGGAATAACATGTATAAATAAGTTGCGTATTAAAAAAAAAATTAAGTTCTACATTTTGTTTGTATCATGTTTTGTAGCTTGATTTACACATACACTTGCCAATTACTATAGAAAAATTTGTATGATGTGCACACACTTTATATTAAATTAAATTTACACATTTCAATTTTTATGCACCTTTCGTGCTTAAATTTCATATTTATAGCCATGTTGCGAAAATAAAGGCTGGACAGACAGACAGATATCAAAGTCGTTCTATATAGGTACAGTCTGTACTTTTTAATAGGTATTCAGAACCCTAGAAAACAGAAAAACAGAGGGGTATCAAATGTACGTATAAAAACGGTATAGAATAATGCAATATGAATGGTATTTTACCCTTAATTCTTAGGAGGGTAGAATATCTATTCACCTGCCGCTCCCCTATCAACATTTATTGCGTAATAGTTATAAAGGATAAAAGGAATTTATGCGAACGTATGTTGTTTACTAAAAACAAAGAGGGTTGGAGCTTTACAATATGTTTGTTTGCCACGTGACAAACAAGCACACGTTCCACCTGATGCGACGCGCCTGTTGAAGACTGTTGACGGCTGCGAGCTGCGACATAAATAGTATCGTTTGCGGACTACGACCGCGTCTGGCTCGGTACCCCTTCAAGAACTTCTTGGTAGCCTTCCTCACTCGTAGTAATGTCACAGAATAACTAATAGTACTAGCGTACAAAAGGTTCACTCACGAACAAAAGTCAGGTTTTGGTATAAATGTTTGCCTACTCTTACGACCTACATCTGCTTGCACGCGAAATTACGTACCGCTGACCTGATACCGATTTGGTGACAAGGGCTCAGGGTTCCCACTCGTCGATATATTAAGATAAATATTAAAATAAATCAATAAAGATAACAGTGTGTATTAATTCAATGAAGTTAACTTAAGTAATTAAGTCAAAACATTTTAACAGCTTCTTGCTACCTACTACATGTTCAGCTACAGATTTTAGTATTGGCAAAACAAAAAATTTGTTTCTTCGTTATAATATCTTTTAATAAGAACCTAATAGCAAGCGAGTACACGCTACATACTCAGGCTATTGGAAACTTCTTTGGCTAGGTAGGTACTACCTACTTAATTAGTAATTTGTTTTAAACAGATTGTACAGCGTTTATTTTTAAGTAAATAAAACGGTTTCAATAAAAAAGGAATCGAATTTCATTTGTGAGCAATACAAAAATTTAGGTACTAAATACCTAGTCTCCTAATTAATAGTAAGTACCTACTTATTCCGCACAACTATTCTTTCATTTAGACGCCCTAAAATACTTACCTACGCATAACAATCTCATTCTCATTATGTCCCTACTACCGTTACAGAGTATTTAGGTATGCGATGATTTAAATACAGGCAAATAGCTTGCCTTTCAATATTTTGAAATAGGAATGTGAAGAGGCACCTTCTAAGCCGGCATTGTATACGCGACGAGACGACATTAAGTGCATGGTATTTCGTTGCTTCTATTCCTGGACACCAGTCAAAAAAACCCTCAAAAATCGCCGGAATTGAAAAAAAAAACCGATTCATTGTTCTTCCTTAAATTTTGACACTCCTAAACACAACAGTATCCTTTATACGGATTATATGATCTTTTAGAAATCATTGTTCGTTGCAAGAACCACAGATAAGATGCATAATCAATGATATTGTATTTAAAGATGACGTATATTCATACTGCGCGTCGTTTTGTTATTGTTCCACTACGACATTATAGTACTTACTTACTTAAGAAGGGGATAGATAATACGGAACGCATGATATAGAGAGAGATAGCTATCTGTCAAGAGTTGCGCTTGAAATACGTCAGCGCATCCTAGAATGGCGCATATTAGACCAATTGGGTTAATTTCATTGCCTCAGTTTTTGCGCGCTAGTACGACATCTACCTCTTTTTAATACAATATCAATGTGCATAATTAATTACGCGCGACGCAGCTAGCGTGCGAGACGAGCCCTTCTGGCATAAGCGCCTGCCCGGGAGACGCGCCGGCCGAACGTACCTAAACTGCGGAGTGACTCCCCCCTGGTAATGAATGTCCTGTCTTTTCGTACCGTACTGGGTTATTCTGATATTCATTCGCCTTTAAAGCAACACAACTCTGGAACATCTTCTTGGACACTATCTGAAGAAATATGACATGTATATCTTCACGCCAGGTCCCTTCCGGGGTAGGCAGAGAGAACCGAGCGCCATAAGACGCGGTCCTTACACACTTCACTCGCTTCTTTAACGTTAATAGCTCTTTTCATGCACGCTCGCCGGTTCCTAAGGCTCCTGACATCACCTTCTGATAAAACACGACAAATTTGGACATGGTAGGTTAGTCTTGGTCTTCCTCGGCTTCTACATCCTTCCACTTTCGCATTGTATATCTGTCCTGCATTCTTTCTACATGTCCCAACCAACGGAGCATGCCTTTTCTCATCTTATATATCATGTAAATGAAATGAAAAGCTTTGTTCAGTATATTGTTAATATTTAGCGGATCCTGGCCACCGAACCGAAAGCGGACACGACAGGATGCTAGAAAGATGCTAGAAATCGTTCGATTTCCTCATACTTATTCTGGTGCACGATTCTGACCCAATTCCGCCAATCAAAGACGGCTGGAAAAGAATAATTTTCTCTGAAATCAATTGGATTATCTGAAATTCTACCTTAATAGCAATTTTCTTAAGTTATTTTAATATTACTTCGGGAGGCATACAAGTATACGGCCCACCTGATGTCACCGTAGCCTATGAACGTTTGTAATACATTTAGTATCACTCGCGATGTCACCTCTGCTGCTAGAAGCTTTCTGGTGACCTCACTCGCACGCAGGAAAACAACCTCCAGAGAGTTGTTATTTAACTGCGGTTTTCCGTGGCAGAGGTACTTCCCCAGAAGGGCTGCTTTGATGCACCCTACCTCTCTTGAAAACATCCAGATCAAGGCAAACAGACATGTTCATGTAGCCAGTTTGACCTGTGCGGGAATCGATTCCAGGAGCGTCATTAACCGCTGCGCCATCGAGCTCATCAAACAAATGGACTTCTTGGAGCCTAATGATTCGACATATTTTGGTTCCGTGACAAACGTGCTCTCTGCGGGCCCCTAAAATTGTTCTGCGATAGCACTCAGCGCTTTATAAATATTTATTTATACTAAAACAAGAAATGCACGTAGGGGCAAGATTATGTTTTTCTCACTCAATTATTTATGGGGATTTAAAACCGCCCCTTGTAATCTTTTTGGAGATTACTTTTCGACCCTTGCCGACATTACGAACTCAAGTATACAAGCAACATAGCAATATATCCGAGGGAAATTCCCATTGGCACCTTCACGGGATTCCTAAGCTTGAGTGAGACTTGGCCTCCCTTTACCTGGTACTCCTTTTGTGTTGATGGAACGTATTCAGAGGATTTGTTTTTATACAACGTCGGGAAGCATACAAGCATGCGACCTGCCTGATGTAAAGCAGTTAACTATGAACGTTTACAATACATTAAGTATCACTCGCGTGATGCCACGTCTGCTGCTGACACATCTAGACCGTTTACTGGGACACACACGTGCACAGGAACATAACAACCCTCCAGGGAGATGATATTTGACGACGGTTTTCTGTGAGGTGGAGGTACTTCACCAGACGAGGTGTTTCGCCTTACTTCGTTGTCTTTTAGCGCCTATATCTCAGCGATTCGAGTCTACTGACCAATGTTTTAACTATTGGTTAAAACCATAGATAACAGAAACAACGGGAGATGTGACGAGGGGGCGTGGTTGGTGTCGCCGCAATATGCTCAAAACGAGAACGTTGCCAAGAACAGTTAGTTAGTTGCAATCAAGTTCGATTGAGATACGTTGCTCCTTGTTTTAGCAAAATGCCAAGTTGTGCTGTTGCCTTTTTGCAAAAATAGAAGTGCAGTGGTTAACTTTAAATCAAATGGAATCACTTATCACCTATAAGTACAAATAATATTACGTTTTATAAGCATAAATACAGAATTTATTTCAAAAATTCTCTGACGCCATTTCTACCAGGGTCTTACCACGATACAAATTATAAATATCAAATTTCTCATTCTTAATCATACATTGCTTTTCTACCATTACGCAGTCTCCACCGCTCGTTTACCAACACGCAATGTAAAGCGAGTAATATTATTCGTTCAGTGTGTGTACAGTTTCGAGATACGGCCGCTTGTTACTGCCGCTTTATAAATGTAGTAGTGCGTGCTTACTTGGGTGTTGTTTAAATAAACATCCAATGACAGCGTCTTAACAAATGTGTGTCGTTGTACTTGTGTGCGTAGAATGATATTTTTTATTTATTTAAGTGTGTGAGTGTTTTATGGTGGAGTGAAACTCGGCGACAACCGTCCCGGTGTAAACTCGCGTGGTATGTCACATCTCCCATTGTTTCTGTTATCTATGGTTAAAACATTGGTCAGTAGACTCGAATCGCTGAATAAGTACCGATAGGTTGATCTACGAACTGTCCAATAAGACCTTATTTCCTTCATGCTTGCGGGATAGGTAGAGACAACAGAGGCCCATAATTCGCGGTCTTTACATACCTCGCTCGCCCCTTAACATTCATAGCTCTTCTCATGCGCGCTCGCCGGCTGCTTTGATGCGTCCTGCCTCTCATTAAACCACCAAGTAGTTCACCAAGTGTTTCATGTACACAAATGTTTCCCCTGTATGGGAATCGAACCCGCAGGCGTTGGTGTCTAAGCTTCATTACTAACCACTTCACCACCGAGCTTATCATATACGAGTATATAAAGTTCTTGTTGCTTGATAAATCAACGGACAACTTATACAACAGTGGTTAGAGGGGAAATAATAAATGATTACAGTAACGTATAGGGTCGACAACGCATGAGTGACACCCCTGGTGTTGCAAATGTCCATAGGCTACGGTGACCGTTTACCATCAGGCAGGCCGTATTCTTGTTTACCACCTTGGTGGTATAAAAAAAATGTGATAACTTACGTTAATTATAGTCATATTTTCTAGTTATAAAGATAAAACTGGAATCAAAACGTGAACATTGTATTTTTCATTTTTAAAAGTCGGTTAAACTTTCTTCAAACTTAAGCATTAACAGAAAATCAATGTCTTATTAAAAAAACATACAATGCTTTTATGTAAAGCACGAACGGAAGTGGCGGTCCGCACAGGTGCATGTTTGTTCGTCCATTTTGAATTTTATGACCGTGCAACAAAGTCTAAAGTTAATTGTATAGTGTTGCGGCGGTAGCAACTTTACTGTTTATGGTACAAGTATGAAGAGAGTAGCGTCAACAATTTCTTTTTAAACGCTGGCAGGCATGCATGCGTGCAACGCACTTGATGTAAAGCGGTTACCGTAGTCCGTAGTAGTCATAGTGAATGCTTGCAATACATTTTCGCTCGCGCGATGCCACCTCAGCTTCTAACACAGCCATTCTTTAGGACCTTAATGGTAATCTCACTCACTCGCAAGATCACGACAACGCTCTTGGGAGATATTGGGAATTTAATAATAACGTTGTGTGAATGAGTACCGACGAGCTTAGTACGCGTGTCATACATTAAGAGGCCTTGAAAATATGACATTATCAACGTTCTTAGCTAGTTCTAAGCTGTCTCTGAAAATAGCTTAAAACTAGTCTTAGTTTAGGAGATATAATTGGCTCACTATCGTCTTTAGCTTCAGGTTCAAAACCCAAGCCTACATGTACGTAGGGTATAGTTAGTTATCTGGTTGTATTGTGGCGACAGATTACAAGAATCTCTTGAAATAACCATGCTGCTAATACTGACAATACGTCAGATACTCCTTACAGAATGTTCATAAGATACGATAAGCGCTTCAGTCAGGCGGTACAAGCTTGTTACCCTACGTGGTAGTCATACTATAATTCCAACAATACTCTCTTTAAAAAGGATTATCACAGAACTGGTGGATATCTGAGAGAGATGCCTGAAAATGATTCAGCACATGTATGAATATATATTTAATTTTACCACTTGACATTCACATATGCATATCTACGTATCTTCGAGCATTTCTTCTTCGTCAATGGTCATATCCGATATTCTGGTAAATTTAAAAGATAAATCAAAACTAAAGTGCGGTTGAAGAAAGCGATACGAGATAAAAATAGAAAGCTTTTACCTGTCTAATTTAGATTCGTTGTGTGACTACGACTAAACAAAATCGCCTTTTATTTTAATTACAATCTACTCATTATTGTAGTCTAATATCATTGAGGTAATATGTACTACGTACTAGAGAAGCCACCGGGAACAATCGCCTTGTTCCATTTGGTAATTTACAGCTATAGTTCGCTGTAGCGCTGAAAAAATAATTACTTCATTCAAGTACCGCAGCGCTTGATTTGCTACGAAGGTGCAACATTTCTTCCCCATAGACTATGACACAGAACGGACGATGTTGGTTTTGTACCTAGGCTAATTATCGCCCGAATCAAATGACTCCCGTGATTTAATGTGTCTGGTTGACAAAAAGAATGTTGAACTAAAGACCAAAATACCTCCGTCTGCGTAAAATATTCTAACGCAGTATGTACCTAATATATCTAAAATAGCATTTCGTGGAGAGGCTAATCTCGCCACTTTGCTTTATAAGTTTGCGTATAATAGTTTCTGTGATCATACATATTTTATATAAATCTTCTGACGAATATGACAACTCAACAATGTCTTTGATAGTTATTAGTTTATGATGTGGGAGCTTTTCTGTTGTTGTTAACGGATTCTTTTTTTTATATACCACGTCGGATGCCAAACAAGCATACGGCCTGCCTGATGTGAAGTTGTCGTCGCTTATAGACGAGCCCCGTTGCCAACACAGCAACTTCTGCTCCTTCTTGTGACCTCACTCATTCGCAGGAACACAACAAATCTCCAGAGAATTCTAATTTAACTGCAGTATTCTGTGAGGTGGTTGTACTTCTCGAATCGGACCATCATTGTGCAATATTATTTTTATAGTATACGGTGTCGGGAGATATACAAGCATACGGCCCACCTGATTTAAAGTGGTTACCGTAGTCTATTAACGCTTGTAATATATTATGACTCGCGCGATGCCTTCTCTGCTGCTTACACAGCAACTCCTTAGGAGCTTACTGGTGACAAAGAAAAAAGATAAAACTCATTTATTTGCCATTAGGCCCTTACTGCCACTTAGACACGTCTTACATTCTTAAAATTAGATCATCTTGTCATCATCTCATCAGATATTGTATCTTAATAATTATGCATAGCTTTTACCAGTTTTAATATCTTTTAATTTACCAGCATTTCGAAAATGACCATTAGCGAAGAAGAAATGCCAAAAGAAACTTGCCAATATGGGTCTTTTTTTTCATCGGTAATATATATTACAATAAATATATGTGAGTGTACATATAGTAAAATCAAGTTGTACAATTAAAGATATATTAATACATGTGCTGAATCATTTCCAAACATCTCTGTCAGTTAGATATTCATCGATTGTGTATCGTTATCGAATAACCTTTCTTGCACAGAGTATTTTTGATGTACCTTTTGAACATATTGTCAGGCAAGGATAGAACTTTTATTATATACAGGTAATTTATTATAGAATCGAATACAATTTACAATAAAAGATATACTAGTCTTAGCAAGCCGTGCAAGCAATACTATTACGCAATCTATTCCTGCTTCTAAGATTTTCACTAAATTTAGAAAATGACTATATTTTTACGAGCATACATTATGTTCTCATAAATATACTGAGAGGTAACCGTGAGGGTACTTATTCCTTTAAATAGTTCTCTAAGATCCCGATACACTAGAAAAGGGCTTATGATAATGAAGATTATGCTAAGAACACTATCAAATCTCTTTTCAAACAAAAAAACGAATTCAAAATCAATTCATTCATCGGACATACAGATACACGGAGACACAAATACACAATCAGAAACACAGGCACATGCATATACTTACACGTCAAACTTATAATAAAAATGGACTTAAGTAGATACTTCTATTATCGTGCTGTCACATCTGTGCTTACAGAATTTCATAATCTATGATTTGCATAGAAAATGGCGGGCGATGACACATTGTGACATTACTGTTTTGTTAATTGTAAATATTGAACAAAATTATTTTAATAGTGAATTGTTGTGTTATTTACCGATGGGGAAGCTTTTTTTTTTGTTTTTGGAATTATTTAAACACGCTATAAGCTCACAAGTAGGCATTTCCAAGATGTTTTATTCTTTTTTTGTTTAGCGTACGCAACTCCGTGTCGGTCCGAGTATGACAAGCGAATGCGGCCACTGCGGCGCCTGGCGCCGCAGTTGGGATGGCAAAATGTTTACTTGCGGTGTCCGTTCTAGTACGTTAGTGCATAGTAGTTCAATGTCTAATATTGCATTTTTATCGTTTATGAATTATTATAAGAAATATGCCTACAATGAATTTTTGTGAGTACAGTCTTTTCAGTAGGCAATTTTTGTCGTTGTCGGGTTCTAGTTTTTATTTCAGTTTTGTTATAGTAAATACATAATAAGTTACATTAAATAAAAGAAAAATGACATACAAGTGAAGGTAACGCTATGAGAAAGAAGACTATTATACTCAATAAAAAAATTGTTGTGTGCTCTAAATATTTCACTTGTGTTGTTGTCCTTCATGACAAATTAATAAGATACGAAAATAGTTTATTAAAAAAATGTTAAATGTATCTTTAAGTGTACATAAATTATTAATTAACCGCTATCTCTCGTAACTTACGCCCTGAAAACAGTTTGAAAAACATTGTACGGATATCGTCCCCTCTCCGGTATACCGGCTGCCCCTTTATGGATACAACTAATAAACTCCAATCGTTATATGCCCAGCGATGCATAAGTAATGCCCACAATGACCTCCCCTCCATGATTGATCGCTGGTCAAAATATTAGTATTGATTGACCACGTTGATACGTAGTATTGTCTTTTGTACGGGGTTTTTTTTTATTTGACACTTCTATGGGGGAATTAATTAATGGCTTGACGTCAAAGATCGATTGTGCTTTAATATTATACTAGATATTGGTAATAGTCGTTGTGAGCAGTGGTAGATCAATAGATAAAGAGCTAACCTATGAATTGATGATACTTGTTTCGAATCCTGGCCATTAAACTTGAGTTTTCGGATTGTACTCATATTTGTAATTATCCCATGCTCAGCAGTGAAGGAAATCGTAAGGAAATCCGCACATTCAAGCTATGTAAAAAAGTCACCCGCTTTTTTACATCTCATAAAAAATAAAAAATTATACAATTTACGACACCAAACACCCAGATGGTACAGCACATGGAGGAACAGCAGTCATTGTGAGATCGTCCATAAAACACCATGAACTAGCAGGGTATCAAACAGAATATCTCCAGGCGACCACTATAACAGTGGAGGGAAAGACGGGCAACTTTAACGTCTCGGCTGTGTATTGCCCACCAAAACACAAAATAAAAAAGGAACAACTGACACACTATTTCAGTACTCTCGGCCCCAGATTTGCGGCCGGAGGCGACTGGAACGCCAAACACCCCCACTGGGGCTCAAGACTAACAACCACACGAGGACGTCAACTGAAACTGTCAATCGAATGCAACAACCTGACAACGCTGTCTACAGCTGAACCGACACACTGGCCTACTGACATGAACAAACTACCCGACGTAATAGACTTTTTTATTTGTAAGGGCATGTCACAATACTTCACCTCCATTAACTCCTGTCTGGATGGATCCTCTAATCACACTCCGGTTCTCTTAACCCTCAGCACAATTCTGTTAGAATATGAAACAACTCCAAAGCTGTACAACAAGTACACGGATTGGGATTCTTTCCGTGAAATTATAAACAAGAGGCTCAATCTTCGTATTCCGTTAAAAACACCGAATGACATAGATACAGCGGCAACTCACTTTACCAACTTGGTTCAGGTCGCCTGTTGGTCAACGACTCCTGACAAACCGGTCTACAAACCCAGGCACAACTCTGTTCCATTGGACATAAGAAATAAGATACGACAAAAAAGACGACTACGCAGAACATGGCATTACAGTAAACATGAAGATGACAAAAAATCATACAACAAAGCGGCTA
This sequence comes from Pyralis farinalis, assembly GCA_947507595.1. NCBI lineage: Eukaryota > Metazoa > Arthropoda > Insecta > Lepidoptera > Pyralidae > Pyralis > Pyralis farinalis. Next base: position 3,291,533 of record OX382275.1, read on the forward strand.
GAGAACTTAAAGAACTGCTCAGAAATGCCAAAAATGAAACTCTGTCATATCGGTTGGAATCATTGACTGCCACTAAGTCCACGGATTACTCACTATGGAAGGCAACCTCTGGTCTAAACCAACCAAAAAGAACCAAACCGGCCTTAAGATTAGAAGGTGGTAAATGGGCCAGAACACCACAGCAAAGAATAGATACCTTTGCGACCCACTTATCTAATGTATTTAAACCAAATGAAGCCACTAGTAATAACCCTGATATAGACGATATACTGAACCAGGACTTCCAACTAGATATCCCCATTAAACATACCACTCCACGAGAGGTGTTTAAATTCCTAACTCGACTTGACAATAAAAAGGCTCCAGGATTTGATCAGATCACTAAAGAGGTTCTCCTTGAACTACCTAGAAAAGGAATAGTCTTTCTAGCAATATTATTCAATAGTATCATAAGAGTAGGTTACTATCCAGTCATATGGAAGATCTCCCAAATCATAATGATTCCCAAAGATGGGAAGCCAATCAATGAAGTTGGATCATACAGACCGATTAGTCTCTTACCTGTTTCATCAAAGCTCTTTGAGAAAATCTTGTTGTCACGAATCATGAAAACCATACAAGAACGATCTATAATCCCAGACCACCAATTTGGATTCAGACAGAATCATGGCACTGTGGAACAGGTGCACAGAGTTGTGAACCATATAAGAAGGACCCTAGAACACAAGGAATACTGTTCGGCAGCTTTCCTAGACGTTCAACAGGCTTTTGATAGGGTGTGGCATAAGGGTCTCCTTTGTAAGATCAAAACGCTACTGCCCCACGCATACTTCGAGCTGTTGAAATCGTATATCTCTGAAAGAATATTTCAAGTTAAGGATGGCGAATATACCTCTAAATTTCAGAACATAAATGCAGGTGTACCGCAAGGATCAGTGCTGGGACCAGTTTTGTACACTATCTTTACGTGCGATCTTCCTGAAACGCAAAGTGTAGTAACGGCCACATTCGCAGACGATACTGCCATCCTCGCAAGCAGCAACGATCGCTACAAAGCGTCACAAACCCTCCAACAAGGGCTAGACAAAATCGAGCAGTGGTTAGCAAAGTGGCGAATCAAAGCAAGTGCCTCTAAGTCTACACATGTCACATTTGCACTGCGCACTGGAGACTGTCCACCTGTACAATTGGGAGATGCCATCTTGCCACACAATGAGTCTGTTAAGTACTTGGGTATGCATCTAGATCGAAAACTCACCTGGAGAAAACACCTACAAAAAAAACGTGAACAGCTAAATCTTAGATATCGGACACTTCATTGGTTACTTGGAAGGAATTCAGTGCTAAGTACAGACAATAAACTTCTTATCTACAAGGTCATACTAAAGCCTATATGGACATACGGTATTCAACTGTGGGGATCTGCTTGTAAATCCAATATTGCCATCATACAGAGAGCTCAAAATGGCATTCTTAGAAACCTGACCAACGCTTCATGGTTCCTGAGAAACAGCGAATTGCATGGAGAGCTAAACATCAACACAGTCAATGATGAAATAAAGCTATCTATGACTAGCTACAAACAGCGAATAGCTATGCATCCAAATCCTCTGGCAGTGGAACTTGGAAGCATAAATTATAGAAAAAGACTGAAACGTAACCACATAATCGAGTTGGATTTGTGAATGCGGGAGTAATGGTCAATGGATCACTTCTCTCACAGAACTAAGGAACTTTTATCATATCTGCTCATAGTCGATGGAAAAAAAAAAAGACTGATCGCAGATCATAGTACAACAAAAAAAAAAAAAAAAAAAAAAAAAAAACTTTTCTCATGCACGCTCGCCGGTTTCTAAGTCTCCTGACATCCCTTTCTGATAAAATACGTTCAATTTGGTCATGGTGGGTAAGTATTGGTACAACGCGAAATTAGAAGGATGTAGATGCCGTGGAAGACAAAGACTGTTTTTTAATTTCCTAATAAAGTGACTTGTTTTGTATACTTTTGCCGCTGATCTAGTGAAATTTCATGTAATTATTACTTTTACCAATTTGGGCACAATACATTGCACTTTTGTATAATTTACTTCTTCTCATAATATACCGCTGTTGTATGTTCAGTACTATTCATTGGGTGAACTTAATTGTTGGTGTTCTTACGCAATTATCGCCTGCCGTGGGAAACGGAGGCGGAATCCAGTGCGGAAATAACACTATCGTTCGAAACGCACCAATTACTTGACCATTACTTAGATTGTTGATGTCAGACATGTATAACCTATGGAGAATGGATGACACTATTTTGTAATAGTAACTTTTGTTATTGGAACCTCAATTCACCGCTTGGGGTCAAGGGGTTTTTTTTATATTGGCTCAGCATAGAGGCTCCGCTTCGCCTGTCGGTAAACGAAAAGAGGAGCCCAAATTGCAGCGGCAACTGACAAAGGACTACACTATCAAGGTGATGCTACAATCCTGGCACGCAAAGTAGAACATGCAGCTCTGATTAAATAAATAAATATTGTCGGACAACTTTCACAGCGTCATCTTGTTCCAAAGTAAGCGAAGCTTGTGTTATAATACTAGACAATTGATAAACATACGTAAATACATTTTTTTTGTGAATGTTTGTTCACGATACATAGACCAAGATTAAGACGAAAACACCCAGACCAATACAAACAGGCATGTTCATGCACACAAAGGTTTGTCCTGTGTGAGAATCGAACCCACGAGCGTTAGTGCCGTCAAACAGCGGGTTTCACCACTGCGCCACCGAGCTCGTTAATAATCTCTTGAGGTCTGACAGCAGTCGTTTCTGGACGGTTGACAACGTATGAGTGATACCCGTGGTATTGCAAATGTCCTTAGGCTACGGTGACTGTTTACCATCAGGCAGGCCGTATGCTTGTTTGTCATTATAGTGATATAAAAAACCTATAATCAAACAAACAAAAAAAAAATCAAAATCCCATGCACGGTAACCGTAATATGACAAATAAAAATTATAATAATTTCGAATGTCCGATGAAACAGTCATAAGGAAAACATAGTATAAAATATATTTCTCTTTTATCTTTTGCCTGTTCGATCGCTTAGTCTTTTAACTATGCAATGAATTTTCACTATCATGTATTGGATTACGGAATATTAATTATAAGTAAGGTACTGTGCGGATTAGCCAGTAGTGTACTAAATTGTTTTTATATTTTAGTAAATGTACATCTGGCATTATCGACTCTGTGTCAATTTACAAAATGGCGGCTACCTCGTGGACGGATAAATTCGCGAGTGTTTGTTTATTCGGCCCGCCGAGCTCCGTCACGATAATTGAGTTTCTTCCAATGCCGGCCGCGCCGGCGAAATTAACAATTCTTACCTATCGGAATACTGGTTATTGATTTTTTTTTAAATAAAAATCTAGATGTTGTTGGCTGCATTTGTTTCCGTTAACATAAAAAAACCAGTTGAGAATGCACAAGCTTGCATTGCCAGAGGAACAGCTGGCTCGTCAATTATATAACAATTCAATTTTTTTTTCAAAATTTGTCGGCCATTTTGACCGTGTTCCTTAAGAGATAGGAACGGTGTTCTTGAACATTCCTATTCTACTTTTTTATGCTGCATCCGAATCTGAAGTCAAAATTCGAATATTCGAAAAAAAGCGACAGACAAACGCACAGACAAACGTATAGATTTCATATAGGAACGGTGTTCCTGAATATTGTTGACTAAGCATTTTGTAGATAACTGGAAGATATCCCTGGCATATATATATGCATATATGTAGGAACGGTGTTCCTGAAAACTATCACGCGTTTGTCGGACGTTTGCACACAATGGTTGCGTACGTATATCTTTTCTAGAGTATCTTATTTTATGGACTTTTGGAACTTTGATTCTATAACAATTAGCATTTGCCCCAATGGTGGAAATGTGATCACAATATTTTTTACAAATCTGAATAACACTGTATCTTGTCTACTGACGAGATTATATAGCTCGACGAGCTTATATAGCTTGACGAGCTCGGTGGCGCAGTGGTGAAACGCGTTGTTACGCTACTTTGACACCAACGCTCGTGGGTTCGATTCCCACACAGTACAAACATTTGTGTGCATGAACATGTCTGTTTGTCTTGGTCTGGGTATTTTCTATGTATAATAAGTATGTATTTACAAAAAAAAAATGTATTTACGTATGTTTATCAGTTGTCTAGTACCCATAACACAAGCTTCGCTTACTTTGGGGCTAGGTGGCACTGTGTAATTTGTCAGACAATATTTATTTATTTATTTATATTTATATATTAATAAAAACACTGTTTCATCTAGTCTAGCGTCTATATGTACCTCTAATATTTTGTTTTTGGATTTATGTACATATTTGTAATTATTACTTGTTCCACGGTGAAGGAAAACATCGGGAGGAAACTCGCACGTCGAAGAAATTATATTTCGATAGACATGTGACCTAACCTTAGATATATATAGATAAACGTGATGTAGGTACAATGACGATTAAAAAAAAATAGTAACTAATCATCTTATATTCACCGAAACTGAACTTCAGTATGCTGTAACTGAACATAGTTTTTAATTTTCAATTATCGACATACGTTGATCCCATCGCGAGCCGTCAGTAAACATACGAACTTACTTAATGAACATACAGATAGTATGTTCATTACGTAAGTTTGTATGTTTACTGACGGCTCGCGATGGACTCTTCTACCTTTTTGAAGTCAGTTAAAAATGAGCTCTCTATTAATTGACTTCAAAAAGGAGAAGATTCAAAAACCGACTTTTTTTATGGTGGGATTCTGATTTTTTTCTTACTAGTCTTTTGGTGTTTCCGTGCAATTTTCGTGAATATATATTGATAAGCTAAAAAGTTATGAAATAGTAACTTTTTAATAGAAAAGCGAAACCAACTACATAAAAGTGGTAACCTACTCGTATCTTCATTTCTAAAAACGAGAAAAATTGAATTTAAATAAAAATGGTATGGGACAATATCTAACTTGCTGTATAAATACCATGTCTTGGCAGATCTCAGCTTGATATTTTGTAGGTTTAATCTATATAGCACCACATACATAGCATTGTCCCGGACTGCTTCGTTCTCCAGATAAATGAAGCTGAACTTGATACTTTGGCAGTATATCCTGCTACAATATTGAAGTTTAATTTGCGTTATAATTGATAATAAATGAAGCAAACGCATTATTACTAAATACATTTAAATTTTGTGATTATTTTTATCATCAATCCATCTACGTTTCGTCCCGGTGTGCGCCGGTGAAGATACTCGCAAACAACTATATAAACAGATGTCAAGGTTAATGAAGCAATTTAAACTTTTTTACATAAAAGTTTAATATAAGTGAATTTTATACCAATATAATTGTATACCAAAGGTTTGTTAGATTGATTAATGTTATATTAAAAAAATTTATACATTTGAAATGTATGTTTTACGATTTTTATCTTAATTGAAAATTACATCAACAGAAATTAAAAATTTCGTTGGTATTTATTTTAAATAATATAAATTTTGATGTTATATCTTATATTATAGCTCTCAATTTATAGAGCATAATCCGAGAAACTAATTCCCACACAAGACAAACATTTGTGTGCATGAACACGTCTGTTTGTCTTGGTCTGGATATTTTAAGACAGTCTGTAGAAGTACCTCCACTTCACAGAAAACTGCAGCCAAATAACAACTCCCTAGAGGGTTGCTGTGTTCCTGCGTGTGAGTGAGGTCACCAGTAAGCTCCCAAGGAGTTGCTATGTAAGCAGCAGAGGAGGCATCGCACGAGTGATACTTGTCTCAAGTGTTAATAGGCTACGGTACGTTTTACATCAGGTGGGCCGTATGCTTGTATCCCTTTCGACGTAGTATAAAAAAAAGGGAAAGAAAACCTTAATCCATTTTCGAATATCATGCTTGTAATAAGTAAAAATCGAAAAAACATAAAATAAAGCAGACAAGTGAAAACGCACGCATAAATTGGTATTCTCGGATAAATTTTTACACACCATTTTTACCTCCTCAATATATTTGTAATATCGTTAGGGAGTTAGTAAATATATACTGCGTCGTAACTTCCAGTTATGACGCAGCTCCGCGGCGTCGTAAAACATTGGGTGTTATCGTCGCAGGCCAAGTGGAACACACCTATTTGCTTTAAAAGAGTGTTTATAGTACACCAGCCGGTAAAACGCAGGTATGAAACAACATAAGAAACAAACATTTAACAAGTGCGAGTCGGACTCGCGCAATAAGGGTTCCGTACCATTATCTATAAAAACGGCAAAATAATCCCGTTTGTTATATGGGAGCCCACTTAAATATTTATTTTATTTTAATTTAATTATTTATTTTTAAAGTGAATATATAACTAAATATTCTGTGAATATTTCAAACGTCTACCTGTTGCCGTTATTAATATCGAGCAAAAACGAGAAAAAAATCACGTTTGTTGTATGGGAGCCCCCTTAAATATTTATTGTATTCTGTTTTTAGTATTTGTTGTTATAGCGGCAAAAGAAATACATCATCTGTGAAAATTTCAACTGCCTAACTATCACGGTTCATGAGATACAGCCTGGTGACAGACGGACGGACGGTCAGCGGAATCTCAGTAATAGGGTTTTTACCCTTTGGGTACGGAACCCCAAAAAGGTATAAAAAATAAAAATAATTATTTGGTTAGTTAATAAATGGATTCAGACGTTGTCTTGCGAAAGTCTGCAATTTGATCTAACCAGCTTTGTGTGCTTACACCGCTTCGTTTATGCGAAGTAACGCCTGCCAGCACCTACCCGCTATCGTTAGTAGATGCAGCATGCCGCCGCTGCCACGGCTGCTTCGTTCGTCTCTGCCTCGGCTGCTGCGGGCGTCCTCGCGATTGCCCGCCATCTGGAACAGGAAGCGCAAAAGTTGCCCAGCCATGCAATTCTCTAAGCGACTCGTCATGGCTGTGTGCGTCGCTGTGATCACAGATGTCACAGCTTTGACATCGTCCCCTGCGATCACGACTTTTTATTTGGTATTCTATAAGGCTGTAAGCGTACGCGAGGCTGTTTGCCTTGTAGAATTCCAATTCCAAACGCAGCCTTGCGGCGCTAGTGTCGCACAACCATGAAAAGCGACACTAAGGAATTGCAATTTTGTGTTCAAGGCTATAACAGCCGATGTTGCCTTGGATGTAAGGATGTTTGCTCTTACAGAATTGCATGGCTGGCTGTCTCTGCGACACGTGTTTCGCCTCTTCATTAGGCATTCTCAGGCGTTGTAGATGTTAGTCGTTAGAATAGCGTGCTGCAAGTCTTGTAGCAACAATGGTTCGTATGAACTTATTTTTTTATATAACGTCAGAAGGCATACAAGCATATGATCCACCTGATGTAAAGCGGTTACCGTAGCCTATGAACGCATGTCATACATTACGTATGACTCGCACGATGCCTCCTCTGCTGCTTACACAGCAACTCCTTAGGAGCTTACTGGTGACCTCACTCACACGCTGACGACACTCTAGGGAGTTGTTATTTGGCTGCAGTATTTCTGTGAGGTGGAGGTACTTCCCCAGCCGGGCTGCTTTGATGCGGTCTACCTCTATTAAAACATCAAGCCCTAGACAAACAGACATGTTCATGCACACAAATGTTTGCCTTGTGTGGGAATCGAACCCACGAGCGTCGCTGTCAAAGTCACGTCATTCACGACTGAGCCACCGAGCTCGTCATAATTGGTGATGGAAGCACACAAAGCAGGTTAGATCAACTTGCAATCATTTTAGTAGACTATACTATATCTTCACGCCTGGTCCCTTGAGGGCATGGAGGAGATAATCTAGGGAGACCCAATGACAAGATTTTACGTATTAACTAAAATCGCCGTTAGGGGACGGGGTGTAAAGTAGAATTGAGCTCCCATTGACTAGTTCGCGCATCAACTTCGCGGCGCTTATCGGCTAAAAAAATATCCTCCTATTGGTTAGTACGCAGTTAAGAGGTTTAATGGTTTATGATCGCGGGGTAGGCAGAACCGAGCGCCTTAAGGAGCAGTTTACACCCCTCACTCGCTTCTATAACAGATCTTTTCATGCATTTACGAGAGCTCCGGTCGTCACCTTCTGATAAAACATGACCAATTCGGTGTCAATCTTCCTCGGCTTCTATACTGATTTATTTATATAAATAAACAAGGTTCTTTATACGTAAGATCTTTATTCTGACCTCTCAGCTCATCTCGTTCTGAAGTAAACAGTCCTTGGCGATCCACCTGGTACCCCGTAATTAAAGACGGGATTTTCCACTAAGCAAAAGGGTTTGGAAGCGAAAATTCATCGCAATTAATTCGCCTCTTGCCAGAATTTGACCTGAATTTTTGGGTATTCAGGCCGAGGATTTATTGGGATTTAAGATAGGGTTTAGGAATTTAAGACCCTTTGTGTAGCTTTGAAGACTTTTTTATAGATGAGTCATTAAAATTAAAGTTTTGAAGCGAAAGTAATCTAAATTGAGATATCCGGGATATATAGAGGAATATATATTTTTTTCTGTATGTGTGCATGTTATTAAACTCTTTCAAAGTTCCTGGTCCAATGTTAATGAATTTTTTGCATGTATTTGAGTTGTTTCTTGCATGGTTTAGGTTCTATTTAGATATTAAGTTATATAAAACTGGCCACTTTGATCTCAAATATTTGGCGTTTGGTTAGGAATTCCAAATTGAAATTTATTTCAAATTTAGACTTGTGTACTGCATGAATTGAGTGAAGCACACCAACAAACACACACTGAGTGCTGCGTTCCATTACTCAAACGTCAAAATAACGAGGAAATTTTGAATCATATTGTTACTTGTAATGAAAAATGGATCCCGTACGACAATCGGAAATGCTCATCACAGTGATTGAACTCAGGAGAAGCAGCTAAACCTGCGAAAGTTGACTCAGAAAAAAGTACTAGTGAATGTTTGGTGGACCAGTGCTGGTGTCATACACTACAGCTTCTTAAGATCTGGCCAGACGATTACGGCAGATCTGTATTGTCCACAATTGTAATCCATGTCGGAAAAACTCGCTATTCAACAACCGAGACTGGTCAATTGCTCTAGCCCACTGCTCCTTCAGGACAACGCTAGACCACACATTTCACGGCAGACGGTCGCTAAATTAGAGGAGCTGCGATTGGAATGTCTCCGACACCCACCATACTCCCCGGGTCTCGCTCCAACTGATTACCACTTTTTCGCAATTTCGACAACTACTTGCAAGGGAAAAAAATCAATTCCGATGGGGCAGTTCAACTCGCCTTCAAAGATTTTATTGATTCTCGCTCCCACAATTTTTTTTATCAATGAACTACCTATAAAATTGCGAGAGTGCACATATAATAATGGTACATACATAGATAACAGAAACAACGGGAGATGTGACGAGGAGGCGTGGTTGGTGTCACCGCAATATGCTCAAAACGAGAACATTGCCAAGAACAGTTAGTTAGTTGCAATCAAGTTCCATTGAGATACGTTGCTCCTTGTTTTAGCAAAATGCCAAGTTGTCCTGTTGCCTTTTTGCAAAAATAGAAGTGCAGTGGTTAACTTTAAATCAAATGGAATCACTTATCACCTATAAGTACAAATAATATTACGTTTTATAAGCATAAATACAGAATTAATTTCAAAAATTCTCTGACGCCATTTCTACCAGGGCCTTACCACGATACAAATTATAAATATCAAATTTCTCATTCTTAATCATACATTGCTTTTCTACCATTACGCAGTCTCCACCGCTTGTTTACCAACACGCAATGTAAAGCGAGTAATATTATTCGTTCACTGTGTGTACAGTTTCGAGATACGGCCGCTTGTTTCTGCCGCTTTATAAATGTAGTAGTGCGTGCTTACTTGGGTGTTGTTTAAATAAACATCCAATGACAGCGTCTTAACAAATGTGTGTCGTTGTACTTGTGTGCGTAGAACGATATTTTTTATTTATTTAAGTGTGTGAGTGTTTTATGGTGGGGTGAAACTCGGCGACAACCGTCCCTGTGTAAACTCGCGTGGTATGTCACATCTCCCATTGTTTCTGTTATCTATGGGTACATACTTCGATTTATTAAATATATAAATTCATATATTTTTTTCGTTTTACTTTTTCCATATTAACCCCCAATTTCACATGTAAGGACCTAATACAACTGGGTTATAGATTTTCAGGAACGCCGTGATGAAATCTATATGTTTGTCTGTGTGTGTGTGTCTGTGCGTGCGTGTGTCTGTCGCTGACTTCAGATTCGGATTCAGCATAAAAAAGTAGAATAGGAATGTTCAGGAACACCGTTCCTATCTCTTAAGGAACATAGTCAAAATGGCCGACAAATTAAAAAAAAAATGTATTGTTATATAATTGACGAGCCAGGTGTTCCTCTGGCAATGCAAGCTTGCGCATTCTCAACTGGTTTTAATTGTCGGGCAGGACATCGTCCGTCGGGTTTAGTAAAATGGATAGTGATCTACGTTGTTGTCTCAAATTATGGTAGGCTGATGGTGAACATACTTTCACGTTGAATAAGAATACAATCTTGATAAATAAATAAATATTCTCGACAAATTACATAGCGACATCTAGTCTCAAACTAAGCAAAGCTATGTGTATCAATATATTGTAATACAACGTCGGGAGGTATACAAGCATACGCCCCACCTGATGTTAAGTGGTTACCGTAGCCTATGAACCCTCGTAATACATGAAGTATCGCTCGTACGATGCCACCTCTGCTGCGAGCACACCAACTGCTTAGGATCTGACTGGTAACTTCACTCGCTCGCAGAAATACAGCAACCCTACAGGGAGTTATTATATGGCTGCGGTTTTCTGTGAGGTTTAGTTACTTCCCCATACAGATTGCTATGATATGCCCTACCTCTCTTAAAATACCTAAACAGAGACAAATAGACATATGAACAAAAATACTTGTCCGGTGTGGGAATCGAACCCTCGAGCTCCGGTCAAGCAGCGTGACTAACCACTGCGCCATCGAGCTTGTCAATTTTTTTTTATACTACGACCGGAGGCATACAAGCATACGGCTCAGATGATGTAAAGCGGTTACCGTAGCCTATGAACGCTTGTAATACATTAAGTATCACTCGCGCGATGCCTCCTCTGCTGCTTACACGCAACTCCTTTGGAGCTTTCTGGTGACCTCACTCCCACGCAGAAACACAACTACCCTCTAGGGGGTTGTTATTTGGCTGCGGTTTCTGTGAGGTGGTGGTACTTATCCAGACGGGCTGCTTTGATGCGCCCTGCCTCTCTTAGAAAGAGCATGCAAAATGTTGCATACCTGTTTGAGGGAGTAAAGGGAAGTAATCGTAAAGTTAGCTAAACCAAAGTTATATTCCGCTCACCTGTAACCCAGTGGCCTTATTGGCTATCTGCCAGCGCTAGTTGCGGTCCTGCGGGTATCTGGTTCGACTCGGCGACACGACACCTTCGTGTTCAGCGGTTATGCCTAGAATTATTTGCTTACTTCGACTATATTCTTCGCATACGGAAGTTCAAGGTTCGTTAAATTTATAGGCATTTGTTGCAAGCTAATTTACATATTGGATTTCGTTTAACTGTGGGAGTAGGTTGAACATTGGAGTGGTTTGAAGAATTTTGGTTTAGAGTCCACAGTTAAGTAATTTTATCTATCGGTAACTCCACGCTAAATCCTTTGCGGGGTAGGCAGAGAGAACCGAGCGCCACATGACTCGATCCTTACAAACCTCACTCGCTTCATTGGTAAGCACGCTCGCCGGTTTCCAAGGTATCTGACATCACCTTCTGATAAAACACGATTAATTTTGGTCATGGTAGCTAAGTCGTCTTCCTTGGTGTTACATCCTTCTACTATTGCATTGTATATCGATATCGTAATTCTTTGTTCCTCCATTCTTTCTACATGTATGAACCAACGGAGCATGCCTCTTCTTATTTTAACACCGACACTCTCTATCAGACCAACTCGGTTCCTAACATCATCATAATGAATATGGTCAACAAGTGTTGCGTCACAAATTTTGTGCAACGCTCGCATTTCGACCGCGTTTATTTTACTTTCATGTTCTCTCTGCCACACCCAGCTCTCGCTTCCATTAGCGTTGGAATCAGCACAACACTGTGTATTGTGTATAGCGAGCTGTGCTTTCTGGCTCAAGCTTTGTAGTTTTGACAAATGTAATTTAAACTATTTATATATATATATCTTCTCGCCAAGTCTGGTTCGGTCTTTACCCACACTTACTTCTTTAACATTCACAGCTCTTTTCATACACGCTCGCCAGTTTTTAGAACTCCTTTTACCATGTTCTGATAAAACACGTTTTGCAGAGATAATTAAAATAGAATAAACGCGCTCGAGATGCGAGCATTACGCAAATCTGCGACGTGACACTTGTGGACCGAGTTCGCAATGATGAAATAAAGAGATCTGAAAGAGAGTATTGGTGTAGAAAGAACGCAAGAGGAAAGAATGACGAAGCAGATATACAACGCGAAGGTAGACGGATGTAGGAGCCGGGGAAGGCCAATTCTCAACTAACATGAGCAAATTGGTCGTGTTTTATGAGAAGGATATGTCAGGTGCCCTAAGAACCGGCTAGCGTGCATAAAAAGAGCTATGAATGTTAAAGACCGATCAACGTGTGTAAAGACCGCGTCTTGTGCTGCTCGGATCTCTCTACCTACCTCGTAAGAGTCCTGGCGCGAAGACATAGATGAATAGGTTTGTTTGCAAAATTGGTACGAGTGTTAAAATATTTTGCCTTAAAATAAATTACTGGCCACTGTGACGAAACATCCTTACGTCACAAGTTTGTCAGCGCGCGAGTAACATCCCCGTGGTGTTGCGAGCGTCAATAGGCTGCGGTGACCGCTTACCATCTGATGCGAGCCGCATGCTTGTTTGCCAATCTAGTCGCATAAAAAAAATACTCGTCTATAAAAATATGAACGTTGTTTTGTGTCGATCGTAAATATACCAAGTTATTTGGAAACCCGGTTAAAAGCCTTTGAAATACATACTCATGTCGTCACGGGCCGGTAGAACCTCCCGGTCTCTGGCGGGCTGCCAGCACTCGGACGTGTCTCCATTAATACGAAATACTGAACTAGCGAATTATTGCAATGCATGTAGTATGTAGAGAGCTCGATGGCGTCGTTGCGTGTGTCGTTCTAACCGAACACGCAGTTTAAGCAACGTCGACCGCAGCCTGTCTATGGATGGGTTTATATAGCTCGAGTTTCTCCGTGCTCGGAGGGCACGTTAAGCCGTCGGTCCCGGCTGTTGTCGATAGATGACAGTCGTTAAACTAAGTCAGTGGCCTCGTTATTTTTTTCATGGGAGTGAGCTATTTTACCGCGATAGAAAGTAGTTTATGTCCTACCCTTCCCCCTACCTCCATACAAAGAATCACATCACTCTGTTGCTCCGTTTTGACATGAAAAAGGCACAAGCACGCTTTCACATTTATGATATGTTTGGATTATGCTCCATGAACAAATCAGCATACCTTGTCAATTCCAACAGTTTATTGTCAGTCACACGCGCGATTTTTAAAGGGATTCAAAGCGTGAACTTCTCGTCGAGTCTGCTTTTAAAAATAGGAGTCTTTTATAAAAGACTCGACCTTTTGTACGCGGGGACTGCCTAAAAGACTTAAGAGTTGAAATTTAAAGAATCGTATAGTTAACCGTGTCAAAATCTTATGAAAGGATTAAAAGTTTATTTTATTTTTTATTTATTATAGCGGCCATTCACGTTCAGTGAAAATATCAAGAATCTACTTACGGTTTTAGATTACAGCCCTGTGACAGACGGAGAGTGAAGTTTAGTAATAAGCACTGACCTGTCCTTTGGGTACGGAATCCTTAAAAACTAGCTACAGTCAATGTTGCTTAAATCCTACTAATCCTACTAATATTATAAATGCGAAAGTTTGTATGTATGGATGGATGTTTGTTGCTCTTTCACGCTTAAACGGCTGAACGGATTTGAATGAAATTTGGCACGTAGATAGATTATGATCTGGATTAACACATAGGCTACGTTATTTGACTCCACGCGGGCGGAGCAGCGGGCAGCAGCTAGTTAATAAATATAGTTGTTATTTTCCGAAAGTCAAATTTGCTGCCGTCAATTAGTTCATGTGAACTGCCGCCGTCCAGCAACCAGCCACTGTCGTTATTGCCATTGCTGCTCCGGTCGTCTCTGTTTGGGCTGCTGCAGTCGTCTATGCGATTGCCGACCATCTGGAACAGGAATCGCATGTAACCGCCACCGTTGCTGCCCTGGCTGCTCTGGTTGTACTTGCGACACGTGCTTCGCTTCACGAGGCTTCCCGAGGTCATGTTAGTCGTTAAAATTATTTTGGAAGCACTATAAAGCATATTGTAGAAACACACAAAGTAGTTTATATCGAATTGCCTGTAATGTTGCTTGATTTGCGTGATCGACTAGATCAGTGGTTTCCAAACTTTTATTGTCCAGGACTACTTAGATTTTTTTTGTTGTTAATAGAGATCACAAATGTCGGAAAAATATGCTTATTGATACTTTGAAATAATTAGATATATGTAATGTAAATGGAATCTACTACTATTTATAGTTTATCTAATAGATATTTGTGCTTCATAAATTAGTCGTGTTTTATCAGAAGGTGATGTCAAGAGTCCTAGAAACCCTCGGGCGTGCATGAAAATAGTTATGAATGTTAAAGAAGCGAGTGACGTGTGTAAGGACCGCGTCTCATGGCGCTCGGTTCTCTCTGGCTAACCTGCAAGGAATTTGGCGTAAAGTTATAAATAGATATATTAGTTATTCAAACTTAAAAAAATAATGAATTATGGTTGAATTTTGACCACCGCGCGACCATATATACCTACGTATATACTAATGTACAAAGTGCAAGAGTTTATTTGAACGTGCTAATCGCTAGAACTGCCATTCGGATTTGATTTTTTTTCTATTCATCATCGCGATAGGACTCTTAGAAGTCGAGGAAAAATAAATAAAGCAGAAAAGGTGTTCCTACGGAATACCGGGCATATGCGCGGATGAAGTCACGGTGTGCAACTAGTTTGTACACCGTGACTTCATCCGCGTCTGACAGTCTCTTTATATAATCTTTTTTTTTATATTACTTCAGCATAGTGGCTCCTTTTTGCCTGATAGTAAGCGAAAGAGGAGCCCAAATCGTAACTGCAATTGACAAAAGACTACACAGTGTCCTGTCAATTGACGCTACCATGCTACCCGCAAGATGCTTCGTTTGAAGGATCCCATGTTGTAGGAAAGAGGGAACACATGTGCAGGCAAGGCGTTCCATATGTCTGTATGATCGAATTTTTGCTCTTGCGTACCATTGCTGGCCCGCGGACCACTACCGTTTGGGAACCACTGGTCTATACTAACAAGCGATGCGAAACCGTCGCACTCATCGTCTGTCATCCCATAAATTTAATTATCTCCAGCTCCTCTAAGCTTTGAAGGGTAAATTAAGCCGTGTATTGGTACGTAGGAAATCTAATACAGATGGGATTAGGGTTCTCAAATATTAATTAATGTTTAATTTAATGAACCAATTTATTTGGTATCTTGATAGTAGAATAATTTCCGTGTATAATGGCGCCGTAGATTAATTACTTAGTTTAATGTATGTTCATACATTTTATTGATTTAATCTCTCTATATAAATTTGCGAGTGTATAATGTTGTTACTAAGTAGATCATTAAACACTGTTATAGAGACTTTCTTGTTCTTCGCCAATGGTTATTTTTGAAAGGCTGTTAGGTTTAAAAATAGAAATCAAAAGTATGAAAAATTAATAAGATATTGACAATGGATGACGTGTCTAAGTGATGTAAAGGTAAATATTTTTTTTTCTTAAATATTTATTTATGCAGCTCGCGACTTCGTCCGTGCGTATATCAGCCGGTATTCCTTGGGAACCCGTTTTTCTTACGTTCTTTCTTTTTTTGACTTCTACGTGTCGTGATGTTGCTTAGCCTATATATTTACTTCTCATTATATTTATGAAAACATAATGTATGCCCGTAAAAATTTAAAGACGTTTTCATACTTCAGTGAAAAACTTAGAAGTAGAAATAAGTTGTGTATGCCGGTACATCGGCTTGCTAGGACTGGTAGATCTTTTCTTGTAAATGGTATTGGATTTATAATAAGTTGCCTGAAACAGTTCTGTCCTTTCCTGACAATGTATTCAAAAATCACATTAAAAATACTCTCTGTAGAAGAGCTTATTATAGAATTGATGAATATGTAACTGACAAAGATGTCTGGAAATAATTCAGCACAGACTATCTGTCCTTAACAATTTTTAATTTCACCATTTGATATCATTATTGTACCAATATGCTTATGTAATTTTCAGGAACACCGTTCCTATATGAAATCTATATGTTTGTCTGTGCGTTTGGCTGTGTGTTTGTCTGTCGCTTTTTTTCGAATATTCGAATTTTGACTTCAGATTCGGATTCAGCATAAGAATAGGAATGTTCAGGAACACCGTTCCTATCTCTTAAACATGGTCAAAACAGCCGAAAACTTAAAAAAAGAATTGAATTGTTATACCTAGTCTTGCCATAAATACTGAAACAAAGAAAAAAAAAATCCATTGCAAATAACATTTATTATTTTTACAGTGTATTAGTTTTATTTTAATACATAAATATAAAACAATTTAAAATATAAAAAGCTTATTCGAAGTGGTCTCCATTGGCTGCCATACAGTCCTTTAAACGTTGAGGCCAGTTATCAATAGAAGCATCCACTCTTTCCATGGGAAAATTCTTCACTGCCAATCGTACGGATTGTTTTAGGGACTCCAAATTATCATGGCGTTTAGAGCAAGCCGTACTCTCTAAAACTGAGCATAAATCATATTCCAGCGGATTAAGATCGGGACTAGACGACGGCCAGTCTTCAGCTCTGATGAAGTCCGAAACGTTCGTTTCCAACCAAGACTGCGTAGACCGAGCTTTATGACCCGGTGCCGAGTCTTGCTGGAGGGACCATTCTTGTTTATTTAACATGGTGTTGTTAAGGGGGCTTCACTACCTTTTCAAGAATGGTATCTTGATACACTTGTACCGATGTTTTGATACCTTTTTCACAAAAGTATGGCTCAGTCACTCCTTCATAGCTAATACCCCACCAAACCATCACTGAAGTCGGATAGTGCCCACGTTGCACTCTGTCGATTAATTAGGAAGCTTCCTTAGAGCTTTGAGCATAAATACGGTCATTTTGTTTGTTAAAATGTTGCTCAAATGTAAAAATTTCTCATCCGTAAACAAAATTTTTCTGTGACCTCCCTTTGCGTACCGCTTCAGTAGTTGTTTCGATTTTACCACCCTATTCTTTTTTTAAATTATCAGTTAAGAAATGACCAGTACGTCTCTTATAGGCTGCAAGTCCTAAGTCATCTTTTAAAATAAGCGACATGGTTCTAGGTGCTATCTTCATCTCCCGAGATAAAATCTTTTGCTTTCGGACAGGATTTCTTTGAATTCTTTCCCTTACTGCTTTGACCACCTTTTTCGTACGAACACTACGTGGACAGCCAGATCTTTTTCTTTCACAAACAGAGGAGGTCTCATTGTACCTATTAATAGCCCGGTACACAAACATTTTACTAATACCAAGCGTATGGAGAGTTTTAAAAATTGCATTTGGCTCCATACCTACTTTGTGTAATGCAATCACAGCGATTCGGTTCTCTTTATCACCCCACTCCATTTTAATATCGCAAAATATTATACAATGTATTGGCGCCAAAATGAGAAAACTCAATGAACAATCATATAAAAATGACAGATTCCAAATTCAAATGTAATATTTTGTTTATTTTTAATTGTAACAGTATTTATGGCCAGACTAAGTACTCGTATAATTGACGAGCCAGATGTTCCTCTGGCAATGCAAGCTTCCGCATTCTCAACTGGTTTATGCTGAATTCGAATCTGAAGTCTAATTTCGAAAAAAAGCGACAGACACACGCACACACAGACACACACACAGACAAAACATATAGATTTCATATAGGAACGGTGTTCCTGAAAACATCTTAGGTATAGATGACATTTTAACGAACACTGTGTCCATTCGACGTATGTGAACTGTCCGGGAACAATCGTGCATCTCGCGTGACACTGCAATAAGCTCCTTACTAATAAATGCAGGAGGGCCGCAGAGAAACTCTGTTTCTATTTCCTCGCGTACGTTTTAACTCCATAATTTATTCAAACGACACGTGTGCGAGCGTAGGTACGTCGCGGGCTCCGTGGAAAACTTCCAGAATGGCGGAATAACACAGATGAAAAGTGTAATTGAGTTAGATCTCCACCACATCAACCCTCACTCATCCCACTGCAGGGATACGGGTCTCCCTTCAACCGAAGGGGTTTAGAGCATACTCCACCACGCTGCCCAATTGCGGATTGGCGGAGACCAGTGTCTTCAAGCCGCCCGAAGGCCACTGGCTTAGCTTAACGACTGTCGTCTATAGACTACAGCCGGGACCGACGGCTTAACGTGTTGACGTTGCTTAACCTGCGTGTTCGGTTAGAGTGACACGCGCAACGACGCCACCGAGCTATGATAATGATACTATATTTCTTGTAATTACCATATACTCAAAATTGCAGTAGGGCCCCACATACATAAACTGGCCAGTAAGCTCAGCTCTGCCGCATATGCCGTTAGGAGAATTAGACAATTGACGGATGTGGCTACCGCTCGCTTAGTCTATTTCAGCTACTTTCACAGCATTATGTCATATGGTATACTGTTGTGGGGAAGAGCGGCTGATATTGAAACTATTTTCATATTACAAAAGAGACCCATCCGCTCTATTTATAACATGGGCTCCAGGGAATCACTTATAAAACTATTTAAAGAAATAAATATCCTCACGGTTACCTCTCAATTTATGAGAACTCAATGTATAAATTCGTTTTTAAAATGTAATGAAAATCTTAGGAACAGGAATAGATTGCGTATGCCAGTACATCGGCTTGCTAAGACTAATAGATCTTTTGTGGTAAATTGTATTCGATTCTATAATAAATTACCTGAAACAGTTCTGTCCTTGCCTGACAATATGTTCAAAGACACATCAAAAATACTCTATGTAAGAAGGGTTATTATAGAATCGATGAATATCTAACTGACAGAGGTGTATGGAAATGATTCAGCATATGAATTAATATAACTTTAATTGTACCACTTGATAACACTATATGTACACTCATATCATTATATTTATTGTAATATGTATAAGATGATTTGGAAAAAAAAGACCTATATTGGCAAGTTTCTTTTGGCATTTCTTCTTCGCCAATGGTCATTTGAAATGCTGGTAGATTAAAAAAGAGAAAAACTTAAAAAAATGATAAGATATATTATTGAAAATGTAAGACGTGTCTAAGTGCCCGTGAGGGTCTAAAGGCAAATAAAGAATTTTATCTTATCTTATCTAACTCTTTAGTTAGGTCTACTGTGAAATATTTACAATGTGTGTATGTATATCTTCGCGGCAGGTCCCTTGCGGGGTAGGCAGAGAGAACCGCGCGCTTAAAACACGGTCCTTACACACTTCACTCGCTTCTTTTACATAGCTCTTTTCAAGCACGCTCGCCGGTTCCTAAGGTTCCTGACATCACCTTCTGATAAAACACGGCCAATTTGGCCATGGTAGGTTAGTCTCGGCCTTCCTCGGTTCCTACATCCTTCCACTTTCGCATTGTATATCTGTTTCGTCATTCTTTCATATATTTACAATGAATAGCCATTATTAGCACTTGAGTGATAGCCCAGTGTATAAAGAACCGGCCTAGTGACCAACGAAAGACAATTGTTACAGGTTTGTCTTACAAGTAATTTTTTTTTTTACTGTGAACCGGAGCCTTAAGTATTCGAGTAGGAACAAACATGTTCTCTCTCATTGGTTATGGGACGTTACGGGACTTACCTTTTTGCGAATAAATCTTTACACTGAATGAAGAGAAACATAATAAAATGTGTACTTCAAGACATTATCTTGTAGTACACATTTTATTATGTTTCTCTTCGACGAAGACGAATGTAGAATTTCGTAGGATAATTGAAGCTTCGTAATACTCCAGCGCGCACACACACGTACTAACACACATAAACGCTCGGACCCTGTTATAAACACTATATAATGATCTCTATCTCATTCTCTCGCACGTTAAATCCTATAGATGTATGTGGTTGTCACCGTCACTGACAATTGACTTAACCTGTGATGAGTCTGTGGTATCGAACACACAGGATAAACATGCTAGTGTATGTACAATAGAATTTAATAGTAATAATAGGGAATATAAAAACATCATTCAAGACCTGCAATCTGAGATCCAAACCCTTAATATTTCTTTAGATTTAATGACTAAAAAATATGAGGATGCTCAAAGAGATATTGAAGAATACTGTGTAGATATGGATAGATTAGTAGCAGACTTGAGAGAAAATGAACAAAAATTATCGTCTCTTAGTAACTTGTACAATAGGAATGAATTAACCCGAACTCCGATGAAATGTTCACAGGTAACTCAATCCTCGAAACTATGTCAAGTACATAGCCACAATGTGAATGAGGCCATTAATAGTAGTGCTTTTCAACAGATGTGATCATCATTAAATAATAATAGCGAAAATAATAACTCCAACATAATAATGTATAGTGATGAAATAGGTAAAAACATGGGCCAATTATTATTACAAAAATCAGGAAAACTGGTTACCAATTATTGTTTGCCTGGAGCCAGTTTCACTCAAATAGTAGATAGAATAGTTAAGAGGGATTACCACCCCAACACAACTTTAATTGTTTTTATTGGGAGGAGAGGAAATTTAAATAAACATATAATGATTAAATATTTTAATATGTTACAACAGATAAATGTGGGAAAAGTGTTTTTATTTACTTTCCCATACAGTCAATTGTTGCCCGAGGCGGAAAATGCATCTAGGTATAGATTAAATGATAAAATGCATACATTGACATTATATGATGACAAATTTCATATACTTGACATAAATATATTTAATAATAAATATTATAATTTGACAGAAGATAAATTTTATCTTAGCAATTTTTATAAAAGACAAATAGCAGATTCGCTATCATATTGTTTTATGAAACCAGCCAAAAGTTTGGCTAACAACCCTGCTTCTTTTGAGCAGTTAGATAATTTGACATTGAGTAATGGTACCTTGGAAGGTATTCCAAATTCTTTAAATTAGGTTACAAGACAATAGAGTTTTACTCTGGCAATGTAAATAGTAATAATAACAATATTAAAAATGGAACTAAAAGTAATAATAGGACTATATCCCCATCAATTGTAAAGTGTCAAGAATATAGAAAGAATAATAATTGTATCAACCTGGTGCACCAAAACATTCAGGGGATGATAGGAAAGGAGTTAGAATTGGAGTTGTTTATGAATTGTAGCAATATTGATATTTTATGTCTAACTGAGCACTGGCTAAAACCCCATCAATTCATTTTCAGCTTCAATAACCACCAGGTTGCAAGCTCATTCATCAGAGATAACTGTATACATGGTGGCTCCTTAATATTATTAAATAAGTTGCTTAAATTTAAAGAAAGGGGTGACATTGTGAGCCTCTCTGTTGAGCGAGTTGTAGAGATTTCATGCATTGAATTGGAACGATTCATTGTTATGAACCTGTATAAACCTCCTAGCACGCCCTTTGAAACATTTTCAAATATCATGGAGGATGCCTTAAATAAATTATCTAATAGCCATAAAACTGTTATAATTTGTGGAGACTTTAATATAAATATTTTGGAGAAAAATACTGTTACCTACAACTTTTTAAATTTATTTAAATCATACAATTTGCATCATATTTTTACAGAGCCAACAAGAGTAACTGCTACAAGTGCTACATGTATTGATAACATATTTAGCACTGTAAAACCTTTGTATCAATGTATAATTAATAAAGTTCAGTCAGACCATTCAGGTCAGTTGGTTTCATTTCCAAATTCTTCAAAAATACAAAGAAAGCAAATAAATTATATACCATTTACTAAAAGCCGCTTAGAAAGATTTAAGTCTAATATAGCAGAAAAAATTGTATTGTTGCCCTGTCACGGTACTCCGGACCACTTGTACAGCTCGTTATTTAGCTTAATCACTAGTGAATTTAATACAATCTTTACTCCAAAACGACTGTCTGTAAGTGACCGTATGACATTCAGTGATTGGTCAACTCCTGGTATTTACAAAAGTCGGAATAAATTGTATGAACTTTATGAAGAAAGGACCTGTAATCACAATCCGACTTTTCAAGAACTTGTAAAAAATTATGCCAAAATATTTAAACGAGCCTGTTCCAATGCTAAGTCTATATATTTAAAAAATAAAATTAATGGTTCAACAAATATTATTAAATCTGTTTGGGATATGATAAATAATGAGACGGGTAGAGCGAAAGTACGTAGTCGAGACTTTCGGTTAAAGATAAATGATATAGATATCAAAAATGATGTAGAAATTGCGACTGAGTTTGAAAAATATTTTTCTAACATTCCTCTTATTACTACGAGAAATCTTATGTCTTCTTCTATATCTGCTGAACTGGTTCTCAAACAGAGCGTGGTAGAATGCGACACAATATTTGAATTTTCAGCTGTAAGCCCAAAAGATGTTATGAACGCTTTTAAATCAATAAATATGAAAAACACTAAAGATCTGTGGGGTCTATCTGTCAAAACCATTTCTTCTATTATTATTTCAATCGCTCCACATTTAGCTACAATTTTCAATTGTTGTGTGGCATCTGGTGTATTTCCTGACTTGATGAAACATAGTAAAATCATTCCATTATTTAAATCTGGTGATAGTTCGGACCCTTCGAATTTTCGACCTGTTTCCATACTGCCCATTCTCAGTAAAATTTTTGAAAAACTAATGCTTAGCCAGTTGCTCAGACATTTCAATGCACATAATTTGCTTCATAGGAAACAGTTCGGATTTACGAGAGGTTGTTCAACTATAGACGCAGGGATTCATTTGCTTAAAAGTATATTCGCGGCATGGGAGGGTTCGCAAGATGCCTTGGGAATTTTCTGTGATCTGTCTAAAGCGTTTGACTGCGTGCACCATGACACTCTTGTCAGAAAATTACACCACTACGGTATCAGGAACAAGGCTCTCGAACTTCTGTCTTCTTATCTGGGCAATAGGATACAGAAGGTCGATGTTAATGGTAAAAGATCTTCGGGGTCCCCTGTAGTTATGGGAGTCCCACAGGGGTCAATTCTAGGTCCATTCTTATTTTTAGTTTATATAAATGACTTACCTTATTATGTAAGGGATAAACATGAGATTGTATTGTTTGCGGATGATACCTCTTTGACATTCAAAATTAATAGACAGTTAGGTAATTATGACGAAGTTAACGATGCTCTCTCTAAAGTTATTCATTGGTTTAGTGTTAATAATCTGCTTTTAAACGATAAAAAGACTAAAGTAATTAAGTTCTCAACACCTAATGTAAGACAGGTGGCTACCAATGTACATGTTAATGGAACTAATTTAGCCCCTGTGGAGACAACTGTGTTCTTGGGTATAACAATTGACTCCAGACTACAATGGGGCCCACAAATTGAAAAATTATCAGGAAAACTAAGTTCTGCAGCCTATGCAGTGAAAACTATTAGACGGCTCACTGATATTGATACGGCTAGAATAGTTTATTTCAGCTACTTTCATAGTATTATGTCATATGGAATTCTTCTTTGGGGTAACTCCGCGGACATTAACACCATCTTTTTATTGCAAAAGAGAGCCATAAGAGCTATCTACAAACTTGGTCCCCGGGAGAGCCTTAGAGAAAAATTCAAAGAAATAAATATTCTAACAGTCGCATCGCAATATATCTATGAAAATCTTTTGTATGTCCATAAAAACATAGACTCATTTTGTAAAAAGAGTGATACTCATAGCATAAATACTAGATATAAGCATAATCTTGTGTTACATGCAAGCCGTCTCCACAAAATAAGTAATTCTTTTATGGGGCAATGTATACGGTTCTATAACAAACTTCCCAGCAATATAAGAGAATTGTCAATAAACAAATTTAAAACTACTATTAAAGCCAAATTGTGTAGCAGGGCATATTATAAAGTATCTGACTATATTAATGATAAAAATGCCTGGGAGTGAGTCGATCCAATTATAATGTAATTAATAAAATATGTAAATTTGTTTGGACACCAAAAGAGGGATGCCTGAGTTTTTTGGCAGTATTTTTATCAGTGCTCACCTAGTCATAAACTGCACGGTAGGGAAAAAAATTGTGACGATTCCAAACAAATGTAGCCATTTTTACGGAATAAAAAGATTTTGACTTTGACTTGACTTTGACTTTGTTGTCTCATTTTACTGTCGCTTTTCGTTTCATCGAGTATCAGTAACAACGATGCTAAAAAAAAAACACATAAACAAAAATGGGTGCGTGTACTTATGTACGCGCGCGAGAAGTTATACTTCTTTGGCATCATTAAATAATTTAACATTAATAATTTAATAATATTTAGTATTAATTATATTAAATAATAATTTAATTTATAAGAAGGGTTATTGGAGTAAAATTAAAAAAACGTCTTTCAAATAGTAGCGGCGATGTTTACGGAATGTATTACATACAAGTCAAATGTCAAGTACAAATGTTATACATTTTTAAATATAGCGCCATCTACCGGTAATACCGTGAAACAATTAGCAGCTTCAATCTGTTACTTTTGTGTTACAGTGATGCGCACGCATCTTAAAATTTCACTCGCATATTTTTTTCATAACGCGCCTAAAGAAGTATAACTACAAAAAAAATGAACATAGATTAAAGAAAAAATCGGCCAAGTGCGAGTCGGACTCGCGCACGAAGGGTTCCGTACCATTATCTATAAAAACGGCAAAAAAATCACGTTTGTTGTATGGGAGCCCCCCGTAAATGTTTTTATTTTAATTTAATTATTTATTCTTAAAGTGAATATACAACTAAATATTCTGTGAATATTTCAAGCGTCTACCTCTTGCCGTTATCAATATCGAGCAAAAATGAGCAAAAAAATCACGTTTGTTGTATGGAAGCCCCTTTAAATATTTATTTTATTCTAGGTTTTAGTATTTGTTTTTATAGCGGCAACAGAAATACATCATCTGTGAAAATTTCAACTGTCTAACTATCACGGTTCATGAGATACAGCCTGGTGACAGACGGACGGACGGACGGACAGCGGAGCCTCAGTAATAGGGCTCCGTTTTACCCTTTGGGTACGGAACCCTAAAAATTACGTGAAAATTTTCAGCAGCAAGATTATTCTGCTCACATTTCTAGAGTCGAAAAGTATCCAAGTCTTGGTCGAAATAAAAATTTCAGGATGAGTCGGTGCTCTGAAAATTTCACGATCGGCTTAAGTTGGCTCGCGGCCAGGGATGCTGTTTAGAAGTAAGTTACATATACTGAAACTGTCCTGCGAGCTACGTTATAGCTCGACGAAGTGCTCGATATATGAAATGTCTGGACGTCAGTCAGAGAGAACGATAAAGCGAATTTTCATAGACACTTTGTGGTCGATGTCGTCGTTGCGCGTGTTTACTCCAACACTTCGAGTTAAGCAGCGTCGGCCGTATCCTGTTTATGGATGGGTTTAGCATGTACCGACAGGCACGCATACAAGTTTTCAACAGGTGTATATATATTTTTTAATCAACGTTTGGAATCATACAATCATAGGTTGCCCCTGATTTAAAGTAGTTACCGTAAATTATGAACGTGTGTAATAAATATTGCGTGTGCGCTCCAACCCCCCTGGTGACATAGCATTTTCTAAGCTTACTGGTAACCTCACTCAATCGCGGAATCACAACAAACCTCTCCTCAAAACTCAAGAGAGGTAGGGCGCATCAAAGCAGCCCGTCTGGGGATTTACCTCCACCTCACAGAAAACTGTAGCCAAATAACAACTACCTACCTACTACCCTAGAGGGTTGTTGTGTTCCTGCGTGTGAGTGAGGTCACCAGTAAGCTTCCAAGGAGTTGATGTGTAAGCAGCAGAGGAGGCATCGCGCGAGTGGTACTTAATATATTACAAGCGTTAATAGGCTACGGTACCCGCTTTACATCAGGTGGGCCGTATGATTGTATGCCTCCCGACGTAGTATAAAAAAAAATAAAAAAAGCCCTCCACGAAATTGTTATTTTGCTATTGTTTTCTGTGAGGTGGCGTTACTTTCCCTGATTGTCTGATTTTATGCTACTTCTTTGAAAATATCCAGATCAATTCAAACCTATATATGTTCATGCACACAAATGTTTATCCTATGAGGGAATCGAACCCACGAGCTTGGTGTTAAACAAGAGACCACCAACCACAAACACTTGAGTCGTCGTGATTACTATCTACGAGTATCTATAACTTCACACCAAATCCCTTGCAGTGTAGACAGAGAGAACCGAGCACCGCATAACCGCATAGGCTCTTGACATCACCTTCCGATGAAGCACGATCAATTTGGTCATGGTAGGTAAGTCTTTGTTGTGTCGAGAGCTGGATGGCGTCGTTGCGCGTGTCAACCGAACACGCAGCTTAAGCAACGTCGACCGCAGCCTGTCCATGGATGCGTTTATCTATCTCGAGTTTCTCCGTGCACAACCTACACGTGAACTGTTTTGTCAACTGTTGAATGTTTTCTTCTGACGTTATCACGTAAAATTATTGTCCGTAAACCGACTTTACAGACAACCAATTTTTTTTATTATTTCTCAGTAATCTTCTTGTATGTCTTCTAGTGTATACTGCGCCACCTATCTTCTAGATTTTTTTATTTTACTCTACAGTAAGGCTGTCTGGAAGAGATTGCTATGCGATAAGACCGCCTTTTATACTTAAACAAGTGCTGGAGTTCGCGCTTCGCGCAAATCCCACCACTACTTTTACGCTTTTGTTATTACTGTTCTATACAAATGACCGATGACTGTAATTACAACCTGGAAGTACAAAATGTACTTTTTTAAATACTTCCGGTTATCAAATTAACTCCATTTTGATACCATTAGAAAGATGCAATTTAGTTTGACTTTCTGGTGAAAACCGCATCTCAATCGCATTTTTAGTTTTATTTCTAGAGGCCAAAATGTCACTGCAGAGAAATAGAGGGAGAAACTGTACTATTTTATGGGTGTAGGGATTGTAACTTAACTTCGTATATTTTATTGTTTTATGTGGTGCAATGAAGAATATTGTATTGAATTGTAATTAATTATTAAAGCATCTTATCATTTAGAAAGTCATAATAAGCTTTTTCAGTTAGGAAGCCATCGTGTGCAGTTTTAAATCTTTTGTTGTCGTTTACTTAATGGTCAGTGGAATTTTAGTATAAATGATGAATGCAATATAATTTACGCTTATTCTACTAAGAAAAGTTTTACATGAATGGAGTAATCCTCATTGTGTCTGTTCGGCGACATCCAACAGGATTTGTCATGAAATGCTGTGATTGCTTCAGATAAAAATATTTAATTGATTAGTCTACAACATCCTCTTGATATCTGTACATCGAACAAACCTCAAATATCAACTGTAAAGTACGTAACTGATAGACAATTTCAATAAAGGTATAATAATTTATCTAACGTCTCCGGAATACGCCCCTTGCGTGATAAACCAAACCTTTCTTAAGTTCGTTTCGTCGAATCGTCGTTTGTGCGACAATTCCCGTGATTCCCTTTTTGGTGCATACCTGATGCGGTTCGTGGTTGTAACCCCTGCCCCGTGCGGTTTTTGAGTATCTTATAGGATAATGGTGCTGTTAAATATTTACAACATTGATAAGTATTGATAGTGTTAGGTGAAGTGCGAGTTGGGCTCGGGTATCGAGCGATCGGTACGTTCCTGGGACCGATATAGTAAGTTCGTTGGTGAAACATTTTGACGTGAATATTCTTTAAGTTTGCTTCTATAATGGGAGACTATTCAGAAAACTGATGGCAACAAAATCATGGGATACAGTTTGGCGTCATAGCTACATATCTATCGTTTACATCTAAAATTCATTACACCACTTGATAGCTAAAAATCAAAAAATTCGTTGCGTTGGTCGAGGACCGTGATGTGTGTGTGAGAGGGGGTGGGGGTTTTATTAAATAGTCAACTATAAAATATTTGAAGCGGAACCTGGTAAGTAGGTAATAAATTTTGGGAAAATTGTAATACTCGTATTAGTACCATTCAAAAATAATTAAATTACAATAATATAGCAAAGTATTACAATTATTCTAGAAATTCTTAGAGTTAAAAAAAGTTTTTTCATTAAGTCACTGGTCACATTTGTTTAAAAAAAATCCCCCTTAAATATTAAGGAGGATTTTTTTAAGTAATTCGCCATATTCTTGTTGCAACGACGGCACGTAGGGCACGTGCTACTGCTGTGCTACCTAGGATAACGTAATTATACATCTGAATCTGTTAAGATGCTATGTGGTTATGGTGCAATGACTTCAAACAAGAGAAGAGCTATGAATGTTAACGAAGCGAGGTGTATAAGGACCGAGTTATGTGACGCTCTTTCCTCCCTGATTACCACGCAAAGGATTTGGCGTGAAGTTACTAATAGACATACACAGCTCGTGGGTTCGATTCCCACACATGACAAACGTTTTGTTTCGATTCCCACACATGGCTGTTTGTCTTTATCTGGGTGTTTTCTATGTACCATAAGTATGTATTGACAAAAAAATGTATTTACGTATGTTCATCAGTCGTCTAGTACCCATAACACAAGCTTCACTTACTTTATGGCTAGATGGCGCTGTGTAATTTGTCAGAAACTATTTACTATTATCATTTATCACACTCTTTGTATGTAATTTACGAGTGAGTTATGTATGGATCGAGTCACGTGGCGCCCGGATCTCTCTGCCTACCCCGTAAGGGATTTGGCGTGAAGTTATAGATAGATAGACACTCTTTGTATGGGACATTCGCTTAAACCTATATAAGTAGTACCTTTCACAATCAGAGTCTTTTGTATGTATGAGGGCGGGAATTGATCTCATAAAATGTAAACCCTCACTGAAAAATGGTTATCTTTTAATATTAATGTAGACTACTATAGAATAAAGGGGCCATTACATCGGTAAGAAAGATTTATCTCCCAACTCGTCCCGACGTATATGCATTTAACATACGCAAGCCTGTGAGCCCAATGAAAATGGAACCGTTGCAGAGATGGAACAGATATATTTTAAAACATGTTGGTGGATTTTTTTATAAAATAAATTACGAGTGAATTTGTAGCCTTAATGGAATGCGTGGGGGTGTGTTCGTGTGCGTTGTGTGTCACACTGTGTGATGTGTGTGTATGTGGGTACATGTATGTATCCTACTAATTTTATAAATGTGAATGTCCGTTTGTTTGTTACGCTTTCACGCGAAAACTACTGAACGGATCATCATGAAACTTTGTACACATATTCTTGGAGGTATCAGAAGTAAAATAGGATACTTATTATATATAAAAAAATATTTTTTATCAATGTGAGCGAAGCCGCGGGTAAAAGCTAGTATTAATATATTTGTGGGAAGATGATGGAGTTACCATATTAACTAGTTACCACGCCTACGTGGAATCAATCCGATGGAACTTATCATAGTAGTACAAAAGATGCCTACTCGCAGCAGCCCGTCTGGGAAGTACCTCCACCTCATGGAAAACCGCAGCCAAAATCTCTCTGGACAGTTATAGTGTTCCGGCGTGTGAGTGAGGTCACCAGTTCCTTATCTACTGGCTATAACTAAAAGACGAGCTCGGTAGCGCAGTGGTGAAACGCGTTGTTACGCTACTTTGACACCAACGCTCGTGGGTTCGATTCCCACACAGTACAAACATTTGTGTGCATGAACATGTCTGTTTGTCTTGGTCTGGGTATTTTCTATGTATGATAAGTATGTATTTACAAAAAGAGAAAATGTATTTACGTATGTTTATCAGTAGTCTAGTACCCATAACACAAGCTTCGCTTACTTTGGGGCTAGATGGCGCTGTGTAATTTGTCCGACAATATTTATTTATTTATAACTGCTCTAAGGTTTATGTATCAGACTATTCGCCCCATATAGATAAAAATGCACAAGTGACTTAACGACAAAAACTTTTCATAATTTTTTTAGATTAATTGTAATACTTTGTTATATTATTGTAATTTAATATCTATGTCTGTTACCTTTATCTAGTTACCAATACCCTCCAAAGAAGTGACTGCGTTACCTGCGGGTGTGGCAGCGTGCGAGTTTGCAGGCTTGCATTGCAAGCGTTTACAAATTGGCCGTATACATATATATATTTGTATGCACAAATGATTCACATTAAAACATTCAATGAATTCATAAACAAACCAGTTGAGAATGCGCAAGCTTGCATTGCCAGAGGAACACCTGGCTCGTCAATTATATAACAATTCAATATTTTTTTTTTAATTGTCGGCCATTTTGACCATGTTCCTTAAGAGATAGGAAAAGTGTTCCTGAACATTCCTATTCAATTTTTTTATGCTAAATCCGAATCTGAAGTCAAAATTCGAATATTCGAAGAAAAAACGACAGAAAAACGCACAGACAAACATATAGAATTCATATAGGAACGGTGTTCTGACAACAACGATAACAATGAACATGAGAAAATAATGAAAAATAAAATTGTTAATGGGCACCCAACGGAATTGGCAAGTCAAACACATCTCGTAAGAGTAAACCTTATGCCCTATAAAAAGGCAGCGTGTATCCCCTTCCCCGTGCAAGTAAAGCATCCGTAAAGCCCTATCTTTGTCGTGCAATTTAAGATTTCGCCCCGAACAGAATAACAGATATCCCCATCCATATTAAACCCTTCACTTATCTTCTTCTTGGCACTCATTGAGATGTTGTGGCTATATTTTATTTTTATTTTGTGGCCAACAAACTTTTGCCTGATGGTAAACTACTTATACTGTACTATTAAGCAATACACACTTAAAAAGCAGCCAGTCTGGGGAAGTACCTACCCCATAGAAAATCGCAGCTAAATAACAACTCCCTAGAGGGTTGTTGGGTTCCTGCGTGTGAGTGAGGTTACCAGCAAGCTCCCAATGAGTTGCTATGTAGGCAGCAGAGAAGGCATCGCGCGGGTGATACTTAATATATTACAAGCGTTAATAGGCTACGGTACCCGCTTTACAACAGGTGGGCCGGATGCTTGTATGCCTCCCGACGTAGTATAAAAAAAAATATTATTATGTTCATTTAACTTGAAATAAATTATTATTCATTTATCCGAATAGTCACCGTAGTCTGCGGACATTTGCATCACCGGGGGTGTCAGTCATACGTTGCTGACCCCCTAAAAAATCTCTTCACGCCTCTCTTGAAGAAACCCATGCTGAAGTCCCTTGGGATAACCTCGGTTGGGAGTTCATCCAACCACTTGAGAGTTCTCGTAAGAAAACTGCTCTGGAACCGCACAGTACGCGACCATTGCGGTTTCAGCATGTGGGGGGTGAACTCCCGCCGTCGGCGAGCGGTGCGGTAGATTTATCTCGCTTGTTGTCATCCCCGCAGCTAATACAGCATCTGATCGGGAGATTACTGTTATGCTCACCCACTTGCAGGAATCTAACAATCTTCTTATTTGACTCCGGTATTCTGTGAGGTGGAAGTATTACCCCTAACAGGGCCCTACCTATCATCAATTTATTATTTTAAAGGAATAATGCCTATGTATCATTTATTTATATATTTTATACAACGTCGAGATGCATACAAGCATGCGGCCTACATAATTAGAGCGTTTTCTGTAGCCTATGAACGCGTGCAATAGATCAAGTATCACTCGCGCGATGCCACCTCTGCCACTAGCACAGCAACTCTTTAGGAGCTTACTGGTGAAATCGCTCATACGCAGGAACAGAACAACCCTCCAGAGAGTTGTTATTTGGGTGCGTTTTTCTGTGAGGCGGCGGTACTTACCCAGACCAAAACAAACGGACATGTTCATGCACACAAATGTTTGTCCTGTGTGGGAATCGAACCCACGAGCGTCGGTGTCAAGTGCGCTAGAGTGCGCTAGAGAGTTGATCAGGGTCTTCGTCTCCGGCGTGTCTTCATCTGTCGGAGTGGAAAGTCAAGAAGGCCCGCAAGACTCTCAGCTCTGGCTTGCCTTCATTGGTCGTCCAGAGAGGAGTCGATAGAGCATATTGCTTTATCAGGTGATAAGCTCCAGGGGTGGAAGTGTTAAAGTGCATAACGCCGCCAAACGCATAACGTAGTAGCGTAACAGCGCGTTTCACCACTGCGCCACCGAGCTTATTAAAAAATCGTCCATTGTGTGGGAATCGCCCCACACTGCGTATCCCGGTCCGTGGTAGCCATTAGAGTATACCGGTTCATCTATACATACAGATAAATAAAATTGGAGTGTCTGTTTGTAATATTTAAAATAACCGCTTTTTACTAAATGCATATGGATGTATACACGGTACATATACTAAAATGAATGGTTTTACAATTTTTGTCTGTCTCTCTGTCTGTTCGTTCCGGACTAAAATGTATATTTTTACAATTTTTATCCGTCTCTCTGGTCTGTTCGTTCCGGCTAATCTCTGATACGGCTGGACCGATTCTGACGGGACTTTCACTGGCAAATAACTGATGTAATAAGGAGTAACTTAGGCTACTTTTATTTTAGATATTTTATTTATTTTTATTAATATTATTAAATAATACGCGGACGAAGTCGCGGACACAGCTAGTCAATTCATAAATTCACTATGTTTGTATTCAGAATATCAATGTGTATAACAAAGAGTGTAATTCGTCGAATGCAGAATTGGATTTATTGAATCGGAATTGAATTGAATTGTCTGTCGTTGTCTGATTGTACAAACAGAAATATATGATTTAATAATAATTATTATATAATCCGTCCCTCTTCTGCAATAGCCCAGTTCTAATAATAACCCCGGATCTCATTTCAATAGCCCAATAATTTCCAACACATTCGCAATAGTCCCAATACTTGCCGTGACCTGGTTCATGGGTATATTGTCACATTGATATCCCATGAAGAAGGTCACGGCGGCTATACAACATTACATCAAGCTTCTCAAAGGGGGCATAACGCGTTGGATCCAAATTCCCGCGCACGCCTATCAAATGACCGGGATTATTACCCGAGAGTGAAAAAAATAATAATAATAATAAATAGGTCAGCTTGTGGCGAGCTGTTGATGCCTAATGACACCACGGGTACTCAAGTACTGCAGAGAGTCGATCAGGGCCTTCGTCTCCGGCGTGTATGTGTGGAAAGTCAAGGAGGCACGCAGGACTCTCAGTTCTGGCTTGCCTGCATTGGCCGTCCAGAGGGAGTCGATACTGCATATTGCTTTATCAGTTGATATGCTCCAGAGATGGAAGTGTTAAAGGGCATAACGCAGCCAAACGCATAACTTCGGATAAAGCGCAGCACACCTCCCGACACCCCTGAGTCACTCACACCGGTGTTGCCCCCGGTCGACTATCTGTGGCATTTCGGGGGTCCATCCAGTGAGTGGCGAGCCACCGCTTGCCGAAAGTAACATCAGATTACGATAGTTATGGCAGGCGTCTGCCCCTCTTCTGCAATAGCTCAGTTCCAATAAAACCTCAAGATCTCATTTTAATATCCCGCTTTTTCCGACATATTTCCAATAGTCCCAATACCTGCCGTGACTCGTTCATGGGTATATGGATCCCATTAATATTCTCTGAAGCAGGTCACGGCGGGTATAATACATTACATCATTATTTTCGAAGGGGCCTCTACACGATGGATTCATATCCCCGCGCACGCCTATCAAATGACCGGGATTAAAACCCGTGAAATAAGACATATAATAATAACAACATAACATGAATCTTCTCAAAAGGGCCTCAACGCGTTGGATCCATATCCCCGCGCATGCCTATCAAATGACTGGGACAATACCCGTGAGAATAACAATCAAATATTTAATTACTTGGTTCATAGTAGACTTTTCCATAGTAGACTGGTGCCTAAGCTAGGCAAGCCTGTATTTCAGGACACCAGCCCTCCACCCGTTGGTTATTGGCTTAGTGAAACAATATTCCAATTTCAGTAACATATTTAGATGAGCACAGAAAAAGTTCTAGAATATTTGAGTCACTAACTAGACTTCAGTGTGTGTGTGGCGAGATGAGAGTTAATGTGTGAATTGTGAAGTTTTGTGTTGTGCTTACGTTGCATATGTTTAAGTTGTACTTTGTAAGTTATTAACAAATTTTGTTTCCTCTCAAATAAGTGAAGGCTGTTCAAGTCCCGATCGAAATAGCTATTAACAGGGGGCACAAAGCTAATTTTGTTTTTATTAATAACTCTGATTTCAATTCTAAAAAAACATAGAATCATATTTTTGTTTTTTTTTGTA
The DNA here is from genome assembly GCA_947507595.1 of Pyralis farinalis. NCBI lineage: Eukaryota > Metazoa > Arthropoda > Insecta > Lepidoptera > Pyralidae > Pyralis > Pyralis farinalis. The sequence continues at coordinate 3,326,150 of OX382275.1, forward strand.
ACATATCTTGTGTCATCTACATATCTATGTACAATCATACTAAACCATAATTTTAATTATTGCTTATTGTGGCCACTTATATATAGTAATAATCAAAATTATGACTAATTGTATATAAATAATAAATACAGAATATGTCTCAATAAATATGTTTCTTCAGTGCCTGTGTTGAGCGTTTTTTGGATGTTTCTTAAATTCAGAATTATAAATAACAAAATGATTGCGCCACTTAGCCCTATGCACCCCTCTGAACGGCTGTGTATAGGTAAAGTAGAAATTTTAATTTCACTTCTGAAGTACTCGGGTACGTCTCGTAATTTCAGTGTACTCGGCCATCCTCCATCAATTGATTTGTTGTAGGTCTGAACAGTAACATACTATTTTGAAAAGAAATTACCACAACATTTATTTCTTACATGCAGCAATCGTATTTTATTTCTTGCAAACAATTAACTTGTCTATTTATATATCTATCTTCTTCTTTTTCCTAGTTTCCTAATCCGATAGGACGTATGTCTGTTTTCCCTTATCCCACCCTCACCCTTCCGTCATAGAACCACACGTGCGGGCTTGCGATGTCATAGTTCCACGGTTGAGAATATCTCTTCGCGTACCAAAAAGTTCGGCAACTCCTATCTTTGTCGTACCATTAAAAAGTGGAACGCCTCGCCTGCACATGTGTTCCCTCCTTCCTACAATATGGGATCCTTCAAACGAAGCGTGAAGAAGCATTTTGCGGGTCAGCATGGCAGCGTCAACTGACAGGATACGGGATGTAGTATGGTGTCAGTTGCAGTTGTGATTTGGGCTCCTCTTTCGCTTACCATCAGGCAAAGAGGGGCCACTATGCTGAACTAATATTAAAAAAAAAATGTCTAAGGATTTGGCGAAGGTATTGGTTTTGCAATAGAACGACTGCCGTGAGACCTCAACCCAGAGGGAAAACCAGACATTTCTTAGGTCACACGTGTTTCTTATTTCTTGGACGTGCGCATTTTCGTTCGATATTCTCCTTCACCGCCGAGATAGTAATGAATACAAATATGTACTTAGATCTGTAAACACGAATTTAGTGATACGTACCCACGCCAGGATTCGATCCAGGGACCGTTGGATGATAGATCAGTTCTATATCCACTGGGCTATCGCTCCTCTTCCGGGGTTCACAATATGCCAGTAAAGTTGGCTTTCAATTACCACTTTGAGCCAAAAAGCCTATACAATTGCTTGTAATCACCATATTGCTTGCATTCAACAAACCGCGACACGTCATTTGGCAACTGAACAGTATTCATGTGACCACGTGTAGCGTAGAATAATGGGACCATACCTTCAGGGAGTTGTTTTTTGGCTGCGGTTTTCTGCGAGGTGGAGGTACTTTTCCACATAGGTTGCTTTGATTTACCTTTCCTCTCTTAAAAACATTCAGACTAAGAAAAACAGAGATGTTTTACACATAAATATTTGTCCTCTGCGAGAATCGAACTCACGAGCGTAGGTGTCAAAGTAGCTAACCTGTGCGCCATCGAGCTTGCAGTCTTTTTATACAACTAAGGTATCAAATAAGCTTTGTCCTATCCTACCAGTTAACCAATACATCACTTTACGGCCCATAAAAACTGAGATTAGTGTTGTAGAAACGGTCAATAACAAATAACGCGACTTTGTGTGCATGAACATGTTTGTTTTCTCTTGGTCTGGGCGTTTTTAAGAGAAGTACCTCTACCTCACAGAAAACCGAATCCAAATAGCAACTCTTAGGGGGGGTTAGCCTACTAACCGAACACGCGGCGTCAAGGTTAAGCAACGTCCACCGCAGTCTGTGTATGGATGGGTGTATCTAGCTCGAGTTTCTCAGTGTGTCGGAGGGACGTTAAGCCGTCGGCCCCGGCTGTTGTCGATAGATGACAGTCGTTGAGCTAAGGCAGTGGCCCTCGGGCGGCTTGAAAACGCTGGCCTCTGTCAATCCGCATTTGAGCAGCTCTAAAGGTGGAATAAGCTCTAAACCCCTTCGCTTGAAGGGAGACCAGTATCCCTGCAGTGGGATGAGTAAGGGTTGATGTGGTGGGGGGCCGTCGTTGTGTTCCTGCGTGTGAGTGAGGTCTCCAGTAAGCTCGTAGGGAGTTGCTGTGTTAGCAGCAGAGATGGTATCGCGCGAGTGATACTTAACGTATTGCAAGCATTGACAGGTTACGGTAATCGCTTTACTTGTATGCCTCTCGATGCCTATATTTAGATTAGGGTTTTGCTTTTTATATCTATACAGATAAATAAACTGGGAGTGTCTGTTTGTAATATAAAATTAACCGCTTTTTACTAAATGCATATGGATGTATACACAATACATATACCAATATGAATATTTTTACAATTTTTGTCTGTCTGTCTGTCTGTCCGTCTGTCTGTTTGTTCCGGCTAATCTCTGAAACGGCTATACCCATTTTGACGGGATTTTCACTGGCAAATAGCTGATGTAATAAGGAGTAACTTAGGCTACCTTTGTTTTAGAAATATAATTTATTTTTATTAATATAAATAAATAATAAAAAAAAACTATTCTGCGCGGACGAAGTCGCGGGCACAACTAGTTTAGCTATATACTTTGTGAAAACCTTGTTGTGTAATTTAAGACGATTTTATACAAGCAAAAAATTCAAAAAATCTGAGCGATGCTCAATCGGCCAGGTGCTGTTTATTCAGCGAGCACAAAGAGCGAGCTCTCTGAAGCAAGGAGCGGGAAACCTCTTTAGACTTATAAAGATTTACTATTTCAGAGGGTCCCGTAATAATGGAATTTCAATCAGTTGCGGCTCGCGCTTCAGACGGCTTATTGGGAGATTGCGCCGCTAAAATGGCGCTTTTTGAAATCAATGCCTGAAGTTCATAATCCTAGCTGTGGCCCGCGGCTTCACCTGCCGTTTGCCCGCTATTTTATATGTAGGACATGAATTTTTCATTTACGTAACTATTTAATGAGATACTGTATTTTGCACACCAGTTCGATTTTAAATAAGAACTTTGTATACACACTTCAAAAACCAAGTTCATTCATTTAATGGTCCCCTCCGGAGGGTTGTAGTGATATAGCTAGCCTATAGCCTTCCTGAAGGATTAGATCGTCAAAAATAATTTATAAAATCAAACTGATAGTTCCAGATATAAGAGCGTTCAAATAAACAAACTTTTCACCTTTATTAGTATTCGATAAAGGATAAATACAAAAAAAAATCGGCAGAGTGCGAGTCGGACTCGCGCACGAAGGGTTCCGTACCATTATCTATAAAAACGGCAAAAAAAATCATGTTTAATGTATGGGAGCCCCCTTAAATATTTATTTTATTCTATTTTTTAGTATTTGTTGTTATAGCGGCAACAGAAATACATCATCTGTGAAAATTTCAACTGTCTAACTATCACGGCTCATGAGATACAGCCTGGTGACAGACGGACGGACGGACGGACGGACAGCGGACAGCGTTTTACCCTTTGGGTACGTAACCCAAAGGGTAAAACGGAACCCTATTTATTACTGAGGCTAAAAAATGTGTAAGATTTATCTATTTCTATACTCACGCCTAGTCCCTTGCGGGGTAGGCAGTGAGGACCGATCGCTACAAGACGCAGTACACACCTCTCGCTTCTTTATCATTTACAGCTATTTTCTTGCTTTTCCGGTTCCTAGGTTCCGCTTTTGACACTAATCTACTAGTACTAAAGGTACTGGTCTAACACTAACAAAAAAAAAAACTACTATAATATTATTTCTGCATATTTATATTTCACTCGCTTCTGTGACATTCATAGGCTCTTTTCATGCACGCTCGCCGGTTCCTGGGGCTTCTGACATCACCTTCTGATAAAACACGACCAATTTGGTCATGGTAGGTTAGTCTCGGCCTTCCTCGGCTCCTACATCCTTCCACTTTTGCATTGTATATCTGTTTCGTCATTCTTTCGTCCCGCATTCTTTCTACATGTCCGAACCAACGGAGCATGCCCTTTCTTATCTTAACACCGACACTCTCTTTTAGACCAACTCTTTCTCTCACGTCTTCATTACGAACGCGGTCAGCAAGCGTTATGCCACAAATTTTGCGCGTCTTATGGCGCTCTGTTCTCTCTGCCTACCCCGCAAGGGACTTGGCGTGAAGATATACATATACATACATATTTATTTATGTTTATTACTAAACTACCTCGGGGTGCAAGTGATTGAAGTCTCCAGTAAGCTCCTAAGGAATTGCTGTGTTAGCAGCAGAGGTGGCATCGCGTCCGTTCTGTCGCTCACCCTCCTTCTTCTTCATATCAATGACATGCTGCCACTTGGTAATATTCATTGCTATGCAGATGATAGTACGCTCCACGGGCGATATTTCGGTCGGCCTCGTGCTGGTCGGGCAGAAATCGGCGAGAGGCGTGAGAATCTTGTCGTTGAGCTTAATCGGGTTTTGGACCTCGTTAGTAAATGGGGTTCCAATAACCTGGTTGAGTTTAAAGCCAAGAAAACTCAGGTGTCATGAAAGTCAGAAAAGTCAGGTCCCCATTTCACCCCACTCCCAGTCTTCAGGGCGCTAATGCGAGATAGCCTGAATATGCTAGGCATGGATATTCGTTGTTACCTAAACCAACGAAATTACATCGAGAGCCTCATCTTCAAACAGCTTCAAACATGCCGACGCTGCCATGGCTGCTCCGGTAGTCTTTGCCTCGGCTGCTGCGGTCGTCCGCCATCTGGAACAGAAACCGCATGCCACCACCACCGTCGCTGCCACGACTGGCCTGGCCGTCGCTGCGACACGTGTTTCGCCTCTCTACGAGTCATCATCAGGCGTTGTAGACGTTAATCGTGTTACTTGTAGCATGTTATTCTTACGATTAACGTCTACAAGGCGAGTGTATGGTGGTGGGGGCATGTGGTTTCTGTTTCAGATGGCGGACAACCGCAGCAGCCGAGGCAGAGACTACCGGAGCAGCCATGGCAGCGTCGGCATGTTGCATCTACTAACAGTAGTGGGTGGGTGCCGGCCGGTGCTAGGCTGCACGAACTAATTGGTGGCGGAAGCACACAAAGCAGTTTAGATCAAATTGCATGTAAATTTGACTTTCGTAAAATAACGCCTGAATCTAATCGGTAACTATTCATAGCTCTTTCCTCACTCGCCGGTTCCTATGGCTCCCGATATCACCTTCTGATGAAACACGACCAGCTTGGTCATGGTAGGAAGTCTTGGTATTCCTCGGCTCCTACATCCTTCAATTTTGGCGTTATATATTTGTTACGTATATATAAAACACATAAATCAATAAGAGCCTATTTATAGTAAGCTGTCATTAACTTACTATGCATTTTATGCCATAGCAATAAAGCTGATATTAGCGTGAAGAGAGATCGCTGTGTGTACATTAAAGAGCATATAGATTTATTCAATATTAAATTCCGTTTCAAATAGAGGCGGAATTTAATGTGCAAGTTAATTTAAACCCTAATGTCATTAGCTGTCTGGTGCATTTTCAGTTTTAGTTCACGATGGCAAATTAATGCTCAAGCAAAACTATACTGTACTGTTTTGAAATAAATCCAGTTTGATTAATGCTTAGTATACTGATTTTGCCACACTTTACTCGTGCCACTGCTGGGGTACGAGTCTCACTGCTAATAAAGAGGTTTATAGCATACTCCACCACGCTGCTCAACTTGATGATGTTAGAAATAGAGTTAGTCAGAAAGAGAGTGTCGGTGTTAAAATAAGAAGAGGCATGCTTCGTTGGTTCGGACATGTAGAAAGAATGCAGGATGATACAATGATGAAACAGATATACAATGCAAAAGTGGAAGGATGTAGGAGCCGAGGAAGACCAAGACTTACCTACCATGACCAAATTGGTCGTGTTCTATCAGAAGGTGATGTCGGGAGCCCTAGAAACCTGCGAGGTATGTAAGAATCCAGTCGCGATGTTCTCTCTGCCTACCCTGCAAGGGATTTGGCGAGAAGTTATAGACAGATAGAGAGCTGCTCAAGTGCGAATTGGCGGAGCCAGTGTTTTCAAGCCGCCCGAGGGCCACTGACTTAACTACTGTCATCTATCGACAACAGCCGAGACGGCTTAACGTGCGCTCTGATGCTCAAAGAAACAAGCTCTGAGAAACAAGAGAAACCCATCCGTAGATACGTTGCGGTCGACGTTGCTCAACTTGCGTGTGTCACAAGCAAATACGCCATCAAACTCCACCGAGTGTCTTTTACCTCATAGCGTTATCCCGTTTCCTAATCCATTAGGTTTGGCGGGGTCCGCTACCCAAGACTAAGGATTTGGCGGAGATACTGATTTTGGCATGGAGCGACTGCCGGCAGACCTCCACAAGCAGAAGGCGACCAGACCTGTCTTATGCTATACGTCTTTCGAAATATAATTTCTTGAAGAAGGCTTGGTACAGAATTGACGAATATCTGGCTGACAGAGATGACTGGAAATGATTCAGCACATGTATCAATGTAAAAAGATAAAAATTCTTTATTTGCCATTGGGCCCTCGCGGGCACTTAGACACGTCTTACATTTTTTTTTTAAATATCTTATTGTAACTTGTTTAATTCTCTTATTTAACTTATATCTTTAATTTTACCACTTAAAATTATATATAATGACGAAAAATTTATGTATTGGAAAAAAACATCCAGCATTTCTTCGCCAATGGTAATTTTTGAAATGGTGGTAGACTAAAAAACAAAAATACTATAAAAACTAAGAAGGGACTAGATTTTATTAAAAAAAATGTACATAAAATACTTTTTTTTTACTTTTTTACGTCTTTATATTAAACGTGCGCGTTACCTTTGAGGTTTTCCATTAACGCTGACCAAGTGTGCATACGAGTAAATCTGAACTCACGAATTTAGTGGTGGATGCAGACTCCAGGGTTTGAACGAGACCAGTCGGTAAAATTTGTGGCATAACGCTTGCTGACCGCGTTCGTAATGAAGACGTGAGAGAAAGAGTTAGTCTAAAAGAGAGTGTCGGTGTTAAGATAAGAAAGGGCATGCTCCGTTGGTTCGGACATGTAGAAAGAATGCGGGACGAAAGAATGATGAAACAGATATACAATGCAAAAGTGGAAGGATGTAGGAGCCGAGGAAGGCCGAGACTAACCTACCATGACCAAATTGGTCGTGTTTTATCAGAAGGTGATGTCAGAAGCCCCAGGAACCGGCGAGCGTGCATGAAAAGAGCTATGAATGTCACAGAAGCGAGTGAAGTATGCAAGGACCGCGTCTTATGGCGCTCGGTTCTCTCTGCCTACCCCGCAAGGGACTTGGCGTGAAGATATACATACAGTCGGTAAAAATCCTGGATCTTCAACCACTAGGCTATCAGTGCTCGTCCGAGCTCCATCGAGAATCACATCAACCCTTACTCATCCCACTGCAGGGATACGGGTCTCCCTTCAACCGAAGGGGTTCAGAGCATACTCCACCACGCTGTTCAAATGCGGCAATCCGCATTTGACACCAGTAAGCTCCTAAGGAATTGCTGTGTAAGCAGCAGAGGAGGCATCGCGCGAGTGATACTTAATATATTACAAGTGTTAATAGGCTAAGGTAACTGCTATACATTAGGTGGGCCGTATGCTTGTAAGCCTCCCAACGTTGTATAAAAAAATGAGATAAATAATAATAATAATAAATATTGTTGGACAAATTACACAGCGCCATCTAGCCCCAAAGTAAGCGAAGCTTGTGTTATGGGTACTAGACAACTGATAAACATACGTAAATACATTTTTTTTTGTAAATACACATTATACATAGAAAATATCTAGACCAAGACAAACAGACATGTTCATGCACACAAATGTTTGTACTGTGTGGGAATCGAACCCACGAGCGTTGGTGTCAAAGTCGCGTAACAGCGCGTTACACCACTGCGCCACCGAGCTCGTCAATAAAGCATTCTTAGATTCAGATTCTGATAGTTATTGAAAACACTGGTCCCAACCAATATTGGGGCCAGTGTTTTCAAGCCGCCCGGGGGCCACTGACTTAGCTTAACGACTGGCATCTATCTACAACAGCAGGAACCGACGGCGAAGCACGGAGAAACTCAAGATAGATAAAAAGATAAAAGATAAAGACACGCCCAACGACGCCATGGAGCTGTCCTCTCCCTCCGAGAGTAGTCAATAACAAAACTTGGTGATGTCTATCAACGGTACCGGAGATGCCTATCATCCAAGTAAACACTGAAATGCAATCCGAACTTTTTTACTTCGGAACATAAATTTAGCGGCCCGCCGCGGCGCGAACTTTATCGATGAACTTTATTAAAGTATTATGGAAACCAAGTCAAAGATACCCCCCGACTGAATATTCCATTAGCAGCCCTGACAAAGGGATGACTTTGACCGGAGTGGAAATTAGGTGAGAGAGATCAACTGCTGGGGAAGCGAGGTTTGTCGGGAGGAATTGGTTTCTGAGGATACTTTCCGATATTGAACATGAGTTTCTTTGCATGGATAAAGGGGGTGTATGTGGAAGATATTCGTAGGTAGGTATATTTTGGGATGTAATGAACGAAAGGGCGTGAATGAAAGGTAAAAAGAAAAATATAACTAAGAGAATTGAATATACGATATATTTACGAGTTTTTTTTATACTACGTCGGGAACGATACAAGCATACGGCCCACCCGATGTATGTGGTTACCGTAGCTCTTGAGAAAGATGTATAAGAAAAAAGATTTTTCTTATACAAAAAAACATTTTCAAATTCCCATTTTATCTGTATTTTTATACAGCGTCGAAAAGGCATACAAACATACGGCCCACCTGATGTAAAGCGGTTACCGTAGCCTATTAACGCTTGTAATATATTAAGTATCACTCGCGTGATGCCTCCCCTGATGCTTATACAGCAACTCCTCAGGAGATCACTGGCGACCTCACTGACAAGCAGGAACACAACAGTTGCCATTTGGCTGCGGTTTTCGATGCGGTTTTGACGAGCTCGGTGGCTCAGTCGTGAATGACAATGCTCGTGGGTTCGATTCCCACATAAGCCGAACATTTGTGTGCATGAACATGTACGGTTCCCGCTTTACATCAGGTGGGCCGTATGCTTGTATGCCTCCCAAAGTAGTATAACGAAAAGAAAAAATAAATATATAATATATAAAAAAAGTGGTGGAGGTACTTCCCCAGACACTGCTTTGATGCGCCCTACCTATCTTAAAAACCTATCTGTATGACAGAAATCCCTTAATATTGGAGATAACAGCCTTCTGCGCATGTAGATAATGTGAACTGGCTCTCCACTGCAGTTCAAAATGTACGATACTGTGGCAGTCGGACGGACAGACAGACAAATGTCGCGACATAAGTTTAACAAAGGCCCGTAATCACCATTTACATACAGCTCTGAACACGAGGGTATTTGAACTCAAGGGTGGAGCCACGAAAGTAATTCGGTTGAAAAATTTAAAGCCATCGGGAGGGGGTCGCATATCTGGGGCTAATCCATCAGCGATGGTTCCTGTGTGTATCGGGCTCGTAAGATTGATCTCTTCACTCGGAATCACTCGTTCGTGAACTTGGCCGCAACCATTTGCTTATATGAAATGTTTTCGACTTGGGATCGAGTGAGTTTTCTTCCTATTAACTTTTGAAGCGAAAACCTTCACGCACACACGTGAGGCAATTGAAATTAAACAATTTTTAACGGAAGTATCGCGTGTTTTATTTATTTTTGTTGAACCTGACGTTTCGAACGTCCTTCCTGCGACCACGGACGCTGCAAAGCGTTCGAAACGTCAGGTTCAACAAAATAAATAAAACACGCGATACTTCGGTTAACATTTTTTTAATTTCAATGTGTAACAATCGCGAAAACCTAAGACAATACTACGTTGAGTACTTTTGGGATGGGAAAAAAGCAATGGCAAAAAAATGTAATTAATGACACACTTTTTGATAATAATGTAAAAGTTATATGTGAAACTAGCTGTGCCCGCGACTTCGTCCGCGCGGAATAGTTTTTTCTTTTATTATTTATTTATATTAATTTATATAAATAATTAATAAAAATAAATAAAAATTCTAAAATTAAGGTATCCTAAGTTACTCCTTATTACATCAGCTATCTACCAGTGAAAGTCCCGTCAAAATCGGTCCAGCCGTATCAGAGATTAGCCTAGATATTTCCCCCTAATTTTAACAGTTTTTCATATTTTACGCAGGAACCCTAAATATTTACGGGATAAAAAGTACCTTATATTGTGCTCTGAACAGTCGTCTACCTACCAGTGAAAGTCCCGTCAAAATCGGTCCAGCCGTTTCAGAGATTAGCCGGAACAAACAGACAGACAGACAGACAAAAATTGTAAAAATATTCATTTTGGTATATGTACCGTGTGTATATCCATATGGATTTAGTTAAAAGCGGTTATTTTAATAATACAAACAGACTCTCCAATTTTATTTATCTGTATAGATAAAATCTACAATAAAATTTTATTTACATATTTATACGCATATTCGAAATGCCCTCCTCCATTTTGAATACATGCCCTTAATCGACGCACGTCATCGATCGCAGCACGCACCACATTTATATCTATGTCTGTCGCTGCTTTAACCAGAGATGCTCGGAGAGACTCCAAATTCAGATGAGGTTTAGCGCAGACTTTCTCCTCCAAATGTTGCCATATCTTTAGTCCAGTGGGTTTAAATCTGGACTAGAAAAGGGCCAGCCTTCATGCCTGACGAAGTCAATTCCACGGGCGGTCAACCAGTTTTGAGTGCTTCGTGCCCTATGAGCTGATGCAGAGTCCTGTTGGTATATCCAGTGTCTGTTTTTGAACATTGTTTGAGAAAGAGGTTCTAATATGTTTGTTAGGACGGTATTTTGGTAAACCTTTTTCACAGAAAAATACCTCAGTTAAGCCAGAATATGAGACTTCAAGCCAAACCATGATCGATGAAGGATAATGCTCTCGCTGGACCCTCGGAATACGCGCGCTCGCTTCTTCACAACTGTGGGCATACAATATAAATATAAATATAATATAATATATAAATATTGCCGGACAAATTACACAGCGCCACCTAGCCCCAAAGTAAGCGAAGCTTGTGTTATGGGTACTAGACAACTGATAAACATACGTAAATACATTTTTTTTTTTTTTTTTGTAAATACATAGAAAATACCCAGACCAATACAAACAGACATGTTCATGCACACAAATGTTTGTACTGTGTGGGAATCGAACCCACGAGCGTTGGTGTCAAAGTAGCGTAACAGCGCGTTTCACCACTGCGCCACCGAGCTCGTCATACAAAGATGTACATATATCCGAAAACTCGAATTTAGTTCATGTCTACATCAGGACTCGAACCAGTTGAATAATAGTGTGTTTTTTTATCCACTACCCTATCACTGCTCATGAAAAATACTTTGTTATCGTAATAAAGTACATTGTAATTAAATATATTAATTCTCTCGTTTTATTAAGGGCGCTGAACACCTTAATCCATAATGAAGGGTAAATTTAAATTAATTCCGAAAGCCTGTATTTGAATTTCGTGCGAAGGATTATCGCATTATATACATTTGCGTTTTATTTGTTTCAGGTAAGTGAAGCGAGCTCGGCGTTTATACTTATACGGTAACTTAAGTGTATAAGTTAACATTTAACCATAGGTTTTCTCGCGTGTTATTCTAAGCAACTTGGTTCTAAATTAGTTGTTGTAATCTTTACTGTACAAATATAGTTACTCTTCCCGTTACACCGTTTACTAATCCGTTAAGGTTGGCGGGGTCCGCTACCTAAGCCTAAAGATTTGGCAAAGATACTGATTTTTGACATGGAGCGACTGCCGTCTGACTTTCGCAACCCAGAGGGAAAACCAGATCATTCTTAGGTAAGGTTTCCTCGCGATGTTTTCCTTCACCGCCGAGCAAGTGATAATTACAAATATGTACATAAATCAGAAAACACGACTTTAGTGGTACATGTCAGGATTTGAACTGGGGACCAGTGCTACATTTACATTAAAAAAAATTATATATATACAAAGGCGCCTCTTTCTTTTTCTTTCTCTCTGTAAGAGATCTGTTCCAGTTAATGTTTATAGTCTTTATTTTTACAACGTTAGGAGACCTACAAGCATACGGCCCACCTTGATGGAAAGCCGTTACCGTAGCCTATGAACGCTCGTAATATATTAAGTATCACTCGCGCTATGCCACCGCTGCTAGCACAGCAACTCATTAGGTGCTTACTGGTGATCTCGCTCATACGCAGGAACACAACAAAACCCACCGGGAAGTTGTTATTTGACTACGGTTTTCTGTGAAGTGGAGGTATCTCCCCAGATGGGCTGCTTTGATGCGCCCTGTCTCTATTTCTTAGGCATGGTAGGAATATACAACGCGTACATGGGTAGAGAAACTATCTGTACATTATTTAACAAAATTACGTTAAACAAACACGATGGTAAATAAATTTCCAACGAATCATTGTAACAGTAAAAAGATACATGTATATAATACACTGCAGCACGTTACTAACTCGAATATAATACATACAATTTTAAATTTGAAACCCCGGCCCCTTTTTGTATAAAACGTAAAAATAATCTATACTCTATCATAGTTATGTAACATACATGGGTGTTTAAAATTTTAGGTCACACATATGTTTGAAAGTAAAGTATATACCCATTATGCATCTGAGATCCAGCAGCTAACAAAAGAGCTGATTAACTCAGAACTGTTGAACCTATTTTGATAAAACATATCTATGAATCACCGCTAGAAAACCTGCTTTCAAATAAAGAAAACCGCATCCAATTCGGTTCACCCGTTAAAGAGCTACGGTACGACAGACACACACACATAGCGTTATAAACTTATAACAACCCTCTTTTTTGCGTCGGGGATTAAAAACAAAAATCATACATAAGTACCAAAGGAAGAGCATATTCCGACTAGGGGAGAATGTATTAGTTAGATTTTTTATACCACTGAATTGGAAAACAAGCATACGGCCAGCCTGATATAAGCAGCTACTGTAGTCTATGGACATTTGCAACACCAGGGGTGTCACTTATGCTTTGTCGATCGTCGAAAATTCACGCCATTAGTAAACAGACAGTTAATTACGAACTGTCTGTTTTATTTCGCTTAATTTTATAACGGAATATTGAGTAAATGAATTACTGAAATTCCTGAAACGTATGAAATATTCCTGTGTATTAATTATTCATGTATATGTATGTATGTATATCTTCACGCCAAGTCCCTTGCGGGGTAGGCAGGGAGAACAGAGCGCCATAAGACGCGGTCCTTGCATACTTCACTCGCTTCTGTGACATTCATAGCTCTTTTCATGCACGCTCGCCGGTTCCTGGGGCTTCTGACATCACCTTCTGATAAAACACGACCAATTTGGTCATGGTAGGTTAGTCTCGGCCTTCCTCGGCTCCTACATCCTTCCACTTTTGCATTGTATATCTGTTTCGTCATTCTTTCGTCCCGCATTCTTTCTACATGTCCGAACCAACGAAGCATGCCCTTTCTTATCTTAACACCGACACTCTCTTTTAGACCAACTCTTTCTCTCGCGTCTTCATTACGAACGCGGTCAGCAAGCGTTATGCCACAAATTTTGCGCAATGCTCGCATCTCGACCGCATTTATTCTACTTTCATGCTCTCTCTGCCATACCCAGCTCTCACTTCCATAAGTTAGCGTTGGAATTAGCATCGCGTTGTGTACAGCGAGCTGTGCCTTCTGGCTTAGATTTCGGCTGCCTAGAAGTTTACCCAACGCTCCATTCACTCTATTCCCGGCACTCACTCGTCTCTCCACATCAGCGGTGTACCTTCCATTGCTGCTAAAAGCACTTCCAAGATATACAATCTCATTCACTTGCTCCAACACTACATCATCAACCATAATCCTAGTGTTCGTTCTGGTTGTCTCTCTTTCAAATACCATTATCTTGGTTTTCTTCGCATTCAATTGTAAGCCTTTCTTCATACAATCATCTTTCATTGTTGTAACTAGTGTTTGCAGTTCGGATGGTGATTCTGCTATTAATGCCGCATCGTCTGCATAAAGCAGGCAGTTGACCACTGAGTCACCCATTCGCATTCCCACATTCATATTTCTTATTCTCTGAAGACAACTGTCCAGATACATTAATTATTCATAGAATGTTTAAAACAATTACGAAGGAAGTATATCGAGCATGAGTCAGTGAAGATATCGTCAGATACCGCCCTAGACGCACACATTAGATCAAATAGCTAATGTGCTGAAAAAAGGGCCAAATCAAAAGCACCCGAAACAGAACAGCATGCCAGAAGAGGTTGCGTGTGGCAGAGGCGAGAGAAGTATGTTCGGATCGAAGCACCTGACGTTCTTTCTTTGCCTACGCCAATGGGAGACAGGCGTGATGATATGTTTGTAGTATGTTTGAGAGTTTTCGGCAAATTAAATGTACTCGTATTTCCTACGCAAATTAGCCTACATTTCTACCAGCTGGGAAACGAATGAAAATACTTGAAACTTGAAGTTTGACGGATTATTTGCCTATTTTGCGATAGCATCTTCATCTCCTTCTTCATCCAAAATTTTACTAAGGTGGCAAACAAGCGTGCGGTCCGAATGATGGTAAGCAGATACCGCGGGCAATAGACATTCGCAACACCAGGAGTGTCACTCTTGCTTTGCGATCCTGAAGAATCTCTTCACGCCTTTCTTGGAGAGCCCCATACTGTAATCCGTTGGGAAAACCTCGGCAGTGAGTTATTAGTTGTAGGTAGAAAACTTCTATGGAACATGGTACGCGACCATTGCGGCTCCAGTGTATGAGGATGAACTCCCCGCCGTCGGTGAGCCGTGCGATTGTAAAACGAGGCTGTTGGCATCATGCTACTCAAGAGACAATCGGTAGAACACGTAAAGGGAGGCAATCATATGCGCAATATAAATAGCAGAAATAAATAAATAAATATTGTCGGACAAATTACACAGAGCCATCTAGCCCCAAAGTAAGCGAACGGGTTCTAGACAACTGATAAACATACGTAAATACATTTTTTTTTTTTGTAAATACATACTTATCATACATAGAAAATACCCAGACCAAGACAAACAGACATGTTCATGCACACAAATGTTTGTACTGTGTGGGAATCGAACCCACGAGCGTTGGTGTCAAAGTAGTGGAACAACGCGTTTCACCACTGCGCCACCGAGGTCGTCATAATGTTTAATCAATAAGTTGCGGGGTATCGGCTTCCTGTGACTGGTAGATCTTTATTTGTAAATTGTATTGGATTCTGTAATAAATTGCCTGAAGTAGTTCTGTCCTATCCTGACAATACCTTCAAAAGCCACATGTAAAATATTTTTTGTTAAAAGGCTTGTTATAGATTTGATGAATATCTAACTGGCAAAAATGACTGGAAATTCTTCAGCACATGTATTTATATTTCTTTCATTGAGATCATTCTATTATATATCTTTGATCCAAGTTATTGAAATGTCAATTGACGATTTCAAAGGTCTATTTCGAGTTTTTTTCTGACATTTCTGCTTCACGATTAGTCATTTCCGAAATGCTGGTAGATTACAAAAGGTAAATGAGAAATTAATTAAACAGAATAAGATTTCATTTAATTAATATTTGACGAGCTCGGTGGCTCGGTGGTGAAATGCGTTGTTACGCTACTCTGACACCAACGCTCGTGGGTTCGATTCCCACATGGGACAAACATTCCTGTGCATGAACATGTCTGTTTGTATTGGTGTTTTTAAGAGAGGTAAGGCGCATCAAATCAGCCCGTCTGGGAAAGTACCTCCGTCTCGCAGAAAACGGCAGCCAAATGACAACTGCGTGGGCTGTATACTTGTTTGGCTCCCGACGTAGTATATAAAACAACCGAATCAAAAATAAATTTTATTTTTATAGATGTAAAATACGATTCTTAGTACTGGTAGTACCGTTGGGAATTCGGAAAGCGACCTTCTCCAATAATTCCCTATTGTACATCCATCAATTAATCGATTCTTCCTTTTAACTGTCACTTATTTTACGAATCACTTGTGAATAACTTACTTTCTACTTAATAGTTGTTTATCTCATGTGAAATTCAAATAAAGCTTTTTTATACAACGTTGGGGGCATACAAGCATACGACCCACCTGTTACCATTTATTGATTTCGCTCGTTAGCGCTTTTTGAAACTGAGACAGGCCTAATTTTGTTCAATTAAAAAGTTTTGGCAACCTTGATTATACTGTCAGTATTAAAATAATCATACAAACCGCAGTTATTTGGATAATTACCTGGCTGTGACAGTCCCGAAGGGGGGAATTCAAGTTCCAAGTGATGTATTCAATACAGCAGAGGTTCAAATGAAGAACAAAGTAGCTGAGGTGGATCTTTCCTAAGGTAAGCTGCAGACTTGTGTTGAAGTTGTGACAAGTAAATATTTTCTTAAAGTACTTTGTTTGATGAGGTTGAAAATCCAGAGCTAAGATAGATCTGTACACATTTTCTTTATACAGCATCGGGAGGCCTGCATGCTTACGACCCACGTGATGAGAAGTGGCTACTCTAGCCTATGAACGCTTGCTCTAAATTAAGTATCGCTGGCGCGTTAAGAATCTTAGCTATATCTCTCGCAGGAATACAACTACCCTCCAGGAGCTTGTTATTTAGCTGCAGTTTTCTGTGAGGTGGAGACTTTCCCAGGCGGGCTGTTTTGATGCGCCACACCTCTCTTAAAACACCGAGGTCAAGACAAACATAACCTTTCACCTACCATAGCTCTACTACCTTGCGATCATTTGAGCCCAATCGTGGCTAAGGCTCTCTCCCTGCCGCTCGTAAATGAATCTGCTCCGTTTTCTCTGTCTGTTTCTCCTCATTCTGGAACAACAACATGCACGCTTACGCCTTGTTGCCGTCCATAAGCGTACAGTGTTCTAATTTAGCGACCGAAGCCAGCCTTTTCAGCGCGTTCTTCGGCACTTCTCTCCCTGGGGAAAGCTCCGAAGTTCGCCACCGACGACACAAAGTCGGTGTGGTACACCGGACCAAATTCTGCCCCATGGCGCATAATCTCATCCATCATCACACATTGCAGAACATCGTACCTGATACAAGACCACAACATGTGGTCTCTGTCCTCCTCACTTTCCCCGCACACATACTCGATACATGCCTACGCAGTTCATGTCTCTTATGAAATATACCATGTCCCAGGAGTATCTGCGAAACTTGGTAGTCAGGCACGACCCAGGTAGCCCTGAGCCAGGAAGAATCTGTATAATTCCCTACCTCTCTTAACCAAGTCAAACAGACATGTTCATGCACTAAAATGTTTGTCATGTCTAGGAATCGAACCCGCGAACATTGGTGTCAAAGTAGCGCTAATAAACACTCCGCCACCAAGTTCGTCATTACACACACCTAGTACTAACTATGTATCTCAATGTTTTCTTTCTTCAGTGGTTTGGCAGACAGACTCACAGGTAAACACAGCACCACTTTTGACGAGCTCGGTGGCGCACTGGTGCAACACGCTGTTAGGCTACTTTGACGATGCTTGTGGGTTCGATTCACACACAGGAAAACCATTTGTGTACTTGAACATGTCTGTTCGTCTTGGTCTGGGTGTGTGGTAGGGCGAATCAATGCAGCCCGTCTGATGAAGTACCTCCACCTCACCAAAAATCCCAGCCAAATAACATCTCCCTAGAGGATTGTTGTATTCCTGTAAGTAAGTGAGGTCACTAGTAAGCTTCTGAGGAGTTGCTGTGATAGCAGCAGAGATAGCATCGCGCGAGCAAGCGTTTTTATATCAGGTGGGCCGTATGGTTGTATGCCTCCCGACGTTGTATATAAAAAAAAGTCTTAAAAATAGAATAGAACGAATCCGAAAGTCGAGCCACGTACCTTAAGATATCAACATAATTTTAATTCGTCTTTTTACAGTAACTTCCTTTGAATGGCAGGTCAAAAATATCATTATCCTACTTTCCTTGAATATAAATTTTAGATTTTCATTCTCATTGAATCCTGTCGAATTTTAAGAGGCTGCAGCGAATTTCGCATTAAATCTCTTTCTCTTTTAAACAGGGTGTTATCAAGATAGGCAGACACAAATTATCGATGGATTTAATTATGTAATTAACTTGAACAGCAGTGTTCGAAGTTTTCTACCGCGAACTCGTCAGTTGTGAAATGACCCTTCCGACGTTCTTCCAAGGGACTACAGCATGAGTTTCTTCAAAAAAGGTGTCTCTTATACGGGGATGGCAGCACACAAGTAAAATCTCTGATGTCCCAAGTGTCCCAAGCTATAAATTTATATAAAAAGAACCTGTAGAAAGACTCAAACTAAAAAAACTAATAATCCAAGTGTTTCCACTCCCATATTTGTTGCGGGATCGTCTTCAAAGTTCGTAGTATTCTTTCATTAACTACATCGTTGTATAGCCTCGTAATCGGTCGAGGCTTTTAAAGGTTAAAAGTGTTGACTGTGCTGTATTTGTATATTTACGAAAAGTGTAATATTGTTGTTGGTAATAATAACAAAATGGTGACCACTTTTATCGCAAATAAAATCTATTTTTAACGGACTTCAAAAAAGGAGGAGGTTCTCATTTCGACAGTAGTTTTTTATTGTATGTCTGTTACGCGATCTTTCCGCCAATTATGAATTGATATTGATGATTTTTTTTTGTTTGGTAGGTCATACATCAGAGGTGGTCTCATATAAATTTTATCGAAATTGAAATTGATTCAACGCTTTTTGAGAAAATCTACAAAAACAAAATATACACAGATAATGTTTTAGTTTGCTTTCAGAAAAGTTTCTGATGAGGACTTTCAATCTCTGTTTTTTTTTGTCCTTTACACCACTAAAAAGCAAAATATAAATTATTTTTAAACACAAAAAGATCTGCCAGCCGCATAATATCAATTGATAATATCAGTATACTGGCACCGACTCCAAAAATCGCATGTAATTGTGACCAATTATTTTTCGCGTTTTAGTTCCTGGGTGTTTTTTAAGGCGGTTTGTATTTGTATTTAAAAATAATTTATATTCTATTCTAATGACGTTCCTTTTCTATCCCTCTATGATGTCGTTGAAAATGTATCGTGGTGAGGCAACCGTCGATAAAAATATGACTGTTAATAAATTCTTCGCGCTTCACTCGCAATGTAATTAGCACTGGCAATACCAGTAACAGTATACTCTTCGTTCCTGAAGGTCGGCGTTGTAACATATCTGTGTAAGATGACTATTTGATCATCGTTGGCTAACCTATTCGGTCATGGCATACTGCTGCAACTGTATCACAAAACCTTTCTTTATACAACGTCGGGGGCATGCAAGATGCTCCCAAGTATTTTGATACAGCTGTTTGATATTTTGATTTATTTAGAAAAATATACATAGCTATGTATGTATGTATAATTGTATATCTTCACGCCAAGTCCCTTGCTGGGTAGGCAGAGAGAACCGAGCGTCATAAGACGCGGTCCTTTCATACTTCACTCGCTTCTGTAACTTTCATAGCTCTTCTCATGGACGCTCGCCGGCTCCTGGGGCTTCTGACATCACGTTCTGATAAAACACGACCAATTTGGTCATGGTAGGTTAGTCTCGCTCTTCCTAGGCTACTACATCCTTCCACTTTTGCATTGTATATCTGTTTCGTCATGGAGCATGCCTTTTCTTATCTTAACACTGACACTATCTTTCAGACCAACTCTTTAAATAAATAGCTTATCACAAAAAAACGGTTATTTCATACTTTTACAGCATGAAATAAGTTTTTTTTTTGTATTCAGCAGCATACATTTTGTATTTGCGTAATCAAAAAGTTATCCTGCGAGATTCTTAAGATTTTTTTTAAACACGAAGAATATCATCTATGCCAATATATGAAGCGAAATAGTTTGTTTGTTTGAACGCGTTGATCTCTGGAACTACCAATTGGATTTCATGAAATATTTTTGCATTTCAACTCTTGAAGAAGATTATAGGCTATTCAACCTCACGACACGACCCTTAGAATCCGAAGACAAGGAAAGAAAGTAGAAAAGGCTATTGCTACGAAATACCGGGGTATAACCGTGATACTTGGGACTCGGATCTAAGATTAAACATAAAAAATGGCTTCCGTAATACTCTAAAAGTGTGTTCCAGTTTCTAAACACACTGTATATTGATCTCGAATTGGAATAAAAGGTAATTTAGTGTGAATTTGAATGAGTTTCGCTTCTTTACATAATTCTTACGTTGGTAGAGTTCGAGATTCGCTGTCTATATGCTTCTTGTCGAATACCTACTATAGATAAATGCGTTTATTTGGACTACTCTCTGGCGTAAGAATCCATGGTAAGTCTTTGATGACAGCTTGACAGTGTGACAGTGTTCGAAACTAGTTAGTTACGACAATTCGCTAAGACGAGCTAAAGCCTATCTTTAAAGCACTAAAATACATTTTTATATAACTATGGTTGCAAACAATCGTACAATCTGTCCGATTATGAGCAGTTACCATAGTCTACGGACGGCAATGCCATGGCCATCACTCGTCCTTTGTTCATCCTGTTAAAACGTCATCAAGTCTTTTCGAAGACCTCCATGCTGTGTCTCTTGGTGAAGCCTGAATATGTGTATATATATCTTTACGCCAGGTCCCTTGCGGAGTAGGCAGAGAGAACCGAGCGCAATAAGACGCTGTCCTTACATACTTTACTCGCGTCTGTAACTTTCATAACTCTTTTCATGCTCGCTCACCGGTTCCTGGGGCTCCTGAAGCCTGAATAAGTCCAGAGAAATGAAATATTCATCGTCCTGATGTTCTCTATCTCAGCTGCAGCGGTCGTGAATGCGATTACCTGCCACTTGCGGTATATTAAGTATCACTCGCGCGATGCCTCCTATGCTGCTCACACAACTACTCCTTAGGAGCTTACTGGTGACCTCACTCACACGCAGGTACAAAACAAGCATCTAGGGAGTTGTTATTTGGCTGCGGATTACTATGAGGTAGTACTTCCCCAGACGGGCTGCTTTGCGACCTACCTCTCTTAAAAACATCCAGACCAAGACAAATAGAGATGTTCATGTACACAAATTTTTATCCAATGGAGGAATCGAACCCGCGAGCGTTTGTGTCAAAGCCGCGTCATTCACGACTGCGCCACCTAGCCCGTCAATCTTTTACAAAGTTACGCCTTAAAATGGAAAATAATAAATTCAAGGCTTTGTAACCCATTGAATTACTGATATCTATTCCAAAGATCTTAAATATAAAACGCGTGACTTATAAATAAAAAAAAGTTGTCAAGTGCGAGTCTGACTCGCTCTCCGAAGATTCCGTAAGAAGTTATTTTCGCAAAAAGCATTTTTTTTGTGATATAACTGCAAATTTACAGTTTTTCGATGTTTTCCTTAACTTGTGCTACATGATATTGCTTCTTGCCAAATTTCATGATTTTAGGTCAACGGGAAGTACCCTATAGGTTTTGATTCTCTTACGAGTGTCAAAATATGCACATAAACCAGGCATATACAGCCGTGACTTTTGATTGCGTTGACTTAGAAGTTTGATTTTTTCACTGCTCGAAGGGACTGCATATCTGAGTATTTGATATTAATTCAGCTTCATAGCTCCACCCGTCCCTGAGAAAAAGGATCTTGACAGACAGAAGGACAGCAAAGCGATCCTATAAGGGTACCATTTTGCCTGTTGAGGTACGGAACCCTAAACATAACAATGCGTGACGGTCCTTTTAAAGTTTGCTTATAAATTGCCCCTCGAGCTTAGGGGTGGGTTGGATTGCGATGCGGCAGATCGATCTGGGACGGACGACATAAATATATATGGGGTTGGCAGGTAAAGGTCTGTGTCTATCAATTGGCTAGGAATTAAATTTATTTACTGCGCTCTGTGAAAATAAACTTCTTCTTTGTATTCTAAGAGAGGTAGGGCGCATCAAAGCAGCCCGTCTGGGAAAGTACCTCCACCTCACAGAATACCGCAGCCAAATAACAACTCCCTAGAGGGTTGTTGTGTTCCTGTGTGTGAGTGAGGTCACCTCCCAAGGAGTTGCTGTGTAAGCAGCAGAGCAGGCTTCGCGCGAGTGATACTTAATATATCGCAAGCGTTAATAGGCTACGGTACCCGCTTCACATCAGATGGGCCTTATGCTTGTATGCCTCCCGACGTAGTATAAAAAAAAGAACATAAGACCTTCTCCGTATATGCTTGCAATACAAGGAGTATGTTAGATGAATACGTCGTCACACCGTACCTTTTTTGTGCTACCATTTCTGCTGCTAATACAAGAACGGCATGGAGCTTACTGGTCACACACTCGCAGGAACACAACAATCCTCTAGAGTGTTGTTATTCGGCTTCGACTTGAAATACCCAGAACAAGACAATCGGTAAGAATCGAACCCACGAGACATGGAGCGAGAGTAGCGTTGCTAATCTCTCCACCACCGAATTCGTCAAATGTTCCTATTTAACTGACTGACTCGTAAGAACACAATAATCTTACAAGAAATTGTTAATTGGCTCCGATCTGCTGTACGAAAAGTACAGTCACATCCCGAGATGGCTAACCTTTCAAATTATGTATATTTTCAACCGCAATTTTTTAAATTTATGTATTTTTTTTATCTACAACGTCGGAAGACTTACAAGTCCACCTGATATAAGATGGTAACCGTACCCTTTAAATGCTTGCTATATTTTAAGCATCACTCTCGTGATACCACCTCTGCTGCTAACACATCAACTCCATACTGGTGCCCTTACTCACACGGAGGAACACAACAACCCTCTAGGGAGTTGTTAGTTGGCTGCAGTTTTATATGAGGTGGAGGTGCTTCCCCAGACGGGCTGCTTTTATGCGCCCTACCTCTCTTAAAAACATCCAGACCAAGATAAACAGATATGTTTACATTAAAACAAAAATTAACTTCATCATAGTTCGCGTACCGTGCTAATTCGTGAATGAGTTGCAAAAGTAGGGTCACTTATTTTATGTCATCGACTGTATATTCTGAAGTAACTTTGATCTATCAGAAGTAAGTAACTTGAGGGATCGCGCAATTTCATACTCCCCAATTATAGCTCCGTAGTGCGTCCCTGGGGTTACATAGGTACCACGCGCTGTTTTACAGACATTCATTGCTAACAGAAAGTTTGAATGCGAATTACTGCATTCATTAGACATTAAATAACCGATTAAATATATTTAAAGAGTCCTGCCTAAGCATCCTCAGCTCTGCACCTTGGTCATGACCCACATAACAATGTATCAAACTGTCAATGTCACTGGTGTGAGTGATTTGGTGATTCATTTAACTGTATATCCGAGTTACACATATTAGTTTGTTAATTCTTAGAGATATTTTCGTAGCATGTTGATTCTTAATCCGCTAGTCTTTTTGAGCATACGAGCTTAGGGTACTGAGTTGGAGAATGTCAAGAACTTTAGTGTCCAGAATCTGTGTAATACTGTATATATATATTTTTTTGGTTCTTTTTATCCCCGAGGGGAAAGGCAAAGGGATCTAGCCAATTGAAAATCTTAATTCTATGTTCCAGCTTCAGGAACTGTGCTCAAAAAATACTTGGGAAGGGTACTTCGACCCAATCAACCCAGTTTAAATACCATCCGTAAAATGATAGGAATTTTACAAGGTTTTCTTAATGAACTTATTCACATCTTCCAAAAAGTGCATAAACGTGTTATATTTGAGTTTTTTCATTATTGTATAATTGCACTAGCACTTATGTTACAAAACACTATCGAAATTGTCACATAAAACTAATTTACACTGAATTGTAAAAATTTCAAGTATAAGAACAATGTCATTCGTCAAAAGCGCGGGAAGAAGTCCTGTATATATTTAGTACCTGTTGTGTTGCCTTATTAAATAAATAAGTAAAAGAAAAAAAATGTATTCAAGTTACATTATAAAAAGGTAAAAAGATATTTATGGTGGTAGTCCGTCTGTCACAAATACCATCCCTCTCCTGATCTCGAACTTTCTGAAGCGAATATGATTTAATTTATCTGTCTATATTTTCATGTAAGGTGCCTCGCGGGGTAGGCAGAGTGACCCAAGTAGCACAAGAAGTACATGTGTATATATATATATATCTCGCTGGGTTATGGTGGTCGCCGGTTCATAGGGCTTCTACATCCTTCCACATTCGCATTGTATATTTGTTTTGTTATTCTTTTGTATTGTATTTAAATGTCCGAACCAACAGAGCATGCCTCTTCTTGTCTCAACACCGACACTCTCTTTCAGACCAACTCTTTCTTACATCATCAGACGGCTAGGATTGTGTCACAATATTGTCACAGCACATAATTATTAAAAACAAATTTAAAAAAAATCCATATCTTAAAAGTATGATATAGTTATATATGATATTGATAAATGTAGTTTGGTGTTGGTAGAGTCCAGCTCTGAACAGTGATAGTGGATAAATAACTGATCTTTTGACCACCTGGTCTTCGATTCGTATCCTGGCACGTACCACTAAATTCATGTTTTCGGGTTTATGTCGATATTTGTAATTGGTAACTATCACTTGCTCGCCGGAAAATATTGTGAGGAAACCCACTTGTCCAAGAAACGTGTGGCATAACCTCAGAAAGGTCAGGTATTCCATTTGGGGTGTGGAGATCTGACAGCAATCGCTTCATGTAAAAATAAGTATCTTCGCCAATCAGTGAGGCTTAGGTAGTGGGATCTGCCAATTCTAATGGATTAGGAAATGGTGTAACTATAGGAAGAAGGAGGTAGAGCTCAGCTCTAAAATGCTCTATGTAACAAACTCCATCCTCTTTCAATTTGGTCTTAAGTATAGGAGACGTCAACTTTGCTATTGGAACACAAAATTTACGAGTCCCCTGCTCAGCTCGATCTTTGTTTTAGCTCGCGCTGAATCACATTTTTCACAACTTTAAAAAAACATTAGAATGACAGGTGAAAAGTTATTTATCAATCCTTTATACATTTCTTCTCTTCTAAGCGCACGGTCTTAGACAGGCCAAGTTCTTTTAATGTCGCCTGCAAACTAGGTAGTGCTTTATTTTTACCATGAAGTTAAAATGGATAATTTTACTACATATTAATAATAATCATCATGAACCACCGCCTGCTCGAACTTGTAACATAAGAAGATGATAGTTATGGCAGGCGTCCATTTTTTTCTGTAATAATTCAATACCAATAATTCTTTCAGATCTCATATTAATAGCACATTAAGTATGGAGACATCCATAGCAGATATACTCTGGAGCGGCTCACGGTGGGTGTAATACATTCCATTAATCTTCTGGAAGAAGCCTCTTTGTATTGGATCCATATCCCCACACGCGCCTGTCAAATAACCGAGAGTACTACCCGTATGTTCAAAATAATATTCATATAGTAACGGAAGGGCTATATTTAGCCCTTCCGTTATACTTTTCTCCTATGATTTTCTTTAATTTCCATATCCAGGCAGTACTGGTCATGCGTTTTAAGTCATGCCTTCGTCTAATGCATCGTCAGTTCTATAGCTGGTGTCTTATAGTGTGTACACTATAAAACACCAGCTATACCGTTTAAGGTGACCGTAAGAAATCTGCTAGAAAATAAACTAGTTATCCTCCACGAGACATTCTAAGGTGCTGTAGATGTTAGTCGTTAGAATAACATGTTGCAAGTGACAAATTCATCGTAGTAACGTCTCTTATATGGAATTGCAGGCGGGGTGGATGGAGTGAATGAAAAGATATTTAATAGAGGGAAGCTTCTTTGGTTTGTCTGTTTGTTCATTAGAGTAATTTTAGTATTGTTATGTTTAATAATTTCTAATTGTTTCCTAATATCTTATAGATAAAGAACTTAATTTCTCCACCACTAACTCATACCTATAACATTTCACACACAATAAATAAAGATTTAAAAGTAATATTAAACAATTAGTAGTGATGCACCTACTAATGGTAGTGGTTGGGTGCCGGCCGACGCTAATTCACTTGAACTAATTTGTGGTGGAAGCACACAAAACTGGTTAGATCAAATTGCAATTAAAAACTTTTGTCAATGCTCAAAAGAACTACTTACGCAGTGCCTAGTTTGATGAGAATCTCGCAGTATATCGATATAAATCACCGTGTACTTGGCTGCTTTTTAACATTTGTGTTCTTCATATATTAGATTTCTCCGGCAGTTTTTGTTACCTTAATGCGAGGATTCATCACATTTTCCTTCGTAAAAGTCCCCCTTTGAAGTGGGGCCCCGATAGACCAATAACAATCGATCAGGTACCGAGGTGAGGGGTGAGTAGGTACGCATTACGTGTCTACATTGCTATAGAATTAAGGATCACGACATATATACAAAGAATCCAAATTCTACTAATACTCTATTAAAAATCTTTATTCGAAAAGAAAATCTTTATTTCTTTACGAACTCGGTGTCACTGTGGTGAATGACGCGATTTTGACACCAATGCTCGTGGGTTTGATTTTCACACAGGACAAACATTTGTGTGCATGAACATCTCTGTTTGTCTTGTTATGGGAGATTTTAAAAGAAGTACGGTGCATCAAAGCAACTCGACTGGGGAAGTACCTTCACCTCACAGCAAACCGCAGCTAAATAACAACTATCTGAAGTGGTTTTGTGGTCCTGCGAGCGAATGAGGGTACCAGTAAGCTCGCAAGGAGTTGCTGTGTTAACTGAGGGTTGCCTACGTGCAGGCGTTTGCATTGCCACTTGACATCAGATGGGTCGTGACCTTCCGACGTCGTTTGAAAAGTATTTTTAGTTTGTCACTTAAAATAAGCCGTGAATCTCTTACCATTGTTTTTTGATATTGCCTTAATGACCTCACTTTATGCGCTTAGGTCATCCTAGATGACGCAGTGTTGTCTGTGGATTTACAGGGATTTATCGATACTGTCGCACTAATTTGCTAATTAAAGCGAACAACAGAATTTTTGTTACTATTCCCAAGCGTACACTGTGATAAGCGGTGGTAATCGCTTATCGTCAGGCTGTAGACTGTATCGTTCGCATCTCGATGTAATAAGAAATAGAAATTCTCTTAGACTGTTCTAAGTAAAAGCTATCCTGTAGAGTATATATACCACAAACCTAATGTATGCTTAACACGTATTTAGAAATTCGTTTTCTTGCGACTTGAGTTCACTGTATTATTACCCTTTTGACGAGCTCGATAGTGTAGCAGTGGTAAGTAACGCTACTTTGACACCAACGCTCGTGGGTTCGATTACCACACAGGACAAACATTTGTGTGCATGAACATGTCTGTTTATCTCGTTCTGGGAAATTTTAAAAGAGGTACGGTGCATCAAAGCAACCCGACTGGGGAAGTACCTTCACCTCACAGCAAATCGCAGCTAAATAACAACTATCTGAAGTGGTTTTGTGGTCCTGCGAGCGAATGAAGCTACCAGTAAGCTCGCAAGGAGTTGCTGTGTTAACTGAGGATTGCCTACGTGCAGGCGTTTGCATTGCATGGTAACCACTTAACATCAGATGGGTCGTGACCTTCCGACGTCGTATGAAAAGTATTTTTAGTTTGTCATTTAAAATAAGCCGTGAATCTCTTACCATTGTTTTTTGGTGTTGCCTGGATGACCTCACTTTATGCGCTTAGGTCATCCTAGATGACGCAGTGTTGTCTGTGGATTTACAGGGATTTATCGATGCTGTCGCACTAATTTGCTAATTAAAGCGAACAACAGAATTTTTGTTACTATTCCCAAGCGTACACTGTGATAAGCGGTGGTAATCGCTTATCGTCAGGCTGTAGACTGTATCGTTCGCATCTCGATGTAATAAAAAAAATCGGCCAAGTGCGAGTCGGACTCGCGCACGAAGGGTTCCGTACCATTATCTATAAAAACAGCAAAAAAATCACGTTTGTTGTATGGGAGCCCCCTTAAATATTTATTTTATTCTATTTTTTAGTATTTGTTGTTATAGCGGCAACAGAAATACATCATCTGTGAAAATTTCAACTGTCTAACTATCACGGTTCAAGAGATACAGCCTGGTGACAGACGGACGGACGGACGGACGGACAGCGGAGCCTCAGTAATAGGGTTCCGTTTTACCCTTTGGGTACGGAACCCTAAAAATAGAAATTCTCTTAGACTGTTCTAAGTAAAAAGCTATCCTGTACAGTATGTATACCACAAACCTAATGTACACGTATTTAGAAATTTGTTTTCTTGCGACTTGAGTTCACTGTAGTATTACCCTTTTGACGAGCTCGATAGTGTGGCAGTGGTAAGTAACGCTACTTTGACACCAACGCTCGTGGGTTCGATTCCCACACAGGACAAACATTTGTGTGCATGAACATATCTGTTTGTCTTGATTTGGTATTTAAGAGAGGTAGGGCGCATCAAAGCAGCCCGTCTGCGGAAGTGCCTCCACCTCACAGTAAACCTGAATTGATCTATCAAATACAAGAAGAATTTTTCAAATCAAAAACGAGTGTCCTGTATACGGAAAAACTAATGTAAATTTGTATTGTGCTTATTTACTTTGTTTTTAATAAACTTACGAATAAACATGAAGAAATGTATAATAATATGAAATATCTACTTCAATTGAAAATCGACTCTGATATTTTCCATATGATTTTTAAATTATTTATTTAATTAAAGCTTTTTTTTGTGTTAGTTGACTTCAATTGATTCGCTTTTTGAAGTTATACTTCTAATGCGACTTCCAACAAGGTTGCGTTAAACGTTTAACGCTACATGTAGCGGGTATGAAAGCACTGTTGCGTTATACGTTCCACGCTCCTGCGGAGGGCGGAACGTCACTCACTCGCATGAACACCATAATCCTCCAGGGAATTGTTATTCGGCTGCAGTTTTGATCATATATTTTCAGGGAGGTAGTAACGTCACTCACTCGCATGAACACAACAACCGTCCAGGGAATTGTTATTTTGCTGCAGTTGCCTGTGAGGTGGTAACGTCACTCACTCGCATGAACACAACTTCCCTCCGGGGATTTGTTATTTAATGATGCCAGAGAAGTATAACTTCTCACGCGCGTACATAAGTACACGCACCCATATTTTTTTTATTCACACGTAAAGCTAGTAAGGTGCCTTGCTACTCATCAACAAGTCCCATGTTTCAGACAGGTAACATCTCTGACTTGAACTGCCCAAACTTACACCAGCCACCTTACCCCCACTTCATGATTAATACTCACAAAGCTGATACCGCATGTTCACGTAATCACTTTCCGAGGGATCAATTACTAGAAATTCAATTTGACATGTTCAATCATGGTTTATAATTAAATGTGGTCTCTGTGGATGTGATA
Organism: Pyralis farinalis; assembly: GCA_947507595.1. NCBI lineage: Eukaryota > Metazoa > Arthropoda > Insecta > Lepidoptera > Pyralidae > Pyralis > Pyralis farinalis. The sequence continues at coordinate 3,355,586 of OX382275.1, forward strand.
TGTTTAGTTTTAGTTAATGTACGGCTAACAGCATATCACCCTTGAAGTGCGGCGTAAGACCGGTACCAATGTCAAAGTGGCAGGAATGACGCGCACTTAACTGTACTGAAAATATGTAACGGTGACGCATTAGTGCGATGTGTTCATTTAATACTAATATTAGTATCTACCAATCCTATTACTGTAAACGAATAATTATTGTATGTATGTTTTGTTTGTCTCGGAAACGGTTGTAACGGTTTGGATCAATTAGATAATCTATCTATAACTTCATGCCAAGTCCCTTGCGGGGTAGATAAAGAGAATCGAGCGCCACGTGACTCGATCCTTACATACCTCACTAGGTTCTTTAACATTTATTGCTCTTCTCATGCACGCTCGCCAGTTTCTAAGGCTCCTGACATCACCTTCTGATAGATCACGAGCAATTTGATCATGGTAGGTAAGTCTTGGCCTTCCTCGCCTCCTACGTCCTTCTATCTACGTTGTATATCTGCTTCGTAATTCTTTCTTCCTGCATTTAGATAAGGTTTTGTTTTTTTAACTTGTCTATATAGATGCCATTCATATAAAATAAGATTTACAAAACATAACGCGGGGCGAAGCTCGCTTGTACAGGTACCATTATAAATGTGAAAGTTTGTGAACATTTATGGATATTTTTGCTTATTCACGCAATTTGGCTGAAGAAATTTGGATGAAATTTAGCACACAAAAGCAGTATGTCCTAGATTATTATAGAGGCTACTTTTTAGATAGAAAATATTTAGGATTCCTGTGTATACTTGAAAAGCTGAACTCCATGTGGGCGGCGTTTAGTTATTTATAACAACGGTTTGAAGGCTATAGTTTAAACCACTTCCAATAAGTTTTCTTAGACCATCACGCCTGTCTCCCACTGAAGACGGCAGAAACTATGGGGTCATAGTTTCTGCCGTCTTCAGTGGGAGACAGGCGATGGGCTATAAAAACTTATTTAAATAAAGTCGTACCCTCACTAAACTTTTGTGAGAGATCTACACTCAGGACCTTTAAAAGCTTCAGAAAAGAACTGAAGCGTTGAAACCTCGATTGATTTCAGTAAAGTTGTACTTTCATTAAAAGCAATCCTCAGACGCTAGGAGTTTTATAATCAAATATAATTAATTAAAAATAAACTACAAACTACACTACAATTTGGAATCTACTGTAATCAAATAAAATATGTCGTGGGATTATATAATTATAATAAAATTATATAATATTGATAATCATTAACAAATTCTAATATATTGTTGTCATTGGCTACTATAACCTCTTCACTTCAGGTGGGCTGCATATTGCACACTTTGACATATAAGGAAATGCATATACAGACAAACGGTAATCCGTTACCGTCTATAGATGAGACACAATGTATACACATTCGCTCCAAATATCCAAATAAGTAGCCTGATTACCTCGAGCACCGTGTGCTTATAAAGTATTCCAACAAATATCCACACAGTCGCCTCCCCCTCTTCTTTTATTCCTTCGGATATTGTTTGTTGTCTGCGAGTGTTATTTTTCACTCCGCTGAGGCGGCACTCATTTCCATATTATTGTCTTTGTCCAACAGCTGAATAACGTTCTTCTCGGTATTAATGGATTTCTCTTTGGTAGGAAGTAAGAGTGTTTTGTTGTTTGGATCTACATAACAAATTGTTGTGAACAACTTTGTTTTCAACAGCTTCTTGAGAATAATTTCTATGTTAATTTACCAAAATACAAATATTCGATATACTTACAAATATTTTGAGTTAAGTTTATATAATGACAATATTATTAAATATAATCTCGTAGCTAGTTTCTTTTTAATCATTTTATCGATTGTTTTGGCCCAAGTATTGTACCCTAAGCGAGTCATTGTTTTTAAACTAATTCGTTATACTAAAGTACACTCACTACATTAATATGAGCGATATGCTTTCATTACATTTGGTTTTTCAAATAATTTCGTACTCGAATTATTTTCCAAAACACACTGTATCAAAATGATCATCTATGTTAATAGTGAATATCTTGACAAGCGTATTTAAAAATAGACAATATAAAAGAAAAAATGAAAAGCAAAAAATGTAATTACATACAACTTGAAATCCATTCTATAGAGCTCTATTTAATAAAAAAGTTTTTAATTGACTATTGAGAAGGCGTAATTTGTGCCTTAAAATTTCGAAGAGAATTATTTATCATTCTGAGCTCACAATTATCCGTTCGAAGTCTTTGATTTAAAACAATGGCGTTATATTTTGGCGTTTTAAACTGGTAATATGAGAATTCTTGAAATTAGCCGCCGGCAACTCGGAAAACCTCTCGCTCGGGGCATCTTTGGAGCATTCGCAGTTCGCAATAAATTATTTGGGAATCAAATTACCGCTCATATACCGCTTTATCTGTTTACCAGCTTAGGTATAGCGAAGATTAAATTTCATTAAGCGAACTTTTCGTCTGTTTTCACATTCACGAGGCGCCATAAATACTCTCTAAAGCAAATAATTCTTAATTAAATCCTAGAGATTGTGTTCCACCCGGGCTTTAGGCGCGTAATATAAACCTCTACCTAACTCAAGGGTTGGTTTTAGTATCAACCTCATTAATCATAAGATATACAAGCTAATTTGATTGTCTTGCGATTTTGTCCTATCAGTAGCTAATTACAATGATTTTGCGTTTAATTTTCTAAAGGGTTTTGTTCGGATAATTAAGATTTTTATAATGTTGTTGTGATTTGGATTGCTTTGGCATTGAATTTATATCTGATATTACTTCCATCTTTCTTAGCATTGTTACTGAATGTTTGTTTCGAATCGTCATGTACTTTAATAATGCCATTCTATTCTATACGACCTATATTCTAGCAAAAGATGTGTCTTATTATCTGTTATTTCTGTATAGATAGGTTAATTTGATGGTAAATTTGAACTGTTTCTTAGAAGATGATCAAAAAATGTATTAGATCTGAAGATACAAATAAAGAAGTAGATACACGTATAAATTAAATTTATACCTTTTATTTTTTTGTCTCAGAAGTAGAAAGGCCGTTAATAATGCATACAGAAAAAACAGCATTATGATTCCACTCCCTGCAGAATATCGTAATCGACTAATGCAAAGCACCTAAAAGTATGATCGAGCTCTTGGAAAATATGCAAAAAATGGCAACATTGCGAACATTTGGTTCAGTACAAAGGTTTTTGTTATTATTCGCCAGCATTTATTAAATATTTTTTTATATACAACGCCGGAAGACATACAAGCATACGATCCACCTGATATAAAGCGGTTACCGTAGCCTATGAACGCTTGTAATACATTAAGTGTCACTCGCACGATGCTTTCGCTGCTGACACAGCAACTCCTTAAGAGCTTACTGGTGACCTCACTAACACGCAGGAACGCAAAAAACGGTTTTCTATTTTAATGTGCCCTACCTCTCTTAAAACATCTAGACCAAGACAAACAGACATGTTCATGCACACAAATGTTTGTCTTGTGTGGGAATCGAAGCCACGAGCGTTGGTGTCAAAGTCGCGTCATTCACGACTGCGCCACCGAGCTCGTCAAATTAATTATTATTAAATATTTAATGAAGAGCGTTGTTTGTGTTTTCTAGCTCCCAATGTAACGGAATTTGTTATTAGTGTTAAATTGTTATTTCAGGCTCGATGTTCCCATCATTGAGGCTGGAATAACAATTTCATAATGGCAAATTTCACTCTCATTTTTTTTATACTACGTCGGGAGGCATACAAGCGTACGGCCTACCTGATGTAAAACGGGTACCGTAGCCTGTTAACGCTTGAGATATATTAAGTATCACTCGCGCGATGCCGCCTCTGCTGCATACACAGGAACTCCATGGGACCGCACCTACACCCAGGAACACAACAACCCTGCAGGGATACGGGTCTCTCTTCAACCGAAGTGGTTTAGACACTACTCCGCTACAAATTTAAATTGACGTCTTAGAAGCTTTGAGCAGAGATAGTCCAGTGGATAAGGAACCGGTCTATTGGCCAACTGGTCCCCGGTTTGAATCCTGGTGGAGGCACGTACCATTAATTTGTACTGCTTGCTTTACTCATAAGCAAATTCATAAGCTTGGGTAGCTTATGAATTTGCCGTCAGACTTCCACAACCCAGAGGGAAAATCAAAACCAGATCTTTCTTAGGTAAGACCATATTCCTTTCGAAATATAATATTTTGGACGTGCTGGTTACTCGTGATGTTTTCCTTCACCGCTGAGGAAGTGATTATTTCAAATATGCACGAAAACATGAATTTGTGGTACATACCTCCACCATTAATCAGGAAACAGGATGACGCAAAGAAGAAGACGTCTAAGAAGTGTCGTATGCTTGTTGGCTACCTTGAACCTCATCAGTTGCGTAGGGATATAGGTAGCTTGAGTGTTCTCTACCGTATTTGTCATGGGGAATGTTTTGAGTAGCTTTTTGACCTCGTCCCTCCTTCTCCTTTCCTCCTCCGGAACACTCGCGTTGGACTGAGATCACATCCACATGGAGTTGGGTTGCTTACCTCCCGTAATAAGAAGTTCGGCGACTCATTTCTTTGTCGGACTATCTAAATGTGGAATTCGCTTCCGGCGCATGTGTTCCCCACTTCCTGTAATCCCGGGTCGTTTAGACGAGGTGTGAAGAGGTACCTTAGCGGGCCGTCAAGGGGGGGACAGCCAGCACAGCGCTAATCACTGTGATGGCTTTTCCCCCTTGCTCTCATTGACGCTTTCCATCAGGCGCGATGGGGACATTTTGTCAGGCCACATTAAAAAAAAACATATATTTATCTATCACTTTGACAGTACAGTAAGAACTGCACTGTATATCCTACTAATATTATAAATGTGAATGTCCGTTTGCTTGTTACGCTTTCACGCGAAAACTACTGAACGGATCATCATGAAACTTTGTACACATATTCTTGGAGGTATCAGAAGTAAAATAGGATACTTAAAAAAAAAATAAATGCGAGCGAAGCCGCGGGTAAATGCTAGTATAATAATAATAATAATAATTTATTTAGCAAGAATGTTACAATTTCTGTTGCACTGGCTCCCACTTTAGGTTTCCCTGTGTTATGGGAGTCAGTATAAGTATAAAGGTATATCATTGAACACTCATTGATATTGATAAAGCTGACTCTCTGATCGCGATACTAGTAGTATCTTCAAAATCAGTATCTTCGCCAAATCCTTAGGCTTAGCCAGCGGACCCCGCTAATCCTAATGGATTATAAAACTAAGAATAAGAAGAATCTCAGTACAGGTTTTATACTTTTATTGGCACTAATAGTATCTTAAAAATAATCATGAATAGGTATTTATATTTTTTTTATAAATAATGTACAATTTCCTTTGATTTGTTTATTTCGTTTCATTATTTATATATGTTGATACTGTTGATTGTAGGCGCTTGGTGGAATTTTGAAGACATCTCGTTAATGTTAATTCTTGCACTTGTACAGATTCCACTTCACTATTTAATTATTTTTTTTATATTAGGATAATATGTTGTGCAAAATACCTTGATAATGCCGTAAAGGCGAAACCGGTCGTTAAAAATAATTATTAAATAAAATAGTGAAGTGGAATCTGTACAAATCGAAGAATTAACATTAACGATATATATATATATATATATATATATATATATATGTGTTTATTTTTGTGTACGATGTATTTATTCCTAATAGTAAATGTAAAAAAAACAGGTTCATGAAAATATAAATAGTATGCAAATTAAAATTAAACGTGTACAAGATTCGAACCCACGTTTCAGCCCTTTATAGCTCAGTCTATTAACAATTATACCAGTTAGAAGACATGATTATTTAGTGGATGGTATTGCTACCGCCAAATATTGATATCATAATAATTATCTATTAAGCTCTCTGTTAAAGAAATACAAACTTTAGCGGGCGAACAGCCCGCAGCACGTAATTTTGCTAAAGTTAATAGTTCTAATAGATAGCGCTGTCATTTTTATCACGCGTGTATATTTATCTCCTGTCTCCACTGTTCTAAGTATTCCGTGCCTGCTGCAAAAGGGTCACGGAAAAGGTTTTCTGCGAAGTAATTCACAACTCTATTCCGTGTGAAAACTTTCCACGGCGCAAACTTTTGTAGAATTGCGAATTTTGCGGAAAGTTTTCGACTTGATTGACGACCCTGGTGGTTCAGTGGCTAGTAATGGCCAATTTTAAGTTCCTCACGAGTCTAACATTTGGTGACTGTTTGTTTTTGTCAAAATGTTTCCTATATATTTTTTTTCCTTGACCATTTGCAAGCAGTTATACACGTTATATGTTTTATATACGTATATGCAAAGAAAACCAGTTGAGAATGCGCAAGCTTGCATTGCCAGAGGAACACCTGGCTCGTCAATTATATAACAAATCAACTTTTTTTTTAATTTATCGGCCATTTTTACCATGTTCCTTAAGAAATAGGAAAGGTGTTCCTGAACATTCCTATTCTACTTTTTTATGCTGAATCAAAATTCGAATATTCGAAAAAAACGCACACACATACAAACGCACAAACAAACATATAGATTTCATATAGGAACGGTGTTCCTGAAACAAGTATGGTTTTATGTACCTGTTATCTAGACACTTTAGTAGAAGTTTTGTACAGTTTGATCTAGACCGAGCGCCGCATGGATGCGGCATGCGGTTCTAGCCTCTGCAAACATGCCAATTATGCACGCTTGCCGGTCTCTAGGGCTACTTTAAGTTTTACGAGCATTCTGCTGGTTCTCCTGGAATCGGAATTAGCCATCGATAATAACAATACTGGCCCCTAAAAAGAGGAAAAGCAAGATCAACATTGGTTAATATTCACTCAGCGGGTGAAGTTTGCGTTTTCTTCATTCATTATTTCCTACAAAGAATGCTTAATGTAATACAAACACCAAGTCTGACTGTGGTGCTGGTTGGGGTCGCCGAAGAAAGGTGGCCACCCACGTGATGGATCGCTAAAGTCTGGATTTTTTTGATAGATTTATACTGACAGCTCGCAGGTATAGGCCACCAGCGCAGAGATGTTTTAATGCTATGTCGTTGTCTCGGGGCTTTTCAATAAATAAGTCACTCTTGCCTTTGTCAAATGCCTTTTCTTCTGAAATTTAGAGTATTTACGATTAAGATATTTTTTATTTTAAAAATAATGTTTCTTCAAGGTGAAACTATGAATTTGATAATTGTTTTGACTTATCTTATGATGACAATGTTTTATATCTTGTATATTGGAATATAATGGATGGTTGATGGATTAAAATTGAAAGATGAGTGTTCGATTTTATACTGCTTCGGATGACAAACAAACGTATGACTCCTTCTGATGAAAAAACCTATAAACGCTTGAGTTTTTACATGCTTTAATTTATAATACGATACTTTTCGGTATTGTGTATGTTACCGTACATTTTATTGTCTTCTATATTTCGTGGCAATACAGGTACATGGTAATGTCAAGTTAGTACGATTACGTAGATGAGATATGGCTGTACGTAGCTTAGTACGTAGTGTAATGTAGAGTATCTTTTTTGTTTCTTTTAACTACTCGTATTATTATTGTTTTACTTGATATTTGACCTATATATATCTTTAATTAGCAAGCGATATTTGACCTATATATATCTTTAATTCTCCCAGTGCCCGTTTGATCCCAAATGAATTTGGCGATTTTAACTTTTGACTTGGAAACTCTAAAAACAGTTTTTCGCTTCATCCACCACCATATTTTTCATGAAATAATCAATGGACAGATACTGTTTTACTAAATATTCAAACAAATTTATTGGAAGTTTTAGTATTTTTTTATTTAAAAGCACATAATAAACATGGAAGCACGTATTCTTCACCAATAGATGGAGGACTATATATTCTTAATCCGTGAGTAGGTGGCAAAGCGAATGTTTGCGGAGGGAGGAGGATTTAACGCCCCCTCCCCCTCTATTCTCTCCACGTGACGTTTGATTATGGCGTGACAAAACAAGACCCGCACCTTTCCCCGTTATCCCTTTTTGCCCTTCGAAAGTAGATTATTTTGCGCACGTTTAATCTGAACAGATGTTTTTTATTTGATTGCCCGTGTTTGCATACGTTTGTTTTAATTATAAATGTTTATGTTGATGCGTAATCTGCTGTTGGGATTTCATTTGAATTGGTTTGGTGTCGTTTTAATTGATTTGTTTTTGAATTACGGCTTGTTTTGTACTGATGCTTTGATTTTTATTTGGTTTATGAATATTTTTATTGTTAACATTTTTGTTTTTGGCTGTACTCGCTTCTAATGTTTTTTTCTTATGTTTGATTGTAGTAATATCGGTTTAAATTAAAACTCAGTGGGAAGTGGTTCTTCATCATCTTTAGAGCCAAAGACGAACGCACCTGCATGTGGAGCACATTCTTCTTCATCGCGTAATCCCGTTTCTTAATCCATTAGGATTGGCGGGGTCCTTTACCTAAGCCTAAAGATTTGGCGTAGATATCGATTTTAATGGATGGATTAGGAATCGGCCTGTAGAGTAACATATGCCCAGTTCGAATCCAGGCATGTGCCACTAAAGTCGTGTTTTCGAATTTATGTACGTATTTGTAATTATCACTAGCTCGGCGGTGAAGGAAAATCATCGCGAAGAAACTCACATGTCCAAGAATTATATTTCGATAGACATGTGACCTAACCTAATACCTGGTCTGGTTCTGGTTTTCCCTCTGGGTTGTGGAGGTCGGACGGCAATCACTCCATGTCAAAATTAGTATCTTCACCAAATCCTTAGGCTTAGAAAGCGGACCCCGCTGATCCTAATGGATTAGGAAACGGGATAACACTAGGAAGAAGACATCTTAAAATCTATATATCTATAACTTCACGCCAAAGCCCTTGCCGGGTAGGCAGAGCGAATCGAGCGCCACGTGACTAGCTCCTTACACATCTCACTCGCTTCTTTAACATTCATTGCTATTCTTATGCACGATCGCCGGTTTCCAAGGCTCCTGACATCACCTTCTGATAGAACACGATCAATTTGGTCATGGTAGGTAAGTCTTGGCCTTCCTCAGTATCAGACTCAAAATAAATGTATTTGCTCAGAAAAAGGTAGAAAATGGTCTTAGTCAAGTTATATAGCTTCCTTAATCTGCTACATGGATTGCATGCTAATATTTAGTGACATAAAAGAGACAAACTTGAAAATAGCTCACTACGAAACAGTTTTAGCATTCCCAATTTCCATTAATACAAAATAATTATTACAATATATTAGTTAAATTTTAATGAAATAAATATATGTCAAATCGCATCATCTAAGAATTCCCTTATGTACAGTACAGTATCGTTTCATAAGTAAAAATATATAATATAAAAAAGATTCACAAATGTTCTAAATAAAATATTTTTAGACTTTGAAAAATTTATTAAAGACTAATTGCCATACTGTAGCAGTTATTGTGATGCAGTGCAGTACGTGAGACATGGTTCAGTACCATTTCTCGTACGTTGATAAATTTCAAATGCTTTTGAAAACATACACATATGTGATTTAACATTTCTAGTATGTAATACAAGATAGAGGTACTATTTTCAGCTTTATAAGCAATGGTTTGCTGGAAATATTGGGTGGGACACCATATATTGCCCTAACACACTTCTTCTGTGCTATGAAGGCTCTATTAAATTCTACACCATTACCCCTTAACTCAAACTTTTTAGGTACGTAGGTGTGGAACTTATCAATATTTTCTTTGGAATAAGCCCTATATTTAAAGTAATACTTTGATTGTATATGTTTTTCTGAAACTGCAAAACTTTATAATTTGAGCAGTGCCATGGTCAGAGAGTCTCAGCGGAATTGCAGTATTGTGGTCAATTCTATGTTATTGTTCAACTTTATATTATTATGGCAGAGATAAAGTTATAAAGTGATAATTTAATAAAAAAAAACCACCAGTCACAAAATATTCAATCACAAAAATTGTTCATTAAATAATTTCATAAAAAAAGTTGCCATAAAAATGTTCATGAAAAATAAGCATCAAAATAGACAGCTTGACGCAACTGCGGCGCCAGCAGCACTGTTATGGTGAGCGCTGAAATTTAGGTAGTGTACCTAGATGGTTGCTTGCAGCGTGTTATTGCTGATTCATAGAGGATTAGGTAAAGCAGTCGGCAGATTACTTTTTATGGCAATGTAAACAATCCTCCGTGCGCGACGATGATTCAAAATCCAAAGTTATACAATATAAACAATTAAGAAATGAGAGCACATTGAGATTGCGTGTCACGGTGGCGTTCCTCGCGCGCCTCCAGGGAGCCGTCCCCCTTACATCCTTCCACTTTTGCGTTGTATATTTGTTCCGTATTTCTTTACTCCTGCATTCCTTCCACATGACCGAACAAACGGAGCATGCCTCTTCTTATTTTAACACCAACATTATTTTTCAGATCAACTACGTTTCTAACATCATCGTTACGCCATTTTAAAACATTTTGTAAATTACAACTATCCTAATCCAAGTGAACTAGTTTCTAAGATTCTTTTATCTGTTTGTTTGACTTGTGTGTTTGGCGCGGGGCTCTAATGCGGTGTGGACATGCCGGTCACGTGCTCGGTTTGTGCCGGAGCCGCGCGGGCATCGTTTAGTATGCCGCGGACCGGGAAAAGTGTTATTGGGAAATATTGATGTCAATATGGGCCTAGGTATTTTGTTTATGGTTGTTACGAGTGTATATTACTACGTTTAACGTAGGTATGCTTATAAAAATTTGTTAAAATAAATTTAAAAACACGTCTTGGCTTATGTCGCGTCCACTATTAACTCTCTGAAGATTGATCAAATGCACTAATAAATAGATGTACCTACGTGTTCAAAGTTAAAATGTTTTTTTTTTATACAACGTCGGAAGAGGGAGATTTTGTAAGTCGTCTGCGTGGGTACCTCTGTCTCGCCTATTTCTACCGCCAAGCAGCTATATTTATATAGCTGTGTTCCGGTTTGAAGGGTGAGATATGGCAGAGAAATAACTGGTTACTGAGACGAAACAGCCTTAGGTCATAAGATTGGCAGCGCGCGAGTAACATCTCCGTGGTCTTGCGAGCGTCAATAGGTTGCGGTGACCGCTTACCATCTGATGCGGGCCGCATGCTTGATTGCCAATCTAGTTGATTAAAAAACATACAAGCGTATAGTCTGATGTAAAGCGGTAGTAGCTTTAAGATCGCTCGCAATACATTAAGTATCACTCACTAACTCAGCAACAGCAAGTGACCTCACTCACACGTAGGAACACAACAACCCTCTAGGGTGTTGTTATTTGGCTGCGTTTTTCTGTGAGGTGGAGGTGCTTCCACAGACGGGCTGCTTTGATTCACCCTGCCTCACCGTCGGGAGGCATACCAGCATACGGCCTTATGTAAAGCGGTATTATCTTAAGAACGCTCGCAATACATTTAGTATTACCCAGATGATGACACCTCTGCTGCTAACACAGCAACTTCTTAAGAGCTTACTGATAAACTCACACACAGGGACACAATAACGTTCCAAGGAGCCGTTATTTGACTGCGGTCGTCTGTGAGGTGATTTGTCTGGGTCTGGTTCAAGAGAGGTAGGACGGATCAAAGCTGCCAATACTGTCGATTTGTCATTAGTGTTCTTCAGAAGAGTAATAATTACAGCAGCCAAAGGCCTCAAATAAGCATGGAGAATAAAATCAATTGGCGAGGAAGGTTCTGGCACAGGAGAAGGAGTACGAAATGTTCAAGAAAATACTCCAATAGCGTACCAAATGTAGCAAAAATCAAATTCCAAACCCCAGCAGGACGGCTGATCAATTACAGCCATTTATAACAATGTCCGAGCGCGCTGTATCGCCGTAGCACACGCTCTAATGGAACTTCACACGTATCGATATATAAAAACTGTAATAAGCTTTCTGTTTGTAAAACATTACTATACTCTGATGAAAGTGCGATAATTTTATTCAAACATTGAGTGCTTTTAAGAGAGGAACGGCGCATCAACGCGGTTAACAGAGGAAGTACCTCCACTTCGCAGAAAACCGCAGTCAAATAGGTTGTGATGTAAGCTAAGTAGTTGTCGTGTTAGCATCAGATGGCGAATGGGTATGAACCCACATTTTTTTTACAACGTCGGGAACATACAAGCTTTGGATCCACCAGATGTAAAGTATTACCGAAGCCTATGAACGCTTGCGATATATTCAGCGTCGCGATGCCAACTCTACTGCTATTACAGCAACTCCTTACGAGATTACTAACTCCCAGAAATACAACAACATACGACTGTGATTTTTTGTGAGATGGAGTTACTTCCCCTGACGGTCTGCTTTGCTGCACCCTACTTGTCTCAAAACACATAAATCAAGATAAACATATATTCAAGCACATGTAAATGTTTGTCCTTTACGGGAATTGAACCACCATAGATTTCGTCAATTTTCTATATCTGTAAAAAAATCGAAGAAATGCCGAGCATCACCGCGAGTCGCGTATAGCCAAGTCGCGTACAAGGGTTTCCCCTTTTGTTACACGTCTTTGAGCTAATTTCTCAGATCGCGATAAAAGAACGGGTAAGTGCAGCTTAACTTGCCCCGGTCACTCTGAAACGTCTCGATTCTGAAAAGGGATATTTTGTAAAGAAAATCCAGGGTATGGAAGAGTTTGCCACAGAAGAGTATTGTAACCAGAAGGTCAAGTAGAGACTTACGTCTTTTTCAATATAATAATTGGCAGGCAATTTGATCTAAACAACTTTGTGTGCTTCCGCTCCCAATTAGTGGGTGGGTGCCGGCCGGCAGTAGTTCGCACGAACTAATCGGGAGCGGAAGCACACGAAGTAGTTTAGATCAAATTGCCTGTAAATTTGACTTTCGCAAAGTAACGCCTGAATCTATTAACAATATAATAATTTACATGCAATTTGATCTTACCTGCTTTTTGTGTGCTTCCGCCACCAATTAGTTCATGCGGCCTAGCGCCGGCCGGCACCCACTCACTACTGTTAGTATATGCAACATGCTGGTGCAATTCTGTCGCTCTGTATAGAGCGTAAATTGTGACCAGGCGCTATTGGCCAATTGCAGTCTGATTTGTGGACTTGGCTTAGAATCGTGAAAAAAGTGTGATTAAAATTTCTTCAAAGTTCTTCGTCCTACAGGTATCCAGTGGCTTATCTATCTATCTATAACTTCACGCCAAATCCCTTGCGGGGTAGGCAGAGAGAACCGAGCGCCACGTGACTCGATCCTTACATATCTCACTCGCTTCTTTAACATTCATTGCTCTTCTCATGCACGCTCGCCGGTTTTAGGGCTCCTGACATCACCTTCTGATAGAACACGACCATGGATCATGGTAGGTAAGTCTTGGCCTTCCCCGGCTCCTACATCCTTCCACTTTTGCATTGTATATCTGCTTCGTCATTCTTTCATCTTGCATTCTTTCTACATGTCCGAACCATCGGAGCATGCCTCTTCTTATTTTAACACTGACGCTCTCTTTCATACCAACTCTGTTTCTAACATCATCATTGCGAATACGGTCTACAAGCCACAAATTTTGCGTAGCGCTCGCATTTCGACCCCGTTTATTCCAGAATCCAGTTGCTTAATTAATTAGAATTGGCGAGATCTGCTACCTAATCTAAAGGATTGGTCGAAGATACAAATTTTGACATGAAGCGACTACCATCAGATAAACAAGAGGCAAAACCAGGCATTTCTTAGGTTAGGTCACTCGTCTTTAATAAAGGTAGGGCGTATCAAAGCGGGCCTGGGGAAGTACCTCCACCTCATATTAAACCGCAGCTAAATAACAACTCCCTAGAGGATTGTTGTGTTCCTGCGTGTGAGTGAGGTCACCAGTAAGTTCCCAAGGAGTTGCTGTGTAAGCAGCAGAGGAGGCATCGCGCGAGTGATCCTACTAATATTATAAATGCGAAAGTTTGTATGTATGTATGGATGTTTGTTGCTCTTTCACGCTTAAACCGCTGAACGGATTTGAATGAAATTTGGCACGTAGACAGATTATGATCTGGATTAACACATAGGCTACGTTATTTGACTCCACGCATGCGGAGCCGCGGGCAGCAGCTAGTAATTAATATATCTGCTTTGCATCAGGTAGGCCGTATGCTTGTATGCCTCCCGACGTAGTATAAAAAAGAAATCTTTCGAAATATTATTTATTGGAGGCGCGGGTTTTCTCACGATGTATATATACTTCATCTTCGAGCAGGTGATAATTTCAAAGCTCAAAAACTCGAACTTAGTGGTACATGCTCATATCAGTATTCGAACCAGGGACTGGCCGTATAATGGGCTGGTTCTTTATCCACTAGGCTCTTAGATTTTTTTATAGTTATCCTACTGAATATATATCTCTCCTGTGATTTTACAGAGTTCAAAGATTATTTCTTGCCCGACTGTGCGATACCGAAGCAGGATTATGTTCTTTGCTCAAATATATACGAATGTATGATTATTTATTTTCTAATATCATCAAATCAATGAGATGAATTATAAATGGGTGCCATTAGACGAGGTGCTTTTAGTAGAGGGTTTGACGAGCTCGGTGGCTCAGTCGCGAATGACGCAACTTTGACACCTACGCTCGTGGGTTCGGTTCCCACACAAGACAAACATTTGTGTGCATGAACATGTCTGTTTGTCTCGCTCTGGATGTTTTAAGAGAGGTAGGGCGCATCAAAGCAACCCGTCTGGGGAAGTACCTCCACCTCACAGAAAACCGCAACCAAAATAACAACTCCCTAGAGGGTTGTTGTGTTCCTGGGTGTGAGTGAGGTCATCAGTAGGTTTCTAAGGTGTTGCTGTGTAAGCAGCAGATGAGGCATCGCGCTAGTGATACTTAATATATTACGAGCATTAATAGGCTATGGTAATTGCTTATATCAGGTGGGCTGTAGGCTTGTATGCCTCCCGACCTTACGTACGCTTTAGGGCATTATGTCACAAAGAATTAAAGAGACGTGGAACACACCAATATTCTGTGAATAGCTCACATTTGTTATACCACTAAGGTATCCAATAAGCATATGCCTGTCGATACTTACTAAATCAGTGGTGTTAACGAAAGTTATGCGTTGCTGATACAGTAAACAACCTCTTCAGGCCTTTTTTCGAACTGCTTACTGTATCTAGGGAAAACTTTAGCAGATAATTTATTCTCCAACTTAAAAGCTCTCGGTAGAAAACTTCATTGCAATCCCACAGTATGCGGCTTTGCCAATATAGGTCTCTTTTAAAATTGTCAATTACATATTACAATAAATTCACATCAGCATATTGGTACAATTATGATATCAAATGGTAGAATTAAATATTATTAACACACTGAATTATTTCAAGACATCTTTGCCAGTTACATATTCATCAATTCTATAATAAGCCATTCTACATAGAGTATTTTTAATGTGCTTTTTGAATACAATGTCAGGAAAGGACAGAACTGTTTCAGGCAACTTATTATAAAATCGAATACAATTTACAAGAAAGATCTACCAGTCCTAGCAAGCCGATGTACCGGCGGCATACACAATTTATTTCTATTTCTAAGTTTTTCGCTGAAGTTTATTTATTTATGACATACCAACAGCATACACATCACAATTACATATAAAAATGGATATACAGCTACATTCTCATGTGTACACCAATTATAGGTACGTACAATTTACACCATAGCACAATAGTTTATTGCTTAATATGAGTACTTAAATATCAAATTGAATATAATATTAAAATCACTACAATATAATATCAATTAACATAATGACATAATTATCAATGTCAATCAACCAAAAGTTTCAAAACGACTTAAAATTTTAAGGACATACATTTTTACACGTTTTCATAAATATGTTGAGAAGTAACAGCGAGGATATTTATTTCTTTGAACAGTTCCCTGAGTGATTTCTATATTCTATATATAGAGCCCAGGTTATAAATAGACCTAATGGTTCTTTTTTGTAAGATAAAAATTGTCTCAATGTCAGCCGCCGTTCCCCACAACAGTTTACCGTACTACATAATGCTGTAAAAGTAGCTGAAATAGACTAAACGCGCAGTAACCACATCCATCAATTGACTGATTCTCCTAACTGCACATGCAGCGGAGATGAGCTTACCGGCAAGTTTATTTATGTTGAGGCCCTATTGTAATTTGGAGTCAACTGTAATTCTAAGAAATACAGTATTCTTAATAAATTCTAATTTATTATGTTCAATAAGAACTTCTGTATTGCCGGAAGTCACATTTGGAAGACTAAATTTAATGCATTTGGTTTTAGCCGAGTTTAGCAAAAGATGATTACTTGTGAACCAGTTTAAAATAGCAGACACAACACCAAGGTTCCAAGCCTGGCACGGACTCCAGAGTCTCATAAAGTTTCATATAAATGCTATGCGTATTTGATTCTTGTCTAATCTGTACAACCTTTGTAAGAAGATAATATACGTTTATTTATTTATTCTCAGCCGGACAACCTGCCAAAGTTTCCCCAACGGCTAAAACCTACGCAAAATTTCGTTAGACTCTATTCAGGCGTTATTTGCGAAAGTCATTTACATGCAATTTGATGAATTACTTAATGAAAAATAACGCCGGCCGGTAACTACCCACTATCTTTAGTATGTGCAACATGCCGTCGCTGCCATGGCTGTTCCGGTAGTCTCTGCCTCGGCTGCTGCGGTCGTCCTCGCTATTGCCCGCCATCTGCCATGCAATTCTCTAAGCGACTCGTAATGGCTGTGTGCGTCGCTGTGATCACAGATGTCACAGCTTTGACATCGTCTACTGCGATCACGGCTAAATTATTTCGTATTCTATAAGGCTGTAAGCGTACGCGAGGCTGTTTGCCTTGTAGAATTCCAATTCCAAACGCAGCCTTGCGGCCCTAGTGTCGCACAACCATGAAAAGCGACACCAAAGAATTGCAATTTTGTGTTCAAGGCTGTAACAGCCGATGTTTCCGAGGATGTAAGGGTGTTTGCTCTTACAGAATTGCATGGCTGGAACGGAAACCGTATGCACCCGCCACCGTTGCTACCATGACTGCCCTGGTCATTGCTGCAACACGTGTTTCGCCTCGAATAACATACTACAAGTGACAAATCCATCGTAGTGCCGTCCCATATATTGAATTGAGGGTGGGGGTAGATGGGGTTTATGGGATAGGTAAGTTTTTTCCACAGCGGAGAAAAACCTAACTTACCGGTATATTTATCATCTAGTGCTTAGGGAATAAAAGACAAAGTTGTCTGCTTCGATTTTCAGGAACACCGTTCCTATATGAAATCTATGTTTGTCTGTGCGTTTGTCTGTGTGTTCGTTTTTTTTCGAAATTTCGTCATCGAATTATGACTTCAGATTCGGATTCAGCATAAAAAAGTAGAATAGAAATGTTCAGCCATGCAATTCTCTAAGCGACTCGTAATGGCTGTGTGCGTCGCTGTGATCACAGATGTCACAGCTTTGACATTGTCTACTGCGATCACGGCTAAATTATTTGATATTCTATAAGACTGTAAGCGTACGCGAGGCTGTTTGCCTTGTAGAATTGCAATTTTGTGTTCAAGGCTGTAACAGCCGATGTTTCCGAGGATGTAAGGACGTTTGCTCTTACAGAATTGCATGGCTGAAACACCGTTCCTATCTCTTAAGGAACATGGTTAAAATGGCCGTAAATAAAAAAAAAAAATTGAATTGTTATATAATTGATGAGCAGGTGTTCCTCTGGCAATGCAAGCTTGCGCATTCTCAACTGGTTTCTTTTGTAAAATCTATTTGAGACCTTTCCTTAACGAATAAAATCGTCTGAATCATGTCATTCTTATATTCCTAAAGCAATGTGGAGTTGCGTAGGTCTATAACAATCGCTCCATGTAAAATGTATCTTCGCCTAATTCTTAGGTTTAGGTAGCGAACCTTGCCTAATAGATTAGATAATGAATCATAACGAACCACCCTACGCACAAACAAAAACTCATTGTAGTCTAATAGCTGCTCACTTCATTGAAAACTAGTCTACTCCGATCCCAAGATATATCGTAGGGCTGAGGACACACTGATATCACATTTTCTATCTCATACTCTCGCATAATTTAATTCCCTCGCAATCTTGCTTTCTCACCCCCCCCCCCCACCCCACTCCACACACACAAACACACTACTCATGTACACGTACACACACATCCACACACCAACTAACTGTACTAGGTTAATGAGCTATATTTATAATCCATAGTTTAGGCTTTATATGTACTTACTAAGAATTTAGGAGGAAGAAGAGCGGAATCCCCTGCTACAGGCTTTAATAAGTCTACTAGGTGGGTCTCAGCAATATGTATATTTAGCACAGTAAGGCTGATAAATAAAGAATTTTGAATTTTTTTGAATTTTTTTTTGAATTAGGAAACGGGATAACCCTAAGAAGACGTGGTTGGAAAATTGCTGTGTGAATTTAACAAACACACAGGATTCGAACCCGGTACGTGTTGGTCAATATCCACAGGGATATCGCTGCTGGCTCTATACCGTGAATATACTCGTATATGACAATATCGGAATGTCGTGCATAATTACATATTTAATTTTACTTGTTGCTATCCGCGAAATTACAGAAAATGCCATTAACTTTTTATGAGGAACAAAATGGCGGTGTCTGTGGGAGAGAACAAAGTTTCCACGTATCCAGATATACAATTTTGAGTCTTTAAGCTTAAGATATTGAGGTTTACGTTACTGCGAAGGCAATGTGGGCGGGAATTTACGAGATTCTCCTAGGATAGCCTTTAATAGCCCGTCGGGGCTTTCCGCGCTACTTCACTCGTAACTTTTCCTCGTAAACTGAAGTTGGTGGTTTGCAGCGTGTAGGCTGTTCTTCAGAATTGCCCTCCATTCCCCTCCCTCCCCGTGACTAGGTGATATATACAGGGTACAAAGCGAAATAAAGGAAAATGACCACTGTATTATGAAGTCGTATCACAATAAAACTTGTTTTTCAGGGTTACATAAGGAACTTCTATAGTTTCATTGTGTCTGTTCATTTGTCTGTACATACGTCTCATTTTACTTGCAAACTAGGTTTGTAACACCGTTATTTGACTGAAGACGCCTTTAAATTTGTTTCCATAGTGGGAGGTAATTCAGAAAACTGATGGTAACAAAATAGGGGATACAGTTTGGTGTTCCAGCTACATATCTATCGTTTACATCGAAAATTTAATTACACCACTTGATAGCTAAAGAATCAAAGAATTCTTTGCGTTGAGTGAAGGCTGTTACACATCGCGTAAGACTTCAGTAATGATTACAAGATACATAATTATAATACGGTCAAAGAAAAGATAACTCACGGCCGTGTGTATGACACATCCACACCCCGTTTTTATTTGACGTAGAGAAGCATACAAGCATATGACCCACCTGCTGTAGAGCGGATACTGTACTCCATGATCGTTTGCAAAACATGAAGTGTGAAATCTTGCAAATCTAA
This sequence comes from Pyralis farinalis, assembly GCA_947507595.1. Lineage (NCBI taxonomy): Eukaryota > Metazoa > Arthropoda > Insecta > Lepidoptera > Pyralidae > Pyralis > Pyralis farinalis. The sequence continues at coordinate 3,375,168 of OX382275.1, forward strand.
TTTGACCCACTTCCCGGCAATCAATCGTGCTGAAATTTGGTACACCTATGTCACATGGATGATAATGCAGTAATATGGTACCATCGAGTTGGTCTGACGATGGAGGCGGAAAGTAGTCATAAGAACTAATGCAGGCAACAAGATAACCCCATCGTGTTTGGGTTCTTTGGAATGGTCTTGATAAATACTATAAATCCCCAAGTGATATTCTTGCTCTGATGATGGATAGGAAAGGTTGTATTTAGGCTCTCGTTATTTGTTTTGGGCAAAAACTGTTTCCCAGTGTGGTGTTTTGGGTATGATGGTGAAGATGAAAGGTGGTAATGAGAATTCTTAAATTATATACAATATAAATGGTCCTCCGGCGGCTTCGCTAATAAAAGCTTGTCACAGGAATATATTTTTTGTTTATAACTTATTTATAATACATACCATCGAGTAAGGTATCATAGATATTTTTTTTATATTAAGACTTACATTCGTACCCGGTGTCAGTATGTCTGTCACTGGACTGTATCGTTAGAACCGTAACAGGTAGAGTTTTTAAAAATTTCACACAGCGTGTATTAGTTAATATGGCAGATATAACTACAAATAATATAATCCAAAATTAAAGGAATTCTCTATACAAGAAATGTAATTTTGTAGCATTTTTTAACACGGTGGTACGGAATTCGTCTTGTGCGTGTCCGACTCACACATGGTTCGTGTAAGCGTATATATATATATATATTTAGCGTTTACTAATTATCGAAGTTTTCAATGAACGTTTTGTCAGAATTATGTATGACACCATTCTTTTTGGGGCCTCATATACAATTCTTCAATCTTCTTCTGTATAAAACGATAGCTACAAAAGCAGTGTGTAATTAAGAAGTACTTAAACACAACTACATAATACTTATCTGCTTGTTCGTCTTAGCCTTATCTCGTCATCTAATCCATTACATTGGGGGTTTACTACCTAAGTCTAAGGATTTGGCGCTGGTATTGATTTTTATCTGTAGCGACTGCCATCATACCTCCACCTCCCAGAGGCAAAATCCGATCTTTCTTAGGATAGGTCACATGTCTTTCGAAATATAAATATCTTACACGTGGGGTTTCCTTACCTCTCTCGATGTTTTCCTTCATCGCCGAGCAAGTGATATTTACAAATATGTACATAAATCCGAAAACAAGAATTTTAATTACGTGCCCACACCAGGATTCGAATCCAGGACCAGTCGGTAATTAAACTAGTTATTTATCTAATAGGATATCATTGTTTATTATACAAAAAAACCAGTTGAGACTGCGCAAGCTTGCATTGCCAGAGGAACACCTGGCTCGTCAATTATATAACATTTTTTTTTTCAATTTGTCGGCAATTTTCACCATGTTCCTTAAGAGATAGGAACGGTGTTCCTGAACATTCCTATTCTACTTTTTTATGCTGAATCCGAATCTGAAGTCAAAATTTGAATATTCGAAAAAAGCGACAGACAAACTCACAGACAAACATATAGATTTCATATAGGAACGGTGTTCCTGAATATTGTTGACTAAGCATTTTGTGGGTAACTGGAAGATATCCCTGGCATATATATGTATACATATATGTATGCATTGTAAAATTTGGTTTAAGTATTTTCCGTTTTGTTATTATTTTTACGTATTTTTAATGTCAATGCAAGTTATATAATAAACATTTATAAACAATCATACTTTTATATAAATATTTATCTGTATACAAATATTTTAATATCAGATAGAAATACAATTAAATTCAAAACGTTAATTCTCCCGTTTTAATAAGGGCTCTGAACACCTTAATCCTTCATGGAGGATAAATTTAAATTAATTTTAAAAGCCTCTATTTGAATTTCAGGCGAAAGCTTATCGCGTTATATTAATTTGTATTTTATTTGTTTCAGGTAAGTGAAGCGAGTTCTGCATTTATATTCACAGGGTAACTTTTGTTTATATTATATTTTATAGTCTACCTGTCTATACTTGAAAGGAGCTTTCAAAATCAAAATATCTGTCTGCACTTGAAAGAAACTTTGAAAAGCAAAACTCAAAATATCTATCTATATTTGAAAATTACTTGAAAAAAAACGTCCAAAATCCTCGCTCTCATACAGATGTCACGGAAGAGAGATATTGTCTATCTATCTATGTCTTCAAATCAAATCTTTAGTGGGGTAGGCTCGAGAGCTGAGCTGGAAGTCAATTCCAAAACTTCCTAGTCCTACAAATTTCTTCTGATTAAATTCGTTGTGAGTTCCAAGGCAGCTGTAGTTTAACCCCCGGGACAGCAATGAACTTCACTGTTCATTGCCTTTTTGGTGGTCGCCGGTGGGTATGAGTGGTGGGCCTGTCCCGTAAAAAAAGAGAGCTGAGCACCACATGACTCGACCCTAACGCACTTCGCTCGCTTTTTTAACATTCAGCTTTTATGTGCACGCTCGTCTGTTTCTACGGTTCCTGACATCATCTTCTGTTAAGACATGACCAATTTAGTTTTGATAGAATTTTGACCGTCTTCGGCTCCTACATCCTTCCACTTTCGCAGTGTATATCGCATGGCTACGACTGGCCAGATCTTAGCTATTGGCCATTTCATGAAATAACCAGGCAGATGGTTAAATATCGAAAATGCGTTAGCATAGACTACATAGGCGTGATGATCAATCACAAACACATGAAAATTCGAAAAAAATTTTTTTATACAATTAAATTGGCAAAGAAGCATGCGACCCGCGTCAGATGATAAGCGGTCACCGCAGCCTATTGACGCTCGCAACACCACCGGGATGTTACTCGCGCGCTGCCAATCTTGTGACCTAAGGATGTTTCGTCACAGTGCTCAGTAATTTCTCTGCTATGTCTCACCCTTCAAACTGGAACACAGCTATATAAATAGAGCAGGTAGAAACAGGTGAAACAGAGGTAAATGGTCTGGTAAATGATATGAATAAACAAGCAGATCTGCCCCACTATTAAATATAGTTTCATTCGGTTCTTACGAGCTTAATGGTGACCTCACTCATACGCAGGAACAAAATAACCGTCCCGGAGGGTTGTAATTTGGCTCCGGTTTTCTGTGAGGTGGAAGTCTTACCTCTCTTAAACACACCGAGACTAAGACAACCAGCCATGTTCATGCACACTAATGTTTGTTCCGTGTAGGAATCGAACTCGCTTAGATGCTAATGTAGCATTATTAACAACTGCATCGCCGAGCTCGTCGATCTCACATCACAATCATCATTCAACAAACATTTTTGAAATACGGATCATACTGAAATAAATAAAAACAGTTCCGTTTTTCCAATTAGCAGCATAAAAAGAAACCCTAGAAAACGGCAAAGCCAGCTCCGTTAATAATTCCATAGTCGTTAATACTCGGCGAGGGTTCTCGAACTGCGAACAAAATACACATCGCACACTCCAAGAGTTTGTTAAAAAGCAATGCTTCTGTGAATTCGAAACATGGTGGATTAAAAAAACTTGTGTTTTATTGTTCACAGTGAAAATGTGTGTTTTATTTGAAGAAGGTATCTTTACGCACGGTGTCTTTCAGTGATAGCCTAGTAGATAAGAAACCGGCCTGTTGGAAAACAGTCTCTCGGTTCGAATCCTGGCATGTACCATTAAATTCGTGTTTTCGGTTTTATGTACAAATTTGTAATCATCATTTGCACGGCGGTGAAGGAAAACATCGTGAGGAAACCAGCTCGTACAAGAAAATATATTTCGTTAGACGTGTGACCTAACGTAAGATTTTAAGATTTTAGTCCGCTTACATTGCAAATGCTTACTAAACCTTTCGAGATAGATCACAATAACTATGGAATTGTATATATTAAAAAGATCAACAAAAAAGTCCGTGATGGTATATATCTATCTCCTAAGGATAACCCACAGTAACCATTTTTGAAGTTATACTTCTAATGCGACTTGCAAAAAGGTTGCGTTAAACGTTTAACGCAACCATGGAGGGGGAATAGAAAGAGACAGAGCGAGAGTGAATGCGTGGCACTCGAACGCATGCGCGACGTTAGCAACGAGTGGCGTCCAATATTATAGCGAAGTAAACAGTGTGAAGTTTCACTTCTTCCGCGCGGTCATTAATATAATTAATACTAAATATTAATAAATTATTAATGTTAAAATTTTTTTAAATGATGCCAAAGAAGTATAACTTCTCACGCGCGTACATAAGTACACGCACCCATTTTTTATCTTTTACATATTATTTTATTTCAATTCAATATTGCATTATAGTTCATTTAATTTAATTAAATTACATACATATGCACCTTGTCAGGCATCGCAATGGTCGAGAGGGGTAGACGCTAGGAATTGAGGTATTCTGCGACGGAGTGGCAGTAGGTTATTTCAATAAATATTTTTTAAGGGAATTATAAAAAAAATATATCATTTGCTTCGTCTTTTATATATTCGGGCAATTTGTTATACACTCGTACAGACATTGGGTGAGGTCCGGAACTATGGAGTTTTAGTTTAGACGTTATTTGTATTAAATTATTAGGTTTCCGTGATTGGTAACGGCGCGGAAAGTCACTAACGGTACGATAAAAACTCGGATTTTTCCTTATATATTTTTTTTTATGCTACGTCGGGAGGCATACAAGCATACGGCCCACCTGATGTAAATCGGGCACCGTAGCCTATTAACGCTTGAGATATATTAAGTATCACTCGCGCGATGCCTCCTCTGCTGCTTACACAGCAACTTCTTGGAGCTTACTGGTGACCTCACTCACACACATGAACACAACAACCCTCTAGGGAGTTGTTATTTGGCTGCGGTTTACTGTGAGGTGGAGGTACTTACCCAGACGGGCTGCTTTGATGCTCCCTACATCTCTTAAAGTTCTAGTATATATATGTTTGGCAATGTCAACACTTTCAGATTAGAAAAGTGCTGCCTTCAGCTCTCTCGCTGTCTGATGTTGGTCAGTATTCGAATGCATTTCTTCTGCAGCACTAGCAGATCGTGGGCTTCCGTGCTGTCGCCCCACATAATCACTCTTATAATTATTTTTTTTAAATACTAATATATAATGGTTTATTTACGAAGCTATTTAAACAATACAGTATTATTCCTTATCCGACTAAATACTTTAGATACGTTGTGCATTTAAAATCACTGCACACTGAAAACAAATTAGTATCTACATTGGACCCGTGCGAAGTCGGGGCGGGTCGCTAGTATTTCATATTATGAAAATATAGGGTTGACAAGGTTTTAAAGATTTTTAAATGTATGTAAATTGTAAGTGCATCTTTTAAATATCAAATATTTACCTTCCTTATGTATAGCTAACTATAAATTTACAACAGTATACACCCATAAAACCACACATACAAGCAATAAAATATTTAATATTATGACAACATTAAATATGAGGGAAAAATCTACTAAAATGTAAAGCTTGCAAACTAAGATGTTTTTATAGTTATAGATACGCCGTACACGCTGTAGAATGGCAATACGAAAGTAAGGTAATTGCCCAACTCGCATTCAGTCGGGCACGCTCTCGCGTCGCGGTTATTTGCCACAAAGCATAAATCTCTTAAGATATATACTCATCTCTTTCTAACGACAGGTATATATCACTTGTCTCTTTGTTAGAGCAAAGTGTCATAATAAATAACTGTACGTAGATATAGTACTACTTGCGCCATTTTAAAATACAATAATGTTGGTGTATAACGTGTCTACCTTTTGATACGTCGTTGCTTGCCAACATATACCTATATATTTGGTAGAATTGGTAGTAAACCATAAAATACATACTGGCATAAAACAATACAGATTATTAAAGGCGGACAATCTCACCTCGCGACTATAAATCTAAAACCTAAACCACCTGGGCGTTCGACGGCCCCGTGATTATGAATGAGGCGCCCCCTATGCCCCCCGGCACCCTGTCTAGCCCCTCGCGACACGCAACGACTTTCACACACACCCAAAATTCAACTGTATCTCCAAACACCAAAGTTCAAATTCGAACGGACAAAACTGTAGCAATAAGCGAATTAGTGTTCGGAAAGCAGACCGTATTCCGTGCGCATAGCATACAGATCGCTAATTCAACTTTTCAGGTTTGTCCACATTCGAAGTAAAACCTTATCGCTATGCTATTAAAGTAGGTTTTTAAGCGAGGGTGTCTGCGGGGGCCGTTTACACCCCAAGCGTCCCCGTCAGCCCGGGCCGAGCTCGTCGCCCAGGATACCGGGTGCACTTGCACAAAGTGGGTACCAAGTGTTCGCGGGTGCTAGCACCGGGTGATTAGAATGGTGAAATTTTGAAACGTTTACGTCCCCATTTCAATTTCTATATCGGAATTTCGGGTTGAGTTTAATTGCTTGCTGATTGTTTGTGTAGTCATAGGAAATATATAGAGCTGAAACACTGTAGAAAGATATAAGCGGTAAGTGAACTACAGTGAGGGTTGTCACCGTTAAGATTGTGAACAATGAGCGCTATACAGTATGTAAAACGTAACCAGTTGTTTTCGATGACCAGCCGCAATTGATTTGGTTGCAAAGTTACAGTAAAATAATATAAGCAGTAAGTCAATTTGCGCATTTAGGTTTTTTAGATCTATTACTTAAAATCGTCGTTGTGGTGAGTGATGTGCTCGGTGGCTAGTGACGCTGCTTTGGCACCAACGCTTGTGATTTCGATTCCCAAACATATTTTTTTGCATGAACATCTCTGTTTGTTTTAGTCTGGGTGTATTCTAAGTAGGTATCATAAGTATGTATTTACGAAAAAATATTTACGTATGTTTGTCAGTTGTATAATACACATAACACAAGCTTCGCTTACTTTGGGTACACATGGTTCTGTGTAACTTGTCCGACAATATAAAAATAATACCGAATATAATACCGAAGCTAGAGCGCTAGATTTGTCACTTCTCTGATAGCGGACACAGAGCAGGCTCAGAACCGCAACCAATTTGCCTGCAAACTTCGCTTAGAAAGTGTTGGGTTAGGCGGTTCCTATAATACTCCGCGCCACGCGACGGTGCGCGGATATAGAACTCCCGCGCGGAGTAGGACGGCTTTTGACATCATTTACTTTTGTATACGGTTTTTTTTTATACGCCGGGGTAATGTAGCTTATCTGAAGTAAAGCAGATGCTTCAGTAAGCTACGGCTACCTCCAATTAAACTTACAGTATAGGTAGCCCCTTGACTGACATCCTACTGCTAATATAGAAGCTCCTCAGGTGCTTGCTAACAACCTCATTACCTCAACGCAACAATACTCCAGCAAATTGTTACTTGTCTGCGGTCTTTGCCGAGATGGACGTAGCTATTTAGTCGGAAATCTTAATGAGTAAGGTAAAGGTAAGACTACTTTTGGGTCCTTATCCTTACAGCAATCTATGTACCAAGATCCTTCACAGCAGTCGAGGCAATTGAACGTAAATAAAGCCGCCATTCACGGCAGTTATCGTGCACCGGCAGCTGATTTAACTGTGTAGTAGAAGCTACCGCGGGTCGTGCCTCTCATAAACCGATAGATTATGTCCCAGAGTGGTCACAAACGGGCAGACTTGTATTATGCCTATATTAAGATGTCTCTTAGAGAACGAAGACTATTCAATCGCAGTAGAACGATATAAAACAGTAGGATAACAAAGATATGTTCAATTATCGAAGTCACATAAGACACTGTACGATTCCTTCATCGAAACCAGTGGCTACGTTTTACACTATATGTAATGCGCCCCTTTTCGTTCACGTTCTTGAAGATATAAAGTAGTACGCGAAATTAAAAAAATCGGCCAAGTGCGAGTCGGACTCGCGCACGTAGGGTTCCGTACCATTATCTATAAAAACGGCAAAAAAAATCTAGTTTGTTGTATGGGAGCCCCCCTTAAATATTTGTTTTATTTTAATTTAATTATTTATTCTTAAAGTGAATATATAACTAAATATTCTGTGAATATTTCAAGCGTCTACCTGTTGCCGTTATCAATATCGAGCAAAAACTAGCAAAAAAATCACGTTTGTTGTATGGGAGCCCCCTTAAATATTTAATATATTCTATTTTTTAGTGTTTGTTGTTATAGCGGCAACAGAAATACATCATCTGTGAAAATGTCAACTATCTATCTATCACGGTTCATGATATACAGCCTGGTGACAGACGGACGGACGGACGGACGGACAGCGGAGCCTCAGTAATAGGGTTCCGTTTTACCCTTTGGGTACGGAACCCTAAAAACGTTCAAAATGGTCGCACCACAAATCAATAAATCACTGAACTACGCATGAAAGCACACTGCGCTGACATAAACGTTGTGTTGTAGTGCCTTAACCTGTGAGACCCCGTTATATACGTTTTCCCATACATTTCTTGGCGGAAAAGCGGCCCGAGGGTAATGAGAGATTAATATCTCAGTGTTTCGAGCCTACAGACAAATGAGAGAATTTTTCAACCAACTTGTACATTCTGTTGAGCGCTCCGTTCTTTAAGTTCCGTCACTTTCAACCCAGTCTCGAGAAGACGAGCTTTGACACGAGTATTCGTAATTAAATCAAAAAAGGCCTTAGGGCATTAGTTGCCTTACTACACTAATTTACTTTGAACCACGGCTTCGCTGATCCGGCTTTCGCGGTTTAAGGTCACTTGAATGGAACCGCGAGAGATGCGCACTGCACTTTGCTCACGACCTGCCATGCAATTCTGTAAGAGCAAACGTCCTTACATCCTCGGAAACATCGGCTGTTACAGCCTTGAACACAAAATTGCAATTCTTTGGTGTCGCTTTTTATGGTTGTGCGGCACTAGCGCCGCAAAACCATAAAAAGTTTGGAATTGGAATTCTACAAGGCAAACAGCCTCGCGTACGCTTACAGCCTTATAGAATATCAAATAATTTAGCCGTGATCGCGGTAGACAATGTCAAAGCTGTGACATCTGTGATCACTGCGACGCACACAGCCATTACGAGTCGCTTAGAGAATTGCATGGCTGCGCGTGCTAGGCAATTGGGTAATTCTCGCATGCAACAAAAGTTTACACTATAAAGTGCAGATGGGGTTCGTTAAGCTTACTGGACTACATACATTAAATAAGACATATCTGGACGTAGTGTATTTTGTTCGATAATGTATCGTCACTAAAGTCTTTATAGGTATAATAATAAAGAGACTTAGTTAATTCCAGTAAAGTTAGTCTAGTAAGAATTCCACTCACAGAAAACTGCAACTAAATGATAGCACCCCGGAGTGTTATTCTGTTCCTGCGAATGGGGTTACCAGTAAGTTCCTCTACAGTTAATATACGAATATACACCGTCTACAATGACCACTTTATAGCAGGTTGACCCTATGATTGAAAACCTGCTGGTATTGTATAAAAAAAAAGTTCGATAGTTCGAAGTTTTTCTTTGAATACTCGTAATTGCAGCAGACAGACACGAAATTATAATAGTGGTTAAAGTATGAAATTTCCGTTTTATAGTAATAGATACTTTGAATTGACATTAAACCTTCATGGTGTGAGATTTTCGAGTAAAACTTTTTTCACATGATACCTATGGTTTTCTTTTGATTTTCGAATTCCAATTGTTTTTTTTTTTATTCAGATTAGACGGGAAAGTTGGATACTTCAAAAATCCGGGTAATTTTTGAATACGAGTTCCGAATGGGAACTAACGCGGCAGAAACGGCTCGCATTATCTGCTGCGTTTGGAGAGGAGACTGCTAATGAACGCACCGTGCGTTTTGGTGTTAACCCCTAATATTCTGAGAAGCGTGTGACCTAACCTAAGAAAGGTCTGGTTCAGGCCAAATTCATAGGTAATGGACTCCACCAATTGTAATGGATTAGGAAACGGCTTCTCCCGTTTAAAAATAAAAGTTAAGAAGAAATATTGCAGCAGACAGAGCTCTCTGACTTCTATACTTAATCTTTGTTTTTATGCTAGGAACGTACAAAGAAAGTTGCTCGAATATTTCCAACGAGCGTGTAGATATCACTACCATACCGCCCACTACACCTTTACTTGGAAGTTGCTAATTGGACATTTTTTGCTATACTTAAGTACAGTTGCTAGCACTTCTTAGTAATTGTTAATAAAATTTGTCAAGCGTGAATCGAGTCTCTACGACTAAAGATATGTATGAGTATTATACATTTATTGTATATATATAAGTATATTTGGGGTATCTCGAAAATAGCTCTGGCAATTTATATTACTCCATACGGCTCTCAGTTAAAAAGATGTACTAGTGTAATTTTTTTTTTTTTTTTTTTTTTTTTTTTTTTTTATTACACAGCGCCACCTAGCCCCAAAGTAAGCGAAGCTTGTGTTATGGGTACTAGACAACTGATAAACATACGTAAATACATATTTTTTTTTTTGTAAATACTTATTATACATAGAAAATACCCAGACCAATACAAACAGACATGTTCATGCACACAAATGTTTGTACTGTGTGGGAATCGAACCCACGAGCGTTGGTGTCAAAGTAGCGTAACAACGCGTTCCACCACTGAGCCACCGAGCTCGTCTAATGAACCTTGTACAATTATTTAAATAAATGAACCTTGTACAATTATTTAAATTGAAGTAAACTCCTAAGGGGCTGTTGTGTTAGCAGCAGAGGAGACATCGCGCGAGTGATACTTAATGTATTGCAAGCGTTCGTAGGCTACGGTAACGGCTTTACATCAGGTGGGCCGTATACTTGTATGCCTTCCGACTATGTATATAAAAAAATTAAAACACTTGATTTGTCCATATGAATTAAAATATAAATAAGGAGTATATAGACGTTTTTTCATTTGTTTTGGATACACCGTAGGTACTTCATTTACTTTAAAATAGAACTTGGCCTATGCCACCCGCGATGTCTTAAAGATTATAATATAACACAGAAACCTGACGTCTAAAACATAAACCTCCCCTTTTTATATACATAGAACTCTGAAAACATTACGCTACTTTTTTGGACAGATGTGTAAAAACGTATACCGTGCTATGTAACAATGTGCGGAGTCCTATAAGCACGATAAAATCAAAATAATATATGGAAATTATTTTATCTAAACTATTTAAAAGTATCATATAAACGTGTCTGACGTAAATCAAATTGACGCATTAACTTTATCTATTCTTATTTGTTTAAATTCGACACCGCTGACCCGTAATGGCCCACCCATTAGGCTACCCGCAGACATGCATAGGCATCCAGTAATCGACAAGTTTAAGTAATTAATAATTAGCTAGACAATCATGATGGTCGTTCGGTTAAAAGTACGAGTACTATGAGTTTGCCCTGTATAAAACAATGAAAATGAACTACTCACTCATACTATATGTTTAATAAAAAGATTATAAAATTTATAACATGATATTAATCATTATCTAACTAATACTTACAAATAGTTCGTATCAAGGATGATTATGAACATGTAAATTGCACTTTAAATTATTTAAATCGAATCTATCGTTTAGAAGTTACGACGGGTATAAAAATGCTAAAAGTAAGAAAAATGCGGCCATGTGAGCGAATAACCAATGCTTAGTCTATTAATTACAAATAGCTTCTAATATTAAATATGTATTCTATTTGTAAAATTATGTATCTATAACTTCACGCGAAATCCCTTGCAGGGTAGGCAGAGAGAACCGATTCATTGCTCTTCTCATTCACGCTCGCCGGTTTCTAGGGCTCCTGACATCACCTTCTGATAGAACACGTCCAATTTGTAAAATTAAAGTACTAATTTATCTTTCTATGTATCTACATCTGCGAAGCGGGGGTAGGTCGCTAATATATTAGTGTAGATGTTAAGAGATGGGATTGCCGCATCGAGATAACCGTTAGTTGACTTTGCCTAACAGACAGATCGCTGACGAAGATTTTGGAGTCTTGGAACCAATGCTATGCTCAATTGCCTCTTTAATACGAATTGTATTAAATTGGCGCATGTCTCGACGTATACATTACGAGATCTGCCTGTTCAGTTGTCTGTACCCTAGTGTGTGATCTGAAGACAGAAACATCGTATAATGGTAATAGGTACCTATCACCATTACACGAACCTATAATTATAATAGTAAATCTCGTACCTAAAATACTATGAAGAAACTACCTATGAATGCTATGACCATGAAGTATCACTCGCGCGATGCCACCTCTGCTACTAACACAGTAACTTCTTACTAACACAGGAAATTACTGGTGATCCTACTCACACACAGGAACATAACAACCCTCCAGGGAGTTGTTATTTAGCTGCGAATTTCTATGAGGTGGAGGTACTTCCCCAGACTTTACTTTACTTTAATGCGCCCGTCCCCTTAAATCGTAAGTAAATAATTCATGTTTTACCATTTTTAAGAATGTTTCTGTAACCATTATTATAAAGCTTATACTGTCTATCTATTCTCTCTATAAAATGTTTGTCTTATGTGGGAATCGGACTCACCATTCCGTCACCGAGCTCGTCAGGTAATTTTACGGTGTGAAATCTGGTCTTAGCAAAACGAATTTCTAAATACGTGTTAAGCAAAAAGTAGGTTTGTAGTTAATAGATTCAGGCGTTATTTTGCGATTTAGACAAATTTACATGCAGTTTGATCTAACTGCATGTAAATTTGACTTTGACTTCTGCTTTATGGACTTCCGCCACCATGGTAAATAGGTAAGACGGTTTGTGACATATATACTGTACAGGATAGCTTTTTTACTTAGATATATTTCAAAATAATTTTTCTTTGTTGTTATGTCGAGATTCAAATAACCATATGGCCAGCAGAGGCAGAACAGAGGAAACATGAGACAAAGAGTGACGTCGTTGTCTCCTCAGTACGACAAACATACATACTCTGGGGCACGAGACCGCATACATGAGCATCGCCACGTACGTTCTGTGGCATATTATCTTCAAGGTCCGATACCTAAATAAAAGGAATTGCCGACCCCAACTTCACACATGTGTCTGCGCAATACTAGAGTCTTATTGGCAGGCATGTTAATATATGTGTTATGAAGGGCAGGCACCCTGCGAGCTGCGAAGGTGAGTGTAAGTGGCTGCCCTTCATTACCCAGAGGCGAAGGGGGTGCTCTTCAAGCAGCGCAGACGACTTTGCAGACCTCTGTTTTTTTACATTACATACAATTATTCGATATTACCAAAGAAGAGATATTACCAAAATTTGGGTAAAATGACGAATTTGGGAAGTTACAATACGGCGGAAAAAAATTTTGGGAACTGAAAATAGGCTAAATAAATTTATGACAAGAGAAAATTTCGCGAAAAAACATTGCGCCCATAGTTTGTATGCCAATGACAGTTATGTGTATAAGAAATTAGGCGATCCTATATATATCCCTAAAACCCTCACGAAGACGTAGCTTCCCATCTTTCCACAACACGCTGCTGTGCGTTCCCTATTCTACTCGTAAAAGTCACTAAACTTTCCTTGTAGCTTATAATTATATATTTCAGGGTCGGCAACGCATGAGTGACACCCCCGGTGTTGCAAATGTCCATAGGCTACGGTGACTGTTTACCATCATGCTTGAAAGCCACCTTAATGTTTTAAAAATAGTATAACAGCTGAAAGTTTCTCTGCTCATGCCCCCAATAGAGGTAGCGACGATGGGTGTCTATGAAGTGTGGTACATCGTGGCTTTATACAGGTGGCATGTTATAGAATATGCAGGATCGGATCCAACTCCACTGCGAGAACAGTTGGCGATACGACACTTCTCATTCATAGATCTTCAGCATATAAACGATATTATGCGTTTCGTATTGCGTTTTCCTTTATAATATAAAAAAATCGAACGTTTGCGTTAGGCCTTTCAATACTTTAGATACCCACGAATGCGTGGGCTTGCGTAGGCGCCTATCGTCGTTGATGCAACTGGTGTTGTACACGTGCGTTTGTCTCTTATCACTATGGTTATAAAGTTTATTTTTAAATGCATTTTGTACGCAGATGGGCGAACAGTTTGCATTATTTGCATTAATTGTGAAAGCGCAGGAATTTGTTATTGTTCATTCGTGTATGTATCTAACTAGTCTGTTTTATGATATGTTTATATTGTCGCATATAGTAAGCAATTGAATATAATATAAGAAGGTTTTGATTCTAAGCGCCAATTATTTAGTTTTTTTTGCATATCTAAGTGCAGATCACGCATTACGACATGGATCTTGTTCGTTATGCCATCTTACAGAGGCCAAAGTGTTAAGACGTGTACTTTGTTAAATATAATATACGCCCAAAATCATACATACATACATATCATTACGCCTGTCTCCTATTGTAGTAGGTAGAGACTATGGAACGCCAGGTGCATCGATCCAAACATACCAAAATCATATTTGACCATTTGTTCCAATAATTCAATTTTTAACAGTTTGCAATTTACTACCAAAAAAATAGTTTATTTTGCTTCCTGCTATCGAGCTCCTTGATCCTCACATAATGAAAATAAATTGATTACGTAATGTGCGTTTTCAGAAAAGTTATCTTCTAACAAAACTTACGACCACGGACGCTGCAAAGCATTCGAAACGTCAGGTTCAACAAAATAAATAAAACACGCGATACTTCCGTTAAAAAATGTTTAATTCAATGTGTAACAATCGCGAAAAGCTAAGACAAAACTTAGGTTGTGGAATGACCTATACATTACGATAACTGTTTACAAGAGGCAGGCTGAACGTTTGGTTGTCAGTTGAGTTTTATAAAAAAAATTGGTTCTGTTTTCTTATTTTATGTACGGAATCCTTAAAATGTAACTTAAGTTCCTGTAAAATTAAAAAGAAATTCTGTTTCTGTAAAACACATACATACGTGTATATATTCACGGCTTCCCCTCAAGTGACCTGTTGCGGGGTAGGCAGGAAGAATAGAGCGCTATAAGACGCGGTCCTTGCATACCTCGCTCGCTTCGTTAACATTTATAGTTCTTTTCGTGCACGCTCGCCGGTTCCTGGGGTTCCTGACATAACTTTCCACCGTACCTTCCGTTGTAGGTGAGTCTTGGTCTTCTTTGGGTCCTAAATCGGGTTTTTTATACTAAAGTAGCACACAATGGTAAGCAGACTATAGAAAAATGCACCAACCCTGTGAAAACCTTTTCACGCATTTTAATTTCAATCTCATCTATTTGAATGTCTTTTTATTGATACTAGATTCCTAGTAAATTTCAATGATAGTTACGTAACTGCAGCACATAACCAAGCGGGTATACGATATAAAGTCTATGCATACTAATCAGGCGAAAGTAGCCGAGCCGCGGAATTTGCCATTGCTCTGTAATATGTCACGCGTTTGCTCGAAAAAGTGTACACAGTAGAGAGATAAATCAGTACACCAACTAACACACTTATGCCATTTTGACATGAGTACTGTTGCTAGTCTTACAGAACTAGGGTCATCACAAAAGACGCGACCAGCCGTTTTGAAGTTGCGATTGCGATTGACCATTTTGGCAGCGACTTTTGATGCACACCTTCGTAGGTGCGACGTTTTCGAGTGCTTTTTTAGGGTTCGTACCCATAGGGTAAAACGGACCCTATTACTAAGCCTCCGCTGTCCGTCTGTCACCAGGCTGTATCTCATGAACCATGATAGTTAGACAGTTGAAATCTTCACAGATGATGTATTTCTGTTGCCGCTATAACAACATATACTAAAAAATAGAATAAAATAAATATTTAAGGGGGCTCCCATACAACAAACGTGATTTTTGCTCGTTTTTGCTCAATATTGATAACGGCAACAGGTAGACGCTTGAAATATTCACAGAATATTTAGTTATATATTCACTTTAAAAATAAGTAATTAAATTAAAATAAAACAAACATTTAAGGGGGGCTCCCATACAACAAACGTGTTTTTTTGTCGCTTTTATAGATAATGGTACGGAACCCTTCGTGCGCGAGTCCGACTCGCACTTGGCCGGTTTTTGAACATTATTCACATACACATCAGAGTAATGGGATACAAGCGGTAGGATAATGTCAACAAAGTACTCGAATTTCGTTACGCGATTGCGATGATTTTGATGTTTCTTTGACGTTATACTCAACTGTGATATATGTTTGCTGTATGCATGTGACGATCTTGGGCGTTCTTTGGAGTTGTCCTACTGCTTTTCTTCCTCTACTGTAATGTCAGTGTGAGTGGGATGATTTCGAATGTGTCTTTGAGGTTATCCTATTGCTTCTATTTCTGTACATCTGCATGAGTGTAGACGGTTTTGGATGTTCTTTGAAGCTATTAGTTGATTTTAGTTATTTGTATTAGTTAGTTCAGACATGTAGAAAGAATGCCGGATGAAAGAATAACGAAACATTAACAACGCGAAAGGGGAGTAATGTAGGAGACGAGGAAGACCAATACTCACGCGTCGAGCTCGAGACATAATACAAACTTTGAAGCTATTGCTTGTATCTCTCTACTGTGCTGTGTGAGTGTGATACTTTCAAATGATTTTTGACGTGATAACGTCTTATAAATCGATGACAAAATGTGTCACATTCCACCTGAGCCGAGCGTGCAAGCAAGAGCGCGGAACAAGCTGTAGAGAGGCACGATCGGCGTAAGCGTTAGGCTTGTGACGCATCTATCTCTCTTCCACTCCATCGGCCAATGCGTCCCAGTAGAAGAGAGACAGCGGCAGCACACAACCTACACGTGAACTGTTTTGTCAACTGTTGAATGTTTTCTTATGACGTTATCACGTAAAATTATCGTCCGTAAACCGACTTTACAGACAACCATTTTTTTTTTAAGAATCTTACTGCTTATATATCACTCATCATCTCCACTATCAAACCGTTTGATATAGGCCAATTCTAAACGCTCTGCCTCTGCATCCAGGGACTTGCAGTTGTTCGTTTGAAGGGGACCACAACTCCATCTAGAGAATGATTCTCCTTCGCGTTATCCCGTTTCCTATAACATTGGAATTGGCGGGGTCCGCTACCTAAGAAGAATTTGGCGAAGATAATAATTTTTACATGGAGCGACTGCCGTTAGACCTCCACAAATCAGAGGAAAAATCAGATCTTTCATAGGTTAGGCTACACGTCTTTCGAAATATAATTTTCTAGGCGTGTGGGTTTCCTCACGATGTATTTCTTCACCGCCGAGCAAGTTGTAAATATGTACGTAAATCCGAAAATATGAATTTAGTGATACAGGCCCTCGCTAGGATTCGAATCGGGGACTAGTTAGTCAAAGTCAAAGTCAAAATCTTTTTATTCC
Source organism: Pyralis farinalis (assembly GCA_947507595.1). Classification (NCBI taxonomy): domain Eukaryota; kingdom Metazoa; phylum Arthropoda; class Insecta; order Lepidoptera; family Pyralidae; genus Pyralis; species Pyralis farinalis. The sequence goes on from OX382275.1 coordinate 3,392,453, forward strand.
GTAAAAATGGCTACATTTGTTTGGAATCGTCACAATTTTTTTCCCTACCATGCAGTTCATGATTAGGTGAGCACTGATAAAAATACTGCCAAAAAACTCAGGCATCCCTCTTTTGGTATCCAAACAAATTTACATATTTTATTAATTACATTATAATTGGATCGACTCACTCCCAGACATTTTTATCATTAATATAGTCAGATACTTTATAATATGCCCTGCTACACAATTTGGCTTTAACGGTAGTTTTAAATTTGTTTATTGACAATTCTCTTATATTGCTGGGAAGTTTGTTATAGAACCGTATACATTGCCCCATAAAAGAATTACTTATTTTGTGGAGACGGCTTGCATGTAACACAAGATTATGCTTATATCTAGTATTTATGCTATGAGTATCACTCTTTTTACAAAATGAGTCTATGTTTTTATGGACATACAAAAGATTTTCATAGATATATTGCGATGCGACTGTTAAAATATTTATTTCTTTGAATTTTTCTCTAAGGCTCTCCCGGGGACCAAGTTTGTAGATAGCTCTTATGGCTCTCTTTTGCAATAAAAAGATGGTGTTAAAGTCCGCGGAGTTACCCCAAAGAAGAATTCCATATGACAGTCAATATGCCGGTTCCTTATCCTCTGGTCTATATCACTGCTCGGTTTAAAATAAATATACAGAACAAACTTCAATATCCACTTATCTCGACATATCACACATGAGGGCGTATTCACATTCCCTCTAAACACTACATTCGAATCGGAATCGAAAAATTATTTGTCAAAATGTATGGAAATTGAGTAAAAACTTTTTGAGTCCGTTTCAAATATGACTTTCCGTGGCAATGTGAATGTACCTTCTGTGCCGTACTGAAATTCAACTCCACCCCTATTTTTCTCTCCACATAGAAAGAGACAGTTCAACACGAAATGAACAAACACTGATGCAATGCATTTGGGAGTAGTCTTGTTGCATTTGACATCCCACGGGATTCGGAGAAAATGGTAGCTTGCCGTTAGGGTGCCTACCCCACTGTGGAGGGTGGCGAATAAACATATGAGGTATATGAATGAAATTAAATAAATAAATATTTACACAGCGCCGTCTGGCTAGTTGAGAGCTCGATGGCGTGTGCGCGTGTCATTCTAACCGAACACGCAGGTTAAGCAACGTCGACCGTCTGACTGTCTATAGATGGGTTTCTCCGTGTTAAGCCATCGGTCCCGGCTGTTGTCGATAGATGACAGTCGTTCAGCTAAGTCAGTGGCCCTCGGGCGGCTTGAAAACACTGGCCTCCGCCAATCCACATTAGAGCAGCGTGGTGGAGTATACTCTAAACCCCTTCGGTTGAAAGGAGACCCGTGCCCCAGCAGTGGGATGAGTAAGGGTTGATGTGGTGGCCGTCTAGTCCCAAAGTAAGTAAAGCTTGTGCTACGGGCGTTGGACAACTGATGCAAATACAGAGAAATATATACATATTTTAATGTCTAGAATGTCCAGACAAACAGACGTGACTGCAAATATTTTAGTGTTATTTGTTCGGCTGCGTTTTTCTGTGAGATGGAGGTACTTCTCTAGTCGCGCTACTTTGGTACGCCATACATCTCGTAAAACACCCACATCAAGACAAACATACTTGTTCATACACACAAATGTTTGTATATGGGAATCGAACCGACGAGCGTCGGTGTTAAAACAGCGTCACTAATCACTGCGCTACCGACATCTTCAAAAGTTATTTGGCTGCGGTCTTCTGAGAGGTGGAGGTACTTCCCCTGCCGCACTATAGTCATCTCCTATCTCGCATTCGTTACAGTGGATATCATAGGAGGTTTAATGTATTATTCGAGAGAAGAGACAATTTTTTATACAACGTTGGGAGGCATACAAGCATACGGGTCACCTGATGAAAAGCCGTTACCGTAGCCTATGAACGCTCGCAATACCATAAGTATCACTCGCGCGATGTCACCTCTGCTGCTAGCACAGCAACTCCTTGGGAACTTACTGGTGACCTCACTCACACGCAGGAACACAACAAAGTTGTTATTTGGCTACGGTTTTCTGTGAGGTGGTTCCCCAGACGGGTTGCTTTGATGCGCCCTACCTCTCTTCACAGACCAAGGCGCACATATACGTTCATGCACCCAAATTTTTGCCCTGTGCGGGAATCGAACCCACGCTGGTGTTAAGGTAACGTAACAGCGCGTTTCGCCACTGCGCCACCGTGCCCGTCGAAAACCATGTTTGCACAGTTCAAATTGTTTTTACATTGAATCTAAAATTTGTTTCTTTGCGAACTTTATATTCTACTAGGAGTATAAAGGACCTCCATATGGTTGGCACACGTTTCAGAGCAGTAAAAATGCATGAAAACCACTCGCCGGTGCACTGGATGTTTTTTAAAGAAATATATTTTCCACTCTAAAGCGTTTCATATTTCACTCTCAAAAGGAATATGTGTCTCCGTATATAGAGTCTATTTCTTTGCCATTTTTCAGCTGCGAATAGGATTTTGTACATTTTTTAATATACAAAGCAGAGGAACTGCTTTATGTACCATGTTGGTTTTAATTAAAGTAATTAGGATTGATATGAATCTATCTTTCTATAACGCCGAATCCCTTGCGGGGTAGGCAGAGAGAACCGAGCGTCACATGACTCGATCCTTACATAACTCACTCGCTTCTTTAACATTGCTATTCCTATGCATGCTCGCCGGTTTCTAGGGCTCCTGACATCACCTTTCGATAAAATACAATCATTTTGGTCATGGCAGACAAGTCTTTGCCTCCATTGGCTCCTTCTACTTTCGCATTGTATATCTGTTTCGTATTTCTTTCTTCCTGCCTTGTATGAACCAACGGAGCATGCCTCTTCTTTTAAAACAGACATTCTCTTTCATACCTGTTTCTAACATCATCACTGCGGAATCGGTCTACAAGCGTTACGCCACAAATTACGTTAGGATTGAGATAATGCTGGTTAAGTACAAGTTGGGCCTTGCTATTTCGCTAGGTCTGCATATTCCTGCAGCGTCTTATGTAAATGATTCTGAATGACCTTTATAGCTGCAGCTAATCATGCATATACATGGTGCACCTTCCAGTCAAAAGAGAGGGGTTTTTATACAAGTTCAGTGTGGCTCCTCTTTGCCTGATGGTAAGCGAAAGAGGAGCCGAAATCGCAACTGTAACTGACAAAAGACTACACAGTCAATTGACGCTGCCATGCTGACCCGCAAGATGCGTTTTCACGCTTCGTTTGAAGGATCCCATATTGTAGGAGAGCAGGGCACATGTACAGGCAAGGTGTTCCTCTTTTTGACGAGCTCGGTGGCTCAGTGGTGGAACGCGCTGTTACGCTACTTTGACACCAACGCTCGTGGGTTCGATTCCCACACAGTACAAACATTTGTGTGCATGAACATGTCTGTTTGTATTGGTCTGGGTATTTTCTATGTACAATAAGTATGTAGGCGCTGTGTAGTTTGTCCGACAATATTTATTATTTATTTATTATTTTTAATGGTATAATGTGCATATCACCACCACAATTTATAAATAAAATATGTTTATATTCTCACGCCAAGTTCTTTGTGGAGTAGGCAGAAAGGATCTATATGACTCGAGTATGAGTCGAGAGCTATCCGACTCGGTACGTACACCCCTCACTCGCTTCCTTAACATTCAGTACTCGTGTGAAAGAAGCTTCGCTTGGTGTTTATTACTTTTTTTGTTAAAGCACTATTTTCAGAAATCTCTATAGATAAATTTAATAAGCAAATCATTATCTGAATAGAAAATTTGATGCAAATCGTTAAAGCCAAATATATCTGTCTATATATACAGGAATTGTTTATTTAAAGTAATAAAATAGCCCTTTTCTTTCTTTTTTTATTAATAACTAGCTACTCGACCCAGCTTCGCACGGGTGATCCAATCGTTACCAAACTTCACAGGATCACCTGCTGGGCTAACCTGAAGATTCACTGAAAATTTCATCAAAATCTGCCCAGCCGTTTTTGAGTCCATGGAGGACATACAGACAAACATTCATTTTTATATATGTATATAGATAAAAAAGTCAAAAGTCCCAAAGTAGTTACAGTCCCTAAATGTATTGTCGAGGAATGGCGAAAATTTCATACATTTCGCACACGCCCGGTTTCGGAGAGGTCCCAAGGGAGTGCGCCCCCTGATGTGTGACTTCGGAATGCATTCATTACGTTGCATTGTGCAGCCACGAGAGAGTGATCAACGTACACATATAGTAAACTTAACAAACAGTAGGTAATATAAGGCCGACTTATGATCACGTTGGCGACAGCCGCTTTCGCATTGCTCGGTATATTTAAAAATCGGGCAAGTGCGAGTCGGACTCGCACACGAAGGGTTCCGTACCATTATCTATAAAAACAGCAAAAAAAAAATCGGCCAAGTGCGAGTCGGACTCGCGCACGAAGGGTTCCGTACCATTATGTATAAAAACAGCAAAAAAATCACGTTTGTTGTATGGGAGCCCCCTTAAATATGTATTTTATTCTATTTTTTAGTATTTGTTGTTATAGCGGCAACAGAAATACATCATCTGTGAAAATTTCAACTGTCTAACTATCACGGTTCAAGAGATACAGCCTGGTGACAGACGGACGGACGGACGGACGGACGGACGGACGGACGGACGGACGGACGGACGGACGGACGGACGGACGGACGGACGGACGGACGGACGGACGGACGGACGGACAGCGGAGCCTCAGCAATAGGGTTCCGTTTTACCCTTTGGGTACGGAACCCTAAAAATCACGTTTTTGTATGGGAGCCCTCTTAAATATTTATTTTATTCCATTTTTTAGTATTTGTTGTTATAGCGGCAATAGAAATACATCATCTGTGAAAATTTCAACTATCTAACTATCACGGTTCAAGAGATACAGCCTGGTGACAGACGGACGGACGGACAGCGGAGCCTCAGTAATAGGGTTCCGTTTAAAACCCTAAAAAATATTTTCTATGATACCTCACTCAATAAAATGTGCTCCGTATTATAAAAAAAAAGCTGTACTTATTTGCAAAAAAATACTTAGCAACGCTACTTTGATACCAACGCTCGTGGGTTCGCTTCCAACGCTGGACATTTGTGTGCATGAACATATCTGTGTGTCTGGTCGTTTTTAAGAGAGCCTACCTCTCTGGATTTAACTGACGGGAATGAAAGAGTGATTATGTGTGCAGATTTTAATGGATTGGTCTCACCAAACGAGACAGTTGTGAATCTGTTCTTGGTCCCTATGGAGATAAGAGAGTGAACGAAGCAGGTAGGCCAATTCTAGATTTATGTAGGGAATGTTTTTAAGAGAGATAGGGCGCAACGAAGCCGCCCGTCTGGGGAAGTACCGCCACCTCACAGAAAACCGCAGCCAAATAACAACTCCGTAAGAGGGTTGTGCTCCTGCTACTGAGTGAGGTCATCGGTAAACTCCTAAGGAGTTAGCGGCATATGTGGCATCGCGCGAGTGATTCTTAATGTATTGCAAGCGTTCATAGGCTACGGTAACCGCTTTGCATCAGGTGGGCGGTATGCTTGTACGCCTCCCGCCGTTGTGTTTATTAAACACAACAGTTGTAGATCATTCAATTGTCTACAAGACTTGTTCTTGTACTCTTTCCCTACGAGTCAACATTTTTGAAGTGTCACGATTGTAGAGTAATTAGCAATGCTAATTTAACATAAATACTCGTGGGTTAAATTCCTACCAAGGACTAAAATTTGAGTGCACGAAGATGCCCTGTTTGGCTTGATCTGGGTGTTTTTAAGCGTGGCACCTCATGGAAAGCCGCAACCAAATAACTCCCTGGTGGGTTGTTGCGTTGCTGAGAGTGAGTGATTTCACCAGTAAGCTAATTTCTGTGTTAGCAAAAGGGCTGACATCGAGCGCGCGATACTTCGTGTATTCACGAACGCTCATAAGCTACGGTAGCCATTTCATATCACGTGAACCGTATGCTCGTAGGTAAGGGTGCAAAGCAGCCCGTCCGGGAAAGAACCTCCACCTCATATCAGCAGCCAAATATCAACGTCCTGGAGGGTTGTTGTGTTCCTGCGAGTGAGTTAAGTCACCAGTAAGCTGCTAAGGAGTTGCTGTGGTAACAGCAGAGGTGGCATCGCGCGTGTCACACCTAATATGTTGCGTTCATAGGCTACGGTAATCGATTTACATCAGGTGAGTCGTATGCTTGTGGCATACAAGCCCCGACACTGTATAAAGAAATCATGGAACCTTTATTTGGTAACATTTTTCAATAAAATACATGAAGAGAGAAGTATTTATTTTTTACTTGCCATGCCGTCATTTAATAAAGTCCTGCGGAGTCCTGTGTTAGTTTATCGGTTCTCATATCTCGGAAACTCGCTCGTCTCGTGTTTGTTCTCCTTTGGCAGTCTCTTTGGTCGCCCTCCCAGGTTTACATTTCACGGACTTATGATTCATATTATTAATTTTTGTGCAAGCAGATGTCTGTCTGGTGCTGTCAGATTGTAATTGGAACAACATTATTTTTTCTATACTGTGTATAAATAAAAACCAGTTGAGAATGCGCAAGCTTGCATTGCCAGAGGAACACCGGGCTCGTCAATTATATAACAATTCATTTTTTTTTTTAAATTGTCGGCCTTTTTGACCATGTGCCTTAAGAGATAGGAACGGTGTTCCTGAACATTCCTGTTCTACTTTTTTATGCTGAATCCGAATCTGAAATCAAAATTCAAATATTCGAAAAAGCGAAAGACACACACACAGTAAAAGGCACAGACAAACGCACACACAGAAAACATATAGATTTCATATAGGAACTGTGTTCCTGAACATTGTATCTATACTGTAAAACATTGTTGTTGTTGCATTCTTCTCTCTTTCTTTTTTTAATGCAAAATGTTACCAATTGACTAAAGGTTTAATGTTTTTTTATACAACGCTGGGAGGCATACAAGCATAAGGCCCTCCTGGTATAAACAGGGAGAGGGTGTTTGTTTGAACGCGCTAATCTTTTATTTTGTACCTTAACTGATCTGAAAGTTATTGTCACATAGCCCAATTCTTGAGCATGGTTATAGGTTGTTTAATATCACGATATGTCTATATGTTACTGGCGACCTCACGCAGGCTCAAAAATACAACAACCCTCTAGGAAGTTGTTATTTGGTAGCGGTTTTTCTGTGAGGTGGTGGTAATTCTCAGACGGGCTGCTTTGATACGCCCTACCTCTCTTAAAAATGCCCAGACCAAGACAAACAGACATGTACAAGCACACAAATGTTGGTCCTGTGTGGGAATCGAACCCGCGTGCGTTGGTGTCAAAGTAACGTATCAACGCGTTTCGCCACTGCGCCATCGAGTTCGTCGAAATATACACGAAATTGCAAAAAAATTCAATTTCAACCAATTCTCCCAAATAATCTATAAATAGCCCAAATAGTCCTGGCTAATAACTGTATCGCCGTGACAGACCCTCGTTGATGAGGCCGTTTCAACCCTCAATGGTCAAAAATTAATCCAGCCTCCGATTGTCTCACCGAAACTAGAAAGGTATTCTGTCTACTTTGTACGAGTACATCAAGTTCCGTTTACTCGTCCCAAAATTGACTTATCTGCTGCGATGTTACTTCGTATGGAAATTGAATTAAACAATTTTTAACGGAAGTATCGCGTATTTATTTATTTTGTTGAACCTGATGTTTCGAATGCTTCAATTATTACATCTGCCGACATGGATGGATTAATTATTTATATATATTCCGATTCACACAAAAATCGTTCACGGTGTCCGAACGTTTTTGAGTAGATCTCTGGGTTTGTGACTTGATTATTTTTAGAACTGAATCCCAAGCAGGTGGTACTTGCCAATCATCTTCTCTATTGAAATTGGGGTATTTTCTTAGTTCAATAGCTTCGCGTAGCGCGTAGGTCTTAGAACTATGACTGAACAAAATAAATAAAACACGCGCTACTTCCGTTAAAAATTGTTTAATTCAATGTGTAACAATCGTGAAAACCTAAGACAACACTATGGTAATTTCCTAATCTGGTTCATCATAAAAATATTTTGAAATTTCAAATTGAATCTATTACTAACATTCTTTTCAATTAGGCATGAACTTTATACAACGTCGGGAGGCACAAAAGCATACCTAGTAGTAGTAGCCTATGGACATTTGTAACACCAGAGGTGTCACTCATGCGTTGCCTACCCTGTAAAATCCCTTGGGAAAACATCGGCTGGGGGTGCATTTCATAACTTGAGAGCTCTCGGAAGAAAACTTCGCTGGAACCGCACAGCCATTGCAGTTCCGCTGTGTGAGGGTGAACTCCCGCCGTCGGCGAACGCTGCGGTTATAAAAAAAGTTCGCGGCATCATATCGCACAATTCTTCAGAATAAAACCCTTAGAACCCGTAGAACACACAAAGGGAGGCAAAATCTCCCCTTAAACTTAAGGGCTCAATGCAGTCTGTAAGTTTAGGATAGCAGACAATTCTCACAGCACACTCTGAACCCAATCACAAGGTCCTAGCTGGTATCCAGGTGCGCACACCCAAAGGTGATGACAGTACTACATGTGCGGTCTGATTTGAGACTTATACAAATCTTTGTTTCGCACTAAAGTACTGCTTTGTTCTGTTGAGCACACTGAGTTTCTTGGGCGCCAGTTTGACCTTCTCCTCCAGGTGATTTTGGTATTGGACATAGCTGGAGATATCTACACCGAGAATCCCAATATTTTTGGCTATGGTAAGTTGTATGTTCTGGAATGGTGAACGCGCATACTTGTTCATAAAAAAGATGCTTATGTCTGTAATTTTATTCTTCTGCTTCGCGTTATCCCGTCTCCTAATCCATCAGGATTGGCGGGCTCCGTTACCTAAGCCTAAGGATTTGGCGAAGATACTGATTTTAACATGGAGCGACTACCGTCTGACCTCCACAAGCTAGAGGGAAGACCAGATCTTTTATAGGTTAGGTCACACGTCTTTCTAAATATAATTTTCCGGTGATAATGATGTTTCCATCACCGCAATCGATAAATATATAAATAAATTCGAAAATACGAATTTAGTGGTACATGCCCCCACCAGGATTTGAACCTGGGACCTAGTTGGTCAATAAGCCAGTTCCTTATCCTCGGCTATGTCTGTATTTTCAGGAACACCTATATGAATTCTATATATTTGTCGTGCGTTTGTCTGTCGCTTTTTTCGAATATTTGAATTTTGACTTCAGATTCGGATTCAGCATAAAAAAGTAGAATAGGAATGTTCAGAAACACCTTACCTATCTCTTAAGGAACTCGGTCAAAATGGCCGACAAAAAAAAATGAATTGTTATATAATTGACGAGCCAGGTGTTCCTCCGGCAATGCAAGCTTGCGCATTCTCAACTGGTTATTATTAACAATTAGCGTATTGCTTTCACTTTGCAATTTGATCTAACCTGTGTGTGCTTCCGCCACCAATCACCTTACAAACACAAAGCAGGTAAGATCAAATTGCATGAAAATTTGACTTTCGCAATATAACGCCTGATTCTATTAACTACTTTCACTTTGTCAATGGGTTTCCTTTATTTGTAATTACTATTATTCTGGATGGGTAAGAAAGAGAAGATAGGTACCATATCAAAGTATTGTAAACTTGGCATAGTTTAATCTAACATATACGTGACACAATAATATAATATCATAATTATCTTAAAGTATATTTAAGTTTTTATACGCGTCTGTGATATGCTCCTCTTCTTAATCCTCGATAGCGGCAACACTATAACCTTCAATAAACAACCCTAGAATTAAGCCGAATACACGGTCATACGTAACTGACAACACCAGCTGGTCATTTATCATGGATAGTGGAGGGAGATTTATGGGGCCTAATGAACTTTGGATAGTAGCACGTTCGCTTTTCCTTTGCCGCGCCAAGATACATTGTTAGTTGCACATCTTAGAATAATAATGTCTATTTGAGTTAGCAGCGTTTTTGGCGTCAATGACTATATCAACTTTTTTTTATATATCACATCGGAAGGCATTAAAGCATACGGCCCACCTGATGTAAAGCAGTTACCGGAGCCTATGACCGCTTGTAGTAATGCCACTTCTGCTGCTAAAACAGCAACTCCTTAGGAGCTTACTGGTGACCTCATTTACACGCAGGAACACAACAACGTTATCTCGTTTCCTAATATATTGAGGCGGGCGGATTTTTTTTTTATAAAACGTCGGGAGGCATACAAGCATACGGCCCACCTGATGTAAAGCGGGTACCGTAGCCTATTAACGCTTGCGATAGATTAAGTATCACTCGCGCGATGCCCCCTCTGCTGCTTACACAGCAACTCCTTGGGAACTTACTGGTGACCTCACTCACACGCAGGAACACAACAACCCCCTACGGAGTTGTTATTTGGCTGCGGTTTTCTGTGAGGTGGAGGTACTTCCCCAGACGGGCTGCTTTGATACGCCCTACCTCTCTTAAAACATCCAGACCAAGACAAAAAGACATGTTCATGCACACAAATATTTACCTTGTGTGGGAATCGAACCCACGAGCGTTGGTGTCAAAGTCGCGTCATTCACTAGTGAGCCACCGAGCTCGTCAAAAATCTATAAACTAAGCCTACGGATTTGACGAAGATACTCATTTTGTTGCCACTGCCGTCAGGAAATCCGGATCGTACTTAGATTGGATTAGTCCAAATATAATTCTTGGACGTGCGGGTATCCTCAAGGTGCTTCCCTTCAGCAAGTAACATGACCACACTAGGACTCGCGCCGGGGACCACTCGGTCTCCAATTCGCAGTGATGATATTGAAACAGAGTTGGTCTGAAAGAGAGCATCGGTGTTAAAATAAGAAGAGGCATGCTCCGTTCGATTTGATGAGCTCGGTGGCGCAGTGGTGAAACGCACTGTTACGCTACTTTGACACCAACGCTCGCTTGTTCGATTCCCACACAATACAAACATTTGTGTGCATGAACATGTCTGTTTATCCTGGTCTGGGTATTTTCTATATATAATAAGTATGTATTTACAAAAAAAAAAAAGTGTTTACGTATGTTTATCAGTTGTCTAGTACCCATAACACAAACTTCGCTTACTTCGGGGCTACATGGCGCTGTGTAATTTATCCGACAATATTTATTATTTATTTATTGGACATGTAGAAAGAATGTAGAAAGAATTACAAAATAAATATACAACGCGAAAGTGGAAGGATGTAGGAGTTGAGGAAGACCAAGACTTACCTTCCATGATCAAATCGATCGTGATGTATCAGAAGGTGATATCAGGGGCGTTAGAAAACGGCGAGCGTGCATAAGAAGAGCAATCAATGTTAGAGAAGCCAGTGAAGTGTGTAAGGATCGAATCATGTGGCACTCGGTTCTCTCTGCCTACCCCGCAAGGGATTTGGCCTGAAGTTATAGAATAGAATAGACTAGTCGGTGAATATTCTTGTTCATTATCTACTGGGCCATCACTGTTCAAGCCTGGTCCTTCATTTATGTACTTGCGAATATTTAATTGCTTGGATGGAATGGCTGTACTCAGCATTTATGTTGCCATTAAAACTTCTACATGACACAGGAGAATAAGGAAGTACACACGTGTTATTTATGGTATGTTCCTCTCCTCGAATCGTCATAGCTGCAGTATTTCTGCCATTACAAGGACTTTACGACGATAAACTGGATAACCATTGTTTGGATGAAATTTATCGGATATCTTTTGGAGAAGATGCCGTTTTTCGTGCACGCATCAGATTGTATTCAAATTCAAATTCATTTATTTGCCAAATGTAGGTACATAGAAGTTTGACATTTAGAAAAAAATTAGCTCACCGCTACATTTTGCCTATTGGCGTGCAAATATAATTACATTTTTATTAATTAATTACCTATGTTACTTTGTACAACCTGAGTTATTTAACAGCTAACATCTCTCATTATTGTTTTTACTTTAATATGATTCCTAATTTAATATTGCATGTCGTATGTCAGATAGGTATAGTTTAAGATTTTACTACCAAATATTCTTGTCGCATAAATAATCATTGATAGAATAGTAACATTTATGAATTAATATGTCATAATTATATATTATATTGACAGTGTGCCCCACGAATCATATTCCTAGTCATAATATTATGACCAGAAATATGATGATCTCTCGGTCTGGTACTCAGCTGATGATAAATATATCTGAGCTGATTGAATTGTCATTTGTAGCGAATATGAAAATTAATTATGACGAGATCGGTGGCGCAGCGGTTTGCAACGCGACTTTGACACCGAAGCTCGTGTGTTCGATTCCCACACAGAATAAACATTTGTGCCCATGACCTTGTTTGTTTGTCTTGGTGTGATATTTTATTAAGCAGCTCTCGGGAAGGTGCTTCTACTTTATTGTGATCTGGATCTACATAACAACTTGGTCTACATGATAACTTGTGAAGAGTTGTTATGATAGCTGCGCAGATGGCGATGCGCTGGTGATGCTGCTATATTTCAAGATAGGATATGATAACCACGTTACATCAGACCGGCTATACCGTTGTTTGCCTCTCGATGTAATATAAAAAAAAATCTTTTAACTATATAGCATCCTTCACTGATACCACGAGCGTACTCCTAGCACATTCAAATTAAATCTGCATAGTGAAAAATTATTTTGTGCGGCATCCATTACGCCGCGGTCGGGTTATCGATGGTTTAATTTCCATGAATAATACGCAACGATTCAAAGGCGAGCTCGAGTTAACTTCTCAGCGCTGACATCTGCATACAAATGGATGTAATTTCACAACGTGACAACCCTAGAGGCGTTAGACAAATGTTTGGCGTTAGGGCGCTCGAGAATGTTCGATGTTTAACCTTACAAAATTGCTGCGATGGACGGACGGGTGGTCGAGGGAGTGGTAAGGGTTTCATTTTTTCTTTTAAGTTATGGAACGCTAAAGAACAACCAAAACAGTTTTGCGACAAATTTAAACGGAAAATAAGCCGCATATGTATTTTTACGCAAGCGCAAAGGTCAAAGATAATCGATTAAGTACAAGTCGAACTCGCGCTCATATCATATTCCGTACGTTCTTTAATTTATATACATTTTAAGTTATTAGATTTGCGGATTGCACGACTGATGTAAAAAAAAATCACGTTCTGTCCCGATTTCTAATTCGTTACGCGTTATTTGTGAGACATTAATAATGGTACATAGTTTCGCCAAATTTCATATTTGTGTACTAATTCTAACACTTCTTGTGACAGACGCCTCAGTGATCTTACAGTTTTGTTTTTTACTCTGGATTCGGAAACCTAAAATCTATTAGGGTAGTGGTCAATAAGGGCCAAGTAACAACTAATGTTTAGCAGTGGAGATAACAACGCGTGAGCGATTCACTAACACTTGGCCCACTTTTAAAAAGTCGCAATACCAATTGGCAAGTCTGTCGGCGGCCTTACGTACAGTTCAAGAGCAGAGCGCCCGTGTAATATTGTTCAGTAGGCACCCTCTCGTTGGTTTGTTTCATGTGCTAATCAGGGCCCTTTTTTAACAAACTCAAATGTTAATCAAAACGAAGGGTTGGTATTTATATATGTTGATAGAGAGAGACTTGGCAAACAGTACCGTGCCATTGAGTTTAATTTGTTTGTTGAGCAAATAGTTTGATTAAGATGCAGATTGGAGTCTTTTATGAGAGTGGAAGAAATTAAGCCGGAGTTATTGTATGTTTATTTTTGATTCGTGCGTTTATTATTCCACTTATGACAAGCATTATGTTTACTTACTCGTTTGTAATATAAGAAGTATTGCTCGAAATTAGTGCCTCTCTGGTGGCAATGGTAAAAAAAACTATAATATATAAGTATTGCTTTTTCTTCAAATAATACCTAAAAGTCTATAATAAAAAGTTTAAAGCTCATTGAAAATGCAATAAATAACGTACAAAGAATTGTGAACTCAAAATATTTATCAAAAGCCGCCAAGTGCGAGTCCGACTCGCGCACCGAGGGTTCCATAAAAAATATTTAGTCAAATGATTTTTGCAAAAAAAGTATTATTTTTTTGTGATGTAACCAAAAATTTACGGTTTCCAGATTTTTCCCTTGACTTGCGCTACATGACTTCTTACCAAATTTCATAATTCTAGGTTAACGGGAAGTACTCTATAGGTTTTAATTCCCTTGAAGTGTCAAAATATGTGCATAAACGAGGCTTTAACGGCCGTATTTTTTGATTGCGTTGACTTAGAAGTATAATTTTTTTAACATCGATTTTGAGGGCGCATTATAGCAGCCTGTCTGGGGAAGTACATCTACTTTACAGATAACTACAGCCAAGTAACAACTCCCTAGAGGGTTGTTGTGTTCCTGCGTGTGACTGAGGTCACCAGTAAGTTCTTAAGGAGTTGCTGTGTTAACAGCAGAGGTGGCATCGCGCGACTGATACTTAATGTATTGCAAACGTTAATAGGCTACGGTAACCGCTTTACATCAGGTGGGCCGTATGCTGTATGACTGTATATAAAAAAAAACATTCCATTCTATAATGCTATGTTTTAAAATTATCAAAATATTTTTAGTGAGCAAAGCCTAACACTGTTTTTGTTAGCGTTGTCATGTTTCCTATTCCATTAGAATCGGCGAGGCCCACTGCTTAAGCCTAGGGATTTGGCGGAGAAAAACGCTTGGACGGATAATGGTACTTTGTCTCATTAAATAAAAAGCACGGGGAAATGACTGCGCGAGCTTGATACCACACAGTTCTGTTTCCTTTGAGTGGCCTAAAGATTTACAACCTTGTTAACGTAATTGGATGTACTCATGTACTATGCGACAAGGTTCTATATCCGCTGGTGGGGAAACGCACATGGAACTTTGTGACATTGAACGGCGTAACTTTGGCAGCGAGTTCTCAAAGTTGGGGCACTATTACGTTGTCTAAAATGTTTTTATGTAATTATTGTTTTTACGAGCTTTTTATATAGTTCAACATGGATACACTTGTTCCGTCATGTTCTGTCGTTTAGTTCAAGCTTAATTGAAGTTGCAGATGACTTTGTTATGCCGATAAAAATGGTCTGCCGTTATATTTGGGATATATTTATACATAAAATTACGTTGTTTGCTAAGCTCGGTGGCTCAACCGTGAATGACGCGACTTTGACTCGCGCTCATGGGTTCGATTCCCACACAAGACAAATATTTGTGTGAATGAACATGTCTGTTTGTCTTAGTCTGGATGTTTTAAGTGAAGTAGGGTGCATGAGCAGCCCGTCTGGGGAAGTACCTCCACCATACAGAAAACCGCAGCCAAATAACGACTCCGTAGAGGGTTGTTGTGCTCCTGTGTGTGAGTGAGGTCACCAGTAAACTCCTAAGGAGACGCTGTGTTAGCAGCAGAGGAAGCATCGTGTGAGTGATGCTTAATATATTACAAGTATTAATAGGCTACGGTAACTGCTTTACATCAGGTGGGCCGTATGCTTGTATGCCTCCCGACGTTGTATAAAAAAAAACATTCCATTCTATAATGCTACGTTTTAAAATTACTAAAATATTTTTAGTGAGTAAAGCCTAACACTGTTTTTGTTAGCGTTATCATGATTCCTATTCCATTAGGATCGGCGGGGCCCACTGCTTAAGCTTAGGGATTTGGCGAAGATACCGATTTTGACATGGACTTGACGTGAATGAGACTTGAATTGAGCAGTGACAGCGCAGTGGATAAAGAACCGGCCTATTGATCAGCATGCCCCGGTTCGAATCCTGGCGTGTATCAATAAATTCGTGTCTACGGATACAAGAAATTATATTTCGATAGACGTGTTACTTAAACTAAGAAAGGTCTGGTTTTCGCTTAGGGCTTTGGAGGTCTGACGATTTTTAGGGTTCCTTACCGCAAAGTTAAAACTGGAACCGACAGACAGACGGACAACAAAGTGATCCTTATGGGATCACTTTGTTGTCTGTCTGTCGACTGCCTGTTTGTCTGTCTGTCCGTGTGTCCCCAGTTTCTAAGACTCCTGACATCACCTTCTGATAGAACACGACCAATTTGGTCATGGTGGGTAAGTCATGTCCTAACCAACGGAGCCTGCCTCTTCTTTTATCATCATGTAACAAACTTAACAACATTTGCTGAGGTAATACATAAGCTGAAATAAATACCAAATACTCAGGTCTGTATTACCTTCGAGCAGTGAAAAAAAATCCAACTTCTAAGTCGCCGCAATCAAAAGATACGGCTGTTTATATTTTGACACTCACGCAAAACCTATAGAGTACTTCCCGTTGACCTAGAATCATGAAATTTGGTAAAAAGTAATGTCATGTAGTACAAGTAAATTAAGAAATCCGAAAATCGTAAATTTGTAGTTGCATCACAAAAAAATATTTTTTACGAAAAGCTAACCAACGTCGAACGCAGCCTGTCTATGGATGTGTTTATCTGTCTCGAGTTTCTCCGTGCTTCTGAGGGCACGCGAAGCCGTCGGTTCCGGTTGTTGTCGATAGATGACAGTCGTTAAGCTAAGTCAGTGGCCCTCGGGCGGCTTGAAAACACTGGCCTCCGCCAATCCGCATTTGAGCAGCGTGCTGGAGTATGCTCTAAACCCCTTCGGCTGAAGGGAGACGCGTATCCCTGCAGTGGGATGAGTAAGGGTTGATGTGGTATCAAAAAAGTTTAACGTGCAGTGGCTAATCGGTTAGCCACGCTATCATTATTTTTATGGGTACACCAATATATCACCCCTGCAAAGGTCTTCCATATATTTTGCAAAGACCCTATATGTAAAAACCAGTTAAGTCTCAATTGGGCTTTGGTATTTTAGATGACAGTCAAGTTTTTTTGTTCCCAGCGAGAAAAAGGTTTCCTGGTTTTAGTCACGTCTTACAAATTACTTAGTAAATGTGTATTATGCTAATGTATTAAGCGAGAGAGTTAGTTTGTTCGGACGCGCAAATCTCGGGAACTTCTAGTCGTATATAAAAACAAAATTTTGCATTTGATAACCCTATTTTCGAGGAAAATTATAGGCTATTCAACATACAACCCTTTGATGTCGATAAAAAAGGAAGAAAGTAATAAAAATCAGTTGCCAGGGATAACGGGATACGCGCGGAGGAAGTCGCGTGGTGCAGCTTGTGTTACATTAATGGATTGTTGTACAGCTTTTTTACGTACTAATAAACATACAATGATCCATTATTATCCCACACTCGAAAGCAAAATACCAGGGTTGCCACTTAAAACTCTTGTTCCTTATTCCCTTAAAACGGCGACGTCAAATGCAGTAAAACAATAAAACTCAGGGCCGTCCCCATGTTATGATTAGGGGCGGATTGTAAATTTGGCAAGGTCGGACCGGATTATGCAAATGATATGAAAATATGGATCTTGTCGGGTTGCCGCAACTGCTGTGGAAACGAGACGCCAGCGTGTTTCGGCAGCCCTAACGAGTGGTGACGTCATCTTGTCACGGAATAATCAACGATTGGATCTTCTAGCGCCGTGTTGTTTGCAAGGATTTGCAATTGAATAGGGTTGTTGATTCCGAGATTATATAAAATATTATTTTCTTGATGCTGTTACCATCATCTTAATGGCGAAGACCTGTATTTGGTGCACCTTACCAACTAGTGAATGAGATTGCTGCAAAGGCCCTGGTGTCAAACGTCAGAGAAATGCCACTTTGACGATATTTGGTTCGTTTGTTTATTAAGATGACAAGTCAATTTATTAAAAACGTCTACCATTATTCGTCAACGTACCTAAATTAGCATTTAAGCTAATAATTAGTAAAAGTGGAGTGTAAACTTAATTGTTTATATTATTTTTTAATAAAAAAGTATTATTGTATAGTTTAGGAGTTGTATATTACAATTTATTTTGATACTTCGCTCGAAAGTTTTGCAATATTTTTGTTCTAGAGTCTGTACAGTATACATAATCCATCATATCGTTACTATTATGACATCACATAGACTGGGTTACGGATTCAAATGACAACTCATATATCCGAATCGATCAAGGCAAAGTTTAGTAGTCATGACATAAAGAACTCACATACACATATGAAAAATATTGTGACATGTTGAGGGTAGACTGTGACAATAACAATGGCATAGATTTTGTATATTTTTACATGGTCCCTAAGACCATGTACTGTCCCCAAATATTTCTGTCAAGATAAACTGCCAATTGATGGCATTCATTGATATGAAGACAATAGCACAGGAGATACTTCTTATACAGTCCTCGTTCCTTTATGGACGTCGGCCACGGACAATTCGTGTTTAAAATTGAGGATCTCTTGCCTACAGTGAATAGAAAAGTGAGTCTGATTTGATCCAATTCAACCTCATCAAGACACAAGTCTGCGCGTTCACCGCTAAGAAAGCCCTATTTGCTGTATTCTCAATTCCAGAACCATCGCCGACAGCATTGAGACTCTTGCTGTTGACATCTCCAGCGAACTCCAACTGCACATCATTGGAGCGAAGCCCATTTGCTATGGTTCCTCAATTCGAGAACACACCTCTTATCATCACCAAAAGCATTGGGATTTTTTGCGTCGAAATATCCAGAGACGTCCAGTTCCGAAGATGAAGATGATGAGTAATGATGACACTCTGAATTACATCTTCACTTACCAATGTTACGAAATAGTATTAAGATAGGTATTGCAGTTAAAAAAAACCTACTCGAACCCTTTGCGATGAATTCATTTATTTGTATGTATGTATATTCACGCTAGATTCCCGGCGAGGTAGGCAGAGAGAATCGAACGACATAATAAGCGGACCGTAAATTGTCATTAGCTTTCTACATAATACGTGTCATAATTTCAGGCTTGTAACTTACTTCGTTTACAAACACGAGACCTGTCACATACAGACGACCAAACAGCGAGAGCAATATAATTCCTATTTTGTTTTTCATAACCCTAAAAAGTATAGAAAAGTAATCAACAGAACGGCCAAAGACGCGTCAAATTAAATTATGCCTACACGCCGCGCTGCCGTTACGAAGCAGTCTAAAACAATTAGTGCTTGAATAAGCGTTAAATTTTAACAACATTATAACCCCATTATCTCGTTAATGACTCGCAATTAAACGGTTATTAAAACTTAATTTATTTAAAAACCTAAAGCCGTGCTCAGACTCTGCGTATTATCAGGTGGCTGTAAGGAAATGTTCCGCAATTTAATGCTGTTCTATAGGTAATTCAACTTTCTGTTCGCATCGAATCGACAATAAGCTATGCGTAGTCAATGAACAATTCCGATGGCCGATTATTGGAAACTTGTGCCAGGTCCTGGTGTGATCGCGATCTTAATTTCAATGTTTCCCTGCAGAAAGTAATGCCACTAGTACTGCCAGAGGCGTTAGCCCGGATATTTGCGTGAGGAGTAGAGCCGTCTTAATGGGTTGTTCGACTGCATTCATGTTTGAGTAAAAGTCTTTGATGTTGCAAGAAACCATGGTTAATTCTTACAATATCAAAGACTTTATCTTTGTAGGTAGTCTTTTATGGTAAGAAACCCTACCAATACATGTATTAATCTCTAAGTCAATCATTGTAAGTTTTCATAAACATATAGGGGATCACCCCCCCCCCCCCCCCCCATAATGGAGGGGCGTAAGGAGGCTAGTAAAATAAGTTTACAATAAGAGTTGTGCGCGGGAAGCGGCTTTGTTTCTGTGAGCTGCTTTGTGTAGATTTTATTTTTGCTACAGAAAATAAAATGAGGCAGACATTGTCTAATCGACTTTCTGTCTGTACGCGACTACGGTGAAAAAGGAGGGTTATGACTTTGATATTTAATGACTAAACAGATATAGAACGCGAAGGAGAAGAAAGTAGGTGCCAAAGAAGGCCAAGACGGCCAAATAAATCAGGTGTTATCAGAATTTGGTGTCAGGAGGACTAGGAATCGACGAGCGTACATGAAAAGAGATATGAATGTTAAGGATGCGAGTGAGGTGTGTTTGGCATGAAGATTATATATGAGTTTATGTTAATTTGTTCGTCTTAGTACCAAAAAAATATATCATAAGGTTCGTACATACATACATACATATAATCACGCCTCTATCCCGTAGGGGTAGGCAGAGACCACTTCTTTCCACTTGCTACGATCCTTACATACTTGTTTCGCTTCGTCCACTAAGGTTCATACTATAAATATATAATATATATATAATATATATAATACATAAGGTTCGTACTATAACTATATATTGTTAGGAAAAGTAGGGTATCGTTGTAAGTGACTAACGATTCGAATCAAGCAGAGATGACAGAAAACCGCTTATGTCTTCCTCGAAGAACATTAAACTGTAGTCTCTTGTCACTTAAAAGCTTCCTCAAGTGATTAACTTTTTATACAATGTATATTCAACATTTAGGTAAATGTAATATGGCCGCCACCATGAAATGGTGGATTACCTGCTCCTCTACAACCACATCGACATAGGTATCAAATGTACGATTAGAATACAAGAAGCATACTCCTACCTACCTACTACCTTTATACATACACATTTATTACCCTATGTCATTACAGGTTACTCCACCACGCTGCTCAAATGCGGATTGGCGGAGGCCAGTGTTTTCAAGCCGCCCGAGGGCCAATGACTTAGCTGAACGACTGTCGTCGGTCCCGGCTGTTGTTGATAGATGACTGCCGTTAAGTCATCTATCAACAACAGCCGGGACCGACGGCTTAACGTGCCCTCTGAAGCACGGAGAAACTCGAGATAGGTAAACTCATCCATCCGACTCGCACTCGATGGCTTTTTTGTAGTTGTGATGAATAGCCAAATCCCTTATTTGCGGCGGAAATTTATTCTAGAGCAGCGCTGCAGGACAGTGAAGGAGTTAAAAAATCGGCCAAGTGCGAGTCTGACTCGCGCACGAAGGGTTCCGTACCATTATCTATAAAAAAGGCAAAAAAATCACGTTTGTTGTATGGGAGCCCCCTTAAATATTAATTTTATTCTATTTTTTAGTATTTGTTGTTATAGCGGCAACAGAAATACATCATCTGTGAAAATTTCAACTGTCTAACTATCACGGTTCATGAGATACAGCCTGGTGACAGACGGACGGACGGACGGACGGACGGACAGCGGAGCCTCAGTAATAGGGTTCCGTTTTACCCTTTGGGTACGGAACCCTAAAAAGTAGCTTGTGTGCAGTTTGGGATCAAGGTTGGGATGTGACAGGGACGTCGAGGTTATGTGCGGGGTAGTAATAGTGGGGAACGAAAACTAAGATATTGGGGATGGTTTTTAAATAGTTTAAAAAGACAAGTTTACAATTTTACCCCGCATTCGATACGATTCTCATAAGAATCGAACCAGCTTTTCACTCACTCGAATCAGACATTTCTGCCTACAAACACATAGAACATTATATCAGTTAATTGCAAACTATACGAAAGTACAAACCTTACATTATTGAATTTCCATATATCCCAGCGAAAGTTTACAATAGAAGTTCAATTGAATCAGAACCCTGTAACAAAAGCTACTAAGTTTAAATTGGTTTATTTCCACCGTTATCTACCACTTTCAGTTATGAAAACGGAATCAAATTTATGACGGGGACATTAAGACACCCAGTAGGTAATGTGAGGCGGAATAGCAGTTTAAGTAATATTTATTAAGCAACTGTGCGATGGTAATTATTTAGGACGAAACAACCCTACAAGGAAGCTCTTACCGTACAGTCTGCAGATAAATAAACTCCATTCATTTATGCCTAGTGTATGGTTAGCAAAAAAAAAGTAATAGAAAAATCTATGTAGGAGGAATGGGAGCCGAGGAAGGCCAAGACCTGTCTACTACTACTACACCAACCCTTACTCGTACCACTGCAGCGATACGGGTTAGAGCGAAGGCCAGCATAGGGATCGAACCCACGATTACTGGTGTTAAAGTAACCATTACCAACCCCTTGACCACCAAGCTCATCAGTCATATGAGCTCAAAGATACTATTACATCAGACTGATATTTGCCCAAACCTTATTGATGAAATTTTGCCTGCGGTACTTGCCTTTAAAGTATTAAAATGTCGATATTGTCATAAAGTCCATTTTTTCAAAATGACCTGTTTTAATCTTTCATGTATCAACATTACCTTTGTATATATACATGTAAAAATAAGTAAAAGTAAATGTAAGGACCGCGTCTTATGGCGCTCGGTTCTCTCTGCCTACCCCGCAAGGGACCTGGCGTGAATATGTATGTAAAAATAAATATGCAGAAAAATCTATCTATCGATAACTTCACGCCAAATCCCTTGCGGGGTAGGCAGAGAAAACCGAGCGCCACGTGACTCGATCCTTATATACCTCACTCGCTTCTTTAACATTCATTACATTGAAGACTCAAATAAGAAAATAAATAGTAAAAAAACGAAAATTAACATAGTATTAATTTGTTATTTTAGACTTAATGAATAAATAGACATTTTAATAATGGACATATTGATACTTTAGACATTATGAACCGATAGGCTTACTTGCATTAGTGGTCTCTTTCATTGTTAAAGAAGGGTGAAGGACTGGAATTAGAAGCCATTAGGATGTGAATGGGTATCGAAAAACATTTTCAAAGGTCAGGACCCTGACTGGCGTTGTTTTTAACAATTAATGAGAATGACTTGTCTCTAAGAAAGAATTACGAAAAAGATATACAAGGCGAAAGTAGAAGAATGTAGGAGCCGAGGAAGGCCAAGATATCGGAAGGTGATGTTAGAAGCCTTAGAAACCGGCGAGTGTGCATGCAGAGAGCTATGAATGTTAAAGAAGTGAGTGAGGTGTGTAAGGACTTTCAGCTTAACTCGCAAGGGATTGGGCATGAAGTTATAGACAGGGAGAGTCTAGTAAACCTAGACTAGGCAATGAAACAGTGAGATATGCTACCGCTGCTGCTAATATAGCAACTTCTCAGGACCTTACTGATGGCCTCAGTCACTCGCAGGTATAACCAGGCACTTGTTATTTGGACTGCGGATTTTTTGTAAGAAGAGATGCTTCCCTGATATATATTCAGAGCGAGGAGTTTTGCTATGCATTACCTCACACTCAAAAATTGATGAGGAAGGACTTCATCATACCTCTCTTAAACACGGGAACAAAGTCTCTACTTCAGTGGGACATGCTGTACCCAGTGTAGAAGCAGTGATAGTGGATAAACTGACTTATTATCGTACGGTCACTGGTTCAAATCCTGATGTTGGCAGTTTAAAAATTCGTGAGGAATACTGCACGTCTTTCCTCTGGGTTTTTCCTCTGGGTTGTTGTGGTCTGTCGGCAGTTAATCCATTTTAAAGTCTTCACCAATCCTTAGGCTTAGGTAGAGGGTCCGCTACCTAAGCCTAAGGATTGGTGCCTAAGGAATGGATTTGTAAACGGCATAACGCTAGGACGAAGAAGAAGCAGAACCCGGCGCTGAATGGAAAGTTCTGCTTATCAAATAAACTCTAGGATTTACATTCTCCCGACAGGATTTATTTAGACAAGTTATTGGATGATGAGTGCGTAATCAATTTGGACATTATGAACTGTATTTTAAAAGATTTGGGCGTTATTTTGCGAAAGTTAAATTTTTATGCAATTCGATCTAATCTGCTTTGTATGCTTGCGCCACCAATTAGTTCATGCGGACTAGTGCCGGCCGGCACCCACCCACTACCGTTAGTAGAACCAATATGTCGTCGCTGCCATGGCTGCTCCGATTGTCTCTGTGCCTCGGCTGCTGCGTTAGTCCTCGCTATTGCCCGCCATCTTGAACACAAACCCTATGCACCCGCCAGCGTTGCTGTCCTTAGTCGTCGATGCGACGTGTTTATCTCCTCTGTAGATATTAGTCGTTATAATAAAATACTACAAGTAATATATATTTGAATTTTGTAGTTATGGGGAGCGCCGGTTATTAAAAAAACTTTCTTTATCAGTTTTTTTCTGTCTCCAATTAGTGTATGATATGATTTGATCTCCCATTTGGGATCCTAGATAATTTTGACAATCTGACAAAGTGACGATTTGATGTAAAAGAAAAAAGTTACAAAAGGAACTTAGAAAAGTGAATCCTACAAAGTAAAGATTGGTGACGGTGTTGTCGCGGGCGATGTTTATCTATGTTACTATATATTCATGCCAAGTCCCTTCCGGGATAGGCAGAGAAAACCTAACGCCGCATGACTGCACACTCGCCAGTTTCTAGGACTCCCGACAGCACCTTCTGTCAATTAGGTCATAGTAGTATTTTTTTGTATAAAACGTCATGTGGCATACAGTATTCGACCCACTTGATGTAATGCGGTTAGCGTAGCCTATGAACAATACATTAAGTACTACTCGCTCGCTGTCACCTCTGTTGCGGACGCAACAACTCCTAATATTGCAATCAACCAGGGAGTTCATATTTGGCTGCGGTTTACTGTGACGTCGCAGTATTTTAGGGTCGGCAACGCAAGAGTGACACCCCTGGTGTTGCAAATGATAGGTTACGGTAACTGCTCATCAGGCAGGCCGCATGCTTGTTTGCCACCTTAGTGGTATAAAAATCCTCGGTGGGGTTGCGTGGTGGGTTACTTTGACGCTTCTTACTTCTTTCAAAAACACCTAGAACCTGACATTTACATTCACATACATTTTTGTATGGCGTGGGAATCGTACTCACGATCCTAGATGTCATAGCTAACCATTCGGCCACCGGGCTCCGTAAAAGGTGTCAGATAAGAATGCATTAATTTTTAATAAAATAAATTTTAATTTATTTATTAAAAATTATTTTATATTAATAAAAATACACATACTTTACAGGCACAACACTATCATTCTCAACACACATATAAGACACACAAACACAATCACTCCACACAACTATAGTATGAGTGTACTTGAATCCGCCATCTGCCGAAATCATATTGTTATGACTTGTTATTACGCCTATAACTTTAAGGCAAAGCGGTGACTCCAATCACAAGCATAATTCTGCTTAAATGGAGACTCCAGCCACGACAAATGTAAATAGTTTAAGTTAGTGAAAAAGATTTATTCGTTATTTAATTAAATAAATAAATTTTGAAAAAATATTTTGGTCAGTAACTTTATTTGCTACCGTTACTTTTATGTATATATCATTCATGAGCTAGCTTCTCTCATGTTCGATAAATATCTTTAGTACGCTATATCAAACTTAGGGATGGTTTCAGACGGTGCGAAACAATGCCGTCCCGATAACAAACTTATCGTAATAAGAGCGAGCAGTATGAAGATTTTTGTGAACAAACAAAGTGAATCGCTGACACCTTAAAAATCTGTCACGTCTGTTCTCTATACCAAACGCTTTGACATCAACGCTCGTGGGTTCGATTACCACACAGGGCAAACATTTGTGTTCATGAACATGTCTGTTCGTCGTGGTCTGAGCATTTTAAGAGAGTTAGGGCGCATCGAAGCAGCCCGTCTGGGGAAGTACCTCCGCCTCACAGAAAACCGTAGCCAAATAACAACTTCCTAAAGGGTTGTTGTGGCTGGATATAGAGAGACGACAGGCCAATGCTGCTCTCGAGCATGTGAGGGCGTGGGGTGTCAAAAACCGGTTGAAGTTTGCGCCGCATAAGACCAGCGCTATGCTGATCACGCTCAAACTTCGGTATGACACCTCGCGGCTTACCATGGGCGGGATAGACATTGGCATGTCTCGGCAGATCAAACTGCTGGGGTTGACGATTGACGCGGGTCTGACGTTCAACGCGCACGTGGCTATTGTCTGTAAAAGGGCAATAGTTGCTGTGTCAGCAGCAGAGGTGGCATCGCGCGAGTGATACTCAATGTATTGCAAGCGTTTGCAGGTTACGGTAACCGCTTTACATCAGGTGGGCCGTATGCTTGCATGCCTCCCGATGTTGTATAAAAAAGGATGCTTTTTATCAAATGTAACGTTGCGCTGGCAATCAACGTTTTGTTTCATACGGCCCCCTTGGATGGATACGGTTGGCTTAGCTTATGGACACTTGCAAGGCGAGAACTGTTACATGAGCGCCGCTGCCGTCTGCTAACTTCTCGAGAGATCGTTAGACCGTATTCTTGATAAAAAAAACGGGTTGCACTCCGGGAGTGCCGGCAGAAGTGAAAACTTGAACATTAACCTTGTGCATTTTTGAATATTTTGGTCAGGGAATAATTTCGCACGAATTGCTTTATTTATCAATATAAAAGTACTATCGTGTATTTGCTAAAATGCAATATTCATTTATTAAAAAGTTTATCACTCAGAAAAATCAACTTTCATCCGTAATTGCAACGACTCTTTCACCATCAACATTACCAGCATCATCATCGCCAATCTCTAAAACTCAAACCCACAAGCACACTCGCCCAATCGCCCTGCGCCGCTTAAACCAAACAGCGATGTTGATAAACTACGTTGAACGAAACGCGTAAACGCCAACAATTTCATCGCGCTTACAACGTTTTGCTCGCGAGAAAATAATGCCCTTGAACGATCTAGCGCTTCATGTTTTAATTGTTTAATTAGAGGGAACTAATGTTTTAGCGCTGCAGCGAACTTAAGTTCTAATTCTCCCCAAAATCTTACGGTCAGGGTCACGTGTCCTGACGCGAGTTTAACATTTTTTACTTATCCCAAAAAGTACACAACGCTGCTTATGAAGTTTTCACTTCAAAAACAGCCATTAACCTACTGGTTCGAATCCTAATGTGGGCATGTACCAAATGTTTGATATGGTTAAATGTTGCTACGTGCTACGTTTTTAGGGTTCCGTACCCAATGGGTAAAACGAAACCCTATTACTGTGGCTCTGCTGTCCGTCCGTCCGTCTGTCACCAGGCTGTATCATGAACCGTAATAGTTAGACAGTTGAAAATTTCACAGATGATGTATTTCTATTGCCGCTATAACAACAAATACTAAAAAATAGAATAAAATAAATATTTAAGGGGGCTCCCATACAACAAACGTGATTTTTTTGCTCGATATTGATAACGGCAACAGGTAGACGCTTGAAATATTCACAGAATATTTAGTTATATATTTACTTTAAGAATAAATAATTAAATTAAAATAAAACAACTATTTAAGGGGGGCTCCCATACAACAAACGTGATTAATTTTGCCGTTTTTATAGATAATGGTACGGAACCCTTCATGTGCGAGTCCGACTCGCACTTGGCCGATTTTTTTCCATTGTAGAGTCCATCAGCTAGTCGCGCAGCAGCGTTTGCGTGTTACTTATGACACATACTTCTTTACTTTATGTGAGTAACTCACACACCCAAATCTGACAATTATGATTGTGTGCTTAACTGCCTGAAGCCAAACAACTAAAGTCAGGCATCTAACTTGTATTAGGCCTACATACCATATTCAGCTCACCAAACACCCCAAATACATGTAGATACTAAAATATATTCGTGTTATGTGACATTATTGTGATCGACAAGGTTTCGTGATTTCTTTACTAAAATCTTCTCTCTCTATCCCGCGTCCTGATCCATTAGGATTTGCGAGGTCTAAACCTAACTATTTTGCTATGATACTGAATTTAGCATGGAGTGGCAGCTGTTAGACCACCACACCCCATAGAAAAACCAGTTGAAAATACGCAACCCTGCATTGTCGGAGGAACACCTGGCTCGTCAATTATATAACAATTCAATATTTTATTTTTATTTGTCGGCCATTTTGACCATGTTCCTTGAGAGATAGGAACGGTGTTCCGGAACATTTCTATTCTAATTTTTGTGCTGAATACGAATCTGAAGTCAAAATTCGAATATTCGAAAAAAAGTGACAGACAAAAGCACAGACAAACATATAGAATTCATATAGGAACGGTGTTACTGAAGACAACTTTCTTAGGTTAGTCTTTTCAAATGTAATTTACTGAACGTCCAGTTGTCCCCACGATGTTTATCTCTACCGATCAAGTGATAATTACAAATATGTACATTTGAAGACACAAATTTAGTGGTACATACCACGATTCGAATCGGGAACCAGTCTGAAGTTGCTTCTTTATTACTGAGCTATCACTGATCTGTTGAATGTGTGTGCGTATTAAATTTATTTGAAGTTTTAGCGCGTGGTTTCACAGTCTGTTGCATACGTATCCCTTGTATTATTACTTCGCGGCGGGAATGCAAACGAAACTAATTAAAACGGGCGGTCAGGCCAGAGGCTGCGGGAACAGTGCGCAAACATATCATAAACGAACTGTTAGACAAAGTCATATGCACAGTTTTATAGTTGTACAGGGCGGGGATGTATCGGAAACAATTCAGAACTGTTGCGGTTTGGTCGGATGCTGCAATGAGTAGGATAAACGGCGTGCATATTAATGGATGCTATGTTTAATTTAATTCGTTTTGTTACTAAATGTATTAGAATTCAGTCTATTCTCTTGGCGAGAGTACGATTGGCAGTTTTTTCTGAAATTTTTTATAGGCATCTTTCTTTACATCAGTTAGAACGTAATAGTAATAGTTTTCAGACAATTTCGGATGCAGGTGTCTCACTGCTGTGCAAGACAAGCTCTCCGGGTTGTAGTGTAGCCTGTTAAGTAACAAATAAGGCTCTGGTAAAAGAGGTAGGACGCGTCGAAGGGAAATATCCCTATGCCATAGTAAAAGGGCGCACAAAGCTGAATGTAAGACCAATTCCAAGAAACGCTCAATACAGGCAATGTAGAACCATATTAACTTTTTTTATAGACATATTCTGTATTTATTATTTATGTGCAATTAATCATAATTTTGATTATTGCTATAAGTGGCCACAATAAGCAATAATTACATTTTTGGTTACTTGTACATGGATAATAAATACAAGATATGTTTCAAAGAAACATAAATATGATTCTTCAGTGCCTGTATTGAGCGTTTTTTGGAATTGGTCTTAAATTCAATGTTATTAATAAAGTTGCTATGTTAGAGGCGGCTGCAGAAACACGCTACTTCTTTGTATATCATAGTGTTCATAGATTACTTTGTAGATTTAGTTAATTCAAGCCGAATGCTTAGA
This sequence comes from Pyralis farinalis, assembly GCA_947507595.1. Lineage (NCBI taxonomy): Eukaryota > Metazoa > Arthropoda > Insecta > Lepidoptera > Pyralidae > Pyralis > Pyralis farinalis. Next base: position 3,421,574 of record OX382275.1, read on the forward strand.
TAGATAGATAATTATTTATTCCAAAGAATATGGTGTACAAGGTGGGTATTACAAAAAATGATTTTTGAGCATGCATATTCTGCCTTTACAGGCGTAGGAAAATTAACAACAGCTTGTTTGCCGTGTATTTCAACATCTCGCTGGAACATCGTATAAAAAAAGACATCAGGATGCCCACAGTTCAGTTGGCAAATAAACAAGAACCGTTTTTGAAATAGTTTTAAGGTTAAACTCATTCACCGTCCATATTTGTTCGTTTCCAAAACAGCGAAACGTGTAAAAAATACCTTTTTATATTCGAACCCAGCAAATATACTTCTATACATCATTCAAAGGACGATACCGAAATCGGACATAGAAATGTTCGAGGCAATATCCACCGGTGCCTTCTAGCGGTTTAGGATTATACAAACTTATTACACCGGCTTTCCATTCGAAAACCAACCGTAAATCAAAACTGTTACGATTCGTATCAAATGCAGAATAAAACAAACGTCATGTCGATTCGTGTACCGTGGTAAATCGAAGGATTTTGAACTTTAATACGAGTGCAGTAAGGATTAATAGTGCAGTAAAGTCGTATGTGTTAGTTATCTGACCAGATAGAGGCTTTGTTGACGCCATCAATGTTTGTCAGGTCACAAACCTTCATACAGTTGTCATAACGAAGAAATTAAACAGTAGTGATAAACATAAATCATTTTTGAGCTCGGTGGCGCAGTGGTTAGTACCGTTACTTTGACACCAACGTTCGTGGGCTTGATTCCCACACAGGACAAATATTTGTGCGTGTACATGTCTGTTTGTATTGGTCTGGGTATTTTTTTAGACAGATAGTAACTCTGCCGCACAAAAAATCGCAGCCAAATAACAACTTTCAGGAGGTTGTTGTGTTCCTACCACTGTGTGACGTCACCAGTAAGCTTTTATGGAGCTTTAGCAGAGGTGGCATCGCAAAAGTGATACTTAATATACTGGAGAGTTCATGGGCTGCGGTAACCGCTTTACATCAGGTTGGTCGTATGCTTGTATACCTCCCAACGTTGTATAAAAACAATATCTGCATTAGAAGACGTTCGTAGTGTTTCCCTGTGCCCATAGTTAAAAAGACCGGGCAGCTCTCTTTTGTAATATGAAAATGTTTCATTATCAGCCGCTTTTCCAATACCATATACCATACAACATAATGCTGTGCAAGTAGCTGAAATAGATAATTTGACAAGCTCGGTGGCGCAGTGGCGAAACACCCTGTTACGTTACTTTGACACCAAGCTCGTGGGTTCGATTCCCTACTGTAATTCCAAGAGATGCCGTAGTATTAATTCACATTATTATTGACAGTGAGAACTTCTGTATTGATATCTATTCACTAAAATAAAAGTATAGCCGATATCGGTATATAATAATTATCAAAATAGATTACGGTACGAGTAGTTTAAGTCTACACTCTACCTCTTCCTCGACTAGCTTAGTGAGGTAGTAGTTAATAACGCCGCATTGATACCAGGGTTCGTGGGCTCGATTCCCATACAGGACAAACATCAAAGTAGCCCACTTCACGGAAATAGCTTTCTGCACTTCTTCTCTATAAAAGCTGTGACTGTGCTGTATTTCAAACTCCTTCGTCCGCGTAATTTTCGTATAAAGGGGTACAAAGCTTTTGCTTCACGTATTTAATACATTAATTTAGATGGCATAACGTAAGAAAGGTCTGGACATCCGTCGAGGATATGAAGGTCTGACACTCCATGTCAAAATCAGTATCTTCGCCGAATCTTTAGGCTTAGGTAGCAGACTACACTAATCCTAATGATTTAGGAAACGGGATAACGCTAAGAAAAAAGAAGACTTAAAGGATATACTTTTTCTATCTATCTGTGTATAACTTCACGCCAAATTTCTTGTGAGGTAGGCAGAGAGAACCGAGCGCCACGTGAATCGATCCTTACACACCTCACTCCCTTCTTTAGCATTCGTGCTCTTTTCATGCACTCTCGCCGGTTCCTAGGGCGCCGGACATCACCCTCCGATAAAACATGACCTATTTGGTCATAGTAGGTTGATCTTCCTCTGCTCCTACATCCTTTCGCATTCGCTTTCTATATATTTATCTGTTTCCTCATTCTTCTATCCTGCATTCTTTCCACGTGTCCGAACCAATGGAGCGTACCTTTTCTTATCTAAACACCGTCATTCTTTTTCTTTTGATAAATAAACATTAACCATTTTTTAAGATGGCAGTAAGTCACTCACACATCAAACGAAAGTAAATTTTAATCGAGCGTGTGTTAGCAACTCTCTTACTGTTTCTTTTTTTATATACTGTTTCAAAACTATTCATATACGTCCTATGCATATGCCGTTTATACAGTACATTCAAACTAAATACAAAATATTGGTTAGGCTGCATGGCGACGTGGTTAGGTAAACTATTTCATGTTAGCAAACATGAGTATTTTGCCTGTATTTGACGTTGCAATGATAGAGCCTTACTGCAGCGGCTGGTGAAATAGGGATTGATGAACGAACGTACAATATGACTCGAAGTGAACCCTATGTTCATTCATGAAGTTTATTCTATGTATGAAGTTGTTTGAAAGAGAGTGTTGGTGTATAAGAGGCATGCTTTTTTAGTTCGGAAATGTAGATAGAATGCAGCATAGAATGAAGAATTACGGCGGATCGGCGGGGTCAGTTATCTAAGCCTAAGGATTTGGTGAAGGTACAGATCTTCACATGGAGCGATTGCCTTCCGACCTCAATAACCCAGAGAGATAACCACACCATTCTTAGGTTCACACACACACACTCAAATATAATTTCTTGGACGTACGGGTTTCCTAACGATGTTTTATATCACCGCCGAGCAAGTGATAATTACAAATATGTACACAAACCCGCAAACGCGAATTTAGTGGTACATGCCAAGATTTGAAGCCGATCCAGTTGGTCAGTAGGCCAGTTATTTATCTACTGACCTATATGAAGCTCTGCCTCTCTTAAAAAAACTGCTACATAACGCTGGCTCACAGTCGGTACCAGAGTTTTAATATGAACGCACTTGGAAAAATGAACTTTAAAAGTATTAAAATAACACATACATATTTAATTCAAACAAGTTAAATTTTCATGCACTTTGCACACGAAAGAAACATTTAAACAAAGTAAAGTGCGGAATGAATAAACATGGGCGCAGTATATTATTCACTGTTGAATCCGGTTTACGTAGCACTTGCCGTTCTCGTAGCACGCGAGCTACACACGACCTACGAACGTAGCTAATTCGTAGCAGCTGTAGCCGGCTTCAAAGTACACTTGTCAACTGTTCATAGTTTAAATTGTATTTAGTTGACTTCCATGTAGTATGACGAGCTCGGTGGCGCAGTGGTGAAACGCGTTGTTACGCTACTTTGACACCAACGCTCGTGGGTTCGATTCCCACACAGTACAAACATTTGTGTGCATGAACATGTCTGTTTGTCTTGGTCTGGGTATTTTCTATGTATAATAAGTATGTATTTACAAAAAAAAAATGTATTTACGTATGTTTATCAGTTGTCTAGTACCCATAACACAAGCTTCGCTTACTTTGGGGCTAGATGGCGCTGTGTAATTTGTCCGACAATATTTATTTATTATTATTTATTATTATATTATGTAGGAAAGCTTTAGGAAGTGTTTTTTTATACAATGTTGGGAAGCATATAAGCTTACGGTTCATCTGACACGAAGGGGTTACCGTAGTATATGATTTTTTCCTTGTTAGCAGCGGGAGTGGCAACGCGCGGACTTCCTAGCGTTCATTGACTCTCCCAACAACTCTCCAAGGAGTTGTTATTTGGCTTCTGTGAGGTAAAGGTACTTCCCCAGTCAGACTGTTTTGATGCACCATAGCTATCTTAAACATGAGAATTAGTTATTGTTGTGTGTTATAGCTGCGATAGCCTAGTGATAAAGAATCGGCCTATTAATCGATTAGTATCTAGTTCGAATTATGGTGCGCGTACCACTTAATTCGAGTTTTTTCTGATTTATATATATATATATATTATGTAATAGTCACTGTGAAGTGTGTAAGGACTGCGTCTTATGGCGCTCGGTCCTCTCTGCCTACCCCGCAAGGGATTGGGAATATTACACACTTCGCTCGCTTCTTTAACATTCATAACTCTTTTCATGCAAGCGCGCCGTTTACTAGGACTCTTGATATCACCTTCTGATAAAACACGACCAATTTGGTAATGGTAGGTTAGTCTTGGTCTTCCTCGTCTCCTACATCCTTCCACTTTTGCATTGCTCCGCCAAGTCCATAGTCTTAGGTAGCAGAGTCTATACAAATGGATTAAGAAATGTTAGAACGAATGGAAGACGTGGATGTCCTTTGTTCTATATCATAACAAGTGAAGATATCAGTTGATTATTTTAGTGTTGCGTTAGTTTATGCAAAAGTTTTATGTGTATACCATACGTATTAAAATAGAAGTTAATTAGTTACATTTACATCGTAGATATGTTCTGCATACGACACAATATAGTCAGAGGAGATTAGAGGTCGCTTTTGTTCATCAGTTTTGACGAGCTCAGTGGCTCAGTCGTGAATGACGCGACTTTGACACCAATGCACGTGGGCTCGATTCCCACACAAGGCAAAAATTTGTGTGCATGAACATATCTGTTTGTCTTGGTCTGGATGTTTTAAGAGAGGTAGGGCACATCAAAGCAAGCAAGCACATCAATGTCTGGGAAAGTACCTCCACCTCACAGAAAACCGCAGCCAAATAACAACTCCCTAGAGGGTAGTTGTGTTCCTGCGTGTGAGTGAGGTCACCAGTAAGCTCCTACGGAGTTGCCGTGTTAGTAGAAGAGGTGGCATGGCAGAGTGATAGTTAATATATTGTAAGCATTTATAGGCTACGTAACCGCTTTACATCAGGTGGGCCGCATGCTTGTACGTCTCCCGACGTTGTATAAAAAAAATATACATTTATGTGTTGCATTTTAATGTTTTTCTTTGTTATTTTTTGTACAATGTAGATAAAAAAATCAATGTAGAAAAATAACACACAAACAAAAAAAAATCGGCCAAGTGCGAGTCGGACTCGCGCACGAAGGGTTCCGTACCATTATCTATAAAAACGGCAAAAAAAAACATGTTTGTTGTATGGGAGCCCCCCTTAAATATTTGTTTATTCTTAAAGTAAATATATAACTAAATATTCTGTGAATATTTCAAGCGTCCACCTGTTGCCGTTATCAATATCCAGCAAAAATGAGCAAAAAAATCACGCTTGTTGTATGGGAGCCCCCTTAAATATTTATTTTATTCTATTTCTTAGTATTTGCTGTTATAGCGGCAACAGAAATACATCATCTGTGAAAATTTCAACTTTCTAACTATCACGGTTTATGAGATACAGCCTAGTGACAGACGGACGGACGGACAGCGAAGCCTCAGTAATAGGGTTCCGTTTTACCCTTTGGGTACGGAACCCTAAAAAGAAATTCCGACCTCAGTTCGTACTTACGTGTAGTTATTAGTATTTCGTAGCTCTACGGTTGAGCTACGGGCTACGTCGAAATCATGCCACTTCGTTGAAATTTACCTACTAAAATGTATCTACATTACCTTATAATAAAAGAGGTAGGTCGCGTAAAAGCAGCCCGTCTGGGGAAGTACCTCCACCTCACAGAAACCAGCAGCCAAACAATAACTCCTTAGAGGGCTATTGTGTTGCTGTGTGTGAATGATGTTACCAGTAAGCTCCCAAGGAGTTGCTGTGATAATAGCAGAGATTGCATCGCGGGAGTGATATTTTGCAACCATAAACTGACTATTTTTTATCATTTAAAAATTTTGTAATCATTCGAAGCAGCGTCCTATTCGAGATCAGTTACGAAAGCCATAGAGTCCATTATGATGTGCACATTTTTGCTAAATAGTAACGTTTTTAATTCTAATTAATGTTCTAAATCTAAATGCACGCGTACGCAAAACATTGCTTTGTAATCTTCGTCTCTATACACACCCCACTGTGCCGAGAGCGTTAATTAGCAGAAAAAGCGAGATAACGTAAATAAATCATGTCCTGTGACTTTGCGCGCTTTGGATGCTTAATTAGGCATTAGGAAAGTTATATCTGATGGGTTTCAAAAGAAAACTGTTGTAAAAAATATTACCCGCAAGAAGTATAATTTATATATATTCCTTGCGGCAACATACAAGTATAATTTATATACGTATATATTACTTGCGGGTAAGTTATTTATTTTTAAGGATTGTCTTTTAAGGACTTCTATAGGTATCAATGAGTGTAATATAATTGAAACTATACATGGGCGTGACTATTAACTGTTTTATTTTGTGTAAAATATGTAAGATGAAAGAAAAGATAAAAAATATTGATTCACCATCTCACGGGAACTTAGACACGTCTAACATTTTTTTCAATAAAATCTTGTTGTACTAGTATTTCGCAAATGACCATTGGCGAAAAAGAAATGCCGTAAGAAACTTGCCTATATATGTATTTTTCTAATCATCAATTCTTATTAAAATCAATTTATATTAGTATATAAATAATGACGTCTAGATTTAAATTAAAGATATATTAATATATGCTCTGAATCAATCATTTCTAGACATCTTTGTCAATCAAATATTCATCGATTCTGTAAATAGTATTACCGATGTGATTTCGAATATATTATCAGAAAAGGGCAGAACTTAAAAAAACTGTTAGTGAAGTATTCTAATGCCACCAAAAGCTCTCCATCGCCTTTACAGCCAAATACTAACATATCTCCACATAGTGAACTCTGCCAACTTACAATTGGGGCCCTGACAAGCAAAGGATACTAGTAATAATCCTGTCCGACGGGGGAAGAATCTTCCAGCAAATCGCTGCCTCCCTCCCGGGAGGACTGTTGGGATCCAGTGGGTGAAAAAGCCTTCTAACCCCCTTCTTGTAATAAACTGGCAGTGGAAATTTTGATGTGCCCGATGGCGAAGTGGTTACCAATGCCACTTTAACACTAAGGCTTGCGGATTCAACTCCACACAGAACAAATACGTGTATGCTTAAATTACTTAACTTACTTAAGTCTTAGTGTGGGTGTTTTAAAGGGAGGCAGATTACTTCAATGCAGCCCAACTGGAAAGGCACATATACCTTACAGAAAACCGCAGCGAAGGAACTCTGTAGGTCTGTTGTATGCCTATCAATGCATAGGGTTACCAGTAAACTACTGTTATGGTGGCAACATACAATCATTACTTTTCACATTGCAACCGTTGCAGGCTATGGTAATCGCTTTACATCAGTATAAAAATTTGCAACACGCGAGCGATACTCGTTTTATTCCAAGCATTATTTAACTTAATATGAATGTTAATGAAGCGAGTGAGGTGTGGAAGGACCGCGTCTTATGGCGCTCGGTTCTCTCTGCCTACACCACAAGGGAGCTGGCGTGAATATGTTTTTTTTTACAATCGTACAGCTCGCCGACGGCTGGGAGTTCATCCGCACACACTGGAACCTCAATGGTCGCGCACTGTGCGGTTCGCGAGAAGTTTTCTACCGAGAACTTGTAAGTTGTGGAATGAGCTCCCTGCCCAGGTTTACCCAAGGGACTACAGTATGGGGTTCATCAAGAAAGGCGTGAATAGGTTCTTACAGGGTCGGCAACACAAGAGTGACACCCCTGGTGTTGCAAATACGGTAACTGCATACCATCAGGCAGGCCGTACGCTTGTTTGCCACCTTAGTGGTATAAAAAAATACTTGGTATTCGATTTAGTTTAAAGAAAAAAGGAGTAGTTGTATATTTTGAAATGAAAAGACTCAAACGTAAAAATGTGAAATAGAAAATACTTGAATAGGTTTCAATTTACTAGTCCACCTGCGAAATGGCTCAAAGCTGTATTCAGAGAGGCGTTCAAAAGCCAGCCCTTCGACCCTCCACGACTATCGGCGCGGTAATAAATGACATAATCACAAAACACATTTCTCTTTGTCGACCTATAGGCTCCGCAGGCAATTATTTCAAAGGTTCAATGTTTCTGACAACCCTTTTGTATCGACATTTTGGCCTGTAGTCATTTTCTCTCAGCCCTATGTTGATGGATTTTTCTGGGCAGCACATGTCTGCAACATGTGCTCAAGGGTGGCGAAGGGGATGTATTGATTTTAGTGGTGTGGTAATAATATGGCAGTTACTTTGTTGCTTTCATATCAATTACTATTATTTTGGATTTCAGGCGAGTATATAAAGAGCTACGATTTTTTTTCTGTACGACATCGAATGGCATGCAAGGTCATTGCGCTGCACATCTGCTGCTAACACAGCAACTCATTAGGAGCTTATTGGTGACCTCAATCACACGCAGGAACACAACAACCCTCTAGGGAGTTGTTATTTGGCTGTGATTTTCTGTGAGGTGGAGGTACTTCCCTAGACAGTCTCCTTTTATGTATATATATAAACTCCCAGATCAAGACAAACAGACATGTTCATGCATACAAATGTTTGTTCGTGCGGGATTCGAGCCGAAGAGTGTTGGTGTTAAAGATAATTATTAACCACTGCGCCACCGAGCTCATCTAAAATGAACTGATTGTCAGAATAGCCAGCAAGGTGCATAAGGTCCGCCTTTTATGGCGCTCGGTTCTCTTTGTCTACCCTGGACTATATCTAATGGACATATCGCAAAGATATATATAAATTTTAATCAAAATTATCAGGTGTAGGTTTAATTTCTCGTATATTGTCACAACCATGTCGTGAAATATACGGAAAGATCTCCAAAACTTATTAATTCAATATTATTTGAGTGGTATGCTATCAAGCTCCTCTTCCTGATGTGAAGCGGTTACTTCAGCATACAAACGCTTGTAATATAACGTGTGTATCGCTTGCGCATTGCCACATCCTCTGATAACGCTGGCTAAGTTACTTGTACATTCATTCACTCGCATGAGCACACCAACCTGCCAATCGGGCTGTTAAATTCGTCCTGAAACTTTATTTCATACGTCAGTTTATGAAAGTGATTTTGGATATTGTGGTATTTCGATTTAGTACAAATTTAATCAAAATAAAAACGTTTGACGAGCCCATTAGTCCAGTGGTAAGCAAGGGCTGCTTTAACTCCTATACTGATGGGTTCGATTTCCACACAAGACAGCTATTTCAAGATTTGCGGCCAGTCTGGAGAAGTACCTTCACCTCACAGAAAACCGCAGCCAAATAACAACTCCCTAGAGGGTTGTTGTATTTCAGCGTGTGAGTAAGGTCGCCAGTAGGCTCCTAAGGCGTGACTGTGTTAGCAGCAGAGGTGGCATCGCGCTAGTGATATTTAATGTATTACCAGCGTTCATAGGCTACGGTAACCACTTTACATCAGGTGGGTCGTATGCTCGAATGCCTTCCGACGTTGTATAAAACAAAAAAAAATTAGTTGCACTCCGGGAGTGCCGGCAGAAGTGTAAACTTGAACATTAACGTTGTCCATTTTTGAATATTTTGGAATGGTAGGGAATAATATCGCACGAATTGCTTTATTTATCAGTATAAAAGTACTATCATGTATGTGGCAAAATACAATATTCATTTATTACGGTATCGTACACAAACATGACAATTTAAATAAATAAAAATTTAACATTTCAAAACTATTACAATTATTTTACATTAAAAAGTTTATCGCCCAGATAAATCAACTTTCATCCATAATTTCAACGACTGTTTCACTTTTTTACTAAATATTACAATCACTATGATACTAGCCGTAATTTCTGATGTGAAAACTTCTTTAGCGGCGTTGTGCACTTTTTGGGATGAGTAAAAAATGCTAAACTCGCGTCAGGACACGTGACCCTGACCGTAAGATTTTGGTGAGGATTCCAACTTAAGTTCGCTGCAGCGCTAAAACATTAGTTACCTCTAATTAAACACTTAAAACATGAAGCGCTAGATTGTTCATAGGGCATTATTTTCTCGCGACCAAAACGTTGTAAGCGCCATCTATACGAGTATGTTGGCGTTTACGCGTTTCGTTCAACGTAGTTTATGAACATCGCTGTTTGGTTTACGCGGCGCAAGGCGCTTGCGGGAGTGTGCGTGTGTGTTTGAGTTTTAGAGATTGGCGATGATCTATCTATCTATAACTTCACGCCAAATCCCTTACAGGGTAGGCAGAGAGAACCGAGCGCCACGTGACTCGATCCTTACATACCTCACACGCTTCTTTAACATTCATTGCTCTTTTCATGCACGCTCGCCGGTTTCTAGTTGGCGATGATGATGCTGGTAATGATGATGGTGAGAGTCGTTGAAATTATGGATGAAAGTTGATTTTTCTGAGAGATAAACTTTTTAATGTAAAATAATTGTAATAGTTCTGAAGTGTTAAATTTTTAATGTAATATAAATTGTCATGTTTGTGTACGATAGCGCAATAAATGAATATTGTATTTTACCACATACATGACAGTACTTTTATACTGATAAATAAAGCAATTCGTGCGAAATTATTCCCTAACCATTTCAAAATGTTCAAAAATGCACAACGTTTATGTTCAAGTTTTCACTTCTGCCGGCACTCCCGGAGTGCAACCCGTTTTTTTTATACAACGTCGGAAGGCATACAAACATACGGTCCACCTGATGTAAAGCAGTTACCGTAGCCTATTAACGCTTGTAACATATATCAGTCGCGCAATGCCTCCTCTGCTGCTTACACAGCAACTCCTTAGGAGCTTTTTTTTATACTACGTCGGGAGGGATACAAGCATACGGCCCACCTGATGTAAAGCGGATACCGTAGCCTATTAACACTTGAGATAAGTATCACTCGTGCGATGCCTCCTCTGCTGCTTACACAGCAACTCCTTGGGAGCTTACTGGTGCCTTACTCACACGCAGGAACACAACAACCCTCTAGGGAGTTGTTATTTGGCTGCGGTTTTCTGTGAGATGGAGGTACTTCCCCTGACGGGCTGCTTTGATGCGCCCTACCTCTCTTAAAACATCCAGACCAAGACAGACATGTTCATGCACACAAATGTTTGCCTTGCACATCTGAGCCACCCAGCTCGTCAAGACAAGACAGTACGTAAATTACTCGTTACTACTAAATTGATTGTGTTTATTGGAGAGATGTTATTAAAATTTAGACGTTCAAGAAGTTATTATTAGATCTTTCTTATTTCACGGGCTTTAATCCCGGTCATTTGATAGGCGTGCACGGGGATATGAATCCAACGCGTAGAGGCCCCTTCGAAAAGTATGATGTAATGTATTATACCCGCTGTGACCTGCTCCAAGGGATCAATGGGAGGATATACCCACGAACAGGTCACGGCAGGTATTGGGACTATTGCAAATGTGTCGGAAATAATTGAGCTATTGACATGAGATCTGGAGGGATTATTAGTACTGGGCTATTACAGAAGAGACGGACACCTGCCATAACTATCATATCTGACGTTACTTCGGCAGGCGAAGTTATATTATATTAGCTACGTATAGGGGGTGCTTCGCCCGATGGTAAGTGACAAGAGGAGCTTAAATTGCAGCGGCAACTGACAAACGACTACAGTGTCGTGTCAGTTGACGCTACCAAGCAAGGTGCTTCTTCACAATTTGTTTGAAGGATCCCATATTGTTGGAAGGAGGAAACACATGTGCAGGCAAGGCGTTCTGTTTTTTAATGGTACGACAGAAATAGGGGTTGCCGAACTTTTTTGTACGTGAAGAGATGTTCTCAACAGTGGAACAATGACAACGCGGGAGAGGGTGGGATAAGGGAAAACATTTCTTCAAAGCACTCACCATGGTACAGACGGTAAAATATGCTTAGCGAGCCAATGCCCCTAAGAAGTTGCAGAGGTTGTAGGTTTTAGACGTGTGACCGAACCTACGAAAAATCTGATGTTCCCACTGCGCTGTGGAGGTCTGACAGTAGTCATTCTATGTCAAAAATCAGAACCTTCGCCAAATCCTTACGCTTAGGTAGCGTGCTACGTCTATCTCAATGTATTTGGAAACGGGATGACGTTCAGGAGAAGATAATTATTAAAATGCAGACTACATTAATTCACCTTCTGATAAAACACGACCAATTTGGTGATGGTGAGTTAGTCTCAGTGTTCCTAGGCTTCTTACATCGTTCTACTTTTGCATTGTATATCTGTTTCTTCCCGCATTCTTTCTACATGTCCGACCAACAGAGCATGCCTTTTCTTATCTTAACACATCCCCAGGAACCGGCGAGCGTGCATGAAAAGAGCTATGAATGTCACAGAAGCGAGTGAAGTATGCAAGGACCTCGTCTTATGGCGCTCGGTTCTCTTTGCCTACCCCGCAAGGGACTTGGCGTGAAGATATACATACATACATTAATTCAATGTAAACCAGTTGAGAATGCGCATGCTTGCATTGCCAGAGGAACCCCTGGCTCGTCAATTATATAACAAATCATTTTTTTTTATTTTATTTGACGGCCATTTTGACCATGTTCCTTAAGAGATAGCAACGGTGTTCCTGAACATTCCTATTCTACTTTTTTATGCTGAATCCGAATCTGAAGTCAAAATTCGAATATTCGAAAAAAGCGACAGACAAACGCACAGACAAACATATAGAATTCATATAGGAACGGTGTTCCTGAAAAGATACGTTAAAAAGAGATTACATTTAATCCTGTAGTAACAAAATATCGAAATCGATGCAATATTTAGTCTCTTTTTTTTAACCATTCGTTCCTCATGTGCAACTGTGGTTTTACATACAAAATTGTAGGTAATATTTTGTTTACAGTGATTAGATTAAGATTTTTAATTCACTAATCAGTAATATTAAAAAAAGATTAGTTTTTATGGAAGATATTATTAAGATATTATTATTAAGCCTTAGGAACCGGCGAGCGTGCATGAAAAGAGCTAGGAATGTGAAAGAAGCGAGTGAAGTGTGTAAGGACCGCGTCTTATGGCGCTCGGTACTCTCTGCCTACCCCGCAAGGGACCTGGCGTGAAGATATACATACATACATTACATATTATTAAAATTTAGACTACATTTAATCAATTTTTAAGTGACTCACGGTTTACTTTAAGTACACACGTCTAACAATAAAATTACCAAATCCTTGTAATATACAATACGAAGAAATGCCGATTTAATTTTCAATCCCTCCGAGCTAAAAATGAAATGACATAATTTGAAGGTACGTGATAAAATTCCAGTTTTTGCCCACGAGGATTCGCCGCGACACCTCTGTGCGGTCAGAATAATGAGTTCGTAGGTGCCGGCGAGAAATTCTGAAAATGTTTCACACAGGTCGTCTCCGCTGAGCGCATTTTTTTTATTACCGGACTAAAAAAGCAAGATTTGCTCACCGCAAGAATAACCCAACGCTCAGCGAAATGAGTAGAAATAATACTGAAATTTTTAGAGAGAAACGAGTTTGGTTTTATCTATGTCATTATGGTTTATTTTCCCTTCTAATATAATATTGGGAGTGTATTTGCCACCATCCACCACATCGACCCTTACTCATCTCTGCAGGGATACGGTTCTCTCTTCAACCAAGGGGTTTAGAGCATACTCCACCACGCTGCTCAAATGCGGATTGGCAGAGGCCAGTGTTTTCAAGCCGCCCGAGGGCCACTGACATCTATCGACAACAACCGGGACCGACGGCTTAACGTGCCCTCCGAAGCTCGGAGAAACTCGAGGTAGATAATCCCATCCATAGACAGGCTGCGGTCGATGTTGCTTAAGCTGCGTGTTCGGTTAGAACGACACGCGCTACGTCGCCATCGAGTTCTCATTATTTTTTTTGCCTCCATACTTATAAGTAGTACATGTACAATATTCAAAGGAGTCTTGGTATTTAAGGTTTAGAAGTATTTCAGATAAGGTTCGCTTTGATATATACGCTGAAGAGGAGAACTCAGTGGTGCAGCGGTTAATCATTTGTGTGCATGCGCATGTCTATTTGTCTTGGTCTGGGTGTTTTAAGATAGGCCGCATCAAAGCAGCCCATCTGCAGAAGTACGTCCACCTCACAGAAAACCGTAGTCAAATGACAAACTGTCTAGTGGGTTCTATTCCTGCGTGCGAGTGAGATCACCAGTATGCTCCTAAGGAGTTGCTGTATGCTTGTTTGCCTCCCGACGTTGTGTAAAAAAAAAAAACGAGTGTGCTTTAGACCACACTGTCCAGCGACGACCAATCCAGTCGTGGCAGCGACGGTGGTGGATGGGGGATGCGGATTCTGTTCCAGATGCCGGCGACCGCAGCAGCCGAGGCGGAGACTACCGGAGCAGTCATGGCAGCGTCGGCATGTTGCACTTACTACGAGTAGTGGGTGGGTGTCGGCCGGCGCTAGGCCGCATGAACTAATTGGTGGCGGAAGCACACAAAGCAGGTTAGATCAAATTGCATGTAAACTAGTAAATAACAGCAAGCTGTGTAGGCAGAGCTGATATTTTTTAAATTTAAAAAATATTTAAATATTTTATTTTTAATTTTTTAATTTTTTAAAAATATATGGAACCCTGTACGACATCTAGCGACGAGTGCTGTTACTTTTTCTGTTGATGGGAGTGCAGTGCAGACTCTGCACTGCAGAGTGGCCGGCCATACGTTTTCCCATATGTTTTTTTTTCTAATTGGAACGATTTTGGACCGTTCTTCCTCACCAACCAACATTTAAATTTCAAATTAAAGGATACAAAACTACAATATGTTAGCTATTAGTGTGTCGATTTTGGAGTTTCTCACTATTACCGTCTAAACGCTAGCTAGATGACATCAGTCTACCCCAAACGGCAATTTTGAGGGTAATGTGGCTCCGCTGGCTATCGCAGCTCTGCCAATAAGTTTTACTTCAAAAATATGTAACCTATAGTTGTTCGGACATAGGTAAAAGTCTCAATTTTTTTATCTGTCATTATTTGATAAAAGTATTAATCCCGTATACATGTCCCCCGGGCCCGGGCTCCTAACGAGCGCATATCAATCACAGCCAACTTTACTACCGAACGAGCAATCAGAGCCATCAATAAAGAGGAATCAGCGCGACCCAGTGAAAGCGTTCATAAAATTTGACAAATTACACCTCTATCTGCAATGTTATAGAGGCTATTGTGTGTTAGTAGGTTAATTGGTTGTTATGATGATAATTTACCTATAAATAATAGTACACGTCGAGATTAGAAATAGGTATGCATTTTTAAACCTTTTTGCAGTTTACCAGAGGAGACTTTGTACAAAAGTCGTCTGCGTGGGTACCTCTGTCTCACATATTTCTACCGCCAAGCAGCTATACTTATATAACTATGTTTCGGTTTGAAGGGCGAGATATGGCAGAGAAATTACTGGGTACTGTGACGAAACAGCCTTATGTCACAAGATTGGCAGCGCGCGAGTAACATCCCCGTGGTATTGCGAGCGTCAATAGGCTGCGTGATCGCTTACTATCTAATGCGGGCCGCATGCTTGTTTGCCATTGTAGCTGTATAAAAAAAAACGGGTTGCACTCCGGGAGTGCCGGCAGAAGTGAAAACTTGAACATTAACGTTGTGCATTTTTGAATATTTTGGAATGGTTAGGGAATAATTTCGCACGAATTGCTTTATTTATCAGTATAAAAGTACTATCATGTATGTACACGCACACTCGCGCAAGCGCCCTGCGCCGCTTAAACCAAACAGCGATGTTGATAAACTACGTTGAACGAAACGCGTAAACGCCAACAATTTCATGTCGCTTACAACGTTTTGGTCGCGAGAAAATAATGCCCTATGAACGATCTAGCGCTTCATGTTTTAATTGTTTAATTAGAGGGAACTAATGTTTTAGCGCTGCAGCGAACTTAAGTTCTAATTCTCACCAATATCTTACGGTCAGGGTCATGTGTCCTGACGCGAATATACAATTTTTTACTCATCCCAAAAAGTGCACAACGCCGCTAAAGAAGTTTTCACTTCAAAAAAGTGTCATAAGGGATAAGACTGCATAGAGCAGTGATAGCCTAGTGGATATGGAGCCGGCGTATTGGCCAACTGGTCCCCGGTTCAAATCCTAGGGGCGCATGTGCCACCACATTCGTGTTTTCAGATTTAGGTACATAGTTATCACTCGCTCGGCGGTGAAGGAAAACATCGTGAGGAAACCCACACGTCCAAGGAATTATATTTCGAAAGACGTGTGACCTAACCTAAGGTAGATCTGGTTTTCCCTCTGGGTTGAGGAGGTGTGACGGCAGTCGCTCCATGTAAAAATCAGTATCGTTGCCAAATCCTTAGGCTTAGGTAGCGGCTTCCGTTTATCCTAATTGATTATGAAACAGGATAACGTGAAGAAAAAGATAAAGGATAAGACTGCAGCCCTGGTCCCAGAGGACGTCAGGCGGGAATTTGGCTGTATACGTCCTTGGATTTGGGGTTGCACTAGAATTGCCTATAAGTCACGCGGTTCCACAATAGAGGTGCTCATCTGCCTCAATGTATCCAAAATTTGACTACCCTGCATGTGAGATAGGGATGTCACGTCGAAACGTAGGTACTCTACGTATTTGGCAGTGCTATGCCTCGGACGCCCCTAATTACTGTAGCGTTCTATTTTTTTTTTATGCAACGACGGGAGGCGTATAATCATTCGGCCGACCTGATGAAAAGCGGTTACAGTTGCCTATGAACGCTTGCAATACATTAAGTACACTCGCACGATGGATCCGCTGCTGCTATCCAATTTGACTGCGGTTTTCTGTGAGGTTAAGCCTCTCTTAAAAACATCCAGACCAAGACAAACAGACGTGTTCATGCACACAAATGTTTGTCATGTTTTGGACTCGAACCCACGAGCGTTTGTGTCAAAGTAGTGTACCAGCGCCACTTCGCCACCGCGCCCGTCAAAAAAGTCGCGTATTCGCGGTAACTATCGACTTTAAATATATATAATTGAGAAATAAAATAAATATCAACGGAGAAGGTAACCGATATAATTTAAGATTCAGCCTCAGCCTCTCGACGCGATTCGTAACCAGCCCCCTTGCTCTCGAGTTATGAATTTTTATTAGACCCCGCAAAAAGGTTTCGGCGGCGTGTCCGTTCTACAATTTAATTAATTTGCTATTTAATATAATTTATCGCTGTCGGCCATGCTCGTTTTTCGCGGAGGCCGTTTTTAAATTCGAACCCTTTCCTTTTGAGAGCCGTACAAGATTAAAGCTCGGAGATAGGTCGTTTAGGATGAGGCCGCCGTATCTGTGAGTTACTGCCTAATTCGGACTGTCTTTTATTGTCGCTGGAGATCTTTGTGTGGTCCAGTAGTTTAATAAGCTGTAAAAGGGACGCGCGTGCCGTTTCCTTAAACCTCTTGATATATAACTTGACACATGGACATGTGGCTGCGCCATAATCGTAAGCAACACAACACTACCTTGCGCATCGCAGTCGGTAAAGTATTTCGTCGCAGCGCACGGATGTTTTTGTTTATGTTTGCGTCGCAGGGCACCGCGTTAGTTCATGCCCACCGTGCGAATATTGAATAAAGAGCCAGTCGGGTGTTTACAGTATGTGCGTCGAGACTGACGATATTTTGAAATCCCGAAAGGCTGGTTTATATACGGTTATGGTGTTCTGTGTCTGTTTTCTTCATTAGTATACCTTCTGGACCTTGTACAAAAGATATAGACAATATACGGATATTTTTAAATTAGTGTGTGTTAATTCATTAACCCAACATACGACTAAAGACATGTCAAGAATTGAGTGAAAGAGTAAGAGACAGTGAAACCAATTTCAGAGTCGGCGCCGGTAAATGTAACGCGGCACCGATGCGAATAGGCCTCCATTTCGATGAGTGGGTTTAACTTTTTATTTTTCTCTTCTTTGTAAAAAATCTTATTATAGACTTGATGAATATCTTACTGACATAATAATATTATATGTATATTTCACCACTTGACGTCATCCTATTACTTTAACCCGTCAAATGCCGTTATATATATACTTGTTGCCGTTACGCGCAAGGTTTGATCAAACCGATCGGCACTCAACGGGTCAATCGAGCAATATGTCCCAGTTTCCCAAATCCCAACTGCAGCGCAACCTCCACGGTAGGTAGCGCTGCAGTCGGGTTTTGGGAAACTTTTTATGTTATCTGGTGTGAAGTTATAGAGAGGTACATAGATCTAATAACTTTTTAATTTACCATTAAAACTTCATCAAATTTTAACTGAAAGATACATCTTTTTTTTTAGAACAGATTGTATTATATAAGATTTAAAAACTACTGATGGTAGATCAGTAGTTTTTAAATCAAAACAAAGCAAAACATTCTGTGATCCATGAAGGAAATGACCTATGGATATATGGAGAACCGATGTGACCGATTTTGCGTAGTAACTTAATTCATCCCTACGAGTCTCGGGGGGGTAAAATAGAACGCGCTCTTATTGGCTAGTTCACGGATCAACATCGCGGCACTTATCGGCTTATTGGTTGAAATATCCTTCCATTCGTCTATAGGTTCAAATCGCTGAGATATGTAGGCACTAAAACACGAAGATTTCGTGAGCGCAGGATGCTTTCTTGAGCAATCAAGTGGTTTATTGGTTAGTGGTGTATATTTGTATGTGATGACCATCTGGGGAAGTACCTCCACCTCACACTCACAGAAAACCGCAGCCAAATAACAACTCTGTTGAGGGTTGTTGTGTTCCTGCGTGTGAGTGAGGTCACCAGTATGCTCCCAAGGAGTTGCTGTGTTAGCAGCAGAGCAGGCATCGCGCGAGTGATACTTAATATATCGCAAGCGTTAATAGGCTACGGTACCCGCTTTACATCAGGTGGGCCGTAAGCTTGTATGCCTCCCGACGTAGTATATAAAAAAACCTGATGTTTTAATTAAGAAGGTTTATACTCCACGAAGGTGACAAGCATGCGGACTATCTGAGATTAAATATGTATCACGCTTGTAGCCCAGGGGCACCACTCCCGCATTGTCGATCCTGTTAAAATCTCTTCCCTTCCTCTTCTTGAAGAACCCCTTGCTGAAGTCCCGTGGGAAAATCACGGCAGAAAGTTCATTTCTCGAGTTAAGTATTCACGGAAGAAAACCTCTCTTGAGTGTCGTAGTACGTGATAATTTTGGCTTCAATGTACGAGTATGAATTCCGAAGTGTGAAGGCGAAGTGTTTCTCTCTCACTTTCATTTCTCTTTTATTGATTTGTAACTTGGGTATTCTTTAATCCATATTAATCCGTAATATAAAAGCTATATAGCATAGTATTTCTAGCATATATCTAGCACCTATCTACCACAGTACCCGAGGTAGACTTTGTACTAAAGTCGTCTGCGTGGGTACCTCTGTCTCACCTATTTCTACCGCCAAGCAGATATATTTATATAGCTATGTTCCGTTTTGAAGGGTGAGGCAGAGAAATTACTGGGTAATAAAACATCCTTAGGTCACAAGATTGGCAGCGCGCAGTCAATAGGCTGCGGAGACTGCTTTCCATCTGATGAGGGCCGCATGCTTGTTTGCCAATCCAGTTGTATAAAAAAATATATCTGTAACTTCACGCTAAAACCCGCGCGTTGCCTTCCTTAACGCTTCTGCAGCAACTCTTCAGCATCGGCGAGCCCATCTTGGAACCTACTTACTAAATCGACTGCTTACTTGTCTGCTTTTGCTGCTGACTTTCAGGTCCGGACAATTAATAAGACCATAACTTAGATCTCAACTTAGCTATTTCCCTTTGCACTCTGCCCTCTACAAATCATTGAACCCGTTATTTTCAACCGCTCAAGATGAAAGGTCCCAGAAAGGCAATTCAGAAATTAGGCAGTTACTCCCAGAGACACTTCCATAACAACTTATGGAAGTGAGTGTCTGTGGGAGTAACTGCCTAATTTGTGCTGCCATATTCAAAATTAAGGGTTGACATATGGAAGTTGTAAATGCTTGTGTTTTTAAATTGTTGCCTTAATTTGAGAATCAAATTTACCGACAATTTAATCTAACGAGCGAAATTGAAAAATTGATATTTTGTAAACCAAAATATCAATTTTTCAATTTCGTTTGTCTTTTTTTCCAGCTAATCTCTGAAACGGCTGGACCTATTTTGACGGAATCACTGGCAGATAGTTGATGTTAGAAGTATTTTAGACTACTTCTCTTTTGGAAAAATAATTAAGGCTCGACGAGATAGAATAAATAAAGGCGGGATAAAGATAAGATAAAACAATTGAAATTGTGAACAAATTCCAAATCGAGGCGGATGAAGTAACGGAGGCCGAGAGTAGTTAATAGATTAAGGCGTTTGAGAATCAAATTTACATACAATTTGATCTAAACTACTTTATGTGGTTCCGCTATCAATTAGTTCATGCAAACTAGCGCCAGACAACGATATGAAAAATTGGAGGAGGGGGTGAAGTGCTGAATGAAAAGATATTTGAAAGCGGGAAGTTGCTGAGATCTGCGTTTGTTCATGAATTTAATTTTAACTTTTATGTTTTATAATTTCTAGTTGTTATCTAATATTTAATCATTAGTCTGGGGGATAAATAATGTCCTTTATCTATAAAATGCTCGGAGAAGTATGAATTTCATGGGCGATTTATTTTACTAATACTGTTCATGTAATTAATCGTTTTTAAAAAATCTCCAACTTTATTTTTTTGTGTGATTTTATCTTTCTATCTAGCTATCTATAACTTCACACCAAATTCCTTGTGGGGTAGGCAGAGTGAACCGAGCACTACATGATTCGATCCTTACGTACCTCACTCGCTTCTTTAACATTCATAGCTCTTCTCATACACGATCGCCAGCTTCTAGGGATTCTGACATCACCTTCTGACAGAACACGATCAATTTGATCATAGTAGGTAAGTCTTGGCCTTCCTCGGCTCCTACATCCTTCCACTTTTGCATGGTATATCTGCTTCGTCATTTTTTCATCCCGCATTCTTTCTACATGTGCGAACCAAAGGAGCATGCCTCGTCTTATTTTGACACTGACGCTCTCTTTCAAACCGACTCTGTTTCTGACATCGTCATTGCGAATACGATTTTATCTTTAGAGTTATAAAATGATTTTAGTGAATTTTTTTAGGCATGTCAAACTGGCAGTATATTTATTTTGTGTTGCCAAGGATAGCCGGACGCCCTAGTATCGGTATGAGTGGGTTTACGATATTATGAAAATCGATGGATGGATTAATTTTTAATTATGGTTCAATCTAAAAATTGAAGTGAATTACTTAATTCTCTTTTCATATTATGTTATATTTGAAACTTAAAATTGTACTTGACGATTAATGGTAATGGTGATATTTGTAGACGTTTAATAATGCATATTTTTCTGCCCATTGTACTTCGGTGGATAATTATGTATAAGAATATAAATTTGAAATTGTGGTACGGATATGAATCACGATGCGTAAATTGGAATTCACGTTGATCGATTTTAATATTTGAAACCGAAATATTCGATTAGTGTATTTAAGGAATAATAATCTACTATACTAATAATCTTCATAAGGTAACCTGTAAAGGAATAAGTTTGATTATCTCTTGTCTTCTGTGAAAATTTCTTGTTTTGTTTAAGATCTATTTTCTTTTATTTGACCAGACTGTAGAGTATGCACGCTTCTGTGCATTTTATTATGTTCTTTGGTGTCTGTAGAATGCTCAAGTATTAGTTCCGCCTTCTGTGCAAACACACCGGTAATTTCACCGTCCGTTTGTCCGGAAAAGATGTACTGTGTATGTCATACCTTTTCCTTATTTACCATAAGCCCTTTTTATTTATTAGCCTCCTGTTTACGGGTCACTCGCAATTTATATATGTTTATGAAAAAGTGGACGCATATTTTTTTGTTGTTATCTTTTTAGGGGAACGGAATTCACTCTAGTATTAACACATTGAACTAGTGTTTTCTGTAGAGTGAAGAGTCTCGATGCTGAATCCGACGGACTCCGGCCATTTGTAGGTCAGTTTTTCAAATTTTCACTGGTACCCTAAATAACAATTAGCATGTATGTGAAGTGCGATTGTATGGAATCTGTAAAAAATTAAGGGATACATAGGTAACTAGTTGCAACTAAATTTACTTTTCACTTCAGTTCATGTAGGTTTTACTAAATACAACTTATGTGATATAATGTGTGATATAACCGTACCTTTCTAAGGGTGCTCTTTAATATCTCAAACATTGAGCTGCCGTACAGCGAAGCCAGTCGTTCTGGATGGCCTGTCATGACTGATTCGGACCGCAAACATAATAAAACCGTGTAGCGACTACTGCTTATCGAAATATAATTTCTTGGACGTGCGTTTCTCACAATGTTTCCTTTCACCGCTGAGCGAGTGATAATTATAAATTACCGTATATTATATTTAGTTCGGTATAGCGAGTTCAAAATTAATTTCGTAGGTGATGCGATGACGCCATGTTTCTTGATTGAAATTTTGATTTACTGTATTTAATCTTAAGGGTTACAACTATATGTATACTATGTATACTAGACTTGTATAAAAATAACTTAAATTC
The DNA here is from genome assembly GCA_947507595.1 of Pyralis farinalis. Taxonomy (NCBI): domain Eukaryota; kingdom Metazoa; phylum Arthropoda; class Insecta; order Lepidoptera; family Pyralidae; genus Pyralis; species Pyralis farinalis. The sequence continues at coordinate 3,444,149 of OX382275.1, forward strand.
ATACGAATGTTTAATGGCAATTGCTTCAAAGATTAAGGTATTATAACTCATTTTACTTTTTTCAGTTCAAATTATAGCGAGTTATACAAGTTATAACTTTAAGGTTGCTGTTTAATATCTCGAACACTGCACGGCCGTACAGCGAAACCAGTCGTTCTGACCAGGCACGATTGATTTGAACTGCGAACTTGTATCTTATTCAGAATGACGCTATTATTCTACGACTTAATTTTAATTAATTGTCAATTTGTTACGGTGCAAATATACGCTTGCACATGCGAATTTCGGTGCTGCCAGCGTCATCTGTTAACCCATAAATACATTAAATCGATCGCATTCAGTCTAGCTATATGCCGCCTTCTAGTCGCTTCTAATTAATTAGATTCTTTGCTTTTCATACTAATATGATTTTTTTTTTGTTGTTACAGCAGTTCTAGAATTCTGTGTTCTCAATATTTGTTTATTTTCTTTGATTTCCACAAATATCCTTTATTATAGAAAATTATAGGACGGAAGAAGAAGACGATTAATTCATCATAATGGTAACACGTAGGTGTCAACTAATAGATTTGGTTTGACAGATAGATTCCGAGTTGCCAGAGAGGCCACGTTTTTTCTCAACATGTGAAGTTCATTTCTTCGAATCGCAGTGGACTCGGTCATCCAATATGGCTTTTAAACTAATAAGTTAACGCGGGGTTGTAACCCTTAAGATTAAATACAGTAAATCAAAATTTCAATCAAGAAACATGGCGTCATCGCATCACCAACGAAATTAATTTTTATTTTGAACTCGCTATATAGAACCTTACGCAATTCGCAGGCGCAATGCAATTCGCAGGCTGCAACTCCAGTTCGCAGGCCGCAATATATTTGCAGACCGCACCCGTAGTGCGTGGTTCCTGGTCGTCTGATTGCTCGCTGCAGGCCCGTGGCTTGTGTCTCTGTGCCGTGTCTTGGATAAGAGGTGCAACACTGGTTCTTGTCATCATACCCGAAGTCCCGCTTACAATCAAGTGATCGTTTTTAATGTTTCGGAATTTTCTATAAAGTGTCAATTATTGTAATAGATTAATGTACCCGATAATGCACTCAAAAAGTAATCAGATCTGTACAAATGGACACCTGTTCTATAAAGTGTACTTTATGCATTTACATAGGCCTAATGCAGTAGGTAAATTTGAAATAGAAATAGAAATATATTTATTCCAACTTCACATTATAATTTTACAATAAATTATGTACACATACACACAAGTGAAGTCAGAATTGACTCTCACTCAGGGTTCTATGCTAGAAACTCACAAAGAATTCCCAGCCCTGGTTTTCAGTGAAAGTCAAGAGTGACGATATGGACCAAAAATATACAATGATATTTAACCATTACAAAACATATAAATTAAACAAAACACCAATATACTTGGTGTAATATACCTGGTGCTCACTTATGAGACAACTACACTATGCTGTATGGTCACAGAACCAATGCACGCATGTCGGTAGATAAAAAATAGGATTTCCGCCTGTGTTATGTCAGTGTGGGTTAGTTTCGAACATTGTCTATGTTGAGTGAACAAAACAACTTTTACATGTAGGTAATTTAAAAATTAGTTAGGAAGTGATGTGGCTTATAGGAATATCCATAAATCAAAGTTGAGAGAAGTTAGGCACATTCAAACTGTACAGCTCAATGTTACCTCAACACAATAACCCTCCAGGGAGTTGTTATTTGGCTGCGATTTTTCTGAGAGGTGAAGGTACTTCCCCAGACGGGCTGCGATGATGCGCCCTACCTTTCTTCAAATACCCAGATCAAGACAAACAGACATGTTCATGCACATAAATGTTTGTTCTGTGTGGGAATCGAACCCTCGAGCGTTGGTGTCAAAGTAACGTAACAGCGCGTTTCACCACTGCGCCACTGAGCTCGTTTGCACGCATTAGTATCGTGTATAAACAATTTTAACACATCAAAATGATATATCGATTCTCTATTTTCGTTATACTATTCTAACTTTCTATTCGGTGCCTGAAAAACTTTATTCAGATATCTTGTACGTACTTAGCTCTCTCGGGCCCTAAAGTTCGCTCTTTTATTGTACCCTCCCTAAGGTTTATTGTGATCGTTAAAACAAATAATACGTGTCCGTTAAATTGTACTGGGAATTTACTATGTAGTTTGAGTGTTAATGTATATTGAGTTTCGCTAAGGATTGCTTGTTTAATAAATCTCAAAGATGAAATAAGAATGGCTGGTGTATACTTTCTTTCTATTTATCATCATCACCATACCAACCTGAACTCTTCGCACTGCAGGGATACGGGTCCACCTTCAAACGAAAGGGTAAAAGACTCAACCACGCTGCTCATTGCGAATTGGCGGAGGCCAGTGTTTTCAAACTGTCCGAAGACCACCGACTTAGCTTAACGACTGTCATCTATCGACAACAGCCGGGATCGAAGGCTCAACGTGTCCTCCAAAGCTCGGAGAAGCTAGACAGATAAACCCATCCATAGACTGGCTGCGGATGACGTTGCTTAACCTGCATTTTCGGTGAGAATGATGCGCGCAATGACGGGATCGAGCTCACACGTCATGTCAGTCATGCATATTGCAAAATATATGCTTAAACTGTAGTAAATAAGTATAAACCAAGACAATGCTTGTAACTTACAAGTTCTACTTACTTCAACAGTGATAGGCCCAGTGGATAAAGTACCGGGCTATTGTGGTCTCCAGTTCGAATCTTGACATGTACCATAAAATTTGTGTTTTCGGATTTATGTACATACTAGCTGCTGCCCGCGGCTCCGCCCGCGTAGAGTCAAATAACGCAGCCTATGTGTTAATCCAGATCATAATCTATCTACGTGCCAAATTTCATTCAAATCCGTTCAGCCGTTTAAGCGTGAAAGAGCAACAAACATCCATACATACAAACTTTCGCATTTATAATTATTAGTAGGATATGTAATTACTAAATCAAAAGCACCCAAAACCGAAGAACATGCATGAAGAGGTCGATGAGTGTGGAAGAAGCGAGAGCGGTATGTTTGGATCGGTGCACCTGGCGTTCTATAGTCTCTGCCTACCCCAATGGGAGGCAGGCGTGATGATATGTATGTATGTATGTTGTATTTATCACTTGCTCGGCGGCGAAGGAAAATACTATAAAGGAACATGTAAGTTCAAAAAATTATAGTTTGAAAAACGTGTGACCTAAGAAACGTTTGATTTCTCCGGGTTGTGCAGGCCGTTCGGCAGGCGCTCCAAGTAAAATCTTTGCCAAATCCTTAAGCGCGGACCCCGCCAATCCTAATGAATGACCATCCTATAAGTAACATGTAAGCACAAGCATCAAGTGGTACAATTAAAGTTATATTAATCAGCACATGAATTATTATAACTTTAATTGTACCACTTGATATCACTATATGTACACTCATATCATTATATTTACTGTAATATGTATAAGATGATTTGGAAAAAAAAGACCTATATTGGCAAGTTTCTTTTGCTATTTCTTCTTCGCCAATGGTCATTTGAAATGCTGGTAGATTAAAAAAGAGAAAAACTTAAAAAAAAAATGATAAGATATAATATTGAAAATGTAAGACGTGTCTAAGTGCCCGTGAGGGTCTAAAGCCAAATAAAGTATTTTTATCTTTTATCCTTATACACGATTTTATTTATTTGAATAATGTGTAACTTCAAGCCAAATCCCTTGTGGGGTAGGCAGAGAGAACTGAGCACCACATGACTCGGTCCGTAAACACCATACTCACTTCTGTAACATTCATAGCTCTTTTCATGCACGCCCATCAGTTTCTAGGGCTCCTGACTTCAAAGTCAAAGTCAAGATAAATTACGTTCAATTTGTTCATGGTAGGTAAGCCTTCCTCGGCTATTACATTCTTCTACTTTATTACGCTTTGTATTTTTTTTTGTAATTCTTTCGTCCTGCATTCTTTCTACATATCCGAACCAACGAAGCATGCATCTTCTTATTTTAGCACTGACGCTCTCTTTCAGACCAACTTTATTTCCGACATCATTAATGCGAACGTAAACAAATTTTGCGCAATGCTCGCATTTCGACCGCGTTTATTCATGCTCTCTCTGCCATACGCAACTCTTGCTTCCGTAAGTTAAGTCTTGGGACCAATATTGTATTATGCTGTGCCTTCCGGCTAAATCTTTTCCTGCCAAGAAGTTTCTCCAACGCTCTATTCACACTTTTTTCACTCGTTTTTTTATTTGAATAATATTAGAATTTATAGGGAAAATAGTTATATGTAAGCAAGTATTTACTGTATGTCTAGTCTATTTCATTTACGGTATATCTCAGTTACATGTCATTATGTCATACTATATCCTGTTGTATGAAATAACAGATATTGAAACAATTTTTGTCTTCCAAAAATAGATCCATCCGCTCTATTTTTAATATGGGCTCCAGGGAATCTCTTGGCACTACTGACAAAGAACTAAACATCCTCATTATTGCGTATCAATATCCTTATGAAAACATAGCATATGTTCATAAAAGTATGAAGCCATTTTCAAAGAAATACCCACATCAGGTTTGTATTGTTCATCTTGGACATATTTTGTTGCTATGTTGGAGTGTATGGTAAGTTACTTGAAACAGTTGTGGCCTTTCCTGATAATAATTTCAAAAGGCACATGCTCTTTGGGAAAAGGCTTATTATAATTGATAAATATGTAACAGACAAAATATTGCCACCTGACATCATTTCAATACTATCAATATGTTGACATAAATTCATTGTAATATCTAATTATGAATTTTGAAATAATGCCTATTTTGGCAACTTTCGGCATTTTTTCTTTCCAAATTGTCATATTCAAAATGCTAGTAATCGTATGCTAGTAGTGTAGACAGAAGAAAAACTAGTAAGGTCACAAGTAGGCTTCTGAAGGATCGCAGTGTTAGCAGTTGGGGCGGCAACGAGCGAGCGATACTTCCTGCATTCGTATGCTACAGTAATTATTTCACATCAAGTGGGTCGTACGCTTGTGTGTCTCCCAACGTCGTGTAAACAAATATAACAATCTAGTTTCTCGAAGCTGTTCCATTTTTGAATGTGAGTTATATTGAACACATATTATTAAATATATACATCCGAAGAAGCCATCTATGTTTTTATTTACCAAGAGGTGAGTTCGCTTTGTATAACTATTACTTTTGTTCAAATATGAATCGATTTTTTTTTATACAACGTAGGGAGTCATACAAGCATACGACCCAACTGATGTAGAGCGGTTACCGTAGCCTATGAACACTTGTAATACATTAAGTATCACTCGCGCGATGCCTCCTCTGCTGCTAACACAGCAACTCCTTAGGAGCTTACTGGTGACCTCACTCACACGCAGGAACAAAACAACCCTCTAGGGAGTCGTTATTTGGCTGCGGTTTTCTGTGAGGTGGAGGTACTTCCCCAGACGGGCTGCTTCGATGTGCCCTACCTCTCTTAAAAGGTTTTCTGTGAGGTGAAGGTACTTGCTCAGACGGGCTGTTTCGATGCGCCCTACCTCTCTAACATCCAGTCCAAGACAAACAGACATCTTTTGTCTTGAGTGGGAATCAACCCACGAGCTTTGGTGTCAAAGTCGCGTCATTCACGACTGCGCCACCGGGCTCGTCAAAGTCTTAGCAGCGAGCGCACTCTTTGTACTACTTATACATCTTTGCCATCCGAAAAGATATTTTGTTTTTGAACATTATATTCCCATTGAAGACTATTCAAAAACAAAAAAGCAGAATACGAAATACAATCACGTATGTGTTGCCGGCGGGTAGAATTAGATTTGCGAGTTCGGAATTTTTCGGAACTAATCGGAACTTGAAGATCAGTTACGAATGCCTCTGCCGCACGCATTATCATATAAATGCCGAGTTGGCGACAAGATATGGGGGAAGAGCCGGCCCACCTGGAGATGTGGAGGGACGTGAGCCAAATAACTTGACGTGTAGGGCAGAGTGTGGATATGTGTGCCCCGCCTGTTAATATGGGGCTCGCACTTTTGAATATAATAAAAAATCGGTCAAGTGCGAGTGGGACTCGCGCACGAAGGGTTCCGTACCATTATCTATAAAAAAGGCACAAAATCACGTTTGTTGTATGGGAGCCCCCTTAAATATTTATTTTATTCTATTTTTTAGTATTTGTTGTTATACCGGCAACAGAAATACATCATCTGTGAAAATTTCAACTGTCTAATTATCACGGTTCATGAGATACAGCCTGGTGACAGACGGACGGACGGACGGACGGACAGCGGAGCCTCAGTAATAGGGTTCCGTTTTACCCTTTGGGTACGGTACCCTAAAAATGGAACAGGTCATGAAAGATCGAGCTCGGTGGCGCAGTGGCGAAACGCGCTGTTACGTTCCTTTGACACCGAACGCTCGTGGGTTCGATTTCCACACAGGACAAACATTTGTGTGCATGAACGTATTTATTTGTCTTTGGGTATTTTTAAGAGATGTAGGGCGCAGCAAAGCAACCCTTCGGGTGAAGTAAAAGTGGCTACCTCACAGAAAACCGCAGCCAAATATTAACACCTAGAGGGTTGTTGTGTTCCTGCGTGTGAGTGAGGTCACCAGTAAGCTCCTAGGGAGTTGCTGTGTTAACAGCAGAGGTGGTATCACGCGAGTGATACTTAATGTATTGAAAGCGTTCGTGGGCTACGGTAACAGCTTTACATCAGGTGGGTCGTATGCTTATATGCCCCCCGACGTTGTGTCAAAAAGCTATGAGCATATAGAAACCTGCGTATTAAGTGATTGTTTGCCAACTTTGTAGTTCAATCGCTGTAGACGTGTCCTGTTGCTAGCTTCGATCGTCAAATTTAGTAATTATTGCAAGCGTTCACAGGCTGCGGTAACCACTTAACATCAGGTGGGTCGTATGCTTGCATGCCTCCCGATATTGTGTAAAAAAAAATAAGACAAATTTTGCCTTAGATTTTATTGTATTGCTCCTGAATCCGGATTTTAATCTCAAATTAAATTCTCAAGGGTGATATTAAAATAGGTTATTAGACAAGACTCGGTATGGCGATTCATACTTCGCTGATTGAATCTTTCGTTAACCGATTTTGTTTACGGTTTTTACGCCGTGGTGGTTTTCGATTTGTATTTAATATATTTTCAATGGATGCACTCCGACGGTAATTCCATGTAATTTTACAAATACTCCGTTATTAATGGAAAGAAGAAAAAAAATCGCAGGGTTCCGTACAAAGTTGTAGGCATGTAAACAGTTCGTCCATCACAGGAATAGAGTTTCGAAATTTTCCCATTTTTTCCGAATATGATTTAAGTTCCCCCCATAATAAGTCCCCAAAACATATAATTACATTATGAGTGTCTTTATAGGTGAAATTGAATTGTTGAAAATAAACTATATTCAGAATTTTGTGCTTGCGCTACCGATTAGTTCGTGCAAACTAGTGTCGGAAACCCCCAAAATAGTTTAGATCAAATTGAATCTTCTTAGCGTTAACCCGTTTTATAATCCATTAGGATTGGCGGGGTCCGCTACCTAAGCCTAAGGATTTGACGATGACACAGATTTTTACATGGAGCGACTGCCGACAGACCTCAAGCTAGAGGGAAAACCATATCCTTATTATGTAAGGAGACACGTCTTTAGAAATATAATTTCTTGGATATGCGGGTTTCCTCAAGATGTTCTTCTTCACCACGGAGTAAGTGATTATTACAAATATGTACATAAATCCGAAAACTCGAAGCTACTTAGTGGTACATGCGGGGATTCGAACCGGGTACTATTTGATCGCTAGGCCGATTCTTTATCTACTGGGCTATCACTGCCCCTCAATTTAGGTCAAATTGACAATAGACCTCCCACCTTCCAGTAAACTGCAGCCAAATAACAACTCCCTAGAGGTTTGTTGTGTTCCTGTGCGTGAGTGAGGTCACCAGTAAGCTCCCAAGGAGTTGCTGTGTAAGCAGCAGAGGAAGCATCGCGCGAGTGATACTATAATCGCAAGCGTTAATAGGCTGCGATACCCACTTTACATCAGGTGGGCCGTATGCTCGCATGCCTCCCGACGTAGTATAAAAAAACACCTGTTTTTATTCCAAAAAGTCTGTTTCGTGTTTCCTTTGTATATTTATATTTTAGCTTAAAATATATATCGTATAATCCGGTAAAGTTGAAGGAGTTCGTGGGGATCATTGTTTCATAGTCGGATAATAAAAATAGCTCCAGATCCTTACCTTCAAGGATTAATGCGGTATAGTTTCGGGTTGGTAAAATTGCGAGCGGGGTTATGGGATCCCCGAGAGATTCCGGGAACGGGAGGGGTGGGGAATAATAGTATTTATAATGGCGGGGTTCGGATTAGCTGGCTACGTGAGATTGTTATGCCCGCATTTATATTTTTATATACCTATCTGTCTGGGGAAGTACCTCCGCCTAGCAGAGAACCGCAAGCAAATAACAACTCTTCGGAAGGTTGCTGTGTTCCTGCGAGTGAGTGAGGTCACCGGTAAATATGAGGCTTCTAAAGAGTTGCTGTGTTAACAATGGAGGCGGCATCGCGCGAGTGATACTTAATGTGGTAACCGCATTATATCAGGCGTATGCTTGCATGCCTCCTGACGTTGTACAAAAAAATATCGATTCTTATCGAGAACTCAGCACCCTGTTCTTATGAACCACACCCGCTTCTTTAACATTCATAGCTGTTTTCATGCATGATTACTGTTTTTGTTACTAGTTGCAACCCGCGATAACGTCCGCGCGCACCTCTGTATCTCGTGGGAACTGTTTTTTCTTACTTTCTTTTTTTTTTTTTTTATATTACTAAGGTGACAAACAAGCGTACGGCCTGCCTGATGGTAAGCAGTTACCGTAGCCTATGGGCATTTGCAACACCAGGGGTGTCACTCTTGCGTTGCCGACCCTGTAAGAACCTCTTCACGCCTTTCTTGAAGAACCCCATACTGTAGTCAGTTGGGAAAACCTCGGCAGGGAGCTCATTCCACAACATAATAGTTCTCGGTGGAAAACTTCTCGTGAAGCGCACAGTGCTTCTTAGCTTCTAATGGTTGTATCCTGATTTTTAATGGCCTATAACCTTAATCTTTTTTTTTATACATTGGGAGGCATACAAACATACGGCCCACCTAACGTAAAGCGAATACCGTAGCCTATTAACGCTTGCGATATATAAGTTATCACTTGCGCGTTGCCTCCTCTGCTGCTTACACAGCAACTCCCTGGGAGCTTACTAATGACCTCACTCACACGCAGGGACACTACAACCCTCTAGAGAGTTGTTATTTGCCTGCGGTTTTCTGTGAGGTGGAGGTACTTCCCCAGACTGGCTGCTTTGACGCGCCCCACCTCTCTTGAAATCATCAATCATTAAACTATCAAAAGAATTAAGCTATCAGAAGCAAAAATAATGTTTCAAATCCGACATGCAGTTCAAGAAATTAGCGCGTTCAAACATGTAAACAAACAAACTGTTCCGCTTTTTATATTAGTCTAGAATGTATCTATTTATCTATATCTTCATGCCAAGTCCTTTACGGGGTAAGCAGAGAGAGCGCCCGAACCTTACAAATCGCAATCTACTACTGCGCGAGTGACACTTAATCTATTGCAATCATTCATAGGCTGCGGCAATCGCTTTTCATTAGGTGGGGCGTAGACTTTTACCGACGACGTTCTATAAAGAAAACATACTTTGATATTTCTGAATTAGTGTGTAAGAAATAGGGGTGCAACATGAAAGAATAAAGAAACAGATTCTACAACTTGAAGGAAACAGAGTTGGTTTGAAAGAAAGAATCGGTGTCAAAACAAGAAGAGGCATGCTCCGCTTGTTCGGAAATGAAAAAAAAAATTAGGAAACAAAAGTGACTAATGTTAGACTCGAGGAGGTAGACTCACCTACATGAACTTTACCCTTTTTTATCAGAAGGTGATATCAGGAGCATTAGGAACTATCAAGCGGGCATAAAAAGAGCTATGAATATTAAAGCGTGTGAGTGGCGTAAGGACGGAGTCATATAGCGCAACAGCGAAGGTATATAGGAAGCAGGGAGGGGAGGTCTAATTACGCAATATTTGCGACCCCTCACAAAAGAGGATTTCACCATAAACCCCTAATAGTGGTGTTTATTTTGATATACCTAACCGTAGATATTAAATATGCTAACATGTAAATACGTATCTGACTTCAATGAAGTCAAACCGCCTTCAATAAACTCATAACCACTTCAAACTTATACGGTATTAATCAAACGCTTGGTGCTTCGCAACCAAAACAATTTCGTTAACTACAAAGATTTTGAAGTCCTTAAAACTGAATTTTATTTCTTTTACACAACATCCGGTGGTATACAAGAATACGTCCACCTGATATAAAGTGGTTACCGCAGCCTATGAACTCTTGCAATTTAAAAAGTATTACTCGCGCGATGTCACCCCCTGTTGCTAACACAGCGACTCCTTAGCTTACTGGTGACATCATTTAATCGCAGGAAAACCTTCCAGAGAGTTGTTATATGGAGCCTGTTATTAAGTGAGATAAAGATACTTTTGCAGTCAGGCTGTTTTGATGCACCCTACCTAAAACACCCAGACCAAGACCAACAGACATGTTGAAGCACACAAAGTTTGTTCTGTATGGGAATCGAACCCACGAGCGTCTGTGACAAAGTAATGTAACAGCCCGTGAGGTTTTTTGTACGTAGAAGTTTATGCAGGGTGAGCAACGCACGAGTGACAACCCTGCTGTTGCAAATGTCCGTAGGCTATGGTAATTGCTTATCATCAGATTATATGCTTGTTTGTCTCGTTAGTTGTATAAAAGTATTTTTAAAGATTGGCAAAGACATAGTTTAACACACAAAAAATATATTTGTTGAATTGGAAACCTGCTCGTTTTTGGAAGTCGGTTAAAAATAGAGCAGAGAAATAATTCAAACAGTTACCAATTACTAAAAACTATACTAAATTCGAACGCCCCCAACATAACTGTAGGCAAAGTTTCTGAATATCATCCCACAAGTTACAATTCAAATCGTCCGGTCATTTCCGGTTCCACCTCGAGGGTAAACGGAGGGTAACTTTTGCCACATATAACCGCACCGTACCCACAAATAGGTAATATCTACTCTTGTACAGTTGTACCTACTCGGACTGTTTGAGAGGTGCTACGTAAACTATTGACTTCGGATAAATTTGGGAAGTTCAAATATAGAGACGGCAAGATGCGAGCTTTCAAGTGGGTTGAATATTTTTATCCTGTACACATACGCAAATGTTTTGTTAGAGTCGTTTCCGAGATACATAAAATATATTTACTTATGTGTACTTACCGTATGTTATAATATATTTACATATGTTATCAAATTGTTATTGCTAATAAAAGAGTTAATAATGAAATATCCTATCACTGGTATTATTTCTGTTTGCAAAAACACCTTTTAAGAATTAACTGTAACTATTTAAATAGTTAATAGATTCAGGCGTTATTTTGCAAAAGTCAAACTTACCTGTTTTGTGTGCTTCCGTCACTGGCTGCTCCAGTAGTCTCTGCCTGGGCTGCTGTGGTCGTTCGCCATCTGGAATAGAAACCGCATGCACCTGCCACCTCCACGAGGCATTCCCAAGCGCTTTAGATGTTAGTCCTTACAATAATAAACAATCTACAAGTGACAAATCCATCGTAGTGCCGTCCCTTATATTGAACTGAGGGCGGGGGTGGATGAAGTGAGTGAAAATATATAATAGAGGAGTGTTGCTTAGGTCTATCTGCTTCAGTTTTAATAATTCCTAATTATTTCCTTATATTTATCTAATATTAGGGGAAACAAAAAAGAAGAAGCTAAAATTAGGTGTAAGGTGTTATGGCCTCCGTTGTGCCTACCCCGCAAGACCGGTTAATGAATTTTAATTAAGATAGATAAATATTTAAAATGTGAGAAGTTCCTAGCGGCCGTGGTATAACCATACATCTATTCACACTTGTAAAATATTGTTCAAGTTGCAGACCGCGCTCAACCCACCGGCTTATTGAATTATCTGCTTATCTCTATTGTTGTAAGTTTTAATGAATGGCTTTTAGAACTCGAAACGTGGGCCGCGTTATTCATTTGCAAATTCATACATGGCTCATAAGATTGGTATATTATTTTCCTATAAGAGAGGCAGGGCGCATTAAAGCAGCCCGTCTGGGGAAGTACCTCCACCTCACAGAAAACCACAGCCAAATAACAACTCCCTAGGGGGTTGTTGTGTTCCTGCGTGTGAGTGAGGTCACCAGTAAGCTCCTGAGGAGTTGATGTGTTAGCAGCAGAGAAGATAATTAATCTATTACATGCGTTTATAGGCTACGGTAACCGCTTTACCGGACCGTATGCTTGTATGCCATTCGACGTTGTATAAAAGAAGATATATCTTCACGCCGAGACCCTTGCTGGATTGCCAGTTAGCGTCGAGCGTTAAAGCGATCACAGGTGTAGCCTTCTTATACCCTCACTTCATTCTTTAACATTCATGGCACTTATCATGCATACTCGACGGTGCCAGGCTATTGTAGGCCTGGTATCATAGATAACAGAAAGTTCTGTTATCTATGCCTGGTATGATGGGGGAAAATCACAAAAAAAGTGTGTGTACTATATACTTACGTAAGAAGTTATACTTATATACTTATATTTTATCAGTACTGATGTGAAACACGTGTTGAATAAGTATTTGAATAACTACCTTGAATATAGTCACGAACAAAACATGAGAGGCATTCAAAACATATGTGTATTACATATTCCTACCAAGCTCATAAAGGTTGGCTGGAAGAGATCACTGACAGAGATAAGTCCGCCGTTGTACATACTAAAGGTTTGTTACTATATCTGTTATGTGTATTTGTACGATACAGAGATTACAACGACATTTACCAATCAACTTTGTAGTATCGATTTTAGATGTCGTTGTAGTAAAAAAATAGTTGTTAATAAAATAAACTGTCGTCAGAAAACACCCAGGAACTAAAAAGCGAAAAATAATTCATCACAATCACTTACGATTTTTGGAGTCGGTGCCAGTATACTGATATTATCAAATTGATATTATCCGGTTATAATATATTATTATATATTATATTATTATATATATTATCCGAGCGTGCATGAGAAGAGCAATGAATGTTAAAGAAGCGAGTGAGATATGTAAGGATCGAGTCACGTGGCGCTCTGTTCTCTCTGCCTACCCCGCAAGGGATTTGGCATGAAGTTATAGTATAGTATAGATATTATCCGGCTGATATTATCCGACTCCAAAAATCGTAAGTGATTGTGACGAATTATTTTTCGCTTTTTAGTTCCAGGTATTTTTTATTTAAAAATAATTTATTTTTTGCTTTTTAGTGGTGTAAATAAATAAAAACAGATTGAAAGTCCTCATCATAAACTTTTGCTGAAGGGAACCACAAACCAAAACATTATCCGTGTAAATATTTTTGTTTTTATTGATTTTCTCAAAAAGCGCTGAATCAGTTACGATAAAAATTATATGGGACCAGCTCTGAAGTATGATCTATTAAACAAAAAAAGAATCATCAAAATCAGTTCATAATTGGCGAAATGATCGCATAACAAACATACAAAAAAAAATACAGTCGAATAGAGAACCTCATCCTTTTTTAAAGTCGGTAAAAAATCACTCTCATCATTTTTTCCCCATAAAAGTAGTATCTTATTTATTTATTTTTTTATTTCTTATTTATTAGCGCATATACGCGGTCTACAATCACTCGTTTACTGATTTATTAAGTGAATAGTTAAATATTTGTTCTCATTTGTTCAGTTGATTACAACAATGTTAACAAACCGCGGTGGCATTTTGCCAATTGGCAAGTTCAGATGCCAATTGGAAAGGTCAGATTTAGGGGCGTTGTACTCGTAAGATTACAGAAAAAAGGTATACCAAAAGGAAAATAACAAATTTATTAAAATGAATATTTACAAATAAGAATATAAAAAAGACGTTCTAAAAGTTGGGGTTAGTACTGTCTTTAAGGACTCCTTTGGATCTAACTAAAGATCACTGAGGGCCCGGACAGAGGCGGTCGGCAGCACCCTGTCACGGTCCGGACAGAGATGTAGATTTTAGGCCGTCGGCTGAAGAGTAGCTCGCCAGCGAACCCCAGCTAGCGAGCAGGGAGGTCGGAGGTCACAGGCGCAGTTGATGTAGGAGTCGGTGGGGACCGCCTTGCGATCCACCACCGCAGCGGTCAGAGGTGCCGAGGACAAGTCGATTCACACTGCTTGTCCCGACGCAATAGGGGCAGGGGAGAATACACACCAAACACTTGACGCACCCGTCCGTTGTTCACTGGACCTCCAACTAAACTGACTCGTTTTCTTCTCCTCGGACGTCCCTTTGTATTATTTAATAATTTAAATAATACAAACAAGTAATTTTTATGCCAAATTTTGACATGACATTCCGAATGAGGGATCTCTATGTACAAAGAGTAAAAAAAATTAAGTGTTACATTGTATATTTTATAAATTGCTAATAACTACTGCCCTAAAAAACATTTACAAACTACGAATTTGGGGAAGACACTGACTTTGACGTGGAGCAACTGCTATAAGAATTTGGGGAAGACACTGACTTTGACGTGGAGCAACTGCTATAAGAATTTGGGGAAGACACTGACTTTGACGTGGAGCAACTGCTATAAGAATTTGGGGAAGACACTGACTTTGACGTGGAGCAACTGCTATAAGACTTCCACAACCCAGAGGAAAAACCAGATTTTACTGTTTCACATGTACAAGTTACAGGTGACAATTGTAAATATGTACATAAATTGTCAAAACATTGATTTAGCGACACACGCCCGCACTGGGGTTCGAACCAGCGACCGATCGGATAACAGGTCCTTATCTACTAATCATCATATACTATCTATCGCTGCTCAATTCTATTTAAATAAATAATAAATAAATAAATATTGTCGGACAAATTACACAGCGCCACCTAGCCTCAAAGTAAGCGAAGCTTGTGTTATGGGTACTAGACAACTGATAAACATACGTAAATACATTACACATAGAAAATACCCAGACCAATACAAACAGACATGTTCATGCACACAAATATTTGTACTGTGTGGGAATCGAACCCACGAGCGTTGGTGTCAAAGTAGCGTAACAGCGCGTTTCACCACTGCGCCACCGAGCTCGTCGATTTAAAACAATCTATCTATATGTAAGAAGGGAAAACAGAGCCACAAGACGCGGTCCTTGTATACCTATTCAACCTTCATAGATCTTTTCATGTGCAGCAACAACAACAAAGCTTCACACAGGATTAAGGTTGCATAAGAGAGCCATGCTTGGAGTTTCTCTGCGAGATACATTCAGAAATGAGCACAACACAGTTTAAGAATCAAGGAGCTAAAGTGGCAGTGGGCAGGCCAGCGAACACAGAACCGATGGCCGTTGGGGCAGAAAGGTTCTCGAATGGTGACCACTCACCCCCACACGATGGACCGACGATCTTGTATAGATCGCAGGGAACCGATGCAAACGGCACAGCACCGATCGCTGTGGAAGCCTAAGGGGGAGGTCCATGTCCAGCAGTGGTCATCCATCAGCTGAAGTGATGATGACATATGCATATCATGTCGTAACAGTAAACATGAGAATTCCATGGTTCTTCATAACTTGAGCTGTTGTTATTTGTACATTTACTTGTTTTTAGGGCTCCTGTGCTTCCTTATCCTCTTCTAATGAAATACTACCTTGAATTTAGTCGTGGTAGATGTTAAAAATCGATTTTTCAATAAAGAACAATAATATAAAGTAAGTCGCAGACAAACGTCCTAGGTATGACCTGAAGGCTGAAAGTCAGATCCTAGACGGATCGTCAATTCAATTAGTTATATGACTTTCAACTTTTTTATCTAACATTTTCTTTCCAATAATAGTATTTTCAATTTTATTCGTGGAGTTTCACGAATAATATTTTAAGAAAATTGCCATTCCATTTTAATACAATTACGTTGCATTAAAAATCGATCAATCTGTTTGTTTACTGTGCCGCTCGCTATTTTCCTATGTTCTTGTTATTTGGATATCTATATTCCCCGCGTGACAGGCTGCGTCTAGTGCGGGTGCCATAGGTTTAAAAATGTATGTGATTGTTCTGGTAAATAAATTTATTATTATTATTATATTATTATAGCTTTATTCATAAACAATTTTCTACTGAGCATGGATGTCAATAGAGAAAATAAGCATGGATGTAGTTTTAAGAGAGGTAGGGCTCATCAAAGCAGCCCGTCTGGGGAATATCTCTACCTCACCGAAAACCGCAGTGTTATAACAACTCCCTAGAGGGTTGTTGTGTTACTGCGTGTGAGTGAGAACACCAGTAAGCTCGTAAGAAATTGCTGTGTTAGTAGCAGAGGTGGCGTCGCGCGAATGATACACAGTGAGTGATAAACACCCAGGCAAAGAAAAACAGACATGTTCATGCACACGAACGTTTGTCCTGTGTGGGAATCGAACCCACGAGCGTTGGTGTCAAAGTAACGTAACAAACAGCGCGTTTTAGCACTACGGCACCGAGCTCGTCAAAACATACATATTTATTGTCACATTACTACAAAACGACTGTAAAACTGTCGTTTCAATTATTACTTCAGTTTATATTTGAAGTGGAGAAATGTTCTTCAACTCGAGAGATATTTCATTGTATGGTTTTACAGCATGAAAATCGTTATATACTAACCAAAGAACGTTAAATAATAATATATACGTGAAAACATCAAACTGAAAGCTACTGGAAGTCTCTGTAATTCCGAATATTAAAAATAATACCTACAAGATCTTACGTTTTTAGAAAAAGTATATCCTGCCATAGAGTATGCACTGACATTTCTGTCACACTTCCTACCATTTCCTTTTATTTCCTACATATATATATGAATGAACATGTCTGTTTGTCTTGGTCTGGATGTTTTAAGAGAGGTAGGGCGCATCAAAGCAGCCCGTTTGGCGAACTACCTCCACCTCACAGAAAACCGCAGTCAAAATAACAACCCCCTAGACTAGAGGGATGTTGTGTTCCTGCGTGTGAGTGAGGTCACCAGTAAGCTCCTAAGGAGTAGCTGTGTAAGCAGCAGAGAAGGCATCGCGCGAGTGATACTTAATATATCGCAAACGTTAATAGGCTACGGCACCCGCTTTACATCAGATGGACCGTATGCTTGTATGCCTTCCAACGTAGTATAAATATATATTGTTTGAAAGGAAAACTGTCTAAGTACTTGGACTTGACTCGCGAGGTTACTCCAATGTCGCATGTTGACTCAACGATTATTGTACCGATAGTCGTTTAAGCAAACGGGCTTATAGGGGACAGCTTCGACCGTTATCTTGAAAGACTTTTGTAGTTGGCTCAAGAACTAGATACAAAAGGCTAACATTGTGAAGAGATTCCTCATGCTGGAGTCCTAACCACTGGTAGCTTCAGTCTTCGCTTTGTTACCGGCGGGTGACCCCAGTTTTATGTATTTTTGTTACCCTTTTATGTTTTAAAAATGTATTGTGACCCTTTTTTTTATCCATTTTGTATTACCTTTTTATGTTTTTAAAATGTGGAAAATAAAGCAAATAAATGAGTGTCATAGCTTTGGTAGAGATTGAATACCATTATTTAATATTGAGCTATTTACGGTTCTATTTCAAAGACTGTTCACGGTAACGTAATACAAAGCTTTTATCTACCTTTTATCTTAAACAGACCTGAATTATTCTCTTAGTACCGGATTGAAATTTTCACATAAATTATGTCATTAGACCTAGTTTCATTATGAATATTAAAACAGCACAATATAAAATAATAGATAATATATTTAGATATAGATAATGAGCAGCGATATTCCAATAGATAGTGAATGGACCTGCCATGGCTTTTGGTACTAAACCTGATTTGCGGAACACATTTTTTTTTATACTATGTCGTAGGGCATACAAGCATATGGCCCACCTGATGTAAAGCAGGTACTGTAGCCTATTAACACTTGCGATATATTAATCACTCGCGAAATGCCTCCTCTGCTTCTTACACAGCAACTCCCTGGGAACTTGCTAGTGACCTCACTCACACGCAGTAACACAAGAACCCTCTAGGGAGTTGTTATTTGGCTGCGGTTTTCTGTGTGGTGGAGGTACTTCCCCGGACGGGCTGATTTGATGCGCCATACCTCTCTTAAAACATCCAGACCAAGACAAACAGCCATGTTCATGCACACAAATGTTTGCCTTGTGTGGGAATCGAACCCACGAGCGTGGTATCAAAGTCGTGTCATTCACAGTCCAACGGTTCTCCTTGGGGTGTTATCTTCATGAGAACATGTAACCAATACGACTGGAAAGGATTTCCATCTCACTTGTAGAGTTGTTTTGTTCTGCAAGTAGGTGAGGTTACCAGCAAATTGAGGAATAGTTGTATCAGCAGCAGGGTAGCAACCAGTTATTCCCTGTATTGCAGGCGTTTATAGGCTCCGGTAACCATTTTGCATCAGGTGGGCGATATACTTGTATACTCCGACGAACTCTCGAATTCCGAACTCCGAATTTAAATATATTTCGATATATTTTTTATAGTATACAAATAACAAATCAAAATTAACAGGTTTGAAAAGAATTGGGTAATCTTTACAAGAACTAGGATTAGGAACTATTTTTCCTTTACAAATACACATACATAGAAGACAAATAACGAATATATCAACTAATAAATATGCGCCCAACCTTTTAATTATTGCAATAGCATGATGGTAAGCAGTTCCGTAGACTATATATGCTTGCAATTTCGGAGGCAACACATCGTGTATTGCCGACCCTGTAAAAAACTTCTTCAAGCCCTTTTTGAAGAACGTAACACGATAGTATCTTGGGTAAACCTCAGCAGGCAGTTCAACTGAAAACTTTAGTTCTCGGAAGAAAATTTGTCTGGAATCGCACGGTGCGCGACCATTGCGACTCCAGTGTGCGAGGACGAATTTCCAGTTGTCAGTGAGTGCTGCGATTGTAGATGAAAGCAATTGGCATCATACAGAATAATTATTTGAAACGCAATCCACTGTACGATCGGTATGAACACAGAACAAAGTTTCTGTTTTTTAAGTACTTTTTACTTAATTCTTTAGGGCTCAATACCATGTATAAGCTTTACAATACAATACGTTACAAAAGTCTTTATTGCACCAATAAAATATACAAAATATAAAAATAAGGAAGTACAACAAGAGGTTTCATTGCTACTGCAATTTTCTCCAGGCAACCATGACATAAAGGAAAACTGATACAAACAAAGGTAAGTGGCACTTTACGACAAAGGAAAGACTATTGAAGCATATATAAATTAAGAAGGTTAATTTGAAAGGTGGTAAGAAGCTTCTGACTGATGTGTTTAAACTTGGGCGCTTTCGCATTTCGACCGCGTTTATCCTGCTCTCATGCTCTCTGTGCCATATCCAGCTTTCGCTTCCATAAGTAACCGTTGGGACCAGCACTGCATTGTGTATAGCGAGCCGTATCTTCTGGCTGAATCGTCTTTCCACAATAGTCGTGTGCCTTTTATCCCCGGTGAAAGCGCATCCAAATGTTTGAGATTGCCTGCTAAACAGAGAAAGAATTAGTAGTGATGTTTGTAGAGTGAACTTTAGGATAGTCGCCGATTTCCACAGCTCATAACTCATCTCTGAACTGAATCACAAGGTCCAGACTGATACTGTAGAAAACTCCATCTATGATATAACACACACACACACATTATATATATGTATGTGTTCCTAAACGAAAGTCGGTGTAAATATTCAACAATGCAATTAAATCTGTGTATATCTTCACACTAGATCCCTTTCGGGGTAGGCATAGAGAACTGAACGCTATGACATGCAATCTTTACACACTTCGGCCGTCTTAAACATTCATAATTTGTTTCACGCATGCTTGCTACTTTTCTAAATGATAATAACTATCTTTATTCCTAAATGGGCATAAAAGTACACGACATACGCATAAAAGAAACTACCGAAGCTAGTAGCACAAATTTTAGTATTCCAGGCAAGCGAAGCCGCGTGCGACTGTTAATGTTTATTATAATCTGTGAAATCTATCAATAGGACGTCTGTATATATGATAGTCTGTGGCGGGAAGGGCGGGGTGGGCCCGTACCTGCGCGCCACTGCTCTATTGATTATTCTTCCACTTTCCTCTGTTTAATACAGGCTATGAAATGTTTTTATTGGCAGCCTACGAATAAACATTCGCATAAGCATAACGCGATAATCGTGTATTATTTTAGTGAGTGGCTCATGATTATATTTACAGCCGAAGCCAACCTGTCTTGCTCGTGGTGCACCCTTCTAAGCAATCTTCTAAGCAGGGCATATTATAAAGTATTTGACTATATTAATGATAAAATGCCTGGGATTGAGTCGATCCAATTATAATGTTAAATTATGTAAATTTGTTTGGATACCAAAAGAGGGATGCCTGAGTTTTTTGGCAGTATTTTTATCAGGGCTTACCTAGTCATAAACTGCACGGTAGGGGAAAAAATTGTGACGATTCCAAACAAATGTAGCCATTTTGACTTTGACTTTGAATGGAGATTCTGGAGAAAGAGGTAGGGCAGAGATATAAAAGAAGCAACACGATTAGGTCTGTATTTCCTTGCAGAAGACTGCAGCCAAATATATTTTAGAGAGTTGCTGTAGTCCTGCCAGTCAGTAAGGTGTTTTTACGAGCACGGTGGCGCCGCGGTTAGTACCGCGACTTTGACACCTACGCTCGTGGGTTCGATTTCCACACAGGACAATCATTTGTGTGCATGAACATGTCTGTTTGTCTTGGTATGGGTGTTTTAAGAGAAGTAGGGCGCGTCTAAGTAGCCCGTCTGGGGGAGTACCTCCACCTCACAGAAAACCGCAGCCAAATAACAACTATCTGGAGGGTTGTTGTGTTCCTGCGTGCGAGTGAGGTCAGTAATACTTAATGTATCACTAGCGTATATAGGCTACGGTAACTACTTTACATCGCGTGGATTGTATGCTTGTATGCCTCCCGATGTTAAAAATAAGGCGCAAGAATGTTCTTGCGAATAATCTAGGATTATTCTTTCAAAAAGCTCTCGAAAAGCTGCTTCGTTATCAGTCGACGTGGTAACGAGCGAGTGATACTCTTTATACTGGAAACGCTTTGGCGTTTTGTTTCGACTGGCCACCAGACGTGCCGTTCACCATATGCTGTATTTTAAAACACTAGATTTTCTGTGTTTCGAAAAGTTTAAATTATGTATCTTGTGTTTCTAGTTGTGTCAGTTTGTTTACCTTTTACGACTAAACCGCTGAACGGATTCTAATTAAATTTGCAATAGCCATTCTATGCAGTTGAAAGTGGAGCGGAAGCCAGTGGCTTATAAATGTGTACAGTTTTAAATAGAACCAACACAATTATGCTTTTTACTTGGTCTGAATACTTTTTTAAAGAGAAGTAGGCGCCTCAAAGCCGCTGACAGGGGATGAGTACTTCAACCACACAGAATATAGCAGCCAAATGACAACGCCCTGGGGAATTCTTGTATTTGCTTGATAAGCAACCGTCAAGTCCCGACGGTTAATAACGATATGTAATATCCCAACTGATCCAAATTCTAACCACTTGGACAGTGGTATATATATATGCTATATATATATATATATATGTAGTCCATACAAAGTCCCGACGGTTAAAAACGATATGTAATATCCCAACTGATCCAAATTCTAACCACTTGGACAGTGGTATATATATATGCTGATAGTTTTTTTTATATTTTTGTTCTATTGATACACTATCAATATTATGAATTTGTCAGGCGTGCGCGGGCATGTGGATCCAATACGTAGCGGCTCCTTTGAGCAGATTGATGTAGTGTTATATTTATGTTGTAGTAGTAATTTTGTTCTGATTTTCAATTACAATTAAATATTAATTATATGTTATAATTAGTGGTCTATGGCAGACGCATTGGTAGATACTGTAATGCTTGTCAAAAATGAGTTTTCAAAATAAATTAATGAATGAAACCGTGAAGTATCGAGAAATGAAAAATATATCAGCTATTCAGACGACATTGAACTGCTATTTTACAGAATATGGCAGCTTCCTAAAACTGTGATTTATCTAATGCATAATGCCTCGTTTGTTATAGCAGGTTGCAACACGTGCAGACTGCGACACCCACTTAGCTTAATGAAATGAGCTTTTATATAGATTATTTATATTGAATACTTATTTATTACATAAACATAATAATTATGTTTACATTTACCGGATAAAGAAACCTTTGAGGTTGAGGAAAACATGTAAATAAAATTTGTCTTTCTCGTCATACATCAGAGTTCTATTTTCGTTTTTCTGGTATTGGTATGGTGTTGTATATTTGTATTTTATTGACGCTGTAATGTTTTTTTTTTGTTACAGGTATGTACTTATGTTGGAGTCTCTATCATATAGCAAAGGTTTAACTCTGCTTTTTGCCGAAGTCAGTTAAAAACAGGTACGTACCTTTTATTTACATATTTACATTTTGCTCTCTCAAACATGTTCGGACATTTCCGATTTAATTTAATAAAGAAAGCAGGAAGTTAGCATTTGGTGTTCCGGGCTGGGAAGTAACTATGAAAATTCATTCATCTTTCTAGCGTTATCCCGTTTCCTAATCTAATTCTAATTAAGATCGGTGGGGTCCGCTACTTAAGCCTAAAGATTTGGCGAATATATTAATTTTGACATTTAGCGACTGCCGTCCGACCTCCACAGACCAGATAAAACCAGACCTTCCTTAGACGTGCTGGTTTCCTCACGATGTTTTCCTTCACCGCGGAGCAAGTGATGATTACAAATATATACATAAATCCGAAAACACAAATTTAGTGGTACATGACAGGATTCGAACTGCGAATGCGATAGTGGACTTATCGAGTTTCATCGCGTAAAAGAAGTGTAAAGGTGATTATTTTAATTAATTAAGATGTAGTGCAAAATGCTTATAGTAGATGGCGCTATACATCTATGCACAAAAGCTGTATCGCGCTTTTTAGTTTTTCTATTTTTATGACCCTTAGCGGTCGAGTGTGGAAATTGTTGGTTCACGCCCGCGTGACGTAGTCACGGCCCGCAGGGGCCAACTACATAGTCAGTCAAAAAAAAAAAGAAAGTAAATTGTTGGTGATAAATAACGCCCGCCTCTTCCATCTGGTGAGCTAGTTATAGCACACAGGGCCAACTATATAATCACTGTTAAAAAAATCATTATTATGAACCAAGTTCGATATAAACATAATTTTATAAACAAAATTTGCAGCCGGCTAAGTCAAAATAACTATACATGAAGGTATTGAAATTTTATCAATCTGTGTTTCTTATTTCTCACACCGTTTGAGAAAGCTCTATACACGCCTTGGAGAGTATGGGGTCGTAGGTTCCAGGTTGCGTGGTGATATTACGACGAGTAAATAATACCAAGTAGACCCATGAGGTACTGAATGTTTTATTTATATTTCATTGACTTATATACAGATATAATATTTACATGGCCCTGAACATAGCACGTACGTTAGGGACATGATATAGATGAGTACTGCTAATAGTTTCTTATGTATATTACGTCTGATTATTAAGCCAGACGTAGAACTCCCCCCGTTTAAAAAAAATAAAATAAAAATAATAACTTAAACATTTGTTTGAAAACGAACGGTGGGACGTGAGTCACGTCTAGAAGGTATTATCCTGGGCTTTGGTAGAATGATAGTTTCTTGCTGACCTGACATACTCTCACGTTCTTGTATGGTGGTGCGTTCTTGGATAGTTGTCTCTTTCTCACGTATTTGCATTTCTTCCTGATTGTTGAGACCCGCTGTGGGAGATCGGTGGAAATGTGCATGTTGATTTCGTCGTCTGTTCACTTCCACAGCCGTCAAGGATCCCGTCGAGGTCACCAATTTATGGGGTCGTAGGTTACAAGTTGGTGGTATTACGACGAGTAAATAATACCAGGTAGACCCATGAGATACTGAATAGTTTATTATTATTTCAACGACGTATATACACATATAATATTTACATGGCCCTGAACATAGCATGTTACGTTAGAGACGTGATGATGCTAAATTAACATTATAATTATAGATGAATATTGATAATACTACCTTATGTATATCACGTCTGATTATAGAGGCTGCTATAGAGAGGATTGTGATTTCTGGACTTATATTGTAGACGTATTACTTAATATTATTTTATCAAGCGTTGTCAGGAATCCCAAGAACCGGCGAGCGTGCATGAAAAGAGCTATGAATGTTAAAGAACCAAGCGAGCACGTCTTTTGACACGCGGTTGTCTCTGCGTACCCCGCAAGGGACCTGGTGTTAAGATATACATACATACTGTAGGCGTATCCTACTCCGTCAACTGCTAACTGCTTAGCCTCTCCAGCAACACGTCATTCGCAAAAATGCTCTGCTTAAAAAAAGATACCAGAAAATTAGGCAGAATTGGTAGTTTAGACAGTTTTTAGGGTTCCGTATCCAAAGGGTAAAACGGAACCCTATTACTGAGGCTCCGCTGTCGGTCCGTCCGCCCGTCTGTCACCAGGCTGTATCTCATGAATCGTGATAGTTAGACAGTTGAAATTTTCACAGATGATGTATTTCTGTTGCCGCTATAACAACAAATACTAAAAAATAGAATAAAGTAAATATTTAATGGGGCTCCCATACAACAAACGTGATTTTTTTGCTCATTTTTGCTCGATATTGATAACGGAACAGAATATTTAGTTATATATTCACTTTAGGAATAAATAATTAAATTAAAATAAAACAAATATTTAAGGGGGGGATCCCATACAACAAACGTGATTTGTTTTGCCGTTTTTATAGACAATGGTACGGAACCCTTCGTGTGCGAGTCCGACTCGCACTTGGCCGATTTTTTATACAATGTCGGGAGTAATTCAAGCGTATGACCCACCTGATGTAAAGCAGTAAAAGCATTTGAACAATTACGATACATTAAATATCACTCGCGAGATGCCATCTCTACTGCTAACACAACTACTCCTTATTAGCTTACTGGTGACGTCACAACAACAGGGAGGTGGTTTTTCCGTGAGATGGAGGTACTACCCAAGACGGACTGCTTGGATGCGCCCTACCTCTCTTAAAACATTCAATATATAGACAAGTTCATGCACATAAATATTTGTCTTGTGTCGGAACCGAACCCACGAGCGTTGATCGCAAAGTAGTGTTACTTCGCTGCTACACCGAGCTCGTCGAGTTAACGCGAAGCTGCCTAACTTACGTGTTCCATTACTGGCACGCGCTAATTATGACATTAGCTAATTAATATTTTCTCTTAATTCACTTTTAAGGTAATAAATGATATTAATAACGATTTGAACAGATCATGGACTTCAATGAATTTGCTTTCGTTTTTTATACATATAATATAGGTGTAAGTTTTTTATTTTATACACCGCTTTTCATCTCATACCTCTAAACTTACTTTAATAGCGAAATAAAATAAAGTTTCAAACGTGAATTTGAAAAGCCTTTTTCATATCTACAATATTACATCATGAATGAAATAAAACCTTTTTTAATAAAATGAAATGTAATTACAGAGCCTAAACGAATTCAATAAGTCTACGAAATAACGAAATCTAATAATGAGGCCCTGTGATTTAATACATACATATCATCACGCCTATCTCCCAGGTAGGCAGAGACTATCTAGGTGCATCGAGCCAAACATACGTTTTTTTTAAATACCACCAAAGTGGCAATCAAGCATACGGCCTATCTGATGGTAAACAGTCACCGTAGCCTATGGACATTTGTAACACCAGGGGTGTCACTCATGCATTGCTGACCCTATAAAAACCTCTTCACGGATTTCTCGAAGATTCCATGCTTTTTTTTTATACAACGTCTGGAGTCATGCAAGCATACGGCCCACCTGAAGACAGTTACCGTAGCCTATTAACGCGTGTAATATATTGAGTATCATTCGCGCGATGCCTCCTCTGCTGCTTACACAGCAACTCCTTAGGAGCTTACTGGTGACCTCACTCACACACAGGAACACAACAACCCTCTAGGGAGTTGTTATTTGGCTGCGGTTTGCTGATGCTGTAATCTCTTGGAAAAACCTTGGCTGGGAGCTCATTCCACAACTTGAGAGTTCTCGAAAGAAACTTCTCTGGAACCGCACAGTGCGCGACCATTGCAGTTCCAGCGTGTGAGGGTGAACTCTTATACGTGTCTCACTCTCTTCCACAATCATCAACCTCTTCTAGCATGCTCTTCGGTTTCGGGTGCTTTTTAATTGGCCCTGTTTCAGGACATCAGTCATCATCAGTCTAGGGCGGCCCCTGCCGATATCTTCACTCACTATTGCATGATATACTTCTTTCGAAACTCTTTTGTCATCCATTCTTTCCAAATGTCCGAACCATCTCAGGATACCCTTTTAAATTTTTATCACTACATCATCTTTAATTCCACATAGTTATCGTATATCTTCACGCCAGGTCCCTTGCGGGGTAGGCAGAGAGAACCGAGCGCCATAAGACGAGGTCCTTGCATACTTCACTCGCTTCTGTGACATTCATAGCTCTTTTCATGCACGCTCGCCGGTTCCTGGGGCTCCTGACATCACCTTCTGATAAAACACGACCAATTTGGTCATAGTAGGTAAGTCTCGGCCTTCGTCGGCTCCTACATCCTTCCACTTTTGCATTGTATATCTTTTTCGTCATTCTTTCGTCCCGCATTCTTTCTACATGTCCGAACCAACGGAGCATGCCCTTTCTTATCCTAACATCGACACTCTCTTTTTGACCAACTCTTTCTCTCACGTCTTCATTACGAACGCGGTCAGCAAGCGTTATGCCACAAATTTTGCGCAGTGCTCTCATCTCAACCGCATTTATTCTACTTTCATGCTCTCTCTGCCATACCCAGCTCTCACTTCCATAGTTATCGTATCGTGCTATTTCTTACTCTATCAATCAGTCTAACTTCGCACATACTCCTCAGCGCTCTAATTTCAACAGCGTTGATCCCACTTTCATGCTTCTCCTACCATACCCATGATTCACTACCGTACGTCAAAGTTGGTGTTAGCAGAACCTGAATAATAATAGAAAGGTGAGCTAATTTTATAGATGCTTTAATGTCATAATTTAATTTATCCATCGATATATCCTCCTGGCAGACTAATTCTACTTGTGCCCTGTTCTGACAGATCCGGGGCAACACACCAACGCGGCCGATGGCATTTCGCGGAGTCGTTTAGTGGGTATACCGTCGGACAGCCGACGGGGAGTCCCACACTACCACCAGAGGCCACCCAGGCACCGGTGATGTGCGTAATGTAATTTTGCCCGCGTCACAAAAAAAAAGGCTAATTCTACTTAAAAATTCTTGATGAAACTTAAAAACATCGTTGTTTTCTCTAATCGGTTAAAGTAGGTCCCATTTGATGTAAAACGGATGCCGTTGCCTATGGACGCTTTCAATATAAGAAGTATCCGCACGGGGCTGTCATCACCCCTGCTTAACACAGCAAATTCTCGGAAGCTTCCTGATAGCCTCACCACACACGCAGGAGCACGAGAATTCTAAACCTTTAACCACATTAAAAACCTACCGATGTTGTTTAAAAAATCCTCTAAGTAGAATAGTCTTATCAAAATGACTTTTATTCAATTTGACTTTAGCCGTAATACAATTTATAAAGAGAAAACCTCAAAAGTCTTTTCTGTGTGTAAATTTTATTCAAAGGTACCTACTTAAATATCTCGACGAGCTCAGTGGCTCAGTCGTGAATGACGCGACTTTGACACCAACGCTCGTGGGTTCGTTTCCCACACAAGGCAAACATTTGTGTGCGTGAACATGTCTGTTTGTCTTGGTTTGGAACAGAGGTAGGGCGCATCAAAGCAGCCCGTCTGGGGAAGTACCTCCACCTCACAGAAAACCGCAGCCAAAAAACAACTCCCTAGAGGGTTGTTGTGTTCTTGCGTGTGAGTAAGGTCACCAGTAAGCTCCCAAGGAGTTGCTGTGTAAGCAGCATAGGAGGTATCGCGCGAGTGATAAGTAAGTATATCGTAAGCGTTAAAAGGCTACAGTACCTTTTACATCAGGTGGGATGTATGTTTGTATGCCTCCCGACCTATAATAAAAAAACCTCTTTTTTTTGTATACGTTTTTCCTTTAATAGTATTTCTGTTGAGAAAAGTAGAGTATATACTCGTATTGATGAGCTCGGTGGCGCAGTGGTGGAACGCGCTGTTACGCTACTTTGACACCGACGGTCGTGGGTTCGATTCCCACACAGAACAAACATTTGTGTGCATGAACATGTCTGTTTGTCTTGGTCTGGGTATTTTCTATGTATAATAAGTATATATTTACAAAAAAAAAATGTATTTACGTATGTTTATCAGTTGTCTAGTACCCATAACACAAGTTTCGCTTACTTTGGGGCTAGATGGCGCTGTGTAATTTGTCCGACAATATTTATTTATTTATTTATTGTATTATGAGCCATTCTAACTTTACTTAAAATTATAAAGCGGTACACTACTTTGTGAGTGCGAAGATTGAGAATTTATTTGAAGTTATCCTACTCACTGTGAGTATAACGAAGTCAGCATGGTCGTGAAGTTTTCTACTGCATCTATCATCAGGAGACGTAGGACCAGGCGAGCGTACATAAAAAGAGCTATGAATGTTAAAGACACTAGTAGGGTGTGTAAGGACCGAGCCATGCGGCCCTCGATTCTCTCTGCCTACTCCAAAAAAGGACTTGGTTCGAAGAAAAAGATAGACAGATAGATTATATCCCTCTTCTGTGACACCAGTATGATGAGCTCGGTGGTGCAATAGTTAGTATCGCTACTTCGGCACCAACGCTCGTCAATTCGACACAGGACAAGCATTTGTGCGCATGAGCATGTCTGTTTGTTTTTGAGAGGTAAGTAGAAGTTTGCAATTTGATCTAACCTGTTTTGTGTACTTCCGCCACCAATTAGTTCATGCGGCCTAGCGTCGGCCGGCACCCACCCACTACCGTTAGTAAATGCTACATCCCGACGCTGCCATGGCTGCTCCGGTAGTCACTGCCTCGGCTGCTGCGGTCGTCCGCCATCTGGAACAGAATCCGCATGCATATGTAAGAATAACATGCTACAAGTGACCTTACGACTGACGATTAACGTCTACAACGCCTGATGATGCCTCGTGTAGAGGCGAAACACGTCGCAGCGACGACTAGGCCAGTCGCGACGGTGGTGGTGGGGGCATGCGGA
The DNA here is from genome assembly GCA_947507595.1 of Pyralis farinalis. NCBI lineage: Eukaryota > Metazoa > Arthropoda > Insecta > Lepidoptera > Pyralidae > Pyralis > Pyralis farinalis. Next base: position 3,473,618 of record OX382275.1, read on the forward strand.
TTCTGTTCCAGATGGCGGACGACCGCAGCAGCTGATAGTAGTGGGTGGGTGCCGGCCGGCGCTAGGCCGCATGAACTAATTGGTGGCGGAAGTACACAAAGCAGGTTAGATCAAATTGCATGTGAATTTGACTTTCGCAAAATAACGCCTGAATCTATTAAGTAAGTAGAAGTACTACGTCTCACAGAAAACCACCAATCGGATATCGCACGAGTGATAATGAACACGCTTTACATCAGGTGGGCTGTAAGCTTGTACGCCTCCCGACGTGGCATAAAAAAAGTTATTCTACTGCTTTTATATCTCTTCTGTGACAACATAGCAACGATACTCTCCGTAGGTACAATGTTACATATAGTCATTTACGAAACAAGTTAAATTTAATTCTGCAAATGTCTCGTCCCAATTTCTCGAAAGAAAACCGCGATGTATTAACCTAATTAAATGTGAGTTCCGCTAATTGAATTAAAAGGCGAGAAACTTCCTTCGTATCTTCGGGTTTTAGATTTCGAGGCAACGGTTTTCTGTCGATAAAGCCTACCGCTTTACTCTTTTGAAACTTCTAACTTTTGCACGCATGGGTATTCATTCTTCTTCTTAGCCTTCACCCGTTTCCGGGGTCCGCTACCTAAGCCCAACGATTTGGCGAAGATACGGATTTTTACAGGGAGCGATTGTCGTCAGATGTCCACAATCTAGAGGTCATTTTTGGGTCACACGTCTTTCTTATCTTTCTTTCGAAATATAATTTCTACGACGTGTGGGTTTCCTCGCGATAAGGGTTTTGTTTTTTTTTTATACTACGTCGGGAGGCACACAAGCATACGGCCCACCTGATGTGAAGCGGATACCGTAGCCTATTAACGCTTGCGATATATTAAGTATCACTCGCGCGATCCATCCTCTGCTGCTTATACAGCAACTCCTTGGGAGCTTTCCTTCACCGTCGACTATAACTTCACGCCAAATCCCTTACGGGGTAGGCAGAGAGAACCGAGCGCCACGTGACTCGATCCTTACATACCTCACTCGCTTCTTTCACATTCATTGCTCTTTTCATGCACGCTCGCCGGTTTCTAGGGCTCCTGACATCACCTTCTGATAGAACACGACCAATTTGGTCATGGTAGGTAAGTTTTGGCCTTCCTCGGCTCCTACATCCTTCCACTTTTGCATTGTATATCTGCTTCGTCATTCTTTCATCTTGCATTCTTTCTACATGTCCGAACCAATGGAGCATGCCTCTTCTTACTTTAACACCAACGCTCTCTTTCAGACCAACTCTCTTTCTAACATCATCATTGCGAATACGGTCTGCAAGCCTTACGCCACAAATTGTGCGCAGCGCTCGCATTTCGACCGCGTTTATTATACTTTCATGCTCTTTCTGCCATACCCGGCTCTCGCTTCCATAAGTTAGCGTTGGGACCAGCACTGCATTGTGTATAGCCAGCTGCGCCTTCTGGCTCAAGTTTTTACTGCCAAGAAGTTCACCTTCACCGTCGAGCTAGTGATAATTACACCTACATAAATCCGAAAGCACGAATTTAGGTTTCGAATCGGGGGACAGCTGGTCAGTAGGCCAGTTCTTTTTCCACTAGGCTACGACTGCTCGCGTGGGTATTCATTATCATTGTATTATTGCTTGTAACATATTACGACTAACATCTACAGCGTCTGAGAGCGGTGATATAGCCCAGTCGATAAGAAATCGCCCTGTTGACGAACTGGTCCCCGGTTCGGTTGACATATACCACTAAATTTATGTCTACAGATTTATGTACCATACTAACACATCAACCCTTACTCATACCACTGCAGGGATATGAGTCTCCCTTCAACCGAAGCGGTTTAGAGCATACTCCACCACGCTGCTCAATTGCGGGTTGGTTGGAGCTAGTGTTTTCAAGCCGCCCGAGGGCAACTGACTTAGCTTAACGACTGTCATCTATTGCCAACAGCCGGGAGAAACGGAGAAACTCGAGGTAGATAAACCCATCCATAGACAGGCTGCGGTCGACATTGCTTAACTTATCACTTGTTCTGAGATAATGGAAAACATCGTGTGAAAAGGCGCGTCCAAGAAATTATATTTCGATAAACGTGTGACCTAGGCTAAGAAATATCTGGTTTTCTTTCTAGGTCGTGGAGGTTTGACGGCAGTCGCTCCATGTCCAGCTTGACGAGCTCGGTGGCTCAGTCGCGAAAGACGCGACATTGACATCAACGCTCGTGGGTTCGATTCCCACACAGGGCAAACATTTGTGTGCACGACCATGTCTGTTTGTCTTGGCCTGGGTGTTGTTAAGAGAGGATCAGAGCAGCCCGTCTGGGATCTTACTTGCATCTCATCGGAAAACCGCAGCCAACTAACAACTCTCTGGTGGTTGTGTTACTGCGTGTGAGGGGGTCGCCAGTAAGCTCCTAAGGTGTTGCTATGTAACAGCAGAGGAGGCATCGCGCGAGTGATACTTAATATATTGCAAGCGTTAATAGGCTACGATAACTGCTATAAATCAAGTGGGCTTGGATTTACGCCTCGCGACGTTGTTTAAAAAAAAATGACAAAATAAGAATCTTCGCCAAATCCTTAATCTTAGGTAGTGGACCCCGCCAATCCTAATGGTTGAGGAAGCTGAATAACGCTAAGAAGAATAAGAAGACATAAACAGAGGGGGAGGAGGTTACTTGTATAACGCCCTCTTGAAATATCAATATCTGTTTTTTTTTATATAAAATACAAAATTCAATCATGAAACCGGCACGACAACTGAAAATGTATAAACCTACCGGAATGCGCGGCGGAAATTAACATTTCCTTACGTTACTTCCGAGAGATACGTACCGGAAATACGTACGTACAGAATACAACTATTTACCTACGTAGACGTTCCGAAATATTAAACCTATTTTTCCATAGTGTTATAATGTGGAAAAATATTTTTAATATTTAATAGATACAGGCGTTATTTTGAGAAAGTCAAACTTACAGGCAATTTGGTCTAAACTACTTTGTGTGCTTCCGCTACTGATTAGTTAATGCAAACTAGTGCCGGCCGGCGCCTATCCAATACAGTTAGTAGATGCATCCCGCCGCTGCCATGGTAGCTCCTGTTCGACAAAGGACATCGTTTATCCGCTACTAACGCATAAAAAATCTTACACACAATAGATAAAGGACTAAAATTGAATATTAGGGAACAAATTAGAAATCGTTAAACATAAATATTCTAATATCTCTCTTATGAACAAACAGACTGACGTAAGCAACTCCCTACAAGATGCATGCCGTCGCTGTCATGGCTGTTCCGGTCGTCTCTGTCTTGGCTGCTGTTGTCGTCTCCGTGACGTGTTTCGCCTCTCCATGAGGCATCCTCAGGCGCTGTAGATATCAGGACTAAGGTCATCATAAGGTTAGTTCATTGGCAGCATGTTGGTGGTTCATATTTCAGATGGCGGACACTGGCTGTGACGACCGCAGTAGCCGAGGCAGAGACTACCGGAGCAGTCATGGCAGCTGCGTCACGCCTCTACTAACGGTAGAGGGTGGGTGCCGACCGGCGCTAGTACCCATGAACTAATCGGTAGCGGAATCACACAAAGTAGTTTAGATCAAATTACTTTTTAATATTACATGTCTTTTGTATTAAGTGGAGATTTCTCAGGAAGGACCTCACCTAATGTGTTCTTGCGCGTAAGTGAGGTCAGCTGTTATCTCCTGAGGAGTAGCTGTGTTAGCAGCAGAGGAGGCACCGCGAGAGTGATACTTAATGTGTTACACCCGTTCGTAGGCTGCAGCCGTTTTATATCAGATGGGCCGTATGCTTGTGACTTCCGATGTTGTATAGAAAAAAAACCTGCATTCGTAAATTGAAATTTACTAGAAATATATTCATTTACATATGTTATTTATACAACGTTGGGAGGCATTAAAAAATACGGCCCACCTGATGTAATGTATGCTTGTATAATAAAATAATGCTATACATAAAGCGCGCAGTGTCACTTCTACTGCTAACACAGCAACTTCTTAGAAGCGGTAACTTACTGGTGACTTCACTTAGACGCAAGACTGCTTTGACCTACCTCTGCACCCTACCTCTGTTTTTTTAATAAAATATTTGTATTAAAGCGTATATACATACATACATAAAACAAAAAGGTACAAATATATAATAATTAGTCGTGTTTTATCAGAAGGTGATGTCAGGAGCCCCAGGAACCGGCGAGCGTGCATGAAAAGAGCCATGAATGTCACAGAAGCGAGTGAAGTATGTAAGGATCGCGTCTTACGGCGCTCGGTTCTCTCTGCCTACCCCGCAAGGGACCTGGCGTGAAGATATACATACATACAAATAAATAACCTATCTATCATAGCATTAGAATATATTTCTGCCGAATAATATAATTAAGTCAAAGCATACACACGAGAACGTTTATGCGTGCACAGTCACATAATTCGTCCATAAAAGTACCTATTTTATTGCCCAAAAAGACAAAATGGATTCTCTAAGCAATGATAAGTTAAAAAAAAACCACCCTCTTCTCGTCCTAATACTGCCGTAGCGGGCTACTCGAAATGAGGAGTACGTGACTCTCCTGCCAATGTGCTGCTGCTGGGTAGACTAGTCTTTGTTGAGGGTTATGTCTGAGTTTAAATTGAATATTTGAATTTTTATTCGTTCATCTTTGGGAGGCATACAAAGGTCGATTACGACGAGCTCGGTGGCGGTTGTTGGTTACTTTGACACCAACGTTTATAGGTTCGATTCCCATACGGGAAAAACATTTATGTGCATGAACATCTGTTTGTTTGGTTTGTGTGTTTATAGGGTAGGGCGTATCAAAGTAGCAGTGTCCGGAAGTACATCCATCTCGCAAATGACCGGAGTAAAATAACAACTCTCGGAGGGTTGTTGTGCTCCTGCGAGTGAGTGAGGTCTAGCTTCTAAGGTGTTTCTGTGTTAACAGTAACGGTGGCATCGCGATAGTGATACTTAATGTGTTGCAGCGGATGTTTTTTTTTGTTTATTTATGCTATTAATGTAGAAAACAAACGTACGGTACGGTACGTACCTGCCTGATAGTAAGCAGTTATCGGAACATGTGGTCACTTGCAACACTGGAAGTGTCACTCATGCGTTGCCGACCCTGTAAAGAATGTAAAGATGACGAAAACAATAAATATATGAATATCTATCTATATCCTTGCCAAGACTCTTGCGGGGCACTGAGAGAAAACTGATTTTGCACGAAAATTTCTTCCAAAAAAGCGTTTCACCATCATCATCATCGTTATATCAGCGGAAGTACGTCCACTGCAGAACATAGGCCTCCCCTTTTGACTTTCACAACGATCGGTCCTGTGCTGCTTGCATCCATCGGCTCCCTGCGACCTTCACAAGATCGTCGGTCCATCGTCCGACGCTGCGTTATCCGGTTCGTGGCCACCATTCGAGAACTTTTCTGCCGCAACGGCCATCGGTACTCCGAGCTGTGTGCCCTGCCCACTACCACTTCATCTTGCTGATCCATAGATCCACGTCGGTCACTCTAGTTCTGCTACGTACTCATTTCTGAATCTATCTCGTAGAGAATCTCCGAGCATGGCTCTCTCCATCGCACGCTGTGCAACCTTCAACTTCCATATGAGGCCCATAGTAAGTGACCACGTTTCTGTGCCATAAGTCATCACTAGAAACACACACTGGACTTTCGTCTTGAGACATTGATATTTTGGACGAGAAAACCTTTCGCATCTGTACAAAAGCTTCAAATATTGCGACCGTGACAAATGAACAGACAATCTTATATAGATAGAACAGGGTTTTATGCTGTAAGCCAAAATGTGACGCACATCTTTAGGGGGGCAGTAAAGGTACGCTCCTAGTCAGCAGTTTGATTAACTCTCTAATTAGGAACTTAGCGCAAATAAACGTTAGTGTAACACTCGTTAAACGTGCTTCATTTGGAAATTGGTATGACGGAACTGTACCTTAAGGAGGACTTATAAGGGAATTTGTAAAGTATAAAGCATGGAATTATATAGAACTATGTAATGTACACGGTTTTTTTACAAACTCGGTAGGCATAGAAGCTTGTAAAGCTGCTGCTGTAGTCTATGTATACTTGCGTATTAGAAAGTATCTGTAGTAGTTCCAGAGACGTAAGTTTTTTTCTATACTACTAGATTGGCAAACAAGCATGCGGTCCGCATCAGATGGTAAGCGGTCATCGCAGCCTATTGACGCTCACTACACCACGGGGATGTTACTCGCGCGCTGCCAATCTTGTGACCTAAGGATGTTTCGTCACAGTGCCCAGTAATTTCTCTACCATATCTCACCCATCAAACCGGAACACAGCTATATAAATACAGCTGCTTGGCGGTAGAAATAGATGAGACAGAGGTACCCACGCAGACGACTTTCACACAGAGTCTCCCTCTGGTAAGTGTTTTATCGTACTATCTATAACTTCACGCTAAATTCCTTGCACATGACTCAACCTTTACAAACCTCACTCGCTTACTTCACCTTCTGATGAAACACCATCAATTTGATCATGGTAAGTCTTGGCCTTCCTCGGCTCCTATATCCTTCCACTTTCGCGTTATATGTCTGTATCGTAATTCTTTCTTAATGCATTCTTTCTACACGTCCGAACCAACAGAGCATGCCTCTTCTTATATTAAAATTTGTCTAATAACCAAATGTAGGAATATTATTTTTGCAACACAAATAAAGTACTTAAAACAAACAATATGTCGGCAGTCATGCTTGGCTGAAATTCTTCAAGCGAAACTTTCTTAATTTCTGTTTATCTTCTGACGTTTCTTTGAAATGCGTTTCGCCCCGGGCAATTAGTAAAGTTTCCGAATTTCTGAGCAGTTTCATTATCTTTGACGGTTCACGTCTCTTTCACGGAGTCAGCGGGCAGCTGGCGAATGAGATGAGCTGTCTCTCCGCGTGCTGGCGTGCGTGAACAGTTCAATACTAATCAATGTGTTTGATTGCTGTGGGGTTTTTTATATAACGTCGGGTGGCATGCAAGTATGCGGTCCATCTGGTGTAAAGCGGTCAACGTAGTCTGTGAATGCGATGCCACCTCTGCTGCTAATACAGCAACTCCTTAGGAGGTTACTGGTGACTTCACTGACACGCAGGAACACAACAACCCTATAGGGAGTTGTTTTTTGGCTGCGGTTGTCTGTGAGGTGGGAGGTACTTCCCCAAACGGGCTGCTTTGTTGCGCCCAACCTCTTTCAAACGCCCAGATCAGGGTAAACAGACATGTATACATGCAAACAAAAGTGTGTCCTGTGTGGAAATCGAGCCCACGAGCGTTGGTGTCAAAGTAATATACCAGCGCGTTTCACCATTGTGCCGCCGAGCTCTTCAAAAGTTAAGATTTAGTTCAAAAATTGGCTTACTATCATATTAAGAACGAAATCTGCACGAACACTATTTTAGTAGAGGCGCATCAAAGCAATCTGGTGAACTACCTCCATCGCACTGAAAATCGCAGCCAATTAACGACTCAGTGGAGGGTTGTTGTGTGAGCTTCTAAGGAGTTGCTGTGTTTGCAGGAGTAATTGTCGCAACGCAAACGCTGCTCGTTTGCCTGTTTTTTATGCAAGGTTTGAAAGCAAACAAGCATACATCCCACCTGATGTAAAGTGGTAACTGTAGCATATGAATGCTTGCAATACAGGTTTACAGTTGCCACCTCTGCTGCTAACAACTCTTCAGTAGATTACTTGTAACCTTAATCACTCGTACAACAACTCTCCAGGAAATTGTTATTAGGTTGCGGTTTTCTGTATTTTATCAGAAGGCGAACGTGCATGAGAAGAGCTATGAATTTTAAAGACGCGAACGAGGTGTGTAGGAACCGAGTTATATGGCAAACAGTTGCCTCTGCCTACTGATTTGACGTGAAGTTATAGATAGATAGGTTTTCTGTAATATCGAGGTGCTTCCTCAGTTGGGCTACTGTGACGCACCCTACCTTAAACTGTTATTCTACCTATCTGATGCAGAGAGAGAGAGAAGAGATATAGGAAACTTTCCACTAGCAGATAAACAAATGTTCTAGTAAGTGTTCCCATTCGTTTCTAATTTTAACCCAAACTACCAAAAAGAATCCTCTCAAACCCTGATCCTCTCAAGACAGGCGCAACCCAAATTAAATTCGCCGTCCAACTTACGGCATTTCAGATTATTTATTCGGGCCTCGAAATTATTTACACTGCCTGCAATCTTGTATGTGCTTCCACCTTCCGTTTTATCTTCATCAATATTAAGTTTAATATCGCTTGACTCGGTTGTTTACGACGTGTCCTGGCATCGCGAGGGGTCAATTCTGCTCGCATAATGAATTTGGGCCTACCATTTATTTCTTGCAGTCCTACATTTTAAAACCAACGTTACGGTTTCGCTGGTCAGGATAATAGCCAAACGCTTTGATGACGTAAATCTATAATAATATATTAAAGTGGAAGAGTTTGTTCGTTTGTTTGAACGCGCTGATCTCTGGAACTGCTAGCCGGATTTAGAAAATTCTTTTTGCATTTGATAACTCTGTTCCTGAGAAAGGATCCGGGTTATTTAATCTATCTATCTGTAACCTCACGACAAATCCCTTGCGGGGTAGACAGAGTGAGCCGAGCGCCACGTGACTTGATCGTTACACACGTCACTCGCTTTTTTGACATTCATTGCTATTTAATATCACGGCATATCTTTTGTAGAAGCCGAAAAAAAGAAGAAACGTACGATAAAGCGGATCTTACGGGATATCGGGATATGGGCAGATGTAGTCCCTGGATGCGTCTAGTAACTTATGAACTGTGAATATTAATTCGCGTTCGAACCGATTTGCGATTTACTTAATGGAATTCTCGTTAAAAAGCTGAAATTTTCTTTAAAGTAATTCTGCTACGAATCATTTTAAAGAAAATTTCAGCTTTTAAAGTCGTCAGATGAAAATGTTTATTTTTGCGAAATGAAAATTACAAATGAAATAAGTTGCGAATGAAAAAACAGTGAAGCCTACATTAAACCAGGTTCCTGTGACAGCAGTCGCAGACCGACATGTTTTCACTGAAAATGTTATGAAAACAACCTTCGCTATTTAAGAGGGAATATTTTCTTCTAATATTTCCGCTTTGAAGTACATTTCTGATGTTGTAATTAGAAAAGTGGAAATGTTTCGGAATTGCCCGTGTGACAGGAGTTAAATTAAAAAATCTTATTACTATGTGTATATAAATTAAAGTTTGAAAACACTATGAATTTAAATACCGTGATTCAAATTTAATTTGTGTATTTCGCCGTTTTCGACACGTCATACATATTTTGTACATTAATTGTCTTATTATCAATAATATTTTTCTCTATGAATACTCTATTACAGGGTTTGAAACCGTTCGCTTATTATCTATATTAAATTATCCAGTGTCATACTGACCGTAATGTTATCCGACAGAGTTAATTTAGTAAAAAATATTTACCCTTATTATCTATACATTGCTGCCATCTGATCGGATGTTCATTTATGCCTTTGCGATAGAACTCTGGGGATCTAGATTCGACAAACTGAGAAAGCATTTTGAAAATAAATTGTCCAAATCACGAAATAAATCGTAGTCAGTTGGAGCAAGGTCTGGCGAGTACGGAGGATGACGTATGGTTTTTAACTGCAGCTCCTGTAGAGTTACAACGGTTCCTCGTACAGTGTAAGGTCTTGCGTTATCATGGAGCAATAATGGTGAAGATCGATTCACGTGTCGGGGCTGTTTCACTGCCAGTTTCGCCATCATTGTTCGATGTTCGGCACAGTAAACAACGGCTGTTTTTGCTTGACCAGACCTGAGAAAGCTATTGTGAAAAACACCACGAAGAGACCACTAAACAGTTGCCATTACTTTTTTATTGGAAAGTTTTGCTTTAGGGCGCTGTTGCGGCGTTTGACCTGGGGTCAACCATTACCTTTTTTTACGCTTACGGTTATCGTAAAGAATCCACTTTTCGTCACATGTCACAATTCGATCCAATATTCCTTCATTTCTGTACGGATTCAACAAGGCAACACAAGTTTCAACACGCGTTTCTTGCTGCAGATCGGTCAAATCATGAGGCACCCATTTTTAGGGTTCCGTACCCAAAGGGTAAAACGGAACCCAATTACTGAGGCTCCGCTGTCCGTCCGTCCGTCCGTTCGTCCGTCCGTCCGTCCGTCTGTCACCAGGCTGTATCTCATGAACCGTGATAGTTAGATAGTTGAAATTTTCACAGATGATGTATTTCTGTTGCCGCTATAACAACAAATACTAAAGAATAGAATAAAATAAATATTTAAGGGGGCTCCCATACAACAAACGTGATTTTATTGCCGTTTTTATAGATAGTGGTACGGAACCCTTCGTGCGCGAGTCCGACTCGCACTTGGCCGATTTTTCATATTTCTTTATCTTATTGATTTTATGCAAATGAGTCAATATTGTAGGTAAGGTAACGTTAAACTTTTCCGCTAATGCCTGGATAGTTTGACTGGGATCGGCTTCCACCATCTCCTTCAATTCATTGTTAATCACCTGTGTGGGCGGTACTCCACGTGATTCGTTCTTCAAGTCGAAGTTTTCATTACTAAAGCGTTTAAGCCAAAAACGCAAGGTGCGTTCATTAGCAGTCTCGTCTCCAAACACAGCATTGTTATCACAAGCCGTTTCTGCCGCGTTAGTTCCGCGTCGGAACTCGTATTAAAAATTTCTTGGATTTTGTCAGGATGCGAACCGGGGACAAGTTAATCAACAGGACGGTTTTTTATTTAGTATATTAGGCTATCTGCTAACATCTGCAGCGTCTGAGGATTTATTTCTTTCAATTAAACTTTATTTATCACATATATAGGGTACAAAGGCGGATTTAATGCTAATAGCATTCTCTACCAGACAACCTTATGGAAGAGTACATATACAGGAAATTGGTACACAAAGTAAGAAAGCAAATTATTTAGATATTCTTATTTAAAATTTGTACACACAGTAAATATACATACACTAACTTTAAATAAATAATAACTATAACACATACGGTAGTAAACATAGACATACTTACACATACATAAACATACTATCAAACTGATGACGAGGATGATGGTTTTGGCAAATTGTCCAGTAAGTAGGCATGGATTTTCTTCTTGAAATCGAATTTGTTGGAGATACCTCTGAGAGAATTAGGCAGCGCATTCCAACCATGTGTAGTTTGTAACGTAAAGGAGTTCGACATAAAGCTAGAAATGATAAAGAGGCGTAGAAAGCGAGATTTGTGAACTCGCAGATCGGAGTTGTCGATCATGGGAGTTGTAGAGATATTGAAATTTGCACTTTTGCATTCAGGAGAGAGAGGATTATAAAAAATAGAATGAAGCGAACAAAGCAGCCGTTTTGTCTGCGCTGATGAATAGGAAGATATTTGAGCTGAGAGCGATAGGAAGAGACATGATCGAATTTGCGAAGACAAAAGATAAAATGGATAGCGTTATTGATAAGCCGGTCCAGCGTATTGAGGAAATCTTCGTTTAGATAAGGATAGCGTACATCAGCATAATCAATGACGGGGAAAATGAGTAACGTTACTAGAGTGATCTTAATATTGATGGGAAGAAAATTTCTAAACCGATTGAGCAATCGTAAGGAGGAAATAATCGCACGACTGACCTCCGTGATTTGCATTGTCCACTTAAGTGTCGAGTCAATGTGGACATCAAGATCTTTAACATGGCGGCTGAATGGTATAATGCAGTTCTCAAATGTAACAGGTGAAATAGAACTGGAATCTATCTTTGCAAGTTGCCTAGAACTGCCCACGATAATAGCTTGACATTTATCAGGGTTGACGGAAATCCCGAAAGTCATTAGAGCAACTACTAATACCATGTAAGTCAGAATTTAACTATGTAACTGCTATATCTATGTCCTCAGCGGTTGTTTGTATGCGAATTTGAAGATCATCAGCATAGAAATGGGAAGGACAGCTCAAAGACAAAGAAAGAAAATTAATAAAAAGGAAGTGTCGCAGAGATGACTAGAGCAATCAAGGCATCAACAGTTGCGGTGCACGCGGTTCATATTCCAAATGATGGACATTTCTAGAGATCACCGCGGCAGAGACGACCAGGGCATCGACGGCCAGCACTAGTTTGCATGAACTAAGCAGTAGCGGAGGCTTACAAAGCAGTTTAGATGAAATTGCCTGTAATTAGGAAGTAATATACAGCATTTTTGATGTAATAACCTTACCTAATAATCGTACCGTATCCCACAGAAACAATAACAATAGGTTAACGATGGCACTTATGTCGTTTTGATATACGGGTATTTACCTCGCATTAGAGCGCTGGACGTCACTTTTGAAGTACATGATTATTGATGATCACGCACTGTGCTCTTCTTGAGAATTTTTCTTCCGGGAACAGCCAGTGGAATGAAGTTCTTTCAGTAGTTTTCCCAAGAGACTACAGATCGCGGTTCTACAAGAAGTGCACGAAGTGGTTTATCCGGGGATGGCAATGCACGAGTGATGTTTCTCATGTTGTATTGTTCGTAGGTAACTACAGGTGAGGCAAGTAGAATGCTTGATTATATTAGTTTTGTTTGGCCTAAAGGAACTGTTGATTGTTGTAATCGCATCTTAAGAGAGGTACAGTGAATCAAATCAGCCCGTCTGGGTATTATCACCACCGCAAAGAAAACCACAGCTATATAACTATTCCTTGAGGGTTGCTGTGTTCCTGCGTGTAAGTAAAGTTACCGGTAAGATGTTTTAAGGAGTTGCTGTGTTAGCAGCAGAGGTGATGTCGTGCGAATGATACTTAATGTATAGCAAACGATGAACGCTTTACTTCGGCCATATGATCGTATGCTTCCCGATGTTAAAATATATTCGATGTCCAATATTTGATTATTGATTGCAATGATGAACATTCTTATTTGTGTTACCATTATGTTTTATCTTTCAAGACAAATATAAACTTGCATTCTCGTAAATAAATGATTTTTTATTTAATTTGATAAAAGTGACCGGTCGTTTCAAAACGCCATCACTAATTCATCGCAAATTCCCCACTGACTTGACTACGATGACCGCTTACAATTGCATAGCAGCGCAAATTCGAGTACGGCGATTTCGGACTTCTTATATTATTGAAGTTATTCTACTGCTTGATGTCTGTATACTTTGATATCTGTGACAACGGTGGGAGTGCAATAATTTGTGACATTTCTTTGAAGTTATACTATTCTACTTCGTATAAGTTTTTCTTTTGAGATATTAATAACATTGCTGTCACGAAAAGAGGAGTATATATTTAGATCCACTACTGACTTCGCTTAGAATCATAAGTGATACACCTCTGTATGAGTGCTACAATACCATGGTTTATTTGAAGTTATCCTATTGTTTCTGTCGCTTTACAGATCCAATTTTTTTTATACTACGTCGGGAGGCATACAAGCTTACGGCCCACCTGATGTAAAACGGATACCGTAGCCTATTAACGCTTGTGATATATTAATTATAACTTGCGCGATGCGTCCTCTGCTGCTTACACACAGCAACTCCTTGGGAGCTTACTGCTGATCTCACTCACACGCAAGAACACAACCCTCTAGAGAGTTGTTATTTGTCTGCGGTTTTCTGTGAGGTGGAGGTACTTCCCCAGGCGTGCTACCTCTCTTAAAACATCCAGACAAAGACAAACAGGCATGTTCGTGCATACAAATGTTTGCCTTCGAATCGAACCCACGAGCGTTGGTGTCAAACACGCATCAATCACGGCTGAGCTACCGAGCTCGTCAGATTTGTATGGGTACGACCATTTCAATATTTCTTATAAGTTATCCTTCTGCTTATATATATTTACTGTGACATCTGCAAGGGCGCGATGATTTCGAATGTCTCTTTAAGTTATCCTACTGCCTATATACCTGCTGTGTCTACGCTGATGACGTATCCTAAACTTTATTACGAAACAGCTCTAAAAGCGATCATTGAAGATTAAATTTCTATTATCTGCACAGAGGTCCCCAGGGTGGTTTAATGGCGTACCTCTGTCTCTCTAAGGGCCTCCAGGATTTTACTGCCGAGTCTTAAAGTGAGGGGGTTTGGACCCCCCGTTTCTAAGGTGACCGTAATCTTCAGACGAATCTTTTGTCTTTGAATCGGCTGTATACAGGATGAGTTCATTTACTGGATCTCCCTTTAATCGTGATAAGTCGGGTGGCAAAATGACATACTGTTAATTTAATTTTTTTTATACAACATCTGGACAAACCTACAGCCCACCTGATGTAATGCAGTTACCGTAGCCAATAAACGCTTAATATATTAACTATCACTCGCATGATACCGCCTCTGCTGTTTACATAACGACTCCTTAGAAGCTTACTGGTACCCTCACTCACTCGCAGGAACACAACAACGGCCAGGGAGCTGTTATGTGGCTGCGGTTTTCTGTAAGGTGGTGGTACTTCCCCTGAGGGACAGCTTTGATGCATCCTACTTCCCAAACACCCAGAGACGTTCATGCACACAAGCTTTTATCTGGAATCGGTTTGTTTGGAATCGAACCCAGGAACGTTAGTGTCAAAGTAGCGTTGTTAACCACTGCGCTATCGAGCTCGTCAAAAAAATATGTTTTTGAAGAAATGAAAATTTGTAGATGTATACTTTAACACGTCCTCGTACTAACCTGGTCGAAAGTTTATTGACATGCGTGATTACAGGCTATTACAGCGTATAATCAGAGGAAACTAATCAATATGGGTGATACTTATTCCTGACGTGTTTAGATAAAGGGAGTTTTAGTAAAAGGCATTGGTAATCAAAAGTTACGTAACATTATATATACTGGTAGTTCTAGTATGTATATATATCCCTTACGGACTAGGCAGAGAGAACCGAGCGCGACATGACGCACTCCTTGCATACCTCACTCACTTTTTTAACATTCATTGCTCTTCTCATGCACATTCGCTGGTTCGCAGGCTTCCAATATCACATCTGATAAAACACGGCCAAGTCGATCATGGTAAGTCTTGACCTTCCTCGACTCCTACGTCCTTCTACTTTCGTTGTATATTTATTTCTTTCTTCCTGCATTCTTCCCACATGTCCGAACCAACGGAGCATGCCTCTTGTTATTTTAACTTTATGCATCTAGTCTGTCCATGAAACTATTGATTTACGCACTATTTTTATGGGAAATTTAGCAGGCCATGCCCTCTAAAACTGATCATAATTTGTAGTCTAAAGGGTTCTGATGCTAGACGAGGACCACTCTTCAGGACTTATAAAGTCCGGGACGTTGGTTTCGAGCCAGGCTTGGGTAGTTCGTGCCTTGTGACCAGGCACAGAGTCCTGCTGTAAAGTACACGGTGCATATTTAAAACGTGTATTGCTGAGAGGTTTGTGAAACCTCGATCCAAGACAGTCTCTTGATACATAAAGCGTTCTTTTCTTGATAAATAAAAAATTAAGCGTTGTGACTCCTTGATAATACACCCCCACACCAAACCATTACCGACGCAGGATTATGACCACGTTGTACCTTTCTGGCCACTTAGGCGTATTTAGAACTGTGTACGTGCACTATGTCATTTTGCTTATTGTAGGGCTCTTCAATCGTCAAATTTTTTTCATCAATGAAGAGGATATTTCTGTGTCTTTCACCTGCGTGACAGTGCTCGAGACAGAAGGCGTTGTGATCGATCCACTCTCTTCGAGTGTAGGAATTGATTTAGAGAATGTCATGTATTTCGACGATAAGCGCCGAACCTCTGGTCTCGTTTTATTATACGCGACAGAGTCCTAGCGGGAATCTTTATTTCTCACGATAAGATATTCCTAAAGGGGTTTCGCGAAATCTGGCTTTAAGCCTTTTTTGCGTATTTTCTTCAACACCCCATTTCATTTGATAATAAACACCAAAAAAATATGTAACACGGTGGGAAATCGAAGGAAGTTTTTAACATAACTAATGCGTTCCAAATTCAAAATAATTAAAGAGTGAAAAAAAAAAGGTTATATGAAACAGTATTTATGGCCTGACTAGTTATATTATGGGTTAAAGTATGAAATTTTGTCGTGTGTGGGAATCGAACCCACGAGTGTTGGTGGCTCATCAGAAAAACTTTACATCAGGTTAGTTGTAAGCTGCCGGCGTTGTACAATAAAAGAGATGTTTCACTCGCAGATTGACCGCATTCACTAGCAGGCATACAACAACTTGGATAATTGGCTATCTCCTTCTGCCGTTGGTATACGATTTTGACTCTTATAGCTTCGGGCAGAATGATTAAAAAAATAATGCGTCAGGCGTGATGTGCTCTTTCTCGTACAATAAATTCCTTTATTGCTTCAATTAGTCTTATAAAGGGCGGCTTCAAGCCAATTTGCGAGCCCTACTGTACCGACAGTATGAACTGCAGTAATGGCACTACAAAATGGTACTAAATTGAACAAAATTAAACAATTACTGTCGAAACCCTCTAGAAATGGAATCTTGCTACCCTTCGACCTTTCCGAGTAGATTTTTCAACCCCTTTTAGTATTTATGGCTAGGAATGGTAGCCATTATAGCCTTGGGTTATATTATAGTACGCTCTGTCCAAGGAAGAAGAGTTCGATGACGTCACTGCGAACACGTAGGTTAAGCAATGTCGAATGTAGCCTGTATATAGATGGGTTTACCTATATATAACTTGAATGATAATCCATCCTTATTCATCTTTACTGTATTAACAGGTAATAATTTTATCAAATGTTGTTTCTTTTCTGGAGTGATCTTAGACTGTTTAGAAGTACAGCTGAGAGTAGATCACGCTTGACACTCAAAGTGCGATTGTAACTCTTATTACGTGCGACATAAGAACGGTGCTAAGGTTCAAGTATTAAGCTGGACATGCATTTAACTGTACGCCGATCTTCGGGTCTTCGTCTTCTTCCTCCTTACGTTATTCCGTTTCCAAATCCACGAGGATTGGCGGTGTCCGCTACCTAAGCCTAAAGATTTGGCGAAGATACTGATATTTGCATGGAGCGACTGCCGTTAGACCTCCACAACGCAGAGGGAAAATCAGATCTTTTTCTTAGGTTACCTAGGTCACACGTCTATCCAAATATAATTTCTTGGATGTATTCAGTCAAGACGGGTATTAACCGTTGTATGAATATATTTTTTTATAAATATAATTAGAAATCACGAACCAATAAACCAATTAAGTAAAGAGTGGTTAGAAGTGGATCATCCTGTTTGATCCGCAATTTTTAACAGAGCGTGGAAACTTTAGGGCGAAGCTCTTTTCGTTTAGACTTGCGTCATCGCCTTTATGTGAGTGTTCTACGACAAATCATGAATTCGAGCAAACAGCACATCATGTTCTCTGGGAGTGCGATCTCTGGCGTCGGGAGCGGGACGATATGTTAAATTCCTGGCATGTCACATCCGGGGTAGTATACTATTCTGATTTGGTGGCAACAAGGGAGAACTAACAGGCGTTTAGACGGTTCTGCAATATATATTATTGGAATCGATGTGTTAGGTAACAACTCACAGTTTAGGTCCCCAATAGTGATAGATATCTGATAAACCGTGGTGTACGGCAGTTGAGCTTCACTTGACTAGCCATCTCTTTGAGGTTTTCTATTGCCTTATTTGTAATATTGCTGTCTCTCACTTTGCCAAGAGGGGGAGTCAATTCCAAAACTTCTTACTCCTACAAATTTCTTCTGATCAAATTCGTTGTGAGTTCCAAGGCAGCTGTAGTTTAACACCCGGGACAGCAACGGACTTCGCTGTTCATTGCCTTTTTGGTGGTCGCCGCTGTTAATTCTGGCTACACGGAGACACAGTGGTGGGTATGAGTGGTGGGCCTGTCCCGCCTAAAGGCCTAAATATTTAACGCCTAACTATTTCAGTGACTCTATCTTACTGACTAATGCGAGGATATTTTAACCAATAAACCGGTAAGTGCCGCGATGTTGATCCGCGAACTAGCCAATAAGAACTGCGCGTTCTACTTTACCCACCGACCCGCAGCGGTCAATTGAGTTACTACGTAAAATCCGTCTCATCGGTTTTTCATACAACGTCGGGAGGCATACAAGTATATGGCCCACCTGATGGAAATGGTTACCGTAGCCTATAAACGCCTGCAATACATTAAGTATCATTCGCGCGATGCCACCTCTGGAATACAGCAAATTCTTAGGAGCACACTGGTGACCTCACTCACACGCAGGAACACAAAAACCCTGTAGGGACTTTTATTTTGTGACTTATGATACATAGAAAACCAAACAGACATATGTTCGTCCTGTGTGGGAATCGAACCCACAAGCGTTAGTGCCAAAGTGACGATACTAACCATTGCGCCACCGAACTCGTCAGTTGTTATTTGGCTTTTCTGTGAAGTGGAGGTACTACCCCAGACAGAAAGGCTCGGTTTTTCAAAGCTCAGTTGCTTCATGCGTACGACATGAATTACAAAGGGCAACATGTCAAAAAAAAAGTCTAGCTTGAGGTACAAGTCATACAATCTGTACAGTCGTCTGCATAGCAATGGATGTACTTTATGATGCTGTAATTTCGTGTCATCGGTTCTCCATATTTCCTTTATGGTAGAAATATTCAAGAGTCTTCTAAAGGTCTCCTATTTTGGTCGCCAGTGGTAAATGTACAATTGAAACCACATATAAAGCTTCTCATAAGTGTTCGCGTGCTATTCAAAACTCTGTCGACAGAACTCCAGATCTGTAGGGATAAGCAATTAAAATCAGGAAATCGCATCTATTCCTTTGACAATCGCAATGTAACGCAGTTTAAACTTTATGTGCCTGGGTATAGGAGCTAGTCTTCTCTAACGGATGATGTTACTAAGCTTGCGGCTAAGCTTGAAATACATATTAGATATTAATATATATTTGTACTGAACCCTAATATTCGTGAACATGATTATGTATAGTTACTATTACACTCGATTCATGTCAAAAAGTATGGTTTGTGCAGATTTTTAACCGGCTTTCAAAAAAGGAGGATGTCTTCGATTCGACAAATTTTCTTTGTATAATCTTTATTGTACAATAAGAAAAAATCCAAAAAGACAATAATTGTTGTACAATGGTGGACTTATCTTCCATCCTGGATCTCTTCCAGTCAACCATAGAATACCAGATAGGAAATGTCAATTTAATGAAGTAGGTATGAGCACGAACTATATGTTAATAAACAAACTAAATAATGTCTGTTACACACATAGATAAACTCAAACATATATAAACAATCATACATATAAATACTAATATATCTATCTTCATATACATACACAAATATGAGTACATATACATGTCAGACATTTGTAGGCAATTAGCTCGAATTTTCAGTTGCATCAAACCAGAGCTTAAACAATTTTAAATTTAAAGATTGGACAGACTGGGCCATTTTCACATCAACTGGATTGGATGATGTGAAAATGGCCCAGTCTGTCCAAACTTTCAAGTTAAAACAACACACAACTCCCCAGAGACCTGTTATTTGACTGCGTTTTTCCACGTGATGGAGGTAGGTCTGATACGCCGTACCTCACCGAAAACTTATTAGGGTTCCGTGCAAACGGGAACCTCCATACAACACACGTGTTTTCGTCGGCGTATTTTTACACGACGGTACGAAACCTTGCGTGTGCGTGTCTGAATCGCACTTGGCTGATTTTTTTACGTAACTGCCCAAGTAAGTTCGTTAAAAGAAAAACTTCTCTTACAAATGTCTAAGGACACTTAACGAGGGTGCTCAAACGTGGAACTTTCGCGTCGTTTCCAATCGCGGGGATAAGAAAAATATCTTGCAGTAACGTGTACACTGCAGGTGCGGGAAAGTGCACCGCTGCGGGTGACACGAGTTTGAAACAACTGTCGTACATTGTTTCGATGATCTCCGTGGCGGAGTCAGAAATGATATTATAACATTGATGAGCTCGGTGGGGCAGTGGTTAACAGCGGCGGACACCAACGCTCGTGGATTCGCTTCCCACATAGAACAAATATTTTTGTGCATGAACATGTGTGTTTGTCTTGGTGTTGGTGTTTTCTATGTATCATAAGTATGTATTTACAAAAAACGTATTTACAGTTGTGTAGTAACCATAACTTCGCATACTTTTGAGCTAGATGTAAAAAAAGACACCAAGACACATGGTTTCTACAATTGTGTGAACGACCTGAAGTAGGCCGCATCAAAGTTATCCACCTGGGGAAGCACTTCCACCTCACAGAAAACGGCGGCCAAATAATTCCGTGAAATATTGTTGTGTTCCTGCAAGAAAGTGAGGTTACCAGTAACCTCCTAAGGAATTGTTGTCTCAGCAGCAGAGGTGACAACGCGCGAGAGATACTTTCTGTATTTAAAGCGTTCATATACTACAGTAACCGCTTTACATCAGGTAGACAGTATGCTTGTATGCCTCCCTATGTTGAAATAAAGATGATGACGTTTTTTCATTAAATTCTAGAAGCTCTATGTTTTTTTTCATGTTGATACAATGCTTTGTCATCCATTGTAAGGTCAAAGTTGTTACGTGTGTAGGCCGTATAATTACCTGCGGCCTTTTTCAAATAGGTGTGTGCGCTGTATTTCGTGTGGATAGTATATATATATATATATATATATATATATATATATAATATACAGCCAAAACCGGATATAACGACATCGCTTTGATCGACGAATCGGTTATTAATATTATAAACATTTTTTTTCTCTTATAAAATGTATTTAATATTTTTTCCTATAAATTGTCGTTGGATAGCTGTGTATAGTGTAAATAAGTAAAAATCAAACCCATGGATGCAGTATTGTTGCCGGTAATGTTTGATAAAACTTGTACCTCAGAGCTGGCTACCACAGGACAGGCATGTTGCCTAGTGTGGGGCCAATAGTTTATGAACTGTATAATGTTTTAAGAGAGGTAGGGAGCATCAAAGCAGCCCGTCTGGGGAAGTACCTTCACCTCACAGAAAACCGCAGCCAAATAACGACTCCGTAGAGGGTTGTTGTGTTCCTGCGAGTGAGTGAGGTCACCAGTATGCTCCCAAGGAGTTAATAAGCTACGGTACCCGCTTTACATTAGGTCATTAGGGGGGCCGTATGCTTGCATGTGTCCCGACGTAATATAAAAAAAAGTACTAAACGCTAATAATGTATTACACACATATACCGCCTATAAGGACATTGGATAAAACGACATGTCGATAAAAACGACGAAATTTTCCCCAAATTCATCGGCTATAACGACCAACTGGCAATTGTTGAAGCGAAACAACATATTGGACTTCTTCCCGCGCTTTTGACAAGTGACATTGTTGTTTTACTTGAAATTTTTACAATTCAGTATAAACTTAGTTTTGTGTGACAATTTCGATAGTATTTTGTAACATAAGTTCTAGTGAAATTATACAGTAATGAAAAAACTCAAATATAACACGTTTATGCACTTTTTGGAAGACGTGAATAAGTTCATCGAGAAAACCTTGTAAAAATCACTGTCGTTTTACGGGTGGTATTTAAATTGAGTTGATTGGGTCTGGGTACCTTTCCCAAGAATTTTTCAGCACAGTTCCTGAAGCTGGAACATAGAATTAAGATTTTCAAATGGTTCTAAACTGAAGACTTGGCTGTATGGGCTAGATCCCTTTGCCTTTCCCCTCGGGGATAAAAAGAACCAAAAAAAAAAAAACAACATATTAATTTGAAATGTATTCCATCTATGAAGGATTATTTTGACCTATAATTACCTACGCATTTCTCCCACCCAACTTGCACCTCTTTCGCGCTCTTTCACATTTGTCCTAGGACGTTTCACGACTTATTTAGTTCACGCTCAGTGCGATAGTTAACTTATTGTTTGGGGCGTGCCCAAATAAGTTGCTTGTTTTGAGTAGTGTTTGCTTTGATCGTGTTTTTCTAATTATGTTGGTATTTCTTTTTATTTGAATACAATACGCCGAATTTTTATACATATATGTAACTTAAATAACTTTATACATGTACATACACACATATCACAAGTTTTGCCATATCTATTTGTGCGTATTGCTTATAGCGACTATTGGACATAGCGGCCGAGGTAAGAGGGGTCCCTTCACTGTCGCTATATCCGGTTTTGATTGTGTGTATATATTATATATACATATATATCGAAATACTAATGGATAAATGATAACTAAATTAAAAGAATAAGATACTATAAGATGTCTAAAATTTGTGAAACATGTATAAGTGCCCGCACGGGTCCAATAGTAAATAAAACATCTTCACCTTTATTTTTGATCTAAGGATCCAATAACTTTTACACAAGTAAGCTATCATTATGCTAATATGACATTTACATAGCAAGGGATTGCAAAAAATGGTGAATGCACTAATTCCGGGCACCGAACTGACAGACCGTAAACCAAGCATAAAGGGCTCAATTGAATCAAATGCCATCACGGTTGAGAGACTATATATTAAGATTAGTAACAGTAACTCATTTTCATTTACTTGCAGCAGTTACTACCTATTTACATAAAGCCTTGCGCTGTGTTTTCAGACTAGTGGTAATCTTTTAGAAATCCTTTCGGCCCAAACGACGGTTGATTCTTGATCCACGTGGCTTGGTTACCACAGGCGTTAATAACAAATTCACGTATAATTTTAAAATTTGACGGTTGTTTAAATCATTAACGGTACGATACTCCATGTCGCTGCTAGTCAGGGAAGCGATTGAAATAAAGCAGTATCGTAATTTCAATTGAAAAGACGGTCTCAAGTTGTCCGCAACGTGGAATCAAGTGATAGAGTTATACAAACGTAAACGTTGCCTGCGGGCTTCGAATAAGAATGTATAAAAAGACACCGTGAATATAGTGGGCGCCGATCACGAAGGAAATAACCTATGAAGTAACGTAATAATAATTCAATTCACTGCTACGGGTTGGAGGGTAATGTAGAACGCGCAGTATTGATTGGCTCGTTCGCAGATCGTTATCGCATCACTTATCGACGTATTGGTTAAAATATCCTCTCATTGGTCAGTAGGCTTGAATCACTGAGATTTGGCGCTAAAAAACTACATTTTTGTGAGTTAGGGGTGCCTTTATGCCTTGTCATGGTTTGTTGGTTTGTGGGGCTGAGTAATACAATAAACGACGCAGTTACAAGGTAGACAGATATGTCAGCTCTTGATGGACTCATCGTCTCCAGTCCGTGGCCATAGGGTCCACAAAATCTACGAAATATAGGAAAAAAATAAAAACAAATCGTCAAAAATCCCATATTTACAATAGTGATAAAGAGATATTTTCGGTTGGGGTCAGGGACTAAGGACATATTTTCAGTATTTTCATACTGATGGAACAAGTTGAAATTGTATATCTTGACGCACTCATCAGGGATGGAAGGTATACCGCTGATGTGGAGAGGCGAGTGAGCTCAGCGAATAGTGGGTATGGAGTGTTCTGAAAACTTCATTGAAGGTAAATCTTGAACTTGATAGTTCGCTGGTCCAACGCTTAGTTATGGCATCGAGAGTTGAGTATTACAGACAGACCATTGACATAAAATATACCGTCAAAAAGCGAGTGTTGCGCAAAATTTTTAATACCGTATGGGTATGGAAAAGGATGAGGCACGCACTTTTGATTCTGACAAGTCAAAAGCGTGCAGGAGGAAAGAATGAGGAAACAGATGTACCTACGATGAAAAAGTGAAAGGATGTAGGAGGCGAGAAAAGCCATGGCTCGTCTGTCATAAGACTAAATTGATCGTGTTTTATCAGAAGTTGATGTCACGATGATGAAGTTTAAAGATATTAACGAACACTATAGGTTTAAAAGTATCTCTTGAAATATGTGCGCTACTTACTGTGTATGTATATCTTCACGCCAGGTCTCTTGCGGGGTAGGCAGAGAGAGCCGAGCGCAACAAGACGCGATCCTTTCATACTTCACTCGCGTCTGTAACATTCATAGATCTTTTCAAGCACGCTCGTCAGTTCCTGGGGCTCCTGACATCACCTTTGCTACTTACTGTGACCATTGCTTAATTTATTTGACCTGCCAGTTATGCTATTAGGCAGCTATTTTAAATGTACATTTTGAATCTTTTTTAGGCGCGAATGTTAAGGGATTTAATCAGCCATTCGTGTAAGATTTACATACTGTTAATCATTCATGTTGTATAGCACGCGACTGTCTAATTAAAATGCCAAAAAGTACTCGACATTTATTGTGTTGGGTTCCCTATTATTCAATTAGTTGCCAGTGTGTGTGTCTAACGCTTTTATTCAATTACTTGAATTTAAGTAGCACTATATAAATTACTTATTTGTGCGTTTATAAATTTTGAGAAATACCACGTTCTCTATGTATAGTATTTATCCCGCGTGATGGACAAAAATGCTTTTCTTTTGAATGTCAGAAGGCATACAAGCATACTTGCTACTTGATTCAGAGTTCTTTTTCCCCAAATTGGCGCTATTTTTGCAGGTTCTTGGCCGCTGCTTCTACTGCCAGTTGAGTTCCTGCAGGAATGGGTACTTTGGATTCCCAAAGATAGCAGTCCGATGACAGATTTGCCACCTTCTAGCAGTGCAGCAGATGTGCGTAGCCGTTTCTACACACATAAGCATACGAGCATACGGCCGACCTGATTTAAAGTCGCTACCGTATCCTATGAATGCTTGCAATGCAGAAAGTATCGCTTGCGTATTGCTCCTGCTGCTAACACAGCAACTCATTAAGAGCTTACTGGTCTCCCCACTCACGTACAGGAAAATACCAAATTTCCATGGAACTGTTATTTGCCTGTGGTTTTGTTTGAGATAAAACTTCGACGCAGAATTCATTCCACGGCTTAAGAATTCTCGGCATAAAATTTCTCTCAAAACTAAGCAATACGCGACCATTGCAGTATTGTGCCAGGATGAATCCCCCGCCGACGACGAGCGGTGATTTCATTCTCAGTTGTACAAGGAAGCTGTTGATCATATTCCCGTTGGTTTATCCCCAAATCCAACAATTTAAAAACCATAGCCCTTTATAGCAGTCACATAAAATTCATTGATATGCAAGTCATGTTAAGGTATCCTGTAAACAGACGCGGGTCCCTAAGCGGATGTTTGACACGTGCTATGTGCAAATGAACGCAGGCCGCGGTCATGCTCTCTGGGCAGGACGCGTGCGTGCCGGTTTTATAAAAAAGTAATTAACGCATGTTAAGTTGAATGTGGTGAGTTTGTTAATGTTTTTTTGCACTTCCCAGCAATTTGTTAAGTGTAATTGCTTGATAGCAAATTGATTAAGATAAGAATCAACGCCAAATATTTATTCTATATTGTCTTGATAGGTACGATTTTATTTATATTTGTCGTACAGCTTAGCATATTTTTTTTATTACGCAACATTAGTTTTAAATATTAATATACTCGGTGGATATTAAGTGGTCACTTAAATATATAAATACATTTGCAAAATAGAAAATATCACGGAAATGTTACCGCGATCGTTCACAGCAGAGACCTGCGCTGCTCAACTGAGCTATTATGCATGTACGAGTATGATTGACAACATTGGGCGGTTATAAACCGAAATATGCAATAGCCTTGTAACAAGCCAACCTTAATACCGCAGTTGCGTCGGCCTTAGATTAAGTAAGGTTAGAATAACGCTAGCTGTCTTATCTAGCGTTGTTTATTATATTGTAGTGTTACCAGTTTCATTTGTAAAACGCCAATAATTATTTCCTTCTTTCTTCTTCGGGCCTAAAAATATGGTAGAGACCATCACTCATATATTTTAAATAATTCTACTATTTGCTTTATTTCGAAATGTGATAGTAGGTATTTGAATATCTCTTTAATATGCATATTCAAATAAATCGATACAGAGACATAACCATAGACCGCATATGTTTAGTCTAATATTTGTTATACAAAATAGCTTTTGCCTCGTGTAGATAAGAAAGTCTATGGAAGTAACCTTTACACATTTATGAAATACTTAATGTTTCTTATGTTTGACACATTGAAAACCGAATAATAAAATATCGCATCTTTCCATGCTTCTAATCATAATTTTTATAATTCAGCATATAAAACAAGTTATAAACCCATATTTTACTCGTAATTTAACCTAAGAAAATGTTTATAATCACAACTTGTGATAAAAAAAGCTTGTACGCAAAGTATATTATAAAATGACTATCCTGATGATTTTCCATAAACTATATCGTTAGCGTGACACTATGTCCACAAATCCAGATCACTTTGCATACGTTTGCTCGTAACTTTACCTAACGAAATGGCCTTTAACAAAGCTAGAGGCATATGTGTACGCGACAACTGTTCCGTGTCCAGGATGCACGGGCGACTGCGCCGCACGTGTTGGAAACTTGTTGTTCGCTTTTTGTCGCTCGCATGTTTACGAGCAATAAAATTCTTGCCGGGAATTAAAAGGTTTTTGTTCTCATCCGAAATCTGAATTATTATCTACAACTTTGTTTGTGTGAAAAAATCCTTGTGTTTATTTGTAACAAGCCATCACAACGAGCCCCGCGCACTGTTGCAATGACAAGCAAAATTTTATTTAAAAACCCCCGACGCAAAAATAACCTATATGATATATACAAAAACACTCTCGATTAAGTCCCCTTTTAAACAAAAAAAAAATCGGCCAAGTGCGAGTCGGACTCGCGCATGAAGGGTTCCGTACCATTATTTATAAAAACGGCAAAAAAATCACGTTTGTTGTATGGGAGCCCCCCTTAAATATTTGTTTTATTTTAATTTAACTATTTATTCTTAAAGTGAATATATAACTAAATATTCTGTGAATATTTCATGCGTCTACCTGTTGCCGTTATCAATATCGAGCAAAAATGAGCAAAAAAATCACGTTTGTTGTATAGGAGCCCCCTTAAATATTTATTTTATTCTATTTTTTAGTATTTGTTGTTATAGCGGCAACAGAAATACATCATCTGTGAAAAAAAAACTGTCTAACTATCACGGTTCATGAGATACAGCCTGGTGACAGACGGACGGACGGACGGACGGACGGACGGACAGCGGAGCCTCAGTAATAGGGTTCCGTTTTACCCTTTGGGTACGGAACCCTAAAAAATGTAAATCAAAATCGGTCCATGCATTTCGAAGCTACGATGCCACAGACAGATACACACGTCAAACTTATAACACCCCTCTTTTTTTCGTCGGGGGCTAAAAACTAGCATTTACCTTCTACCTTCCACAGCAGTGTATAAAGAACTAGCTTATACCAACTGGTCTTGTCTTGGTTCGAATCCTGATATGGGCTTGTACTTGTAAACTTGTAGACTTGTACTTGTAAACATCGTGAGGAAACCCGAACGCCCACATCAACCCTCACTCATCCCACTGCAGGGATATGGGTCTCCCTTAAACCGAAGGGGTTTAGAGCATCCACCACGCTGCTCAAATGCGGATTGGCGGAGGCCAGTGTTTTCAAGCCGCCCGAGGGCCACTGACTTAGCTTAACGACTGTCATCTATCGACAACAGTCGGGACTGACGGCTTAACGTACCCTCCGAGCACGGAGAAACTCGAGATTGATAAACCCATCCATAGTCAGGCTGCGGTCGACGTTGCTTAACCTGCGTGTTTGGTTAGAATGACACGCGCAACGACACCATCTAGCTCTCTCGAACTTCGGGGTCTACTTCCTGTAATGCAGGCGTTCATAGACTACGGTAACCACTTCAAATTGGGTAGGCCATATAGTTTGTTTGCCTTTGGAAGTTGTGTAAAAAGTCTTGTATGCAATTTGACGTCCTCGCAATTGCCCGCCATCTGAAATAGAAACCGTATGCACCCGAGACCGCTGCTGCAATGACATTCCAGGTAGCGGGCAATCGCGAGGACGACCGCAACAGCCGAGGCAGATACTACCGGAGCAGCATGGCAGTGCCAGCCGGCGCTATTCACATGAACTAATTGGTGGCGGAAGTACACAAGCAAGTCAAATTGCATATAAATTTGACTTTCGCGAAAAAAACGTCTGAATCTATTAACTAAAAAGTCTTCTTCAATACAGTTTCTTTTTATACTACGTCGGGAGGTATACGAGCATACGGCCCACCTAAATTAAAGCGAGTACAGTAGCCTATTAACGCTTGCGATATATTAAGTATCACTCTCGCGATGCCTCCTCTGCTGCTTACACAGCAACTCCTTGGGAGCTTACTGGTGACCTTACTCACACGCGGGAACACAACAACCCTCTAGGGAGTTGTTATTTGGCTGCGGTTTTCTGTGAAGTGGAGGTACTTCCCAGATAGGCTGCTTTGATGCGTCCTACCTCTCTTAAAACATCCACACCAGAACAAACATGACATGTTCATGCACAGAAATGTTTGCCTTGTGTGGGAATCGAACCCACGAACATTGTATTGTACCCTACCTCTCCTTCGCCAGAGCCTAGTTCGCTAATAGACAGCGTGCGCCACGTGCAGGTGAGGTTGACTCTAAAGTTAATGGTGAGCTGTTAAAATCCCTGATTACATTTTTTTAAATTAAATCTTTTTGTTATTCCTTGTCTGGCATGAGAGCTCGTTTGGGGTTGCGCGTGTCATTCTAACCGAACACGCAAGATAAGCAACATCGACCACAGTCTGTCTGTGGATGTTTATCTCTCTAGAGTTTCCCCGTACTTCGAGAACACATTAAGCCGTCGGTCGCGGCTGTATTCGATAGATG
Organism: Pyralis farinalis; assembly: GCA_947507595.1. Classification (NCBI taxonomy): domain Eukaryota; kingdom Metazoa; phylum Arthropoda; class Insecta; order Lepidoptera; family Pyralidae; genus Pyralis; species Pyralis farinalis. Next base: position 3,502,446 of record OX382275.1, read on the forward strand.
ACAGTTAAATCAGTGGCCTTCGGGCGGCTTGAAAGCTTCAGTTCAGGAATTCAGCCTCTGGAAACGCAAGAATCGCATACCGTGGAGTTTAGAGAAGTTTTCTACCGAGAACTGTTATGTTGTGGAATGAGCTGCTTAGGTTTTCCTGGCTTCAAAAAAGGTTTGAAGAGGTTTTGTACAGGGTCGGCAATATACGAGATACCCCCCTTTTCTTGGAAATATTCCTAAGTTACCGTAACTACTAATAGGCAGACCGTATATTTTTTATGGTATTATTGGTAAGAAAAGCAATAAACATCATCTGTTCATCCTATCATTCTGAAATTATTTCACACTTTCTCTGTAACCAGATAATAATTAGTTCGGGAGGCGACACTGTGTTATATATTTACATAGTGTTTGTATGTCCATCCTTACATTTCAACATCGAGAGACGAACAGACGGAAAACAAAACACAACCTCAGTAGAAACCGCTCTTGCTTATAGCTTGCGTATCCGATCCGACATTTTATACACCTTATAGATTTTGGCATAAATATTCGTAAGTTATTTTTATGATTTATTTATTCATCTTCAGGCAATTACTTCGTGTGAAGTGGTTACCGTAGCGTATGAACACTTGCAGCGCAATAAGTGACGTTCATGCGATCCCATCTCTGCCGTTAAGTAACTCATTAAGGGCTTTTTGGTAATCTAATTGACTCTCAGAAGTACAACCCTTAGGGAGTTGTTATTTGGCTGCGGTTTTCTGTGAGGTAGAAGTACTCGTTCTGCCCCAGACGGGCTATTTTGGTGCTCTACCTCCCTTAAAATACCAAGATCAAGACAAACAGACATGTTCATGCACGAAAATATTTGTCATTTGTGGGAATTGAACCTTGGTTTCAAAATGGTATTACTAACGACATCGAGCTCGTCAAAATTTAATATTATATCTATTTGTATAATATCATGTAATCATAAGAAGGAACCAGGAGATGAAGAACCGACTTATTATCCGATTGAGTCTGGTTCAAATCCTGTTGAGAAATATGTACCTATACATATCCACCAGAAGAGACAAACTTAGTGGTACACACTAAATTTGTGTCTTCAGGTTTACGTACATATTTGCAATTATCACTTGCTGGGCGGTGAAGGTAAACATCGCGAGTAAATTGGCATACCACAGCAATTATATTTTCGAAAGATGTTTGACCTGATTTAAGAAATGTTTGATTTTCGCTCTGGGCTCTGGAGGTTCATCTTAAAATCAGTATTTTCACCAATTCCTCAAGCTTATGTATCTGACCCCGACAATCCTTATAGTCTATGAAACGAAAAAATGAAACTATTTATTCCTAGTATTACCAATACTAGGAATGAAATCTATCTAATATAAATTGAGAATCTCGGGACTGATCTTTTTGCGATTGTGTCGTATGATATGAAAGTCATCTAGTGAGTGGGGTCGAATCCTTTTCATCTGGTGAAGGGCGGACGAGACGGCCAGACGGGAAATGAAGAGCACAACTTCTCTCCAATTTGTTGTGCACAGGAAAGTTACCGCGAGGAAATTAACCGGTGTACTTGGGCTGTGCGCCTTTTTATCTATCTCATAATTAAAGGTTCGATTTTCTCGTTATGGCATCCAGTGGAACAGGTCAAGAAAATTTTTGTACTACTTCTGGAGACGTACTGGCTCACCCGATGTAAAGCGATTACAGTAGCCTATTAATGCTTGCAGTATGGTATGAATATCGCTCGTGCCAACCCCACTTTTTTATACAACGTCGGGAGGCATACAAGCATACGGCCCACCTGTTGTAAAGCGGTTACCGTAGCCTACAAACGCTTGCAATACATTAAGTATTCCTCGCGCGATGTCACCTCTGCTGCTAACACAGCAACTCCATAGAAGCTTACTGGTGACCTCACTCACACGTAGGAACACAGCAACCCCCTAGGGAGTTGTTATTTGGCTGCGGTTTTCTGTGAGATGGAGGTACTTCCCCGGACAGTCTGCTTTAATGCGCCCTACCTTTAAAAACCCAAACCAATACAAACAAACATGTTCATGCACACAAATGTTTGCCCTGTGTGGGAATCGAATCTACGAGCATTGGTGTCAAAGTAACGTAACAGCACGTTTCGCCACTGCGCCAGCGAGCTCGTCACAAAATCGCCGGAGATAACACATCGACTTTTTAGGAGGTACGTTGACAAGCTTGGTGATGGATTGGTTAGTAATGCTACTTCAATACTTGTGGGTTCGATTCCCACACAGGACAAACATATGTGGGCATGAACATGTCTGTTTGTCTTGGTCTGGACCGACTGGGGAAGTATCTCCGCATCACAGAAAACCGCAACCAAATAACAACTGTATAGAGGGTTATTGTGATCCTGCGAGTTAGTTAGGTTACCAGACAACTCCTAATGCCTTGGTGTGTTATCGCGCAAATGATAAGTTCTGTATCACAAGCGTTCATAGGTTCCGGTAGTCACCTTACATCAGGTGGACCGTATGGATATTTTCTAACAAATAAAATAAAACTCATTCGCAGAAACTCAACAACGCTCCAAGTTTTCCGTGAAGCGGAGTGAGCTCCCCCGTCGGGTACCAACTTCGAAGCACCCTATCTCCCTTAATAGCATGCATGTTCATGCACATAAAATTGTTTCTTGTCCGGGTATCGAACACACGTACCTTGGTGTTAAAGAAGCATTGCTAACCACCACAACAACCGGGCCTGTCAACAAACAATATCTACCACCTGTCATTACTCATGTTATAGAGTAAATAACAGCGCTTGGCGTCTTTGTCGCTGCAAGAGCTGCTTTGGCTCCAAAAACGATGCCAATTCTAAAATTCTAAATTCAACCCTCTTTGTTCATATAAAGCGCGAAAATACTGATGTCAAATGAGCAGTCATAGCCCGGTGGTTAAAGCTAGTCTATTATCTATTTACGCTGGTTTGAATCCTGACTTGTTGTCGAATTTATGTACATCGTGACCCGCACAAGAAATTATATTTCAAACCAGTTGAGAATGCGCAAGCTTGCATTGCCAGAGGAACACCTGGCTCGTCAATTATATAACAATTTACTTTTTACTTTTTAATTTGTCGGCCATTTTGACCATGTTCCTTAAGAGATAGGAACGGTGTTCCTGAACATTCCTATTCTACTTTTTATGCTGAATCCGAATCTGAAATCAAAATTCGAATATTCGAAAAAAACGCGCACACTGACAAACGCACAGACAAACATATAGATTTCATATAGGAACGGTGTTCCTGAAAATCTGTGACCTAAGAAAACTTTGGATTTCGCTGTGCGTTGTGGATGTACGGCGGCAGTAGCTTTATGTCGCTAAATCTTCGCTAAATCCTAAATAAGATTAAAATTAATAAATTACGTGTTTTTTGCTTCACATTATCCCGTTAGCTAATTCTTTAGGATTAGGGGATACGCTGCCTAAATTTAAGGATTTGGCGAAGACAGGGATTTTTATAAGGTGCGACTGCTGTCAAACCTCCACAAGCCAGAGGAAAAACCGGATCTTTCTTGATTTAAGGAACAGGTTTTCCGAAGTATATTTTTTTGCGCGCGGCTTCCTCACGATGTTTTCCTTCACCGCAGAGCATGTGATAGTGGAATTAATGTCAGGAGCCCTAGAAACCGGCGAGCGTGCATGAGAAGAGCAATGAATGTTACAGAAGCGAGTGAGGTATGTAAGGATGGAGTCACGTGGCGCTCGGTTCTCTCTGCCTACCCCGCAAGGGATTTGGCGTGAAGTTATAGATAGATAGATAGAATTTAGTGGTACATACCCCGCCAGAATTTGAACCGGGGATCAGTTAGTCAATACACCTGTTCCTTATCCACTAGGCTATAACTGCTATAACTGCTATAATTGCGTGAAATATGATGAAGAAGCAGAAGCTGAAGTCTAAATTCATTTCAAACTAAATGCTACAATTTTCGAAATTGAATCAATCAACCAGATAGCCAGCTGAATAGAATGCTACCAAATTATCAATTAAAATAAATCTTGCAACTTGGATACCTCAATTATAATAAATTGACGGCTTTGTATTAATCAGGCGATTGAACCGGCGCGGCGCCCTGGTGAGGGTTGAAGGGAACGCTTCCCAATTTCTAACCACCGGAGCGGTCCAAATCCCGGCTCCGTAGAATATACTGGAAGATAACATTATTTACTTTGTTCAGCAGTAAAAACTCAGTGGAAAAAGAATCAGAATACTACTCTGTCTCTGATTCGAAGGCTGACGTGGGCATGTACCATTAAATTCGTTCTTTTGGCATTTATTTTTTAATTATCACTTGCTCGGCGGTGAGGGAAAACATCGTGAGGAAACTCGCACGGCCAAGAAATTATATTTCGAAATACGTGTGACCTAAGCTAAGAAAGGTCTGCTTTTCCCTGTGGTTTGTGGAGGTCTCATGACAGTCGCTCCAAGTCACAATCAGTGTCTTCGCCAAATATTTAGGCTTAGTGGGTCCCGCCAATCGTAATAGAATAGAAAACGGGATGAATCTAGGAAGAAGATATAATAATAAAATTATTACACAAGTTTAAGTTTTACAAAGAATAACAATTGTAAACTAGATGTAATAATTGACATTAACATTTACGCAATTTCATTCCAGCATCCCTAGTGAACGGTGAAATTAACAGTACGCATTGCAACTCTCCGAACATACCAAAAAAAAAGAACTTGTTCACATTATAAACTACGTTATATACAGATCCTACACATACAAAATGCATGCTGTTTGTTCAAGATGAAAGGATGTGCACTCTTGGCCTCATCAGCCCAATATATATACTTCATTGTACATATGCGTACTCGTAACACATATTTCCGTTATCTATCTAAATCTTCACGGCTAATAAAGGCACTCGGTTCTCTCTGGGGTAGAGAGATCCATTCCAGAGGGTTCCAGATAAATTACCTTTTGGTATGACCTATTTGGTCATGGTTGGTGAGTCTTAGCCTTCCATAGCTTCTATATCCTTCTACTTTATCGTTGTATCTATTACGTCATTCTTTCCTCTTGTATTATTTCTACGAGGTCTTAATCAATGGAGCATTCCTGTTCTTTTCCTAACACCGATACTGTCTTTCAAACCAACTCCTTTCTTTATTTTTTTGAGATTTTTACGGTTGGTAACGCACGACTCCTGGTGTTGCAGCTATCCGTTAGCTTTGATGCATAAATGCTGACCATTAGGTCGGCCGTATGTTTGTTGATTTTACTCCTCATAAAATTTCCGTACCGGGCCTTATAACTCAAAATGGAGTAAACTCCAAAAATACAGACACAATGTAATCACATCTAGTACTATGTTTATATCTTTGCCACGCTCACAATTTCCATCCCAATAATTACTGGCTATATAATTTTACTTTGAATAGCTGATTGCTAAGTTTCCCCGACAATCAGCGAAATTTCGGCCATTGTCGACTGGCTCCATTTCATGTATTCGGATGCATAATATGTAGATTTATTCCACACACAATGCAGTATTATCATCATCTATCTTCTTCTACTTCTCAGCGTTATACCCTTTCCGTAATCTGTTAAGATTGGCGGGGTCCACTACCTAACATTAAGGACTTGGCAATGATACTGATTTTGACATAGACTATCCTCAGATCTTCACGCCATAGAAAGAAAATCGCTCTCGCATGAAGGGTTCCGTACCAATATCTATAAAAACGGCAAAAAAAATCACGTTTGTTGTATGGGAGCCCCCTTAAATATTTGTTTTATTTTAATTTAATTATTTATTCTTAAAGTAAATATATAACTAAATATTGTGTGAATATTTCAAGCATCTACCTGTTGCCGTTATCAATATCGAGTAAAAGCGAGCAAAAAAATCGGCCAAGTGCGAGTCGGACTCGCGCACGAAGGGTTCCGTACCATTATCTATAAAAACGGCAAAAAAATTACGTTTGTTGTGTGGGAGCCCCCCTTAAATATTTGTTTTATTTTAATTTAATTATTTATTCTTAAAGTGAGTATATAACTAAATATTCTGTGAATATTTCAAGCGTCTACCTGTTGCCGTTATCAATATCGAGCAAAAATGAGCAAAAAAATCACGTTTGTTGTATGGAAGCCCCCTTAAATATTTATTTTATTCTATTTTTTAGTATTTGTTGTTATAGCGGCAACAGAAATACATCATCTGTGAAAATTTCAACTGTCTAACTATCACGGTTCATGAGATACAGCCTGGTGACAGACGGACGGACGGACGGACAGCGGAGCCTCAGTAATAAGGTTCCGTTTTACCCTTTGGGTACGGAACCCTAAACATCACGTTTGTTGTGTGGGAGCCCCCTTAAATATTTATTTTATTTCATTTTTTAGTATTTGTTGTTATAGCGGCAACAGAAATACATCATCTGTGAAAATTTCAACTGTCTAACTATCACGGTTCATGAGATACAGCCTGGTGACAGACGGACGGACGGACGGACAGCGGAGTCTCAGTAATAGGGTTCCGTTTTACCCTTTGGGTACGGAACCCTAAAAAACCAGGTCTTACTTATTTTAGGCAAAACGTCTCTCGAAATGCAATTGCTTGGACGGGCGGGTTTTCCTCTCGATGCTTTCCTTCACCGCCGTGCTAGTGATAATTACAGATATGTACATAAATCCGAGAACACGAAATTAGTGGTCCATGCCCACACCAGGATTTGAACCAGCGGCCATGTGGTTAATATGTATCTATCTATAACTTCACGCTAAATCCCTTGCGGGGTAGGCAGAGAGAACCGAGCGCCACGTGACTTGATCCTTACATACCTCACTCGCTTCTTTAACATTCATTGCTCTTTTCATGCACGCTCGCCGGTTTCTAGGGCTCCTGACATCACCTTCTGATAGAACACGACCAATTTGTTCATGGTTAGTAAGTCTTGGCCTTCCTCGGTTACTACATCCTTCCACTTTTTCATTGTATATCTGCTTCGTCATTCTTTCTACATGTCCGAACCAACGGAGCATGCCTCTTCTTATTTTAACACCGACACTCTCTTTCAGTGGTTCATAGTTGGTTCTTTATCCACTGGGCTATAAATGTTCCCGTAACCATATATCTATCTATATATACCTTCACGCCAGGACCCTTGTTGAGTTATCAGGGAGATCTACCGCTACATACAGTTACATACACCACTAGATCACTAGGTTTACCTGTTCCTGGCATTATCCCGTTTCCTAATTTTTTAGGATTAACGGGGTCCACTACTAAGGATTTGGCGAAGATACAAATTTTGACATGGAGCGCCTGTTGTCATACCTCCATAACCCAGATGGAAAACTAGACATTTTCTTATGTATGTAAGTAACATCGTTAATTTTCCAAGTGAGTGGGGCTACCAATAAGTTCCAAAGGAGGTGCTGCGTTAGCATCAAGCAGGAAGCGCGCAGATGATGCCTTCTGCATTACATGCGTTCACGCTACGGTACATCAGGAGGGCCATTTGCTTGTATGGGTATACAAGCAAATGGCCGCGAATCTGAATAGAAACATACCACACGAAGTATATAACAAGGTAATTGGGACAAACAGTTGTGGAGCTTCCTTCCGTATCGGGTATCAGTAGCTGTGGAGACCCAGATAGTAAAGACCGCTGCAATGCAGTTTCCATTCTCATAAGTGCTTATGTAGTAGTACACATAACTTGGTATGCTGAATAGAATGAAACAGCTCGAGGAAAAGACTTTCAGGTCAGGTTTCAAGTCAGTCCGGACGTGGAACACTGTATAACTATGGGCAGGAGCACCTGGATACCAGCTATGACCTTATGATTCGTTGCAAAGATGAGTTGTGAGAATTGTCGGGGATGTACCGTAGCGTGAAGCCTATAAACGCTTGTAATACATTAAGTATCACTTACGTGATGCCACCACTGCTGCTAACACAGCAACTCCTTAGGAACTTACTGGTATCCTCACATACACAGCAACTCCTTAGGAGCTTACTGCAGACCTCGCTCACACGCAGGAACACAACGCAGGGAGTTGTTATTTGGCTGCGGATATCTGTGAGGTGAAGGTACTTCACCTGACGGGCGGCTTTGATGCACCCTACCTCTCTATGGTATCCTCAGCTCGCATACGGTACTAAGATCTTGAGTTTAAGGACAAAATGGCCTGTATTTATATTACTTCTACCGTTTATTATTAAACAGCAGCCCGTCTGGGGAAGTACCTCCATCTCCCAGAAAAACCGTTATCCAAATAACAACTCCCTAGAGGGTGGTTCTGTTCCTGCGGGTGAGCGAGGTCTCCAGTGAGCTCTTAAGGAGTTGCTGTGTTAGCAGCAGAGGTGGCATCGCGCGAATAATACTAAATGTATTGCAAGCGTATATAGGCTACTGTAACTGCTTTACATCAGGTGGGCCGTATGCTTGTATGCCTACCAACGTAGTATAAAAAAAAACCATTTGTATGTATGAACATGCCTGTTTGTATTGATCTGGGTGTTTACAGGAGGGAAACCACAGCCAACTAGCAACTCCCAGGAGTGTCAGTGATTTTTCCAGTAAGCTCCTAAGGGTTTGCAGTTGATAAGTGGCAACTCGCGGACGATACCTCCTGCATTACAAGCGGTCATATGCTACGGTAATCACTGTACATGTGGGCCGTATGCCTCCTTACTCAGCTTTTACTTTTCCACTACAACATTTATCGTCCTAAAGGAACCCGTATGCATTATCCATTAATGACTCGAAAGCAAATAATGGCGACAAAGCCATACAATACAATCAATTCCCGTGACCATTAGATTCCCAGAGGTTGGTTAGTGTAAATGGGTCTTTAGTCCATTTATATATGCGATTGAAGAGATAGCGTCACAATAATTTGTTGATTGTATCCTGCCTTTTTATGGGCCTCATTTAATGGCGACGATTAGGGATGATTTTAGGGCTGCTTGTTTGTCTATTCTTATTTATTCTAAGTACAACAGCGGGTGGCACTGATAACCCAGTGGATAAACCTGTCTATTATTCAACTGGTCCCCGTTCCTAATATGAACCACTAAAAAAGTACATCTATCTATCTATAACTTCACGCCAAATCCCTTGCGGGGTAGGCAGAGAGAACCGAGCGCCACGTGACTCGATCCTTACATATCTCACACGCTTCTTTAACATTCATTTCTCTTCTCATGCGCGGTTTCTAGGGCTCCTGATATCACCTTCTGATAGAACACGACCAATTTGGTCATGGTAGGTTAGTCTCGGCCTTCCCCGGCTCCTATATCCTTCCACTTTTGCATTGTATATCTGCTTCGTCATTCTTTCATCCTGCATTCTTTCTACATGTCCGAACCAACGGAGCATGCCTCTTCTTATTTTAACACCGACGCTCTCTTTCAGACCAACTCTGTTTCTAATATCATCATTGCATAAAAAAAACTAACTATTTTTTTATCTAACATCATAAAAAGTACATAATTATAATTATCTCATGCTTTGCGGTGATGGAAAACATCGTGAGGAAACATACAGGTCTAAAAACCTGTATTTCGAAAGATGTGTGACAAAGGCCTGATTTTCTCTGAGGGTTGGAGGTTCGACAGCAGTCGCTCCATGAAATAATCGGTATCTTCGCCAAATATTAAGGCTTTGGTGCCGGATCTCGCCAGTCCTAATGGATGAGGAGACGGCTAATAAAAAGACAATATCAGTAGGCATACAAATAGGAAAGAACCTTTTTTGCTACTTTGACACCAACACTCGTGGCTTCGATTCCCACTTAAAACAAACACTTGTGTGCATAAACATGTCTGTTTGTCTTGGTCTAGGTGTTTTGAAAAGAGGTAGGGCACATAAAAGCAGCCCGTCGGGGGAAGTATCTCCACATCACAGAAAACCGCAGTCAAATGACAACTTCAATGATTGTTGTGTTCCTGCGTGTGAGTGAGGTCACCAGTAAGCTTTTAAGGAGTTGCTGTTTCAACAGCAGAGATGGCATCGCGTGAGTGATGATATTTAATCGTGTTGCAAGCATTCGTAGGCCTCTGTAACCGTTTTACATCAGGTGGGCCGTATAATCTTCTATATGCTTGTATAATCTCCAAACATTGTATAAAAAAACCTTCCTGTTCATAGTAATTTCACCAAAATTATAATAAACAGGTAAATTACAGTTTTTAAATTAAAATTACATATTTTGTCAAAATTACAATCAATAGGAATGTTCATTCATAATATCCCTATTAATTCTAATTTGATAGCAAATTAATTAACAGGTAAATTACAATTTTGAAATGTAAAATATATATTTTGCTAAAATTACAATGTTCATTCGTATTGTTCCCTGTTCATTGTAATTTGGTAAAATTACAGTGGATAGGAAATTTCATTCGAGTCCCCGGGTTTGAAACTATGTCCATCTGGAAACTCACAACAAATTTAATCCGAAGAAATTAACAGTAAGCTTTGAAGTTGTCTTGTCCCTTGGGACGCTGTAACATTGCACAAAGTTCATGCTTTTTGTATCAAATCGATTCAATATTTGCAAGACTACATATAATTTGTGCTGAACGTAATTACAAAATTATACATTAAAATATAATTATTTTATCTTACTTCTCAGTATATTTATGAGAATATAATGTATGCTCGTAAAAATATATTGTAAATTGTATTCGATTCTATAATAAATTACCTGAAACAGTTCTGCCCTTGCCTGACAATATGTTCAAAAGGTACATCAAAAATACTCTGTACAAGAAGTGTTATTATAGAATCGATGAATATCTAACTGATAGAGATGCTTGGAAATGATTCAGCACATGTATTAATATATCTTTAATTGTACCACTTGATTTCACTATATGTACACTCACGTATATTTATTGTAATATATTTTAACGATGGAAAAAAGACCCATATTGGCAAGTTTCTTTTGGCATTTCTTCTTCGCCAATGGTCATTTCCGAAATGCTGGTAGATTAAAAAAGAGAGATTAAAAGTAAAAAAAAAAAAAACTGGAAAATTATTAAGATACAATATGATTTAATTTAAAGAATGTAAGACGTGTCTAAGTGCCCGTAAGGGTCTAATGGCAAATAAATGATTTTTATCTTATCTTATCTTTTATCATTGCATAGCCGTATTGAAGAAGTAGCGTGTACCAAAACAACTCGTCTACGGAAGTACCTCCACCTTACAAGAACATCGCAGCCAAGCAACTTTTTTTATACAACTAGATTGGCAAACAAGCATGCAGCTCGTGTTAAATGTTACGCGCTCACCGCTGCCTATTGACACTCGCAACGCCACGGGGATGTTACTCGCGCGCTGCCAATCTTGCGACCTAAGGCTGTTTCGTCACTGTACCAAGTAATTTCTCTGCCATATCTCACCCTTGAAACCGGAACACAGCTGTATAAACATAGCTACTTGGCGGTAGAAGTAGGCGAGACAGAGGTACCCACGCAGACGACTTTTGTACAAAGTCTCCCTCTGGTAATACTAACTAACGTAATTACTCCGTTGTTGGGTTCCTGCGATTGAGTGAAGTTAAAAAGCAAAAAATTAGAAACGTGTAGAAAATTTATCTTTTTTTAAAATGAAGAGACAATTTAATGAGGTTTAATAAAAAAAAAATCTGAGATGAATGGCAACTATTACACGCGGATTCAAAAATCCTCAGAACGCTTAACAGCTTTTTTGGTTCCGCGCGCGCTCGAAGGGTTAATGAATGTAATAGGCTTAGATATAACCCCTTTGTTATGCGACATACACACGTTATTACCCCCATTATTACAGACGCGAGTACATTAGTTGAATGCCTTTGTGTTCATTCAGGGGGGGAAATGGTAAGACTCGAAGAGACTCGTATGAAGTATACGGTACAGTCGGCGCAGAAAAGTAGTTTTTTTTATACAATGTCTGGAGGTATTCGAGCATACGGCCTATCTGATGTAAAGCGGTTACCACGCATACGAACGCTTGCAATATATTAAGTATCACCTGCGCGATGCTACCTCTGATTCTAACACAGCAACTCCTAAGAACTACTTACTTAGAGCTTACTACTCCTAAGAGGTACTTACTTAGAGCTTACTACTCCTAAGAGGTACTTACAATAACCCTCTAGGGAGTTGTTATTTGGATGCGGTATTTGAAATGGAAGTACTTCCCCCGACGGCAGCTTTGATGCTCCACACCTCTCTTAAAAATATCCAGACCAAGACAAACAGACATGTTCATGCACACAAACGTTTGTCTTGTGTGGGAATCGAACTCGTCAAAAATGTTTTAATGTTTATAAAAAAAGTTTACGCACCACAATTGCTATCGACTAAATATTTGACAGGATACTCCGGAACAATAAGCTCGCGCTACCACCCTTTGGTTCTTTCGTTATGTTATACAGGATACATATTCTCTCTGCCTACCCCCGCAAGGGACCTGGCGTGAAGATATACATACATGCAGGATACAAGGCCTGTGACGCGCTATAAAAAACAAAAAGCAAAACCACAATAAAATTCAACAATCAATAGTTTACTTCAGTTTGCAGTTATCATTTATCGTCTAAGAGAGGTAGGGCGCATCAAAGCAGCCCGTCTGGGGAAGTACCTCCACCTCACAGAAAACCGCAGCCAAGTAACAACTCCCTAGAGGGTTGTTGTGTTCCTGTGTGTGGGTGAGGTCACCAGTAAGCTCCCGTGGAGTTGCTGTGTTCGCAGCAGAGGTGGCATCGAAAGAGTGATACTTAACCGTGGACCGTATGCCTTCCGACGTAGTATAAAAAAAAACCATTTGCATGTACGAACATGCCTGTTTGTATGATCTGGGTGTTTCACAGGAGCAGCCTGTCTGGAGAAGCAACATCGCGTCACAGAAAACCACAGCCAAATAGCAATTCCCTGGAGTGTCAGTGAGGTTACCAGTAGGATAACATAACAATTGATTATTTAAAACATTTGGTGAGGTAGCAATGCCGCCTGAAGGTGTGAGTGTCGATCGTGAATAGAAAATATTTGGTCTATATACAAAAATTGCTCATTTATAGTAATTGTCTATGTTCTATCTATCTATCAGTTCACACAAATCCCTTGCGGGGTAGGCAGAGAGAACCGAGCGCCACATCGGTCCTTGCAAACCTCACTCGAAAGCTATAAGAATTAATTGGCAGAGCTGCGATAGCCAGCGGAGCCACATTACCCTCAAAATTGCCGTTTGGGGTAGACTGATGTCATCCAGCTAGCGTTTAGACGGTAATAGTGAGAAACTCCAAAATCGACACACTAATAGCTAACATATTGTAGTTTTGTATCCTTTAATTTGAAATTTAAATGTTCGTTGGTGAGGAAGAACGGTCCAAAATCGTTCCAATTAGAAAAAAAAACATATGGGAAAACGTATGGCCGGCCACTCTGCAGTGCAGAGTCTGCACTGCACTCCCATCAACAGAAAAAGTAACAGCACTCGTCGCTAGATGTCGTACAGGGTTCCATATATTTTTAAAAAATTAAAAATAAAATATTTAAATATTTTTTAAATTTAAAAAATATCAGCTCTGCCTACACAGCTTGCTGTTATTTACTAGTAAGCATTTATTTTACCGATGCTACAAACAGAATCAAGAATAATTAGTATGACAAATTGATAACATTTCATGTAGTGTATACAATGTGACCACACTGCAATCCTAAGTTAATGAGACGAGAGCGCCAGCCACACGTGCAGCGGGCGGGCGGGCGGCGGGCGGCGGGCAAACCGCACCAAACACATTACTGACGGGATTGAAACTATGCGACGATATTGGAATGGCATGCGGTTTGCATGTCACGCGATTGAATCTAAATACTTGTATGGAAGCAATACCTTTATTGAAAACTAGGCTATTTCCGCGGCTTTACACGGAGTTAACAATAGCGAATAGCACTTGTGAATAATCTACCTATAGGAAGGTAGATTATTCACAAGTGCAAAGCGATCGTAAGGATAGAAGTAAGTCGAATGTATATTTATAAACCCATAGATTTGATTCGTGCTGATAGGAGTTCAGGTGATTGAATTCTGGATCCGGGTGTATGACGGCGGATAATCTTTATTTTTAAATTCAACGTCGGGAGACAAGTGTACGGCCCACCTGATAAAAACCGGTTACTGTAGCCTATGAATGCTTGCAATGCATTAAGTAGTACTCGCGCGATGCCGCTTCTGCTGCCAACACATCAACTCAACCTAGAACCTCATTCACATGCACTACAACCCTCCAGGGAGTTGTTATTCGGTTTTTCTGTCTGGTAGAGGTACTTCCCCAATGAGGCTGCGAGCTTTAATGCGCCCTAGCTCTGCTGCTAACTCAGCTACTCCCTAGAAGCTTGCTGGTGCCCTCACTCACACGTAGGATCACAACAACCCTTCAGGGAATTGTTATTTGATTTTTCTGTGAGGTGTGGTGGTCCTTCTTATATAAATATATAAATTGTGAAACATTTTCGGTTCATCTGTATATGTACGATTTGGAACATTCAATCCCCCAATACTTTCAACCGATTGATTTTTCTATTAAAAAGGAGCCTGGCGATGAAGACAACACGATAAACCTCGTAATATAGCGACAAATATTGATTTTCTAATGCAAAAGCAATCGATGAAATTACAGTGATAGATCTGTGCACTGATCTGTGCTAGATGTGCCATCGTAGTGATTATCTGTGTAATTTCAATATGGCCGAGGTCGGGCCCGTAGTGGCGCGTATCGACAGCGAGCCGTGAATGGTGCCGGCTTTATACTGATTGGATGCCAGAAAAAACTGTCAAATAAGGTTTTATTGGACGCTGCGTTTTATGTTACTCGTTCACTGATTGATTCTGCTTTACAATATTCAATCCGTGAACGAGTTTAATTTATTTGACAGTCGGAAATTTAATTAACAAAACTAATAATTTCTATGCACGAATTTCTTTTTTATAATCTTTTTTTTTATACAACATTGGGAGGCATACGAGAAGCCTGATGTAAAAGCGCTACCATAGCCTATGAACTTTTGTAATACGTTAAGTATTATCCGCGCGATGCCATTGGTGAACTCATTCATACAAAGGAACCCAACAACTCACCAGGGAGTTGTTATTAGGCTGCGGGTTTTCTGTGAGGTAGACATACTTCCCAATAGGGTTGCTTGGAACGTTCTAGCTCTCTTAAAAACATTCAGCAAGACAAACATACATGCAAACTAATGTAATGAACCCACGAGCGTTGGTGTCAAAGTAACCACTGTGCCACCGAGCTCTTTAAATGATTGAGAAATAAAATTTATATACGTAATAATGTTAATACCTACCTTAACTATATTTGATTTGACTTTGATGAGCTCGGTAGCGCAGTGGTGAAACGCGCTGGTACGCTACTTTGACACCAACGCTCGGGTTCGATTCCCACACAGTACAAACATTTGTGTGCATGAACATGTCTGTTTGTCTTTGTCTGAGTATTTTCTATGTATGATAAGTATGTATTTACAAAAAAAAATGTATTTACGTATGTTTATCAGTTGTCTAGTACTCATAACACAAGCTTCGCTTACTTTAGGGCTAGATGGCGCTGTGTAATTTGTCCAACAATATTTATTATTTATTATTATATTGGTGTTTTGTTTTTGTTTTATTTATATATATATATATAAATCATTGTATATTTTCGGTCCATGACTTTCACTGAAGATCAGGGCTGGGAATTCTTTGTGAGTTCCTAGCACAGAACTCTGAGTGAGAGTCAATTCTGATTTCACTTCTGTGTATGTGTACATAATTTATTGTAAAATTATTATGTGAAGTTGGAATAAATATATTTCTATTTCTAATAATGTGAAAAATTCAACATCCGTTACATCACTAATACATGTTTTATAAATATAAATATAAATATCAAATATGTTTATGTGTGCCTCTTGCTAAATAAGATACTTTGAAAACACAGATCTGAAATAAATAACGAGGATGAAATGCAAAACAAAATAAAAGAAATTAATTCTGCTCTCGCCTTGGAGAAATTTAATAAAAACATCACCTGCCCCTACACCTGTATATAGGAGGGTGATTTGAACTCGGAGGGGAGATCTACAATGCGGCTCGTTGATAAATTGCTGTATTGTTGCGTGCCCTTCCCGACCGACTACTGCAGACCTGTCTCGACTACGGTACGCTTCAGGATCCGTTCGTTTCGACTTTTCTTATACTGTAGGAGTTAGGTTTACCGTATAAGATGTTGCGACAGTCAAATTTGCAAGCAATTCCATCGTAACTGCTTTGTGCACCACAAATTAGTTCACGAGAACTAGCGCCGGTCGGCATTCATCCACAAGCGTTAGTGGAAGTTCTCTATTGCAATCTCGGGCATTTTTAGGGTTCCGTATCCAAAGGGTAAAACGGAACCCTATTACTGAGGCTCCGCTGTCCGTCCGTCCGTCTGTCACCAGGCTGTATCTCATGAACCGTGATATTTAGATAGTTGAAATTTTCACAGATGATGTATTTCTGTTGCCGCTATAACAACAAATACTAACAAATAGAATAAAATAAATATTTAAGGGGGTTCCCATACAACAAACGTGATTTTTTTGCCTTTTTTATAGATAATGGTACGGAACCCTTCGTGCGCGAGTCCCACTCGCACTTGGCCGATTTTTTTATTATTACTTTTATACCACCAAGGTGGCAAAAAAAAAGCATACGGTCTGCCTGATGGTAAACGGTCACTGTAGCCTATGGACATTTTCAACATCAGGGGTGTCGCTCACGCGTTGCCGACCCTAAATTTCAGAACATCAATGATTTATTCCTCTGAGTGAACATTACATTGAGATGTTGCTCGTTAATTTTAATTAAAGAGCTTTGTGTGTGTGTGTGTGTGTATGTCTAAGTCGATACAGATAAAGTTCTTATCTAAGTTTGTCATCGCTGCCATGGCTGCTTTAGTTGGCTCTGCCTGGGTTGGTGCGGTCGACTCTGTGATTGCCAGCCTACTGGAACAGGACTGTCCTGGTCTTAGTCGTCTCTGCCGTCGACACGGGAAACATGAGTCGCAGAGACGACTAAAACAGCCAGGACTCTCAAGTATATAGCCATGACAAAGGCAGTCAGAGACGTCTCATGGATCAGATGACTCAGATGAGGCCATTTTGAAGACGAACCGAAGAATCTTGCTGAGAAAGAGCAATTTTTAAGTTATAAAATGTCATCACCTTGAAAATATATGTATTATGAATTGATAAGATAGAATAGATAATTCGAAAGTAGTCCTTAATAATTAATATAACGAGATATGATCATTCAGAAGTTATTTTGGGAAAGTCAAATTTATAAGCAATGTCGTTTTTGCGATTATCCAAAATCTGATACAAAAACCGCATGCTTTCTTTTTTTGTATAACGGCGGATAACAAACAAGCATAAAGTCAACCTGATGTTAAGCGATTACCGTAGTCTATGAACGCTAGCAACAAAGAGAATGTCACGAACACGTTGCCATTGCTGCTGTCAACACAACAACTCCTCATCTTCTGATTACTATCAAGGATATACTTAATTCGGGAATGAATGAGATGAAAGAACAAAATGTTCAATTAATAAAATCGAATGGTGAAGTACTGGAACTGCTGCATACGAGTGCTGATTATCTCAAAATTCTAACTGACAAGGTGACAAGTCTTGAATTCAAACATGCGGCTGCATTGGACCACAATGATGAACATGAAAACCAGGTAAACAAATTGCTAAAGCATCAAAATAAAAATACAGTGGAATTAAGGAATGTTACCAGACAAGAAACAGATAACTTGCAGACAATGAAATCTCCCTTACAAAATACAAAAGCTTAAATATGCCATTATCATCTGACATACTGCAGTGTTATAGAAAAGGGAGAAGTAATTGTCATTGAATTTGCCAATTATAAAGATAAAGATGCACTGCTGAAAGCCACCAAGACCATAAATAAACAAAACGCACAATGCAAGCTAAACTCCTGCCACCTTGGAATTGTTGGCAACCGTTTGCCACTGTATGCATCGGAGGCCTAATTAATCCCATTAAACAAAACGCACGGGACCTTGTGATGCTTATATAACAAATATTTATCTTTTAGATACCTGCCAATACTCTTACATACTGATACTTACAGTCTATACTCGATCCAATCCACTGTGACCAGTTTCGATCCTTACATACTTGAACAAAGTGATTATGAGTAACGATCTTAAAGAAGTAGCTGCTGATGTTGATCAAATCAGCGCTGGCCAATCGAGATTGGTTGGCAATCTAAGTGTTTTTCAACAATATAGACTCGATACTGGTAGGTCACCTAAAGTTATTGTACAGAACATAAGAAGCATCAATAAGAATTAGCAGTGGCAGAATTAGAGATACTTGGCAAAATAAATGCCATGTCCCTACAATTTGATATAAACTAAAATATACGAGTATTATATCGTTTTATAACATTATAATAAATATACCTACCTACTTAATAAATGTATACATATATTCAGTATATAATATTTACAAAAACTTAAAAAATGAATACTGTTCGAGAATACATATATTTATTAAATAACTATTAATATGTTTATTTATTTATGTTAATAGTTATATGCATATACACCTATATATTTACTTTTGAAACAACAAAACTGACTCCATCGAATTACCTTAATTTAAATACTGAGTGCTCCTATTGCAGTTTAAAATATGTGCTTAAGATTTTTTTACATATTATCTGAATTTCTACCATATACTGTATAAATTTGTTGACCATTTTCTTTTTATCAATAGGATACAAAGAAAATATACCTTAAGAACGGGACAAACGAGCGAGTTTGATTACCTTGCCGTAACACAGCCTCTACTAGTACTTAAGGTAAAGAAATGTTTATATTTGTATAGCCACATGATAATTACTGTTATGTCAGAATAAACTGTGAATTGTATTATCAGCACAAACAAATTGTTAGCTTGCACAATAAACGATTATGATTTGATTTTTGATCATTAATACATATAGTTCTGAGTTATTAAAAAAACATATCCATAGACATACGCAGATCGATGCCTTCATCCTATAAATAAAATATATTAATGAAGTACTAACAGGGGTCTATTCACACTGGACGCTAAATCGCTTTCGAAAAGAAATGTGTGGAGTTTTTGCTAATTCCATTCCCCTGTCGATGTTCGATACTGCCACAAATCTATATGTATCGCCGGGGTGGAAATGACTTTCTATTACGGTGAAATAGGAAGTGAAATTTCATTTAGTATGTATTAGGTCTTTACTTATAAAATTGACTATTTATATAGAAAAAAAAATAGAGTTCGATGGCGTCGTTGCGCGTGTCATTCTAACCGAACACGCAGGTTAAGCAACGTCCACCGCAGCCTGGCTATGGATGGGTTAATCTGAGTTTCTCCGTGCTTCGGAGGGCACGTTAAACCGTCGGACCCGGCTGTTGTTGATAGATGACAGTTAAGTTAAGTCAGTGGCCCTCGGGCGGCTTAAAAACACTGGCCTTCGCCAATCCGCATTTGAGCAGCGTGGTGGAGTATGCTCTAAACCCCTTGAAGGGAGACCCGTATCGCTGCAGCGGGATGAGAAAGGGTTGATGTGGTGGATAGAACAAAAAATCTGATTGTTATTGTAAATGAAGTAGACAACAGTAACTTATCTAGATATTCCTTCTTCAGGCTAATTACCTTCTTGAGTTGGAAGGATGAAGCTGAGGAAGGCTAAAACTCATCCTCCACGACCAAAGCCGTGTTTTATTAAAAGCCAGGAAGTCTAGCAACTGGTAATCATGCATGGAAAGAGCAATGAGTATTAAAGAAGTAAGCGATATATGTAGAACCGCGTCTTGTGGCACTTTTTTACTCTGACTGCCCCGCAAGGGACTAGATCCAAATATGACATATGAAGTCTAAAACAACGAAATTAATATGTACCTTTTTTGATACCATGGTCAATCAAGCATCCGGCCTGCCTGTAAACAGTCATCGTGGCCTATGGACATTTGCAACACCAGGGGTGTCGATTGTGCGTTGCCAACCCTAGAAAGTTAAATGATTGTCTTTTCTGTTTGTTTGTCGATTTTTTGATTGTTATTTAATAGTTAGATAGATAAGCCATATTGTATCTCCATGATAGACAACAGTAAATATTAATACTGGTACATAATCGGGGAATAAAAAATATAAAGGTAACAGTAGAACTGTGTGTAGCAATGATACAAAGAGGCATCAGCTCAGCGCATTATTCGCTCGAGAAGAACCACTGATTTTCAGCAACGGTCTGAAAATTATGGCGACGCGCGCAGTGTTAAAACCCCGAATGTTGTATAAGGTGTATGCATGACTGGCGATCTCGGTGACGTACTGTTTGAACAGTTTATCCCATTGTTCCTGCCTTAGGTGTTAAAATTGATGCTAATCCAGGACGATTAAATCAAACTAATTTTTTTATTAACCGACCTGGGATTTTTTATTGGGCAATATTCTTGGCGAAACGCGTTGTTACGTTACTTTAACACCAACGCTTGTGGGTTCGATTTCAACACAGGACATCAAAGCAACCACTCTTTTTTTACGGGACAGGCCCACCACTCATTCCCACCACTGTGTCTCCTGTGTAGCCAGAATTAACAGCGGCGACCACCAAAAAGGTAATGAACAGTGAAGTTCATTGCTGTCCCGGGGGCTAAACTACAGCTGCCTTGGAACTCAGAACGAATTTAATCACAAGAAATTTGTAGGAGTACGAAGTGTTGGAATTGACTTCCTCTCTTGGCAAAGTGAGAGACAACAATATGACAAATAAGGCATTAAAAAACCTCAAAGAGATGGCTAGTCAAGTGAAGCTCACAGTTAAAGCAACCCGTCTGGGGAAATACCTCTTCCTCACGGAAAACCGTAGTCAAATAACAACTCCCTAGAGGGTTGTTATATTCCTGCGTGTAAGTGAGATCACCAGCAAGCTCCTAAGGAATGGCTACGTTAGCAGCAGAGGTGGCATCGAGTGATACTTAATGTATCGCAAGCGTTCATAGGTTACGATAACCGCTTAACATGAGGTGGATCATTTGCGTGCATGCCTCCCAATGTTTTATAAAGAAAAACATAATAACAGTATGAGGTTAGGAACAATGTAATGTTAATACACATTCAGGATTAATATGATTAGACATACAAAGCCACCCATGCTTATTCAAAGAGTCAGGACCCCAGTCAAGCAACCCAGTTAGCAATACAGCCCATCGAGGATTTTTTTTTTTAGTTTATTGGCAAATCTTCACCAAAACACACTAGGTCAGTGTTCCGCATACTTTTTGTATTCAAGATCCAAATCAAGAAATGTTAGATGTACACAGTAAGGTAGTTAAAATTGTATTTAATATTTACTTATTTTTTAAATCAATTAACAATGATAAACTCACATACCTCTCATCTATGTGTAATTATTATATTAACTTTTTTTTATATACACTAGATTGGCAAACAAGCATGCGGCCCGCTTTAGATGGTAAGCCGTCACCTATTGACGCTCGCAACCTCACGGGGATGTTACTCGCGCGCTGCCTATCTTGTGACCTAGGGCTGTTTCACCACAGTACCCAGTAATTTCTCTGCCGTATCTCACCCTTCAAACCGGAACACAGCTATATAAAGTCTCCCTCTGGTATAGCTATCGGAATAGGTTGGCCATTTCTCCTCGGCACACCGGCTAATGTGTGCTGCGGCACAGAGCTATATACCGTTGTAACCAAAGTGTGCTACAACCCTGCATAGAGTTGTTACTTCCCCAGACGAGGTCTCTACCTCTTTTAAAAACACTCAGACCAAGAGAATGAGACACGCACGCAAATGTTTATCCTGTGTAAGATTTGAACCCACGAGAGTTGGTGGCAAAGTAGCGTTATATACCTCTCTACTACCGTACTCGTCCGTAATTTTATACACAGGCAGGCAAATTTACCGTTTATCGCTATGCTATGACTTCACGCCAAATCCCTTGCGGGGTAGGTAGAGAGCCGAGCGCCACGTGACTCGATCCTTATATACCTCACTCGCTTCTTTAACATTCATTTCTCTTCTCATGTATCCTCGCTGGTTTCTAGGGCTCCTGACATCACCTTCTGTTGAACACGATCAATTTGGTCATGGCAGGTAAGTCTTAGTCTTCCTCGGCTCCTAGATCCTTCTACTTTTACATCTTATATCTGCTTTGTCATTTTTTCATCCTGCATTCTTTCTGCATGTCCAAATCAACGGAGCATGCCTGTTCTTATTTTAACGCTGACGCTCTCTTTCAGACTAACTCTGTTTCTAACATCATCATTGCAAATACGGTTTACAAGCGTTACGCCACTAATTTTGCTCAACGCTCGCATTTCTTCCGCGTTTATCTTACAGTGATGCTCTCTCCGCCATACCCAGCTCTCGCTTCCATATGTAAGCACCACCAGGGACCAGCACTGTATTGTGTATAGCGAGCTGTGCCTTCTGGCTCAAGTTTTTACTGCCAAGAAGTTTTCCCAACGCTCCATTCACACTATTCACTCCATCACTCACTCGTCTTTCCACATCTGCGGTGTACCTTCCATCCCTGTTGAAAGCGCATCCAAGATATACAAACTCATCCACTTGTTTCAACACTTTGTCATCAACCGAAATTCTTACATTGGTTCTGGTTTCGTCTATTGATTGATTACCTAAATCTGTACTATCTACATTTAATGTTCAGAAATTCCGTATTGTTAAAATGGAATATTTACGGGGGCTTTTTCGTAAATATATTTGAAGTTAGGAAGGGGGTCTGATCAATCAAGGGTCCACATGACATAGAGGCGGTCCCCAAACCTCGCGGCCATTTTCTTTGTCTTATTCCGAACGCTAATTTATGTCTTGGAAGTTTCACGTGAAGGCGTCTTTATGGGCGGCACAAGACACAAGCGGACCTTACATTTCTTTGATAATGAAAAAATAAAATAAAAAGCCATTATATTTCATTGGTATTTCTGTTTATCGTTTCACAAGAATTAACGAGGTGAGAATTAGATTGAATTTAAAATTAGGAATAAGTCGGCTTTTATAAATACGCCATGAGCGCCACGCCTTTTTAAATCATATCTTTGAAGAAATATTCTGATCCCATCCCAAATTCAATGAAATTTGAAGTTATTGAAAATTGAAAATAATTATGTTTATGTTTCGGTTCCTTCATTGTTCCTTAAGATTACTTATGCGACAAGATCATACTTCTATCAGTTTGTTTCGTCAACGTAACAGTCTAGTTTCACTTTCGCTAGTTCACTTTTAGGATAAGTTAAATTATAGGTTGACTTGTCAATCAATAGCCATAGAATACTAATGATCACTTACGACAAATAACATCGCGCTATTTAAATATCATAAGTCCTGAATGGATTTAGTACAACGTCGTAGGTACTTCTGATGTAAATAAATATTGTCGTACATATTACATAGCGTCATGTACTCCCAAACTAAAGCCAAGTAATAAACTACTTGTAATACATAGAAAATACTCAAACCAAGACGAACAGACATGTTCATGCACTCACATAATATAATAATATGTATAGTGTGGGAATCGAACCCAAGAGCCTGGGTACTAAAGTAGCCATCGCTAGTCATTCCACCGCCGAGCTCGTCTTACGAACGTAGTGACTTTTGAAGAACGAGCTGTAATTGAACACGGATTCTTTAGAAATTATAATTATTTTCACTGGTGGGTAGTTATGGTGTTATAATAATCACTGGAAATAAAATACATTCAGGGCATTTTATTTTTTTTTTCCGCATGTTTTCAAACAACAAAAAAAACCTTTTACTTCATAGTAATGTTTAAATAGAGATTGTTTGCCGTACATTCAAATTGCAAGTCGCTATAATATTGTGACTTGCGCCACGCAATAAGGACAAGTTCACACAATAAGGTAGACGCCGCGAGGTGTCAAGCCCCATTGCATCTCAGCCCCTGACTACGAGACAGGGTGCGAGGGGGCAAACCCTCCGATAATTTATTATTGAAAACATGCCTTTATTCTTTCTTTTATAATATTGTCTCCACTGTAGCGATGTAATTTGCTTGCAATATTTCTACTTTTCTTCTCCAAATAGGTTTGTATTTGTTGAAGTTGTTTTATTCAGCGTTTTTACAATTTTCAAGCTTAGTGTAGTCAAGTAATATGTAATTGAAAGCTTTCAGAGTCGAGTATATGTCATTCGGAGTCCAATATAAACTCCTATATTTAACATGGCGAACATGTTAAGGAATCGAGTTTGTCTGGTTCCGTGTATTTTGAATATTTTTTGTGGATTTGAAAACCCTTTATTTGTATTTACTGGCTCAAACAGGAACATGTATGAAGAAAAAGGAAAGTCCTCAGCAGCAGGATATTCATGAGATAAAAAAACTAAAATCAAACTCATCGTTTGAACGAAATCACGTCCATCGAAGAAATATAGTCTACTTCGCTACGCGGCTCAACTGCGAATGCGGTTTTTAAGTCAGCTGAATACTTAGCTTAACAATTGCCATCTAGCCGGGACGCTTTGAAAAGCTCGAAATAAATAATCCCATCCACAAACAAGTGAGATCGAATTTCTTTAACTAACACAATAAAGTCGTAATTTATTTATTATCTACGATATAATCTCTTGTATGAAATTATAGCATCCATATCTACGAGTATCATTGTCGGTACTACGTAATATAAGTAAAATTATGTATGTTGTAATATTCATTATCGAACAAATTCAATCTTACAAAGACATCAAATCACCACAAGACTAGACCATCATAACGTTTACCATCATCAAATTTATCTATCTATCTATAACTCCACGCCAAATTCCTTACGGGGTAGGCAGAGAGAACCGAGCGCCACGTGACTCGATCCTTACATACCTCACTCGCTTCTTTAACATTCAGTGCTCTTATCATGCACGCTCGCCGGCTTCTAGGGCTCCTGACATCACCTTCTGATAGAACACGACCAATTTGATCATGGTAGGTAAGTCTTGGCCTTCCCCGGCTCCTACATCCTTCCACTTTTGCATTGTATATCTGCTTCGTCATTCACCAAATATATGTATTATAGGTACCGCAGTTAGAGTGATTCATTGGATAAGGAACTGCCCTATTGACCACCTGGTCACCGGTTAGAATCCTAGCGGGGACAGGTACAACTAAAATTTTTGCGGATTTATGTACATATGTATCACTCGTTCGACGGTGAAGGAAAACATCGCGAGGCAACCCACACGACGTGGGACCTAACCTACGAAAGATCTGGTTTTCCTCTGGACTGTAGTCTGGCAGTCCCTCTACGTAAAAATCAGCGTCTCCACTAAATATTTAGGCTGAAGTTAGGACCTCGCCTATTCTAATCAATTAGAAAATGCTATAAAGCGAAGAAGAATATAAAGTAGGTACTTACGCAGATGTGGTGAAAAAAATAGTAGGTACCTTTTATAACGACAATGCCATCTGTCGGCGTTTCAAAGGAAATCGTTTATATTAAATATTTCTTCTCAATAAAAGTGAGACGAGCTAAATACCCAGCGTGCCGTGCGATCGTAAATGCGGAAAATTTGAAATAAATGAAAATAATGGACGCCGGCGGGAAAATATTGAGATTCGCTCACAATCGGCGGGAAATCGTCGGAATATTTTCTGATAAGATGCGATAAGACGGACGGTAGTAGTTATTTACGTAAACTGTGCGTAATGGGGTTCATTACAGTTGCGTGATTCATGCCTGAGCTCTATATTAGTAGGTATCACACGAGTGTTTTAATACTGTATGCAATTTGATCTAACCTGCTTTGTGTGCTTCCGCCGCCAACTTGACCTTCCCCCACTATTGCACATGTATATACTTATTTTTAGTATATAAGTTAGTGTAATCTAAAATAAAAACATTCCATATATTATACCGGTAACTGTGGTTTAAATAAATCGACATAGTACCCGACGTGATCACCACACAACTTATATGAAGATCGTCATAGATGCAACAACGCTGCCAAGCTTGCTCCGGTAGTCTCTGCCTCGGCTGCTGCGGTCGTCCGCCATCTGGAACAGAATCCGCATGCCACCACCACCACCGTCGCTGCCACGACTGGCCTGGTCGTCGCTGCGACACGTGTTTCGCCTCTCCACGAGGCATCATCAGGCGTTGTAGACGTTACTTGTTAGAATAACATGCTACAAGTGATAAATCCATCGTAGTGCCGTCCCTGATTTAATACTAAACGTACAGTTGCATACCTAATTTTATGTATGCCCATCATGTGAGATTTTAAATAATGTATTGGAGAACCACAATCAGTTCAACAACTGCTATGAGTAAATATTATCTTCCACATCAACCCTCACTCATCCCACTGCAGGGATACGGGTCTCCCTTCACCCAAAGGGGTTTTAAAGCATACTCCACCACGCTGCTCAAGTGCGGATTGACAGAGGCCAGCGTTTTCAAGCCGCCCGAGGGCCACTGACTTAGCTTAACGACTGTCATCTATCGACAACAGCCGGGACCGACGGCTTAACGTGCCCTCCGAAGCACGGATAAACTCGAGATAGAAAAAACCCATCTATAGACAGGCTGCGGTGGACGTTGCTTGACCTGTGTGTTTGGTTAGAATGACACGCGCAACGACGCAATCCAGCTCTCAACTAACTATTATCTATTTACATAATATTTTTATGTATAGATAAGTATATACCTAGTACATTAGGGCGGTAGAGTAAGTAAGGAACTTTGTAAATCCTGTACCGCCCGTGTTACATATATTATTCCTCACATTTGCGAGGAAACAAATGAAAGATATATCGAAAATATTTTTATATTAAATACACTGATGGTGTAATGTTTTTTGTGTTTATTTTTGTTGATGTTTTGATGTTTTTTGGTGGCTCAGTCGTGAATGACGCGACTTTGACACCAACGCTCGTGGGTTCGATTCCCACACAAGACCAACACCCCACATCTCACAAAGAAAGGGAGCTCTCTCTTCCATCATAGAACCACACATGCAGGCTTGCGATGTCATTGTTCCACTGTCGAGAACATTTGTTCGCGTACCAAAATGTTCGGCAACTCCTATCTTTGTCGTACCATTAAAAAGTGAGACGCCTTGCCTGCACATGTGCTCCCTCCTTCCTACAATATGGGATCCTTCAAACGGAGCGTGAAGAAGCATCTTGCGGGTCAGCATGGTAGCGTCAACTGACAGGACACTGTGTAGTCTTGTCAGTTGCAGTTGCGATTTGGGCTCCTCTTCGCTTACCATCAGGCAAAGCGGAGCCACTATGCTGAACTTATAAGAAAAACTAATCACTGAGCCACCTAGCTCGTCAAATTATTATTAAAACTTATTATTATTTATATAATTAATATTAATTTTAAGATCTCTCATAAATATTAAATTGCATTTCAAAAATTCCTTAGTATTGAAACACTCGAGTAAATCTTAACCAGGAACCATGCAACGGAGCTCAATGTAAAGTGGTTGTTCTTACAAAATGGATGATTAACTATTCCAGTAAAAACTCCAGCTAAGCGTTTCCTTACCGGAGTTCTGTAGGTTCGACGTCCTGCGATTACGCTGACGGTATTCGCGCAGTCACGACGTGTGTCGTTGTCCACTGTCCACTGGTGTCCACATCAAAGAAAAAATGGTTTTGAATACACTTTTTTTACTTAGCGTTGTCTCTAATCCATTAGGATTGGTGGGGTCCACTACCTAAGCTTAAAAATTTGGCAAAGATACTGATTTTGACATGGCCCGTCAGACCTCGACAAACCAGGAAAATAACACTTTTTCTTAAGCTTGGTCAGGCGTCTATCGAATATATTTCTTGGAGCGACTGATATCTAATTACAAATATGTACATAAATCCAAAAAAAATAATTTAGTACCAAGAAGTTATATTTCGAAAGATGGGTGACCTTACATAAGAAAGGTCTAGTTTCCCCTCTGGGTTTTGTTTGTATACAACGTTGGGAACATATGACAACAAGCATACGGCCCACTTGATGTAATGCAGTTACCGTAACCTATTAACGCTTGTAATATATTAAGTATCACTCGCGCGCTCAGGGGCTTACTGGTGATCTCACTCACACGCACGAACACAACAGGGAGTTGTTATTTGGCTGCGGTTTTCTGTGAGATGACCTAAGGATATTTTCTCATAGTACCCAGTCATTTCTCTGTCATATCTCACCCTTCAAACCGGAACACATCTATATAAATATAGCTGCTTGACGGTAGAAATAGATGAGACAGAGGTACTCATGCAAACGACTATTGTACAAAGTCTCTCTCTGGTAAAATAATCTAGTAATATCTTTATTATACTCGTACAAAATAAAATAAACAAGGTAGGAAATTAACAAAAAAGAAAGAAATAAGTAGTACAAAGTTGTTGATTTTGATATACTTTGAACGGCACTTGAACTTTCATTTCCGGTTTCAGTTTTTGAACTTTCGTAAAACTTTTGACTTGCATTTGTTCTTTTCTCCGGTGAGCAATGGAAAACAACCTTCCAATCCGTCGGTCGTTAGTGTCTTCAAAAGTCCTGCGCGCTCCGATTGGATACCGCTCAGCATCGGTTCGTTGCGCTCGTGGGAACCGATTTGCGTTTATTCCCAATCGGAAACATCGACATTGTTTGGGAAATTGGCAAGCGACGTCTGGAATCCCAAACTTGGAGACACTGAAATCTCATGAAAATCTGAAGTTCAAAGAAATTCTGTTTTTATTGAAATTTGTAGCTACTTTGTATTATAAGCTAGATATACAAAGGAATTAGGAGAGCCAATGAGATCGATGTTACGTAGTAACTCAATTTAGTGGTACTGGTTGGAGGGCAAAATAGAACGCGTAGCTCTTATTGGCTAGTTTGCGGATTAATATCGCGGCACTTATCAGCTTATTGGTTAAAATATTCTCCCATTGGTCAATAGATCAAAATCGCTGACATAAGCGCTGAAACACGTTTTTGTAAGCGCGGTATGTCTTCATGCGCAGTCTAATGGTTTATTTAATAGTGCTCGGGAGCAACTTATAAAAAAATATAGTAAAAGTATCTGCCGAGAGAGAGAGCTTGCTTCGAGAAGCAACCCGACCGCGAAACCTTACAGAAGTCTACATACAGTTATAAAATATTTTACGAGGCATTCAGTTTTGGATCTAATATTATGGCTGCTGTGTATATTTATAGTTTGTAGTATTATGAAGCTTTACATTAGCTTTATCAAAAGACCTTATAGAAGGAACATTCCTAAATTAAAGGATCAATGTGTTTAATAAAAGTACAATTCCTAATTAAAAGAGCAGTGCCCTGATAGTTGGAAAATTCTGAAATAAAAATCCTAATTTTTATGGAAGCTTGACCACTCTTTCGTCATCGATGCGTCGTTTTCTTCTAGCATTCTCCCGTTTCCTAATCCCTTAGGGTAGGTAGGCGACGGCTAAGCTTAAGGAGAAGGAGAGGAGATTTTCAAAAGCGATGGTCCTACACAGTCTATTACGAACCTAGGGAATAACGTTAAAAAGCTTAAGTCTTAGTCTGTCTACTGTGGTGAAGCTTTCTTTGATATAAATAGTAACAACAGAATGACTTGTTTATGTTACCCAAGTTTTTTATCCTCAATTCGGTTTCATTACATTTCAGTAGAGAATCGCAAATGAGTATACGATTTATTAGGTTTTCAGTGAGTTCGTGTGACACCCAAATTTCAAGCTTTTTTGTACATCCAGACTTTTTAAAACGAGTCAAAACTATTTGGTCAACCCCTAGCTCTTCAGCTATGTCGTAACTATTGATAGGCCGATCTTGCTCCAGTAAGTTTCTCTACAATGCGGAAGCTTTGTTTGGCAACTTCACGTCAACCCCTTTGCGGGGTAGGTTGCGCCACATGACTCGATCGTTATGATAGGTGAGTCAATTTGGTCCTGATAGGTGAATCTTGTCTTCCTCGGTTCCTACATCCTTCCAGTTTCGCATTGTATATCTGTTTCGTCATTCTTTCATTCTGCATTCTTTGTACATGTCGCAATCCTTGCAATGCAGCATGCCTCTTCTTATTTTAACACCGACACTCTCTTTCAGACCAACTTTTTTTCTTACGTCATTATTACGAACGCGGTCAGCAAGCATAACGCTTACAAAATGCAAAAATGCAATGCGCAATGCTCTCATCTCAACCGCACTTATTCTACTTTCATGCTCTCTCTGCCATACATAACTATATAATTACTTGTCTACGTCACCCAAGCTTTTAATTCTATAGTCAAATGTCGACTCAATATTTGATAAGTTGTAACTTGAATTCGTGTTGTAGTTTCAAAGTTTGTTCTTTAAGTCTAGCATGTTGTTCAAATGTTTAGAATATCCCTGGGGTATTCTGTTCACAAGCTTTAAAACTACGCTGCTCTAATTTATTACAAGTTTTGACATGAAATTTATGTTAGTAGCTATGTATTAACTGAGGGAGAAGTTGTTAACTTGATCATAACTGATGTTGTAACAGTAGTTCTTGAAACTGTCATATAAAAGAGGTTGTTATTACGAGTGTGAGTTTTAAAGTCGTTGAGAGTGTTAGTATGCTACACGAGTGTTATTATACCCGATTGTATCATACACTATTTTATCTACACTCATATAAAAAGTAATTTAGCGAAATAAATTAGAACGGTGGAGTGAATATTTTGAGGAAATGTTGTAGTATGTATAATGCCTCGGACGATGACAATGAGAGTGAGTCTTTTGATCTATAATTAAGCTCAATGAAATAATCATAATGAAATGAGGGCGTATCAAATGATAGTCAATCAATACATGCGGGCACAGACAGCACAATATTTTATATATAGCTATGGAGCGAACCGTAGAAGTAGGGTCCACTAATGGATATTGTATGGAGTCAATGAGAATGCAGTTTTGGACACCCCGGTGGGTGGGGGCACGTGCGGCTCGCTGCGTTTACGTTAGAAATAAGTTGGGTTGGTTTTCATTTCCGTTACATACCGAGTTGATTGTTATGTTTTCATAAGTACGCATCCGCAATTCGTGTTTTCGAATTTATGTTCATATTTGTAAATTAATAATTAATAATTAACACTTGCTCGGCGGTGAAGGAAAGCATCATCAAAGCAATTGGTGGCGGAAGCACACAAAGCAGGTTGGATCAAATTGCATGTAAGGAAAGCATCGTCAGGTAACATGTCCAAGAGATATTTCGAAAGACGTGTTACTTATCGTAAAAAGGTCTAGTCTGGTCTCTGGGTCGTGGAGGTCTGACCACAGTCGCTCCATGTTAAAATCAGTATTGTCAGCAAATCGGTAGCGGATTCTGCTAATCTCAATAGACTAGGATACGGGAAAACGTTAAGAGAAGTAGATTTTCCTTTCCGTTACCTACTGACTTGGTTGCTATATTTTCACCATCCCGAATCCGGAGCTTTTTATTCTCATGATCGTAAAATTGTAATCTTTTTAACGTCACTTTTTTGGGGACATCCTATTAGTATAAACGAGCCATTCTTGTAAATATATTTCGCGTATCTCGGAAATGGCTCTGACGATTTAGTTTAAATTTTGTATTTAGGTGAAGCTTTGTTTTTAAAGTACATTTATTTGAAGTGAAAACTTCTTTAGCGGCGTTGTGCACTTTTTGGGATGAGTAAAAAATGCTAAACTCGCGTCAGGACACGTGAGCCTGACCGTAAGATTTTGGTGAGAATTAGAACTTAAGTTCGCTGCAGCGCTAAAACATTAGTTACCTCTAATTAAACAATTAAAACATGAAGCGCTAGACCGTTCATAGGACATTATTTTATCGCGACCAAAACGTTGTAAGCGCCATGAAATTCTTGGCGCTTACGCGTTTCGTTCCACGTAGTTTATCAACGTCGCTGTTTGGTTGAAGCGGCGCAGTAACATGGCATATTGAAGCAACACAAAATAATCACTCGCACGTTTTCGCCCCGTCAGCGACACGCTATGTCTTTACCAACTTCATGGCGACATTATTTCTTCGCAGGAATCCAACAAACACCAGCGCTGAGTAAGTGTTGCCTGGACTATATCCGGTAATACTAATTCAGCGATGGTTTTACATAATGTCGAAGTAATATTCGCACGTTGGTTCAGAAGTGAGAAAAATTGATCTGAAAAATTCTACGGTCCAGATATTGATCACTTTACCTCTATTAGTGGCATTCCTTTAAATTTGTAACGTTGTATGTGAGAAAAAGAAATTGAAATTGTCTATCTACAACATCACGCTATCTCGGCGGTGAGGGAAATCATCGTAGGAAAAACCTCCACATCGAAGAGATTATATATCAGGAGATGGGTGACCTAACCTAAGAAAGGTCTACTTGTCCCTCTGGGTTGTGGACGTCTGATGGCAATCGGTCCATGACAAAATCAGTATGTAGCCAAACCCTTAGACTTCGCTACTTAAGTCGAAGGGTTTGATTACATACTGATTTTGTCATGGATCACCAATCCAAGAAAAAGTATTTATTTCTGTGATCACCTTTCAAAACTCTGTATTTTGATACTCTGTTCGGTTTTTTTTTTCACATTTACAGACTTACAAAAAGATACATAATAATTAGCATTATAAAACCACTGAGGTTTGTCTTCAATGCTAAGTAATTTAACCCGCCATATTGTTTTTGTATGACGTCACATGGTTTATCCCTCCTTGGTTGACGTCGTGGAGGTACGAGTATTTCTAACTGAAAAGAAGCTTTACTTAACCATATATTCCCACAAACATCTCCCAAAACAAAACAAATGTTTTGTAATATAAATAACCGCTTCTGAATGTTAAGTTCACTTCGCCAAAGTTGCTTGACTAACGTTAACAAAACTGCAAATAAACTACTTCAAAACAAATGTCAAAACAATTTCTCAGAATACGGTTATATAGCAGGAAGCGTGCAGGTGCAGTGTAGGTTTTTAACAGAACAGCGAGTCATTTACTGTAACGACGCTGTTGTTAAATCGCTTAACAATGTTGCTGCAACGTCGCTGCTGTCAAATCGCTTAACAGAATAACGAAGCGTCATAATGTACACATTTTGACACACGCTTCGCTGCAGTGCAGTTGCAGTTTTTTAGTAGAATCTACAGTACTTCTGCAAACTTGTTTGTAACTGGAAAATTTGCAAGTCCTTTTATTTTCTTTATCGTCGAGAGGCATACAACCGTACGGCGCTGAGCAAGCATATACTGTCCTTTCGAAACCCGTTTTATATGTATTTTTTTTCTTTTCTCCAGGGCAAAGCGAAACGAGAGCAGTCTCTGGAAGACTTGAGGTCTCACATCCACAGCAGTTATGTGCCGCTCGGAAGGCAGCTCATGGTCCTGTTCCCGGAAGGTGGATTCTTACATAAGAGAAGAGAGATTAGTCAAAGGTATGTTTGTTTTTATTTAGGTATTTTGTAACGTAAGTTGACGCGCTCGATCTCGCAGTGATGAAACGTGCTGTTACGCTACTCTGACACCAACTCTCGTGGGTTCGATTCCCACACAAGACAAACATTTGTATGCATGAACATGTCTGTTTGAATTGGCCTGAGTGTTTTTAAGAGAGGTAGGGCGCATCAAAGCAGCCCGTCTGGGGAAGTACCTCCACCTCGCAGAAAACCGCAGCCAAATAATAACTCCCTAGAGGATTGTTGTGTTCCTGCGTGTGAGTGAGGTCACCAGTAAGCTCCTAAGGAGTTGCTGTGTTAGCAGCAGAGGAGGCGTCGCGCGAGTGATATTTAATGTATTACAAGCGTTGATAGGCTACGGTAACCGCTTTACATCAGGTGGGCCTTATGCTTGTATGCCTTCCGACGTTGTATAAAAAAAATCGAGGAAAAAGAAAGAAAATAAAAAAGCGGTACTCACAGTATACTTACTGAAATACACTCTGTTTACCATCAGACAGGCCGTATGCTTGATTGCCACCTTAGTGATATATAAAAAATGTACATATTTGTAATCACTTAATCGGCTTTGAAGGAAAACATCGTAAGGAAATCTGCACGTCTAAGAATTTAAAAGACGTGCGATCTTACCTAACAATGATCAGAGGGAAAACCTCTCGGCTGCGGAGGTCTAAGGGCAGTCGCTCCATGTAAAAGTCAGTATCTTCGCCAAATCCTTAGCCTTAGGCAGCGGACCCCGCTAATCCTAATGGATTGGTGAAAGGTGATGACGCTAAGAAGAAGAATTCTACTATACGTATACATATATTTCACGGAACTATTAAACGACTGGGTCGGTTTTGATGAATTTTCGTGTGTGTGTTTGAGTGGCTCTCTGGATGGTTGGTACATGTAGGTGGCGCAATGAGCTTTAGTTTTTTTATTTTATTATAAATTAAAATTAACAAATCACACTACCTTATTGCAGATTCGCGGAAAAGAACAACTTGCCCAAGTTGGAGTACGTGTCGTTACCACGAGCTGGTGCCCTGAAGGTCATCATGGAGGAGATAGGACCCCATCGGGAGGAACAACCGAGTACGTCCAAAGAGGAATGTAAAAAAGGTAGATATACTGGAATACTGTCAGAGTGGTTAGAAGTCGATCATCCCGTTGCGCAATTTTTAACAGGGCGTGGAAACTTTAGGGCGAAGCTCTTTTCATTTAGACTTGTGTCATCGCCTTTATGTGAGTGTTCTACGACAAATAATGAATTCGAGTAAACATCAGGTTCTCTGGGAGTGCGATCTCTGGCGTCGGGAGCGGGACGATATGTTAAATTCCTTGCGTGTCACATCCGGGGTAGTATACTATTCTGATTTGGTGGCAACAAGGGAGAATTACCAGGCGTTTAGGCGGTTCTGCAATCTATATTATTGGAATCGATGTTGATAAACAATGGTGCACGGCAGTTGAGCTTCACTTGACTAGCCATCCTTTTAAGGCTTTTAAATGCCTTATTTGTCATATTGCTGTCTCTCACTTTGCCAAGAGGGAAAGTCATTTCCAAAACTTCCTACTCCTACAAATTTCTTCTGATTAATTTCATTGTAAGTTCCACGGCAGCTGTAGTTTAGCCCCCGGGACAGCAATGAACTTCTCTGTTGATTGCCTTTATGTTGGTCGCCGCTGTTAATTCTGGCTACACAGGAGACACGGTGGTGGATATGCGTGTCCCGTTAAAAAATACTGGAATACTGTCACAGCAGGCGATGGACACCGGTATTAATTCCCTGTTTAGCATTCAGACTACCTACCTACCTAGGTACTAAATTTCTTAACGAATCGTTCTGCGACTTCGTGAAAAGGTAGTAAATTCATAGACAGCCAGAGATATCAAAATTATAGAAAGAGAAAAAAATATTTACTCGGTGACATGATTAGATAATTACAGATTGTAAAAGTAGGAAACAGACTAGCTCTTAAAACTATGACATTGAATCGGCATCCACTCAGCTCGCCGCGCACTCGTCAGACCTTGTATAAAACGGACGTTGTACAAAAAATCTAGAGGATTGTTGTGTTCCTGCGTGTAAGTGAGGTCACCAGTAAGCTCCTAAGGAGTTGCCATGTCAGCAGCAGAGATGGCATCGCGCGAGTGATACTTAATGCATTGCAAGCGTTTATATGCTAGGGTAACCGCTTTACATCTGGTGTGCCATATGATTGTACACCTCCCGACGTTATATAAAAAAAATATCATGAATGAAGGTGTAGGTACTGTTTTGGGAGCTAATTTGCCTGTGGGACGTCACCCGCGCGGGTTCCCACAGGCATTTGTTATTACCCGGTTATTGTTTAATTATTTGTGATCGGTCGGTCTCATATAGTATAATGTTTATAAGTGACGGACCGAACCTGAACAAGTTACTTCACGGCTTAGGCTTCAGAAGCAACAGAAGCGCGTCTCACGCGTCCTGTATACCAGAATTTTTCATTGACAGTAATATACTAGAATTTATTAATGATATTGTATTTCTTGGAATTACCATATACTCAAAATTGCAGTAGGGCCCCCACATAAATAAACTGGCCAGTAAGCTCAGCTCCGCCGCATATGCCGTTAGGAGAATTAGACAATTGACGGATGTGGCTACCGCTCGCTTAGTCTATTTCAGCTACTTTCACAACATTATGTCGTATGGTACACCGTTGTGGGGAAGAGCGGCTAATATTGTAACTATTTTTATATTATAAAAGAGAGCCATCCGCTCTATTTATAACATGGGCTCCAGGGAATCACTTAGAGAACTATTCAAATAAATAAATATCCTCACGGTTACCTCTCAGTAAATTTATGAGAACATAATGTATGCTCGTAAAAATACAGAATCGTTTTCAAAATTGACTGAAAATCCTAGAAGCAGGAATAGATTGCGTGTATTGCTAAGAAGAATAGATCTTTTGTTGTAAATTGTATTCGGTTCTATAATAAATCACCTGAAACAGTTCTGTCCTTGCCTGACAATATGTTCAAAAGGCACATCAAAACTACTCTATGTACTCGTAAGTAGGGCTAATTATAGGATCAGGATCGATGAATATCTGGTTAACAGAGATGTCTGGATATGATTCAACACATGTGTTAATATATCTTTAACTGTACAACTAGTCACCATTTGACACTGTCATAAATTTATTGTAATGTAAATTGACTAAGGCCGAGACTAACCTACCATGACCAAATTGGTCGTGTTTTATCAGAATGTGATGTCAGAAGCCCCAGGAACCGGCGAGCGTGCATGAAAAGAGCTATGAATGTCACAGAAGCGAGTGAAGTATGCAAGGACCGCGTCTTATGGCGCTCGGTTCTCTCTGCGTACCCCGCAAGGGACTTGGCGTGAAGATATACATACATACATAAATTGACGATTTGAAAAGAGACCTATATTGGCAAGTTTCTATTGGCATTTCTTCTTCGCCAATGGGCATTTGAAATGCTGGTAGAAAACTATGACAAATAAATAAAATAAATAATAAATAAATATTGTCGGACAAATTACACAGCGCCATCTAGCCCCAAAGTAAGCGAAGCTTGTGTTATGGGTACTAGACAACTGATAAACATACGTAAATACATTTTTTTTTGTAAATACATACTTATTATACATAGAAAATACCCAGACCAAGACAAACAGATATGTTCATGCACACAAATGTTTGTACTGTGTGGGAATCGAACCCACGAGCGTTGGTGTCAAAGTAGCGTAACAACGCGTTTCACCACTGCGCCACCGAGCTCGTCAAACCACCAAATTAATAAGATAGAATATTGAGAATGTAAGACGTGTCCAAGTGCCCGTGAGGGTCTAAAGGCAAATAAAGAATTTTTATCTTTTTATCTTATCTTGAATTTAGCCACAGTATTTTGTGTGGCAGAGGTACTTCCCCACTCACGTTATCGTTGCGCCATGATTGTCTTGTTCGAGAACACTGGCCTCCTTGAATCCGCTGTTGAGCATCGTGGTGGAATAAGTTCTAAACCCCTACGGTTGAAGGGAGATCCGTATCCCTGCATTGGGATGAGTTAGGATTAGTGTACTAGTATGGGACATGATATCATATTAGGAAATTCACTTAGGTTGATATGAAGGTGTCTCAAAACAAGTGGATTGTTTGTTTGAACGCGTTTATCTTTAGAACTGAGAGTTGTATTTGAAAAAATATTTTTTTATTTGATAACCCTATTCTTGAAGAAGGTTATAGGCTATCCAATTCAACATCACGATACGACCCTTGGAAGGCGAGAAAAAAGAACGAATGTAAGAAAGGCGGTTCCCATGGTGTACATACAGCTAGTTATAAATGTATAATTTATAATTAAAATCTAAATTTTCGCGCGAGTATTGCCATGAAGAAATAATATTAAGTTTATTTAGGTCGTTAATGAGGCGGTGATTAATTAATTTTTCCAGAATTTAAGAAATGGACGAAAGAACTGCCTTTTAGTCTATAGTTGTCTTGTCTTGTCCTACCCTTATGCACCGGCGTTATATATAATAAATTTTATTTTGTTTTATTCTGCAGACAACAATTTCAACCAAAGCAACTCCAAGAAAGTGGTGATAAACAAGGAGATCGGCGATACTGTGGAGTGGGTGCTGGATGTGACCATCGCCTACGCTGATCGTATTCCCATCCACCTGCAGGACGTGGTGTGCGGCACGCGATCTCCATGCACTACCCACATACATTACAGACTTTACCCCAGCACTGACGTGAGTACCTGATTTATTGACTATACCCTCGCTCTGAAGAAGATATTTGTTTTATATATATCAACATCGGCAGGCAGGAAATTTTGTTGTGTAGTAGTCGAACATATCATATTCATATCTCCGTAGGGTAGTAGTGTTCTTGTGAGTGAGTGTCCAGCAAGCTCCTATGGGGTTGCTGTGTTATCAGCAGGGGTAATGCGCGAGTGATACTTAATGTATTGCAAGCGTTGATATACTACTGTACTTTACATATTTTTTAATGCTACGTCTGATAGCAAACGAGCGTACGGTTCACCTGAGGTAAAGCGGTTACCGTAGCCCATAAACGCTAGCATCGCTAGCGCGTTGCCACATCCGCTGTCAACACAGCAACTATTCATTTACATATGATGTGCTTGTATGCCTCTCGACGTATAAATATTTGTTTATACGATTTATGAAGTCTATTGAAACCTAACTTACTCCAAATCTCGCAGTGTTGATATCTTGCGGCGGATGGACCTGAAACGTTTGTGAAATCTCATTGTAAGCATAGGAATATATATATATATGGTAACTGCTCTATAACAAGCTAATCAAAAATCTGATCAGAAAATTCATTCGCTCTATTTATAATATAAGATATACTAATTATTCAAAATTTGTGGCGTAAGGCTTGTAGACCGTATTCGCAATGATGATGTTAGAAATAGAGTTGGTCTGAAAGAGAGCGTCGGTGTTAAAATAAGAAGAGGCATGCTCCGATGGTTCGGGCATGTAGAAAGAATGACGAAGCAGATATACAATGCAAAAGTGGAAGGATGTAGGAGCCGGGGAAGGCCAAGACTTACCTATTATGACCAAATTGGTCATGTTCTATCAGAAGGTGATGTCAGGAGCCCTAGAAACCGGCGTGCGTGCATGAGAAGAGCAATGAATGTTAAAGAAGCGAGTGAGATATGTAAGGATCGAGTCACGTGGCGCTCGGTTCTCTCTGCCTACCCCGCAAGGGATTTGGCGTGAAGTTATAGATAGATAGATAGACTAATTATTCAACTAGTTGATTAATAAATGAAAATTTCAAAGTATCTTAGGCTTAGTTCAGACGGTCGCGAGACGTCGCGTGTATACCAGTTCTCCATCAGTGATTATTGGCACCAGTGAGACTGCTTATGACAGTCTAGCGATGACATCAATTGCTAACTGTAACAATGTATCTGATGAATTCTCAATAACGATATCTCAGTTTGATGATTTTACATGGGCGGTTAGAATGAATGACAGGGACAAAATATATTGTTGACTAGCTGTGCCCGCGACTTCGGCCGCGCAGGATAGTTATTTTTGTAATATTTATTTATGTTAATAAAAGAAATCAAAAATAAAAGCTTAAGTTACTCCTTATTACATCAGCTATCTACCAGTGAAAGTCCCGTCAAAATCCGTCCAGCTGTTTCAGAGATTACCCGGAACAAACAGACAGACAGTCAAAAGTTGTAAAAAAAATATATTGATATATGTAACGTGTATACATCCATATGCATTTAATAAAAAGCGGTTATTTTAATATTACAAACAGACACTCCAATTTTTTTTATTTGTATGTATAGATACAATACTTTTTTTTATACTACGTCGGGAGGCATACAAGCATACGGCCCACTATTAACGCTTGCGATATATTAAGTATCACTCGCGCAATGCCTCCTCTGCTGCTTATACAGCAATTCCTTGGGAGCTTACTGGTGACCTCACTCGCACGCAGGAAGACAACAACCCTCTAGGGAGTTGTTATTCGGCTACGCTTTTTTGTGAGGTGCAGGTACTTTCCCAGACAGGCTGCTTTGAAGCACCCTACCTCTCTTAAAATGCGCCCTACCTTTATTAAATACGTAATTTTAAGATAATAAAAGTCAATGTAAATATATTTGTCCTCATTGGAGTCGAACACGGCTGGACAGAGATTCTTCAAATTAGTCCAGCGGGTGTTCCAGTGTAGTTTGATAGCGATCGGATCACCCGTAAAAAGCCGGACGGTTAGGATTACAATTAGAAATTTACTATTGATTTATTCTCAAGAATTTATTTGTTTATTGGAATAATTGTAGTTTTATCGTCCGCGATCTCCCTTCACAGTTCCCCACATCCTCACTCCGGGTCTAGTCCTCACGTTTTCCAATTGCACGCCACCAACTTCTATTGGCAACACGAGGGTTCTCCATGAGTCACAGAGTAGTGGTAATCGCTGGCTAACGCACGATTTCTCTACGTGAACGATTACTTGAAAGCACTATTAATTTTATACGCTCCTAGGGTACATCTTAAAAGTTGCTATCTTGGCGTCATGCCTAATCATGACGCAAGGATAGCAACATCACAATGTTTTCTTTCTACTTATTTCATCATAGTCATTACTTATTGGGCTAAGCTGCAGTTCTGGGTTTAAGAATAGACAGGTATTCAACTAAAATGTATTTATTTGTCAACAGATACCATCAGACCCAGAAGGTATGACTCAGTGGTTGTATGACAGATTCGTGGAGAAAGATAAACTGCTCGAAGAATATTACCGCACTGGCAAATTTCCTGCTAAAGACCCCAGTCGTCAAGTGATACGGCAGGTCAGGCAAGACAATCTCCGGTACCTGATCCTTCATATTTTCTTTTTAGCCTCGACTTTCTTACAGTACGAGATGGTGTGTCTAGTGTTGGGTTATTTCTGGTAACCGTTTCGTTGACATGACCAGACGTGATTTTCGTCTTCTTTTTGTCTTAGGTTTTTAAGACACTCATCTTTTAGTTTATTAACCCACATGGGAGTAATGAACTTCTTTAGTTTTAGTTATTGTACTTCATACTTTATTGAGTAACATTGCCGATAAGCCAGCTTCAGAGTCTTAAAGAGAAGCTGAGAAGCATTATCCAGAAATAATAGTATGTATATGTCGCAGGATAATTAGAGAAAACGGAACTTTGCTATAATCCTAGCACGATTGCAAATGATCGGATAATAGGAATCTAAGAAAGATTTTCGCAATTATCCGAGGTATTTTCAGGATCATTGCAAAAATCCGACCTATTTTAGTTTAGGTTAGGTTTTCCTATTATCCGGTCATTTGCAATCTTCCTAGGATTATCGCAAATATCCGTTATTTCCGATTATCCTGCGACATATATAATACTTATCTACTGCCATAGATGAAGAAGGGAGAGCTGGAGAACACGCTAAAATATTAACATATCTTATTATGTAAAGAAACTAAGTTTAAACGAAGAAAAAGAAACGAGAAGTCAAATCTTTCTTTTTTTTAATAAATATCACGTCTGGTTAATATTTGTATCGTATAATGCGTAGTTAAAGAACGGATGGATTGTTTGCAGTTGGTTATTGACTCCCAAACAAGTATTTTAATAGTAATGTTCAGATTAAGTTTCTTCTTTAAGTAGAAATTCATATAGATCATGTAGCTTTTCTACAAATTTTAAAAATGTATTAGCACGATTTCAATTTATACATTAATATGGAAGATATTTTGCAGTTAATAACCAAAAGCAAAATTATTCGCGTTTCTTTCAAAATGGTGCATGGCGAAGTACATTTGTTTTTTTTTTTTTTCAATTTTAGTTTCGTTTACGTTTAGATTTTAAGTTTTTTTGTCAAATGTTACCTCGTGTTGACATATCGGGTGACTCTCGATGGAGTTGTGCCCTGGGCA
Organism: Pyralis farinalis; assembly: GCA_947507595.1. Classification (NCBI taxonomy): domain Eukaryota; kingdom Metazoa; phylum Arthropoda; class Insecta; order Lepidoptera; family Pyralidae; genus Pyralis; species Pyralis farinalis. Next base: position 3,544,435 of record OX382275.1, read on the forward strand.
CTTAATTATAATGACCAACATTTTCGTATATTCTAGAAAAGGGAACGAATATATGCGATCAGTTATTCAAAGACAATTTCTTTACTTGAAAATTGTCGACCAAGGCAGACCATATATGACCATTCAATCGGAAATAATTAAAAATCCGTCAATCAAATCACAGCCAGTGAGCTGACAATTCTGAAATTGCGTATCCGCGATATTTACACAGAACCACAGGAACATGCACCGTATTGTTGGCGGGCATACTCACTCTTTACAAATTGTCTGTTTTGTTTAAACCTACTACAAATCACGAACGGCTAATTCCATTATATACGAGTAAGAAAACATACCCGACCCACCCGTGCTTAGTTTAATAGTATAATAATTATTAGTTACATATAAAACAAATGTAATGTGATAAAAAGTAGATGTGAGAACTTTAAATGTCAGTTAATTGTGGAGTTATTGATAAAGATTGACTTGAAAAAACTGATCGTGTATAACGTGCTTACAGTATACAATGTTAATCAAAGCGTGCTGTGACATACAAGTCAATATGTAAGTAATTCTTAGCATAGTTCTTGTGCTTTGCGCTGAACCAAATCCTATATGACAATAAAAAATAATAGAATCTTCATCCCTCACTTTTCTCGCGTTTCCTCATTCTATATAATCTGATTGTCTCGCTTCGAAGTTTGGATAAAAAACGTTTTTTTTTTATAAAGAATTCTCAAGTCAATCCGTGATGGGAATTCTAAAATAGGTAGAAACTGTTCTTTGCTGGCATTCGAAAAGTTTCCGGAACCCTTTTATTTGAGTTTTAAATCGGGGTTCGAGGAAAATGGCACTAAGTATACTTAGTGGGTATACCTACCTATTGAGAAGTTTGTTCAAAAAGGACAACTGACAGTTGAGAATTCCGCTTGGAGTAATTAGCTACGGGGGATTTTATCTGGATGTTTTCCGCTTGCACTAGAATTCCAATATGTGACTTGAATGATTATAATGTTAGCGTGGATTAGATCGCTATTTAGAAACCAAAATGGCGGGTAACCTGTGTCAATGTCTAAATTAGGTAAGAAATTACAATAAGGATTAGTTATTACTTTCCCTTGTGAATGAGTCTTATAGGATTGTAGTAGCTTGAAACCTAATGAAGTTGGTAATAATCAAAGAGAATAAATTTGTGCAATAAATGAGATAATGGGAGAAATCCCTGTGATTATTTCTTTTATTATTTATTCTTTGATTGGTGCCACTGTTAATCTAGCTAACAATCCTATAAAGATCAAGTGTTACCTAACTATGCATCGTTTATCCATGAGGTCACAATCGTTGTAGTTAAGGGGGTTAGTTACGCAAAACTAGCGCCAGCATCGCGAGTAATCGTAGCTTGTGTGAATAATATAATAGCCAAATCAAAATGAAAGCTACCAAACTAATACTTACGCGCACTGTTTGGCCTTGTAAGATTTCTCGCATGAACCGTAAACATATAAAAACTGACTTAAACATTGTCTCTGCATACAATTTTAAAAAATTACGTTTTGTCTACTATATCGATTTTAATGTTCAGCATTTAAAGAGATATTCCATGTATAACCTCGACCTACATAAAATGAAGGTAATCGAATTGTAAAGGAGACAGGTACATTTGAGCCCACGGGTTAATTAATTTAAATACATACGCAAAGTCGATTGAACTTACATTCATGAGTAGGCAGCGCTAACTGACTGACAGAGTGAATACGTGACAGAAAAAAATCAATCATCACAAACAATATCTTTTCGTATTTTTTAGTATCTATTATTTTAAATAAGATACAATTTTACATTGATAATTTCCTGATACAATAGAATATTCAAGTTAATAAGAGTTGAAAGATAACCTTAATTGTACTCAAAATGACGTTATGTTTCAACAAGTAACCTACAAGAATAATCTTATTAATAAAACAAGTAATAAACAAATAACGTATAAGAGTAGTCTTCAGAAATTTTCAATGTAGAATTGTAATTTTATTCTCGATTAAAAGACAGCACTTTCATTCTGTTAACACCTGGGCTCAGGAACGTATATACTGTACACTTTTCCTTTGATAGACAAACAATATATATTATGTGTTTGTGGTGATTTTTTAATGACGGCGCTAATTTCATGTACCTAATCCCCTTAACACGGTGCTCAGTAATATTATAGTATCGGACGAAAAGAAAGAAGAGGGTGTAATAATGCCAACTACTGAATACGATAGAAACGTAGCAATATTTGACATTCGAGTAAAGCTATTGTGTTTTACTATCTGGCATAAACATGCATGCTTTCACTTCAGACATATTTTTCTCGCACATTTTGTTCGTTTCAATATTTTATGATGGCAACTGTTTGCACACACAGGAATAGTAATTCTACTATTATTTTTCAACGACATGCTCTTTATAAAAATATTGGTAGAATTTAGGATTCATAAAATGCGAGATCGCAATGGAAGTTGACGTATCTTAGTGCTGTTTCATGGGGATTTTTTTACGCCACCATGTTGTTGTCACTATCTACCATATGCCGCTGTATGTATAAACTTCCCGGCAGGATAACGTTGTCTGCCCGGTTCCACTAGTGTACTATAAAATAGCTAGGAGACTTATTAAATGAAATCGTTATTACAGACATCTTCGTCTTTCTTTTATCGTCTGATTAATTACTATGTTCTAAATATTCGGCTGTTCCTTTTGTAATATACAGATTAGTAAGCAAATGTACCTACATATTGTAAAATTAGGTAGTAAACTAATGTGAGAAAATGGATATGCCAAACATATTGAAATTTACCGAAAGTGCCTAGCTTATTAAATTATAGAACGCTTATTGAAAAACTAAAACAATTGGTTTGTAAATAAATTATTGGATATCGTACATTCAGTGTGGTTAAAAATGTAGTTATTCATTACTATACTTATATAGTTATTGCTAAAATCTACATAATTTTGAGAAGTCTGCTCCTACTCGTAAGTAGTCGAAAGGTAAAATTAATGAAATTACTTTTACAACATTGTAGTTTCACGAAGCATAAATCATTTTAGGTTAAATATTGAGCTTGATGATATATTTGCAATCCTTGCTCAAATTACTTACTTTTTTCTATAGCTCAAATGTATGCCACAGTCATTATTAGAAAGAAAAGTGCATATTATTTTCTATGCATATTTCATTTGTTCGAGTAATATCATTGTGGTCAATTATCATTGACAACGTCTACTTATTTGGGATTGTGGTAACCTCAATTACACATTCTTAATCTGACGGATTTCATGTTTAATAATCCAATTTAACCATTCACATTAAATTCTATGTTATAGTGTGCCATTTCTCTTCTTGCTCTTATATAACTTAACAGTTAATATACTTAAGAAAACATCATGATGATATAAAAGTATAATGGTATGTTATAAATCTTTTAAAATCACTTCTATTGTCTCTTTAAAATCACCTTATGTTTCCAAACATTACCTACAATTTTTACATTTCTTAATCACACTGTAGCTACTTATAAAATATTGCTATTTAGTACTTCGAACCACCAGAATTTACCTCAGTAATTTCACTGGACACTTTATGACTAGTAATATATTCTCACTTATTAGCACGAGTAAGTTAAATAATATCCGGCAATTAAGTTGCTATCTGGTAGTGATTTCTCTGCCCGATGTTGTGTTACACAAAGATAGCGCTATGGAACAAAACGCCCTCCTTAAATAAATATTTTCCTAATTCTTAGCTGGATATTGTGCATAAATTTTAGTTTATTTTTAAACGAGTATAATTATCGTTATATCCAACCAAGTTCCTTGCTTCATGTCCAAAATGCGTGCCTTTTGAAAATTAGCCATATTTTAGATTCTTTTTCTTCATAATAACTGTGTGTTAAATAATCTTTAGTGATTACTAGTTAGTGATTTTTGCATGAATTAGAACGGTACTGGAAATATTATCAACCTGATCAAAAATTACATGGTAATATTTAATTGCATAATATTTTCTATAGATTAACATAATGATAGGTTTTCCTGAATTTTTATTCGAGACATCCTCAGTATTGCCTATATAATTCTAATACACAAAATTGTCATTTCTACTTGAGTGTACATTCCCTGGACAAGTACTTGTGGACAAATTGTATGAATATATGTCACGTTGTTTTACTTTTAATTGCGTAATATTGGCGATCAATTACTGAGTTGTATTTTGGAAATTTAATTCTTCGCTTGTCCTCATGTTCTCCAATGTATGCCTGTTGACAATGTGGGATAACATGTGACCTAAGCACGTCATTTGTAGTACTGGTGCATTCTGGGAAAAATATTTTTCATGCATCAATCAAATTGGGATATCATTGCAAGATTATTATTTGTCTATGCAGTTAAACAATATGCAATACTAAATAAATTATATTAAAACATTGGCTCACATAATTTTGTTTACCAGCCATTGATTTATTTTAGTTTCTTAAATTCATTAATTCACTAAAACTAACAGTCGGAACCAGAAGGGTTATTACGATTAGAAACAGGGATGTAATCTTTAGGACCGAAAAATCGCGTATGTTTGGTGAAATACGCTGTCATATATTTTTTTGGCAGAGAGAAATTGTAGTCGACAAAAATGTGAATATTCTTAAGTTGTTTTTTTTTTCAATTAATTTCATTTGAAAGTTAAGTTTGTCATTTGTAGGTAAGGTAAAGTAGGTGAATTTTTGTGATTATTTCAATGTGGTATTTAGTTTGTATCTTGATATATAACTTCAACGTCGAATTCACCGGGGCTGTATTTAGTGATCTATTTGAGGTTAATGGTATTAACGATACCAAGGATATCAGGAAATTCCAAAACAAATCAGTGAACGAAAAAAGTGACGTAAGGATAAAGGCACAAAAGCGGTAGTAAATGTAGAATTTGTAGTCTCACGATTTAATCTAAAGAACTGACTCAAGCAAAGACTTTTGTTGTAACCGACAATATTTAGATTTCCGAAATTGAACACTTGAATTTGTGTATTTATGAAATTAAAACTTGATTTACGCTAGTCAATAAATACATACAGTTCATACTTATAATAATAATTTATTTTTCGTGATACTAGATGGCGTTGTTCAGTGTTTATGTATCCTGTACCGCGGTACTTGCCTTTAGAAGATATATGTTTAATATTGAGCAACCGCTTATTTCGAACATCGAATGTTTGTTGTTGCTTAATAACTTTATAACCGGGAGTTCTATCGCCGTGTTCGCTCTTTCGTGGATATCTCTGGTGCCGCTAAGTCCAAAACTCCAAATAAATAAAAATTGTTTATTATTAAGTAATTTCTGCCATTTACATTTATTGGCCATTATCCGCTAAATACAGTCAAAATGTTTGCAAGGTAATGCGTGATTAATATCAACATGATACATGAGGTGTCATTTTTATTAATTGACCAATGAAGGTTTTTTCTTTGTCTATTTAATGTAGGATTATTATTTTTAAGCCGTACTAAAGGTATGATTGAAGTTAGAGCTGAGTGAGATGAGCTACTGTTAGTACCATTTTATTAAAATCCATTGTCATTAGGAAAATTACTTTTTTTCTGTATTTTTGATATCGTACACAATATATTATGTAATTTAGTTCATATATGTAGTACAAATTTTCATATAATGTAGTGGCATATAACAGTATACACAATGGATGTCAGAAAATAATGATATTACAAGAAATACACGAGTAATGTAATCTGTAACTGCCCTCGATATCTATACTGTATACTACACTTGCAAATGAAATAAAAATGAGAAATCTTTTCAAAACATTGGAAGCTAAAAAACACGTAATGCTTGCTACTTCAACTTAAAGAAAACAATTACAGATTATATCAATTAGTTCCTTTTTGTGATACTAGATGGCACTGTTTTATTTTTTAATTAAATCAATTGTTTAATTGTACTCATGTAGTCACGCGTATATGCTTTGTTTCATCGTAATCGAAAAAAAAAAACTAAAAACATGTAGGATTTCCGTACACATTATTTAAATACATATTTTTTTGTATTTATAAACAAACATTTTACGAATGATAAAATGAAGCATAAATGTATTTATGAATATGAATAGTTCAAAAATGCAAGCGTAGTATAAGTGTATTTTGTCATCTAATTGATTAGTCTGACTGAATTTTTCAATTTTATTTTATATATTTACCTCATCGTTTTTTAACAATAGTAGTAATATATATTAAGGACCGAAAATTTGAGGGTTTTCCGTTCGTGCCGAATTTATAGTATGATGTCTTGATGACTTTGGTGTGTAAACGTCATTATTATAAGAAAATTTCACTCGATGCAGTTGAGCCTCTGGGGACATATGAAACGATGAATTATAAATATAATATATCCAAGTTTCTAATCTAACAGGACTTATGTAATCTTTGAATTTTGTATCTAAATCAATTTCTTTGGCGTTGATGTTAAAATTCACAGTGGTGAGTTTGGATTTGAAATTTAAATGCCATAAACAGGTGACAAATTCGGAACAACAATATCTTTAAATTATTTTGACAAAAATGATCACAGAAATTTGATTCTTAATTCTCATCAGAAATTTCAAATTTCCTGTTCTTAAGTGAAATCTGTACTTAAGTGAAATCATCTTTCTAGATTTGTTACAGAAGATTAAGCTCAACTGCATAATATGTACCTGGTGAATAGACCAGAATAAGATTGTCGCCAGGAGGATATGTTTAATCAAAAATTGTTTGGAAGAAGTGCTTAGAATTAGATTTTATTAAGTGCTTACAACAACATATGTAATATTTTAGCTTCCGTTTATATGTGATTTGAAAGTATTAGTTGAATATGTAGTAGTTGAAGAAATGTAAGCTTACCCATGTATATTTTATTAGGATTTAAAATGTATTTTGGTTTTTGACTTAAACTGACATTATATTTCAGTCATCAGATAAAAACCGAAAACTGACCGAATTAAAGGTCCGGAAGGAATTTGTTATGTAACTCTTGAATGTGAGAATATTGTTTAAATGTATCCTTCTGCTATGGCTGATCGCTTAGCTCGCTGTACATATACTTACGGAAATGTTCCACAGTTTGTCAATAAAGCACGTTTGTGGCACTCACCTTGTAGTTTCATTTGACTATATGACAAAACACCTAACGAATGGTGAAAACCCTTAGTGCTATGCTATTGAGCGTGTTGTCCTACATTGCTGCGAGTAATGCGAAGCGTAGCACGAAGTCTTGAGTTGATATCAAAGTAGTCATCAGTAGAGTTAGCTGCCCTTGTATCTAGTGGGTCCAGGCGCTCTGTCGCTTTTTCAAGAACTAGCGAGACGTCCAGTGCCATCGATCAGACGATCGACGTCACTGGCGACCAAAGAGCTGGTAGCTTTCTTGCACAGCGCATAAGTATGGCGATTCAGCGCGGGAATGCTGCCAGCATCGTTGATACAATGCCGCGGGGGCCACACTTTTTAGATTTATTTTAGGTTATTATTATTATTTTAGATTTATTAAATTTTAAAAGGTCCAGTCTTCAGCTCTTATAAAGTTCGGACCGTTGGTTGCGGCCAGGCTTGGGTAGTTCGTATCTTCTGACCAGGGGCTAGGTCCTGCTGGACAGTCCACGGTACATTTTAAAAAATTGAATTGCTGAGAGGTTTTATAACACGATTCAAGGCAGTCTCTTGATACACTTTGGCTGAAGTCTTCACTCCGTTTTCACAAAAATTAAGCTTCGTGACTCCTTAAAAAGACAGCCCCCATCACACAAGATTTTTTTGTTTCCCAATGGCGTTTCGGCGAATTCTGGCTCTAACAGCCTTTGTAGTTCTAACAGCACGCGATCCCCCCGATCTTTAATGGTCTTCAACAGGGGAAGTGTTGGTATATCTGTCGATAGTACGATATACGAACATACGGCTGATACCAAGCTTTTGTAGTGGATTGAATATGACCGACGGCTCCATATCCACTTTGTATGCAATCACTGCATTCCTATTTTCTTTAACACCCCATATGATATCGTAATTTGATAATAAACACGAAAAAATTAAGTAAAACGGCGGGAAATCGAAAGAAGTATTTGACATAATGAACACGATCTAAATTCAAAATAATTAAATAGTACAAAAAAGAAAAGTTTCGTAACATTATTTATGACCAGACTAGTTATATTATCATGTTTGGCTATTTGAAACGAAAATTTGTTACACTCGGATCATTTTTTCATTGTGCACGGTTGATATATATCTGTGAAAACATAAAAATTCTTCAGTTATGAGTGTATTAACAACGAAGGTGGTAGCATGCAAGTTTTACTCCAAGCACATCAAGCATAACGCATTTTCTTCAGTGATCGCATTAGGCAGATTAGACATTGAGTCAAGTGAATAAATCTGCAAGTCCGCAAGTAATGGAATTAATTAATATACTAAATAGGACAGGAGATAATACGCCTCCCTGAGGTATGCCTGCATTCGTAGGACACCAAGAGGAAAGCACACTGCCGGCGCCCATACAGGTAAAACCAGTCAATTGCTGTAGGAGATATGTTAAGAGACCGCTTTTTACCAGACTTTAGAGTCTATTACAATTTCTTTTTTTTTTATACCACTAAGGTGACAAATAAGCGTACGGCCTGCCCGATGGTATGCAGTTACAGTAGCCTATTACCTGTGATGCATTGGTTAGTAACTGCCGGTGGTTCCGGTGGAGATGATGATGAGAGTGCGTGAAGGAAAAATAACGCTTAGGTACTGGACACCGCCAATCCTAATGGATTACGAAACGTGGTAATGCTTGAAAGAATAAGAAGAGTAGTTTGTAATTTCCTGTAATTAAATAATGAAGTATTTTTTAACAGGTAACTATTTTTATACAACGTTGGCGCTACCTAATGTAAAGTGGTTACCATAGTTTATGATCATTTGCAATATGTACATTTAGTTTCACTCGCGCGATGCCGCCTCTGCTGCTAACAAAGCAACTCCTTAGGAGCTTATCGGTGAACTCACTCACACGCATAAACATGAGAATCCTAAAAGGAGTTGTCATTTAGTTGTGGTTTTCTGTAAGGATGAGATACTTCTCAAGACGTACTGTTTCGATGCACCCTACCTTAAATACACCCAGACAAAACAAACAGGCAAGTTCATTTTTTTACAACGTCGGGAGGTATACATGCATACGGCCCACCTGATATGAAACGGTTATCGCAGTCTATGAAGTACATTAAGTATCACTCGTGCGATGCCACCTCTGCCGCTAACGCAGCAACTTCTTCGGAGCTTACTTGCGACCCATACACACGCAGGAATTCAATGACCCTCTAGGGAGTTGTTATTTGGCTGCGGTTTTCTGTGAGGTGGCGATACTTCCCCATTTTTAAATATAAAAGTTGAGACCAAAACAAACAGGCAAGTTCATGCACACAAACCTTTGCCCTGTGCGGCAATCGAACCCACGAGCGTAAGTTATTAACCACTGTGCCACCGAGCTCGTGTTAAAGTAACTTCTTATCAATTGTAACTTTACAGTATATGTACAAAAAAAAGAAGAAACTAAGAAGATAAAAAGGTATATTATTAGGGTATTTTAAGACGCAGTACAAAACAACTGTACCCATTTTGGGTAAAGAGAGCGTCTTCAGTTTACAATCAAAATAGAGCTAACGTTAATACAAAGCCGATGAACTCCTCAAATCCCAGTAGAGCCCATATTTGCCCAGCCGTACACCTAAACCGTTGACCCAAAACCATCGTTATCTCGAAAGCCCAACAGCAAAACCAAACAGCGGGCGACGGAGTAGGCACCCCATCGCACATTCCTCGTCACGTTCTCGTGTTTGTGCACATTTTCATCAGACCAATACAGGAATTTCTAAGGAAGTCCTCGAATGGGAGACAAGGCATAAGAAGAGCGCGATTCATGGGTAAGTTTTCATGGGTAAACAAAATAATGGCGAATCAGTTGATAGATTCAGGCGTTGCGAAAGTCATATTTACATGCAATTTGATCTAACCTGCTATGTGTGCTTCCACCGCCAATTAGTTCATGCGGCCTAGCGCCGGCCGGCACCCACCAACCACCGTTAGTAGATGCAACGTGCCGACGCTGCCATGGCTGCTCCGGTAGTCTCTGCCTCGGCTGCTGCGGTCGTCCGCCATCTGGAACAGAAACCGCATGCCCCCACCACCGTCGCTGCCACGATGCCTCGCTGCTACAATGTAGCATGTTATTCTTACGATTAACATCTACAGCGCCTGATGATGCCTCGTGGAGAGGCGAAACACGTGTCGCAGCGACGACCAGGCCAGTCGTGGCAGCGACGGTGGTGGGGGCATGCGGTTTCTGTTCCAGATGGCGGACGACCGCAGCAGCCGAGGCAGAGACCATTGATGAATCATTTTGCTGAAAACTTACCCATTAAACGCGTTTCTCTCAGCTTCGATTACCTAAGATCACCAGATAAGTAATTATCTATACATATAAAATTCAAAGTCCTGACTGACTGATATATCAACGCACTGCCTAAACCGCTGGCCCTAGAGACATGGAATTTGGAGGGTGTGTTCTTTGTGAAGTGTAGATATGCACATAGAAAGGGTTTTTCGAAATTCCATCCCTAAGAGGGTAAAAAAAGGTGTAAATCGTATTCCCGGCGTGTATCAACTTGAAACATAGTATAAATACTCTTGAAAACAAATAATGATATACCTATTTTAGAGGTTTAAAAACGCAATCCTTAAGGGGGTGAAATGGAAGGTTTTTTTATACAACGTCGGGAGGCATACAAGCATACGGCCCACCTGATGTAAAGCGGTTAGCGTAGCCTATGAAAGCTGGTAACACATTAAGTATCACTCGTGTGATGCCACATCTGCTGCTAACACAGTAACTGGTTGGAAGCTTACTGATGACCTCACTCACACGCAGGTACACAACAACCCTTCTGGTAGTTGTTATTTGGCTGCCGTTTCCTGTGAGGTGGAGGTACTTACCCAGGGCTGCTTTGATGCGCCCTACCTCTCTAAAAAACACCCAGACTAAGGCAAGCAGACATGTTCATGCACACAAATGTTTGTCTTGTGCGTTGCGTTTTGCGTTGGTGTCAACGTCACGTTATCAATCTCGGCGCCACCGAGCTAGTCAAAAACACTATATCTGTGTTTTTTTCGAAACTACGTAAAATATGCGTGCTCGTTTGTCTTAAAGTTGGACTTACATAATTAATTTCGTCGAAAAAGTTCAAATTCAAATTATTTATTTTGCAAAAACATAAGTACAAAAATAGAGATGTTGTGTGTATCAAAAGAAAATCCGTTATGTTTTGCCTTTCATACAATTAGGCATGCAAAAGTTCAAGCATTCTATGAAATACAAAATTTAATTCCGATTATACTTTAATTCACTCAAGATTTAACTCAAGTCGTCAATTGTTATTATATGAACTCATTAATTAATTCATTAAGGGAGTAGAAACATTTGTCAATTAGCCAATTATGTAGCTTATTTTTAAATTGTGGACGGGCAACACTGTAATATCACTCGGAACCTTATTATAAATTTGTATCGCCATGTCAAAAGCATTTTTATTGACTATACTTAATTTTTTTCCGTGTACGCATAGTTTGTTACCTACTCTAGTTCTTTGTTCTCTTGACCGTACGTCTTTATTTTTCGGAAAGAATTCGGGATGTTGCTTCGCAAATATTGATATTTGTTTAATGTACATGCCAGTTAGCGTCAACAATCTCAGTTTCTTGAAGAGTGGTTTGCATGGAGTCAAATAATGTGCACCACATAAAGCTCTGATACATTTCTTTTGAACTAGAAACACTCTCTGAATATTTGTAGAGTTTCCCCAGAGCATCAAACCGTACTGCAAGGTTGAAGCAACATATCCATGATATGCATTTAATGCAACTTTAACGGAAGCAGCCTCTCTAAGCCGTTTGAGCGCAAAGACAAATTTGTTTAATTTATTGCATACGTCTTCTATATGTACGTTCCAGTTACAATTACGATCTAACCAGACACCAAGGAACTTAGTAGAGTGCACTTCGTCAATTTTTATGTCATTATAATTTATATTCAGTCGTAAGGGAGTTGTCATTACAGTATGAAATTGCATAATTTTAGTTTTGTCCATATTAACGTTCAAATTATTTTCATGCAGCCATGTCACTATTTTATGAACGGTATTATTTATTTCAAATTCAAATGATTGTATGTCCTTTCCTTTTATTACAATAGTTGTATCATCTGCAAATAATATAGATGTTCAATTATAATAAAAAAAAACGTGTGCCTCTCGGGACGCCCGACAGAAGTGATAACTTAAACTAATCTACATATAACTAAAGCTGCCGTATGCGTGAGAGAAAGGGAAGCCAGACAGACTGGCGCCGTAACGCGTGACGTAACGAAGCGGTTTACCCTCCCATAAGAAGTTATCACTTCAAAAAAAAAACAAATAATTGGAATATTTTTGTCCCGATGGTGAATTTTTAGTTAGTGTTAGTGGAGCGGACTTCTCTGACGCTATCTCTCAACACTGGGGGCACAGCATCCGTGCCTGACACGCGGATTGTGAGTATTCTGCTCCGATGTTTGAATAAGACATCATGAAAATACGTTGAATAAACTGCATGAGCGTCACGAATATTGAACTTGAATTATTTGCATCGCTCGTTTCATCTCGACAACTCTTTAATATAAAGACTTACATTGCTTATTCATGTAATTGAATTATCCACATGTAATTGAATCATTTGGAATGAAAGTAATAAATCGACATATCAGGTGGTTATCAATGTATGGAAATCGTGCAAATCTTCTCAGTAAGTATACACTTTTATACTTCTTTACTTCTGACAGATGAGGTAAAAAGATTATTATTATTATTTCCCGGTCATTTGATAGGCGCGTCCGGGGATTTGAATCCAACGCGTAGAGATACGGCCGATATCGTACTGCTCGCCGACGGCGGGGAGTTCACCCTCACACGCTGGAACCGCAATGGTCGCATACTGTGCGGTTCCAGAGATGTTTTCTTTCGAGAACTCTCAAGCTGTGGAATGAGCTTCCATCCGAGGTTTTTCCCAGGGACTACGGATGGCATTTTTCAAGAAATGCGCGAAGAGGTTTTTAGAGGGTCGGCAACGCATGAGTGATACCCCTGGTGTTGCAAATGTCCATGGGCAACGGTGACTGTTTACCATCAGGCAGGCCGTATTTTATTGTCACCTTAGTGGTATAAAAAAAAGAGAGGAGGCCCCTTTGAGAAGTTTGGTGCTATGTTGAGTGATAAAATAATAAATATAAATAAATAAATAAAATAAGAAGATATACACGTGCTGAATATGCGTCATATTTATATGTACCATTATTTTAAAAAACGTACAATTATTTTTTTTGTGTTATATTGTGTGCATGAATATGACAATTTGTCTAGCTCTGGTTGTTTTAAGAGTTAGGGCGCAACAAAGCAAGGACTGGGAAGTACCTACAGCTCCCTGGAGGGTTGTTGGGTTCCCGCGTGTGAGTGAGGCCTCCTGTAAGCTCCTAATGAGTTGCTTGATGTATATCTTCACGCCAAGTCCCTTGCGGGGTAGGCAGAGAGAACCGAGCGCCATAAGACGCGGTCCTTGCATACTTCACTCGCTTCTGTGACATTCATAGCTCTTTTCATGCACGCTCGCCGGTTCCTGGGGCTTCTGACATCACCTTCTGATAAAACACGACCAATTTGGTCATGGTAGGTTAGTCTTGAGTTGCTTGATATTGAGTGATAATTAATATATCGCAAGCGTTAATAGGCGTACGGTACCCGCTTTAGGTGGGCCGTATGCTTGTATGCCTCCCGACGTAGTATAAAAATAATTACATTCACAAATAAAAGCCGACGCTGCATCTATGATGTTATCAGCACGGTAAACACGGCGTCGGCATTGTCGGGAATCCCTAACTGCACGCTTTGGACTATTGCCTAGCAAACGTATGACTCACTCCTAATTCATATCGTACAGGCCATGCTAACGTAGCATAACTGTGGTGGTATCGATTCTCATACAGAGTACACATTTGTGTTCATGAAAATATTTGTTAGTCTGGGTCTGGGTGTGTTTTATGAATTTACCAAAAACAGTCTAATTATCAAAATGTATTTTCGTACGTTTTGAGTTGTATTATCAAAATGTATTTACGTAAGTTTTAGTCTAATTGCCAAAATGTATGTTACGCACGATTTCAGTCTAATTGTAGAAATGTATTTACGTACGTATCAGTCTAATTGTGAAAATTTTCATACGTACGCTTTTAGTCTAACAAGCCTTGCTTAGATTTCGACTACATGACTAATGATTAGTAAAAAATATTAATTAATTTAAATATATTTATTATATATTCTAAAACTTTTTAAATACAAGTAATAGTTTTTCATGGTCAGTCAGTGTCGTTTTATAGTTTTTGTAAACATCGCGAATAAAATACAGACAAGCCCGGTGGCGTAGTGATTAGCAATGCTACTTTAAGGCGCGCGGTTTCGATTCCCACATTGAAAAAAAAACAGTTGTATGGAAGAACCTGTTCATCTTAGTCAGGATATTTTCAAGAAAAGTGAAAGAAAGGCATCAAAGCATCCTGATTGGGGAAATAATGAAACTATCAAGAACAGAAAGTTACTGTGTTCCCGCTAATGAACTAGTGAAGTTACTAGTAAGCACCTAAAGACACCTAAAGCGTACATAGGCCACGGTAACCGCTTTACACCAGGTGGGTATACTTCCATGCTTTCCGACATTGCATAAATGTGAAAATAAAAAATAAATCGTCATCATCATCACTTCAGCCGAGGGACGACCACTGCTGGACATAAGCCACCCCTGTCCTGTGCCGCTTCCCTCCATAAGCTCCCTACCATCTTCACAAGCCGGCGGCCCGTCATCGAAAAATAATTTATCTAAAAAGAAGGTCTTATGAATAAAAACATAATTTATTGTCACAATAACATTTACTTAAGTTGCACAATATACTATTTATTCAATTATATTAAGCATTTGTTTGTAATCTATCGTTATCCATTAGTGTGTATATATGTATCTGTGCCCGTGTGTTACATTTAAGTGTGTATATGCATATGTACATAAATGTATATACTTGAAATTCCATTCCTCATTTTTTTTAAATATGTTGGCATCAATATAGTTGATGTGTTAAACTTGTATACATTTTTTCTCTACCACCGCCATATATTATTCCACTGAGGAACTCAAAAGCAATGGTTGGCTGGAAGAGATTCCTCGAAGGAATAAGCCCGCCTTTGCAAATCACATTCTTATATTTTACGAACGTAAACATTTATGCAATAAAGTTCTACAAACAAACAAAAACATTTTGTCGAAGCACTCAATATCTCTTTCTCCTGTTTCACTTACTCAATACAAACATTTGCGAGACGTCCTTAAGAACATCGATGCAAATAACATGGAATAAATGTAATCTTCTTATTTCTAACAGCACTCAAATTTCGCAATACGCCAAGAGACACAATAACAAAGTACTTCCTAAATATCGCAGGATACTGCGGGGGAAGCTGAAAATCGTTCCTTTCAACCTGTAAATAACATTTTCAGGGGTGCCGTAAAAATATATAACGCTTTTCAGACACGTGTCGCGTTTGGTGAAGTATCAAAACGGAGATGTACGAATGGGTGTTTACTGGAAGTGCTAAGAGTTTATGCGAGATGGTAATGCCGATATTAACATTTTGAGCGCCAAAGTCACCTATACTTGACCAGCATTTGCGCCACCAGCGAGTGACGAGCTCGGTGGCTCGGTTGTGAATGACGCGACTTTGACACCAACGCTCGTGGGTTCGATTCTCACACAAGACAAATATTTGTGTGCATGAACGTGTATGTTTGTCTCGGTCTGGATATTTTGAGAGAGGTAAGGTGCATCAAGGAGCCCGTCTGGAGAAGTACCTCCACCTCACAGAAAACCGCAGTCAAATAACAACTCCCTGGAAGGTAGTTGTATTATAAGAGTGAGTATGCTCATAAGAAATTTGTCGAGTAAAAGTTAAGTTCTGTTTTCTAAGTTTCCTGATTATAAAACTTGAGAAATTGACGAGTCCGTTGGTCGAGTGGTTAATAATGATTAGGTACTATAATAACAAGGCTAGTGGGTTCGATGCCCACACAATACAAATATTTCTGTGCATGCATATATCCGACTTTTTCTGAGTATCTTTAAGAGAGGTATCATCATCAAAGCCGCTTAACTGGAGAAGTGTCCACAGAAAATCACAGTCAAATAACAATTTCCTGAAGAGCTGTAGTGTTAAAAGGCAAACCCTCGGAGGTTAAGTACGGATGTTAAAGTAATTACCACTAAGGGGTGGTGGTATCGATTCTCATACAAAACACACATTTGTGTTCATGAAAATATTTGTTAGTCTCGGTTTGGGTGTGTTTTATGTATTTACCAAACAAATGTATTTTCGTACATTTTCAGTCTAATTATCAAAATGTATTTTCATACGTTTTCAGTCTAATTATCAAAATGTATTTTCATACGTTTTCAGTCTAATTATCAAAATGTATTTTCATACGTTTTCAGTCTAAATATCAAAATGTATTTTCATACGTTTACACTGTAATTGTCAAAATGTATTTACATACGTTTTCAGTCTAAATATCAAAATGTATTTACGTGCGTATTGACGCACGATTTCAGTCCAATTTTTTGTTCGGATTTATTCTATTCGGATATATGTACACATATTTATAATTATCACTCAGTGAAGGAAAACATCGTGAGCAAGGCCACATATCCTAGTATACCTAATCATTGCCAATGTCTGACTCCGGTATACGAAATTATCATTCGAAAGACGTGTAACCTAATCTAAGAAAGGTCTGGGCTTCTCTCTGGGTTGGGAAGGTTGAAAAAAATTAGCATCTTCGCCAAATCTGTTTAGGTAGCAGAACCCGCCAATCCTGACGGATTAGGAAACTGGATAACGTTAATAAGAATTTTAAGACCGATATAAATAAAACAGATGAAATGAAAGCCGGAATGATGCAGCGACGGTTCCGTACGTTGCTAAATCCTAAAGTCTCTGAAAGGTTTTTTTTTGCCATAAACTGACAATGCATAATGTTAATGGCCATACAGTCATTTGCCATACGTCTTTACAGCGCAACTTCATAACCCATAACATAAAATGGCCGAAATCTGTAAGGCATAATCATAGAAATGCATAATGGGTGGCTTGAAAACATTGGCCTCCGCCAATCCGCATTCGAGCAGCGTGGTGGAGTATGTTCTAAACCCTTTCGGTTGAAGGGAGATCCGTATCCTCTAAGGAGGAGCAGAGGTGCTTAATGTATTGCATAGGCTATAGTAACCACTTCAGACTGTCATAAAACGAAAAAACTCGGGAGCAATGGTGAGAGGCTTTTCACTGTATGTAAATATACAGTGAACAAAGCTTGTATCGCTCCACCTATGGAGTAAATGGCAGCTCGTCACGCCGCCGATAGCCTTTATACAGCTAAAGGTGACAGACGCGAGACCTCAGGTCTCAAGGACGTGGGAATATACCCAAGAAATTGTACATCGCAACCAGCAAGAAACCAAAGCAAGCATTAAAAACGTCCCTGGCAAACGGGGGAGAAAAAATATAAAATATAAAAAAAAAAAAAAAAAAAAAAACCACTTCAGACAAATCACTAAGCCATACAAACATATCGCATGCTTGTATGGCTCGCGACACTGTAAAAAAATATTTATATTTTTTGTTATCTTTATACAGATTCGTTCCAAATCTATATATAATATATAAAGGGGAAGAGTTTGTTTGTTTTTTTTTTTGTTTGTTTGAACGCGCTAATCCCTGGAACTGCCAGTCGGATATGAAAAAATATTTTTGCATCTGATAACCCACTTCTTGAGGAAGGTTATAAACTATTCAATATATCTTTCTTTCTTCTTCTTTCATTTAAACTGAACGCAAGGTTTATGAAGGAATTCTGATCAATCAATCTATCAGAACAGAGAACTACATGACTCGATCCTCACAAACCTCACTGGCTTCTTTGACATTCATTGCTCTTCTTACACACTCTCGCCGGTTTCTAAGGCTCCCGACATAAGACTCCTGATGATTAAAAAAAGATGCCAGATAAAGAAACTTCATTATATTTTTTCCGATCATAACGGTCCTTTTCGTACCTCCATGATACGGATTTCTAAAAACGAAAGCCTGCTAAATACAATTCCGTCTTATGTACAAATTAACTAGCTCAGTTAATTAGATGATAACTAGTTAATAACTCAAATAAAAACCTTATCCAAGACCCCGTAAAACATAAATATATACCTACCCTGTCTTTTTGTTGTGAGTTTCGTTGTGTCTGATAACAACTTAAACACAACGAAAAATATTTCGCAACAATCAATCGATCTTTTCCACTTATACGAATTATTATGTAATTCGCCAGTAACTATAAGACAAATAAATTAAGAAGTTGTTGACAAAATAAAACAAAGTCACAAATGTATAAGTATTGCCAACTTTATTTAAAAAGATAAAAATTCTATATTTGCCATTGGGCCCTCGCGGCCACTTAGACACGTCTTACATTTTTTGAAATAGAATCTTATTGTATCTTATTTAATTCTCTTTTTACTTTTTTCCTTTTTTTATCTACTAGCATTTCGGAAATGACCATTGGCTAAGAAGAAATGCCGAAAGAAACTTGCCTATATAGGTCTCTTTTAAAATTGTCAATTAGATATTACAAAAACAATAAATACATAAGCATATTGGTATAATAATGATATCGAATGGTAAAATAAAAGATTATTAAGAACAGATATCTTTGTCAGTTATATATTCATCAATTCTATAATAAGCCCTTCTACAGAGAGTATTTTTAATGTGCTTTTTGAATACATTGTCAGGAAAGGACAGAACTGTTTCAGGCAACTTATTATAAAATCGAATACAATTTACAAGAAAAGATCTACCAGTCCTAGCAAGCCGATGTACCGGCATACACAACTTATTTCTACTTCGAAGTTTTTCACTGAAGTTTGAAAACGACTTTAAATTTTTACGGGCATACATTATGTTTATTTAAAGGATATATTAATATACCTATATATTTAATAATAATAATTCCATGAATTAAGTTGTTTATTTTTACTTGGCTGGCAACGACTTCTAAATAATAAAATAATTATTAAAAAGCAAACAATAACTTCTTCATTACATTAAACTGAACAACAAATAGGCAAGTTGAAAATTAAAATGTTGTTAAAATATTTCTTTTTGCTTTTTATTCAACTTATGTTACTCTTGTGTTTATTTTTTTAAATTATTTATTTTCCATTTTTTAGCAATGAATGAAGTACGTACGTTAACGTACGTCCGACTGGAAAGCTTTTAGGTTCTTTTTGTGCGAGGCTTTAAAACTTAGCTTCCACCGCATGGGCTGTTTTTACGAGCTAGCTGTCAATACCGATCGGTTTTGTACAATCATTTGTCACTGAAAACGATTATAAAGTTTAGGCTGAAAGCTTTCGTGATTTTAAATCAAGGCCCGCAATGGTCGGAGCATAAGATTCACCAGAAGAGACCTTTCCAGCTTTATGTTAAGGTTCAAGATGCCACTTACATTCCGGTGATCGCTTCCAGTTTTAACCCTGTCGATCACAAAGACATCATTGAGCAAATGCTCTCAACTCAACCTCGTTTTTCGTCGAATTTGTTGTTTTTTACTCCTGCAGTCGTTACTAAAGTCGATGTACAAAATTTCAAAATTCCCATCCGAGGATCCCATGCTACCAGCCTAAGGGACTACTGTAGCACGGGGTTCTTCAACAAAGGCGTGAAGAGGTTTTTTATGGGTCGGCAACGCATCACTGGTATTGCAAATGTCCATAGGCTACGGTAACTGCTTACCATCAAGCAAACCGTACGCTTGATTACTTCCTTAATTGCATAAAAAAATCCTTGTGTTCTAAGTACTTTAGTTCTATAGTATTTCTATGCCTATACTCAATCGTTAGGAAGTTCTCTGTAGTCTAAGTCCGGCCAGGTTTACGACGTCCTTAACCACGGTCGGTACCTACATTTTCGTATTTTGGACGAGAAGATGTGTCGAAGTTTCCCGAATGCTGCCCAGCTGAGTTGGATCCGTCTGTTGACCTCTCGGTCGAACTTGAATTTACCTAACTGAATAACTTGCATATATTTGGCATATTCGTCGATAACTTCGGGTTTAGTGTTTTCAACCCTGACCGGTATAGGTGTAACATGGACATTCGACATGATCCTTCTTGTTCATGTTCATTTTGTGACCTATCTAGTTGGAAACACTATTGAGGTCATTAGGCATAGTGCTAAGGTCCTCCAGCGATTTCGATTCCACTAGAACTATATCGTCGGCAAATCGAAGGTGACAGACCCACCACTCATACCCACCGCTGTGTCTCCTGTGTAGCCAGAATTAACAGCGGCGACCACAAAAAAGGCAATGAACAGAGAAGTCCATTGCTGTCCCGGGGGTTAAACTATAGCTGCCTTGGAACTCACAACGAATTTAATCAGAAGAAATTTGTAAGAGTAGGAAGTTTTGGAATTGGCTTGATTCGAAGGTGAGTAATGTATTCACCATTGATGTTTATACTATATTCTTTCCAATCCAAGGGCTTGAAGACATCTTCCGATGCTATGGCGAAGAATTTCGGTAACGTCACTCTGTCTGTCGGTTTCGTACTCTGGTCCTGCCATGCAATTCTGTAAGAGCAAACATCCTTACATCCTCGGAAACATCGGCTGTTACAGCCATGAACACAAAATTGCAATTCCTTGGTGTCGCTTTTCATGGTTGTGCGACACTAGCGCCGCAAGGCTGCGTTTGGAATTGGAATTCTACAAGTCAAACAGCCTCGCGTACGCTTACAGCCTTATAGAATACCAAATAATTTAGCCGTGATCGCAGTAGACGATGCCAAAGCTGTGACATCTGTGATCACAGCGACGCACACAGCCATTACGAGTCGCTTAGAGAATTGCATGGCTGTACGCGGATACACATCGTTGCCTTACTGTATAAGCACTTCAACGCTTCGATGTTCCGATAGTCAATTCGGCATCGTTGGAGAGACTTTTTTTTTATACTCCGTCGGGAGCATACAAGCATACGGCCCACCTGATATAAACCGGGTAGCGTAGCCTGTTAACGTTTGCGATATATTAATTATCACTCGCGTGATGCTTCCTCTGCTGCTCACACAGCAACTCCTTTGGAGCTCACTGGTGACCTCACTCACACGCTGGAACACAGCAACGAACTATAGTACCTTAACCTATATGTATCTCAACCGAATCGAACGCTTTTTCGTAGTCTACGTTTGAGCTCTATGAATTCGTATAACCCATATGAATTCTACTAATTACAATCGAAATCCTCTAGAATATGAACGTTATAATAGGCACATCTAGAATAAAAATGGTCCGTGTATTGTGCCCATCGCCAGGAAGAGACTACCTCATACCAGACTATTTTGTATCGACTACGACGCGGTATTTGTATTTTTATGTTCGAGTAAATGGTTTTTTGTATAATAATATTTTATTATCTCGCTTATTTGACACGACGTGGATATTACATTTTTATATCACCATCACTACTTATTACAAATTGAAGTCTCCCGCCCGCTGCGTTTGTCTTCTTCTTCTTCGTAGTGTTATACCGTTCCCTAATCCATTAGGATTGGCGGGGTCCGCTACAGAAGCCTACAGATCTGTGGGCTGATTCTACTAAAAACTGCAACTGCACTGCAGCGCGGCGTGTGTCAAAATCCTTACATTTTGACGTTTCGGAATTCTGTTAAACGATCTGACAGCAGCGACGTTGCAGGAATGTTGCAGTAAATGAATCGCTATTCTGTTAAAAAACCTGCACTACACCTGCACGTTTCCTGCAATATAATCGTATTCTGATAAATTGTTTTGACATTTGTATACCGGTGACAGATGTTTTAAAGGAATTTACTTGCAGTTTTGTTAACGTTACTCTTGAGCAACTTTTGCGAAGTGAAATTAATATTCTGAGGCGGTGAATTATATTTGCTTTGTTTTGGGAGATGTTTGTGGATAAATATAATTAAGTAAAGCTTCTTTTCGGTTAGAAATACCTCTACTCCGGCAACCAAGGTCAATAGTGAAACTATAGGAGTCAACATTAAATAAAAATTCAGTTTTATTAAATTGAAATATGGCAACATTTCTGGTTTTAAGTAGTTTATTTGCAGGATACGCACAGTTGCAGCGTAGTTGCAGTGCTGTTGCAGTGCAGCATACGCGCAGTTCCAGCGCAGTTGCAGTGCAGGATATTTTAGTAGAATAGACCTATCGGCACTGCACTATTCCTGCACGACTCAAGTGACAGGCGTAAACGTGCAGTTGCAGTTTTTAGCAGAATTGGCCCATTGGCATAGTTACAAATTTTTACATCGAACGACCACCGTCAGATCTCTAAAACCCAAAGGGAAAATCACACCTTTCTTAGGTAACGTCACACGTCTTTCGACATGTGATTCCTTGGACGTGCGGGTTTCCTCGCGATGTTTTCCTTCATCGCCGAACGAGTGATAATTACAAATATGTACATTAATCAGAAAATACAAGTTTTTTTTATTTTGGATGAGATTAAAAGTAAAAAAAAAAATTGGAAATTATTAAGGTACAATATGATTTAATTAAAAGAATGTAAGACGTGTCTAAGTGCCCGTAAGGGTCTAATGGCAAATAAATGATTTTAATCTTTATCTTTGAACCAGAATTTGAACCCGGGACTTATTGGTCAATATCCGGTTCTTTATCCACTGAGCTATCACTGCTCTATTGAATCCTACACACATACACATTACACACACTGATTCACATATTAATCGCAAATCATTGCACATGTTAACACACCATTAAATGTCAAGTACTTTCAAAAGTTTCATGTGATTTGCGAATTTGCGAATTTAATAAAAATAAGTTTACTAATGTCAGTTTAAACTAAGATGTTTTTATAGTAATAGATACGTCGTACGCGCTCTAGAATGGCAATACGAAAGTAAGGTAATTGCCCAACTCGCATTCAGTCGGGCACGCTCTCGCGTCGCGGTTATTTGCCACAAAGCATAAATCTCTTAAGATATATAATCATCTCTTTCTAACGACAGGTATATATCATTTGTCTCTTTGTTAGAGCAAAGCTTCATAATAAAGAACTGTACGTAGATATAGTACTACTTGCGTTATTTTAAAATACAATAACGTTGGTGTATAACGTGTCTACCTTTTGATACGTGGCTGAGTTTAAATAATGTAAATACGTTGGTATTTGTGTATCGTCGTACGCAATTACATATAGATAATCATTTATGTTAAGGCCCGTGAATTTTATTAAATAAAATAAAGAAAATAATAACAAAAGAAATAATTGTATCTTTATTGTCTTCAACGAGCTTCTTCGACGAGCTCGGTGGCTCAGTCGTGAATGACGCGACTTTGACACCAACGCTCGTGGGTTCGATCCCCACACAAGACAAACATTTGTGTGCATGAACATGTCTGTTTGTCTTGGTCTGGGTATTTTCTATGTATAATAAGTATGTATTTACAAAAAAAAATGTATTTACGTATGTTTATCAGTTGTCTAGTACCCATAACACAAGCTTCGCTTACTTTGGGGCTAGGTGGCGCTGTGTAATTTGTCCGACAATATTTATTTATTTATTCATTTTAATTAGATAAATAAATAAATACACAATAAAACTGAAACAGAATTACATTTAAAATTAAATAATATCTAATAAAATTAAAAAGTGTGCCCCCCGCGGCATTGTATCAACGATGCTGGCAGCGTTCCCGTGCTGAATCGCAATATTTATGTTCTGAGCGAGAAAGCTACGAGCACTACGAGATCAGCACTGCGTTGTGTACGGCGAGCTGTGCGTTCTGGCTCGTTTACATAGGTCATCATTTTCCGTGGCATTATAAACAGAAATGAGAACTAAAGCAACTAGTACCCACATTTCAGAAAATAGTAAAGCAACCATCGATTTCATGGTGGAAATTTTAGCCATGGACAATTGTTGAACAGATGACGAGCTCGGTGGCTCAGTCCTGAGCAACTCCCTAGAGGGTTGTTGCGTTCCAGCGTGTGAGTGAGGTCACCAGTAAGCTCCCAAGGAGTTGCTTGTATTAGTAGCAGAGGTGGCGTCACGCGAGTAATACTTAATTTATTGCAAGCGTTTATAGACTACGGTGACCGCTTTACTTAGTGGGCCGTATACTTATATAACCGACGTTAAAAAAAATGGCTCGTGGGTTCGATTTGTGTGCTGTTTATCTTGGTCTGGGTATTCTCTATGTATTATATGTACGTGTTTACAAATAAAACCAGTTGAGAATCCGCAAGCTTGCATTGCCAGAGGAACACCTGGCTCGTGAATTATATAACAATTCAATTTTTTATTTTGTCCATGTTCCTTAAGAGATAGGAACGGTGTTCCTGAACATTCCTGTTCTACTTTTTATGCTGAATCCGAATCTGAAGTCAAAATTCGAATATTCGAAAAAAAAGCGACAAACAAACGCACAGACGAACATATAGAATACATATAGGAACGGTGTTCCTGAAAATATTTCTATGCATATTTATCAGTTACCCAAACGTAGCACAGGTTTTGTTAAATTTCGAATGTGGTTATAATCAATAGATTATGAAGAAGTAATCTAAATATATATAAATTTACTTACCTTAATTTAAGAAGTAATTTGTACTTACCCTTTGTTCACCTGGTCCAGTGACGGAGAGGCTGGTAATCTGTTATACATTTCCTCCTAGCACATACAACGGTCACTCGCGTAGATTAATCTAGTTGTAATGTGCATCTTGCTTTAACAAATATTGTATTATTTTATATTGTCCTTTGTGAGAGAAGAAATAGAGAATTATTATTTGGCTGCAGTTTTCTATGAACCTACCTTTTTTTTATACCACTAAGGTCAGGTAAGGTTTTTTTACGCCATCAAGCATACGGCCTGCCTGATGTTAAATCGTCACCGTAGCCTGTGGACATTTACAACACCAGGGGTGTCACTTATGCGTTGCCGACCCTCTGAAAACGCATTTCTTGAAAAACCCCATGCTGTAATCCCTTTTAAAATCCTCGGCTGGGAGCTCATTGTTTGCCCACAGCTTGTCAGTTCTCGGAAGAAAACTTCTCTGGAACCGCAAAATACGCGACCATTGCGGTTCCAGCGTGTGAGGGTCAACTCCCCGCCGTCGGCGAGCGGTGCGGTTACAAAAAGTAGGCAAAATCTCTCCTTAAACTTAAGGGTTCAATACCGTGTATAAGCTTAGGATTGTCGACAATCTACCTCTCTTAAAACACCCAGTCAAGACAAATAGACATGTTTAAACAAATGTTTGTCATTACGTGGGAATCAAACTCACGAGCCTCGTTTTTAAAGTAGCATTGCTAATCCCTCGTCCATCGAGCTCGTCAAGTTACAGAACAGATGTGAGTGATAAAATAAAGAATGAAGGTAAGTCTATAGATATGTCACTGATAGATACGAAACAGGCAGTATGAAAACACATGAAGAGCCCTGAAGATGTTATTGCTGGAGATAAAATTGTTTAATAAAAGCCGGCACTGTTTATCCAGGGCCGAGTGAAGGGTGAAGGCTGGGGGTGACAGTTTACCACCCTCTACAGTTGCACTTAACGTCTAATAACTTTTGAATAGCTTCCGGCCGATGATATTGAGGATAATATAGGAAACGGTGTGTTAGGAAGATAGACTGTTATTAAAAAGAATATAGGTACGAGTTGAACTTGCATATGAAAATGGTTCCGTACGTTGAATATGTTATATTCAATTTGATTTAACTTGCATGTAAATATGACTGAAGCAAAATAATACCTGAATCTATTAAATATTTTAAACCGGAAAAAATGCCGTCTGAGACGAATAATCGTTCGTAGCATGTTACTCTAGAGCGCCTGAAGATGTCTCGTGGAGAGACAAAACACGTATCGCAGAGACGAACGGAGCAGTCAGGGCAGTAAAACGGTGGCGGATGCATGCGGTTCATGTTTCAGATGGGGGGGCATTCGTAGAGAAAGCCGCTACAGCCGAGGCAGAAACAACTGGATCAGCCATGGCAGTGACGGCTTGCATCTACTAACGGTAGTGGGTGGGTGTCAAAAAATTCAAAGAAATAAATATTTTAACAGTCACATCGCAATATATCTATGAAAATCTTTTGTATGTCCATAAAAACATAGACTCATTTTGTAAAAAGAGTGATACTCATAACATAAATACTAGATATAAGCATAATCTTGTGTTACATGCAAGCCGTCTCCACAAAATAAGTAATTCTTTTATGGGGCAATGTATACTATATATTCTATAACAAATTTCCCAGCAATATAAGAGAATTGTCAATAAACTAATTTAAACTACTATTAAAGCCAAATTGTGTAGCAGGGCATATTATAAAGTATCTGACTATATTAATGATAATAATGCCTGGGAGTGAGTCGATCCAATTATAATGTAATTAATAAATTATCTGACTATATTATAAAGTACTATATTATAAAGTATCTGACTATATTAATGATAAAAATGTCTGGGAGTGAGTCGATCCAATTATAATGTAATTAATAAATTATGTAAATTTGTTTGGATACCAAAAGAGGGATGCCTGAGTTTTTTGGCAGTATTTTTATCAGTGCTCACCTAGTCATAAACTGCACGGTAGGGAAAAAATTGTGACGATTCCAAACAAATGTAGCCATTTTTACGGAATAAAAAGATTTTGACTTTGTCGGCCGGCACTAGTCCACATGAATTAATCGGTAGCAGAAGCAAACGCAGTGGTTCACACGGAGGATCCGTACATTCTCTTCCTATTCGGGATTAGGAAGTAGGAAGAGTAGGAAGAGGACAAACGGATCATATTTCCTCACTCCACAATATTGTTGAGAAGTAACTAGCGTTAGACCAGAAGGCTTTCTGCGGTTTTGTTGATCCTGTGTATACATTTGATAGAGTCGTGCAAAAGGATCTCAGGGGCATATTGCCGGGATATGAAATTTATAGTATTCAAGCACCATTAATTCTAAATCCTGGCAATATGTCCTGTACTGTGCAGTTCACTTCCAAGGATTGGACGGCAGTCGAACGTTGCCTCTTACTTATTATAAGAGAGGTAGGGCACATCAAAGCAGCCGTCTGGGGAAGTACCTCCACCTCACAGAAAACCGCAGCCAAATAACTACCTGAAGGGTTGTTGTGTTCCTGCGTGTGGGTGAGGTCACCAGTAAACTCCTATATAGTTGCTCTGTTAGCAGTAGAGGTGGCATCGAGCGAGTCATATTTAATGTATCATGGAGCACCATCTATGGAGTTGTTTATTTGGCTGTAGTTTTCTGTGAGATGCACTGCTTTGATGCGCCCTACCTCTTTAAAGGTCTAAAAACACCCAGACCAAGATAAACAGACATGTACATGTACACAAATTTTTGCCCTGTGTGGGAATCGAACCCACGAGCGTTGGTGTCAGAGTAACGTAAAAATGCGTTACACCACTGCGCCACCGAGCTCGTCAATACAAGTCCGTTTCTGGTATTAATGTACAAGAAATTCAGTGACAATCATTTTTAACTTTCAAATATTCATATTTTTTTTAACTTATCCAATACAAATTATTCAATAGATACCTAGCAGTAACCACTTCTTTTTGATGGTCGTAGTTGAAGAACAACCTTAACTATGTGTATATGTATGTATATCTTCACGCCAAGTCCCTTGCGGGGTAGGCAGAGAGAACCGAGCGCCATAAGACGCGGTCCATGCATACTTCACTCGCTTCTGTGACATTCATAGCTCTTTTCATGCACGCTCGCCGGTTCCTGGGGCTTCTGACATCACCTTCTGATAAAACACGACCAATTTGGTCATAGTAGGTTAGTCTCGGCCTTCCTCGGCTCCTACATCCTTCCACTTTTGCATTGTATATCTGTTTCGTCATTCTTTCGTCCCGCATTCTTTCTACATGTCCGAACCTTAACTAATACCGTCATTTAGAGAAACACCTCTCTCAAATTCCACGTACCAACGTATTGGGGTACTCAAACGAGGTGCTTCTATCCACTTATCTAAGTCTTCACGCCAGGTTCCTTGTGGGTTTGCTAGGTTCTAGGCAGGCGAATTCGAGCGCCACAAGTTGCGGTCGTTATACATTTCGCTCGCTAGTTTAATATTTATAACTCTTTATATGCACGTTCATTGTTTCTTAAGTGCACTTTCTGATACGATACGATTTCTGATACGTGTTTTTTTTTATACAACTAGATTGGCAAACAAGCGTGCGACCCGCATCAGATGGTATGCGTCCACCGCATCCTATTGACGCTCGCAACACCACGGAGATGTTCTCACGCGCTGCCAATCTTGTGACCTACGTATGTTTCGCCACAGTGCCCAGTAATTTCTCTGCCATATCTCACCCTTCAAACCGGAACCCAGCTATTTAAATATAGCTTCTTGGCGGTAGAAATAGGTGAGACAGAGGTACCCACGGAGACGACTTTTGTACAAAGTCTCCCTCTGGTAAAGTAGGAGCGGTAGGAGAGTTATGATCTTCCTAGGCTGTAAGGATGTAAATCCTTCCACTTTCGGATTTTACATTGATTATTTCTACATGGCCAAACCAACGGAGCGTTCTTTCTCTATTTTTACACGGACACATCAGGTTCGAATCCTTATGTGGGCATGTACCAGTATATTTATGTACATATCTGTGATTATCATATGCACGCCCAAGAAATTATATTTCGCAAGTCCTATGATATTGAAAGCTCTATGGTGCCATTGCGCGTGACTTTCTAACCGAATACGCAGATTAAACGTCGGCCGCAGCCTGTCTATGGACGGGTTTATCTATCTCAGGCTTCTCGACGCGGAGGGTACGGTAAGCTCCTAAGGAGTTGGTATATTAGCAGCAAAGGAGGCATGGCGCGAATGATAATTAATGCACAATCATTCATAGGCTACGGTAATCGCTTCCATTGTCGTACATCCGTCTTTCGTCGTTGTATAAAAAATATATTTTCTTTCGATGTTTCCTTTGAGTACAGTAGTTTCCATGCGGTACCTATGCTTGTTTGCTCCCCAGACTTGGTATAAAAATGGTATAGTTGTTCAATAGGAAACCGAAATTATTGAGAAGTTATTAAACAATCAAAGGAACGACGAATCAAAGGAGTCAGTCAGGTGCTTTGTGCGGCTGACAGCTGGGTGGCGGAAATGAAACTCTGTTTGTCTACCTCCACAGAGTAATTTCCGGTTGACATTTTTTTAAAACAGGGCCGTATCAATTTTTTCCTAATTATGAGCGATTTTTTGTTTGTACAATATAATAAGGTATTGTTTTTCTTTTTTATGTAAAGTCGGGTAGTAGGTAGATAAAATAGGGTGCAGTTAACGTAGAAATATAAATTAACGTAGCTTATGAACGCTTATAGTACAAAGAATAGCTCGAGCTTTGAGATAAGATGGGATAATCGTACATTTTTTTAATATTATCTTATTTTATCTTATTCAATATTCTTATGTTACTATTTTTCTTTTTTAATCTGATAGCATTTGAGAAATGAAAATTAGCGAAGAAGAAATGTCGAAAGAAACTTACCAATATAGGTCTCTTTTCAAATCGTCAATTAAGTATTACTATAAATGTATGTCAGTGTATAGGTCAAATGGTAAAATTAAAAATATATTAATACATGTGCTGATTTCCAGACATCTCTGGCAGTCAGATATGCATCGATTCTGTAATAAGCCTTCTTACTTAAAATGTCTTTAATGTGCTTTTTGAGCATATTGTCCGGCATTGGCAGAACTGTTTTAGGTTTATAGAATCAAATACAAGTTACAACAAAATCTCTATTACAATGTCTTAGCAAGTCGATGTATCGGCATACGCAATTTATTCCTGCTTCTAAGATTTTCACAAAATTTTGACAACGACTTTACATTTCTACGAGCATACATTATGATTTTCATAAACATACCGAGAGGGAACAGCGGCGATATTTATTTCTAAGTGATTCCCTTGAGCAAATGTTATATCTGTAAATAGAGCGGCCGGCTCTTTTATAGTATAAATATATATAGTTTCAAAATCAACCATTTTCGCCTACAACAGTATAGAATATGACATAATCCTGTGAAAGTAACTGAAATAAACTAAGCGCGCAGCAGCCATATCGGTCAATTTTCTCATTCCAGTTTATTTATATGATGATCCTACTTCAAATATTAATTTGCGACATGACATCACATGAAACCTACTACTGTAGGAATACGTGTATTTGACGGTAGCCAGGGTTTTCAAGGCGCCTGAAGACCACTGACCGATAGATCTATTAATATAAAAAAATATAACGATGATTGAATAACATGAAGATTTTGAAACAAAAAGAAAGCGGCAGGAACGACCTCTCTTAGCAATTTCCTTTCAAAAATTTCATCATACTATGTTTCAATAAATTTATTAATGTATTGAAATATGTTAACAAATTTTAAGACGAGTTATATGAAAATATGTAATATCATATATAAGGAAAATTAATGAGATACGAACGATAAAACAAGAACTTTATATTCATTAACTTCTCCGCGATTTTGCGAAGTGAAATAATTGATCTGTACAATCTCTTCCATTTCGGAATCTCCCCTTTATATACTATATCTTATGGGGTATAAAATGATAGGATTATTTGTTACACCCACCCTCTACGACATCTCTTGGCCTGTAGTCCACAAAACCACAAAACAAAGACCATAGTAAAATTTAAATGTTATTGCCGAAACCAAACTTCCAGACGATTAGAACATTTGCGTAACGAATTGGAGAGGCCTCAAAAATTGTTCAATGTACCAGAAGTCCTCGTAGATACCACGTAACGTGGGGATAATATAGTACATGCGCCCACAGAAGTGTCCCAATTAATACAAAAAAAATAATGTTTATTTAAATCCATAATAAACTCATAAAACACAGCTTACTATACACAATGCAGTGCTGGTTCCATCGCTTACTTATGGAAGCTGGGTATGGCAGAGAGAGAGCATGAAAGTAGGATAAACGCGGTCGAAATGCGAGCGTTGTGCAAAATTTGTAGCGTAACGCTTGTAGACCGTATTCACAACGATGACGTTAGAAACAGAGTTGATCTGAAAGAGAGCGTCGGTGTTAAAATAAGAAGAGGCACGCACTGTTGGTTCGGACATGTAGAAAGAATGCATGATAAAATAATGACGAAGCAGATATACAATGCAAAAGTGGAGGGATGTCAGAGTCGAGGAAGGCCAAGACTTACATGCCATGACGAAATTGGTCGTGTTCTATCAGAAGGTGATGAATGTTAAAGAAGCGAGTGAGGTGTATAAGGATTGATTCACATGGCGCTCGATTCTCTCTGCCGTCTCCGTAAAGAATTTGGCGTGTGAAGTTATAGATAGATGATAAGAAAATCTGTACAAATGCATTGTCCACAATCGATGACACATTATAACACAGTGCACGTGTATAAAATAAATTACTACATAAATCTTTAAACGCTAAATTAGTGGTACATGTCAGGATTAGTTCCGAAGACCAGTTCTTTATCCAGTGAGCTATTACTGCTCCCAAGCAACTGCTTCAAGTGTTCCATTAAATAAAAAATAAAAATACAAACGTTGAGAATACGCAAGCTTGCATTGCCATAGGAACCCTGGCTCGTTAACAATTCAAAATTTTCTTTTTTTAATTTGTCGGCCATTTTGACCATGTTCCTTAAGAGATAGGAACAGTATCCCTGAACGTTCCTATTCTACTTTTTTATGCTGAATCCGAATCTGAAGTAAAAAATCGAGTATTCGAAAAAAAAACGCACACATAGACAAACATATAGAATTCATATAGGAACGGTGTTCCTGATTACATTGTACACAATCATGATACCATTGGTACCGGTTCTACACAGAAAGAAAAGGGACTCAACATAACTACTGTTTTTCAGCTTCTGCCTTTAATTGCATATATACCGCTAGAACAGATGATTATCATAGGCCAAAAAGGGCTTATAGCAGGGCTAAAAAGGTTACTCTTACGTAGGCACGTGAAAAAATATTTAAAATAATTTTTAACTAAATATAATTGCTTAGGCGAGCTGTCTGCCGAGAAGATGATTGAATTATGAAATATATATATATATATATATATATATATATATATATATATATATATATATATATATATATATGTAAAGACCGGATAAGGAACCGGCCTGTTATCCAACTCATCCTCGGAACGAATGCTGGCAGGGGCATGTGCCACTAAAATTGTGTTTTCAGATTTCTGTACATATTTATCACTTGCTCGGCGGTGAAGGAAAACGTCGTGAAATATCGTAAGGAAACACGCACGTCGAAGAATTATATTTCGAAAGACATATGACCTAATTTAAGTAACATCTGGTATTCCTTCTGACAGTCGCTCCATGTAAAAATCCATGTCTTTGCCATATACCCCCGATCAATCATAATTGATTAGGAAACAAGATAACGCGGAAAAAGAAGAAGAAGAAAAAAAAAATGGGTGCGTGTACTTATGTACGCGCGTAAGAAGTTATACTTCTCTGGCATCATTAAATAAATATTTAATATTAATAACTTAATAATATTTAGTATTAATTATATTAAATAATAATATTGTAATTTTAACTATAGCGCCATCTACCGGTAATACCGTGAAACATTTAGCAGTTTTAACCTATTGCACATTTGTAACTATAGCGCCATCTACCGGTAATATCGTGAAACATTTTGCAGCTTCAACCTTTACTTTTGTGTTCGAGTGCCACGCATTCACTCTCACTCTGTCTCTTTCTATTCCACGTCCATGGTAGCGTTAAACGTTTAACGCAACCTTATTGCAAGTCGCATTAGAAATACAACTTCAATGTATATATTCATAATTATTTACGTATTTAATATAGAGCTAGGGAATGAATTATTAATTAACTGTAATTATAGACCAAATTTTATTATACTAAGTACCATTGTGTTAACAACGACCACTCAGGAGGTAACTTCACTCATACGCAGAAACACAACAACTTTTTAGGTAGTTGTTATTTGGCTGCAGTCTTTTGTGAGGTGAAGTACCTACATCTCAGTCAGGGTGCTTTGGTGCACTCTGTTTCCCTTTCGCCAAAGCGTCATTTGTTAATTACTAATTAATTCTAAGGGCAAGTGAAGTCGAATTGAGATTTGAATCTGAAGACGAAAGTGAATTCACACAGTAAAATATTAGTATATACTCGTATGTTCAGTATATTTAATTCTAAGAACTTTAGTGGCCGACTGTACAATTATGCGAGGGTGTCTACCCTTTGAGCTGTCCCCCGACTCTGGGACATATGGGCACGGCGTGCATAATCAGGTTACCCCGTAACGAAAAAAACGGGAAATATTAGACCGCTAAAATTGGACCCTTTTTGACAGTATGGGGTTCCGCGAACAAAATACTGTATCTAGTGCAAAAATGTAGGATTCTATAATGTAGTACAAACTATTTAGATATAGTGACGACCTCTGTGGCTGAGTGGTTAATAACGTTACTTTGACATCAAGTTTTATTCTCAAACCGGACAAATATTTATGTGCCTGAACGTACCTGTTCGTTTTAGTCAGGATGTTTTATGGGAGGGCGAATTAAAGCAGCTCATCTGAATTCATCGGAATTACCTTCACCTCACAGGAAACCGTAGTCAAATAGCAACTTTCTGGAGGGTTATTGAGTTCCTGCGAAAGAGTGAGGTTATCAATAAGCCCCAAAGGAGTTGCTGAATTTGTAGCAGAAGTGGAGTGCATTGCGCGTTGCACGAGCATTGAAAAATTTCGGTGACTACTTTACATAACCGACATTAGTTAAGAAAATATACACAACGGAACCCAAAACGTGTCACTGCTTTTACACTGCATGTCATCGACATTTAATTAGCCACGGTGAGGAACCCCAAGCGGGGTCCGTCTAGAATATGCACAGGCGTGTCGGGTCTCATTTCATATTATTAGCTGTCTTTTTTTTTCTATTTTACGCCCTTTTGATACGCCATACATAATTTTCATAAAAGTCATTAATTTTGAAATGACTTCAAAAAGGAGAAGGTTGTCAATTTGGCTTCTTGTGTGTGTGTGTTATCTTCGCCAATTATAAACCCATTTTGATTTTGAAAGATTTAGATGAAGATTTAATTTTGATGTGACGAAGATGTAAGTACAGATAAATTAAAAAATCTGAAGTGACATTTTTGATCAAGAAAGTGAACAAAGTTCTTTGAAGTGGACGCCTTTTTACATAGACGCTGTATATTTCAATGAAGTTCAATTTTTTTTATCAAAAAGTATTTTAGTAGAAAATTGAGTGTAACTTAAATGTGAAATGTGCCATAGTTATGTAGTAATGATGATGACTTTTCACACTTCCGTCTTTCCCTCTGGGTTGCGGAGGTCTGACCGCAGTCGCTCTATGGTAAAATCCTTAGGCTAGGATAGCGGACTACACTAATCCTAAACGAAAAAAGAAAACGGCATGTCATATTCAAAGATTAATTTCTGCACCACCCGGGCGCCCCAATCCCTTTCATTTCTGACGTTATAAATTTGGAAGACGATTCTACGAGTATGTTTTTTTTCAAAATGACTCTGTACATCCCATAGTATAGCTAGAAAACAATATTCTGCTGTGAAGGGTAGCGGGTTCGTTTTTGTTTTGTTTCACTGCTATAGCACAGGAGGGAAAATCCTTGTTTGGGTTCGGACGGTGTAAAGTGGGTATTCGTTAAAGTGGATCTTCTGCGTATGTTTTCTTAAAAAATTAACGAAATATACGCTTGTCATTATTTCAGTATACATGTTTTGTTATATGTTTATGGCATGACAATCAGGTATGTAGCCAATCAGCAGTGATAGCCCAGTGGCTAAAAGACCTGCTATTTTACCGAATGGTAGCCGGTTAGAAACTTAGCAGGTGTCACCAAACTCGTGTTTATTTGTACATAAATTCAAATCATGTTTTTGAATTTATTGTACATATTTGTAATTGGATAATTGTAATAAATGCTCGGCGGTGAAGGAAGATATCGTCAGAAAACAAAAGTAGTTATATTTCGATATACGTATGATATCATCTCAGAAAAGTTTGATTTTCCCTCTGGGTTATGGAGATCTGATAGCAGTCGCTCCTTGTAGAAAGCAGTATCTTCGCTAAATTCTTAGGCGTAGGTGTTTACTCCGCCTATCCTAATGGATTAGGAAACGGTATAACGCTAAGAAGAAGAACCAGATATGTTGGAGGTATGTGGACTGAAAGTAAGCAGCACCCAAGCTTAAAATGCTTGGAACACCAGCGATATCACCAACACACTGCCGTTCCTATAAAAGGGAGAACGCTATGCTCTACTTATCAATATATGAAGCAAAAACTTTTTATTGAGTATGAAATTTGGCACAGTTAAAGTTTATATGGAAAAGAAGTTTTTTTTTATACGAGTATATAACGTCGGGAGGCACACAAGCATACGGCCCACCTGATGTAAAACGGGTACCGAAGCCTATTAACGCTTGTGATATAAGTAAGTATCACTGGCGATGCCTCCTCTGCTGCTTACACAGGAACTCCTTAGGAGCTTACTGGTGACCTCACTCACACGCAGGAACACAACAACCCTCTAGGGAGTTGTTATTTGGCTGCAGTTGTCTGTGAGGTGGAGGTACTTCCCCAGACGGTCTGCTTTGATGCGTCCTACCTCTCAGTGTAGAAAGCTGAAACTTTTTTATAATAATGCTTGGAAAACATATTTAATTAATAAAAAGACATTACACACAATACCATGACTTTGACACACAGACGCATACGCACCCAAATTATCTAATATATAACTCTTTTATTTATGGTTAAAATCAGTAGTCAAATTGAGAAAAGATTAATATTATTGGTCTTTAATATTATTTGCCTATAGTCTTACTACACAAAAATAATCATAATTATGATAATGTAATATTCATATTGATATTTGTGCTTTATATATTAGTTATTCATATGTTCAAACTTAAACATTCAATGAATTATGATCGAATTTCTATCACCGGGCGACCGCTAGTTTATATAAATACTTCATGTTCAATAAAGTCACCAAATGCAATATTACTATACTATATTATATTATAGTTTGACGAGCTCAGTGGCGCAGTGGTGGAACGCGCTGTTACATTACTTTGATACAAACCCTCGTGGGTTCGATTCCCAGACAGCGCGAACATTTATGTTCACATTGCATAGAAGAAGTTCACGAACATGTCTGTTTGTCTTAGTCTGAGTATTTTTAAGAGACGTAGATGTACAACTAGTGCGTGTGAGTGAGGTAACTAACATTTGAACATTGTCTGCGTGGATAGATTTTATTCTGAGACTTTATACTTATTGTAAATGTCTAGGGATCATGTTTTAAGAAATAAGCGAAGTTTGCACGTAAAGTTTCAGTATTACTATATTGTCCTCTCTATAGCGAAACAAAAATATTTTTGATGCGAACAAATGTTTCTTTAAGTAAAGCATTTTTGTTGATATTCGTGTGGAGAAAAATGCACGCAGGAGACCCGGCTTTATTGTTCATTACTTTGTTACGAATTTTCCGACCGGAGCTGTAACTTTGTATACGTGTAGATTAAACTAAGTAAAAAGAGAAGCAGTGGCGTCGTACGTGCATAGAAGAAGTTGATTATATAATATTACTACTACAACTTCACGCCAAATCCCTTGCGAAGTAGACAGAGAGAACCGAGCGCCACGTGACTCGATTCTTACATATTTCACTCCTTCTTTAACATTCATTGCTCTTCTCATACACGCTCGCCGGTTTCTAGGGCTTTTGACGTCACCTTGTGATAGAACACGACCAATTTGGTCATGGTAGGTAAGTCTTGGTCTTCATCGGCTCCTACATCACTTTTACATTGTATATCTGCTTCGTCATTCTTTCATCCTGCATTCTTTCTACATGTCCGAATCAACGGAGCATGCCTCTTCTTATTCTAATATCGACGCTCTCTTTCAGACCAACTCTGTCTCTAACATCATCATTGCGAATACGTCTTTATATAATACTAGCTGCTGCCCGCGGCTCCGCCCGCGTGGAGTCAAATAACGTAGGCTATGTGTTAATCCAGATCATAATCTATCTACGTGCCAAATTTCATTCAAATCCGTTCAGCCGTTTAAGCATGAAAGAGAACAAACATCCATACATACAAACTTTCGCATTTATAATATTAGTAGGATAATAAATCAAATCTAACCTTAAACTTAGACGTGAAAATTGGATGTTACACTGCTCCATGATCTGTGCCATAGTAACACAACACCTAATGTAAGACAGGTACCAATGTACATGTTAATGGAACTAATTTAGCCCCTGTGGAGACAACTGTGTTCTTAGGTATAACAATTGACTCCAAACTACAATGGGGCCCTCAAATTGAAAAATTATCAGGAAAACTAAGTTCTGCAGCCTATGCAGTGAAAACTATTAGACGGCTCACTGATGTTGATACGGCTAGAATAGTTTATTTCAGCTACTTTCATAGTATTATGTCATACGGAATTCTTCTTTGGGGTAACTCCGCGGACATTAACACCATCTTTTTATAGCAAAAGAGAGCCATAAGAGTTATCTACAAACTTGGTCCCCGGGAGGGCCTTAGAGAAAAATTCAAAGAAATAAATATTCTAACAGTCGCATCGCAATATATCTAATGAAAATCTTTTGTATGTCCATAAAAACATAGACTCATTTTGTAAAAAGAGTGATACTCATAACATAAATACTAGATATAAGCATAATCTTGTGTTACATCCAAGCCCTCTCCACAAAATAAGTAATTCTTTTATGGGGGCTATGTATACGGTTCTATAACAAACTTCCCAGCAAAATAAGAGAATTGTCAATAAACAAATTTAAAACTACAATTAAAGCCAAATTGTGTAGCAGGGCATATTATAAAGTATCTGACTATATTAATGATAAAAATGCTTGGGATTGAGTCGATCCAATTATAATGTAATTAATAAATTATGTAAATTTGTTTGGATACCAAAAGAGGGATGCCTGACTCTTTTGGCAGTATTTTTATCAGTGCTCACCTAGTCATGAACTGCACGGTAGGGAAAAAAAATTGTGACGATTCCAAACAAATGTAGCCATTTTTACGGAATAAAAAGATTTTGACTTTGACTTTGAATATAGGATTATATTATGATACAGATCATGGAGCAGTGTTTTATATACGTCGTTATTCAATAAATAGTGTCGTAGGATACTCTACAAGACACATTGTCGTAAACCCTGTAACCTGTTGGCGCTTGCTTTTTTATACTACGTTGGAAGGCATGCAAGCATACGACCCACCTGATGTTAAGCGGTTACCTATTATCGCTTGTAATATACCAAGTGTCACTAGCGCGATGCCTCCCCTGTTGCTTACACAGCAACTCCTTAGAAGCTTACTGGTGACCTCACTCACACGCAGTTACACAACAAGCCTCTAGGGAGTTGGTATTTGGCTGCGATTTTCCGTGACATGGAGGTACTTCCTCTGACGGGTGCTTTGATGTGCCCTACCTCTTTTAAAACAGACAAATAGACATGACATACATCATGCACATAAAATTTTGTGTTGTGCCCCTCACAATCGAACCCACGACTGTTGTTGTAAATTTCTCCCCAAAATCAGTCCCCAAAACGTATAATCTGTACATTAACAATGATAAACTTCATCTTAATTTTTTTTATACCACTAAGGTGGCAATCAAGCATACGGCCTGTCTGATGTTAAACAGTAACCGTAGCCTATGGACATTTGCAACACCAGGGCGTCACTCATGCGTTGCCGACCCTCAAAGAACCTCTTCACGCATTTCTTGAAGAACTCCATGCTGAAGTCCCTTGGAAAAACCTCGGCTGGGAGCTCATTCCACAGCTTGAGAGTTCTCGGAAGAAAACTTCTCTGGAACCGCACAGTCCGCGACCATTGCGGTTCAAGCGTGTGAGGGTGAACTCCCCGCCGTCGGCGAGCGGTGCGGTTATAAAATGTAGCTGTCGGCATCATTTCGAACAACTCTTCAGAACACAACCCGTTGTACAATCGGTAGAACACACAAAGGGAGGAACAGTCTCTCCTTAAATTTAAGGGTTCAATACCGTGTGTAAGCTTAGGATTGTCGACAATTCTCACAGATTTAGAGACAAACCACCACCACTCTTATGACACCAGACCAAGGTGAATATACATGTTCAGGCACAAAGGTGTTTGCCGTTGCAAACCCTGGAGTAAAAGTTGCATCGTGAAGAGTGTCTGTGTTAGCAGCAGAGGCGGCATCACGCGAGTGATGTTTAATGTGTTGTAAGCATTCATAGGCTACTGTGACCGCTTTACATCAGTTGTATGATCTTATGCCTACGTTGTATAAAAAAAGAACTTGCAAATGATGTTCATTGTTTGCGTAATGAGTGTTTTATG
Organism: Pyralis farinalis; assembly: GCA_947507595.1. Classification (NCBI taxonomy): domain Eukaryota; kingdom Metazoa; phylum Arthropoda; class Insecta; order Lepidoptera; family Pyralidae; genus Pyralis; species Pyralis farinalis. Next base: position 3,584,192 of record OX382275.1, read on the forward strand.
AAATTCTCAAGTAAGAAAACAGTGTGACACGAATTTGAGCTTTATGGATATTTGAAGGTAGCCATAAAACAACAAGTAAAAATACAATAGCAATAAAGCGATTGAAGTATAGGGTTTTATTGGACGAGAGAGGAGGAAATTAAGGCACGGTTCAGATACCTAGAGTTCGGCAAGCCACTCGGTGACATAGTGCTGCGTTTAGACGCACTTGCCCTTTGTAATTTTCACAAAATCTACCTAGTGGAGACTGAAATCGATAATGGCTAGCTCAGTGGCGGAATGGTTAGAAATGGCTACTTTAACAACAAGGTTCGCGTTTTCGATTCTCACACAGTACTAACATATGTATGCATGACCGTGTCTGTTTGTCTTAATCTGGGTGTGATCTTTGCATAGGCATTGCATATGTAAACGTTGTACCTATTACGATTATAATATAAAAAAAATTAAATATTTAATATTCCAGACTTTCAAAAATCATAATTTAGAAATTTAAATTTGCGAGATGTACCATTATGCCCACCCCTTTTACTATGAACAGACTTGTTATTACTACGTAATGGCCACTGCGGGAAACCAAAGATCAAAAAACTCTATCTCTCTCTGTCACATTAGTAAATAGATACTGTGTGAAAGAGACAGCACAATGCCATGAATGACTAAGAATAATGCTGTCTCTTTTATTTATATTGGAATGAAAGCCACGTTGTCATGGATTAAACAAGAACAATTGATTAAATACGAACAAAAGGAAGTAAGTCTATTATTTTCTAATTCAAACGCATTTTATTACTACATTTTATACTAGAAAAATATTTTTTAGAAAACAAATGTTTTAATTTAATTTATTAATTAAGCCATGAAGGTATAATTGCCAACTTTTGTCGGGTACATTTTAATACGTCCAATATATATGTATAACGATTTATTAAAAGTAATATAAAAAAGTATCGTAACTTTTTCTAAATTACGTCAGATTAAATCGAGGCACATCCAGACTAATACAAACGGGAATACACAGTTATTTTGTTAACGTAGCTACCCACAAACACTCGTACACTGGTCTAGTCTTAAAAAATACATTTTAAATAATATAAACGAAACAAAAGAGGTGAAATGTTATTTTTCGTTGATGAACTCTTAGCCGTTCCAGCTAAAAGCAACTCTAGATAGTGTTTAGTTTGTAAGAAGCTGACATAACATGTAGTCGTCCATAAGGATACTCACGAGAGTTCACCACCTTTCTTCCTTTGGATCCTGGCGGGTGCCATCCTCAGAGTAATGACTAATGCACAACTTCAGTCCTTTCTTTTATCTTTGTGCGTCATCGTTTACGTCGGGCGTAAAAACAAAAAGAAAATGTAATTTTAATTTAAAAACTGAACAACATATAATACAAATTAATTCATACTTTCAGATATAACAAAAGTTATTTATCAGATATAAAAGCATTCATCTTAACAAGTATTTGTGATAGTAAATACAGCAGTTAGACAAGTAACTGAGCAGTTCAAACGCTCCACCGGTTGTTTCCTCTATCTCTCACGTTCAGTGTTATTGGGATCTGCAACACAAAGCTTTAGCTTTATCACCCTTCCGCTGCCACGTGCAGCTGGAAAGCATGAAAGCTGTCCCACAACAAGCTTTTAGTAACAAATTTAAAGTTATAACGACAGAAAGCTGTTTGTTGTTGCTCGAAACTAAATTAGAAATACATAGAGTATTTAATATTTTCAATAGCTTAAGTGGGCCGTGTGAGGAAGTTGGTGATTGATCAGGTTCCAAAGGTTCTCGAATAGCATCCCCGTACTGGTACTTGCAGTGTGGGACTACCCCCCACTAGATGGGACGCAAACTCAAGAGGTTTATAGGTAGTCGATGGATGCAGGTTAAATCAACACAGCCGATTTTGATGTCCTACTACTTGCTTTACTTGGAGTACTATCTTCCCTTAACATATCTCCAACAGTGATTAACTGACTTCGTAAATACCTGTACGGGTGACGGCAACGTATCCCGCACAGTATCTTCTCGAGGCTCTCGATAGGTTGCAGCGACGGGCTATCCGCATAATCGACGACGAAGAGGTCACAAAATACCTAGAACCTCTGCAACTTCGTAGGGACATAGGCTCCCTAAGTACATTTTACCGTCTGTACCATGGTGAGTGCTCTGAAGAACTATTTTCCCTTATCCCACCCTCTCCCTTCCGTCATAGAACCACACGTGCAGGCTTGCGATGTCATCATTCCACTCTTGAGGACATTAGTTCTCGTACTAAAAAGTTCGGCAACTCCTATCTCTGTCGAACTATTAAAAAGTGGAACGCCTTGCCTGCACATGTGTTTCCTCCTTCCTACAACATAGGATTCTTCAAACGAAGCGTGAAGAAGCACCTTGCGGGCCAGCATGGTAGCGTCAACTGACAGGACACCGTAGTCCTTTGTCAGTTGCCGCTGCAATTTGGGCTCCCCTTTTCGCTTACCAACAGGCGAAGAGGAGCCACTATGTTGAGCCAATATAAAAAAAAAAGTATCAAAGTTGATGATATCCATTCTACCTGGTGTGTTACAAATGTAGGCGTGCCGCAGGGTGATGTGCTGTCTCCTTTGCTATTTTCTCATTAGTTCAATAACTCACAGGATCTCTTTATGTTACCATCTTTATGCAGATGTCTTGCAGATACATGCGCTCCCTAAAATTTCACAGGCCATTAAACCTTGATAATGCCGTAAAGGCGAAACCGGTCGGTAAAAATAATTATTAAATAAAATTGTGAAGTGGAATCTGTACCAGTGCAAGTATTAACATTAACGCGATGCCATTAAACCTTATTAGCCATCGACATGGGGTAAGCGTGACTGATGGTGAACCCAAAAATATTTCAATGCAGTATTATAGGCAGTCCTGCGTTTATTTCTAGGCTTGACTTATATAAAATCCGTTCGATTGTGTTTGATTGCGTCGGCATTTCATTCTGTGGTATGGTAAGGAATCTTGGAGTTACTTTTGATTCTACGTTCTCCTGGAGGTCGCAGATCGCAGAGCTGAGCAAGAAGATGTTTGACGCGTAGGCGTTTTTTAAAGGTTCCGTACCCAAAGGGTAAAACGGAACCCTATTACTGAGGCTCCGCTGTCCGTCCGTCCGTCTGTCACCAGGCTGTATCTCATGAACCGTGATAGTTAGACAGTTGAAGTTTTCACAGATAATGTATTTCTGTTGCCGTTATAACAACAAATACTAAATAATAGAATAAAATACATATTTAAGGGGGCTCCCGAACAACAAACGTAATGTTTTTGCTCATTTTTGCTCGATATTGATAATGGCAATAGGTAGACGCTTGAAATATTCACAGAATATTTATTTATATATTCACTTTAAGAATAAATAATTAAATTAAAATAAAACAAATATTTAAGGGGGGCTCCCATACAACAAACGTGATTTTTTTTGCCGTTTTTATCGATAATGGTACGGAACCCTTCGTGTGCGAGTCCGACTCGCACTTGGCCGATTTTTTTACCCACTGCCACTAAAGTTATATTTGCACAATCCCTTCTGCTTCCTATCCTTGATTTCGCGATATTTCTTATCCAGACCTTAAAGTAGATTTAAAAATTAGAAAGACATCAAAATCTTTGCTACAAATAAATAACAAGTCATTAGGTTTATTTTCGGTCTCCGTAGATCATGTATCTGAATATCGTCAACAACTGAAGTGCCTTTCTATCCGTCAGGCGCATAAATATGCATATACTTTCCTTTCTCTACTTCATACTCTTTAATCCCAAAGATTTTTCTTACCTCAAAGTTTGGTTCAAATTTTGTTCTTCCTCTCACGACTTACAACTCCGCTCCTGTGAAAATCCTATATTTTTTTTTATACAACGTCGGAAGGCATACATGCATACGGGCCACCTGATGTAAAGCGATTACCGTAGCCTATGAACACCTGTAATACATTAAGTAGATTACAGCAAAGCCAAAATTTGGGTCGTGATTTTTGCAGTCTATGTACGGTTGTATTTAGGTGTGTTCAAAGTAGCATCTAACTACTTTTCCGATTTGATTGCCTGATGTCCATGGATTCGATAGAGGCTATGGTGATGGTGACATAGGCTTTAATATAATTAATGTGGTAGCTGTGGCGTTAACAAATGAAAAAAAAAAATTCGTTTTGCATTTATTAATAATTTTGCATTTATTATTGTCATTGCTGTCATAATAGCAAGTTCTTTAAAAAATGGATTGTCTTTGTTTTGGGTTGTAGTTGCCACCTCACTCGCTTCTTTAACATTAATAGCTCTTTTCATACACGCTCACGGATTCTGAGGGCTCCCGATATCTTCTGATAACACTAGACTATTGTGTTCGCGGTGTATATGATTCTTGGTCTTCCTCGGCTCTTTTAATCTTTTACTTTCGACAGGTCAACTTTCTTCCCTACATCTTCATTGCGAACTCGATCTACAAGTGTTACGCTGCAAATTTTGCGTAACGCTCGCGTCTTGACGTCATTTATTTTACTTTCCGTTAAAACTAGCTCTCGATTCTACACATAATCGGAAGCACCACTGCTTTGTGTATAGTGAGATTTTAAAGATAAAGATAAAAATCATTTATTAGCCATTAGGCCCTTACGAGCACTTAGACACAATTACATCATATTGTATCTTATTAATTTATCATAGCTTAATCTCTCTTTTTAGGTTTCCGTACCCAACGGGTAAAACGGAACCCTATTACTGAGGCTCCGCTGTCCGTCCGTCCGTCTGTCACCAGGCTGTATCTCATGAACCGTAATAGTTAGACAGTTGAAATTTTCACAGATGATGTATTTCTGTTGCCGCTATAACAACAAATACTAAAAAATGGAATAAAATGAATATTTAAGGGGGCTCCCATACAACAAACGTGATTTTTTGCCGTTTTTATAGATAATGTTACGGGACCCTTCGTGTGCGAGTCCGACTCGCACTTGGCCGATTTTTAATCTGCCAGCATTTCGCAAATGACCATTGGCAAATAAATGGTAACGGACACGTAAAGCAGACTCGTTCCCAAGACGGAGGCAATTTTTTAAATTCCATTACTCTGGCCCTTATACTTCTCGCCAACTCTGTGTACTTGCTTTCAATAAATTAAGGGGATTGTATAATTATTATTCTCACAGCAGCGAGCATACATAACGCACCCATAAGCCTTCGTGAACCCGTTTGCAAAGCCTTGAAGTTCCACTCTCATCGAACCAATCACTTCATTTGTTGACACAGCGACCCAACTTATTCAACAGATCTTCAATGACAGGCAGGTCAACATGGTATCAAGCATTGTCATCACGATGCACAGATTCAATAAAAAGATCGCTCACAGGCTTTGTTTCTGTTCTCCTGCAATCCTCTGGTAATGCAAATAGACGTGGAAAATAAAACTTCCAATGAAGAAAATCCAACAAGGCAATTATTACCAAATGTCATACCACGCGGGCCCAATCGGTCGGCACATGGCACGGCGCAATCTCGAATATAGTCTTTCCAATCTTCGGTTACAGTGCCCATAGAGTAAGAAGGGCCGGCATTTACTAGAGGTTGAGAATTAAAAATGATAAATACCGACAAAGGTTTATTATACTCGTAGTTTCAGAATAGGTACAGAATCTAGGGGGTCCTAAGTGAGGTTGTGGTTTCCGCTACGTTTGTCGAGACACTAATATTCTCTCTCACAGGCTGCATAGGGCACGCCGTTGGTGGAGGTTGATGTGGTGCAGTGTGGCGGAGTCGCAATCCGAACACGATAGTTGTGCGTAAGATCAGCAGCTCAGCAGCGTGTTCTACCCGTACGGAGGAACCCCAAATTGTAGACATATAATGTCAATGTGCAACTAACATTTTATTTGATTACAAATTGTAAAGGTCTATGTCTTTATTGTAAAGACATAGACCACAGGAATGCGGATTTTGGCCAATATTTAATGTTTAATACTACACTGATCTTTTTGTTCTTGCTGGTGTCATTGTGTCTCCTAATCCATTAGGATTGGTGGAGACCGGTACCTAAGACTAAGGATTTGGCGAAGATAATGGATTTTACTTGGAGCGACTATCGTCAGACCTCCACATCCAGAGGGAAACCCAGATCTTTCTCAAGTTAGGTCACACGTCTTCCGAAATATAAATTCTGGGACGTTTAGGGGTTTCCACACTCATATTTTCCTTCTTCGCCAAGAAACAGATAATTACAAATCAAACCAGTTGAGAATGCGCATGCTTGCATTGCCAGAGGAACACCTGGCTCGTCAATTATATAACAGTTCAATTTTTTTTTGTCGGCCATTTTGACCATTTTGCTTAAGACATAGGAACGGTGTTCCTGAACATTCCTATTCTACTTTTTTTATGCTGAATATGCCGAATCTGAAGTCAAAATTCGAATATTCGAAAAAAGCGACAGACAAACGCACAGACAAACGCACGGACAAACGCACAGACACACATATAGAATTCATATAGGAACGGTGCTCCTGAAAATTACAAATGATAATTTGAATTCAGTGGTACATGCCATCACCAGGATTCGAACCAGTTGATTAATAGGCCGGTTCTTGATCCACTGGGCTATCTCAGCTCACTTTGATACTACACTCGCGTTTTTGTTTATTTGCCACAATGCGAAATAATAATTGCTGATATCCGTCCATACAATTATTGACCAAAATATGTCATCACCGTCATCATCAGAGCTTTAAACGCAATCGCGTAGTAAGCATTCGCTTCGGAGTCTAGAGTCCATTAACAAGTTTAGGGATTTGGCGAAAATACTGATTTTTTCGTGGAGCGACTGCCGTTACACCTTCGCCACTCGTAGGAAGAACCAGACCTTTCTTAGATTAGGTTATACGTCTTTTGAAATATAATTTCTATAATGTGCGTTTTTTCTCATGATGTTTTGTCTCAACTTCAGGCAAGTTATAATTTTATTGTGTCCAAATTTGTATATCCATTTAATACACTGTTATATATTTGTTAGCATACTAGTGGGTAGTGCGTTATGTCAAGAGGTCAGTCTCCTAATAAACCGCTATAGAAGAGCACGTCTATTATTTACTAGTGGCGACGAGTAAAAATAAAATTCTAAATGTCGATCGGTCAAGTGCGCGAGTTCGACATGAAGTGTGGGAACTGGACAGCCTACATCGAACGTGTCGAGATGTATTTTTTGGCGAACTCGGTAAAGGAAGAAGTGAAACTGGCGACATTAATAGCCATGATGGGTGACAGTACATACGAGTTACTGGACACGTTGGCTAGCCCTAAGAAGCCGTCATCATTGAAATATAAGGAAGCTGTTGATTTACTACGGGAACATTTACAGCCCAAACCGTCAATTTTGGCCGAAAGATACAAATTCCGACAACGACGTCAACTAGCCGGTGAGTCTATCGCAGATTATGTGGCAGAATTAAAAAAACTTTCGAGATATTGTGAATTTAATAGTACGCTGGAAGAAAACCTCAGAGACCAATTAGTATGTGGGTTACGAAATGAGGGCATTCGTCAAAAATTATTCGCCAAGGAAAAATTAGAGTATAAAAAGGCGGTAACAATGGCGCATGCGCTCGAGGCAGCCGAACGAGATGCGAATGCCGTTGAGGGTGATAATAGTAACACAATGACCGAAGACTTGAATCAATTATACACAGAATCATGTTTCGCGTGTGGTAATAGATATCATACAACAGATTGCTGTAAATATAAAAATTTTGAATGCAGTATCTGTCATACAAAGGGGCATCTAAGAAGAATATGTCCAAAGAAAAATATGAAAGTGAAACGTGCGGAACAAGGGCGGGGAGACGGAACCAGTGAAGGTGTTTACAATAAGTACGATAAGAATCGCACCGGCCGAGCCGGCGGCGGCGCGGGCAGCGGCGGGCGCAGCTGCGATGGCCGCGGAAATCGAGCCGGTGGCGGCGGCGGCAAACGCGCGGAGAGGGCGCGGAAGGCTCATACGGGAGCTTACTGGGCGCACGAGTCGCACAGCAACCGCACTGAGCTGGCTGGCAGGGGCAGCAATGGCGGCGGTCCCGACGAAGTGGGCCGCAACCGCGACAGTAGTGAGGACTGTGGATCTTCGGACGAAGAACCAATATACCAGATGTCACTGACAAATTATAAGCCGGTGTGTATTAAAGTATTAATTGAAAATCAATCGTTAAAGATGGAAATCGATACAGGATCAGCATTGTCTTGTATAAGTACGGACACGTACAAGGAACGATTTAATGAAGTTATGTTACATTCGTGCAAATTAAAATTAAAGTTTTATGATGGATCGACGATACGTCCATTAGGTTATTTAAAAACAGTCGTCCGATATAATGATATTATTAAAACATTAGATTTGTATGTTATAGATAAGGGATCGACTAGTTTATTAGGACGACAGTGGCTTTCAGAATTAAATATAGATATACCTAAAGTGAGCGTACATAATTTGTCAAACGTTGTAGAAAATAAAGCAATAATAAATAAAATTATTCACAGGCATAAGGCATTATTCGACGGCACATTGGGGAGATACACGGGCGGTACCGTGCAACTATGTGTGAGAGAGGGCGCACAACCCATATTTTGCCGTGCGCGGCCGCTGCCGTACGCGTTAAAGAGCCGAGTGGATGCGGAGCTGGATGCCATGCTGCGCTCAGGCATCATCGAGCCGGTTGACCGGTCCGACTGGGCCACTCCGCTGGTAGTGGTGAGTAAACCTGACGGGGGATTGCGATTGTGTGCCGATTATAAAATCTCGCTTAATCGTGTATTGTTAGTTGATAGATATCCAGTTCCAAAGGTCGATGACTTATTTAGCGAATTAAAAGGTAACATATATTTTACCAAGTTAGATCTCTCCCAGGCGTACAACCAATTGGAGTTAGATAAAGACTCGCAGAAGTACACAGTCATTAACACCCATAGAGGACTCTTTTCATACAAAAGATTGGTGTACGGCTTATCTTCGAGTCCTGGTGTGTTCCAGAAGCTCATGACCAGCCTTTTTAAAAATATGCTAGACGTGATAGTTTTCTATGACGATATTTTGATAAAAAGTACGAATTTTGAGAGCCATCTGAATAGTATAGAAAGAGTATTTGATATTTTAGAACGGAACGGGTTGAAAATTAAAAAAAATAAATGCGAGTTTTTTAAAAGTTCTGTCAAATATCTAGGGTTTATCATCGATAAATCGGGCGTTAAAGTTAATCCAGACAAAATTAAAGCTATTCTGTCTATGCCGCACCCTACAAATGTATCAGAACTGAAATCTTTTTTAGGTATGGTAAATTTTTATGGCAAATTCATTAGAAACCTCAGTACTTATCTCTCGCCACTTTACGATTTATTAAAAAAGGGCAAACATTGGCAATGGAACGCTAAACATGAAATCGTATTTAAACAGATAAAAGAATTTCTTTGTAGCACGGAAGTACTCGTCCACTTTGATATGTGTATGGAATCAGTAGTAACATGTGACGCCAGCGAGCGCGGCATCGGCACGGTACTCGCGCAACGAGCGACCGGCGCAAGTGGCGCAGGCGCCGAGCGAGTCGTAGCCTATGCGTCGCGATCTCTTACACCCGCCGAACGCGCTTACAGTCAAATACAAAAAGAAGCACTGGCAATTATATTCGCGGTAGAAAAATTCCACCAGTACTTGTATGGCCGTAAATTTATACTTCGTACTGACCATAAACCGTTGGTTAGTATTTTCGGCCCCCATGCGAGTATTCCTAATACTACGACGAACCGTCTTCAACGCTGGGCGCTTAAGTTATCTGCTTATAATTTTAAAATAGAGTACATTCGAACTGATAAGAACACAGCTGATATTTTATCTAGACTAATCAAGTCACAAAAAGATGAAGCAGAAACTCAGAAAGAAATATTACCGGAACAAACATATTTACACTTTGCATCTGATGCTTTATTATTAGATAATAAAAAAATAAAAAAAGAAACGGCAATAGATCCCATTTTAGGTCGTGTCGTTAGTTACATTAGAGACGGGTGGCCAGAGGAATTAGAAATTCGAGAATTAAAACCATATGCCAATAGAAAAAAAGAATTGTATTTAGAATTAGGGTGTGTCATGTGGGGTCAAAGAGTAGTCATTCCCGCATCGTGTAGAAACAGAGTACTCCAGGAATTGCACGATTCCCACATGGGGATTGTCAAAACTAAGTCGTTAGCCAGAAGTTACGTTTGGTGGCCTGGAATGGATGAGGCGGTGGAGGGCACGTGCAAGTCGTGTGAAATATGTGCGGCAGTGGCCGACGCCCCAGCAGGGCACGCACCACGGCTCTGGCCTTGGCCTGACCGACCATGGTCACGAATCCATTTGGATTTCCTCGCTATTACAGGCCTAACCTACCTAATAGTAGTCGATGCTTGCTCTAAATGGATTGAAGCGATTAAAATGTCGCGCACTTCAGCAGCGGCAGTTATCATAGTTTTACGCGATATGTGGGCACGATTTGGCTTGCCTAAACAAATAGCTAGTGATAATGGGCCGCCGTTCACGAGTATCGAGTTTGAATCCTTTTTAAAGAACAATGGAATCGAACACGTACTGTCGGCGCCCTATCACCCCGCATCCAACGGCGCTGCCGAGAACGCTGTCAAAATATGTAAGCGTGCTATTAAAAAAGCTCTCAAACAAAACGTAAATGTCGATGTAGCTCTTAGTAGATTTTTATTAGCTTACAGAAATACCGAACATTTTTCTACGGGGGAAAGCCCAGCTAAAATATTAATGGGACGAAATTTACGTATGCGGTTAGATCAATTAAAACCAGAAAGATCGAAACGAGTAGACGAGCAACGAGCGCGGGTACAAGATGCCGCAGGCGGCACATATCGCACACTGCAACCGGGAGACCTGGTGTGGTACCGGGACTACCGGGGCCCTGATAAATGGGCACCAGGGCAAATTATAACAAAAATAGGTAGTACAGATTATACGATAAAATCGCACCTTGGAACTGAGACGCATAGACATATTGACCAATTAAAACGTCGAGTTTCTGCCATCAGCCCTGTAGAACTGCATAACGAAAGTACATCGGCAATAGGTTGTAGACAGTCGCATAACTCGTCGGGGATGCTCACACCATCACCGAGCGGACTTCATGACGGCGAGACGGGAGCAACGTCACAAGGTAGTTCGCGTGCAGCTCCACGCCACTCCAGCATTTTCGAACCTCCCGAGGAACCTATAGATAGTATGTTAGAGAACTCTAAAAGAATTACCAAAGAGTTAACCAATGTGTCGCAGAATGACAGCCAACATGTTTTACCTGAATTAGAGGGGGGCGCAAGGTACAGACAGCATGTGAGAACTCGCAGGCCTCCCGTGAGGTATGGATTTAATGAATTTAGGTAAATGTGTATTTTTAAGGTATAAAATAAGGCTGCCTGCCTTACTATGTATTTATATAGATATTTTCAGTGTGCTATATTTCCATGTTTACATTGTTGTTTGTTTACATTGTTATGTTTACATTGTACATTGACTTAAGTAATTAAACATAATATTTAGCTTGTGTAAAGCAGACTAGTAAGAATTAAGGGTGAAGGTGTTATATATTTGTTAGCATACTAGTGGGTAGTGCGTTATGTCAAGAGGTCAGTCTCCTAATAAACCGCTATAGAAGAGCACGTCTATTATTTACTAAAGCGGAACAGTTTTTTGTTTATTTGTTTGGACGCACTTTGGAACTATCACTCGGACATAAAATTATATATTTTCATTTGATAGCCTAATTCTTGAGAAAGGTTATATATAGGCTATTAAACACAACGATACTTATAAGCCAAATTAAAGAAAGAAAGTATAAAAACCGTTTCAACGGGGAACCGGAAAACGCGCAACCGAATTCGCCGGATGCAGCTAGTGAATATATAAGAAGTTTTTATAAGAATTTTAAAAAGAAAAGTACGAACTTGAATTAGAAATAACAAACAAGTCACTTTTATTTCATGCTAACATATAAAATGTTTGATAAAATTGACAACGTTCAAAGAGTATATATTTTTTGCCTGAACATGAAAAGTATGAAAAATAATTTGCTGATTTTCAAAGGATGATATTCATGTGATGTCGTGATATTGTAACGAGGGGTGGAAGCTTAGGGATGTAGAAATAATAAATAACGTCTAGATACGACAGCGACAAAAATATACAGTTAAGTTGATCTAAACTACTTTGTGTGGTTCCATCACCAATTAGTTCTTGCGAAATAGCGGCGGCGGACGGCACCCACCCTATTTTAGTCGTTCCTGCCTTGGCTGCTGCGGTCGTCTCTACAATTTGTCGTCATCTATAAGATGAACCGCATGCCACAACCACCGTTGTTGCCCTGGCTGCTCCGGTCGTATCTGCATCAACTGATCCGGTCGTCTGTGCCTCGGTTATTGTGGTTGTCTCTGCAATTGCTTACCATCTAAAATTTGAATCTGAAACCTGAACGGCTGAATCTACAACAAAAAATTAAGTAATCAACATTCAAAAACAGTGTATAACTAAAACTAAAACAAAAAAATCGGCCAAGTGCGAGTCGGACTCGCGCACGAAGGGTTCCGCACAATTATCTATAAAAACGGCAAAAAAACACGTTTGTTGTATGGGAGCCCCCTTAAATATTTGTTTTATTTTAATTTAATTATTTATTCTTAAAGTGAATATATAACTAAATATTCTGTGAATATTTCAAGCGTCTATCTGTTGCCGTTGTCAATATCGAGCAAAAATGAGCAAAAAAATTACGTTTGTTGTATGGGAGCCCCCTCTAATATATATTTTATTCAATTTTTTAGTATTTGTTGTTATAGCGGCAACAGAAATACATCATCTTTGAAAACTTCAACTGTCTAACTATCACGGTTCATGAGATACAGCCTGGTGACAGACGGACGGACGGACAGCGGAGCCTCAGTAATAGGGTTCCGTTTTACCCTTTGGGTACGGAACCCTAAAAACGATAGAGAATTAATGGCAATTTGATCCAAACTACTTTGTGTGCTTCCGCTCCCGATTAGTTCATGCGAACTACTGCCGGCCGGCACCCACCCACTACCGTTAGTAGATGCATGCCGCCGCTGCCATGGCTGCTCCGGTCGTCTCTGCGAGTGTTCGCCATCTGAAATGTGAACCGCATGCACCCGCCACCGTTGCTGCCCTGGCTGCTCCGGTCGCCCCGCGAGTGTTCGCCATCTGAAATGTGAACCGCATGCACCCGCCACCGTTGCTGCCCTGGCTGCTCCGGTCGTCTCTGCGAGTGTTCGCCATCTGAAATGTGAACCGCATGCACCCGCCACCGTTGTTGCCCTGGCTGCTCCGGTCGTCTCCGCGACACGTGTTTCGCCTCTCCAGGAGGCATCCTCAGGCGCTGTAGATGTTAGTCGTTAGAATAACATGCTACGAATGAGTCATCCATCGCATTGCCGTCCTTTATATAGAAAAAGTGGAGGGGTGGAGGGGTTGAGGGGGGTTGAAGGGGTGGAAGGGGTAAGCGAAAAGATATTTAATAGAGGGGAGCTGTTTACGTCAGTCTTTTCAGTAAATATCTTTTCGCTTACCCCTTCCACCCCTTCAACCCCCCTCAACCCCTCCACCCCCTCCACTTTTTCTATATAAAGGACGGCAATGCGATGGATGACTCATTCGTAGCATGTTATTCTAACGACTAACATCTACAGCGCCTGAGGATGCCTCCTGGAGAGGCGAAACACGTGTCGCGGAGACGACCGGAGCAGCCAGGGCAACAACGGTGGCGGGTGCATGCGGTTCACATTTCAGATGGCGAACACTCGCAGAGACGACCGGAGCAGCCATGGCAGCGGCGGCATGCATCTACTAACGGTAGTGGGTGGGTGCCGGCCGGCAGTAGTTCGCATGAACTAATCGGGAGCGGAAGCACACAAAGTAGTTTGGATCAAATTGCCTGTAAATTTGACTTTCGCAAAGTAACGCCTGAATCTATTAACTAGAGAATTAATGATCATAAAATTGGAACACGTAATCAAACAAGAATAAACATTTTGTTTTCGACGAGTATTAGGAACACCATTTTGACACCAACGCTCGTGGGTTCGATTCCCACACAGGACAAACAATTGTGTGCATGAACATGTCTGTTTGACTCGGTATGGGTGTAAGAGAGGTAAGTCGCAACAAAGCAGCCTGTCTGGGTAAGTACATCTACTTCACAGAAAACCACAGTCAGATAACAACTCCCTAGAGGTTTGTTGTGTTCCTGCGTATGAGTGAGGTCACCAGTAAGCTCCTAAGGAATTGCTGTGTTAGCAGCAGAGGTGACATCGTGCGAGTGATACTTATTGCTACTATAATATAGCCGAGAGAGCATAAAAGTAGATTAAATGCAGTTGAAATGCGAGCGTTGCGCAAAAATTGCGAATGACATGCTACGAATGAGATTCGTAGCGTAATATATAACCAAACTAATCGGTATAGGTACAGGCAATTTGTGAAAGCACACTAAGTAATTTAGATCAGATTGCCTGTAAATTTTCAAATGTAATTCGCAAAAGAACGCCTGAATCTATTAACTAAAATATAAATATTCTATCCTTATTCATTTGTTTATTCCTTTCAATCCTTTGGATGGATGGAACATACTTAAATATGCGTTGTTATAATTTATACATAGCTCTCAATATGCCCTGCGTACAAATAATTTATCAGTAACAAAAGCTACATACATTTAACAGGGATAATAAACTGATAAATCAATATCTTCACGATAAGTTTTGTTTTGTTTCAATTTTGGTTTCAAAGTTATCGCTTTCCTTTATTGCGGTCGACATACGGTTGTACAATTTAGGAGCCATACATGTTTTTATCATACTTGACATATTTAGTTGTATTGTCATCTGTGTATGTTTTTTATGTTAATATTCCCGAGTGCACAGTACGCCTAGCGCTAAGTAGCTCGTGCGAACTTAATGAACGCTGATTTTTATATTATCACTTGCAATAAAATAAAAGGAATATATCATAGATTCACTCTTAAATTAAGTTTAATCTATGAAGATGATGATGTACGAATTCAAACCAGTCCACAACCATCCCGATAGAATTCAGACGACCTTATTATTAAGTAGAACGCATTACTAAGAGAACTATAGTCAGAGCCAGACGAGACCATTTATAACCTATATGCAATAAGTTGGAATATTCACAGTGGCAGAAGCTTATCTACAAATTCGCGCGTTTCAGGATCAAAGCGGCAGATATATATCCAATTGCCGCTATGTAAAGACAGCTTCTAATCAGGGACTTGTACCACCTATAACGCCGGATGAAGTCCAATGGGGCCTTCGTCGCGTGGAAAATCAGATAGCAGCCGAGCTGATGGAGTCCGTATAGAAAGATGGCCTGGAAGGTGGCCTCGTAGTATGAGCAATTGACGGACCTATGGCCAACTCCTTACCGGAAAAATCTACTAATGGAGATTAAGGGAAAAGGATTTATCATTACAATTTTCAAAGTAAAAGGATCGGGGTACGCTTGCCCTCCGGGACTCGTGCGTTCTAAACTCTCGCCAAAGCTGTTCAGGGTAACTTCTATCAATCGTCGTTTCCTTCATTACGCAAAGTGGACGAATCGCTGGCCTATACTGGAAAGGAGCAAGCCAATTAAGGCTTGTAGACCATATTCGCAATGATGATGTTAGAAACAGAGTTGGTATGAAAGAGAGCGTCGGTGTTAAAATAAGAAGAGGCATGCTCCGATGGTTCGGACATGTAGAAAGAATGCAAGATGAAAGAATGACGAAGCAGATATACAATGCAAAAGTGGAAGGATGTAGGAGCCGGGGAGGCCAAGACTTACCTACCATGACCAAATTGGCCGTGTTCTATCAGAAGGTGATGTCAGGAGCCCTAGAAACCGGCGAGCGTGCATGAGAAGAGCAATGAATGTTAAAGAAGCGAGTGAGATATGTAAGGATCGAGTCACGTGGCGCTCGGTTCTCTCTGCCTACCCCGCAAGGGATTTGGCGTGAAGTTATAGATAGATAGCAAGCCGATCTCCCAATTCTCTAGAATACTGTTCACCGAGAGGACTACAGACGGATCAGAAATGGGGATATCCGCAGTAGAACTAAGGTGACCGATATAGCACACAGGATAAGCAAGCTGAAGTGGCAGTGAGCCGGCCACATAGTTCGTAGAACCGACAACCGCTGAGGAAGAAAGGTTCTCGAATGGCGTCCGCGTGCTGGTACACGTAGTGTGGGACGGCCCCCCACTAGATGGAGCGATGACCTCAAGAGGTTTGCAGGGAGTCAATGGATGCATGTGGCACAGGATCGAGACGAGTGGCGCTCTAGAGGGGAGGCGTATGTTCAGCAGTGGACAAATACAGGCTGAGATGATGATGATGATTTCAAGAATCTCTAAGTACAGTAAAATATACTCATTTCCGAAATGCCAGTAGATTAAAAAAATAATTACTAATACAATTTATATTAAAATTATAAAAATTATCTACGTACCTGCAAGGGCCCTATGGTTAACTATACAATAATAAAAATAAAAAAAAGTGTTTTAAAGTCTCTTTTCTTGCTTGCTTGTTATTTAACAGCATTTTTTACTTGCACTTTATATCTACTAACAGACAGTATTACTTTCATGATTATACAATATTAAATATTAAGTTTTATAGCTTGATTTACGACTAAACTTAAAATCTAAAAAAAATCTACCCCAAATACACCGTTTCGAAATTTTCGGCCATTTTGAAAATTACTTTTAATAACTCCATCAAAAATAGGTGACAAAAGTTACAGAGGCGTAACAAGTAACGACCGACGTGTTTACGACAGCGACGCCCGCCGACGACGTGACGTGAATACACGTCGCGATTCGTTAGCGCTTGTTTGACGTCATTAGCGTTTGATCCAAAAAGTCTGTAATAAATGGCAACATTCGCACTCAAGTTACGATGTTGACAACTTAACACGCTCGCTGCGGCACGCAACTGTACAGAAGTTTACGCAGTAGGGTCACCTGGAAAAAACGCTCGATATCATCGCACTTAATGAACTTAGAAAGAAAATCAGTCGAGACTGGCCCTTCAAAATGTTTTTAGGGTTCCGTACCCAAAGGGTAAAACGGAACCCACTGAGGCTCCTCTGTCCGTCCGTCCGTCCGTCCGTCTGTCACCAGGCTGTATCTCATGAACCGTGATAGTTAGACAGTTGAAATTTTCACAGATGATGTATTTCTCTTGCCGCTATAACAACAAATGCTAAAAAATAGAATAAAATAAATATTTAAGGGGGCTCCCATACAACAAACGTGATTTTTTTGCTCGTTTTTGCTCGATATTGAATACGGCAACAGGTAGACGCTTGAAATATTCACAGAATATTTAGTTATATATTCACTTTAAGAATAAATAATTAAATTAAAGTAAAACAAATATTTAAGGAGGGCTCCCATACAACAAACGTGATTTTTTTTTCGTTTTTATAGATAATGCGGAATCCTTGGTGCGCGAGTCCGACTCACACTTGGCCGATTTTTTTTATCTACAACGTCGGGAGGCACAAACATACGGCCCAACTGATGGAAAGCGGCTACCGTAGCCCATGAACGCTCGCAATATATTTATCATTCGCGCGATGTCGCCTCTGTTGCTAGCAGAGTGACTCCTTAGAACCTTACTGATGACCTCACTCATACGCAGGACCACAACAACTCACCATGGAGGCTGCGGTTTTTGGCGAGGTGGAGTTACTTCCCCAGACGGGCTGCTTTGATGCGCCCTACCTCTCTTAAAAACAGACATGTTCATGCACACAAATGTTTGACCTGCGTGGGAATCAAACCCACGAGCGTTCGTGTCAATGTAACGTATCAGCACGTATAGCCACTGCGCCACGGAATTCGTCAATTTTTTTATATAATATCGAGAGACAAACGAGTTTAAGCGCCTGATGGGAAGCGGTTACCGTATCCCATGAACGTTAGCTATACAGGGAGTACCGCGCCCGCGTTTCTATCCCCGTTATATGTTAAAGTATCGCTTTTTATTTGATACAGCTAAGGGCATATCAAATTTAACAATTTGACTGTTGTAATATTCTTAAGTTGTATGTAATAAGAGCTACTATCGATCTGCTTCTCTCAACTGTACAAATTGTACACAAGAACGAACTCGGTGGCGCAGTGGTGAAGCGCGCTGTTCCGGTACTTTGACACCGACCCTCGTGGGTTCGATTTACATACAGGACAAACATGTGCATGAACATGTCGGTTTGTCTTGTTTTTGGTGCTTAAGAGAGATAGTCGTGTTCCTGTGTGGGAGGTCACCAGTGACCTCCTAAGGAGTCGCTGTGTTAGTAGTAGAGGTGGTATCGCGCGAGTGATAATTAATGTATTACGTTCATAGGCTACGGTAAGCGCTTCTCATCAAGTGGGTCGTATGCTTGTATGCCTCCCGACGTTGTAAAAAAAAGAAAAACTATTCAAGTTTTAACCGGCTTTTAAAAAGGAGGAGGTTCTATTTTATGTATTTTCACCGATTTTCCGTCAATTGCGGATCAATTTAGAAAATTCTTCATTATTTGAAAGGGTGGTGAAACTGTAAAGGTCAATCCATTCTCACCTAGTCAGAATCTGATGAGGACATGTCATGGAAATCGAGGAAAATCCTCAAATAGGAACAGTGTGTTTGTTTAAATCTCTCACATCAAATGAAATCTATTAATAATTAAGGTTTAAGTCTGGTTTGAGTAGTGGATGCTGTCGATGGAAACCACAGCACTATTTTGTTTTGTTTAAACTTATGTAAGTACCAATGTATGTTTTGCGCACAGTAGTGTTATATTTCAAACAGGCATCTTGACGAGCTCGGTGGCGCAGTGGTGAAACGCGTTGTTACGCTACTTTGACACCAACGCTCGTGGGTTCGATTCCCACACAGTACAAACATTTGTGTGCATGAACATGTCTGTTTGTCTTGGTCTGGGTATTTTCTATGTATAATAAGTATGTATTTACAAAATAAAAATGTATTTACGTTTGTTTATCAGTTGTCTAGTACCTATAACACAAGCTTCGCTTACTTTGGGGCTAGATGGCGCTATGTAATTTGTCCGACAATATTTATTTATTTATTATCTGCGGAAGACCAGCACCGCGGTGTCAGACGACCCCACGGCTTATGGTGAGTTATGCATGACTTATGCCTATTTGTTATCTTATATATTATTTACTTGCTTTAGGTTTTAAATGTTAGTGATTATATGTGAGGCAACAAATAAGCCATTTTCTTTCTTTCTTTCTTTCTTTCACCGCGAGGAGTTAGGAGATAATACTACAATATCTAAACAGCTACTTTGCAGGATTTGGAGAGTTGTGCACTTGTAAGACAATCGACTTCATTTTTCCATGTCTCGTAATGATGTGACGGATATATTTTGACGAGCTCGGCAACGCAGTGGTTAGTAATGCTCCTTTGATACTAACACTTGTGGATTCGATTTCCATACAAGACATTTGTATGCGTGAACATTTTTATTTGTGTTGATCTGGGTGTTTTTAAGAGAGGTAGGGCGCATCAAGACATCCCTTCTGGGGAAGTACCTCCACCTCATAGAAAACCGCAGCCAAATAACAAATATGCACCTAGGTAGTGTTCCTGTGTGTGAGTGAGGTCTCCAGTAAGCTCTTAAGGAGTTGCTGTATTAGCAGCAAAGGTGGCATCGCGCGGGTGATACTTAATGTATTACTAGCGTTCAAGGCTACCGTAACCACTTTACATCAGATGGGCCGTATGCTTGTTTGCATTCTGACATTATATATATATATATAAAAAAGTATTCGCATCGGATAATGAAAGTGCGAGAAAAAACGAAAGTGAATTTTGTGTACCTATTGTACATAGGATAATGAAATTTAAGCCGGCGGCGTAACGGATAAATTAGATACGAAACAAAAAAACAGGTCTGGAATTCCGCGGCGTTGTCACTGGCGTATGGCGAATCCGCGGAAACTGGAGCGAACGGAGGCGCAATGCGGAGTCAAACAGTTACGAAACAAGCTATTATGTACTTTAAGACCTAATAACTGAACGTCTATTATTGTATCAATGTACAGTCGCGGAAATACTTAAGCATTCTCGCGAATCGAGGCAAAGGCAAACCCGATACTTCTCTTCTGTTCCGTTCAGTGTAAATTGAACCCTACGTGTTAAGATTGGAACTTGTGTGAACTCAATTTCGAACGTGATCGTATTTCTGTTATTCATGTACCTATGTTAACCATATATGTAAAGATTTTGTCCACTACACGGGAGTGGTCGAATGTAGGGTTTTATGAAAGCGCCCTTTATATTGACGAGCTCGGCGGCTCAGTCGTGAATGACGCGACATTGACACCGACGCTCGTGGGTTCGATTCCCACACAAGGCAAACATTTGTGTGCATGAACATGTCTGTTTGTCTTGGTCTGGGTATTTTCTATGTATAATAAGTATGTATTTACAAAAAAAAAAAACTATTTATGTATGTTTATCAGTTGTCTAGCACCCATAACACAAGCTTCGCTTACTTTGGGGCTAGGTGGCGCTGTGTAATTTGTCCGACAATATTTATTTATTATTTTTTATTATTTATTTTTTCTTTAGATAGAAACTGTGAATTATTTGCTATGCTATAGGATCGGCAACGCACGAGTGACACCCCTGGTGTTGCTAAAGTTTTTTTTTATATGCTACGTCGGGTGGTAACACGCATACGGTCCACCTGATGTAAAGCGGGTACCGTAGCCTAATAACGCTTGCGATATATTAAGTATCGCTCTCGCGATGCCTCCTCTGCTGCTTACACAGCAACGCCTTGGGAGCTTATTGGTGACCTCACTCACACGCAGGAACACAACAACCCTCTAGGGAGTTGTTAATTGGCTGCGGTTTTCTGTGTGGTTCTTCCCCAGACGGGCTGCTTTGATGCGCCCTACCTCCCTTCAATCAAGTTAAATGCTGCTTACCATCAGGCAGGCCGTACGCTTGTTTGTCAACTTAGTGGTATAGAAAAAAAATACATTAGCTTTTACTTCACCAAATTGACTTAGACATGTCTTACATTTTTTAAATATAATCCATTTGTATCTTATTCATTTCTTAGTTTCCTAATCCTTTAGGATTGCGGGTTCCACTACTTGAACCTAAGGATTTGGCGAAAATATCGTATTTTGACATGGAGCTACTCCTGTCAAACAATCACGCAAATGCAGAAGGAAATCGGATATTTCTTAGGTTAGAGCTAACGTCTTTCGAAACATAATTTCTTGGGGTTGCGTATTTCCTCACAACGATTTCCTTCACCGTAGAACATGTTGTAATTATAGATAGGTATGTACGTTAATCCGAAAACATGTATTTAGTACTGCTATAACACTTTAATAGAAACTTTTTTACTCTGTGTACATAGAGATCCTTCATTCGGAATGTCATGTCAAAATGTCGAAAAGAAAAAATAATATCTTATTTTAAAAGATTACGGCAAACAGTTTCTTTGGAAGCTGCACTTACTGCTTATCATGGATATGTAGCGGCTGCTCTAGGTTACGGTCTCATACTCTGGGGTAACTCTGTAGAGATTGACAAAGCATTTAAAGTCCAAAAGAAGTGCATACGCGCGATTTGTATTGCATGGTTTGACGACAGCTGCAAACCGCTATTTAAAATACTGCATATTTTACCCCTTCCGTGCATGTATATAAGAGATGTTTGCATTTTCGTTAATTAGCACCCAGAATTTTGGAGAAAGCGAGGTGACGTTTTCCAGAGACAGACGAGAGCAAGAGTAATGAATAGATTGTATCAACCTTCCTGCCATAAATACATAAATGAAAAAAATTCTTACAACATGTGCATATCCCTTTATAACCACTTGCCAGAGGATATAAAACATTTGAAAAGAAAGTCATTTAAATTTCGACTCAACAATTGGTTGTCGTCTCACTGCTTCTACAGTGTCAACGAGTATATGGAATACAAAATATCACAATAATACACAATTTTGGTAAATATCGTTAATATAGCTAATTTTTAATTAATCTTTAATTGGCGACATTTTTATATTAATTACATGACATTGACATTTGAATTGAACTTCATATTCTATTGTGATTTCATTGTATCTAACTTGATTATTCTTGTTCAATTTGTGTTTGTGACTGTTATTTGAATGAGATGTCGCAAAGTTTTAACAAATATTAAACCTAAATATTTGCACGCCTCAATGTAGGCTGAATGTACAGCACTTAAAAATTGTAACCACCTTTTTTGTATACTGCATTCCGCAAATAAATAATTGATTGATTGATAAAAAATAAAATTTGTACACTTCCCCGCAGAAGAAATAACAGTGAGTCTACACTCAGATCCAGTCAGCAACGCACGGTGTGCATCACGGCTTTCCTCTTCTGGGTGCGGTGTGCTCCCCTGTCCCCTGTAGTGTTGGGCCTCGCCGCTCGACTTCTACTGCGTCCTCGGCAACACTGACTTACAATGGTGGATCGCCAGGCGATCTCCACCGACTCCTACTGCGCCTCACGGTCCTGCTCGCTGGCTGTGGTTCGCTGGCGAGCTACAACCATTGCCTGCGG
Source organism: Pyralis farinalis (assembly GCA_947507595.1). Classification (NCBI taxonomy): domain Eukaryota; kingdom Metazoa; phylum Arthropoda; class Insecta; order Lepidoptera; family Pyralidae; genus Pyralis; species Pyralis farinalis. The sequence continues at coordinate 3,606,890 of OX382275.1, forward strand.
CCTATATCTCCGTCCGGACCTCCGACGTGACCGGGAGCTGCCGGTCACCTCCGTCCGGGACTTCATAGGGAACTCTGGTTAGACCCATCCAACGCGAGTCCTTAAAGCCAGACCTAGCCCAGGACTTTTGAACCAGTCTTTTATTATACTCGTATCTTTATTAGTAAAATATTAGTTTTAACAAATTGATTATTTTTATTTTGGAAGACCCTTTTTTTAATCGGTAACCTCACGATGCCCACACCGAGATTCGAACCAGGGAGCGTTGTTGCTTTATCCACTAGGCTGTTTTTATTTTCAATGCTTATCCTTATGCTTATAATTTCATGTTGATATTATTTTTCTCTCAGACTATCGACTAAGGAAACTTGTCAAGTAGGTCCCTTTACAATTGGTCAATGAGATAGTACAGTTAATGTCAGCATCTTGGTAGGAGTAAAATAATAACACGAACTAATACACCACTTGATTACACATGAAGGTACTCCTCGATCGCAAAAACGTTGCTTTTTAGCGCCTAAATATCTCAACGATTCGAGCCTACTGACCAATGGGAGAATAATTTAACAAATAAGCCGAGCGATAATTTACGAGCTAGCCAATAAAAGCTCGTTCGTTTGTCGTCCCGTAGCGGTGAATTGAGTTACAACGTCATATTGCTCCCATCGTTTCTTCATAGGTTACTTCATTCATGAATAATAATCATATGAAGTGGTGGAATGAAAGACATGTTTACTTATACTGAGCCTCAATAAATATCCCTAAGTCCTACTTCTCGTTCGTCAGTCTTGTTTTTTCGCTGCAAAGATGACCAATAATCACTCACAGATTATTATGTACAGGACAATAACCATTCTCCAGGCCACTCGCCCTTCCTGAGCGATTTGTCGCGGTGTATTTTAATACATTCTGAAGATAGAAATATGGGTTGCTCCACACGTGCGACTGGCCAAATGGATGAGCAGAATTATTAAATAATATATTGTTTAATGTAGGTAATAAAAAAATTCCCCTTCTAACAATGCGTGTTGCAAGTGATGCCATACGGAACTAAGACATGGGCCTTAACTGTGAGCCGCATGGGGAAGTTCGAGGTCGTTCAACTTGATATGGAAAGAGCAATTCTCGGGGTTTGTCTGCGTGATAGAATCAAAAATGACGATATCCGCAGTAGAACTAAGGTAACCGACATAGTCCAATGGATAAGCAAGTTGAAGTGGCAGTGGGCCGGCCGCGCAGTTCGTAGAACCGACCACCGCTAGGGCAAAAAGGTTCTCGAGACGCGTGGGACGACCCACCACAAGATGGAGCGACAAACCTCAAGAGGTTTGTTGGGAGTCGATGAACACAGGATCAAGACGAATGGCACTCTAGAGGGAAGGCCTATGTTCAGCAGTGGACGAAAAGAGACTGAGACTATGGTGATGAATATACTTTAAAATTTAAGCTAAAATGTACGATAATTTTTACATTACAATGTACTTTACATTAAGTTCGATTCCAAGACAGGATAAACAATTGTGTGCACGAAATCTATTAGTCAGGTTTTTTATAAAAGAGATAGGTCTCGAATGGTTTGTAAACAACCTTCCGTTACACCTCCACAACTAAAAGAGAAAATCAGACTTTTCTTTAGTTAGGTTAGGTTAGGTTAGACCTCCACAACTAAAAGAGAAAATCAGACTTTTCTTTAGTTAGGTTAGGTTAGGTTAGACCTCCACAACTAAAAGAGAAAATCAGACTTTTCTTTAGTTAGGTTAGGTTAGGTTAGACCTCCACAACTAAAAGAGAAAATCAGACTTTTCTTTAGTTAGGTTAGGTTAGGTTAGACCTCCACAACTAAAAGAGAAAATCAGACTTTTCTTTAGTTAGGTTAGGTTAGGTTAGACCTCCACAACTAAAAGAGAAAATCAGACTTTTCTTTAGTTAGGTTAGGTTAGGTTAGACCTCCACAACTAAAAGAGAAAATCAGACTTTTCTTTAGTTAGGTTAGGTTAGGTTAGACCTCCACAACTAAAAGAGAAAATCAGACTTTTCTTTAGTTAGGTTAGGTTAGGTTAGACCTCCACAACTAAAAGAGAAAATCAGACTTTTCTTTAGTTAGGTCACACGACTTTCGAAATATAACTTCTTAGATGTGAGGATTTCCTTAAATCTAAGAAATTATGTAAGTTTATAAGCACACTATGCCGAAGGTACGCGACCGAAGTTCCGCGGCTGATATTACGTTCAGACGTATTCGGCTGATATGACATAGTATAAGCGCGGCAAATACGCGACAGAAGTTCGGTTGCGCAACGTTGTGTGAATTCATGAATTTTTCCACTTAAATCACCTATTTCTCGAGTGATGTCGTGGTGTCGTACCGTGTTGTCTTAAAAATAAATCATATTACAGTAATAGCGATTGCAGAGGCTTTAGAAGAGGACAAATACAACAAAGAATTTTGCGTGCATCCAAGACTACGAACTTCCGTCGCGTATGTGTTGCTACATAGAATACGTTGCCGCCGTACTGACGTCCGACCGAAGTTCGGTTGTACGCCAAAACGTGACGTAATTTCGGCAAATGTGTTGCTAGTAATTGAAATAGCATTGCAGGCGCAATCACACCGAACTTCGATGGCGTATCTTCGGCATAGTGTGTTTAGACACTACTGTTGTGTAAGTGATAATTACAAATGAATTTAGTGGTACTTGGCCAAAACTAGATTCGAATCGTGAAGCAGTTGATTAATATACTGGTTATATAGAAACCAGGCTATCACTTCCACTATCTTGGTGGCGCAGTTATTAGTAATGTTACTTTGACACCAACGTTTGTGTGTTCGATTCCCACACACGACAAACATTTGCGTGCATGGACACGTCTATTTGCCCTAGTCTGGGTATTTCTCAGAGAGATAGGACACATCAAGGCAGCCCGTCTAGGGAAGTACCTTCACCTCACAGAAAACCGTAGCCAAATAACAATTTCCTGGAGGGTTGTTGTGTTCCTGCATGTGAGTGAAGTAAGCTCCTGAGGAGTTGCTATGTTAGCATTAGAGGTGGCATCGGTGCGGAAACTACTTTACATCCGTTGAGCCGTATGCTTGTATGCCTCCAGACATTGTATAAAAAATACTAGGCATGTGTGGGGTTGCAAAAAACTCCATGGTTTCCTTAGGAGAATAGTCGCAGGTGTGCGTCCGCCCTACGGAGGTCTTAGAGCATCACTTTGCAAACAAACCGTGAAATGGGTCCGGACATATGTTGTTTACAATATTATTCCCCGCCGTAATATCCCAAGTGGGGAGTGACGGAGCGGACGGCAGGCAGTTTATACAAGGAGCTTTTGGGCAAAAATATATTAAGATTGACGGAAACAATTTTGCAAGTTTCTTATCCTGTCTAACTGTTATAAACATACCAATTTACAAATAGTTAATCGATTTTTTATACCACTAAGGCGCCAAAGCGTACAGTCTGCCTGTTGGTAAGAAGTCACCGCAGCCTACGGATATTTGCAGCACCGGGGGTGTTCCTCACGCGTTGCCGAACCTGTACAACCCCCTTTACGCCTTTCTTGAAGACGTCTATGCTGTAGTTGGGAAAACCACGACTGAGAGTTCATTTCAATACTTGAGAGTACTCGGAAGAAATCTTCTCTGGAACTTTTCTGAATCGCAATGGTTCCATTGCAAAATCTCTCCTCAAACTTAAGGAGTATATACCATCTGTAAGCTTAAGATTATCGACAATTCTTACAGCTCGTCTTTAAACCGAATCTCAAGGTCCTAGCTGGAATCCAGTTGCTCCCGCTGACTGACTACAATACTCCATGTGTGGTTTGACCAATGCTCTTGGCGATGGTAAGAGGTGTATTCTAGAATTCAACAACCACAGCAGGTAGGGTTTTTGTTAGCAGTGAACGTGGCGACTTGTGTCTTCATGGATTGAATTTTACCAAATTTATTCGCCCCAGTCACTTTAGTAAAAGTAGCCTAAATTTCATTTTTTCAATGATTTACATGTTGTTTTCTGATACACATAGATACATATCGTTAATTTGGATACTCTGTACGTATATTTTTTTCTGTGAAGGTATCATACTTATAAAAGATCTATTATTATAGTTCCCAATGAAGATGAACAGTTTATACATACAAAGTATTAAGAATTTGCAACTTTTGCATTTATTTGGATTATATTCGCCATGTTTTTACTTTTGACACAGAGGGTTGACGTTTGACGCGAGCGTTTCAGCCGCCATTTACTGTCATTATTTATTCATTTTCTTTATTCAAGTTGTTGTTAAGTTTTATTAAAGTAGTATTACGTTTTCACATTCTGTTACTGTTGTTTCTGTTATTGTTGTTTCTGTTATCAGGACGCTGTTTTGGGTGAAAATAAAGCCGAAACCGAGTACTTTTGCGTTTTACTTCGCCGCGCAAAAAGCATTTCCTGCAGCGATGCTTTTTAAGTTCGCTGATTTCATGTATATTCCAATGCGTTCTACGAACTAAGAGTCTATTATTATCTAATACGATATGTAGAAAACCACTTGGACCCCGTATACAGATTCATTAGTTTGAAAATGTACGTTTTTGAAGTGATAACTTCTTTAGATAACTTCTTCTCGATAAAACCGAAAAGCGTCAGTAAAAAGAGACAATCACATACTATGTAGAAGGGTGTACAGCTATAATTGGATTATTGACTAATTATGTGGATAATTTAATATAATAATGTGTGTACAGAAAGAATACATTTAAACTATAAATGTATTCTTTCTGTACACACATTATTATATGTAATGTTAGTGTACCAACATAAATAAAATAATAATAAACTCTGCATATCAGAGACAATTGCGTAAACGGATTATGGTCAACAACACCTTTTTTGTACCACTGAGGTGGGTAACAAGCGTAAAGCTTAGGTACCTGATTGTAAGCAGTCACCGTTGCCTATACCTAGTATTTTTATTTCTTGAGAGTTTATTTAGAGGTAGAGAAGTATACAAGCATACGGCTTGATGTATAGTGGTTACCATAGCCAATATACGCTGGTGGATACATTAAGTATCACTCTCGCGATACCTTTATGCCTTTACTTCTCTTAATAGCACCCAAAAACAAATAGACATGTTAATGCATATAAATGTTTGTCCTGTTTGAGAATTGAATCCAAATCTTGGTTTTAAAGTAACCATTGTTATTCACTCAATCATCGGGCTGGGCCTACCTAATGGTGAGCATTTACCTACGGCATTTGTATTTGAGAGCAATTGGATTGGATAGATGTTAGTCAATTTAAATTAACCGTTCATAATAGACCATCTTTATTTTTTTTATACAACGCCGGGAGACATACAAGCATACGGTACACCTGATGTAAAGTGGTTACCGTAGCCAATGTACGGTGGTAATACAGTAAGTACCACTCGCGAGATGCCGCCTCTGCTGCTAATACAGCCATTTCTTCAAGGAGTTGCTGTGTAAGCAGCAGAGAAGGCATTTCGCGAGTGATACTTAATATATCGCAAGCGTTAACAGGCTACAGTACCCGCTTTACATCAGGTGGGCCGTATGCTTGTATGCCTCCCGACGAAGTATAAAAAAAAATCGGCCAAGTGCGAGTCGGACTCGCGCACTAAGGGTTCCGTACCATTATCTATAAAAACGGCCAAAAAATTACGTATTTTGTATGGGAGCCCCCTTAAATATTTATTTTATTCCATTTATTAGTATTTGTTGTTACAGCGGCAACAGAAATACATCATGTGTGAAAATTTCAACTGTCTAACTATCACGGTTCATGAGATACAGCCTGGTGACAGACGGACGGACGGACGGACAGCGAAGTCTCAGTAATAGGGTTCCGTTTTACCCTTTGGGTACGGAACCCTAAAAACACTCATCAACCTCTTCCCATGCTTCGGTAAACCGAAAGAAACCGAAGTAAAGGGTGCTTTTAATTTGGCCCTTTTTCATTACATCAGCTATTTGTTACATATGTGTGCATATAGGGCCGCCACTGCTCACCCTTGCCCAATAACTTACTTCTTTCGTAACAAGATTAATATTACAAATAAGTTAAATAGAATGATTATAAATAAATAAATATTGTCGGACAAATTACACAGCGCCATCTAGCCCCAAAGTAAGCGAAGCTTGTGTTATGGGTACTAGACAACTGATAAACATACGTAAAAACATTTTTTTTTGTAAATACATACTTATTATACATAGAAAATACCCAGTACAAGACAAACAGACATGTTCATGCACACAAATGTTTGTACTGTGTGGGAATCGAAACCACGAGCGTTGGTGCCAAAGTAGCGTAACAACGCGTTTCACCATTGCGCCACCGAGCAGCACAACTCCTCAGGAGCTAACTGGTGCTGAGCTGAGCTTACAGGAACACAACAATCCTCTAGGGAGTTGTTATTTGGCTGTGGTTTTCTGTGAGGTGAAGGTACTTCCCCAGACTGGCTGCTTTGATGCGCCCTACCTCTCTTGAAACGTCCAGACCAATACAAACAAACATGTTCATGCACACAAATGTTTACCTTGTGTGAGAATCGAACCCACGAGCTTCGAAATGCACGACTGAGCCACCGCGCTCGTCAAGTTATTAGTCCTAAAGCCTCGCAAGACACATTTTTGTAATAAGGTAGAAAATGATTATGTGGCTCGGTAAATAGTAAGCAGTTACCGTGGTCTATGGACCTTTGCGACACCAGGAGTGTCACCCCAGAGTTGTCGGCACTATATAACTAAAAGTTGAAGTTTTCGGTTGTAAAAGCTTCCTCTTAACTTTATATCGGTTATTTATGAACCACAAGTGTACGCTGGAAAATAATCACACTTCCTGGGGATATATGACATTTGGTATTGTCTTAGGTTTTCGCGATTGTTACACATTGAATTAAACAATTTTTGACCAAAGTATCGCGTGTTTTATTTATTTTGTTGAACCTGACGTTTCGAATGCTTTGCAGCGTCCGTGGTCGCAGGAAGACTAAGGTGACATTTTGTCTTACATTGGCTATTCAATTATTACATCTAAAGACATGGATGGATTAATTATATATGTTCCGATTCATACAAAAATCGCTCACGATGTCCGAATGTTTTTGAGTAGATCTCTGGGTTTGCGAGTTGATTATTTTTAGAACTGGATCCCAAGCAGGTGGTACTTGCCAACCGTCTTCTCTATTGAAATTGGGGTGTTTTCTTATTTCAATAGCCTCGCGTAGCATTCTAGGCATGTAGCGATTCTCCTTGGCGAGGATTTGTGGTTTATCGAACCGGATGTAATGGTTTGGCTGGTCCAGTGTATGTTCACATACTGCAGAGTTTTTATCGCGCCTATTCTTCATGTCAGTCATACCTATGCTTCTCTTTGTTTACCCTATGTATGATAAACCATATTCACATACTAATTGATGCAGGAGTATACAAATGAGACTGCGACTGCTTTACATCAGGTGGAGCATATGCTTGTATGCCTCCTAACATTGTATCCAAAAAAAAACTGGGTTTAATAATGTTATATCTAATTTTATATATTAGTTAACTTACCTTTTACAGGTTTTCATTATTGTCTAATGGAATAACTAATGCTCCGTTGATTCGGACATGTACAAAGAATGCAGGATGAAAGGATGACGAAGCAGATATACAACACAAAATTGGAAGGATGTAGGAGCCGAGGAAGGCCAAGACTTACCTACGATGACTAAATTGATCGTATTCTGTCGGAAGGTGATGTCAGGAGCCTTATAAACCGGCGAGCGAGCATCAGAAGAGCAATGAATGTTAAAGAAGCGAGTTAGGTGCACAAGAATCGAGTCACTTGGCGCTCGGTTCTCGGAATTTGGCGTGAAGTTATAGATAGATAGATAGATAAATAGTAGCATTACTAACCACTCTCCTACTGACCTCGTCGAGAAGTGCACTTACCTGTACCATTTTACGGCTGAGCATACAAAAAAACCCAATCACGATGTCTGTACGGGACCCCAGCCTCCTCCCTTTCATAATTTTTTTATTACGCTTTTATTACTCATCGTAAAATCCGTCATAATAACACATTTTCTGTATAAATTTAAATCTGTCACTTTTTGAAGCAAAACTTCTTTACGCACGCTTGACTCGGGGAGTAAGCTGGTGAATGCGTGACGAGAGCGTTACGAAACGTGTCATCGGGCGAGACGAACGGAAGTTGAGAGGGAGATATAAGTTAGTTAAGATAGAAAGAGAGAGAGTTACGTTTCGTATATTACTGTAGAGGCAAGAGAGAGAAGTGCGAGCACACATTTCTTTCTCTCTTTCTCTCATAGCGGGTTAAGTTTCGTATATCTAAGACAGTGCAGGCCTATTGTCTGTATCACTCTATGGAGCTAAAGAAGTGTTACTTCTGTCGTGTGGTCTAAAGCACACCAGTTTTTTTTATCATACGACATACGTCGCTAGGCATACAAGGATACGGCCCACATGAGGTAAAGCGGTCTGCCACCTCTTCTGTTAACGTAGCAACTCCTTTGGAGCTCACTGGACCCACACGCAGGAACACATCAACCCTCCTGGAAGCTGTTATTTGGATACGGTTTTCTGTGAGGTGGGAGTACTTCCCCAGACGAACTGCTTTAATGCGCCCTACCTCTCTTAAAAATACTCAGACCAATAAAAACAGACATGTTCACACAAATGTTTCTCGTGTGTGGGAATCGAACCCACAAGCGTTGGTGTCAAAGTGGCGTTATTAACCACTACGCCACCCAGCTCGTCAAAATGTTAAGCTCCTATAAAACGGTACTCGGTTCCTAAATTCCTTTCCAGCGACTTAAAATACCATTAACTTGAAAATGGGCTTACATGAATAAAGCAACTGATTTTTCCGTAAGGCCACTTAAAAATATTGCCGGCCTGGCTTGTCGCACTGAATAAAGGGTCACATTTCACGTTTAATATATGGACCGCAAAATACCATTATGATCAATGGTTACCTCCGAATTTTTCAGCATTCACATAGAAAGTTGACTTTCGAAATTTGTTGCATTATAGTTTAATCAAAATTTATGGATTAAGGTTGTCAATAGCCATAAGTATAAAAGTTTGGAACAAACCTGCTTAAAATCATTAAATATATATATAGGTACACGGTCCACCTGATTTATGCTCGCTACTGCAACCTTTGAACGCTCCCGATGCAAGGAGTATCGCGTGCGAGTTGACACACTCGCTGCTAATACAGGAACTCTTTCGGAGCATACTGATTAATCGCAGGAACACATCCAGAGAGTAGTTATTTTGTACTTCCCCGTTCAGACTGCCTATTGCATGCGCTCTTCGTCTGTTAACTTACCTTCCTACACCTATATATACCTGCTACACAAATGTTCCAAATACTCACGTTTGTTATTACTAATAAATAACAGCAAGCTGTGTAGGCAGAACTGATATTTTTTAAATTTAAAAAATATTTAAATAATTTATTTTTAATTTTTTTATTTTTTTAAAATATATGGAACCCTGTACGACATCTAGCGACGAGTGCTGTTACTTTTTCTGTTGATGGGAGTGCAGTGCAGACTCTGCACTGCAGAGTGGCCGGCCATACGTTTTCCCATATATTTTTTTTTCTAATTGGAACGATTTTGGACCGTTCTTCCTCACCAACGAACATTTAAATTTCAAACTACAATATGTTAGCTATTAGTGTGTCGATTTTGGAGTTTCTCACTATTACCGTCTAAACGCTAGCTGGATGACATCAGTCTACCCCAAACGGCAATTTTGAGGGTAATGTGGCTCCGCTGGCTATCGCAGCTCTGCCAAAAATAGTAACGCACAACTATCCATATGTGAAGTCCATAATTTCAATTTACTAATAAACACCTGTTTATTCAAATATGAGTTATTTACGATTGGTACAATATAAAAAGCAGAATTCCTCATTGCATGCAATCATCATTCATCATTTCAAACTGTATTCGACCACTGCTGAACATATGCCTCCCCTCTGGATTGCATGCAAAGATACACACAAATTATAATATAGGACTAGAAGATTTTTATCATTACTGCCTATGATCAAAATTACTATATCGTTCTTCGAGTATTTTTTAATCCAAGGCAGTCCCTACTCAGTGCTGTAGCATCGATTATTTTGTACGCAGAAGTCAAGTATTTGTTATTTTACTAACTGCTGCCCGCGGCTCCGCCCGCGTGGAGTCAAATAACATAGCCTATGTGTTAATCCAGATCATAATCTTACTACGTGCCAAATTTCATTCAAATCCGTTTAGCCGTTTAAACGTGAAAGAGCAACAAACATCCATGCATACATACAAACTTTCGCATTTATAATATTAGTAGGATTAGTAGGATGTATCATTTCTACTATGTGATGTGATATGTGATTTCTACTGTTTAACACTATGAGTAGGTGGCATCGACGATTATAGTTCAGCAGACATGGTGGGTACCTATGTCGTGTAACAATCCGTTGCCTCGGAATAAGAGATTAGATAGATAGTTAGATGCTTAATTAGTTTTTCAGCACACATATAACAATTTGTTACAATTGTGCTTATATTAAAAAATCATATGTGTGCCGCAGTAACACAAAATACTTCTTTGTCCTGTCGAACAAAACGCTGATTAATAATCTGCTACAGCCACAGACCAACGGCTAAAATAGGGGTAAAAGAATACGTGAATTAAATAAATCATCCAAAGTCGTAAAAACATATTTTGCGGTAATGACGAAATCATATAAAATATATGCCATCTGACATAGAAAGCAAAAACTACGAAACAAACAGATGCAGCCTGTAAATATCAAGTATTTGTAAGTTTTGTTTAATCAATAAAACCTTTTGGTACTCATTTTTGAATGTAAACTTAGACTTTAATAACCGCAGTGGTGGAATATTATTCCAACACTAAGTGGCTTGGTACCGAAAACTACTCTCGAAGACTACCGTTTTATGAGTCTATTTCATGAATTGGGCTACAGTGTAGTTTAGAGAATAGGTATTCGGGTTTTTGGTATTTAAGAACATAGAAAACACGCACTATGCAAATTTCTTCTGGATGACATGTTTTTTTTATATATATACATCGTCGGGAGTCATTCAAGCATACGGCCCACCTAATGTAAAGCAGTTACCGTAGCCTATTAACGCTTGTAATAAACTAAGTGTCACTCGCGCGATGTCTCCTCTGCTGCTTACACAGCAACTCCTTAGGAGCTTACTGGTGACCTCACTCACACGCAGGAACACAACAACCCTCTAGGGAGTTGTTACTTAACTGCGGTTTTTCTGTGAGGTGGAGGTACTTCCCCAGACGAACTGCTTTGATGCAACCTACCTCTCTTAAAACATCCAGACCAAGACCAAGTGATCGTCCCGGTCAACCTCAATTCATAGGGCCATCACTCCCCTTTCGCTTAGTCTCAATAAAGAATACAAAGAATCTAAGCGTCTTTCATTTATTACATCCACCAGCTCGTTCATCTTATCACTCAATCCTCGTCTCACATTCCACGTGCCTATGCAGCAATACTCGACCCTCCTCGACCCGCCGGTTGACGAATTGACGCTGCGTGGTGATAGTGGCTTCCACCGCCGCATGCAGCTATATTCGCACCGACGGGACGTATTGGTGCGCGTCACCTCTGGGGGATGCCCTAATCGCACATCGGTGCGCTTTCAGGCAATTCTTGCAATCTAATTGATTGGCAGAGGTCTTGAACGAGCACGCTTCTGGCACATGACCCCCTAATTAAAGAAACTGGTGCCATCGGTTAATAGGCTATTTCTTTACCCATTGAGCAATCACAGTTTTATACATGTTTATAACCATATAATTGCAAAATTAACATTACCTCTTTCGATACACTAGGTATAAACCTAAAGGTTTGTCTTAGTAAACAAGTCCATACCCATGTTAGCAAACGAAACCTGACAGTGTTGGTTTGAGACGTTCATAGTACCTTTGTACGCCCGCCCCCACACCATCTCGCATTTAATTATCTTCCCGAACCCCCAGGCGCATATCCGACTAGACGTAGTTTACTGTAGAGACGTCAGCTTTGATCATAGAGCAAACAAAAAAAAAAGCTTAATTAAGGGACTTCCTGCAGGTCTAATAACGCCATTAGAGTAAAATTATTAATACAGAATTAACAGTATATATATATATTACACGTTCGTTTAACATATTCACTGTCGGCGATACACATATGCGTTTTCGTAACTCCTACACAGTGCCTTGTGTATGACGCATCTGTGCGTTTGTATCAAGACAAATAGTGTACTCGTAGTTGGTGCACACATTGAAGGTCTGGAAAAAGGGCCGTCAGTGAATGTGTTAATAATAAGTCATGTAGTTTTTTTTTTACAAATACATAATACATTCTGATGATGTTACTGAAGTTTTACAAAAGCCGCTGTAGCATTTTTCCTTTTATGAACTAAATGTCTGTTTGTCTTGATCTGGGTGTTTTTAAGAGAGGTAGGCTCATTAAAGCAATAATGTAAATGTTCGGGGAAATACCTCCACCTCCCAGAAAACCGCAGCCAGGAATAATATCTCCCTGAGGGGTTATTGTGTTTTTGCGTGTGAGTGAGGTCATAAGTAAGCTTCTAAGGTGTTGCTCTGTCTGCAGCAGAAGTGGCATCGTTCAAGTGATACTTAATGTATCGCAAGCGTTCACAAGCTGAGGGTTCCCAGGTACAGTAAGCCATGTAGTTTTTTTTATAATTACTTACTACGCTATGTTGAAGCTACTGAAGCAAGAAGGGCTAAAAATAACCGCTATAGCACTTTTCGTTTCATGTACTACTACTGCGTTGTAAATGAAATACATACTTCATTGAAAAATATTTTATTTAATTAATTTGACGAACTTGGTGGCGCGGTGGTCACTAACGTTTCTTTGACACCAACGCTCGTGGATTCCATTTCCACATCGGCAAGCATTTGCGTTTGCGAGACTATTCTCGATGATCCTTAAAACTGTTAGAATAGACATGGTTTAGAAGAGAGTTGGGTCTATAGTTTTGCAATAAAGCTTCATCACCCTTCTTGAAAAACAACACCACCACACTTCTGCCCCATGCCTGGCCTGTGGCGCTTTGCCCTCGAGGATGACGGAATTGAAAAGCTTCTGAGGGACACTAAGTATTGGTTTTTCAGACCTCCACAACCCAGAGACAAAACCAAACCTTTCTTTTTAGGTTAGGTCACACGTCTATTCGAAATATACTTTCTCATACATGCGGGTTTCCTCACGATGTTTTCCTTCATCGCTGAGCAAGTGATAATTATATATAAGTACATAAATCCGAAAACAAGAATTTAGTGGTACATGCCAGAATTCGAACCGGAGAACAAAACTATAGGAGTCTCTACTGAAAACTCTCCGTCACCCACATTACTAACCAACCTTTATTCCAACTGGTTTCCATTATTTTTTCGGTATTTGGATAACTTTTTCAAGTAAAAATGACAAATCAAATGTGGTGGTGGAAAAAGCCTTCAGGATTTCTATAGCAGAGACAACTCTGAACTTCAAAATCAAAAATCGTTTATTGTGCATGCTAACTATTTGTTTGTACACCGTTAGTGATATTACAATTCACAATTAATATTAACATAACAGCAATTATCATGTGGGTATACAAATATGAACATTTCTTTACCTTCCGTACTAGTCGAGACTGTGTTACGGCAAGGTAATGAAACTCGCTCGTTTGTCCACTAGTTAAGGTATACATTAAAACGTTAATTTACTTTGTATGCTAAAGGTAAAAGAAACAGGTTTCGAGTAGTCAATAAATTGCACAGTATATGGTAAAAAATCCGAGAATATAAAAATAAAACTTGATCACTTATTTTAAACTGCAATAGAAAAACAAAGTATATAAATTGATGATTTTTCGGTGGAATCAGTTTTGATGTTTAAAAAGTAAGTATAAGTATGTAGTATATATAAGTATGTAGGTAAATAACTATGTAATTTAAATAAACTAATTTAAGTAAATACGTTATTGAATAAATATATGTATATTTGAACAGTATCATTTTTTTTTTATTGTTTATAAATATTATATATTGAATATGTATTTCTATATACATTCTGTGTACTAAGTATCGGGAATTTGTCAATAAAACAAAAAATACAAATTATTCATCTAAATTTATTTTATCGCCTTCAAAGTAGGCCCCATCGCTTGCAATACAACATCTCCACCGCTTCACCCAGTCTTCCATACATTTTTCATAGGCTATTTGCGGTATGGCCTTTAGCTCATTCAGCGAATTTTCTTTTATGGCTTCTATCGACTCAAAACGTTTTCCTCGAAGTGGTAATTTTAACTTGGGAAATAAAAAAAAGTCAGACGGAGCCATATCAGGTGAATACGGTGCTTGGTCGAGAACTTTTGTTGAATTTTTCGCTAAAAACTCTTTCACTATAATGGCTGTGTGTGATGGTGCATTATCATGGTGCAGCATCCATGAGTTGTGTTGCCACAAATCTGGACGTTTTCGGCGGATACTCTCACGCAAACGCTTCATGACGCCTAAATAATATTCTTTATTCACTGTTTCTCCCTCTGGAAGGAATTCGGAGTGAACCACACCACGGTAGTCAAAAAAACTGTCAGCATCACCTTGATTTTGGAGCGACTTTGCCGCGGTTTTTTGGGTTTCGGCTCGTTTTCGAGACGCCATTCTGAAGACTGTTGGCTTGTTTGCATGTCGTACTCATAAACCCATGTCTCGTCGCCAGTTATTATACGTTTCATAAAGGTCGGATCCGTAGAAGCTCGGGAAACCATGTCTTCAGCGACATGCTTTCGCTGCGCTTTTTGAACAAAATTGAGCTCTTTTGGAACTAGTCGAGCGGCGACGCGTTTCATGCCTAAAATGTCAATGAGAATGTTGTGGACGGACTTAAAAGATATGTTCACCTCACTAGCCAACTCTCTCAGACTCATACGTCGATTTTCGAGCACTAGCTTCTTGATTCTGTCGATGTTTTCTCTGGTCGTAGCGGTTGAAGGTCTACCAGAACGAGGCAAGTCTACTACTACTTCTCGGCCTTCTTTAAAAGCCTTATACCATTCATAAGCCCTTGTTTTCGATATACACGATTCGCCGTAGGTATTTCGCAACATTTTTAGTGATTCACCACATGAAATATCATTTGAAACACAAAATTTAAGGCACACTCTTTGTTCAACAATATTTTCCATTGTAAAAATCGCCGAGGACTCAAAACTATGACCAACAAAAAGTGTAGTTTAAAACAAATTAAATGACAGATCCCGCTCAAATTTTGCGCGCTAAATCAGTACAGTGCTACCAACATGCAGTAAAAAAATTAGGACGACCTCTTTTACGCGGGTCTTTTTATTGACATATTCCCGATACTTTTTACACAGAGTAGTATATGTAAGGTAGGTATATTTATTATAACTATAATTTTATGAAACAATGTATATATTAGTTTATGTCAACTGTAGAGACATTGTATTAATTTTGCCAAGATTCTCTCACTCTGCTACTTTATTGTTTTAAGTAGATTTTCAGTCTTATCGTAATCGCACTGCATCAGATACTCACGAAGTGACTTTTCACAATTTTTAGTTGTTTTATTTGTAATAGATATGTGTTTATTGATTCGATTATATAATAATGGGCTAAGAAAGAAGGCAAAGTTACCAGCAAAAGCAGTTTTACATGATGGAACTATATAGACGGTGTGTGGTCTTCGGTTTGACTTAGTGTCGTGCGGGATCGTGTGTTGTCGTATAATAGCGACTTTTATATATATTTGCCGTACAGTGAGTGTTTGAGATTCTTTGTATAAATCTGTTGTGGGGTGTCTAAATCGTTTAAACAGGATGACCTTCAAGATGTTTCTTTGTGCTCTTTCTAGTTTTAGCAAAGTAGTTTTGCAAACTCCTCCCCAGGCAATAATACCATAAGAGAGCAAAGACTGGCATAGGGAGTAATAGACACTCTTGCTTATATCTAAGCATCTCATGTGCCTAATCTTTTTAAACACCGGTATTAATTTACGTATGCGTGACTTCAGGTTATCAATATGAACTTTCCAATTTAGCTTGTCATCAATAACAACGCCAAGGTACTTGATATTAGAAGCCGCAGCAAGGGTGTAACAGTCGCAATTTCCTGGAACCTTGCAGGTGTGTATTCTGAGTGTGAAATTTGATGGCAATCTCGCTTTACCTGATTTTATAGAAAAAATTACGTACTTAGTTTTTGTTAAATTAAGGGTTAGTAAACTATTGTTAAGTGAATTAAGTACTTGTCGCAAACCATTTTCAGCCTGGGCTTTTACCTCATTCCATGTTTTCCCAGTAAATATTAAGACTGTGTCATCCGCGTAAGTAATTATCTTACAATTATTAATATTCGCGTTGCATATGTTATTGACATAAATTAGGAAAAGTGTAGGGCCAAGCACAGAGCCTTGTGGTACACCGTAATTTAATGTTTTCTTATCGCTGTATGTGTTATTAATTCTAACTGACTGCGTCCTGTCAGACAAGTAATCTTTAAGTAATTCTAAAGGAAGGCCACGGACACCAACTTCTTCGAGTTTACAAATCAGGAGCGGAATCGAAACGGTGTCAAAGGCCTTGGCCAAATCTAAAAAGATTCCTATACACTTTTGTTTATTATCCAAACTCCTTCCCACATGAGAAACCAAATCATTTATTGCATCTGCTGTAGACAACTTTCGTCTAAAACCAAACTGATTTCTGGATAGTAAATTAAGAGATTCTAAATAATTTATTAATCTTGTATTAATTACTTTCTCCAAAATCTTGGCGAGTGCAGGGAGTAGTGATATCGGGCGATAATTAGAAATTTCATTCGTGTCCCCCTGTTTAAATAACGGTACAACAATTGATTCCTTTAACAACTTCGGAAATAAACCGGTTGTTATGCTTAGATTGCATATATGCATTATTGGTACAGCCAGGTAATCAACGAATGTTCTTAGAAAAGCAGATGATATGCCGTCCCATCCAGTAGTATAAGTGTTTTTTAAAGAGTTTATAGTTTTAATTATTTCCGTTTTATCAGTTTCTAAAAGCATAAAGGAACTCATAGGACTAACATTAGGTCTATAATTTTTTGCTAGATCAACTTGTGTTGTTTGTGATGTTTGGAGTATTTTTTCAGCTAGATTCCGCCCTGCGTTTACAAAAAAGTCATTTATGCAATTGAGAGTTTCTTCAGCGGCTTTATTATTTTTTAGAAGATTACTAGATGCATCCGTGCGCTTGTTAGTTTTATCTAAGTGACAAATACGTTTAATTGTTTTCCACGTTTTTTTGACATCTTTTTGATTTTGCTGTAATTCAGAGATATCATGTGCCTTTTTAAGATCGTGAATTATTTTACTGCAGTAGTTTCTGTATCTCTTATATGTGACTTGTAAGTTTAAATCACTGGGACATTTCTTAAATTTCTGATGTAGTATATCTCTAAATCTCAGACAGCGCAAGAGTCCTGGAGTCATCCATGACTTAACAGTCAGCTTTCTACTTGGGATCCTTTTCTTATAAGAACACTCACTTATAATGTTAGCAACCGTATTGATAAATTCTTCCGTAGCGATATTGACATTCGTCATGTTTAATAAATTAGTCCAATACGTTTGTTTTAGTATTTCTGCAGCTTTAGTATGGTCAATTCTAGTAATAGTTGAGCATGAGGTTTTATAACTGATATGATCGGATGTTGACGAAATCTCAACAAATATAGTACTATGATCTGTGATCGAGGACTGATATACCAAAGTCAATAACCCACTGTTACATTTAACAAAGCAGTGATCCAGACACTTATCGTCACGAGTAGGTAGATAATGGCTTGGTGAAAGGCCGTGCATTGCTAAAAGTTCCATGTACTCATCTGCTATGTTACTGTTATTCGTTTTACTAATATGGATATTAATATCTCCGACAAGAAAAATGTTAGTCACTTGTTTAATATTATGTAATAACGAATCTAAAGTATTTTCAAACCTAACAGGACTTACAAAAGAGGGGGATCTGTAGACACATACTAAGGAGTAGTGAGCCCCAATTTGTACTACCAAGCAATCTGCTTCATCAAGCATCGGTTCATATACTGAGACATTCTTTAAGCTCTGTCTAGTATACACAACGACTCCACTATTCTGATTTATATGTTTAGTAGTATTAAAACTGTTATAGTTCACTAGATTAGGTACATAATTACTATTTTATAGCCAGCATTCAGTTAAAACAACAATATCATACTCAATTTCACTCCTGCCTAGGAGGAGTTCAAAATCATTAAAATTCTTATTGATGCTTCTTATGTTCTGTACAATAACTTTAAGTGAGCTACAAGAATTGGTTCTATATTGTTGAAAAGCACTTAGATCGCCAACCAACCTAGATTGGCCAACGCTGATTTGATCAACGTCAGCAACCAATTCTTCAAGATCGTTACCCATAATCACTTTGTTCAAGTATGGTAGTAAGTATACAAATTGGTTGGAGATCAATCATTGCAGTTGATTGGATCGAATATGGACTGTAAGTATCAATATGTGAGAGTATTGGCAGGTACATAAGAGATAAATATTTCGTAAATAAATATGTGTTAGTGTTGTTTGATTCATGTTGACTCGACCGATGATAAAAAACAAATAATATTACAAAACTATAGTAGAAAATGAAAGTAAGTAATTCGAAAATGCGAGATACATATTTGAAATGAAAAAGCGTAAGTAGTCATGCTGAGCGCAGAGCTTCGATTTGGGCTAGTGATTTTATCACTAGGGCTGGCTCACCATCAGATTTGCGAATCAGGATGTTTCCTCGGGAGGTCCAGCAGTATGTATAATGTCCATCCTTCACAAGGTCCCGTGCAGCCGCCAAGATCCTTTTGTTTAATGGAGTTAAAGCCTCTGATAGATACACTGGCAAACGGTTGCCAACAATTCCAAGGTGGCTGGAGTTTAGTTTACATTGTGTGTTTTGTTTATTGAAGGTCTTGACGGCTTTCAGCAGTGTATCTTTGTCTTTATAATTGGCAAATTCAATGACAATTGGTGCGTTATTTCTTCCCTTTCTATAACAGTGCAGTATGTCAGTTACTACTGGAATATTTAAGCATTTGTATAAGGAAGATGTCACTGCCTGCAAGTTCTCTTTTTCTTGTCTAGTAACATTCCTTAATTCCACTGTATTTTTATTTTGATGCTTCTGCAACTCATTTACCTGATTTTCAAGCACATCAATGCGGTCCAATGCAGCTGCGTGTTTGGATTCAAGACTTGTCACTTTGTCAGTTAGAATTTTGAGATTACCAGTACTCGTATGTAGCAATTCCAGTATTTCAGCATTTGATTTTATTAATTGAGCATTTTGTAGTTTCATTTCATTCATTTCCAAATTAAGTATATCCTTGAAGGATTGCATTAAGGAATCTTTAAGATCTATAATGTCATCAGGTTCTGGGTTCTTTCGTTTTCTTAAATTAAAATTTCTTATAATTTCATTATTATGAGATTCACTGTGAAGATCAGGTTGCGATGAGTAAAGTGACTGACCTGATATAGTAGGTGTCCGTTGCATTGTCTCAAAATTTTGCATATACTGCGCATGGAATACTTGCAGATCCTCCAATCAGGTATCTGTCCTCACTAGCACGTGCAGTGTCGGGTGACGCAAATCGTTTTAGACGTAAGCGACAAATATGTCGATAGTTCAGAATTAACACTGATTACTAATGGTATTTGAGATTAATTTTAATTGTACTTATTTTTAATGTTTTACGTAAAATAGATGTAAACGTCTGTCTTTGTTATGTCCACGGGCGAGAAAGGACTTCAGCGGTACATACATAGGTACACGACTAGAAGTTAATGATTACGGAGGTTCATCAAGTGTCTACATTGAGGTCATGGCAGGTGTTTCAACGGTCAGTAACCGCGAGGCTCCTTTCCGCCAAGAAATGTATGGGAAAACGTATATGACGGGCTCTGACAGGTTAAAATGACACGATGAAAAATTTTATACATTGCCTATAAAAATGAACGTTTTATGTACAAACATATAAACAAGTATATATTTAGTTGCCTATAATTTTAGAGACCACTAATATGTCAAGTAATCGTAAGGCTTGGCTGATGTTGCACACACAATGAAACCACAATGTTCGCGTGCTATGCTATACGCAAACATTGTTTTTTTTTTTTCGAAATTCCTAGCATAAGGTTCCTAAGAGGCTACAGATACGGGTTCATGAAATAAAGAATAAAGAGCTAATTACAGGGTCGTCAACGCACGGGTGATGTAAGTATTCATGGGACACAGTCGTCAACGAATCAACAACTCATGTATTGCAATAAGGATTTTTTTGACTGAAAAACTAAATATCACACTAAATATTAAGGGTATCTAAAAACTCACCAGAGGTTGTTCTCCATCTTTCCACGCTAAATAATTGTGTTCTTTTGATATGTGTTCGACCCATCCTGATAAGACAATCAGTTGCATACATACACCCCGCTTTCAGAAGTTCCGATATGATTCCGTCATCGCCTGGGGCTTTGCTGTTCTTAAATTGTTTAGAGCCATGCTAATCTCATAGAGGCTGTTGTCCGAGTCTCGGGTCAGTTTGGCTCTTGGGTCTGATGTTGAATCAGAAGTGAGTTCTGGTGACTTGGTGTATGACTGTCCATAGAACCTCTCAATCTCCCTCAATATTACTAGTTTTGACGAAACAATGGCGCCACGTTTGGTCTTCAGCTGCGTTAACTGGCTTCGACCAACAGACAGATTCCTTGCGAACACTTTACAGTCTTTATTCTGCTTGATTGTCTCTTCAATACTTTTTGTATTGAAGAGATGAGTGAAATGTGCCTGTTTAGCTGCCTATACGAGGATGCATCCACTGGAGACTGCAACCTCATTTCTCGTCGAATTTCCATTTACCTGAGCGTTTGGATTGAAAGCTTCTGAAGTTTGTTTGTGCGGCGGGGTTTAAAGAACTTAGTTCCAACCGCATGGACAGTTTCTATCAGACCGCTATTTAGCTCGTCAACGGAGACTCAATTCTTTAGGTTGTTAAGAAATTTGAAAAGAACGAAAAGAAGCTAAAAGAGAGTGTCGGTGTTAAAATAAGAAGAGGTATGCTCCGTTGGTTTGGACATGTACAAAGAATGCAGGTGGGAAGAATTACGAAAGAGACAGGATGTAGGAGCCGAGGAAGGCCAACACTTATCTACCATGACCAAATTGATTGTGTTTTATCGGGAGGTGATGTCAGGAGCCTTGGAAATCGGCGAGCGTGTATGAGAAGGGCAATGAATGATAAAGAAGCTAGTGAGGTGTACAAGGTTCGACTTATGTGGCGCTCGGTTCTCTCTACCGACCCCGCAAGGGACTTGGCATGAAGTTATAGATAGATAGATAAATCTTATTGAATATTACAATTCATTCAATGTTATATTCGGATAAACGAATGCGATACCTGTCGAATGTATGAATGAATTACGAATAAGTAACTTAAGGTTTAAGTGATTTTATATAACAATCTTAAGTTGTAGGTATTTTGATTGGTATAATGTTATAAACGGATCAGAGAAAATGGAGTAACATGTAAAGACAATTTCAAGCAATAAGCTTCCACAATAATTCTTTAATCAGACATACAATTATAAACTTTATCACATAAGCTATAGAGTTGTTAGTAGGACGTACAGAATTAGTAGTAATAATCATGTGAATGGGAGACTGTACCGATGGAAAATCACGCACGATACTTATACATACTTATGTCAATCTTTGCGTAAAGGAAAATAGTCTTAACGGGGATGGGATAAGGATATGTAGAAGGAAAACAGAAGTTTGTGTTAGTCGTCGTCATTTAATGATGTCGTGGACGGCATGCTTTGATCTCGTTATTGGGGTTTGGTACAAGATATAAGAGAAAATATATTTTTTGATATCAAGATGAAAAAATACAATATTTATACCACGATGTAAAAGAACTATGAACTGTATAGCTATTTATTACATAGAACGAATGGAGAAAAGTTTTTTTTATACCACGTTGGGAGGCATATGGTCCACCTAATGTAAAGTCGTTACCGTAGCCTATGAACGCTAAGTAATACTCGCGCGATGCCACCGCTGCTGATACAGCAACTCCTTATGTGATCTCAATCACATGCAGGAACACAACAACCATCTAGGGAGTTGTTATTTGGCTGCGGTTTCTGTGAGGTAGAGGTACGAGACGAGCTGCTTTGACGCACCCTACCTCTCTTATTGATGTCAAATTAAGGTTCTCCAGCCATTCCATCAAAGGTCTGGATTACATAGTCCTAAACCGGATCCACATCTACCGATGTAATTTGGTCATTGCGTCGAGCGATGAAAGGTCTTCTTCTTGACTTTATTCCGTTTCCTAATGCAATATGTTAATAGATTCAGGCGTTATTTTGCAAAAGTCAATGAAAAAGTCAAATTGCTTGTAATCCATTATGATTGCCGGGGTCCGCTACATAAATCCAAGAATTTTGCGATGATATAGATTTTGACATGGAGCGCCTGCCGTCAGCCCTCCACAACTCAGAGGGAAATCTAGACCTTCCTTAGGTTAGGTCAGGTCAGTCAACGAGCGGGTTTCCTCACGATGTCTTCTTCGCCACCGAGTGTATGATAATTACTTTTGTATACACCGAGTATCCATAGCACATTTTAAATCATCACCGCATCAGGTTCTTCAAAAAAGACGTAAAGAAGTTTTTACAGGGTCGGCGGGTGGTTGGTGTTGCAAGTGTTCATAAACGATTGCTGCTTATCATCAGACGGGCCGTATGCTCCGACAATTCTCACAGGTTCGTCTCTGATCTGGATCATAGGGTCTCAGATGTAAAAAGGTACACCTGCCCAAATATGACTATAGTGCATATTCCACGTGCTGTCTAACTTGAGACTTATATAAAACAAATCTGCGACTTGTGCTCATGCACTCCAGTTACTGTTGAGTCTTAGGCGCCAGCTTGACGTTCTGCTCCAGGTGACTTCTGAACTGAACTTCGTCGAAAACCTCGACACCAAAAATTTCAAAGCGCTTAACGAAATCTGATACTGAAAATTTGGGTTCTCAGTTTATCCAGTTCGAAGATTTGAGGGCTGGTAAGTATGACAAATCACCTTTTATTTTTTCCTTTTATAATATTTATTGTTTCGTCTTGGCAGGAGAATTATGATCGTGACCTCAGAACTAAAACTTTATTTGCGTAATCGCGTTAGTAATCGTCAATTCAATGTTATTTGGACATCCTTGTATTTAAAATATATAAATTATGTTTTATTGCCGTTATTCTCCTACAAAACCATACAGATGTATGTATCCCTAAAATACTACATATTTTACTTCTACTAGTGGGATGTATAGTGTATACAACATGTATAGTGTTTACTTCAACAGAAGCAGTGATAGCCTAATGGATAGAGAACCGGCCTAGTGAACAACTGGTCCCCGGTTCGAATCCTAGCATGTACTACTAAATTTGTGTTTTCGGATTTACGTACGTATTCGTAATTATCACTTGCACGGCGGCGAAAGAAAACATCGTGAGAAAACCCGCACACACATCTAATGATTATGCTCCGGATGGCGTGTGATCTTACCTAAGAAATCTTTTTCCCCCCTGAGTTGTGAAGGTGTGACGGTCATTCCGTGACGGCATTTCGGTTGACGGATACGTGGAGCGACATGTAAAAATCAGTATCTTCGGCAAATTTTTAGATTTAGATAGCCGACCCTTAAGAGAGGTAGGGCGCATCAAAGCAGCCCGTCTGGGGAAGTACCTCCACCTCACAGAAAACCGCAGCCAAATAACAACTCCCTAGAGAGTTGTTGTGTTCCTGCGTGTGAGTGAGATCACCAGTAAGCTCCCAAGGAGTTGCTGTGTAAGTAAGTAAATCACTAGCGTTAATAGGCTATGGTATCCGCTTTACATCAGGTGGGCCGTATGCTTGAATGCCTCCCGACGTAGTATAAAAAAACCCTAATCATAGTTGATTAGAAAACGGAATGACGCTATCAAGAAGAAGACGGGTTAATTCAATAAATGAAATATATATACATATATTAACACATCCCCCGACTATATTCTTCATATAACTATAAGTATATCAAGAATCACCGAATTGATTTTGAGGAAAGAAGAAGACAACGGGCATAAACCTTCCCAATAAAAAACAACACACGACCCACTCTTGTAGCAACTATGATGGCAAATTGACAGGCAGACATACACTTTCAATCCCATATATGTTCACAAAAGTCAGATCACAAAAGGCAATCCGGTTAAACTTGTAACTTGGACCACAACCAATAGTCGGTAAAACTTATCCGTAACCAATAGTTGCGGGCTTATATCAAAGGAAGCAACTTGGCGATAGTTCGGCAACTTTCGACAACTCTCGACAACTTCCGCCGAGTTGCCAGTAACGAGATTTTTTGCCGATTACTTTCGTTTGCTTAATGAATGGAGCTAATCAGAGCCAGATGAAAGTTTTGTGATTTTCAGGCAATTTGATCTATAACTTTGGGTGTTTCCGCCACGAGTTGATTCAAGTGAATTAGTGCCGGTCGGTACTCATGAACTATTATTGGTAGTTTTAATTTTTTTTTTAGTTTTTTTATACCACTAAGGCCACAATCAAGCATACGGCCTGTCTGATGTTAGACAGTCACCGTAGCCTATGGACATTTGCAACACCAGGGGTGTCACTCATGCGTTGCCGACCCTCTAAAAACCTCTTTACGTATTTCTTGAAGAACGCCATGCTGTAGTCCCTTGGAAAAACCTCGGCTGGGAGCTCATTCCACAGCTTGAGAGTTCTTGGGAGAAAACTTCTCTGGAACTGCAGATGCTGCCGCTGCGATGATTGCTCTTGTCGTTGCTACCCCAGTAGCTGCAATAGCACGGCACTCGATGACTGCTGCTCTGGTTGCCCTAGTACACGTACGTATTTTACCTCTCTACGAACCTTATATATAAGTAGGTAAAACTAGCTTCCAAAAAAACTCTCCGTAAAAATCCTTTTTAATACAGTTGCTCAAAAAGTGGCGTATTGCAGGGACGTATAGCGTTCGGGATGTGGGCGATAAAATATATATAAAATATACATACTCGAGCTTTTTCTTTACCTTTTCCGAACTCGTGCGTTCTCTTTCCCAACTGTCAAAATAATGTCTATTAAAAAGAAAAAAACAACCACGGAGCTTTTACTAAATAAAAAATCATAGAAGTTTTTATAATTCATGCAAATATTTCTAAAAAGAAGCTACTAATTTGTTTCAATATCAGATTTAATGATTTGATTCAATGAGTTAGGTTAGGTTTCATTTAATTTCATCTCATTAAATTTCATTTTCATTTCATATCAATAAAAAAATTCTACTGAAGACTTGGCTGTATGGGCCCTTTGCCTACCCAGAATGGGTGAAGAAAACAAAAGAAAATCTCTGCTTCTATTATTTTACGGTTGGCGCTATTTTCCTAGTTAGTTGAGTGTATTGTGTTTTTATTGTTTTATGAAATTGCTTAATTTTTTCGCAACTGTATTAAAAATTGTTGTTCAGTACACGTGCGGAACCGTCATTGCAAAGAGTTCCGACCGTCAACCCTCACCTTCGGCTGCGCCTCGGCTCAGGTAGCCATTTGTCGGAACTCTTTGCAATGACAGGCTTTCCGCACTTGTAATGAAATATACTATATTTTAGTTGTAATGAAATATACGAGTACTATATTTTAGAATTGATGAATATGTACGAGTATAAACATGTCTGAACATAATTCAGCACAGACAACCTTCTCTTAATAATTTTTAATTCTGCCATTTGATTTACTGTGACAACATGGTGACATGAATTTATTGTAATACTTGTTCATATGAATTTTTGCGAGATTTGATTTTGACGAGCTCGGTGGCGCAGTCGTGTATGATGCGACATTGGCGCCGACGCTCGTGGGTATGATTCCCATACAAGGCAAATATTTGTGTGCACGAACATGTCTGTTTGTCTTGGTCTGGATGTTTTAAGAGAGGTAGGGCGCATCAAAGCAGCGCGTCTGAGGAAGTACCTCCACCTCACAGAAAACCGCAGCCAAATAACAACTCCCTAGAGGATTGTTGTGTTCCTGCTGTGTCAATGTGGGAGTGAGGTCACCAGTAAGCTCCTAAGGAGTTGCTGTGTAAGCAGCAGAGGAGGCATCGCGCGAGTGATACTTAATATATAGCAATCGTTAATAGGCTACGGTACCCGCTTTACGCCGTTTACTAATGGTGTGCCGTATGCTTGTATACCTCCCGACATAGTATAAAAAAAAAATTGGCAAGTTTCTTTCGGAATTTCTTCTTCAGCAATGGTATTTTCCGAAATGCTAGCAGATTAAAAAAGAAAAACAGTAATATAAAAGAATTGAATAAGATACAATAAGATTACCTATATTTCGAAAAATGTAAGGCGTGTCTAAGGGCCCAATGGCAAATAAAGAGTTTTATCTTTATCAATACACGCCAAGCCTGCCATTTTGACCTTTGTACTATTCTCATGTCATATTTTGAGTGTTAAGCGTGATGTGCTCTTAACTGTACCTATTGTTCGAACTATTAGAAATGTCTATCACTGCTAGTACGACTTTGCAATAGCTATTCCACCAAAGATCAATCAAAAATAATTTTCCAAAATATTTTATAGAAAAAAAGGAAGTTAACTTTTTTTTATACAATGTCGGGAGGCATACTAGCACACGGCTTGCCTATGAATGCTTGCAATATATTAACTAATCCCTAAGTATAGAGTTGAGCAACATTTGAATTGAGAAATCAACTCATTCACTCTTTCTTACAGATTTCTTTAGAGAAAGTAACTTGTTTAAACAACTGTTACATTTTAATCAAATGTTTAGTTCAACTCAAGTCTAAGGGCTCCTGGACACCTAACCGTTATTTTAAATATTCGCAACTCTTCGGATGATTAAAAAGAATAAAATTATTTATTTTGATATTACTTACTCAGAGTATTTTTTCAAATCAATATTACAAAAAAACATCAGTTAGATTAAAAGTTAAATATTTTATCAAAGTTAAACCTTATAAATTACGGAAGTCAGTTTCGAAAGTAAAGTAACCAGAACAGTGAAGAAGAAAATGGCGAAACGAAAGCAGTTATGTACATAACCGCTTTCTTTTTTTATGCTAACTGTAATTTATTTATTTATTTATTTATTGACAAAACATACACGTACTTACAGTTATAAAAACCAAATCATACATGTATATAACAAAGAAACAATAAGATTAATTAAAATTATAAATAAAATATGAAATATAATTACGAGTAACTCGTAATTACATTTTTTTTTTCAATTACATAATAATATCTGTAGCGCTTTTACATAATATTGGCAGATAGCACAGAGCTCAGAAATTCAGAGATTCTATCTACGAATACGTCAGCATCCGGACATTGCTGATGGATTTTATTCAAACTGCACACCATTCGAGACGTAGGGGCATGCTGCGCGCGACGCGTGCGGGTTGGTGCAACGGCAAAAAGCTTCGGCCGGTGACGTAGAGCTAAAGCGCCAAAATTTCTAGCGGGTGCGATCAAACCGACGCGTCCCAATGCCTCTGGATTGTCTACTTTATTTCTTAGTAACTGATAAACGTGAACTATCTGCTGAATTGTGCGCCTATGTTCCAAAGTGTTCAATCCGACCATTCCCCCAACAAAGAGAGATGGATAGAGAAAGGGATAATATCCATACTGTCGTTTATATATGAAGCGAGCAAATTTCTTTTGAATTTTTTCTATGAATAGAATGTATTTAGCTTCATACGGATTCCACACGATTGCCGCATACTCCAATCCACTGCGCACATAAGCGTTATAAAGTAAGACGACAGTTTTCACGTTGGAAAACTGTGGAGAGACTCTCACGATGAAACCAAGAGTCTTACTCGCACGATTACATATCGCCCTAACATGTGTATGAAAATCTAGTGCAGAAGTCAACGTTAGCCCTAAGTCCCGTATCTCGTCCACCCGATCCAAAGCC
Organism: Pyralis farinalis; assembly: GCA_947507595.1. Classification (NCBI taxonomy): domain Eukaryota; kingdom Metazoa; phylum Arthropoda; class Insecta; order Lepidoptera; family Pyralidae; genus Pyralis; species Pyralis farinalis. The sequence continues at coordinate 3,635,062 of OX382275.1, forward strand.
ACCCCATGCAGGGTGTATGTATGTTGAATAGGATTTCTAGCCATAGTGAATGTGATTGTTTGGCATTTCTTAATATTTAAAGGTAGTTTATTCAACATACTCCAACCCGCTACGTGGTTTATGTCACACTGAAGGGACATGACATCCGTTACTGCTTCTATACCCAAATAAAGTTTAACATCATCAGCGAATATCAAACATTTAGCAATTTTTACAACTTCCGGCAAGTCATTGATCATTATCAGGAAAAGGGTAGGCCCGAGCGAACTACCCTGACTTACGCCCGAAGGAGTGTTATAAGTCACCGATTCATAACCTGCTAGCCGGACATACTGTTTCCTTTCCGACAGATAGCTAGCGAAAAATTTAAGGAGGTTATGGCTAAATCCCATACATGCAAGTTTATATAACAGTACGTCATTGTCCACAATATCGAAGGCTTTTGAAAATCAAGGTATACCGCGTCAACTTGCCGATGAGCATCCATTTCAGCATGAATGTAATCCACGTAGTTTACGAGATTTGTGGTGGTCGACTTTGTCCTTCGAAAACCGTGTTGAGTATCACTTAACCAAGTTCCAATTTGTTGCCTAATAAGTTGATCTAAATTAATTTCAAATAATTTTGCAAAACCTGATAAAACTGCGATAGGCCTATGCGTACATACATCTGTTTTAGCTCCAGCCTTCGGTACGGGCGTTACTCTTGATAATCTCCACCTAGAAGGATGATGTGACTTTTTCAAGGAGAGATTATAGATGTGTAAGAGAGGCTCCGCTAACACCGATATACAGTCTTTGATTAAGTAAGACGGAACACCATCCGGACCGATAGCTGCACGTTCTTTTAATCGCCTAGCTGCGTGACGTAATTGCTGATATGTAATGTTTTCCACGGATACATAGGCACCTTTTATTGATGATTCGTTAGCACAAGAAATTGCCCGGTCCACGCTTAATTTCGGAATATCGTCGAGAAAAACTGAGCTGAAATAATCAGCGAACGAATCTGCAGCTAACTGTCCACTAACAGTTTTCCCGTTGTATGTATAGTCGCTACACCTGTCCCTGTTCCTCCGCTTATCCTTAACATAATCCCAGAATTTTGCGGGGTCCGTAGATATATTCCTCTCGATATTTATAACATATAACTTATGTGCCTGTATAATTAGCATTTTGACTCGCGATCTATAATATTTAAATAATTCCTGATTGAACACTTTACCTTCTGATCTAAACCGCTTTAGATGAAAGTGTTTGAATTTAATGTTGCGTATTATTTCAGGAGTATACCACGAGGGGTATTTATACCCTTGGGTATACTCTCTACGCCTTTTGACCGGGACATGTTTATCAATACAGTTGTATAATAAAGTGTAAAATATATCTGTAGCGCTTTCAACATCGTCACTATTTAGTACCTCCGTCCAATTTGTATTAGCCAGTTCAGCATATAGCTCACGAAAATCAGCCCTATGAAAGTTCCACTGAGGTCGGTCATTATCACGATGCGGAAATTGCAATGGTGGATATAAGGACGACCTACCTCGCCTTAATATCAATGATATACTCAACGGAGGGTTAACATCTTAATTAAAGATATGTTTTGCTGATTTACGCATAACCTTTGAACATGAGATGGTCAATTTACAACATCTTGCCCTATTAGAGTTCCATGAGACCAGTTCTCTATTTTAGTTCTGTCACCTATACAACAAACAAACAAAACGTGGAACAAAATTTTCTTTGGTCACCGCTTACTTCAGAATATAGATGTAGTTGAAAAGTCTAAACTTCCGCACGGACTTTAATTGAATTTCTAAAATATTGTAGCATTATAAACAAAGTATGCAAACATTATGTTTGTATTAAAACTAAAACCTAGATAATAGTAATTGAAAGAGAGAAACGCAGAACAGACACAAGGATTAATGAAATACTATCGGATCAAGTAAATGATATTATATATCCTGGAAAGACTTTTAGCAAAGTACACCGCTGATATAGAGAGACAAGTGAGTGCAGCGAACAGTGCGAATATAGCGTGTAAAACTTACGCCAGAAGACGCAGCTCAACAGCGATATACACAACACGGTGTTAATTTTGAGGTAGGGCGCATCAAAGCAAAGCCCGTCTGGGGAAGTACCTCGACCTCACAGAAAAATCGCAGTCAAATAACAACTCCCTAGAGGGTTGTTGTGTTCCTGCATGTGAGTGAGGTCACCAGTAAGCTCCCAAGGAGTTGCTGTGTAAGCACCAGAGGATGCATCGCGCGAGTGATACTTAATATATCGCAAGCGTTAATAGGCTACTGTACCCGCTTTACATCAGGTGAGCTACGCTAACTTATAGAAATGAAAGCCTCCAGATTTGATTTTTGATTTGATAGAGAGAGAGATAAAAGACACAGTCGAGAATTGAGACATGACATGACAACGATGATGTAAGAGTATTGGTTGGTATTGAGATAAGAAAAGACATATTTTGTTGGTTCGGAAGTGTATAAAAAATGCAGAACGAACGCTCCATCTACCCTGCAAAGTACCTGGTGTGAACATATACATACATAGATAGTTATGTCTATAATTTATTTTGTTTATGAGTTGGATATACATGACTTGCTGATGAACAGACTGAAGTGCATCTTGCATTTCAGATATAAACCTCATAAATTTGGAAGTCAGAAAATACAATTTCATGTAAGGAAACATTATTTACTAACCCGTAAAATTACGGATAAGTGCATAAACGGCCTTAGAAACAAGAAATGCCATTCTTTTCTCTAGACACCGTGAAACAAAATCGAACCCTCTATTATTCAGTAGGTATTATTAGAATTCCATAACGTAAAACCCTTGAAGCATATAAAATTAGATGAATCTGAGCAAGGGGCCGATGCAATCTATATGCAAATATTGTGTTCTACCCAATTAGAAATGTCACCTTATTTTGAACGCACTAGACGTGAAAATGTGGCGACAATAACATTGCGTTTTATTGGAAATCTAACATGTTTCTCGTATATCATTTTCGATGTAAAATATTATAATTTATGAGGTTTTCTTTGCATTACTATATAATTGATAATTATTAAATTATGACTTTCGTAAAGAAGTTCAGTGGTCTTTTCTCTTATTAGTTACATGCATGCATACATACACACATACTCACACACCGTCACATACACACACACACACAATACATATAAACACACATACACATACACACACTACTAAACTAACAATTAAATTCTAAAACACTTACCCTAAAACAAGACATGTAACTTAATTTCACCTGGTCCAGAGTTGGAGAGGCTGGTAATCTGTCATACAGGTTCTCCTAGTACAGACACCAGTCTCTCACATAGATTGCTAATTAATAAGATACATTGTAATGTACGTCTAATTCTAAGGCATAAAAAATATTGTACAAATCTGTGTGAGAGAAGAAATAAATTTTTTATTATTTATTTATTATTATTTATTTATCTATCTATAACTTCACGCCAAATCCCTTACGTAGTTAGTTATTGATTACATTTATAAATATAAAAAAAAATACATTTAAAACATTGTAATACAGTGGGAGCAAGCCCAATGTATCGGTAGTCAATGTCACAGATAACATCTTAATAATAATTGCCGTGGTAAAGAGGACTGCTTTCTGTATCTGGCCTTTAATTCAGCTTCCCAACGTGAGCCTAGCTATTGGCTGTTAAGCCATTGGCTGCCACTACATTCGAAATAATTCGTTCACCCCAGACAACAGGGCCATCGCGCCACCGGGAAGCATAGAAGTTGCTTCTACCGAATCACTATCACACACAAACCATCTAGACATCTCTCGTTCATTATCTTATCTTTCAATCTCACCTTCCCTGTGTCTATACAGCACTTAACCCTCCTCGGCCCTTAGGACTTTGCGCTTTGCGGAGTGGCGACGCCAACTGCTGAATAATATAGTTAATTATAATATATAATAATGTCACTATAATCAGCAGCGTATCGGTTAATTAAAAAATTTGTACCCTATCTATCTATCTATCTATAACTTTACGCCAAATACCTTCCGGTCCTCTCTGCCTACCCAGGCAGAGAGAACCGAGCGCCACGTGACTAGATCCTCACATACCTCACTCGCTTCTTTAATATTCATTGCTCTTCTCATGTACGCTCGCCCGTTTCTAAGGCTTCTGCCATCACCTGTTGATAGAACACTACCAATTTGATCATGGTAGGTAAGTCTTGGCCTTACTCGGCTTCTACATCCTTCCACTTTTGTGTTGTATATGCTTCGTCATTCTTTCATCTTGCATTCTTTCTACATGTCCGGACCAACGGAGCATGCCTCTTCTTATTTTAACACCGACGCTCTCTTTTAGATCAACTCTGTATTCGAAATGGTGATAATATCAATATTCGAAATGGTGATAATATCACCATTTCGAATACAGAGTTGATCTGAAAGAGAGCGTGAGCGTTTTGTTTCAATTAGTTTTAATATTATTTATTAAATATTACGAAGTAAACGCACCGGTGTCCTGTATAGTGCGAAGAACCCCACAGGCGTGCCAATAGATTATTGCATTGTGCCATCATTTGCATCTGCTAATACGCTTGCTTGCAATGATATTCGAGATTTCTTATTCCTTTGGAATAGGGCACTTTAATAATGATTTACTAAGTAATGCTATGAGAAGTGATAGTGTTAATCTTAGCCCGATTTGGTCCTTGAATATATGAATAAAAGACGTGAAAGTAGGTTTTGTTTTTATACAATGTCGGGAAGAATACAATACATACGGACATACGGACCGCCTGATGGAATGTGGTTACCATAGCCTATGAACGCTTGCAATAAGTATCACTCACGCGATGCCGCTTCTGCTGCTAACAGAGCAACTCCTTAGGAGCTTACTGGTGACCTCTCTCACACGCAGAAACACGACAACCCTCAAAGGAGTTGTTATTTGGCTGCGGTTTTCAGTGAGGTGGAAATACTTCCCCAGACGGGCTGCTTTTTTTATGCAGTCTACCTATCTTAAAATATCTATTATTGTCTTATTTGGTCAGATTCTTAGATTTTTTCAATGATTGGGCTCATATCCGGTCTCTATTCGTCTGTAACTGTTATGCTAGTGTATTTATTTACAATCTTGCGACGCCAAGAAAGAAGTGAACATTATTATTATATATGCATACATATATTAATCATTTCCACTGTACAATCAGGTCTAAAATCACGAAGAGAACCTGTTCTTACCTATTCCGTAAAACAGATCAATACTTGTAATATTTGATAGTGGAAATATTCACCTGCCCTGCCTTAGGGTTCGAATGAAGGTGAATTTTCCATTGTAAAACATTCAGAGAATTTTCGGCAAGTTATGTCGTAAACAACTATATTATGTATATATAATGCTATTCGACATAAATATATAAAATATCTGTTAACATACATACAAGTATATACATACATGATATAGAAGTTTAAGACATAACTTGCCGAAATAAAACGGTTTTCTGTGAGGTGGTGGTACTTCCCCAGACGGGCAGCTTTGATGCGCCTACCACTCTATATATAATATAATATAATATAATATAATATAATATAATATAATATAATATAATATAATATAATATAATATAATATAATATAATATAATATAATATAATATAATATAATATAATATAATATAATATAATACGTTGTTATAGGGGCCATTGTTTCATAGGCCATATATGCTTACTATCACTATCTATCTGTATTTACACCACGTCCCTTGCGTGGTAGCCATAGCGGACCGAACGTCACAAGACGCGATGTTTACACACCTCACTCGCTTTTTTAACACTCATAGCTTTAACACTCGTCAAGCACGCTCGTCACTTCCCAGGGTTCCTGACAGCAATTACGACCTTAAGCACCACGCAGGCCATAATTCCTGGCAAGTACCCTAAAAGCCATCGCGACATAATTAACCACATACATCTGAAATCCTCTCAGATCTTATTTCCACATTAGAGCAACCGTCATCAAAAATGTCCTCACACGTGAAGGACCACTCTTGATTCACTGAGGATAATCCATTAATGTAAAATGCGGCTGGTGAAATTAACCGTGGATCGTCGACTTTATCCCCATTAGGGATTGGACCACGTTTCTGCTTTGCCAACTGCGTTTTACTCCGTAAATGTATAAAACAGTAGCTAAATCTATTACTTTTATTAGAAAACGCAAACCTAGTGTCGAAATACAAAAATTGCCAAAGTCACGTGTTTTCTGAGGGTGTACTGTTAATTGCGAAATATGTTACAACGAATATGATTCAAATAAAGTTTCCTATTTCTACGTGTGGGGTTTAAAGGGACATAATGAACCTATTACTGTTAGCAATGGGCTTACTTTGAGCCAGTTTTATGTAAGCAATTTAATTTTTTATATAACCTCAGCGTAGTGGCTCTGTTTCGCGTGATGGTAAGCGATAGAGCGTGCGCACCTGAGTTTTCTCGCCATTAAACTTAACCAAGTTATTGGGACCCCATTTGCTATTGAGATCCAAAACCCGATTCAGCTCTACGACAAGACTCACGCTCTCATCAATTTCTGTCTGACGAACACCAGGCCGACCGAAATATCGCACGTAGGTGGCAGTGTTGTAGGCTGATTTAAGGGAGTCAATATTCGGATCTTTACAGGCGCGATCTCTGATCCAAGCGCGATACGCCGCCTGTTTGTTACTGACAGCTTCAGCGCACTCGCAATTAAACGTCAAGGGCGTCTCCCGCTTTTTATGACGACATCGAAGTGAACAATGTAGTATTCCATGGAAACGCCGATCTCGTCGACAAGGACCGCGGATCGCGCCGTGAGATCCTTCTCACTGAAACAGCCGCCGTGGGACGGAAGCAAATTGTTGAATTCGTGGTTGCGATTTAAAATTGTCTGACGATCTATGCACAAATCAGTACCTTCGCCAAATCCTTGTGGTTAGCTAGCGGACCTCGCAAATCCTAGACTAGGAATTATGCTAAGAAAAAGAAGAAGATAATGATTATAGAGAGAATATAAATTCTAAGCATCAAATTTCTAAGTTATCGTAAGTTGAAATTTGATGTATTGAAATTATTTTATTTAATTATTGAATTGAAATTGAATATATCTATCATTAAAATTATATTAATAGTAACTCGATGGCGCAATATTTAATAACATTACTTTGACACGCACTTGTGGGTTCGTTTCCCACACAGGACAGCCTCATAACACAGCTTCATGGACACAAAAAATTGTAAGAAACGACCCGACTGAAAAATACCTTCATTTCACAGAAGATCACTGACAAATAAAGTTGACAAGCTCTGTGACGCAGCGGTTAGTAACGATACTTTCACACAAATATAAACTTATCGTAAACTAACTGTGCCCACGACTTCGTCCGCGCGGAATAGTTATTTTTTTTTATTATTTATTTATATTAATAAAAATAAATGAAATATCCACAAAATAAAAATAGCCTATGTTACTCCTTATTACATCAGCTATCTGCCAGTGAAAGTCCTGTCAAAATCGGTCCAACCGTTTCAGAGATTAGCCGGAACAAGCATGCAGACTGACAGACAGCCAAAAATTGTAAAAATATTCATTTTGGTATATGTACCGTGTATACATCCATATTCATTTAGTAAAAAGCGGTTATTGTAATATGACGTCCTTTGATACCTTTTTGTTGTTTCTTGTTGGATCCTAATCGATCGTTCATCACCCGAGAATAACGTGAGCGAGTATGATTGTTAAATCGAACATTGATTTAGTATTTTTGGCTGGAATTAATCATCCAGTGGACAATACGTAGAGACTATAAACTTTAGTAAATATTGTTCACGTTTTTTATTGTAGATGGAATCAATTTTACGGTAAAACAATCTTCAATGATTATTTGTAGTTGTGTGAATGTGGTACCGAAGAATATTAGATACTGTTCAGTATGTATTATAAAAATGTATGGAATCATGAAGTTTTATATCATAAAAGTTATACTTTAGGAATATTACATACGATGCGATAAAATTTAAACTTTTATCTACTTGCAGGAAAGCAATAATCTACTTCTTCTTCTCACTTTAGTTTATTGGCGCTGCATCCTCTAATCGAAAACCATTTCGGCCATTATGAAGAATTATATATTTAGGGGTCATGTGCCAAGCTTGCTAGTTCTGACAAGCTCGGTGGCTCAGTGGTGGAACGCGCTGTTACGCTACTTTGACACCAACGCTCGTGGGTTCGATTCCCACACAGTACAAACATTTGTGTGCATGAACATATCTGTTTGTATTGGTCTGGGTATTTTCTATGTATAATAAGTATGTATTTACAAAAAAAAAATGTATTTACATATGTTTATCAGTTGTCTAGTACCCATAACACAAGCTTCGCTTACTTTGGGGCTAGATGGCCCTGTGTAATTTGTCCTACAATATTTATTTATAATAATAAAAAAAAATAGGGCGTTCCCTGGAGGAGACACGCAGCGATCCGCCCCCGTCGGTGCGAATATAGCTGCATGCGGCGGTGAGGGCCGCTATCCACCACGCAGCACCAATTCCGGTGAGCCGAGCACGTGGAATGTGAAAGGTGAGTTAAATGATAAGATGAACGAGCTGATGGAAGTAATAAATGAGAGACGTTTAGATGCTTTATGTATGACAGAGACTAAGCACAAAGGGAGTGACACCGACGATCTGCCGATGGAATGATGGACCTATGGTCTGGGGTTGAGAGGGACAATTATGCCAGTGCTGGTGTAGATGTCGGACTCTCCTCTCGCTTAGCCACTGGGTGTAAGAGATTACTGTTTAGTGGGGGCTCTCTGTGGTTTCTCTAGGTTCGTATAAAACTGGACATCACGCAAGTATTTCTGCTTACAGCATACGCTCCCGTATGCTCCGCATGTGCACAAGAAGTAGAGAAGTTTTGGGTGTCCCGAACAGCCCTTCTGGATTAAGCTGAAGGGCATGAAAGAGTGATTATGTTTGGAGATTTGAATGGATGGGTTGGGACCAAACGAGACAGCTATGAAGCTGCACTTGGTCCCTATAGAGATAAGCGTGTGAACGAAGCAGGTAAGTCAATTCTAGATTTATGTATGGAACGAAATCTCCTCGTGTCGAATACTTTATTTCACCATAAGGATATTCATACATACCTATACATAGAGACGGAATGACCAGAAAAGTATCATTGATTTGATTTTAACAGATTTAACAGAAGATATAATAGAAGGAGCCTTTAGAGGTCCCACTTTTGAAACGGACCACTACCTGGTGGTAAGCCGGTTTGTGGGACTTTTCAAGAAGTGGAGGCGTCTGGGGAAGTACCTCGACCTCACAGAAAACCGCAGCCAAACAACAACTCCCTATAGGGACGTTGTGTTCCTGCGTGTGAGTAAGATCACCAGTATGCTCCTGAGGAGTTGCTTTGTTAGCAGCAGAGGCGGTATTGCGCGAGTAATCCTTAATGTATTGCAAGCGTTCATAGGCTACGGTAACCGCTTTACATCAGGTGTGCCGAAGCTATGATAAAACTTAAGATTAATGACCGTATTATTTTTAATCGCATTGACTAGCAAAGCTTTTGTTTTTGTACAGCTCCAAGATCCCGCTGATATGTGATATTAATTTCAATTCGATACTTTTGCACGTTCCTGAGAAAAAGCTCCAATTTTTTACGGATTGTGGTTCGGAACCTTAAAAACATCGTAAATCCCATTACACCCTTTTCATACCGTATTTGAAGAATGCCACGTTTCCAAAGAAATGATGGAGGCATTAAAAATTGTTTTCCCATTCATATGCAAACAGCCTTACTTGAATCTCGTATACCCGTTCTGTGCGAGTTCCCACGCACTCGTTCATAAAAAGGACTTTATCCAATTTCAGTGATTCAGGCGAGCGTGGTCACCGAATATCTAAAATAATAGGGGATTTGTATGAAATCCAGAAGGATGGGTTTTATTTAATTTTTTCAAGTACCATGTGATCACGGACCGAAATATATTCTCTGAAAAGAATTTAACAGTAATCTGGGATCCTTGCGTAGCGTAACGTTTGTAGATCCTATCCGCAATGATGATTAGAAACAGAGTTGATCTGAAAGAGATTGTCGGTATTAAAATAAGAAGAGGCATGCTCCATTGGTGCGGACATGTGGAAAAAATGGGAAGAAAGAATTATGAAACAGATGTACCTCGCGAAAGTGGAAGGAAGTAGGAGACGAGAAATGCCAAGACTCGAATAAATTGATCGTGTTTTATTAGAAAGTGATCTCAGGAGCATTAGAAACAAGTGCTTAAAAAAACGCAAGGAATTATATGAAGATATTAATTAAAATAAGTAATTAAAAATTCGAATATCTGTGGCATATATATGTATAATATATAAACTATAAATTCAAATATTTTTATATCAGACAACAGGTTTTATAATACAGATTTTAACTTAAAATTGTGATATAATTCACTTGAACTAATTCCCCATAGAATCAGCAACATGTCATTATGACATGACGTAGGGAACGACGTCCACGGAACTTTTGAAACAAAGCAACGCTAACACAAACGAAGGACCCCCTTGCGCTCTCGATATTATCATTTATGTAGTGTATTATCTTGTTGGTTATTTTAATATATAAATAAATAAACATAAGAGAAAAAATATCTTCCCGCGACCACGGATGCTGCAAAGCATTCGAAACGTCAGGTTCAACAAAATAAATAAAACACGCGATACTTCCGTTAAAAATTGGTTAATTCAATATAACCGAAAAAATGTCAGAAACAGAGTTGGTCTGAAAGAGAGCGTCGATGTCAAAATAAGTCTGTTAGTTCATCACATGTAGAAAGAATGCAGGATGAAAGAATGACGAAGCAGATATACAATGCAAAAGTGGAAGGATGTAGGAGCCGAGAAGGCCAAGACTTAACTACCATGACCAAATTTGTTCCGTGTTCTATCAGAAGGTGATGCCAGGCGCCCTAGAAACCGGCGAGCGTGCATGAGAAGGGCAATGAATGTTAAAGAAACGAGTGGGGTATGTAAGGATCGAGTTATGTGGCGCTCAATTCGTTCTGCCTACCCCGCAAGGAATTTGGCGTGAAGTTACAGATAGATAGATAAGAGAAAAAATATAATTGTTGGTTCGATGTAATGTCTTTCTTCTACAACGGCACTGCTCGTCGTCAGGCAGGGAATTTTTCTTCAGAGAACTCTTAAGTTGTGTAATAAACTGCCTGCCGAGAGGTTTTCCTAAGGCGCAACTGAATAAGGTTCTTCGACAAAGGTATGGAGAGGTTTTTACAGGTTTCGGTCAGTTACACTCGTGCGTTCTGAAACCTGTAAAAACCTTTGTTGTCAATATCCATAGGTTCAAGGCAAATGCAAGAAATCATCAGAGAAAAGAATTAAAAAACATTGAAATTTGTCATAGACCATTTTGGATGGATTAAGTTTTGTATGGAATCAGCTTTGGATAGCGCTAAATAATGGACGGTGGTCTTCCATCAACATCGTAGCTAATCTGAGTGTTATTTGCACGTGGTGACTTGAAGTTGTTACCGTATGCTATTAATGTTTACAACATAAGGAATACTGCTAACTTCACTGCTGATGCAGTAACTGCTTACTGGTAATCTCGTCAACCCCCTATGAACTTGTTCGCTGGTTCTCGTGTAAGGTGTACGGTGGTGTGTTTCTCCAGCCAGACTGCTCATTAAAAATCGATGAATCTCATTTTGGGCAAAAGCTAAATATTTGCAAAAAGCCCAAAGGCTGGTTTGCTTGTTGGTGAACCAGCTATATAGAAATATTTATTTATTTACGTCGAATTGACGAATGTTTCCGTACCCAAATAGTGACAAGGGGACCCTATTGCTAAGACTCGGTCGTCTGTCTGTCAGTCTATCACAAGTCTGTATCATTTGAACCGCGATAGTTAAACTTTCAAAATATTCACAGTATGGCTGTTGAGATAAGGTTTGATTTGACTAGTATTCAGTTCTTAATTTAGTGTATACAGGTGGAGACTTCTTGTTGGCATATTAATAAAGATAAAGATAAAAATTATTTATTTCCTATTAGGCATTCGTATGATCACTGGAGAAGAAGAAATGACGAAAGAATCTTCTACGAGTAATATTTATTGTAGTATGTATTTAACTATTTTGCTGTAAAACTCAAAACTAAAAATAAACAAATAGTATATATATGTATATATTCACGCCAGGTCCCTTGCGGGGTAGACAGAGAGTGTAGACTTGATGCTTTCCTTGAGCGCTTGATCGAGTGGTCAAGAAAAGCATCGTGAGGATATTCACACGTCCAAGAAAGTATATTTTGAAGAAAGGTTTGGTTGTGGAGGCCTTACGACAGTAGCTTCATGTTAAAATCAATATCTTCAATTTTACTCTTTAGAGTAAGGTAGCGATTTATTAAATTATTGAATAAAATACAGTTAGCTTAATTAAAAAAGTTAATGGGGGTTCCCTTAGTAAAACGTATTATTTTTCACGGTGGTACGGACCACTACGTGTGCGTACGACTCGCCCTTGTCCGGTATTTATTACAGTCTGAAAATACTAAATCCTGTAAAAAAGTCCACGAAAGTTATTCATCCGTAAAACTCTAGATCCTCTCAAAGCCTACGAATTAAAGTATCTCATTAGACATCAAAAGACCGCACCACCGTCTGAAAGCGCCTTAACTAGATCCGGCTGTGGAATCTTGAAAGGGACCTCCGGATGAAACCAACTGTGAACGAATAGTTGGGAATGCAACTGCTGATGTGCTAGGCATAACTTTTAACAAGACGAGTATAAAGACTTAATTCTTTAAGATATATAGATATGCATTCACTGAAATACAGTCAAAATACTTTTTATACTAGTAAAGGACCAGCGTATGTTGTCAGTGATGCCTTACGGCACAGAAACGTGGTCCCTGACTATTGGCCTTGCACGGCAGCACGAAGTTGACAGTGAGTAAGAGGCGTCCCCCCACTAGATGGAACGACGACCCCAAGAGGTTTGCAGGGAGTCGATGGATGCACAGGATCGAGACAAGTGGCACTCTAGAGGGAAGGCTTATGTTCAGCAGTGGACAAATACAGTGGCTGAAATGATGATGATGAATGATGAGAGAGCCATGCTCGAAGTTTCTGAGCAAAACAGAAATGACATCCGTAGCAGAATTGGCCGTGGTGACTGGCGGTCTTGGGAAGAAGGATTCCGATGATTGCAAGCGGCACAGGACTGATCACTGTCAAACGAGAAGTCTATGTTCAATGCTGTGTAGTTTGTGGGGGTCAGACAGCAGTTGGTTCATGTTAAAATATCTTTAGGCTTAAGTAGCAGCCTAATGCTTGCCAATACTAATGAATTAGAGCTCGGGATAATGCTAGAAATAAGAAGCACGTGTATGACCGCTGGCAGTATAAATAGTATTGCCAGCTTCTCGCACATTGCCACCTCCTCTGCTGAAGCAGAAACTCATTAATATTTTTTGTTAATCTCACTCAGATTTAGTTACAAAAGAGAATTACCAGTTGTTTAGAGTTGCGTTTGTATATCTACCTATTCCGGTGTTCCGTGGGAACCGTTTTTCTACTTGTTTTTTCCTTGGTTTCTAAGGTTCGTATCATGACGTTAGCTAACTTTTCCTCTCAACAACTAGGTTATTTTTTTTTGTCAAATCCGACTGCTAGTTCCAGAGATTAGCATGATCGAACGAATAAATTCTTACCAAAGAACAAGGAAACAGGTATACAAGCCGAAAACGGAAGGATGTACAAGACGAAGATGTCCAAGACCCTTCTGGAGACATAGTTCGGGAGCTCGCAGCAAAATTGGACAATGATTTTGCAGAGAATGGCGTTTTCATATATGTTAGATTACTATAATTAGAACCGATTAAGGCTATTGGCCAGTTATAGTCTATTTAACTTTAAGTTTAATGAAAGTTTGAACTTCTCGATTTTTTTACTATAACAAAGTGTAAAATATGTTACATTTTCAATGTCACGAATCACTTGGGTCATAATCATTTGAGTATATCAAACCCCATCTTCTGCAACATCACTTTGCCTGCCACAGAAAACCGCAGCCAAATAACAACTCCCTAGTTGTGTTCCTGTGTGTGAGTGAAGTCACCAGTAACCTCCTAAGGAGTTGCTGTGTAAGCAGCAGAGGAGGCATCGTGAGAGTGGTACTTAATATATTACAAGCATTAATAGTCTATGGTAACTGCTTTACATAGGGTAGGCCGTATGCTTGTATGCCTCCTGACGTGCCTTAAACAGATTTCAAGCAGGTTTGTTCTAACCTTTTATACTTATGGTTATTGGCAAGCATTATCCGTAAACTTTGACGAAACTATAATGCTACAAATCTCGAAAGTCAACTTTTTTGATGTGAATGCTGAAAAATTCGGAGGTAGCCATTTATCATAATGGTATTTTGCGATCCATATATTAAACGTGAAATGTGACCCTTTATTCAGTGCGACAAGCCAGGCCGGCAATATTTTTAAGTGGCCTTACGGAAAAATCAGTTGCTTTATTCATGTAAGCCCATTTTCAAGTTAATGGTATTTTAAGTCGCTGGAAAGGAATTCAGGAACCGAGTACTGTTTTATAGAGGCTTAACATTTTGAGAAGCTGGCTGACGTAGTGGTTAATAACGCCACATTGACACCAACGCTTGTGGGTTCGATTCCCACACACGAGTAACATTTGTGTGCATGAACATGTCGTTTTGTCTTGGTCTGGGTGTTTTTAAGAGAGGTTGGGCGCATGTGTGCCTCAACCTCACAGAAAACCGTAGACAAATAACAACTACCTGGAGGGTTGTTGTGTTCGTGTATGGGAGTGGGATCACCAGTAAGCTCCTAAGGAGTAGCTGTGTTGACAGAGGTAACATCGCGCGAGTGACACATGATGTACGGCAAGCATTTATATGCTATCCAATCGCTTTACATCAGGTGGGGCGTATGCTTGTATGCCTCCCGACGTTGAATAAAAAAAGTGAAGATATAGTAGTAGAACTGTTTATTATTGTAGCTAAAATATAATACAAATTTCCAATACAATTTACAATACATTTGGTTATTATTATATAGTATAAGCCCTTTTACATGGGGTATTTTAATGTAATACACTGTCAGGAGAGGTCAGAACTTATAAACACGTATATCATTACCGTTACATAATGGCTTAAGGGATAGAAAAACAAACGATATATCAAAATGCAGTGATGAAAACGTAATTGTAGTGGAGGCAGGCGAGAGAGCGAGAGGGCACTGCCGCTGCCGACTCAGCGAGCGGTGAGGACGGGCCTTATCTCGAATAAGCGGTCGATCGCAAAGGTGCGAGCGGAAAAGCAGAAAATGAAACAAAAGGTTTACACTGGAATCGACATTAAAAAATAATCTTAATTTATACGAGTATGTAAAATAAAACCAGTTGAGAATGCGCAAGCTTGCTTTGCCAGAGGAACACCTGACTCGTCAATTACATAACAATTCAATTTTTTTTTTTAACTTGTCGGCCATTTTGTCCATGTTCCTTAAGAGATAGGAACGGTGTTCCTGAACATTCCTATTCTACTTTTTATGCTGAATCCGAATCTGAAGTCAAAATTCGAAAAAAAGCACAGACAAACATATAGAATTCATATAGGAACGGTGTTCATGATAAAAAACGTATGAGTTATGACGTGCTCGGTGGCGCAGTGGCGAAACGCGCTGTTACGTTACTTTGACCCAACACTCGTGGGTTCGATTCCTACACAGGACAAACATTTGTGTGCATAAACGTGTCTGTTTGTTTTGTTCTTTGTTTATGAGAGGTAGAGTGCATCATAGCAGCTCGTCAGGGAAAGTTGAGCTCACAAAAAACCACAGACAAATAATAACTCCCAGAGGGGTTGTGTTTATGCGAGTGAGTGAGATTACCAGTAAGTTCCTAGATTGTTGTGTTACTGTGGCTTGAAATTATGTTGATGCAAATAAATTTGAGAATTCCACTAAAATTATAAATGTGAAAGTATAGATGTTTGTATGTGGTTCCGTTTTCACGCTGCAACAGCTAAACGGATTTGGATGAAATTTGGTAGGTAGATAGACGAGAAACTGGGTTAACACATGGCTACTTTTTATCCCGGTGGTAAGTTTGGATGTTTAGATGTTTGAATCTTACAAAATATTTTTTTTTATACAACGTCGGGAGGTTTACTAGCATACGGCCCACCTGATGTAAAGCAGTTACCGTAGCCTATTAACGCTTGTAATATATATCACTCGCGCGATGCCTCCTCTGCTGTTTACACAGCAACTCCTCAGGAGCTTACTGATAACCTCACTCACGCGCAGGAACACAACAACCCTCTAGGGAGTTGTTATTTGGCTGCGGTTTTTCTGCGAGGTGGAGGTACTTCTCCAGACGAGCTGCTTTGATGCGCCTTACGTCTCTTAAAACATCCAGACTACAGACTAAACAAACAGACATGTTCATGTACACAAATGTTTGTCTCGTGCGGGAATCGAACCCACGAGCGTCGGTGTCAAAGTCGCGTCATTGACGACTGAGCCACCGAGCTCGTCAGGAATATGGATGTTTTATTTCGCTTTCACGTCAGACAGACATCACCGGGATATAAAAGCTACTTTTTATCCCGGTGATGTGTTTAAGTGGGATGAACCCTTCGCGAAGACTCTGTTTTACTCAGAGATTCTCCGCTTTTATACTTGTGATGCTTCAGGAAAAGTGGAAGCGCCGTGTATAGGGGAATTCTGTGTATAACTGGCCAGGTGTAAAGACAGACGACGCACTTGGACGCGTATATGCAGTGCATGTAAACAATTTGGAATGCTAGTGCTTGTGTATATTGGTCAACCAAGTGCGAGGTCCAAGCTTCAGCATCCCGAAAACAGTGAACGCGATCGAACAGGAAACAATTAGGACTGCATTTGGGCACTAGGGTTGCTGGAAGTTGACAACCATTAGGATGCAACTATTAGGATAGCTATTTTTGTATTAGATTGTTTATGTGACACATAAATTCATAAGTTAAAACGTATGTCACTTTTATTCCGGGCAAATGCACGGCTCCTTTGGAATAGATCTAGAGCGTAGAGAATCATAAAGTTCATAGAGTCATATAGTCCAAATGTCTTAGAAGAGTTCGTACTATTATAAATGTAAAATTGCATTTGTTTGAAGACAAGCTTTGCGGTAGAAATAGGTAGACAGAAGTACCCATGGTGAAAAAACTCTATGTAAGAAGGGGAAGGGTATCTATGCCGTGTTTTTAAATTTCATATAGGAACGATGTTCCTGAAAATATATCTTTTCTTTGTCGTTTATCTGTCTATCTATAACATCCATCATATACAATCCCTTGCGGAGTAGCATAGGAACCGAGCATCACACGACTCGTTCTTTACACATCGTTCATCATTATATCACCGTTTATAGTTTGCCATTATTTATATATCAGTTAATAGATTCAGGCGTTGTTTTGCGAAAGTCAAATTTCCATGCAATTTGATCTAACCTGCTTTGTGTGCTTCTCTAGGGGATCTAACCTGAATTGGTGGTGGAAGCACACAAAGCAGGTTAGATCAAATTGCACATTTATATATCACTTGTGGCATAGTGGTTCAGATCACATTATTGCTCTTTGAATTCCTGACTAATACTAAGCTTGCTAAATGCTAAGCTAATAGCTTAGCATTAGCAGTAGCTACGAAAAATACCGTTGATCAGATCTAGATAGATTTATATGCTTGTAACGGAGTCTCCAAGGAAGGAATCGAAAATCACTTATCCTGCGTTTGTGGCACAGAGTGGTTCATATCGCGTTACTGTTCTTTGAATACCGACGTAGTCACTATTGATATATTTGTGGTGTACAGATACAAATTGGATGGATCACAGATATTATATCAATTTGATACTTCTGTTTTTTTAACTTTTACCACTGTTTGTAAATTACATTTGTACATTTGTGTCGTAGTGGTTCAGATTGACTGCTATTTAAATTCCGATACAGTCACTATTTATTTATTTGTACAAATTAAATGGATTATCTATCTATCTATCTATAACTTCACGCCAAATCCCTTGCGGGGCTGGCAGTGAGAACCGAGCGCCGGTGATTCGATCCTTACACACCTCACTCGCTTCTTTCACATTGATTACTCTTCTCTTGTACGCTCGCCGGTTTCTAGGGCTCCTGACATCACCTTCTGATAGAACACGACCAATTTGGTCATGGTAGGTAAGTCTTGGCCTTCCTCGGCTCCTACATCCTTCCACTTTTACATTGTATATTTGCTTCGTATTTATTTCATCCTGCATTCTTTCTACATGTTCGAACCAAAGGAGCATGCCTCTTCTTGTTTTAACACTGACGCCTCTTTCAGACCAACTCTGTTTCTAACATCATCATTGCGAATACGGTCTACAAGCCTTACGCCACAAATTTTCCGCAGCGCTCGCATTTCGACAGCGTTTATCCTACTTTCATGCTCTCTCTGTAAATGAATTATATTATAATAATATCAAGTTTATACTGATGTCTCAGTACATACACGTATTACTGTTATTTATAAGCCACCTGTACCCGAGTGGTGTAGTGGTTTAGATTGCGTTACTGTGACTACTGGGTCAGTTACTCTATATTTAGTGCAACAATCCAACAAGAGAAACACTGAACTCATCAATATAAATGTGTACAAAGAAACACTCAATTCGGTTCCCCTTGCTCCTTGCCCCGCGACGGGATCCTTCGAATCAGGGGCAGAAACGCTGGATTCTACGTTACAATAGGAAGGAACAACATAATTCGTTTTGGCGGTCGAAGTAAGGCGAATTCTTGGTGAACAACTGCACAACGTCCTCATCGCTGCCATTATAATAAAAACTATCTATTCATAACACATTGTTACAATGATGTTACCAAATTAATTATTGTTAAGTTCAACGGTGGAGGCATCAAAAAGGTGGCTCCCGCCGACCTTGCGCCTATTAGAGCCGTAGCGCTAGAAATCCAGCATGCCGTGGGCGTTTCTTGACTACTAATATAATTTGTAATTATTTAATTCTCTCTATCCTTTGTCTCTAACTTACCCACTCTCGCCCAGCGATATCTCCAGAAAGGCCTGCTGTTCATTAGAGCTCTTCCTCAGGTTTTTTCTAGCCATTCTTCTGTACTCCTTCTTGGGTGCCACCATCCGTGGGCGAACCTGTGTAAAGCCGTGAAGTTTGCCGTCGGTGATACGAGGTCGGTGAAATACACCGGCCCTGGTTGATTCCCGGTGCGTCGAAACCCATCCAACAAAACACATCGCAAACCATCATATTCAGGTCCGGTAGTGTTAGATATCTGATAAGCCGTGGTGCACGGCAGTTGAGCTTCACTTGACTAGCCATCTCTTTAAGGTTTTTAAATGCCTTATTTGTCATATTGCTGTCTCTCACTTTGCCAAGAGTCAATTCCAAGACTTCCTACTCCTACAAATTTCTTCTGATTAAATTCGTTGTGAGTTCCAGCAGTTGTAGTTTAGTTAATAGATTCAAGTGTTATTTTGCGAAAGTCAAATTTACATGCAATTTGATCTAACCTGCTTTGTTTGCTTCCGCCACCAATTAGTTCATGCGGCCTAGGGCCGGCCGGCACCCACCCACTACTGTTAGTAAGTGCAATATGCCGACGCCGCCATGGCTGCTCCGGTATACGTTTAGACTTTCAATAAACTTTGAAACAACACGGCAAAGAACAAATAAGTTGGGGGAACGTTCTCGAAGCGGTTTTGCCCACAGTAATTTGTTCCTCTAATAGCTCCCTCATAGCAGCAAATTGTAGCACTTACACCCAAACTAAAGTTAAACAATAATTTCCTCAGTATCTAGCAAACTGTGATGACTCTGAGTTATTTAAAACTTCTTGTAATTAAGCGTGCTTTTGCAAAAACGACGGAACAACGGGAAAGTTTTTAATTGAACGAAGTATTGACGTTACTTCAAAGTTTAGATGAATTGAGATTGATTCGAATTATTTTAATGGATCGCGGGCAAGTAATCAATTAAGATATATTTCGATACTGCGATTACAATATAAATTGGAAATGTGGACCGAGTATCAATTGGATTGGGCAAATACATCTGATTGAATTACAAAAAAATTGAATTTTTTTAATGGAAATTAAAATTATCAAAATTGGAAAAGGTCTCCTTGCAATTACCTATTTATATGACCAAGGTTTGCAACGATATACACGATTCTTTATCGATAATAGAGTCCAGGTGGAAAGTTTGGATTTGTTATGAAAAAGTCCAACTCGTCTAAGTGTCCACACTCGTGTGGGGTCGCAGACGTCCGACATTTGTTGATTTTTTATATATTCAATATCTGGAAGCATACAAGCATACGGCCCACCTGATGTAAAGCGGGTACTGTAGCCTTTTAATGCTTGCGATATATTAAGTATCTCTCGCGCGATGCCTCCTCTGCTGCTTACACAGCAACTCCTTGGGAGCTTACTGCTGACCTCACTCACATGCAGGAACAAAACAACCCTCTAAGGGAGTTGTTATTTGGCTGCGGTTTTCTGTGAGGTGGAGGTACTTCCCGGACGACGGGCTGCTTTGAAACGCCTTACCTCTCTTAAAACATTCAGACCAAGACAAACTGACATGTTCAAGCACACAAATGTTTGCTTTGTATGGGAATCGAACCTACGAGCGTTGGTGTCAAAGTTGCGTCATTAACGACTGAGCCACCGAGCTCGTCAAGTTAATTCTGGACAAAGCATGATAAAAGTATTTTTTTAAAGAATTAATTATGATGTTAGTTTTAGAACGTTTGACGGAAATACGTGTCATTTCATGAACTCAATGTGCAACCATTAAGATTTTCTATTTATGTGTAAGTAAGTATTATAATGTAGAATCTCCTACAGTACTATTCAGTTAGCTGTAATGGTTAACTGACCAGTCTGGCCATAAATACTGTTACATAGAAGATTTTCTTTCTTTTTGAATTTGGAACGGGTTCATTAAATTAAAAACTTCTTTCGATTTCTCGCCGTTTTACATATGTTTCTCGTGTTTCTTATCAAAATACAATATGGAATGGGGTGTTAAAGAAAATGGGATTGGAGTGATTGCCTTGCACAAAGTATAGAGCCGTCGGTCATATTCAAGACACTTCAAAAGCTTGGTATCAGCCGTATGGTTCGTATATCGTACTATCGACAGCTATACTAACATTTCCTCTGTTGAAGACCATAAAAGATCGGGGCGACCGCATGCTTTTTGAACTACAAAGGTTATTAATGCTGTTAAAGCCAACATTCGTCGAAACCCCATTAGGAAACAAACAATCTTATCGCGAGAATTGTAGACTCCCGCTAGGACTCTATCGCCTATAATAAAACAAGACCTTCCATGCAATTCTGAAAGAGCAAACATCCTTACATCCTCGGAAACATCGGCTGTTACAGCCTTGAACACAAAATTGCTATTCTTTGGTGTCGCTTTTCATGGTTGTGCGACACTAGCGCCTCAAGGCTGCGTTTGGAATTGGAATTCTACAAGGCAAACAGCCTCGCGTACGCTTACAGCCTTATAGAATACCAAATAATTTAGCTGTGATTGCAGTAGACGATGTCAAAGCTGTGACATCTGTGATCACAGCGACGCACACAGCCATTACGAGTCGCTTAGAGAATTGCATGGCTGAAGCTGGGCACTTATCGTCGATATACTCTAAATCAGCCCCTACAGTTGAAGATAGTGAATCAATCAAAATACCTTCTGTCCCGAAACGCAGGGGAAAGGTAAAGAAATGTCCTCTTTATTGATGAAAAACTTCATAGAAGCCGAACAATTGATCAGAAAGGTACAATGTGGTCATCGTCGTACGTCTGTAATGATTTAGCCGGGGTGTCTTATCAAGGAGTTACAAAGATTGATTTTTGTGAAAGGGAGTGAAGAGTTCTGCGAAGGTGTATCAAGAAACGGTCTCGGATCGTGTTGTGAAACCTCTCAGCAGTACAGTTTTTAAAAATGTACCGTGTACTTACCAGTAGGACTCTGAACCTGGTCACAAGGCATGAACTATATATATAACCCTGGCTCGAAACCAACGTTCCGGACGTTGGTTTCGAGCCAGGAAACCAATACTAAGTGCAATTTGATCTAACCTGCCACAACTGGCCTGGTCGTCGCTGGACACGTACAAGACTTGTAGCATGTTATTCTTACGATTAACGTCTACAACACCTGATGATGCCTCGTGGAGAGGCGAAACACGTGTCCAGCGACGACCAGGCCAGTCGTGGCAGCGACGGTGGTGGTGGGGGCATGCGGATTCTGTTCCAGATGGCGGACGACCGCAGCAGCCGAGGCAGAGACTACCGGAGCAGCCATGGCAGCGTCGGCATGTAGCACGCACTAACAGTAGTGGGTGGGTGCCGGCCGGCGCTAGGCCGCATGAACTAATTGGTGGCGGAAGCACACAAAGCAGGTTAGATCAAATTGCATGTAAATTTGACTTTCGCAAAATAACGCCTGAATCTATTAACAATACTAAGTGCCCGCGAGGGCCCAATAGCAAATAAAGAATTTTTATCTTTTATCTTTTTATTTACATTAATTTTCTTATGGTACTTGCACGTTTATAGAATTGATACAAGTGGAATATTCAAAAGCCGTTGACTCGGTATTATTCCTAGCCTTAAAAATATTTCATGTTATAACTTGTTGACGAAGGTTTAAAAAAAAATACAAGTAAGCAATATAATTCTCACTATATTTGACGCTCTCAAATCCATCCTAAATCAATTGTTTAGATGATCAGATCAAGTCAGGTTTAACCTAGTATGGGAATTGGCCGATGTTCTCTAAGGAATCCGTACAAGGAACGTGGTGTTTACGATCTTTTCCTTAGAAGGTGATACGGAATCCTTCGTGTGCGAGGGGGAATCTCGCTTGGTCTCTTGTATTTCTAACTAACGTTACTGTTATTCTATACCTATTTATATGTACATTACAGCACACTTCCTCAAGTTACGACGGCAGACGACTCAGGTACATGAGTTAATAAACTCCGTGGAACTTGCTGTCACAACCGCCTAATATAATTAATGGAAAGTTTGTCGCGTTCCTTCAGGCCCCTGCGAGCAGCCCGCGGCGCTTTGTGCCGCTTAGCTCCCGTGATTGCGACTAATTAGGAGTGTAAAAGGCTCACGGTTTTCTTTACAGATAAAGCCCATGTCACTTTCGGGTGATGCATACTGCTGGTTAGCTAATGAGACCGGAGAAACCTCAGCAGTTTTGTATATAAAATTGAACTAGTATTTTTTGTTAATACTCAAAACTTGACTTGCATGTCTCCAATTTTTGAAGAAACGAAGTTGGTTGTTATATGTCTAAAGTGCAAAACTTTAGACATATACCAACCAACTATATTCAAGGTAGTTATTAAAGTCTTGTTTATTAATCTCCAACAAGTG
This sequence comes from Pyralis farinalis, assembly GCA_947507595.1. NCBI lineage: Eukaryota > Metazoa > Arthropoda > Insecta > Lepidoptera > Pyralidae > Pyralis > Pyralis farinalis. The sequence goes on from OX382275.1 coordinate 3,658,629, forward strand.
TTTTATATCAGTACAGATAAAATATATTTTTATCTGTACCGATATAAATACATATATATGTATTTATATCGGTACACACGGTGTGTGCCTTTAAATGATATTTATTGATAATTTATTATATTATCATTTTGTTTTACAAATGTAGAGTACTGTTATTATATTATCGGAGTTATTTTAATTTTGTTACGCCAAATAAATATAGCATCCGATGTACGCACATATACTTTTTTAATGAAGACAATAATTGTCATCAACAGTTACCTACCAAACAAAACAATGATTGAGAAATAGAGTAGGTAATAGTACAGAATTATTATGTCCTCGAATATTTATACATCGATTCTGTTTAAAATATCGGGAAGCAAATATATATGATCCACCTGGTGTGAAGCGTTGCCGTGTCTGGAGCCTATACGACAAGAAGAATCACTCGAGCGTTGTCGTTGTTAAGTTTATAACTCTTCGCCAGCTTCCTATTGAACGCGGAAATAAAACAAGCCTTCAAAGAATAATTATTTTTCTGCGATGGTAAGGTGGAGGTGACCCTAATTGGGAACCCTGTCAGTGTCCTACACGCTATAATCGCTATCGACTGCCGGGTCCGTCGTCATCAATCGTTTTTTGATCAGACCTATGGACTTGAAATGCTCAAATTACAGCCTATGTCTATATATAGTAGATATAATTAGTAACATATGGAATTATAGTCCCAGAGCTTCTGAACGATTTCTCTAGAACTAGGGAAGAATAGAACCAGAACAAAAATTGACAATATAGATCACTGAGTCAGCGAGTTGAGACAATAGTGTTAGAGGTAGCGGTCACATGTGACGATTTATCGATGCCAATTAAGAAAAGTGAGTATTAGTAGGTAAACAATGTGTAGAAGAATGAAGCCATGGGCATCCAGATTCACATCTAGGTGAACCGATAATTAAAAAAAGTGGCCGGAACGGTCAGTGCAAAAGTAAAATATCCCATTTGATGGGAAACATGAGGTAAAACCAAAATAAGCAGAAACAAGATACAGGCTAGTGACGACGGTAATAGTCAAAATTATATACACCTATCAGAAAAATATTATTTGCATAAATTTAGGGTGCAATTCAAGGTAACGTGGTAGAACCAACCTGTCCTCGTGTACGAGAAATGACAAACTTTCAAAGCGTTAGCAAATAGGTATTTGTTGGCTAAATTCGGAAGTGACGGACGATCTATCTGTTGATTAATCGGTAGATAAATCTACAGATCAATGTTTGGTTGTCCTTTTGTTCCCTAATGGAATTGATGGATTGTTAAGTTAGTTAGCCTTTTTTCGATACAATAATTGTGTATAAAACAATAAAATTATGTTTTTTATAGTTGTTTACTGTTTAAAAATAGTAGAATAGGACGATGTGAATGGTTCACTAACCTCTTTACAGTGAAATTCTATCTCACCTGCACGTGGCGTACTCTGTCGATTATTAGCTATTTATTTGTAGATATAAAAAGTGCAGTAGAATTGAGTTTAACCTCGATTTTTAAATAGTGCTACAGATGGGTTCGACTATAAAACAAAGAAAAAATCGGCCAAGTGCGAGTCGGACTCGCGTACGAAGGGTTCCGTACCATTATCTATAAAAACGGCAAAAAAAAATCACGTTTGTTGTATGGGAGGCCCCCTTAAATATTTGTTTTATTTTAATTTAATTATTTATTTTTAAAGTGGATATATAATTAAAAATTCTGTGAATATCTCAAGCGTCTACCTGTTGCCGTTATCAATACCGACGAAAAACGAGCAAAATAACCACGTTTGTTGTATGGGAGCTCCCTTAAATAATTATGTTATTCTATTTTTTAGTATTTGTTATTATAGCGGCAACAGAAATACATCATCGGTGAAAATTTCAACTGTGTAACTATCACGGTTCATGAGATACAGCCTGGTGACAGACGGACGGACGGACAGCGGAGTCTCAGCAATAGGGTTCCGTTTTACCCTTTGGGTACGGAACCCTAAAAACAACAACGGTCTTTTCAGGAACACCGTTCCTATATGAATTCTATATGTTTGTCTGTGCGTTTGTCTGTCGCTTTTTTTTCGAATATTCGAATTTTGACTTCAGATTCGGATTCAACATAAAAAAGTAGAATAGGAATGTTCAGGGACACCGTTCCTATCTCTTAAGGAACATGGTCAAAATGGCCGACAAAATAAAAAAAAACAATTGAATTGGTATATAGTTGACGAGCCAGGTAGTCCTCTGGCAATGTAAGCTGCACACAGGACAGCACAAACTGGTTTATTATATTTTTGTTCAGATTGGCAGGACAAAAAAAAACATACGCATAACGAAAAAGTCGCTGACTGTTTTTAAGGAGTAGCAGTATTAGCAGTGGAAGTGGCAACACACGAGTGATACTTAATGTAACCACTTTACATCAGACACACCGTATGCTTGTATGTCTCCCGACGTCGTATAAACAGAAATAAAACAAAATTCATTAAACACCTAATTTCAGTTTTTTTAAACAACATGAGGTGGCATACAAACATACATTTCCAAAAAGCTGATAAAATAAAAATAAAGAAAATTCAGATTTAGGTACATTAGATAGAATATATATTTTTTACAACGTTAGGAGGTATACAAGCAAAGGAGCTACTTGATGTAAAGCGGTTACCGGTCTACAAACTTTGCAGTGGTACATTAAGTACGATTCGCGCGATAGTACCATTGCTGCTGACACAACAACTCCTTCATCGACTGGACGCTTCTTTTTTTTTTTTATATATATATTAGTTCAGCATAGTGGCCCCTCGTTGCCTGATGGTAAGCGAAAGAGGAGCCCAAATCGCAACTGCAACTGACAACATACTACATCCCGTATCCTGTCAGTTGACGCTGCCATGCTGATCCGCAAAATGCTTCTTCACGCTTCGTTTAAAGGATCCCATATTGTAGGAAGGAGGGAACACATGTGCAGGCAAGGCGTTCCACTTTTTGATGGTACGACAAAGATAGGAGTTGCCGAACTTTTTGGTACGCGAAGAGATATTCTCAACCGTGGAACTATGACATCGCAAGTCCGCACGTGTGGTTCTATGACGGAAGGGTGAGGATGGGATAAGGGAAAACAGTTCTTCAGAGCACTCGCCATGGTAAAGGCGGTAAAATACGCTTAGAGAGCCTATGTCCCGACGGAGTTGAAGAGGTTCTAGGTTTTTGGTGACCTCTTCGTCGTCAATTATGCGGATAGCCCGTCGCTGTCTTTTACCTATCCACGAGGCATCCTGAGGCACTGTACAATTAGTCTTTAAAATAACATGCTACTAATGACAAATGAATAGCACAGTGGTCCCTTATGTTAAGTTAGAGGCGGAAGGGGTAAGTGAAAATATATTGAATACATATAAGTTGTTAAGCACAAAAATAAATCTACAAACAAACATATAGACCTAAGTTCTCTTAACTCAATTTAAATGGCAAACTTTTATATCGTTTATAATTGGTTTTAAGCTTACAACGCTATAAGCTAGTGTACACGCGGTAGAAGCTTAAGGGCGCAAATAAAGCTTTGCGAATAGGCAGACGTGGGGAGGCTTAATTGAAAGTTAGCCATGGGGATCGTGGGGATGTTTCGTCCTGAGCTATTTTGGGAATTACCACCCTTGTAGTATGTAGTCGAGAGCTTAAGGTGCAGTGTGGTTATTTGTGTAGGTATGTGTGTTCTATCGATTGTACATTGAGTTGTGTTCCGAAAAACTGTTCGATGTGATGTGATGCCAACAGCTATTTATACAACTGCACCGCTCGCCATTGGAGGGGAATTCATCCTCATACTAGAATCGTTGATTGCCGGTTGCGATGGTTGAGTGCCGATCCAGAGAAATTTTCTCAGGAAAAGTCGCAAGTCGTAAAATTAATTCCTTGCAAAGGATTTCCGGCAGTGGAGTTTCTTCAAAATAGGCGAGAAGAAAATTTTACGAGATCAGTAATGAATGAGTGATAGTGTTGCAAATATCCATAGGCTACTGTGGCTGCTTACCACTAGACATGCAGTAAAAAGTTATTGCAGCTAAAAAGATTTCCGAGGCCAAAAGGCATTAGATAAAATCAAAGCTGCCCATCTGGGGAAGTATCTCCACCTCACAGAAAACTGTACCAATAACAACTGCCTGTAGGGTTGTTGTGTTCCTGTGTGGTTCACCAGTGAGGTCCTAAGGAGTTGCTGTGTTAGCAACAAAGGTACGGTACTACGGTAAGCGTTTTACATCAGGTGGGCCGTATGTCAGGCCAGATATGTATGCCTCGTGACGTTGTATAAAAAAACAGAAATTTAGTTTTTACTGAATTGTTGCCAATGACAGATTGGTCCGTTATTGGTGGTTAACCCATAGTGAGGCGGTTACGTCATCCGTCGTTTCCGGTGAAAAGATTGTATGGATTATGCGCACTGGGCACTGATAAACATACATGAATGCATTTTTTGTGTGTATGTACACTCATTATAATAACCAAACAACAAAACAAACAGCCCCGTCTATGCACAGAAATGTTTGTATTGTACGGGAGTCGAACCTACAACCCGTGGTGATACGGCCATCGGTCGTCAATGGCTAAGAATTTTTCAATACTGACACCATCTCTCGCGCATTTTAGCCCCGACGTTATGGCACCTACGTAGGAGCTTTACAATGTTGATGATAGCTTGATGATCTTCCCCGTCCCTTTTTCCTAATCCTTTAGGATTGGCGGGGTCCGCTACTTAAGCCTAAGGATTTGGCGAACATACTGATTTTTATATAGAGCGACTGCCGTCTGACCTGCGCAACCCAGCGGCAAAACCAGATCATTCTTAGGTAAGGTGACCCGTCATTCGAAATACGATTTTTTGTATAGTTGGTTTCCTCACGATGCTTTCTTTTACCGCCGAGCAAGTGATACAAATATGTACATAAATCCGAAGACACGAATTTAGTTGTACACGCCAGGATTCAAACCGGGGATCTGTTGGTCACAAGGTCGATTCTTATCCACTAAGCTATCACTGTTCTATTACTTTTAATAATAACATTGTACAATTTAATTCTGCTGCTTTTTATACGGAAGGCCGGTATGCCGCGAAAACCCTTTTTCTTTATATATTTTTTCTCAGCCTTTAGGGGATGATAACTACATAGTCATCAGCGTACATCGTCTATTACATGAATATTTCACAATATAATATGAAAGATCTGAAAAATCGTGTAGGTTTCCCGCCGTAGCCGAGACGAAGGTACGTTTTTGTGGGGAATCCTGTAAATTCTAGATTGAATGCGGCAGACGGCAGTTCATTCTGAGGAACGAAAATACAATATAATCTTTACGTGAAGAAAATACTTTGTACCCACATTGAATACGCATGGAGGTGCATTAGATTTGACATGATTAAAGTTTACATGGAGAAGGAGTGCAGGAAGTATTTATGAATGTGAATCAATAACGTTTAATTTTACTAACAATTCAATGAATTACGGTCGAGTTTCAACCACCAGGCGATCACTTGTATAAATATCACGCCAATACCCTTGTGGGGTAGGTAATGAGAAAACAAATAAGGTATAAATAAATATATTTTTCTTTTTTACCACTAAGGTATCACTCATGCTTAATATATATATTTTTATTCTAATATGCAATCAGTCCCTAAACTATAACCAGATGTTATATGCGCGTAGATAATATTTCGAATGTCTTCCCCATCGAGAAGAGTGCAATTTAATTTACTTCTTATGATCTGTGTAGCACCTCAATACAAAATGTCACTTCGTTTTAAGCGCCTGGGATAATTCCGCTGCAGTCGTTCTACCGCCAGTTGGTTCGGGTGGTTACAAAGAAACTGTTTGTACTTTAATCTTGTGGACTGTATTTCTTCCTGTACTTTTTTTTTAATGGGTCAGGCTCATTCTCACCACTGTATCTCCTGTGTAGCCAGAATTAACAGCGGCGACGACCAAAAAGGCAATGAATAGTGAAGTCCATTGCTGTCCCGGGGGTTAAACTACAGCTGCCTTGGAACTCACAACGAATTTAGTGCGGGAGGCTCACTGTATACAATAAGTACAACATTGGTCCAAAAACGGAGCCCTATGGAACTCCAGCCCTAATTTCGTCAAAGTTCGACGTTTCTCCTGATCTACGAACCTGGAATAGTCTCTGCGACTAATAAGATTGCACCAAGTGATAGTAAATGTAGGAAAGGTTATTTTTTATTTTCTACAGCAGTCCTTTATACCACATTTTATGGCAAAGGCCTGCTGAAGGTCAAGGAACGCAGCTGCACAGTATTACTTTCTCTTAAGAGCGGTTCGAATTCTATCACAGACAAGATACACTTGTTCTACTGTTGAGTGCTGATTTAGGAAACCAAACTGGTGATCGGGTATGTCTTTGTTTTTCACAAGTTCAGGGCAAATCCTTCGCAGTAATATGTTTTCGAATAGCTTAGACAATATCGGCAGAAGGCTAATATAGGATGGAACTTCTTGTGGAGGCTTACCATACTTAGGAATCATAGTAATAATTGATACCTTCCACAATTCTGGGTAATATACCCTCAAGATACCATTGAATATAGTTGTTAGAATGACATGGTAATTGACAAAGTATTTCTTTAGTAAATAAATCAAACCACTCACTCACTCATCAAGCAGTAAGTCCCGGTTGCATCCACTATGGGGCCCGGGGTTCGCTACGATCATGATCCAAGATGTGGCGAGTCCAGTTATTACATTGGTGCGACTGCGATTTGACCTCCGTAACCCTTAAAGGGGAACCAGGCAAAACAGAAGATCTGCATGTACAGGTCACGTTGTTTTCCCTCGCCGGGAGTGAGTGATAGCCGAACGCAAGTAAATTGTACCTACTCGTAAAAACGAGTAGGCACCCGCCGTGGTTCGAACGCGGAACGCTAAATAAGTAAAAACACAGGTGCGTTTTTATCCTTGAGATCTTTAATAAACTGCCGTCTGCCGCATTCACTCTAGAATTTACAGGATTCCCCACAAAAAGGTACCGCCGTACTTCTTACTCTTCGTATTCTGCTGCGGCATGGCAGCTAGGGATATGGCATCAATACTACAATGCAGCATCAAGACAATGCGAAGAAAATAATGATTCGTTATGGGATCCCTAGACGCACTCATGATATTACCAATGATGGTAATATCGTTCTCATACCGCTCCTAAATCGGCGAGGCAGTCTATTATGTCCGTTAATAGGATTTAGATATTGTAGCGACTAAACTTCATATCAAATTATGTCCACTCTCGACCGCCTTTCACTGGCTTTCATGTACCCCGTAAGCTCCATCTTTACAAAGGGCATTGTTAAATATTGTTACGATGTGACTTATATGTGGATAATTTAATTACACGGGCAACTGTATTTGATTGTCTTCTTACGTTATCTCTTTTCGTAATCCTTTAAGATTGGGTCCGCTATCTAAGAATTTTTTTTTATACCTTGTCGGAAGGTGTACAACCATACGGTCGCTTTGGAAGACAAAATATTTACGAAAGAAGTATATTGAGCAAGAGTGAGTGGAGATATCGGCAGGGGCCGCCCTAGACGCACGCATATGGATCAAATAGCTGATGTGCTGAAAAAGGGCTAAATAAAAGTACCCGAAACAGAAGAGCATGCGTGAAGAGATTGATGAGTGTGCAAGAGGCGAGAGAGGTGCACCTGGCATTCCATAGTCTCTGCCTACGCCAATGATATATATATACTGTAATAATACAGAGCAGTGATAGCCCAGTGGATAAGTAACCGGTTTATTGAGCAAAAGGTCCGCGGTTCGAATCCTGGCATGTACCACTAAATTCGTGTTTTCGGATTCATGTACATATTTGTATTTATCACTTGCTCGGTGGTGAAGGAAAACATCGTGTAGAAACCCGCACGTCCAAGAAATTATAGTTCATAGACACGTGGCCTAAGGTGATGTCAGGAGCCCTAGAAACCGACGAGCGTGCATGAGAAGAGCAATGAATGTTAAAGAAGCGAGTGAGTTATGTAAGGATCGAGTCACGTGGCGCTCGGTTCTCCCGCAAGGGATTTGGCGTGAAGTTATAGATAGATAGACAGATATGACCTAACCTAAGAAAGATCTGGTTTTCACTCTGGGTTGTAGAGGTCTGACTCGGCAGTTGCTCCATGTCATGTGTGCTTAGTCTTTACCGAATCTTTAGGCTTAGATAGCGGACCCCGCCGATCCTAATGAATTAAGGAACGGGATAATGCTTGTGAACGGTGAATGAACGGTGCAAACCCAATTTTCATGTTAATTGCGAATATCCGTACTGCCAACGTCACCTGCTAAGAAGAAGATGAATTCTTGAGGGCAACACTTAGCCGTCAACTGGTAGATTTGGTTGGACAGATAGGGTCCAGGTTGGTAGATGCCACGTTTCTCTTTCGGAGCCTTTTTTAAGAGAGGTAGGGCGCATCAAAGCGGGCTGCTTTAAAAAAGGCTGCCTGGGGAAGTACCTCCACCTCACAGAAAACCCCAGCCAAATAACAACTCCCTAGAGGGTTATTGTGCTCCTGCATGTGAGTGAGATCACCAGTAAGCTCCCAAGGAGTTGCTGTGTAAGCAGCAGAGGAGGCATCGCGCGAGTGATACTTAATATATCGCTAGCGTTAATAGGCTACGGTACCCGCTTTACATTAGGTGGGCCGTATGCTTGTATGCCTCCCGACGTGGTATAAAGAAAAAAACATGCAATTTGATCTAACCTGCTTCGCACACATAGTGGATTCTGTTCCAGATGGCGGACGACCGCAGCAGCCGAGGCAGAGACTAACGGAGCAGCCATGGTAGCGTCGGCATATAGCATCGCTAGGCCGCATGAACTAATTGGTGGCGGAAGCACACAAAGCAGGTTAGATCAAATTGCATGTAAATTTGACTTACGCAAAATAACGCCTGAATCTATTAACTATAAAGAAAAAAAAACAAAAAGCCTTTTAATTTTGTAGAAGATGTAAAAACTAACTTCTTGGGTCGTAATGGATCTGGCCATTCAATATTGCTTTTGTATTAATAAGTTAGCGCATCATTTCAGTTCTGAAGATTCAAAAGATGAAATTGGCTTTGACCTTTCAACTTTCAATACCGGGTAAGTAAGTCTGAATAGTTTGCATTTTTCGAAACGGAGGTATATTCATTCCCGGTAGTTTGATGTCGAGAAACTAATAGTTATTTTCTTTGTTCGTTGCAAAATGTAAGATTCGGTCGCAAGCAGCTTCTAAATTCAAGGTTCATAAAGGTCGCATGCTACAAGGTATAGCACAGGCCGCAGTTGATGATTATCCACCTACTATACTATACTACATCAGCTAGCACGCAAAACTGTTATACGCTAGAAAGAAGAAGAATTTACCGTAATAATATATTTTATATAATCTCATTCGGTAATATTCTAATTATGAAATGAAATACAGAATTTTATTGGTATATTTTATTTACATACTTCTTTAAGAAAATTAAAAAATTAAATTAAAGCATTATTCTCCTAACAAAACAATGCTTTAAAACAATTTTTTAATTATTAAATACATGTGTCCCGGCCAAGGAGGTTTCAATTGAATTTAAGTACACATTATCTGTGGTGAGTGTGGTGCTGAATCCGAGCCAATAAACCAATAACAGACTTTTATATTGCATTTTATTTAATGTAGCTACCTATAGCAATGAGATTAAATAAAGTAGTGTATGCAACTGCATATAATCAGATATTAAAACACTCGTGTAATCTTATTTTGAAACTCGCCTACGGCTCGTTTCAAAAAACTACACTCATGTTTTCATACCCTCTATTATATGACAGTTGCATAAACTACTATTAAGTAACAATGGAAAAGGCAAGTTTTCCTTGCAAAATGTACAGGAAATTATTATAATATCATTCGCGAAAAGACAACATCTTACAACCGTATAGACTATTAGTGAGGAGACGAGTGTAATGCAGTTTCCAATAACGTTATTGGTACAGGTATATAAATGGCAGCTATCGAGTTCTTCGGCATGCGAGCCGCGCTTTCTCTGTAACTTGAAACACTGCGATTCGTGATAGCGTTACCAACTCCCCGCTGAAACTCAGGGTTGGCACATCATACGATATATATTTTGTTAGTAACGGTACTTTGACACATACGCACATGTTCGATTCCGCGTTCTGTTTCAAAAATCCCTAAATCACAGCAGCTTGCGATACATTAAGTGTCACTGCGCGAGTGATGCCACCTCTGCTGCTAACACAGCAACTACTTAGGAGCTTACTGGTGACCTCACTTACACGCAGAAACACAACAACCCTACAGAGAGTTCTTATTTGGCTGAAGTTTTCAGTGAAGTGGAGGTACTTCCCCGAGACGGGCTGCTTTGATGCACCTCTCTTAAAACACCCCAATACAAACAGACATGTTCGGTATGTTCGTGCACATAAATGTTTGTCCTGTGTGGGAATCGATCTCAGGAGCATCGGTGATAAATTTGTGTTATTAACCGCTATGCCACCGAGCTCGTCGGGTTCGATGCCCACACAGGTCAAACATTTGTGTGCACGAACACATCTGTATGTCATGATCTAGGTGTTTTTAAAGTGGAGCCTATAAAAGCAGCCCATCTGGGAAAGTACCTCCACCTCAAATCACAGCCAAATAACAACTCCCAGGAGGATTGTTGTGTTTCTGCGCGCGAGTGAACCAGTGAGATACTAAGGAGTTGCTGTGTTAGCAGTAGAGGTGTTCATAGGCTACGCTAACCGCTTTACATGAGTTAGGTCCTTTGCTTGTATGCCTTCTGACGTTGTAAAAAGATATATTTAAAACTATTCAACCTAATCTATCTAAATATATGAATATGCTCAATATTTATTTTTAGCTGGTAAAAGCTTTTTTTATACAACGTCGGAAGGCATACAAGCATACGCCCCACTTGATGTTAAGTGGTTACCGTAGCTTATGAACGCTTGTAATACATTATATATTATTCACGCGATGCCTCCTCTGCTGCTAACACAGCCACTCTTGAGGAGCTTACTGGTAACCTCACTCACACGCAGGAACACAACAACCCTCTACGGAACTGTTAAAGCTTTTCAGAAATGGCCCCTGGTAAAGATGATAAAATCAAATTATGTCACTATAGCGGATAAATAACAATGATGTCCAGTGATAATCAAGAAAATAGTATGCTCATTCGTAAGTTGAAAATTATTTGAATATCATCCACTTTTCTCCACAACAGTATACCACACGGCATAATGCCGCGAATCTGAAATAGCGCGCACTAGCTACATCCGTCTGTTTGAGTTTGTCTGAGTCTACTAGGCGGGCAGAGCTAGCTTACTAGCCAGTTTATTTATGTGGGGGTCCCCTACTGCAATATGGAATCCATTGTAATTCGATGAAATACATTATTTTTAATAAATTATAGTATCGATATTGTTAATGGGAACTTCTGTGTTGGCATAAGTCACATTTGGTATAAGTACTAGGTTTTATAAATTACTAGCTGACCCGGTAAACGTTGTTTTGCCATATAAATTATTTCTTATTAATTTTATTCTAATTATTTTTTTATGAATATTTTTTATGAAATACACTTTACAACCTACTCTCATATCCGTTCGAGCCGTTTCGGAGGAAAGCGACCACAAACACCGTGATTCGAGATCTTTATATATAAGATAAGGTTGAGTAGAACAAAAGATGCATGTAACTCTGGACTGAGTGTGTAAATTTAAAAAGTCTCGATGGTACATTCTCTTTCGATAGCTTGGCAACAACAAATGCATTAAGGGGGTCAGTATTAATGCAAGGGATACTGGTGAAGAAGTTTTCAACAACTTAGACCGGTCCTAAGAAATTTCAGAAAAAAATCCCTAAATCACTCATACTGTATTTGCCACTGTTCGACTCAGTCGACTTTCTCGAGCAATCCTAGAAGTTGATTTTGCTTACAAACAGTGGCCAGAAGCTGTCCTACTTTACTATTATAAAAATGAAGCTATGAGTGCCAACCCTATATTCTTCCACATGATTCGTTCACTTAACTTTAGAAAATAAGTACCACGGTTCAAATGCTGTCGCATGATGTTGTTGGAACAAAGTTAATGGTGACGTTAAGTAATTCTACGAGTATTAGAAACAAGTTAATAATATAAGTAAATAATATTTTAAGAGAGGAAGGATCCAGCGAGAAGTCGTGCTGTGCTCCACCTCCTCCGACCCTATATCTGTTGCGGGGGTGCATAGCATGACTTCTTGCTTTAATATCCGTCTGGGGAAGCACCTCCACCTTACAGAAGACCGCTGCCAAATAACAACTCCGGAAGGATTGTTGTGTTCCTGTGCGTGAGTAAGGTCGCCAGTTAACTGAGGGGTCGTTGTGCGGACAGCGGGAGGACCGGTGGATGTCGAATCGCCATCGAATATCGAAATCACCTGGAGGAGAAGGTCAAGCTGGCGTCGAAAAAACTTGGTGTGCTCAACAGGGCTAAGCAGTACTTCAGTGCGGGGCAAAGACTTATATTATATAAGTCTCAAGTCAGACCGCACTTGGAGTACTGCAGTCACCTTTGGGCGGGTGCACCTGAATACCAGCTTGGACCGTGTGATTCGATTCAGAGACGAGCTGTGAGAATTGTCGACAATCCTAACCTTACACACGGTATTGAACCCTTAAGTTTAAGGAGAGACTTTGCCTCCCTTTGTGTGTTCTACCGATTGTACAACGGGTTGTGTTCTGAAGAGTTGTTCGAAATGATGCCGACGGCTACTTTTTATAACCGCACCGCTCGCCGACGGCGGGGAGTTCACCCTCACACGCTTGAACCGCTATGGTCGCATACGGTGCGGTTCCAGAGAAGTTTTCTTCAGAGAACACTCAAGCTGTGGAATGAGCTCCCAGCCGAGGTTTTTCCAAGGAACTACAGCAAGGTTTTTAGAGGGTCGGCAACGCATGAGTGACGCCCCTGGTGTTGTAAATGTCCATAGGCTACGGTGACTGTTTAACATCAGGCAGGCCGTATGCTTGATTGCTACCTTAGTAGTATAAAAAAAAAAGTTAGTTTTATTCAAGTTGTATTCAAAAGAGGAGTTATGATACCTGCCTCCTTCGATAATCGCAGCCGAGGTTTTCCCGGATATGGGGTTGACAGTGATCTGCTCCATGTCCAATCCATTTATGAAGAATATACAGTATGAGTGCGGATGGACGGCAGTTTATCACACAGTGCTGTTGACTCAACTATTCATCCTGTATTAGGACAGCTGACCCTTCCGGTTCTCCGGCATGATTTGCTCAAAAACCAGAAGGCGATTTCACCCTCATTCACCTTTCAATGATTTTTCCATACACTTTAGCTGCTTAGCTGATCAAACTGATGACCCTATAGTTGGCACAGTCCATACGTGAACCCTTGCCTTTATACACGGACACAATGACTACGCGTCTCCAATTCGTCGGGACCCTTCTGGTTCTCCAGCATAATTTGCTCAAAAACCAGAAGGCGTCCCTAACGTAGGTGCCGCCTAGTTTGAGCATCTCAGCTGTGACCATATCGACTCCCGCTGACTTTTCATTTTTCAAACTTCGTATCGATCATTCAATATCATTCATAGTAATGTCTTCATGGTACGCTGGCACTGCCGAGTCAGTCACAGACTCATTCACGGTGCCAGCGTCCTGGACATAATCATGCATTTCTCTAAAATATTCACTCCACCGTACTAACACTTCCTGAGTGTTAGCCAGAATACCATTAGCTTTACATTTTATCCTGTCCATTCTGGGTGCTGACGAACCACTTCGAGACTTTCCAGAAGAGTTTAGTATTTGGCTTGAAGTTCTTCGTCAGCCTTTCTTCCTCATTCATAAGTATTCTTTTACGCTTCTCTAAGTTTTAAAAGCGTTGGTTTTATTCTTGCTTCAACCGTATATTTATTTAGTAATATTTGAAAGAGATAAACCAGAAGGAACACGAGGATTACGGTTGATGATGTAGTGTTGGAACAAGTAGATGAGATTGTATATCTTGGAAGCGCTTTTAGCAGAGATGGAAGATATACCGCAGATGTGAAGAGACGAGTGAGTGCAGGGAACAGTGTCAATGTAGCATTGGGTAAACTTCTAAGCAGCCGAAATCTAAGCCAAAAGGCGCTGCTCGATGTACACAACGCGGTGCTAATCCCAATGGTAACTTGGATGGAAGTGAAATGAAAGTAGAGCAAATGCGGTCGGGATGGGAGCATTAAACAAAATTTGTGGTGTAACTTACAAGAATACGCCCTGATGTAAAGCGTTGTTTGTTACCGTAGCCTATGAACGCCTATAAAACCTTCACTCGCGCGCTGCCTGCTCTGCCGATTACATAGCAACTCTTTAGGAGCTTACTGGTGACCTCACTTACACGCAGGAATACAACGACCCTCCAAACAGTTATTATATGGCTGCGATTTTCTGTGAGGTGGAGGTATTTCCACAGACGAGCTGCTTTGGCGCATCCTACCTCCATTAAAAACACCCAGACCAACCCAAACAGACATGTTCAAACACATAAATATTTATCCTGAATCGAATCCAAAGCATCGGTGACAAAACCGCATTATTAACCACTGCGCCACCGAGCACGTCGTTGTTAGTGAATAAATTTATAAAAAATGTTGCCCTATTTACAAAAAAAAAGTACAAGAAGACAATAAAAATGTCAGTGCCACGTCTGTCTGCGAGTTCAGTGGTAAAAGTTGTAATGGTTACACAAACATTTTCGGGAACAGTGATTCCAACTGTCAAAGTGTAGATGGGACAACGTGTGCCACCTCCCCAGGGGATGGGCCTACACACGACTCACATATTAGATGCGTTGGCAACGAGAGTATATTGGAGTTTATTTCTAAATATAGACCCAATCTTGGCAAGAAGCAAGGTTGTAACAAAATTTGTCTTTCTACTTAACTGTGATTATTTACCTCCAATTTTGTGTCATACAATGAGTCCACCACATCAAACCTTACTCATCCCACTGCAGGGATACGGGTCTCCCTTCAATCGAAGGGGTTTAGAGCATACTCCGCCACCCTGCTCAAACGCGGATTGGCGGGGGCCAGCGTTTTCAAGCCACACGAGGGCCACTGACTAACGCTTACTAACGACTGTCATCTATCGACAACAGCCGGGACCGACGGCTTAACGTGCCTCAACTCAAGATAGGCAAACCCATCCATAGACAGGCTGCGGTCGACGTTGCTTAACCTGCGTGTTTGGTTAGAATGCCACGTGCAAGAATTCTATATTCTTTATTTATTTCTTCACACGAATTACAAATTATTTTACATGCATTTTCTATAACTACGTATTCTAAGTGTGAAGACTGGCGCTTGAAATAGGTTGCAACCTGTGCTACAAGACACCAGCTCTTCACCCCCTGACTATGACGTTAATATCTGTAATGCATACTAATTATCAAGCAATATCTAGTGTACGGTGAATAAGTCATCAATTATATTTAAATATATGAGTATGTATGAATGTGTGGAAGTAGTGTGAGGTTGGATATGTATGTGAATAAATATGATGTGTGAGAGAAGGAGAGTGGGTTATGGGTGGGTATGTTTGTATGCATGTGAATGTTATATAGAATGGGTCAAGAAAGTACTATGAATGTATGTACGTAGGGCGTGTGTATCTGAGTCTGTCCACTTTTAGACCAGAGGTGTCAGCAAGAAATGTATACAAATTTCACTTGCCTCAAATAAGTATTGAAATATGGGCTTTTTTATCTGTGAATTATTATAATTACGTAATTGAAGTTTTTTATTTAAAATATTATATATTCGGGGAGCAATAAAATCGCAGAAATGCTGTGCAAAACGGGTGTTGAAGAAAGGCACTTCGCAACGATTTAGTCTACTAGATGTGTTCGGAGCAGGGACGAACTCGCGATGATATCTTCTAATAATTTGGTACATAAACAATTTGCGAACACTTAGAACTTTGGTTTTTTCGTACAATAGTATAGTTGGATATCGAATTGGTAGGTACATGATAATTTTTAAAACAGCTCTCTGGGCTCTTTCAAGCTGAAGTAATTAGACCTGGGCAGCTCCACCCCAAGCACAAATACAATAGCTCAATAGCGATTCGCACAATGCTTTGTAGATTTTGATTAGCAGGAAAAGGTCAGCTACTGTTCGAAGATTTCTGAAAACATACATTAGCTTTCTGATACGGCCAGAGAGGAAAGATATGTGAGGCTCCCAGTTCATATGATCATCAATCACGACCCCCAAATACTTGATAGACCTCGCGCGACTTAAACGTATACAGTTGCATTTAGGAGTGGTTAAAGATTTGCATGGATATGTGTGAGCGGTTATAGAAAAGGTATCTTTTGGGGCACCGGCCTTATTTATACAAAAGCACAAGTATTTAGTTTTGCCTAAATTAAGGGACAAAAGACTATTTTCAAGCCAGGAGATCACCTTGGATAATCCTTTTTCAGCATTATCTCGCACGTTATCCCAAGAAGAGCCATGAAATATAAGGGCAGTGTCATCTGCAAACATAGCTAGTTCACCATTTTTCAATCGCATATTACATAGCTCGTTGATATATAAGAATGCAATGGAGCTCTCGTTATGAGACCAACTGATGTTAATTAGCCACCAATATAGCAAGTATCACTCAAGCAAAGTCTCCTCGGCGGTTAATAACGCGACATTGATGCCAACGGTCGTGGGTTCGATTCTCACATGACATGATCATGCACACAAATGTTTATCCTATGGTAAACATTTGTGTGCATGAACATGTCTGTTTGTCCTGGCCTGGGTGTTTTAAGAGAGGTAGAGCGCATCAAAGCAGCCGCACCAAAGTAAGTCTGGGGAAGTACCTCTACTTCACATAAAACCACAGCCAAATAACAACTGGAGGGTTGTTGTGTTGTGCGAAGCCGAAGAAAAATCCAACTGAAAACAACTGCCGAGAAAAACAACTGAAAATGTAGGTGATATTACCTTACAAAAAGTAACCTATAATTAAGAATTTTATTAGCGTTTATCTCGTAATTCCGGAGTTATTTATAAACAATGTTACTTTTATTCGAATAGTAGTAGCCCTACTTGCAGCCGGTTTCAATTGTGCACAACAAAAATAATATTGAAATCAAACTCCATAAAACAATGGGATCCTTTATACTGCGTCCATTTTAATAGGCTACTTTTGACACAGCATTCTATCTCTTTCTGATTTGAGAGATATGCAACACTTGATAGTTTGTCTCCTTCTGACTCGATTACCTGTCAAAAGTTTAATTACAAGATTGGACAGTGTAAAATCTTTCAAATATGACCTGCCAACACAGAAGTTCTCATTGGGAATAATCGCCCAGAAAGGTCACACTTCGCCGAGCATTTCATAGACAAAGGACATATCTTACTTACTTATCCCCCACTAATACATATCAAATTTTACATACCATAGACAAAGGTTTAAAATTAAATATTAGGGAATAATTAGAAATTAATAAACATAAAAATTCTAAAATTACTCTCATGAACAAACAGACTGACGTAAACCATTCCCCACTATTAAATATCTTTTCGCTCACACCATCCACCCCCACCCTCAATTCAATATAAGGGACGGCAATGCGATGGATTTGTCACTTGTAGCATGTTATTCTTACGATTAACGTCTACAACGCCTGATGATGCCTCGTGGAGAGGTGAAACGCGTGTCGCAGCGACGACCAGGCCAGTCGTGGCAGCGACGGTGGTGGTGGGGGCATGGGGATTCTGTTCCAGATGGCGGACGACCGCAGCAGCCGAGGCAGCGTCGGCATGTAGCACGTACTAACAGTAATGTGTGGGTGCCGGCCGGCGCTAGGCCGCATGAACTAATTGGTGGCGGAAGCACACAAAGCAGGTTAGATCAAATTGCATGTAAATTTGACTTTCGCAAAATAACGCCTGAATCTATTAACTAATAAATTAGAATTTGTTAATAATACTGTGTTTCTTGGAATTACAGTAGACTCCACATTACAATGGGGCCCCCACATAAATAAACTTGCCGGTAAGCTCGGCTCTGCTGCATGTACAGTTAGGAGAATCAGGCAATTGCCCGCGAGGGCCCAATGGCAAATGAAGATTTTTTAACTTTATCTCATCTTATCTGTTCACGATAGAAAATCTCTCTGGATCCAGGTTAACTTAGTTTTCTGCTCAACGCAACATATTAATCATATCATACTCTAAATAATATTTAAAATCAAGAGTTATGAAAAAAATAAGCTATTTACATTCTGAAAGGAAAAGTATGTAAATAAAAATTGTGAAGATGAATCTCTCGCCTTATACAGCCCCCATCAGGCAGTATTTGTCTTCATAAGTTCGTCAGAACACCATCAATCTAGAGCATTCCTTATTTATGGGTGCTGTAATAAGGGGATTCATCTTGTTACGGCATTGGCTCAATGATTCGCCCGTTTGTTTTATGATTGAGCGTTCTTGGATTCGAAGCCTTTGGGCTTTGTGTTATACAATTTTTGTTTATTTTACTACGAGATGTTATATAGCAGTAATAGCCCAGTAGGAAAGATTCGGCATATTGATCAATTAGTCCCCGGTTTGAATTCGGACGTGAGTATATACCACTTAATTGGTGCTTTCGGAGTTATTTACATATTTGTAATAATCACTAGCTCAGAAACCATCGCTTCCAAAAAAGACTTGTATCATAACATTTGAAACATCCTATTTTCTCTCTGTCTTGTGCAGGTCTGACGGTAGTCGATAAATCTAAAAATCAGTATCTTTGCCTTATTTTTAGGCTTAGGCGGCGGATCTCGGTAATCCTAACGGATTAGGAAATGAGATGATGCTGGGAAGAAGATTTTGTTACGAGAGGCTGGTAACGGAGATTTTAGGTAACCTATTTCTTCACACGTCAATCCATACAACTCTGGAGTGCGATACTGGAACCTGTCATGAAATCCTGCAGCAAATCTGTATTTTTTTTATACTATGTCGGGAGGCATACAACCATACGGCCCACCTGATGTAAAGCGGGTACCGTAGCCTATTAACGCTTGTGATATATTAAGTATCGCTCGCGCGATACCTCCTCTGCTGCTTACACAGCAACTCCTTGGGAGCTTACTGGTGACCTCACTCACACGCAGGAACACAACAACCCTCTAGGGAGTTGTTATTTGGCTGCGGTTTTCATTGAGGTGGAGGTACTTCCCCAGACGGGCTGCTTTGATGCGCCCAACCTCTCTTAAAACATCCAGACAAAGACAAACGGACATGTTCATGCGCACAAATCTTTGTCTTGTGTGGGAATCGAACCCACGAGCGTTGGTGTCAAAATCGTGTCATTCACGACTGAGCCACCGAGCTCGTCATTGAAAAAATCAATATATTTTTTTTAAACTTGACGAAGCAATGAGCAAATACATCGTCGTAACGTTTAAGTATATGTGTCAATATATATGTATTACGGGCGCATGTATCGCATTATTTGTATGTTACATATCATAATCTCAATTTTTTTTTAATATTATCGAACATATGACACAGCGCCATCTAGCACCAAAGTAAGCGAAGCTTGTATTATGGGTACTAGACAACTGATAAACATACGTAAATACATTTTTTTTTGTAAATACATACTTATTATAGTATGTATTTACAAAAAAAAATGTATTTACATAGAAAATACCCAGACCAAGACAAACAGACATGTTCATGCACACAAATGTTTGTACCGTGTGGGAGTCGAACCCACGAGCGTTGGTGCCAAATAGCGTAACAATGCGTTTCACCACTGCGCCACCGAGCTCGTCATATATATATATGTATAATTCTGTCCATGTGTATATCACTGAACTCCTCGTAAATGGGTTTTGGTATGTGTTTAAATGTAATCGAGAATAGTTTAAACAATTAATAATAATAATAATAATAATAATCGTTTATTTCTCACCATAAATCAGGATGACTAAATATATACATGGATTGTGATACAGTATAATACTATGGTGGGTTGGCACCGGAACTAGGATAAATCCTGTATCTCAGGTTGTCAACCCTCCACCCCACAGAATGGTCTTATATCTAGTATAAGGCACTCTTTTAGTTGTAGAAAGTGAGTTTTGTTTTAAATTCTAATGATATTGTTAAATTATCACAAATTTGTAGGGTAGGCTATAACATTTACAATTACAAGCGTCTTTGTTTATGTAGATAATTGGTGTATGGTACAAGTTATGATTTGAATAAATTTAACAATTAATTAATTAATTGGACCAATTGAAAAAAAATTGGACCCGGCAGATGGCGCTGCGATCGAAATACAGGACTAAGGCTGCTTTACCACTAGAGATGTGCTATGCAGCTATGATGCGAGGATGAGAAAGCAAAGCTACGAAACTATGTGACCGTTTCCACTGATGCTATATAGCGGAGCGAGTAAGATGTGCTATGAATGCATGAATGCGCATTCATAGTACGCATCACACGCATCCCCAGCATGCGTCCAAAAATCATAGCATAGTAGAACCCGTTTCCACCAGTGCTATGCTATGTGGGCCAATGAATATGATTGGTGGATACCAAACGCATCCGTACCAACATAGCATTGCTCATCTCTGATGGAAAGCACCCTTATTGTTTTTATGTTAGGGCAGGACAACATCTGTAGTTTCAACTAGTAAATATATACATATTCATATTTATTGCTCTATGTATTGATAAGATAGTTTTAAAATCGCAATCGTGTTTCTCTACACTCCCAAAGGTCGACTAATCTGCGTGTTGTACCAAAATCAATAAAGTTTTTAAATAAATAAAAACAACCTATTAATCAGATATCCGATCGCAATGATGATGCTAAAAACAGAGATAATCTGAAAGAAAGTGTCGCTGAAAAAATAAGAAGAATGCTCCGTTGGATCGGACACGTAAAAAGAATGTATGAAGAAAGAATTACGAAACAGATTTACATCGCGAAAGTACGATGTAGGAGCCATGGAAGACTGAGACTTATCTGCTATAAGCAAGTTCATCGTGATTTAACGGAAGGCGATATCAGGAGCCTTAAAAACCGGTGAGCGAGCACGAGAAGAGCTATGTATGTTCAAGAAGCAAGGGAAGCGTGAAAGGACGTGATAGCGGTGACCCCGTCAAC
Source organism: Pyralis farinalis (assembly GCA_947507595.1). Classification (NCBI taxonomy): domain Eukaryota; kingdom Metazoa; phylum Arthropoda; class Insecta; order Lepidoptera; family Pyralidae; genus Pyralis; species Pyralis farinalis. The sequence continues at coordinate 3,679,861 of OX382275.1, forward strand.
GTCACCTTGACGTAACAGTCTCCGTATCTCAAATTTGTTGTGCGAAAATTGCATCTAGGACCCTTAATATCAAAGCCCATTGCTACCACCACATGGGACAGGCCCACCACTCATTCCCACCACTGTGTCTACGGTGTAGCCAGAATTAACAGCGGCGATCACCAAAAAGGCAGTGGACAGTGAAGTTCATTGCTGTCCCGGGGGTTAAACTACAGCTGCCTTGGAACTCACAACGAATTTAGTCAGAAGAAATTTGTAAGATTAGGAAGCTTTGGAATTGACTTCCCCTCTTGGCAAAGTGAGAGACAGCAATATGATAAATAATTAAATAACCTCAAAATGATGGCTAGTCATTTTGTTGTGTGTTTGATGAAGTGAAGCTCAACTGCCGTGAACCATGGTTTATCAGATATCTAACACTATTGGGATCTAAATTGTTGTTACCTAACACATCGATTTCAATAATATAGATTGCAGAACCGCCTAAACGCCTGGTACTTCTCCCTTGTTGCCACCAAATGAGAATAGTATACTACAGACATGCAAGGAATTTTGAAGGGACTGTGAATTTTATGTAGTGCTACCAGTACAGCCTAAATTCATGTACCTATATACCAACAGGTAACACCCTCCTACCGATTCATTATCCAAACAAGTGACGAATAGGACGACACCGGCTAAATTGAGTTTGGTGAAAATATTTCTCGTCGCTTGAACACGAGCCGAGCATATTCTTGGGAAAATATATATTTTTTACTCCCTTAGTCCTTTGTTTAATGATCCGACGTTTTCACCGGACGTTTAACCGTTCTCGATTTCTTTTATACCACTAAGGGGCAATCAAGCATACCGTCTGCCTGGTGGTAAGCAGTTACCGTAGCCTATTGACATTTGTAACACCAGGACTCATGCGTTACCGACCCTGTAAATTCTCTTCACTATTCTTGAAAAATCTTGTGCTGTAGTCCCTAGGGAAAACCTCGGTTGCGAGTTCATTCCACAACTTGAGAGTTCTCAGAAGAAAATTTCGCTGGAACGGCACAGTACGTAACCATTGCGGCTTCAGTGTATGAGGGTGAACTCCCCGCCGTCGGCGAGCGGTGCGGTTATAAAAGGAAGCTGTAGGCATCATATCGAACATTTCTTCCGAACACAACCCGTTGTACAATCGGTTGAACACGCAAAGGGAAGCAAAATCACTACTTAAACTTAAGGGCTCAATACCGTCTGTAAGCTTGGGATAGCCGACAATTTTCACAGCTCGTCTCTGAATCGAATTATCACCTATACAACGTCAGCAGACAAACGAGTAGGGCAGCCACAAACCAAAAAACTTTATTTCACTGCGCATAAAGTCATCTCACGCTCACCATGAATTTTATGTTGTGTTTTAGCGCTGGAATATTTCAGCGATTTGAAATTACTGACAAATAGGAGCCATATGACATAAATGCCAGGATGTTGATCCGCGATCTAGCCAATAAGAACGGCGCGTTCAACTGTTCGCCCGACCCGTAGCGGTGAATTGAGTTACTCGGTTAATATCCGTCTCATCGACTCTCCATAGGTCCTCAAGTACAGCAGAACAGTGACAGCCAGATAATGAACCGGCCTATTATTCGCATGTAATATCATATCGTCAAGTTACATCAGGTGGGGCGCATGCTTGTTTGCATTTCTATATTTTTGTCAGCTGTAGCTCTCTTAAAGATACACAGAATAAGACAAATAGACATGTTCGAGCACAGATATATTTGTCCCGTGTGGGAATCGAACCCGTTGGTGTCAAAGTAGCGTTACTAACCACAGCTCCACCGAGCTTATCATAAATCTTATAAAACAGTATTGTATTTTTCCGTAATATATAATAAGTACTTCTTTTTAGAAATCGCCGAAAAGAGCAATTTTTTTTACACAACGGCGGAAAGCATACCTACGTTTATAATACACGAAATATTGCTCGCATGTTGCCCGCTGCTTACAGAGCAACTCTTCAGGGACTTACTGGTAACCTCATTCACTTGCAGGACACAACATCCCTTCCGGTAATTGTTATTTGGCGGTTTCGTATGAGGTGGATGGTAGGACCTCGATAGCGTCGTTGCGTGTGTCATTCTAATCGACCATGCATGTTAAGCAACGTCGACCCCAGCAAGTCTATGGATAGGTTCATCTATCTCGAGTTTCTCCGTGCTTCGGAGGGCACGTTAAGCCGTTGGTCCCGGCTGTTGTCGATAGATGTCAGTCGTTAACCTAAGGCAGTGGCCCTCGGGCGGCTTGAAAACACTGGCCTCCGCCAACCCGCATTTGAGCAGCGTGGTGGAGTATGCTCTAAACCCCTTCGGTTGAAGGGAGACCCGTATCCCTGCAGTGGGACGAGTGGGGGTTGATGTGGTATGAGGTGGAGGTACTTCTCCAGTCGGGCTGCTTGGAGGCGCCCTACCTCTCTTAAAACATAAATAACGTTTAAAATTTCTATCAAACACGTACATTTTCGGCCGGTTTCTTTTCCCGGCACGAACAACCGCGCCGTGTGCGCGCACCCTTACTTGTCCTACTTGGAAGTAATACCTAGAGATATTCATCATTTTAGATAGGACGTTGACCCGTGAAAAATAAGGGTCTTTTAAGGATAATGCGTTATGTTTATACATTTTCCCGGGTACAATGTCAGCCTGAGATTTATTAGCCCGTGTTGGACCATCATTCATGTTTATTTAAACAATGCTCATTTGCTAAGAGGTATAACAGTGCCTAGGAGACACGGTGACCTATCACCTCGCTGTTCCACTGTTATATTTTCATCTTATGTTCATATTCGTATTAATTATAGGTCAATATATTATCGCTTTTACAATCGCACAGCTCGCCGATAGCTGGGAGTTCACCCTCGTACACTGGAACCGCAATGGTCGCGCACTATGCGGTTCACGAGAAATTTTCTACCGAAAACTATTAAGTTATGGAATGAGCTCCCTGCTGAGGTTTTCCCAAGGGACTACAGTATGAAGTTCTTTTAGAAAGACCTGAAGAGGTTCTTACTGAGTCGGCAACGCAAGAGTGACACCCCTGGTGTTGCAAATGCCTCTTCTTATCTTAACACCGACACTCTCTTTCAGGCCATATCTCTTTCTTTTTAATCCTACTAATATTATAAATGCGAAAGTTTGTATGTATGGATGGATGTTTGTTGCTCTTTCACGCTTAAACGGCTAAACGGATTTGAATGAAATTTGGCATGTAGATAGATTATGATCTGGATTAACACATAGGCTACGTTATTTGACTCCACGCGGGCGGAGCCGCGGGTAGCAGCTAGTATTAAAATAAGCATTAAAATAAACTTAAACGCCGTTGTGAAATAAATAGCTAAAACAAAAACGATTAATTTGTTAAATATAAGCTTCGATAAATTCTGACTCCACTAGAGCTTACGAAGGGTTTTTCTTGGAACTAAGACTAATAAAACATAATTAATGTAGCTCAGTTGAATGCTTCTCCAGAGTTCTTGACTAGCTATCGAAGGTATTAAGTTCAAGGACCTCCAAGGCGGGGGAGTGAAACATTTTTTCTATTACAAAAAAAGGTCTAACTATCTCTTGAATTCAGACACATACCATTAAATCTGTTTATCATTAAAATGTAGTTTTTTAGGGTTCCGTACCCAAATGGTAAAACGGAAACCTATTACTGAGACTTCACTGTCCGTCCGCCCGTCCGTCTGTCACTAGGCTGTATCTCACAAACCGTGATAGTGAGACAGTTGAAATTTTCACAGATGATGTATTTCTGTTGCTATAACAACAAAAACTAAAAAATAGAATAACACAAATATTTAACGGGGCTCCCATACAACAAACGCTCGTTTTTGCTCAATATTGATAACGGCAACAGGTAGACGCTTGATATATTCACAGAATATTTAGTTATATATTCACTTTTTTTAATTTAATTATTTATTCTTAATAAATAATTAAATTAAAATAAAACAAATATTTAAGGGGGGCTCCCATACAACAAACGTGATTTTTTTGCCGTTTTTATAGATAGTGGTACGAAACCCTTCGTGCGTGAGTCCGACTCGCACTTGGCCGATTTTTTTATACTACGTCGAGAGGCATACAAGCATACGGCATACCTGGTGTAAAGCGGGTACCGTAGCCTATTAACGCTTGCGTTATATTAATTATCACTCGCGCGATGCCTCCTCTGCCGCTTACACAGCAACTCCTTGGGAGCTTACTGGTGACCTCACTCACACGCAGGAACACTACAACACTCTAGAGAATTGTTATATGGCTACGGTTTTCTGTGAGGTGGAGGTATTTCCCTAGTTGGGCTGTTTTGACGCGCCCTACCGCTCTTAAAATGTAGTGTTTTAGCACCTATCTTAGTAATTCGAACGTTAACTACGTTCGAATTACCAAAGGGAGGACATTTTAACCAACAAGCCTATGAGTGCTGCGATGTTTATCCGTGAACAAGCCAATAATATTAGCTGTGCATTGCAACTTATCCCCCGACCCGTAGCCAATAAAATCACTTATTTACTACGCAAAATCATGTCATTAGTTCTCCATAGATTATTTTCTTCACGCTTAGTCCATCTAAACTGCCCATTCCAAGAAAGTGATAAGTAATTTATTGATATATGTTATATTATATTATATTTGATTTTATTTACTACGCAAAATCGTATCATTAGGCCTCCATAGATTATTTTCTTCATGCTTAGTCCGTCTAAACTGTCCATTAACCCTTCGAAACCCGGGTGGTCGTATATGACCGCGAAATGTATGGGAAAATGTATATAACGGGTTCTGACTGCTCAATATAATCAAATATAACACCAATAATTGTGAATACTCTCAATAGCCATACTTAGCCATCATTAGGGCTCTAAACTATTATATTATAGTTTTCAAATATACGTATATATTTTTTATACAATTAGATTGACAAACAAGCATGCGGCCCGCATCAGATGGTAAGCGGTCACCGCAGCCTATTGACGCTCGCAACACCACGGGGATGTTAATCGCGCGCTGCCAATCTTGTGACCTAAGGCTGTTTCGTCACAGTACCCAGTAATTTCGCTGCCATATCTCACCCTTCAAACCGGAACACAGCTATATAAATATAGCTGCTTGGCGGTAGAAATAGGTGAGACAGAGGTACCCACGCAGACGACGACTGTACAAAGTCTCCCTCTGGTGAAATGCAAGTAAATAAATATAAGTTCTGTATAAAACAGAGTGTGCAAACGGCAGAACACATAACAGGAAGTAAACCATGACAAGCTCAGTGGCGTAGTAGTTAGTTACTTTGACACCAACGATCGTGTGTTCGATTCATACACAGTACAAACTTTTGCGTGCATGAACATGTCTCTTTGTCTTGTACTGGGAGTTTTAAGACAGGAAAGGTGCATCAAAGTGGGCACACTGTTGAAATACCTTCACCTTACAGAAAAAACCAGCCAAATAACAACTCCCCGGAGGGTTGTTGTTTCGAGTGAGTGAGGTCACCAGTAAGCTCCTAAGGAGTTCCTGTATTAGCAGCAGTGGCATCGCGCGAGTGATACTTAATGTATCGCAAGTGTTCATTGGCTACGGTGACCGTTTTACAGCCTCAAGTGGCTTATCAGGTGGGTCGCATGCTTGTATGTCTCGCGATTATGTATAGATAAAAGTAATGATCAAGCCCTCCTCGAAGGATTCAATATCTTATCTCATGTTTATTTTTACGTGGTAAAAATGCGAGAGTTGAGCAAAATTTGAGACTAAACGCTTGTAGACCGTGTTAGCAATGAAAATCTTGCAGACAGAGCTGTTCTCTGTTAGTTCGAACATCTAGAAACAATGCAGAAAGAATGACTTACGAAACAGAAATACAACGCAAAATTAAAAGGATGTAGGAGCTGAGGAAGGCCAAGACTTACCTACCATGACCAAATTGATCGAGAGTTATCAGAAGGTGATGTCAGGCCCCAGAAACCGGAGCGTGCATGAGAAGAGCAATGAATGTTAACAAGCGAGTATGTAAGGATCGACTCATGTGAAGCTCGGTTTTCTCTGCCTACCCCGTAAGGGATTTGGCTTGAAGTTGTAGATAATTCCAAAGGCGGTTGCCTAACTTCATCCATTACACGTAACTACCTCATCGTGAAATAAGTTTAAGTTGAAGTTAAGTTATCTTAACATATATATTTTATGTGAAGGTTATTTATCTATGGACTTGCATTGTAAACCCTGTTTTCTTAAAATAAAGCATTTGAATTCAATTTCGAATTGCCACACGATTCGTAAAAATGAATCCGCTATAATCAAAATACCGTTTAAAAGATTTTCCTCCTAAAGAAGGAAAACCTAACAGGAAACCAACAATAACATTGTGACGGGTCAATTGTTTACTCACCCTATGGAACCCTAACGGAACCCAAAATTAATACTGCTTCCTACATCTGGACGACAATTAGGGCGTGTCCGACGATTGGTGCATTTACCCTAATAAGTGCCTTGTTCTGTCAAGAAAAATGTTCTGGAAATCGTGTTACCCTTTCGAAGGGTCAGATTGGTATTTCGGCACGTTTGAGGGTGGTATTATTAATGTGTTATCTTTAGACTTATCCTGAACTCACTGCCCGTTACATAATTGGACGGTTAAATACTAAAAAAGAAATATTCTCATGTACACGGCACTATGCACGTAATCATTAGAGGAAAAGTTTCATTATGCCGAGATCTATTTATACATACATACATATCATCACGCCTGCCTCCCATTGGGGTAGACAGAGACTATAGAACGCCGGGTGCACCGATCCAAACATACCGCTCTCGCTTCTTCCACACTCATCAACCTCTTCATGCATGCTCTTCGGTTTTGGGTACTTTTGATTTGGCCCTTTTTCAACACATCACCAATTCTATCTATATGTGTGCGTCTAGGGCGGCCCCTCCCGACATCACCATTCACTCTTGCTTGATACACTTCTTTCGTAATTCTTTTGTCATTCATTCTTTATAAATGACTAAACCATCTCAGCATACTCCTTTCAATTTTTGTCACAGATGACATTTATATCGACATTCTCTATTTATAATGTCGTAAATAAGTGACAGGATCTGTTGGAGAGCCTGTGCTTCCGCCAATCCACATTTGAGCAGCGTGGTGGAGTATGCTATAAACCCGTTCTGTTGAAAGGAGACCCGTAACCCTGCAGTGGGATGAGTGAGTGATACACTTCTTTCGTAATTCTTTTGTCATTCATTCTTTATAAATGACTTAACCATCTCAGCATACTCCTTTCAATTTTTGTCACAGATGACATTTATATCGACATTCTCTATTTATAATGTCGTAAATAAGTGACAGGATCTGTTGGAGAGCCCGTGCTTCCGCCAATCCACATTTGAGCAGCGTGGTGGAGTATGCTATAAACCCGTTCGGTTGAAGGGAGACCCGTAACCCTGCAGTGGGATGAGTGAGGGTTGATGTGGTATGTGGTTGGAGAGCCGGATCCAATTTTCGGATAGGTAGGTCAAAGCAGTCCATCTGGGGAAGTACCTCCACCTCACAGAAAACCGCAGCCAAATAACAACTCCCCAGAAGGTTGTTGTGTTCCTGCGTGTGAATGAGGTCACCAGTAAGCTTCTAAGCAGTTGCTGTGTTAGCAGCGGAAAAGGCATCGCACGCGTGATACTTAATGTACTACAAGCGTTCGTAGGCTACGATAACCCCTTTACATCAGGTGGGCCGTATGCTTGTATGCTTTCCGATGTTTTAGATGTACAAATAAGCACACAATAAATGTTTAACAATTATGTCTACTCTTAATATGTATGCATAAACCGGTTGACTAGATCTCAACACGAAGGAATAAAAAACTGGGTACCCTTACTGGTGTTGGGGGCATGCGGTTTCTGTTCCAGATGGCGGACAACCACAGCAGCCGAGTCAGAGATTACCGGAGCAGCCATGGCAGTGAAGGCATGTTGCATCTGCTAATGATAGTGGGTAAGTGCCGGCCGGCGCTAGGCCACAGGAACTAATTGGTGGCGAAAGCACACAAAGGTTAGAACAGAAGCGAGTGAGGTGTCTAAATCGCGTCTTATGGCCCCGCGGTTGTCTCTACCTATCCCGCAAGGGACCTGGCGTCAAGATATACATACAAATAACGGGATTTCTAAATCTGTTCTAATTTATATAATACCAAAGTAAACTGTGTACCGTCTGCGCGGACTGACAGACAAATTTTAAACTTGTCAAAATTACACCACTTGGCACGACACGCCGGAGACTTATTCTGGAAAATATTCATTTTTAGTATACACTTTTATATTATATGTACACCGTTTTATTATATACCTTTTATAATATGAATATATATATGAGTATATATACAACCTTTTTTATTGTCTTTGTACATATCGATCCTAGGGGACTTCTTCCCGCGCTTTTGACGAGTGACATTGTTGTTTTTCTTGAAATTTTTACAATTCAGTATAAAATTAGTTTTGTGTGACAATTTCGATAGTATTTTGTAACATAAGTGCTAGTGAAATTATACAGTAATGAAAAAACTCAAGTATAACACGTTTATGCACTTTTTGGAAGACGTGAATAAGTTCATCAAGGAAACCTTGTAAAATTCCTATCGTTTTACGGGTGGTATTTAAACTGGGTTGATTGGGTCGAAGTGCCCTTCTCAAGTATTTTTTGAGCACAGTTCCTGAAGCTGGAACATAGAATTAAGATTTTCAAATGGTTCTAAACTGATGACGTGGCTGTATGGGCTAGATCCCTTTGCCTTTCCCCTCGGGGATAAAAAGAACCAAAAAAAATTATATAAATGACATGTAGACGACCCAATTAGAAGAAACAACGGCAATCTATGTTGAGATATGATCACCAACGCCCGGTGTACTGACTACCACGCCAGTGACCTCCAGCCCCTGGTGTGTTGGCTACGCGGTGTACTTCGGCAGCGGCACCTTTTGACCGCTGCGGTGGTGGATCGCAAGGTAGTCCCCACCGACTCCTACCTTCTACTGCGCCTTGTGATCTTCGACCTGCTCACTGGCTGAGGTTCGCTGTCGAGCTCCTCTACAGCCGGCGGCCTACATTTCCACCTGGATCGTGACCGGGTGCTGCTGACCAGTGAACAGTGAACATTGGTGAGATCAAACCTACGCGAGTCCTCAAAGACAAAACTAGCTGAATTTTAGAATCCATATTTTGATGAGCTCTGTGGTGCAGTGCTGAAATGCGCTGTTACGCTACTTCGACACCAACGCTCGTGGGTTGGATTCCCACACAGTACAAACATTTGTGTGCATGAACATGTCTGTTTGTCTTAATCTGGGTATTTTCTATGTATAATAAGTATGTATTTACAAAAAAAAATGTATTTACGTATATTCATCTAGTTTCTATTGTCTAGTACCCATAACACAAGCTTCGTTTACTTTGGGGCTAGGTGGCGGTGTGTAATTTGTCCGACAATATTTATTTATTTATATTTATTATAATCTTTTATTGTAAATATCGGTGCTAAATAAATTTCTTAGTCCCCTTTTAGTAGCCCCTTTTCTTAATTAGTAATATTACACTTTTAACTGCTTACTTTTTTTTTAGACACAACGTCGTAAGACACAAGCATACGGCCCACACGATGGGAAGCGTTTTCCGCACGCTATGAATGCTTGCAGTACATTAAGTATCTGCGATGTCACCTCTACTGCTAACACAGAAACTCCTTTAAAGCTTACTGGTCCACACTCATTTGCAGGAACACAACAACCCTCCGGGGAGGGGTTATTTGGCTAGCTTTCTGTGAGGTGAAGTTACTTCCCGATACGCCCTACCTTTTTTAAAAACACGCAGACAAGATTAACAGACATGTTCATGCACACAAATGTTTGCCTTGTATGGGAATAGAACCCACGAGCGTTGATGTCAAAGTTGCGTTACTGACCATTGCGTCACAGTATACGTTCGTCAAAATATATAGTTTTTTTTTATACTACGACGGATAGCAAACAAGCATACGGTCCGCCTGATGTGAAGCGGTTACCGTGACCTGTGAGCGCTAGCAACAAAAAGAATGTCGCTAGCGCGTAGCCATCCCCACTGTCAACACAGCAACTCCTCATTTTCTGGTGACCAAACACACTTGCAAAACACAACAACCCTCCAGAGACTTGTTATTTGGCTGCTGTCTTCTGTGAGGTGGAGGTACTTCCCCAGTCGGGCTAACGTCGTGCCCTACCTCTCTTTAATATAGTATATATTTTTAATTTAATAGTATATTCCAGAATAACACCGCCTGGCGTAGTTCCAAAGATGTCTGATTTCCCAAGTTCGAACTTCGGGGACACCTGCCGGTTACTCCCCACCAATATTAAAGTGAACTTGTTTTAAAATGTTTCTATATCTTGAGAATATCTATCACTCCCGTTGATTACAACGAGAGTTAACATATAATAAAATAGGTTTCAAGAAGCTCACTATCATCTTTAGAGCCAATAACAACTTTACTGCGCGTGGTGCTTCTTGCTAACCAACGAACGAAGACCTAACGAAATGTGTGTTCAAGCAACCCGTCTGTGGAAGTACCTCTACCACACAGAAAACTGCAGCTAAATAACAACTCCCTAGAGGGTTGTTGTGTTCCTTCGTGTGAGTGAAGTCACCACTAAGCTCCTAAGGAGTTGCTGTGTAAGCAGCAGAGGAGGCATCGTGATATGCTACGGCAACTGTTTTACATCAGGTGGACCGTATGCTTGTATGCCTCCCGACGTTGTATAAAAAGAAGTTACCAGCGAGGTCCTGAGGAGTTACTGAGTTAGATAGTGCCAATGGGCCTGCCATACTCCTGGTGTTGCTGGCGTTCATGGAGTTACAGTAAGCAAGCTTGTTTACCTGATGACGTAACTTAAGTCATCACTAAGAGAGGTGGGGCGCATCAAAACAGCCGTCCTAGGAAATACCTCACAGAAAACCGCAGCCAAATAACAACACCCTGGAGGGTTGTTGTGTTCCTGTGTGTGAGTGAGGCCACCAATAAGCTCCTAAGGAGTTTCTGTGTTAGCAGCAGAGGTGATATCTCGCGAGTGATAATGTATTGCAAGTGTTCGTAGACTACGGTAACCGCTTTTCATCAGGTGAGCCGTATGCTTTACATCAGGTGAGCCGTATGCTTTACATCAGGTGAGCCGTATGCTTTTCATCAGATGAGCCGTATGCATGTATGCCTTCCGACGCGACATAGTATATAAAAAATGTGCCTTAGTCTATGGGCGCTTGCAATAGAGTCATCGCTCTTGTGTTGCCGGCTCTATGTAGTATCCACCATGTTTTGATCTTGAGTCTTTGGACCTTGTTAAAATTTGAAAGGAGTTTTTGTAAAACGAAGGTAGCACGATTGAAGAAGATAGTTAAAATGTGATAATACTCCAAGGAATTTTATTTGCCTGCGACTTTGTGAATAGTGGAGGTGGAGGAGGTAAAGAGGAGGAGTTCCTCAATCCCGATTGGAGACTTGAGATATTTTTTTTTTTTTTTTTTTTTTTTGAGTAATGACCCTTTACCTGCAGGTTCGATTCCCAAAGGCGACAAAGATTTATATGCATGAACATCTGCTTATTTTGAAGCGATACTAGAGAAGTATATTTACCTCACTGACAACCGCAGCCAAACAACTTCCGGGAAAGTTGTTTTGTTCCTGTAGGCGAGTGAGGTTACCAGGAAGGTCCTAAGTAGTTGTTGTAATAGCAGCAGGATTCGCAACGTGAGAGTGAATTCTCCTTATGTGCACACTGTACATCAAGCGGACCGTATTCGAGTAAGCCTACAGGCGTTGTATAAAAAAATGGTACACTGCTAAAAAACTGATGTACAAATCTGATTGAAGTATGTTTTGTACGAGTATATTTGCCCACTTTGTAGCTATCAGACACTTTTAATAAAGCATCTACCCCTGGCAAATTCTCTGAATTGACAACTTATTCTGATTTGGGGGAATGCTACACCCGCTATATATATATACCCGCATACTTCCAAAATTACTGGAACATTCGGCGTGTTTTAGTAACTTCCGGCTTATACAGCTAAAATTATTTTATGAAGTCGCGTCGAGATTCAAACCTTAAAGTGGAAATGTATTGTAAATTCCGCCGCAGCCTCCTCTCCCCCCCTCAATAAAACTGGTATTTCAAACATGTCAGGTAATAAACTTAAAGTCGCGCTTCACACTTTGCGCGCAGAGATCAAAAACGGTTAGACAGTACACCTATGTATTTATTAAAGCAAACGAAACTAATTTAGATTAAAAAAAAAAAGCCGTCAAGTGCGAGTCCGATTAGCCTTACGGGGTTCCGTAAAAAAAGTATTTTTGCCCTATACTTGTGCCACATGATATAGCTTTCTATCAAATTTCATGATTTTAGGTCAACGGGAAGTATAGGTTTTGATTCCCTTGCGAGTGTCAAAATGTGCACATAAACGAGGAATAAACAGCCGTATCTTTTGATTGCGTTGACTTAGAAGTTTGATTTATTGCTCGAAGGAATTATTGACCTAAGTACTTGATATTAATTTCAGCTTGATAGCTCCACCCGTCCCTGAAAAAAGGGTCTTGACAGACAGACAGATGGACGGATAATAAAGTAATCTTATAAGGGTTCCGTTTTTTCTTTTAAGAAACGGAACCCTAAAAATTAAAATGATTACCTGCCATATTATTTTTATAAACTTCTGGTAACCAAAGAAAAATCTGGTAGATACGCAATAGGAGTGTTCAACCGTCCGCTCTCTGCGCTGTCTCGAGTAAAAGTGAACTATAACCGAATGAACTGGTTTGATACATCACGGTGATTTCAAATTAGTTATGACGTTAGCTGTCAATGGATCTCCTTACATTATTATTTGTCTCAATATATTTTTATTCCAAGATTAATAAGAATTTAATAAGATTAATAAGGATTTTATAATATTAATAAGAATTTCAAGAGAAGTAGGGCGCATCAAAGTAACGTCGGGGGAAGTATCCCCACCTCACAGAACACCGCAGCCAAATTACAACTCCCATAAGGAGGGTTATTGTATTCCTTCATGGGAGTGAAGTCACCAGTAAGGAGTTGATGTGCTAGCAGCAGGAGTGGCATCGCGCGAGTGACACTTAATGTATTGCGAGCGTTCATAGGATATGGTAACCGCTTTCCAACTTTTTTAAAATAAAGATGCATTCGACTGGGCTGTGCAGTTTTCGGAAAGCTTCGACACATCCTCTCTGCACGAATACCCCAATGCTCGAAGACTAAAGTTTTCAATCACTGCGTCCTCCCCGCAATGACCTACGGTGCAGAGACTTGGGCACTTACCATCGGGCTGGTTCACAGGCTGCAGTTTGCACAGCGAGCGATGGAGAGAGCTATGCTCGGAATTTCTTGAAGGGATCGAATCCGGAACGAAGAAATTCGACGGAGAACTAAATTGTCGACATAGCTCTCAGAATCGGCTAACTGAATTGTCATTGAGCCGGCCACATCTGCCGAGTCAGCGATGGCGGATGGGGTAGGAAAGTCCTAGAGTGGAGGCGTTGGGGAAGGCCTATATCCAACAGTAGGTAGATATGTAACATCTGGTCACCATACATCATTAAACTTAAGCATGCATGGATAATAGGATACTTAATGTATATTAATATATAGTAATTTTAATTGCAACACCGAAATACAGGTTAGTAACGGGATGGACCTAAATGGGAAGAAGGATAAGCAATCTAAGACTATTGTCGTACTAGAAACGGGCAGACTCATTCAAATGCAACACGAATCTAGTTTTTAAAAGTATGTCTATTTTTTATTAAAACAGTGCGTGTCGAGTAATATCGTTTTATAATTTGGCGCCGTTTTATTCCGATCCTGCATTTTCACAATTTATTTTCAGTTTATACTCACTTCATGAGTATAAAATAAAAATAAAATATTTCAAATATTAACGATATAATCTTCTTGATGCTAAAGCTAACAAAATTTGGATGCGAGGTAGTAGAAAATAAGAGGTTTAAAGGAGGATAAAAGGGAGATAGCAGGAGAGGGAGTGCAAAGTGAAAAATTTGTTACAACTGTAAGAGTATAAAAAAATTAGGTATCTATTGAGGTAGTGACGGTTAATAAATATGACGAAGCAAGGATGAAAGTGGCGGAAAATATGATCTTTTTTATAGAATATCGGGAATCAAACAACCTGATGTTAAGAAGTTATCATGCTTGCAATACAAAATGTATCACTTGCACATTTCCAGCCTTGTAGCTAACTCAGTTACTCCTCAGAAGCTTTGGAGTAACCCCACTGACATTCTTTTTTGTTTTTCATTTATTGACAGAACCACAAACAGGTTTACAATACAGCTTACATCTTATGACATAACCTAAAAATTTTTTTTTTATTGTAAACCCAACGTAATAGTTACAAATAATACGTTAACATGCACAATTTATAAAAAACGTTTACAAATATTATTGAAGTTATACTTCTAATGCGACTTCCAACAAGGTTGCGTTAAACGTTTAACGCTACCATGGAGAAGGAATAGAAAGAGACAGAGCGAGAGTGAAGCTGCTAAATGTTTCACGATATTATCGGTAGATGGCGCTATAGTTAAAATGTGCAATAGGTTAAAACTGCTAAATGTTTCACGGTATTACCGGTAGATGGCGCTATAGTTAAAGTTAAATATTTATTTAATAATGCCAGAGAAGTATAACTTCTCACGCGCGTACATAAGTACACGCACCCATTTTTAGGGTTCCGTACCCAAAGGGTAAAACGGAACCCTATTACTGAGGCTCCGCTGTCCATCCGTCCATCCGTCCGTCTGTCACCAGGCTGTATCTCATGAACCGTGATAGTTAGACAGTTGAAATTTTCACAGATGATGTATTCTGTTGCCGCTATAACAACAAATACTAAAAAATAGAATAAAATATATATTTAAGGGGGCTCCAATACAACAAACGTGATTTTTTTGCTCATTTTTGCTCGATATTGATAACGGCAACAGGTAGACGCTTGAAATATTCACATAATATTTAGTTATATATTCACTTTAAGAATAAATAATTAAATTAAAATAAAGCAAATATTTAAGGGGGGCTCCCATACAACAAACGTGATTTTTTTGCCGTTTTTATAGATAATGGTACGGAACCCTTTGTGCGCGAGCCCGACTCGCACTTGGCCGATTTTTTTATTCTGTGTTTCTATTTGTGATTATGAATTTGTGTGTTTAGCAAGGTCGTGCTGATTGTGTGTATAAGTGTCAACATGTGTATAATGTGTCTTACGTTGAGGTCAGGAGCCTTAGAAACCGACGAACGTGCACGAAAAGGGCTATAAATGTTAAAGTAGCGAGTGTGGTGTGCAAGGATCAACCAACCAACATTCAAGAACACAACGACCTTTCAGGAAGTTGTTAGTTGTCTGCGTTCTTCGGCGAGGTACTTTGATGTTGCCACTCTTTCACCAGAGTGTGATTTATTAATTAGCAGGAGTTAAAGCTAGTTAAAAATATAAATGAGGCCCGCTCTAGCCCTTGCCATATCTATGGTCGCTCACATAACTTCACCGTACCTACCTGGAATGTGGCAATATTTCTACAACGAGCGAAATGTAATTAATCAAAAAGTTTCCGGAATCGACCCCCTACCCTCGCGATGTCATCGTGACGCCACGGCGGCTTCTACCGTATACTTTTTGAATGTTAAACTACCTTATAAATAATATAGCAATCTGAGTACGCAGTTCAGAACTCTACCTACCCCGTTTACATTAGACTGCAGTCAAATAACCGCACATTGCTAACTTCGCTGCCAACAAAGTATTTTGTTTGGAGCTGTCTAACGACCTAGTCTTTTTGTTTATACTACGTCGGGAGTCATACAAGCATACGGCCCACCTGAGGTAAAGCGGATACCTATTAACGCTTGCGATATATTAAGTATCACTCGCGCGATGCCTCCTCTGCTGCTTACACAGCATCTTCTTAGGAGCTCACAGGTGACCTCACTCACATGCAGGAACACAACAACCCTCTAAGGAGTTATTATTTGGCTGCGGTTTTCTGTGAGGTGGAGGTACTTCCCCAGACGGGCTGCTTTGATGCGCCCTACTTCTCTTAAAACATCCAGACCAAGACAAACAGACATGTTCATGCACACAAATGTTTGCCTTGTGTGGGAATCGAACCCACGAGCATTGGTGTCAAAAGTCGCGTCATTCACGACTGAGGCACCGAGCTCGTCAACTAAGTCTGTCTGAAGCTAAGCTATTTGAATGTATGTTCCATACGGACTCCAAAACGGCTCTACCGATTTCGATAAAATTTTCAGATTAGCCCAATTTGTTAGCGAACGGATCATCAGTGCGGAGCATGAATTAGTCGCTAGTTCGTTACATTTAAAATTTTATACCACAAATGAACATTTAAATATACTGAGATTTTTTTCTGTATCAAAGATCAAAGGCTATTAGGATCTTTATGCCCCGCTTATCGAAAAGTAGCGTACAATAATGAAACCTGTTAAAATTGTTACAAATTAATACATGCTTCATCACTGTACATTTTTTTTGTCTATTCCTTATGGCAATGCTGAGAAAATGACGTTTTTATTATCACTTTTCATTTCACAAAAATATTAATAATATCAACATAATTACGCCAAAAGGCTATGGTAACATAAAAGGCGTGCCCTAAAATGGCAATGCCACATTGTTAAGCAAAACAATGTGAACTCATACTCATCATATCTATTAAACAATACATACAATAAGAACACACAGATGGACTTCCAACGACGTAAGGAACCCTAAAAATGAACTTTGATTCTATGCATCTCGATATTCCCATATACCACAATAGCGCCCGTGATACCATCATAATTAGACGTCTAAAGTTTTAAAATATGGTATAAATAATAAATAAATAAATATTGTCAGACAAATTACACAGCGCCATCTAGCCCCAAAGTAAGCGAAGCTTGTGTTATGGGTGCTAGACAACTGATAAACATACGTAAATATTTTTTTCTTTTTGTAAATACATACTTATTATACATAGAAAATACCCAGACCAATACAAACAGACATGTTCATGCACACAAATATTTGTACAGTGTGGGAATCGAACCCACGAGCGTTGATGTCAAAGTAGCGTAACAGCGCGTTCCACCACTGCGCCACCGAGCTCGTCATGTATGTGTCAGCTTTGTACGCCGTGGGGCTTTTTTCCATAATAGTGCCATCGACACGCGTGTCATTGGTTCACCGTCACTGCTCTAGGGAGTTGTTATTTGGCTGTGGTTTTCTATGAGATGGAGGTATTTACGGGCTGCTTTCATACGCCGTACCTCTCTTCAAAACATACATCAAGACCAATACCAACGGATATGTTCATGCACTGAAATATTTGTTCTGTGTGGGAATCAAACCGGCGAACTTTGGTGTCAAGGTACCGCTACTAACCAATGCGCTCGTCAGTTGTTATGCACACGAGTATAGCCTTTAATACGAGTTTCCAAACCACATGTGCCCAGTCCAATAATTAAGCAATGACCTGGATTCACCTTGATCTCCAATAATCCTATCAATAGATGGTATCAAACTAAATATTTTAAGAAAGGAGGAGGGCGCATCAAAGCAGCCCGTCTAGGGAAGTACCTCTACCTCACAGAAAACCACAGCCAAATAACAACTCTAGAGGGTTGTTGTGTTCCTGCGTGTGAGTGAGGTCAAAGTCAAAGTCAAAATCTTTTTATTCCGTAAAAATGGCTACATTTGTTTGGAATCGTCACAATTTTTTTTCCTACCGTGCAGTTTATGACTAGGTGAGCACTGATAAAAATACTGCCAAAAAACTCAGGCATCCCTCTTTTATAATAATAATAATAATAAATATTTATTTCAGACTATTTGTCGATTTTGTTAGAAACAATTTATGCTTATAACTAATTAATGTTAGTAAGTTGGTTGAGTGACACAATAATATATATATATATTTATATTATTTTTCTTAGAGACAATCACTGCCGCGCAATCCCATTCGAAATTGCGCAGCAGTGATTGACATACATGCAGTCCAGTCTGCTCGCAATCATATTCAGGATGTTGTTGGCGCTGGCACGTACTCTGCGCACCAGGGATGCGCATCTTTTGCGCATGGTAGCGTAGAAGCAATCCACACGATATTCTGCAAACATAACTGACGCACTACAGAATCGCGGCAGCGCCATCAACACCCTGAATGCATTATTATATTGGACGCGGAGGGTATTGTAGGCTCTTTGGGTATATACAGCCCACAGATTGCAGGTGTAGAAGGATGCACAGTACGATCTGAAAAGAGTGATTTTCACCTCTTTAGAACAGCGCGCAAATCTGCGAGCTATCATGTTCGCCCTCACCGCCAGTGCCCTCCGCTCCCTCTCAATATCCTCATCATCTTTGAGGTCAGAGGTCAATTGGTGTCCCAGGTATTTAAATTTGTACACCCTCCTCAAGGCTGTGCCATTGAGTTTGATTTCCGGGAAATTGTCAGTATTTTTACCTCTGACCTCAAACACCATGATTTCACTTTTTGACGTATTATACACCAGACCATGTCTTACAACATATGCTTCACAAATAGCCACGAGTTTTCTAAGGCCACATACCGACGCACTCAGCAGCACCATATCGTCGGCATAACTTATATTATTAACATTAATTCCATCTATGTGACAGCCGACACGGGCGCTGCTCAGTGCCACGATAAGGTCATTGATATACAAGTTAAATAGTGTAGGTGAAGACAACCCTCCTTGCCTAACCCCACACTCCAGCCTGTACGACTGCGATATGTTCCCCGCCCATCGCACGTTGTTAACCTGATTCCCATACCAATATTTGCAGATGTTTATGAGTTCTGGTGGTACCTGTCTATTTTCGAGCTTTCTCCACAAAATATCATAAGAAACCAGGTCAAACGCCTTTGACAAGTCGAGGAAGCACGAATGAACTGGCGTTTTTCGACTTGTGTAGTATTTGACAGCATGCTTAACGCACAAAATGGCACTTTCCGTTGACAGACCCGTTTGAAAGCCAAACTGGTTGTCATGCAGCTTTATGTACTGTTTTAACTGTGAGTTAAGCATGCTATCAAACACTTTAGATACAACCGTAGCTAAAGATATGGGCCTATAGTTATTTTTGTCGGCTATATCTCCCGTTTTATTTTTAACTATAGGTATAACCACAGTTTTAATATCTCTTCAGGCATATAGGAGTGGCCTATACAAAAGTTAAAGAGCATTGCCAACAGTCTCGGCAAGTGTGGACCACCATGACGTAGATGCTCAATGCTGAGTCCGTCATGGCCAGGCGATTTACCTCTGGTCATCGATTTTATTATAAGCTCTACATCCTTAGCAGTACATTTAATTCCCAGCACTTTTCCGGTCTCAACATTCAGCACCGTTTGCGATGGTCCCAACGGCGACTTAACAGCAAAATGATCCTTAAAAAGATCAGCTATCTCCCCAGCAATACTTATGCCTTCGACACACACAGGAACTGCAGGCCCCGTATTCAATCTTTGTGTTGCCTTCCAGAAAGAGCGGAAGTCATTACATGAATGATGTGAAGCCAGTATATCCATCTTTATTTGTTCTTTATGGTTTTGACACCACTTCAAACGTTTTTTGAAACATTTCCTAGCCTCACACATTTCATTGTAAGTTGTACCAACCTTAGGTTTACCATACCAACACCAAAGGCGAAACTTCTGTCCTGCACTCCTGTGTGCCTCGCTTACATGCTTATTCCAACCTAATACATATTTATTTTTCTTACGTTTACCAAATGTATGATTTCTAGTGGCCACGGCTGCCCTTTTTAGTACATCTATTATATCTTTGTATAATTTGTCAATTACTTGTTTATGTTTCGATTTATTACAGGTTTGATCAGCACAGTTTTGAAATTCAATCGGGAAATCTATAAGTCTTAAATGCGCGTGGCATTCCTTATAATACGAGTCAATTTGTTCTAGGCCTCTTTCCCCCCATAATACATTATTTGGTGGCGATTTTAATTCATGTACCTTAGGAGAGATTACGTCTAAATTACACTCAATTATCAATGGAAAGTGGTCAGACCACAGTATGTCATACTGTATGTACACTTAGGATACAGAGGATACCGCTGCTTTAGATATCACACAATGGTCCAACCATCTCTGAGCACCATTAGCCTCACTGACAAACGTAAAACAACTTGATAAGTCCTTCAGCATATCTACATCTACGCAAGTCCATTCCTGTTCCTCACAAAATAATGACAGTTCAGTGAAAAACTGTTCTGTGGGATGCGCATTAAAGTCGCCCAGTATGTAGACACATTCAATGTTATAACTGTCAATTATTGCACTTACCGAGCCGAGGACGTCCGTAAATTCCACTAAGTTCGTGGGCGCGTCGGTAGGCATATACACACTCACCACTAAGATTGACCGATCTCGAAGTCCGATTCTGACCGAGTCGAATCGCGACTCCACCATACGGTCGCCCGCGTAACACCCCCGCCGTCGTGTCGACCGCCGATGTCCCGGTGCAGGTGAAATTGTCATCTATACTGCTCAAAAATGACAGGTCATTAGGCAGTAACCATGTTTCCTGAAGAGCGACTATCGTAGATGTTTGACACAACTCACGTATCGCTTCGACAGAGCGCTTCACGCTCTTACAGTTGAAACTAGCAAATTTATAGGTACTACTATCCATTGTTTTGGTTAGAAATGCCGCCACTGGAAGCCTGTATACCTTCGTACGAAAGTCTTTTTTTGAAATGTATGAAACGTCTGAAAATTATACCTTTTGGCCACAGTTTTTCATCTAAGAACATTTGTAATTTAGATTCCGACACAAAGAACTTATATGCATCGTATTCACCTTTCTTTTTCATAGCAATTTTCTCCAAATTTACACATTCATTCGTTTTACTATAGATATAATTACTTATATCTGTTTTCAATGTCCCTGTATGTACATTAGTAATGAACATAGGTGCTTTTCTATCAGCGGCTCTGAATTTTTGTTCGGGTTCGATCTTACCATTACCCATTCTTCCAGTGAAACGAATATTCTTATATGGTTTTTGTTTTTGTACCAAAGTCCATACTTCGCTCATTTTACCATCACTCTTCTCACTAGAGTTTGATTTCAGTGCGGCCGCTAATGAGCGATTGTCTACCGCGCCAGTCAGCTGGTCCGAGAACTTGTTTTCGGGCGAACGCGATGACGCACAGCCGCCTGTAACGTTATCCGCCGACTCGCCTCTCTCCCCGCTCCCACCGCCTCTGCCGCCGCCGTCCGTGCCGCCAGCACCCGCGCTACCGCCCGCTGCCGACAGCAATGTCGTATTCATCTCGATTATATCTCTACCCTCAATGCTGTTTATATCAATGCTTCTGTATCTTAAGCTATTTTCTTTCGGAGATGATGCACACTTAGATGACTCGTTTTGTTCTACTAAGGCCGAATCGTTCAAATGCGACAATCCAATAGGCCCGCTATCCTGGTATGCACCTCGTCTGTTAAGGTTGACATTGTTGATAGAAAATGGCGTCACAGCATTTTTCATATTCAGTAACTGTATCTTTACGTCTTCCAGTTGGCTTTTGGTATCCAAACAAATTTACATAATTTATTAATTACATTATAATTGGGTCGACTCAATCCCAGGCATTTTTATCATTAATATAATCAGATACTTTATAATATGCCATGCTACACAATTTGGCTTTAATAGTAGTTTTAAATTTGTTTATTGAAAATTCTCTTATATTGCTGGGAAGTTTGTTATAGAACCGTATACATTACCCCATAAAAGAATTACTTATGTTGTGGAGACGGCTTACATGTAACACAAGATTATGCTTATATCTAGTATTTATATTATGAGTATCACTCTTTTTACAAAATGAGTCTATGGTCGTGAGGTCGAGAGGTATATTCACCCCGCCTGATACAAAGCGGTTTACCAAGCCAATGAACGCTTGAAATACATTAAGTTTCACTCACGTGATGAACTCTGCTGCTAAAGCTTACTGATGACCTTACTCACACGCAGGAACACAACGACCCAGGGAGTCGTTATTTGGCTGCGGTTTTTTGTGAGGCGGAGGCACTTTCCCAGACCGGCTGCTTGCGTCCGGTGAATCCGTCTTGGTGTTTAAGTAGCCATTCTAATAACTCTACCATCGGACTCATCGAATCTTAGACTTTAAAAAAACATTAATATCGTAATAACAAGACAGAACTGCTTAATTATAACATCAGTATAAATATCAGGGCACTCTATCTAATTTACCTGCAATTGCTGTTGCAAAATGTACTCTATCGTAGTGGAAATAAAATATAACGTGCTTTGGAGAAAATCGAGTCAGTACAGCGTAGATTGATGCCGTCGATTTAACACAACTCTCGGCCGAGTTAAATGAAATCTCTCGAGAGAAGCGGCTCCACTCATTTTTTAGCTTTTCCTTTGTTTATATAAAACGGTGTTTATTTAATTGCACTTAATACTATGACTACACAAACCCTGACTCATCCCACTGCAGGGATATGGGTCTTTCTTCAACCGAAGGGGTTCAGGACACACTCCACCGCGCTGATCAACTGCGGATTAGCGGAGGTTGGTATTTCAACCGCCCGAAGCAACGACGTATCAAAAGGTAGACACGTTATACACCAAGATTGTTGTATTTTAAAATGGCGCAATTAGTACTATATCTACGTACAGTTATTTATAATGATACTTTGCTCTAACAACGAGACATGATAGGGCATACCTGTCGTTAGAAAGAGATGAATATACATCTTAAAAGATTTACGGTTTGTGGCGAAGTACGTATAGCCGCAACGCCAGAGCGCGCCCAACTGAATGCGAGTTGGGCAATTACCTTACATTCGTATTGCCATTCTAGAGCCTGTACGACGTATCTATAACTATAAATACATCTTAGGCACGAAGGCAACTGACTCAGCTAAACAACTGTCATTTATTGACAACATCCGGGACCAATGCTTAACGTGAAACTCGAGATTGAGGACCCGGTGGCACAGTGGCAATACGCGCTGTTACGTTACTTTGCCACCAACGCTCGTTTCTAACTCGGCTTCGCTTCGCTTCGTTCTCTGACTCAGTTCCTGTCCAATTCGTTCGAATCGTTCGTTCAAAATGACTATGGATTGTCTATTTCTTCCTGGGATTTAGCTAAAGTATCTGACTATATTAATGATAAAAATGCCTGGGATTGAGTCGATCCAATTATAATGTGATTAATAAATTATGTAAATTTGTTTGGATACC
Organism: Pyralis farinalis; assembly: GCA_947507595.1. NCBI lineage: Eukaryota > Metazoa > Arthropoda > Insecta > Lepidoptera > Pyralidae > Pyralis > Pyralis farinalis. Next base: position 3,703,273 of record OX382275.1, read on the forward strand.
AAAAGAAGGATGCCTGAGTTTTTTGGCTATCACTATTAATACTAAGAGTGCAATCTCAGTGCAGTGATTGAAATATAAACCTCAATGTCTACATATTGGGTATATAGACATTGAGGTTTATATTTCTACTTCTACTTCTTTCTACTTCTGAGCTTACCTGCGTATGGTGGGCAGTGTTCATGTATGTCTGCCGATGTTGTACAAAAAAAAACAATGTAGAAACCTCGTAGAATTTATCTAATGCTGGTGAGTCGCTCATGTTTATATTTTGGATATTTATGTAATGATTTTTTAATTAAAAATAGCACGATACGAGAACTATATGTAATGAAAAATGATATACTTAGTGACAAAAATTGAAAAAGGTATGTTGACATTTGGAATGAATGGGTGATAAATGGGTTGCGAAAGATGTGTATCGGGCAAAAGTGCATGGAGAAACTTTTTTACTGAAGGAACGGGATAACGCGAAGAAGAAGAAGACATTCGTGTAAGATCAAGCAACTGTGATTGATTAACCTAAATATTTACCTATAAAAACGCTCAAAGGATGTTCACGAAATATAGTACACATATAGAGTATGCGAGGTGTTGGCTTTTTCACGTTTTCATTGTTTACACGTTTTCATTTTTTTATTCCGGGTACACCGGAATAAAATGTAGACAGAAAAACCCAACACCTCGCGAGGAGAGCCGAGGACAACAGCTAGTACATTTAAGAAACTCGTAACAGGGTCGAATTTGTATACGGAATATTTTTTCATATTGTGGTGCAGCGAGACTCTACTATCGACAGATTATATCAGTCATTAAAGTATATTTAATTAGTATGAGTTAAATTGACTTTGAGTTTGTTCATATTTCACGTACATACATTACTCATGCAACAATTTTGAGTAATGTATGTACTGTTCTACTTATGTTAATAGTTCAATATTTAATTTAATTCAATGAAGAAGTTAGATCTAATGCTCAGTAGTTACATTCGGGGCTTAGTAACCCAATGTCGTTTATATGTTGGTGAATGTTTTAATTCTTTCTCGGTATTTTTATACCAGTGACAAACAAACTTTGTGGACGAAATTGAACAAAAAAATCGCACAAGGTAAAACAGAGACTATTAAAGATACATTATATAGGCCACGTACAATGGAGCCATTACAAGAAGGTTCAATTACATTCAATATATTATTAACACTACACGGGACTCCATTACGACTTACCGTATTCCATTCACAGGCTGTTTAATATGTGATTACTTTTGTAAATATAAATACGTTCAGAATTATCTGCGCTATTTGTCAAATAGTTAGATACAGTATGTATCGTAATGTATGGAACTTCGAAGTTTGATGGGCTGTATGTAAAATATATGATTTTTAGACGCGACAAATTGAAGAGCACGTACCTTGAGCTTCCCCAGTTTCGTACCTGCGGTACTTCTCGGGATATCCATGGATTTCCACCTACTAAATACGCTAGGAGAGTACTCTTCAATTAACAGTTTATTAAAATTCACGGGAGCGTTTAAATTTACGTGTGGCACGCGCCATTTGCAATTTTAGAAGGGGAGAAACACAACACACACGCGCTTGACACATCTATTTGCGTTCCGATACTAACATATCAATCAAACTAAACTTATAATATCCTACACGTAAAGATAAGAAACTTTCCGAACTGTAAACTGTAAAAGGAATGCAGAAAACTGGGAATATTAAATTCACAAATACATTTTTTTTGCATAGTTTTAACTAATATCGAGGTACCAGAATATTGTACTTACTCTTTTGTTATATTTATCTAAAGTATATCCATCTATCTATATATATCTTTACGTAAAATCACTTTCGGGGTAGGCAGAATTATGCAAATTTTGACGTTTCGTCATTCTGCTATGCGACGTGACGGCAGCGACGTTGCTGCGGCGCTGCAGTATATAGCTGCACGCTTACTGCAATATAATCGTATCCTGATAAATTATTTTGACATTTGTATAGCGATGAAAAAAGCTTTAAATAAGTCTATTTGAAGTTTTTCTAATGCGATTTTTGCGGTTTAAAAATGAATATTCTGATAAAGTAATTCATATTACAAAACTTTTTTTTCTTTTAGGGGCTGTTTATTTAATTATATGAGGAAGATGATTAATCTTTTGAATTTAAAAGCGTTTGAAGCTTTCGGGGACAACATGAATTAAATGTCTCTGTTATGTAGTTAATTTGCAAGATACGCACAGTTGCAGCGTAGTTGGAGTGCCGCTGCACACCGCTGCAACGAAGAAAATTTAAATAAAATACATGTATTGGTACTGCACTGCTTCTGCGCGACTTAAGTGACAAGCGTAAACATGCAGCTGCAGATTTTTAGTAGAATTGGCCTACTGAGCCACATAACTCGGTCCTTACATACTTTACTAACTTACTTAACCTTCATATCTCTTCTCGTCAGCGTTTTCTAGTTTTTAATGTATTGTTAAAATAAATGTAACATAAATCAGAAATGGCCTACGCTTCCACAATTTTACTAATTGTTTATCATACATTTAATGCAGTCTATATTAAAATTATTTTTAAGAAATGTACAATTATAAATAAACCGGTATTATACGATACGATTAATTATATTATACTAGACGAGCTCGGTGGCGCAGTGGTGGAACGCGCTGTTACGCTACTTTGACACCAACGCTCGTGGGTTCGATTCCCACACAGTACAGACATTTGTGTGCATGAACATGTCTGTTTGTCTTGGCCTGGGTATTTTCTATGTATAATAAGTATGTATTTACAAAAAAAAAATGTATTTACGTATGTTTATCAGTCGTCTAGTACCCACAATACAAGCTTTGCTTACTTTGGGGCTAGATGGCGCTGTGTAATTTGTCTGACAATATTTATTATCTATTATTATATTATTATAATAATTCATTTTTTGGCTTCCCAATTAATTAGCTTCTATTACATTTAAATAAAACTATTTTGATACTAAGAAGTGAAACGTAAAGGCTGCTACACACTATGACGGCGGCATAGCCGGCGGGTTGTTGCCGCGCGGGTATGCCATTAATGTTTTTAGGGTTCCATACCCAGAGGGTAAAACGGAACCCTATTACTGAGGCTCCGCTGTCCGTCCGTCCGTCCATCCGTCACCAGGCTGTATCTCATGAACCGTGATAGTTGAAATTTTCACAGATGATGTATTTCTGTTGCCGCTATAACATCAAATACTAAAAAATAGAATAAAATAAATATTTAAGGGGGCTTCCATACAACAAACGTTATTTTTTTGCTCTATTTTGCTCGATATTGATAACGGCAATAGGTAGACGCATGTAATATTCACAGAATATTTATTTATATATTCACTTTAAGTAATTAAATTAAAATAAAACAAATATTTAAGGGGGGCTCCCATACAACAAACGTGATTTTTTTGCCGTTTTTTATAGATAATGGCACGGAACCCTTCGTGTGCGAGTCCGACTCGCACTTGGCCGATTTTTTATATTTTTGTGAAGCCGCGCCGGTCGTACTCGGCGTGCCCTGCGGCCCTTGCCGCGGACATATTGTGTAGCAGGCTTAAGTTAAGTATTAAAATATAATAATTTTGATTGGACGAGTTCGATAGCGCAGTGGTAAAACGTAATGTTACGTTACATTAACACCGACGCTCGTGAGTTCGATTCTCACACAGGATAAACGTTTGTGTGCATGAACATGTCTATTTGTCTTGTTCTTGGTGCTTTTAAGAAAGGTAGAGAGGGCATCACAGCAGCGCGTCTGGGGAAATACCTCACAGAAAACCGCAGTGAAATAACAACTCCCAGGCGAGTTGTTGTGTGCGTGTGAGTGAGGTTAGCAGCAGAGTTGGCATCACGCGAGTGATACTTAATGTATTGCAAGCGTTCATAGGCTGCGGTAACCGCTTTACATCAGGTGGGCCGTATGCTTGTATGCCTCCCGACATTGTATAAAAAAATGTCTTAATATGTCGTTCTATACAAAATTCCATCCAATGTTTAACTCCCTACCTTTATTTTGTATAGTTATTATTTTAGTTCTACCCCCACATTACACAAGGTACTAAAATTAATCCGTTATGTGATAGATTTGGACGTTATTTTGCGAAAGACAAATTTACATGCAATTTGATCTAGGTTACACACAAAGCTGGTTAAATCTTTTTTTTTTTATACAACTAAACAAGCATAAGGCCCACCTGATGCAAAGCTAGAAGCTTACTAGTGTGAACTCACAAGCAGTAACACAACAACCATCCTACCACTTTTAAAACATCCAGACAAACAAACAAACATGTTCACGCACACAAATGTTTGTCCTGTGTGGGAATCAAACCCACGTGCGTTGGTGTCAAAGCAACGTTACTAACCACTTCAAATTGCATGCATACTATTGTTCTTAATAAATTTCGATTTGTCGTACGAAATTCGCCGCCGCCCCCCACTATCAGCCCCCTCCTGCGAGTAACAATTTGCAAAAAAAAATGCGAAATATGCGTCGGATTATTTTCAATAAGCAATACTTGTGCTGGATTCGTGAAATTTTCGCCGCGTTCCATTCGATGAAAGTTTCATATAAAATTCAACCCTCTCCTCTTTACCCTTCAAACCTAAATTTCTGAAAATTCCTCTTTGAGCGAGCCCCAATTTTTTATACAACTTCAGGAAGTATACAAGCGTAAGGCCCGCCTGTTGCAAAGATCGCCTAAGAACGCTTGCCAAAACGGAAACGTCGTCAGCACATTGCCATGCCTGCTGCTAATCCTGCAACTCCTCGGAAGCTCACTGAAAACTCCGCTTTTTTTATATAACGTCGGGAGGCATATAGGCATACGGCTCACATGATGTAAAGCTGGTTCCGTAGCCTATTAACGCTTGGGTTCACTCACGCGATGCCTCCTCTGCTGCTTACACAGCAACTCCTTGGGAGCTTACTGGTGACCTCACTCACAACACAACAACCCTCTAGGGAGTTGTTATTTGGCTGCGGTTTTCTGTGAAGTAGAGGTACTACCCCAGACGAGCTACTTTGATGCACCCTACCTCTCTTAAAACATCCAAAGACAAACAGATATGTTCATGCACACAAATGTTTGTGTCTTGTGGTAATCGAACCCACGAGCGTTGGTGTCAAAGTCGCGTCATTCACAACTGAGCCACCGAGCTCGTCAAAACGTTGTCGCTTACTCACAAGAACACAGCAACCTTTCAAGGAGATGTTATTTGTCCGCCGCTTTCTGTGACGCGAAGGTACTTCCTCAGTCGAGCTGCTTTCATACGCTCTACTATTCCTACTACTACCCCAGCCCTTAGGCACTCATTCCACTACAGGGATACGAGTCTCCCTTTAACCGAAGAGATTTAGAGCATACTCCACCACGCTGCTCAACTGCAGATTAGCGGAGGCCAGTGTTTTAAAACCGCCTGAAGGTTACTTAGCTTCACTACTGTCATCTATCGACAACAACCGGGACCATCGGCAGAACGTAACCTCCGAGTACGAAGAAGCTCTAGATAGATAAACCCATCCATAGGCAAGTTGCGGTTGACGTTCCTTAACTTGCGTGTTCGGTTAGTGTTAGTTAGTAATGACACGCGCAACGACGCCATTGTGCTCTCAAATACGCTCATACGCTCTACCTTTCTTAAAAACACGAAGACAAACAACCATGTTTGTGCACAAAAATTTTTGTCCGGTGTGGGAATCGAACCCAAAGGCCTTGGGGCAGTAGCGTTGGTAAGCTAAATTAATGATAATTTGATCCCAGCTTAAGTTAAGACCGCAGTCAAATAACAACTCTCTTAAGGGTTGTTGTGTTTCTGCGTGTCTGTGAGGTCACAGGTAAGCTCCTGAGGTGTTACCGTGTTAGTAGCAGAGGTCGCATCGCGTGAGTGATACATGCGTCCATAGGCTACGGTAACTATTTTACATCAGGTGGGCCGCATGCTCGTTTGCTTTCCGACGTTGTATAAAAAAAAGTTACTTACTCTTCTAATAGATTTCTAAATTAACCTCTTGGCGACTCACTGGTATTTTGCTTTTTTTATACAACGTCGGAAGGCATACCAGCATACGGTCCACCTGATGTAAAGCAGTTACCGTAGCCTATTAACGCTTGTAATATATATCACTCGCGCGATGCCTCCTCTGCTGCTTACACAGCAACTCCTTAGGTGCTTACTGGTGACCTCACTCACACGCAGGAACACAACAAACCTCTAGGCAGTTGTTATTTGGCCGTGGTTTTCTGTGAGGTGGAGGTACTTCCCCAGACGGGCTGCTTTGATGCGCCCTACCTCTCTTAAAACATCCAGCCCAAGACAAACAGACATGTTCATGCACACAATGTTTGTCTTGTGCGGGAATCGAACCCACGAGCGTTGGTGTCAAAGTCGAGTCATTCACGACTGCCATCGAGCTCGTCAAAATCGTCGCTTTTATTTATGGTTTATCCATTCGAGAAGAATAATTTTATAACATAGTATTTCAGTGATGATCATAATAAGAACCACCCCTAAATAAAAGGTTCTGGAGAGACTGGACCCCGACACGTAAACTTTTCCCTCGTGCGCTGTAAAACTACCCTCTCTACAGCAGCGCGGCCTCGGGAAGGAACTCACTGCCTGGGGGGGATCTCGAATAGATTATTAAATTTACAGATGTGATTCTTATTTGAAAACATTCTCAAATACTATGAAAGGAAGCAAACAACGTATTGTTTGCTGGCATGAACTGTTTTGACGATGTTTTGAACCGATTTTGACGAGCTCGATGGCAGTCGTGAATGACTCGACTTTGACACCAACGCTCGTGGGTTCGACTCCCGCACAAGACAAACATTGTGTGCATGAACATGTCTGTTTATCTTGGTCTGGATGTTTTAAGAGAGGTAGGGCGCATCAAAGCAGCCCGCCTGGGGAAGTACCTCCACCTCACAGAAAACCACGGCCAAATCACAACTCCCTAGAGGGTTGTTGTGTTCCTGGGTGTGAGTGAGGTCACCAGTAAGCTCCTAAGGAGTTGCTGTGTAAGCAGCAGAGGAGGCATCGCGCGAGTGATATATGTTACAAGCGTTAATAGGCTATGGTAACTGCTATTATATGATATTACACAAGCATACGCGCAGTCCACCTGATGTAAAGCGTTTGTATGTATATCTTCACGCCAAGTCCCTTGCGGGGTAGGTAGAGAGAACCGAGCGCCATAAGATGCGGTCCTTGCATACTTCACTCGCTTCTGTGACATTCATAGCTCTTTTCATGCACGCTCGCCGGTTCCTGGGGCTCCTGACATCACCTTCTGATAAAACACGACCAATTTGGTCATGTTAGGTTAGTCTCGGTCTTCCTCGGCTCCTACATACTTCCACTTGTGCATTGTATATCTGTTTCGTCATTCTTTCGTCCCGCATTCTTTCTACATGTCCGAACCAACGGAGTATGCCCTTTCTTGTCTTAACACCGACACTCTCTTTTAGACCAACTCTTTCTCTCACGTCTTCATTACGTACGCGGTCAGCAAGCGTTATGCCACAAATTTTGCGCAATGCTCTCATCTCGACCGCATTTATTCTACTTTCATGCTCTCTCTGACATACCCAGCTCTCACTTCCATAAGTTAGCGTTGGAATTAGCACCGCGTTGTGTACAGCGAGCTGTGCCTTCTGGCTTAGATTACGGCTGCCTAGAAATTTACCCAACGCTCCATTCACCCTATTCCCGGCACTCACTCGTCTCTCCACATCAGGGGTGTACCGGTGCCATTGCTGCTAAAAGCACTTCCAAGATATACAATCTCATCCACTTGCTCCAACACTGCATCATCAACCATAAACCTAGTGTTCGTTCTGGTTGTCTCTCTTTCAAATACCATTATCTTGGTTGTAAAGTGGTTACCATAGCATATGCACGCTTGTACATTGAGTATCACTAGCGCGATACTACTTCTACTGCTAACATAGCAGCTCTTTAGGAGATTACTGGGCACCTCACTCACACGCAGGAACACAACAAATCTTCAAACAGATATGTTCATCCACACGAATGCTCGACGTGTGTGAGAATCGAACCCACGAGTATTGTTGTCAAAGCAACGTTACTAACCACTGCGCCACCGAGCTCGTCCAGTGTTTAGTAAAGTTAGTTGGTTTTAGGGTTCCGTATCTTTAAGGGGGAAAACAGAAATCTGGTAACGTTACTCACGCATCGGTTGGTGCACCTCAGACCTCCCTATGTATGTATATATGGTATGTATAATTCACATTGCATTATGCATATACTAAAATTATCAAATAAACATTGATAAGGTTTAAAAATCATGTGTTCTCTCCTATGGGATCCTTCAAACGAAGCGTGAACAAGCATTTTCCGGGTCAACATGGCAGCGTCAACTGTCAGGACAATGTGTAGTCTTTTGTCAGTTACAGTTGCGATTTGGGCTCCTCGTTCGCTTACCATCAGGCAAAAGCGGAGCCACTATGCTGAGCTTATATAAAAAAAATGTGATGGCTTTTATCGACAAAAGCATTGATAGCCCAGAGGATAAGGGGCCATTTAATCAACTAGCCTTTGGTTTATTTGGATAAAATAGGAATCGAATTGGACCAGTGAATTACACTTACCACTAAATTACAACTTGCAACAGTGTCAGGAAACAACGTGAGGAAATCCGCGCGTAGCCAAACAATTTTATATTCGATGTTGATCAAGTTCACAACGATCATGTGAGAAAGAGAGTTGATCAGACCAACTCACTTTCCTACTTAAAAAAAGAGAGTGTCGGTGTTAATACTAGTAAATAACAGCAAGCTGTGTAGACAGAGCTGATATTTTTTAATTTAAAAAATATTTAAATATTTTATTTTTAAAAAATATATGGAACCCTGTACGACATCTAGCGACGAGTGCTGTTACTTTTTCTGTTGATGGGAGTGCAGTGCAGACTCTGCACTGCAGAGTGGCCGGCCATATGTTTTCCCATATGTTTTTTTTTCTAATTCGAACGATTTTGGACCGTTCTTCCTCACCAACGAACATTTAAATTTCAAATTAACGGATACAAAACTACAATATGTTAGCTATTAGTGTGTCGATTTTGGAGTTTCTCACTATTACCGTCTAAACGCTAGCTGGATGACATCAGTCTACCCCAAACGGCAATTTTGAGGGTAATGTGGCTCCGCTGGCTATCGCAGCTCTGCCAATAAGAAAAGGCGTGCCTCGTTAGTTCCGGCATGTACAGAGAATACGGGATGAAATGATGACGAAGCAGATATACAATGCGAAAGTGTAAGGATGTAGGAGCCGAGGAAGACCAAGAATAACCTACCATGACCAAATTGGTCGTGTTTTATCAAAAGGCGATGTTAGGAGCCTTAGAAACCGGAAAGTATGCATGATAAGAGCTATTAACGTTAAAGAAGCGAGTGAGATGTGTAAACGTCGCTCGGATCTCTCTGCCTACCCCGTAAGGTGCTAGAGCATTGAAAGCTCAGTGGATAAATAACCAACCTATTATCCAACGGTCTCTTGTCGCATCCTGGTGAGGGTGAAATGAAGCACTAAATTTCTGTTTTCGGATTTATGATTATGATTGTATGATTTATGATGATAAGCTCGGTAGCTCAGTCGTGAATGACGCGACTTTGGCACCAGCGCTCGTGGGTTCGATTCCCACACAAGGCAAACATTTGTGTGCATGAACATGTCTGTTTGTCTTGGTCTGGATGTTTTAAAAGAGGTAGAGCGCATCAAAGCGTCTGGGGAAGTACCTCCACCTCACAGAAAACCGCAGCCAAATAACAACTCCCTAGAGAGTTGTTGTATTCCTGCGTGTGAGTGAGGTTACCAGTAAGCACCCATTGAGTTGCTGTGTAAGCAGCAGAGGAGGCATACTTAATATATTGCAAGCGTTAATAGGCTACGGTACCCGCTTTACATGAGGTGGGCCGTACGCTTGTATGCCTAGCGACGTAGTATAAAAAAAATACATATTTGTATATATCACTCGCTCGGCGGTGAAGGAAAACATCGTAATGAAAACATGGTTGTGATGTGAGGATCTGACGGCAGTAAAAATCAGCATCTTCGCCAAATCCTCAGGCTTAGGCAGCGGATGTCGCCAATCCTAATGGATTTGGAAACAGAATAACACTGGGAAGAACATTATTGAAAAGAGAAAAACGTGTCACTAGAGAATTATTCAAATACAAAGTGAGCATTTCAAATGCCCTCTCAGAAGCAAACAGGTCTAGACACATCTAGATTATTTCATCAACAGTCGTCCGGCACATCCGGCACTCTTTACGGCGTATTTGCAATGAAGGAGTTTTACAGCCGCATATCCAAGTATATCCGGTATATCTAGTGTTTTATATCACCTGCCAAATATATATCTTCGACAGATGGCTGCGACGACTCTGTGTAAACATTGTCACATTGTAACGGGTTTGGGATATTTTTGTTTTTTTTAATATTTCTGTGTAGTAAACCTTTCATGTGAGGCTGGTACGTTGTTGGTTAAGAAAATTTGATCTAACATGCTTTGTGTGCTTCTGTCATCAATTAGTTTATACGAACTAGCGCCAGCCGGTACCCCACCCACTACCGTTCGTAGATGCAACATGCCGTCGCTGTGATGATTCCTTCAGCCATGCAATTCTGTAAGAGCAAACATCCTTACATCCTTGGAAACATCGGCTGTTATAGCCTTGAACACAAAATTGCAATTGCTCAGTGTCGCTTTTCATGGTTGTGCGACACTAGCGCCGCAAGGCTGAGTTTGGAATTGAAATTCTACAAGGCAAACAGACTCGCGTACCCTTACAGCCTTATAGAATACCAAATAAAAAGCCGTGATCGCAGTAGACGATGTCAAAGCTGTGACATCTGTGATCACAGCGACGCACACAGCCATTACGAGTCGCTTAGAGAATTGCATGGCAGTAGTCTCTGCCTCGGCTGCTGCGGTCGTCCTCGCTATTGCCGGGCATATGGAACAGAAACAACAGGCACCCGCCACTGTTGCTGCTCCGGTCGTCTCCGCGACACGTGTTTCGCCTCTCCACGAGGTATCCTCAGGCGCTGTACATGTTAGCCGTTAGAATAACATGCTACAAGTGACTTGTAACTAAATTGCATGTAAATTTTCGCAAAATAATCCCTAAATCTATTTATTGTGAAAGACAAATAGTTCATAAAAATATATAGTTTTTTTTAGACACCGTCAGGAGGCATACGGATACACGGCCCACCTAATGTAAAGCGGCTTCCGTAGCCTTTGAACGCTTGTAACTAAGTATCACTCGCGTGACACCAACTCTGCTGCTGACACCGCAACTCCTTAGGTTAGGAGTTTACTGGTGACCTCACTGCGTGTGAGTGGAACACAAACACTCATTTGGGAGCTGTTATTTAGCAGCGGTTTTTCTGTGACATAGGAGTACTTCCCCACAAAGGCTATTTGCCACATCGGTTAAAAAAAAATTTTGTTCAGTTTACAGGTCTGAATATTTATGCATTAATGTATTATTTATGAATTTACCAAAACTCACTAATCTTGACTAAATTGGTCATATTTTATAAGAAGGTAAGAATCCTATGAATCGGCGAGCATGCATGGAAAAAGCTTTGTATGTTAAAGAAGCGAGTGAGGTGTGTAAGGACCAAGTCACATAGGGCTAGGATCTCTCTCTCTCTCTCAGCTTGTCCCACAGCGACCTCGGCATGAAGATGTAGGTACCTAAATATATAGAATATTGCGCTTGGTTCTCTCCGCTTGCCCCATAATGATCTTGGCATGAAGATATATATATATATATATATATATATGGATGTTACAAGAAATAATTCTTAACGTACAGCATAATCATCATCAGCCAAATGTTAATCCCGGTCGCGTCCAGGGTTCGATTTACGACTTTTACTTTTCCACTGCGCGCGGTCTTCGCATCCTTTGTTGTGAAACCATTGGCACGCATGTAATCCCTTACGTGCCAGTGGTCTCACAACAAGGGATGCCAGATACCGCCAAAGTATATAGTACATAACATATTAAGATGCAGCAAAGTATATAATTCAAGTACAAGTTGTTACAACTGATTGTGTAAATTTTGAAATCAAGTCCGCACTGGATTCTCCCTTTACGTTCTAACCAAAACGCTTTCCATTTGAATCAATATCCTTGTATTGTAACAACATTAGCTTCATGAAAACTGAATTAAAAATAACCTGTTTTTAATACACAAGCAACCAAAGTATCTGTACAACAGGCTGATATTTCCTCGTTCATGTAAGCTCTGCAGTACAAGATCTAGACGTTTTGCTCTGGTCAGATAATCGTATTAAACTGTTGCTTTTAATAGCAATGTTCTAGATCAGGCCATCAAATATCGGAATAACATACTTCCACCACTTCAACTACTCAATAGTAAAGAAAACTTCAAACTTAATTTGAATAATTTTTGTTATACCGTATTCACTATGGTATAAGATAAAATGTAAACAAACCATGAAAAAGGTTATTTTACGTGTCGCTTTTTCAAACACATTATATTTAGTAAAATTTATAATGTTACTTGCATGTAAATAAATATTAAAAAGTTACTAATAGAATCTTCATGATTGTGGACATTATAAAAGACCATGAAGGGAATTTCTAAATAGTGAACGCGTAATTGTAGTTCCCGACGAAGATGAACAGTTTACAGAGACGGACAAAACAATACGAAGTATAAATAACTAACAACTTTTGCATTTATTCGGATTATATCGCCATTTTTTATTTTTGACAGAGGTTATCGCGAGTGTTGCTGTTCACCGTTTGTCACTATTTCTTTTTGTTTTGTTATGTTGATTGAGGCGCCCTCATTTTGTTTTTATTAACAACGCTGAATTTAAGACCAATTCCAAGAAAACCCTCAATACTGGTACTGTAAAACCATATTTATATTTTTTGAGACACATTCTGTATGTATTATTTTTATTATATGACTCGCGGGATGCCACCTCTGCAACTAATATCTCTTTAGGACAATAGCTCCTTAGGAGCTTGCTACTGACTCGCACGAACACAACACCACTAGTTATTTGACTACGGTATTCTGCTAGGTGGAGGTACTTCCCTCGATACGTCGCTTTGGTGCCCTCTACCTCTCTTAAAAACACACATACCAAGAGAAACATGCATGTTCACACACATGTTTGGCTTGTATGGGAATCGAACCTACGAGCGTCGGTGTCAAAGTAACATAGTGCGTTTCACCCCTGCACCACCGAGCTCGTCCTACATGCGAGTGTAAAGACAATTTTATATTCCTACCCCATGAATTAATGTCATTGGTCATGAAATATCTATTTGTACATTTCCCTTCATTTTAAGTCCTCTTTATTTATCTACATAATATAAATTGCAAAAAAGAAAAATGGAAAATACATCACCCATGCAATTATCGAAACTTATATTTCAGGAGAAACCATCCCAAATAGACCTGTATTTTTGCATTGCGAGTACATTATATACGGAACCGACGATAAAATACTCACCCTTTCCCGTTATTTTTTATAGCGAGCCTAAAATTGCTTTTGTTTTATGTAGGCACCTATTACTTTGTGTTTTCTTCCGCGACGGTGAAACGCCCGCGATGATCGTACGGAACTCGGCAGATATAAAGTTTATCTGTCGGAATAGTATAATACGGTTGGTGAATGAAAAATAATAGTATTATAAACTGATATAGAACAGAGAGACACAAGCATTAGGATAACTTTAAAGGAACGTTCAAAATCGCCACGCAGGTGTCACCGTAGAGAGATATAAGCAGTAGGATAACTTCAAAGAAGCTTTCGAAATCGTTGCACTCACGCAGATGTCACAATAGACACATATAAGTAGGATAACTGCAAAGAAACGCCCGAAATCATCGCAGTCACGCAGATGTCACAGTAAAGAGATATTAACAGTAGGATAACTTCAAAGAAACGCTCGAAATCATCGTACTCACGGAGATGTCACAGTGGAGAGATATAAGCAGTAGGATAACTTCAAAGAAACGCTCGAAATCATCGTACTCACGCAGATGTCACAGTGGAGAGATATAAGCAGTAGGATAACTTCAAAGAAACGCTCGAAATCGTTGCACTCACGCAGATGTCACAGAAGAGACATATAAGCAGTAGGATAACTTCAAAGAAACGTTCGAAATCGTGGCACTCACGCAGATGTCACAGTGCAGAGATATAAGCAGTAGGATAACTTCAAAGAAACGCTCGAAATCGTTGCACTCACGCAGATGTCACAGAAGACACATATAAGCAGTAGGATAACTCCAAAGAAACGCTCGAAATCGTTGCACTCACGCAGATGTCACAGAAGACACATATAAGCAGTAGGATAACTTCAAAGAAACGCTCGAAATCGTTGCACTCACGCAGATGTCACAGAAGAGACATATAAGCAGTAGGATAACTTCAAAGAAACGCTCGAAATCGTTGCACTCACGCAGATGTCACAGAAGACACATATAAGCAGTAGGATAAATTCAAAGAAACGCTCGAAATCGTTGCACTCACGCAGATGTCACAGAAGACACATATAAGCAGTAGGATAACTTCAAAGAAACGCTCGAAATCGTTGCACTCACGCAGATGTCACAGAAGAGACATGTAAGCAGTAGGATAACTTCAAAGAAACGCTCGAAATCGTTGCACTCACGCAGATGTCACAGAAGACACATATAAGCAGTAGGATAACTTCAAAGAAACGCTCGAAATCGTTGCACTCACGCAGATGTCACAGAAGAGACATATAAGCAGTAGGATAACTTCAAAGAAACGTTCGAAATCGTTGCACTCACGCAGATGTCACAGTGCAGAGATATAAGCAGTAGGATAACTTCAAAGAAACGTTCGAAATCGTTGCACTCACGCAGATGTCACAGAAGAGACACATAAGCGGTAGGATAACTTCAAAGAAACTTTTGAAATCGTCGCACTCACGTCGATGTTACAATAGAGAGAATCTAGCAGCAGGATGACATCAGAGAAATGCTGGAAATAGTCGTACTGAGTCTGAAATCAGTTACTATTGCTGAGACGAAACGTCATGCTTAACGTTATGTTCGTGATATAAAAGAGCGATGACACAAACATCTGTAGAATATGTTTCTAGTATCCTAGAGATATGCTTGTACCTTTACAGGCAAAGCCAGTCTCCCTGCACGTGTAATTAACAAACGAGGGTTAGGTGCAAGACAAGCATCGCATCATAGAATCGGGCGATTGGAGAATTAACTCCACGGTACCGTAGCCGAACAATAGCTCTCGTGAATTTGTGAATCAAGCCAAAAAGTATTTTTGAAATAAAAACTTCTTCAGAATCATTGTGATTTGAAACTCGATGGAACGAAAAAGAGACAACCACATACATCTACAGGATTATACATGCGAGAGAATGAGATTGAAGGCATTATTACAGTGTTTTACACAAGGTCCGAGAGTTGTACGTGTGTCAGTACATGTGTGTGCGCATGTGTGTATTACGAAGCTTGGGATAAGGCGTCATAACAACCGTGGCGTATTGAACACGTGTATGGTTTACATAAATATTTCATTATTTTAATAGAAACATTTTTCAAGTACTTTCATTATCGGAAAAAAGGAAAAGAAAACAATACTAACCAGTTGAGAATGGGCAAGCTTGCATTGCCAGAGGAACACCTGGCTCGTCAATTATATAACAATTCAATTTTTTTTTATTTGTCGGCCATTTTGATCATTTTCCTTAAGAGATAGGAACGGTGTTCCTGAACATTCCTATTCTACTTTTTTATGCTGAATCCAAATCTGAAGGCACACACAAGCAAACGCACAGACAAACATATAGATTTCATATAGGAATGGTGTTCCTGAAAAGACCGCAAAAAGTTCAACAGAACGTGGTCGCGAGTTTCGTGTACGTATCGTCGAGTACACATTTTTGAAGGTTTCACTTCTATCGCGTCTGTACTGTGCACGTATTTTTTTTTTATTATAAAGCTCCCTTGTTTTACTTCCGACTGGACTTTATAAATTTGGTAAAATTATGATTTAACTTAAGCAAAGTTAAGGTTCCATATAAATTTAGTTTGACAAGCATGATGGCGCATTGGTTAGTAATGCTACTTTGACACAAACGCTCGTGGGTTCGATTCCCACACAGCACTAGCATTTGTGTGCATGAGCATGTCTATTTTGTCTTGTTGTCTTTTTTCATTCTCTCTCTTCTTCTTTTTAAGAAAAAGTGAGGCGAATCAAAGCCTCCGTCTGAGGAAGCAACGCCAGATTACCAACTGATACACAACATCCTTCTACTTTCGCGTTGTA
Source organism: Pyralis farinalis (assembly GCA_947507595.1). Lineage (NCBI taxonomy): Eukaryota > Metazoa > Arthropoda > Insecta > Lepidoptera > Pyralidae > Pyralis > Pyralis farinalis. The sequence continues at coordinate 3,719,654 of OX382275.1, forward strand.
AAGAAAGTAGATGGATTTCATCATCATCCAAGCTTTAATCCCGGTCGCGTTCCGCTGTTTTCCTATCAGAGCCCAGGGTCAGCTATAGACAGTAGACGGGTGTTGGAGTCAAAAAATTCAAGACACTAACCTCGACTAAATTAGTAAAAAGTACTTAAGTAAAAAGTGTAATTTATTAATAGTTAAAGAAGCAACTTGGATATATTTTTTTTGGGCTGCTTTTATGCGCTCTACCTTTCTCTCTTCTCTGCTCATGCCGCAACTAGGTATGAAGATATGGATAATAAGATATAATTAATTAAGATATAATTAATCAACTGATTTGGTTATAATTACGAGAATCCTACACGTGTATGCCTCTGGGAGTCTCTAGACATCATAATTAGGCAGATAGGGAGATGTACCCCTTCAGAACATACCCGAATGTGGCGGCTCATTTAACAGAATGCATAGAATACCAATCTCTGTCTAACTTTCCGGTAACAACACAAACTATGCCCTGAGCTGGATGCATATTTCGTCAAGTGCATTATATAGTAATTTGTTGTGAAACAATGCAGACGAGACACAAAGACTAATTACCGAACGCAACACGTATAACAACCTCATTCATGCAAGAGTTAGCAGACGCCCGTCTATAGCGGTTTAACCCGGAGTTCCATGAATACGACATGCGGTTTAGGCTAGTTTGTATACCTACGAATACTTGTTGATGAACGCAAATAAGCAATAACATGTCAGCCGACACAGCTACAATTTTGAGAAAATTGCGTTTGAAGTTTATTAATTATAATGAAACGGCCTTGTACGAAAGTTTCTAATTTTTTTTTTACACAACTTCGGGAGGCATACAAGCATACGGCCGACCTCCTATTAAGCGGTTTCCATAGCCTATGAACGCTTGTTATACATTAAGTTTCACTTGCGCGATGCCACCACTACTGCTAGCACAGCAACTCTAGAGAGTTGTTATCCGGCTGCGTTTTTCAATGAGATAGAGATACTTCCCCAGACGGGCTGATTAGAACCTGATATTTGCAAGCTTGTAAAAAAATCGTCATTTTATTACTTCGAACGAGCAATTCCTTTATCTTATAACTCCAATATAAATATTTCCAAACTTAAAACATCATCGAATCTTAATGAAGCGCGTCTGAGGAAGCATTGAAAATTCTGCTTTGATGCGCTGCACCTCTCTTAAAAACACCCAGATCAAGATCAACGAACATGTTCATGTACACAAATGTTTGTCCTGTGTGGGAATCGAACCCACGAGCGTTGATGTCAAAGTCGCGTCATTCGTGACTGAGCGACCGAGCCCGTCAGGGCAAGTACCTCCATCTCAGAAAAACCGCAGCCGGATAACAACTTCCTAGAGGGTTGTTGTGTTCCTGCGTGTGGGTGATATCACTAGTAAGCTCCTAAGGAGTTGCTGTGTCAGCAGCAGAGGTGGCATCACGCGAGTTATACTTAATGTATTGCAAGCGTATCATATGTTACGGTAACCGCGTAACATCAGGTGGGCCGTGTCCGTGTATGCCGCTCCGACGTTGTATAAAAAAAACACTGATATGATATCTGTTTCGATAATATAGTCCAGCGGATTTTTTTATATACATATATATTATAAATTTGGTACGAGTAGGTAGTAGGGTAACGAGACAAGCCGTTAGTAAGCTTGGTTGCAAAAGAGCGAAAAAAAAAAAGACAAAAAATGGAAAAACTTTTAGTCTGCCGCGTTATCAAACTAACACACATACTATCTACCTCCATATGTCATAATTAGCAAAGAAAGTAAATTATTACACTTTTTTTTATACTACGTCCGAAGTAATACAAGCATACGGCCCACCTGATGTGAAGCGGTTATCGTAGCTCGCTTACACGCAGGAACCAAGTAACCCTCTATGATTGTTATTTGGCAGCGATTTTCTGTGACGTGTGGAGGTATTTCCCTAGACGGGTACATTGATGTGCCATACCTCTCTTAAAACATCCAGACCATGACAAACAGACATGTTTAAACACTCAAATGTTTGTCCTGTGTGGGTATCGAACCCACGAGCGATGGTGTCAATGTAGCGTAACAACCCGTCTCACCACTGCGCCACCGAGCTCGTCAAAATAAGTGTCTCCAATAAGTACATAACGAGTTTCGAATTACAATTTAATATGCTATTCATGATTGTGATGTATCAACTTATTAGTATTATATAATGAACAGTGTGTATCTTTGCATATACTAGAAAAAAAACTAGAGAAACTATTTCAGACCGCATATGGAGTACTGTAGTCATCTCCCGGCGGGGGCACCTGGTTACCAGCTAGGACCTTGTGACTCGGTGCAAAGACGAGCTGTGAGAATCGTCGATGATCCTAAACTCACACACGGTATTGAGCCCTTAAGTCTATGGAGAGATTTCGCCTCCCTTTGCTTGTTCTACCGATTGTACAATGGGTTGTGTTCTGAGGAGTGGTTCGATATGATGCCAACAGCCTCGTTTTACAATCGCACAGCTCGCCGACGGCTGGGAGTTCACCCTCACACACTGGAACCGCAATAGTCGCGTACTGTGCGGTTCCTGCGAAGTTTTCTACCGAGAACTATTAAGATGTGGAATGAGCCCCCTGCCAAGGTTTTCCCAAGGGACCACAGTATGGGGTTCTTCAAGAAAGGCGTAAAGAAGTTCTTACAGGGTCGGCAACGCGAGAGTGACATCCCTAGCGTTGCAAATGTCCATAGGCTACGGTAACTGATTACCATCAGGCAGGTCGTATGCTTGTTTGCCACGTTAGTGGTATAAAAAATCTAGTATTAAGCTAGTCTGATAAAATAGCTTCAAAGTAGCTTCATTCGCGACTGCGCCACCTGCCTCGTCTATCTTAAGCCACGAAAATATTATTAATGTTAAAGAAGGTGAGTGAGGTGTGCAAGTGTGCGGTTCACTCTCTTCGCTGCAAGGAACCTGGCATGAAGATATATATAAATACGATAATATTATGGATAAGAGAAGAGGTATGTTTGATGCGTAAAACAAAGTAGAAACGTAATATAACAAACCAGTAATATATTTTAACCTGCCTCAGAGTTGTGCACTCTCTCACAAATCAGAACTATAAGTCACCAACAGATATTTATTGTTCTGCCATTCCACGGTATCTAATTCACGGAGTGCTGGGCTAACGATGATGTATCAATGCACATGCGTCGCAAAGCCCAATTACTTGTACGCAACAGAGACGTAAGTTCATTCAAGCAAGTGCTTGTTAGGCGCTCGTTTGTGTCGGGAGATAACCGGGAGTTTCATTAACGCGACAGCGCGACTTGTCCAATAATAATTTATTGAATGTGTGTTAAGAGATAAAAGATAAAAAATCTTTATTTGTCTTTAGACCCTCACGGGCACTTAGACACGTCTTACATTTTCAATGTTATGTCTTATTACCTATTTTTTAAGTTTTTCTATTTTTTAATCTACCAGCATTTCAATCAAATGACCATTGTCGAAGAAGAAATGATATTACGTTATTTCAAATTATAGTGAGTAATATAAAATATTCGGATGTATAAATACTAGTTAGGATTAGTAAATATAACACTATGGCATTGGTGTAATATTGTAAAAAAAGATTGTGATGTGCTCGGTGGCTCAGTCGTGAATGACGCGACTTTAACACCAACACTCGTGGGTTCGGTATCCATACAAGACAAACATTTGTGAGCATGAACATGTCTGTTTGTCTTGGTCTGGATGTTTTAAGACAGGTAGGGCGCATCAAAGCAGCCCGTCTGGGCAAGTACCTCTACCTCACATAAACCCGTAGCCAAATAACAACTACCCAGATAATTGTAGTGTTCCTGCGTGTGAGTGAGGTCACCAATAAGCTCCTAAGGAGTTGTTCTGTAAGCATCGCGCGAGTGATTTAATATCAAAATGTATCATAAGTATATATTACAAAAATTACAAAAAATATTTACGTATGTTTATCAGTTGTCTAGTACCCATAACACAAGATTCCAAGTCCAACAAAAAAAAGAAATAAAAACATGGCTATTATATAATTTGTTTTATATAACGTCGGGAGGCAGATAAGCATACGGCCTAACTGATGTAAAGCAGTTGTCGTAGCCTAATATGCTTGTAATACATTTAAGTATCACTCGCGCGATGCCTCCTCTGCTGGTATCACAGCAACTCCCTAAGAGCTTACTGGTAACTTCAATCACACGCAGGAACACAACAATCCTCTAGGGAGTTGTTAAAAATACGTGAAATAAAAATTCAGAATCGTATTGGTAGTTCTAAATATAATAATGTTTTTTAGCGACAGAAATTATACAGCAAGTGATTTCTTGTCTAAAATTCCCCACTTAAAAATAACACCTTACACCAAACAATCGCACAAGCAAACTTTACTTCTTTATAATGTTTTATTTACAAAAGACAATTATTTTATTTGTACTCAAAACGTTTGATTGATCGTTTAATACTATGCAATTCAACATCATTATTTTACGTGCGTCTTTAATAGTTTTCTTTTAAACAACGTCGAAGCAAAATTCAGCCCATCTCATGTGAAAGTGATTATCATGACCTTGTAATGTGGCACGTATCGCCCGCTTGTTGTCAGCCCAGTTACTAGTAGAGCAACTCCTTAGGTGCTTATTGGTAACTAATTATATTGGTAACCTGTTGGTTTTAAGTTTAATAAAGATACTAATATTAAAACCTTCAGTTTTATTGAATATGCTGTTCCATTGCTGAACATAGGCCTCCCCTCTAGAGTGCCATTCGCCTGTCAGCAATATTAAAACCTTCAGTTTTATTATTATTATCTGTCTTTTCTTCCGGAACTTACCGACATATGAATTGAAATTACTTGAAAATTTATACGGAGTTTCTTATAAAAATAGCTAGTAAGGACAAAAGTTATTCGCTATATTATAAACGAGGGAAAGTAGAAACGGGCGGATAGTAACAACTTTTGTCGCTCCAATAAAACTCCCTATTATTCTAGGATGAGAGAGGGGTGACCACCTGGGCGGGAGGGGGGACCAGACGTCAGCTATCGATTATTTGAGAGCGAATACAGAACGCGGAGACCCGGGAACTGCGTTTCCTTCACAAACACGGAAGCACTCATTTTCTATCTTACCCCAAATGTATCACAGTGCATATTAGCTTAGCAATACTCGTAAATCACTTTGAGCCTGTCCACATACCTTCAGTCACAATCTACGCACTGAAATTTATAGCTTGCGTCTTTATGTTAGAATGGAAAATTGTTTGCTATGTAGACAGACGCATGTTATGACAGAATCAATTTGAGCATATGTAAATTTTTCGATGAGAAATTTCCGAGTATGAAACAGCACAGATAAAATAAAATGTATTCCCCTTACATCCCCTTAGGAAGAGATTTCAGCTTCGGGTTGTCAAATACTTGATATGTAATTTGACAGATTGACAGAACTACGGGTTATATGCATTGTAATACAAAGAGTGTGAAATTGTAAACATTTACAATTCAAAAATATGTATATTTTGAGCCTTGCGGTCCAATGGTTAGCTATGGCGACTTTAACACAAAGGGTTTTCCGTTCAATTCTAACACAAGACATACGTTTGTGTGTAGAGCATGTTTGTTTGTCTTAGTATGGGAGGTATTAAGAGAAGTAGGGCGCATTACTGAAGCCAGCCTGGGGAAGTACCTGTACCTCACAGAAAACCTTAGTTAAATATCAATTCCCTGGAATATTGTTGGGTTCTACGAGTGAGTGAGGTCACCGAGCTCCTAAGAAGTAGCAGAGCTGGCATTGCGCGAATATATAATACATAACGTATTCATATGCGTTCATAGGTTACGGTAACAGCTTTACATCAAGTACGTTGTAAAACAAAATGTAAGTCGGGCTCTCTCGAATCTATTCTACATTTTGTCAACTATCGGGATTCACCAAGTGCAGGTGAGGTTGGCTTTGACTATACATATGATAAGGAATCACTTATATCCATTCGTAAGTCAGAGATATTTCATATAGAGATAACATCGAAGACACATATTCTCGTCCAAAATACCTCAACGCCCGAAGAACATAGTCTTCGAACAGGGTGTGTTACCAGTGATGTCATACGGAACTGAGACGTGGCCCTTCACTGCGGGCCGTATGGGGAAGCTCAAGGTCACTCAGCGTGCTATGGAAAGAGCTATGCTCAGGGTTTCTTTGCGTGATAGAATCAGAACTGAGGATATCGGCAGTAGAACTAAGATAACCGACATAGCCCACAGGATAAGCAAGTTGAAGGCAGTGGGCCGTCACATAGTCCGTAGAACCGACAACCGCTGGGGAAGAAAGGTTCTCGAATGGCGTCGCCGTACTGATGTACGCAGTGTGGAACCCCCCACTAGATGAAGCGATGACCTCAAGATGTTTGCAGGGAGTCGATGGATGCAGGTGGCACAGGATCTAGACGAATGGCACTTTAGAGGAGAGGCCTATGTTCAGCAGTGGACGAATACAGGCTGAGATGATGATGATGATGAATATCGTAGAGAGGTACAGAGCAACAAGCAACCCGATAAGGGAAGTAACAACGAGTACAACTACAACAAGTAATGGTCTTATTTTGTGGGACAATTCTGTTGTTTTTGAAAGGGCTTTCATATATTAAAAAAAATGTTTATTAGCACTACTTGTAATTCATGGTACACAGGCAGGTGTAGACCCTTATTTAAAAAAGTAACCACTGGCTTGTTTGTACGAGTATATCAGAATGTCTGCTTACCTGTGATAGAACACTTCAACGTCTTTAAGAAATATACTAAAGTATTTCAGACAGACAGACCCACGACAGAAATGAGAGAAATTTAAAAATGTATTGTATCAGACACCTTTTAAGACTTGCTAGGCATTTATAGAATAAACGTATGCAACATGTGCATAATTATTTATAACAAAATACCGAATAATTTGAAAATACCTCGCCGGTGCGAAAATATTGACAAGGTAAATAGTGTTCTATCTGCCATTCTAAATTGGTTCACATGCAATAATCTTTTATTAAATTCAACTAAAACCAAATGTATAAAATTTAGTCTTCCAAATGTGGCGTCTTCCAATACACAAGTTTTCGTTGACAATAATATACTAGAATTTATTAATGATACTGTATTTCTTGGAATTACGATAGACTCAAAATTGCAGTGGGGCCCTCACATAAATAAACTAGCCAGTAAGCTCAGCTCTGTCGCATATGCCGTTGGGAGAATTAGACAATTGACGAATGTGGCTACCGCTCGCTTAGTCTATTTCAGCTACTTTCACAGCATTATGTCATATGGTATACTGTTGTGGGGAAGAGCGGCTGATATAGAAACTATTTTCATATTACAAAAGAGAACCATCCTCTCTACTTATAGCATGGGCTCTAGGGAATCACTTAGAGAACTATTTAAAGAAATAAATATCCTCACGGTTACCTCTCAATATATTTATGAGAACATAATGTATGCTCGTAAAAATATAAATTCGTTTTCAAAATGTACTGAAAATCTTAGGAGCAGGAATAGATTGCGTATGCCAGTACATCAAAGTCAAAGTCAAATGTTTATTCGCATAACTAAGTGTACAGAATGATCTTAGATTTAGTTAAGCACTTACAACTTAGTCACCTTTGTCAGGTATTGCAAAGATTTAAGGCTCTACTACCTCCTTACATAATAGTATATTCGTACGTCGAGCATTTCGTCATGTATATCAATAACAATAATTTAATTTTTAATTTTTATTAATCCTTCGCTGTATGTCGTCATTTGCTTTATAAATTAATTCTCATTTTTCTGTTTGTAAATTGTATTGAATTTAAATATAATAATTATTTTAATATTATAATTGAATTTAAAATTAACTAATAAATTTTATAAAATTTAATCATTTAATGTATTTTTTAATTTATCCTATATTTCTCAAAGTTTGTTTGTGTAGCCTATGACTTTTCGATATATAATTATTTTGCTTCCAGATATTCGTTTATGGAATAAAAACATTTCTGGATTAGATAGTCTTTGAATCTTTTATCAAACTGTATGTATTTAGTCATTACTTCTTCTTTTATGTCTTTAGGTAATTTATTAAATAATTTTACAGCCATATAATATGGACTACAGTTTTGCATTTTAATACGAGATGGTGGCAGGTATAACTTACTTTTGTTACGTGTATTTATCTTATGCATTTCGTGTTGTTTTTTGAATAGGTTTGGGTTTTTATGTACAAAGGAACATATGTCGTGTATGTATATAGATGGTAATGTCAGCAGCTTTAACTTAACAAAGTAAGGTTTGCAGCTTTGCGTATTGTCTATTTGAGCTAATATTCTGACGCCCTTTTTTTGAAGAATAAATAATGATTTTACATCTACGACACTGTTTCCCCATAATTTAGTTTTAAGTTTCTCAATATGATTCTTCCAATTTAAATTAGAATCGATATTTATACCAAGTAGGCAACATGTCTCAACTAATTCGATTGTTATATTTTGGACGGAGATATTTATATTTGGAGGTTTCTTGTTGTATGGTCTAAAATACATGGCTTTACTTTTTTTATAATTTAGCTCAAGATTGTGATCGTCAAGCCAATTGCTCACGTCTGTTAAAGTCGTTTGCGGGACAAGTTCGTTATCATTTTCAGCATTTAATAATATTGAGATATCATCGGCGAAAAGCACAGGTAAGGATTTGTTGGAATTTAGTGCCTTTGGGAGATCATTTATGTACAGCAGGAACAGTACACACCCGAGCACGCTACCTTGCGGTATAGAATTTGTCAATATTTTTATGTCTGATCGAATCTGCTCAATTTTTTTGCTTTGTTCGTTATGGTGGTTAATTTGGACAAGTTGTTTTCTATTAATAAGGTAAGATTTAAACCACGAATAGGCAGGTCCTCTTATACCGGATCCATATAATTTAGATAATAATATTTTATCGGCGTGCTAAGACTAATAGATCTTTTGTGGTAAATTGTATTCGATTCTATAATAAATAACCTGAAACAGTTCTGTCCTTGCCTGACAATATGTTCAAAGACACATCAAAAATACAATGATTCAGCACATGAATTAATATAACTTTAATTGTACCACTTGATATCACTATATGTACACTCATTATATTTATTGTAATATGTATAAGATGAGATGGAAAAAAAAGACCTATATTGGCAAGTTTCTTTTGGCATTTCTTCTTCGCCAATGGTCATTTGAAATGCTGGTAGATTAAAAAAGAGAAAAACTTAAAAAAAATATGATAAGATATAATATTGAAAATGTAAGACGTGTCTAAGTGCCCGTGAGGGTCTAAAGACAAATAAAGAATTTTTATCTTTTATCTTTTTATACTGAATAATAATCGTTTTAAATCAGTATTGACAAAGTGGTTGCTGGGACATTGTTTTAATACAGTCAATGAATTTATAAATAACAAAAACATTTAGGTAAATACCAAGATGTTTTTATAGTAATAGATACGTCGTACACGCTCTAGAATGGCAATACGAAAGTAAGGTAATTGCCCAACTCGCATTCAGTTGGGCGCGCTCTCGCGTCGCGTCTATACGTTCTTCGTCACAAAGCATAAATGTTTTAAGATATATATTCATCTCTTTGTAACGTCAGGTATGCCCTATCATTTGTCTCTTTGTTAGATCAAAGTGTCGTAATAAATAACTGTACGTAGATATAGTACTAGTTGCGCCATTTTAAAATACAATAATGTTAGTGTATAACGTGTCTACCTTTTCATACGTCGCTGGGTAAATACATTCTTATTTGATAGATGGACTATTCTAATTGTATACAAATTTATAATTTAAGAACTTTTGTCCACTGTGTTTCACGGTAGAACATGCATATCCTCTAACATTAAAACATCTTTCAAAATGTATCCATGATTCAAGCAAATAAATAATTTGATTTGAAAACTCCACCTAACAAAAGACCAAGAAAGGTTGTTGATTAGCTTCTTTATTAGACCGCGTCAGACATATAAACATAAGGCCCACTTAATGTAAAGCAGTTACCGTAGCCTATGATTTTTGCGATACATAAAGTATCACTCGCGCGTTGCTACTCTTTAATACTTTAGCAACAGGAGCTTACTGGTAAGCTCACTAGCAGAAACACAACGACCCTCCAGAGCTGTTATTTTGGCAGCGATTTCTTTAACGTGACTTCCACAGATGAGCTGCTTCAATGCATCTCTTGAAATACTCAGTCAAAGACAAACAGACATATTCATGCACACAAATGTTTGTCCTTTTTTTATACTACGTCCGGAGGCATACAAGCTTACGGCCCACCTGATGTAAAGCGGGTACCGTAGCCTATTAACGCTTGCGATATATTAATTATCACTCGCGCGATGCCTCCTCTGCTGCTTACACAGCAACTCCTTGGAAGCTCACCGGTGATCTCACTCACACGCAGGAACACAACAACAACCCTCTAGGGAGTTGTTATTTGGCTGCGGTTTTCTGTGAGGTGGATGTACTTCATCAGACGGGCTACTTTGATGCGCCCTACCTCTAGGGTTGCCACCTCTGATTAGTCTAAATCCGGGAGAAAAAAACCAGCGACTTTCCATAACTTGTTATTTTATTTTGAACTTATACTTTTCATTTGAACGTACAGACTCCATATCTGGCCTAACAAATAAAAAAAAACTCTTTGCAGTCCATTTTAAAATTGAAGAACGTTTGGATTTCTGCCTTGACATGTTCTTCATTTAAGCAGTTTCTTTCTTTTGTCCCTCCCGAGCGAGACGGGCGGCGGGGGGTGAGGAGAGCGCCCTCGCTCTTGAAGGTTGAAAATGTGGACGCGAGCAACTGCGACGCACTGACCAGCAGACCGCAGCCGCGCGTCTTCGTATGGTTTTTGTACTCTCTATCAATCCGTCAGCGTGCGCAAATTTGAAATTCCGTGAGAAATTTGTTTATTTGATTTTCCTTCCGGGAGCCGGGAGATTTAAATATTCATTCCTGAATTCCTGGAGACTCCCGGAATTCCGGGAGAGGTGGGAACCCTACCTACCTCTCTTAAAACATCCAGACAAACAGACATGTTCATGCACACAAATGTTTGCCTTGTTTGGGAATCGAACCCACGAGCCTTGGTATTATAGCATTGCTAACTACTCTGTCTCCGAGCTTGTCAACTATCTTCTCCTCTATTCTCAGAAAGATTGCATTGAGCCGTTTACATTCCAAAATACACATCTCAAAAAGTCCACCTTTCTAAAAGGTATCTTTAACGTCTAACGGAGGTGAGAGCTAAACTAAGATTAAGGTATTAACGCAGACACCGCTGTTAGGTCTCGGCGAGGATTACGGCAGCCCCCCTGATCACTACAAGGGGCGATTAACTATTTAATTACAGGATTTCTGTAGAACACACCGTTTACACTGGGTGTAAAGCGGTCGATAGAACGCGAGCACTGGCGGACATTTTGTTCGCTAGTCGATTCTATTTCCAAGGAAGTAAGGTTAAAACTTTGTTGTAGATGTAAACTAATAAACCACTTTTTTTTATACTACGTCGGGAGGCATACAAGCATACGGCCCACCTGATGTAAAGCGGATACCGTAGCCTATTAACGCTTGCGATATATTAATTATCACTCGCGCGATGCCTCCTCTGCTGCTTACACAGCAACTCTTTGGGAGCTTACTGGTGACCTCACTCACTCACAGGAACACAACAACCCTCTAGGTTGTTGTTATTTTGCTGCGGTTTTCTGTGAGGTTTTCACCTGCACGTAGTGCACCGTGCTTATCAACAGACGAGGTTCTGACGAAAGGGAGGTACGGCACGACGTTAGCCCGACTGGTGAAGTACCTCCACATCACAGAAGACGGCAGCCGAATAACAACTCCCTGTAGGGTTGTTGTGTACCTGCGAGTGAGTGAGATCATCAGAAGATGAGGAGTAGCTGTGTTGACAGCGCGGGTGGCAACGCGCTAGCGATATTCTTTTAGTAGCGTTCATAGGCTATGGTAATCGCTTTACTGTATTAAAAAAAAACAACAATTTCCTTTAGTGTGTGGCCTTGTATCGATAGTAGAGCCCAGCTGAATTATTACTACAAAAAGTATAAATTCGAAACTCATTTCTATATGTATTCTCTATCTATATATATTTAACATGTTTACATTGCGTGTAAAGCGCTCGGAAGACCGCGGGCAATGACGGACATTTTGTCCACTACGCATTACGCATTTCCAAGATAATAAGTTTGATCTATCGGTGATTCTATACAGCACAATCCGTGGATGCATTCATACAAAGGAATATGAATCAACCCTAAATAATTTCAACATTAAAATGTTTAATGTAAATGCAAACTTTTCATACAATACAGCTAGCCACTCCTGCTGCCGCAAAGAAAGTCTTCAAGAGCTGATAACCCCGCTGCTAATCAGTGGCGTAGCGTGCCTTGTCGGGGCCCCGTATAAAAATTTTTTTGGAGGCCCTTATATGGAGGTAAAGATTTTTCACAAAAGAAAAAAAATATTGTGAGAAGAAATATTTATTTATCACATAATTTACCCATTTTACAAATAAAAATCGAATTTTAAATATTCACTCTCCTTGCCTTTTTTTCGGCAAACTGATTTATTAAATCATTTATGGCTGATGATGATTTTAGTTTTTCTAAAGTTTCTGCCTTTATGGACAATAGTGAGATGTCTGACAGCCGTTCTTGTCCCATCGAAGTTCTTAAGTAATTTTTTATTAGTTTTAATTTTGAAAAACTTCTTTCTGCCGTTGCGGTTGTAACTGGAAGGGTCAAGAATAAAAAGCATGCTGTGATTACCTCGGGAAAACTGGATGCAAGACTATTGAATTTTACTAGCAATAATTCAATGAGTTCTTTAATGGAATAAATTTTTTTAATTTCAGAATTTAAGCATGTTTTTAGAGCCTTTAATTGGTCACAAAGATTAAGTGAGATGTCTTTACTGTATTTAGCAGACAGTTTTCCGGAAGCGTTTAATATCTCTTCGCTTGAAGAAGATAGGAGTTTCTCCGGTTGTAATATTTCGAATATACTACTCAGGTTGCAAAGGCTCTGAAATCTTTCTTTAGTTTGAGAAATTAATATATCTAAACAGCAATAGTATACATTGACTTTGAAATAGGATTCCGGGTCGGAAATTCTCTCATCTTGTGATAACTCATCAAAAAAACGCTTCGTCATCTTTCGCCTACTGTTTTTAAAAACAGTTGTTACCCCCCACTCTTTTGCTAAATCTTTGGATTCATTTAGCAAACTATTAAATGAATTCTGATTTCTTAATTGGCACAGTCTATTTAAAAGATTACTTAATAAAATACTAGATTTCTGTAAGTCATTATTTTCATGCTGTAGAGCTTTAGAAACAGGATTAATAATTTCAAATAGTGAAGAAAAAAATGTAACGAGCACTAAGAAATCAAAACTCTCTAAAATGTTAATTATACTTTTACATTCATCACGTTCATCTTTTTTATTTGAAATTAAATTTAGTTGGTACAAAGTTTTCATGATTAGTAAAAAATTTTTCTTTACTGCTAATAAAGCGTCGTTCCTAGAAGACCATCTGGTAGGACATACCTTTTTAAGGGTAATCAAATATTTTTCAGATGAATCGTCACTTAGCATAGCCCAGCGTTTTATACTATTGCCAAAAAAAGTATATATTTTTTCTAAATTATCGAAAAAAGTCGATACTTCACGAACATGTCTCGCAGCATCGTTGAAAACCAAGTTTAAAGCGTGCGCAGCACAATGAACATAATCGGCATTTGGAGCATGCTCTTTTATTAGGGTTTGTAATCCTCCATACACACCGGACATAACATTTGCTCCATCGTATCCCTGTCCTCTACATTTAGTCAAATCAATTCCATATTCTTTAGTCAAATTTAAAATGACAGTTTTCAGACCTGCAGCACTGCAATCGGTTACTGCTATGAATCCTAAAAAGGACTCACAGATTTTTATTTCTTTAGGCACATTATCATCATTTTCTGTAACCGAGATATATCGAAAAACTACAGATAGTTGGTCAATTTTTGATAAGTCTTGTGTTGTATCCAGAATTATTGTCAGAAATGGAGCTTTTTTAATTTCTGAGATAATACTGTTCCTAACGTTAGTACCAAGCAAACTAATAATTTCGTTTTGAATCGTAGGGCTTAAATAATTTATTTCACCTTTCGGTTTTAGAAGAAGTTCTTTTAAAGTTGCATCATAGTTAGATAGCAGACGTGAAATTGCCATAAAATTGCCAGAATCAGAATCATGCCCCCTCAAAGGTAGATTACAAGATACTAAAGTAATTATAACATTAATTATACGATGCAGTACATCTCTCCAGAATGTAATTTTACTATCGATTTCACTTTTCAATAGAGTATCGATGGTATTTCCTTGCAACCAATTATTATAAGAGAGTGAGGCACTAATATGCTGCTGTGACTTTTCATGCTCAAGAATAGTTTGTGTGAAATTGCTTCTAACCGAAACACCGTTAACCCAAGCAGAGGAGTACGATTTGTTTTGACGATCTGCTAATAACCAACAGAAGTGACAGTACGGTTTGTTTAAAACGTTAGAATAACATAACCATGGTCTTATAATTTTTATGCCTGCCTGATTGAAATATGAATAATAATAAGCCGAAAAAGGTCGGTTATTTTCTGAAACTTTTGGAAATGGTCCTTGTGGTTTAAATGGACCCAATTTAAAAATTATTTTTCGTTCGCATTCAGTTAAATTGTCACCAAAATTTCCTCTATCTGATGAAATTATATTACAATCTGCATTATCTGCAGATATATCAGAATCGTTGACTTGGGGTTCCTCGATTTCTGGATGGACATCCGATAAAGTATGTGCTTGGCTTTCTTCTATTTCCGGATGGATATGTGACGAAGAACATGCTTCAGAAGAATCTAAAAATAAACGAGTAATTGTTAAAAAATAAATACGAATGCTTTGATACTAAACTAAAAAGAGTTATATATAAATAAATAACGTTACTAAGGGTCACAGTTAGAGAGTGTTCAGTTCAGACGCACACAGACTCTACGCGGATTGTGCTCGTACCTATTAGTAGATACAAAATCACCTGCAGCCCGTCCGTGCATTACTATACACCTGCGTGCTATTTAAACGCAGCGCGTAGTGTAGTGGCCATACAAAACGAGAACCCGAAAGCGAGTCTGCACATCTGAAGTTCTCAACACGCAATTAACGATACGATACGGACTGATAGACAAACAACAAAACAAATCGATCCTATAGATAAGTTAGAATTTTGTTTTTTTTTTAATCAAGGCACGGAACCCTAAAAACAGTATAATTGTGAAAATCGAGGGGGGAGACAACTTTTTGTGACGGACAGATGGACAGACCGAAATTAAAAGATTTCCTTGTTTATCACTACGGGCCCCTAATAAATGGGTTGGGTAGTAGTGTAGTACTTACCTTTCCAATCTAAATCACTCACAGTATCTTGTCTCTGAAAAAATTAAGAAATTTTGGGCACTTTTTTTATAACCTCGTCCCTTTTCTGTTTAATTTTTCTTTTCTCAGCGCCGCTGGGATAATCACTTTTCCTTTCACTCATTTCTTTTACAAATCGCTACTAATACTGCTAAACCAGAAGAACAATATTGTTTGTACTGAATTACAATGTAATGCACATTTATATAAAGCGCGTAAATAAACAGTGCACTGCACTCCGTGGTTTAACATCCAATGCAAAGTACAACAACGTACACGTACATCGCGATATCGATGAAGGATTCCCGGGGATTCCCCGCTGAGTTGAAGATGACGTAAGTAAAACGGGGAAGTCCCGCAGCCCGCCATAACGATGTAGTGTTGCCAACTTTTGAACGCACGCTTAAGGCGGGAAAAAAAGGAATTGCTTTATAGAATTTTGTCATTTGTAAAATAAAATAAATTAGAAAGTTTTTATTCTTTTTCCTTACACACTTTGGGGGCCCCCGTGGCCCAGGGGCCCCGTATAATTGATACGGCAAATACGGCGGTAGCTACGCCCCTGCTGCTAATACAGCTACCCCTCGCGAGTTTACTGGTATCCTCTCTTGAACAAAAAACCCCTCCAAGGAGTTGATATAGAGCTTTTAATTTATGTAATGCCAACAAAAATTGTTAAACTAAACTTGCGTTCGTGTTTTTATATGTTATTATTATTTTCATATTCATGAACATTAAAAAATAATTAGTAAAATATGTATCTATATGTCGGAACAAAGACTTCTATGTATACTACTAGACCGGCTGAGCGGAACTCGGATTTTGCACACCAAGTTACGGTCAATTCTCCGCAACTCCTTTAGTCGGTTGCGAGCAAGCGAGACAAGTACTCCTTTGTTTCGTAATTAACCGAGAACGTTGCGGTCGACATATAAGTTTTTTTTTGTTTTAAATGCCACGAAATAACAATCAATCATTATTATATTTACGTGAATACTTTGTTCAAGTGATTCAACTGTTATTTTTGCTAAGTAACTACTTTTTTCTGTATTTTACTATGAAACTGTACTTAACATGAATAATAGCCATGACACTATTGCCATCTCGTTTACTCTCTAGTAGTGTAAGTAGCGCTACCGACGATCACATGATAGATCTATGTAATAGGTGCTCAAACAGACATGGAAATAGGTAGTAACTTAATTATTATAAAACTTAATAATTGGAAAAAGAGAGTAGTGGATAAAATTTGTACAAAATAACAGAAGTGATACTTATGTATAATCATTTTGTTGAATAAAACAAAGTCATATGAGTCAAATTATTTTTCCTCAATTACACAATTGTTACTATGGTAGATTTCCCCTGGATTATGTATTATTAGTGTATATACTCGTAGTATTATGTACAATATACTTTAATTTACCATTATATTAAAATGGTATTAGTAACAGTCGAAGTCAAATTGGTAATAGGTGAAGTTCAATCGATTGTCGCGTCTGCGTGAGCAGCCTGTTCACTGCATCGGCAATCCTCTCCCGCTACCCCGCACCTCAGCCGGCGCGCTCCCGAGTTACGACACAATAATTATGCCACTCAGCCTGTCTAGTAGTATACATAGAAGTCTTTGTGTCGGAACGTGGATATAAGTGTCGTCAGGTGGCTCGTTGTTCATGGCGAATAAAGCGAAATACCAGCGTAGTTAATCTTCTCAATATTTAATCAGCCAATTACCACAATACTTTTAACAAAAGTTATGCTTAGATCGTAGATTACAACGGATTCAAAATGCGGTGGACGCGACACGTGCGGTTGGCTCCATTGCTCGATTCGTAATGCCGTTTCCAATGGCGGTATCTCATCTTCACCAAACCAAAACAAATACAACCGGTGTTGCCATTCCAACGATGTCGATTCCACCCAAGCGCCGACTTGACATTTTGATCCGTTATTATTAACTAGCGACACGGGGACATATATAACATAATTTAAAAAGATGAATGATGTAGAAGAAGCAGTGGTGGTTTTAAAGCTACTAATATCACAGACAGGAAATAAAATACTACGTGAAAATTATAAAATGTATTGCAAAATATTAAAAAAAGCTGTTAAAAAAGCGAAAAGAATCAATAACCAGCAAAAGCTTATGACTTCTGAAAATAAAATACAATGCATGTGGAAAATTATTAGCAGAGAAACAAATAAAATAAATAATAATAAATCAAACATAAAAATTAAACTACCGAATAATAAAACTATAGTCAACCCAAAAAACGTATCTGATGAATTTAATAATTATTTTGTATCTATTGGAAAATCACAGGTTAACTCTCGACCAGCAATAAAAAATAATATCACAACAAATAGAGTACCAAACACTTTCTTTTTAAGCCCTGTCGATCACAAGGAAATAAATAACATATTAAAAAACCTCAAAAATAAATACTCTTTCGGAATTGATGAAATCCCTCTAACGTTACTAAGAACATGTGCTGATGTTTTGACGGTCCCATATACAAAACTAATAAACCAATCTTTTGCTGAAGGCAAATTTCCCGATTTGCTAAAAGCTTCTTTAATAATACCAATCCATAAAAAGGGATCCACAACAGACATTAATAATTATCGTCCTATATCTCTTCTACCGGCATCTGCGAGAGTCTTTGAAACAGCGATGGTAATACGTCTGGGCAGTTTTTATGAAAAATATAAAGTTCTGCATGAAAACCAAAATGGCTTCAGAAAGAACTACTCTACTACTCTAGCAATTTATAAATATGTCCAAAAAATTTTCCAAAAAATCAATGATAAAAAATATGCTATAGGGCTCCTATTAGATATGAGCAAAGCCTATGATAGAGTATGCCATGATATATTGCTAACCAAATTATTTGAATCTGGAATAAGAGGGCATCCACATAACTGGTTTAAATCATATCTTGAAAACCGCTCCCAATGTGTAGAAATTAAACATACCAATTTTGATACTGGAAATATACAGCATGTTAGATCAGATAGAGTGCTCTCTACCAGCTCTATCCCACAAGGTAGTGTATTAGGCTGTATGTTATTTCTCATCTACGTAAATGATCTCCCTAACGAAATTAACGAAGATTGTATACTTTTCGCGGACGATGTGTCTGTCTTGATGTCATGCTCGGATACCATGGAATTAGAAAATAAATTAAACATTACTCTAGACAAAATTACTAACTGGTTAGATACTAATAATCTAAAACTTAACTTAAACAAAACTAAAATATTACAATTCAAACCCTCACAAAAAAAATCATTACAAATTTCATACAAATTTAAAAATACAAAATTAGAACTAGCTGACACTGCGACATTACTGGGTGTTGATTTAGATACTAATATGACATGGAAATCACATATTCAAAAATTAAAAAGTAAGCTATCCTCTTTTACATATGCATTAAATCAACTAAAACGTGTAACTGACTTCAAAACTTCTTGTGCTGCTTATTATGCATATGCGCATTCCAGATTATCGTATGGCATAGTTCTGTGGGGAAACTGTTGCGAGGTAAAAGATATATTTACATTACAAAAGAAATGCCTTAGAATACTAGTTAACATTGACCAAATGACATCATGTAGATCTTATTTTGTGAAATGCCAAATCCTGACTCTAACTTCCATATACATTCTGGAATCATGCAAATTTGTGAGGAAGCACGAAGACCTTTACATACCAAGGGAAAATATTAATAGGAGAAATGATAGATATTTAAACAAATTAGAAAGACCAACTACCAAAATGGAACTAGTTTCATCCAGCCCTCATCATATGGCAATAAAAATATACAATCATATCCCAAATGATATAAAAAATATTAAAAAACCGTCCCTATTTAATAAACACCTAAAAACTTTCCTTTTACATAAGTGTTTCTACAACATATCTGAATTCTTCGATGACCAATTTATTGAGCGGAATACTTTGACTTCTCTATAAGTCTATACAATATATAAAGTGAAAAGTGCGACAGACATAGTCCTATTTAACTAAATATTAAGTAAAACGGTATCTAGATGCCTCTCATGTTTGCTGTGCCCATACTGGGCGTCACTTGTACTATATTGTTGTTATGTAACATCTTTGTAATAACCTGTGACATGCAATAAAAATCTGAAATCTGAAATCTGGTGTCTGGTGCACTGCCACGACCGTAGAATTGCAAAAATTTGCTAGCTGTATTGAATGAAAAGTTTGCATTCACATGTACGCACACCCAATGTAAACATGTTAAATATACATAGATACAAAATACATATAGAAATGAGTTTCGAATTTATACTTTTTGTACTAATAATTCAGCTGGGCTCTACTATCGATACAAGGCCACACACTAAAGGAAATTGTTGTTTATTTTAATACTACGACGGATACCAAATACGGTACGGTCCGCCTGATGTAAAGCGGTTACCGTAGCTTATGAACGCTAGCAACTAAAAGTATGTCGCTAGCGCGTTGCCACCCCCGCTGTGAACATAGCAACTCCTCATCTTCTGATGATCTCACTCACTCGCAGATACACAACAACCCTCCAGGGAGTTGTTATTCGGCTGCCGTCTTCTGTGATGTGGAGGTACTTCCCCAGTCGAGTAACGTCGTGCCCTACCTCCCTTTCGTCAGAACCTCGTCTGTTGACAAGCAGGATGTGGTAGCACGTGCAGGTGAGGTTGACTTTGGCTGTAAAATATAAATATAAATATTTTCGGACAAATTACACAGCGCCATCTAGCCCCAAAGTAAGCGAAGCTTGTGTTATGGGTACTAGACAACTGATAAACATACGTAAATACATTTTTTTTTTGTAAATACATACTTATTATACATAGAAAATACCCAGACCAAGACAAACAGACATGTTCATGCACACAAATGTTTGTACTGTGTGGGAATCGAACCCACGAGCGTTGGTGTCAAAGTAGCGTAACAACGCGTTTCACGACTGCGCCACCGAGCTCGTCAGAGAAAGTGACACATTGAGCCACTTATACCCTAATAATTGTATTGGATCTAC
Source organism: Pyralis farinalis (assembly GCA_947507595.1). Lineage (NCBI taxonomy): Eukaryota > Metazoa > Arthropoda > Insecta > Lepidoptera > Pyralidae > Pyralis > Pyralis farinalis. The sequence goes on from OX382275.1 coordinate 3,740,257, forward strand.
AGATACATACATTTTAAAGTTAGTTACACACAAAGCAGGTTAGAAATTGCATTTCAGGGAATTGTTATTTGATTGCGGTATTCTCTGAGGAGTTACTTCTCTAATAGGGCTATGAAATGTTAATTAGGTAGGAATTTTAAACTAGTCCTACACAACTTTCATAAGAAAATTTTAATATATGTTGTCACAATGACATCACATATTAACATATAAGAAAGACACTTTGTTAAAAGAGCGCGTCAAAGCAGCCCGTCTGCGGCGAAGTGTCTCCACCTCACAGAAATCCGCAGCCAAATAACAACTTCCTAGAGGGTTGTTGTGTCCCTGCGTGTGAGTGAGGTCACCAGTAAGCTCCCGAAGAGTTGCTGTGTAAGCAGCAGAGAAGGCATCGCGCGAGTGATACTTAATATATCGCAAGCGTTAATAGGCTACGGTACCTGCTTTACATCAGCTAGGCCGTATGCTTATATGCCTCCCGACGTAGTATAAAAAAAAAGCAGCCCGTCTGGGGAAGTGCCTCCACGTCACAGAAAACTGCAGCCAAATAACTATTCCCTAGAGGGTTGTTGTGTTCCTGCGTGTGAGTGAGGTCACCAGTAAGCTCCCAAGGAGTTGCTGTGTAAGCAGCAGAGGAGGCATCGCGCGTGATACTTAATATATCACAAGCGTTAATAGGCTACGGTGACCACTTTACGTTAGGTGGACCGCATGCTTGTATGCCTCCCGACGTAGTATAAAAACAGACATATAACTTCGGAAATTGCAATTTTATCTACGTTAGATGCAATAGCTGTTAAGTGAAACTTTATGAAAACTTTCATACAAGACTAGACAGCTCAAAATCTCAATAAATACCTAGGTAGGTACGGTGAGAGTGACGCAGTCTCGGCGGTAGATTACATTAGCTTCAACGAGACAACGCTCAGCTGGGAAGACAGACCGCTATTCTAAGGTTTTATTAAATATTAACCAGGTTTGCTGCGGTTTGAAGATGCAAGAGGAGGGTAATTCTGTAGACGTTCATAATTATGTTTAGAGTAAGGCTGTGCCGTTAGGCGAACATAGAGCGACCGACTCTTTGCCCCTCTCCTATTCCTTTTAACTGATGCTCAGTTTACAAATAATCAACTATTAAATTAATAACTGGGTATGGCAGAGAGAGCATGAAAGTAGAATAAATGCGGTCGAGATGCGAGCACTGCGAAAAATTTGTGGCATAACGCTTGCTGACCGCGTTCGAAATGATGACGTACGAAAGAGAGTTGGACTGAAAGAGAGTGTCGGTGTTAAGATAAGAAAGGGCATGCTTCGTTGGTTCGGACATGTAGAAAGAATGCAAGATGAAAGAATGACGAAACAGATATACAATGCGAAAGTGTAAGGATGTAGGAGCCGAGGAAGACCAAGACTAACCTACCATGACCAAATTGATCGTGTTTTATCAGAAGATGATGTCAAGAGCCTTAGGAACCGTCGAGCGTGCAAGAAAAGAGGTATGAATGTTAAAGAAGCGAGTGAAGTGTGTAAGGACCGCGTCTTATGGCGCTCAATTCTCTCTGCAAATTCGTGTTTTCGCATTTATTTATATACTTATTTGTAATTATGGAGAGGCGAAACACGTGTTTGGGATGGAAGGTACACCGCAGAGGGATGGAAGGTACACCGCAGATGTGGAAAGACGAGTGAGTGCTGGGAATAGTGTGAATGGAGCGTTGGGAAAACTTCTTCGCAGTAAAATCCTGAGCCAGAAGGCACAACTCGCTATACACAATGCAGTGTTGGTCCCAACGCTAACTTATGGAAGCGAGAGCTGGGTATGGCAGAAAGAGCATGAAAGTTGAATAAACGCGGTCGAAATGCGAGCGCTGCGCAAAATTTGTGGCGTAAGGCTTGTAGACCGTATTCGCAATGATGATGTTAGAAACAGAGTTGGTCTGAAAGAGAGCGTCGGTGTTAAAATAAGAAGAGGCATGCTCCGATGGTTCGGACATGTAGAAAGAATGCAAGATGAAAGAATGACGAAGCAGGTATACAATTCAAAAGTGGAAGGATGTAGGAGCCGGGGAAGGCCAAGACTTACCTACCATGACCAAATTGGTCGTGTTCTATCAGAAGGTGATGTCAGGAGCCCTAGAAACCGGCGAGCGTGCATGAGAAGAGCAATGAATGTTAAAGAAGCGAGTGAGATATGTAAGGATCGAGTCACGTGGCGCTCGGTTCTCTCTGCCTACCCCGCAAGGAATTTAGCGTGAAGTTATAGAAACACGTGTCGCCGAGACGACCTGAGCAGCCAGGGCAGCAACAGTGGCGCGTTCATGCGGTTCATGTTTCAGATGGCAGGCAGTCGCAGAGACGACCGCAGCAGCCGAGCAGAGACGACCGGAGCGGCCATCGCAGCGGCGGCATGCATCTACTAACGGTAGTGGGTGGGTGCCAGCCGATGCTAGTTAATTTAAACCAATCGGTAGCGGAAGCACTACAAAGTAAATTAACTGTATATCTATAACTTCACGCTAAATCCCTTGCGGAGTTGGCTGAGAGAACCGAGCGCCACGTGACCCAATCCTTACACCCCTTCGCTTCTTTAACATTCATTGCTCTTATCGCCGTTTTAAGGAGATCAATTTGGTCACGGTATAGGTAAGTCTTGGCCTTCCTCGGCTCCTACATCCTTCCACTTTTGCATTGTATATCTGCTTCGTCATTCTTTCATCCTGCATTCTTTCTACATTTTCGAATGGAGGATGTCTCTTCTTATTTCGACACCGACGCTCTCTTTCAGACCAACTCTGTTTGTAACGTCATCATTGCGAATACGGTGTACAAGCGTTACGCCACAAGTAATCTATTAACTATACTTGTAATTATTATCACTTGCTCAGCGGTGAACTTAAACATGCGGGAAACGCACCCGAGCCTTGGTGTTACAGTAGTATTGCTATCTACTCCGCCATCGGGCTCGTCATTTCTTTATTTGCCATTGGGTGCTCGCGGGTACCTAGATACGTCCTTCATTTTAGGGTTTCGTATCTTAAGAAAACGGAACCCTTATAGAATCACTTTGTTGTCCGACTGTCTGTCCGTCTGTCTGTCAAAACCTTTTTTCTCAGGAACGGGTGGAGCTATCAAGCTGAAATTAATATCAAAAACTCCAAATACTCACGTCTATAATCCCTTTGAACAGGGGAAAAATCAAACTTCTAAGTCAACACAATCAAAAGATACGCGCATATTTTGACACTCGCAAGGGAATTAAATCCTATAGGGTACTTCCCGTTGACCAAGAATCATGAAATTTGGTAAGAAGCAATGTCATGTAGCACAAGTAAAGGAAAAAATTCGAAAGTCGTAAATTTGTAGTTCCACAAAAATTTTTTTTTGCGACAATAATTTCCGATTTCCGAAGGTGATGTCAGGAACCTCAGGAACCGGCGAGCGTGCATGAAAAGAGCTATGAATGTCACAGAAGCGAGTGAAGTATGTAAGGACCACCTCTTATGGCGCTCGGTTCTCTCTGCCTACCCCGGAAGGGACTTGGCGTGAAGATATACATACATACAATAATTTCCGAAAATATTTTTTTACTGAACCCTCAGAGCGCGAGTCGGACACAAACTTTTCTCTTTCATTTACCATCATCTCGAAAAAATGACCATTGGCGAAGAAGAAAGAGACTTGCCCAAATAAGTGATTTTTCAAATCGTCAATTGATCTTACAACACATTTATCACAACACACATACAACACAACACATTAGAAACCGGCGAGCGATAACAAGAGCAATGAATATTAAAGAAGCGAATGAGGTTTGTAAGGATCGAATCATGTGGCACTCGGTTCTCCCTGCAAGGGATTTGGCGTGAAGTTATAGATGGATAGAATAATAATGATGACAAATAATAAAGTTAAAGCAATATTAATGTGTATGCTGAATCATTTCCAGATATCTTTGTCAGTTAGATATTCATCAATTATAGTGTTTATAATGTGCCCTTTGAAGGCATTCTCAGAATATGATAGAACTGTTTCAGACAACTTACTATAAAACAATTTACAACAACAGATCAACCGCAAGCATATCTGACTTTTAAAAATCCACTATACTTTTTCAAACATACATAAAGTTTTCATAATTATACCGAGGGATACAGTGGGGATATTTCTTTGAACAGTTCCCTAAGTGGTTCCCTGGAGCCCCTGTTATGAACATAGCATGTTATAAATACTGTATAGTATATATCATAATCAATAGTACTACTTAGCAATATCATCTATTTTCTAATTAACTTCCATCCGTGCTAGGGATCTCTGTATAAATTCCACGAGCGCAAAATTAAATCTTTTTAGCATAATATTTTCTCCCCGATGTTCTTTATTAAGGTTTACTAGAGGGGGATCTAATTAAATTATTTGTTTTAATATTTAGAAATACTCCTTGCTAATGGGGTTGTGCTAATATTAGCGTGAAATACGAGTTATGTTATGAGACTGTTTGTTTGTGCCATTAGGTTTTAAATTTTACGCGATTTTGTAAGTACGCACTAGGCTTTATTACAGTCTTAATTAGGATTAACGAAAAAAGTTTGCGTATATAATCTAAATATATAAATTCTTTTGTATATACCGTGATTACTTAATGAAACTGCGAGAGGAATTATTCTGAACAACATGAAGTTTCTGCTGTGATAACATTTCAATCGGTATTTTTTTTTGTATTATATAAAATTCTGTATGTTTACGCATATTCCCCACGGACTCCAAAAGGGCGAGACCGATTTAGATGAAATTTTTGCGAATCTTCAGATAAACCCAGCGGGTAACTCTGCGAAGCTTTAATCTTCAATCTTTGGTAGCCATGAAATCACCTATGCGGGGGCCGGGCGAATAATAATCAAATATTGCTCTCAAAAAGTTTACAACTTCTGAAATATGAAAATCAAAAGATGCACATTTAAAAAAAAGAATTATAGGTATCATGTGAAAAAAGTTTCACTCGAAAATCTCACACAATGAAGGTTTAATGTCAATTCAAAGTATCTATTACTATAAAACGGCAATTTCCTACTTTAACCCCTACCCGTATTATAAGGACCGTACGAGCCGTATGGGTAAGTTCAAGGTAACTCAGCATATTATAGAAAGGACTATGCTCGGAGTTTCGCTGCGTGATAGAATCAGTAGAATGATATGTCTTAAACTTAATTAAGAACTGTTTTTACAGGTTGAAAATATTGTACAAAATACGAAACTACCTTAGCGAAAAGACACGAATTGCATTATGCGAGGCGCTCATTCTGTCTAGGCTGAACTATGGCGATCTAGTATATGGGCCTCGCCTACTGAGTAAGTCGGCGCGCTTGATTCAGCGTATACAGAATGCATGTTGTCGATTTTGCTTCAATATTCCTCCCCGCACCCATGTATCACCGTATTTGAACAGATTTTCATTGCTTAATATGGCTTCACGAAGGAAATACCATCTTGCAGCTTTGATGTTCGACCTCATGAAGTACAAGAACCCGGAGTATCTTTACACTAAACTGAATTTCTCCAATTTTTATAACTTGTACGGTCCTGGTGTACCTCGTTCGATACGTCCGCCATTGGCGAATCAGAGGTTCAAAACTGTTGCCTTCACTGGTTGTTTCCGCTACCAAGCGACCAAATGTTGGAATAATATACCCCCTCCATTAAGAGCGTTAACTAATAGGTCAACTTTCAAAAAAAAAATTAAACGTTACTTGCTTGATGAGCAAATTTTGGGTTAACATTGGTCGCATTGGTGGTGGACGCGAACTTCGTTAAAAGGCTGCTTAAGTTGAGGGGATACAGCAGCGTGCTACACTAATAGAATATTTGTTTGTGCTATATTTGGTTTTGGACTTTGGACTGTTAATTGATGTGTATCATAATTTGCTATTATGTGTATTACGGTGTGTCTTTTACATTCTGTTCTGTTTTACATATTTATTTATTTATAGGTATGTGTTGCACAAGTACAATTTAAAGTAAATTCTGTAACGTGTGTACCGCGGACGGCATTCTCCGCCTGCTCCGGGCAACTTCAGAATATCAGTGGTTTACTCCTCCGAGTAAACATCACATTGAGATGTTGCTCGTTTGTATCACTGCGGCATGCGCACGCATCTTTTATACTGAATATGTTCATTTCATTTATTGAGTGTATGTGTGTATGTCTAAGCTGATACAAATAAAGTTCTTATCTATCTATCTATCTATCTTATCTAGAACTAAAGTTACTGACATAGCCCAAAGGACAAGTAAGATGATGAAGCACTGGGCCGGCCATATAGTTCGCAGAAAGGACGGAAGGAAGTTCGAATGTCGTCCCCGTGCCAACTCATAGTATCCAACCATCTCGATTACATGAGTGGGCAGTATGGATTAATTCCATATTGTCGAAAATAAAGATGTCGTGCAAGCTTGTTTTGTATTCTTTCTATCCGTACTTTCGTGCGTGTTACAAAAAAATAATTGTAATGTTAAATTTTAGTACGCGATTAAAACAAGTTACACTTCATTCCAATTACGAAGGCCCACAACGACTTTCGGCCACACAGTTCGTAGAACCGACAACCGCTGTGGAAGAAAACTTCTTGATCGGCGTCCTCGTACTGGTGCCCGCAGTGTGGGACGACCCCCCACTAGATGGAGCGACCACCGAGGCTCGAGTCGATGGATTCAGGTGCCACAAATTCTAGGTGAGTGGCTCTAAGTAGTAACTCCACCTGACGGAAAAAACGGAGTTAGATAACAACTTCCAGGAAGGTTCTTGTATCCCAGCAAGTGGACGAGGTTACTAGCTCCTGAGGAAATGCTGTATTAGCAGCAGGGGTGGCTGTATTTCAACTTTACATCAGGTGGGTCGTATGCTTGTATGCCTCCCGACGTAGTATAAAAATATAGTAGCCTATTAACGCTTGCGATATATTATCACTCGCGCGATGCCTCCTCTGCTGCTTACACAGCTACTCCTTGGGAGCTTACTGGTGACCTCACTCACACGCAGGAATACAACAACCCTCTAGGGAGTTGTTATTTAGCTGCGGTTTTCTGTGAGGTGGAGGTACTTCCCCAGGCGGGCTACTTTGATGCGCCCTAACTCTATTAAGACATCCAGATACAATTGCTGACGAGGTTGTCAAGACTAATTATTACCGGAAATACATCATAAAGCATGGTACGGTGGACATTTGTCGGGCATGTCACCGTCCTGGAGAATCCATCAGGCACATTATTTCCGGTAAGAGCTTCCTTGTGAGCTCACTCACTTGCAGGAAAGCAACAATCCTTCAGGAAATTGTTACTTGCCTGCAGTATTTGGTACGGTACCACAGGATACACCCTACCGCTCTTAAAAACACCCGCACAACCAACACACATGATCATGAGTACAAACCCACGACCCTTGGTGTTAAAGATGTAATTGCTAACCACTACGTCATCGGGCTCACAAACTGCCTGTCCTTGCGTATGTCACTGATATCGGGCTTGTACATTAACTCAAACATGTCTTTTTATGTATGAAACCCATTAAGATTTTTTTTATACAACTAAGGTGGCAAACAAGTATGCGGTATGATAAACAGTCACCGTAGCCTACGGACATTTGCAAAACCAGGGGTGTCACTCATGCGTTGCCCACCCGCTAAAAACCTCTTCACGCCTTTCTTGAAGAACCTCATGTTGTAGTCCCTTAGGAAAACCTGGATTGGGAGTTCATTCCACAACGTGAGAGTTCTCGGAAGAAAACTTCTATATATATATATATATAAAACTCTACTATATATATATAAAACTCGACTCGACTGAAAAGGCTCGACTGATTTTTAGATTTTTATATTTTTGTATGTATATTTGGTAGGTACGCCTATATATCGTAAAGTACATATATTTCATAAAAAAAAACATAAAAAAATAATTTATAAGGAATAATTTATATGGCAGAACAACGTTTGCCGGGTCAGGCCAGGTATATATATATATATATTCTTTATTACACATTATTACAAATATCATTTTACATTAAAGGTGTACATAGGTGAGCTTACAACAGAGAAAACTTGTACCAAGCATTTGGTAGTATACCGTCCGGCGTTGATGCTTCTTTGGTTCTGTAAAGGAATTGACACCAGGTAGGCCATACTGAACAAGCTCGCGATCAAAATCTTCCCCCCGCTTCTAAATCGCTTCACTTTTGTAGGCGTTGATTCGTTATGAAACACCCAAACCGTCGACTGGCGCTTCGTTTGTCGATCGTATCGATTAATTCAGGACTCATCACCTGTAATGATGACGTAAACCGCCGAGACGAGCCTGCCTCAAATTTGTTTGTCATATCACGACACCATTCCATCCGGGCCTGCTTCTGAGCAACGGTGAGGTTGTGCGGCACCCAGCGTGAAACTATCTTCCTGAAGCGAAGATGCAATTATAGAATCTCGTGAAGGCTTCCGGATCCAATGTAGTATGTTCTGAATCGCCTGATACGTAACTCGCCTATTGTCTTGGATTAAATTTTTTCACTGCTAGCACGTTTTCTTCAAACAGCCGTCAAAAGGCGACTACTTCTTTCTTCATCCCCCAAAGTTAGTCGACCGCGCTTGAATTCGTTATACCCGGTTGCCTTGGAAGCCTTCATCCATGAATGCTATTTAAATTAGCTAGCAAAAAATGTGGCGGGAAATTTTGAAATTAGAACGTGCCTATAATTACTTAAAAATAATCATATTTTCAAAATAGATCATAATTGGCCAGTCTCTCATACATAAACACTTTTTTTCGCAATTCTTTCTAAGCGGCCTGGTATCTTTAAAAGAGATCTCTTCCAGCCAATCCCCGCAGGTGGTAAAAGAAATCGCCGTTGGCTGGGTGCCATAAAATAATAGGTACGCTATAGTACTATAAATAGAAAAAAATATATACTTAGTATTTAAAAATTTTATTCATAGCCTGCTAATACAATATATAGATATTTAAATACGTCGTATATATATTTATGTATACTTATATACAAATAAATAAATACATACACTATATAGATACAAATTTATTAAAGTGTTTGAGAAAAAAAGTGATATTTAAATAGTAACCTTTTTTTTTAATTGTGGTTGATGTACAGTCGCTCATTCGCGGTGGCAGTTTGTTCCAGAGCAGCGTTGCACGAACAGTGAAATAGTTGAAGAAATAATTAATGTATGATATTCAAGGTTTGGATATGACAGGGACGTGGAGGTCATGTGGGAGTGGAAAGCGAGAACTGAGGTATTGGCGAGAGCTAGGGTTATTATAAAGTTTATAAATAACAGTTGCACATTTGTGCAAAAGCGAACAAGGTTAACATATAAGCGAATATAGTACAACTAGTTGTCCTCTAACCTTCGATTAATCGAATCCGGGAATTTTCCGTCCAATACCCAGATGTGTTTCCACTAGGCTCTGTAGTTCCAAATTGCCATCTCCAATTTCACAGCCGAATGGCATCCAATTAATAAAATTGGTCCGAGCCGTCAGTCTGTCATCGAGGCTATTAATTTCTGGATGGACCCGCCCAGTGCGCCCAGGGCTCGCGATTTTTTTCACCGAATTTCAATAAAACTTCTGAAATGGAAGAAAATCTATTGTTCCCATTCAAGTTCAGGATTGATTATCTTCAAACAGTAAGTAATTATAATTTTAAACGAATACCACCGGCTTCAAGTTGTTAAAAAATACAGGTATATTTAAATATTTTTTTTTACAGAAATAATACACCGACTCCATATACATATGCTATGAAAAAAGCCATCAAGTGCGAGTCCGACTTGCGCTTTGAGGGTTCCGTAAAAAAATATTTTCGCAAATTATTGTCGTAAATAAAGGATGGAACCACTATACGATTTTCGCATTTTTCCTTTACTAGTGTTATATGGCATTGCTTCTTATCAAATTTCAAGGTTCTAGGTCAACGGGTAATACCCTATAGGTTTTGATTCTTGCAAGAGTCAAAATATGCTCATAGACGAGGCATAAACAGCCGTATCTTTTGTTTTAGTTTGCGTGAAAGTTAGAATTAAAATTGCACCTGAACTCAATGGACAAGGTTAATTTAAAATTAACATACTTTCGTTGGTATATTTTAATATGTCAATTATCTATCTATAACTTCACGCCAAATCCCTTGCGGGGTAGGCAGAGAGAACCGAGCGCCACGTGACTCGATCTTACATACCTCACTCGCTTCTTTAACACTCATTGTTCCTTTCATGCACGCTCGCCGGTTTCTAGGGCTCCTGACATCACCTTCTGATAGAACACGACCAATTTGATCATGGTAGGTAAGTCTTGGCCTTCCTCGGCTCCTACATCCTTCCACTTTTGCATTGTATATCTGCTTCGTCATTCTTTCATCCTGCATTCTTTCTACATGTCCGAACCAACCGAGCAAGCCTCTTCTGATTTTAACAATTATGTCAATTAAAAGGAAAAATAATTTATAGTAATATTTATACTTACAATCCACATACTGTTATTGTAATTAACTAACATATGATTTTCCCTGATTCGATTCTCGGAACCTTTTTACTTTATCACAATCCAGGGAAAGATATTTTAAACACGTGCCTTTTTCTTTCCTTCTTCACGTTATCCCATTTCCTAATCCATTAGGATTGGCGGGGTCCTAATTGAGCACCACCTAAGCCTAAGGATTTAGCGAAGACACCGATTTTTACATGGAGCGACTGCCGTCAGACTTCCGAAACCCAGAAACCAGGACTTTCTTAGGTTAGATCACTCTTTCAAAATATAATTTCTCGGTCGTGTAGGTGTAGTCACGATGTTTTCCTTCACCGCCGAGCAAACCCCAATTTAGTGGTACATGTGCACTAGGATTCAAACCGAGAACCAGTTGGTCAATAGGCCGGTTTTTTATCCACTATGCTATAACTCCTCGTGACACGTGTCTCTATTTTTTATTCTTACAGTTTCTGCCGTCTCATAATGATCATTCCTAATATTTATGTGTGTAATTTATTAGACATTTGATTTATGATTTTACGTCTTGCTCAGCCCCATAGCTCATCATCATTTCTGCCAAAGGACGTCACCCGTTAGACTTCCACAGCAATCAGTCCCTCTCTCCCTGCCATCTTCACAAGATCGTCGGTCCATCTTAGGGCCGTCCAACGCTGCGCTTTCCGGCTCGTGGTCGCCGTTCAAGAACCTTTTATTCTCCGAGCTACATGGCCTGCCTACTGCCACTTAAGCTTGCTGATCCCTAGAGCCACGTCGTTAACTCTAGTTCTACTACGAACGTGCTCATTTTTATATGCAGCCCGTAGCTAAAATTACCCTAGTCAAATTGGCATACCAAAAGATGGTAGTGAGAGATGTGGTACATTCCGGAACGAAACAGAAAGGCCGAGCCTCTAGAGATTCTCCACCTTGTGGCTTTTTGTTTACTAAACAACACGCTGCAAAATTATATTTTTTATATCTATTTCACGGCAAATCAGCAGAGAACCGAGCGCCACGAGACTCGATACTTACATACCTCACTCGCTTCTTTAACATTCATTATATTTTTTGTATATCAAAAACAAAGAAAATTATTCCTCTAGTTCTATCATCCCCATCATAAACGTGTTTCCGTACGAACGAACATCAATGAAGTGCATTAACGTTAATAGAAGCTAGGAGCAAACCCATCTCAAAGTGACATTATCTGCAGTTAGACACCATTGTTTTTTTTTTTCTACAAACGGGAAAATGTCAGTTGAAAAAGGGGGCTGAACGTAAGTTGCTTTATGAAAGCTGGGTTTCGTTTAACAATAATTCCATTCTGGAACGTAAGTATTTTCTGAAGCGGAATGATTTGAATTTTATCCAAAGACCAAATGCTACAGAAGCATACGCATTTGTATACAGGTTTACCCACACGAGTTTGATGGTGTAGTTGTCAGTAACGCTACTTTAACACCAACGCTCGTGAGTTCGATTCCCATGAACATGTCTGTTTGTCTTGGAGGGTTGTCGTGTTCCTGCGTGTGAGTGAGGTCACCAGTAAGCTCCGAAGGAGTTGCTGTATTAGCAGCAGAGGTGGCATCGCACGAGTGTTACTTAATGTATTACAAGCGTTCAAAGGCTACGGTAACTGATTTACATCAAATGGGCCGTATGTTTGTATGCCTTCCGACGTAGTATAAAAAATAAAAAAGCCGTCAAGTGCGAGTCCGATTCGCGCTCTGAGGATACGTAAACAAAAAAAAAATCGCTAATTATTGTCACAAAAATGTTTTTTTTTTAATAGAACTATAAATTTACGGTATTCGGATATTTTCCTTTACTTGTGCTACATGACATTGCTTATTACCAACATTCATGATTCTAAGTCAACGGGAAGTACTCTATAGGTTTTGATTCCCTTGCAAGTGTCAAAATACACGTATAAACGAGATATAGACAGCCGTATCTTTTGATTGCGTTGACTTAGAATTTTTTTTTTTTCAGTGCTCTAAGTGATTACAGTCCTGAGTTTTTGATATTAATTTCAGCTTGATAGCTCCACCCGTTCCTGAGAAAAGGGTCTTGATACACACAGACAGACAGACGAACAACAAGGTGATCCTATAAGGGTTCTGCTTTTTCTTTTAAAGTACGGAACCCTAAAAGTAACTTATATAATACGAGCCTTGACCCGATCTGTCGTTGTTATCTCCGTCGAGCACACCAAGTGTTTTGGATGCAAGCTTGACCTTCTCTTCCTGGTGACTTAAGTACTGAACATCATTCGAAATCTCGACACCGAGAATTCCAAAGCTTTTGGCAATGGTACGTGGCGTGATCTGGAATTGAGGAAGTACAGCAAATGGGGTGTTCTTAGCGGTAAACGCGCATACTTGTGCCTTTATAGGGTTGAATTGTACCAAGATCAACCGAACGCTTTCGCTATATCTATGGCAGACAGCTGACTAGCAATACCTCACTTTAGCTCTCGATCGCGGAAGTCCAGAGTTGTGTAAGATACATTACCAGTAGAACGACCGTGGCGACAGCCGTATTGTCGGTCGCTGATCAAGTCGTGATCATCTAGGCATACCAGGAGTCGTGTATATATCATACACTCCATCACCTTGGAGGGAAGGGAGTTTATAGTAATAGGCCTGTGATTCGATGGAACTTATCTATCGACCTTTTTGGGCACTGGGTGCACATTGACGGTTTTTCCATGAAGACGGAAGTCCCAGTGGAGTATGAAAGCATGAAGAGCCGTCAATACAGAACACAACTAAGGAGCACACAGCTTTAGAACCACTGATGGCATACCATCTGGAGAGAGAGCAATGTCCGCCGGACGTCTCGCTAAGTAATCGAGATTTTGAGATTTCCGGCATTAAGCTACCACACCTCGGCAGTTAAAGACAAAGATATTACCCAGTATATCGGCTTTCTCTTCAGCACTATAGGCCAGACCGCCATCCGGTTTTTGCAACCACACCCAGACCCAGACAAAGAGACTTGTTCATGCGCATAACCAGCTTGTGTGCGAATCGAAACCAACGAGCGTTGATGATAAAGTCGCGTCATTGACCATTGCGCCACCGAGCTCGTCAAAGTGAGTGATAAGTCTCAAGCCATATTATGCATATGGAGTACTGTAGTCACCTTTGGGCGGGGCACCTGGATTCCAGCTAGGACCTTGTGAATCATTGCAAAGAAGAGCTGTAAGGATCATTGATTATCCTAAACTCCCACACGGTACTAATCCCTTGAGTTTAAGGAGAAATTTTGCCTCCTTATGCGTGTCTTACCGATTGTACAATGAGATGTGCTCCGAGTAGTTGTTCGATATGATGCCAGCAGCTTCGTCTTACAATGGCACTCGCCGACGGCTGGGAGATCATCCTCATGCACTGAAGCCGCAATGTTCGCGTACTGTTCGGTTCCATATCACTTTTCTACAGAGAACTTTTAAGGTATGGAATTAGCTCCCTGCCGAGGCTTTCCCTGGGGACTACAGCATGGGTGGGGGGTGGTGTGAGTAGGTATTTACGGGATAGGCAAAACAAGAGTGACACCCCTGGCGTTGCAAATGTCCGTCAGCTACTATAATTATAAAAAAAAAGATCAATGACCATATGTCATCTGACGCTCAACTGACTTGGTCACTGGATTGACCTTTCATGACGCAATCCTTTATAAAAAAAAGTTGTTTTAACAGGTATCACCTTCGCAGCAAAGTTCGTAGGGTTAATACCACCCTAAACGCGCAAAATGTTACCCTCATGCAGTCGATAAGAGAAAAAATATACTATTTTTCGAATAAAACACCCCCACACATTTTAATGGACAGGTTCAGATTAGCAGACAAAAGCGGGAGTTCCACTGTCCGTACATAAAGCTACGATTAATTACGGAGACAATGGTCACATCACGCGTCCGTCGCTTTGGACAATGGCACTCGCCCTTTTAATGTTTATATACATATGGTTACCCAACTGTGTATAGGACAATACAATGTGTGTAATAATTTTGTTCACAGCTCATTTTGACACCGTTTAGGGTTCAGCAGGCCCACCACTCATACCCACCACTGTGTCTCCTGTGTAGCCAGAATTACCACCAACCACCAACAAACAGGCAATGAACTGAAGTTCATTGCTGTCCCGGGGGTTAAACAACAGCTGCCTTGGAACTCACAACGAATTTAATCAGAAGAAATTTGTAGGAGTAGGAAGTTTTGGAATTGACTTCAGGTAAGGATTCAGCAGTTAATATACCCTACACTCATCGGATCTCTCTTCAACCGACGGGGTTTAGAGCATACTCTACCACGGTGCTCGACTGCGGATTGGCGGAGGCCAGTGTTTTCTGGCCACTGACTTAGCTTAACAACCATCATGTATACAGCAGGGACCCACGAATTCATGCGCACTCCGAGCCATGAAGAAGATCGAAATAGACATACACATCCACAGACAGGCTGCGGTCGACGTTCCTTAACCTGTGTGTTATGTTACAATGACAAGCGCAATGACGGCATCGAGCTCTCTACTCTTAAATATAAATCTATCTACGATTTTACGGCAAATCCCTTGCAGGGTAGGCAGAGAGAGCCGAGCGCCAAATTACTCGGTCTTTACAAATAAATAAATATTGTCAGACAAATTACACAGCGCCATCTAGCCCCAAAGTAAGCGAGGCTTGTGTTATGGGTACTAGACAACTGATAAACATACGTAAATACATTTTTTTTTGTTAATACATACTTATTATACATATAAAATACCCAGACCAATACAAACAGACACGTTCATGCACACAAATGTTTGTACTGTGTGGGAATCGAACCCACGAGCGTTGGTGTCAAAGCAGCCTCAGAATACAGAATAAAAAAGCAGCGTGACAGCACACCTTACTTTTCTCTTTAACAATCATAGCTCTTCTCATGCACGCTCGCCGGTTTCTTTTTTTTTATATACAACGTTGGAAGGCATACAAGCATACGGACCATTCCAATCCTAATCTATTTGTCGTTTGTACAGCGTTGCAAGCAGGGCTGGCAACGCTTAAGCGATACTTGTTTTTGTTTGCCTTCTCTGCTGCTAACACAGCATCTCCTTAGGAGCTTACTGGTGACCTCACTCACACGCAGGAACACGATCTGGCGAGTCGTATGCTTGCATGCCTCCCGACGTCCTGTAAAAAAACCGGCCAAGTGCGAGTCCGACTAGCAAACCGAGGGTTCCATACAAACTTGTGTGTATGAACTTGTTTGAGGGAGAAACTTAACTTCGCCATGAGAAGACTGTTGTGCCTACACATCGATATTGATCGTGGTTAGTTTACCAATTATTAATAAGTTTGTAATCGTATATGAAATCTATATGTTTGTCTGTGTGTGCGTTTGTTTGAGTGTGTGTTTTTTCGAATATTCGAATTTTGACTTCAGATTCGGATTCAGCATAAAAAAGTAGAATATGAATGTTCAGGAACACCGTTCCTATCTCTTAAGGAACATGGTAAAATGGCCGACAAATTAAAAAAAAAAATTGAATAGTTATATAATTGACGAGCCAGGTGTTCCTCTGGCAATGCAAGCTTGCGCATTCTCAATTGGTTATTTATACAACATCGGCAGGCATGCAAGCATACGATCCACCGGATGTAAAATGGTTATCGTAGCCTTTGAACGCTGGTAATACATTAACATTGCTAACACAGCAACTCCATGGGAGCTTACTGGTGACCTCACTCACACGCGGGAACACAACAACCCTCCAGGGAATTGTTATTTGACTGCGGATTTCTGTGAGGTGGAGGTACTTCCCTAGTCGGGCTGCTTTGATGCGCCGTACCTCTCTTAAAATTAATTATTAATATCAACTACTAGTCTTTTCTCAGGCACTTGGCAGATGGGCAACGAAGTAATCCTACAAAAGTTCCGTTTTTCTTTTAAGGTACGGATCCCTTGAAAGCAGTCCATATAATATATGAATAATTTACCCTCTCAATTTTGCATAGTACAAAATTTAGACCTGGTAAGTAAGTAAGTAGAAAGTGCTCAATATAAGTTAAAATAGTAAGGTAACCTACACACCTAAGTAATTTAGATATTTCTCGGGCACTAATACAGAGAATCAATTAAAGAGGTCAATTAAAAGAGAGGCATCGTTTATAATTTACGAATTTTTGAAACGATGAAATCATTTACCTATTATCATTTACCATTTACGTACGTGGAACAAGAAAATAAATTAAGATTTTTGAAACATAAATGTGAAGTTAGTTTATTGCGCCATCTAGTAGGAACTTGAAGAACTAAAGGCAAAAAGTAAAGCGTTAAAAAGCAGCGCCACATGTTAAACGAACGGCATTTTGATGTTAACGTATTCTATAGATGGCGACACTACAGACATAATTTCTTTCGGATGTTTTGTACGGCAGTTCTTATTAGGTAAGTTTGTTAACGTAGTAAGGGCAGTTTAAAGCCCAAACTCACAGGGGCAACAGGGGCAAGAAAACCGAGGAAGCGGCAGCAACAGGATTTTTGTAACATTCGGGTTTTTATGCAACCTGTCACACAAAAAGCGACCACACCGCGTCGGATCGTCTCCTATTCCGCTTTTCCTCCTCCTGGAGATGACGTTGTAAGGTAGTAAGTCGTCTGCGTGGGTACCTCTGTCTCACCTAATTCTACCGCCAAGCCGCTATATTTATATAGCTGTGTTCCGGTATGAAAGGGTGAGATATGTCAAAGAAATTACTGGGTAACAGAAACAGCCTTAGGTCACAAGATTGGCAGCGCGCGGGTAGTATCCCCGTGGTGTTGCGAGCGTCAATAGGCTGCGGTGACCGCTTACCATCTGATGCGGGCCGCACGCTTGTTTGCCAATCTAGTTGTATAAAAAAGGTAGGTACTTTACATACGATATCTCTACACGCACTACTATTCTATTAATTACTTGCCATGAATAAATGTTTATTTATTTAGTCCTTAGTTACATGCGCGACAGAGCTTTGCTCAGGGATTTTTTTTTTTTGTGTAAAATCGGAGTTTTTCACGAAAAATACCTATATATACATGTACATACATTTGTGTACGCTCCTCCACCATGTGAGCACCCTTCTGGTCGCTCGGTTAGTCGCTTATAGGGTCCAGGGTCGGACTCGGCCTGGACTCTTATCTAAGCGTATACTCTTATTAGAGTGACGCTTGCGTCACCCCGTTCCCCTGGGGTGATCGCTTCAGATGAAGCCTTTATAGCCTTCCCGGCTAGAGGCAGTCCCAGGGGGTGTTTTAGTCGGTGGAAATCCGACATAACCAGTTCGTTCGCACGAAATGGTATCTTTGAAAGATTTCACCTCCTCCCTCCCTTTTTCCGGAGGGTGCCCCTCACGGAAGAATGACCAATGCACGCCCGGGTGTGGGTTGGTCCTTCTTTTGTGGGTCTTAAATTTTCTTGGGCGAAAAAAAAAAAAAAAAAATTGTGTACGACGCGCGAGCGATACTTACTGTGTCGCAACCGTTCATATGCTACGGTACTAGAGGGTTGTTATGCTCCTTCGCCAGACGGGCTGCTTTGCGCCCTATCTCTCTAATTTTCTTATATCGTTTAGTATCCTGTTATATACATTAACAAAGGCTTTCATTAATCCCTTGTTAAAAGTCAAACAGAGTAAATTCCGCATAAGTTGAGCACTAGAAAGTTCTCGTCTAGACTGAGTTGAATACTAATCATGATGAAACTCGACCATTTGGGGTTTGATATTGGAAAGGCCACGAAACTCGACTTCGACTAGAAACCGCAGCCAAACAACAATTCCCTAGAGGGTTGTTGTGTTCCTGCGTGTGAGTGAGGTCACCAGTGAGCTCCTAAGAAGTTGCAGTGTTAACAGCAGAGGTGACATCGCCCGAGTGATACTGAATGTTTTACAAAACTACGGTAACCGCTTTGCATCAGTAGGGCCGTATACGCTTGTATGCCACCCGACGTAGTATAAAAAAAAACAAAAAAATAACTGCCAAAAAATCTAAGCCACCGTATCACACGTGACTCGATCCTTACACACCTCACTCGCTTCTTTAACATTCATTGCTCTTTTCATGCACACTCGCCGGTTTCTAAGTCTCCTGATATCACCTGCATATGCAAATTGGTCGTGTTCTATATAGAACACGACCAATTTGATCATGGTAGGTAAGTCTTGGCCTTCCTCGGCTCCTACATCCTTCCACTTTTGCATTGTATATCTGCTTCGACATTCTTTCATCCTGCATTCTTTCTACATGTCCGAACCAACGGAGCATGTCTCTTCTTATTTTAACACCGGCGCTCTCTTTCAGACCAACTCTGAAGTTATCCTACACAAAATATATCATATTTATACAATACTTGGTCGCTTAATATACAAGATATATAAGAATCGCATAGTGGTCTGTGTGAGTTTGTATGAAGTTATCCTACTGTGATTATATTGTGTGTATTGTGAGTTAGGCGTTAGATCGTCCAAGATTCCATTCCGTAGCTGGAAGTAAAAGTGTGTTTATATTATGTTTATTTGTGACCACTATGTTTTTTCCACCACATTAGTTTCCCTCTTACCGACAGTTAACCGCAAATTGCTTAGACGCTAAACAGTTTACATTTGAGTTTGGTAACTCACTAGGTAATTGTATGGATTATGTAATTGCATTAGCATTTTCAGGAACTCCGTTCCTATATGAAATCTATATGTTTGTCTGTGCGTAGGACTTCAGATTCGGATTCAGCTTAAAAAAGTAGAATAGGAGTGTTCAGGAACACCATTCTTATCTCTTAAGGAACATGGTCAAATTGGCCGACAAATTAAAAAAAAAAAATTGAATTGTTATATAATTGACGAGCCAGGTGTTCCTCTGGCAATGCAAGCTTGCGCATTCTCAACTGGTTTATGTATGTACTAGCTGCTGCCCGCGGCTCCGCCCGCGTGGAGTCAAATAACGTAGCCTATGTGTTAATCCAGATCATAATCTATCTACGTGCCAAATTTCATTCAAATCCGTTCAGCCGTTTAAGCGTGAAAGAGAAACAAACATCCATACATACAAACTTTCGCATTTATAATATTAATTAATAGGATATTATGGAAAATGTATGGTGTTAAAGTTGCTTTATAAGGATAATACGTAAACTTAATGATAAAAAAAAAAATTACTACAGCTGGATTTTTAAAGGGGTTTTTGTTTGAAAATCCATTCAATCTTTTTGTGTTCAAGGTGCACCTACCAAATCAAATAAAAAAAAATATATACATCGAGGAGCATAAAACGTAAGGCCCACCTGGTGATAAGCGGTTACCGTAGCTTACAAACGCTTGCAATAGATTAAGTATCACTCACGTGATGTCACCTCTGCTGTTAACTTTGTAACTCCTTAGGCGGTTACTGGGGACTTCACTCACACGCAGTAACACAACATTGTATATGTTGTTTGTTGTTATTTGATTGCGGTTTTCTGTGAGGTGGAGTTGCTTCCCCAGACGGGCACCCTAACCCAATCCAAGACAAACAGATATGTTCATACACTCAAATATTTGTTCTGTGTGGGAATCGAACCCACGAGCCTTGGTGTCGAAGCAGGGTTATTAACCACTGAGCCACCGAGCTCGTCAAACCTTGTTTTCCAGTATCCTTCATATGTTTTATACTCGATTAATACTGATCATTTTTTATGTAACTTCGTCTTAAAAAATTTACTCTTATAAAATTCAGCATTCATTTTGGATACTTGCCTAACCTAACGTAACGTAACGTAACGTTAGCATGGGTGGGTATTTAAGTTAATATACGAAACTAAAATTTGCGAGCGTTACGCAAAATATTGAGTCGAATCGAGTTCGCAAAGAAAATGGCATGCCGGGTTGGTTCGGGCATGCAGAAAGAATGTTTTGACGAGCTCAGTGGCGCAATCGTGAATTTTCATTGATTCTTTCCCATTAGATTTGATCATTCTTTCCTCCTACATTTTTGTTTGTACTATGTCAAAAGGCATACATGCATACGACCTACCTGAATAAAGCAGTTACCGTAGCCTATTAATGCTTGTAATATATTAAGTATCACTCGCACGATGCCTCCTCTGCTGCTTACACAGCAACTCCTTATGAGCTTACTGGTGACCTCACTCACACACAGGAACACAACAACCCTCTAGGGAGTTGTTATTTGGCTGCGGTTTTCTGTGAGGTGGAGGTACTTCCCCAGACGGGCTGCTTTGATGCGCCCTACCTCACTTAAAACACCCAGACCAAGACAAACAGACATGTTCATGCACACAAATGTTTGTCCTTTGTGGGAATCGAACACACGAGCGTTGGTATCAAAGTAGCGTTATTAACCACTGCGCCACCGGGGTCGTCAATAAGAAGAGGACTATTAGTAAACATAATTAATGTTATGTTGATCTTCTGTGACAATGACCGTGTAAAAACTGTCTCCCGTCACGAAGACAATATGGCGGAGCACGTTTCTCAGGGCCAGGAGTCAGAGTGAACCACCGCTGACAATGCCGGCGGCTTCCCACACCACCACAATACTGATCTGAATCTGGCTCCATATATAAAGATGCTCATTCGATCTGTTTGTTTATACTGTTAATTTGTCAGTTGTTTTGCGAAAGTCGAATTTGCATGCAATTTATTTGTGTGATTCCGCCACCAATTAGGTCATGAGAACTAGCGCCGGCCGGCACCCGCTTACAGCCGTTAGTAGATGCAACATGCCGTCGATGACATGAGTGCTCCGGTCGTCTCAGCGAAACGTGTTTGTTTGTCTTGTGTCTGGATGTTTTAAAGAGAGGTGGGGCGCATCAAATCACCGTCTAGGGAAGTACCTCCACCTACCAGAAAAACCGCAGCAAAATAACAACTCCCTAGAGAGTTGTTGTGTTCCTGTGTGTGAGTGAGGTCACCAGTAAGCTCCTAAGGAGTTGCTGTGTTAGCAGCAAAGGAGGCATCGCGCTAGTGATACTAAAGGTATTACAAGCGTTCGTAGGCTACGGTAACCGCTTTACATCAGGTGGGCCGTATGCTTGTATGCCTTCCGACATTGTGAAAGAAAAATACATCTTTTTGTACATTTTTTTATTACAGAGAAAATACCCAGACCAAGATAATTCCCCACTGCGCGGGCTGCTAGATGCCGTACGAAGGTGTAAATGGCTCACTATTATGTTTAGAAGTAAAGCCATTCTGCACGTGGTACATCTTGCTAATAAATAAAGCCCTGGTATAGCAGAGTAAGGGCAATTAAACACAGAGGCCCGTCTGGTGAAGTGTCGTTACCTCAAAGAAAACCGCAGCCCAATAACGTCTACCGAGAAGGTTGGTTTATTCCTGCGAGTGAGTAATGCCAGTAAGTTTCTGAGGATTTGTTATACGAACAACGGATAGTGGCAACGCGCGAGTTATATATCTAGTCTTTTAAACGTTTATTGGCTGCGGTGGTCACATTAACGGTGGGCCGTAAACTTGTTTGTCTCCCGACGTTGTAGAAAAAATCGGCCAAGTGCGAGTGGGACTCGCGCACGAAGGGTTCCGTACCATTATCTATAAAAAAGGCAATAAAATCACGTTTGTTGTATGGGAGCCCCCTTAAATATTTATTTTATTCTATTTTTTAGTATTTGTTGTTATAGCGGCAACAGAAATACATCATCTGTGAAAATTTCATCTGTGACGGACAGCGGAGCCTCAGTAATAGGGTTCCGTTTTACCCTTTGGGTACGGAACCCTAAAAATCATCTTTTCTGGCAACACAATTATTTCCCGAATAACAACTTGAAAATATATTGAACAAACAAAGCCAAGTGCTCACATTAGTTTTACGTAATCCGTTTTCCAATTACGTTCTGTGAATAGTTTACTTTGTGATTACGATGGTAATGTGTATATAATGAACTGAACACAGTGTAAGTGTGTCAAGAAGAAAGTGAATTTGAACACGTTTAAACTTACATGGCAAAGTGAATTAAGTGATAATTTGAAAATTACAATCAGCTCGGTGGCGAAGGAAACCATCCTGAAGAAACCCGCACGTCTAAGAAATTATATCTCGAAAGACGTGTGACCTTGCCTGAGAATGATCTGGTTGTCCTTCTGGGTTACGGAGGTCAGATGGCAGTCGCTCCAAGTAAAAATCAGTATCTTCGCCAAATCCTTAGGCTTAGGTAGCGGGCCCCGCTAATTTTAATGGATTAGGAAACGGCAGGACGGCTAATTCCGTCACGCAGCTCTAGTGCGGCTTTAACAAGCTTAACGTCTATCATCTACCGGTAACAGACTGAAACCGACGGCTTAACCTACTCTCCGAAGCACGCAGAAGCTCGAGATCATCATCATTCATAATTAATACGTCTATCATCTACCGGTAACAGACTGAAACCGACGGCTTAACCTACTCTCCGAAGCACGCAGAAGCTCGAGATCATCATCATTCATTATGATCATGAAGGAAACCCATGGAGAACCGATGAGACAGATTACGTAGTAACTACATTCACCGATACGGGTCTTCGCGGATCAACATGGCGGCAGTTATCGCCATATTGATTGAAGTATTCTCTCATTGGTCAGTGGGTTTTTGTGAGCGCGGGGTGCCTTTACGCGCGGTCGAGTGGTTTTATTGGGTTGTGCTCGAGAAAATCCCATCCACAGACAGGTTGCGGTTGTGTTACTGTTGTTAGTAAATAGTTTTAATATGGCAATGTTTATATAAATATTTTTAGATTGGTTGCACTGCACTGCTATGTCATTGTCATGTTGGTATCACTGACTTTGATTTTGTCTCTTCCGTTTGCTCGCTTGTTCGGATGCTGTTTATTTGTAAACGTGGTGTCAAGTAATAAAATAAAAGTTCTTCTGGAAAGCTTCTTTTATTGCCAAAACTACAGGTTATGGGCCCAGTCCATGCCTGTTAGTTGTAGATTGGCGGAAGATACGACAGCAGCGGCGGCAAAATCGGCGAGAAGGAAAAGTGAGGTTATATCACTGCAGTCGTGGTGCTTGAGCAATTTGGTTGAGCACCGCGAAACATCGTCGAGGAGAACGGAGACAGGAGTACTTGTTCTTAGTTGGCAAGGACAAGGTCAGAATGGAGAGCAATAATAACAACGTCAATGTGATCAAGCTGGAAGGTTCCAGAAATTGGAATATCTGGAAATTTCAAACAACAGTACTGTTGAGGAGCAATGGCTGGTTGGACATAGTGGAGAGAAGAAAGCTGAAGCCTGAAACTGCCAGTGAGATACCTGCATGGGAAGCTAAAGACGCAAAGGCGCAAACACTGCTGGTTACTCGGATGTCGGAGGAGGCCATGTTACATATTATTACATGTACGAGTTCTGCTGAGATGTGGAGAAAACTGCAGAGCGTATATGAACAAAAAAACGGAGACGAGCGTGCATATAATACAACAGAGATTCTTCCAATATAAATATGAAAAAGGCACTGACATGTCTGTTTTCTTATCCAAAGTGCAAGAAATGCAAAATCAATTAAAACAGATGGGTGAAGAGATTTCGAATAAATTTGTTATTACAAAAGTATTAATGTCATTGCCGGATGAATACAAACATTTCGTTTCTGCTTGGGAGTCCGCGCCTGACGACAAACAAACGTTCGATAATTTGGTCGCCAGATTATTAATTGAAGAGGAAAGAGTTAAAGGGAAAAATGAAGAAGCGCAACAATCCTCATCTTCTGCTTTCTTTGTGAAAAATAAGAAGAATATTAAATGTGTAAAGTGCGGTAAAAGTGGACATTATCAAAGTGACTGTAAAAGTAACAAAAGTAACAGTGAAGGGAACATGAGTAAAAATAATAACTGTTTCTATTGTGGGAAGTTTGGACATTTCAAGTCTCAGTGTCGTTTTCGTAAACAAAAACTGGCTAAAACTGAACATAAAGTGGACAGTAACGCGTTTGTCGTGTCTGACTCGTCGCATAAAATGCAAAATTCCAAATGGCTCGTTGATTCTGGTGCTAGTGAGCATATGTGTCGGGATCGTACATTATTTACATCTTTCACTCCAACGGCGCCAAAACCTGTAATAGTCGGTAATGGCGCAGTGATTAGTGCACTTGGTTACGGACAGATGGCAGTTCAAGTTTCGAACGGAAGTGAATGGATTGACACAGTGATTGACAACGTGTTGTACGTTCCTGAACTGAAAACTAACTTATTTTCGGTCAATCGCGCCACTGATAAAGGTTATGTCATGATGACAGATGTCAGTTCGTGCAAATTTTACAAGTCAAACAGCATTTGCGCGTTAGCAAAAAGAATTGGAAATTCCTATTATATGGATTTACGATATATCAGTAAATGTGAGATCGCGAGTACTGCGAAATTAGTGCCGAACGATCTGAATGTGTGGCACCGACGATTGGCACATCAGAACTTCACTTACGTCAAAAATATCTTGCGGAAAAACAACATTGAGGTTAAACAAACATCCAAGCCCGAGTGCGAGAGTTGTTTGGTCGGAAAAATACACAAATTGCCGTTCGGTAAAAGTGAATACAAGAGTACTAAGACATGTGAGCTGATTCATGTTGATACCTGCGGCCCCATGGAAGAACCGTCAATTGGTGGTTCAAGATACTTTGTCCTGCTGAAAGATGATTATTCGAACTTCAGATATGTGCAATTTGTGAAGACAAAAGATAAGATCAAACATGTCATTGAAGATTTCCTGAATAAGGCTGAGAACATAACAGGAAACAAAGTGAAAACAGTCAGAAGTGACAATGGCCTGGAGTTTGTCAATAGCGATGTGAAGGAGATTTTTGCGAGACGAGGAATAACACACCAAACTACCGTGGCTTATACTCCAGAACAGAACGGGAAAGCGGAGCGTGAGATGAGAACATTGGTGGAAGCTGCCAGGACTATGATTCATGAGAAAAAAATTACCTAAGAAGCTATGGGCTGAAGCTATAAGTACAACAGTGTTCGTGCTGAACAGAACTGGAAAGAGTCATGAACATGGAAAATCACCATTTGAGGTTTGGAAGGGAAAAACATATGACATTCACGAATTAAAGGCCTTTGGTACAGAAGTATATGTACACATCCCAAAGGAAAAGATGAAGAAATGGGATAAGAAAGGAGAGAAGGGCTTGATGGTCGGTTATGGGGAGGATGTAAAAGGATATCGCATTTATTTTGCTCAGAAGAATACAGTGGAGACAAAGAGGGACGTTGTCTTCTTACAGGAAGAAGGAAAGGATAAACCTCAGATGAAGGGAGGTGAAAGTCAAATTGAAGTGTCATTAAACTGGGAAGAGGAGGAGAAAATGCCAGAGAGCAGTTCCGAGAACCAGGTGTCAACTGTTGATGAGATAGTTTCCCTAGAACCTGAAGAAACAACCCATACAAGCAGCACACTAGAGGATGATGAGGAAAGTGACAGCGATTACTTGCCATGCAGTGAAGAAGAACACCTACTGGAAGAGAACAGCCCACCTAGGGAGGAAAGAAGCAAGCGTGAGCGTAAACAAACTTCGTTCTACAAATGTAATAATGTGCAAGTGGACAAAAGTGAGTGCGAGCCTGTCACATATAGTGATGCCATGAGCAGAAGTGATGCTAGTGAGTGGAGTGAAGCTATTGCTAGGGAACTTCAGACTCTGAAAGACAATAACACATGGGAGTTTTGTGATTTACCTGTAAATGCAAAGCCTGTAAGTAGTAAATGGGTTTTTAAGGTTAAAAATGCAAATAATGTCAAACAGTATAAGGCTAGGTTAGTTGCTAGGGGGTTTGAGCAACAAGATATGTTTAGCTTAAATGATATTTATGCCCCAGTTGCTAAGCTAGCAACTTTTAGGTTATTTGTAGTAATTGCAACAAAATATAACTTACCTATTTACCAAATGGATGTTACAGGGGCTTTCTTATATGGTGATATTAAAGAAAATGTGTATTTAAGTTTGCCAGAAGGGGCTTATTCAGGAGATAATAATATTGTAAAATTGAATAAGTCATTATACGGATTGAAAAGTTCACCTAAATCTTGGAATATAAAGTTTAATTCTGTTATAACACGAGAAGGGTTTCAAAGGTCTCAATGTGATTCATGTTTGTATAAAAAATATAATGGTACAGATAAAACTTATGTATTACTATATGTAGACGATCTGTTGATATTTGGTACAAATGAAAATTATATTTTACAGATAAAAACAAAATTAAACAAAGAATTTAAAATGAAAGATTTAGGCCAAATTTCAGACTTTTTAGGAATAAATGTAAAACAAAACTTAGAAAATGGCATAACTGTATTATCACAAAGAAATTACTTAGAAAATGTTCTTAAAAGATTTTCTATGGAAAATTGTAAACCCATGTTGACACCCCTGGATTTGAATTTTAATACTAAGATATTTGATTCTGATACTAGTATTGATAAAAAAATTGAAAGAACTTGTAGACAAATTATTGGCTGTCTTATGTATGCTGTCTCGGGCACTAGGCCTGACCTTTGTTTTGCTGTATCTTTGTTAAGCAGATATCAAAAATGTGCAAATTCTGTATTGCTAAGTGCACTTAAAAGAGTTTTGCGTTATGTAAAGCATTCTTTAGATTATAAAATTATTTATAAGTGTAATGATAGTATGCTGGTAGGCTACTGTGATGCTGATTGGGGGGGTGATCAAAGGGACAGAAAGTCCACATCTGGTTATTTATTTCTCTTTGCAAATTGCTTGGTAGTATGGTCTTCAAGGAAACAGTCCTCAGTAAGCTTATCTTCTACGGAAGCAGAATATATTTCTATGAGTATGGCTGCAAGTGAGGCTTGCTGGATTGCAAATTTGTTGCTAGATTTTAATTTTCAAAATGTTTGTCCAGTAACTTTATATTGTGACAATCAGTCGGCTATTGCAAATGCAACCACTGAGTCAGTTAAACGCCTCAAACATGTGGACATTAGGTACCATTTTACTAAAGAATTAATTAAAAATAACAAAATTGTTATTAAGTATATATGTACTTCGCAACAATTGGCTGATATGCTTACAAAGCCACTAAGTAAGGATATCTTGATAAGATTTTTGATGGGATGTGGTGTAAAATGATAAGCGGTAGTGTAGTAACATTAATGTTTGTTTAATATAAGTTATATATTTGTATAAACATTGAGAAGGGGTGTTGTTAGTAAATAGTTTTAATATGGCAATGTTTATATAAATATTTTTAGATTGGTTGCACTGCACTGCTATGTCATTGTCATGTTGGTATCACTGACTTTGATTTTGTCTCTTCCGTTTGCTCGCTTGTTCGGATGCTGTTTATTTGTAAACGTGGTGTCAAGTAATAAAATAAAAGTTCTTCTGGAAAGCTTCTTTTATTGCCAAAACTACAGTTACTTAACCTGCGTGTGCGATTAAAGCGACACGCACGCACGCAGTGGCCAGTAACGTTATTTTGACACCAACACTCGCACTTTCCTTTCGAATACCACACAGGACGAACATTTGTGCGCATGTATTTTTGTCTTGATCTAGGTGAATTTAAGAGGTAGGGTGCATCAAAGCAATCTGTTTAGAGAAGTACCTTCACCCAACAGGGAACCGCAATCAAGTAACAACTCCCTGGCATGTTGGTCTGTTCTGAATACCACACAGGACGAACATTTGTGCGCATGTATTTTTGTCTTGATCTAGGTGAATTTAAGAGGTAGGGTGCATCAAAGCAATCTGTTTAGAGAAGTACCTTCACCCAACAGGGAACCGCAATCAAGTAACAACTCCCTGGCATGTTGGTCTGTTCTGAATACCACACAGGACGAACATTTGTGCGCATGTATTTTTGTCTTGATCTAGGTGAATTTAAGAGGTAGGGTGCATCAAAGCAATCTGTTTAGAGAAGTACCTTCACCCAACAGGGAACCGCAATCAAGTAACAACTCCCTGGCATGTTGGTCTGTTCCTGCGAGTAGCAGAGCTAGCTTCGCGCGAGTGATACTCAATGTATATATATAATACAAGCGTTCATAACCTGCGGTAACCGTTTTATCTCGGGTGGATAGTGTGATCGTATGCCCCCCGACGTTGTATAAAAAAAACACGTAAGGACGCTATCAAGCTTGGTAACCCACACTCAGCAGGAACACAACGACGTTTCAGGGAGTTGTTATTTGGCTGCGGTTCCTTCTGAGATGGAGACACTTCCTGGGCCACTGTGATGCGCGTTACTTCTCTTTAACACATCTAGAGCAATACAAACAGACATGTTCCATCCACACAAATGTTCTTCCTATGTGAGAATCGAACCCACGAGCCTTGACGTTAAAGTAGCCAGAAAATTACCATTACAATTTTAGGAGCCCGGTGACGGCTATTCTGTGAGCGAAGAGTCATTTAATATCATAAATTACAGACAACTAATGAAATCATCGAAATTGCTTCATTGTTTCAGTTTTCAGGAACACCGTTCCTATATGAAATCTATATGTTTGTCTGTGTGTGCGTTTGTCTGTGTGTACGTTTGTTTGAGTGTGTGTTTTTTCGAATATTCGAATTTTGACTTCAGATTCGGATTCAGCATAAAAAAGTAGAATAGGAATGTTCAGGAACACCGTTCCTATCTCTTAAGGAACATGGTCAAAATGGCCGACAAATTAAAAAATATATATATATAATTGACGAACCAGGTGTTCCTCTGGAAATGCAAGCTTGCGCATTCTCAACTAGTTTTAATTTAAAATAATGAAATTTTAAATTAGATAAAATGATTTATAAATTGTCTAATTTTTTAAGAAAATTAAACATAACAGTAATATCCTATTCTTATAAAATAACGATATTAGTATGTAATGAAATTGTTAAATCAATTGTGTATTTATTTAAGAAAATGAAATATAAATAAAGATTAGAAATAAAGATAATAGATAGATAGTTCTAATCATATAGTTAAATCAATTGTCTATTTTTTTTTTAAGAAAATGCTATTACATATTAATATTGTGACATATTGCGTGATTCTTAGTAATTCCGAAGACTGGAGTGATATGTAAAGTTGTTAATGTTGCGTTTCTCCGGAATCAATTTGTACATTTGCAGACTTACATTACCTTAAATTAACAGTCAAGTAATGATTTTGACAGTTAACGCGGAATAATTCAACAAGTGATTAAGCTATCGCATACCAATGTAGAGTTATTTGAGAGAATTCTCTCTTATTTGTAATATTTTATATTTTTATAGTATTGTCTTAGGTTTTCGCGATTGTTACACATTGAAGAGAGAGCGACAAACCCAGAGATCTACTCAAAAACATTCGGACACTGTGAGCGATTTTTGCGTGAATCGGAACATATATAATTAATCCATCCATGTCGGTAGATGTAATAATTGAATAACTAATGTAAGACGAATGTCACCTTAGTCTTCCTGCGACCACGGACGCTGCAAAGCATTCGAAACGTCGGGTTCAACAAAATAAATAAAACACGCGATACTTCCGTTAAAAATTATTTAATTCAATTTTATTTTTATACCACTAAGGTGGCAATCAAGCATACGGCCTGCCTGATGGTAAACAGTCTCAGCTCCCAAGGAGTTGCTGTGTAAGCAGCAGAGGAGGCATCGCGCGAAGGATACCTAATATATGTCAAGCGGTAATAGGCTACGGTACCCGCTTTACGTCAGATGGGCCGTATGCTCGTACGCCTCCCGCTGAATCTAAATAATAGGAAATGGGATAAAGCTAAAGTCAAAGACATGACCGAGGTTGGTGGTGTAGAATTCGAAGAAATTCCAAAGTATATATAAGCAGGCGATGAAAATAATGTCACTATTACGAAATACGTGAAGAGGTTTTTAGAGGGTCGGCAACGCATGAGTGACACCCCTGGTGTTGCAAATGTCCATAGGCTACGGTGACTGTTTACCATCAGGCAGGCCATATGCTTGATTGCCACCTTAGTGGTAAAAAAAACCCCCGAGAAGTTGCCGTGTTAACAGCGACAGTAGCAACCCGCGCGCGATACTCATAAGAGAGAGAGAGAGACGTGGGGCATGTGCTTGTTTGTAAATAGAGAAACAAGAAATTCTTTTTGTGATATGTATATACTCCTTTATTAACTCTAATTGTTTCAGGAGGACAAAGCCCATATAAACATTCAGACAAGTTTGACAAACAGACAGAGACTAAGTTACGAACCACAATATTTGCTTTTTAGTATTCATTGTCCTTCGCTCGCCTGTTTTAGGTAATGGACCCTTTATCGTCTGGATTATCTATATTAATATATAAAGTGGATGAAATTGTTTTTTTTTTTTTATATATAATGTCGGGGGGCATACAAGCATACGGTCCACCTGATGTAAAGCAGTTACCGTAGCCTTGTTAACGCTTGTAACATATATTACTCGCGCGATGCCTCATCGGCGTACACAGCAACTCCTTAGGAGCTTACTGGTGACCTCACTCACACGCAGGAACACAGCAACCCTCTAGGGAGTTGTTATTTGGCTGCGGTTTTCTGTGAGGTGGAGGCACTTCCGCAGACGGGCTGCTTTGATGCGCCCTACCTCTCTGAAAGTTTGAACTGTTTGAACGCACTTATCTATAGAACTACTAGTCGGATTGGAAATTTTGTATTTGACAGCCCAATTCCTGAGGAAGGCTATTCAACATCACACTACGGTCCTTAGACAGTGAGGAAAAAGAATGAAAGTAAGAAGAAGCGGCTCCCAGGGGCTACAGGGATAGTTGCGGAGGAGGAGGAGCGTGGTGAGCTGCCAGTTGAAGGACGGACACGGCAATTGCATTTACCACTCTATGTTTGATTTCTTTTATTTTTGTGTATGTATGCATGTATATCTTCACGTCAGGTCCCTTGCGGGGTAGGCAGAGAGAACAGAGCGCCATAAGACGCGGTCCTTACACACTTCACCCGCTTCTTTAACATTCATAGCTCTTTTCATACACGCTCGCCGGTTCCTAAGGCTTCTGATAAAACACGACCAATTTGGTCATGGTAGGCTCAAGTAAGTGAAGTAATTATTTTTATTATATAAAAAAATATCAAAAATCAAATTTACGTTTAAAAAACTAAAAGCACATGTCTCATTGAAAACCTTTCCTATTTGCATTGTTGGCTCTTACATAAATACATCCAACAGACAAAATTCAATTGGTGAATGCGAATAAATCGAATCATCAAAATGCCAATTCGTTCATGCAATAATGACAACAATCGGTCCATGGAATCGGCTGATGGAAGGGCCGATAAAAATATCGAATGTAACAAAGAACTACACTATAAACAATGTAAAAACGTATCAAATTCACTTTTACATCCGATTCCCACAGTAATTGAATTTTAACCTAACGCTTTAACATTACGGTTGCTTTTAGAATGGAAGCGGTCGGTATAACCGCGTCGGGTAACGTTTATTCGAAGTTTGAACCATTGCGCTATTACCTAGAGAAGCGCGCAGTCGTGGATAGCAATTTTCGTGTCAAAGATTTTTTTTTAATTTTTCGTGTGTGTGTGTTTATTGTGACATTGTTGAATATTTACTAGTTCAAATAGTTTGTGTGTGAAATAATAATGATATGTAAGTATATTACTATTAATAATTATTTTATTTATTAGTCCGTTACAGTCAAAAAAAAAAATATTACACAAACCAAACTTTTGTTAATAGATATAATATACTCTTAATAAGAAAACTTTTAATACTAAAACAAACAAGAAATCAATTATTATGTTCTTACTTTATAAATTAAACTCTACTTATAAACTTCTTCCTCGTAATTTCCGAAATACCACTAAAACTAGAACAAAGCTAAATAATTATAATAATTAGATGAATAAGAATACAAGAGTTGAGTGTTACTTTAAACATTAAATAATATTTATAAACTTCTTCCTCGTAATTTCTATTTGAATTGCTGCTAAATAAAATAGAATATCAAAGGGAACACATTTTTCGTTCTTTTTTGTATAAAACCTTCAAATACATTTATTTTCTTATTATCCTAC
The DNA here is from genome assembly GCA_947507595.1 of Pyralis farinalis. Classification (NCBI taxonomy): domain Eukaryota; kingdom Metazoa; phylum Arthropoda; class Insecta; order Lepidoptera; family Pyralidae; genus Pyralis; species Pyralis farinalis. The sequence goes on from OX382275.1 coordinate 3,772,797, forward strand.
TAATATTATAAATGCGAAAGTTTGTATGTATGGATGTTTGTTGCTCTTTCACGCTTAAACGGCTGAACGGATTTGAATGAAATTTGGCACGTAGATAGATTATGATCTGGATTAACACATAGGCTACGTTATTTGACTCTACGCGGGCGGAGCCGCAGACAGCAGCTAGTTAATAATACATACATTGGACGAGCTCGGTGGCTCAGTCGTGAATTACGCGACTTTGACACCAACGCTCGTGGGTTCGATTGCCGCACAAGGCAAACATTTGTGTGCATGAACATGTCTGTTTGTCCTAGTCTGGATGTTTTAAGAGAGGTAGGACGCATCAAAGCAGCCCGTCTGGGGAAGTACCTCCACTTCAAAGAAAACCTTAGCCAAATAACAACTCCCTAAAGGATTGTTGTGTTCCTGCGTGTGAGTGAGGTCACCAGTAAGCTCCCAAGGAGTTGCTGTGTAAGCAGCAGAGGAGGCATCACGCGAGTGATAATTAAAATATCGCAAGCGTTAATAGGCTACGGTACCCGCTTTACATCAGGTGGGCCGTATGCTTGTATGCCTCCCGAAGTGGTATAAAAAACGCGACTAGAAATACTTAATTTTTTAAGCATGCATATTCTTGTTTTCACGTAATATTAAAAAGAAATGTGATAATGATAATAGAAATGCTGAAATGATTGGACAATTGGACAAAGGAAGTAATGGCTGCATACCGAATTTTTTTATTACTATGTCGAAATTCTTACAGTGGTAATCTTCTCAAACGAGTAGTTTCTTTAATCCCAAATGGTTGTGGTGGAAACAAAAAAGGCAGTTTACATCATATTGCCAATAAATATAATAAAACATTAATTTTATGAAGTAAGCGATTCTAATCCCAACTTGTTTTAGCAATTCAATGTAAATTTGTAATACTCAGTTTTTTATAACTATAACTTCACGTCAAATCCCTTGCGGGGTAGGCAGAGTGTGCCGAGCGGCGGTTACCGTAGCCTATGAACGTTGGAAATACGTCTCAATCCGTACTCATCTCATTAATAAGATGAGAACGGATTGATGTGATAATTGAATGAAGTATTTTTACAAACTTTATTGTATACTGCAACAAAACAAAACCACGTCAATTTCATATCAGATTTTCAGGAACACCGTTCCTATATGAAATCTATATGTTTGTATGTGCGTGCGTTTGTCTGTGTGTGTCTGTCGCATTTTTTCGAATTTTGACTTCAGATTCGGATTCAGCATAAAAAAGTAGAATAGGAATGTCTGAAAAACCAACCTATCTCTTAAGGAACATGGTCAAATGGCCGACAAATTAAAAAAAAATGAATTTTTATTTCAGATTCGAAAAGTAAATTAAAAAGTAAAATACGAATGTCTTAAAAACCAATATCATATTTCTTAAGAAACATGGTCAAAATGGACGACAAAGTTTAAAAAAAATAATTAAAAGGTGTTCCTCTGGCAATGCAAGCTTGCACATTCTCAGTTGGTTTTTTATTGCTTACTCAGAATTCATATAATGCGAAGTCGATGAATGAATTGTTTTTTCGTATTTAGTATGTAAAAGTTGCAATAAAATCTCTTCGGTTGTACTGTTCGTATGTGGCTGGTTTTGATGCCATTAAATAGTTGACATTTTAAACCATCGACCTGTACCCTCAGATTTTCACTTGTTTCTTCAGAATTCTTCAGGTGGTGTTAGATTCATCAAGAGAGGACTTGCAAAACGATTTCTCGCAATTTTTAATCATAGGTCCCAAAATTTCTACACCGATAGGACTATGTCCCGAAATTATATATATATATATTTTGGAAATTATAAATATATTTTTAGACTACTATATAAATTAAATGAATGTATTAAGACAATAGTCAAATAACATCTCCCAAGAGGGTTGTCGTGTTCCTGCGTGTGAGTGAGATCAGCAGTAAGTTCCTAAGGCGTTACGGTGTTAGCAGCAGAGGTGGCATCGCGCGAGTGTTACTTAGCGTTCATAGGCTACGGTAACCACTTTACATCAGGTGGGCCGTATGCTCGTATGCCTTCCGGTGTACTTGGATGCGTTGCCGACCCTAAAATATATTTATGTAACTTAGTTGCACAGCAAAATTAGCTAAAAACTGACTTGCAAAAAGTCATAAACTCGAAGAAATTATCAATAAGTCTCTTGTTAAAGTGTTAACAACAATGGCGTTTGATTGTACGGCGCAGCGCGGCGTGACACTTTCTGATACGAGTGACTGTCACATCGCTGGAAATCTAAATTTTGAGTTTTAGGGTTCCGTACCTCGAAAGGAAAAACGGAATCCTTATATGATCACTTTGTTGTCCATCTGTCTGACTGTCAAGACGAATGTATGAAGGAAGGCTTACTATTGAATGCGAAGAAAACAAAGATAATGGTATTTGAAAGAGAAGAAACCAGAACCAATGTAAGGATTACGGTTGATGATGAAGTGTTGGAACAAGTGGATGAGTTTGTATATCTTGGATACGCTTTCAGCGGGGTTGGAAGGTACACCGCAGATGTGGAAATACGAGTGAGTGCTGGGAATAGTGTGAATGGAGCGTTGGGAAAACTTCTTGGCAGTAAAAACCTGAGCCAGAAGGCACAACTCGCTATACACAATGAAGTGCTGGTCACAACGCTAACTTATGGAAGCGAGAGCTAGGTATGGCAGAGAGAGCATGAAAGTAGCATAAACGCGGTTGAAATGCGAGCATTGCGCAAAATTTGTGGCGTAACGCTTGTTGACCATATTCGCAATGATGAGATTAGAAGCAGAGTAGCTATGAAAGAGAGTGTCGGTATTAAAATAAGAAGAGGCATGATCCGTTGGTTCGGACATGTAGAAAGAATGCAGGATGAAAGAATGACGAAGCAGATATACAATGCAAAAGTGGAAGGATGTAGGAGCCGAGGAAGGCCAAGACCTACCATGATCAAATTGGTCGTGTTCTATCAGAAGGCGATGTCAGGAGCCCTAGAAACCGGCGAGCGTGCATGAGAAGAGCAATGAATGTGAAGCGAGTGAGGTATGTAAGGATTGAATCACGTGGCGCTCGGTTCTCTCTGCCAACCCAGTAAGGGATTTGGCGTGAAGTTATAGATAGATAGATAGATGGTTTTTCTGTGAGGTGGTGGAGGTAGCCCCGAACGGGCTGCTCTGATGCGCCCTACCTCTCTTGAAACATCCAGACCAAGACAAACGGACATGTTCATGCACACAAATGTTTCCCCTGCCACGCCACTTGCCACGAGCGTTGGTGTCAAAGTCGTCTCTTTCGCGACTTCCTGCGCCTCGTTAAAATTATTTTTCTAAAAATTATATAAATATTTATATTATTTTTTATTTTAATACTTTTATAATAAATTCTAATCCATCCGATTTATTTTTAGTGAATACAGACCTATTATTACAAGAATATATTGTGTATATATTACCTACATGTTGTATAACTATTACAAGTATGAAATTTTTTACAAGTTAGCCAATCATTGGTGAAAGAGCAGCGATACTGGATAAAGAACCAGCCTATTGAACTCAAAGTCAAAGTCAAAGTCAAAGTCAAAATCTTTTTATTCCGTAAAAATGGCTACATTTGTTTGGAATCGTCACAATTTTTTTCCCTACCGTGCAGTTCATGACTAGGTGAGCACTGATAAAAATACTGCCAAAAAACTCAGGCATCCCTCTTTTGGTATCCAAACAAATTTACATAATTTATTAATTACATTATAATTGGATCGACTCAATCCCAGGCATTTTTATAGTCAGATACTTTATAATATGCCCTGCTACACAATTTGTCTTTAATAGTAGTTTTAAACTTGTTTATTGACAATTCTCTTATATTGCTGGGAAGTTTGTTATAGAACCGTATACATTGCCCCATAAAAGAATTACTTATTTTGTGGAGACGGCTTGCATGTAACACAAGATTATGCTTATATCTAGTATTTATGTTATGAGTATCGCTCTTTTTACAAAATGAGTCTATGTTTTTATGGACATACAAAAGATTTTCATAGATATATTGCGATGCGACTGTTAGAATATTTATTTCTTTGAATTTTTCTCTAAGGCTCTCACGGGGACCAAGTTTGTAGATAGCTCTTATGGCTCTCTTTTGCAATAAAAAGATGGTGTTAATGTCCGCGGAGTTACCCCAAAGAAGAATTCCGTATGACATAATACTATGAAAGTAGCTGAAATAAACTATTCTAGCCGTATCAACATCAGTGAGCCGTCTAATAGTTTTCACTGCATAGGCTGCAGAACTTAGTTTTCCTGATAATTTTTCAATTTGTGGGCCCCATTGTAGTTTGGAGTCAATTGTTATACCCAAGAACACAGTTGTCTCCACAGGGGCTAAATTAGTTCCATTAACATGTACATTGGTAGTCACCTGTCTTACATTAGGTGTTGAGAACTTAATTACTTTAGTCTTTTTATCATTTAAAAGCAGATTATTAACATTAAACCAATGCATAACTTTAGAGAGAGCATCGTTAACTTCGTCATAATTACCTAACTGTCTATTAATTTTGAATGTCAAAGAGGTATCATCCGCAAACAATACAATCTCATGTTTATCCTTTACATAATAAGGTAAGTCATTTATATATACTAAAAATAAGAATGGACCTAGAATTGACCCCTGTGGGACTCCCATGACTACAGGGGACCCCGAAGATATTTTACCATTAACATCGACCTTCTGTATCCTATTGCCCAGATAAGAAGACAGAAGTTCGAGAGCCTTGTTCCTGATACCGTAGTGGTGTAATTTTCTGACAAGAGTGTCATGGTGCACGCAGTCAAACGCTTTAGACAGATCACAGAAAATTCCCAAGGCATCTTGCGAACCTTCCCATGCCGCGAATATACTTTTAAGCAAATGAATCCCTGCGTCTATAGTTGAACAACCTCTCGTAAATCCGAACTGTCTCCTATGAAGCAAATTATGTGTATTAAAATGTCTGAGCAACTGGCTAAGCATTAGTTTTTCAAAAATTTTACTGAGAATGGGCAGTATGGAAACAGGTCGAAAATTCGAAGGGTCCGAACTATCACCAGATTTAAATAATGGAATGATTTTACTATGTTTCATCAAGTCAGGAAATACACCAGATGCCACACAACAATTGAAAATTGTAGCTAAATGTGGAGCGATTGAAATAATAATAGAAGATATGGTTTTGACAGATAGACCCCACAGATCTTTAGTGTTTTTCATATTTATTGATTTAAAAGCGTTCAAAACATCTTTTGGGCTTACAGCTGAAAATTCAAATATTGTGTCGCATTCTACCACGCTCTGTTTGAGAACGAGTTCAGCAGCTATAGAAGAAGACCTAAGATTTCTCGTAGTAATAAGAGGAATGTTAGAAAAATATTTTTCAAACTCAGTCGCAATTTCTACATCATTTTTGATATCTATATCATTTATCTTTAACTGAAAGTCTCGACTACGTACTTTCGCTCTCCCCGTCTCATTATTTATCATATTTCAAACAGATTTAATAATATTTGTTGAACCATTAATTTTATTTCTTAAATATATAGACTTAGCATTGGAACAGGCTCGTTTAAATATTTTAGCATAATTTTTTACAAGTTCTTGTAAAGTCGGATTGTGATTACAGGTCCTTTCTTCATAAAGTTCATACAATTTATTCCGACTTTTGTAAATACCAGAAGTTGCCCAATCACTGAATGTCATACGGTCACTTACAGACAGTTGTTTTGGAGTAAAGATTGCATTAAATTCACTAGTAATTAAGCTAAATAATGAACTGTACAAGTGGTCCGGAGTACCGTGATACAATACAATTTTTTCTGCTATATTAGACTTAAATCTTTCTAAGCGGCTTTTACTAAATGGTATATAATTTATTTGCTTTCTTTGTATTTTTGAAGAATTTGGAAATGAAACCAATTGACCTGAATGGTCTGACTGAACTTTATTAATTTTAGATTGATATGAAGGTTTTACATTGCTAAATATATTGTCAATACATGTAGCACTTGTAGCAGTTACTCTTGTTGGCTCTGTAAAAATATGATGCAAATTGTTTGATTTAAATAAATTTAAAAAGTTGTAGGTAACAGTATTTTTCTCCAAGATATTTATATTAAAGTCTCCACAAATTATAACAGTTTTATGGCTATTAGATAATTTATTTAAGGCATCCTCCATGATATTTGAAAATGTTTCAAAGGGCGTGCTAGGAGGTTTATATAGGTTCATAACAATGAATCGTTCCAATTCAATGCATGAAATCTCTACAACTCGCTCAACAGAGAGGCTCACAATGTCACACCTTTCTTTAAATTTAAGCAACTTATTTAATAATATTAAGGAGCCACCATGTATACAGTTATCTCTGATGAATGAGCTTGCAACCTGGTGGTTATTGAAGCTGAAAATGAATTGATGGGGTTTTAGCCAGTGCTCAGTTAGACATAAAATATCAATATTGCTACAATTCATAAACAACTCCAATTCTAACTCCTTTCCTATCATCCCCTGAATGTTTTGGTGCACCAGGTTGATACAATTATTATTCTTTCTATATTCTTGACAATTTACAATTGATGGGGATATTGTATTATTATTACTTTTAGTTTCATTTTGAATATTGTTTTATTACTATTTACATTGCCAGAGTATAACTCTATTGTCTTGTAACCTAATTTAAAGAATTTGGAATACCTTCCAAGGTACCATTACATAATGTCAAATTATCTAACTGCTCAAAAGAAGCAGGGTTGTTAGCCAAACTTTTGGCTGGTTTCTTAAAACAATATGATAGCGAATCTGCTATTTGTCTTTTATAAAAATTGCTAAGATAAAATTTATCTTCTGTCAAATTATAATGTTTATTATTAAATATATTTATGTCAAGTATATGAAATTTGTCATCATATAATGTCAATGTATGCATTTTATCATTTAATCTATACCTAGATGCATTTTCCGCCTCGGGCAACAAAGTACTGTATGGAAAAGTAAATAAAAACACTTTTCCCACATTTAACTGCTGTAACATATTAAAATATTTAATCATTATATGTTTGTTTAAATTTCCTCTCCTCCCAATAAAAACAATTAAAGTTGTGTTGGGGTGGTAATCCCTCTTAACTATTTTATCAACTATTTGAGTGAAACTGGCTCCAGGCAAACAATAATTGGTAACCAGTTTTCCTGATTTTTGTAATAATAATTGGCCCATGTTTTTACCTATTTCATCACTATACATTATTATTTTGGAGTTATTATCTTCACTATTATTATTTAATGATGATGACATCTGTTTAAAAGCACTACTATTAATGGCCTCATTCACATTATGGCTATGTACTTGAGATAGTTTCGAGGATCGAGTTACCTGTGAACATTTCATCGGAGTTCGGGTTAATTCATTCCTATTGTACAAGTTACTAAGAGACGATAATTTTTGTTCATTTTCTCTCAAGTCAGCTAGTAATCTATCCATGCCTACACTGTATTCTTCAATATCTCTTTGAGCATCCTCATATTTTTTAGTCATTAAATCTAAAGAACTATTAAGTGTTTGGATCTCAGATTGTAGGTCTTGAATGGTGTTTTTATATTCCCTATTATTAGTATTAAATTTTATTGTACATACACTACATACACTAACATGTTTATCCTGTGTGTTCGATACTACAGACCCATCACAGGTCAAGTCAATTGTCAGTGACGGTGGATCATTCGTATTTGAGATGGCAGAAGCAGTAACTAAGTTTGGAGCGCTATCTAGCAATTCATCGAATAACGACTGGGAATGAACAACTGTTGACTCCTGATGGGAACATTCCAGCTGATCAATTGTACTTAGTGCCTGTTTCAATTTAGTTTCTAGCTGAATATTGCGTTCTAGAGTGGTCTCAAACTCAACCCTACATTTATCAAAACTACCTACCAAAGACTGCAATGTATTATTGTCTTCCAAAGCATTATCTACTGATCCCGGGATTGAATCCTGGTGTGGATATGTACCACTAAATTCGTTTTTCCAGATTTATGTACATATTTGTAATGATCACTAGCTCGACGGTAAAGGAAAACATAGTGAGGAAACATGCGGTCCTTACATACTTGAATGATGAAACAGATAAATAATGCAAAAGTGGAAAGGTGTAGGAGCCGAGGAAGAGAGGAGGAGAGGAAGACCGAGACTGGCCTACCATGACCAACTTGGCCGTGTTTTATCAGAAGGTGATGTCAGGAGACCCAGGAACCGGCGAGCGTGCATGACAAGAGCTATGAATGTTAGAGAAGCGAGTGAAGTTAATAAATTAAATTACAAAATACTAATTTCACAATTTTAAATAATTTATAACGTACTGTCACTGTAGCCTATGGACATTTGCAACACCAGGGGTGTCACTTATGCGTTGGCGACCCTCTAAAAACCTCTTCACGCATTTCTTAAAGAATTGCATGCTGTAGTCCCTTGGAAAAACCTCGGCTGGGAGCTCATTCCACAGCTTGAGAGTTCGCGGAAGAAAACTTCTCTGGAACCGCACAGTACGCGACCATTACTGATTACATCATGATTTCTTTTTAAATAAAATAAGATTTGTAAATACGTTAATCTCTACCTGTGCGGGACTGGGACTGTATGTATTATTTAGAGAAAAATAAGAAGCAAGCTGACAATGAATATTTACTGAAAACCGAACTCTCAAACTGACAATACTTTTAAAAACATTATAAAAAGACATATCAAAGACAAAAATAGTTCCTAACATCGTCCCCCCGTGTAGCAGAGCTACACAACTACATCTTCCTGGAGGAGGGCTAATTTACGAACAGGGCGCCTCAAAATACCCCCTTTGGTAACTACGTCGGCTACTCGCACGACTCCATCCTTTCCAGGGTATACCTTTGTAATTCTCCCCATCGGCCAGGCTCCTCTTGGTAAGTTAGAGTCGACCACCAAGACGACGTCATCTATCTTTAAGTTTCTAAAAACGCCTCCCTGCTGTTTCCTTGGTTTAAGACATGGCAAATATTCCTTAAGCCATCTTATCCAAAAATGCTCAGATAATCGAAGAGCTTTTTGCCATTCTTTTCGTAAAGAAAATGCTTTGTCATCTAGTTGAGTTGGCAATTGTTGATTGGAAGATGCACCAATTAGGAAGTGAAAGGGTGTTAGGCTCTGGCACTCTTCATTTCGTGTAACATAAGTCAACGGTCTAGAGTTTACTAGTGCTTCCGCTTCCAAAAGCAAAGTATGAAGCAGTTCCTCTTTTGGTGCCTTTTCGTTTAAAGTTGCTGACAATGCAGTCTTGACTGTTCGCACTAGGCGCTCCCAACAGCCTCCCATAAAAGGTGCCGCGGGTGGAATGAAGGTCCATTCACATTGATTAATAGCTGCGAAATCTTGCACTGATTGGCTGTAGAATTCAGTTAACTGACGCCTTGCTCCGATGAATGATGTACCATTGTCTGATATAATAATACGAGGAACACCTCGACGAGCGATAAAACGACGCAAGCTACATATAGCTGAATCGGACGAAAGACTTGCAACTATTTCTAGATGAACAGCTCGTGTTGTCATACATGTAAATAAGGCAATCCATCGTTTCTCTCGCCGACGGCCAATCGTTACTTCTACTGGACCAAAGTAATCTAACCCAACGTTAGTAAATGGACGAGTATTATTATCAAGTCTTACTTCTGGTAGGTCACCTGTCGGAGGGATTTGTGGTGAAGCTCTGCGTTTCACACAATACATACATTTTCTGGAGATTGAACGGACTTCACTTCGACAACGCAGAATCCAAAATCGTTGCTTCAGTTCATTGCATACTAATTCGTTAAAAGTATGTGCAGCTTTGATGTGATAATGGCGAATAAGAAGGCGAACAGCAGGATGGCGGCCATCAAGAATAATTGGAGATGCTGTCTCGTAGTCAATGTTCTTCATTCGCTTGATACGGCTGTCCAGTCTCAATAATCCATGGTCATCAATTATTGGTGATAGAGAAAATAGCCTGCTTGATTTAGGCAGGGGCTTAGAGTCGTGCAGTAGCATTAGTTCTTGGTTAAAACAATCTATCTGCGACATTCGCAAAATAGTAGTTTCCGCTTTTTGAATATCTGCAGCGGTTATTAGTGGAAGCTTCAAAGAGGAAACATTAGAATTCATTTTAGAATTTGGATCTTTAAAACGTGCCAAAAAAGAAAGAAACTTGTTCGCGCATTGATGAATGCGAGCGGTCGCACGCGCCAAACGTGTCCACACACTGAACTGTGCAGGGTCTGGTATTACCGATGAAGGTTCTACCAAATGCGTATATCCCACCAGTGCCCTGGAAGGCTTAAGCTCTTCCAAAGCAGTAGAGATTACCGAAGCCGATGGTTCTTTAGGCCAGTCAGTAACTGGTAATAATAAAAAATCAGGTCCAGAGAACCACCGCTTTAAATCCATTTTACAGTCCTTCATTCTTGTGGCGTCATCTGCAACATTCAGACCACTTGGGACAAATTTCCAATTATTAATATTCGTTATTTCTGCGATTTCACCAACACGGTTGGCAACAAATGGTTTGAATGTCCGAGCATCACTGCGAATCCAACTTAAAACTGTGGTAGAATCAGACCAGAAATAAATTGCATTCGCGTGAAAGCTGTGTCCGGAACATATAGTATTAGCAAATCGAGATGCAGTCAGGGCTGCTTGGAGCTCTAATCGAGGAATAGAGGTGGGTTTGAGCGGGGCTAATCGTGCTTTTCCACCTACGAGTGACAGCCTCACAGAACCGTCCGAGAATGAGAAACGCCAGTAAGCCACACAAGCGTATGCTTGCTCACTTGCATCTGCAAATACGTGGAGCTGCCTATCGCTGATGTGTTTATTTTGAAACCCACATCTATACCACCGAGGAATTGTAAGGTCAGAAATTGTAGATATTTGCCGAGACCAAGACTGCCATTTTTTAACGATATCTGATTGTAACTCAGTATCCCATTCAATACAAGTTCTCCAAGTCTGTTGAAATAAAATGCGTCCTTGAATTACTAGTGGTGTAACTAGACCGAGAGGATCATATACACACATTAAATAAGATAGCACCTTTCGTTTCGTTAACTTCTCATTGTCAGGAATTTGATATCCATGACGGAAACTAAAAGTGTCACTCTGTGGATGCCAAATAAGTCCTAATGTCCTGACAAAAGGTTCTGGTCCTACATGGACGTTTTCAAGTGGTGCAGCACGTAAATCTTCAGGAATGGCAGTAAGTGCAGCGGGTATATTTGACACCCAGCCACGCATCTCCATTCCTGCTGACTTGTGAACTCTAACAATATCTGCTGCTAGTTGCGAAGCCTCGTCTACGTTATCTAAACTGCCTAAATAATCATCCATATAATGATCTTCTATAATAGCTCTTGCTGCTGCGGGGTATGACTTTTGTAATTCTTGAGCATTCCTGTTTTTTATATATAAAGCTGTGCACGGACTACATACAGCACCAAAAACTACGGAAGTCATTCTGTATTCCCTTAAATCACTACTACTATCCTCTCTCCAAACAAAGCGTAAGGCATCGCGGTCCTGTTCCCTAATTTTAATTTGTGGGAACATTTCCCTTACGTCAGCTGTTAAGGCAACACGACCTTCCCGGAAGCGAAATAAAATGTGAAGTAAGGATTGTAATAGGTCAGGTCCTGGCAGCAGCAGAGAATTTAGGCTAATTCCTGAGATCTTCGCAGCTGCATCATGAACAATTCTTATTTTATTTTTTTGAGGATGAACCACTGCAAAATGTGGTAAATACCAACGTATTGAATTTTGTGTAGTTACCTTAACGTCATGGTATGTATCTTTAGGACATTCCTCGGCATACCCTTTCTCCAACATATTATTAATAAAAATAGCGTATGCTTTTTTGAAATCTGAATCGCGAACCATACGTCGTTCTAAACTAAAGAACCTCGATAACGCATGAGCATAGCTATCAGGTACAGCAGCAATGTCGTTCCGCCACAGTAAACCAACTTCGAATCTACCAGATGGCAAGCGCTTAGCTGTGGTTTCCAACATCTCTAAAGCAATTTTATCTAGTTTCGAATACGAATTCTCAAGCTTAGAAATTCCTATGGCATCGAGCCGAAAATAATCTTTGATGAGATCTTCTATAACATGGTCGGCATTATCGTGGCAATCGCTAGTCGTATAGTTCACGAAATGGACTGGTTTAGTCCACCTACTTGCTTTCCCATGTAATACCCAACCCAAGGCAGTGCGCGTTGCCAAAGGCTGATTCTTAGATCCCTCTCTGACTTCTCGACTAACTGTTAAATACCAATCTGCAGCACCAAGAAGAATTTTTGGGGTTGCGTCTATGTGAGTAAGTTGATTAACCAAATCTTTAAGATGAGTATACTGCAATATATCACTTCGTTTGACAGTTTGCGTAAATAATGATAGTGAATCTATAGCCTTGGCATTATTAACGGAAAATACCTCAGAACAGCTTCTGCCCCTAATAGAAAAGCTCACATGTTGGATTGGCCTACTTATTGACATACCAGCGATACCGTCAACTTTGATTGAATCAGAAGGACCGGTAACTCCTATACGATTTGCTAACTCAGAATCGATCAAAGTTGCGGTAGAGCCATCATCAAGCAGGGCGTACGTATTATATTTTCCACCAGGACCACTCACTTCAACAGGAACTATTTTTAAAAGTACTTGATTGTGGTCTGGCATATTATTATTATTTACATAAGCGTCAGTAATATTCGTTACAGTAACATTGTGTTTAGGATTATTCTCGCTATTACATGGAAGGGTAGAGTCATTAACAGTGTGACATACGTCAGTGGATAATGGTGTGGTATGTAATAACGGATTATGAAAGCGTTGACAACCATCAATACCACAACGATTAATCCTACAAGTTTTCCAACGATGTGTCTTCGATTTCAGACATTTGTAGCAGATTTTAGCTTCGCGTAACCAACGCCACTTATCATCTAAAGAAAGAGACTTGAAATCTGCACAATCTGTTAGCATGTGCTTGTCTTTGCAGTAAGGACATAGTTTAGTGTCATTACTACGTGTACACGTTACGTTAATGTTATCACGACGAATAGTGTTATTACTAATTGCATTAGTATTATGTCGCTTAGAGTAATCAAAAACTAAACCGAATCTATTTTGTTTATCTGCCTCAATATCAAGAAATTTGGAGAGCAGTTGTAATTTCGGAATCGATCGGTCACTATTGTAAGCAAAATCTTTCCACTGACTATACAGTATAGGTGTAAGTTTACTTAGTACAGTGTGGAAAATTTCTAAAGAGTATAAATGCTCCTTTTGATTTAAACTATTAATGACAGATATACAGTTCCGAAGTCTGCATGCAAAAGAATTGAGTTCTCTTTGGTCATAACTAATCTTAGGCAAATTACGAACCAACGTAATTTCATGTAAAACGATTACTTCTGGCAACGCAAACATCTGTTCTAGCATATCCATCACTTCTTCAGGTCGCTCGGCTGTATACAGCAATGCCGAAACACTTTCAAGCGCGCGGCCACGAAGCGCACATCGCAGACGAGCGAGATTCTCTATGGGTGTAAACAAATGTTGAGTATCCAGATAGGTACGGTTAAACATCAACCACTCCGTTACTTTTCCGCTAAAGGGCATTAGTTCTATATATTTATGTGATATTCTATGCGAACTAATACCATCCTGAACATTACATTCAATGTCAGATCTTTTTGGTAAACAGCTTGAAAACTTTTTGTTCGTATTGACTGGCATATACGAAACATTTTTTGACATTGACGGACACATAAATTCTGGTTCTGATGGAATGTGAAATGTCACTGGTTTTCTCATAAAATGTTTATGAATTTCATGATTTTCAGCATGTGATGGATGACAATGTGAAGAAATTACATTTTCTCTATTTTTGTGAAAATCACTTTGTATAATGGTACTTCGCATTGTATGACCATGTGCAGTGCAACATTCTGAATTAACTACGTTATGGGATTCTACATAATGTGACCTCGATGCTGTATCTTTAGGACAGCCCTTTGCATTGGCTTTCTCTGTAGATGACAGCATAGGCTCCCTAATAGAAAGAGTATTATTACTACGTACGTAATTACGGCTACAACTGTTTACATCATTAATCCATGATATAGTGCGTGAATGATTTGAACTAACCGAACGTAAAGTGTGCTTTTCAGCATCCTCAGTAGCTAGGTTTGCTTGCATCTCGAGCTCTTCCACTTGTTTTGCCTGTTGAATGAGCTTACGTTCATAAATAAATCGTTGTTGGGCGAGTTCTTGCTCGCGTTGCATTTGTTGTTGAGCAAACTGCTGCTCACGTTGAAACAATTCGTGCTCTCGTTCCATGCTTTGTCGAGCCAAATGTGCCTCTGCGGTCAACTTATGTGCCCTAATTGTGGACGATGACCGTGAAGATAATGACAAACGAGACCTGGAACCAGAACTAATATTAGCATGTTCGGTGCTAATCGTGGGATTTTGACGTGTGGTGTCGGGAGCTGCATTATGCTGTGCGGGTGTCGACGTGGCTTCGGTTAAAACGTGGCCCAGTACTGGGGGCCGACCGAGCCCACCCACAATGGGCAAACTTGACTCCGAACGTATCTCACTATTATCCCCATTTTTTGTCAGCCGCTTAGTTTTAGATCTGGTATTCATAATTAGGTATTAATAACGGCTCTGAAGGACCAAAATGTGCGGGACTGGGACTGTATGTATTATTTAGAGAAAAATAAGAAGCAAGCTGACAATGAATATTTACTGAAAACCGAACTCTCAAACTGACAATACTTTTAAAAACATTATAAAAAGACATATCAAAGACAAAAATAGTTCCTAACACTACCACTAGGCCCATCAATCGAATTCATAATGATATAATTCGTTGATTTTATTGCCTACGTTAAGGTACTTTACCGTTGACCTCAATCACCTCATTATAGACATACTGAACAAAGTAGGCAATGTATAACAAATGTAATGTATACCACGGTAAATGTAGCACTACAATTACAAACGAACGCAATTACTATGATTGTCATCGCAGGCAGCGACACGAAACTCTGCTAAAACCTCGATTTTACCGCGGCATGCTTCAGAAAACTGCGAATGTCTCTATATATGCGAAGTGTATCATAGCGATTGTCAACTTTGACTATAACATATATAACTAACCATTGTTCGCTCTATGGTCGAAATATGATCACAACTACTATAGAATTTTAAGAGAGGTAGGGCGCGTCAAAGCGGGCCGGCTCGGGAAATACCTCCTTACGAGCTTACTGGTGACCTCACTCACACGCAGGAACACAACAACCCTGTAGGGAGTTGTTATTTGGCCGCGGTTTTCTGAGAGGTGGAGGTACTTCCCCGGATCTGCTTTGATGCTCCCTACCTCTCTTAAAACATCCAGACCAAGACAAACAGACATGTTCGTACACACAAATGTTCGCCTTGTGTGGGAATCGAACTCACGAGCGTTGGTGTCAAAGTCGCGTCATTCACGACTGAGCCACCGAGCTCGTCAAAGCGCGAGCTCATGGTGTCCAGTATCCAATACTGGTGAATAAGGGCCTGGAGAAAAACAGCGTTGGAGTAACCGGTCACCCGTGGACACAAACCAATACCCGTGTTCTAGAACATGATGCCGAGAAGGCACCTTGTAGGCACACTTTCGCCCATTTTACATTGTTTCCTATTTATTGTTTTTTTTTTTTTATATATTAGTTCAGCATAGTGGCCCCTCTTTGCCTGATGGTAAGCGAAAGAGGAGCCCAAATCGCAACTGCAACTGACACCATACTACATCCCGTATCCTGTCAGTTGACGCTGCCATGCTGACCCGCAAAATGCTTCTTCACGCTTCGTTTGAAGGATCCCATATTGTAGGAAGGAGGGAACACATGTGCAGGCAAGGCGTTCCACTTTTTGATGGTACGACAAAGATAGGAGTTGCCGAACTTTTTGGTACGCGAAGAGATATTCTCAACCGTGGAACGATGACATCGCAAGCCCGCACGTGTGGTTCTATGACGGAAGGGTGAGGGTGGGATAAGGGAAAACAGTTCTTCAGAGCACTCGCCATGGTAAAGGCGTTAAAATACGCTTAGAGAGCCTATGTCTCTACGAAGTTGAAGAGGTTCTAGGTTTTTGGTGACCTCTTCGTCGTCAATTATGCGGATAGCCCGTCGCTGCAACCTATCGAGAGCCTCAAGAAGATACTGTGCGGAGCCGTCCCAGAGATGCGAGCAATACTCCACGCAGGCCCGAACTTGTGTCTTATAAAGCAGACAAAGTTGGTTCGGCGTGAAGAACCGGCGCACCCTGTTCAGGACTCCGAGCTTTCTTGAGGCTGTTGAGATGAGGCTCTCGATGTAATAACGCTGGTTAAGGTCGCAATTTGTGTGTATTGTCCGTAGTTTCTAGAATAAATGTTTATTTCTTTCAACTCCTTTCTGGGTGCTGGGTTTCCCCTCCGGCCCGGTTCGCCCCTCCTTAGTTAACCTGCACCCCTCAGACTCCTCCGAGGGGTCCATATTAATACCGGGCTTAGTGTGGACGTCCAGTCAACATGGGCCACTCAGCACCAGGACTCCCGACCTCAAACCATCCTCCAACTCCGACCTCTAAGACCTCGGCTCTCAACTCCTTTCTGTAACGCGGTACTCTTATAACGCGTTTTCATTACCTCGTATAACACGTATTATCCCCCATATATCGCTGGGATTTAGTATATGTATAATGCAATTTGATCCAACCTGCTTTGTGTGCTCCGCCACCAATTAGTTCACGCGGTCTAGCGCCGGCCGGCACCCACTCACTACCTTTAGTTTATGCCAACTTGCCGACGCCGCCATGGCTGCTCTGGTAGTCTCTGCCTCGGCTGCTGCGGTCGTCCATCGCAGCGTCGATATGTTGCATCCACTAACGACCTCGGTGGCTTAGTCGTGAGAAACGCGACTTTGACACCAACGCTCGTGTCTTTATTACCCATACAAGACAAACATTTGTGTGCATGAACATGTCTGTTTGTCTTGATCTGGATGTTTTAAGAGAGGTAGGGCGCATCAAAGCAGCCCGTCTGGGGAAGTACGTCCACCTCACAGAAAACCGCAGCAAACTAACAACTCCCTAGAGGGTTGTTGTATTCCTGTGTGTGAGTGAGGTCACCAGTAAGCTCCTAAGGAGTTGGTGTGTAAGCAGCAGAGGAGGCATCGCGCGTGTGATACTCAATATAATACACGCGTTAATAGGCTACGGTAACTACTTTACATCAGGTGGACCGTATGTTTGCATGACTCCCGACGTTGTATAAAAAAAAATACTAAATACATAGTTTTTGTGAGCGCGGGTTGCCTTCATGCGCAGTCAAATGGTTCCTAGATCTGTGGCGGTATGCTAGTATGCCTATCGACGTTATATTAAGAATAATAACTCTATATCCGGCTTCCATTTGTAAACTTATCGTAAAACCAATATAACATACTAACAATTAAACTTTCCCACAACTGTTGCCGGAGCTTGTGGATGCTACAGACAGTAATTACATCAATCGCTAACTATAATAATAAAATTCTTATATTGGCCTCAGATTGCATACCATTCGTTCCGTTTCGTTAGCCTAATTAATCTTATATTCATAGCATCTTTTCTTTTTATATCGCAAAATCAATGTGTGATCCAACGGAGAAATTTAAGTGGCCAATCTATTGCATATAATTCGAGTTTTCGTTTTGTAGTAGGAAAAATAGTATTCTTTATTTACTATAACATGGTATGTACAGACAATTTGAGTCTGTTAATTTGAAGATGGCGCAAATATTTTATAATTGCATATAAAATATTTACGCCATCTTGATCTATAATAGGATGAAAGTAGGATAAACTGGGTCGCAAAATATGTGGCATAACGCTTGTCGACTGTATTCGCAATAATGATATTAGAAACAGAGTTGGTTTAAAAGAGTGTGTCGGCGTTTACATAAGAATAGGCATGCTCCGTTGGTGCGGACATATGAAGAATGCAGGATGAAAGAATGACGAAGCAGATATACCATGCGAAAGTGGAAGGATGCCGAGGAATACCAAGACTACCATGACCAAATTGGTCGTGTTTTATCAGAAGGTGATGGCAGGAGCCCTAGGGATCGGCGAGCGTGCAAGCGAAGCGAGTGAGGTGCGTAAGGATTGCGTCTTATGGCGCTCGGTTCTCTCTGTCTACCCCGCAAGAAACCTGACGTGAAGATATACATACATACATTATTCTAATGACTAATATGTACAGCGCTTGAGTATGCCTCATGTCGAGGTGAAGCACGTGTCGCAGAGACAACCAGAGCAGGACAGCAGAGGTAGTCGATGTATGCGATTCCTGTTCTAGATGACGGACAATCGCAGGGACTACCGCAACAACCGAGGCAGTGACGACCGGAGCTGCCATAGCGGCGACAGCATGATGCATGTACCGACGATAATTGAAGCGGAAGCACACAAGATAGATCACACTCTATCTATAACTTCACGCCAAATGTCTAGCGGGGTAGACAGAGAAAAGCCGCGCGCCACACGATTGTATGCCACATGAGTGGCGCAGCGGTTAATAACGCGACTTTGTCGTGGATTCGTGGACCCCCAATCTTTGCGCTCCCCCCCCCCCCCCGTCTTTTTCCCCCATGTTCCATATATTGATTCCCACATAGGTAAAACATTTGTGTGCATGAACAAGTCTGTTTGTCTTAGTCTGGGTATTTTTAAGAGATATAGCATCAAAGCAGCCCGTCTGGGGAAGTACTGCAATATGGAATGGAGTGTTAAAGAAAATAGGATTGCAGTAATGCCTTGCATAAAGTGGGTATGGAGCCGTCGGTCATATTCAAGATACTTCAAAAGCTTCGTATCAACCGTATGATCGTATATCGTATCATCGACAGATATACCAACACTTCCTCTGTTGAAGACCATAAAAGATCGGGGCGACCGCGTGCTGTTAGAACTACAAAAACTGTTAATGCCAGAATTCGCCGAATTCCCGTTAGGAAACAAAAAAGAATATTGCGAGAAATGAAGATTCCCGCTAGGACTCTGTCGCGTATGATAAAACAAGACCTGAAGCTCGGCGGTTATCGTCGATATACAGGACATATACTAAATCAATTCCTACAGTTGAAGAGAGTATATCATAATAGAGCAAAACGGTTTCTCTCGTTAATCTTATTGACGAGCTCGGTGGCGCAGTGGTGAAACGCGCTGTTACGCTACTTTGACACCAACGCTCGTGGGTTCGATTCCCACACAGTACAAACATTTGTGTGCATGAACATGTCTGTTTGTCTTGGTCTGGGTATTTTCTATGTATAATAAGTATGTATTTACAAAAAAAAAAATTATGTATGTTTATCAGTTGTCTAGTACCCATAACACAAGCTTAGCTTACTTTGGGGCTGGGTGGCGATGTGTAATTTGTCCGACAATATTAAATTAAAAAAAAAACCCAATACTTGTACAGATTCCACTTCATGAAGTGGAATCTTTCTTTTCTTGGAAGTCAGGTTCAACAAAATAAATAAAACACGCGATACTTCCGTTAAAAATTGTTTAATTCAATGTGTAACAATCGCGAAAACCTAAGACAATTCTGTATCAATAGACTGTCTTGTGGATCGTGGTATGATGTAACCTCTCAGCAATACACTTTCAAAAAATGTACCGTAGACTTTCCAGCAGGACTTTGCACCTGGCCACAAGGCAGGAACTACCCAAGCCTGGCTCGAAACCAACATTCCGGACTTTATAAGAGTGGAAACCGGCCCTCATCTAGCCCAGATCTGAACACTTTAGACCACAAATTACGGTCAATTTTAGAGGACTGCTCGAAACGACACGCCGATATTGTGTCTCTTAAGAAATCTCTGGAGCGAGCAGTGGCTAAATTTCCCATGGAAGCAGTGCATAAATCCATAGTTTCGTGGCCCGACAGAGTAAAGGTCTGTATCAAAGCCAAATGTGGTCATTTCGAAAAGAATACATACTTGAAATTTTTGCTAAAACTTCCATAAATATGTACATGTAAGTTATATTAAGATTACATTACTTCATAAAAAAATAAATGCATAATCATTTGTAACAGAACGGTTGGCCACACTAGGTACTGTAGTAAAACTAATTATTTTATAATTCTTAGCTATTGCTATACCCTAAAAAGTACCTCAAAACGGGATAAATTCCCGTTCCTTACCTCATTAGAATTGGCGGAGTCCACTATCTAAGGCGAAGTCGATTTGACAAAGACACTCTTTTTACCTTTGAGCTACTGCCGTCCCGTCAGACCAAACCAGACGTCTCTGAGGTTAGGTCACACCTCTTTTAGAAGTATAAATTTCTTGAAAATGCAGGTTTTCTCCCTATGTTTTCCTTTACCGCTCGGTAAATGATGATTACAAAACATGATGGTAATGGTGAAGAAAAAGGTGGTTCACTAAAAGACAATCAACGGAGCGACTGGCGACAGACCTTCACAACCCATGGAGAAGATCCAAAACCCTTATTAGTTTTAGTCTTTAGGACAGCGGACCTTATATTTGTATATCTAACTTCATATTAAAATACAAATCTCGAAAGTCAAACTAAATCACAATGGCAATATTCCAAATGAAATTCGATCCATAGAGAATAAAAAACCCCTCTTAGCGCATTCACCTCAAACCTCTCCATTGCAGTCCTTAGAAAGTGTACAAGTGGGTCGATGCAGTATCTAGAATATTAAGTTATGCACCATAATGCAGCGATCGTGCAAGGTGAAAGGGAAGACGCTATTGTTGCACGATACAAGCGTGAGGACTTATGCAGCTGGTCTCAAATCATGTTAGACAAGCATTTGTTTAAAGTTGAACGGATATAGTTTATTAGTAACTAGGCACCCGCCCCGGCTACGCACGCGTAGTACGTTATACCTACATGTTCCTGTCGTTGGGTCGCATCAGCTTGTTGTGTCGAATATGTGGATATATTAAACTATGTCTACACTACTTCAACTATTTTAAAGTATTTTATGATGTAGATAAATGAACATAAAACCAAACAATAATTTTCGGATTATCATAATGTGAATGAAATGTTTAAGGTAAGGTAACTAAAATACTTTATTTAATAAGTATTAATACTGTATAACCGTATAATATCCGATAAAATGCTCCTAGGGGCAAGGGGGAAAAAAAAGACGTAAAAAACGTTGAATATAAAAATGTTTATTGTAAATGTTTTGTTGAAAAGTAAACAAAAACACACACGAACATGAATACTATCATACGTAGGAGAGTTCTCCTTATTTCAATTGGGCCACAGAGATTCTGAGTAAATCGAATCTACTTATGGAACTTGATAATAAAGTATTGATCAATTTGCCAGTAGTGTTATAACAAGTTCACCAAAACAGTGCACAGTCTCGCCAAATACACAATTGTAATTTTATTTATTCGTATGCTGCACTTGTTCCAGGCCACTAACACTCGACGAAAGTACAAACTTAGATAGATTTTAAGTAGAGGAAGGAACGGTTTACTTAGTATATAGCCGATTCCGATTGAAACCAATTTTAAATATACGGCACTGATAGAAATTTGTTCGCTACCGCTGCAGCGCTCCCCGCGAAATCTCCAAATTAAGGACTAAATGAAATGATGTGTTGTTTTATAGTTATACATAAAGGTTCACTTACGATTAGCTATAGATCTGGTATGGGACGAAAACTTAACTCTTATGAAGAACGTTTTGAGCACTTTAATATGACACCTCTAAACATACGACGTCACAACAGTGATCTAATTTTGCTTTATAAGATTATACGTAGTTTCTTGGACTCCGCTAATCTTCTTTCCCTGTTAAACTTTAACACTCGATTTAGAGCACGAAATTGTAATTTCAATATATTTAATCTCCAAGTTTTCACGAACAATACCTCTTATTATAATCCCATTGTCAGGATGTGCCGCCTGTACAACGAGATCCTTGATATTTTTCATCTTACACTGCCACAGTTCCGGAGGCGAATAAATGACCTATCCATTCAGCCATAAGATTTGGTTTATTGGTCTATATATATTTTTTTTGTATTTCATTTTAAATTGTTAATTACTATTACTAAATAATAGAAATGTTTAACTCGTCATATCTCGTACCTACTCTCTAGCGTGTAATTAATCTTAAGATGTAATGCTGTTAGGCATACATACTTTTGGATTATGACTTTGATCAAAACTACTTATATATTTATGCACATTGTTTGTAACGATTGTAATCTGTTTTGTATGCTAAATAAATAAAGATTACTTACGTTACTTTGTTCTATGTTTTACTTCTGTACGTTTATATTGTAAAGTGCAACAGTAATCCACTAATATACGTGATCTCGCCTTACTCTGATGTACTATTATATTGTAACAAAACTTACCTCAATAATTTTTAAAGTTTCAGAACATTAGTCGAAAAACACTTAACTCGGTAAACACAAAACACGACAAACTAGTAAAATACAGTTGGTCTGAAAGAGAGCGTCGGTGTTAAAATAAGAAGAGGCATGCTCCGTTGATTCGGACATGTAGAAAGAATGCAAGATGAAAGAATGACGAAGCAGATATACAATGCAAAAGTGGAAGGATGTAGGAGCCGGGGAAGGCCAAGACTTACCTACCATGACCAAATTGGTCGTGTTCTATCAGAAGGTGATGTCAGGAGCCCTAGAAACCGGCGAACGTGCATGAGAAGCAATGAATGTTAAAGAAGCGAGTGAGATATATAAGGATCGAGTCAAGTAGCGCTCGGTTCTCTCTGCCTACCCCACAAGGGATTCGGCGTGAAGTTATAGATAGAACTTTTCGATTACGATTTGAATATGGTGTTTCGAGGCAATATGAACCCCACTGAACAGTAATGTTTTCTCCGACTTCCTCGAAATTGGCTCCATTATTACGTAAAAAAACACCACGTTCGATCAATTTGGATACCCAACGAAATACTCGTAACTTTCAATTTCAAACACGAGAACAACAGAGATTAGTGGACGATCTTCTTTTTTATATTATTCAAATTGTAGCTATTTGAATAAGTTATTTTCTGTTAAGTCTTGTAAGTAAGTCTTGGTTTTCCTCAGCTCCTACATCCTTCCACTTTTGCATTGTATATCTGCTTCGTCATTCTTTCATCGAAAAGTTATCTGTCTAAATGTATACAATCTGAGTAAAATCTTTACGAATCCGTTTCGGATATGGTTGTAAATAGGGATGCGATAGGCGTAAGGGATTCTACAGTCTATTGTTGGATTCAATTAGAAGTGTAAGTTTCCAAAAGGCTCTAGGCGCCACTTCATGTTAGCGAATCGACCCGCTTGAAATGTATACTCGGTTTAATGCTACTGTTGCTTAATGTCACACTGGCATAATGGCCCATTCGCATATTGTCAAAATAGTAGCAAAATGAATTAATTTTCTTTCTTACTTAGTACGAAATGCAAGTAACAAGATACTTTAGAATTTGACAAGGTCGGTGGCGCAGTGGTGAAACGCGCTGTTACCCTACTTTGACACCAACGCTCGTGGATTCGATTCCTATACCGGACAAACATTTGTGTGTACGAACATGTCTCATTGTCTTGGTCTGGACGTTTTTAAGAGAGGTAGGGTGCATCAAAGCAGTCCGTTTGCGGGTGTGCTTCCATCTCACAGAAAATTGCAACTCCATAGAGAGTTGTTGTGTTTCTGCGTGTGAGGGAGGATCCTAAGGACTTGTTGTGTTAGCAATAGAGGTGGCATCGCACGAGTAATACTTAACGTATTGCAAGCGTTCATAGGCTACGTTAACTACTTTACATTAGGTTAGTGTAAGTAAAAGTGGTAGAGCCAAGCTATTGTCGATTAGTGGCCACATGGCTGCGGGTCAACCCAGTGGGCATTGAATGATAGTAGCTCGTAATTGAGCCGGTGGCTCGTCCGAGGCAGTACCACTTTCTTACAGAAAACCGGCGTGAAGTAGTGGCATGCTGATACAGCATGATCCGGAGCCCGATACTTAACATATTACAAGCGTTAATAGGCTACGGTAACTGCTTTACATAAGGTGGACCGTATGCTTGTATAAAAATATACAGGCAATTTGATGTAACCTGCCTTGTGTGCTTCCGCTACCAAATGGGTGCACACAAAGCGGGATAGATCAAATAGCCTACAAATATATAGGAAGGAATTTTTCAATGTCATTTTTTTAATACCTCTGAGTTACATATGCATACAGCACACCTGATGTTAAGTGGTTACTGTAGCCTATCAACACTTGCAATATTAAAAGTATCACTTGCGAGGAGGTAGATATGCATACAACATCCTTATGTTAAGTGGTTATCGCAATTTATCAACGTTTGCACTACAAGGTTACAACTTGGGTGTTGCAACTAGTAACTAGCTAACATAGCAACGCCACTGCTCGCTCCTTGGAGCTTGCTGGTAACCTCACTCGGTGACAGGATCACAGCAGCCCTTCACGGAGTTGTGATTTGGTTACGTTCTTTTTTAGGTAGAGGTACGTTCTAATGTGATCTGTTTAGATAGGGCATATCTTCTGCTCAGATTAACCTTATTTGTATGTATGTATATCTTCACGCCAAGTCCCTTGCGGGGTAGGCAGAGAGAACCGAGCGCCATAAGACGCGGTCCTTACATACTTCACTCGCTTCTGTGACATTCATAATCTTATTAATCTTATTTGTTCACAATATAGGTATTCCTAAGCAATGATAGCACAGTGAGTAAGGAACTCGTCTGTTGAGCAACAGGTCACCGGTTCAAAACCTGGCATGTACCACTAAAAATTCATGTATTGGAATTTATGTACATATGTGTAATTACTACTTTGCCAAGAGGGGAAGTCAATTTCTCGAATTGATTTCCCTTCTTCCTAAGCTTACAAATTTCTTCTGATTAAATTCGTTGTGAGATCCAAGGCGGCTGTAGTTTAACCCCCGGGACAGCAATGGACTTCGCTGTTCATTGCCTTTTTGGTGGTCGCCGCTGTTAATTCTGGCTACACAGGGGACACCGTGGTGGGAATGAGTGGTGGGTCAGCCCCATATGTGTGTCACTTGTTTGGTGGTGACGGATAACATCGTGGGTAAGCACGCAGGTCCAAGAAATTATATTTCGATAGACTTGTGACCTAAAAGGTCTGGTTTTCCCTCTGGGATATGGAGGTCGGACGGCAGTCTCTCCATGTCTAAATCAGTATCTCGTCATTAGCTTAGGGTGCGTACCCCGCTGTCCCTAATAGACTAGGAAACGGGATAACCAGAGGGAGACTTTGTACAAAAGTCGTCTGCGTGGGTACCTCTGTCTCACCTATTTCTACCGCCAAGCAACTATATTTATATAGCTGTGTTCCGGTTTGAATGGTGAGATATGGCAGAGAAATGACTGGGTACTGTGACGAAACAGCCTTAGGTCACAAGATTGGCAGCGCGCGAGTAACATCCACGTGTTGCGAGCGTCAGTAGCGGTGACCGCTTACCATCTGATGCCGGCCGCATGCTTGTTTGCCAATCTACTTGTATAAAAAAACGCTAGCAAGCTGATTCGCAATATCTTGGTAGAGACAATCTCGGTCTACCCGAGTTCAGAGTTTATTTATTTGTTTGTAAACATCAACAAAAAATAATACAGTTTACATTCTGCCAAACTGTAAGTTAGTTTGTCGGCATTTGCGATTACTTATAGTTAAAAATACAAAATCTTTGCTTCAATAACAATATCTAGCAGTCATTGAATATTTATCCATTCAACGACTGCTAGAAACCGCTTATTCAACATTCAATACTTCCCTAATTCACGCATTTTTTCCTTACATTAGGACTAAGTAATACACTTAACAAAGTGCATCTACTGGTACATATTCCTGGATAATATAACATGCATTTGTAAATGCGCCAAGTCACTCCACCCGACGCGGCGCCCCGAGTCCCTGCTGGTACCCATACCAGCCTGAGCTCAGGGACACAGTGATAGATTGTAGATAGTGCTTTCTCAGAGTGACCTTTAATTGATTTTCAGGAACACTGTTCTTATATGAAATCTATATGTTTGTTTGTGCGTTTGTCTGTGTGTGCATTTTTATCGAATATTCGAATTTTGACTTCAGATTCGGATTCAGCATAAAAGTAGAATAGGAATGTTCAGGAGTACCGTTCTTATCTTTTAAGGAACATGGTCAAAATGGCCGACAAATTAAAAAAAATAATTGAATTGTTATATAATTGACGAGCCAGGTGTTCCTCTGGCAATGCAAGCTTGCGCATTCTCAACTGGTTTTTAGCTTGAATATTTTTAAGCAATCCATGAGGTAATTCTTTGATAAATACAGATGTTAGCCATAGTATTTTGCGCTTATCATAATAATTATTTACTTTGGGAACAACTAACTTTGGTTTTTTTGATGAACGAGTTAGTTACGCATACTTCTTTTCCTTTTCGTACTCCCTTTTACTATACTGCTCAACCAAAAAGTTCATTTTGACATTGGATTCTATGGGAAATATAGTTCCGAATCGTTTTGGATAACAACCAATTTGAATTCGTCTTTTTAGCTTTCATGCCTTCGTCTACTCATGTCGCTTCAACTGTTGCCCATGTAGGACAGTACACGCACGACTTGGAACACAATTGGGGTCTCAGTAATCGTTGTGAAAGAAATCAAAAGTACGGTGTCACTTGTCACGACCACATTTTATATCGATTAAGGCTTCATAATCGTACCGACAGATGAATACGAATTGATCTCGAATCGATTATTCGATAGATCAAAGCGATAGGGTTGGGTTATTTGAAAGTGAACGTATGTAGTTAGGGTCCCGTATAAATATGACGTCTCAGGCAAGCATACGACCCATCTGACGTTAAGTAGTTACATAGACACAAATTTTTACACAGAGTATTTTCAGGAACACCTTTCCTGTATGAAATCTATATGTTTGTCTGTGTGAGCGTGTGTCTGTCGCTTTTTTTCGAATATTCGAATTTTGCCTTCAGATTCGGATTCAGCATAAAAAGTAGAATAGGAATGTTCAGGAACACCGTTCCTATCTCTTAAGGAACATAGTCAAAATGGCCGAAAATTAAAAAAAAAAATGTTATATAATTGACGAGCCAGGAGTTCCTCTGGCAATGCAAGCTTGCGCATTCTCAACTGATTGTTGTTCCTTTCTATGGACCATCGGAACTCATACAAGTATGCGATTATAAAGCTTATGAACGGTTGTAATAATGGAAGTAACATTCGCGCATTACCACCCCCGTTGATAACATAGTAACTTCTAAGGAGATCCTCACTCACTCGCAGAAACACGGCTACCCTCCAGTAGGTTGTTATCTGAAGGTACTTCTCCAGAAGGGGAATCTTCGATTCTGCCAAACTCTCTTTAAGACACCTATACCGAGATAACTAGTCATGTTCATGCACATAAATGTCTGTCCTGTGTGGGAAACGAACCCACGAGCGTTGGTGTAAAAATAGCATTGCTACCCACTGCTGAAGTCTTCAAAATGGTAAAAAAAACCTTGTGAAACGATTTTGTAGACCCGGCGACAAAACAAGCTATAAAAAAACGTTCAAATTTAAACTTTACCACGGAGACATAAGACGCATGGTCACAGAAAACCGCACCCAAATAACTACTCCCTAGAGGGTTGTTGTGTACCTGCACGTGAGTGAGGTCACCAGTAAGCTCCCAAGGAGTTGCCGAGTAAGCAGCAGAGGAGGCATCGCGCGAGTGATACTTAATATATTACAATAGGCTACGGTTATTGCTTTACATCAGGTGAGCCGTATACAGAAAAAAAAAATTCAAGTATTTTAGTCATGTGGCGCTTGGTTCTGTCTGCCTACCTCACAAAGTTGGCTTGAAGATATAGTGTATCTAAACAGAATATTAAAAACAAAAATGCTTGAATTGGGTGTGATAATTATTAATCTATTTTAAAGTTATGTTCCTAAAAGTGAGCAAACCTCTGCTCTACCTACCTACACAACAATCCCCTAGGGAGTTGTTATTTGGCTACGGTTTTCTATGAGGTGGAGGTACTTCCCCAGACGCTTTGATGCGCCCTACCTCTCTTAAAAAATCTAGACCAAGACAAACAGACGTGTTTTCATGCACACAAATGTTTCTCTTGTGTGGGAATTGAACCCACAAGCGTCAGTGTCAAAGTCGCGTCAAAGACAGAGCCACGTATAATGATCATTTAATGACAATGTCATTAAATGTCTACGTCATTAGTTCATGGACACCATATTTGTATGATACATCAACCATGAATAGTATATTAAATTGTAATTCGAAACTCGTTATGTACTTATTGGGGACACTTATTTTGACGAACTCGATGGCGCAGTGGTGAAAAGCGCTGTTAAGCTGACACCAACGCTCGTGGGTTCGGTTCCTACACCAGACAAACATTAGTGTTTTTTAGTTAATAGATTGGCGTTATTTTGCGAAAGTCAAATTTACATGCAATTTGATCTAACCTGCTTTGTGTGCTTCCGCCACCAATTAGTTCATGCGGCCTAGCGCTGTGTTTAGTTATCAAAAAACCAAAGTTAGTTGTTCCCAAAGTAAATAATTATTATGATAGGCGCAAAATACTATGGCTAACATCTGTATTTATCAAAGAATTACCTCATGGATTGCTTATCTGTCAGATACCGAGTACCTTGATCGAATCGAAACGACTTATATATGGAATAACGGTAAACCCGGGTATTGACCGGTTAAAAATATTCAAGCTAAAAATGGCTGCTCCGGTAGTCTCTGCCTCGGCTGCTGCGGTCGTCCGCCATCTGGAACAGAATCCGCATGCCCCCGAGGCAGAGACTACCGGAGCAGCCATGGCAGCGTCGGCATGTTGCATTTACTAACAGTAGTGGGTGGGTGCCGGCCGGCGCTAGGCCGCATGAACTAATTGGTGGCGGAAGCACACAAAGCAGATTAGATCAAATTACATTAGTGTTTTTTTTTACAACATCGGAAAGTGGTTACCGTAGCTTATGAACACTCGTAATACATTATATATCACTCGCGCAATGCCTCCCCTGCTGCTAACACAGCAACTCCTTAGGAGTTTACTGGTGACTTCACTCACTCACAGAAACACTACAACTCTGGCGGGTTATTTGGCTGGGGTTTTCTATGCGTGCATGAAGATGAACATGTCTGTTTGTCTTGGTCTGTGCGTATTTAAGAGCGGCAGGGCGCATCAAAGCAACCCGCCTGGGGAAGTACCTCCACTTCACAGAAAACCGTAGCCAAATAACAACTCCTTAGGGGGTTGTTGTGTAGGTAGGTAGAGCGGAAGCGGTATCGCGTGAGTGATACTTAATGTATTGTAAGCGTTCATAGGCTACGGCAATCATTTTACATCAGCTTGTGTGCCTCTCGACGTTGTATAAAAAAGATATAAACTCTTCAGTGAGTTTTAACTGGCTCCGGTCTTCACTCTTTCGCCAGAGCCTCATTTGTATAGCAGGGTGCATTACGTGCAGGTAACGTTGACTAAACATCATCGTATCAATTTACCCCCCAATCCTCATTGCTACTACGTCTCGGTCATTTTAAACTTTCACAGTGGATGACATAAAAGTATGAAGTATGTATGGGCCTGCCGAGGTTTTCCCTAGGGCATGAGGTTCATCAAACAAGGCATGGAAAGTTTTTCGGCAATAGACGAGTGACACCCCTGGTGTTGCAAATGTCCATAAGCTACGTAACTACTCATCAGTCAAGCCGTATACTTGTGCAAATTAGTAGTATAAAAATTGTATTGTATAACTTCACGCCAAGTCCCTTGCGGGGTAGGCAGAGAGAACCGAGCGCGACATGACTCGATACTTACACACCTCACTAGCTTCTTTAACATTCATTGCTCTTCTCATGCATGCTCGCCGGTTTCTAAGACTCCTGACATCACCTTCTGATAGAACACGACCAATTTGGTCATGGTAGGTAAGTCTTGGCCTTCCCCGGCTTCTACATCCTTCAACTTTCGCATTGTATATCTGTTTAGTAATTCATTCTACTTACATTCTTTCAACATGTACGAACTACAGATAAAAATTGTTAAAATCAGAAAAGGAAAATGTCTAGAAAGTCGGGGAACAAACGGCGTATTGTTTGGTATCTGGTCGCACGTGGACTTTATAAAGGCATTAAGTGGATTTGGACAATTTATTTGTTGACATTTTCCCACATTTATATACCAAAGAATGTGATGGCTGAAATCACAAATCACCCTTACGACCGATTGTGGAGTTACATTTGTACAATTCGTTGCATATGCGAGTAAATGTTTGCACAAACATTATAAGCTCGTTCTATTACATTAAGAAAATAAATGAAATAATTAAAAATAATAATAAGTCAGAAGCGAGTGAGTTATGTAAGGATCGAGTCACGTGGCGCTCGGTTCTCTCTGCCTACCCCGCAAGGGATTTGGCGTGAAGTTATAGATAGATAATAAGTTAAACTGTAAAAAGTGACAGTCAGATATGATAGTTATGGCATGTGTCTTTTTATTGCAAAAGAGAGCCATAAGAATATATATAATAAGAAGAAGAGCCTTAGAGAAAAATTCAAAGAAATAAATATTCTAACAGTCGCATCGCAATATATCTATGAAAATCTTTTGTATGTCCATAAAAACATAGACTCATTTTGTAAAAAGAGTGATACTCATAACATAAATACTAGATATAAGCATAATCTTGTGTTACATCCAAGCCGTCTCCACAAAATAAGTAATTCTTTTATGGGGCAATGTATACGGTTCTATAACAAACTTCCCAGCAATATAAGAGAATTGTCAATAAACAAATACTATTAAAACCAAATTGTGTAGCAGGGCATATTATAAAGTATCTGACTATATTAATGATAAAAATGCCTGGGATTGAGTCGATCCAATTATAATGTAAATAATTCATTATGTAAATTTGTTTGGATACCAAAAGAGGGATGCCTGAGTTTTTTGGCAGTATTTTTATCAGTGCTCACCTAGTCATGAACTGCACGGTAGGGAAAAAATTGTGACGATTCCAAACAAATGTAGCCATTTTTACGGAATAAAAAGATTTTGACTTTGACTTTGTCCGTCCCTCTTCTGCAATAACCCAGCACCAATAATCCATGCAGACCTCATTACAATAGACTAATAATTTCCTACACATTCGCAATAGTCTGGTTCTTTCGATATTTTTAGGAGCGGGTCTCGGGGGTTGTACAACATAACATAAATCTTCTCAAAAGGGCCTCTACGCGTTGGATCCATATCCCCGCGCACGCCTATCAAATGACCGGAATAATACCCGTGAATAAAAAAATAAAAGTTGAACTGTTAAATTCATAATAAATATAACAATGGTGTAGATAATGTACAAAAAGCTAACAAAAAATAGATAAAAACTATTCACATATTTACTCAAGTTATGCTACGCCCTACGATTTTATTTTTTTGCCTGATTGATGTCCAATTGATGAGGACATTGGTGTGATGATAGATCCCTTGATGCTCTTAGTTAGAGAGGTAAGGCGCATCAAAACAACCCATCAGGGGAAATACCTCCACCTCACAGAAAAACTGCAGTTAAATAACAAACTCCCGGGAGGGTTGTTGTGTTTTTTGCGTGCGACTGAGGTCACCAGTAAACTCCTTAGGAGTTGCTGTGTTAGCGGCAGAGGCAGCATCGCACGAGTGATACGTAATTCCAGCGTTCATACGCTACGGTTACCACTTTATATCAGGTGGACCTTATGCTCGAAAGCCTCCCGACGTCGTGTAATACAAAAAAATTTAAGCAGAGTATCTATATTATCTATATTTCTTATGAATACAACCGCTTAACCTAATTTTTTTCACATATCTTATTTTCATGTTTTTAGTTTATATACTCGTAGAATTAGTTGAAATATTTTCAATTGACGACTGAACCACATATACTACTCTGTGTAAAAAGTATCGGGAATATGTCAATAAAAAGACCCGCGTAAAAGAGGTCGTTCTAATTTTTTTACTGCATGTTGGTAGGACTGTACTGATTTAGCGCGCAAAATTTGAGCGGGATCTGTCATTTAATTTGTTTTAAACTACACTTTTTGTTGGTCATAGTTTTGAGTCCCCGGCGATTTTTACAATGGAAAATATTGTTGAACAAAGAGTGTGCCTTAAATTTTGTGTTTCAAATGATATTTCATGTGGTGAATCACTAAAAATGTTGCGAAATACCTACGGCGAATCGTGTATATCGAAAACAAGGGCTTATGAATGGTATAAGGCTTTTAAAGAAGGCCGAGAAATAGTAGTAGACTTGCCTCGTTCTGGTAGACCTTCAACCGCTACGACCAGAGAAAACATCGACAGAATCAAGAAGCTAGTGCTCGAAAATCGACGTATGAGTCTGAGAGAGTTGGCTAGTGAGGTGAACATATCTTTTAAGTCCGTCCACAACATTCTCATTGACATTTTAGGCATGAAACGCGTCGCCGCTCGACTAGTTCCAAAAGAGCTCAATTTTGTTCAAAAAGCGCAGCGAAAGCATGTCGCTGAAGACATGGTTTCCCGAGCTTCTACGGATCCGACCTTTATGAAACGTATAATAACTGGCGACGAGACATGGGTTTATGAGTACGACATGCAAACAAGCCAACAGTCTTCAGAATGGCGTCTCGAAAACGAGCCGAAACCCAAAAAACCGCGGCAAAGTCGCTCCAAAATCAAGGTGATGCTGACAGTTTTTTTTGACTACCGTGGTGTGGTTCACTCCGAATTCCTTCCAGAGGGAGAAACAGTGAATAAAGAATATTATTTAGGCGTCATGAAGCGTTTGCGTGAGAGTATCCGCCGAAAACGTCCAGATTTGTGGCAACACAACTCATGGATGCTGCACCATGATAATGTACCATCACACACAGCCATTATAGTGAAAGAGTTTTTAGCGAAAAATTCAACAAAAGTTCTCGACCAAGCACCGTATTCACCTGATATGGCTCCGTCTGACTTTTTTTTATTTCCCAAGTTAAAATTACCACTTCGAGGAAAACGTTTTGAGTCGATAGAAGCCATAAAAGAAAATTCGCTGAATGAGCTAAAGGCCATACCGCAAATAGCCTATGAAAAATGTATGGAAGACTGGGTGAAGCGGTGGAGATGTTGTATTGCAAGCGATGGGGCCTACTTTGAAGGCGATAAAATAAATTTAGATGAATAATTTGTATTTTTTGTTTTATTGACAAATTCCCGATACTTAGTACACAGAATGTATATTACTTGACCCGTCAAATGTGATAAATTTCAAGCGACCGTAATTCGTAATCTTTTTTATTTTTAAATCGTTTGATGAACTAATATATAAAGTACAAATATCTATATGATTATGACATTATCAAATTTATGATTATTTTTGACATTCAATAAGACTATAGACAAAGAATATTAATCTATTCTCAGTTTGACTACAGATTTTAACCATAAACGAAAGAGTAGGTATTTGTGTAATGTTTTTTTATTCATTTAATGTATTTACCAAACGTTATTATACTTTTTTTTGGCTTTCTGCACTTCTTCTCCATATAAACTTTAACTGTGCCAAATTTCATAAACTTCCGTTCGCGTAATTTTCCTAAAAATGGGGTACAAAGTTTTTGCTCCACTTATTACTATTGATATCAAATTGATGATTTAAAAACATACCTATATTAACAAGTTTCTTTCGGCATTTCTTCTTCGCCAATGATCATTTCCGAAATGCTGACAGATTAACAAAGGAATATAATATTGAATTAAACAATTTTTAACGGAAGTATCGCGTATTTTATTTATTTTATTGAACCTGACGTTTCGAACGCTTTGCAGCGTCCGTGGTCGCGGGAAGACTAAGGTGGTATTTGTCTTACATTAGTTATTCAATTATTACATCTACCGGCATGGATGGATTAATTATATATGTTCCGATTTACACAAAAATCGCTCACAGTGTCCGAACATTTCGGGCGGCTTTTGTGACGCATGCGAGGGAGTTTGTGACTGTTGCTCCGCAGTACTTGTTTGACATGTTGGAGTTCCTCCTCTAGATGCTCAGCGTCGCAGATGCCTTGTGCTCTCTAAAACAAAGATTTGCCTACGGTAGCTGACTGACATGGATGGTGGTGTGAGTTACCATTGAGATATTTGTCTGTATGGGTGGGTTTCCTATACACTGTGTGAGTAAGTGAGTTGTCAAGTTTCCTGGTAATTAATATATCAAGGAATGCTAGTGAATTATTTGCCTCTAATTCCATGGTGAATTTGATTTTGTTGTTGATGGAATTAAGGTGGTGTAGGAATATAGACACTTTATCTTTGGGTATGACAACAAAAGTATCATCTACGTACCGTTTGTACATCTTCGGCACAGCCGGTGCCATCGACAGCGCTGTCGATGGCACCGGCATGGTGATGGATGAATGGATCGCAAATTCACCATGGAATTAGAGGCAAATAATTCACTAGCATTCCTTGATATATTAATTACCAGGAAACTTGACAACTCACTTACTCACACAGTGTATAGGAAACCCACCCATACAGACAAATATCTCAATGGTAACTCACACCACCATCATGTCAGTTAGCTACCGTAGGCAAATTTTTGTTTCAGAGAGCACAAGGCATCTGCGACGCTGAGCATCTAGAGGAGGAACTCCAACATGTCAAACAAGTACTGCGGAGCAATAGTCACAAACTCCCTCGCATGCGTCATAGAAGCCGCCCGAAGCCACCTACAGTTGAACGTCAACCTGCCATCTTACCATACTTAAAGGGAGTCACAGACAAAATTGGCAACATCTTACGGCGAGCTTCAATTAAAACTTATTTCAAGCCCCATAAGAAGATCAGTCAATTTCTAAGACCTATCAAGTCTAATATCCCCTTACAAGATGCAGGAGTATACAAATTAGACTGCGAATGTGGTTTATCATACATAGGGCAAACAAAGAGAAGCGTAGGTACTCGTGTGAAAGAACACATTGCTGACATGAAGAATAGGCGCGATAAGAACTCTGCAGTATGTGAACATACACTGGACCAGCCAAACCATTACATCCGGTTCGATAAACCACAAATCCTCGCAAAGGAGAATCGCTACATGCCGAGAATGTTGCGCGAGGCTATTGAAATAAGAAAACACCCCAATTTCAATAGAGAAGATGGTTGGCAAGTACCACCTGCTTGGGATCCAGTCCTAAAAATAATCAAGTCCCAAACCCAAATATCTAAAAAATGTTCGGACACTGTGAGCGATTTTTGTGTAAATCGGAACACATATAATTAATCCATCCATGTCGGTAGATGTAATAATTGAATAACTAATGTAAGACAAATACCACCTTAGTCTTCCTGCGACCACGGACGCTGCAAAGCGTTCGAAACGTCAGGTTCAACAAAATAAATAAAATACGCGATACTTCCGTTAAAAATTGTTTAATTCAATGTGTAACAATCGCGAAAACCTAAGACAATACTAGGAAAATAATAACTTAGATAATCGAATAAGCTACAATAAGATTTTATTTTGAAAATATAATGCGTATCTAAGTGACCCATATACCTACGCTGGAATTACGTAGCACTCGTGCAATGCTGCCTCTGCTGCTAACACAGCAACTCCTAAGGAGTTTACTGGTGACCTCACTCGCACGCAAAAACACAACAACCCTCCCGGGAGTTTGTTATTTAACTGCAGTTTTTCTGTGAGGTGGAGGTATTTCCCCTGATGGGTTGTTTTGATGGGCCTTACCTCTCTAACTAAGAGCATCAAGGGATCTATCATCACACCACTGTCCTCATCAATTGGACATCAATCAGGCTAACAAATAAAATCATAGGGCGTAGATAACTTGAGTAAATATGTGAATAGTTTTTATCTAATTTTTGTTAGCTTTTTGTACATTATCTACACCATTGTTATATTTATTATGAATTTAACAGTTAAACTTTTATTTTTTTATTCGTTGCGACCTAAACCAACGAAATTACATCGAGAGCCTCATTTTAACAGCTTCAAAGAAACTCGGAGTCCTGAACAGGGTGCGCTGGTTCTTCACGCCGGACCAAATTTGTCTTCGTTATAAGAGTCAAGTTCGGGCCTGCGTGGAGTATTGCTCGCATCTCTGGGACGGCTCCGCACAGTATCTTCACGAGGCTCTCGATAGGTTGCAGCGACGGGCTGTCCGCATAATCGACGACGAAGAGGTCACAAAATACCTAGAACCTCTGCAACTTTGTAGGGACATAGGCTCCCTAAGTACATTTTACCGCCTGTACCATGGTGAGTGCTCTGAAGAACTATTTTCCCTTATCCCACCCTCTCCCTTCCGTCATAGAACCACACGTGCAGGCTTGCGATGTCATCATTCCACTGTTGAGGACATTTGTTCTCGTACTAAAAAGTTCGGCAACTCCTATCTCTGTCGAACTATTAAAAAGTGGAACGCCTTGCCTGCACATGTGTTTCCTCCTTCCTACAACATGGGATCCTTCAAACGAAGCGTGAAAAAGCACCTTACGGGCCAGCATGGTAGCGTCAACTGACAGGACACCGTAGTCCTTTGTCAGTTGCCGCTGCAATTTGGGCTCCCCTTTTCGCTTACCAACAGGCGAAGAGGAGCCACTATGCTGAGCCAATATAAAAAAAAAATGTTAATAAGCCTCCCTACGTTGTATATAAAAATAACTCTCACCTGTGTCATAGTAAAATAGGTGTGTGTAATATTTTTTCAACTTTCTGACATAATTGCCCATATTTCTGCGGTACACCATCTAACTACGAATAAATAATAAGTCTTTATTCATAGCCGTCTAATGATCACGGCACACCAATGTCATCAAATATGTCATTAAATATATACCTACATGTCAGTTCAACCGTTCATCTTCTATACCAGTAGTAATGACCCATAAAATATGTCTCTTGCCCCTTAATCTCTATTTAATTACCGTATACAAGCAGAACTTCTAATAAACATTGACAAATGATCTGACCTTTTGTTACTCTTCATTTCAGGGTTACATCACCGGACGTCGTTAAGAGTTGAAAGTACATAACGAAGTGGACAAGGAAATCAACTGACTTGCATTAACTATGCTTTCTTTGAGCGAAGCTAACGTCGTGGATGAACCTCATTAAGATTCCGATGATAAAGAAGATGACACAGTAAACGATCACGACATATCAGATAATAAACTGCATGATCACGGGATATACAAACAAGACACTTTATGTAATAGAAAACTGCATTGAAACGTTGATACAAACGAAGAGAAATTAAGCAGAATAAAAAGATATTTAGTCGTCAATCGAAATGTCAATAATGGTGACTGTCATTTCATTCCAATTGCATAAAAATACAGTAAGTAAATATCGAAAATAAACTTATGAATATGTAATAAATATTTCACTACAGTAAATTTATGCCGCAAGCGAGTAATGTAATAGACAAGTCATTATTACAAATTGAAGGCTCCGAACGACCAATTAGAGTACATAAATAACACTGTTACATAATTATTGTGCACTGTTATTAAGTCAAAGACAGATGCTAATGCTTAAAGAAAGGAAAAGCGGAATCCAAGATAGAACAAGAACAGACATCATCAGCGAACGATGCAAAGATACGAATTGAACTTCATAAAGGTGATTTCGAAGATGCTATTACAGCATTTATATGTAATAAGAACGAAATTGCTGCTGAAGAAAATTTGAGAGCTGCAGCCGTAATTTGGTGCGAGGGATATAACGTAACCTTTGCAAAGGTTAAATAAGAAATCATTCAACATTAAGTTTGAGACGTGAGTAATAATTGAGAGTTAAAAAAAAAACATTTTGCCGTAGTCATCGGGTGGTTCGTGACCGAGTAACTGAGTTATCGCATAGTAGAAAGTGAATCAGATCTATACGGCACAATGTTTTGGCAAAAAAACGTGGATGTGGAAAAAACTCGAGCGTCGAGAAGCACGAAAGTTTGGAGATGTGCGTTACTGGTGAGTACTTTTTTATTGTTAATTTGTTTGCTTTTTTACGACATGTTTTTATTTCTGAAAGTAACTTTTAACGTGGCTATAAAATATATTGATATCGTTCTGAATGTTTCCGGAGTCTGACGACGTTTTTAGATATCAGTAAAGGTGGATTTCTCTGTCGCGTTTTACGTTAATGTTAATTAGCACGGCCACAAGATATCCAATGTTTTGTATATATTTAATTAATTTCTCATGCTTTATGAATATTACTTCCCTTGACTTTGTAAATTGTATAAGCCAAGTGTTAATATATTTAATAATATAATTAATAATTAGATTCATGTTATGTTATGGAAGTTCACCAGCACAAATAAAAGACGAGGAGATACGTATATTTACGAGTGTCCGTTCATTCACGACTGAACTGTACCCACGCTACGCCACGTACGCCACGACCAAGAACTGAATGAATGCCCTTTTGCGCGCCATTTCTATATAAGTATACATTTATTTGCATAAAACTTGAGTAATATTACTCACAATCGCTTGCAAATATGGTGTTATAATAGTACCTATTGCTATAATTTTATCATATCAATCCATACTCCTCTCACTGCAGGGATACGGATCTTCCTTCAACCGAAGGTGTTTAGAGCATACTCCACCACGCTGCTCAAATGCGGATTGGCGGAGGTCAGTGTTTTCAAGCCGCCCGAGGGCCACTGATTGACTTAGCTTAACGACTGTCATCTATCGACAACAGCCGGGACCGACGGGTTAACGTGCCCTCCGAGCACGAAGATACTCGAGATAGGTTTTTTTATACTTCGTCGGGAGGCATACAAGCATACGGCCCACCTGATGTAAAGCGGGTACCGTAGCCTATTAACGCTTGCGACATATTAAGTAGCACTCGTGCGATGCCTCCTCTGCTGCTGACACAGCAACTCCTTGGGAGCTTACTGGTGACCTCACTCACACGCAAGAACACAACAACCCTCTAGGGAGTTGTTATTTGGCTGCGGTTTTCTGTGTGTTGGAAGTACTTCCCCAGACGGGCTGCTCTGATGCGCCCTACACATACAGACCAAGACAAACAGACATGTTCATGCACACAAATGTTTGCCTTGTGTGGGAATCGAACCCACGAACGTTGTTGTCAAAGTCACGTCATTCACGACTGAGCCACCGAGCTCGTCATAAAACCCATCCCAAGGTAAACCCATCCATAGACAGGCTGCGGTCGACGTTGCTTTACCTGCGTGTTGGGTTAGAATGGCACGCGCAACGACACCATCGAGCTCTCTATTGCTATGATTATTGTCCTTCATGATTTACCTTGAAGGCGTATGTTGCGGGTTTGGAATAAGGCCAGTGTTTTCAGGAACGTATGTATATTCTGTCGTCTATGGACTGACTAACTTACATAATAATAAACAGTCTATATATATATATTTAACACAACAAAGAAATATTACTATAACAAAGGAATATTGATCTGGACATCTCAACGTGATGTTCGGTGCTTATAATTTCCGTATACTTGCTAAATTTTAATTTACTACATCTGTTATTTTACTCACATATAAAGGAGGATACATACTTATTTTAAAGGTACGAATACATTAATATGCTGTATCCCATAGCGTACTAAATTTGAGACATAGAGCAATATTGGCCTGTCAATATAAATGAAATAGTTAAAATATAAAATAATAATAATACAAATGTAAATAAGAAACATATACGACACAATTATCATTTATCAGTAAGCATTTATCAGTAATGAAATTATTAACGCTATAGTAACATTTTTCTGTTAAAAGGTTCTTGATATGTTTTTCAGGAACACCGTTCCTATATGTTATTTTTATTATTTTATATCAAAATACCTGTTGTATTTAATGTTAATTTATCTTAATTTATTATCTCAATACATTTGCAAATTTAATTTCACTTACACTACTTATCTAATTACATGAGTATCATTGTTGCTATGTTGATACCTGAGTTTTCCACTTAGTATAATACCCCTGACTCACACCACAAACACACATTTATGTCTATATAATGACTTTGAGCGCGCCCGCCCGGCGCCCCTCAGGCAGTAGCTGAAAATCGGTGTTTTTTGCGCATTGTGCAAAAGTCACACTGAGCTATGGCCTATTCGCTTGCTGCAGCACACACATGCACCTATTACTGGATATGTTTTGAGCAATGCCTGTTTACTCCTTCTTGTACTGTTATATTATGTTTGTATGTGTGTGACCGTAGCAGCTAACAAACGATTATCTATCTATCTATCTATATGAAATCTACATATCTTTGTCTGTGTGCGTGTCTGTCGCTTTTTTCGAATATTCGAATTTTGACTTCAGATTCAGATTCAGCATAAAAAAGTAGTATAGGAATGTCTAAAGAACCAACTTCCTGTCTCTTAAGGAACTAGGTCAAAATGGCCGTCAAATTAAAAAAAAAAATTTTTGAATTGTTATATTATTGACGAGCCAGGTGTTCCTCTGGCAATGCAAGCTTACGCATTCTCAACTGGTTATACATACACGTTATATGTCAAGCCAGCGCCGGTTAAGTCGGCTAATGCTTTACTTAATGAAGTATTAACCGGCGCTGACGTCACTTGCAGTCCCACTCGGGTGAAGATAAAGAGATGGCATCGCGCGAGTGAAACTTAATATATATAAGCGTAGATAAGCTATGGTAACCGCTTTACATTAGGTGAGCAGTATGCCTCCCGTTATATAAAAAATCAACACCGATTTTATTCCATTTTGATGTTGACTTTCTCTCGATTCCATACCACGTTGCGTATATTAGGGATTAAAGTATGAAATTGCCAATTTGTACTGAAAAATATTTATTTAATCAATATATTTACCCTCATTATCTATACATTGCTGCCATTTAATCGGAAGTTTATTTATGCCTTTGCGATAGAACTCTGGGGATTAGATTCGACAAACTGTGTGAAAGCATTTTGAACTGCCTCCTGGGAAGAAAATTTTAAACTTTACCTGATGTAAAGTGATTACCGTAGCCTATGAACGCTTGCAATGTATTAAGTATCAAGACGTGGTGTTCTTTTTTTTTTAATTTATGTAATAGTGTTGCTACTTTATGCCAGTGTCAAAGTCTTCAGTTTAGAACCATATCAAAATCTTAATTCTATGTTCCAGCTTCAAGAACTGTGCTGAAAAAATACTTGGGAAGGGTACCTAGACCCAATCAACCCAGTTTATATACCACCCGTAAAACGATAGTGATATTTACAAGGTTTTCTTGAAGAAATTATTCACGTCTTCCAAAAAGTGCATAAACGTGTTATATTTGAGTATTTTCATTACTGTATGATTTCACTAGCACTTACGCTACAAAATACTATCGAAATTGTCACACAAAACTAATTTTATACTGAATTGTAAAAATTTCAAGTAAAACAACAATGTCACTCGTCAAAAGCGCGGGAAGAAGCCAATGCTACGTTTTGTAGCGACTAATCTTTTTTTTTTTTTATATTAGTTCAGTATAGTGGCTCCTCTTTGCCTGACACTCTGATATCTCAGCGATTCGACCAATAGGAGAATATTTTAACCAATAAGCCGATAAATGACGCCATATCGATCCCTG
Source organism: Pyralis farinalis (assembly GCA_947507595.1). NCBI lineage: Eukaryota > Metazoa > Arthropoda > Insecta > Lepidoptera > Pyralidae > Pyralis > Pyralis farinalis. The sequence continues at coordinate 3,814,606 of OX382275.1, forward strand.
TAACTAGTAGTAACTAGCCTATAAGAATTGCCCATTCTACTTTACCCCCCGACCCGTAGCGGTGAACTGAGTTAATATTGCAAAATAGTCTCATCAGTTCCATTGATTAATTCCTTTACGTCAAATAAGCAGGCAAATAAGCAAAACTAGTCACTCGTCAAAAGCGCGGGAAGAAGCTTGGTGTTCTTTCCTAGTCGCGCTGTTTTGAGGAGCTCTATATCTCCTAAAAACCATCTATTTATTTATCTATAAATTCACCCCAACTCCCTCGCCGGGTAGTCAGATAGAAAACACTTCCAGACCAAGAGAAGTGGACGTGTTAACCCACACAAATGGTTGTCCTGTATGGAATCGAACGAGCCTTGGTGTGAAAGTAGCATTGCCAACTCCACCACCGGGACCGTCAAAGTCAATCAGTAAAAGTTAATAACAATGATAAACTGTTGATTATACATTAGGAATAATAAATATTGACGATGTTGAAGAGGTCGGTGGCGTAGCGGCTACGTTACTTTGACACCAATGCTCGTGGGTTCGATTCCCACACAGGACAAAAATTTGTGCGCATGAACATGTCTGTTTGTCTCGGCCTGGGTGTTATTAAGAGAGGTAGGTCGCATTAAAACATCCTATCTATATATCCTAGGGGAAGTACCTCCACCTCACAGAAAACCGCGAGCAACTCCCTAGACGGTTGTTGTATTCCTGCGTGTGATCACGTGAGGTCACGGCCAAGGAGGCATCGCGCGAGTGATACTTAATGTATAGCGCTCATAGGCTAACGGCTTTACATCATGTGGGCCGTTTGCTTGTATACCTACCGACATTGCGTAAATATATATATTTGTATGTATGTACAACTTCACGCCAGGTCCCTTGCGATGTAGGCAGAGAGAACCGAGCGCCGTAAGACGCTGTCTTTACACACTTATCTCGCTTCTTTCACATTCATAGCTCTTTTCATGCACGCTACCGGCTCCTAGAGCTCCTGACATCACCTTCTGATAAAACACGACCAATTTGGACATAGTAGGTTAGTCTTGGTCTTCCTCGGCTCTATATATATTATATATATATATACAATGCGAAAATGGAAGGATGTAGGAGCCGAGGAAGACCAAGACTAACCTACCGTGTCCAATTTGGTCGTATTTTATCAGAAGGTATATATATATTTCTTGGGAAGTTAATGAGAACTTAAGAATGACAAAACAGGAACGATAAATAACAAAGTATAACACAATAAAATTTAATGCATTTAAAGCAGTTAGCTCACAGGCATGTGAAAGTCTGAGATTTAATCTCGAGACATATCTTAAAACACGAGCGCGGAACTGTTACAATGTCACCGGCGGAGATACACAATTACCAGGTACGTTACACTGACAAGTAAACACTCACTGGGCTTTCTTTTTTATGCCCTTGCATTAAAAAAAAATAGTCATGTCATTGTTTCCTCACTATTATAAAGCCCGACTTAGACAAATATCTTCACTGAAAAGGTATAAACGATATTTCAATAGAAGATTCCCAATCCCCGACAATCCCAAATGAGCTCGGTGACACAGCTGTTAATAACGCGACTTTGACACCAACGCTCGTGGGTTCGATTCCCACAACTTTTGTGTGCATGAACAGGACTGTTTGTCTTGGTCTGGATGTTTTTAAGAGGTAGGGTGCAACAAAGCGACACGTCTGGGGAAGTACTTCCACCTCGCAGAAAACCACAGTAAAATAACAACTCTTATGAGTTAGGTCACTAGTAAGCTCCTAAGAAGTTGCTGTGTTAGCAGCAGAGGTGGCATCGGGCGAGTAATAGTTAATTTATTACAAGCGTTCACAGGTTACAGTAACTGCTTTATATCAGGTGGACTGTGTGTTTGTATGCGTCCCGACGTTGTATAAAAAATATCCTAATGAACGCTGGACAGAAGAAGATATAAATCTATACAGATAAATAAAATTGGAGTGTCTGTTTGTAATATTGAAATAACCGCTTTTTAATAAATGCATATGGGTGTATACACGGTACATATACCAAAATTTTTTTTTTAGTCCTACTCGCTCCGAGAGGGTTCCGTTAAATATATTTTCACAAATAATTTTCGCAAAAAAAATTTTTTTATTTTTATATACACGGTTTTCGGATTTTTTTCTTAACTTGTGCTACATAACCTTGCTTCTTACCAAATTTGAACAATTTTTTACGGAAGTATCGCGTGTTTTATTTTTTTTGTTGAACCTGACGTTTCGAACGCTTTGCAGCGTCCGTGGTCGCAGGAAACGTCAGGTTCAACAAAATAAATAAAACACGCGATACTTCCGTTAAAAATTGTTTAATTCAATGTGTAACAATCACGAAAACCTATGACAATACTAAGTACCCTATAGGTTTTGATTCCCTTGCGAGTGTTAAAATATCCGCATAAACAAGGCATAAACAGCCGTATATTTTGATTGCGTTGACTCAGAAGTTTGATTTTTTTACTGCTCGTAGGGACTGCAGACTTGAGTATGTGATATTAATTTCAGCTTCATAGCTCCACCAGTCCGTGAGAAAAAGGATCTTGAGAGACTGACAGACGGACATCAAAGTGATACGATAAGGGTTCCGTTTTGCCTTGCGGAACCCTAAAAATGGCTATTTGACATCAAGGCACCGAGTGACTGGGTGTTGTTACAATGATGGGGCATGAAATAATTGTAAACATATATTTGGTCATTTACGTAAAACATTTTCGTTTTGAGTAGACGCTGAGGGCAATGTACGAGTAAGTTTTCATCGTTTGCATTAAGTTCAACATTTAACTATAGGTAGATATAGTAAAGTTACGTGTGTGCAGTATGTTTACCAATAAAGCTGTGCAGTTTGGCGAAATAATTGTTTATGTTGTTACGGACTGTTTATCGTGCATTTTTTTTTTATATAACGTCGGAAGGCATACAAGCATACAACAACTCCTTGGGAGCTTACCGGTGACCTCACTCACACGCAGGAACGCAACAACCCTCCATGGAGTTGTTTGTTGGCTGCTGTTTTCTGTGAGGTGGAGGTACTTCCCCAGACGGACTGCTTTGATGCGCCCTAACTCTCTCAAAACACCCAAGACAAACAGACATGTTTATGCACACAAATGTTTGTCTTGTGTGGGAGTCGAACCCACGGGCGTTGGTGTCCAAGTCGCGTCATTCACGACCGAGCCAACGAGCTCATTGGAATTGCATTGCATTATGTAAACGAATAAAAAAAAGTCCATAGGTTGCGGTAACTATTTTAAATCAAGTATAGCGTGTGATTATATGCCTTATTTGTACAAAAAAGATACACGAATGTTAAAGTAGATAATTGAAATCAATTGTTGAAACTAAGAGAGCAGGCCGTCTGGGGAAGTACCTCCACCGCACAAAAATCACACCCAAATGACAATCCCTGGAGAGTTGTTGTGTTGTGTGAGGTCACATAAGGATTGGGGTATTAACAGCAGATGTAGCATTGCGCGAGTGATACATAAGAGGGGGCATAAAGCTAAGTGGCGCCCTCATTTTGTTTTTATTGATAATTCTGAATTTAAGACCAATTCCAAAAAACGCTCAATACAGCCACTGAAGAAACATATTTATTGAGACATATTCTGTTTTTATTATTTACTAGCTGTGCCCGCGACTTCGTCCGCGCGGAATAGTTTTTTTTTTATTATTTATTTATATTAATAAAAATAAATAAAATTTCTAAAATAAAGTAGGCTATGTTACTCCTTATTACATCAGCTATCTGCCAGTGAAAGTCCCGTCAAAATCGGTCCAGCCGTTTCAGAGATTAGCCGGAACATACAGACAGACAGACAAAAATTGTAAAAAAAAACATTTTGGTACATGTACCGTGTATATATCCATATGCATTTAGTAAAAAGCGGTTATTTTAATATTACAAACAGACACTCCAATTTTATTCATCTGTACCTATAGATGTACAATTAGTCATAATTTTGATTATTGATATAAGTGGCCACAATGAGCAATAATTATGGTTACTTGCACACAGATAATAAATACATGATATGCCTTAAAAAAACATAAATATGATCCTTCAGTGTCTGTATTGAGCGTTTTATGAAATTGATCTTAAATTCAGAGTTATTAATAAAAGCAAAATATGGGCGCGCTTAGCTTTATGCTCCCTTTTAATGCGAGTGTTTATAGGCTACGGTAACTGCTTTACATCAAGAGCATACGATTGTATGCCTCCGACGTTGTATAAACAGACACATGTAAGTGAAATTAGATAATTGAAATTGTTTGTTGAAATTCCATCAATTCTCAATCAATAGACATTTTCCCACCGTTCGTCTCATAATTTTTCTAAATCATTGTGACTTGTTTTCACTTTCTTTCCCACTTTTCTCCGTCGTGGCTGATTGGCATTCTTTAGCTTAACAAAAAGTTATTCAAATAAGGGCTAAGCAATAACTTAATAAGCGTTCAACCTTAATAATAGGCACTCGAACGTTTGTACACCGCTGATGTGGAATTACGAGTGGTGGGAATAGTGTGAACGGAGCTCTGGGAAAACTTCAGTAAGCTCCTAAGGAGTTGCTGTGTAAGCAGCAGAGGATACATTACGGACGAGCTCGGTGGCGCAGTGGTGAAACGCGTTGTTACGCTACTTTGACACCAACGCTCGTGGGTTCGATTCCCACAGAATACAAACATTTGTGTGCATGAACATGTCTGTTTGTCTTGGTCTGGGTATTTTCTATGTATAATAAGTATGTATTTACAAAAAAAAAAAAAAATATTTACGTATGTTTATCAGTTGTGTAGTACCCATAACACAAGCTTCGCTTACTTTGGGGCTAAATGGCGCTGTGTAATTTGTCCGACAATATTTATTTATTTTATTTATTACAAGTGTTAATAGGTTACGGTAACTGCTTTACATCAGGTGGGCCGTATGCTTGAATGCCTCCCGATGTTGTATAAAATTTTTTGGTAATAAAAGCTTGAGTCGGAAGGCACAGCTCGCTATATCCTAAGCAGTGCTAGTCCCATCGCTAACGTGTGGAAGCATGAAGGTAGGATAATCGCGGCCGAAACGCAAGCGTTGCACCAAATTTGCAGTGTAAGGCTTGTTGACTGCGTTTGCAAAGTTGTTCAAATAAGAAGAGTCATGATCTATTGAGAATTAGAAGAGATACGAAACAGATGTACAGCGCGAAAGCAGAAGTATGCAGGAATTGAAGAAGGCCAAGACTTATCTACCATGACCAAATTGATAGTCTTTTATCAGAAGGTGATATCAGAAGGCCTAGTAACAAGCGAGAGTGCATGAGAAGATCTATGAATATTAAAGAAGCGAGTGAGGTATGTAAGGACCGAGTCAATAGTTATAGATAGATAGTTTACGACGAGCTCGGTGGCGCAGTGGCAAAACGCGCTGTTACGTTACTTTGACACCTCGCAACACAACGCACGTGGTTCGATTACCGCACGGGACAAACATTTCTGCGCATGAACATGTGTTTGTCTTGATCTGGGTATTTTTAAGAGAGATGGGGCACATCAAAACATTCCGTCTGGAGTACCTCCACCTCACGGAAAACCGCAGCCAAATAACAACTCCCAGGAGGGTTGTTGTGTTCCTGCGTGTGAGTCAGGTCACCGGTAAGCTCCTAAAAGGAGTTGCTGTGCTTGAAGTTGAGATGCTGAGTGATATTTAATGTATTGCGAGCGTTCGTAAGCTACGGTAACCGATTTCCATCAGGTAGGTCGTGTGCTTGTATGCCTCCCGCAGTAGTATTATTATTATTATTTTTTCTTTCATCACGGGTGTTAACCCCGGTCTTTTGATAGGCGTGTGCGGAGATATGGATCCAACGCGTAGAGGCCCTTTAGAGAAGATTGATGTAATGTATTATACCCGCTGTGACCTGCTGTAAGGGATATCAATGGGAGAATATACCCACGAGCAGGTCACGGCAGGTAATTGGGACTATTGCAAATGTGTCGGAAATAATTGAGCTATTGAAATGAGATCTGGTGGGATTATTAGTACTGGGCTATTACAGAAGAGACGGACACCTGCCATAACTATCATATCTGATGTTACTTCGGCAGGCTTTTATATTATTATTATTATACGATATCTATGTACTGGACATGACGATCGAATACTATTGTAGGAACTCGTGCGTGCATCTTGTTAAAATCTCTCTACGCCATTTTGGAAGAACGTCACGCTGTAATTCCCCCGGCAGGGAGCTCATTCCATAACTTATGAGTTCTCGGTAAAAAAAACTTAGAATAGAGCTAACTGCAGCCTGCATCTTCATTCGCGCGTATAGGGGGATACTGGACCCTTGGGAACCGCTTTTTCTTATCTCCTTTCTTTTTCCGCGAGTTCTAAAGGTCGTATTGTTATGTTGAAAAGCCTATAACCTTCCTCGAGAATTGAACTATCAAATCCATGAGGAATTTTTCAAATCCGACTTGTAGTTCCAGAGATTAGCGTGTTCAAACAAACAAATAAACATTTCCGCTTTTCAGGAACACCGTTCCTATATGAAATCTATGTTTGTCTGTGCGTTTTTTTTTTCGAATATTCAAATTTTCACTTCAGATTCGGATTCAGCATAAATAAGTAGAATAGGATGTTCAGGAACACCGTTCCTATCTCTTAAGGAACATGGTCAAAACGGCCGACAAATTAAAAAAAAAATTGATTTGTTATATAATTGACGAGCCAGGTGTTTCTCTGGCAATGCAAGCTTGCGCATTCTCAACTGGTTATATTAGTGTAGATTCCACAAACGGCAAAAGAATTTAGCCGTATAGCATAGCGTACCGAGAAAATAGTTCAAATTCCGATGTTTGCGACCGGTTTTCTAGGGGAAAGTGTTCAGGGTTCGATTTTATTCGCTTTCTTGTGGAGATTTACTGCACTCCCGTTCGATTCGAGAGTGAGCTTTATTTGTTGTCATGCTGTGTGATGTTGTGCACATTGTGTGTAAGTTATTTACTTTAGAAAGTGTACATGCTGTTTATTGGTTAAAATCGCAAATCAATAAACCATTTGATTGCGTATAAAGGCAACCCGCTTTAAACGAGTTCGGTGCCTCAGTCGTGAATGATGCGTTTTTGACACCAACGCTTGTGGATTCGATTCCCACACAAGGCAAACATTTGTGTGCGTGAACATGTCTGTTTGTCTTGGTCTGGATGTTTTAAGAGAGGTAGGGCGCATCAAAGCAGCCCGTCTGGGGAAGTACCTCCACTTCACAGAAAACCGCAGCCAAAATAACAACTTCTAGAGGGTTGTTGTGTTCCTGCGAGTGAGTGAGGTCACCTGTAAGCTCCCAAGGAGTTGCTGTGTAAGCAGCAGAGGAGGCATCGCGCGAGTGATATTAATATATCGCAAGCGTTAATAGGTTACGGTACCCGCTTTACATCAGGTGGGCCGTATGCTTGTATGCCTCCCGACGTAGTTTAAAAAAAAAACCCTCAATCACCAAAGTTTAATTTTTCAGCGCCTAAATATCTCAGCGAAGCCTCCGGTTCATTGAGAGAATATTTTAACCAATAAGCTGATATATGATGTACAAGTGCTGGAGTTCGCGCTTCGCGCAAATCCCACCGCTACTTTTACAAAATGTACTTTTTTAAATACTTTCGGTTATCAAATTAACTCCATTTTGATACCATTAGAAAGATGCAATTTAGTTTGACTTTCTGGTGAAAACCGCATCTCAATCGCATTTATAGTTTTATTTCTAGAGGCCAAAATGTCAGTGCAGAGAAATAGAGGGAGAAACTGTACTATTTTATGGGTCAGGGATTTGAGCGGTGATAGCCTATTGCATAAAGAACTGACGGTCTCGGGTTTGAATCCTAGTGGAGGAATCGACTAAAAAATCGATTTTCTAATTTATGTACATATTCGTAATTATCGCTTGCTCCAAGAAATTATTTTTCGGAAGACGTGTTAGCTAACATAAGAAAGGTCTCGTTTTGCCTCTGGGTTATGGAGGTCGTATAGCAGTCACTCCTAGACAAAAATAGTATCTTCGCCAAATCCTTAGATCCTTCTTTGAGAAAGGCGTGAAGAGGTTTTTGAAGGGTCGGCAACGCATGACTGACACCTCCGGTGTTGTAAATGCGCATAGGCTACGGTAACTGCTTACCATCAGGCAAATCGGACGCTTGATTTCCACATACCTATTGATACCTTAGTGGTATAGAAAAAAGTGTCTTCACTTCCCGAAAAGCCCTACTAACCGGCTTAGTAGTAGTGGTCCATTTCAAAAGTTGGACTTCTAAAGGCTCTTGTATGCATTATAGTATTTCGGAGACGTCTATCAATTATAATCAAATCAATCCCACTTTTTTGGTCATTCCGTCTCCATATATACGTGTGAATATCCTTGTGATGAAATAAACTATATCAACACGAGGAGGTTTCTTTCCATACATAAATCTAGAATTGACTTACCTGCTTCGTTCACTCTCTAATCTCGGTACGGACCAAGAACAACTTCACAGTTGTCTCCCTTAGTCTCATCCCACCCATCCATTCATTCAAATCTCCGCACATAATTACTCTTTCATTCCCATCCAGAACATCCATCATAGACTCCCAAAACTTCTCTAGTTCCTGAGCACATGCTGAGCTTACCGGAGCGTATGCTGCAACCAGAAATACTCGCGTGATGCCCAGTTTAATACGAACCCAGAGAAGTCTAGGCCCTACTAAACAGTAATCTCTTACAGCAGTAGTTAAGCGTAAGGAGAGTACGACACCTACACCAGCACTGGCACGATCGTCCCGGTCTACCCCAGACCATAGGACCATGATCCCACCGGGCAGATCATCGGTGTCGCTCCCCTTGCGCTTAGTATCTGTAACACATAAAGCATCAAAACGTCTCTCATTCATTACGTCTATCAGTTCGTTGATCTTATCATTCAATCCACCTTTTCCTTTCACATTCCACGTACCTATGCAGCACTCGGCTTTACTCGACCCGCCGGAATTGGCGCTGCGTGGTGGGTGGCGGCCTCCACCACCGCATGCAGTTACATTCACACCGACGGGGGCGGACGCACTAATCCGCACGTCGGTGAGCTCTTGGTACAGATTTGCAATCTAATTGATTGGCAGGGGTCGCGAACTAGCACACTTCTGGCACATGACTTCAATAATTAACATGATGATAATTTATTGTACCTACTAATATTTATGAGAAACGGAAACGGGAATACAGCTCAATAATGTACCAAGCGAAATATTAATGAAATATTCTATACACCGAGTAAATGAAAAATTACATTAAACACCATTTTGATAGAGGTAACCAAATGTACAAATTTTAAAATAATTAGTCAAATAAAATATTTATTAGTAAATACAAACATATGATGCAAATAAATGCAAAAATCCAAACTGGAACCCAAAGTGGAGAAGAATTATATTAAACTCACAGACAATGTAACTATAGACATTTTATTATATTTCTGCCTACCCCGTAAGGGATTTGGCGTGAAGTTATATATAGATAGATTATATTTCTGTCATGTGATTAAATTGGTATATCGGTTATATATTGGCCCGACCAATATATAACCGATATACCAAGTTTCGTTTAAATTTCCAATACTTATATATTGGAAATATAAACGAAACATTTTAATTCCTTGTATTGTCATAGCGCCATCTAGTACTACTATTTAGAAGTTTTACTAACGGAACGGACTGACAGCACGGAATGCTTTTTATGACAGCGTGGTATTTCACCGCGCTTTCTAGTTTAGTGGATCCACGTTAGATGACTCTGTAGTTAACGTAATTTCGGTCACTTGTTTTTTAAAACAAATTAAATATTATTATTTTATTTGAATCAAAATAATAATTGCTGGTACTCTGTGTTGGCTGCTAAAAATATTTTGAGTTATGTATAATTGCTACTAGAGGCGCTAGTAACAACGTTTGGTACTTAGACAGTGATAATGAAATGCCACTTCTAAATAATTTTCAACCCAACAACAAAAATTACCTTTGTAGTCAAAGTTACCAACACATGACGTACTATGGTGTTAACAAGCGATGCTCTGATTAAAAAGAGGTAGAGGGTATCAAAGCAGTAAAACTAGAGAAATAGCTCCACCTTGCTATCCGCACCACCCGGCTATCCGCACAATCGACGGCGAAGAGGTCACCAAAAACCTAGAACCTCTTCAACTCTGTAGGGACATTGGCTCGCTAAGCGTATCCTTTACCATAACGAGTGCTCTAAGAACTGTTTTCCCTTATTCCAACCCCTCCCTTCCATCATAGAACCACACTTGCAGGCTTGCGATGTCATTGTTTCGCTGTTGAGAACATTTGTTCGCGTACCAAAAAGTTCGGCAACTCCTATCTTTGTCGTACCATTAAAAAGTGGAACGCCTTGCCTGCACATGTGTTCCCTCCTTCCTTCAATATGGGATCCTTCAAACGAAGCGCGAAGAAGCATCTTCCGGGTCAGCATGGTAGCGTCAACTGACAGGACACTGTGTATTCTTTTGTCAGTTGCAGTTGCGATTTGGGCTCCTCTTTCGCTTACCATCAGGCAAAGCGGAGCCACTATGCTGAGCTTATATACTAAAATAAACCTTAAGAAAGTCGTTCCTTGTTAAAATAATAACTTCCCTTAGGTTTGTTGTGGTGCTCCTGCGAGTGAGTGAGGTGACTAGTAAGTTTATAGGAGTTAGGTACTCTGTTAGCAGCGTGATGGCTTGCGATATTCGTATTCAAGCCATCATAAGCTATTGTAACCACTTCCACCAGGAGGATCGTATATTTGTTTGCCTCTCGATGTTGTATATGCAAACAAAAATATTACCAAATTTACAAAAACAAAAACAATAACTAAAATCCGACTATGACAAAAAATGCCAACTAAAAAGCTCTATGGGTACAAGACTTCAACATAGGTACATTTTCTATTTTGCATGAAAAACTTTCTTTTACGCAACGTCGGGAGGCATACAAGCTTATGAATCACCTGATGTACAACGGTTACTACAGTCTATAAACGCTCGCTACACATTAAGTATCACTCGTGCGAAGCCACCTCTCATTTACTCCGTAGGAGCTTAGTGACCTCACTCGCAATCCTTTCAGGGAGTTGTTATTTGGCTGCAGTTTTCTGTGAGGTGGAGGTACGTTACGTACCCAGACGGGCTACTTTTATACGCCCTACCTCTCTTAAAACCACCGCGACCAAGATAAATAGACAGATATATAAACACAAATGTTTGTTCTGCGTGGGAATCGAACTCACGAGCGCTAGTGTCAATGTAGCGTTAATATTGAGCTACAGAACTTGTCAAAAATACCTTACATAAATGTAATGTATGTATGAAAATAAATGTCGTTTTGTATGACCGTAGTCATAGTAAAATCAAATAAGTAGGTTATCTTCATAGATACGCACCGCGTTCGGTTTGTATGTGTGCGCGCCCGTACCATCCCGTACGTATGCGTCGTCGCACGCACACACTGACAAAATTTATCGTTGCTCAAGGTACGCCAGTCGTGGCTACGCCGCCCGTGCTTAATACCGCTCGCGCCCACGCACGCATGCAGCCAAATAACAATACCCTGGACGGTTGTTGTGTTCAGGCTAGTGAGTGACGTTACTACCTCACGGAAAACTGCAGCTAAATAACAATTCGCTGGACAGATGTTGCGTTCATGCGAGTGAGTGACGTTACTACCTCACGAAAAATATGCTCAAAACTGCAGCCGAATAACAATTCCATGGAGGATTGTTGTGTTCAGGCGAGTGAGTGACGTTACTACCTCACGGAAAACTGCAGTCCAATAACAATTCGCTGGACAGATGAGTGAGGTAGTAACGTCACTTACTCGCATGAACACAATAACCCTCCAGGGAATTGTTATATGGCTGCAGTTTTCCGTGAGGTAATAACGTCACTCACTCACATGAACACAATAACCCTCCAGGGAATTGTTATTTGGCTGCAGTTTTGAGCATATTTTTCGTGGCTTAATGAGCGGTTTAGCGGGCAGCTTCAACCTGTTACTTTTGTGTTACAGTATCTTAAAATTTCGCTCATCATTTTTTCATAACGCGTCTAAAGAAGTATAACTTCAATACAATCATTTAATTAAATCATTTAAGTTTATTTGAATAAATACATGATTCAGTAAAGCCACGTTTGAATTAATCCTATTTCGACCGTTATTTTTCAAATCACTAAACAGGTAACAGGACGTAGATAATGAAAAAAATGTCGTCAGTTCCTGGTCTATGTACAAAAAATAATTAAGAAAAACTTTGTATTATAGATCCCTGATGATTCCCCTACAGGGGAAAATTGTTTTGTATATATAGATAGGCTATGCATTTTTGACGATTGTATAAACTATAAGCGACATCCCTACGTGTTTAGGCTATTATCGTTCGCTTGGGGCTCGAGTCGGCTTACTTATTTGATTTTACTATGCCGTAGTCATACGTCAATACTAAATATGTACGAATTCTACTTAAACAGTTATAAATCATTCAAACTGGTGACTAAAGTCTAATACAAAGCCGAGCAAATTTATTTTGATGAGTCGGTGGCGCAGTAATTAGTATTGCTACTTTGATCCCAAAGCTCGTGGGTTCGATTCTCACACAGGATAAACATTTATGTGCATGAACATGTCCGTTTGTCTTACTGGGTGTTTTTAAGAGAGGCACATCGCATCATCAGCCCGTCTGGGGAAGTACCTCCACCTTACAGATAACCGAAGCCAAATAACAAGCTCCTTGGAGGGTTGATATGTTCCGGCATGTGAATGAGGTCACCAGTAAGCTCCCAAGGAGTTGCTATGTTACCAGCGGAGATGGCATCGCGCGAGTGAAACTTAACATATCAGGTGGCCGTATGCTTGTTTGCCTCCCAACGTTGTATATTGCTATCATCATTCCCTTACGTGTCAAAAGAAGTATACCTTCAAAAAAAGATGCTAATGTTCACTTCAGTATTTTTAAGCTGCGGTTAAGGAAGCGGCCTATGGACCAACTGGTCCCCGGTTCGAATCCTGGCGGGCCATGTACTATTAAATTAGTGTTTTAGGATTAATGTACATATTTATCACTCGCTCGGCGGTGAAGGAGAACATCGTGAGGAAACCCACACGTCCAAGAAATTATATTCCGAAAGGCGGGTGACCTAACCTAAGAAAGATCTAGTTTTCGTTCTGGGTCGTGGAGGTCTAACGGCAGTCGCTCCATGTAAAAATCCGTGTCCACGTCAAATCCTTAAGCTTAGGTAGCGGGCCTTTCCAATCCTAATGGATTAGGGAACGGGATAACGCGAAGAAAAGAAGTTCCCTTTAGCATTTTTAGGGTTCCGTACCTTAAGAGGAAAAATGGAACCGTTATAGTATCACTTTTTTGTCCGTCTGTCTGTCTATCAAGACCCTTTTCCTCAGGAACGGGCGGGGCTATCTGAGTTGAGATTAATATCAAATAAGTCTGTAATCCCTTCGAGCAGTGAAAAAATCAAACTTCTAAGTCAACACAATCAAAAGATACAGCTGTTTATGCCTCGTTTATGCGCATATTTTGACACTCGCAAGGGAATCAAAACCTATTGAGTACTTCCCGTTGACCTAGAATCATGAAATTTGGTAAGAAGCAGTGTCATGTAGCACAAGTAAATGAAAAAATTCGAAAAACGTAAATTTATAGTTCCATAAAAAAAAAACTTTTTTTTGCGACAATAATTTGTGAAAATAGTTTTTTACGGAACCCTCAGACCGCGAGTCTAATATAGATAAAAGCCCCTCTCAGAATCCAGATAAAAAAAAAAACGAGTGTGCTTCAGACCACACGATTGAAGTAAAACTTCTTTAGCTCCATAGTATGATACTGACAATAGGCCTGCACTGTGTCTTACATATACGAAACTTAACTCGCTATGAGAGAAAGAGAGAAAGAAAATGTGTGCTCGCACCTCTCTCTCTTGCCCCTACAGTAATATACGAAACGTAACTCTCTCTCTTTCTATCTTCACTAACTTATATCTCCCTCTCAACTTACGTTCGCCTCGCCCGATCACAATTTTCGTAACGCGTCACGCATTCACCAGCTAAGTCAAGCGTGCGTAAAGTAGTTTTACTTCAAAAACAAATCCATAGAGCCACGGTTTGTGGGATAATTAAAAACATATTATGCAAGAAGAAATTAATACAGAGACATTGTTGCGCCATGTTATTGTGAGATGCTACGGAGTCGTCAAGATGCGCCCGAGATGCAGCTTGCATACGTAATGATTGCAATAATGGTTCTAAACTATTCTGGATGACGCAATGGGCTTAAACGAGGCTACATGTACAGCTGGTTAGCTTTTACATACCAGCACGCGGCGCACCTGATGTTAAATTTGGGATGTACCTAAGTGGAAAAACCTTTAGAGCCAAAGCCAACTTCACATGCTCGTGGTGCACCCTGCCTGTCAACAGACCTGGCTCTGGCGAAAGAGAGGTAGTGCACGACGTTAGCCCGACTGGGGAAGTACCTCCACCGCACAGAAGACGGCAGCCAAATAGCAACTCCCTGGAAGATTATTGTGTTCCTGCGAGTGAGTGAGGTCGCCAGAAGATGAGGAGTTGCTATGTTAACAGCGGGGGTGGCAACGCGCTAGCGACATTCTTTTTATTGCAAACGTTCATTGGCTGCGGTAACCGCTTTACATCAGGCGGGCTACGTTGTACTTGCTATCCGTTGTAGTTTAAGAAATAAAAAAAAAATTGCCTATGATAGCTTGCATTACACAAAGTAGCACTCTCCCTGCTAACAACACAGCTACTACTCCTCAGGAGCTTACTGCTGAACTAACTAGCTCGTAAGAACTCAACAGCCTTACAATGATCTGTGAAATGGAGGTAGGTACTTCCCCAGACTCAGAAAAGACAAGAACATGTTCATGCATACATATGTTCGTCCTGTGTGGGAATCGAACTCACGAGCGCTGGTGTTAAAGTGCCGTTACTAACCACTCCACCACCGAGGTCGTCAACCGATCACCGAGTGCATCCAAGAAGCGGCTCTACGGCAATATTTTTTTAGGGTTCCGTACCTAAAGGGTAAAACGGAACCCTATTACTGAGACTTCGCTGTCCGTCCGTCTGTCCGTCCGTCCGTCTGTCACCAGGCTGTATCTCACGAACCGTGATATTTAGACAGTTGAAATTTTCACAGATGATGTATTTCTGTTGCCGCTATAACAACAAATACTAAAAAATAGAATAACATAAATATTTAAGGGGGCTCCCATACAACAAACGTGATTTTTTTGCTCGTTTTTTCTCGATATTGATAACGGCAACAGGTAGACGCTTGAAATATTCACAGAATATTTAGTTATATATTCACTTTAAGAATAAATAATTAAATTAAAATAAAACAAATATTTAAGGGGGGCTCCCATACAACAAACGTGATTTTTTTTGCCGTTTTTATAGATAATGGTACCCTTCGTGCGCGAGTCCGACTCGCACTTGGCCGATTTTTTTTATATATATGGCAATAGTGTTGCTACTTTATGCCAGTGTCAAAGTCTTCATTTTAGAACCATTTGAAAATCTTAATTCTATGTTCCAGCTTCAGGAACTGTGCTGAAAAAATACTTGGGAAGGGTATCTAGACCCAATCAACCCAGTTTAAATAACACCCGTAAAACGATAGTGATTTTACGAGGTTTTCTTAATGAACTTATTCACGTCTTCCAAAAAGTGCATAAACGTAATATTTGAGTATTTTCATTACTGTATGATTTCACTAGCACTTATGTTACAAAATACTATCGAAATTGTCACACAAAACTAATTTTATACTGAATTGTAAAAATTTGAAGTAAAACAACAATGTCACTCGTCAAAAGCGCGGGAAGAAGCCAATGCTACGTTTTGTAGCGACTAATCTTTTTTTTTTTTTTATATTAGTTCAGTATAGTGGCTCCTCTTTGCCTGACACTCTGATATCTCAGCGATTCGACCAATAGGAGAATATTTTAACCAATAAGCCGATAAATGACGCCATATCGATCCCTGTAACTAGTAGTAACTAGCCAATAAGAATTGCCCATTCTACTTTACCCCCCGACCCGTAGCGGTGAACTGAGTTAATATTGCAAAATAGTCTCATCAGTTCCATTGATTAATTCCTTTACGTCAAATAAGCAGGCAAATAAGTTTTTTTGAAGTGAAAACTTCTTTAGCGGCGTTGTGCACTTTTTGGGATGAGTAAAAAATGTTAAACTCGCGTTAGTACACGTGACCCTGACCGTAAGATTTTGGTGAGAATTAGAACTTAAGTTCGCTGCAGCGCTAAAACATTAGTTACCTCTAATTAAACAATTAAAACATGAAACGCTAGATCGTTCAAAGGGCATTATTTTCTCGCGACCAAAACGTTGTAAGCGCCATGAAATTCATGGCGCTTACGCGTTTCGTTCAACGCTGTTTGGTTTAAGCGGCGCAGGGCGCTTACGCGAGAGTGCGTGTGTGTTTGAGTTTTAGAGATTGGCGATGATGATGCTCGTAATGATGATGGTGAAAGAATCGTTGAAATTATGGATGAAAGTTGATTTTTCTGAGAGATAAACTTTTTAATGTAAAATAATTGTAATAGTTCTGAAGTGTTAAATTTTTAATGTAATATAAATTGTCATGTTTGTGTACGATACCGCAATAAATGAATATTGTATTTTACCACATACATGATAGTACTTTTATACTGATAAATAAAGCAATTCGTGCGAAATTATTCCCTAACCATTCCAAAATATTCAAAAATGCACAACGTTAATGTTCAAGATTTCACTTCTGCCGGCACTCCCGGAGTGCAACCCGTTTTTTTTTTATACTACGTCGGGAGGCATGCAAGCATACGACCCTCCTGATGTAAAGCGGGTACCATAGCCTATTAATTAACGCTTGCGATATATTAAGTATCACTCGCGCGATGCCTCCTCTGTTGCTTACACAGCAACTCCTTAGGAGCTTACTGGTGACGTCACTCACACGCAGGAACACACGACTCTCTAGGAAGTTGTTATTTGGCTGCGGTTTTCTGTGAGGTGGAGGTACTTCCCCAGACGGTCCATTGAAAAGTGGAACGCCTTGCCTGCACATGTGTTCCCTCCTTCCTACAATATGGGATCCTTCAAACGGAGCGTGAAGAAGCATCTTCCGGGTCAGCATGGCAGCGTCAACTGACAGGACGCTGTGTAGTCTTTTGTCAGTTGCTCTTTCGCTTATCATCAGGTAAAGAGGAGCCACTATGCTGATCTTGTATAAAAATAAACATCTACCCGATGTAAAGTGATTAACGTAGCCCATGAAAGCTTGCAATACAATGAGTATCGTTATTCGTTAACTTACTTGTAACTTCACTCGCAAAAACAAACCATCCAGTGATATGTTATTTGTCTGCCGTCTTTTATGAGGAGGTACTTCCTCAGTCGGCGTGTTTTTATACGCCCTTTCTCCCTTTCGCCAAAGCCTACGTTGTCTTACACTCCAAAGATAAAACTGAGCCTCTTAGACACCAGAAACGACGAAAGGATTGGACGCTGATTGATGCTTAAATGATGATGAAAATGATCTACCAAGAGAATTTTGAAGAGCTCTTCAGCGCAGTGGTTGCGCTACTTTGACACCAACGCTTGTTGGTTCGATTCCCAGACAGGACAAACATTTGATTGCATGAACCTGTCTATTTGTCTTGGTCTGCGTGTTTTTAAGAGATCGAAGCCTGTCTAGGGAAGTATCTTCACCTTCAGAAAACCGCAGCTAAATTGCAACTTCTTACAAGATTGTTGTGTTCCTGCGTGCTAGTGAGATCACCAGTTAGCTCCTGAGGAGTGGTTGTTTGATGCAGAGGTGGCATCGCGCGATTGAGTGCAAGCATTCATAGGCTACGGTAACCGTTTTACATCAGGTGTGCCGTATGCTTGTATGCGTCCCAACATTGTATAAATAAAAAGGCGGAAACACCAAGTTATTTAGATCAAACTGTTGCTTATTTTGACAACCTTAAAATAACACTAAATTTCTTTTAAAGGACTTGACTAACCAAAGTGTAATGTCCCGTACTGAACCAACATTTGATCACACCTGCCATCGTGCTGGCATCGACTCGCCAACTCCATAGATGGTACAATCGTCGCGTGCTTGACAAGACAGTGCACCTATCACGGAAGTGGGACGATATCCCGTTATACCGCTGGCGTCGCCAGTCCACTGGTGAACGCGGTTAAAGACGCGCGTGTGTTGTGAGTGATAACGTATCGAATAGACGGTGAGTTGTTTTGTTTAGTACCGTATCGGGACCATAGGGTTCACGCATCTCGCTAATTAATTACAGGCCACAATTAAACAAAGCTCGCAAAAGTGTTATTGCGAAAATGTGATCTCAATCGATATTTTTTAGTAAATGACATCCTTAACTTTAGTTAAAACTAGCTCTGCCCGCGACATCGTCCGCGTGGAATATTATTTATTTATATTAATAATTAATAAAAATAAATAATATTTCTAAAATAAAAGTAACCTAATTTACCCCTTATTACATCAGCTGTCTGCCAGCGAAAGTCCCGTCAAAATCGGTCCAGCCGTTTCAGAGATTAGCCGGAAGAAACAGACAGAC
Organism: Pyralis farinalis; assembly: GCA_947507595.1. NCBI lineage: Eukaryota > Metazoa > Arthropoda > Insecta > Lepidoptera > Pyralidae > Pyralis > Pyralis farinalis. Next base: position 3,833,307 of record OX382275.1, read on the forward strand.
AGACAAAAATTGTAAAAATATTCATTTTGGCATATGTACCGTGTATACATCCAAATGCATTTAGTAAAAAGCGGTTATATTAATATTACAAACAGACACTCCAATTTTATTTATCAGTATAGAGTATAGATGATGTTATACTCATATCATTTTAACTAAAGATAATGGTGTCTTTTACTAAAAAATATCATATTATACTCGTATAAGTTTAACTGAAGGTAAGGGTGTCATTTCTAGGCGACTTCAAAAAAGGAGGATTCTAAATCATTGTGATTTTTTGTTGTATGTTTGTTACGCGATCATTTCGCCAATTATGAATTGATTTTGGTGATTCTTCCTTTGTTTGGTAGGTCATACTACAGAAGTGGTCCTGTATAAATTTTATCGAAATTCATTCAACGCTTTTCGAGAAAATCAACAAAAACAAAAATATATACCCAGATAATGTTTTGGTTTGTTCCCCTCAGAATAAGAACTTTCAATCTCTGTTCTTTTTATTTACATCACCAAAAAGCAAATATATAAATATTTTTTAAATAAAAAAAACCGCCTTTCGCGATTAGTAATTGTGACCATTTATTTTTCGCTTTTCATTACCGGGGTGTTTTTTTTTGAAGGCGGTATTTTTTTATTTAACAAATTTATACTAAAAAATATGATTGATTTTGATCACTTTTCGCAATGGCACTATTGCAAGCTTACTTACTACTTACTAATACATTTAGTTATCAATTGTATGTATGTATGTATGTATATCTTCACGCCAAGTCCCTTGCGGGGTAGGCAGAGAGAACCGAGCGCCATAAGACGCGGTCCTTGCATACTTCACTCGCTTCTGTGACATTCATAGCTCTTTTCATGCACGCTCGCCGGTTCCTGGGGCTTCTGACATCACCTTCTGATAAAACACGACCAATTTGGTCATGGTAGGTTAGTCTCGGCCTTCCTCGGCTCCTACATCCTTCCACTTTTGCATTGTATATCTGTTTCGTCATTCTTTCGTCCCGCATTCTTTCTACATGTCCGAACCAACGGAGCATGCCCTTTCTTATCTTAACACCGACACTCTCTTTTAGACCAACTCTTTCTCTCACGTCTTCATTACGAACGCGGTCAGCAAGCGTTACGCCACAAATTTTGCGCAATGCTCGCATCTCGACCGCATTTATTCTACTTTCATGCTCTCTCTGCCATACCCAGCTCTCACTTCCATAAGTTATCAATTAAAAATGGTAAAAATATTTACGTATGCATGTTTTGAATTTTGTTTTTGTCGCCATGTTAAATATGACAAATTCGAATTGTAGCGCTGTTGTATTCAATGACACGATATATTTTGGCGGGTTTTATTAAAAATATTGTTGAATGAAATATTTTTTTTAAGATAATAAATAATAATATATAGTCTGTACAATTAAATAAGCTTGAATCTGTGGAATCTGTGTGTAATGTCAACATAACAGCGTTTTACTGAATGTATACACGGTACGTTTACCAACAACACTAGTATCAAAATGTTGTATATTTTTCCGGCTAATATCGAAAATGGCTGGACCGATTATGTACAGGATACTTAGAGGCACCAAAATCAATATTTAAATTTTTTGTCTGTTTGTCCCGGCTAATCTCGGAAGCGGCTGGACCTATTTCGATGGGACTTTCACTAGCAGATAGCTGATATTATAAGGAGTAACTTAAGCGATCGGCAAGTTAGGTGGCTCAGTCGTGAATGACGCGACTTTGACACCAACCCTCGTGGATTCGATTCTCACACAAGACAAAAATTTGTGTGTATGAACATGTCTGTTTGTCTTGGTCTGGATGTTTTAAGAGGGTAGGGTGCATCAAAGCAGTCCGTCTGGGGAACTACCTCCACCTCACAGAAAGCCGCAGCCAAATAATAACTCCCTAGAGGGTTGTTGTGTTCCTGTGTGTGAGCGAGATCACCAGTGAGCTCCTAATGAATTACTATGTTAGCAGCAAAGGAGGCATCGCGCGAGTGATACTTAATATATTACAAGCTTTAAAAGGCTACGGTAACTGGTTTACATCAGTTGGGCCGTATTCTTGCATGCCTCCCGACGTAGTATAAAAAAAAAGCTACTTCTATTTTTGAAAGTATTAGGGTCCGGAAAAATACAACCTGTGAAATTGTGAACAAATTTCAATTACACGCGGACGAAGCCGCGGGGGGGCGCTAGTATTCAAATAAAACCGGATTATTGAGAGTGTGTCGGAATATTGATGAAAGTAGATATTAGCTTTTCTATCTCAGAGGACGTACGGTATATATACAGGTATGTATATACCGTATATATGTCAATAATGTTGTGATATTGAAATGACTTTTATAGTACAAAAGAGAGTTTTTTTATGCTTTTCGCCCATGAAAATGAAGACCTACAAAAGTGACTACAAATGAAGTACAAGAATGACTAATCCTTAGTCATTCTTCCGTGAGGGGCACCCTCCGGGGCCCGATGGGAGGGAGGCGGTGAACTCTCATGAGACTCTTTCAGACGGCCGAACGAGTTATGTCAGACTTCTACTGACTAAACACCGCCTAGGGAATGCCTGTAGCCGGGAAGGCTTTGAGCCATCCGCTCTATTTATAACTTAGCCTCCAGGGAATCACTTAGAGAACTATTCAAAGAATATCCTTTACCTCTCAGTATATTAATTAAAACATAATGTATGTTCGTAATAATATAGAGCCCTTTTCAGAATTTAATGAAAATCTTGGAAGCAAGGATATAATTGCATATGCTGGTATATCGCCTTGCTAAGACTAGTAGATTTTTCTTGTAAATTTTATTCGATTCTATAATAAATTACCTGAAACAGTTCTGTCCTTGCCTGACAGTATGTTCCAAAGACACATCAGAAATGCTTTATGTAAGTAGGCTCATTCCATAATCGATGAATATCTAACTGACAAAGATACCCGGAAATAAATTTTATGATATAATTCATCATCATGGACATATTTTTTTTTGTAATAGAAATTGATCGTGTTCTTTTTTTTTATAGAACGTCGGGAGGCATACAAGCATACGGCCTACCTGATGTTAAGCAGTTACCGTAGGCTATTAATGCTTGTAATAAATTAAGTATCACTGGCACGATGCGTCCTCTGCTGTTTACACAGCAACTCCTTAGGAGTTTACTGGTGACCTCACTCACACACAGGAACACAACAACCCTCTAGGGAGTTATTATTTGGCTGCGGATTTCTGTGAGGTGGAGGTACTTCACCAGACGGGCTGCTTTGATGCGCCATACCTCACTTAAAACATCCAGACCGAGACAAACAGACATGTAAGGATCGAGTCACGTGGCGCTCGGTTCTCTCTGCCTACCCCGCAATGGATTTGACGTGAATTTATATATAGACAGAAATACAAGCATACGACCCACCTGATGGAAAGCGGTGACTATGAACGCTTGCCATACATTAAGTATCCCTCTGCTGCTAACTTACTGATTCTCTTAACTTACTCACTCACACGTAGAGACAACCCTCTAGGGAGTTGTTACTTGGCTGCGGTTTTCTGTAAGGTGGAGGTACTTCCCCAGACGGGCTGCTTTGATGCGCCCTACCCTCTTAAAACATGACACTGCTCTGATGATCTTAGTCATGTTCATACACACAATTTTTTGTCTTGTGTGGAAATCGAACCCACGAGCGTTGGTGTTATGGGCGCGTTATTCGGGCGACTGAGCCACCGAGCTTGTCAAAAGCTTAAGTTACTCCTTATAATATTAGCTATCTGCTAGTGAAAGCCCCGTCGATATAGATCCAGCCGTTTCCGAGATTAGCCGGGACAAACAGGCAAACAAAATTAAAAAAAAAATTAAAAATATTTTTACAATGTATTATTATTAATTCACAATGTAATAAAAATATGGAATTGTTTCGTAACTGTACTTTAACGTGACATTTACGACTATTATTTTTATCTATTTGACATTTGTAGCATTATGCCACTTTTCAAAGCTACTTGTATCTATCTATGTCAAGTAGGCAGTAAGAGCGTCACATAACTCTGTCCTTATACACCTAACTCGTTTCTTTAACATTCATAGCTCTTTTAATGCAAGCTCGCCATTTCCGAGTGCTTTTTTTCTCCTGGTAACACAACCAATTTGGTCATGGTAGGTGAGGCGTCTTCCTCGGCATCTACTACTACGGAACTTACTGATGAACTTACTCGCATGCAGACACACAAACAGACATGTTCATGAACAGAATTGTTTGTCCTGTGTGGGATTTGTACCCACGAGCTTTGGTGTCAAAGTCACATTATAAACCATGAACTGGACGTGAAATTGAAAATTGTCCGTATATTATAAAGCATATGCATGACCAATTTATGGCACGATGCCTCTTTTCATGATTCTTGTATCTCTCTATAACTTCACACCGAAACCGTTGCGGTGTAGGCAGAGACTTCTGAGCGCCCCATGACTCTGTCCTTACACTTCGCTCACTCTCCCAGACCTCAACTCAAATAAATTAAGAAATACTTATATTTAAATTCATTGTGTAAGATATGTTGATTTACTCAATACCTTTTTAATTTTTAAAAGGGACTTCGTAATTGGAACGGACTGCAGAAACTGTTCAAATTGAATGCCTTAGATACTTACGTGTTTGTTTGTTTGTATAACTTAGTGCATTATCCATAAATCCGTGCTTCGGAGGGCTATTGTCGATAGATGACAGTCGTTAAGCTAAGTCAGTGGCCATCGGACGGCTTGAAAACACTGGCCTCCGCCAATCCGCATTTGAGCTGCATGGTGGGATATGCTCTAATCCCCTTCGGTTGAAGGGAGACCCGTATCCCAGCAGTGGGATGAGCAAGAGTTGATGTGGATTATCTATTCATTAATAACAAAGTATAAAAGTTACATGATTTGCGAAGGGCTTATTCTTTCGAGGAATCTCTTCCAGCCGACCATTGAATACCTGAATGGTGGGGAAAAAATAGTAAATACTTCTTTACTATATTTATCAGAAGTATATTAAAGATGTGCCTTGCTAGAAGCTCGGCTTTGCTTTTACTAATAGTAATCACCTGTGAGGCATGAGAATCAAACCTGCTCAACATGTAGATAGAATGCGATTTGGAATTACAATGAGTGACTGTGCAAGAGGAGGCAGTCAGTATCATTAGGGTAACGGTCGCATGGTTTAACGGTTGCCTCAACCATGCATTATTTATTGGTATACATTTTTACTGACAGAACAAACTGATTGTTGAGTACACAATACTGTCTATGACCAACTTTGGAGTTCAATAGTCGACATATATGATCAATTTTTAAGTACGCAATAGTGGATATCTTTGATCAATTTTGGATTATCCAAGAGTGAACAGTTGTGACCAATTTTTGTATTTAATCTTCTCTGGGTGTATTATTCGATTCTCCCCCAAGTTTTTCTTATTTTTATATACAGCATCTGAAAATATACTAGTCCTATCGAAACGTAGTGTACTGTATCCAAAGAATTATATATGTATATCATCACGCCAGGTTCCTTGCGGGGTAGGCAGAAAGATCCCAGCGCTATAAGACGAGGTTCTTACACGCATCGCTCGCTACTTTAACATTAATTGCTCTTTTAATGCACGCTTCCCTGTTCCTAGGGCAACCTAGTCTGCGGTTTTCCGTGAGGCGAAGGAATTTCCCCAGAGGGGCTACTTTGATCCACCCTGCCTCTCTTAGAAATATCCAGGCTAATACAATCAGACATGAATATGCACACAAATGTTTGTACTGTGTGGGAATTGTATCCACGAGCGTGTCAAAGTAGCGTTATTAACCACTGGGCCACCGAGCTCGTCAATATGGCGCAATATGTACTGCATATTGAAGAAAATGTTTGTACTTATCACTAACTCGGTGGTAAAGGAAAACATCGTGAGGAAACCCACGCATCCAAAAAGTTATATTTCGAAAGAGGAACCTTACCTACGAAAAGTCTGGTTTTCCCTCTGGGTTGTAGTAGTCTGACGGCAGTCGCTCCATGTAAAAATTGGTATCTTTGCCAAATCCGTAGCCTTAGGTAGCGTACCCCGCCAATCCTAATGGATTAGGAAACCGGCTATGGTTAAGAAGAAGAAGATAATACAATAACAAAATGAGCGACCATACAAAATAAATAACCGTATAACATTAACACTTTCATAGAAAGTGCCCTTGTGTACTTTACCTTGGTAATGCCAATGGGTATAGAATTTCCAAGTGCAACATTAGGGCTGGCACATCCAAGTCAGTAATTATGTTAATAATATATATTTTTAAATTAATTCACATAACTTGCCTCCTTGTTACATAGCTTGTTATATATATATATATATATATATATCCCGGACGAGCTCGGTGGCGCAGTTGTGAAACGCGTTGTTACGCTACTTTGACACCAACGCTCATGGGTTCGATTCCCACACAGTACAAACATTTGTGTGCATGAACATGTCTGTTTGTCTTGGTTTGGGTATTTTCTATGTATAATAGGTATGTATATACAAAAAAATGTGTATTTACATATGTTTATAAGTTATCTAGTACCCATAAAACAAGCTTCGCTTACTTTTGGGCTAGATGGCGCTGTGTAATTTGTCCGACAATATTTATTTATTATTATTGTTTATTTATTATCCTTGTCCGTATCTATGGTCGCTGTTTCCTAGGGATCCTAATACCAACGTTTCATAAACAGGAGAATAAGCATATTGGTCATAGTAGGAGATGGCATTCCTAGGCTCCCACACAATTTTCGTTTGCAAAGCAATACTAATATATCATGCGGAAGAGTTTGTTTCTTTGTTTGAATGCGCTGATCTCTGGAACTACTCTTAGGATTTGAAAAACTATTTTTACATTTGATAGCTCAATTCTTGAGGAAGGTTATAGGCTATTCATCATCACGATGCGATCCTTAGAAGCCGAGGAAAAAGAAAGAAAATAAAAAAGCGGTTTCCAAGGGATATGTTGTGATACGACATTTTTAATATTGTAACAGCGTGTTATTTGTGTTCATGTTTCCTTTAAATAATCAATGAAGTTCTATCTGTGAAGACGTATAATTGGCTCCATTAGTAACTAATATTGTTACCTTATTACGAGTATGTCACCTGTAGCTGTTGGTCTTCCAAACAATAAATAAATAAAAAGAAAAAAAATATCGAGATACGCGCGGACAAGTCGCGGGCTGCAGCTAGTATTGTATAAAACTTAAGAAAAAGCACTGTCTTTCAATATGCCGGTTTATTATAATCTGTTTCAGACACAGATGTATAGAAATACCTATTAGATTTTTATATTGAGTACTAAGATGGCAAAGAATATGGTCTTGCTGATGATAAGCATGTAACGTAACTTACGGACAGTTGCAAGATCAGGAGTTCCATTTGTGCATTGCCGATCATAATCGCTCGCAAGATGCCACTTCCACTGCTAACACAGCTACTCCTTAGGAGCTTACTGGTGACCTCACTGTACCTTCAACCTAGGAACATAACGATCCTCCAGAAAGTTATTATTTGGCTGCGGTGGAAGTACTTCATCAGACCGGTTGCTTTAGTGCACCCAAGCTCTCTTAAAACACTCAGACCAAGACAAACAGACATGTTCATGCACACAAATGTTTATCCTATGTGGGGATGGAACCCACGTTACTTTTCGTTAAAATAGCATAACTTGACCACCGCCCTTGGTTCAAAATTTACTTAGTAATGAGTACTTACAAAATTATGTTCACTTAACTTGAATATATTATTTTAATTGATAACAAGGTGTTTGACAACCCTAACATCGGAATTGAAGCAACTTTCGCTCCCAGCTGCATTCAGATACTGCAAACCTTCGCCTATATCTTAAGGATACTTTCATCTAATATGCGTTCTACTATTATATTTTTATACTGATTCGGGAGGCATACAAGCATACGGCCCACCTGATGTAAAGCGGATACCGTAGCCTATTAACGCTTACGATATATTAATTATCACACACGCGATGCCTCTCCTGTCGCTTACACAGCAACTCCTTGGGAGCTTAACTGGTGACCTCACTCACACGCAGGAACACAACAACCCTCTAGAGAGTTGTTATTCGCTCTACCTCTCACATCCAGATCAAGACAAACAGACATGTTCATGCACACAATTATTTGCCTTGTGTGGGAATCGAACCCCCGAGCGTTGGTGTCAAAGTCGCGTCATTCACGACTGAGCCAACGAGCTCGTCAAAATGCCCAATAAATAAGTACTTGATGCAAGTGAAGAGGTTCTGCCTACTTCGTGTGCAACAAAGCAGCGTAAGCATAAGTGCACATACAAACAATCATGCACACATCCTCATAAAAACATTCTCTCACACAGACGCGCCTAAATTTTAGCCTAGCCACAATAGCCACCTTGACGAACCTGTTGACAACATGCGCCGGTTCGAATCCTGGCGGAGGCATGGACCACTAAATTCGTGTTTTCGGATTTATATACATACCAGCTGCTGCCCGCGGCTCCGCCCGCGTGGAATCAAATAACGTTGCCTATGTGTTAATCCAGATCATAATCTGTCTACGTGCCAAATTTCATTCAAATCCGTTCAGCCGTTTAAGCGTGAAAGAGCAACAAACATCCATCCATACATACAAACTTTCGCGTTTATAATATTAGTAGGATTATTAGTAGGATTTATTGCTCGCTCGGCGGTCAAGGAAAACATCGTGAGGAAATCCGCATGTGCAAGAAATTATAATCCGAAAAACATGTGATCTAACTTAAGAAGGATGAGGGTTTCCCTCTGAGTTGGAGGTTTGACGGCAGTCGTTCTATGTAAACATCAGATTCTTCGCCAAAGCCAATCCAATCTTCGCCAAGTATTGTGTGGGAATCGTATCCATGAGCGTCTCAAAGTTATTAACCACTGGGCCATCGAGCTCGTCAATATGGCGCAATATGTATCTCGGTGGTGAAGGAAAACATCGTGATGAAACCCACACATCCAAAAAAATATATTTCGAAAGAGGAACCTTACCTACGAAAAGTCTGGTTCTCCCTCTGGGTTGTAGTAGTCTTACGGCAGTCGCTCCATGTAAAAATTGGTATCTTTGCCAAATCCGTAGCCTTAAGTAGCGGACCCCGCCAATCCTAATGGATTAGGAAATGGGATAACGCGAATAAGAAGAAGATGGGCTCTTATCCTCAACCTCATCAAGTGGGTGAGAACTGAACTGATCAGAGCTCATGTTATACTTGCTGGTATTACATGTTTTGACAAGCTCGGTGTCGCAGTGGTGAAACACTGTTACTTCGACCCCCACACTTTAAGTCGGTTCGATTCCCACATAGGACAAACATTTGTGTGGATGACATGATATGTCTATTTGTCTTAATACAAGAGTTTAAGAGAGGTAGGGCGCCTAGGGAAGTACCTCGGCCTCACAGAAAACCACAGCCAAATAACAACTCCCTAGAGGGTTTTTGTGTTCTTGAGTGTGAGTGAGGTCACCAGTAAGCTCCTAGCTTTGTTAGCAGCAGAGGTGGTATCGCGCGAGTGATACTCAATGTATTGCAAGCGTTCATAGCCTACGGTAATCACTTTACATCAGGTGGGCCCAATGCTTGTATGCCTATCGACGATGTATAATATATATAAATAAATATAATCTTAGAATATAATCATTCTAGCTAACCGCCGCGACTTTGGACGAGTTATATGATCGCTACCAAATTTCAAAGGTTCGCCGCTGGGCTAATCTGAAGAGTCTCAGAAAATTTCATCAAAATCTGACCAGCCGTTAGAGTCCATACGTAACACATACGCGTCGTTATGTCGTTCATAGTTTATGAGAAGGTGCTATCAGGACCACTAAACCGGCAAGTGTATATAAAAAGTGCTATGAATGTTGAAGAAGCAAGTGACGTGTATAAGGACCAAGAGATGTCGCGTTTGGACCTCTACCTACCCCGCAAGGAACTTGGCGACGTAGTAAAATAGGTTTTTTTGTTTCTTATGGTGACCTAGATTAAGAGAGGTAGGGTGCATTAAGAGAGGTGGGGCGCATGAAAAGCAGCCCATCTGGAGTACCTCAGTCTCACGGAGGACCACAACCCTATACCTAACAATTTCCTAGAGGGTTGTTGTGCTCCTGCGTGTGAGTGAGGTCACCAGTAAGCTAAGGAGTTGCTGTGTTAGCAGCAGAAGTGGCTAGTATTACATGCGTTCTTAGGCTATGGTAACCGCTTCACATCAGGTGGGCCGTGCGCCTGTATGCCTCCCGACGTAGTATAAAAAAACCTGACAGAAACAGAATAACTACGAGTACATGTATTCTCTATCTGAGTGGTATAAACATAAAGTCAATTGGTTGTCTATCAATATAACAAAGCGATTGGAACCGTGCAATGTTCATTAAAACAAACATACACTTTTACTTCGCCCTACATTACGATCCTTTCAAAGTATAACTCGGTTATAGAACAAAGGTATTTATTAGGGTCACGTGTACCGAATACGACACCAAATAGCAACGGTACTTAAACGTGACTACAGAACGCTGTTCATTACTCATCAGTTTTGAAAGTATTGTCGTTTGTAACAATTCGAAGAAATTGTTGTGCGTAACTGAATTCCTGTTGTGTACATTGAAGAGAGGGTTCTGAATGTTGCCTCTGCTCATGCCGTAGGTAACCTGGCATGGAGATACATGTTACTAAGATCCGGATCCATTTTTTATAACTAGCAGCTATTTTTTGCAGTAAAACTTGTTTACGCACGCTTGACTTGGGGAGTAAGCTGGTGAATGCGTGACGAGAGCGTTACGAAAAGTGTGATCGGGGGAGGCGAACGGAAGTTGAAAGGGAGGTATAAGTTAGTGAAGATAGAGAGAGTTATGTTTCGTATATTACTGTAGGGGCAAGAGAGAGGTGCGAGTACACATTTTCTTTCACTCATAGCGAGTTAAGTTTCGTATATCTAAGACACGGTGCAGGCCTATTGTCTATATCACACTATGGAACTAAAAAAGTTTTACTTCAGTCGTGTGGTCTAAAGCACACTCATTTTTTTTTAATCGGGACAGACCCACCACTCATACCCACCACTGTGTCTCTTGTGTAGTCTCCAGAATTAACAGCGGCGACACCGAAAAGGCAATGAACAGTGAAGTTCATTGCTGTCCCGGGGCTGAAACTACAGCTGCCTTGGAATTCACAATGAATTTAATCAAAAGAAATTTGTAGGAGTAGGAAGATTTGGAATTGACTTCCCAACTCTTGGCAAAGCGAGGGCAATATGACAAATAAGGCATTTAAAAACCTCAAAGAGATGGCTAGTCAAGTGAAGCTCAGCTGCCGTGCACCACGGTTTATCAGATATCTAACACTATTGGGACCGAAATTGTTGTTACCTAACACATTAATTCCAATAACTAGACGCTATGTGCACCAGTTTTACTCGACTGATCCAAAAAGTAACGTAATGTTTTCAGGGTTTATGTATGTATGTTCATACGTTGTTTTTATTATAACATAACTGCCAAACGCCTTACCCGATTCAGTTGTATGAGGTATGATTATAATCTTTACGTTATATCGGATAACATAGACTATGTGACGTTATAATACAAACAATATTGCGAAGTATATACTCAATATTGTGCAGACGAAGAAAAATCTTCGAAGCCTATCGAGTGGGGTATAAAAAAAGGGTTTTGAAATGTGGTCTCATAACTACATATAATTTTTTATACAACGTCGGAAGGCATTTAAACATACGGGTCACCTGATGTGATGTGATTACCGTAGCCTATGAACGCTCGTAATACATTAAGTATCACTCGCGCGATGCCTCTTCTGCTGCTTACACAGCAACTCCTTGGAAGCATACTGGTGACCTCACTCATACGCAGGAACACAACAATCTTACATGGAGTTGTTATTTGGCTGCGGTTTTCTGTGAGGTGGTAGTACTTTCCCTGCTTTGATGCGCCCTACCTCTTTTAGAATAACCTTAGTTACGTCTCAAATGACCGCAAGGTGGAGCCGTGGGCGGTGTTGGGTGGGCTCTTTTATTCGGCTTCGCCTCGTTCTTTCAATATTTCTCGATTACTTAATTTCCATAGACAGTTATGTTGTAGTTCAATTATTGTCACGGAAAAGAAATGGAAGCGCGACACGTTACATAAACTGTAACATACAATTTTCAATAACATAATCAAATGCCAGTTAACCAAGCATAGCGCAACGCACTGTCAAAACAATTGCTGACACATTTTCACTTACAACTCTACGGATACGGTAATACGGTTTAATATTATGTGACATCGGAACAAGTATCAAGAAGTGTCATCAAGCATAAACTGGAAAGTGTTTCCGTAATGGATCAACGGTTGTTGCACGCAAATTTATTGTTTTAAACCTAGCATTACGGTGACACATATCCACGTACGTCGCTGTACTTGCGTTAACCGCTTGCATCATAATTTAAGTCCTGTTTTAACCGATTTCAAACAAGGTAGGTTCTATGTCGTCCCTATAAAAGTAACGAAGGGCAACCAAGGCATTAATGATGATGGGGTCGAGAGAGGCGAACGAGCCATGGCGTCTGGCGGGTTGCCCTTCAAAATGGTTGAATACAGTGATGGCTGGCTCACGCGTCAATGGGTGCTGCTCGGGGGGACTGCCATGCAATTCTCTAAGCGACTCGTAATGGCTGTGTGCGTCGCTGTGATCACAGATGTCACAGCTTTGACATTGTCTACTGCGATCACGGCTAAATTATTTGATATTCTATAAGGCTGTAAGCGTACGCGAGGCTGTTTGCCTTGTAGAATTCCAATTCCAAACGCAGCCTTGCGGCGCTAGTGTCGCACAACCATGAAAAGCGACACCAAAGAATTGCAATTTTGTGTTCAAGGCTGTAACAGCCGATGTTTCCGAGGATGTAAGGACGTTTGCTCTTACAGAATTGCATGGCTGGTCTGCGCGCTACTTTTCGAATGCCATCTACATAATATTATAGAAGTTTTAAGACGAAGGACATGTCAACAAAACGTAAAATTAACATTATTAAGAATTATAAATGTAACAAAAGGTTAAGTTATATTTAAAAAAAAAAGCCGTCAAGCGCGAGTCCGACACGCGCACCGAGGGTCCCTAAAAAAATTTTTCCGCAAAATTATTTTCACAAAAATTGATTTCTTTTGTGTAGCAATTTTTTGCGTGCTAGCTTATATAAAGGCAGAGCAAGAGACAGAGGGAGGGGCGTAGGTTCTGGTTATTTCGCGGGCTACAACCAGTATGTAAATAATCTGTAGTCTGTCTGAAAGACTATAGGTAAGAGAAAGAAAGAGAAAGGGCGCCACCTGATTCAAAAACCTATCAGGAAGGTGTAACAGAAATAATATACAAACTGATATAAAGAAAATGTAATCATATATTCAATCTTTACATTTGCTTCTAGACACAATCAATAGCAAACTAAGTTAACTTACAGACGTCCATATTCTACATGGCACATTCTAATATAATTAGAGAGTAAACAAGTTTTCTTTCATATGGACAGTATATTTTTATATAGATATATCTAGTATAGATTATTATGCCTTCAGCTAGAATACATGTGCACTTAAATCTACCTACTACATTAGGCCTATGCATGAGATCATGTATCCTGTAAAACAGGTGTACATTTGTACAGATCTAGTTACTTTTTGAGTGCATGAGTGGGACTAAACGTTTATCTTACAAAAAGAAAGAAGTTAACACTATAGAAGATTCAAAGCATTGGAACGATCTGACCTGATTGCAAACGGCGTCGGGTGTTGTGACAAGAAGGAATCAGCCTTTCATATTGTATGTAGGTGAACGACAAAACTGTGGGCTATAGGGATACATAGGAGCACGCCGTCATTATAACCTCGAATTTAGCCGGTATTTGCGGTCGAACCTTTTACGTCCGGTATTGAAAAGTTGTATGGTGAAGACTAACTTCATCTTTTGGATCTTATCGCTATTAATACTCGTATAAATGCCATATTGAATGGCTAGGTCCAATACGACCCAAAAAAAATGTTTTTTTTTTTTACATTTTTACAAAATATCTTTACAAAAGGCTCCCCCAAGAAATACGTGGCCTCCTCTCAAGCGGGAACCTATCTATCAAACCAACCAACCAACAAAAATCTACCAATAGACAACTAAGTGTTGCCATCGTGAATTCATCTTCTTCTTAGTCAGATGACGCTGTGAGTATCGATATTCGTAAGTAACATAAAAATCGGGTTTGCACCATTATATAACTACCAATTTGCGGTTTTCGGATTTTTTCTTTACTTGTGCTACATGATATTGCTTCTTACCAACATTCGTGATTTTAGGTCAACGGGAAGTGCTCTATAGGTTTTGATTCCAAAATATGCTCATAACGAGGCATAAACAACTGTATCTATTGATTACGTTGACTTAGAGGTTTGTTTTTTTCACTACTGTAAGAGATTGCAGACCTGAGTATTTGATATTAATTTCAGCTTGATAGCTCCACTCGTCCCCGAGAAAAAGGATCTCGACAGACGGACAGACAGACACACGGACATACAAAGTGATCCTATAAGGAGTCCGTTTTTCTTTTTGAGGTACGGAACCCAAAAAAACAACAAAGGTATTATATTACTGAGGCTCAGCTGTGTGCTGTTCGTCAGTCACAGGCACAAAGCAAACAAGCCAGTTGATTGCGCATAAGAGTTCACAAAAATCTCAGCGATTCGAGACTACTGACCAATGGAAGAATATTTTAATCAATGTTGATCCTCGAACTAGCCAATGACAGCCGCGTGTTCTACTCTACTCCCGACCTGTAGCGGGGAATTTAGTTAATACGTAATATCGGTCTCATTTGTTCTCCATAGGTTATTTACTTAGTAGGTCACAGGGATGTATCTTTATAGCCGTCATAGGTAGACACTTTAAATGTTCCCAAACTGTGTATTCGCTTTAACTGCAAGTTGTTATACTAATTGTTGCGGAGCAGTGAAAGCCCAGTCATAAACCAACTTTTAAGAGAGGTAGGGCACATCAAACCAGCCCGTCTGGGGACAACTCCCTAGAGGGTTGTTGTATTCCTGCGTATGAGTGAGGTGACCAGTAAGCTCCTAAGGAGTCGCTGTGTAAGCAGCAGAGGAGGCATCGCGCGAGTGATACTTAATATATCTCGAGCGGTACCCGCTTTATATCAGGTGGGCGGTATGCTTGTATGCCTCCCGTTATTCCATTGTATAAAAAAAAACGGGTTTTACTCCGGGAGTGCCGGCAGAAGTGAAAACTTGAACATTACCTAACGTTGTGCATTTTTTAATTTTTTGGAATGGTTAGGGAATAATTTCGCACGGTAAAATACAATATTCATTTATTAGGCTGTCGTACACAAACATGACAATTTATATTACATTAAAAATTTAACACTTCAGAACTATTACAATTATTTTAGGTACATTAAAAAGTTTATCTCTCAGAAAAATCAACTTTCATTCATAATTTCAACGACTCTTTCACCATCATCATTACCAGCATCATCATCGCCAATCTCTAAAACTCAAACACACATGCACACTCGCGCAAGCGCCCTGCGCCGCTTAAACCAAACAGCGATGTTGATAAACTACGTTGAACGAAACGCGTAAACGCCAACAATTTCATGGCGCTTACAACGTTTTGGTCGCGAGAAAATAATGCCCTATGAACGATCTAGCGCTTCATGTTTTAATTGTTTAATTAGAGGGAACTAATGTTTTAGCACTGCAGCAACTTAAGTTCTAATTCTCACCAAAATCTTAGGGTCAGGGTCACGTGTCCTGACGGCCTGACGCGAGTTTAGCATTTTTTACTCATCCCAAAAAGTGCACAACGCCGCTAAAGAAGTTTTCACTTCAAAAAATTCAAGTGATTTGTTTGTTTGTGACATGAACCCTTCAATCAAAGCATACTCGTAGCACACCAACTGCGATTATGTTCGAGTGTGTACAATCCTCAGTGGTACGATAGAAAAAGGGGCAGATTAGAAATGGGAACGCATACCGGCGCGCACGCGACCAGTTATATCATTAGCATAATGATCGTGCGCAGCTTGGCTCACTTCACCCGCGCGAGCGACGAGCGACAGCGGACAGCTTCTAATAATCCGACAAGCTGTAAACACGTAGAAAGTGCTGATGACACATTTTGTGCTATCGTTGTAGGTGCGGGACTTACCGCGATTTGTTTTTATAATTCCCCGATATTTCTATGATTATTTATTTATTATTACAAAATCCACAGCCCTTGAAGTATTACATAGCAGTTCTTATATATAAATTTACAGCCAATGATGGATTTACATTATATAGCCGAAAATAGTAAACATAAATCTTAAATCAAAATATAAGTAGGCACTATTACAACTACAAAAGTGCGACTATAAGGCGTCATGTGTGTGTGTGTGTGTGTGAATGTGAGGTGTGTAAGAGGTGAGTGTGGGAGTGTGAGCGTGTGTATGTATGGGGGCATGTGCGTGTTTGAATAACTCAAAACCTTGTAGAATATTTTTACTATATTTGCACTGTGGTGTAATTATGCAGATGTTTTTATTATGCTTCGAGTAGGTACATTAAGTTAGTGAAGCTGTATACAAATACATAGTTTAGCATTTAGTCTCTATCTAGTGTTTTCAAAATATCTTTTTTAAAGGCCACTTTATTGTTGTGAAAGATGTCCCTAGAGTTTAACCTTTTGTTGTATACTCTATGAAGTCGACTGACTACTGAATACTGCGCATAATTTGTTGACGAGAAAGGCACTGCAAATAATTTTGTGTGCCTGGTTCGAATTTTTGCAGTGTTAAAGTATAGAACTCTATGTGACAGATTAGGACAATCCATATCTCCTGAAATCAAGCTATGAAGAAAGGCCATATCCAACATAGTACGTCGGTTTTCAAGGCTTATGAAAGCTGCTCAATTATTAAATTGGGAAGTCCGCCATAGACGAGCACCTTCTGCTAACGGACGTCAATCACTGGATTGAGCTGTATAATCTCAAGATACTCTGAACGACGCTTCATGCCGCGACTAGCCAGGGAGGCGATTAAAATAAAGAAGCATTGTAATTTCAATAGTTTCATGTCGCCGGGAACGTGGAACCTAGTGGTCGAGTTATGCAAACTTCTTCGAATAGCAATACAATACAATACAATACAATATTTTTTATTGCACCACATGAAACAGTAAAATATACGAAATTAACTTATATTTAATGTTCAAAAGGCGGCCTTATCACATAGCAATCTCTTCCAGACAACCTTAGGGTGGAGGAAAGAAAAAGAAAAGTCATGCAGATTACTTGTTAATCAAAAACAATAATGAGGATAGATATTATATATTAATTCATTTAACAAAGTTATACAGCAGTGACAACCAGATTAACAAAAGAACTAAATTAAAACAGGATGCAGGAAAGACAGCGTGCACTAAATCAATCTTTAAAACTGAATATGCTTTCTGCATTTCGAATTGTTAATGGCAAAGCATTCCAGAGCTGCATAGCTCGCACCGAAAAAGATTTCGTGTAATACTGGGTTGAGTGTGATGGCGATTTAAGACGGAAGGCAAGAGCAGTCTCCAACAGGACACCGTGAGTGTAGTAGTGTGCGAGTGCGCATCAGAGCAGCCCGTCAGATTTTTAAGCAGATGCTGATTTTTACTTGGAGCACTTACCGTCCGACCTCGAGCCCTTGGAAAAATCAGACCTTTCTTAGGTGAAGTCACACATATTTCGAATTATAATTTTGTTGACGTGTGGGCTTCCTCGCTATCTTTACGTTTACTACCCAACAATTGATTTACAAATACGTACATGATTCTGAAAACAATTCAGTGATACGTGTCAGGATTCGAACCGTCGACCAGTTTATCAATAGGCCGGTTCCTTATCCATTGCAATCACTGCTCTTTTTGTACTGTAAATGTAAAGTATAAAGAACGTATCGAATCCCGACTGGGGAAGTCAATCCCCCTCGTAGAAAAACGAAAAGGAGAGCTCCTGAGAAGTAGCTGTGTAGCCGTTGCGCGTTTTACCTTTCCCCCCGACTCATCGTTTCTCCATTGGTCATTTCTTTCCTGCTTTAATTGATGAAATTCGATTATTGAATAGCTGATTGATTAATTAATTTCAAATTCACCAAAATTAATTATATTTAGTTTTCTGCTATCACTACATTTTCACACCAATTCCCTTCCGGGACATTTAGTTTTGTCTCCTTATAAATCAGAAATTTTCAAATTGGCCAGTTTACTATTGGACCCACGATGACAAGCGTTCCGCACATAAATAAAACTTTTCATTATAAACATACGTATGTGACCAGTCAGAACCCGTTATATACGTTTTCCCATACATTTCGCGGTCGTATACGACCACCCGGGTTTCGAAGTTTCGAATAACAAGCAGTAAAACAAAGCGAGTAAATATTTTATTTAAAATGATACATTATTCAGGAACACCGTTCCTATATGAAGTCTATATGTTTGTCTGTGCGTTTGTCTGTGTGTTTGTCTGTCGCTTTTTCTCGAATATTCGAATTTTGACTTCAGATTCGGATTCAGCATAAAAAAGTAGAATAGGAATGTTCAGGAACACTGTTCCTATCTCATAAGGAACATGGTCAAAATGGGCGAACAATTAAAAAAAAAAATTGAATTGTTATATAATTGACGAGCCAGGTGTTCCTCTGGCAATGCAAGCTTGCGCATTCTCAACTGGTTTTTTTAAGTATACATTGTTTTTTTTTCATTCACCTTCTCGCACATAGACATTCACACCCTACACACCCTGAGTTTCTGTCTTATTTCCGTAACAAAAGAGTAGGTATATATTTGGGTATATATGTGTTTGTGTGTCAAACGAATGGTAGTTTGTGTAATGTTTTTTTTAGTAATTTTATTAATCATTAAATTATATAATTAATAATCATAAAAAAAATATTCTCCAAGGAAACTTTGACTGTGCCAAATTTCAAACTTGTACGTCCGCGTCATTTTCGTAAAAAGGGGTACAAAGTTCTTGTTTCTCGTATTAATATATTGATATCTATTTCTATATATATATGTTGTTAATCGCTATTGTGAAACCGTACTAGCCTAGATATTAAGTATAGGATTTGTGTTTATTTTTGAAGTGAAGACTTCTTTAGCGTCGTTGTGATTTGAAACTCGATGAAACGAAAAAGCGACAGTAAAAAGAGACAACCACGTTCCTCTGCAGGATTAAACGTGCGAGAGAATGAGATAGAAGGCATTATACAGTGTTTGTTACAGGGTCCGAGCGTTGTACGTGTGTTAATACGTGTTTTTTTTTTATAAGTGGCATACGAGCATACGGTTCATCTGATATAAAGCGGTTACCGTGGCCTATGAACGCTTGCAATGCTTTGGAGCTTACTGGTGACCTCACTCGAACGCAGGAACACAACAACCTTTGGCGAGTTGTTATTTGGCTGCGATTTTCTGTGAGGTGAAGGTACTTCGCCAGCGGGCTGCTTTGATGCGCCATACCTCTCCAAAAATATACGTGTGCGCGCCTGCGTATTACGAACCTTGGGATAAGGCGTCATAACAACCGTGGTGTATTGTACACGTGTAGTGTTTATGTAAATATTTTATTAAAATCATTTTTCAAGTATGCCGAAATCGTATGAAGAATATTCTCCTGATTATTAAATATATATTTTTGAAGGCTTCACTTGTATTGTGTGTGAATGGAACACACATTTTGTTTTTATTATTCCATTTATCCACTCTGAAACAGTCACCCTAGGGTAGATACTAGAGCTCGTTGGCGCCGTTGCGCGTATCATTCTAATGGAATACGTGGGTTAAGCAACGACGACAGCAGCCGGTCTATGGATGGGTTTATCTGTCTCGAGTTTTTCCGTGCTTCGGAGGGCACGTTTATCCGTCGCTCCCGGTTGTTGTCGATAGATGACAGTCGATAAGCTAAGTCGGTGGCTAAGGGATTGTTGAAAACACTGGCCTCCACCATTCCGCATTTGAGCAGCGTGGTGGAGTATGCCTTAAACCCGTGGGTGGATGGGTAAGGGTTAATATGAAGGGTAGATACTCGAAAACGAGTCTATCCACCCTGGACAGGGTGTACAAACTTGGACAGGGTGTGTGTGTGAATTCGTGGAAATATTACGTGACGGGTTCTGTGACGCAATTGTTAGTAACGCTACTTTGACACCAACGCTCGTGGGTTCGATTCCCACACACAACAAACATTTGTGTGCATGAACATGTATGTTTGCCTTGCTCTGGGTGTTTTATATACATCTTAAGTAGGTATTTACCAAAAAAAGAGGTATTTAGGTTTATTAGTTGTCTTGCACCAGAGATTTTTAATTTTTAAGAGAGGTAGGGCGCATCAAAGATGCCCGTCTGGGGAAGTACCTCCACCTCACAGAAAACCGCAGCCAAATAACAAGTCCCTAGAGGGTTGTTGTATTCCTGCGCCTGAGTAAGGTCACTAGTAAGCTCCCAAGGAGTTGCTGTATAAGCACCAGAGGAGGCAACGCGCGTGTGATACATAACATATCGCAAGCGTTTTTACCCGCTTTACATCAGGTGGGCCGTATGTTTGTATACCTCCCGACGTAGTATAAAAAAAACACAGGCTTTGCTTACTTTGGGGCTAGATGGCGCTGCGTTATTTATCCGAGAATATTTATTTATTTATTATTTTTCTTCCAAGTTGCTGCCTCAGTTATGTTGCGTCATTTAAGGTAACTTTATAGAAAAACTGGACAAAGATACTTGTAAACTGAATTTCAATCGGCTATCAACACAGAATCTAGCTAAAAGTAATTTCAAACAAAAGTAAGTAAACAAAAGTAAAGTAATTTCAAAAATACAAAGATGCAAATATAGTAACTGTACAAGCCTTCAGAACCCGTTATATACCTTTTCCCATACATTTCGCGGTCATATATGACCACACGGGTTTCGAAGGGTTAAAAAGTCACGCAGGCAGCATGACGTTGTGGTTAATAACGCTACATTAACACCATGGCTCATGGGTTCGATTCCCACACAAGACGCACATTTGTGCGCATCAACCTGCCTGTTTGTTTTGCTCTGGATTTAAAGAGGGGTAAGGCACAGACAACAACCTATTGGAGGAAGTACTAGCACCTTACAGAAAACCGCAGCCAAATAACAACTCACTAGAGGGTTGTTGTGTTCCTGCGTGTAACTGAGGTCACAGTACGCTCCTAAGGATTTGCTGTGTTAGCAGAGGGGGCATCGCGCGAGGGATACTTAATGTGTTGCAAGTGTTCATAGACTATTGTAATCACACCATGGCTGTAGGCTAGTTTCTTTTTAACACTAAGATGGCAAACGTAAACAGTCGACGAAGGCTGTGGGCATTTGCAGTACCAAGGGACACCCTTGGTGCTGCAAATGCCCACAGCCTTCGTTACCGTCCTCCTAAAAAACTCTTCCCGCCTTATATGTCTCCCGACGTTGTATAAAAAATCGGCCAAGTGCGAGTAGGACTCGCGCACGAAGGGTTCCGTACCATTATCTATAAAAACAGCAAAAAAAAAATACGTTTGTTGTATGGGAGCCCCCTTAAATATTTATTTTATTCTATTTTTTAGTATTTGTTGTTATAGCGGCAACAGAAATACATCATCTGTGAAAATTTCAACTGTCTAACTATCACGGTTCATGAGATACAGCCTGGTGACAGACGGACGGACGGACGGACGGACGGACAGCGGAGCTTCAGTAATAGGGTTCCATTTTACCCTTTGGGTACGGAACCCTAAAAATACCTCACGCCCTCCTAGTCGCCGCTCCGCGTTCGTTGACTTCATTGAAGAACCATTATTCAATCTCCTATGACTTGAGACTGGGTTAATGCACTTCACAAGTTGTAATTACGTTCTTGAATGTTACGGTCAAGTACCATAAACGTACATGCAGTTACAAGGAAATAGGCGACAATAATGATAAGGGGATGGAAGCTAGCTAGAAAGATCTAGAAATATCAAGAGATCTAGTTATACAAGTTATGAGTAAAGATGTTAATTATGTGTTCCAAACCAGTTCAGAAGTTATGATTAAGTCTAGATTGTAGAGGAAAAGAGAATGTTTTGAATTTATTTTCTATACAACATCGGAAGGCATATTAAGTATCACTCGCGCGATGCTTCCTTTGCTGCTAACACAGTAACTCCTCAGGAGCTTACTGGTGACCTCACTCACACGCGGGAACTCAACAACCCAATAGGTAGTTAATAATAATAATAATAGTCACGGCGGCTATACAACATTACATCAAGCTTCTCAAAGGGGCCTCTACGCGTTGGATCCTTATCCCCGCGCACGCCTAACAAATGACCGGGATAATACCCGTGAATCGAGATAAAAGATCATAATAATAATAATAATTCTTTATTGTACAAATTTGTTTTACAATGTAATGTGCAGGTGCCTCCAGTTAAGTATAACAATACCTGTAGGAGGAGGTATAGGTATATATTTATTTATATTTATATAGGTAGTTGTTATTTGGCTTTGGTTTTCTGTGAGGTGGAGGTACTTTCCCAGGCTGCTTCGATGCGCTCTACCATCTAGTCCCAAACAAGCAAAGTCGGTACTATGGGTACTAGACAACTGATAAATATACATACGTACACACTCACCAGTGTTACTTTTATTAAAAACTCTTATACGCTACATTAACTAGGGAATGTGCATGAAAAAATTTAGGACAGATTTTAAAAGAGGAGATAGAGACAGGAAGATATCTCGTAAAAGTAATTGTTTTCTACGATAATTAGTTTGCGAGATAACTACAGAAAACTAAACTACAAAAAATAATTTTTGTTTTACTTTTTATGTGCTAATTGTGTAAATTAATAGGAAAAAAACAAATTGTACATTCACATTTTGACGAGCTCGGTGGCGCAGTAGTGAAACGCGCTGTTACGCTACTTTGACACCAACGCTCGTGGGTTCGATTCCCACACAGTACAAACATTTGTGTGCATGAACATGTCTGTTTGTATTGGTCTGGGTATTTTTTATGTATAATAAGTATGTATTTACAAAAAAAAATGTATTTACGTATGTTTATCAGTTGTCTAGTACCCATAACACAAGCTTCGCTTACTTTGGGGTTGTTTGGGGTTGCGCTGTGTAATTTGTCCGACAATATTTTTTTTTTTTTTTTTATTATTCCCTACTGTCTCCCATAAGAAGGGGCGAGTAAGTTTGTTTGCTTCCCGCAATTGTATATAAACTGGGCAACTCGTTCGGAAACGTGTATTTATTTGGCTATCATTAGTATAACGTGTATCAAAACAAATTCGCCCCGAAACTTTTTGACCCACATTAGAACGGATAACTTAACGGATCGCACCTTAACGGGACGAAAATCAAACGAGTTTGGGCCACCGACGGCAACGGGGCCATCGGTGCTCCATTCTATGGCGGTCATGGTCGCTAGGTTATTCACCTTACGTTCGAAAACATTGGATTAACGCTCATTGTTGGTTTAGTACGCGGGGAATGTTGTTTGTTTTGTTGTATACCGTCAGTGTATGTGAAAAATATTTCTTCTCTCTTTAAGAACCGCTTTTATACACAAAGTCAGGTGGCATACAAGCGGCCCGCCTGATGGAAAGCAGCTACCGTAGCCTATAAAAGCTCGCAATTTGCTGCGAGTACAGCAACTGCTTGCGAGCTTACTAGTGAACTCGTTCTCATGCAGGAACACAACAACCCTCCACGGAGTTATTATTTGACAGTAATTTTCGCCCTATCTCTCTTAAAAACACCCAGACCAAGACAAACAGACGTGTTCATGCATGCAAATGTTTGTCCTGGTGTGGGAATCGAACCCACGAGCGTTGTTTCGCCACTGCGCCACCGAGGTCGTCAAGCTTCTCCGTTTCCTCCTTTAGTATTAACACAATAAAGAGTAACAACTAATTCATACATACATACATATAAGTTGTCATTTTCGGAATTTGTCGTTTTAGAAAGTTGTCGTTCTCAGCCTGAGGGATAATCACGCCTCTATCCCGTAGGGGTAGGCAGAGACCACTTCTTTCCACTTGCTACGATCCTTACATACTTGTTTCGCTTCGTCCACTCTCATTATTCCCTTCATACATTCGTAATATCAATTATCAATCTTCAATTCAGCTGAAGTGATCGAGAGTATAATCCCCACTCTAATAATAGGCGGATCCCTCCACCACAAGGCTGACTAATTAGACTATATGTGTGTACAGTTTACTAGTAAATAACAGCAAGCTGTGTAGGCAGAGCTGATATTTTTTAAATTTAAAAAATATTTAAATATTTTATTTTTAATTTTTTTAAAATATATGGAACCCTGTACGACATCTAGCGACGAGTGCTGTTACTTTTTCTGTTGATGGGAGTGCAGTGCAGACTCTGCACTGCAGAGTGGCCGGCCATACGTTTTCCCATATGTTTTTTTTTCTAATTGGAACGATTTTGGACCGTTCTTCCTCAACAACGAACATTTAAATTTCAAATTAAAGGATACAAAACTACAATATGTTAGCTATTAGTGTGTCGATTTTGGAGTTTCTCACTATTACCGTCTAAACGCTAGCTGGATGACATCAGTCTACCCCAAACGGCAATTTTGAGGGTAATGTGGCTCCGCTGGCTATCGCAGCTCTGCCAAAAATACCGTCTTGACATCTTGTCGTTTCAGGGAGCCATGGTGCAAGCAGAGACCAGGCCTTAGTATGATGATTATAAAACATACTCAAGCGAAAGTTATAAAAGTCGTGTACATTGTCCGGCTCTTCTTTGCGTTATCTCGTTTCCTAATCCATTAGGATCGGCGGGGTCCGCTACCTAAGCCTAAAGATTTGGCGAAGAGACTGATTTCGACATGTAGCGACAGCCGTCAGACCTTCAGTACCCAGAGCGAAAACCAGACCTTCCTTAGGTGTGGTCACACGTTCATCGAAATAAAACGACTTGGACGCGCGGGTTTCTTCACCATGTTTTCCTTCACCGCCGAGCTAGTGATAAATACAAGCTTCCTGCAGCAAGAGTTCCTGTGTAAGCATCAGAGGAGGTATCGCGCGAGTGATAGGCTGCGGTAACTGCTTTACATCAGGTGGGCCCGACGTTGTATAAAAAAAAAATACAAATATGTACATAAATCCGAAAACACTACGAGTATATAGATATAGATGCTTTTTTAGCAGCGGGGGCGGCAAAGGGCGGGCTATACTTCTTGTATTACAAGCGTTCGTAGGTTACAGTTATAATTTTACGTACTGCTTTATGGAACGGCACCTTATCGACTGGGCTATCACTGCCCTTTTTTCAGGAGCCCTGTCATTTTTTCAGGAACACCGTTCCTATATGAAATCTACATGTTTGTCTCTGTGTGTGTCTATCCCTTTTTTTCGAATATTCGAATTTTGACTTCAGAGTCGGATTCAGCATAAAAAAGTAGAATAGGAATGTCTGAAAAACCAACCTCCTTTATCTTAAGGAACACGGTCAAAATGGCCGACAAATTAAAAAAAAAAATGAATTGTTATATAATTGACGAGCCAGGTGTTCCTCTGGCAATGCAAGCTAGCGCATTCTCAACTGGTTTTATTTGACTTGACTATGTAGTTGGCCCCTGTGGGCCGTTACTACGTCACCGGAAGGCAGAGGCGTGAGGCGCCACGACCTGAAAAAGCGGCTGCCTAAGAGCCCCGAGAGGGGTCGAACCTTAGGCGTCGCGGAGCTAAATCGAACACGCGGGTTCTGCCTGAAGGGCCTATGAGCTATGCCTGCTCAAGAAACTAGTATTTATATGTCTTTCCCATTTAAAATGATAGGATATATTGTTCATTGTATTGTTCATAATACTAGATATAAGCATAATCTTGTGTTACATGCAAGCCGTCTCCACAAAATAAGTAATTCTTTTATGGGGCAATGTATACGGTTCTATAACAAACTTCCCAGCAATATAAGAGAATTGTCAATAAACAAATTTAAAACTACTATTAAAGCCAAATTGTGTAGCAGGGCATATTATAAAGTATCTGACTATATTAACGATAAAAATGCCTGGGAGTGAGTCGATCCAATTATAATGTAATTAATAAATTATGTAAATTTGTTTGGATACCAAAAGAGGGATGCCTGAGTTTTTTGGCAGTATTTTTATCAGTGCTCACCTAGTCATGAACTGCACGGTAGGGAAAAAAATTGTGACGATTCCAAACAAATGTAGCCATTTTTACGGAATAAAAAGATTTTGACTTGACTTGACTTGACTTGATTGTATACAAATGCTGTTTCGCCGAAATGTGTACTTGTCTCGTTCATTAAATTTCACCGCAAGAATTTCCTCATGAGTCATTGAGTGAAAGAAAACAGGATAAACTTTCTTACGCGTTCACTCAAAACGACAGTAATGTCAATATTTACGACATTTCTTTCGGTAATGTTAAGATATTTATTTACAGAATAAGGTTATGTAGCAATAACAACAGTTTCCTTACTGCTTACCATCAGGCAGGCCGTATGCTTGATTACCAGCTTAGTGGTATAAACAAGTTTCAATGATGATGTTAGAAGCAGAGTTTGTCTGAAAGACAGCGTCGGTGTTAAAATAAGAAGAGGCGTGCTCTGGAATGCAATGAAGGAATGCATGGTGAAAGAATGACGAAACAGATATGCAATATAAAAGTTGAAGGATGTAGCCAAGGAAGGCCAAGACTTACCTACTATGACCAAATTGGTCGCGTTCTATCAGAAGGTGATGTCAGGAGCACTAAAAACCGGCGAGCGTACATGAAAAGAGCAAAGAAGCGAGTGAGGAATGTAAGGATCGAGTCACGTGGCGCTCGGTTCTCTCTGCCTACCCAGCAAGGGATTTGGCGTGAAGTTATAGATAGAACAACAGTTTCTTGACAGGATCTCTAGGTACGCATTGGTTCCATATCCCCGCGCATACCTATCAATGGACAGTCAGTGGATAGTTCAATAAATATTGCCCTGTGTTTTTTTTTATACAACGTCGGGAGACATACAAGCTTCATACAAGCATACGACTCAACTGGTGTAAAGCGGTTAACGTAGCCTAGGAGTACTTGTAATTAGCGATGGGCGATTGCGAGAGGTTTTTTTCGATTGTCTCGATTGTTCGAACATCTCGATTGTTTTCGATTGTTTCGTCGAACATCTCGATTGTTGTTGTGTTCGTCTTCGGCGCGATTTCAACTCGAATTTGTAGTTGCGAATTGCGAGTATGCACGATGGCGAGAGGTTTCAGTCGATTGTTTTGAGTTATATTAGAACATCTCGATGGCCGGACTTGGCCTTGTCTTGTGATTGCGATTTGCGAGTTCAAACTAAGCAAGCAAAGTAGCAAACTTAACTTACGTACGTATTATAGCAGAAAGGAATCACGGAAATATATAAAATAATCGAAGTTTATAACGAATCATCTATTTTTAATGACCTTAATAAACTTGTGCAATGTATGCAACATAGTTTTTTTAGTTTTAATACAAAAAATCACAGCTTTATTGCTTTTTACTAATTATTAAATTTGTATTGCAGCAAGAACAATCACTTCAATTTGAACTGAAAAATATAAAACAACATCAGTTAGAAAGTCTCTAAAATAATATACCTATTCAAGGAAATGAATAATCAACAATCAAATAATAAAAAAATCTGTCAAAAAATTATTTATCTCTCTAATGTAATTTTTCTATACCTATTCAAGTTTAATCAACGATCACAATCAAATAATAACAAAATCGTCAGTAAAGTCTTAATCTTTATAATGTAACATTTTCTATTACGCACACGGTGGCGGGCGGCTCGACATACAATCGCGACACATACATCTCGGCTCGATGCTTGTAAACAACTAGCAGCGAGTCGAGTCCGTCCGGCTAAACTGAACGGTGACCGATGAATGACTGACTGATGCAACAATCGAAACAATCGAAAAACCTCTCGATTGTTTTTTAAAACGGCGAGTCGATTGTTGACTCGATTGTATATTTTAACGACTGCGATTCTTTCGATTGTTAAAACATCTCGGAATCGCCCATCGCTACTTTTGTAATACGATAAATATCACTTGCGCGATGCCACAGCAACTCCTTAGGAGCTTACTAGTGACCTCACTCACATGCAGGGACACAACAGCCCTCAAGAGAGATGTTATTTGGCTGTGGTTTTCTGTGAGGTGGAGGTATTTCAGCCCAGACGGGCTGCTTTGCGCCCTACCTCTCTTAAACGCACCCAGACCAAGACAAACGGACATGTTCATGCACATAAATATTTGTCCTGTATGGGAATCGAACCCATAAGCGTTGGTGAGAAAGCTGATAGTGTATATTTAAAAAGTTCTATCTATCTATAACATCACGTCAATTGTTTGCGGGGTAGGCAGACGGAACCGGACGTTACATGACTCGGTCCTTAAACGCCTCAATCTTTAACATTCATAGCTCTTTTTATGCATGCTCGCCGGTTCCTAGGGCTTTTCACACCACCTTCTGATAACACCCGATCTGGTTAATCGTGGTGAGTCTAGTCTAGGCCTTTCTGAAGGAGCATGCTCCGTTCGAGCAAAGATAGAATCAATTCTCCCTTTCAGACCAACTCTCTTTCTCATATCTACATTGTGAACTCGGTCTACGTGCCTTTTTAAAAAGTTGTAATTTGTGTACCTACGAGTATATAGTTTTTCGCAGCGTATTCAGCGCTTCGAACCAGCGCAGCTGGGGAAATCCGCCTCACAGAAGGTTGTCGCCTAATAATAAATAACAACACTCTAGGTTGTTGAGCTCCTGCGAGTGAATGATACAGTGGTATTGGCAGCGGAGCTGACAACGCGCGAGCGATAGGTATTCTTGTTTGCAAGCATTCATGTCTACAGTTACCACATCACACCTGTGTGACTGTATAGCTATAACTGTTTACCTCCGGACGTTTCTTACTTGACGATACTTCTTTAGTTTTCGTTATTAACATTCCATACACATTCATACATTTTCATGATGACTAAGTTATTAGACATTTTTTTGTTTTGTCACAATTTTTTATATTACTCATTGTAATTATTTTTATACCAATTCTGTGGTTTCGTGGCTAGAACAATAAGTATGACAAATTGTAACCACAAAAATTTTACTTTGTTTTCACTTAAACAAACACACACGACTGTTTTCAACGCGACTGCACCTAAAAAGGAGTGTAATGTTTTAAAGGTTCATGTATGGTTGAGTTTTTTATTTTAAAATTACTTCTAAACGCCTTAACCGATTCAGATGTATGAAGTATCTATAGAAAAACCAGTTGAGAATGCGCAAGCTTGCATTGTCAGAGATTTTTTTTTAATTTGTCGGCCATTTTGACCACGTTCCGAAATAGGAACGGTGTTCCTGAACATTCCTATTCTACTTTTTTATGTTGAATCCGAATCTGAAGTCAAAATTAGAATATTCGAAAAAAAGCGTCAGAAAAACGCACAGATAAACATATATAATTCATATAGGAACGGTGTTCCTGATTATCACGATATTGTAGACGCTAGCGAAGTGTGTAAACACAGCTTTTTGTGGCGCTCGGTTCTCTCTATTTACTCCGAAGGGAACCTGCCGTGAAGATACAGATGTAGCTAACATATGATATCTGACGCCATAATAAAAACAATGTTGCCGATTTGTACACTATGTCGTGAGGAGGATCTTCTTCCTCATACCGTTTTCTTCTTTCCTAATCTACGAGTATTACGATTGGATCCCCGCTAGCTAAGTCTAAGGATTTGGCGATATTGATTATTACTTGTAGCGACCTCCACAACCCAGAGAAAAAACCAGACCCTTTTAACCAGCATACGGTCACCTGATGACTCACCAACATTACGACATCGCCTGATGGACTCCTCAGGAACTTACTGGTATTCTCAATCTCTAGGGAGTTGATATTGCTGCGATTTTCTGTGGAGGTACTTACTCAGTCGAGCCGTGAATCCTCTTGCTCAACAACTGTCATTTATGCCGATCGAAGCATGGAGAAATTTAAGATGAATACACACCTCCATAGACTGCCTGCGATTAATGTAGCTTAACTTGCGTACTGTTATCGACGTATTTGAGCTCGTAAAAAACTGTATATTTATACATTCTTTACATTTATTAGAGATATCCCGTTACAAGTCCTTCAATATGTTTTTTTTCCAAGAGATTCAATAAAAGCCATCGTTGTAACGGGACGCCGCATCTCGGTTAACGATGG
Source organism: Pyralis farinalis (assembly GCA_947507595.1). NCBI lineage: Eukaryota > Metazoa > Arthropoda > Insecta > Lepidoptera > Pyralidae > Pyralis > Pyralis farinalis. Next base: position 3,863,674 of record OX382275.1, read on the forward strand.
GTTAACGAATTCATTTTTAAATGGAGCTTTTACCGGTTTTCGCTGTTTATATGAACGCGTCTATGGAATCAACATCCGCGTTATGCTATGTATCCACAACTAATGATTTCTATCGGAATTATTCAAAAACGTGTGAACAGGATTTCCCAGAGTAAATTTGGTGGTAAAAAATCTTAATTTACCACTACTTCACTACTACATTTTAACGCCCAATCTCAAATTACACAATGACTCGGTAATTACATACCTCACCCGCTTCTTAAACATTCATAGCTCTTTTCATGTACGCTTTGGCTTTTTCTTTATTTGCAACCTATTGAAATCTTAAACTCAAATAATACTTGAGCCAGAAGACTCTTGCTATGCACAACTGATGCTGAATGTTAATATATGGAAAAGGAAGATAGTTTTGACAGAGAGAGCATCAAAGTAGAATAAACGCAGTCGAGAAGCAGCATTACGCAAAATATACAGCGTCACGCTTGTGAACTGAATTCACAATGAAGTTGTAAAAGGGAGGTATGAAATAGAGTATTGGTGTTAAGATAATAACGTTGGTTCGGCCATGCAGAAATAATGTAAGATAAATTACTAAACTGATATACAACGCGAAAGTAGAAGAATGAATGAGCCGAGGAAGGCCATGACACATCTACCACGACCAAGTTGATTGTGTATTATCAGAAGGTAGGAACCACAGAACGTACATAAAATAAGCTATCAGTTTTAAAGAAGAGGGTGAGGAGTGAAAGGGCTTTATCTGCAAGAGATTTGACATTATATTATGGTAGAGATAGATAGATAGTTACAGTATAAGATACCTAGAAAAAATAATTCCTAAGTAATTTAGTTTTTAATACATGTCGTGAGGAAACACGAGAAATTTATTTCGAGTGACGTGTGCCTTAACTTAGGAATGATAGTTGCGGAGGTCCCACGGCAGTCGCTCCATGTAAATCATGCTACATCAGTATCTTGACCAAATCTTGAGGCTAGGATAGAGGACTCTGTCAATCCTAATGGATTAGGAAACGGGATAACGCTAAAAAGAAGAAGAATAAGTGGTTTAAATCTGACATTTCTGGCTTAGTTATTGCGGCTGTAGCGCTATTCCTTGTAGTGCAAGCGTACATAATCTACGGTAAACGCAACATCAGGCGCGGCCGTATGCTTGTATGGACGTAGTATAAAAAAATCTACAATTTTTAAGCACCATTTACCGTAGACTTATGTTCTACTTGGATGAACTGAACTCTTTAATGTTGAAATAAATGTGCGTTCTAAAAAAAATATTTTCTTTGTTCACAGGTATAGTTTGCGGCGTTCATAATGACGCGTCGAAAAAGTGTGTATTCAAAGTGGACTTTGGTTTTATTAGTAGTTTTAGTTAATAGGTTTGTGTACTCGCGACCTCAGGACTCATCGCAAGCGCCAGCCATCAGTAGTTTCACTGTTAATATTGAAAATGATAAACCAACTGAATCGTCACTAAGGTATAGATATAGATATCATAGATTAAGTTTAGATAATAAGTTACCTGAAATTTCTAGCCATGTAAATAATACTAATCTATATTTTACTCATCAATTTGAGATTAATAAAACATCAATTACACCTATACACAATAAGAATGTAAGTACAATCCTTAATAATTATTCCGACACAAATGTTAATACTAGCCGGAAAAATCGATTAATCACAGCAATTTACTCTAATGATCCAAATATCCATGAACATCTCAAAAATGAAATACTCAATAAAAAAGAGGTACCAAAAAATTTAAACTTACTTAATAAAGACAAAAAGAAACCTGAAATTAGAAAAGTAATAACAAAGTGGACTGATAACACTAAATACCATGATTTAGAATTCACATATGAGAGTACTATATCAGATGAGAATCAAGATTCAGTAACATTTACTAATTCAATTAAAAATTATATGACAACTACTGAAGATTCAAATGAACAGTCAACAGAAGCAGCTGAAAAGATATTCCATCCGCACGATATTAAAAAAATATATAATTTATTCCACAAGAAACATAAACCAAAGCCTCATCATTCTGACCATATTAACGTATACTCAGATAACATCTATGTCACAGACAGATACGTTATTCCCAGTACTAGACCTACTTACATATTTACAACACCAACACCTACACCTATTATAACTAATTTAGGTAATCCTAAACCGTGGTCTAAACCCAATTATAACGTGCGACGTAAAACAACAACTCCCAAGCCCACAATAATAACAAAGCCCTTAAAAAATCAATACAATTATTATAATCCTATACCTAATTACCCACACCATCCGGGCAATGATTTTGAGGTCACAACTTTCGAACCGTCCACAGCCTATACAGATAGAATAGTAATAAGACCGGAAGAGTACGCTGCTTCTCCTGACGAATGTCCAACCATATTTCTAACTTTGAATAATACATTTCAAGGACAAGGAAAAGAAGCTTGTCCTGATTTGAACATAGCGGTAAACACTAATGTAGTTAACAAAAATGTTGTTGTAGACACTGAAGAAGAAGAAGAGACAGATGGTATATTTCCTGGAGGATTTGATATACCATTCGTAGATGAGTCTGGGGATGAATCTGATCAAAACCTTTATGGGTCGGATGAGAACCAAGAGCAAGAAAGTGGATCTATTGAAGAATTTGGATTGATAAATTACAATTCCCCTAATGCGATACAATCAGAATCACAACCTGGAACGGCTGGATCCAATCCTCTTGCAGCGATACATAAACCAGGCCACCATCGACCAAGGCCTGATAAAGATGACGATGATATATTTAGTGTGTCTTCTTTTTTACAATTTTTCAAGCCTGCTATTAATGCCATGAGTTGGTTAGCGACTATAAATCCGATGACTTTTGGTCTGTTCTCTCTGATCTTATCACCCCTAATGTTTTTGTTTGCTGGCACATCAGGTATAGCAGCTCTGATTGCACCTTGGGCTTTCTCTGGTAGACAAGCTCCAAAAATTGTACATGTGTATCGACCTCACTGGCACTGGGACAACGAATTAAAAACTTGGCAATTGCATACTTTCGAAAATGACCGATGGACATCTGCGGTAGCAAGAAGCAGTAAAGAAGAAACTGATATGAATTCTGGAATACCAACACTCTTTTACAAATTGAAGGACTGGATGAAAAACTTAACTAGTATATTACGAGACAGAAATAAAAATAAGAGGTATCATCAGGCTTATAGAAAGAATAAAAGAAAGAAACGTGAAATATGGAAAAGACGTATTAAGTAGAAATAAGCAGTTTAAATCACACGTGTTGATTAGTACCGAACCAAAAATAAAGACAGAAGACTTACGGCACTTAGTTAACATACTTTGCCACATATTAAAACCGACTGCATAACTTAGTTTGTTTCCAATTTTCCTTCTCAAACAAATTTAATTATTATACCAATAATGGTGCTATAAATAATGTCCCTGATCTGACCTGAATCATGAACTTATACAAGTGCGAGAACAGTAGAATTTTCACATTAATACTTTTCTTTCTAGATCGGTGAATACATATTAATTTGTTGGCTAGTAAGATCGCCAGATATAACTCATAAATACAGTCTTTGTTTTGTATTTGGTAGGTTAAATTCTCGGTTGATGCAGGCGAATTATCGGAAATATGTCAATGGAGTTCTACTTCTTTAAAAAAATAAAAGGTATGAAAGAAAAATGGAATTTTTAACAGTTAAAGTACTTTCCCTCCGTACGGCATAGCAGTGGATTATATGATAACAATAATACACTGATTATTTGAAGAATATTATATGTATGTCGTGAATGACGCGACTATGACACCAGCGCTTGTGGGTTGGATTCCCACACAGGACAAGGGGTAGGGCGCATCGTACCTCCACCTCACAGAAAACCGCAGATAAATAACAAATTGCTAGATGATTGTTGTGTACCTGCGTGTAAGTGAAGTCACCAGTAAGCTCCTAAGGAGTAGTTGCTGTGTTAATAGCGGAGGAGGCATCGCGCGAGTGATATTCAATGCAAAACAAGCATTCATAGTCTACGGTAATCGCTTCTCACCAAGTGGGCCATGTGCATGTATGCCTTCCGACGTTGTATATTAAAAAAAGATGGAAATGGAATGAAATGGGAAAAACTTTCTTTAGCGTTTTGTTCTATTTCCAGATAACTTTCAAGAGAGCTAACTGTCTTTACCTCACAGAAATCCACATACAAATATCAACTCCTGGAAAGTTTCCTTGGAGGGTGTTCCTGCGAGTGAGTGATGTTACCTGTAAGCTCCTGAGCAGTGTTAACTACTGCTACATCAATCCCGACAATCCATTTGCACTGTCAAATCTTGTGTGTTTTTATTAAGTCGGTTGGAGATGAATCAGCTACTTTGCAAGCTTACAGATCAAACAGTAGCCACCCCCGCTGCAACTCCTCACGTACTTTGACTGTAAATATGATGGTAAGCCACAGTAGTAATGTATGTTTGATGTATCCTACACATAAAACAAAATGAGAAAATTCTGTGGCCTGTTCTGTAAAAACCAGCTCATTCCGAAGCTTGGTGATGGAGCGGTTAGCTCTGAATACCGGAGAAATATTTGCGTGCATGAACATGTCTGTCTGTCTTGATTTAGGTGTTTTCAAGAGAGGTAGTGTGCATAAGAGCAGCCCTTCTGAGGAAGTACCACTACTTCAAACCCATGACAAATAATAAGTCTCTGGTGAGCTGTTATGTTACTGCAAGTCAGTGGGGTTACCAATAAGCACCCAGGAGTTGCTATGTTAGTAACAGGGGTGGCTAAGTGTTCATGCAACCACTTTACATCATGCCCTATAATTGTATACTGCCCGAAGTAGTATAAAAAGCCGTCAAGTACGAGTCCGACTCGTTCACCAAGGGTTCCGTAAAGAAATATTTTGCAAATTATTTTCGCAATTTTTTTTTTGATGTAAATACAAATTTACAGTTTTCTGCTTTTTTCTTTCACTTGTGCTACATGATCTTGATTCTTACCAAATTTCATGTTTCCAGGTCAACGGGAAGTACCCTATAGCATTTGATTCCCTTGCGAGTGTCAAAATATGCGCATAAACGAGGTATAAACATAAATGCAGCATAAAGTTTGATTATTTACTGTCTGCATTTTTACAATTTTTTTTATACTATTTCGGGATGCATACAAGCATACATCCCACCTTATGTAAAGCGGGTACCGTAGCCTATTAACGCTTGCGATATACGAGTAAGTATCACTCGCGCAATGCCTCCTCTGCTGCTTGCAACTCCTTGATAGCTTACTTTTGACCTCACTCACACGCAGGAACACAACAATCCTATAGGAAGTTGTTATCTGGCTGCAGTTTTCTGTGAGGTACTTCCTCATACGGGCTGCTTTGATGCGCCCTACCTCTCTTAAATTATTGAAATGATACCTCCACGCGTTCCTTAGAAAAAGGATCTTGACAGACGAACAGACGGATAACGAAGTGAACCTAAACGGGTTGCCGTTGTTCCTTTTGAAACTAGAAATTTCAGTTAATATTTTGTCATGTTATAATATATACATGTAAAACACTTGCCCTAATTTTCAATTACAGCATGAAATACAAAATATTTGACAAATATGGCCTCAATAATAAAACAAAAATAAATTTGTGAAAATTATGTATATATAATATTATATTACGAGGTTCAAATATGATATTTAAAATTGATGAATTTTTTTGTATATTGTATTTACTATATATATAAATATATATTTATGTGACTTAGCATTACACATTTATATTTTCTTCAATTACACATAAATTAACTCAATGACAACATACATCAATAACATACGCGTGTGTTTGTAAATACCGTTGTTCATAAATTAAATAATTTATGTGATACAGAGCGTGTACAAAATGTAATTTAATTAATTGTAATATTATTTAATTTTTATACGACTACGATTATCTTATACGTTAATGTTAATAAATAATATTTATTTCTCATCAAATAAATCTTTATTTATGAGTGTGATTTTTATTTCCGAATGTTATTGTTACTTTTAAATATTGTACTTTGTTTCTAGAGAGTTTTGATATTTGCTTTCTTTTGACGAGCTCGGTGGCGCAGTGGTGAAACGCGCTGTTATGTTACTTTGACACCGACGCTCGTTGGTTCGATTCCCACAGGATAAACATTTGGGTGCATAAATATGTGTGTTTGCCTTGATATGAGTGTTTATAAGAGAGGTATGGCGCATCAAAGCAGCCCGTCTGGAGAAGTACCACCACCTCATAGGAAACCGCAGTCAAATAACAACTCCTTAGAGATTTGTTGGGTTCCAGCGGATGAGTGAGGTCACCAGTAAGCTCTTAACGAGTTGCTGTGTTAGCAGCAGAGGTGGCATTGCGCGAGTGGTACTTAATATATTGCTATATTGCAAGCGTGTATAAGCTACAGTAACCGCTTTACATCAGGTGGTTGTATAAAAAAATATATAATGAAGTGCGAAAGTAATTGTCTGTAACCTTTTCGTAACAAATGTGCTAAACGTGTCGTAATAAAAATTTGGTACAGTAGTGTCCTTAAGTACATGTCAGATTATCTTAATCTGGGATGTACTTAAGAACACTACGAGGCTACGAGGTCAAAGAAGATTGACTAGTGTTGATATGATAATGAAGTCAGCTTGTTTAACTTCCCATACAATGTCTTCATCTAGTCACAGTGATTTAATATCGTTAAAACAAATATCATACTATATATTGTAAATCCATATGTCTCTTTGTTTGTAATCTGTCTGTTTGTTACTATTTACAACTTAACTTGCTGAACGTGTCGGACAAACCATTAGAACTGGGATAGTCTAAAGCATAAAGAACGATATACGTTACTTATTATAGCGCTACAGGTACTACTGGCAGGCAAAGCTGCCAGTATAATACTAGTAGACAAATATGTATTAATTTTGAATGGACAATTAAATAAAAATATAAATATAGTAGGGCTATTTCTCATAACATCTGACAATAACAGCATTATGTTCTCTATTTCAGGGAATCTACCTCAAAACAGAATGAAGAGCCGCCTATATTAGAAGCCACCACTCCTGCTGTTATCCAAAATACCCAAAATTCAGGGCGAGATGTCAAAACTAAAGGTCCTGTTATTAGAGAGTCAATCAAATTAGTTGCTAACCAATTATTAGATAAGCCTTCGAATGCATCGGCTGATACTCCGATTGTAACAGATACGCGAATTCCACCAAGAATAAAAAATCAAGTACATAAACATAGTATTAAAACCAGAAACGACGATGGAGATGAACCAGTTGAAAACGGGCATGCAGGTGTTGCTGTCCCTGTCACAATGGAAGACTTGGAAAAAGAGAATAAAATTAGCGAATCGTCTACTACAAATGAGGGAATATCTACATGGATTCTTTTGAGTAATCCTGTTAATAAAGATAACTTTACGGGATCAACAGAACCTACTAAAGTTGAAGAAAGTACTAAGAAACATAAGCCTACTGTTTCGAAAAATAAACCTAAGAGACCACACAATAATAAAACTGTTGCAAAACGTCCAATAATTGGTAGCACTAATAAAGCCGATTTAGTAGCTGGTGGCTCTGCAATAAATGAAAATGTGTACAATAAAATTAAAGACACAGTTTTGTCTAATGTTCAAAAAAATAAAAATACGTCTTCTCAACGTACGACTACAATAAGTAGTACAACACCAGCTACAACGACCGAAGTGTTGACTACAAAGAAGGAAACTATAAAATCCCCCAGTACTATTTCTCCCGTAGTCAAAATTACCTCAAAACCTATTAAAAAGAAGAATAAGAATAAACATAAAACAAGCACTACTACTCTAGCGCCTGAAATAAATGAATCCGCCCTATTACCTATGGAGCCCAAAGAGCAAGAAATCGAATTGGAAGTGAGTACTCCTCCTTCTACTACGAAGAAGCCGAAACGCAATTCTACCAGAAAGAAAAATAAGAACAAGAAGAAGACATCCAAACCTAAGCCTGAAACTGAAGTTAGTGTCAGCGAAATTAAGACGTCGAATAAGACTAAATCAGCAAAACCAGTTAAAAAGCCAGGTAATCAATCGGGGCCCATAACAACTCAAATTTATAATTATCTTTCAAGGGAAGTCATGCCTGTCGGAGTAGGTGTACTGGGTCTTGCTAGTCTAGTTGGATTAGCTAGTTATTTTCTTTATCCATTTTCTACACCTGTACGAAGAACATTTGAAGTAGATAAAAAAGATGACTTGTACAGAAACAACGCTGAAGAATATGCAAGCGAAGGTAATGGGCAAGCAGAAGAAGACATGTTAGGAACAGTATTAGCTGGAATGCCTACACATGCTAAGCATAAGTTAAATCCTTATGCCGGGCAAACTGTTAGTCAGAGCAATGGTAACAGGTATACAGTGAAAAAAGAACAAGATATTAGGTACCGTCATGTGGCTTCAAATAGAGAACCTAATTATAATGTACACTACCCTCAACAAAAGACTGGAATTGCACATGGCGCAGTTTACTCGAAACCAATAAATTATGCACCTCATCAATATGAAACAAGAAATGTTTATACAACTGAGAGTAAATATACGTATGATAAAGGTTCTAATGCATATACTCCTTATCCTGCAGTTGAACCTATTTATGCTGCACCGCAAACTGGGCCATCAGCAGTTTCGTCATATGGCAGTGACTCATCTAATTCAGTCGTGTATGGTGTCAAACCTACAGCTGATACAGACTTTAGACCTGTTTATCCTTTTGAAGGTCAAATTTATAGTGAAACAACTAGCAATCCTGTAACATATCCACCAACATCTATGTATTTGGGATCAAATAATGACGCAAAGGACCAAGAGAGTAAGTATGAAGAAAATGATACTAACAATAGTGGATCTATCGACAACAAGTTCGTCGTAGGTAATGTACCAAAAGAATTGGCAGAGTCTGCTACTCCCGCTGTAGTTCCAGAGCATGGCCCAAGAAAACTAAGGCGAAAACGGCATGCTGTTTATCGTAAGAGAAGTGTAAGAGGTACATTGGACGAAATTTTGAACGATACAAAGAATAAAGACGTATTTATTAGCAATGAGATAGATGATTCTTTCGGATATGTAAAACACATCGCTTCCATGAATGGTCATATTGAAAATAGCGCCACAGTTCAACCTGAAATGAAAGACTTGATCACTGTATATGCTGTATCAGCAGATCCAAAAGATGAGAAAGCTACATCAACTGATACACCTAGTACAATTAAGACTGAAGTGATTGAAAGCGTATCAACAGTGCCGATTAACAAGCCAGAGAAATCTACGACGGAAGCTGACATGTCAAGTGAATTAGATGCTACAACGAAGACGTTTAGAGTATACGAAGTATTTTCGAACCCAATGGATGCTACTGAACAGAATAGTCCTATAGTTAAAGATGAAACGTCTAAAGTCGATACAACTACATTCAGAAACATGATGACGGAGACAACGACAGAGGTAAAATCTGAAACAACATCTACGATGCCGCCATCTCCCTCTCCAGTATCAGAGCCAATAACCAAAACTACTATTAAATATAAAGACACGGATCCAGAAGTCATAACATATCCACCACCGAACCAAGAAAATGGTCTATTCTCTCTTTTGAGGCGATTTTTAGAGTTTAAGTACAAGCTCGGGCTTAGCATACTACAGACTACATCGGACAATTTGAAGAGGTATTTAGAGGATACAATGCAACGAGCTGCCAAGGCATCAAATTGAGTATATTGCAGATTTAGTTTTTTAGTGTATGTATTAAGATCCTCACCGACGAATATTAAATGTTTCTTAATATAATCTTTATTTTAGGCATTGTCATCTGCACTCGTTAGTTCGAGGACGTCTGCAATTGTATAAGCAGTATTTTCTAAAGCTAAAACAGGGACAAGTTTTTTTAATATGTATTATGTACCAACGAAATTATTTTATATTTTCAGAATGTTTTCCTCGATAAACCTGAGGAAAACCTACTGAATATATAATTATTGTGATAATTATATTTTCATTATGATAAAATATATTTTTATACATGCCTCGATATTTAATGATTTGAAATGTTATTATTCCAGATTTTTGCATTTAATTACCAAAATGGAATAAAAAATTCAAGAGTGTACATAAGTTCAGCTAACACTACACAAACATCGGTACATTTATGCACTCTTATATAGCACAAAATAAGTACTAAATTTGAACTGCATTGTCAAGGGTGGTCAACTTTTTCGAGGATGGTCGCTGTATGGTGATTTTCTGTACATCTCTTAATAATATTTTTTGTTCAACATTGACTTAAACCTATCAATGATATTGCAAAATATATTACGATTCCTATTTATCTGTAGTAATAATTATTCATAAATATGCATGAAATTAAATGATAATATAAAAAAAATAATGAAGGTAGGTATTGAACAGTGCGAAAGTGATATAACGACGAATTTTATTAACCCGTCCCGCGTCCTGCGGCCACAGTGCGACTGTAATTTTGGAGGTATACTATTATTAAAAAATAATGTATATACAATTCCCTGAATTCACATTTTCCTGCTGATTTCGACCCTATGTTACAGTCAGAGTTCAAAATGCGATACGCAATAACGAAACCACGAAACGGGTTGTTGTACATTGGTCACAAAGTAAATTCGTCACGGAAAAAGTATGTGTAAATTTGCCACTGTTTTATTTTTATGAAATAAATTCGTCAAAAATTAATTTGGATTATTGTAAATTCGTCGCAATGTTTTTTTTATCATACACATATTGCTACCGGTACTTTATGCAAAAATGATGTAAAATGAAGACTTGTGATGAATTTACTTTGTGACGAATGTACAACAACCCACGTAATTACCGCAATGAATATAATTAATATGAAGACATTGACCACAATAGGCTCCATACAGACAGTAGGTTCTCTTTGGACAAGGCACGGAGCAATAGGAGCTATTTTATTTTGATCAAATTCGTGATAACGTGTTTCGTGATCGCAAGGGTAAGGGTATAAAGATAATAGTAGGGGATTAATCTATAATTATTTGGAGCGAACCTCAAATTTGACTGTATAATTAAAATATTTGTTAACGATTCTAATGTAAATATAAAAATAAAGACTTATTTTATACATATGTATGTTTTTGTGCAAAACCTTTCCCTTACAGTAAGAAAAGGAATGTCGACGGTAAACTTCTTGGTTCCCGCCTAAAGCCACTTCAGGTCTACGAGTATTATAAGTAAGTAAAAGGCATTTCATGTGCTATTTGACTTGAGACCTGAATGGTCTCCTTGCCCCTCGAGTATTGCTTCGCAGGTTTAATAACCAAGTGTTTTGGACGAACGTTTGCAAGATGCTCCTATCAGTGACTTTAGAACTGAATTGGCTGAAGATCTCACTTCAAGATTCCTAATGCTTGGTAAAAGATAAAAAAAAAAAAAGATAAAAATCATTTATTTGCCATTAGACCCTTACGGGCACTTAGACACGTCTTACATTCTTTAAATTAAATCATATTGTATCTTAATAATTTTCCATTTTTTTTTTTTTTACTTTTAATCTCTCTTTTTTAATCTACCAGCATTTCGGAAATGACCATTGGCGAAGAAGAAATGCCAAAAGAAACTTGCCAATATGGGTCTTTTTTTTCCATCGTTAAAATATATTACAATAAATATATGTGAGTGTACATATAGTGAAATCAAGTGGTACAATTAAAGATATATTAATACATGTGCTGAATCATTTCCAAGCATCTCTATCAGTTAGATATTCATCGATTCTATAATAACCCTTCCTGCACAGAGTATTTTTGATGTACCTTTTGAACATATTCTCAGGCAAGGACAGAACTGTTTCAGGTAATTTATTATAGAATCGAATACAATTTACAATAAAAGATCTACTAGTCTTAGCAAGTCGATGTACAGGCATACGCAATCTATTCTTACTTCTAAGATTTTCACTAAATTTAGAAAATGACTCTATATTTTTACGAGCATACATTATATTCTCATAAATATACTGAGAGGTAACCGTGAGGATATTTATTTCTTTAAATAGTTCTCTAAGAGATTCCCTGGCGCCCATGTTATAAATAGAGCGGATGGCTCTCTTTTGTAATATAAAAACAGTTTCAATGTCAGCCGCTTTTCCCCACAACAGTATACCATACGACATAATGCTATGAAAGTAGCTGAAATAGACTAAGCGCGCAGTAGCCACATCCGTCAATTGTCTAATTCTCCTAACCGCATATGCGGCGGAGCTGAGCTTACTGGTCAGTTTTTTTATGTGGGGGCCCCACTGCAATTTGGAGTCTATTGTAATTCCAAGAAATACAGTATCATTAATAAATTCTAGTATATTATTGTTAATGAAAACTTCTGTATTGGCAGAAGGCACATTTGGTAGACTAAATTTTATACATTTGGTTTTGGTTGAATTTAATAAAAGATTATTACATGTGAACCAATTTAGAATGGCAGATAGAACACTATTTACATTGTCAATATTTTCGCACCGGCGAGTAACATTAAAAATCAAAGAAGTATCATCAGCAAACAGTAGTATATCCGCCATTTTCTGCACCATGTAGGGCAGATCATTCACATATACTAAAAATAAAAAGGGGCCCAATATAGAGCCCTGGGGCACCCCAATATTAACATTGCTACCTTTAGATTTGACCCCATTTATATCAACAGTCTGTATTCTGTTACTTAAATAAGTTGCAATCAAATTATAGGCTTTACCTCTAACTCCATAATGGCACAGCTTGAGCAATAATGTCCGGTGGTCGACACAATCAAAAGCTTTGGAGAGATCACAGAAGACCCCAATGGCGTCCTGGGATCTCTCCCATGCGCTAAGAACATGCTTGACCAATGCTACTCCTGCATCTGTAGTGGATTTACCTGCTGTAAATCCGTATTGTGAATTATGAAAAATTTCATTGGTCTTAAAATAGAGTTGCAATTGGTCAAGCATTATCTTTTCAAATACTTTACTCAATACTGGCAAAATAGATATGGGTCTATAATTCCCCAGTTCACTTTTTTCACCAGACTTGAATAATGGAATCAATTTACTAAATTTCATCAAGTCTGGGAATACACCCATATCTATACATTGATTAAAAATAAGTGCCAAGTGTGGAGCTATAGACTCAATAATATAATAAAATACTCTTATAGACATTCCCCAATGATCCTCTGAGTTTTTAATGTTTAATTGTTTAAAAGTTTTAATAATGTCGCTTGACTGAATATGTGTAAATTTAAACAGCTCCACACTTTGTTGTACATTCTCCTTTAATAACTCATCCGCAGCATGTGGAGATGAGTTAAGGTAAAACAGGTATTCTGAAGTTGTGGTACCACTGTATAGGAACGTAATTCTTTTTTATTTTTGACAAGGGTTACGTTTTTCGGAGTTCGGTGCCGCAGTGGTTAGTAACACCACTTTGACACTAAAGCTCGTGGGTTTGATTCCCAGACATGTTTATGTACACATATGTTTATCGTGTACATGAACATGTCTATATGACTTGGTCTGAGTGTTTTTAAGAGAGGTAGGACGCATCAAATCAGCTCGTCGAGGGAAGTTCAAAGTTCTTTATTTGTCCTTAAATACAATACATGGATATCGTTGCTTAAAGCCTATTTAGCCACACAAGGTAGCATGAAATGTAGTTGAAAATAACAAAGATAGTTTATACGAGTATTATTATGTAGAGTCAACAATTATATGAAATGCTATTAATGTCAATAATTACTAAATATTAGTAAATTAAGAAATGTCAAAATAGTTTTAATTAATCCATGCATCGAGCTCTCAAATCCACATAGTTAATTCACCGCATATGAGTAGGTATAATCACTTATAATTTAGAAAGTCGTCAATAGTATAAATCAGCCTCTCCAATAACCAGCGACGCAGCGTAACCTTAAAAGTGTTAAGTGGCAGCTGTTTCATATTGCTCGGCACCTTATTAAAGATAGTGTAAAATATGGCAAAAATGTTTGAAAACGTTTAGTTTTTGGGATTGTACTGAGTATCAATCTGTCCTGATTCCTATTATTCCTTTTTAAAACGTTTTTGGCATGTGTGAACAAGTGATTGTTTTTTATTCACAAATTTTGCTATCTCAAGTATATAGAGGCAGGGCAGGGGCAGATTTTTCAATAATTTGAAATAGTGTCGAAAGGATACATCTGATGCTATGTTACATATTGCACGTATGCTCCGTTTCTGGGCAATAAAGACTTTATCCTTTTCTGCACCGTTTTCCTAAGCTATTAGTACGTTTTTGTTAGCGATTTTTGCAAGTTTGTATAGCGCAAACCAAAACAGATTAAGTTTGCTACATCCTTTTTGTGTCTGATCCTTCCAGTTTAATTCAGGGTCTATTTGCACTCCTAAAAAGTTAGAACTTGTGGTGTTTTGTAGAATTTGTCCATTGTAGTTTATATTAATTGATTGATTCTTATTTATTGATTGTTTTTATATCGTTTAATGTATTTTGTAATTATATAAAATAATTTAATATCAAAAAGTAGATTACGAGTGAATAAATGTAAATAACATACAAAATTTTTATCGTTGCTGAAATAACGCAAATTTTTTATAAAATTTTGTCTTTGAATTTTTTTAAAACACAGATGAGACCGTAATCCCTAAGTGTCTGGCATCGATTTTTTAAATTACATATATTATACACCATAAGTCATTAAAACGGCAGACAACCTGCGATCACGTTTCACAAGTCAATTTTGACGTTCTTGGACTTCTGGACACGGCCAAAGGATCCATCGCCGGGGATAGTGAATCCTCATTCTGTCGAAGTCTGCCGGTCGCTGGCTCTTAGACCAATACAAATCATTAATCCTACAAGCTGTTTCTGCAGCGTTGGTGCCATAGTAGAACTCATATTTGTAAATAACGGGATATTTAAAGTTTTCCATATTGTAAACAGACCGATATCAAAGAAAATTCAAATGGAGATCAAAGTAGCCAGTTTGACAATACGACAATTTCATATGTAAGGACCTAATATTTAATTCACTAAAAAAATTTCTTGAAAAGAAATTGTAGGAAATGTAACGACATAAAAATGCCGAGTCAAGGTCGACCAGGGGCATAGCTAAAATAGCAAATACGAACTTATTTCTTTATCTTTAAAAATACATTTATGTCGAAAAAAACATTTTATTCAATGAATCAGTGTTTTGGCATTAAGTAAACTAAGGGCCAGTGAATCAGTTATCACTTTGATACAATGAATTAAATTATGTAATTTTGTTAAAGTAATAATTTAATATGTCTGTAATTACAGAAAATATCTAATGTTAGATTTTTATAATTAACCTGTAATTTACAAAAAAAATCTTTTATCTTATGAGAACTGATGAGAAAATTTTTCGAAACTCATTTCTGTTGAAATTCCGTTTGCTCACCAGAGAGGGCAGATAATAATATCATTATTATTTCTGTTATCGATAGTCTATTTCAGACCATAATCTTATTCTTCTTTGCTAATGTTTTCTACGTTCAAAGTTATTTACTACATATGGCGACATCTACAGATTATGACTAGTAATAGAGATGAGTACCAGGCAGACTGTTAGCACAGAAAACTTACGTTCTGGTAGTTTGGGTATTACGTCATAGATGGCGCTGTAATAAAATTAAGAGGATGCAAAACGTTGACGTTATTAAAAATTAAATAAACATTTTTTTATGATGAATTGTTCCGGATTCTTGATTCATATGTTTTGGTGTACAAATAACTTACTATCAGCCTTATAGTCAAAGCCAACCTCAACTGCAATTAGCAAGTCGACCTTAATAATTAACAAACTTAGCTTCCATTGTGAAGGGTTGTTGTGTGCCTGGGAGAGATTGCTATTCTAAGCAAGGTCCTGGTGTAGTGCTGGTGGTGAGTGGCCGTGTTACCTGCAGGGATGATGACGCGGGACCTACATCTTTGTATTACAAGTGTTGATAAGCTACAGTAACCACTTCACATCAGGGAGTTATTGCTTGTTTGATTTCTGACGTCATTAAAAAAAACTATTGTTATACGGAAGATATAGTAAGTTACCAGAATGCAACACATGAAGAACCTTGACTCCAAAGATGACAGTACATATGTCGTTTACAACCATGTAATTAAAACTGTGCTGTGTTGTTAGACCCGAGTTTGGTTCCAAACAAAATTAGTATTAAATAACATACGCTGTGGGTGTATTTCACATTGCCTCGGAATAACATATTCGAAACGAAATCGAAAGGTTTTCACTCAGATTCCATACATTTTGAGTAAAAACATTCCCATTCCGACTCGAATATGGTGGTTCGAGGCAATGTCATTATGCCTGCCTACTGAGGTTAATGTCATTAAATAAAACTTTCAAAAACCATTGTTTATAATTTAGTTATGTTTAAAATTCGATTTAATTTTTTTAAGCTTATGATGATGTGAGATTTTGAAACTAAAAAAAATATAAAGTACTAATTAAAAATATGCTCCGTTGGTTCGGACATGTAAAAATAATGCAGGATGGAAAAAGCATGATGAAGCAGATATACAATGCACAAGTGGAAGGATGTAGGAGCCGAGGAAAGCCAAGAATAACCTACCATGACCAAATTGGTCGTGTTCTATCAGAAGGTGATGTGAGGAGCCTTAGAAACCGGCGAGCGTGCATGAGAAGAGCAATGAATGTTAAAGAAGCGAGTGAGATATGTAAGGATCGAGCCACGTAGCGCTAGGTTCTCTCTGCCTTCCCCGCAAGGGATTTGGCGTGAAGTTATAGATAGATACTGTATATATTGACACCAGTAGTAAAAATCAAATATTTAAATAAACTTTAATAATTTTATATAAATTAAAATGTCGGTATATTTTTTATAAAAAAAGAAGAAATCTAGATAGAAAGTTGCACATCATGTTGCAAAGAGGCCGATAATGTTATAAAGTAATTTTATGTCTTCAAAAATATTCATAGCGTCATTTATATATGTTGATTTGTGTATTTCTTTCATAATTATTCTTTCACGATTTTTGTTTATTAATAGTTTGGTAAGTTTACTATTGGCTTTTACCTCGATCCTATTACCTTTCAATACTCCCGTTACATTGACTTAGTAATGTTATGTATTATGTTCGTAATTTATTGATTTATTGTGTGTATTGTTTACTATTTCTTATATGTGTGTGTTATACATTGTATACCACTCTTGTATATACTAGTATTTTATCTATGTACCTATTTTGTCGATCTTAGTATCTACTTACATTGTTCCTTAACCCTCGCCAAGCTTATATCTCCTTTCAGGTTCTCTATGGTTGACTGGAAGAGATCCCAAATGGGATAAGTCCACCATTGTACAGTACTATTTTTAACCAAATCATGTAATATATTGTTATGTTATTTATTGTACAATAAAGTTTTCTACAACAACAACAACCTTTTAGATCGATGATACATTCCTTTCTTGTTAAATCTTCTTCTTTTCGTAATCTCGTTTTCTAATTGATTAGGATTGGCGTGGTTCTACCTAAGCCTATGATACAGACCTCTACAACCCAGAGGGAAAATCAGACCTTGTTTAGGTAAAGTCACATGTCTTTTGAAATACTTTATTCGACATCTGGGTTTCCTCGCGATGGTTTTTTTTCTTTATTCCTTACACACCTGCCATGGCTCTTATATAACTAAACACATTCATGCGTCATATTCTCTTTCATTCCACAATTCATTCTTTCATTCATCATCTTTCAGTTTTTTGCCCATTTATGAAGGCCGGTGAAACGATTATGGCTATTTCCAAAACTTCCCTCCCCATACTGCGTCAGTCCAGCCACGGGCGACAGAGAGCTTCACAGCTCCACCTAGCCACCGCGATCCCATCGGCTATAACGTGATAAAGAGTATAGCCGAGGTACACTGCACTGTCCTCGCGATTCTGTCACCACTGAGCTAGTGATAATTACAAATATACATAAATACGAAAGCTCAAATTTAGTGGTACATGCACAACAGGGTTCGAATCGGGACCGTCTGACAATAGGCTGGTTCTTCATCCGCTGAGCTGTCACTGCTTATTTTTCCTATCTTTACTTTATGTCTTTTATCCTATTATACTCGTATTTAGCTGCAAAGATGCGACGTGTTTCCGACAAGATTTATTTTTTTGGCTAGAGAGGACACAACCTTCGCAACCCACTAGACGTTTTTCCCTTTTAAGATTTCAAGATTTGTCTCTTTGCGCATTCACATGCTTCTTTGGTGCTGTCCACACTTGTACTTTCTTTTAAAACTTTCCAGCAATCTCTCCAGCAACATGTTAGTCGCACAAACTCATGTTCGCAATTCTTTCACTGACTAGATATATATCCACAATAGTATTTCCGAGTCGGTATTCTACCAATATTAGATCAATCATACTTTTTAATCGACTTCAAAAAACGAAGCAGGTTCTCAATTAGGATGTTTTTTACGGCCACATGCGGTGTGGTTTGGATAGCCCTGCTATAGGTAGTTGTTATTTGGCTGTAGTTTTCTGTGAGGTAGAGAGCAGATGGGCTGCTTTAATGCGTCCCACCTCCCTTGAAAACACATAGACTAAGACAAACAGACATGTTTATGCACACAAATATTTGTCCTGTGTGGGAATCGAACCCACATCGCTGTCAATGTAACGTAACAGCGCATTTCACCATTGCGCTACCGAGCGCGTAAATTTTTTTTTTTGATCTATGTTCAGAAATTTGTGGTCGGTGATCTGTACCGTGAAATCGTATAATTATAGATGCCATTGAAGTATTGGTTAACCTCGCCGTTGTTTCTGGCATATGAATGCCAGAGTGATGCGGTTTACCGATATATATCTATTATTAACCTAGACGGAGGATATCGCATTATCAAACGGTAATAAGGTTGTATTATCTGCTGCTTTCTGAATGGGAAGATCCATCTCATGTCTGTTTTCATCTGACAGATGCATAGTGTAAGATTTACTGCACTAATAAAACATGTACATTGAAAGTTTTAGGTGAATTTAAGGTCGGTAACGCAAGAGTGACACCCCTGGTGTTGCGAATGTCCATAGGCTATGGTAACTGCTTACCCCGTATGCTTGTTTGCCACCTTAGTGGTATAAAAAAAATTACGCTCGTAATTGACAATAAAGGCGGTTATATTTTGTTGTGAAGTGAAAGCTGGGTATGTCAGAGAGAGCATGAAAGTAGAATATATGCGGTCTAGATGCGAGCATTGCGCTAAATTTTTCGCATAACATTTGCTGATCGCGTTCATAATGATGACGTAAGAAAGAGAGTTGGTCTGGAAAAGAGTGTCGATGTTTAGATAAGAAAAGGCATGCTCCGTTGGTTCGGAAATGTAGAAAGAATGCAGGATGACAGAATTGCGAAATAGACATACAATGCGAAATTGGAAGAACGTAGGAGCCGAGGAAGACCAAGACTAATTTATCATGACCAAATTGGTCGTGTTTTATTCGAAGGTGATGTCAGGTGCCTCAAGAACCGGCGAGCGTGCTTGAAAAGATCTATGAATATTAAAGAAGCGAGTGAGGTGCATAAGGACTTGTCTTATGGGTATGGCGCCCGTTTCTCTCTGTCTACCCCTCAAGGGACCTGGCATGAAGATATATATATACGTTCATATTTTATTATTTGAAAAATTTTAATAATTTCTCATTCGTAATTTTTGAAATTACCGTACTATATACTCTGCGTTACTTTTTGTCCTCATATCGGTTAAGTAAGGGATTCTACTCAAAATTATGTGTTGCTGGGGATAGATTACGAAACATGGTCCCTAACTATGAGCCTCTTACGGAAGCCCAACATTGTACAGCTTGCGGCGAAAGAGATCCGAGCTTAGCGTTCCTCCGCGAGATAGATTCAGGAATGAATACATTCTTAGCAGAAATCCTTAGGCTAAAAAGAATAGAAAACTGCAGTGTTACTGTATAGGCCACATAGCTCGCAGAACCGACCTCCGAAAAATGCCGCGTAGAACGGCTCTTGCCCGATTGTCCGACGATCTGGCAAAGATTTCAGGGAGCCGATGGCTCTAAGAAACTCTAAGAAATAAGCTTATGTTCAGCAGAGGATATGCCTTAGTTGCAATGATTATGATAATTATTAAACATACTCAAGCGAAAGTTATAAAAGTCGTGTACATTGCCCTGCTCTTCTTTGCGTTATCTCGTTTCCTAATCCATTAGGATCGACGGGGTCCACTGCCTAAGCCAAAGGATTTGGCGAAGATAAGAGACTGCCGTCAGACCTCCATAACCCAGAGGGTAAACGAGACCTTTCTTAGGTTAGGTTACACGTCTATTGCACCATAATTTCTAGGACGTGTGGGTTTCCTAACAATGTTTTCCTTCACCGCTGAATATGTACAACAATGAAAGAAGATTGAAGAAAGACTTACAATTGAATGCGAAGAAAACCAAGATAATGGTATTTGAAAGAGAGACAACCAGAACGAACACTAGGATTACAGTTGATGATGTAGTGTTGGAGCAAGTGAATGAGATTATATATCTTGGAAATGCTTTTAGCAGCAATGGAAGGTACACCGCTGTTGTGGAGAGACGAGTGAGTGCCGGGAATAAGGTGAATGGAGCGCTGGGTAAACTGCTAGGCAGCCGAAATCTAAGCCAGAAGGCACAGCTCGCTGGACACAACGCGGTGCTAATTCCAACGCTAACTTATGGAAGTGAAAGCTGGGTATGGCAGAGAGAGCATGAAAGTAGAATAAATGCGGTCGAGATGAGAGCATTGCGCAAAATTTGTGGCATAACGCTTGCTGACCGCGTTCGTAATGAAGACGTGTGAGAAAGAGTTGGTCTGAAAGAGAGTGTCGGTGTTAATAAGAAAGGGCATGCTCCGTTGGTTCGGACATGTAGAAAGAATGCGGGACGAAATAATGACGAAACAGATATACAATGCAAAAGTGGAAGGATGTAGGAGCCGAGGAAGACCGAGACTAATCAACCATGACCAAATTGGTCGTGTTTTATCAGAAGGTGATGTCAAGAGTCCCAGGAACCGGCGAGCGTGCATGAAAAGAGCTATTAATCTCACAGATGCGAGTGAAGTATGTAAGGACCGCGTCTTATGGTGCTTGGTTCTCTCTGCCTAGCCCGCAAGGGACATAACGTGAAGATATACACATACATACACTGAATATGTACATAAATCCATAAATACGAACCGTAGACTGATTCGAACCGGGGACCAGTTGGTCACTAGGTTTGTTCTTTATCCACTAGGCTATGCTCCATTGTCGTGTACATTGCCCTGCACATACATTAAACAGGCGCGTTGATGTCTTTTCGATCTCTTTACCAATCCGTAGACTTCTCCACTTTTAATATACGACTATATGCGTAGTCATATTATCGTCGAATCGATCAATCATTGAGAAATCAAGTAACGTTTTTGATTCATCGGTTAACGACATTGCTTCTTAACTGGTCTAGATCGTTATTGTTTGCAAATTAATTCCGAATTTTAATAGTTTTTTTTATATACTACGTCGGGAGGCATACGGCCCACCTGATCTAAAACGGGTACCGTAACCTATTAACGCTAGCGATATATTAAGTATCACTCGCGCGATGCCTCCTCTGCTGACACAGCAACTCCTTGGGAGCTTAGTGACCTCACTCACACGCATGAACACAACAACCCTCTAGGGAGTTGTTATTTGGCTGCGGTTTTTTGTGAGGTGTAGGTACTTCCCCAGACGCTTGCTTTGATGCGCCGTACCTCTCTTAAAACATCCAGACCAAGACAAACAGACATGTTCATGCTCACAAATGTTTGCCTTGCGTGGGAATCGAACCCACGAGCGTTGGTGTCAAAGTCACGTCATTCACAAATTAATCCGCGGAACACGTTGCACTTAACCTTTTGTAACGCTTTTACACTGTGACGGGGTAAGCGGAGTAGGGTTGCCGATGTGTCATGGTGTTGGTAGACTACATAACTTTTTGGCATCATCACAAAAAAAAACTTTAGAAGAGCAAGAACCTGCGCCAGAAAGCAGAGTTCCCTATACACAACCCTATGCTAATCCCAACTCTAATATATGGAAACGGGAGCTGGATTTAACGGAGAGGAAACGAAAGTAGAATAAACCCAGTCGATGCAGTAACGCTTGAAGATCAAGTTCTCAATGTAGACGTGAGAAAGAGAGTTGGTGTGAAGGAGAGAATCGATGTTAAGATAAGACGAGGCATGCTCCATAGATGGAGAAAGAATGCAAGAGGAAAGAATTACGAAACAGATATACATTGCGAAAGAGGAAGGATGTAGGAGCTGAGGAAGACCAAGACTAACCATGACCAAACTGGTCGTGTTTCATCAGATGTCAGGCGCTCTAGGAAGTGTGTAAAGACCAC
Organism: Pyralis farinalis; assembly: GCA_947507595.1. NCBI lineage: Eukaryota > Metazoa > Arthropoda > Insecta > Lepidoptera > Pyralidae > Pyralis > Pyralis farinalis. The sequence continues at coordinate 3,886,203 of OX382275.1, forward strand.
GTGTTATGGTGTTCGGTTCTCTCTGCATACGCCGCAAGGGACCTAGTGTGACGATATACATACATACATATATTTTTGTATCCGAAAGTAAACAAGTAGACGGCCTACTTGATGCAAAACGATAACCGTAGCTCATGAAAAACAAGAAATCTTCCGTAACTTAGAACTGAGTGAAGTTATCATTCCAGGGAGTTGTTATTTGACGGCGATTTTCTGTGAGGTATATGATTAAACCTAATGAAGTCTATAGTACGTTAATAGTATCCATTGATACGTATTACCTCACAAACACCACCATCCGCTATCAATCATAATCAGGTCCTTACATAGAGCTCTAATATACCTGTTAGGTATCCAATAAGTCCTGGTTAGCGTATCGTAATATACTTAGCTCGTGTCTAGGTAATCTAAGTTTATTGATACGAGATATTGCATCGAAAATGCCTAATTTGATATGTAGCTTTATTACCAGATGGGAGAAATTGTACAAAAGTCGTCTGCGTGTAGCTGCGCGCCAAGCAGCCATATTTATATAGCTGTGTTCCGGTTTGAAGGATGAGATATGGCAGAGATATTACTGTGTACTGTGACCAAACATCCTTAGGTGTCAAGATTGGCAGCGCGCGAATAACATCACCGTGGTGTTGCGAGCGTCAATAGGCTGCGGTGACCGCTTACTTAATGCGGGCCGCATGCTTGTTTTCCAATCTAGGTTCATGAAATAAAAACCAAGTTATCATATTCAGTAGTAAAACTACGCACACTTCACTAACTTGACCTTCTTATACAACAAAAACAAATTGGCGCGAGTCGGTTGGTTCGGGCACCAAATTGTCGAAAGAGAAGTAGGACGCATCAAATTATCCCAACTGGAAGTACATCCGACTCATAGAAAATACACCAAATAACAACTCACTGGTGTGTTTATGTGTTCCTACATGTGAGTGACAGCGGCGATGGTGACCTGCGAGCGCGAGCTCCTTGACCTGCAGGCATTCCTGGCCTATCATAACTTTACATTAGGTGGGTTATATACTTGTTTGTCTAAAAACATTTAGTAAAAAAACGTTTTTTTTATACAATGTCGGGAGGCATTCAAGCATACGGCCCAACTGATGTAAAGCAGTTACTGTAGCCTATCAACACTTGTAATAAATTAAATATCACTCGCACGATGCCTCCTCTGCTTCTTACACAGCAACTCCTTAGGAGGTTACTGGTGACCTCACTCACACGCAGGAACACAACAACCCACTTGGGAGTTATTAATTGGCTGCAGTTTTCTGTGAGGTGGAGGTACTTCCCCTGACGGGCTGCTTTGATGCGGCCTACCTCTCTTAAAATCCCTCGATTGATTCACGATGAGTGTCTTTTTAATAAATCTCTCATCTTTTAGAAAGAGAAGTAGGGCGCATCAAAGTAGCCCAACTGGAAGTGCATCATATATAAACTTTGTTATTTGTGAACTATTTTCTCAGAACAATTGATTTAGTTGACACTTCTTCTTCATCTTCGCGTCGTCTCGTGTCCATAAGGATTGGCGGGATCCGCTACTTGAACCTAAGGATTTTGCGAAGACACTAATCTTTACATAGACTGACACCAGACCTCTCTTTGGTAAAGTCACATACATCTTTGGAAATATAATATTTTGAACGTGCGGGTTTCCTAACGATGTTTTCCTTCACCACTGAGGAAGTGATAAATATGTACATACCCCGGCTAGGATTCGAACGGGAGACCGCGGTCAATAGGCCGGCTCCTTATCGATTGAGCCATCACTGCTCATTTAGTCGATACATCATTTACTATTATTGACGAACTCGGTAGCTCAGTTACTTTCGGATACAAAAATATATGTATGTATGTATATCGTCACACTAGGTCCCTTGCGGCGTATGCAGAGAGAACCGAACACCATAACACGTGGTCTTTACACACTTCCTAGAGCGCCTGACATCTGATGAAACACGACCAGTTTGGTCATGGTTAGTCTTGGTCTTCCTCAGCTCCTACATCCTTCCTCTTTCGCAATGTATATCTGTTTCGTAATTCTTTCCTCTTGCATTCTTTCTCCATCTATGGAGCATGCCTCGTCTTATCTTAACATCGATTCTCTCCTTCACACCAACTCTCTTTCTCACGTCTACATTGAGAACTTGATCTTTAAGCGTTACTGCATCGACTGGGTTTATTCTACTTTCGTTTCCTCTCCGTTAAGGCGACACCTCGATCGTGAAGCTTTAAAATGGCTCCGCCCAATCACCCCGCGCCCCTCAATTGACACTCGACGCTCGATTTGTAAAATTTGAAATTAGCGCCTAATAGGTAACCTGGGGTCAACGTATAGTCAATGCAAACGAACAGAAAAGCTACAGAGTCGCGTCACACTTAAATAAAATTTATAATATCAATATTTAATAAAAATTATTGATTTAATTATTATTTAGCTTTATACATACTGAACCAAACATATTTATTTAAGCTAGACGGAAAACAATAGTAATAATAGTAATAAAAAACTACAGAAACGTATTCACTTTTAAAAGTTTATTGAAAGAGAAATCAATGACATCGTTTTATGTTTATATCTCTATAAGTTAACATGTCTTGGTATCTATGTTGTTCTTACTTAGGTCTCGTCCAGTGGCGCCCTCATTGAATAAAAAAACATATTATAGCATAGAAGATAAACATTATGAAATCTTATGTTGCATTTATTACGAAGATAGTAAAGTATTTTTACGTCATTAAACCAACACTCAAAATATTCCACTATCGTTGTTATAATCAAAAGTGCTAAAAGAGGCCGTTTTTTGGCAATTATGCCTATAACAACGAAAGCAAAACATTTCAATTGTTGGTTTAATGACGTAAAAGTACGTTATTGTATTTGTAACACACGCAACACATGACTTTATAATGTTTATCTTCCACGCTAAGATACGATATTTTATTCCTTGAGGCGCCACTGGACGGCATGTATCCCCCTTAAGAAGAATGAAACACTAGCTACATAATACAACATTGTTTATCGAGAGGCTAAAGCGGGCCATTTGTTGATTCGGACACATATGTTTAGTTAGCAGATACACCATCTAAACTGCAAACACTGGTCACAGCGATGAAAGACGACTGTATGGAGAAAGGCTTACTACTGAATGCGAAGAAAACAAAGATAATGGTATTTGAAAGAGAAGAATCCAGAACTAATGTAAGGATTACGATTGATGATGAAGTGTTGGAACAAGTGGATGAGTTTGTATATCTTGGATGCGCTTTCAGCAGGGATGGAAGGTACACCGCAGATGTGGAAAGACGAGTGAGTGCTGGGAATAGTGTGAATGGAGCGTTGGGAAAACTTCTTGGCAGTAAAATCCTGAGCCAGAAGGCACAACTCGCTATACACAATGCAGTGTTGGTCCCAACGCTAACTTATGGAAGCGAGAGTTGGGTATGGCAGAAAGAGCATGAAAGTAGAATAAACGCGGTTGAAATGCGAGCGCTGCGCAAAATTTGTGGCGTAAGGCTTGTAGACCGTATTCGTAATGATGATGTTAGAAATAGAGTTGGTCTGAAAGAGAGCGTCGGTGTTAAAATAAGAAGAGGCATGCTCCGATGGTTCGGGCATGTAGAAAGAATGCAAGATGAAAGAATGACGAAGCAGATATACAATGCAAAAGTGGAAGGATGTAGGAGCCGGGGAAGGCCAAGACTTACCTACCATGGCCAAATTGGTCATGTTCTATCAGAAGGTGATGTCAGGAGCCCTAGAAACCGGCGTGCGTGCATGAGAAGAGCAATGAATGTTAAAGAAGCGAGTGAGATATGTAAGGATCGAGTCACGTGGCGCTCGGCTCTCTCTGCCTACCCCGCAAGGGATTTGGCTTGAAGTTATAGATGTTCGAGTGTCATAATGGCTGATAGCGCCGAGTAAACACAGGATTTTTTTATTTCGAATAAATAAGAGAAATAAAATTATCAGATTGAATTAGATTGAAATTGAAATAGAAAATTGGAATTTTTTTGCAACTCCCTCCTGGTGAAGAGTCACAAGTTATTTTACACAGTTAGGTATAGCTCTGGTAGGGATCCTAGCTTTTTCCTTAAATATAATACACTCTCGAATGACTAGGTATGCGCTTTCACTAACAGTCAATTTAACTTCGCGAATTTTATAAAAAAGTACAGGAAGAACTTGACGGTTAGACGGTAATTTTGCGCCTATTATTTGATAATTTACGTCTCCAACTAAGAAAATACTTGATTTATTGCTTCTCAATTCCACTGCCATCTTATAAAAGTTAAAACATTACGTATTAATCACGAGAATAACTGACATTCAAAATTAATAGACGGTTAGGTAATTATGACGAAGTTAACGATGCTCTCTCTAAAGTTATTCATTGGTTTAGTGTTAATAATCTGCTTTTAAATGATAAAAAGACTAAAGTAATTAAGTTCTCAACACCTAATGTAAGGCAGGTGGCTACCAATGTACATGTTAATGGAACTAATTTAGCCTCTGTGGAGACAACTGTGTTCTTGGGTATAACAATTGACTCCAGACTACAAAGGGGCCCACAAATTGAAAAATTATCAGGAAAACTAAGTTCTGCAGCTTATGCAGTGAAAACTATTAGACGGCTCACTGATATTGATACGGCTAGAATAGTTTATTTCAGCTACTTTCATAGTATTATGTCATATGGAATTCTTCTTTGGGGTAACTCCGCGGATATTAACACCATCTTTTTATTGCAAAAGAGAGCCATAAGAGCTATCTACAAACTTGGTCCCCGTGAGAGCCTTAGAGAAAAATTCAAAGAAATAAATATTTTAACAGTCGCATCGCAATATATCTATGAAAATCTTTTGTATGTCCATAAAAACATACTCATTTTGTAAAAAGAGTGATATTCATAGCATAAATACTAGATATAAGCATAATCTTGTGTTATATGCAAGCCGTCTCCACAAAACAAGTAATTATTTTATGGGGCAATGTATACGGTTCTATAACAAACTTCCCAGCAATATAAGAGATTTGTCAATAAACAAATTTAAAACTACTATTAAAGCCAAATTGTGTAGCAGGGCATATTATAAAGTATCTGACTATATTAATGATAAAAATGCCTGGGAGTGAGTCGATCCAATTATAATGTAATTAACAAAATATGTAAATTTGTTTGGATACCAAAAGAGGGATGCCTGAGTTTTTTGGCAGTATTTTTATCAGTGCTCACCTAGTCATAAACTGCACGGTAGGGAAAAAAAATGTGACGATTCCAAACAAATGTAGCCATTTTTACGGAATAAAAAGATTTTGACTTTGAATTTGAACAAATGAATACCGCGAGTACGTGCGGCACTGCCGCGCAACTTGTATGAACATGTTTCGATGTAATTCGGCACGGATTATCGTAATCCAAATAAGTTAAAAATTAATTTCCGAGTGTTTTAAAAGCAAATGAACAAAACTAAGACATATGCGTTAGAAAATAAAAACTTTGAAAAATAAGGGACACCCTAATATACATATATACAAATAGATTTTATAATCTATTCATATTTAAAAAAAACATGTGACAAATGATTTTCTTGCTGTTTCATAACTTTAACTTCAGTATAATGACATTTATTGTATTTTACTTATGTATACTCTGTGTTTTGTATTGTTGTACGTTTCCTTGTTATTTATTAAACTCTCAAGAAGAAAGAACCAGGACCATCTCTGATGTTGCAAAATAAATCTAATCCGTACAATAGTTCAATACTAACCACAATGTATAGAATAGATGATTTTTTTGTGTTTTCAGTGTTGGTTCATAGTAAATATTATTTGTTTTCACGAGTACCATGGGTATAAGTATACTATCTATCTATATCTTCACGCTAAATCCCTCGTGAGCGCCACATGACTCGGTACTTACACACCTCGCTCGCTTCTTTAACATGAAACATACCGAGTTTTTTTAAAAACTATCAAAATATACTATTTTACTAGTAATTATTTTAATACAAAAAAAAAAAAAACCTCCACTGGTTTTCTATATTCTGATTGGATAAATTTCCAACGTAAACTAACCTTCACCTACGTACAATGTCTAAGTCGGAGTTCGGTGAGCTTATAATGGTTACTATGAGTTTGTCGTCCCGTATGACACTTACGTTAAAGTAGCATATAAATCGAGTAGTGATTCTTCTAGTGGAATATGTTTATTTAGTAAGTTTCTCCTAAAAAACAAAACAGCAAAAATATTCCATTTTATAAGTTTTTATTTTAATACAAAGAAATAAAGAGTCTCCACTGGTTGCTATGTGCTGAGAACGCGAACCTTATTGGTATAAATTTCCAACGTAACCTGACCTCCACCGACGTACAACTTCTAAGTCGGAGTTCGGTCAGATTATAATGGACATAATAGGAGTTTGACGTCCTATATAGGTACGCGGTCAGCCTGTGGATAATGTATACCAATTATCAAATGTTACTGTTTATTCCTGCAAAAAATAACTCTTATTTAATTAATGCAGTTTTATATAGAGTTATTAAGTAAGCAAAATTAAAAAAAAGTTTGAAGAGGAATTAAATAGCTTGGGCCAACCATACCTAGGAACTGTTCTAAAAACTAGAAATATGTCTACACAATGTTATTATAATATGTTTAATGAATATAATAATTAAAAAAAATAAATACCTTGTCTTGTTCGCCTCCCCCATTCTACGAACATTTTCTTTGTATTTTTATTCTATATATTTTCTTTTTAGTGTTCCCCATTATTACAACAGTATAATAAATATATATAAACCTATAATATTATTTACTACTTATATCTAATAATAATACACTTACGCTAAATACTATAATATTGAATATTTACAACTATTAATTATAAAAACTTCGGTGTCGCGATGTAAATGGAGCGAGCTCGAGCAGACAGTGGACATAGGTCTTACCTCGAAGCGGGCTGCAGCCGGACTGGCTGGATGTAGTTAGTCAACGCGTTTATAATCCTCATTACCGCACAATAAGGTCGAAAACACGTAGCACCCAAGACGAATGTGATCGCTTAGAAATTGTCAGAAACTTAAAATATTTTTAAAAAATTTCATGTTTCACTTATCAAAATATGCAGCAAGCATATTATAAACATAGATATTACTAATAGATTTAAGTAATTTTGAAGCGTATAAACAGAACAACTGCGTTGTAATTTCAAAAATAATGAATTTCAGGAGGTGTTTTCGAAAGTAATTATTATCGAATCAATTTTACACAATCGCGTATTTGAGCAAGCAAATTCAAGATAAAGAAATGAAGTTATTTATATTAAAATCTTAGATCCGTCAGTTTAGTCATTAGCCTATACTATTCGATGAAAGTTGGTCTAATTTTTCGATGTGTCGCCTTAAATCCAGCTCCCGTTTCCATATATTAGCGTTGGGATTAGCATAGGGTTGTGTATAGGGAGCTCTGCTTTCTGGCGCAGGTTCTTGCTCTTCTAAAGTTTTTTTTGTGATGATGCCAAAAAGTTATATAGTCTACCAACACCATGACACATCGGTAACCCTACTCCGCTTACCCCGTCACAGTGTAAAAGCGTTACAAAAGGCTAAGCGCAACGTGGATTAATTTGTAGTTGTTCCTTAACCTACTTGTGATTCATCTATTAACTATTGAGTTTAAATAATTTATAAGTTTAGTGCCTTATCAATATTGTAAATAGATAAATTTACAAATAGATTAATGTGTTTACTGTCAACACTGTATTTGTATACAGTTAGAAAATAAGGCAGTGATATTTCGTTGTTAACTCTTTTGTTATTAATATATGTGTATACAATTACAAGACATATTCCAATTGATTGAGTATTACAAAAAGAGTTTTTAATCATTGTAAAATAGGATGACGTCTTGACTAATAAATGTTATTCAAAATCTCTTCTTAGAAGGTGTTCTCTTAGTAACGGTGGTAGAAACTGGGCAATGCGTATATACTATAGTCCTTTGTATCAGGTGAACCGTATGCTTGTTTGTTATAAGTAAATACGAGTATTTAAAAAATATCACAATAACAACTTTCACGTACATTCTTTGTGGTCATAAACAAACGTTCTAAAGTTTGGAAGGGGTCGTGAGGTTTCACAAGTAGTCCTTGAATGCAAAAAAGTTGAGAAACTCTGTTTCGCAGACAAAAATCCGGCACTCAGTGATGCAGCAAATATTTTCCTAGATTTATGAAACAAACATGGTTTTCTACAAAAACATTTGAAGTAAGAATAATGCTAAATCTATTTTGTCGTTCATATCATTGCGTGAATTAAATGTGGCGTTCTTATTACTATGAAAAGTGACAGCTCAGTGGTTAAAGCACTGCTCTATTGACGAACTGGTCCCCGGTTCTAATCCTGGCATGTAATACTAAATTCGTGTTTTCGGATTTATGTACATATTTTGTAGTTATCAGATGCTCGGAGGTGAAGGAAAACATCGTGCGGACAATTAATATAAATTCATTATTTATTATATGTTTTTGCAATTAGTTGCAATATTTTTTGATATGCCTCATGGTTCTGACATTGTTTCATACGTTCTATTTGACTTTTGACATTGATTTTCTAAATTGCATAATCTGGGTATTACAGTAATTGGTTAAAGCCATATTTACATAACAGAAGACGACCTGTGGAAATTAAGTATGTCGATGAAATCCTCAAAAGGTTGCAAGGAAATCAAAATACATTGGTAAATCAAGTGGTGTACACCTAGGTAATGTTCTCGGGCCTATATTGTACTTCGTTTATCTAAATGACGTTCCAGACAAAATATTATTTAATAAGAAATGAATGATGCCAAATTTCTAGATTTTATCTTTTGTACTAAGTCGGGAGGCATACAAGCATACGGCCCACTTGATGAAAAGCGGGTATCGTAGCCTATTACCGCTAGCGATATATTAAGACTCACGCGATGCCTCCTCTACTGCTTACACAGCAACTCGTTGGGAGCTTACTGGTGAACTCATTCGCACGCACAACTCTCTACGGAGTTGTTATTTGGCTGCGGTTTTCTGTGAGGTGGAGGTACTTCCCCAGACGGGCTGCTTTTTTGCGCCCTACCTCTCTTAACACATCCAGACCAATACAAATAAACATGTTCATGCACACAAATGTTTGCCTTGTGTGGGAACCGAAACCACGGGCGTTGGTGTCAAAGTCGCGTCATTCACGACTGAGCCACCGAGCTCGTCAAAAGTTTGGGTAGTTGCGCCACTGTAGTAAATAAATAATCATGTAAAGAAAAATGTTAATCTTTTCAGCAAGAGCAAAAGAGATGCGATTTAAGAAATTGAAATGTTTTTTACCAAGTCTTATGTTTTATCAGTGACATATTTTTTTTAGAAACAACATTACGTTGACAATTACCATTACTACAAGTCGAGTGGTTAACAATGTCTACTATAGTAGTATACTATAAAGGCTCGTGGGTTCGATTGTCATACAGGACAGACATTTGTGTGCATGAACATGTCTGTTTGTCTTGGTGTTTTTAACAGGTGGGGCACATCAATGCATCAATGCTGAGGAAGTATTTCCACCTCACTAAAAATCACATCCGAATCACAACTCCCTGTTGTGTTCCTGTGAGTTAATGAGGTTACCAGTAAGCTCCTAAGGGGTTGCTGTGTTGGCAGCAGGGGTGGCGACGTGCATGCAACCGATACTTCCTATATTGTATGCGTTTGTAAGGTGTATATGTATATTTAGGCTGTGCTCGGTGTGAACTGGTTGGGAAAAGTCTGTGCAGATAGAAATCATAAGATAGAAGATAAATTACCACTTTCCTGGTTCTTCACAATAAGTACACTTATACAGCTTAGGGTTACGTCCGTTCAGTTGTTGGGGGACGGCGCGACTGCTCGATTGTTCCGTTCGCCCAATGTGCAACGCAAAACTGCTGGCGCTACAATTTGCGTGTACCATTTTGATATAGATTGTTCTGTTATTGAATGTTTCTTTTATTTGTTATCTATGGCATACCTATTACTCCTACTACTCCAAAATCCTACCTCTCCCACTGCAGAGAAACGGCTCTGCGGGTGCGACCGCTTAACGTGCCCACCGAGCACGGTAAAGCTCAACATAGAAAAACCTATACATTATATTGGCCGCGGTCGACGTTGCTTAACCTGCTTGCTGCGTGTCCGTTTAGAACAGGTATGGGCAACCTTTGATATGTTGTGGGCCAAACTTTAGCATGCAAATACGTTCGCGGGCCGCGTTTAAAAGTAGTGCATATATATAAGTAGATTCCGTGAGTATATATAAGTAGTGTACTTAATTTTTTTTTAATTGGGTTTTTTCAAAATATCTCGCGGGCCGGTTCCAGCCCGCGGGCCGGGGGTTGCCCACATGTGGTTTAGAACGACACACGCAATGATGCTATCGAGTTCTCTCACCTATAGTTACCACAAATAAATAATTTCTTATTGTGAAACAGCTGCCGTGAGGGTTGCTTTACTTCAATAACATTCTTATTATCTATAAGCATAATCTTATCAAGTCATTATAGATAATTAGTAATCTAACAGAAGAACCTAACTTGTATCTACTATCTATTTAAAGTGGATATCTATCACATCAAGCTTATGCAGATAGCAGGCACAGCGTATCGAATGAATCGATTTGCATAATCACGCTCTTAAATGATTGTGAGGTATCTAACAGTACAGTGCCGGGCAGTGTCTATGAGGCAATTGATACGATTGTTTGCCAATGCAGGTGTATTTGCTGTAATGAAACAGTTTACTTAGGAGATTGGGACACAGCTGCACTATGGATGTATGTCGCATATTATATATAGGGTTGTTGTGTTCTTGCGTGTGTGCGAGGTTACCAGTAAGCTCTTATGGAGTTGTTGTGTTAGCAGCAGGTGGCATCGCCCGACTGATACTTAATGTATTGCAAGCGTTTATAGGTCTCGGTAACCGCTTTACATCAGGTGGCGAATCCTTATACTTACGTAGCGGACCCCGCCAATCCTAATAGATTAGGAAACGGGGGTAAGAAGAAGAACGTTAAGTTAAGGAAGAACGGTTTTTCCAAGGGCCTACAGCATGGAATTCTTCAAGAAATACGTGAAGAGGGTCGGCACGCATGAGTGACGCCTCTAGTGTTGCAAATGTCCATAGGCTATGTAGACTGTTTACCATCAGGCAGGCCGTATGCTTGATTACCACCTTGGTAGTATAAAAAAAATCGCTTAATGGTCTCCAAAAAAAAAAAATCGGCCAAGTGCGAGTCGGACTCGCGCACGAACGTTTCCGTACCATCATCTATAAAAACAGCAAAAAAATCACGTTTGTTGTATGGGAGCCCCCTTAAATATTTATTTTATTCTACTTTTTAGTACTTGTTGTTATAGCGGCAACAGAAATACATCATCTGTGAAAATTTCAACTGTCTAACTATCACGGCTCATGAGATACAGCCTGGTGACAGACGGACGGACAGCGGAGCCTCAGTAATAGGGTTCCGTTTTACCCTTTCGGTACGGAACCCTAAAAAAGAAGAAGAACGAAAAGTCTATTATAAAATTTAGTCGTATTTAGCAACCATACCCGAAATTCACTTGTCTAAACCTACATACATACCAAGGATATTTTCTTCACACAATCCTGACGTATAGCCATACCTTGTGTAATTGCGGGTATCAAAGGGCCCTTGGACATAACCGTCGTCTTTTATAGATGTCAGGGAAGGAAAACGGGAACCCTTCAGCTCCCCTGGTGACATCCGCCGACCGCGAGGGCGGGGGTTTATTATTTAGGGTTAACCCCGGCCGGTTGTTTACATTATTAGGTTTTATTAAAGCGCGCGATGTGTGAGTACGATTCCAGGACAGACCTCTTTTTCGAAGTTGGATAAAGATAAAGATATGTTTATTTGCACAAAACATGAGTAATATTACAGACGATCGCATGCAAATATAGTGTAACAACTTTTTCCTTCATGTTTTGCCTTGTCGGCGTGCAACATCTGAGAGATTGGAATGTTAACATAAATTGAATAGTAGAAATGTCAATTAATAATAATGCATATTATGTCAATAAGAATCATATACAACAAATTACAAGCATTCATCAGTAATGAAATCGTTAACGCTATAGTAACATTTTTTTATTAAAAGATTTTTTAAATGTTTTTTAAACGTAATGTTGCTCAGTGACTTCAGAGAGTTCGGAATTTTATTAAATATTTTCGGTGCCATACAGAGAATATTTTTATGCATCAGCGCAGTTTTGGATCTAACTGGACTGTTTAAAACTGTGTCCACATATAACCATTTGAGAATGCGCAAGCTTGCATTGCCAGAGGAACACCTGGCTCGTTAATTGACGAGCTCGGTGGCGCAGCGGTGAAACGCGTTGTTACGCTACTTTGACACCGACGCTCGTGGGTTCGATTCCCACACAGGACAAACATTTGTGTGCATGAACATGTCTGTTTGTCTTGGTCTGGGTATTTTCTATGTATAATAAGTATATATTTACAAAAAAAAAAAAATGTATTTACGTATGTTTATCAGTTGTCTAGTACCCATAACACAAGCTTCGCTTACTTTGGGGCTAGATGGCGCTGTGTAATTTGTCCGACAATATTTATTATTTATTATTATTATAATTATACAACAATTCAATTTTGTTTTTTAATTTGTCGGCCATTTTGACCCTGTTCGTTAAGAGATAGGAACGGTGTTCCTGAACATTCCTATTCTACTTTTTTATGCTGAATCCGAATCTGAAGTCAAAATTCGAATATTCGAAAAAGCGACACACACACGGACACACACACAGGAAAACATATAGATTTCATATAGGAACGGTGTTCCTGAAAATAATAACATTTCCAGTTAATAGATTCGTGCAAAAGTCAAATTTACATGCAATTTGATCTAACCTGCTTTGTGTGCTTCCGCCACCAATTAGTTATTGCGGCCTAACGCCGGCCGGCACCCACCCACTACTGTAGACGTTAACCGCTAGAATACTACAGACTTGTAGCACGTTATTCTAACGATTAACATCTACAGCGTCTGAGGATGTCTCGTGGAGAGGCGACATACGTGTCGCAGTGACGACCAGGGCAGTCATGGCAGCGACGGTGGTGGTGGGGGCATGCAGTTTCTGTTTCAGATGGCGGACGACCGCAGCAGCCGAGGCAGAGACTACCGGAGCAGCCATGGCAGCGTCGGCATGTTGCATCTACTAACGGTAGTGGGTGGGTGCCGGCCGGCGCTAGGCTTAACAATCTAACCGTTACTAATTATTTATTTAAAAGTAAAAAACCTATTATATCCAACTAAGCCAAGGAGAAACTTTGAAATGCAAATGTTTTCAGGATATCAATACAATAAAATATACTAAACTCCGTCTAATTTATATCAGAAATTGCTGTGGCCCCTTTTGTTAAATATCACAGTTCAATTCCATAGTTGCGATTTGAACAATGGCCCAAATTTATTCCTCCTTAATTTAGCGACCGTCACAGGATGGGGAGGCTATTGGGATTGCGGAAAATCACTAGTTCTGAAATGGAGACCATTAAGCGATTATTTGAATAAAGGGAAAGGGTGTAGTTATGTGCAAGAGATTTTTAACTAATACTAAAAGTTCAATGTTCGTTGTCTATAGACAAAATTATTTTCAGCTCTCTCTGTCTGAATAATTTGTAACGTTGTACTTTGCACATCGATATTATATTAAATGTCTCACGGTATTGCCGATAGATGGCGCTTTAGTTAAACATGCATATTTGTACTTGACTTTTGACTTGTATGTAATTGCATTTCATATAAAAACATGGCTGCTACTACAAAATTGAAGCCTTCATATTCAACATCCTCCAAGCAATACATCATCGCCCAGTTTATATTTGTAGGTTTACGTTTTACATGCAATTTGACCTAACCTGCTTTGCGTGCTTCCGCCACCAATTAGTTCATGAGAACTAGCGCCGGTCGTCACCTAGCCTACCAATGCCTCATGCCGTCGCTGCGATAGCCGCTCCGATCGTTTCTGCTTCGGATGCTCGGGTGTTCCTCGCGATTGTTAGCCATTTGAACAGGATCCAATGGCGGGCAATCGCGAGGACGACAACCGATTAACTATTAACGATGAGATGAGATTAGTGTGGTTCGGTTCTCAGACATGACATACATTTGTGTGCATGGGCATGTCTATTTGTCTTGGTCGGGATGTTTTCTATGTATTGTAGCGGGGAAGCGGTTATCGCAGCACATAGCGACTCCTTAGAGGCTTACCGGTGACCTCACTCAAACACAGCAATACAACAACCCTACAGAGTGTTCATATTTGACTGCGGTTTTCTGTAAAGTGGAGGAACTTCCCCAGATGGGGTGTACCTCTATTAAAAAGGGTCCTTTATCTCCCTCACATACATGAAAATTAAAAAAGAGATTTGGGATCTCTATGAGATTACGTACATTTATTTATCTAATAGACAACATTCGCTCCTGTCAACCCTTTATCTCCAAAGATAATGTAAAAGATTTCTTGAATAAAGATGAAAAAAAATTGGATGAAGATATACAGAAAGATATTTCTAATGTGGTTGCTCGGTGGCTTTCGTCGTGAATGACGCGAATTTGACACCAACGCTCGTGGGTTCGATTCCCACACAAGACAAACATTTGTGCGCATGAACATATCTGTTTGTCTTGGTCTGGATGTTTAAAGAGAGGTAGGCGCATCAAAGCAGCCCGTTTGGGAAAGTGCCTCCGCCTCACTGAAAGCTGCAGCCAAATAACAACTCCCTAGAGGGTTGTTGTGTTGCTGCATGTGAGTGAGATGAGTAAGCTCCTATGGAGTTGCTGTGTAAGCAGCAGCTCCTCTGCTCTCTGCTGTATCGCGCGAGTGATACTTACTATATCACAAGTGTTAATAAGCTACGGTAACTGCTTTACGTCAGGTGGGCCGTATGCTTGAATGCCTCCTGACTTTGTATAAAAAAAAGCTCACACGCAGAGTACAGACAGCTGAACAGGCAGATCTCTAAGTCCATACGTGATACATAACGCTAATTTAATATGATTCGTATTAGAGAGGCGATAGAACAGAACCAAGGCTCCAAAGTCTTGGCCAAAGATCTGTCTGTTGGGCAAAGTCAACTGACGAAGCTGAAGACCAATACTGGCGCCATTCATTATTTCTACGTAGGCTGAGATTCTGAGTGAGATGGAGAAGTTCTATGGACAGCTATACACATCGTCATTACAACCGGCCAACGAGACCTAAATTGACCCGACACTATACCGAAGATATCGCGGACATCAGTCTGTACAAGATTCGTATGGCTCTCAAACTGTGTAAAAATGAGAAAGCACCGGATGAGGACGGAATTACGGCGGAGCTTCTGAAAGTGGGCGGAAAGCCAATACTTGTATTTCTGCAGAGGCTATAGAGAGCAGAACCCTCGGTGCATCACATTTGCAATTTGCCGGTTTAATTTATTGTGATTTAGTAGTTTAGTAGGATATTGATAGCTGTCCATCATCAGAAGGAAAAAATAATCTAAATAAATCTTTGAATTGTTATGTGCGTAAAATAAAAAAAGCACTTAAATTTCTATTACCTTTAAAATTAAAGTTGTTGAAGCAATTAAACCTAGTAATTCCACTTGGTACTTAGGTTTTAAAATCAACAGGGCCTCCTAACACTCCTTCGTTCCGTCTCTACTCAAGAGCTTTACTCCCCATCTGACATCACTGACTCAATAAATATGCCTGACCCCTGTTATTACTGTTTGATGGTAAGAAGTCACAGTAGTCTATGAATACCTTCAACATTCGCGCGTGCCGATCCCTTAAATGTTTTTATACTATAGAGAAGCTCAAAGCATACGAAAGAACGTAAATGTCTTAAAACGCTGCCAAATCCAATACGGTGTGTAAATTTATACTATAGTGGTTGTCCAAAATAGATATAGTTCTTAAATGTTCCGTCCGCAGAGCACTCGACCTGCATTTGAGAGGTCGTGGGTGAGTTCGAATCCTATCTGATGAGGAGATGAATATTTCTATTGTAAAATGCTTGTAGGTCTTTAATCCTTTGACTTACGACGGGCACCAAGGTTGACTAATTCATTGTGCATGAGTTTTGTCTTGTCATAACTCATTTGCAACCGCATAGCTTGTAGCTCGAGAAGCAGAATTGAGATCATCGAGCATGCAGCTCAGATCCTTCAGTGATTTGACGATTGGAGTTAAGAGTCACCGTTTTAATCAACGCCTCCGTTTTTCCATTCTGAGTTTTTAGCATGTTCTCCTGCAACTGTGAATAATTAAAGAAGATAACGTGTCCCAGACACACTCTTGCTGGAGCTAGATATGCTTAGGCTGCTAATTCTAGACGTGGACACTCATCTTCTAGGGTTATACAGTACACTCGACACGTGCAGTCCTGCTGTGAATGCTCACCCCTGATGATGCATATCCTACAACACTGGAGTTCCTCCAGCTTGGAATAATGCTATATTCCGTGTCTGCTGGGGGCTTTTCAATTGTTGATCTGTTCAAGGTCTATCTCAATATTGTTTAAGTTGATGTCTGGGGTATCTTCTAAGTAGTGTTGGATTTCCCGAGCTCTGCGATTACTTACGCCACCAGCCACCACCAGGTGGTATGAGCGTCTTAAATTTTTCCGTAAAACAACAAGACTTTAAGTCTTTTATTGCGCACTATCGAATAGGTACTTCATCCTTTTAGTATTGAATTTAAATCATTGTTAAATCTTTATATAATGTCGGTAGGTATACATGAGCAGTGAGCAGTGCATGAGTTGACAGTCCAGGGGATAAATAATCGACCTATATTATCTAAGTGTCCTTGGTTCGAATCTTTGTGTGGGTATATACCACTAAATTCGCGTTCTCGGATTTATATACATACTTTTGATTATCACTTGCTCGGCGGTGAAGGAAAACATTGCGAGGAAACCCGTATGCCCAAGAAATTAAATTGCGAAATACTTATGAACTAACATAAGCAAGGTCTGATTTTTGTGGAGATCTGACAGCAATCGTCTTATTTAAAAAGCAGTGTTAGTCAAATCCTCAGTCTTACGTAGCGGCCCCCGTCAATTCTAAAGGATTAAGAAACGGTACGAAAAAGAAACTCGAAGTAAAGTCAACAAACTTCTATATCAAGCGAACCGTACTATGCTTGTTTGACAATTGGCGGAGTTTAAAAAAAGTGATTTAGTCGAAATGGGGACTAGTTTTTGTATTAAAACAATCCGCTGTATCAACCAATACTCATCCCACTATCGAGCTTCGAGTTTTCCTAAAACCAAAAGGGTTTAGAACATACACCGCCACGCTGCACAACAGTCACGACCGATGGCTTAATGAGTCCTTCGAAGATTATACAAGCTCGAGATGATTACACCCATCCATAGACAGGCTAGAGCAGATGCTCCTTAACGTGTACGTTCAATCCGACTGACACGCAAAAAAATTAAATCAATTTCATTAAAGAAATTATTCGGTGCATGGTCCAAATAAATACAATCATTAGAGTCCGCCATTCAAAGATATAATTTGTTTCACATTGGAATAATTTTGTATGGCTTAATGTGGTGTGCTCTCGATACAAAAGGATGCGTGGATGATTCAATGAGCCGAGTCGTGTTTCGACCAATTTAATTAAATATCCATTGTTTGTATTTATCACATGTTACGGTTATCAGGTGCAGCTCAATTTTAAACTTACTAGTAATGAGAGACATTTAATAAAAAAACCGGCCAAGTGCGAATCGGACTCGCGCACGAACGGTTCCGTACCGTTATCTATAAAAACGGCAAAAAAACATGTTTGTTGTATGGAAGCCCCTTTAAATATTTGTTTTATTTTATTATATTTATTTATTTTTAAAGTGAATATATAACTAAATATTTTGTGAATATTTCAAGCGTCTGCCGTTATCAATATAGAGCACAAACGAGCAAAAAAATCACGTTAGTTGTATGGGAGCCCCCTTAAATATTTATTTTATTCTATTTTTTAGTATTTGTTGTTATAGCGGCAATAGAAATACATCATATGTGAAAATTTCAACTGTCTAACTATCACGGTTCATGAGATACAGCCTGGTGACAGACGGACGGACAGTCAGCGGAATCTCGGTAATAGGGTCCGTTTTACCTTTTGGGTACGGAACCTTAAAAAGCCGTCAAGTGCGAGTCCGACTCGGGCACAATAAAATATATTTTCGCGTATTATTTTCGCAAAACAAATATTTTTTGTGATGTAACTACAAATTTACGGTTTTCGGATTTTTTCCTTTACTTGTTCATGTTGTTTCATGATTCTAGGTCAACGAGGAGTATAACCCTATAGGTTTTGGATTCCCTTGCGAGTGTCAAAATATGCGCATAAACGAGGCATAAACAGTCGCATCTTTTGAATGCGTTGACTTAGAAGTTTGTTTTTCTTTCACTGCTTAAACAGATTGTAGACCTGAGTATTTGATATAGATTTCAGCTTGATAGCTGACCCGTCCCTGAGAAAAAGGGTCTTGACGGACAACAAAGTGATCCTATAAGGATTCCGTTTTTCCTTTTGAGATACGAAACCCTAAAAATTATTAAGTTGCGTGGAGAGTGAATTTCTGGCCATGATGATCCAATATGATGGGATGGGCCCAAGTGCTGGCTTGACGTCGTAAGGGATGAAATAACGAGCTCGGTGGCGAATGGTTAACAATGCTACTTTAACACTATCGCTCGTGGGTTCGATTCCCACACAGGAGAAACAATCGCGTGCATGAACATGTAGTTCGCCTTGGTCAGGATGTTTTCACCCAACTGGGGAAGTACCTTCACCTTACAGAGAACCGCAGCCATATAATAACTCCATTGAGAGTGTAATGATACAACGTAGATTATATTTTGATGAGTTATATTGTGGAATTGATAGCGAACTTAGCTGTGAATACATGTACTTCGAGGGGTCGTATGTCTCCACGCGACAGCGCGTGATGGATATTTCATAAGTGTGATTTTCGGGAATTTATAACCGCATGTCGTATGAATATCATAAAAAAATGCTATGCATGGTGACAGGAATTTGTAAATTGCATGGTGAGCATTGAAAATAAACCAATTAGTTAGGCCGTCCGGATGTCATAAAATTGGAAAGCGGCCGTCTACAAATTAAGCACAAAGCAATTTTTAAAAGCTATCGATAACAAAAGACAGCCGAAGACAAAGGAAGGCGGCCTATCAATTGTATCGTATTGAAACATGAACGGGGCTCTAAAAGGTTTGCACGTGCATGAAAGAGCGGCGACAGGGAGTCGCCAGCTCGGGCGTGGGAAGTCGCCGCTGTTACCGGGCGATAATTAAGTTGACGAATCAGAGTGCGCGTCACCCCAGCGCATGGGACGGGTGCGCGGTGGAGCGGGGTATGTAGGCGCGCGGCTGGACGAGGCATTCGGTTTTCGAGAGTACTGGCGGTCGGACGTTCGACATCGCGGCGCGTATCATAATATTTACTGTCGATTCGATCCCGGAGTTCGCGCGGTGCGGTCGTGCGACGTCGCGGCTTTTATCATAATAATTAATTCGGTTTAGAGATACTTCTTGACGGGAAATAATACGCGTACAAAGGGTCGAGTACTCGAACTCCCCACGACACGCGAAGGCGCCGAGATCAGCGTAGCAACACCGCCGAGGACAGCCCACGGCCGCCGACTCCACGCTGCACAGTACGAGACCACGAGTTCTTCGCGGGACCGCAGCTTAGCCCAATTAAGTTAACCTGCTAAAGCTAAGTTTAGCCCTAAGAATAGTATTAAATATATGTTGAATTCTGCATTGTTTATACAATTTCTATGTCGTGTCTTTTCCACAGATTACGCGTCCGCGAGTAAAGTAAAATCATACGCCTATGCCTAAAATCTGTGGCATAGTGGCTAAGTTAAAGTTTGTCTTGAAAGGTACCTCTGAGTAAGTGAGATTGGATGACGAATTCATACAATCTCGCTGAGGCGAAGGGGTTTTTTATTTGCTGGCGTTTATGAATGGAGCGCTTGTGATAGCCAGGGGCCCATTTATATGCGCCTTTTAATTTTAGTGGCGGCAGAGTACCTTTAGCTTATAGTATTATTCTAGCATAGCTTGCGGGGTTGATAAGTGCATGATATTATTACATCTGGAGACCGCTCTCCAGGTGAGCCGATTTGCGGCAAAAATTACACACAGCCCGATTTCTGTAGACTCAACTGGATTCGCTAGCGGCTCTGAATTGTTTACTCAGACCACTTAAACTCACATGTGAAATTGCCCAGCCTATAAAATATACCACAATAATCCTGTAAGGATAATTAATGATAGTGTACACTATACTCAAAATAAGTATAATTATTTGCGCAGCGATCAAAAAAATAAGCAAAATTCTACGAGATTGGTATAATGACAGAAGTCACTATATTAATCGCGTAAGCTGATTATAGCAAAAGTCAGAGGAAATTTTCCTGACCTCCAATTAAAAGACTGCGCAGACGCTGAGGCTAGCTAAAGGTTTAAGACCTAAGCATTATCCTGGTCAGTAAAAGGTTCAGGCGCTCCTGTCAAGCATTCCACAAAGAACCGATATACACGCCATAATAGCGTGCCTACAACCGACTAACTATCAATTCCCTGAACCGCTCTTAATGTTTGTAGATTCACGCTAATAATTAAAATTCTAAACAAAACGAAACAAACTAGACGATCATTTTAGGTCACTACAGGCTGCATTCCAGCAGTATCAAGGCCACGTCATTTTGGGTTGCCTTACAGATGCTGCCGATGACCACAGGATATTTGATTCGGACTAAAATAATATAATCAGTTCGACAAATATTCTTTAAGAATCAAATTGCTATAAATTACATACACAACGTAGAAACATTTCCAGGACATAGATAACTACGAATATTATATTCACAATTTCGGAATCTATAAATAATAGGTAACAACAAAGGCTATACGCAGCATATTAAAATTAATTGGGGTATTACAAACAAAGGTTAATGAGTTAGGTGTTTATGTAGTGAATGCGTTTTACTGTGTTAGACATACAAGCTATTAATGTAGAGTAGGTAGGTATATTATAACGATAGGAATAGTAGGTGTTTATGTAGTGAATGCGTTTTACTGTGTTAGACATAAAAGCTATTAATGTAGATTAGTTTAGGTATATTATAAAGGTTTATAAATATCGGTTGCTTACTGTTGAACAACTAGGAGAGTAATAATTTAATTACATTGTCCGATTGAGAAAATTGGGTATAGTTAATTACACTGTTTAATTAATTACGTCAGGAGGAATTGACCATTAAGTTACAAGTGCAAATTTAGTAGATAGGCAAAGTAAGATAATAAAGTTATTTGAATAGATAGCGTATTTTGAATAGACGTTGTCTGCAAGCGATAAGCAGGCACCTGCGTGTAGGATATATAAGTTAATAATCGAACTACCGATTAGTAAAATGGGCCGAGGCAGGAAGCCACGTGTGACCAGCAAACAGTCGAAAGGTACTGAGGACAGTAATGCTTCAACAAACTCAAACCCGGAGACGAGTCAGATGACTCTATTACTGTCGCAAATTTTACAACGTTTGGAGAATTTAGAGCAGGCTAGGGCGAGTAACTCCGTTACGTCCGGTTCGGAGGCGAGCGTGCCGTCTACCACTAACCGCGAAAACTTTGTGCTGAATGAGTCAGAGCATAAACAGGTGTGTCTAATTAAGATGTCACAAAAACTACCACAGTTTGACGGGCAAAAATCAAATAACCCTATGCTGTTTCTAAGGGATTTGAGGAATTACATAGAGATGTCTGGGAACAGTTTTAGTTCAGGTAAAGCTTTGGCGTTTGCTATAGAGAGTTTGATAGGGAGCGCAAAGACGAGGATGAATATATATAGGGATTCTTGGGCTAGCTTTAGCGACTTCGAAAGGGATTACAAGCAAGTATTTTGGAGTAACTGTGAACAGGAGTTGATCAGACAACGGTTCATGACCGCGAAATACGACGATAGAGTAGGTACAATGGAAGAGTATTTTGCAGATCAGTTAAATAAAATATACGGGTTATCTTTACCTTTTACCGAGACGGAAAAGGTAAATACCATATTCAGGCAATTGCCTCAGCATGTGCAGGTAGCATTTTTCGCGAGGAATGAGAGTATGTCAGTTAAAAATGCAGTGGAGTTTCTGCGGCATTTGGAACGGAACGTACGCAAAGAGGCGAGCGTAGTGACGTCAGCCGGTACATCTGAAGGTCGCGCGACGTTCAGACCAAGTCGTGGGACTACGAGATATGGGTCGGTGCGGGTGAATACGATTCGCTATAATCATCTGACGAATCGACAAAGACGATACCCATATGCTAACCGCGGACAGAATATGCGAGGTCGGGGTTTGTATAACAATAGTACTAGGCAAAATAGGACGCAGTTGAGGCCGATAGAATTCACACCAGCTTTGGATGCGCCGCGAGCTAGTGAGACGAATAAGAGCCTAGCAACAGCGGAAAAACCTGATGCGGTATCAAAAAAACTAATTTCGGGGGAAGGGGGGGGATTCGCTTTACGTTATTTAATGCGGTTAGGCTGGGCGCCGAACAACGAAAGCGCTAAGCATAAGCTATATCAAATATGTGACATGGGAACGAATATGGGTTTAGAAGAGTTGACACAGTTGTTAACACATAGGGCGGAGAAGTTTCGAGTCTGTTTGGCAGATACTTCAGAGGTGGAAAGCATGAATAGACATAATAAGTCCTTATGTACAGTGTTTAGAGATATAGATGTCTTAGACGCGGATCAGGAGCAAGATAGGAGGCTAACGTTGCCGGAAGTGAGTGTGGAAATAGGTGAGATTCAATTAAAGGGTTTGATTGATTCTGGGAGTGAGGTGACGTGCCTGAGACAAGATTGTTTTGAAAGAGTAAAGGGACGTTTGAGCCAGTTAGCTGAGATACCTATACCGGCTGTTCGAATCGCCGGGGCGTTTGGTATTAGTAAAGAGAAGTTAGGAAGCTTGGTCATAGTCCCTATCAAGATAGGTGAGTGTACCATTGATACACCCACGTTGATTCTAAGGAAGCTACCTAAGGAATTAATATTAGGATTTGATTTCATACAGTTAGCGCGAGGAGGTTTGGTATGTACGGACGGAACGAAGTTCGTTATTAATGATGGTAATGTGATTTGTGAGATAGATCTGGAAGAGCGAGAACGCGGTCAAATCCAATGTTGTACGTTAGAAAAACATTCGGAGAAATCGGTGGTGGGTAAGATAGTTGAGTACGTACAAGGGACATCGTTGTCAGCCGAGCATAAATCTAAGCTGTCGGCTGTGTTAACGAAACATGTCACGCTATTCTCCGATAAGATTGGTCGCACGACCAAGTATATACACGAGATTAGAATGAAGGACGATAAACCTTTTGTCAAGCGGTCGTATCCCATACCGCATGTTTATCGCGAAAGAGTTAAGGCAAGGTTAGACGAAATGGAACGGGGAGGTGTAATTAGCAGACAGGCGACGGACTACAGTAGCCCATTAACGTGTACGTTGAAAAAGAATGGAGAGATTCGGATATTATTGGACGCGCGCGAGCTAAACAGATTAATGGCCGGGGAAACGGAGAGCGCACCGCTCATGAGTGATATATTACAATCAGGTTCCAGAATAAACTATATTGCTGTAATCGATATAAAGGACGCGTATTTTACGATTCCATTGGCTCACGAGTCTAGGAAATATACCGGTTTCGTGTTCCAAGGGAAGAGTTATGTGTATAATGTGCTACCACAGGGACTCAAAACGAGCGTGGGCTCATTCTCAAGGGCGATGGATTTGATACTGGGGCCGGAAGTGCGAACGTACTGTTGGAATTTTCTTGACGACTTAGCTATTTTCACGGATGGGGGCCTAGACGAACACATACGTCAGATCGATACGGTATTGACCAAGTTACGTGAAGCCGGATTTACTTGTTCATTAGAGAAATGTAATTTTGCCGCTAGGGAGGTGAAGCTTTTAGGGCACATTTTAAGCACTGAAGGAGTTAGTTTAGACCCAGCGAAGGTAGAGGCTGTTTCAGATTATCCTGCACCGAGGACAGTGAAACAATTACGTTCATTTTTGGGGTTTGTAAACTATTTCCGTAGGTTCATACGGGAATTTGCGTTATTAACAGAACCATTGTATAGATTGTTACAGGCGAGAGTAAGATTTACGTGGGGTACAGAGGAACAGGACGCGTTTGATAGGTTAAAGGTAGCGTTTACACAGAGCGTCATGCTGTCACAGCCAGAGTTCGGTAGTGTATATTATGTGCAGACGGATTCCAGTTCGATAGGCCTGGGCGGGTATGTTTACCAATTAGATAAGAACGGGTTCGAGAAAATAATAGGATTTTGTTCGTACGCATACAAAGGGCCGCAAACACGGTGGTCCGTCAGCGAACAGGAGTTCTATGCTGTGATTTATACATTGAGGAAATTTGAAACGTATTTGAGAGGAGCCAAAATCGTGATAAAGACAGATCATAAAAGTCTGACGTTTATAAAGTCTTGGAAATTGCTCGGGGCGCGAATTACCAGATGGATAATGTACTTAGAACGGTTTGACTACGAAATACAGTATATTCAGGGACGTGATAACATTATACCTGACATTCTGAGCAGGCACATACGAGATGCAGGGTCGGAAAAAGTGGGTAACACAGCACAGCCGCACATATACTGGTTTAAGACGGCTAGTCGTGGCACGGTATTACAAAAATTAAAACAGATTGCCGAGTTGCAAACCGATGACCCGAAGTTAAAACATATCAAAGATTGTTTAGGTCAGGGGAAGGCCAGCCTAGAGGTTAAGGGCTTTAAGTATTACAAAGTAGTCGGGAAGACATTGTACTTTAGCATACCTACGCAGGAAAAAAACCTATTAGTCATACCAAAGTCACTACAGGAGGAATTAATAATTCATATACATGAGGAAATAGGTCATTTTGGGCAGTATAAAATAATGCCTATTCTGAGAACGCGTTATTATTTTCCTAACATGAGCAAGATAGTTCGTGACGTAATCCGCACGTGCGACATATGTCAAAAGGCAAAACCCAGCGTTAGTAACACAATAGGACCATGTCAGCCAGTTTCAGCTAAAGCTTTAGGAGAAAAGGTCTTCGGGGATTTGTATGGGCCGTTACCTGCGGGTAAGTTTGGTTACAAGTACATATACGTTATGCAGGACGTGTACAGTAAGGTCGTAAGGTTGTATCCATTAAGGGTCGCGAGTGGGCGTAGCGTACTTGCGTGCGCAAAACGATTTCATAAGGAGATACCTATCAGGACGATAATCACCGACCGAGGACCACAGTTCATTTCGAAGACGTGGATTGAAAGTTTACGTGATTTAGATATAAAGGTGACGCACACTTCAGTGTATTGCCCAAATTCGAATAGCGTAGAGAGGGTCAATCGCGAGTTAGGAAGAATGATCAGGACATATTGCTTCGGGTCCAACAGAAGTTGGGTGAATATGTTGACCGATGTAGAAAGGTGTTATAACAACGTTACACATAGTTCTACAGGGATTGCACCCGACAGACTAGCATTTGGGAGGCAAGAGTTGTTAACTATTGACAGTGCGTTAGGTGATGAGTGGACGAAACGATATCTAGCTAACGAACCACAGATTAATCACGAAAAAGCATTGAAAACCGCGGAGAAGACAAGCATGTACAGGAAGCGTCAATTTGACAACAGGCATAGGTTTTTTTTTTTTTTTTGTACGTGGGGAAATGCATTTACGCACTTCGCCTCCCCCGCCACGGGGGCAGCAGGGGACGGCTTCGTGTGGGACTCCCGGCATGTGGCCGGACTACCCACTAAAACCCCACGGTGTTCCTCCTTCGCCTTAGCCGAGTCGCAGGATAGGCAAATGTATACTCACTGCGGCTCGGCAAGGGTCGCCCTCTCGCGGAGGGCCCGACTCAATATGGGGGGCAAACACTGGCCCCCCAGACACCTCACGACGGCTCCCCCGAACACGGAGGGGAGCCATCCGTCACTTATCCACACAGGGGCGGCAGGTCCCCCGACCCGCCGCCCGTGGATACTCTAATCGGGGACGCCTGCATACATGCGTCGCCGGCGCCCCCTCACCGTTGGCCGACGGGGCGTGCGCGCGCTACCGGCGCGCTCTCGCTCCCGCAGCTCCTCGCACGACGTTGTCCCCTGCGCACGACAACCGCACACAGGAGACCCGCCGCGCCGAGGGGTCCTCCCCTCCATCCACCGTCCGAGGACCGCTGTCCGAATGGACCATCATATAGGAGCCGAGCTCCTAGGAGCCCAGCTCCTAACACCTCGTCCGATATTCGTCAACGGCAAACACGAACTCTCGAAAGGGAACATATTTACCGTTGTCCAGGGTGCACCAGCCCTCCCGCTTCCGTTCCCCCCCATACGAATATGAAAGGGACAAGAAACGGGAGGACCAACGTGGAGGTTTCGGACGCGCACCCCAACAGGCATAGGTTAGTCATTTACCGAATAGGTGATTATGTGAAGGTGAAGACCTTTGTACGATCGGACAAAGAACATAAGATAACGCGGAAATTTTCCTTATTATATAAGGGGCCATTTGTTATAGTGGGCGTACCGTATCAAAACTGTTATAGTCTGATGGAACCAGAATCTAATAAGATTGTTGGAAATTATAATGCGGTGAATTTAGCCAGATATTTTATACGAAAGAAGGAAGTGACGATTCTAAGTAAGGAGGTAAATAAATGAACAGGACGTTAGGTATGGAGTAAAAGCATAAGGGCGATGGTTAGTAGTTTAGAACAAAGAGCAATGATGATATAGACGAATAGGGCTATCGAACGATTGAGGTCAGGGTGTGGCACTAAGAGCGGGTTCAGAGAGAATTGGAGAGAAAATTTTAAGATAGGGTACATATGAGATTAAGATTTTGACGAGTGAGTATCGGGGACACCAACTCACAAAATCTGGGGAAGGTTCTGTAATGATACAACGTAGATTATATTTTGATGAGTTATATTGTGGAATTGATAGCGAACTTAGCTGTGAATACATGTACTTCGAGGGGTCGTATGTCTCCACGCGACAGCGCGTGATGGATATTTCATAAGTGTGATTTTCGGGAATTTATAACCGCATGTCGTATGAATATCATAAAAAAATGCTATGCATGGTGACAGGAATTTGTAAATTGCATGGTGAGCATTGAAAATAAACCAATTAGTTAGGCCGTCCGGATGTCATAAAATTGGAAAGCGGCCGTCTACAAATTAAGCACAAAGCAATTTTTAAAAGCTATCGATAACAAAAGACAGCCGAAGACAAAGGAAGGCGGCCTATCAATTGTATCGTATTGAAACATGAACGGGGCTCTAAAAGGTTTGCACGTGCATGAAAGAGCGGCGACAGGGAGTCGCCAGCTCGGGCGTGGGAAGTCGCCGCTGTTACCGGGCGATAATTAAGTTGACGAATCAGAGTGCGCGTCACCCCAGCGCATGGGACGGGTGCGCGGTGGAGCGGGGTATGTAGGCGCGCGGCTGAACGAGGCATTCGGTTTTCGAGAGTACTGGCGGTCGGACGTTCGACATCGCGGCGCGTATCATAATATTTACTGTCGATTCGATCCCGGAGTTCGCGCGGTGCGGTCGTGCGACGTCGCGGCTTTTATCATAATAATTAATTCGGTTTAGAGATACTTCTTGACGGGAAATAATACGCGTACAAAGGGTCGAGTACTCGAACTCCCCACGACACGCGAAGGCGCCGAGATCAGCGTAGCAACACCGCCGAGGACAGCCCACGGCCGC
Source organism: Pyralis farinalis (assembly GCA_947507595.1). Classification (NCBI taxonomy): domain Eukaryota; kingdom Metazoa; phylum Arthropoda; class Insecta; order Lepidoptera; family Pyralidae; genus Pyralis; species Pyralis farinalis. Next base: position 3,914,146 of record OX382275.1, read on the forward strand.
CGACTCCACGCTGCACAGTACGAGACCACGAGTTCTTCGCGGGACCGCAGCTTAGCCCAATTAAGTTAACCTGCTAAAGCTAAGTTTAGCCCTAAGAATAGTATTAAATATATGTTGAATTCTGCATTGTTTATACAATTTCTATGTCGTGTCTTTTCCACAGATTACGCGTCCGCGAGTAAAGTAAAATCATACGCCTATGCCTAAAATCTGTGGCATAGTGGCTAAGTTAAAGTTTGTCTTGAAAGGTACCTCTGAGTAAGTGAGATTGGATGACGAATTCATACAATCTCGCTGAGGCGAAGGGTTTTTTTATTTGCTGGCGTTTATGAATGGAGCGCTTGTGATAGCCAGGGGCCCATTTATATGCGCCTTTTAATTTTAGTGGCGGCAGAGTACCTTTAGCTTATAGTATTATTCTAGCATAGCTTGCGGGGTTGATAAGTGCATGATATTATTACATCTGGAGACCGCTCTCCAGGTGAGCCGATTTGCGGCAAAAATTACACACAGCCCGATTTCTGTAGACTCAACTGGATTCGCTAGCGGCTCTGAATTGTTTACTCAGACCACTTAAACTCACATGTGAAATTGCCCAGCCTATAAAATATACCACAATAATCCTGTAAGGATAATTAATGATAGTGTACACTATACTCAAAATAAGTATAATTATTTGCGCAGCGATCAAAAAAATAAGCAAAATTCTACGAGATTGGTATAATGACAGAAGTCACTATATTAATCGCGTAAGCTGATTATAGCAAAAGTCAGAGGAAATTTTCCTGACCTCCAATTAAAAGACTGCGCAGACGCTGAGGCTAGCTAAAGGTTTAAGACCTAAGCATTATCCTGGTCAGTAAAAGGTTCAGGCGCTCCTGTCAAGCATTCCACAAAGAACCGATATACACGCCATAATAGCGTGCCTACAACCGACTAACTATCAATTCCCTGAACCGCTCTTAATGTTTGTAGATTCACGCTAATAATTAAAATTCTAAACAAAACGAAACAAACTAGACGATCATTTTAGGTCACTACAGGCTGCATTCCAGCAGTATCAAGGCCACGTCATTTTGGGTTGCCTTACAAGAGTTCTTTCGTTCCTGCTAGTCAGTGAGGTTACAAGTAAGCTCCTAAGGAGTTAGTTTTTTTTTTTTAATTATTCGGTATAGGCTGTCGCACTGTTCACGCAACAACCTTGTTTCACTGTGTATTTGTAATCTTTATATATATATAACAGTTTTTTTTTATGTTTTTCCAACTGTGGATCCATTTGCGCACGCGGCTACCCGTGTCACCGTTTCGCAGTAGTTCAGGAGGTCAGCTCGCAGATCTTCCCGTTCAAAGAACTCTTTTAAACTTGCAAGGTAAATTTTTAACCCCCTACGTTGCTCAAAGTCGAAACGTTGTCTATCGAAGCGTGGGCATTGAGCTATTATGTGCGCTATAGTCTCGGGAGTCTCATCATCGCAAATACAAAAGGATGTGCGGGCCAAACCTACTTTGAACAGGTAGGCTCGGAACCCCCCATGCCCCGTAAACAGCTGTGCTCTAAGGTTGTCGAGTCGCTAACTTCCAAAGATTTTGTATGCCTTTTTGACGTCATCTACAAATATCTTAGTAGTCGAACCAGCCGAGGATTTATCGCACCGCCGTTGCCAAGCCCGGATGCCAGAGTCCCTGATATATTGCTTGGGAGAGAGGGAATGCATCATAAACTGGAGCTCTTTTGTCCTTGAGAGCAGCCTCTTTTGCTAGTTCGTCTGCCCTCTCATTGCCGGGTATCCCTGCATGCGTTTTAATCCAGACCCATTTGATCTCCGTGCCCACGCGCCGTAATTGTACGACGTTTGTTCGAATCTCGTTTGCGATGGGGTTAACTGCTGACGGATCCGCAAGTGTTTCCAAGGCTGACCTGGAATCGCTGATGATATATGCATGTGATGGTTTTAAGAAGCACCTTGGTCGCACCCAATATTGCGACTAGTTCTGCTTGGTATACGCTGCAATAGTCGGCTAGCCGGAGTTTCGATCCACGTATTTCTCGTTCTCACCCACGCAGGACCACACGCAGATCCCTGGATACAATCTTTTGTGGTCGGTCTGGTGACTGGTTCTCCTGCGTATTTAACAGTGATTGACCTATCTGACAGGTAGCTGGAGATCAGTTGCAGAATGAATGGTTCAGTACCGCGCGCAGTGAGTTCCCTGAGTATAGCCGGCCACCAGGCTCCATCAAATGCGCCCTCAATGTCCAGAGAGATTACAGCAGTTAGTTTCTTCCCTGCCATATTCTCTCTGACAATAGTGAGCGCATCATACAGCGCGTCTTCAGTGCTTCTTTGAGGAGTGAAACCGTATTGCTTATTGCTCAATTTCCCCTGGCGTGCCATGGACCATCTCAATCGGTTGACAAACAGTTTCTCTAATGTTTTTCCCAGCACAGGCAAGAGGCCAATAGGTCTGTAGGATTTAACATGAGTATAGTCCTCCTTGCCTGTCTTGGGAATGATCCTAACTAAAGCTTGCTTCCAGAGCCTGGGGAAGTAACCGACCGCGAGGCATCTGTTATAACGCGCCACCATGATCTCGGTTTGAGAAGAAAAAAGCCGGAGACAGATATCAGCTGAAAACCCATCCGCACCCGGCGCCTTCCTCTTATTCATTAAGGAGGAAGGAGTTAGTTAGCAGCGGTAGTAACGCGCAAGTGATATTTCATGTATTTCAAGCGTTCAAAGGCTACGGTAATCGCTTTACATAAGGTAGGGCCTATGCTTGCATGATTCCCGGTGATGTATAAAAAAAATCTCTTTATGGAAATACTCGTATACTCATCATTATGAATCATGACCAAATTGGTCGTGTTTTGTCAGTAAGCGATGTCGTGAGTCACAGGAACCAGGAGCGTGCATGTAAAGATCTATGAATATTAAAGAGGCGAGTGAGGTATGTAAGGACCGCGTCTCATGGCGCTCGGTACCCTCTGCCTACCCCGCAAGGGCATTCTCGACCCTTTTTTCCTTGTATCTTTTCTTCAGCTATATCTATATATATAAAAGAAAGTCGTGTTAGTTACACCATTTATAACTCAAGATCGGCGGGACCGATTTTTATGATTTTTGTGTCTTTGGATTTGTCTTCGTCCGGAATAGGATAATAAGTATTAAAACATGGAAAAAAATAACAAAAAAATAATTATAAAGTAAATTCCATTTCTGATACATTTTACATGAAATGCTTTTTTACGATATTTCAAGAATGAATTGACAAATTTAATTGTATATTTTTTTTGTATGCAATTTGATCTAGCCTGCTTTGTGTGCTTCCGCCAGCAATTACTTCATGCGGCCTAGCGCCGGCCGGCATCCACCCACTACTGTTAGTAACTGCAACATGCCGACGCTGCCATGGCTGCTCCGGTAGTCTCTGCCTCGGTTGCTGCGGTCGTCCGCCATCTGGAACAGAATCCGCATGCCCCCACCACCACCGTCGCTGCCACGACTGGCCTGGTCGTTGCTGCGACACGTGTTTCGCCTCTCCACGAGGCATCATCAGGCGTTGTAGACGTTAAACGTAAGAATAACATGCTACAAGTGACAAATCCATCGCAGTGCCGTCCCTTATATTGAATTGAGGGTGGGGGTGGATGGTGTCAGCGAAAAGATATTTAATAGTGGGGAATCGTTTACGTCAGTCTGTTTGTTCATGAGAGTAATTTCAGAATTTTTATGTTTATTAATTTCTAATTGTTCCCTAATATTTAGTTTTAAACCTTTGTCTATGGTGTGTAAAATTTGATATGTATTAATGGAGGATAAGTTATGTCCTTTGTCTATGAGATGCTCGGCAAAGTGTGACCATTCTGGGCGATTATTTATATACGCCGATACGTGTTCAGCGTTCAGAACAGCAGCTGTTCTGCGATGAGCGTGAACACGTTTATATAGGTCAGACTGGTCGTAATTTTATAACACGATTTCACGAACACGTATCGGCGGTGGTTATTACTGGTTTGTTGTGGTTATTTGTGGTTATTGCTGGTGAACGTTCGTCGGCCGACACTTGCAATTTCTTCTCAATGAAGAACGAGCTCATCAACAAAGTGTTACCGAGTATCTTTGATCACCACGAAAGTCACAATTGGTTGAGTGAACGAGTAATTCAAACAAAAATGTAGAACATTTAAACTTCAGGATTAAAAATTAAATCGTTGCTCTACTGCATTTCTACAAAACTACAGACTATGAAACAAACCAAAACGAAGCAACCACCTATACAACTGAATAATTAAACTCATTGGATCAGCCAGACTTGCTCCCGCACAATTTACAAGTGAAGGTTAGCTCGGCAGTCAATTCAAATAAGGAAATCGACTCGAATGCTACCCATCCAACAAACAACTTAATATAAAGTAGTACAACAATGGTACGCGAATAATTTCGTTCGCTTATTTAAAGCTAATGCTTTGCCGCCATGTGAATTACATTAGTTATAATATATTTAAAATACTTCTCATTTATATTTTTGAACATTTATTATAAATAAATAATACCACCTAATAAGTTAACACACCATTTATTGATTCTGAGGCGGTACGAAGTTCACCGGGTCAGCTAGTTTCTTATAAAAACGTAATGTCGAATCAAATGTCCCATCATATGTTATCTTCTATTCGCATGTTTTTTTTTTGTGGATAATGAACCGGCCTGTTCACCGACAGATTCCCGGTTCGAATCCTGGCATGTACCACTAAATTAGTATTTTAGGATTTCGGATTTGTAATTATCACCTGCTCAGCGGTGAAGAAAAATAGCGAGAGGAAACGCGCATTTCCAAGAATTTATATTTTGAAACCTGCCCTTCAGAAAGGTCTGGTTTTCCCTCTGGATTGTGCTCGATAGTCTCTGCCTACCCCAACGGGAGACAGACGTGACATGATGTGTATACGTATTTAAATTAACAAATTCCTTTGTTTTGTCCATGATGCGATTTTATTACGTCATCATATTTTATTTTTATTTATTGTATTGTATTATTGTATTGTTATGGTACACATATTTCTAAGAAATTGAAATTTAAAACATCTTCGGGATAATGGGATATAGGCAAAAAGAAGCTGATACGGAACACTTTTTCAAATATTTTAGTATGTGACATTCGACAAATAATAATTTATTTGTAAATAATTTAATTGCAAGATACAAATAATTTAATAAAAATTTAAGCGCAAGCAAACACGCTAAATAGTTAGACAATATAACGTAGGTACTCGTACAAGCGTGTCGCACCAATAATTGGTACGTAAAGTAAAAGAAAAAGTTGTAATTTAATAAATAATGTCAAAGCAATGTCATATCTATCAAATGAATATTTCATAATTATTGATAACATCGATTTATGTCCAAGATATAATAATAAATATTATTAATGTATTTATTAATGTCAAAAATAAAAAAAATCTAAGTATAAAGAGCCACCAATGCGGCTTCGAGCTTTACTTAATATTATATCTTATTCTTTTAAATTCCTCAATGTTATATACGTATACACAGCCATCTCAAAGTAAACTGAACAAGACCTAAAAGCTTTCATAGGCAAGTCTTTAATATCGTCAGGTAATAAATTGTACAATACTAAACTATTTTTGGCGATGTGTATTCTAACTGTAGTTTCACTAAACAAAGGCATTTCGTTCGACACAAACATTTCATTCAATGACCTGTATTTTATTTCAAATTAATTGAACATGGATTTAGTGTGCGTCCGCTAAACTAACCGTGAATTGAATGGATATTGCGCGTTTTGTGGACAATAACGTGGGTGAGTTTGTGACCATCGTTATCCTTTATTGATTGCTTTATGACCTTTTTTATCTTTTAATGATTGCTTTAAAAATTCCGTATGCGGAAGTTTATAAAATAAACTGTCACTAATTGGGCTGCACGTCAATAGTGAAATCTTTTTAGCTTTACGTAGACCATGCTATATATATTGTATATCGCATATGTGCTCGACAGTATTTAATATAAATCTCCTAAATTCTATCTACTTATCTATACACTCAAGCCAAGTCTCTTACGAGTCACATCCCACCCGCTTCTATAACAATAAACCTTTTTCGTGTACCTAAATTATTTTGTTTACATTTGAAAGAAAAGTACATTGCCATGCTAATACTACGAGTATCTGCCTGTCCCCGTATTGTATTCAGTAAATAACTAAGTGTGTAAGCAGCAGAGGAGGCATCGCGCGAGTGATACTTAATATATCGCAAGCGTTAATAGGCTACGGTAACCGCCTTACGTTAGGTGGGCCGTATGCGTGTATACCTCCCGACGTAGTAAAAACTAAATAGCTCAAAATACAATATGAATAGTGTATACACTAAAAGTTGTTAAGTTAACGGTATATAATATTAATATTTATTATTGTCAACAAACAATGAACATAAACCAACTTATAGAGTTTGCATAAATTCAATTCCAATCTTCTATCACCCCAATAATACAATGGGATTATCTGCACAGATATTCTATGACACAATGAAATTTAATAAAGTGACCTATTTCCTACACCATAGTTCATTAAATCAACAAATTATGTGTCAAAATCTCGAGCACGGCATGAAAAGAGACTCGTCGGTTCGGAAATTCAGGGTTGGGGTTTAATAAAATAAAATGAGAATATTATCGAATGGTACCCGCCGAGGGTAATGTGCCGTGCGAAGGGCGAACGACAGGAGGTGCGGTGGAGTCGCTTCTATTTCTATATTTTGCATCTTTAGTTTTTGTTTCACGTGAATATCTCACCTTGTATTTGCTGTGTTCGTTTTGGTACCGTAAATGGACTATAGCAGTTTTATAAAAATGACACAAAACGGTTTTTACAAGGTCGCCAACGCGCGAGGGAAATCCTTAGCACTGCAGATATATAAAGTATATTTTAAGTTGTCTTTTTTAGTATTAGCTATTAATTAAGTATTATTTATAATATTAATACCCTCTGTGTGCAGATCCCGTCAGGTTTCGGGCTTTTTTCCGGCTTGAGCTTCTTTATATGTTTTAGGATTTCAGACTCTATGAACTCATTAACTGGAAAGTAATTCTCACATTGTTAAACATCAGTCATTTGTTGTAAAAGGTCTGGTTGACTATATTACCGTACGGATTGATTTAGGGCATGTCCTGTATATCGATATACAGGACATGCCCTAAATCAATCCGTATAGATGAAGAGAGTGGATCGATCAAAACACTTTCTGTCCCGAAATGCACGAAAGACTCAGAAATATCTCTTTACTGATGAAAAAAAAATTACTATTGAAGAGCACTACAACAAGCAAAATGACAAAGTGTACGCACACAGTTCTAAAGAAGCCGCCAAGTGATCGGAAAGGTACAACGTCGTCATCATCTTGCGTCTGTAATGGTTTGGGGTCTGTAAGCTTTGCAAAGCTTTGTGATTTCTTGATATGACACCCCGTCATACCAAGAAGTCACAAAGCTTCATTTTTGTGAAAAAAAAAGTGAAGACTTCAGCCAAAGTGTATCAAGAGACTATCTTGGATCGTGGTATGAAACCTCTCAACAATACACTTTTTAAAAATGTACTGCGGACTTTCCAGCAGGAACAGCTCTGCACCTGGTCACAAGGCACTAACTACCCAAGCCTGGCTCGAAACCGGACTTTATAAGAACTGAAGGCTGGCCCTCGTGTAGCCCAGATATGAATCACTTAGACTACAAATTGTGGTTAGTTTTAGAGGACATGGCCAGCTCGAACCGATACGTTGACATTGTGTCTCTAAGAAATCTCTGGAACAAGCAGTGGCTAAATTTCCCATAGAAATAGTGCCTACATCCATAGATCGTAGCCAGACAGATTAAAGACCTGTATCAAAGCCAAAGGTGGCCATTTCGAATATAATTATTTTTTATTTTTTGCTGAGACTTCTATAAATATGTACGCGTACATAAGTTTTATTAAGATCACATTACTTCATAAAAAAATAAATGCATATTAATTTGTAACAGAACTTATGGCCGGACTAGGTATAGGTGAAACGTAAAGAAGAATATGACATAATGCTAAATCAGATCAGACAAGGAAGCCTCTACTAGTACACCTTTTTGCAAACAGAATTAGTAATCATTAGGCGTAGAATATATAAATAAATATACAACAGTAAAAATTAATGGCACTCGACACATTTCCTTGTGCGCTTACAAAAATCCTAATGTTGTAGCTATAAATCTGCACTCTACGTCAATACTCCACACAAATTTCATTGACTGGTGGAGACAACTTGCACTCATATTGTGGCCGATTGCCGAGCTGCGGCCGCTAGAATTGCCGAGTTGCCGAACAATGAGATTTATGATGCGTTGCGTAATATGGCCGATGGGAATTTATAACTGTGTTCGTGTGGGCTTTTTTTTCACAGTGATCCAGTTGGAGCGTTTTGTTTTGATTCATTTTATTTAAATGATAGTGCTTAAATATTATATTATAACAATCACGCAAATAGAAAAATCCTTGTATATGTTACTAATTTAGCTGGATTACAAGACCTTAGCTGAAATTAAAAAGTATAGCGCAATATTTGATTGCATTTTATTTAAACCACAAGCCATGTAACAACACAGAATGCAGATTGTTGACATAAATGTTGTTAAATCTAAAGGCAGTAATGTAAATATCGGGGCGCCCCAGGGCTCTATTTTCGGTCCCCTTTTATTTATAATGTATGTGAATTTTGATGATACAACTTTAATTTTTGAGGTTGCTTGCCGGTTTGTAAATATTGACAGGTATAATGTTCTGTCTGCTTGTTTGAACTGGGCCATATACAATATTTTTTGTGAAAATTAACTGTCGTTTTAAACTGAAATTTGTGCTAAGGAACGCGATGGCGTTTGAACACGCAAATTAAATAGAATCGATCGCAGCCTGTCTATGGATGGATTTAGTCGTCCCTGATTACTCCGCGCTTTGGAGGGCACGATAATCTGTAGGTTCTAGTTATTTTTGAAAATTACAGGCAAGCGAAGAGAGACTCAGCCGATTGGGGAATTAACTCCGTCTCACAGGGAACAGTAGTCAAATAAAAACTCCCTTGAGGGTCGCTATGTTCCTGTAAGTGAGTAAGATTACCAGTAGGCTCCAAAGGAGTTCACCCAAGAAGTATAGCATTGTTGTGAACATGCGATTATGGTTGATCTTTATGTTCTCATTGCGTGGAGAACCTTATGAATGAGATCGTTGTCTAGTTTAAATAGAAAAATAAGAGTCAAAGCCTCTCAGAAATTGGGCATCATAGATAATATACTATTTTTAACTTCTTTTCTTTTTCAGGGAGAGACTCCGCTAATCCTAATGGATACTTTAGAGAGAAGAGATCATTTGAAAAAGTGTTTGTTAGATTTGTTGAACCATAATACTAGATATTATCGTTGATTTCCTCCTTTCCTTAAGAGCCTTTGATTACTAGAATACGTACTTCAAACACGAAATTGCTTAAAGGCCTCTGAGTAACATTTGAGATTTCCAATAAAATGTAATCCAGAAAGCCCTGTTTCTACCTACGCGTACCAAGTAAATTTGTTACGTATTTCTTTACTCGTCTTTGATATTTGATACTTTGACATTAAGAAACATGGACATATTTGATATACTGGAGGCAATAAACATCAGACGAGATAAAAATATTCATTGTACTTCACATTCTGTTTAAAAGAAATTAAAAAAGCTTGAGCCAGAAAGCACATCTCGCTATATATAACGCAGTGCTGCTCCCAACGCTAACTTATGTAAGCGAGAGCTGGGGGTGGCAGAATAGAAAGCAGAATAAATGCGGTCGATATGCAAGCGTTGAGCAAAATTTATGGCGTAACACTCGCCCTAGAAAACGGCGTGCGTGCATGTGTAACGTATGTAAGCACCGTGTCTTGTGACGTTCAGTCATCTCTGCCACCCTCGCAAGGGATTTGGCATGATGTTATAGATAGATAGAAATAAAAAATAAATCAAAAGCAAACAGAGTTAACGTTTTAAAATATATTTCGATCTCGTTGGCGAGTGTCTAGCAATGCTTCTATAATACCGACGTTCGTGGGTTCGATTCTCTCACAGACATTTGTGTGATGAACATGAACATGTTTGTATTGTATGGAGTATTTTCAAAATCAAAACGCAGCCGAATAATAACTCCACGGAGGGTTGTTGCGGTTGTTGAGTGTGATTTGCCAGTAAGCGTCAAGAGTAAAGCGTAAGTGTAAAGAGGATTTGTTGTGTTAGCAGCAGAGAGGCAACACACGATACTGACTGTATTACAAGTGTATATATGCTACGGTAACTGCTTTACATGATGTGGGCATTACTGATGTTTTAACATAATTTTAAATTTTCATGCATTTCACGATTGGAAGTAATTATAAATTGCGTTTACTAATTCGATCTCAGTATGATCAAGTAAACCAAGTGAGATAGTGAGCATCGAAATATATTTTTTGAATGAATCTGGTACTAACTAAGTTACTTTAGAACTTATACTTTAAATTACATTTAGGTTAACTAAAAGTATTTCGATTTTATTTTGGTAGTAATATTTAATAATTTAATTATAATTAGGCAATATATACACTTCTTAATTTGACAAAAGGTCCTTTGGCATTGTATTTTAGTGATGTAACTTTCTGATTATACTTTCAATTATTATTATATAATCATATAATTTTGCTATGAGCTTTATATCCATTACAGACAGTATTAACAGAATCCTTAGTAATAAGGTAAGGAATAAGAAAGATATTTCAATATTCAGATTTCTCTTATATAAATAATTACAAAATTAAAAAATACGCTTACCATCGTTTCTAAACAACCATAAATAGGATTTATGAATAAAAATGTAAATTTTATTCGTTGTGTATATATTGTTTTTAAAACAGATATTTAAAAAGTATTATTTTTGTATATATATTTTGAGATCACCTTTCAAAATATTATGAACTCGACATGTTTGGAAGATTTTGTTTTTGTTAATATGGAGTATGTATCCATATGGAGTATATCCGCCATATTATTCATATTATGACGTAATATAGCTTATGTTATCTGGAATAACGTAGCGATTCTAACGATACTTCATACATCTGAATCTGGTGGTGAAATAAAGAAGCTTACAAACACGCTGTGTAATAAATGATCGTAATGTTTTTGTTTTCCTGTATGTACGTCGATAACATTTTGAGGCAGTCGTGTAAAATGCCATGTGGATAAGGGTACTATCGAATGGTAGCTTACGGTTACCATAAGTGCGATTTAAAAAGGCTTTTGAAAACTCGGGGTCCTGAACAGGGCAGGTTCTTCACGCCGGGCCAACTTTGTCTGCTTTATAAGACACAAGTTCGGGCCTGCGTGGAGTATTGCTCGCATCTCTGGGACGGCTCCGCACAGTATCTTCTTGAGGCTCTCGATAGGTTGCAGCGACGGGCTATCCGCATAATCGACGACGAAGAGGTCACCAAAAACCTAGAGCCTCTTCAACTCCGTAGGGACATAGGCTCTCTAAGCGTATTTTACCGCCTTTACCATGGCGGGTGCTCTGAAGAACTGTTTTCCCTTATCCCACCCTCTCCCTTCCGTCATAGAACCACACGTGCAGGCTTGCGATGTCATCGTTCCACGGTTAAGAATATCTCTTCGAGTACCAAAAAGTTCGACAACTCCTATCTTTGTCGTACCATTAAAAAGTGGAACGCTTTGCCTGCACATGTGTTCCCCCCTTTCCACAATATGGGATCAAAAGCAAGAAGAAGTGGCTGGGTGAAGAAGCATTTTGCTCGTCTGCATGGCAGCGTCAACTGACAGGTTACGGTATGTAGTATGGTGTCAGTTGCAGTTGCAATTGTCTCTTTCGCTTACCATCAGGCAAAGAGGAGCCACTATCCTGAACTAATATAAAAAAAAACTTTACCAATGCGTTCCATCATCATCGTCATCACATCACATCAACCCTTACTCATCCTACTGCAGGGATACGGGTCTGCCTTCAATTTATCAGGCAGATTAGCCAGTGTTTTCAAGCCGCCCGAGTGGCCCACTGACTTAGCTTAACGACTGTCATCTATCGACAACAGCCGGGACCGACGGCTTAACGTGTTCTTCGAAACACGGAGAAACTCGAGATAGATAGACCCATCCATATACAGGCTGCGGTCGACGTTGCTTAACCTGCGTGCTCGGTTAGAAGAGGCAACGACGTCATCGAGCTCAATGCCAATGCTATTACGTCACCAATAAGTATGAAAATTTTAGCCGCTCCTCTGGCGGAACGAATTGAAATCTTAGACTTTCATACAAATTCATCGAAGTAAACGCTAACGCAATAGCTACGTAATTTGCAATGTAATCGAACCTACTCTGTGTGGTTCCGGCACCTATTAGTCCATGCGAACTAGCACCGGCCGGCACGCACCCACTACCGTTTGTAGATGCATCATGTCGTCGCTGCCACGACTGTTCCGGTCGTATCTGCCTCGGCTGCTGCGGCCGTCCCCACGATTCCCTGCCATCTGGTAAAGGAAGCACAAGCCCCATCGGTGCTGCTGCTTTGACCGCCCTGGTCGTCTCTGTAACACGTGAATCGCCTCTTCACTAGGCATCCTCAGGCACTATAAATATTAGTCATCAGAATAACAAGCTACAAATAACGTCTGAATCGGTTAACTAGTTACGTAACTCTTTGAAAAACACCCACGGTACAGATGTGGGAAACGGTAATTATAAAAGTATTTGACGACCTCGGTAGCTCAGTCGTGAAAGACGCGACTTTGACACCAACGCTCATGTGTTCGATTCTCACACAAGACAAACATTTGTGTGCATGAACATGTCTGTTTGCCTTGGTCTCAAAGTTTTAAGAGAGGCAGGGCGCATCAAAGCAGCCCCTGTATGGGGAAGTACCTCCACCTCACAGAAAACCGCAGCAGAATAACAATTAGAGGGTTGTTGTGTTCCTGCGTGTGAGTGAGATCACCAGTAAGCTCCCAAGGAGTTGCTGTGTAAGCAGCAGCGGAGGCATTGCGCGAGTAATACTTAATATATTACAAGCGTTAATAGGCTACGGTAACTGCTTTACATCAGGTGGACCTTATGCTTGCATTCCTGACGTTGTATAAAAAAAAAACTATTCTCTTCTAGTCAGGCCAAACGCTTAGTATCTACGTTCATGATATAAAAAAAACACGAAAGATCATTATCCTCATAATTAAACGCTCCAACAAATTATAAATTCTCAGCAATTTGGCTAAATAACTTCGAAGAGTAGATTTTCGGTTGTTATTTCTCTCATCGGGCACATTTTGCGGGCATCAAATTAAAATTTTGAATAAATCATTGTGCTTCATAGCGCGTGTCGTGAAGCGGGCAAAGGATAATGATATTTTATTATAATTCTAGATGCGTTGATGCAATGCATCGTACTTACATGTTTCTCTTCCCATTTATACACTTTAAAAATGCAGTCGGTAGTATATTATTGTATAGTTCTCACATGCATACCTCCACTCTTGTAAAATTTGAATGTACGAGTATGTATGTATGTATGAAGATCTTTACATCAGGTCAGTAACAATGTAAGCAGAGTTTGATGCGCCCTACCTCTTTTAAAAATACCCAGACCAAGACAAAGATACATGTTCATGGATGCAAATGTTCGTCCTGTGTGGGAACTCACTTGTGTTACGTTGCGTTAGTGGCAAAGTAGCATCATTAACCACTGCGCCACAGAGTTCGTCAAAAAAGTAAGTTAATGAATTGGTTTCAGACGATTTTTTTTTGTGGGCTTATCACATCTACTATGTTCCAAGAGGACTGTAAGGTACAACTAATGTTTTTATAATGATCAAGGTTGACTTTTTTTTGTTTTTCGCCTATGAAAATGTAGACCCACAAAAGAAGGACTAACCCAACCGGGTGTGCGTTAGTCTTTCTTCCGTAAGGGGCACCCTCCGTTACCCTTAGAGAGAGAGGCGGTGAACTTTCATAAGTACCCTTTCACACGGCCGTATGCGTTATGTCAGACTCCTACTGACTAAACACCGCCTAGGGATGCCGTTAGCCGGGAAGGCTTTAAAGGCATCATCGCACCAGGGGATGCGGGACGACGCAAATCGACGGATCTACATCATTTATATATTATGATCATGACACATTGATATCGTTTTTCCGCTACGCAGAAGAGAAAGGCATACGTATAGCAATTTGTGGCTGTTCGATTGGTAGTATGTATAGGGAATGAATATCGATCTGAAAGTGATGATGGGCAATTCAAATATCATCAACATCAATTCAAGTCTTTGTCATGTACTTGAATTGTTACTCTCTTTTGACTTTGTGTTATATTCCAGGGCATACAAGTACATCCAAGTAATTACACTGGTTACATAATTAATTAGTTGGAAACTATAGTAACATGTTTCTAGCTTTGTTGCTTGTCTAGTTATTAAATAATTTAACTTGGTTTCCCCCCACGAGACATGTTTATGCTTTTAATCGACTTCAAAGGAGGAGGTTCTCAATTAGACTGTATGTTTTTTTTTTGTATGTTTGTTACGATCATTTTGCCAATTATGAATTGATTTTGATGATTCTTTTTTTGTTTGGTAGCTAATATTTCAGAGGTAGTCCCATATACCTAAATATTATCGAAATTCATTCAGCGCTTTTTGAGAAAATCATCAAAAACAAAAATATATACACCGATAACGTTTTGCTTTGTGGTTCCCTTCAGCAAAAGTTTTTGATGAGGACTTTCAATCTCTGTTTTTTTTTTATTTCCACCACTAAAAATCTATTATTTAAATAAAAAAAACCGCCTTCAAAAACACTGTATCACCAGTATACTGATATTATCAATTGATATTATGCGGCTGGCACCGACTCCAAAAATCGTAAGTAATTGTGATCAATTATTTTTCGCTTTTTAGTTCCTGGCAAAATTTTTTCTATTTTTTTAATACCAGGTATTTAATGTTATCAAGCCAGATACAAATGGTACAACCAAAGAAAGTTTACTGCAACTTTTTACTAATAAAATACGAGAAAACTTTATTACCGACATATTAAAGACATATTAGGCCTCCAAAGTATTTAGTTAAACTAATTTTATTTTACGAAAGTCAAATTTAAAGTTAATCTTGATTATTTATATAAAAAAAGTGAAAAATTTGATGATTTTGAGACCAAGAATAAAAAGCTGGATTATTTATTCAAAATAATGATCAAGTCGAGAAGCTGTTTGCTTTTTTCCAACATATTTAATGGAAATAAAGCGCAGATGCCAATATATTTCCCAAAACAATAGAGCGTCTAATGCAGCTTCAGGTTATAAATTGCATCCTTTGTACACCTCGCTTTGGAAGAGTTTTTATCGATATGGAAGTCGCTGTAATTTTAATTTGGTAGCCTTGACGAGCCTAGACTTTTTTGCTATATTTGTAAGATAAAACAGTTCAGACATATGGAAAGAAATAAGATAATGAGGAAGACCAAGACTCGCGTACAACGACCAAATTAGTCGTGTGTTATCTTGACGAGCTTGTGACGGTGCAGTGGTGATTGACGCGACATTTAAACCTACGCTCGTGGGTTCAATTCCCGCACAGGACCAACATTCGTGTGCATGAACATGTTTGTTTGTCTTGGTCTGGGTGTTTTTAATAGAAGTATGGCTCATCAAACCCGTCTGTTTCATAAACTCATGTTTCCTAAATTTTTACTACATCTCACTGATTCTCGCTTATTATGCGAGGTGATGTATGCAAGGGTTCAACTCTTGAACACCCGTGTCAAATTAATCGCAGTTACTGATTGCGTACAAGAGTATAATGAAAATTCTTAGCGTTAGGTATCCCATTTTTGAATCCATTAGGATTGGTTCGTTACATAAGACTAAGGATTTGGCAAAGATACTGATTTACACATGGAGCGACAGCTGCCTGAACTCAGGGTGAAAAACCTGACATTTCTAAGGTAAGGTCGCAAGTCCTTCGAAATATAATTTATTGAATGTGCGAGTTTCCTCACGATGATTTCATCATCAAATCATATGAGGTTGAATGCAAAGAAGCATACGGTCCATCTGATAGCGGTTATATTAGCCTATGAGTGCTTGCAACACATTAAGTATCACTCGCGTGATGCTACTTCTATTGCTAACACAGCAACTCCTTAGAAGCTTACTGGTGACCTCACTCACACACAGGTACGCAACAACCCTCCAGGGAGCTTTTATTTGGCTGCTGTTTTCTGTGAGATGGAAGTACATGCCCAGCCGGCTTGCTTTGATGCGATCTACCTCTCTTAAAAAAACCCAGACCAAGGCAAATTGTTGAGAGAGTTGAGAGACAATGTTTTTTCCATGGGAATCGAACCCACGAGCTTTGGCGTCAAAGTAGCGTTACTGAGCCACTAAGTTGATCGAAATCATTCATCAACCATCATCCGCCCCTGCAATCAAAATCCAATGAATTCAATTTTCGATACAACGATGAGCCTCCTACGTAAAGCCGAGGAACTTAACATCCTAACACGTGATCGGTCAACTCTCAAAAGGGCAATTTGAGAGCATACTTAGGGACATGTCAGCCGAGATAAGGGTCCGTCTGTAACAGATGAATCGATTTTACCCACAGTTCTCGGGTAAATCTCGATTGGTGGGGCGATTGGCAAAGTTGTCTTTGTGGAAAGTTTTTGGATCGGGAACGTTGAATTTATGTTTTAATGATTACATTGGATTTTGATTGATTCATTGTTTATTGGAGACAGGAACGGGTTATTATTTAAGAGAGTTATTACTGATGTGAAAACTTCTTTAGCGTCGTTGTGATTTGAAACTCGATGAAACAAAAAAGCGACAGTAAAAAGAGACAACCACAAACATCTATAGTATTTAACGTGCGAGAGAATGAGATAGAAGGTATTATATAGTGATTATTAAGTAAGTTTGGGACTATGAACTATGAATGCTTATTATTATTAAACTATTATCTATACTATTATTATAAAGAGGAAAGATTTGTATATATGTTATGAATAAACTCAAAAACTACTGAGGCGATTTCAAAAATTCTTTCACCATTAGAATGCTACAATATAAATGATTAACATAGGCTATAAAGTATTTTGAAAATAGTTAGGGATCCGTATGAAAACTTCGATAATGTGTGAAAAAGACACCAAAAAATCCTTATACCGCGTACGCTGCTGAAACTATTGACAATAGAGCAAAGTAATGTACTACAGTTTTATAGAGAACATCAATATCTACAAAAAAGTCCGCGATACCATATGTCTAACCATTATAGTTGCGTCACAATAACTACTTTTTCATGTTGAAATATGCTATAGTAACGCCGGTACAAACTAGGCCACATTATTCGTACCTTGGTATTAATCCTTATCCAAATAAATCATTTCGTATTCAAGACTGTTTCAATGCCTGTAAAAAATAAATGTCCACCCGTGCGAAGCCGGGGCGGGCCGCTAGTATAATATATAATATTATTCAACTATGAATGATATAGTTATGAACGTTTGCGATACTGGAAGTATCGCTCGCACGTTGCCTCCCCTTGTTGCTGACACAGCAATCTTTAAGTGAATTGTTATTTGGCAGCGATTTTCTATGATATATATGTATATATATATAGGTTGAATTGTCGTAACCTATAGATTTATGACAATTCATGCTATCTATTTGTGTATTCGAATGTATGTGAAAACCGCAGCCAAATAACAACTCCCTGGAGGGTTGTTGTGTTCCCGCGTGAAAGTGTGGTCACCAGTAAGCCCCTAAGGAGTGTGCTAGCAGCAGAGGAGGCATCGCGCGAGGGATACTACAAGTGGACCGTATGCTTATATTGCTTCCGAGGTATAAAGGACTTCAATTAGATTTCATTAGAAAACTCATTGCAGTCGCAAAAAACAATCATTGCAGTACTTGCAACGCTAGATCGAGAGCCAATAGTTAGGTCTAAGCGAGATAACTAGAATCGAATGTGATGTGGATTAGGCAACTGAAGTTTAATTGAGAGGGTTGGCCGGCGGTCGATGGGGGCGACTGAAACCAATAATTACAGCGTTTGGACAGTAGCGGCAAATTGATAATTGTTATTTGTGATATTATTTGTGATAATCAAATAAATTGCCCATTAAATTGTTTGATGTTAAATTAATATTATGCTGAAACCTTTATGTGACTATTAATTATGTACCGGGAATTAATTTATTAGATATTGGGAGTTTATTAATACAATTTTTCAATATGTACACACAACGATAGCTCAGTTAAGCAGAACTATGCAAATCTCACCTTTACAGATACGACATAAGACGTGTGGGTGTATAGCTTGATCTGGCATCTACCCGCTTAGCAGATGCATGCCCGCTGCTGTAGATGCTCTAGTCGCCTATCTTTCGGTTGCTACAGCCGTCTTTGCGATTGTCCGTTATCTGGAACGGGAAGAGCATGCACCCGCCGCTGCTGCAATGGCTGTCCTGGCCATATCCTCGACACGTGTTTTGTCTTTCCACGAGGTATGTACAGCACATGCTGTAGTTAGTAGTAGGTAGGTAGGTAGTAGTAATTGAAGAGAGGTAGGTGGCGTCAAAGCAGTCCGTCTGGGTAAGTACCTCCACCTCACAGAAAACCGCAGCCAAATAACAACTCCGTAGAGGGTTGTTGTGTACCTGGGTGGGAGTGAGGTCACCAGTAAGCTCCCAAGGAGTTGCTGTGTAAGCAGCAGAGGAGGCATCGCGCGAGTGATACTTAATATATCGCAAGCGTTAACAGGCTACGGTACCCGCTTTACAACAGGTGGGCTGTACGCTTGTATGCTTTCCGACGTAGTATAAAAAAAGTAGTCCCTTGGAAAAACCTCGTCTGGGAGCTCATTCCACAGCTTGAGAGTTCTCAGAAGAAAACTTCTCTGAAACCGGTAATTAATTAATTAGTAATTAATTCTCTTCTGAAGGGTAAAAAACATACTGCGCCGACCGCAAATGAACCGAGACCAGGAGCATGCTAAAGATGATAATACTTTGTTTGCTTCGTTGCCTTTTTTGTGGTGTAGGTACTCACAAAATACAGCAATACAATGGTAATCCGCGAGACAGAGTTATCGGATGCCACAATCCTACCATTGTCCGATATTAACAAATGGCTGACATTGACAGATAGTGAGGTTCCGTATGGTTTATTTTTAAAGCAACTGAACTATTTTTTTGAAGATAACTTCTTATGGGAGGGTAAACCGCTCCGTTACGTAACGCGTTACAGCGCCAGCCTGACTGGCTTCCCTTTCTCTCACGCATACGGCAGCGGTAGGCAGGCTCAATTGTAACTAAGAATAAAACATATTTTATTATCAATAATAGATTTTATTAATAAATACCCTTTCCTTACGTTATCATATTATTTGATTCATTACTCCGTTGGCTCGGACATGTAGAAAGAATAGAGGATGAAAAATGATGAAGCAGATATATAATGCAAAAGTGGAAGGATGTAGGAGCCGAGGAAGGCCAAGACTTACCTACCATGACCAAATTGGTCGTGTTCTATCAGAAGGTGATGTCAGGAGCCCTAGAAACCGGCGAGCGTGCATGAGAAGAGCAATTAATGTTAAAGAAGCGAGTGAGATATGTAAGGATCGAGTCACATGGCGTTCGGTTCTCTCTGCCTACCCCGCAGGGGATTTGGCGTGAAGTTATGTAACCTAAGCTTTTCTCAAGTTAAACCATTTGAATATTAAATAGTTCAACTTAGATTAGTTTAAGTTATCACTTCTGTCGGGCGTGGCGCCACGCACACTTTTTTTTTATTAACTGACTTTAAAAAGGAGAAGTTTCTCAATCCTATTCATATGTTTTTTTTATTCAACGTCAGGTGGCATACAAGCACAAGACTTACCTAATGTAAAGCGGTTACCGCAGTCTTTGACCGTTTGCAGTACTTTAATCGGTATCGTGATGCCACCAGTGGGCCGATTCTACTAAAAACTGCAACTGCACTGCAGCGCGGCATGTGTCAAAATGCGTACATTTCGAGCGATCTGACAGCAGCTTTTAACGAAACGTCAAAATGTCCGCATTTTGACATACGCCGCGCTGCGGTGCAGTTGCAGTTTTTTAGTAGAATCGGCCTACTGCAGTTGACAAAGCAACTCTTTAGGAGCTTACTGCCAGCCTCACTCACTCACAGGAACACAACAAGGAGGGTTTCCAGAAGGTTATTTGGCTGAGGTTTTCTGTGAAATGGAGGTACTTCTCTAGATGGGCTGTTTTCATGCCCCACTTTCTTAAGATAGACATGATCAATACTAATATTTATCATGTGTGAGAATCGAAAACACGAGCGTTGGTGTCAAAGTATGTTTGTTTGTTAGTATACTCTTTGTATATATGTAACATGATATCTATGTTAATAATGAAAAAATTATCGTTTTTTCAGATGGATGTAGCTCAATACCTGTAAATTTAATATTGTTGACAGAATTGTCAACACAGCTCGTCTCTGAACAAAACAAGATCTTGGATAGGATCTAGGTACGGCCAAAGGTGACTACAGAACTTCGCGTGCGGTCTGGCTAGACACCTGAATAGCAAAAGTCTATATCGACCCGAAGTACTGCTTCGCTTCGTTTAGGATATAAGCTTGACGTTCTCATTCAGGTGACATCGAAACTAAACTTTTCTGGAAATCTCGACAACTCGATCTCAATGCTTTTGAAACCAAACCCCATAGATTTTTTTTCCATTGGGCCCTCACGGGCAGTGAGAGATATCTTATATTTGAAATATAATCTTATTGTATCTTATTCAATTTTCTTCTGTTACCACTTTTCTTTTCTAATATGCTAGCATTTCGGAAATGACTATTATCGAGGTAGAAATTCCAAAAGAAACTTGTCAATATAAGACTCTTCAAATTATCAATTAGATATTACAATAAATTCATGCCATCATATTGGTACGATACTTGTGTCAAATGGCAGAATTAAATATTACTAGAGGTTGCCCCATGGTCGAATTTTCATCACAATTCTTCAACCTTTCAGTTTGAACGTTATGAGGTTATTTTGTCAAAGAATATACCTCTATTATAATTGCATGTATACCGATCAGTGATAGCCCAGTGGATAAAGAACTGGCCTTGTGACCAAATGGTCCCCGGTTCCAATCTTTGCATGTAACACTAAGTTCGTGTTTTCGGATTATGCACGTATTTGTCCCATGCATGTCCAAGAGATTATATTTCAAAAGACGTGTGACCCAACCAAAGGCAGGTCTGGTGTTCCCTCTGGCTTGTGGAGGTCTGACGGCAGTCGCTTCATGTAAAAATTAGTATCTTCGCCAGTAATGAGATCCGGAGGGGTTGGTACCAGTGAGTCAGTAAGTTTTGCGTATTAGTACACAAGAGGGACAGACGCCTGCCATAACCATCATATCTGAATATCACTTGCGACAGACGGTGGTTCGCTATTCACTGGATGGACTCCCGAAGTGCTAAACAAAATAGGCAGGGGGCAACACCAGAGGAACTCAGGGGCGTCAAGAGATGTGCTGCCCTTTTCCGAAGTTTCTCATGGCATTATGCCCGATATTTCCACACCTGGAGCATATTATTCCATCGACACCTCTCTAGACGGCCAATGACGGCAATGCAAAGGTTAGAGTCCTGCTGGCCTATTGGACATTTATTATTTAAGATATAATAGGGCATTTAGGATTTGTACAGAAAAATTAAAACTCGTTTTTTTTCTAAGATGTAACATATTTATTTAATCAAAATATTCATCCTCCTTATCTAAACATTGCTGCAACGTAACGTTACACCATACCGCTAATTCCTGGGTAGATTGACTCGGATCGGCTTCCACCATCACAATATCTCCATCAATTCAGGGTTATTCACCTATGTGGGCGGTCTTTCACGTGGTTCGTTCTTCAAGTCGAAATTTCCATTACGAAAGCGTTTAAACCAAAAATGCACGGTGCGATGTTGCATATCTTTTTTAAAAGAAAAACCTCATAGATATCATGTGAAAAAAGTTTCACTCGAAAATCTCACACCATGAAGGTTTAATGTCAATTCAAAGTATCTATTACTATAAAACGGCAATTTCATACTTTAACCCCTATTAGTAACATCACTTAGGAGTTCACTAACTGAAAATTAACATTTGGCAATTAAAATATCAGAGTAACATAGACATTTTAGGAACAGTAATTCCAACGTGTCCCTAAAACAAATAAAAAACGTATATTGAGAGGAAACAAAAGGACAAAACGAGATTTTCGTTAAACCCACCCTTCAATAAAAAAAATTGACCCATTGTTACAACAATATAAAGGAATAATTGCCGGGCGACCATTGTGAAATATTCACTGAGGAATTATGTAAATTACAATCGTCTAAATAAAAGAGTTTTTATCTTTTATTTCGTGGAAAGTTGGTTTAGTTGCTATTTTAATAGATAATTGGGTTAGAAATGGATTTCATTGAGGTTTGAAAGAAATTAGACACACACAACATAAAGATAAAGACAAAAAATCTTTAATTGCCATTGCGACACTGGCGGACACGTATTACATTTTTTTTAAATATAATCTTAATGTATCCTATTCAATTCTCTTATGTTACCATTTTTCTTTTTTAGTCGGGTAGCATTTCGGAAATGACTATGGGTGAAGAAGAAACGCCGAAAAAATATAGGTCTGGTTTCAAATTGCCAATTAGATAATACAATAAATTGATGTCAGCATATTGGTACAATAATGATGTCAAATGGTAGAATTAAAGATTATTAAGAAACGGTTATCTGTACTGAATTATTTCCAGACATCTTTGACAGTTACATATTCATTAAGTCTATAGTAAGAACATTTTTTTTTTATAAATACATACTTATTATACATAGAAAATACCCAGACCAAGACAAACAGACATGTTCATGCACACAAATGTTTGTACTGTGTGGGAATCGAACCCACGAGCGTTGGTGTGAAAGTAGCGTAACAGCGTGTTCTACCACTGCGCCACCGAGCTCATTCGTATTCACGAAGAAACACGCAAGAGTTTCCTATCCCTGCACTGCCGAAGAAGTTATAATTATAGACATGTACACAAATCCTAAAACATGAATTTAGTGGTACAAACTCATACCAGTATTTAAACGACAGACCAGTCGTTTAATAGACAATTCTATATCCACTGGCCTAGCTAGGAAGCTAGCCGAAGTTGTGAAGAAATCAGCTCAACTGCTTCGGGCTTTTTTTTTCAAATTCGGGGGAAAATTGAGCAAATTGTTAGTTACTACATACGGAAATACATACATATACTCAAAGGTGCTCAAAAAATGACACAGAATGTCTAAGAAATAAATGTGGAGGTAATTACAAAATTCTCTTAAAATACACACTTGTCTTCCACTGAGGTAGTCAAACATTATTGAACGTCAGATTAATCGATTCAAACATAACGCTTTCGCTTCTATATTCATCAATTTGATCATGCATGCTCATCGGTTTCGGGCGCTTTTAATTTGGCTATTTTCCAGCACATCAGCTATTTAGTCGATGTGCTGACTAAAATGGTCGACAACCTCCCCACACAGTGTTGTATGTACGGAATTTAAAATATTAATAATTATTATTTCTTCAAGTTTAAAATACAATATTCCAGCGACCTCTCCTGCAGTCGGCAGTAGCCATCAGTAGGTTGCTTCTATGGTTAAACTCTAGTCAAAACCTACCTCACATGCCATTGGTTCATCATATTAATAAACAAATAATAATAAACTGGTGAAAAACATATAGGTTGTAGCATCCCGACTGGTGAAATATCTCCCTGGCGCCAAATAAATACATCCCTGGAAGATTATCATGTGCCTGCCAGTGAGTAAGATTCCTGTAATGTTCTGAAGAGTTGCTGTGCAAAGAGTTGCTGTGCAAAGAGTTGCTGTGCAAAGAGTTGCTGTGCAAAAAGTTGCTGTGCAAAGAGGGGGTGGTAACGCGATTGCGGTACTCCTTGTATTGTTGCAACAAGACTCTTAGGCTGCGGTAACCAATTTACATCATGCGGATCATGGCTTGCTTGCCTAACAATGTTACAATAACAAATAATATTACAGAGTTCTATTAGTTCTATTAGCAAATCCGACATCAATTTCGCACCTCTGTAAATGGCAAAATGTTAATCGAGAGACAAAAAACAATCTAAAACACCCAATGTTCCCACGCTAAAATAATTTATTTCCTAAAACTTAATGGTCAGAATTCAAGAAACGGTAACCGCTTACAATTTTACCCAAGTCACCGACAATATCCTGAGGGTTGCCAGTAAATTACGCGGTATTATTTCATTTAACACGTCCCCGAGCCATAATGATGCGAAAAATAACATTATTATTTCATCACACTTGCTAATAAAGAGTTTCATAACATTCACTCAAAGCGAGACATACGGACTTCATAACGCCTACGGGCGTAATATCTTTTTTATCGTTTTATTACATCACATCTTATCCATACGTCAAATTCCGGGCAAAGGTCAAAGAAATATAATATGTGTTTTCTAATTAATTTTCTTTTGAAATTGAATGCATACATTTTTTATATTTTAATAAATCTGATTGAAATAACTGTTGTTTAATATATTTAAAATGAAATAATAATTGTTTTTTTAGCAATTCAGACAATCAAACTGAATGTTTGATTACTTGCCGACGTTGTATAAAATATATATACATATAGGTATCTAGTTCGGCCTTAAATTCTGTTACAAAGGAATACGCATTGATTTTTTTATGAAGTAATGTAATGTCTTAGGTTTTCGCGATTGTTACACATTGAAATTAAACTATTTTTAACGGAAGTATCGCGTGTTTTATTTATTTTGTTGAAACCTGACGTTTCGAACGCTTTGCTTTTTTGTTTGTTGAGTCTTTCCTGCGACCACGGACGCTGCAAAGCGTTCGAAACGTCAGGTTTCAACAAAATAAATAAAACACGCGATACTTCCGTTAAAAATAGTTTAATTTCAAAGTAATGTAATCTTAATAAAACTTATATGTAAAATTCAAATTCAAAATAATTAAAGAGTTGAAAAAATAAAAGTTTCTATATAACATTATTTATGGACAGACTTGTCATATATTAGAATAAATCTTATTGTAACTTATAGTAATCATGATTTATCAATTCTACATAATAACTGTTTACGATATACTGAAAAAGATCTCTTTCGTTTAACTGTTTAAGTTATTTTTAGTCTAGTTTAGTTATTAGCGAGATTTAGTATAAGTAATACGAGTATAGTAAGTATCAAAAAAAATATGCATAATAAATAAAAACAAATCATGGAAACGCGAAAATGAATGTGAAAATTATTTTACTTATTTTATGATACTTTCTGTAGTGCAGGCGTACATCGGCTACGGTAGTCACTTTACATCGGATCGCCGTATGCTTCTCGAAGTTATATAAAAAAATGGTATTGTAAAAAAAATGTGTTAGTGATTTTTGTATAAAATGCCTTCTTGATTTTTTTTTATACAACATCGGGAGACGTACAAGCATACGGTTCACCTGATGTAAAGTGGTTACTGTAGCTTATGAACGCTGGTTTAAGTATCATTCGCACGATGCCACCTCTGCCGTTAACACAGCAACTCTTAGGAGCTTAGCTCCTTAGGAGGGGGCATGTGGTTGTGGCGGCGACCGCAGCAGCCGAGGCAGAGACTACCGGAGCTGCCATAGCAGCGTCGGCATGTTGCATCTACTAACGGTAGTGGGTGGGTGCCGGCCAACGCTAGGCCGCATGATTTAATTGGTGGCGGAAGCACACAAAGCAGGTTAGATCAAATTGCATGTAAATTTGACTTTCGCAAAATAACGCGTGAATCTATTATCCTTAGGAGATTACTGGTGACCTCACGAGCACAACAACCCTCAAGGGAGCTTGTTATTTGGCTGCGCTTTTCTGTGAGGTACTTCCCATGAGGAGCTGCTTTGATACGCCCTACCTTTCTCAAAGTTCATCAATGGTTGAATTTGTAAAAGCATAAAAATGAAGAAAAAGCGAAATTCACGGAACGCATACTCCTATTCAACTTCAACTTATACCTTATAGCAGAATCCTACACAGGGTGTCGTGTTATCGAACAGCTAGGATCAGACCAGATTTAGTGGAATTCTGGAACGAAGTGCGGGCGACACGAAAGTTTTCGATGAAAATTCAGCTAGCATAGCTTCCCATAAAAGCCAAGAATCTTAGTAAGTTATAGTAATTTTTATCGAACTTCTCACAACGAGAAGCTATATATACTTAGCTATGTTTTATTTATATACGTTAAGACATTTTGAGGAAACGGTTAGAATTATTAAGATATTTATTATTAACGAGCTCGGTGGCTCAGTCATGAATGACGCGACTTTGACACCAACGCAACGGTTCGATTCCCATACAAGGCAAACATTTGTGTGCATGAACATGTCTGTTTGTCATGGTCTGGCTATTTTAAGAGAGGTAGGGCGCATCAAAGCAACCCGTCTGGGGACGTACCTCCACCTCACGGAAAACCGCAGCCAAATAACAACTCTCTAGAGGGTTGTTGTGTTCCTGTTTCAGTGAGTTCACCAGTAAGCTTCCAAGGAGTTGCTGTGTAAGCAGTAGAGGAGGCATCGCGCGAGTGATACTTAATATATCGCAAGCGTTAATAGGCAACGGTACCCGCTTTACATCAGGTGGGCTGTATGCTTGTATGCCTCCCTACGTAGTATAAAAAATATATATTTTGTTTTGTATGTTTTAAGAATTTTTTAAGAGAGGTACAGCGCATCAAGCATCCTGGGGAATTTCCATATCATAACTGCGTCAAATAACAATTTCCTGAACGGTTGCCGTGTTCCTGCGAGTGATTTACTAGTAAGTTCCTAAGGGGTGTTAGCTGAAGGGGTGGCAAGCGAGTGGTACTTCCTGTATGTAGTTCATGTCATCGTTCGGGCGCAGTTTATGATTGAATTATGTATGAAGTTTCATTAGTCCTTTGATGACCCCATGTAATATTAATGAAGGCTTTATGAAGCTTTGATAATAAACCCAGTTATGATATAAAAACTGCCCTACTCGTGCCCTTAACGGGCATACAGTATTTTCTTTTTATACAGCGCCGGGAGGTGTACAAAGGCATATTCACCTGACGTAAAGCGGTTACCATAGCCTATCGATACTTTGAGTATTACTAACCTGATGCCAGCTATGCTGCTAACATAGTAAATCTTAATGAGCTTACTGATTACCTCACTCACACCAACCCTCATGAGAGTTGTTATTTGACTGCGTTTTCTGTGAACTGGGGGTACTTCCTCAAACGGACTGTTATGAAACGTCCTACCTCTCTTAAAAACACGTCAGGTTGGGTCTGTTATATATTGCAACATTTAAACAAGTGAAGTCGGCTTGACATTAGGTTTCGTGCATTAGATTTTATACTAAATAGATAAAATGTTATTTTAGTGCATCTTCCACCGTTAGTCTGTCCTAATATACAATATATTTTACGAGCTCGATGGCGGCGCAGTGATTAGTAAAGCTACTTTGACACCGAAGCTCGTGGGTTCGATTACCACACAGGATAAACATTTGTGTGCAGGAACATGTCTTTTTATTGGTCTGGGTTACCAGTTATCTAGTAGGTACCTATAACAAAAGATTCTCTTACTTTGGGGCTAGATGGCGCTGAGTAATATTGTCATATTTATTATGTTTATTTATTTAACAACTCGCTGACCCGGCGAACTTCGTACTACTTCAGAATCAAAAAATGTTGTGTGAACTTATTAGGTGGAATTTATTCTGTTTTTATTAAGACAAAATTAATAAATGACAAATATTTTAGTTATATTAAAACTAATGTAACTCACATGACAGCAAAGCATTGGCTTTATAGAAGCTAACGAAATAATTTGCCTACCGTTGTTGTACTACTTTATATTAAGCTAATTGCTGGATAAGTTGCTTTCGAGTCGATTTCCTTCGTTGAATTGACTGCCGAGCTAACCTTCAGTTGTAAATTGTACGGGGGCAAGTCAGGCTGATCCAATGAGTTTAAACATTCATATGCAATTTGATCTAACCTGCTTTGCGTGCTTCCGCCACCAATTAGTTCATGCGGCCTAGCGCCGGCCGGCACCCACCCACTACTGTTAGTACTTGGTACATGCCGACGCTGCCATGGCTGCTCCGGTAGTCTCTGCCTCGGCTGCTGCGGTCGTCCGTCATCTGGAACAGAATCCGCATGCCCCCACCACCACCGTCGCTGCCACGACTGGCCTGGTCGTCGCTGCGACACGTGTTTCGCCTCTCCACGAGGCATCATCAGGCGTTGTAGACGTTAATCGTAAGAATAACATGCTACAAGTCTTACTACCGGAGCAGCCATGGCAGCGTCGGCATGTACCAAGTACTAACAGTAGTGGGTGGGTGCCGGCCGGCGCTAGGCCGCATGAACTAATTGGTGGCGGAAGCACGCAAAGCAGGTTAGATCAAATTGCATATAGATTTGACTTTCGCAAAGTAACGCCTGAATCTATTAACTATTTAAACATTCCGTTGTATAGGTGGTTGTTTCGTCTTGGTTTGTTACATAGTCTGTGGTTTTGAAGGAATGGAGTAGGCCAACGATTTAATTTTGAATTTTAAATGTTCTACATTTTTGCGTTTTGCCGCAACAATTACTCGTTCACTCAATCAATTGTGATTTTCGTGGTTATCAAAGAGACTCGGGAACACTTTGTTGATGAGCTAGAGCCCTTTATTGAGCAGAAATTCGGTGGAAACGAAATCAATTCAAGTAGATTCGTCGGCAGGAATGCGACCATTACCGACAGTGGGTAATTGGTTGGAGAGACCTACGGCAGGTGGATCGTTTAGCAATGCAACGCGAATGTTTGCCATCAGATGAAGTTTTGAGTCGATGGTTTATTTCAACAAGCAAGCGTTTATTTCAACAGCAGCAGTCGATCTTGAAATAACTGGTAGTATTTGGCGAAAATTGTCAGGCAATAGAATCATTGCGCCTCCAAAACATCTCGACTTATTACCCAGATCGTTTTCAATACGTGTTTATGCCATTGAGCATTAATCCCTGATGATGATTTTACTTGTTACCAAAACTTCTCCTTCGGTCCTTGCTGAGTGTTTTGCAATGTTGGATGTCAGTTTTTCTGACGTTTGAAGGTTTAACAAAAATTTAAACACTGTATGTAACGTTCAACATCCTTTTAGTAACAAGCAACTGCAATTTCGGATATCTTGCGATAAGTGGGCAAAGTACTTTGTCCACTCTACAATGATATGCCTGCCTAGTTCCACCGAGCGCATAGAAGAAAAATAAGCCATTTAGCGAGCGACACAAGCCAGGCCGTCTTTGTGTCGCTCTCATGTTTTTGAGGGGGGTTTTGCCATAGTTGACACGCTTGGCAGGCGGGTTGGCAACCGCAGTACGTTATTAAAGTACGTAGGGGATGCTTCTGTCCGTTTCCTAGATGTTTCCCTTAGTCGCCTTTTACGATACCCACGGGTTCAGATAGGGTGGGCTATTTTTTTTTTGTTTGACCTGACTATGTAGTTGGCCCCTGTGGGCCGTTACTACGTCACCGAAAGGGAGAGGCGGGCGTGAGGCGCCATAGCCTGAAAAGCAAAAAAGCGACTGCCTAAGGGCCCTCGAGAGGGGTCGACGTCGTGGAGCTAAAATGTCGAACACGCGGATTCATGCCTGAAGATCCTATGAAAAGAGGGAGGGCAATTTTTTTTTTACCTGACTACGTACTTGGCCCCTGCGGGCCGTGACTACGTCACCGGAAGCTTTTGAGGCAGTTGAGAATATTATTCCGTTTAAAAAGTAAGCCTATTTAATAAAACCTCCAACATTTGCCTGCTTAGTGCCGACTGGCTAACAATATCACTAAATATCGCCTAATATTACAACAATATCCATTACCCCATTCTTTAATTACCTACCGAAACAAAGGTCGTAACAAATAAATTTGTGCCGAAACGACCAGGGGTCCGCGTTAGAGGAATAAGGCCCCTACTAAACGGGCCCTGCATAATTTTCTTGTATTCTTTGCAAATTTACCGTTGTATTTGCAATTCCGATAGTATACCACGGGACGGCGTGACGTTACCGCAAATTGGGACTATTCCGATTCGTTAGAGAAAATCTTTTGTTTGTTAAAGTGGGTTGGCTTTGGGAACTATCCGAGGGTGTCTCGTAAGGAGTGTTTTACAATTAAGATGGACAACTAAGGATAAAAGCTTCCTTTTGGTTATAAGTTACACTTATATAGCCCAAGGGATATGCAATCTTTAGCTGTGATAGGCCAGTGGGCAAGGAACCGGTTTATTGAGCAACAGGTCTTGGATTCAAATCCAGGCATGTACCACTAAGTTCGTGTTCTTTTATACAACGTCGGTCGTGCAAGCATACGGACCAGGGTGACCTAAAAAAGTAAGGTCTGGTATTCCCTCTGGAGTATCACTAGCGCGATGCCACCTCTGCTGCTAACACAGCAATTCCATAGGAACTTACTGGTGACCTCACTCACAGGCAGGAATACAACAACCCTCTAGGGAGTTGTTATTTGGCTGCGGTTTTCTGTGAGGTGGAGGTACTTCCCCAGACGTGGTGCTTTGATGCGCCCTACATCATCAGCGAAAACATCGTGAGGAAACCCGCATGTCCAAGTCGTTTTATTTCGATAGACGTGTGACCTAACCTAAGGAAGGTCTGGTTTTCCCTCTGGGTTGTCGAGGTCTGACGGCAGTCGCTTTATGTCAAAATCGGTAACTTCGCCAAATCTTTAGGCTTAGGTAGGGGATTACTAGGATAAGGAAACGGGATAACGCTAGGAATAAACTCAAAGGAGATGGAAACTGAAGCGGAAAAGAGATTCTCGTATTGCGTGTCCGTACTGGTATGCAGTGTGGTACGATCTCCCATTAGACAGAGCGACCACCGCATGAGGATAAGGATCAATGCGATTGGTTCTCTAGAGGGAAGGGATATCTTCAAAAGTGGTAATAAGGAAATGGAGATGTTGGTTTGTGGCTACATTAGCTGTTTGATTGAATTGCATCATATCTTATTCGCCTCGCATTTCATTAAAGAATGCAGTGAAGGGCTTTCGTAACCTCTGGCCAACGGCTGGGAGTTCATCCTCATACACTGGAGTTAATAGTCATGCATAGAAATCTATAGTTGTGGAATGAGCTCCCTGCAGAGGATTTTCCCTTGGGGCAGCATGGGGTTCTTTAAGAAAGGCGTGAGAAGGTTTTTACAGAGTTGATAATGCAAGAGTTACACCCATGGTGTTGCAAATGTCCACAGGCTATGATAACTGCTTACCAGTACCAGACCGTACGCTCGGTTGCCACCTTACTGGTATAAATGAAATGTTAATTTATGTTGACAAATAAAATGTAATTATATTAAATACCTTTTCACATACCAATGTTTAGGCACAACACGCTTATATGTTTGTTAACAACTTTGTACCATGTACCATGTTCCAAGGTATTTGTATTTGAGTAAGAGGGGCCTTCATGCACAGTCAAGAGGTATATTGGTTTTGCTGACAAGCAATCGACGAACATCGAGTGTGTGAAAACTCAATATATTTCCACGTAACTTAATAGAAATAAAAGCTACCGTCCCAGAGCGCCAAACAAAGGAAACCGATTTAGGCACAGTTGACTCATAATATACGAGACTAAATAAGGTACGAAGACAGGGGCAATCGGCAGACCATTCCGCCAGACAAATGTGAACAATTTGTCTCACCGATTAGCTGAGGGGTCATGCGGGGCTATTTATGTCAAAGAGGAGCTATCTTTGTTATGCGTTCCTATTGATTATGCGTATCAGTTCAATCACACATGGAAGTTAAGCAGAATATTTATCTATGTAATAAATGTACAAGTATTAACGTCATCCCTATGCCGGGGGCAACGCCGGTGTGAGTGACACCGGTCGGTGCCCCCGGCCTACTTTCTCTGGCATTTCGGTGGTCCATCTAGTGAGTGGCGAGCCACCGCCTGCCAAAAGTAACATCTGAAATGATAGTTATGGCGGGCGTCTGGTCTCTGCAATAGCCCAGTAATAATAATCCCTCCAGATCTTATTTCAATAGCCCAATAATTTCCAACACATTCGCAATAGTCCCAATACCTGCAGTGACCTGTTCAATGGTATATTGTCCTATTGATATCCCTTAGAACAGGCGGGTATGATACATTACATCAATCTTTTTCCAAGGTGCTTCTACGCGTTGGATCCGTATCCTCGCGGATACTAATCAAATGACCGGGGTAAATGCCCATGAGAAATAAATAATAATAATATCTATTGTCGGACAAATTACACAGCGCCATCTAGCTTCAAAGTGAGCGAAGCTTGCGTTATGGGCACTAGAATAACTGATAAACATTACGTATGTTTTTTTTGTAAATATATACTTATGATACATAGAAAACAAACAGACATGTGTCACATGACACACAAATGTTTAACCTGTGTGGGAATCGAACCCACGAGCTTCAATGTCAAACTGCCGTTAATAACTACTGCGCCACCGAGCTTGTCAATATAATCTTTGGACATGTAATATCTCGAATCACTTTGGCTGCGGTTTTCTGTGAAGCAGGGATACTTCCACCGTCAGGCTGCTTTGTTGCTGTGTTTTTGAGAGGTAGAGCGCATCAAATTATTGGATAAACACCCCCGCTGCCCACGCAGACAAAAATTAGGTAAGTACAGACCTTTAATTAAAACCAGCCCCGGGGACAAGTGGCTACAACAGATTATATAATGCCAAGTTCTGCGGGTTCAGTTCTCGGATTGCGACGAATGTGTCTACGGTCTGTAAGTAATAATTCTGCGTTAGTAGCAGATTACTATTTGAACAGTTCGCCAGCAATATTCTTCTTAACATCGCTGATTTGGGGGATGTACCTCCACCTCGCGGAAACCAGCAGCCTAATAACAATTCCCTAGAGGGTTGCTGTGTTCCTGCGTGTCAGTAAGGTCAACTGTAAGCTTGTAAGAAGTTGCCGTGTTAGCAGCAGAGGTGGTATCGCGCGAGTGATATTACAGTATTACAAGCGTTCAAAGGTTACGGTAACTGCTTTACATCAGGTGAGCCGTATGCTTGTATGCCTCCCGGCGTTGCTTAAAAAACCACTCTAGCCCCGAGCTCGTCAAAACCTCTGGAGTGTTTACCTCTCGATGTCGTATAAAGAAATACATAGGCGTTCAACCCTTCAGAACTATAGGTTATATGTGTCCCGTTAGTAAACGCCAGCGTTAAAAATGTCCCATCAAGTGGCACGTAGCGTCTCGCCGGGACATATGTCAACAACGTCCCACGTCCCGCTCTCCTAGATTCAACGTTGACGTGACATGGGTTCCATTTTGCGATAAAAGTTTATTTATGATATCTTCAAAGGATAACATTAATTTTGTTTTTTTTTCAGAATTCACAAGTATTTTTTTACGAGGTCGGTTGACACCGACGCTCTTGGGTTTTATTCCCACACAGGACAAACTTTTGTGTGCATTGACATGTTTGTTTGTCTTGGTCTGGGTGTTTTTAAGAGAGGTAGGGCACATCAAAGCAGTCTGGGGATGTACTTCAGCCTTACAGAATACCGTAGCCAAATAACCCGAGGTATTTTGTGTTCTCGCGTATGCGTGAGGTCACCAGAAAGCTCCTAGGAAGCTGATGTGTTAGCAGCACAGGTATTGCACGTTTGTATCATAGGCTACGTTTAACAGCGTTACGTCAGGTGGGCCGTAAGCTTGTATGCCTCCTGACGTTGTATAATAAAGAGATTATTTTTGAGCAAGGCATTTCCTACGACAACCTATGGAAAAGACTAAAGGACAGTAAAATGAAATGATTAGTTATTTATTCTTTATGGTACTGTGAAATAATAAAATGAAACTCCAAACAAAAATTTATAATCAACCAGTTGAGAATGCGCAAGCTTGCATTTTCATTTTCGGCCATTTTGACTATGTTCCTTAAGAGATAGGAACGGTGTTCCTGAACGTTCCTATTCTACTTTTTAATGCTGAATCTGAATCTGAAGTCAAAATTCGAATATTCGAAAAAAAACACACAGACAGACAAAACTATAGATTTCATATAGGAACGGTGTTCCTGAAAAGGCATCGTTTGTTGGACATCTAACTGACAAAGGTGAAATCATTCGGCACGGCAATCATTTCATTTAACAATAAAATAGTTTCAGACCGTATTTGTCCACCGCAAAGGCATCTCCTCTAGGTTATCATTCTCTTCAATCCTGAACTACCTGCATCCATCGACTCCCTACAATCCTCTTCAGGTTGTTCCTCCATCTAGAGAGGGGCCGTTCACTAGATGGATCCTTCTGAGATATGCAATGTCAAGGAAATGAAAGATTTCAAAACAAATTCATCATTAAAAATTTATCGCGTTGAAAAAACGAAACTAATCGTGGTTTAGAATACGTGATACCAGTTTATAATATATCTATAATATATCTCTTTTATATACAACGTCAAATTAAAACTAAATGCATCAAGTTTAGTCTTCCAAATGTGAGTTCTGCCAATACAGAAGTTCTCATTGGGAATAATAAATTAGAATTGGTTAATAACACTGTGTTTCTTGGAATTAGAGTAGACTCCAAATTACAATAGGGCTCCCACATAAATAAACTAGCTGGTAAGCTCAGCTCTGCTGCATATAGTTAGGAGAATTAGGCAATTGACGGATGTGGCTACTGCGCGCTTAGTCTATTTCAGCTACTTTCACAGCATTATGTCGTATGGTATACTGTTGTGGGGAACGGCGGCTGACATAGAGACAATTTTTATTCTCTATTTGTAACATGGGCTCCAGAGAATCCCTCAGGGAACTGTTCAAAGAAATAAATATCCTCACTGTTACTTCTCAATATGTTTATGAAAACATAATGTATGCCCGTAAAAATTTAAAGTCGTTTTCAAATTTCAGTGAAAAACTTAGAAGTAGAAATAAGTTGTGTACATCGGCTTGCTAGGACTGGTAGATCTTTTCTTGTAAATAGTATTCGATTTTATAATAAATTGCCTGAAACAGTTCTGTCCTTTCCTGACAATGTATTCAAAAAACACGTTAAAAATACTCTCTGTAGAAGGGCTTATTATAGAATTGATGAATATTTAACTGTCAAAGATGTCTGGAAATAATTCAGCACAGACTATCTGTTCGTAATAATCTTTAATTTTACCATTTGATATCATTATTGTACCAATATGCTTATGTATTTTTTTTTTTTGTAATATTTAATTGACAATTTTAAAAGAGACCTAAATTGGCAAGTTCCTTTCGGCATTTCTTCTTCGCCAATGGTCATTTCCGAAATGCTAGTAGATTAAAAAAATGAAAAAGTAAAAACAACATACAATAAGATTATATTTAAAAAAAAATGTAAGACGTGTCTAAGTGCCCGCGAGGGCCCAATGGCAAATAAAGAATTTTTATCTTATCTTTTATCTTTGTAACAAACTAGCTATCCGCCCCGGCTTCGCACGGGTGTTCCAATCGTTACCAAACTTTACAGGATCACCTGCTGGGCTAACCTGAAGATTCACTGAAAATTTCATCAAAATCTGCCCAGCCGTTTTTGAGTCCATAGAGGACATATAGACAAACATTCATTTTTATATATATAGATTATATTTAATATCATACAGTTGTGTATGGAGAAAGGCTTATTGAATGCGAAGAAGACAAAGACAATGGTATTTGAAAGAGAAGAAACCAGAACTAATGTAAGGATTACGGTTGATGATGCAGTGTTAGAACAAGTGGATGAGATTGTATATCTTGGATGCGCTTTCAGCAGGGATGGAAGGTACACCGCAGATGTGGAAAGACGAGTGAGTGCTGGGAATAGTGTGAATGGAGCGTTGGGAAAACTTCTTGGCAGTAAAAGCTTGAGCCAGAAGGCACAACTGGCTATACACAATGCAGTGTTGGTCCCAACGCTTACTTATTGAAGCGAGAGCTGGGTATGGCAGGGAGAGCATGAAAGTAGAATAAGTGCGGTCCAGATGCGAGCGTTGCGCAAAATTTGTGGCGCAACACTTGTATACCACATATCCGCAATGATAAATGTTAGAAACAGAGCTGGTCTAAAAGAGATTGCCGATGTTAAAATAAGAAGAGGCATGCTCCGTTGGTTCGGACATGTTGAAAGAATGCAGGAAGAATATACGAAACGAAATAGATATACAACGCGAAAGTAGACGTATATAGAAGCCGAGGAAGGCCAAGACTTCCCTACTGCGACCAATTGATCGTGTTGATCGTGACGAGCTCGGTGGCGCAGTGGTGAAACGCGCTGTTACGCTACTTGACACCAACGCTCGTGGGTTCGATTCCCACACAGGACAAACATTTGTGTGCATGAACATGTCTGTTTGTCTTGGTCTGGGTATTTTCTATATATAATAAGTATGTATTTCCAAAAAAAAAATGTATTTACGTATGTTTATCAGTTGTCTAGTATCCCATAACACAAGCTTCGCTTACTTTGGGGCTAGATGGCGCTGTGTAATTTGTCCAACAATATTTATTTATTTATTTATTTGTTGTAAAGAGCCTTTATAACGGGTGAGCGTGCATAAGAAGAGCAGTGAATGCTAAAGAAGCGAGTGAGGTGTGTAAGGATCGAATCACGTGGCGGTCGGTTCTCTCTGCCTACCCCGCAAGGGATTTGGCGTGAAGTTATAGTTAGATGATAACAAAATCGAGGGATACAGTTTGATGTTGTAGCTACATATCTATCATTTACATCCAAAATGTAATTACACCTCTTGATAGCTGAAGCATCAAATAATTCGTTACGTTGAATGAGGACTGTGACGAATCGCGCGTGGCCGTAGGTAAAGCGCCTCCATTTTGAGTTATTTTTATGCAACTAGATTGGTAAACAATCATGCCGCCCGCATCAGATGGTAAGCCGCAGCCTATTTATGCTCGTAACACCACGGATTTTACTCGCGCGCTGCCAATCTTGTGACCTAAGGCTGTTTCGTCACAGTACCCAGTAATTTCTCTGCCATAGCTCACACTTCAAACTGGAACACAGCTATATAAATATAGCTGTTTGACGGTAGAAATAGGTGAGACGTACCCAAGCAGACGACTTTTGTATAAAGTCTCGCATAATTTCCTTTCAGAATAACGTTCTAATCTACACAAATGTAAATGTAATTTAGCGAAATGAATAATATATACGTTACATCGTTTTACAGTACACGGTTAGTTCTATTACCTACATTGTTGCCCTTCGTATTCGAGATGATCTAGCTACATCAAACTCTTATTACTGCATTCTTAGACATTGACACTCTTTTAATAAAAAGTCACATTAATAATAATATTGTGTTGATCTGATAATATAGTGCTCTGAGGGTTCCGTAAAAAATATTTTCACAAATTATTGTCGCAAAAAAGTTTTTTTTTTTTAAGTAAAACTTCTTTACGCACTGACTTGGGGAGTAAGCTGGTGAATGCGTGACGAGAGCGTTACAAAAAGTGTCATAGGGCGAGACGAACGGAAGTTGAGAGGAGATATAAGTTAGTGAAGATAGACACAGAGAGAGTTACGTTTCGTATATTACTGCAGGGGCAAGAGAGAGAGGTGCGAGCACGCATTTTCTTTCTCTCTTTCTCTCATATCGAGTTAAGTTTCGTATATCTAAGACACTATTATCTAATATCTAAGAAGAGAAGTGATCATCATTTAAAATTTTTCGACGGTCCATTTGTATGTCATTTTTTACAGTATGTCGGCAGGTAAGTATAAATAAATGGCCCTACTGGGAGGAGATCACGATCGCAAGACCGTATGGGATACAAGAATAGAAGAAGAAACAGACTCGTACATCTTCTTAAAATAACCGCTTTTTACTAAATGCATATGGATATACACAGGGTACATATACCAAAATGAATATTCTTACAATTTTTGTCTGTCTGTCTGTTTGATCCGGCTAATCTCTGAAACGGCTGGATCGATTTTGACGGGACTTTCACTGGTAGGTAGACGACTGTTTAGAGCACCATATAGGGTACTTTTTATCACGTAAATATTTAGGATTCCTGCGTAAAAACTGAAAAGCTATTAAAATTAGTGGAAAATCTTTTTCTTCGGGGGACTTTGCAATTTTATTTTTATTATTTTCATAGAATACCTATTTTTTAAATAACTACGCATTTTATATGTAATAAAAATAAAATAAATATAAGTTGCCTCCTGCAAAGGTCAATAGATGGCGCTGTGTGAAAAAGGTTTATAGAGAAATAAAGGCTACTAAAAGCCCAAATCTCATGCGTGCGAAGCCGCAGGCTTCAGCTTTAAAAGTGTAGGCCATACTTTATCAATTTTAATAATATACACGATTTCAATATAATGCGACTTGGTCACAGGCAAATTTAATAAAAAGCGGTTTGATCAAAAGGAGTCTTCAAGAAAAAGCGATTTGATAAAAAGTCGAATTCAACAATAAGTGTTTTGATCATAATTCGCTTTGATTTTTTTTTCAATGAATCAAATATAGTTTGACTCTACTTTATCAATGTATATTATATAATTAGCTTTTATTTTCGGGGTATACTGGAAATGGCAGCAATAGGTTTTCAATTTAAATTTGAACACAGTACAGAATCACCATAATTTATAATTAATTCCACGAAGCAGTAATGTAATTCAGGAATACCAAGAAATTTTAATAGGATTAAATTATATTTCTTGTTTGCTTCAAAGAGAACCGTCACAGAGGAGACCAAGTGATATCGTTTTTGCTCTAATTTACACTGAAGTCTTAGCTAGATACAACCGCTAGAGCAAATCTATAGTTTGGCGGAGAATGGACCCGTTTGTCTTCCCTTCTTATCAGACCAACCAAGACGTGACTCCAAGCTAGGTTTAACCAACTTACTCGCACACACCCTTTATACCTAATCTCAAAAACGTAAGCATCAAAATTGCTCGATCCAACTACAGTTGCAACTTTTTCTTTGATGTAACAGTGTTCTGCGTTTGTTTTAACCTTTATAGCAGTAGCGATAAAAGTAAGTTTGGCATGTTTATTGAAAGAATAAGGTGGTAAACAGAAGTGGCTGACCGTTGACAGATGACGACATTGCGAAGCTCTTTCTTGCCTTGTTTTCTTCAGTCTTAACTCGATTTACGTAAATGAAAGCCGTGACTCGAGTCAACTGTTAGTGAGGGAGATGCATGTGTTCAATGAGTGGAGGGTATTCTGTACTGAGGGGTAATGGAGGAGAAAGATTTACTGTTTTGATTTTTAGCGTTCCGTACCTCAAAAGGAAAAACGATACTCTTGTAGGATAACTTCGTCGTCCATCTATTCCTTTTTCTCGGGAATGCGTGTAGGCATCAAGTTGAAATTAATATTTAATACTCGAGTCTGCAATTCCTAGGAGCAGTGGAAAAATCAAATTTTCAAGTCAACGCAATCAAACGATTCAGCCGTTTATGTCCCATTATTGCCACATTTTTTACTTACATACTGGCAACTTATTCGCAGGAACACTACATTTTTTTTTTTTTTTTCCTCGGTTTCTAACGGTCATGGTGATGTTGAATAGCCTTCAAACATACAAACATTTCATCTGACATAAAGTGTTTACCTTCAAACGTTTGCAATATAGATAGAACATAGCTAGCGCGTTAACTCCTACTGCGACTCTCTAGGAGTTTACTGGTAACCTTAGTTACTCGCTGGAATACAATTACCCTCCAGGAAATTGTTATATGTCGGTGAGATGGAGGTACTTCCCCTGGCGGGCTCCTTTGAAACCTCTCCAGCAAAGATTTAGATACTCAGTCAAGTCAGTCGTAGTTTTTAACCTATCACTGACTTCGCAAGTCTTTATAAAGGAGAAGTACTCCTTGTTTATTTAGTCGTTTACCTCATATATGGGTCAAATAAAAACCTATAGGGTCTTATTTGGCCCATATGTAAGGTCGAGCTACAAAAAAGTCGTGAGGTGGCTAATACATAGCCAGTAATGCACGACTCACATCTGGAGTTGCAAGTTTCCATAAGCTTATTCGACGGCTTGGTCATGTAAAACAAAGTTTCTTTTGTGTGTACGAGTATGTTATATCCATTGCCAGGGAAACTTTGTCTTCTTTCATACTCAATTGATGTAAAGCGGTTATATTGTAGCCTATGAACACT
Organism: Pyralis farinalis; assembly: GCA_947507595.1. Taxonomy (NCBI): domain Eukaryota; kingdom Metazoa; phylum Arthropoda; class Insecta; order Lepidoptera; family Pyralidae; genus Pyralis; species Pyralis farinalis. Next base: position 3,954,525 of record OX382275.1, read on the forward strand.
TGCAACACGACAACTCCTTAGGAGGTTACTGTGGTGAGCCAGTTACCCTCCAGGGAGTTGCTATTTGGCTGTGGTTTCTGTGTGGACATCCTCAGACGGGGTGCTTTGATGCGCCCTACCTCTCAAAAAAAAACCAACCAGACGAGGACAATAAGGCAATGTTCATGTACACAACTGTTGTCGTGAATGGGAGTCGAACCCACGAGCGTTGGTTTCAAAGTAGCGATACTAACCACTGTGCCACCGAGCTCGTCAAAGAGTTGTTTGCAAAAGAAAGTGTTGTTTATAATTATGAACATTTTTCAAGAGAGGTAGAGTACATCAAAGCAACCCGGCCGGGGTACTTACACCTCACAAAATACCGCAGCCAAATAACAACTCCCTGGAGGGCTGTTGTGTTCCTGCCAGTGAGGTTACCAGCAAACTTTTAAGGAGTTGCTGTGTTATCAGCAGGGGTTGCAATGTATGGGATACAGAATATTAATGTATTCGTACCTTTAGAATAAGTATCTATCCTCCTTTATAGGAATACGTGAGTAAAATAACAGATGTAGTAAATTAAAATATAGCATGTATACGGAAACTATAAGCACCAAACATCACGTTGAGATGTCCAGATCAATATCCCTTTGTTATAGTAATATTTCTTTGTTGTGTTATATATATATATATATACTGTTTATTATTATGTAAGTTAGTCAGTCCATAGACGACAGAATATACATACGTTCCTGAAAACACTGGTCTTATTACAAACCTGTAACACAATGCAATAGATAAAGTATCACTATCGCGTTGTAACCCAAATTATTCTCGAAATCTATATTCATTACTGTAATTTAGACAAATTCTTGAGGAAGAGGAATAGGTTATACAACATCTCAATAAATCGTGTTCCTGCAAGTGAATGAGTTCACCAGTAAACTTCTAAGGAGTTGCTATGTTATTGGGGGGTTGCAACGTGGTAGTGATACTTCATCTATTGCAAGCTTTGTAGCATTAAATGCTCAAAGCGTATGGTGCCACAGTTTCATCGGAATGTTTGTGGAATGGGTAGTAATGCTATTACAAAATTCTTCTTAAGAATATGATTCTCGAATGTTCTCCTAAAAACCGGCTATGTAGGTAATAAACAAAAAGTATGCAATCTAAACATTTTTACAAACAAATAAAAGTAGAATCGTTTAAGTGAAGTAGGGTGTATCAAACCAGCTCGTCTCACGAAAAAGCCGCAGCTAAATAACTACTCCCAAAGCTTGTTGTGTTCATGCGCATGAGCGAGGTCACTTACTTACAACTCACTGTGTTAGCAGCAGAGGTATTCGCGAGTGATACTAAATGTAATACACGCGTTCATAGGCTACGATATCTGCTTTATATCAAGTGGACAGTATGATGGTATGACTCCGGACGTTGTATAAAAAAATGTAGGTAGACTACTTATACTAAAAATACTTTTTTTAAGTTTTTGTCTGTCTGTTTCTCCTAATAATCGCGGAAACGGACGGACCGATTTGACTTTCACTGGTCCTTACATATGAAATTGGCGTTTTATATGGAAAAAATAAAACGAAAATAATATATGAAATTATATATCAATCGAAGCATGTACCATTATTATATACTAGCTTTTCCCTGCGGCTTCGCTCGCATTCATATATTTTTTTTTTAATAAACGGTATCCTATTTTACTTCTGATACCTCCAAAAATATGTGTGCAAAGTTTCATGATGATCGGTTCAGTAGTTTTCGCGTGAAAGCGTAACAAACAAACGGACATTCACATTTATAATATTACGAGTAGTAGAATGTACTTTGGCCATTTAAAGGTAGTTCATTGGTTGCATTGCTGAAAAACTTGTGGGAGGGATAATCAATACAATCTTTGAAGGGGATTTGGACTGCCCCATCGGAATTGAATTTTTTTCCCTTGCAAGTACCTAGTTGTCGAAATTGCGAAAAAAGTGGTAATCTGTTGGAGCAAGGTCTAGGGAGTATGGTAGTGTCGTAGACATTCCAATCGCAGTTCCTCTAACTCAAAATTCCCGTTATTGTGACGGCTCAGTAATGTAACGCAGCACTCAATGCGTGTTTGTTGGTGTGCTTCACTCAATTCATGCGGTAACCACTTCTCGAGCATTTTCACTTTTACAGGCAATTTGATCCAAACTACTTTGTGTGCTTCCGCTCCCGATTAGTTCATGCGAACTACTGCCGGCCGGCACCCACCCACTACCGTTAGTAGATGCATGCCGCCGCTGCCCTGGCTGCTCCGGTCGTCTCCGCGACACGTGTTTCGCCTCTCCACGAGGCATCCTCAGGCGCTGTAGATGTTAGTCGTTAGAATAACATGCTACGAAATGTTTCATGTTTCGTTGGATCAAATTGCCTGTAAATTTGACTTTCGCAAAGTAACGCCTGAATCTATTAACCATTTTCACTTTTCCAATTAATTTCAAATGAATTAAAACTGTGTTACTGTTGTTACTCACACACACACACACTCAACTAGGGTCTCCGGCCGTCCACGGGGTTTGTTATGTAGATCAAAATTTCCAGAACGAAAACGTTGGAACCAAAAACGTACCGAGTTTTCTTTTACAGTAGCTTCCCGTACACATCGTTAATCCTTCGAGCTGTTTCTGCAGCTTTGGTGCCACGGCGGAACGCATATTCGTAAATAACGCGATATTTTAAGTTCTCCATACAATGAACAGACCGATGTCAAAGAAAAATCAAATGGCGTAAAAACAAATGTTTCAGGAAATTCGAAACACAAATATTTTATTTGTCAAGTCAAAGTTTGAAATAAATTGGAATTTGGAATTCCTAACGAAACGCCTATTTGAGATCGAAGTGACCAGTTTGACAAAGCGCCAATTTCATATGTAAGGACCTAATATAAGAAGTAACAAAGGCTACTATTATTTAATAAAAAAAATGATTTCCGCAAGATAAAATAAAACCCACGAAATTGAGAAATTCCAATTCCACGCGGACGGAGCGGGGCAAATGCGCCAAAATAAACACGCACTTTCAATGGGAACCGTGTTTAATTTTATCTTCGTTGTATTTTTATTATTTGTTGTCATAGCGACCGTAGTACTAAACGATTCAGAGACGAGCTGTGAGAATTGTCGACGATCCTAAGCTTACACACGGTATTGAGTCCTTGAGTTTAAAGAGAGATTTTGCCTCTCTTTGTGTGTTCTACCGATTGTACAACGGGTTGTGTTCTGAAGAATTGTTCGATATGATATCTACAGCTTCTGTTACAAATGAATATGCATTTATTTTTTATAAAGTAGTGTAATCTTAATAAAACTTATATCTACATGTTTACGGAAGTCTCAGCAAAAAATAAAAAAAATATTGCATTAGAAATTACAAGGCTTTACAGGCCTTTAATCTGTCTGGCCACGAATATATAGATTTACGCACTATTTCACACAATGTCGCCATATCGTTTCGAGCAGGCCATATCCTCTAAGACTGACCATAACTTGTAGTCTAAGAGGTCCAGATCTAGACGAGGGCCAGTCTTCAGCTCCTATAAAGCCCGGAAAATTGGTTTTGAGCCTGGGTTGGGTAGTTCGTGGCTTGTGACCAGGTGCAGAGTCCTGATGGAAAATCCATGATACATTTTTAAAAAGGGTATTGATGGTAGGTTTCACAACACGTGGAGGCGGCGCGGCTGGCCGAAGTCGGGGTGGGACTGGTGATCAGCCGTATAGAGAGGCTTGGGCTTCGGGTCCGATTGGAGAAAACCGAAGCCCTCCTCTTCCGCGGGACCGGCAGACGGGGCCCTCCCCCCGGAGCACACCTCCAAATAGGAGGACAGAGGATCAGGGTGAGTGCCCAGATGATGTACCTGGGCCTCACCCTTGACGGGAGATGGACCTTCGGCCCCACTTCGAGCGGTTGGGACCGAAGGTCATCAGAGCTGCGGCGGCGCTGGGTCGCCTCCTGCCCAATTTGGGCGGGCCCAGCGCCGCGTGCAGGCGGCTGTACTCCGGTACCTGCCGGAGTATGGCCACGTACGGTGCCCCCATATGGGCGGACGCCCTCTGCGCTCGGAACAAGGCTCAGCTGCGCAGAGCGCAGCGGGTCATAGCGCAGAGAGCGATAAGGGGGTACTGGACGGTTGCTTGGACGGCCGCGACCGCCCTTGCTGGCGACCCGCCTTGGGAGATAGTGGCGGTGGCGCTCGCCGAGGTGTACGTGTTTGTTGCGGAAAGGAGGAGCCTCGGCGAGCGCCCCACGTTGGAGGAGGTGGGGCGGTGTCGCCAGCGAGGGCATTCAAAGATGATGCGGAGGTGGGGGGAGGACCTGGCGCAGCCGCGGTATGGAGTCCGCGTTGCAGATGCGCTGCGCCCGGTCCTGGAGGCGTGGATGCGCCGCAGGCGCAAACCCCTCACCTTCCGCATGGTGCAGGTGCTCACCGGGCATGGGTGCTTCGGTGAGTACCTGCACCGGGTCGCGAGGCGGGAGGAGCAGCCAGGCTGCCACGATTGTGGCGCGGCCGAGGACACTGCCCAACACACGCTGGAGCAGTGTCCCAGGTGGTCTCGGCAGCGCCACGATCTGGTGTCCGCGCTTGGAAGCGCGGACCTCTCGCTCCCGAGCGTGGTCCGCTCCATGCTCGGGAGCGACAGTGCCTGGCAGGCGATGGCCTCCTTCTGTGAGACGGTCATGTCCCAGAAGGAGGCCTCGGAGCGGGACAGGGAGGACGATCCCGAGGCTGTCCCGCTCCGGAGACGGCGGACGGGAGTGCGGCGTAGGCGCTATGCGCACCTATTGCCGCCTCCCTAATATGTGGGACTAGGGGTCAGGATGGGAACCTGGCCCCATAGTGGTCCCGCCGCCGGAGGGGCCGTCCCAATTTGCCGGGATGGCCCCTAGAGAGAAGAAGTCCGGCCTCTTTTGAGGGGCTGGCCAGTCGCAGTGGTGCCCTGTTGCTGACAGATCCGGGGCACCACACCAACGCGGCCGATGGTAATTCGCGGGGTTGTTTAGTGGGTATACCGTCGGGCAGCCGACGGGGAGTCCCACACTACCACCGGAGGCCACCCAGGTTTCACCGGTGGTGTGCGTAACGCATTTTTCCCCGCGTCACAAAAAAAAAAAAAAAAAAAAGGTTTCACAACACGATCCAATACAGTCTCTTGATACACTTTGGCTGAAGTCTTCACTATTTTTTGATAAAAATGAAGCTTTATGACTTCTTGATAAGATACCCCCTACAAAACCATTACAGACGCAGGATGATGATCACGTTGTACCTTTCTAACCACTTGGGCGGCTTCTTTAGAACTGTGTGCGTACACTTTATCTCTTTGGGTGTTGCATGCTTTCCAATCGTAAAATTTTTTTCATCAGTAAAGAGAACATTTCTTTGCCTTTCATTTGCTTATCGGGACAGAAGGCGTTGTAATCGATCTACTCTCTTCAACTGTAGGAATTGATTTAGGGCATGTCCTGTATATCGACGATAAACGCCGAGCTTCAGGTCTTGTTTTATTATACGCGACAGAGTTCTAGCGGAAATTTTCATTTGTCGCAATTTTTTGTTTTTTAATGGGGTTTCGGCGAATTTTGGACTTAACTGTATTGAATTAAACAATTTTTAACGGAAGTATCGCGTGTTTTATTTATTTTGTTGAACCTGACGTTTCTTCCTGCGACCACGGACTCTGCAAAGCGATACTTCCGTTAAAAATTGTTTAATTCAATGTTTAACAATCGCGAAAACCTAAGACAATACTTAACTGTATTTTTTTTTTGTCTTTGTAGTTCTAACAGCACGCGGTTGCCCAGATCTTTTATGGTCTTCAACAGAGGAAGTGTGTGTATATCTGTCGATAGTACGATAATCGAACATAAGGCTGATACCAAGCTTTTGATGTGCCTTGAATATGACCAACGGCTCACGACCCCCTTTGCGCAAGACTATCACTGCAGCCCTGTTATATTTAACACCCCATTCCATGTTGTAATTTGATAATAAACACGAAAAAAATATATACAACGGCGGGAAATCGAAAGAAGTTTTTAACATAATAAACGCATTCTAAATTCAAAATAATTAAAGAGATCAAAAAACAAAAATTTCTATGTAACAGTAATTATACCTAGTTACGAGTACATTAATATACTGGAACCATAATGATTGCATACAGTCTGGTTCAAGAGAAGTTTTATCTCCAGAACTCCCAAATTGTGAAATGTACTACCAGCCGAGATTTTCCCAAAGCACGTTCAGCATGGCACGGCGTTCTTCAAGAATAACATGAAGAGGCTGTTACAGGGTTGGCAATCCAATAGTGACATCCCTGATGTTGCAAGTATAAAAAAAACTATGTTATAATTTCAAGTATCTACGTGTTTCATCCCAGTTGCAAACAGAGGAGCCTTGTGTGGAACAATATGGTCTAGTAGATATATTTTACCCGCTGTATCCTTAAAAAACATCCAAAATACACTCTTCAACTGACGAAAAAGTGGAGGTGACTATTTAGAATTCCAGTAGAGTACTTCGTGTCTTGCAAGGTGAGTATATAGGTAGGTAGTCATTCAATCTCTTATTTAAAAATATTTTAAATACATGGCATATAGCTACATTGACACCAACGCTCGTGGGTTCGATTCCCACACATGATAAATATTTGTGTGAATAAAAATATCTGTTTAGCTTGGTCTGTGTGTTTTCTATGTATCATAACTATATATTTACAAAAGAAAATGTATTTGCGTATGTTTACCAGATGTCTAGTATCCATAACGCAAGCTTCGCTTACTTTGGGACTAGGTTGAGCTGTGTAATTTGTCCTACAATGTATACAATATATACTGTAAGCAGCGACGTATCAAAAGGTAGACATCAACATTATTATATTTTTAAATGGCACAAGTAGTACTATATCTACTTACAGTTATTTATTATGACACTTTGCTCTAATAAAGAGACAGATGATAGGGCATACCTGTCGTTAGAAAAAGATGAATATACATTCTGTGTACTAAGTATCGGGAATTTGTCAATAAAACAAAAAATACAAATTATTCATCTAAATTTATTTTATCGCCTTCAAAGTAGGCCCCATCGCTTGCAATACAACATCTCCACCGCTTCACCCAGTCTTCCATACATTTTTCATAGGCTATTTGCGGTATGGCCTTTAGCTCATTCAGCGAATTTTCTTTTATGGCTTCTATCGACTCAAAACGTTTTCCTCGAAGTGGTAATTTTAACTTGGGAAATAAAAAAAAGTCAGACGGAGCCATATCAGGTGAATACGGTGCTTGGTCGAGAACTTTTGTTGAATTTTTCGCTAAAAACTCTTTCACTATAATGGCTGTGTGTGATGGTGCATTATCATGGTGCAGCATCCATGAGTTGTGTTGCCACAAATCTGGACGTTTTCGGCGGATACTCTCACGCAAACGCTTCATGACGCCTAAATAATATTCTTTATTCACTGTTTCTCCCTCTGGAAGGAATTCGGAGTGAACCACACCACGGTAGTCAAAAAAAACTGTCAGCATCACCTTGATTTTGGAGCGACTTTGCCGCGGTTTTTTGGGTTTCGGCTCGTTTTCGAGACGCCATTCTGAAGACTGTTGGCTTGTTTGCATGTCGTACTCATAAACCCATGTCTCGTCGCCAGTTATTATACGTTTCATAAAGGTCGGATCCGTAGAAGCTCGGGAAACCATGTCTTCAGCGACATGCTTTCGCTGCGCTTTTTGAACAAAATTGAGCTCTTTTGGAACTAGTCGAGCGGCGACGCGTTTCATGCCTAAAATGTCAATGAGAATGTTGTGGACGGACTTAAAAGATATGTTCACCTCACTAGCCAACTCTCTCAGACTCATACGTCGATTTTCGAGCACTAGCTTCTTGATTCTGTCGATGTTTTCTCTGGTCGTAGCGGTTGAAGGTCTACCAGAACGAGGCAAGTCTACTACTACTTCTCGGCCTTCTTTAAAAGCCTTATACCATTCATAAGCCCTTGTTTTCGATATACACGATTCGCCGTAGGTATTTCGCAACATTTTTAGTGATTCACCACATGAAATATCATTTGAAACACAAAATTTAAGGCACACTCTTTGTTCAACAATATTTTCCATTGTAAAAATCGCCGAGGACTCAAAACTATGACCAACAAAAAGTGTAGTTTAAAACAAATTAAATGACAGATCCCGCTCAAATTTTGCGCGCTAAATCAGTACAGTGCTACCAACATGCAGTAAAAAAATTAGAACGACCTCTTTTACGCGGGTCTTTTTATTGACATATTCCCGATACTTTTTACACAGAGTAGTATATCTTAAGAGATTTATGGTTTGCGGCGAAGTGCGTATAGCCGCGACGCGAGAGCGTGGCCAACTAAATGCGAGTTGGGCAATTGCCTCACTTTCGTATTGCAATTCTAGAGCGTTTACGACGCATCTATAACTATAATAACATCTTAGACTGTAAGTATCTAAATTTGTATCTTTGGAATAAATACATATTACTTTTATTTCTTTTCATCTTTTCTTTCTACGATTAGTTATAAGACAGGTTAGTTTTGTTAGCAAAGCTGATACCTCTTTTTAAAGCCATTAAAAGTACCACTGAACAGCTTTCACCTATCATAGCTTTTTTTATACAATATAGGAGGCATACAAGCATACATCCCATCTGATATAAAGCCATAACGTAGCCTGTGAACGCCTATAATATTATTAAGTATCACGCTCGCGATGCCACCTCTGCTGCAGACACAGCAATTATGAGCGTACTTTTGATTTTACTTACACGCAGGAACACGACAACCTTCAAGGGAGTTGTTATTTGGCTGCGGTTTTCTGTGAGGTCGAGGTTTCCCAGACGGGCTGAGGTTTGATGCACCCTACGTCTCTTAAAAACTGTCAGACCAAGACAAACAGACATGTTCACGCACACAAATGTTTGTTCTGTGTGGGAATCGAACCCCTGTTGGTGTCAATGTAGCGCTACCAATCACAGAGTCAAGACAATGACCAATTCGGTTGTCAGAAAGCAACGTAAGATACAACAATATCGAAACTAAACAATATTTGGGTGAAAAACAAGTTATGTTTTCAATTGCCACAAACAAATGGCAACGTAAGATGTAGGAAGATTTTTGACCAAGGCAAGTACGGTAGAACTTCCGCGATACTTTTTTTTAACTGCCTAACTAAGTTCATTTGAGAAGGAAAGTTTTTCACAAACAATATTAGGTATGCCGTCAGGATTTTTGCATATTTTTGATAAACTGTTTTAGAAATGCCATTCAAATTTTTCGCAATATGTATGTGTGGGAACCTGCAATCTATATCTTCAGGTCAAGTACCTTATGGGACAGTCAGAGGAGGTCCCCGACGGTCTTACGTACCTTTAGGAACTCATGGGGATTGGCTGTGCTCACGAAAGTGTATGCCGCGACTCGCTCTTTCCCCAACTTTATTCTAACCCAATCTCTCTAAGTTAGAATACGGCTCACCTGATGTGCAGCAGTTAGCGTAGCCTATTAACGCTTGTAATATATGTAATATGACGAGCTCGGTGGCGCAGTGGTAAACGCGTTGTTACACTACTCTGACACCAACGCTCGTGGGTTCGATTCCCACACAGTACAAACATTTGTGTGCATGAACATGTCTGTTTGTCTTGGTCTGGGTATTTTCTATGTATGATAAGTATGTATTTACAAAAAAAAAATGTATTTACGTATGTTTATCAGTTGTCTAGTACCCATAACACAAGTTTCGCTTACTTTGGGGCTAGATGGCGCTGTGTAATTTGTCCGACAATATTTATTTATATATTTATTTACATTAAGTATCACTCGCGCGATGCCTCCTCTGCTGCCTACACAGCAACTCCTTAGGAGCTTGCTGGTAACCTCACTCACACGCAGGAACACAAAAACTTTCCAGGAGTTGTTATTTGACTGCGGTATTCTGTGAGCTGGAGGTACTTCCCTAGACGAGTTGCTTTGATGCGCTCTGCTTCTCCTAAAATATCGAGACCCAGACAACCAGACATGTTCATGCCACGGGCGTTAGTGTCAAAGTCGCGTCATACACGACTGAGCCACCGAGCTCGTCAAAACCGTTGGTCTCAACAAACAGGGCATGCTTCTGATGTATTTTGTTTATACAATGTCGGGAGGTATACAAGCATACGATCCACTTGCTGAAAAGCGGTTAATGAAGCCTATGAACGCACGCTTGCAATATATTAGGTGATGCCACCTCTGCTGCTAAGACAACTATTCCTTAGAAGCTTACTGGTGACCTCACTAACACGCAGAAACAGAACAACCCTACAGGCAGTTTTTATTTGACTGCGGTTTTCTGTGAGGTAGAGGCACTTCCCCAGGTTACTAAAAAATCTACCTTAATGTTAACATCAAGACAGTTGGATTATACAACTCCGTTAATCTCCGTTTCCAAGATATTGGTAAACATATATAAAAAATCTACAAACGTAAAACCAATTTTTTATGTCAGTTAGAAAACAACGAGTACTGCAATACTGAAGACAGTACTTAAATATATTGGCTTAGTTTTGTTTCGATCAGTGTTTGTGATTGCTAGAACTCTCCGTGTCATGGGGTGCAGTATAAAACAGGGATCATAATTATGTGGCCGTCCAATCTAGGGGGCTAAACTAAGTCACTGGACATTGGTAGTAAAACTATAATCGTGTTTGTTCAAACCTTTCCCATCTCACATAAATCACTATATTTTGACAAAGAAGTGTTTATCGAAAATTCTAAGAGATAAAGTTCGCTCTATTTTCTCCACTGGCAATACTTACAAACTGGTGAATGGTAGAAATGGTCATAATTGACGCCGAAATCGTTGTTTTTCGCATTTGTTTTTCTGTTTTTATGTTTGGTATAAGTAACAGGATTAATATTTTTTATATTCAGTTTCTTAACATTCAAACAGGTATTCCTTTACCGCGGCATATAAAGGCTTGCGACATAAAGAGTATCACATACGGGATGCTACATCCAGTGTGCTTGCTGCTAAGGCAGCGATTATTGAAAGTCACTTACCCCAGCGGGCTGCATTCTTAACTTTTTTCACCCCTTTTGCCACTAATTATACTTATTATTTATGTATCTTCAGGTTCCTTGCGGGGTAGGCAGATAGAACCGAACCCCGTAAGATGCGATCCATACATACCTCATTCGCTTCTTTAACATTCGTTATGTCTATAAGGTTATTCATCTGTTTTCAAGGGTCATCACAAATCGTCTCGCACGCAGGTTTGATGACTTCCAGCCTCCCGAACAAGCCGGCTTCCGGAAGGGCTTCTCAACCATAGCCCACATACATACGTTATACAGAAGACCCAAGTATATAACAAGCTACTGTGCTTAGCATTTGTGGACTATCAGAAGGCTTTTGATTCGATAGAGACTTGGGCTTTGTTCCAGTCTCTCCAGCGGTACCGCATTGATTATAAGTATATCGAAGTGTTGAGGAGTATGTATGAAAACGCGACCATGTCGATCCGACTACAGGACCAGAGTACGAAACCTATCCAAATGCAGAGAGGAGTGAGACAGGGAGACGTTGTTTCCCCGAAACTGTTCACTGCTGCATTGGAAGATGTTTTCAAGCTACTGTACTGGAAAGGATAGGGCATCAATATCGGCGAGTATATCACTCACCTTCGATTTGCCGATGATATAGTAATCATGGCGAGATCGCTGGAGGACTTGAACATAATGCTTGAGGATCTCGACAGAGCATCCCAACGAGTGGGTCTTAAAATGAACATGTACAAAATGAAGATTATGACGAATGTACATGTTGTACCCACTCCAGTTTCAGTTGGGAGCTCGGTTCTGGAAGTTGTTGAGGAGTATGTCTGCCTAGGACAAACAGTCCAGCTAGGTAGACCCAACTTCGAGAAAGAGGTCGCTCGTCGAATCCAACTCGGATGGGCAGCGTTTGGGAAATTGCCAAAGATTTTCTCGTCCAAAATGCCTCAATGTCTTAAGAGAATATCTTCGACCAAGTCATCACTGGCAACACTTGTGACTTACGGTACAGAAACGTGGTCCCTTACTATGGCCCTCATACGAAAGCTGAAAGTTGCACATCGTGTGATGGGGAGGGCCATGCTCGGAGTTTCTCTGCGGGATAGGCTCAGAAATGAGCACATCCGTAGCAGAACTGGAGTTACCGACGTGGCTCTAAGCATCAGCAAGCTGAAGTGGCAGTGGGCAAGTCACATGGCTCGGAGAACCGATGGCCGTTGGGTCAGAAAGATTCTCGAATGGTGACCACGACGGCCCCACACACGATGGACAGAGGATCTTGTGAAGATCGCAGGGAGCCGTTGGATGCAAGCAGCAGAAGACCGATCGCTGTGGAAGTCTAAGGGGGAGGCCCATATTCAGCAGTGGACGTGTTTCGGCTGATATGATGATGATGATATTCATCTTAGTTTTTAATCCACCTCTAACATTCCATGTACCTGTATAGCCCTCAAGTCTCCTCGACTCGCCGGGTTAAGCGTTGCATGGTGGGTAGCGGCCACCACTGTAGAACGCATTTAGATTCGCACCAACAAGGGGGCGAGTATACCTCTCTTAAAAACATCCAGACCTAGACAGTCAGACATGTTCATGCACACGAATGTTTGTCCTGTGTGGGAATCGAACCAACGTTAACACAGAAAATACTTAGGAGCTTACTGGTACTCACTCACACGCTGTAGTACAACAATCTTCCAGAGAGTTGTTATTTGGCTATGGTTTTCTCTGAGGTGATCCATCATGACAGTGATTCATGTCACTCCGCTAGACGGACCGAGGAACTCCTCTTTATTCCAGAGGAATTTGCATCATGAACCCTGGAGATTCCGTGGCTGTATTCGAAAAGGGCGTAAAATGGTCCCTAAAGAAGTCAATCAAGTCGCAGACCACAACTCCCTGGAAATTTGTTATTTTACACAACTACTTACTACATATACTACGGCAACTGTAAAAAATCAAAGCTTATTACTTAAACCAAACATAAATACAGAAAAATAAACGCGGGAAATAGCGATTTCAGCATCAATTATGACCGTTTCTACCATTCACCAGTTTGTAAGTATTGCCAGTGGAAAAAATAAAGCGAACTTTATCTCTTAGAATTTTCGATAAACACTTCTTTGACAAAATATACTGATTTATGTGAGTTGGTAAAGGGAAAGGTTTGAACAAACACGATTATATTTTTACTATCAATGACCAGAGACTTAGTTTTGGGGGTTAGTTTTCGAAGCCAAATACTTATGACCCCTGTTTTATATTAGACTCCATGAGACGGAGAGTTCAAGGTATGACTGTTACTCGTTTTGTTGGCTGTACTGATCGAAATAAAAATAAACCAATATAATTTAAGTGCTATATTCAGCATTGTTTTCTTGTCGCCACATCAACCCTTACTACTTACTCTTCGGTTGAAGGGATACGGGTCTCCCTTCAACCGAATGGGTTTAGAGCATACTCCACCACGCTGCTCAAATGCGGATTGGCGGAGGCCAGTGTTTTCAAGCCGCCCGAGGGCCACTGACTTAGCTTAACGACTGGCATCTATCGACAACAGCCGGGACCGCCGGCTTAACGTGCCTTCGAAGTACGGAGAAACTCGAGATAGATAAACCCATCCATAAACAGGCTGCGGTCGATTGCGGAGTTGCTTAACGTTCGATTAGGATGCGCGTGTCTGCACGCGCGTGTCATCGCAACGACGCCATCGAGTTCTCGCAACGACGCCATCGAGCTCTCGCAACGACGCCATCGAGCTCTCGCAACGACGCCATCGAGTTCTCGCAACGACGCCATCGAGCTCTCGCAACGACGCCATCGAGTTCTCGCAATGACGCCATCGAGTTCTCGCAACGACGCCATCGAGTTCTCGCAACGACGCCATCGAGCTCTCGCAACGACACCATCGAGTTCTCGCAACGACGCCATCGAGCTCTCGCAACGTCGCCATCGAGCTCTCGCAACGACGCCATCGAGTTCTCGCAACGACGCCATCGAGTTCTCGCAACGACGCCATCGAGCTCTCGCAACAACGCCATCGAGTTCTCGTTTTCTTGTCGACTTCAAAAAAATGGAAAGTTGTATGTTATTTATATTTTACGGACTACACTCGGGACTACCAACCAGTAACCCACTTGACTGCGCATGATTGCACCCCGCGCTCACAAAAACTTTTTAGCGCCTAAATATGTCGGCGACTGGAGCCTATTGCCAATGGTAGAATATTTTAACCAATAAGCCGATATGTGCCGCGGTGTCTACTTCACCCCGCGACCACGGCCCGTAGCGATGAGTTACTACGTAATATCGATGCCATCGGTACTAAATAGATTATTTCCATCATGATCGGGACTGACTTCATAACACGCCGTCAGAAGAAGCTCGTGATAAATAACCCCATCCATAGACAGGTGGCGGTAGACGTTGCTTAACTTACGCGTTCGATTAAACAGACACGAGCCGTCAAGCTTCTCATATTACACATCAAGAGAGATAAATTCGTTCAAGACAAGATCATAATTTACGTCTAATTCCTTTCTCATCGATGGCAAAGCAATTTCACAAAATGTGGGAATATATCAGTATGCAAGGTTTTCAGCACAAGATTGATCAGCCAGGCTGTGATCTTCGCCCCCTTTGCTCCACGAAAATTTAATATATTCCCATATATCACAAATTCGGCTATAAATTCGTTCGGCAAATTCAATTATATATGCGAAAGAGTGTCAATTTACCGTAAAACGTTATTTATTTGAGAGCTCGCAAGGTGCTTGTCTCAGTAGGTGCTAGAGACTGTGCATGTATGTATATCTTCACACCAAGTCCCTTGCGGGGTAGGCAGAGAGAACCGAGCGCCATAATACGCGGTCCTTACACACCTTCTTTTTTTATATACTACGTCGGAAGGCATACAAGCATACGGCCCACCTGATGTAAAGTGCCGTAGCCTATTAACGCTTGCGATATATTAAGTATCACTCGCCCGATGCCTCCTCTGCTGCTTACACAGCAACTCCTTGGGAGCTTACTGGTGAACTCACTCACACCCAGAAACACAACAACCCTCTATGGAGTTGTTATTTGGCTGCGGTTTTCTGTGAGGTGGAGGTACTTCCCCAGACGGGTTGCTTTGTGTCTCTTAAAACATCCAGATCAAGACAAACAGACATGTTCATGCACACAAATGTTTGCCTTGTGTGGGAATCGAACCCACGAGCGTTAGTATCTAAGTCGCGTCATTCACAACTGAGCCACTGGGCTCTTCAATTCTTTCTTTCACATTTATAGCTCTTTTCGTGCACGCTCGCCGGTTCCTAGGATAGGTTAGTTTTGGTCTTCCTCGGCTTCTACATCCTTCCACTTCGCATTGTATATCTACTTCGTCATTATTTCATCCCGCATTTTTACATGTCCGAACCAACGGAGCATGCCTTTTCTTATATATAGCAAACAAGCAACTAGCAACAAAAAGAATGTCGCTAGCGCTCCGCTGTCAACGCAGCAACTCCTCATCTTCTGGTGACCTAGCTCACTCGCAGGAACACAACAACACTCGAGGGAGTTGTTATTTGGCTGCCGTTTTCTGCGATGTAGAGGTACTTGCCCAATCAGGTTAACGTCGTGCCCTACCTCTCTTTCGCCAGAGCCTAATCTGTTGATAGACAGGGCGCAATAGGTGCAGGTAGGGTTCGCTTTGACTCAAAAGGTGGCATTGGGCCACTTACACTCCATACTCTTACAACTCTCTTTCATACGTCATCATTACGAACATCATCATCATCATCATTATCATCTCATGTGTTTGATGTATCTATGTAAACAATATGAGAATATATGTATGTACATCTCCACGCCGGGTCTTGTGGGACAGGCAGAGAGAACTGAGCGCCATGAAACGCGGTGCTTACACACCTTTTTTAGGGTTTCGTACCTCAAAAGGTAAAACAGAGCCCTTATAGGACCACTTTATTGTCCGTCCGTCTGTCTATCTGTCAAAATCCTTTTTCTCAGGAACGGGTGGAGCTATCAAGCTGAAATTAATACCATATACTCAGGTCTGCAGTCCCTTCGAGCAGTGAAAAAACAAACTGCTAAAAGTAAGCGCAATCAGAAGATGCAGTTGTTTATGCCTCGTTTATGCGCATATTTTGACACTCGCAAGGGAATCAAAACCTATAGGGTACTTTCCGTTGACCTAGAATCATGAAATTTGGTAAGAAGCAAGGTCATGTAGCATAAGTTGAGAAAACTGTAAACCTTAAACATGTAGTTACGAGTATAATACAATAAAATCAATATCTTTTTTGTGAAAATAATTTTCGAAAATATAGCTTACCGAACCCTCGGAGAGCGAGTCGGACTCGCACTTGACGACTTTTTTAATTTAAAAATCGTCGGTAGGCATACATGCATACGGCAGACCTAAGATATCCACTTTAGTGGCTTATAATGTCAATAATCTTAACAGTTTACATTGTAAACGACAAACTAAAACTAATTTTATCGATTTGACTGCAGATTTAAACTGCTAAATGAGACAAAAGGAAAGCAAAACATAAATCTTGTTCACCAAAATATTCAAGGCTTTCCTGGCTGTGAAAATGTAGTACATTTTTTTATGGAAAAATATAACATTGATATTTTATGTTTGACTGAGCATTGGTTAAAAAAAGTGAAATGTTATTTAGTATTAGTAATTATAAAATAGTCAGTTGCTTTAATAGAGAGTCTTCAATAAGAGGTGGGTCAATGATTGTGTTAAAAAATTACCAAAAAGCCAAAGAACGTTTGGATATTGTTAGGCTCTCTATTGAGTGCACTATCGAGGTGTCTTGTGCTGAATTAGACAATTATATAATTATTTGTGTATATAGACCTCCTAGTGGCGATTATTTGTTATTTGAGCAAGTAATGGAGGATATTTTAAGAAAAGTTTTCAAAAGCAAAAAAGACATAATCGTTTGTGGTGATTTCAATATTGATATATTAGTAGAAACACAAACAAGTATTAGGTTTTTAAATTTATTTAAATCCTTTGATCTAGAAAACCTATTTCTGAAACCTACGCGTATAACGGCCACATCTGCAACTTGTCTTGATAATGTTTTTTGTAATTGTGACCATATAAATAAAACAATAATTGGCAGCTTGCCCTCGGATCATTGCGGTCAGTTGGTAGTTTATCAAGGTTCACAAAATTCAGATTTGAGAAATCATCTCTTGTACAGACCAATGACCAGAAACAGACTTATTGGATACAATAATGTATTGGAGGACAGGTTGGAGTTGTTGGATTACACTGTAGATGATCCAGATTTTCTTTATACCAATCTGTTTCATGTTATATCCAGTGAATATCAAAAAATTTAAACGTAAAAAAATTTACATTACACATAAATTTGAGTTTAATGATTGGGCAACTACAGGTATTCAGCGAAGTAGAAACAAAATGTTTGATTTGTACGCAGAAAAGTGTTACAGATTTGACCCTGTCTTTGTCAATTATGTCAAGAACTATTCCAAAATATTTAAATATGTTTGCAGAGAAGCAAAGTCTATGTATATTAAAAACAAAATTAAGCTATCATCAAAGAAAATTAAGGCTGTATGGGATATTGTTAGTAAAGAAACAGGTAAACCCTCTTGCAGCGAAATTTTGGTGCCATTGATTTGAATTTGCTGCGTGATGATGCGCGTGCGATTGATTGGTCGGAAATCTGTTCATCTACAGTATCTGTAGATAGGCAAACAGAATTATTTAATAACAAAATTACTGATCTTTATGACCATCATGCCCCTACTCGTCCAGTTAAAGTTAAGCATCTTCCTGCTCCATGGCTGACTGACGAAATTAAAGAACTAATTAAAAAGAAAAACAGAGTCAAGGCCAAATATAAAACTGACCCAGGCAGGTATCGTGATCAGTATATACGTACTCGCAACGTCTGCAATAGGATGTGCAGGGATGCCCAACGCCATCACATCCATAAATCTGTTCAAAACGGTGATCCAGCAAAGGTCTGGAAATTTTTGAGGTCACTTGGAGTTGGAAAAAATCGAGCTGACTGTCCTAATAATATTGACATCGATGATCTTAATCAGCAATTCTCTTCGTCAGCAACTTTAGATTGCAATATTAAAGACCAAACTCTTAACGAGATTTCATCACTTCCAACTCCAGACTATTCTCCTTTTTTCTTTAGTCAGTTCACTGAATGTGATGTTGAGAAGAACGTACTTTCGGTTGCTTCGAATGCGGTGGGGGACGATAACATCAGTCGTCATATGATATTACCTATCCTTGACATTATCCTTCCTGTAATCACCCTGATCCTCAACAAATCCATTACTTCTGGTGTTTTCCCCTCTGCTTGGAAGAATGCTTACATTATTCCCTTACCCAAAAAATCGAATCCTTCTTCTTACTCAGATTACCGTCCAATCTCAATTCTCCCTTTTCTTTCTAAAGTACTTGAACGCCTTGTTGAAAAACAAATTACCGACTTCCTTTCCAAAAACTATATCCTCAATCCATTCCAATCCGGTTTTCGACCAGGTCATAGTACGACTGGTGCTTTGGTTAAAATCGCGGATGATATCCGCTTCGCTATGGACTCGTCTCAACTAACAGTTTTATGTCTACTGGACTTCAGTAATGCGTTCAACACCGTCGATTCTGATATACTTTTGGAGCGACTGCGTTCTCTTAACATATCTCCTACAGTAATTGACTGGTTTCATTCGTACCTGCATGGGCGTAGGCAGCGTGTACGCCTCGATGATAAATTTTCCTCGTGGTGTCCTACAACTGCCGGTGTACCTCAGGGTGGCGTATTATCTCCTATTTTATTTTCTCTTTTCATTAATTCCATAACGTCAAATATTCGCTCCTTCTGCCATCTTTATGCTGACGATTTGCAGATTTATTCACATGACTCAGTAACGAATCTGCCTAATACGATCGCGAAAGTGAATGCAGACCTCGTACGCATATCTGAGTGGAGTAGATCAAACGGCCTTGTAGTCAATCCTACAAAAACACAAGCCATTGTTATAGGTAGCTCGCGCTTTATCTCTAACATCGATTGGGAGGCTCTACCTCCAATAATATTTAATAGTGTTCATGTCCCTTACAGTGAGAGTGTGAAGAACCTTGGCGTTTACTTTGACAAAACCTTTTCTTGGTCGGTGCAGATAGCCAACGTTAGCAGGAAGTTGTTTGCAGCAACTGGCTCCCTTCGTCGTTTGCGTAATTTTCTCCCTATTAGCACCAAAATTTCACTTGCACAGTCCTTGCTCCTTCCCATTCTTGACTATGCCGACTCTTGCTACCTTAACCTCACTGAAGACCAATTAAACAAACTTGAGCGCCTTCAAAATCTTTGTATACGATTCATATTTGGGCTTCGCAAATATGATCATGTTTCCGAATTTCGCTCACAGCTCAAGTGGCTCCCTATCAGGTTACGTCGCAACTTGCACGTACTCTCTCTTCTTTATTCTATCCTTTTCAATCCTACTTCTCCCAGTTACTTGAAAGAACGTTTCATATATCTCAGTGAGGTACGGGATCGTTGTGATCGCAGTACACGTAGTACTCTTTTCCTTCGTCTGATTACGCCATCTCACTCTTCGCAATACTACTCTAAATCGTTCTCGGTACGGGCTGTGCAACTGTGGAATGCTTTACCACTCTCCATTCGCTGTGCACAATCTTTAATGTCCTTCAAAAACAGTGTAAAATCTCACTATCTGTCTATCTAACTATGGTAGAATATGTATGTGTGTATGTATATGTATATTATGTATATGTGGATGTGTATGTATGTTTGCATGTGTGTATTAGGTATTGCTATATGTACGTACATTGTTGTCCTGTCACTTATCTGCTCATTACACTCATCTTAAATATTGTTATCATTATTATTATTTTCGATTATATAGTTTGTTGAGTTTAAGTGTATAAATCACACATAGATTTATACATAAATAGGTATTGTCATAAATGCGCCACTACCTACTTGTATTTTTTAATTATTGTTTCTCTTCCTTTGATATGGTTGTCTGGAAGAGATCGCTTTAGCGATAAGACCGCCCATTGTACTCTTTCAATAACATGCTACTTAAATGTATTAATTTTGGTGCAATAAAGTGTATTCTATTCTATTCTATTCTATTCTAAATATAAGCCACAGGATAATGAATGTTCTATAAAATATGACAATCGAAATATTACAGACGTTAAACAAATAGCAGATCTATTTCAAGACTACTTCATCAATATCTCTTACCTTACCACTAACTCCCTTAATTCATCTCCAGCTGCTGAGTTATTAAAAGAAAACGTACAACCTAGTGTGAAACTTTTTCAGTTTACACATATTGAACCCACTAAAATTATTAAAACTTTTTAACAGTTGAACATTAAAAACTCAGAGGATCACTGGGCAATATCCATTAAAGTTTTTTATTGTATTATAGAGGCAATAGCTCCACACTTATCACATATTTTTAATATATGTATAGATATGGGTGTGTTCCCAGACTTGATGAAATTCAGTAAACTTATTCCTTTATTCAAGTCAGGAGAAAAGAGCGAGCTGGGGAATTACAGACCCATATCTATACTACCAGTTTTAAGTAAAATATTCGAAAGGATAATGCTTGATCAATTGCAACTCTTTTTTAAGACCAATGAAATTTTTCATGATGCACAATACGGTTTTACAGCTGGTAAATCTACTACGGATGCAGGAGTGGCATTGGTTAGGCATATCCTTAACGCATGGGAGAGATCACAGGATGCTATTGGGGTTTTCTGTGATCTCTCTAAAGCTTTTGATTTTGTAGATCATCAGACATTGTTACTCAAACTGAACTATTATGGAGTTAGAGGTAAGCCCAGAACATGATTGCATCTTATTTAAACAACAGAGTGCAGATAGTTGACATAAATGGGGTTAAGTCTGAAGGCCATAATGTTAATATCAGGGTGCCCCAGGGTTCTATTTTGGGTCCATTTTTATTTTTAGTATATGCAAATGATCTGCCCTACATGGTGCAGAAAATTGCGGATATAGTACTATTTGCTGATGATACCTCTTTAATTTTTAATGTGGCCCGCCGTTATGAAAATATTGACAAGGTAAATGGTGTTGTGTCTGCTATTTTAAACTGGTTCATATGTAATAATCTGTTGCTAAACTCAGCTAAAACCAAATGCATCAAATTTAGTCTTCCAAATGTGAGTTCTGCCAATACAGAAGTTCTCATTGGGAATAATAAATTAGAATTTGTTAATCACACTGTGTTTCTTGGAATTACAGTAGACTCCAAATTACAATGGGGCCCCCACATAAATAAACTAGCCGGTAAGCTCAGCTCTGCTGCATATGCAGTTAGGAGAATCAGGCAATTGACGGATGTGGCTACTGCGCGCTTAGTCTATTTCAGCTACTTTCACAGCATTATGTCGTATGGTATACTGTTGTGGGGAACGGCGGCTGACATTGAGACAATTTTTATCTTACAAAAAAGAGCCATTCGCTCTATCTCTCCAGCTCCAGAGAATCCCTCAGGGAACTGTTCAAAGAAATAAATATCCTCACTGTTACTTCTCAATATATTTATGAAAACATAATGTATGCCAGTAAAAATTTAAAGTCGTTTTCAAACTTCAGTGAAAAACTTAGAAGTAGAATTAAGTTGTGTATGCCGGTACATCGGCTTGCTAGGACTGGTAGATCTTTTCTTGTAAATTGTATTCGATTTTATAATAAGTTACCTGAAACAGTTCTGTCCTTTCCTGTACAATGTATTCAAAAAGCACATTAAAAATACTCTCTGTAGAAGGGCTTATTATAGAATTGATGAATATATAACTGACAAAGATGTCTGGAAATAATTCAGCACAGACTACCTGTTCTTAATAATCTTTAATTTTACCATTTGATATCATTATTGTACCAATATGCTTATATATTTTTTTGTTTTGTAATATCTAATTGACAATTTTAAATTATATTGGCAAGTTTCTTTCGGCATTTCTTCTTAGCCAATGGTCATTTCCGAAATGCTAGTAGATAAAAAAAAGGAAAGAAGTAAAAAGAGAATTAAATAAGATACATTAAGATTATATTTCAAAAACTGTAAGACGTGTCTAAGTGCCCGCGAGGGCCCAATGGCAAATAAAGAATTTTTATCTTTATCTTTATCTTTTTAATGTAAAGCGGTTACTGTAGCCTATGAATGCTTGTAATACTAATATTAAGTCGGTTGCGGCTGTCGTCGATAAATGATAGTCGTTAAGCTAAATTAGTGGTCATAGGGCGGGTTGAAAACACTGGTCTCCGTCAATCCGCATTTGAGCACCGTGGTGGAGTATGCTTACAGAATCAATAAATGTCTGACTGGCAGAGATGTCTGGATACAACTCAGCATATGTATTAATTATATTTAATTGTACCACTTCATATCATTGTAGTTTTGCTAGTTTGCCACCCACGTTAAGTGAGAGGTTACCAGTTACGGTTCTCTCTGCCTACCCCGCAAGGGATTTGGCGTGAAGTTATAGATAGATAGACAGATATCATTGTAATGATTTGAAAAAAAAAATCGGCTAAGTGCGAGTGGGACTTGCGC
This sequence comes from Pyralis farinalis, assembly GCA_947507595.1. NCBI lineage: Eukaryota > Metazoa > Arthropoda > Insecta > Lepidoptera > Pyralidae > Pyralis > Pyralis farinalis. The sequence goes on from OX382275.1 coordinate 3,977,240, forward strand.
ACGAAGGGTTCCGTACCATTGTCTATAAAAAAGGCAAAAAAATCACGTTTGTTGTATGGGAGCCCCCTTAAATATTTATTTTATTCTATTTTTTACTGTTTGTTGTTATAGCGGCAACAGAAATACATCATCTGTGAAAATTTCAACTGTCTAACAATCACGGTTCATGAGATACAGCCCGGTGACAGACGGACGGACGGACGGACGGACAGCGGAGCCTTAGTAATAGGGTTCCGTTTTACCCTTTGGGTACGGAACCCTATAAAAAAAAACACTGGCAAGATTCTTTTAGCATTTCTTCTTCGCCAATGGACAAAGCCAAAGATATTTATTTGCCAGATAGGTTTTACATGATGTTGAGTAGATAATTGTTAAGTAACAGTATTCAACCTGCATGCAGATGTGAAAATTACCAGATATAATATGGAATAGGTACAAATTATTATAATATCCGTTAGTTAAATCTATCTGTATGTTAGAATAAGCTAATTGACACAATTTTTCTTGGTATGGTTCATATAATATTTTCAACAACAATCACAATTAGTTTCGGTATCGGCTCGCGTGCTCAGCGTGCATCAGTACGGGAACGGGGTCGCCATTCGAGAGCCATCTTTCCCAAACAGTGTGATTGTAGTAAAAGGATTGATTGAGAAAGAAAACATCATATCAGATAGATAGATGGGCTCTGAAAATTATTTGCCATCCAAAACTTACACACTGTTCCGTACTGTCACAAGAAACTACTTCTTATATGATATGATTTATATATCATTTTTCAAATCTAAACATATCGGACTGCTCACTTCCTTTTCTTCCTAGTGTTATTTCTAACCTAAACCTAAGGATTTAGTAAAATATTGATTGTAAATGGAGCGACAGCCGTTAGGTCTCCATAATCCAGAAGGTAAACCAGACCTTTCTTAGGTTAGGTCTTCCTTGTCGATGTTCAGTCGTATGGTTTGTAACTAAATGAGTTATGAGCTGTGATAACCCAGTGGTTACAGCCCATTGACCTACGGTCCCTGGTTCTAATTCATACTCACACTTTGGAATCACATCGCCGTACACTGCTGGTTCTCATGCGGATTTCGAATGAGTTATTGAGCAAACCGTCAGCATTTTTAAAGGGTTCTTGAGAAACTCAACCATTAAAAAAAAGCGATAAATACTTACAGGCACGACACGCTACTTGTACGCCCTTATGTTGTAAGTGTCCATATGTCTAGATAATTATCAGTCATTAGACAATCTGCAGGATTGTTTGGTGTTAGGAAGTCATTTTTGAAAAAAATAAATCAACGCTGCAAGTTAAAATTTCCAGGCCAATGAAAATTAGAAAAACGAAATTTCACTGAAGACTAAAATCGATGAAATACTTATAATCAGAAACACGCTGAGAACATGAGTCATCGCTTTCAGTGACAACGAAAGCATTAGTAACTGTCAAATTGTTCTGAAAAGTAAATTTCAGTTTAAGATATGTTAATGTATTTCAGGCATCCATTGTACAGTTAATCGAGGTAACGATAGCGATCACTGAATAAAAATGCCATATTGCACGTTACTTGGGGATCCTAATATTTTAAACTGAATGCTGCTTCAAGATCCAGTAAGAGGGTGATTGCTAGAGCAAAATTCGATTTCGTCAGCAGAGTTGGTGAGCGGCTCGCAAGCCTTCCCTAACCGTGCTTTCTAACTCCTCGCTAAAACTGCTGAGGGAAACTTGTGTCCAACGTTCATGCCACTACTGTGAAAACTGCAGGGCAGTTCGACCAATAACGGTAAACAGAAAGCTGATTAAGCGAGGTGTCTGACCAACATTACTCTCTCTCGATATTCAAACCTGACTTCAGGGACGTCATTACTTCACTAAATTTAAAACATTTAATTAAAATTGTTAACAATTGACGAAGATTACGCCTAGCGTACTCACAAAGAAACAATGTACAGGTCGAAAAGAGTTATTGTTCCTTTTTTAAGATGGATTAAAAATCAGCCAGCTCTGTCACAAAGGGTTGAACAATGGTACCAACATGTTTCTAATCTAAAACAGCCATTAATATACATCTGTGTATAATTAATAGCTGCAGCTCAAGTTTCAAATAGTATTGACCCAATTCGTAACTTTATAAGTTTAGTTGGAGACTCTCCAACGAAACTTATAAACTTACGAATTAGCGTCAAATCCCGAATCAAAGGGCATGTTTGAATTATTAATTAGTAACTTGCTAATAACGTTACTGTGTTAGGAAATACTCCTTTTGCCTTTCATACTGGAGTATTCAATAAACAAAGTGAGGATTATGAATTAAGATGACAGGGTATACACCCCTCTTTACTTTACTCATAAGGAATGTACACGTAGATATTTAAAATTGTGTGTATGTATATCTTCACGCCAGGTCCCTTGCGGGGTAGGCAGAGAGAACCGAGCGGCAAATGACTCTATCCTTACACAACTCACTCACTTCTTTAACATTCATTGCTCGTCTCGTGCATGCTCACCAGTTTCTGAAGCACAAAACACCACCTTGTGATAAAACATAACCAATGTGTGATCAATCGCTTAATATTAGCATTTAATAATTCCGTTTATCGTATCTAATACAGTGTAAAGTTCCAAGTGTATTTTCAGGATCTTCCTTAGCCTCATATAATCGCAGTTTACATGCATCCACGTTGAATAAAGTTGAATATCCATTATTTCATTATTTTAGAAAGGCTTACAATTAAATGAGAAGAAAATCAAGATAATGGTATTTGAAAGAGAGACAACCAGAACGAACACTAGGATCATGGTTGATGATGTAGTATTGGAGCAAGTGAATGAGATTGTATATCTTGGAAGCGCTTTTAGTAGCGATGGAAGGTACACCGCTGATGTGGAGAGACGTGGTGAATGGAGTGTTGGGTAAACTTCTAGGCAGCCGAAATCTAAGCCAGAAGGCACAGCTCGCTGTACACAATGCGGTGCTACTCCTAACGTTACTTTATGGAAGTGAAAGCTGGTCATAGCAGAGGGAGCATGAAGCATTGCGCAAAATTTGTGGCATAACGCTCGCTGACCGCGTACGTAATAGTGACGTAAGAAAAACAGTTGGTCTTAAAGAGAGTGTTGGTGTTAAGATAAGAAAAGGCACGCACCATTAGTTCGGACATCTAGAAAGAATGGAGGATGAAACAATGACGAAACAGATATACAATGCGAAATTGGAAGGATGTAGTTGCCGAAGAAGACCAAGATTAACCTACCATGACCAAATTGGCCGTGTTTTATCAGAATGAGATGTCAGTGCCCTAGAAACCGGTGAGCGTGTATGAAAAGAGCTATGAATATTAAAGAGGCGAGTGAAGAATGGCATTCAAAAGGGGAGCCATATATTCAGTTCAGACGAATACGGGCTAAGATGATGACGATAATTCCTAATCCTAATCCTTATATAATATTAATATTATAAATGTGAATGGCCGTTTGTTTGTTACGCTTTCACGCGAAAACTACTCAACCGATCATTATGAAACTTTGTACAAATATTCTTGGAGGTATCAAAAGTAATATAGGATACTTTTTATTAAAAAAAGAATGTGAGCGAAGCCGCGGGTAAAAGCTAGTAATATTATAAATGTGAATGTCCGTTTGTTTGTTACGCTTTCACGCGAAAACTACTCAACCGATCATCATGAAACTTTGTACACATATTCTTGGAGATATAAGAAGTCACATGGGATACTTTTTATTAAAAAAAATGCGAGCGAAGCCGCGGGTAAAAGCTAGTGTCTAATGTAACTATAGCAGAAAAGTTTATCATATTCAATAAACCAAGCCGCACCTGTTGCCTAAATAAATGAGATATTCAACAGATCTCTTTTATCTGAAACTTTGCTAAATTGAGTTAAAAATACATTTGCCAAGAGAACCTTTCAGTGGATTCAGTAACTGCTATCCTAAAGTTAATCTGAAGTGACTTCGACGAATTTACATGTAGATTGGGTTTCAGAATTGATCCAGTCGAACGTTCATAGTTATAATACTGATACAAACTCAAACATACAGTTGGGTGATTTAACATAATCTCCTAAATTCATGAGCGTAGAATTTAAATTGGAATAACAAGCTATATTAATGACGGTAAACGTAATGTATCATGTGAATTAGTTAAGCAATTTTAATAATGCATTTGAATGTTCTTCAAGCTTTCTTGTGGTGATTACGTTAGGGTTCAATTTAGGAAATTGAATCAGCGAAAGAGAACTTATTTCAATTTGTAATAAGTCTTAACTTTTGACGCTTAAATAGGTAACTCAAGAGTATGAGATAGGTTACAAGGGTTGTTTGCCTTAGGTATTCTTACACACGATTATTATTATCTATCGCATCGCATTGGGTAATTTTACCCAAATGTTACGGAGTAAGTTTCTACTTGCTTCCTAATGAAACGATACATACTGAACTCGTAATAATGACAAATTACCTGAGGACTATAATCTATATCCTGAAGACCATAATCTATGCAAATAAATAAAATAGAACTGTAACTAATGTAAAAATAACAGCTTTTTACTAAATGCATGTACTAAAAAACTACATGGTACATAGACTAAAAAACATTTTAAAGATTTTTGTCTATCAGGGCTAGTTTAACACTAACACTCACTTCTAGAATACATTAAATAGTTAATAGATTCAGGCGTTATTTTGCGAAAGTCAAATTTACATGCAGAATACACATTGACGAGTTCGGTAGCTCAGTCGTGAAAGACGCGACTTTGACACCGACGCTCGTGGCTTCGATTCCCACGCAAGGCAAACATTTGTGTGCATGAACATGTCTGTTTGTCATGGTCTGGATGTTTTAAGAAAGGTAGATCGCATCAAAGCAGCCCGTCTGTGGAAGTATCTCCACCTCACAGAAAACCGCAGCCAAATAACAACTCCCTAGAGGGTTTTTGTGTTCCTGCGTGTGAGTGAGGTCACCAGTAAGCTCCCAAGGAGTTGATGTGTAAGCAGCAGAGGACGCATCGCGCGAGTGTAATTAATATATCGCATGCGTTAATAGACTACGGTACCCGCTTTACATCAGGTGGGCCATATGCTTGTATGCCTTCCGACGTAGTATAAGAAAAACTCACTCTTAATTAGTTCACATGCAATAATCTTTTATTAAACTCAACTAAAACCAAATGTAATGTAAAATTTAGTTTACTAAATGTGGCTTCTGCCAATACAGAAGTTCTCATTGACGATAATAGTATTTATTAGTGATACTGTATTTCTTGGAATTACAATAGACTCCAAATTGCAATGGGCTCCCACATAAATAAACTGGACGGTAAGCTCTGTTCTGCCGCATATGCAGTCGAATTAGACAATTGTCGGATATGGCTACTGCGCGCTTAATCCATTTCAGCTACTTTCCCAGCATTATGTCATATGATATACTATTGTGGGGAAAAGCGGCTGAATTATTGAAACTATTTGTATATTATAAAAGAAAGCCATCCGCTCTATTTATACAGTGGGCTCTAGGAAATCACTTAGTGAACTATTCAAAGAAACGTATATCCTCAACTCGCGATGTTACCTCTCGGAATATTTATGAGTGCATAATGTGTGCTCGTAAAAATACAAATTCGTTTCCAAAATGTAGTGAAAATCTTAGAAGCAGGAATAGATTGCGTATGCCGGTACATCGCCTTGCTGAGACTAGTAGATCTTTTGTTGTAAATTGTGTTCGATTCTATAATAAATTATCTGAAACAGTTCTGTCCTTGCCTGACAATATGTTCAAAAGGCACATCAATAATACTCTATGTTAGAATGGTTATTACAAAATCGATTAATATCTGACAGAGATATCAGAATATGATTTAGCACATGTATTAATATATCGTTAATAGAACCGCTTGATATCACTATATATGCACTGACATAATTTTATCGTAATGGAAATTGACGATTTGAAAAAATGTTTCTGTTCTCTTTTGGCATTTCTTCTAATTTATATGGAAACCAATAGGACGTCAGGAAATTTCATGGGACAAAATCTAAGCCCGTGCATGGTCATTGGTGAAGATATCGTGTAACAGGTGGTAAACCTCATACAACGTGAATGATGGTAAGTAGTTATTATTATTTTGGCATAAGCAGACAGCCTGTTTGATGATGAGCATTTACTGTAGCCTGCATTTGCAACACTAGGTGTCTCACTCATGCACTGTCGTAACCGTAAAAACCTTTTTTTCGATGTATGCATTAAACGAGATAGAAAAAAATGAGGAGGGTGTGTAATCTCTCTGCGTACCCCCAAGATACCAGGCCTAGATAGTTGTTGTTATAATATCTTTATTGTAGGTTAAATTAAAAATAATTTGCAATGAAATTAAAACTAGTTGTACAGAGGCTGACTTATCCCTAAAAGAGATTTCTTCCTGCGGACCTAAAGCAATAGGCCAAGAGCGTTGTTCCGTTTCCGAATCCATTATGATTGGCGGGGTCCGCTATCTGAGCCTAAGGATTTAGCGAAGTTACTGACGTTTACATGGATCGACTGCTGTCTGACCTCCATAACCCAGCAGCAAAACGAGTCTTTTCTTTATTTTGAAAGATGTGTGACATTTATCACACTTCAAAAATAATTTCTTGGACGTGCGAATTTCCTCACGGAGTTCTTCGCCGAGTGAGTGATTATTAAAAATATCTACATAAATTCGAAAACACAATTTTAGTACATGCCAGGATTCGAATCTACTTTCTATAGCCACTGGACTATCAAAGCTCATTATATATATATTTGAAATATATAATAATACCATAAATATTTGAAAAAGGTTAATTCACTGTTACTGAAATTTGACTAGTATCAAAGGCAATTAACAAACAGTGCAAACAGATCAATCGCCAACCGCGGCTTGTCAACGAGCCCCATCCCCAACACAAATGTTAGGTCACTCCTGCACTATTTTGTACACATGAGCAAATTTAACGCTACAGTGCCTTTGGGTACAATCTTGGTTCAAATTAAATAAATAACCAGTTGAGAATGCGCAAGCTTGCATTGCCAGACGCTCGTCAACTATAGAACAATTCAATTTTTTTTTAATTAGTCGGCCATTTTGAACATGTTCCTTAAGAGATAGGAACGGTGTTCCTGAACATTCCTGTTCTACTTTTTTATGCTGAATCCGAATCTGAAATCAAAATTCGAATAATCGAAAAAAAGCGACAGACAAATGCACATACAAACATTTTTCAGTTCCGTACCATTATATATAAAAACGGCAAAAAAAAAATAAAGTGTTGTATGGGAGCCCCCCTTAAATATTTGTTTTATTTTAATTTAATTATTTATTTTTAAAGTAAATATATAACTACATATTCTGTGAATATTTCAAGCGTCTACCTGTAGCCGGTATCAATATCGAGCAAAAACGAGTAAAAAAATCGGCTAAGTGCGAGTCGTACTCGCGCACGAAGGGTTCCGTACCATTATCTATAAAAACAGCAAAAAAAATCACGTTTGTTTCACAGCCTGGTGACAGACGGACGGACGGACGGACGGACGGACAGCGGAGCCTCAGTAATAGGGTTCCGTTTTACCCTTTGGGTACGGAACCCTAAAAACGGCAAAAATATCACGTTAGTTGTATGGGAGCCCCCCTTAAATATTTGTTTTATTTTAATTTAATTATTTATTCTTAAAGTGAATATAAATGTAAATATTCTGTGAATATTTCAAGCGTCTACCTGCTGCCGTTATCAATATCGAGCAAAAATGAGCAAAAAAATCACATTTGTTGTATGGGAGCCCCCTCAAATATTTATTTTACTCCATTTTTTAGTATTTGTTGTTATAGCGACAACAGAAATACATCACCTGTGAAAATTTCGACTGTCTAACTATCACGGTTCGTGAGATACAGCCTGGTGACAGACGGACGGACGGACAGCGAAGTCTCAGTAATAGGGTTCCGTTTTACCTTTTGGGTACGGAACCCTATAAACTGTTATATTCTGACTTATAATATTTATTATTTAATTAAAGCCTTTGGCTGTGCAATGGCCGTAGCTATTTTACTAATTATAAAATATTTTCTCAAACTGTTTGATCCCGAGATATTGTCTAGTCTGTTCATCATGGGCCCGTTGGGGGCCAATATTGAAAGGGCAACATATTTGCTTAGGCAGATCAATTACATTTAATTAATGTTAAGAATTCAAGTTCAATGTTAAGTTTAATTAAACTTGACAGAGAAAACGGTCGCCGTGTTTCAAAATATTAATTAGGGATCTGTAAGTAAGTAATAAGTAAGTGAAATATTTACACAATATATTTTTTAAGAGAGAACACATCAAAACAGCTCATCTGGGGAGGTACCTCACAGAAAATAGCAGCCGAATAATAACTCTCTGGAGGGTTGTTTAGTTCCTGTGTGAGTGAGATCAGCCAGTAAGCTCCTAAAAGAGTTGCTGTGCGGCAGAGGCGGCATCGCGCGAGTGATACTTAAGGTATTGCGAGCGTTCATAGGTTACGGTGACCGCTTTCCATCAGGTGCGCCGTATGCTTGTATGCCTCCCGGCGTAGTATAATAATAAAATCGGCCAAGTGCGAGTCGGACTCGCGCACGAAGGGTTCCGTACCATTATCTATAAAAGCGGCAAAAAAATCACGTTTGTTGTATGGGAGCCCCCCTTAAATATTTGTTTTATTTTAATTTAATTCTTTATTCTTAAAGTGAATATATAACTAAATATTCTGTGAATATTTCAAGCGTCTATCTGTAGCCGTTATCAATATCGAGCAAAAATTAGCAAGAAAATCACGTTTGTTGTATGGAAGCCCCCTTAAATATTTATGTTATTCTATTTTTTTAGTATTTGTTGTTATAGCGGCAACAGAAATACATCATCTGTGAAAATTTCAACTATCTAACTATCACGGTTCGTGAGATACAGCCTGGTGACTGACGGACGGACGGACGGACAGCGAAGTCTCAGTAATAGGGTTCCGTTTTACCCTTTAGGTACGGAACCCTAAAAATGAAGTAAAGAAGATTTTGAAAAAATCAGTGTCTTCGCCAAATCCTTAGGCTTAGCTTGCGGACCCCGCCAATCCCAGTGGATTGGGAAACGGGATAATGCTAAGAAGAAGACATACATTCAAAACCAGTATTTGAAAGAGAGACAACCAGAGCGAACACTAGGATAACGGTAGATATGTAGTGTTGGAGCAAGTGGTCGAGATTGTATATCTTGGAAGTGCTTTTAGCAGCGATGGAAGGTACACCGCTGATGTGGATAGACGAGTGAATACTGGGAACATTGTGAATGGAGCGTTGGGTAAACTTCTAGCCAGACGAAATCTAAGCCAGAAGGCACAGCTCGCTGTACACAATGCGGTGTTACTCCCAACGTTAAGTTATGGAAGTGAAAGCTGGGTATGGCAGAGAGAGCATGAAAGTAGAATAAATGCAATTGAGATGCGAGCATTGCGCAAAATTTGTGGCAAAACGCTTGTTGACTGCGTTCGTAATAATGACGTACGAAAGTTAGTCCTAGCAAACTCCATTTTATTCAACTATTCTGCCCAAGTGCGATGATCTTTTCCTACATGCGATGCTATAGCTGTGCCTTTCACACGATTCACTCTCTCTGCCGGAATGTTCTGTGTAAAACCTACAATGTACAACGTGTCGCAGAGACGATCGGAGCCAGGAGCCAGGGCAGCAACGGTGGCGGGTGCATGCGGTTCACATTTCAGATGGCGAACACTCGCAGAGACGACCGCAGCAGCCGAGGCAGAGACGACCGGAGCAGCCGAGGCAGAGACGACCGCAGCAGCCGAGGCAGACACGACCGGAGCAGCCATAGCAGCGGCGGTATGCATCTACTAACGGTAGTGGGAGGGTGCCGGCCGGCAGTAGTTCGCACGAACTAATCGGGAGCGGAAGCACACCAAGTAATTTAGATCAAATTGCCTACAATTATAAAACAAATTTGGAATTTTATATCTTTCTTTCAAAGCAATCCTTCAAAAATACTGTGGCTCGTTGTCCATTATGATTCACTATAGTATATCATGTATTCATTAAGATGTTATATTTTATTAAATTGACTACTACGAGTATCTTAGCGTACTATCTTAGTACTTATAAAGGGTTACGGGTTCAAAAATACTGTGGCCCATCTCAGGTCTGGTCAAGCAATAACAGCAGATGTTTACAGTGCGAAACTTCGAACAATAATGGCGAAACGGGCAGTGAAACAGCTCCGACGTGTGAATCGATCTTCGCTTTTAATGCTCCATGATAACGCAAGACCTCACACTGCACGAGAAACCGCTGTAACTCTACAGGAGCTGCAGTTAGAAACCATACGTCATCCTCCGTACTCGCCAGACCTTGCTCCAACTAACTACCATTGTCTTCGTGATTTGAACAATATTCTACGTGGTAAAAGTGTACTGGAGTAGTGGAGGCAGTACAAAATGCTTTCACACAGTTTGTCGAATCTAGATCCGCAGAGTTCTATCGCAAAGGCAAAAACCAGGGGAGCTGGGCCTGCGGCGCATTGGCATGAGCTGCTTTTCCACAATAAGTAAATAACAGCAAGCTGCGTAAGCAGAGTTGCTAACCCTAACCCTAACCCTTGTGTCAATAAATATTTTGACAATTAATTTGACCCGGAATATAAATTTGCAAAACTTAATATGAGCTCGCCATACGCTCTCCAATAGACTTTGTATTGGGACGGTTTTTCGGGCGATAACATCACTTATCGATATCCTTTATTGAGCTAATCGAAATTTAATCTATTTTAGGGGAATCTACAATACTTAAGGTACACTCACGTCGAGCAATCAGCTCTCTAGCTTCTAAACTGAAGGAGTACTACGTGTAACAGTCGAAAACCGCAAAACTGCAAAAAAGACCATTTTCTCGGTTATAAAGCTTCGCAGGCTAATGCAGTTCTGCAATAAACTTCCGATTAGATGGCAGGAATGTATACATAATGAAAGTAAATATCTTTATTCAAGTGATAACTTCTTATGGGAGGGTGAACCGCATCGTTACGTAACGCGTTACGGCGCCAGTCTGTCTGGCTTCCTTTTCTCTCACGGCAGCTTTAATTATATGTAGATAAGTTTAAGTTATCACTACTGTCGGGCGTCCCGAGACGCACACGTTTTTTAAATAAATATTTTTCATCTTAGAAAAAAAAACGAGTTTTAATTTTTCTGTACTAATCGGCAATTTCATACTTTAAACCCTAATATTATACACTTATTACCTTTGCAATTAGTTACCTAAATCTTAACACAATGAATGTAAACCGAAGTTAAAAGTACCACAAGTTACTATAAATATTTGATCGTTAAATGTGAAATCTTAGAAGCAATTTAGTACTAATTAATGTATCTTTAAATATTAATATATTTGTTATCTAGTATCTCTTAATAAACTTATATTAGGTTTGGACATAGTAAAATCAAATAAGTAGTATATCTTCATAGATACGCATCGCGTTCGGTTTGTATGTTTGCGCGCCCGTACGTATGCGTCGTCGCACGCACACACTGACAAAATTTATCGTTGCTCCAGTCGTGGCTACGCCGTGCTTAATATCGCACGCCCCCACGCACGCACCGCCGCTGCGCTCTCGCTCGTAATAATTTGTACGTGTACCTGGCATGGCTAAAAAGTAAAAAGATTTTTTTTTTGTATCAAATGTGTAATTCTGTTATAAAATCACAAATTTCCTACAGAAAAAAGTACTTTTAATGCCTATCATTTTAGGCTACTGTAAAAATATTAAATTTCTGAATATAAAGATTATAATTTAATGTAGTAAATGAAAAAGTAAAAAAAAGTTGTGTAAAAAAAAAATGGGTGCGTGTACTTATGTACGCGCGTGAAATGTTATACTTCTCTGGCATCATTAAATAACAAATCCCTGGAGGGATGTTGTGTCCATGCGAGTGAGTGACGTTACCACTTCACAGGCAACTGCAGCCAAATAACAATTCTCTGGACAGTTGTTGTGTTCAGGCGAGTGAGTGACGTTACTACCTCACGGAAAACTGCAGCCAAATAACAATTCCCTGGACGGTTGTTGTGTTCATGCGAGTGAGTGACGTTACTCCTCACGAAAAATATGCTCAAAACTGCAGACGAACAACAATTTCCTGGAGGGTTGTTGTGTTCATGCGGGTAAGTGACGTTTACACCTCACAGGCAACCGCAGCCAAATAACAGTTCCTTGGACGGTTGTTGTGTTCAGGCTAGTGAGTGACGTTACTATCTCACGGAAAACTGCAGCCAAATAACAATTCCCTGGACGGTTGTTGTGTTCAGGCGAGTGAGTGACGTTACATGACGTTATATGGCTGCAGTTTTCCGTGAGGTAATAACGTCACTCACTTGCATGAACACAATAACCCTCCAGGGAATTGTTATTTGGCTGCAGTTTTGATATTTTTCGTGACTTAGTGAGCGGTTTAGCGGGCAGCTTCAACCTGTTACTTTTGTGTTACAGTATCTTAAAATTTCACTCATCATTTTTTCATAACGCGCCTAAAGGAGTATATAACTTCAATACAATAAGCAGCTCCTAGTCTATGTACAAAAAATATTTAAGAAAAACTTTGTAATATAGATCCCTGATGATTCCCCTACAGGGGAAAATTGTTTTGTATATAGATAGACTATGCATTTTTGACGATTGTATGAACTATAAGCGACATCCCTACGTGTTTAGGCTATTATATACCAAAAGAGGGATGCCTGAGTTTTTTGGCAGTATTTTTATCAGTGCTCACCTAGTCATGAACTGCACGGTAGGGAAAAAAATTGTGACGATTCCAAACAAATGTAGCCATTTTTACGGAATAAAAAGATTTTGACTTTGACTTTGACTTTGACTATTATCCTTCGCTCGGGGGTAGAGTCGGCCTACTTGTTTGATTATACTATGGTTTCGATGAACTCTGCTGTTTTAAAAGACGATTATTAGTGTATTGTTTACATTATACGAACTCGTTGTTGTCATGAAAACATTTTTTTATAGACAACGTCGGGGAGCAATCAAGCATACGGCCCACCTGATGTAAAGCAGTTACCATAGCCTATTAACACTTGTAATATATTAAGTATCACTCGCGCGATGCCTCCTCTGCTGCATACACAGCAACTCCTTGGGAGCTTACTGGTGACCTAACTCACACACAGGAACAGAACAACCCTCTAGGGAGTTGTTATTTGTGCAGCGGTTTTCTGTGAGGTGGAAGTACTTCCCCAGACGGGCTGCTTAGATGCGCCCCACATCTCTTAAAACATTCAGACCAAGACAAACAGACATGTTCATGCACACAAATGTTTGCCTTATATGGGAATCGAACTCACGAGCGTTGGTGTCAAAGTCGCGTAAAATTTTTATGCTTTCCGACATTGCATAAAATAGATGCGTTATCTTAGGGGAGATTTAGTCTTTTCATTACAAAACTAAATAAATAGACCACGAAGCCACCCATTGTCATCCAAGTTATTCAATACCGTCAATTCGGAGCTGGCTGCCCCAGGGGACGGCGTTACTGTCAATACCCTCGTACGGTATACCAACACCTATTCGCTGATATGTGCGGGACCCTTTATGAGGGGATTTGCTTAGGGTGAGTATTATTTGCTTCGGGAGAGAGAAATAATGTATTTTTTTCATTCTACTTATTTTTATAGTAAGCCAAGTTAAACATGACGAACTCGGTGGCGCAGCAGTTAATAACGGGAATTTAACATTTTTTTTTTATACAAAGTCGGGTGGCATACAAGCATATGGCCTACCTGATGTAAAGCAGTTACCGTAGCCTATTAACGCTTATAATATTATATTAAGTGTCCTTACACTTACCCTTATATACCTTAGGAGCTTTCTGGTAACCTCCCTCACTCGCAGGAACACAACAACCCTCTAAGGAGTAGTTAGTTACCTACGGTTTATCTGTGAGGCACTTCATCAGTTGGGCTGCTTTGAGCCGCCCTACATCTTATAAACAGCCAGACCAAGACAAACAGACATGTTCATGTAAATGTTTTTTTCCTATGTAAGAATCGAACACACTAGCCTTGGTGCTAAAATAACTTGTTAACCATTCCGCCACCGAGCTTAGTCTTAGTGATCAAGAGGATTACATTTTTTTATACAACGTCTGGAGGCATACAAGCACAATGCCCACCTGATGTAAAGCGGTGATTGTAGCCTATGAACGCTTGTGATACATTAACTATCACAAACCTCTGCTGCTTACTGGTGACCTCACTCACACGCAGAAACACAACAGCCATCTAGGGAGTCGTTATTTGCCTGCGGTTTTCTGTGGGGCGATGGTACTTCCCCAGACGGGCTGCTTTTATACGCCCTACCTCTCTTGAAAAACATCATGTGTATAAAAAAATCCTTTACAAAAACTTTTGTAAAGGATTTTTTTATACACACTCCCTAGAGGGTTGTTGTGTTCCTGAAAAAATCCTTTACAAAAGTTTTTGTAAAGGATTTTTTTATACACATGATGTTTTTCAAGGGAAACAATTCTATCACTGTACCAAATAAACTATACAGCATCCCTGATCAGAAATCACGAATTCAGCGTCCTCTGATTTGCCGCCGTTCGCTGTCCTAAACAAACTGAGCCGCGTCAAATGACAAGCGACACACGCACACTGTGTATTGATCAAAACAACAACAATACTGTTTTCGTCTGTTTTGTCTTGGTTTGTCTGGATATTTTGAAGAGAGGTAGGACCCATCGAAGCAGACCATTTGGGGAAGTACCTCCACAAGAAACCGCAGCCAAATAAGAAACCTAGAGGGTTGTTATGTCCCTGCGTGTGAGTGCAGTCACCAGTAAGCTCCTAAGGAGTTGCTGTATTAGCAGAGGTGCCGTCGCGCGGCTAATACTTAATGTGTTGCAAGCGTTTATAGGCTACGGTAACCGCTTTACATCAGGTAGGCTATATGCTTGATAGCCTCCCGACGTTGAATAAAATAAAATAAAGATTAATATCACTAAATATCAAATGGTATTCCGTTAAAACCACGTTTTGTGCAACGGGTGATACAATGTAGTTACCGGAGCCCATATCTACATGTGCAATATAGTTTCCGTCTCGTTGCTAAGCACTAAACAACTGTCAGGGGTATACAGCCATGCAATTCTCTAAGCAACTCGTAATGGCTGTGTGCGTCGCTGTGATCACAGATGTCACAGCTTTGACATCGTCTACTGCGATCACGGCTAAATTATTTGGTATTCTATAAGGCTGTAAGCGTACGCGAGGCTGTTTGCCTTGTAGAATTCCAATTCCAAACGCAGCCTTGCGGCGCTAGTGTCGCACAACCATGAAAAGTGACACCAAAGAATTGCAATTTTGTGTTCAAGGTTGTAACAGCCGATGTTTCCGAGGATGTAAGGACGTTTGCTCTTACAGAATTGCATGGCTGATGATGCAGGAATACTCTTACAGCAACTCACCAGTGATTTGTTTTTGATCTACTGCTTCATCTTGGTGAGGTTATCTTTTTTTATACAACGTCAAGCGTTCAAGCATACGGCCCACCTGATGTAAAGCAGTACCGTAGCCTATTAACGCTTGTAACAAAATAAGTATTACTCGCGCGATGTTTCCTCTGCTGTTTACACATCAACTTTAGGAGGTTACCTGGTGAATGGGAACACAACAACCCTCTAGGGAGTTGTTATTTGCCTGCGGTTTTAAAATGTTGGTGAGATTACCTAGTCAGCAGTTGACGAGCTCGGTGGCGCAGTGGTGAAACGCGCTGTTACGCTACTTTGACACTGACGCTCGTGGGTTCGATTCCCACACAGTACAAACATTTGTGTGCACGAACATATCTGTTTGTCTTGGTCTGGGTATTTTCTACTTATAATTAGTATGTATTTACAAAAAAAAAATTGTAATTACGCATGTTTATCAGTTGTCTAGTACCCATAACACAAGCTTCGCTTAGTATTGTCTTAGGTTTTCGCGATTGTTACACATTGAATTAAACACGATCCATCCATCTAGCCATCCATCTATCCATCTAGCTAGATGGCGCTGTGTAATTTGTCCGACAATATTTATTATTTATTTTATTATTTATTACCTAGTTATAATGTAATTAATAAATTATGTAAATTTGTTTGGATACCAAAAGAGGGATGCCTGAGTTTTTTGGCAGTATTTTTATCAGTGCTCACCTAGTCATGAACTGCACGGTAGGGAAAAAAATTGTGACGATTCCAAGCAAATGTAGCCATTTTTACGGAATAAAAAGATTTTGACTTTGACTAGTCAGCACTTCTTACAATTACTGAGAGCATTACACGCCTTCTCGCCCCTCCCCTCACTATCTTCCTAAAAAGGCTAATTCCTCTTCCAAACGTCACCACTTTTCCTAATTCTTAGCATCGGCAGGTCCGCTATCTAATCACAATGATTAGGCGAAGATACTGAACCTAACATGTCCGTCACCCCACCACAACCCAGAGGGTAAACCAAACATTCCTCAGATTAGATCAAACGTCTTCCAAAATATAATTTCTTGTACGAGCGGATTTCCTCACCATTTTTAACTTCACCGACCGAGCAAATGATAATTACAAATATGTACAAAAAATACGAGAATGGGAATTTAATTCTCGACGAGCTGGGTGGCTCAGTCGTGAATGACGCGACTTTGACACCAACGCTCGTGGGTCTCTAGAGGGTAGTCGTGTTCCTGTCTGTGAGTGAGGTCACCAGTAAGCTCCCAAGGAGTTGCTGTATAAGCTGCAAGGGAGACATCGCGCGAGTGATACTTAATATATCGCAAACATTCATAGGCTACGGTACCAACTTTACATCCAGGAATCACACGATCAATAAATCTGTCCATCTGTTGACCTTATGTCCCTTACAGGGTAGGCAGACAGAACCGAGGAACAGTTAATAAATCTATCTATCTATATCTATAACTTCACGCCAAATTCCTTACGGGGTAGGCAGAGAGAACCGAGCGCCACGTGACTCGGTCCTTACATACCTTACTCGCTTCTTTAACATTCATTGCTCTTTTCATGCGCGCTCGCCGGTTTCTAGGGCTCCTGACATCACCTTCTGATAGAACACGACCAATTTGATCATGGTAGGTAGGTAAGTCTTGGCCTTCCCCGGCTCCTACATCCTTCCACTTTTGCATTGTATATCTGCTTCGTCATTCTTTCATACTGCATTCTTTCTACATGTCCGAACAAACGGAGCATGCCTCTTCTTAATTTAACACCGACGCTCTCTTTCAGACCAACTCTGCTTCTAATCTCATCATTGCGAATACGGTCAACAAGCATTACGCCACAAATTTACATACATTCTCCTTACTCTTTCATCTTGCAACTTTTCACTCCTTATCCTTTCATTATCTCCGAAAGGGATACGCACTCGCCAATGCCTCCACTTCTTGAAAAGTCCCACAAACCGGCTTACCACCAGGTAGTGGTCCGTTTCAAGAGTGGGACCTCTAAAGGCTCTTGTATCCATTATAGTATTTCGGAGACGTCTATCAATTATAATCAAATCAATCACACATTTTTCGTCATTCCGTCTCCATGTATACGTGTGAATATCCTTGTGACGTAATAAAGAGTTCGACACGAGGAGGTTTCGTTTCATACATAAATCTAGAATCGACTTACCTGCTTCGTTGACTCTCTTATCTCCAGGACCAGGAGCAGCTTCATAGCCTTATCGTTTGGTCCCAACCCATCCATTCAAATCTCCACACATAATCACTCTTTCATTCCCATCAGTTAAATCGAGAACATCGCTCACAGACTCCCAAAACTTCTCTAGTTCTTGGGCACACGCTGAGCTTACGGGAACGTATGCTACAACCAAAAATTTTGTACGAACCCTGAGAAGTCTTGGCCCTACCAAATAGTAATATTTCACACCAGAGGCTAAGCGAGAGGAGAGTATGATACCTACACCAGCACTGGCATGATCGTCCGGGTCTACATCAGACCATAGGGCCATCATCCCACCGGGCAGATCATCAGTGTCGCTCGCCTTGCGCTTAGTCTCTGCCACACACTAAGCATCTAAGCGTTTCTCATTCATTACGTCCATCAGCTCGTTCCTCTTATCACTCATTCCACCTCTCATATTCCACGTGCCTATGCAGTACTCGGCTCTCCTCGACCTGCCGGAATTAGCGGAATTAGCGCTGGTAGGTGGCGGCCACCACCGCCGCATGCACCTGTTTTCGCACCGACGGGGGCGGATCGGTGTGCATTTTCGGGCCAGAATTGCAATCTTATCGATTGGGAGGTGTCGCGAGCGAGCTCGCTTCTAGCACTTATCCCCCTAATTTTTTTAATGATTATTAATAAATCTGATTTCTAAAAATACACAGAGCAGTGCTTCTATAGAAATATTTGTAAAACGACGATCTAAAGTAAAACAGTCCCTTGCATGAAGTACGCTGGAACTGTCATTAGAGCTAGTATGGCTTGGCTGAGGCACGACTTGCTTACACTCAATCCCAGTGAAATCAATTACATTACCTCCGCTCTGTCATCTCCTTCACTAGCGCCGATAAGCCATTTCGACATCAAAGGCCGTTCGTGTGTTCGATCGACACCAAAATATTCATACAACTATCTCGAAATCTACTCACGGTAAATACCTTTAGGTGTTCAGCATAGTCGGAGTACAAACCTGGTTGTCTGCAGTCATGTATTTAGTTGAAGGCAGAGATTCTTAAATGCATGCAACACACGCAACGATTCCATCGAGTTCAAATTAAATCGCCTGTAAATTTGACTTTCATAAAATAGCAACTGAATCTATTAACTATTTAAAGTTAATACTGCATACTCGAGTACTCACTCGTACATGCAAATATTTTTAAAACTAAAAGCGCAACAAATTAATTTCATGCCTATAAACTTTTTAAATACGAGCAAAAAAAATTACTGTCGGCGAAACATATTTTATGTTCGTAAAGCACATTCGAATAGCATTACATATTCATTTTGAAAATGGCAACTCATTCGTAATATCCATGAAAGGAAGCCATAAATTAATTTAACGTAAAATTATGAAAATACTTCTCCGTTAAATCCGACGTGCGTTCATTACGTCTTAAAAAAAATAATGCCACGTAAAATGTTTCGCGGACCGCGTCGTTAAAACTTCGATGATCGGCGAGGCGGAAAAATAAATTGCTCTTCAACTTTTAATAGTACTTTTAGGGTATTTCTGAGGCTAAGCAAGCAATATCGTATCATACACGCAACTTGTTATCTTTGCTATCTAAAGGTGTGGATATATTAGAGACGTTTGCTGCGAACGTTCTCGCGAACGATTGTGTAGCAATCATTACGTTTTGTGCAAAATTCTATGTCATACACGTCACTTGTTACTCTTGTTATCTGAGAGTGATGGTATATTTATATTTGGGCCACACGATACAGGCTTGTATGCCTAGTGTGTGGATCCATAGCTTTAAGACTCTATGTGTGTGTGTGTTTAATGTAAAATAAATATTTTTTCATTTTCATTAGAGACGTTTGTTGTGAACGTTCTCGCGAACGATTGTGTAACAATCATTACGTTTTGTGTAAAATTCCGTGTCATACACGCAACTTTTTATCCTTGTTATCTAAGAGTGATGGTAGGTACATTAGAGACGTTTGTTGGGAACGTTCTCGTGAACGATTGTGTAACAATCATTATGTTTTGTGCAAAATTCCGTGTCATGCACGCAACTTGTTATCCTTGTTATCTCAGGCTGCAATAATATAACCACATGTATGGTAGGTTGCAGCAACTGGATCTTCAACGATAAATTGATTGCATTTTGGAACAAAGTATTGGGACACTTTTGCTCGCTTGATCGACTATACATGATTATATCTGTCGGGTGGGCGGATGTGTCTTGGTAGTTTGTCTTCTTCCCTTCCCTTCTCGATATTTTCTTACATTGGAAACGTTGACGTTTTACATTAGGCGACATGTAGTGTAGTATTTTATGATTTTTTTTTTGTTATGAATGCAGTAATGTATACCTGTAATTGACATATATATCAGATATAACACTGTTCTATGAATAAGAAAACGATTGTACGTTATATATGCTGTTGGTGTACCTTAATAAATAAATAAGGGTGCTGGTACATTAGAGTTGTTTGTTGAGAATACTCGCGAACGGTTTAGTAACAATTGTTATCTTTTGTTTAAAGTTACCATCGTAACGCATACGCGCAACTTGTTATCTAAAGGCGCTGGTATATTAGAGACGTTTGATGCGAACGTTCTCGCGAACGACTTCGTGAGAATTGTGCATATAATGCCGTTTTTGTGCAAAATAATCCGTGTACCTCAGAAAACGTATGTTATTTTAGCAATTTACGCTATGCAATAAACATACTTGTTGCAAATAAGTTGTTATTATAATTATGTATTGTAAACGACACTGTACATTGCATTTCTTAATGTTTCTCTGTATATATTTAAGCCCTTTATGTATTTATGCTTTCTTTTAGTTCACTGTTCACTAAATATACTAATTTTGCTATGTTCAATGGTATTCGTAGCGATAGATGGAGCGGAAGAATAAGTAGATGACGGCTATATTTATTACGAAGCACCACTAAAACCCAGAGATATTCAAGCAGCTCGGTGGCGCAGTCGTGAATGTCGCGACTTTGACAACAACGCTCGCGGTTTCGATTCCCACATTCGACAGACATTTGTGTGCATGAACATATCTTGATCTGGAAGTTTTTAAGAGAGGTAGAGTGCATCAAAGCGGCCCGCATTGGGAAGTATTTACACAAAAAACCGCAGCCAAATAACGTTGCTGTGTCCGCAAAAGAGGAGTATAGTGCGAGTGATACTTAATACAAGTGTTCATAGGCTACGGTAACCACTTTACTCGGGTGGGCCGTCTGCTTGTATGCCTACCAATGTCGTATAAAAAATACATATGCTCAATTTTACATACTTTTTGTATATATTCAGCGTACTATAATGCGCAATAAAATAATAGGAACTCGCAACTCGCGTAGATTAATATTTCTGTTTGACCTAGTTAAGAACATTTGTGTGAAATATATTACAGAACAGTTTTCCCTTGATTATCTATTATTAAACTCAAAATTATAAGGGCAAACCTATACAAATATAAACCCTTACAAATTGTCATATAACAGTTGTTGTCGGCTTACTTTTTCTCATGTAAATATACTCTTCTTTTTCATAGCGTAGTCGATACCTAAGCCTAAGGATTTGGCAGAGATACTGATCTTTACATGGAGCGACTGCCGTCAGATCTCCACAACTCGCACGGAAAACCAGACGTTTGTTTGGTTAGGTCACGAGTGTTTTGAAATATTATTTCTTAGACGTGCGGGTTTCCTCAGGATTTTTTTCTTCACCGATGAGCTATTATCATTAGCTAATAAATATACATATAAATACATATAATGTAAATATGTATGTATATCTTCACGCCAAGTCCCTTGCGGGGTAGGCAGAGAGAACCGAGCGCCATAAGACGCGGTCCTTGCATACTTCACTCGCTTCTGTGACATTCATAGCTCTTTCCATGCACGCTCGCCGGTTCCTGGGGCTTCTGACATCACCTTCTGATAAAACACGACCAATTTGGTCATGGTAGGTTAGTCTCGGCCTTCCTCGGCTCCTACATCCTTCCACTTTTGCATTGTATATCTGTTTCGTCATTCTTTCGTCCCGCATTCTTTCTACATGTCCGAACCAACGGAGTAAATGTAATAACATACAGTACAACAATAAAATCCAGAAACGAATATAGTGGTACGTGCCAGGATTCTAAACGGATCGGGGACCATTTGGTCAATAGGGCGGTTATCCACTGTACTACCACTGCTATCATTTAAATACTCTATAAACATTAATTAATAAATGTCTACAAAGTTTCATCACTAGTATCATTAATGAGTAATAAAGGTGATCGATGCGTAAGAGGATGATTACTGGGGCAAAATACGATTTCGACGAAGGAGTTAGTGTGCGGTTACCAAATCGTTTCAAAGACAGCCTGTGATTGACAATTGTTAAACAAAGTCTGACCATGGTGTTAAGCTTAACGCTAAGAAAAGGCTTTGTCACAGAGTTTAGTGCTCTGGAGCACAAGAAGAGACTAGAGTGAGAAAATAAAATAAAAATATCCGACAAAGATTTATTTTTAGATCACAAAGTTAGGCGTCGTGAGTAAGGTGTGACTATTAAGTAATCTGTGGTAAGGTCGTGGTTTCCGCTACGGTTGTCCAGTAGATACTTAGCTTTTCCGAGGTGTTGCGAATTGCGCGCCGTAGATGAGGGTAGGCGAGACGCAACGGAAGGCTAGATGCGACGGGCGTAGCTCAGCGGAGCAGGCAGATCCGGTAATGCAGGTGTTCCGGTAGCACAGGTCCGGCAGCACTGGGCAGACGTAGACTACCCGTATGGGTCAACCCTGGAACGCCAGTGTGATTAGTAGCTGGTACCGCCTTGCCTCCCGATTACCATCAAGGTTCGACACTAGCCGCGGAGACGGAAAGTAAAGATAGGCAAAAAACTATTTAAAAGTTGGCGCTTGAAGAGCTTAATTACATTATTCTGTTTTCAAGTAAGAAAGAAAACTATTGTAATGCGTAATCTCCTTGGTGAGGCCAAGTCGGTTAAATGATAAGAAATACCTTTGCGAAATTAACATACTTACAACATAATAAGAAAAGAACTCAACATCGCTTCGCTAGTCGAAGTCGGTTAAACCAAAAAATATGTTTGTTTCAAACAGTATTTGCAATAAAAATCGGTTTTAAGAACGTTATCCGAAATACAATAATTATGTAGGTAGGTACTCGATATACACCAATGAAGTTGGTATGGTTAAATCTACACAAGATGAATAGATGCTTTCCTATCATTATCTACCGTAGAAGGTAACTAGTTAAAAACAAAAACATTGCAACAAAGCTCTAAAGAAAATATAATTAGTTTTATACAGGTAAACTCAGAAGTAGATACATACCCGATATCTACCTCCGTAGATATGAGGTTATATTTCAATCACTGCACTGCGATTTACTCATAGCATTTATTAGATAAAATCATAGTATTTGTAAAATGAATAGTTGTGTTGGGAATATAATATTAGAAAATGATCGCAGACAGCTGTTAGTGACCAGCATTCGTTAGATCAGATGAAGAAATGGACATTTCATCGTCGGTTTGAACGAACGGATCGAACGAAGGGACCGGAACTGTGATTGAGAACGATTGACTGAACGGACTGTAGAACTGTCCAGAATCGAGATTTAAAAGGAATGTAATCAACCGTAGTTCTAGAAAGTTCTAAGATATAGAATTTTAATTAAAAATTATTTTATAACTGAATAATAGAAAAATATATTTTTAGGTAATTAGATGAATTTTGATTGCCAAAGGTAATAGGTTTTACTCGTCGTAGCGACACCAAGCGGTAGATAGTATGCCACTCACAATACAAGTTGTGCGTATACCGACTAGATGGCGTTAGTTGAAGCGTTTCAAGACTAGATTCAATGAGTTTAGATTCGTTTAAGTATGCTTTAGAACACTTTCATTTAAGAAATGGCATTTTATATAGATAGTAACGGATAAACCGTTACAGCTTTACCTTTCTTCTGTGTTTCAACTATTACGACCACTCTCTACAAGGCCGCACTTAATCTAAAGTTTATATTCCGCATTTTAGCAAAGTCATTTCATCCTATTACGATACTCTCAAATCGATTAGCACCCTAACTGACTAAAAGATTACGTTTTTCTTGCTCTTTTGTTAAGAACTTTCTGCACGGAACTGTATTTTGTGATTGTTATCTGCTTTCAAAGAGTTACGGATTCTTTCTGTCCTTTGATTTTTTCTTCAAGTTCAATCTGTTTCAACTTTTTGATTCAGGATCAAGGTCATAATTTCCGATTCGGCGTAGGGTTTCGGCGTATTTTGTTACATATTACGTGACAAAATTGGCAGAACGAATCACACATGGTCTTAATTCGGTATTCGTTCACCTGTCAATTTCACACAACGTCGAGAGGCATACAAGCATACGGCCCACCTGATGTAAAGTAGTTACCGTAGCGTATGAGCACCTGCAATATATTAAGAATCATTCACGCGATGTCAACTACGCTGCTTACACAGCAACTCCTTAGGAGCTTACTAGGGATCTCACTCACACGCAGGTACACGACGGATTTCGGAGGAGTTCCATCGGCTTTTATCCATTTGAGTGGTATAAGATTTTTAACATCAAATAAACTTGAATATATATCATTTAATTGAAATATATATCATTTAATTGAAATATATATCATTAAATTCAAATATATATCATTAAATTCAAATATATATCATTAAATTGAATACATGTGTACTAGGCGGACTTTCATCCAGTTTTATGCGACGGTTGTTTATCTTATCTTATCTTATCCACTCAAATGGATAAAAGTCCGCCTGGTATGTTTAATTTAATGATATATATTAAAGTGTGATGTTTTGTATGAGATTTTGTTACTTTCTTTCTTTTTCCTCGGTTTGTAATGGTCGTATCTTGCTGATGAACAGCCAAATGTGAACATATTTTACGTAATCCGGTACCGATAAAGATAGTTCCATAGATTTCGGTGTTCAAACAAACAAACACTTCCGCTTTTTATTATACAACGTCGGGAGGCATACAAGTATACGGCCCACCTGATGTAAAGCGGTTTCCGTATCCTATTAACGATTAAGTATCACTCTCTCGATGCCTCCTCTGCTGCTTGGGACACAGCAACTCCTTGGGAGCTTACTGGTGAACTCACTCACACGCAGGAACACAAGAACCCTCTAGGCAGTTGTTATTTTGATGCGATTTTCTGTGAGGTGGAGGTACTTCCAATTATTCGCGCTCACAAATATTTGTCCTGTGTTGAAATCGAACCCACTTAACAAAGTTACTTATAAAATACAACATGCTTGGTGGCAAGCAAGCGAGCAGCCTGCGTGATAGTATATAGTTATCATAGCCTATCGACACTTGCAATACCATTCACTCATATGTTACTAGTGGCCAGTAATACCTACTAACACACGAGCTTTAAGCTTTTCCCAAGAACCTCATTTTCATGTATATTCAATCGGTGGAACACACAAAGAAAGAAAGACTTTTTATGTTTATTGTATTGTTATTTACTATGAGTGTACAATAAAGAAATTACAAACAAACAAACAAACAAACAGACTCCTTAAACGCGTAGGTTCAATGCCGTATATATCAAACGTATGTTACGATATAGGAGGCAAGGAAGGCCAATACTTCCCTACCATGACCAAGTTGATCATATTTTATCAGAAGGTGATGTCAGGAGCCTTAGAAACTCGCGAGCGTGCATGAAAAGAGCAATGAATGTTAAAAAAGCAGTGAGTTATGTAAGGATCGAGTCATGTGGTGCTCGGTTCTCTCTGCCTATCCCGCAACGGATTTAGCCTGAAGTTTTAGATAGAATGAATACTACCATAATCCTATAACAATGGAATTTTATAAAAAACTAGCTATCCGCCCCGGCTTCGCACGGGTGATATGATCACTACCAAACTTCACAGGATCACCTGCTGGGCTAACCTGAAGATTCACTGAAAATTTCATCAAAATCTGCTCAGCCGTTTTTGAGTCCATAGAGGACATACAGACAAACATTCATTTTTATATATATAGATAATGCATACCTAAATACTCTATCTTTAACTTCACGCCAAATCCCTTGCGGGGTAAGCAGAAATAACTGAACGCCAAATGATTCCATCCTTATATATCTCACTCGCTTTTCTTACTTTCATTGCTCTTCTTATGCACTCTAAATACTCGCGAGAGTTATGAAAAGAGTTTTCAAACTTCTATTTCAAAAACATTCGATGCTCAGAGGGTTGTTTAGTATAATATATTCAAAAGTACACACGAATCAACAGTATAACAGAGAATACCCAATAAAAGCCCTATAAACGTGCAATCAGATAACATTGCTCCCAGGCGTTGTATGTAGAGGCATGTGAATCGACTCGGAAAAATAATTTCCTCCACGAAGAAGCATTGGATGTAGACATAGTTATATGATCGTTTCAACGCTACGCCCAGTAATGAACTTTATCAATATGAGATAGCGTTTAAAATTGTAAACACGCATTGATTGTTAATGCATGTGATCATCGGATTCTCATAGTCTTTTGAGGATTAATATTTTGTCAAAGATGAGAAAAGAATTTGAGTTTGTATAAACTTTTTATGCTATGAATAAGATCTTTAGAACTGAACATGTTAATATAAAATTGAATTGGAATTTCAATATTATATTAAAGGAAACATCAAATAAATGTTAACTTAATATCGGAATTCTGGCAAATACTACCAAAATATGTTAGTATTTTTTCATGGAAGATTAAAAATTATAGCAATCATATCATATCCGAAAAAAAGTCAAAAACATTTTAATTAGATTTCACATTGATGAATTTACTTAGAGTACATATTTAAATTATATATTTCATAAGTAAACAATTTGTTTAATATGTTATATTACGTACAACGATGATGCTAAATAGAATAATTAAATGAAAATGTATGTGAATAATTAAACAAACATGAATATAGTAAATATTAACATTAAATTATATGTATTATTTGTAGTTAATGCTGCCGTTTTT
The DNA here is from genome assembly GCA_947507595.1 of Pyralis farinalis. Taxonomy (NCBI): domain Eukaryota; kingdom Metazoa; phylum Arthropoda; class Insecta; order Lepidoptera; family Pyralidae; genus Pyralis; species Pyralis farinalis. Next base: position 4,004,025 of record OX382275.1, read on the forward strand.
CATATAAATGCAATACTTTAACAGGCTGCGTAAATAAACTGGGCTGCAAAGAAAATGGGTCAGAAATAAAAATCACAATTGTTCTGAAATGTTGGAATTCTTCCTTTATGAAACAAAACTAGTACTATTTTATAGTGCTTAAAATCGAATACATAAAAGTATCAATGTGCATTTTTTTTCGAATAATGTATGTGTGTATGTATATCTTCACGCCAGGTCCCTTGCGGGGTAGGCAGAGAGAATCGAGCGCCATAAGACGCGGTCCTTATACACTTCAGACGCTTCTCTAACATTCATAGCTCTTTTCATGCACGCTCGTCGTTTCATAGGACTCCTGACATCACCTTTTGGTAAAACACGACCAATTTGGTCATGGTAGGTTAGTCTAGGTCTTGCTCGGCACCTACATCCTTCCACTTTCGCATTGTATATCTGTTTCATCATTCTTTCATCCTGCATTCATTCTACATGTCCGAACTAACGGAGCATGCCTTTTCTTATCTTAATACCGACACTCTCTTTCAGACCAACTCTCTTTCTTACGTCATCACTACGAACGCCGTCAGCAAGCCATATGCAACTGGAGCCGCAGTTTGTAGCAGAGGTGGAGGACATCATGGAGGAGTTAGCAGAACTAGCGGATCGTGTCCACGATGTCGTATCGCCCAACATACAAGTGGCATCATCATCAGCAGCCTCAACAACCTTGCCTCATAAGTGTAGTGATGTGAACCTACAGATAGCTGAACTAACAAAACAAGTGGCTGCCCTAACAAGTACGATTAACCGGATGTCGAGAGAGAGCTATCGTAGACCAGCAGCCGAGCGTCATCGAAGCCGTTCTAGATCCAAAAATAGGTCGCATTTAAATTACCGCAGATTTCGAAATTGTTGGTACCACGCTAAATTTGGAGAGTCTTGCAATCGGACCAACATGCTAAATTTGGAGATAACCGTATGACTATAGTGCGTCGGGAGATACATGTCTTGTAATCGGACCAACACGCAAAATTTGGAGATAACCGTGTGACTATAGTGCGTCGGGAGATACATGTCTTGCAATCGGACCAACATGCTAAATTTGGAGATAACCGTGTGACTATAGTGCGTCGGGAGATACATGTCTTGTAATCGGACCAACACGCAAAATTTGGAGATAACCGTGTGACTATAGTGCGTCGGGAGATACATGTCTTGCAATCGGACCAACACGCAAAATTTGGAGATAACCGTGTGACTATAGTGCGTCGGGAGATACATGTCTTGCAATCGGACCAACATGCTAAATTTGGAGATAACCGTATGACTATAGTGCGTCGGGAGATACATGTCTTGCAATCGGACCAACACGCAAAATTTGGAGATAACCGTGTGACTATAGTGCGTCGGGAGATACATGTCTTGCAATCGGACCAACATGCTAAATTTGGAGATAACCGTATGACTATAGTGCGTCGGGAGATACATGTCTTGCAATCGGACCAACACGCAAAATTTGGAGATAACCGTGTGACTATAGTGCGTCGGGAGATACATGTCTTGCAATCGGACCAACACGCTAAATTTGGAGATAACCGTGTGACTATAGTGCGTCGGGAGATACATGTCTTGCAATCGGACCAACACGCTAAATTTGGAGATAACCGTGTGACTATAGTGCGTCGGGAGATACATGTCTTGCAATCGGACCAACACGCTAAATTTGGAGATAACCGTGTGACTATAGTGCGTCGGGAGATACATGTCTTGCAATCGGACCAACACGCTAAATTTGGAGATAACCGTGTGACTATAGTGCGTCGGGAGATAGATGTCTTGCAATCGGACCAACACGCTAAATTTGGAGATAACCGTGTGACTATAGTGCGTCGGGAGATACATGTCTTGCAATCGGTAATGGCGGCCGACGATTGCGTGAGTACCCGTCGCTCATTCGTAACGGATAAACAGACAAAAATGCAAGTTTTGGTGGACACTTATTCCCCGGGCTTATTTTAAAGAACGACGGGATCTGACTATGAACTTTGTGCTGCTAACGGTTCTATTATATCGATATATGATCATGTTAATTTAATATTAAATCTAGGCTTGCGCCTTGACTTTCCATGGCAATTTATTGTTGCGGACGTAACAAGAGCGATAATAAGTGTGAGCTTTTCATCCTTTTTTAATTTGACCGTTGATTACAGAAACCAATGCCTCTTTGATATTAATACAAGGATCGCGACCGTGGCTTTGCTTGCACAATCTTCTGATATCATTTCTTCGATCAAGACTGTAACTGGTAAGTCTGACTTTCAAGACATATTCAGGCAATTCCCTGAGATAACTTGCCTACACGGTACACAACACACACCTATATATAGTACAGTACACCATATACGCACTACACCTGGTGCACCTATATCTTGTACACCACATAGGCTAGCACCCTAGATAAGCTAGACAAGGTGAGGCATTGGCTGTCAGCCGAGATAAGGCGAAGGCGTTCGATCGGGTCTGGCACCGGGGTCTTCTATCGAAGTTACCATCATACGGGCTGTCCGAGGGTTTGTGCAAATGGGTCGCCAGCTTTTTATCCAACAGGTGCATAAAAGCCGTGGTTGACGGTGGATGCTCCGATAGTATGGATATCAATGCCGGCGTCCCTCAGGGTTCTGAACTGTTTCCGACGCTAACCATCGTCCCTAAGAAGGACAATGGCTAGCGTTCCTGTGGCGATTACAGGACGCTGAACGCCAGGACTATACCAGATAAATATCCCCTTCGTCATATACAGGATTTTGCTCAAAGTCTCGCGGGTTGTAAATGTTCTCTATCATTGACTTGATGAAGCCGTACCATCAGATCCCGGTTAATCCAGAGGATATACACAATACTGCGATTACGACACCGGTCGGCCTTTACAAATTCCCGTAAATGACGTTCGGGCTTCGTAATGACGGGCAAACGTTTCAGCGTTTTGTAAACGAGATGTTGCGTGGGTTAGACTTCTGTTTTCCTTATTTACATTACTTCTAGAATTTTCAAAAGATATAGAAGAACACAGAAGACATCCTCGTACACTTTTCACAAGGCTGCAGGAGTACGGCATCGTAATCAATTCAAAACTTCAAAGTGTATTTTTGATGCCTTAGAAGTAAAATTTTTAGGGTACTTTATCTCTGCGGAAGGCACTAAGCCCCTCTCAGCTAAAGATGATGCCATCCAGAGTTTCCCTGCACCAAGGCCTGCACACACCCTGCGCCGGATTACAACAATTCAAAGAGGACGAAGGATGGCAACCTCTTGCTTTCTTCTCAAGGAAATTATCACCCACGCAGCAAAAGTATTTGCTCTATGACCGTGAACTTCTGGCAATTTATGAGGCTATCAAGTATTTTTGACATATGGTGGAAGGTAGGAACTTTGTCGTGTATAGTGACCACAAACCCTTGTGTTTCGCATTTCACGCTCGTAAAGAGAACTGCTCTTCTTGTCAGTTTCGACATTTAGACTATTTCTCGCAATTTATCACCGATATCCAGCACATCTCTGTTAAGGAAAACATAGTGGCAGATACTCTTTCCTGGTTCGACGAGATTGCACAACCTGTTGATCTTGAGGTTCTAGCAAATGCTCAAGAAAGACTCTGATCCAGAACTGCAGAAATCTGATTTGTACTGTAAGGAGAGAGGTAGTATAGTGAGACCATACGTGCCAAAGCTGAATCGTCGACAGGTATTTGATAGTCTCCACTCATTTAGTCACCCAGGTGCGAATGCTTCTGTGTAATTGGATTTGAATAGGTTTGTTTGGCCAGGCATTAAGAGAGACTGTCGTCAGTGGGTGAAATCCTGTCTCGTTTGTCAGCTATCGAAGGTCACCCGATATGTCTCTTCACCATTAGGCTTAGGCCAAGTAGCATCCTTAAATGAGGAATAGTAATTTCCAAAAATAAATGCTCATGGGTCTGGCATGCGGGTGAAGTCATGGAAACAACTTGATACGGGATGTCGCTACGCAAGTAAAAGGCTATTCCGCCACAGCCCACTATTCGGTCTGAACGACCAATTTCTCTCGTAAAAGTACGGTCATTTCGTAACAGTAACAAACCAGGTAAAGGATATAACGAAGATTGTAAGCTCGGTTTAAGGAAAGATTCTAAAATAAGGATGGCTTGAATGTTAATGTTAGCTGCAAAGGTTGATAGCAGCTCAGAGTAATGAGCAGCTATCGGACATAAGTACAAAAAGAAAGTATCCAGCAATACCTGTATACCACAATCATATAAGGCATCTACGTTACGCTTCAGTGGACTTATCTTGGTGCTCCGTACCTGTTTCGGTGATTGAAACGACTGTGTCGATTTGGCTGTCATTCATGTTGACGACGCAATACTGGCCTTCACACGATCAGCCATGAATTTCTTTAACTCTGACATAGATGTTACTCTACGACGATTGCTATTTTGTCCAGCCAGCACTATATTGCCATCACCATTTGTCTAGCAGCCTTTAATGCCTAGTGATTTGCGGGCTTCTACGAATACTCCATGTCTATTACTGGTTAGGAACACCGCTAGCGTGAGACCCGTGCTCTTTAGTTGTTTTTTGGCTGCACAGACATAGTTACGTGAGATCTGATACTGGAAACGGACCAGAACTGAGCGTGGTCTATCGGCAGTGGTACTTTTGCCCAGCCTCATACATCTAATTACTGCTTGAGGACGTAAGTTCCGAACAAGTAATGTGTTCTTACACAAATCCCAAAAAAATTGCACCAGATCCTCGACCCGATCGATTGAAGATATAAGGTATGATTTGACATGCTTTCCATTAGATTTCTGAGCCGATTCTGAGGTACATTCACCCATTCCTCCATGAATGCTTTTTTCATTTCACAAAGTGTGATTGGATGGACACGTCGTTTGAGTTCATCCCAGCCTTGCTCGATAGAGTTCCATTCTGGCCTGCGTGCTGGCCACTCCATGTTCGCGATATCGCGAAGGTAGTTAAACACTATCTGAGCTAAGTTTGGCGAAGATTATCTTCTATGACGATGACATTTCCGCCCATGTTCACTAAAATTACCCAACGTATAAAAGTTTCTTTCGACAGTTAAAGTATCATTTTCTATTATCATTAGGTCAGTGTGTTTTAAGGAAGAAATTTCATCCGACGCGTACTTGGAGTCGTCGCTGTATGGTACTTTCTCTTCAGTACAGTCATGATTACAGCACTGTCCTGGTCTACTGTAGACGCTTTGCCTCCCATCGTTCGTGCATAAGCTAATTCTGAACTCATCCTCGAAATCGGTACTCTTGAGTACTTATCAATCCAGGGTCTTATTCTCTAGTGTATAAGCATTGCTTTCCAGTTTCAGAACATTTCCCGGTCTCAATGGCTTCAGATTTGCTTCAGTAAAACACAGCCTTACTGTATACATACTAAGTGGGTTGAAGGTGATTACCTCAATAGCCATTCGAAATTGATTTCCTAAAGTCATTGACAATATATAGCGATCCTTCCGCACTGTGGGCATTTGCAAATAATCCATCTAGAACATCTCATGAAAGTTCTGGAGCATTCTGTGAAAGGTTGATAGTTACACGCCAACATTTGTTGTTATATAACGCTGACGTCAGCATTGTGATATACTATTTAGGGACAAGTTTTTATCAGACTTTGATTAGAATTATGATTTTTTGCATAGCAAATGCCACATCAATGTGACAGAATAGAAACAAAATGGTTATAAAATATGGTTATAAAATCGTCCTTGTTCGATATTTAAGTGCTAGTATTATTTTTTGACGTAATAACGTCTTATAAATCGATGAATGTCGGGTGCACGCTCGTTCGTTCGCACGTTCCGCGTGAGCCGAGCGTGCAAGCGAGAGCGCGGAACAAGCGATAGAGAGGCACGATCGGCCTAAGCGCCCGACTTGTGACGCATCTATCTCTCTTCCTCTCCATCGGCCGATGCGTCCGAGTAGCAGAGAGACAGCGGAAGCACAGAACCTACACGTAAACTGTTTTGTCAACTGTTGAATGTTTTCTTATGACGTTATCACGTAAAATTATCGTCCGTAAACCGACTTTAAAGACGACGAATTTTTTTATTTATAGTAATTAATACAATCGCCTGAAAGAACTGAAAAGGTTTATATTAGTTATCAAATACACTTTAATTCAATTTCTATTTCATAAAGCTAAATTGAATACTTTGGACGATATTGAGGTTTTTGTTTTCTTTGCAACTCAGTGTAATATGCCATTAATTTTTATTGGTTTAGTTTAAATTACTTTGTGACGATAATGCTTTAGATAAGCCCAGTTGTACAGTAGCTAATTGTGAACTTTAGCATCAAGGGACACGATTTCTATTCCCGTAAACACAACCATTGAGTATTTCAAAATATCTCTTTGTCTTGATACGTATGTATACTAAGTATCACAAATAAATCTTCTTCTTCTTAGCGGGGTCCGCTACCTGAAGTTAGTATAGGGAGTTGTTTTTTGGCTTCGCTTTTCTACCAGGTGGAGGAACTTCTCTAGATGGGCTGCTGTGATGCACCCTACCCCTCTTAAAACACCCAAATGAAGACAAACAGACTAAATGATGAATGTTCATGCACACAAAAGTTCGTCGTGTGCGGGAATCAAACCCAAGAGCGTTGGTGTCAAAGAAACATTACTAAACACTGCGCTACCGAGCTAGTCATATGTTGCGAATGTTATTGTGACAGTGCGATCATTACTTTTATTACAGGTATAGTGTACTCCGCGGTATTGAGCTCTATTCATTCAACCCTTTTAAACTTAAACCAAGGCGTCGGCGTCGGTTCATCGCTCCAGTCGCCTGCCTCAACTTAAACCAAGGCGTCGCTCCATCGCTCCAGTCGCCTGCCTCAACTTAAACCAAGGCGTCGCTCCATCGCTCCAGTCGCCTGCCTCAACTTAAACTAAGGCGTCGGTCCATCGCTCCAGTCGCCTGCCTCAACTTAAATCAAGGCGTCGCTCCATCGCTCCAGTCGCCTGCCTCAACTTAAACCAAGGCGTCGGTCCATCGCTCCAGTCGCCTGCCTCAACTTAAACCAAGGCGTCGGTCCATCGCTCCAGTCGCCTGCCTCAACTTAAACCAAGGCGTCGCTCCATCGCTCCAGTCGCCTGCCTCAACTTAAACCAAGGCGTCGCTCCATCGCTCCAGTCGCCTGCCTCAACTTAAACCAAGGCGTCGGTCCATCGCTCCAGTCGCCTGCCTCAACTTAAACCAAGGCGTCGCTCCATCGCTCCAGTCGCCTGCCTCAACTTAAACCAAGGCGTCGCTCCATCGCTCCAGTCGCCTGCCTCATCTTAAACCAAGGCGTCGGTCCATCGCTCCAGTCGCCTGCCTCAACTTAAACCAAGGCGTCGCTCCATCGCTCCAGTCGCCTGCCTCAACTTAAACCAAGGCGTCGCTCCATCGCTCCAGTCGCCTGCCTCAACTTAAACTAAGGCGTCGGTCCATCGCTCCAGTCGCCTGCCTCAACTTAAACCAAGGCGTCGCTCCATCGCTCCAGTCGCCTGCCTCAACTTAAACCAAGGCGTCGGTCCATCGCACCAGTCGCCTGCCTCAACTTAAACCAAGGCGTCGGTCCATCGCTCCAGTCGCCTGCCTCAACTTAAACCAAGGCGTCGCTCCATCGCTCCAGTCGCCTGCCTCAACTTAAACCAAGGCGTCGCTCCATCGCTCCAGTCGCCTGCCTCAACTTAAACCAAGGCGTCGGTCCATCGCTCCAGTCGCCTGCCTCAACTTAAACCAAGGCGTCGCTCCATCGCTCCAGTCGCCTGCCTCAACTTAAACCAAGGCGTCGCTCCATCGCTCCAGTCGCCTGCCTCAACTTAAACCAAGGCGTCGGTCCATCGCTCCAGTCGCCTGCCTCAACTTAAACCAAGGCGTCGGTCCATCGCTCCAGTCGCCTGCCTCAACTTAAACCAAGGCGTCGGTCCATCGCTCCAGTCGCCTGCCTCAACTTAAACCAAGGCGTCGGTCCATCGCTCCAGTCGCCTGCCTCCACTTAAACCAAGGCGTCGGTCCATCGCTCCAGTCGCCTGCCTCAACTTAAACCAAGGCGTCGGTCCATCGCTCCAGTCGCCTGCCTCAACTTAAACCAAGGCGTCGTTCCATCGCTCCAGTCGCCTGCCCACGTTTCTGGAACCTGTTGTGTCGACTGTGGTACGATTTAGCCATCTTTGCGACTTAAGTAACCATATACTTACACTTCCTTTGAGATATCATTTTTGCATTGTCGATGACCATCGTTCCTCTCCAGATATCGATGTGTCTAATATTATCGTACAGAAACATATTAGAGTTCTATCCATTCCTCTCTGAGTCAGCTGATCAATGAAGGTGCAGTATGACTTAGTTTGAAACATGTCATAGGCATTAGACGTTAGACGAGCTCGATGGCGCAGTGGTGAAACGCGCTGTTACGCTACTTTGACACCAACGCTCGTGGGTTCGATTCCCACACAGTACAAACATTTGTGTGCATGAACATGTCTGTTTGTATTGGTCTGGGTATTTTCTATATATAATAAGTATGTATTTACAAAAAAAATGTATTTACGTATGTTTATCAGTTGTCTAGTACCCATAACACAAGCTTCGCTTACTTTGGGGCTAGGTGGCGCTGTGTAATTTGTCCGACAATATTTATTTATTTATTAGACGAGTAGTTGAGCCCAATACTAAATATGTATTATTGAAAATATTTTCTCCAGTATAATAACGTCTTTCTGTAGTACCTTTGTAAAAAATGCGGAGCGGAATGGCCAATACAAAAACACCTAATATCTCAAATCTTATCTGTATAGATAAAATATATAAAAATCTTTATTTGCCAGTGCCAGCACACAGCCAGCACGTCTTTCATTTTTTAAAATATTTATTGAACTATTAACCTTGTTGTATCTTTATGAATTCTATTATGTTACTATTTTTCTTTTTCAGTCTGCTAATATTTCGGAAATGACCATTGGCGAAGAAAAAATGTCGAAAGCGACTTGCCAACATCGATCTCTTTTCAAATTGTCAATTATCTATATATTACAATACATTCACGTCAGCATATTAATACAATAATGATATCAAATGGTAGAATTAAAGATTATTAATGAAAGTTCGTCTGTGCTGAATTATTACTAAATATCATTGTCAGTTATATACTCATCAATTCCATAATAAACCCTTTTACAAAGAGTATTTTTGATGTGCTTTTTGAATACATTGTCAGGAAAGGACAGAACTGTTTCAGGCAATATATTATAGAATAGAATACTATTTACAAGAAATGATCTACCAGTACCAGCAAGTCTATGTATAATTCTACTTCTACGAAAGAGTAGACTCGTCCTTGAGTTCAGTAAAGTTCCTTTCATTTTAATAATTGTTTTTTGTAAGTTATTACAATGCAAAAGGATTACATTCCGAAGATGTAGTGACTAAATTCTTAAGATAATTTTACTTTGGTGCTGATAAAAAACCATGAATCCATCTTTTCCTTTTAGGAATTGATACAATACGCTCTTTAAGGTCGTAGGAATGCCGTTTCTTTCAACTCTTTGATTTATTTATAAATGGGATATCCAATGGTTTTCACGCTTCAAAATCAGGGGTGCACATTTGAGGGTTGGGGCATTTTGTTCTTGATGTCGTAATTAAATATTTGGGGTTCAACGTTTGTGACTTTTGATGTTATGGATGATCTTGCTATTTCTTTCGTATTGAATTTTGTGGATATGTAGCTCGTGGCCAGCTTGTAATATGCAATAATGAATTACCTTACGTACACTGTTTCATTTCAGGTGTGGTCACAGAGTTTTTATGTAGCATGTTTTCTGCTATAAATATTGAATTTCGACTATAACTTGCTTGTTCATGTAGTATCTGTGGACGGGTATTCCACTCGTAGATTTCAGAGATAAAACATCGAGAAGAAATTATGTTTTAGAGCACTTGATAACTGAGTTCTATTATGTTGAATAATTTTGTACACACAAAATTATTATTATTTTTAGGATTTATTTTTGAACAGAAATAAATTGTCCGTTTAATAATATGGGAAGAAGTTGAAGTTACTTGAAGTTTCCTAATTTCGATATTGTACTATATTTAATTGTTGCATGTATCAAAATCTCCTTTGATTTAAATTACAGATTTATGTATATATAAGGTGTTTTTTTTTTATATGCCCGAACTTCAATGGGAGAATATCGTTTATTTGTTACGATAGACAAGAAACTTCGTGTCCCGGCATCGTCAAAAAAGTTTGAAAAATCAAATAAATAAAGTGCCTACTTGGTTCATGGTGCATAATGATTGCCCCGTCATCATCATCATCATCATCATCAGTTGTTAATAATTCAGTTTGACGGGGTCGATGCACGGGTCGCGGGTCTAATCGAACACGCCATTTACGCAGCGACGACCACAGCGTTTATAGGCTACGATATTCCGTACCAGCATCACCGAATAACATAAAACATAACAGTAATAGTAAATTGATCCATATGCAACAGATAATTACAGACTTACAACAAAAAATGAAAAACGCTGACATAGAAATCAACCAGCTAAATAAACAAGTAGAAACACTATTAATGCAACTACAGTCGACAAACTCCGTGATACTGCGTTCACCAAAAAATACAAAACTGAATCTGAAGATAGATGAATCTGACAGAAAAGTATTTGTCTGTGGGACCCAACAATGTATAGGTTTGGCCGCTGCAATCTCACTCTCAAGGACTAACACTAAATATGAAAAATATAAAATTACTGGAATAACGAAACCCAACGCACCTAGCGTTGAAATAACGAAGAGCTGCACAAATATGATTTTGAAGGAAAATGACAGGCTGATACTGTGTCTAGGTGAAAATGACAACAATCTCGGCATAGTTCTAAGACAATTAAAAATTATTTTTGATTTATTTGACAAATATACTATTATTGTATTAAAGGTCCGAAAAAATTATAACTTAAATGTATATAAACTTAATAACAGTATACAAACTTTATGTAAGCAATATAAAAATTGCAATTTTTTGAATATAAAATTTGATAATCTAATTGACATCTGTAAAAAAATTAATTATATAATTGACTATAGTGACTACAGAGATAAATATCTAAATATTGCTGAACTCAAGAAATTAATAGCTCGTAATAGATCAAGCACAAAATTGGTGACAATAAAAAATGAGCCTAAAAAAGGCACCATACCATATTATTTTACCAAGAACAGATGCAATATTGCTGAATGTGCTGAGGAGAATATTCCTAAATCTACAAGAATCTCAATGTCCACTAAAAATGGTACTATCCCATACTACTTCCCCGTAATTAATAGACAAAATTTTTTTCGAGACTAAGAAACCGCAGCAATACTTTCGGATTCTTCATCAAAATATTGCTAGTGTCTTATCAAAGAAAGAAATTCTGGAACTGACATTATTAGACTTGCACGAAAAGGATATGGAACCAGATGTCATGTGTCTAACAGAGACATTCCTACCACAGAGTTACGATAATTACTTAAAATTTTATAATTTTATAATGGCAGATAGTTTTTGTAGAGAAACAAAACGGGGCGGTTCTTGTATTCTTATAAAAAAAGGTATAACTTATAAAAAAATTACATTAGCAAAAACTCATCCCACAAAAAATATTTTTGAAGTATGCGGTATAGAAATTCCCCAAATCAACTTAATTATTATTTGCCTATATAGAACGCCAAACTCAGACGCTACTATCTTTTTGACAAAATTAGACGAATTATTATACAATACAGCACAAAAGTATAAGTCTAAAAAACGTATCGTCATAGCAGGTGACATTAACATAAATACGTTAAAAAAACATAGTACAGTGACATATTTGCAGGATCTATGTAGTAATCACAATTTACAAATTCATATTAACGTTCCCACACGTAAACTATCGTGCATAGACCATATTTTCAGTAACATTCCAAAGGCAATGGGCACTGTACTACCACTTCATCTCTCTGACCACGATACAGCACAACTGTTGAGCTTTCCCTTAAAAAACAAAATAATACAAAACTCCGATTCTTATTTCATTTACAGAAGAGACTATAACAAGGACAATATCCGAAAATTTAAAGAATGTCTGCAAAATTTTACTTGGTCAGATGTACACAAGGAAACTGACTTAAACAAAGCATTTAAAAGTTTTCATGACATCATATGTTTATTCTACAATCTTTGTTTTCCTAAAATTAAAATCAAAATAAATAATTTAAATAAAAAGAGTAATTGGATAAGCCAGGGATTAAAAATAAGCTGTAAAACAAAGAGGACACTACGATATAATTACTATAAAAATAAAAACGTACTTAATAAAAATAAATATCTGACATATTCTAAACTATTAAAAAAATGTATCTATAAATCGAAACTAAACGAAAATATCAAATTTATGAATAAACATGACAATAAATGCAAAGCAGCATGGTCAATTATCAGAAAGGAAATATCCAACATTGACGTTAAATACAATATAGAGGAAATAACGATTGACAATAAAACTGTAACTCGCCCCATAGAAATAGCTAACGCCTTCAATAATCACTATATCGAACATGTAGACAAAGCATCAAATCCACCCAAAATATTACATGACAAGCCGAATAGGTGTCGGAGAGCTAACTCTTTTTTTCTCAAACCAGTAATAAGAGAGGAAGTGAAAACGGTAATAAAATCTTTAAACAACACTAACTCAGAAGGTTATGATGAAATTAACACCAAAATAATTAAAGAATGCACTGAAGAATTGATAGACATTTTGACACATCTCATTAACATGTCATTTACTTCAGGACAGTTCCCAGATGCATTAAAAATATCAATTGTGAAACCCCTATTTAAAAAGGGCAGTGTAAGGGATGTAAACAATTATCGTCCAATCACGCTCATACCAATCTTATCGAAAATTTTCGAAAAATGTATGTACAATAGATTGGTCGACTATTCCAATAAATACAATATTATAAAAAATGAGCAATATGGTTTTCAAATGCAAAAATCCACTACTCTAGCAACATACTCGCTTATAAAAATAATAATGACTAATCTTAATAATAACTTTTGGACCACCGGATTATTTTTTGACTTATCTAAAGCATTTGACTTCGTTTCGCATGACTTATTATTGGAAAAGCTTGAAAAAATAGGAATCAGAGGCCCTGCTCTGCAATGGCTGGCATCATATTTAACGAACAGAAAGCAATGTGCCGTTATTAATAAAATTGACAAAAGTGGAGATATGACTACCTACTCATCGGAATTTAAAAACAACAAATACGGGGTCCTGCAAGGGAGCATCTTGGGCCCTTTCCTTTTTTTAATTTATATTAATGATATCACTGACATTATAAATCATGAATGTATTTTATACGCAGATGACATCTCAATCATTGTGACTACCAAGAAATCAATGAATTCCAAAATACGACATCAAGACGATATTACTAATACAATCGACAAAATTCTAGAATGGCTTAAAATAAATAATTTACAAATTAATTTAAATAAATCATACTATGTCCAATTTAACAAGTCCCCTAACGTAAAATATGATTTGAAAATGAATATACCGAAACTTGAAGAAGCAATACAGATCAAATTTTTAGGAGTGATCATAGATCAAAACATGAACTGGAAAACGCAAGTCGATAGTATATGCATGAGGATAAATAAATTTGTATATGCTCTAAAAGAAGTAAAAAATGTAACAAATAATCAAACAGCGGTCATGACATATCGAGCATATATTGAGTCTATATTGCGTTATGGGATTGTTGTGTGGGGTAATAGTACAGATATCCAAAGAGTATTCATTGCCCAAAAGAAATGTATTCGGGCAATATGTGGACTGAAACCAGGGGAATCTTGCAGACCATTTTTCAAGACTCTTGGTTTATTGCCTCTCCCAGCTCTTTATATATATGAAATCTGTATGTTTGTATCTAAGCACAAAACATTATTTAAAAAAGCAGGTGACATATATCCTCGTAATACGAGAAATCGGAATAGACTGGTATATGATAATAACCCTAAAATAAAAAAATATATAAACAGTTGTTTGTGTATGTGTGTAAAAATATTTAATAAAATACCCGAGAATATAAAATTGTTAAATCTTGATCGCTCTAAAAAAGCATTATATAAATGGCTGCTTGATGAAAACATATATAGTTTAAAAAGTTTCCTCGATTAATATTTGCATGCTATTTTCTTTGTACTAGCAAAACATGTATGGTCCAATTGATTTTTTTCTCTGTAACATCATTTTATACCATGTTTTTAAGCAAATAAAAATTTATGATTATGATTATGATTATGATAACCACTTTACATCAGGTCGACCGTACGCCTCCCAACGTTGTATTCAAAAAAGTAATACCTATGACTATGCCGGTAGAGTAACGCTGATAGCTACCTATCTATTTAAATAAAAATGGAAATTTAGAACACTTACCGGATATAACAGCTGATCCAATTTTATTAAAAAGGGCACAAACTTTCCATCACACTTTCACACAGGCTTTGGACTGTCAAATTAATGTAATAACGTTAAATTTGAGTATTTAGTGTTTGTTACGACAACATTAAAGACTAGATAGACGTGGTTTGATATTGAAAAATAAAAAGCTATCGGATAACGTTTGTTACATTAACTGGGCTTGTTTAAAAGTTCATCAGTTTATTTACAAGTTATTTACACATCTCAATCACGACACTAAATACAAAATTGTTGCACAAGCGCATCCTGGCGTTCTATACAAATGTTCCTATCCACCTCACATGGCGTACGTAACGTCCTGATACTCGCGAACACAAGGCGTAATGGGCTGGTGCTCCATCATGCTAGAAGTATAAACACGTACGCTTCTGCAGTGATGTTATTAGACTCGCGATAACAAAGTACCATTTGGAGATACTCCTGATTAGAATAACGACGTCCAGGCATGATTACGGTCACGCGTACTAGTGTAATGCGCGCCACTGGGAAACAATGATGGCCGCTCGCGCCGCGCGTGCGCATTGTGGCGTAGATGACGCATGCGCGGGAAGGCGTATTGTACGCGTACCGTACCGGCATGCTTGTATTTTCCTAGCTGGTTGGTTTCATACAACAGAAAGCTATTTTTTATGACGGATTTTTATTTTTCTATGAAAGAATTTGTAACACGTGGGGCATAAAATATATTTATTATTATAATCAGCATACATAATACTATTTCCCATTTCAATTTGGGCATATTATTTAAGAACACCATATATATGTGAAGATAAATAATTTTGGCTAATTAATATTAATTATGGCAATCAATTAATTCTGTTCTACTTCCTTAATAATAATATGTATTATATGTGACTATAGAGGTCGGGTATGATCTATATTTATCTAATTACCCGAGGGAGACTTTGTACAAAAGTCGTCTGCGTGGGCACCTCTGTCTCACCTATTTCACACCGAGCTTGTATTTTCAATATATATGATTGAATCACTTTGTTGAATTCATCAAGCTTGCTTTCACGGGAGTAATTTTAACCCATTTCAAGTAAAATGTTTTTACAGTGTGCTATTGTATGCATAATACGCTATGTTTGTCATAAACAGTTAAGTGGGTAAGAAAGGAGTGATAGCTCAGTGGTTAAGGAACCGGTCTATTGACCAACTGGTCCCCGGTTCGGACCCTGGCGGAGGCATGTAGCACAAAATTCGTGTTTTTAGATTTATGCACATGTTTATATCTCGGCGGTGAAGGAAAACCTCATGAGGAAACACGTCCAAGAAATTATATTTCGAAAGACGAGTGATCTAACCTAAGAAAAACCTGGTTTCCCGTCTGGATCGTGGAAGTCTGACGGCAGTCGCTTCGCGGAAAAATCAATATCTTCGCCAAATCCTTAGACTTAGGTAACGGACCCCGCCAATGGATTAGGAAACGGGGTAACGCGAAGATGTTTGTCATAAAGAGCAAAAAAAAAGTTCAGAAAACTCAAATATCAAGCAGACATTTTACTGTCATATCTATATTGGACTTAATCTAACGTGAAGGAAATTAAATTCTGCTTAATCCAACTTCAAAGACACGGACACGACCTTATAGCTCCGACTTTAGAGGTTATACTTATTTCAAATTATGCCAGCCACTTTCTCAGACGAGCGCCGTGCTTGATTGACATTTCTATAAGTTCGACGAAGTCTCGGATTATGTCAGTCGCAGCGTCGTCGGTGTCGATGGAAAAATTATTAAAAACCCGAGTCGCAATCAAGTGGCGCAATCAATATTCGAGGAGTCCGTATATTTTTTTTTGTAAGAAAACAAATTTAATTGTCCTCTTTTGGTCACGTTTACGTCAAAACTGAGGGTGGAATGGGGGAGAATGAGAGACACTTAGTCCCTGACACTCAATTATTGAGACGATTTTCGTTTATTTTTCTCTACAGTTCGGTGAGGTGTTGGTTTCCGTTCAATATATAAAAATGTTTGCCATTATCTAAGTTTAACCAAAACACACTAAAATCGAAAGTAATAGAAAAATAAACGACACTTTTTTTTTTGACGTGATAGCGTCTTATAATACGATGAACGCCGGCTGCACGCACGAAAAAGTGTCACGTTCCGCCCGAGCCGAGCGTGCAAGCGAGAGCGCGGAACAAGCGATAGAGAGGCATGATTGGCCTAAGTATTTGCCTTGTGACGCATCTATCTCTCTTCTACTCCATCGGCCGATGCGTCCGAGTAGAAGAGAGACAGCGGCAGCACACAACCTACACGTGAACTGTTTTGTCAACTGTTGAATATTTCTTATGACGTTATCACGTAAAATTATCGTCCGTAAACCGACTTTACAGACAACCAATTTTTTTTAATACATCGTCGAGAGACATACCTGATGTAAAGCAGTTACCGTAGCCTACTAACGCTTGTAACATATATCACTCGCGCAATGCCTCCACTGCTGCTTACACAGCAACTCCTTAGGAGCTTACTGATGACCTCACTCCCACGCAGGAACACAACAACCCTCTAGGGAGTTGTTATTTGGCTGCGGTTTTCTGTGAGGTGGAGGTACTTCCCAAGACGGGCTGCTTTGATGCGCCCTAACTTTCTTAAAGGTAACAACAAAAAAACACTAAAAGTATTCAATACTACGACTAGAATCTTCTTCGTAGCTCCATCCCGCCCCCTAATCCATTAGGATTGGAGGGATCCGCTACCTAAGCCTAAGGATTAGACGAAGATACTGATTACGTAAAGCGACTGCCGTCAGACCACTACAACACAGAGAGACAGCCAGATCATTCTTAGTTAAGGTCACACGTGTGCCGAAATATAATTTCTTGGACGTGGTGCATTCCTTCACCGCTGAGCTAGAGACATTTAAAAGTATGTATATAAATTCGAAAACACGAATTTAGTGGCACATGCCAGGATTCGAACGTGCGACCTATTGGTTACTACGCCGGTTCTTTATCCATTAGGTTATGCAATTTGTTTTAAAGTGCTTTGTGTGGTTCCGCCACCAAGCACAAAGCAGGTTAGATCAATTTGCATGTAAATTTGACTGTCGCAATATAACGCCTGAGTTTACTAACCATTAGTTTATCACTTCTCACTACTATGATACTACTACTAGAATATGGCGTACCTTTGATCTATCTAAGGCCACATTCCCACTAATGCACTGACTTAATTAATTTTGAAATAATTAGGGAGTGACTTCTAACTCTACAACATAATGTAAAGACGCGCGATTTAACGCGAATGCAACTGCATTTTTAGGGTTCCGTAGTAAACAAGGAACTCGTATAGTTTTGCCTTGACCGTCTGTCTGTCTGTCCGCGATCTAGCTCAGAGACGCTTGATACTAGAAAGCTGTAGTTTAACATGTATATACACATTAACTGACTTAATGCTGACAAAGTGGTAGAATAAAATATCGAAAAAAATTTTTTGGTGGTGATGATTCTTTTTATTTGTGCCCCGTGGTGTGCGGTGTCGTTAGATAGGTTTTTGAAAAACATTTAGGGCGTGGGTAAGATCACTTTTCGATATAGTGATCCGTTTGCGAAATATTTGTAATAATAATAATAAAACCTCGTGAAAGCTGAGAAAGAGAAACTTTCTAAGTACTTGGACTTGGCTCACGAGGTTACCGCCATGTGGCGTGTGGACTCAACGATAATTGTTCCAATAGTCGTGACAGTGAACGGGCTTATAGCGAAGAGCCTCGACCGATATCTTGAGAGGCTCTCGCTTGGCAGTTGGGTCAAGAACCAGATTCAGAAGGCGGTTCTTTTGGACACGGCCCGTATTGTGAGAAGGTTCCTCACTCTGGAGCCCTGACCACCGGTAGCTTGGGTCTTCGCTTCGCTACCGGCGGGTACCCCCTTTTTTTATATTTTTAAATGTATTTATTTTTATATAAAATCTATATTTAAAAATGTATCTAAAGTGTATAAATAAAATATAATAATAATAATATTTATTTGCTCAGAAAACATGGTATAAATCGGCGTTACATTTGACAAAGAACAATCATGTTTAGCCAACAAATGGAGGCATGCAAATATAAAAGAATGAAATATATGCTTAATTACTTATTATCTAAAAAGTCTTTAAGATCATAGAAATTGTTTGTAGTCAACCATTCATGCAATTTCTTTTTAAACAAGTTTAAAAAGAAATTTGTTTTTGAAAGAAATTGGTTATAAAAAAAGGATGAATTTTTGTAAGACTCAAGTGTGAGACGCCCCCCATGCCAGCGAAACTGTTTTATTTATTTTATTTTATTTGGAAAACTTACAGCTTTATAATGTAAAAAATGAATATAAATCAATATGAGTAACTAAAAGCCAACAAGTTTTCCCCGATAGATTTATAATACGCTAGATTTAGGCTAGCTAGCTGTATTTGGAAATGGAAAAGAATCGTGGTAGTAGTCCATATAGTGAATTTAAAAGGAAATCTAATACGGCTAACCTTCCTTCGTTTCAAATTCAAATACGATTATCTTTGTTTTCTTCTCATTCAATAGTAGGTAAGCCTTTCTCCATACAATCGTCTTTCATCATTGTGGCCAGTGTTTGTAGTTCAGATGGTGTTTATAATATCTCGGCATCGTTTGCATACAGCATATAGTCCACCACTAGGTCACCAATCCTGCATTCGTTGACCTTATTTTCTGCAGACAACTATCTATAGTGCTATATGTATGCCTGATGGTAAGCAGTTATCGTAGCCTATGGACATTTGCAACATCAGGGGTGTCACTCTTGCGTTGCCGACCCTGTAAGAACCTCTTCACGCCTTTCTTGAAGAACCCCATACTGTAGTCCGTTGGGAAAACCTCGGCAGGGAGCTCATTCCACAACTTAATAGTTCTCCTTAGAAAGCTTCTCAGAAACCGCACAGTACGCGACCATTGCGGTTCCAGTGTATGAGGGTGAACTCCCAGCCGTAGGCGAGCAGTACGATGGTAAAATGAGGCTGTTGGCATGATATCAAACAATTCCTCAGAACACAACCCATTGTACAATCGGTAGAACACGCAAAGGAAGGCAAAATCTCTCCTTAGACTCAAGGGCTCAATACCGTGTGTAAGTTTAGGATCATAGACGATTCTCACAGCTCGTCTTTGCATCGAATCACAAGGTCTTAACTGGTAACCAGGTGCCCCCGCCCAGAGATGACTACAGTACTCCATATGCGGTCTGACTTGGGACCTATATAATATAAGCCTTTGCCCCGCGCTGAAGTTTTTGAAGCTTGCGCTGAAGTTTGAGATACAGAATAAACAGCCTAACAGATAGCATGCAACCCTGTTTGACACCTATTTTGTCATCAAACCAGGGTGACATACTACCAACTATCCGCACACACGCTGATCAGTGAACCGTCAATCCCTCAAATGCTTTCTCAAGATCCACAAAACCACAGAAAACCTTCCGGTAAATGGCGAGTTGGTTCACCACGATATTGCGGAGCAAGAAAACGTAATGCGTACATCCCCTTACATTTCGGAATCCTTAGTGTCTCCCACAGCATTCCATCGGGTTTCACCCTCATTTTCCTTTCAATTACCTTTCCATATACTTTTGCTGCTATGCTGACCAAACTGATACCTCTGCCCTGATGCGTGACCCGTTTACCACCCGACCACCGTACCATACGTATCATTACGTAAGTGCTACCTAGATTGATCATCTCAGCCGTGAATTACAAATACAAAATACAAAATATTTATTTTAGTTAACATAATTCACTTATTATTACAGTGTTCGGACTTACCAGGTATGTATAAGCTACTTGTGCATGTTATAGCATATTAAATTCCCATTCCTGCTATCTTTCCATTTTTCAAGCTCCGTATCTACCATTCGATCTCATCCATAGTTATGCCTTTAAGTAAATGAGTAAGAATAAAACTCACTCTCATGCCAGCGTCCGAGGCATAGTCATACATTCCTTCAAAATATTCACTCCACCGCTCTAACACTTCCTGAGTGTTCGCAAGAATGGCACCAGTAGGCCGATTTTACTAAAAAACTGCAACTGCACTGCAGCGCGGCGTGTGTCAAAACGCGTACATTTCAATGTTTCGTTAAGCGATCTGACAGTAGCGACGTTTAACGAAACATAAAAATGTACGCATTTTGACACACGCCGCGCTGCAGCGCAGTTTTTTAGTAGAATCGCCCTATAGCTTTAGATTTTATCTTGTCCATTCTGGATGCACTATAGAAACTTTTGAATTTTACAATGAATCAAGACTACATAGACAAGAAATATTAAAATATCCCTAAACTAAACAAAGCCAAAACACTTTTGCCAACAATAGATACTATGAAATGATATTATTTGAAGTCATCAGTCATATTGTATGCAATCAACATCTATAATGGATAACATTACTAATGTAATACATTCATTAGAAACTTTTAAAACAGTTTTGAATCTTAAACCCACTTCAAACTGTTAATCCGTCGCTCCGTTTCGACGTTAAAGAAGGACAAACAAACACACTTTCACATTTATAATATTCGTATAGAAGTAAAGCTTGTAATAATTCAGTAAGTAGGTACACATTATTTTGATATTCCTATTTTAAAGTAAGTTTATATATTAATCTGTGTACTGCACTGTCCTACATGTGTGGATACTTTAAAATAAATGGCAGTGGTAGCACTGTCCCTATACAAGCTTTATCGTATCTATTCAAATGCCATTCGTCCATATTAATATAGTATGGCGTTCCTATTTGGGCTTACAGCGTGCCTATTCACGTCTCTTCTATATGTATATATAATAATTGCTAAATATCGCGCTAACACTGAGCATGTGGATCATATCTAGACAAGCGTGATAAATGTTATTGATTAGCTTCGTTTGTAGATATAAGAACTTATCATTACTAAGGTTCGCTAATTGAAAAATATCTAGAATATAAGTATTGAACAATTATTAAGATTATTAAGATATTTTTTTTATCCAACGTCGGCAGGTATTGAGCATACGGTCCATGTGATGGAAGTGGTTACCGTAACCATTGAACGCTAGTAATACATTAGGTATCACTCGTGCGACGCCATTTCTGCAGTAACTCTAGTCCCACTCTAGTAACTCCTTTGGAGCTTACTGGCAACCTCACTCACACTCAGGAACACAACAGCCCCCAGGGAGTTGTTATTTGGCTGTGATTTTCTGTGAGATGGAGGTACTTCCCCAGACGGGCTGCTTTGATGCGCCCTACCCCTCTTAAAACCCCCAGACCAAGACAGACATGTTCATGCACACGAATGTTTGTCCTGTGTGGAAATGAACTCACGTTGTTGTCAAAGTAACGTAACAGCACATTTCACCACTGCGCCACCGAGCTCGTCTCATATATAAAATCACTCGTTATCGCTTATAAAGTTGACTAATTATATATTTCACTTACCAAACACAATTTCCACGGTTTATTTTAACCATACGCCATTTCGAGACGTTACAGTGACGACCCCGTTCGTGAACCTTTCTCATCTGGAATCAGACGTTACACTAAAACTACATTTACGCCAAAAATGTGAAAAACTAATTTTAGTTTAGTGGGGGAATGGATAAATCTTTTACCATCCATACTATGGTCACCAAAAAAATGTAATTTGAACAAATTGATATTTATCGGCGTGAAAATAAGGGTTCCTGTCGAATTTGTCGTCTCTGCTGGCACTGTCGATAGATTAATGTATTGTATTTGGAATTATAGTTTCTAAGAGGGTACTTTTTTACCACTAAGGTGGCAAACAAGCATATGGCCTGCCTGATGGTAAACAGGCACCGCAGCCTATGGACATTTGCAACACCAGGGGTGTTTCATGCGTTGTTGCCGGCCCTAAATTACTTGCTAATATTTTGGACTCTGTGCAACAATGTGCTCAGGAATGAATACTTTAGTACTTTTACCCGTTTGAAATGGAATACAAACAGATAGAATGGGTTATACCTGACCAAACTTGTAGTATTTTATTATTCCCTTTGTGGCTTCTCAATCTTGAATCTTGGCATTAGATATGATTACTCTTAGACCTAATAGCTTATTACATTTCAAGCACTTGCCGTGCCACCCACTTTCCCGATGTCCAATGATTTCTATGCGCGTGTCATTCTAATGTATTAAGTTAATAATTAAGAATTTTTTACCGCAGCCTATGTATAGATATGTTTTTTTATAGGTATATACAACGTCGCCAGGCATACAAGCATACGGCACACCTGATGTAAAGCGGTTACCGTTGACCATGAACGCTTGTGATACATTAAGTATCGCTCGCACGATGCCTCCTCTCCTGCTAACACAGCAACTCCATCCGGCATCCAGAATGGACAAGATAAAATCTAAAGCTATAGGGCGATTCTACTAAAAAACTACAACTGCACTGCAACGCGGCGTGTGTCAAAATGCGTACATTTTGATGTTTCGTTAAGCGATCTGACAGTAGCGACGTTTAACGAAACATCAAAATGTACGCATTTTGACACACGCCGCGCTGCAGTGCAGTTGCAGTTTTTTAGTAGAATCGCCCTATAGCTTTAGATTTTATCTTGTCCATTCTGGATACACAATAGAAACTTTTGAATTTTACAATGAATCAAGACTACATAGACAAGAAATATTAAAATATCCCTAAACTAAACAAAACCAAAAACACTTATGCGCTTTTGCTTTTAAACAACATACTGTACGTACATAATTTGATAATTCATAAACGTAAGAAAACCTCAATAAAAAATAATTTAATAATGAAATTCTTTAATTTAATTTCAAATAAAATTGAAAAAGTTTTTTTTTAAGTATTTTCATACAATAAAGAAAATCAAATAAACCTAATGCTCCGTTGGTTCGAACACGTAGAAATAATGCAAGACGAAAATTTTCTTCTTTTTCATACAATAAAGAAAATCAAATAAACTTTTTCAATTTTATTTAAGATAATTTTATTAAAGAATTGCATTATTACATTACTTTTTATTGAGTTTTTCCTACGTTTATACAACGCGAAAGTTGTAGGATGTAGGAGCCGAGGAAGGCCAAGGCTTACTTACTATGACTAAATTGATTGCGTTTTGTCTGAAGGTGATATGTGCACGAGAAGTTCCATGAATGTTAAAGAAGCGAGTGAGATGTGTAAAGATTTAGTCATGTGGCGCTCGGTTCTCTCTGCCTACTTCACACGGGTTTTGAAATTATAGATAGATAAATAGATTATTGAAAACAAATCAGTCCAGATTTTTGAAAATGTACAAAAACTGCGGCTATCGTTAGACTAAGATGGCGGGATGTTCAAGCACATAACTTGCGAAATGAATTAATGATATTTTTTAAATCGAACATATATTTTTGCGAACTAATGCCCAATGTGTCGCAGTAAAAGCACTAGAAATGGAGCCAAGAAATAATTGAATTATGTTATGTGCCGTGGCGGTTGGCACAACTCCTGGAGTGAGGAATTATGGCTTCTCGTTAGTATTGAATATACGCGTATATAAAAATTAAGTTTGTTGGGATGTAACCCGTACTAAGTACAGCGCGATTATATATGTCATTGAACTTGATATTTGGAGACTTTATCTACACCATAGCAATATCGTTCTTCACTACGATAATTGTTTCGCATATCCCGCTAAGCTTATGTAAGGTTTTGAATGTAGAATTGATGACGCAACCGCCATACAGCCCATACATTTTTGACTTCACATTATTTCGATTATTGTGTTTCCGTGAGACTCTCTTACAAATACCCACACCAAGACAAACAGACATGTTCATGTACACAAATATTTGTCCTGTGTGGGAATCAAACTTACGAGTGTCAAAGTCGTGTCATTCACGACTGAGCCACCTGAGGAGTTGTTGTGTTTCTGCTAGTGACGTTACCAGCAAGATCCTGATCACTTGACCAGTACCTTCATTAGTACCGGAAGTAGTGTACAACCCGTAACCGGTTCATATCAGGGGCCAATGCTTGTTTTCCATCCGACGTTGTACAAAACGTGATTGTATGATAAACAATTATTTAAATATTTTTTTATTCCATTTGTAAAGTGAAGAAACATGCATTAAATATGATATATGATTTATTGATTGAAATAAATTGACATTTATTATTTGAATCTAGGGTCTCCAAAATGAAATATTCACAGTATGTTTGAATAGTCGTACAAGTTTTTTATATAACGTCGCAGGGCATAAAAACATACGGCCCACCTGATATAAATCGGTTAAGCCTATGAACGCTTGCAATGCGTCACGAGTACGATGCCACCTCCGTTGCTAACATAGCAACGCTTAGAAGCTTACTTGTCACCTCACTCATACTCTGGGCAATTGGGAGACCACAGTAAACGGGGTTTCTTAGCGGGTCTTGGTAGGGTTGAATTGAACCAAGCCCACAATCAGATACTTTATTCAAAGTACCCACTATTTCTGACACAAGTCTAACGCGGCTTTCCTCCACAGGAATGAGGGGTGCTAGCACGGCCCGTGTAAGTGTGCCCGGTGCTATCATCCGCATAACAATGAATTCTGTCAATTGACAACATGTCATTGATATGCAGCATGATATGTACAATACAGGGTCCTGTGGAACGCCAGCATTGATATCCATGCTATCGGAGCAATGATCGTCATCCACGGCTTTTATGCATCTGCTGAATAAGAAGCTGGCAACCCATTTGCACAAACCCTCGGACAGCCCGTACGATGGTAACTTAGATAGAAGACCCCGATGCCAGACCCGATCGAACGCCTTTGTTATATCTAGGCTGACAGCCAACGCCTCACCTTGACTCTCAATCGTCGAAGTCCAGCGGTGTGAAGGATACCAGACGTACAGACAGAATAGAAGATCACCAGACGAATGACCGTATTTAAAGCCGTGTTGACAGTCGCTGATCATGTTGTGATCTTTTAGGTAAGCCAGGAGTCGTGTGTTTATCCCACGCTCCATCACCTTGGAGAAAAGAGAGGTTATGGCAATAGGCCTGTAATTCGACGGATCTGATCTGATTTTTCTATTTGTTTTAAATAACTAGACTGGCAAACAAGCATGCTGCCCGCATTAGATGGTAAGCGGTCACTGCTGCCTATTGACGCTCGCAACATCACTGGGATGTTACTCGCGTGCTACCAATCTTATGACCTAAGGCTTTTTCCGTACAGAACACAGTAATTTCTCTGCCATATCTCACCATTCAAACCGGAACTAGCTATATAAATATAACTGCTTGGCGGTAGGTACCCATAGCATGTAGACGAGTTTTGTACAAAGTCTCCCTCTGGTAAATGGTCTATCGCATGCAGGGCACACTCCAACTTTGCCCGGATGGCAGCAAGATTGGGGGCCGGGTTGGCGCCGCTGTATCCATATGGAACAGCGACGCAGAAACCAAGGTCATTAAGCTTGCTTTGTCGTCCTACTGTGCCGCATACCAGGCGGAACTTCTGGCTATCTGCACGGCAGTCAAGTGCGCTTTGAGCTGCGACGGACCCAGCAATGGCATCTTTAGCGACTCTATGACGACGCTCCAGGCGGTGGCGAACGTCGAGTCCCCCCACCCCCTGGCGGTGCAAACATAGGGCGCTCTTAAACTGTGCAAAAGCCAGGGTAAGAGCGTCTCGTTGTTCTGGATTAAGGCACACGCGGGGTTGGAGGAGAACGAATGTGCCGATGAACTCGCCAGGAGCGTCGCACTGGTGTTGCGGAGGCGGCCAGATTACGACCGCTGCCCTGTCTCATTCGTCAAAGGTATGATCCGCAAATGGACCATTGGCGAATGGGACAGGAGATACTAATCGGGAACGGCATTGTGGGCAAAATGGTTCCATCGACCATCAATATGCAGGTACTCTCGGGGCATGGCGGGTTCTCCGCATACTTGCATAGATTCAAGTGCGTGGATGATCCATCGTGCTTCTGCGAGCCCGGCGTGGACCAAACAATGCAGCACATGTCGTTTCGGTGTCCCGCATTCTCCAAACAGAGATTTGACTTGGAGTAGGAGTTGGGAATGTGGGTCACCGAAAAACCAGTCTCCCAAATAGTGATGGGGCAGACAAGATCAAAATTCTTAAAATCTGCGTCAGTATAGCCATGGCTGTCATAGATCGTAATAAGCGGAGCAGCTCCACCTAGGAATGCACGGCTATACTTATCTACCAATGCAGTACACCTCGGCTATACTGTACATAGCCGATAGGGTCGCGGTGGCTAGGTGAAGCTGTGAAGCTCGCTGTCGCCCGTGGTTGGACTGACGCAGTATGGGCAGGGAAGTTTAGAACAGTATATATAAAATCGTTTCACCGGCGTTCGAAAATGGGCAAAAACGAAAGATGATGATATATTGAATGAATTATGGAATGGAAGGGAATACGAATGAATGTATTTAGGCTTTAAATAATATTGTAATACTAAGAGCCTTGCCCACGGCAGGGGTGCAAGATAAAAAAAGGTCTATCGCCCTTTTTGGGCACCGGTGCATCCGGTGCCCAAAAAGCATTGGTGGTTTTCTACGAATACGGTATTTGCCCGGTGGAGTGAAATAGCGTGTCAGAACAGAATACAACTCAGGATCATACAGTTTCAGCACCACTGCCGGTATGCCATCTGGCCCACTCGACTAATTAATGTCAAGGGAGAGCAATGCCCACCGAACATCATTCCCCGGAGAATTAAAAAAAAACCTCAAAAACCTACGACAATGTCTAGAAATGGAAAACGTAAAGTTCCAGCGGTTATCCCTTCCACAACGATGGTGGATTTTTGCAACCCCAATGCGGTTGTTGAGGGATTTTTTTTTAAGTTGCTGAGCTGACGGAGCAGAGGGCAAAAGTACGCACTGTTCGTGGCGGTTTGATATCCGCCGGTCCTCTCGCTGCCCATGTAACTACTTCCCAAGGAACTGGCGCACCTTACTTACGCACAGGAATACAGCAAGCCTTCTAGAGTTGCTGTTGAGCTGCGCTTAAGTAAGGTGGAGGTTCTTCCCCATATGGATACTTAGAGCAAGAAATCCTGCTATGCCCCACCACTACAGTAAGATATGACGGGACGGAGCACAGCACGACCGCTTGCTGGGTCCTATCTCTCTTAAAAAAATAGGATTGGCGAGGTCCGCTACTTAAGCCTAAGGATTTGGCGAAGATACAGGTTTTGACATGGAGTGACTGCCATTAGACCTTCACAACCCTCAGGGAAAACCAGACTTATCTAAATTAGGTCACACGTCTTTTGAAAATATAGCTCTTGTATAAATTAGGAAACGAGATAACTCTATAAATAAGAAATACATTAGACATTACCCTCTGCAGTCGAGAAAAAAAAATGGTTATTATCTTCGACAATTCCGATTTTCTGACATTTGGAATTCAACCTCGTAAAAATAAATTAGCATCTGTAATATGAACTCATTATGTAATTACGGTCTAATTCCGGCGGTAAGGCAGAGAGTCCCATAGGGTTGCTTCAATATTTAATATTCTCAGATCGCTAAATTTTAATTTTCTGTTTCTTATTTTTATCACAGCGTACTCTACCATTCCACGTAAGTCTCTCTATATTGTTGTTATTTGGCTGCGATTTTCTGTGAGATGGAGTACTTCCCTGTTTCTCTCCTCAAAAACATACAGACCAAGACAAACAGATATGTCCGTGCACACAAATGTTTGTTGTGGGAATCGAAAGCACGAGTCTTGGGGACGAAGTAGCTTTGATCGTTAAAAATGTTAGAATTTTTAGCCATTTAATTATTATTATTATTATTCATTTATTCCTCAGACTAATTATATGTCCATTGATTGTTAATATTATGTCTTAAGCCTAAGTTAGTTTAGTAGCATATTTGCATTAATATTGTTTACATTTTAACATGTTTATATCAAATATATATATATATAATAAATAAAAAACGTTAATATTCGTAGCGGTGTACTGGAGCATGTAAAGCCATCCAGTGCCTCAGAAACGGGCCGTCCATCTTATCAGCAACTACTTTCAGAAGGCTGTTGCCGCTGGCCCGCGTCCTCCTCGCTATCGAGTCCGCTCTCCTTCGTAGAATGGTATGAAAACAGTCTACGCGCTCCCTAGCGAACATCCCCGAAGCGCTGCAGAAGCGAGGCAGCCGCAACAGCACCCTGAATGCATTGTTATACTGCACACGAAGCGTGTCAAGTGCACGGCGAGTGTAATTTACCCACAGGTTGCACGTATAAAAGGTGGTACAATAAGCTCTGAAAAGTGTTATCTTGGCCTGTCTCGAGCACCGGGCAAACCTGCGGGCTATCATATTGGCTCTTACTGATAATGCTCTCCGTTCCCGCTCAATATCGGCATCATCTTTCATATCCTCTGTTACCATGTGACCCAGATACTTAAATCTATTAACCCGTTTCAAAGGCACCCCATTTAGCTTAACAGGAGGTACATCTGTCGGGCATTTGTTTCCGGATTTGAAAATCATAAGCTCGCTTTTCTTCGCATTGTATTTAAGGCCATGTTCACTAGCATAGACTTCGCAAATACTTATGAGTTCCCGGAGCCCTCCGACCGATGCGCTCAGCAGCACCATGTCATCCGCGTAACTAATGTTGTTAAAACATACACCGTCTATGTGACAACCAGTATGACGTTTGCTGAGCGCAACGATCAGTTCATTCACGTACAGATTGAAGAGCGTGGGTGAGCTCAAACCCCCCTGTCTCACCCCGCACCCCAACCTGTAAGAGTCCGACAGAGCACCCGCCCATCTCACATTGTTGACCTGGTTTCCATACCAATATCTGAAAATGCTGATCAGCTCTGAAGGAAATTTCGTCTGCTCTAACTTTCTCCACAAGATGTCATAGGAAACCAGGTCAAAGGCTTTCGAGAGGTCGAGGAAACAGGCGTACACTGGCGTATTCCTATCGATATAATATCTGACGGCATGCTTCATTGACATTATTGCACTCTCCGTGGACAGTTTGGGTCTGAAACCGAACTGGTTATCATGCGTTATGATATATTCATTGAGGTACCCATTTAACATGCCGTCAAATACCTTGGCGATCACAGTGGCCAATGAGATCGGCCTGTAGTTGGTCTTATCGGCTACATCCCCAGTTTTGTTTTTGATGATAGGTACTACGACCGACCTCATAAGCTCTGCTGGTAAGTATGAATGCCCTACGCAGAGGGAGTATAACATTGCCAATAACCGCGGTAAGTGTGGCCCAGCATATTGCAGATGCTCAATGCTGAGACCATCGTGACCCGGCGATTTGCCTCTAGAAATCGAGCTAATAGCCTTACGAACATCTTTCGCAGTAAATGTAATAGTCAAGTCGTCACTTTGTGTCCCAGCATCAGGCACCCTCTCCATGGCAAATGGCATGCCAGTGGCAAGCGGTTCTACGGTGAAAACCTGTCTAAACATATCTGCAATTTCTTTATCACCACTTACACCACCGACACACGCAGGCAAGCCAGGTCTATGATTCTGTTTATGAGTATTTTTCCAAAATGCGGAAAAATCCTTTTTAGAGTGATTCTCAGCTAGTATATCCATCTTAAGTTGGTCTTCATGGTTCTGACACCATTTTAACTTGGCCTTAAATGTTTTTCTACTTGTACGCATTTCCTCATAAACTGCGCCAGTTGCAGGCCTACCATGCCACAACCACGTTTGAAATTTAGACCTGGCCTCCCTGTGCAAGCCATGAACGTGCCTGTTCCATCCCACTACGCGTTTCCTCTTACGCTGAATAGGCCCCCTTCCCCGACTGACAACAGCTGCCCGACTTAACGCCGCTACAACATCATTATACATGTTATTTATTATCTCTCTATGTTTCGGATCATAACACCGTCGTCCATTACAACAGCTCGCAACTTCAAAAGGCAAATCAATTAATCGCAAACTTTTGTGACATTCATCAGAATAAATTTGTATTTCATGCATGTTTCTTTCGCCCCAAGTAACATCATTTCCAATAAAATTACTATTCTTAATTTTTGATCGAATAAGATTAAAATTACATTCTAATATTAAAGGTAAATGATCCGAACATAGTGTGTCATATTTTACACATACATTATCTACCAAGCAAAGTGCTGATTTCGTTACGAAACAGTGGTCTAACCAACGGGTAGAGCCGTGTGCGTCACTAATAAATGTAAAAGTGTCAGATGTCAAACCTAATCTTTCAATGTCTACACAAGTCCATTCGTGGTCGTCACAAAAGTTCATAAGCTCCTTATAAAATAGTTCATGTGGATGAGCATTAAAATCTCCAATCACAAAAACATCCTCTAAGTCACAACTATCAATAATAGCGCTTACCGTACCGAGGCAGTGTGTAAACTCCGTTAGATTTTGTATTATATCAGTAGGCATATATACACTGAACACTAATACAGATCGATCACTTGCCACTATTTTAATAGCACATATTCGCGGGTTCTCACAAGGCACGACTGTGACATCCGCAAGCGCCGAGCGCCGCCATAGCAGCGCAACGCCGCCGTGAGGCCGCCCGCGCAGCATACCTGCTCCGCTGTCCACCGCTGAAGTACCGGTACATCCAAACTCTCCATGTATGCTGCTCAGGAATGACAGTTCTTCGTGCAGTAACCATGTCTCTTGAAGTGCTATTATGTCATACGTTCGACATAGCTCTCTGACATCATCGACAGCACGTTTGACATTCTTACAGTTGTAACTAACTATTGTAGTCTGCTTATCCATGTAGGCTTGTAATTACACCGTTTTCAGAGTTACCTCTAGTCGAACTTTTCTGTTTATAATGTACAAATCGTCTAAATATTACGCCTTTCGGCCACAAAGCTTCATCAAGAAATAATGATAATGATGTTTCCGGTACAAAAAATTTAAATGCCTTATGATTTGTGTCTCTCCTCATCAATATTCTTTGTAATTCAAGTGTTTGTTTGGTTTTCTTAAAAATATGTGATATTATATCCTGTTCTTCAGTGTCTTTGTGGATATTAGTTATAAAAATAGGCACTTTTCTTTCAGCCGCTTTAAACTTTCCATCATTTTCATTATTTAATCCCATTTGTCCCCGGTATCGGTATTTCGGTTTGGCCTTTCTCCTTTGCACTTCAAACCAATCACCTTCATTATTCGGATTTTGTATATTAGTTTCCCGGCGATTACTCGCGCTTGCAACGATCAGCTGATCGTTATCGGCAGGCGAACGCGGCGTCGGTGACTCATGGTGCGTATCAACCGCGCGCGGCGACCGGTCACTGTGTATCACTGTGTCCGACACTGTGTTTTGCGTTTTCTGCGTACCCACTCGTTGTTCATTAGTCGACTTGAATATACGAGTATTATTATTATGTATATCGAGATTGCAGTTCGAAATAGATCTGTTGTTATCTTGTACAGGAGATGACGAGGAATGAGCATTTTCAACACTTGGATTAACTACAATAAAGTCCGTTTCATTTAAACATGACAATCCTATGGGACCACTATCCTGATAAATGCAACCGCCCCGCTTTATATTGACATTATTGCAGCGAGATTGCTCACTACGCGGTGACGATGGTATTGACTCGTATTTCATGTTGTTTAGCTGCATTTTGAGTTGGTCTTGGGAAACGTATGATAATCGAATGTCTTCAACCTGGCATTTAAGCCGTGTTAAATCTTTTAATAATTGCGAAACGTCTAGATGGTCCCACGTTATTGCAGGGACTTTTTCAAGCTGTTTCGCTGCAAAAATGGGAATTACATCAGGATCGATTGATTTCAACAGCGTTATAATATCCATGATATCTCGGTTCTCCTTGCCTTTCTGTTTACGTAAAATATTTCGCTTATCCGTCGGCACAGATTCAAAGAGTAACGACTTTGATTTTTTGATTTCTTCACTCGTGAACGAAGACACACAAATACGCATTAAGCTGTCATCATCCGACACAGACAGCTTATTTTGTATGAAACATAACATTTCATCAATCACTATATTGCACTGATTGCACTTTACAGTTGCCGACATTTTTACGTTTCCAATCACATCGATCGATACGACAAGCGACCCGGCGCGTACGGATATGCGCGCGCGACTGATTGATTTAAGCTAAGTGCATAAAGTTGTCTTTTCTTTAATTTGCATTTTGTTCAGATACAACGCTTCTGGGCAGTGCGGTCGTATTCTCTAAGTGAAGTTTGCCTGGAAAATTATTTGTTACCTTAGAGTAGTGAGTTTACACAATGCGTGGTACGCCGCCAGAATAGCCTGTTGAATAGCTTAGTATACTTACATTTTGGGAATTTATCTGGTCTGGTATTAACATTTGATTTTTATTGAAGTGAAAACTTCTTTAGCGGCGTTGTGCACTTTTTGGGATGAGTAAAAAATATTAAACTCGCGTCAGGACACGTGACCCCGATGTAAGATTTTGGTGAGAATTAGAACTTAAGTTCGCTGCAGCGCTAAAACATTAGTTACCTCTAACAATTAAAACATGAAGCGCTAGATCGTTCATAGGGCATTATTTTCTCGCGACCAAAACGTTGTAAGCGCCATGAAATTCTTGGTGCTTAGGCGATTCGTTCAACGTGGTTTATGAACATCGCTGTTTGGTCCGTATGTTCTAGTTTTCACTTCTGCCGGCACTCCCGGAGAGCATCCTTTTTTTTAGTATATTGACATTTAGCATATGCATCTTTATTATTGTATAAATCATACATATCATCATTGTTATATAAATTTACAGTAAAATAAATCAATTGAAAAAATATCTAATGTTCATATGCTACGGTGAGTTTTACCATCAGGCAGGCCGTATGCTTGTGTTCCACCTTAGTGGAATAATACACCTATATTGGCAAGGTTCCTTCGGCATTTCTTTTTCACCAATGGTCATTTCTAAAATGCTGGTAATTTTAATAATAAAAGAGTATGAAAAAAAATAAGACTTGTCCAAGTGTTTAAGTGTCGAAGGTCCAGTGGCAAATTATTTTTTTATTTATATCCTTATATAATCAAGCATACGACCCACCTGTTTTATAAACTATCTTTATCTACTGTATATATGCTCCAAGTGTACGCAGTTTTTATTTGTAAATAGTATTTAGTAGTCATCAAAGAGAGCATAGCAAAGTGATAGCCCGGTAGATAGCCAGCCACTCTATTTACTAATCTATATTTCGAAAGGCGTGTGACGTCTAACTTAAGAAAGGTCTGACGACAGTCGCTCCATATGAAAATCAGTATCTTCACCAAAATTCTTAGGCTTAGATAGCGGGCCCCGCCGACCCTAATTGATTATGAAACGGCAAAACGAATTTTTAAATCAAGATTTTATTAAAAAAATCAGTTGTGCTAAAACCAAATTTTATCGAAAGTTCAAACACTATTTTCCTTATGATCTCTTCAACGAAGAAATTGTTTATGCCTAAGAATCCTTCGTTTCTTTATCGCAGTTGGTTTAAATAATACTAATATCTTATAAAAGCTCAAACGATCATCAATGAATAAGCCTCGAGGGAATCGATTCAGCCAATCTGCGGACAAACATTACCTGATTTTATCACACCCGGGCAAAAGGTTAATATTTAATCACGATTTAAGAAACCTTCATCAATACCAAAATACACAGGTGCTAAATTTCATCCAAATTGTTTCACCCATACCACACAGTTTACTGTGAACATCGACTTGTGGTAGCCATGCAAGCGCCCGCCGCAAATTAGCCGAACTATCTCGAAAACTGTAAGAGCACTAACTTGTTTTAAATGAGAAAAATTATCTTCATGAACTTATTCAGACGATGAAGTATTATTGTGTTAGGTTTTCGCGATTGTTATACATTGAATTAAATGCATGCTTTGCTGCAAAGCATTCGAAACATCAGGTTCAACAAAAGAAAAAAAAACCCGATTAAAATTGTTTAATTCAATGATGAAGTAATTTATTTTTGTAATGATTCATAATATTCTGCTACACAAAAAAAATATGAATTTATTTTTAACATAAATACATTATTTTGGTGTAAATATAAATGTCACTGTGCATGTTCACACAACGGGATTTATTATTTTTTAATTAAAATATATTATTTTAATTATAATATACATTCTTCTTCTGAACTTTTTTGAACGAAGAGAGGTTAATAAATAAGCAAAATAAATTGCAAACTTCTCTTTTTAGAGTGTTTTTCCTAGCAACAACACGTTTACTCATCCATTTGATGTGGACCAACTACCGTTAGACTTTCACAACCCAGCTGGAAAACCACACTTTTCTGCAGTTAGATCACGTCTTTCGAAATATAATGTCTTGGACGTGCAGGTTTCCGAGCAGGCCAGAGTTAGGAATATACACAAAAGTC
The DNA here is from genome assembly GCA_947507595.1 of Pyralis farinalis. Classification (NCBI taxonomy): domain Eukaryota; kingdom Metazoa; phylum Arthropoda; class Insecta; order Lepidoptera; family Pyralidae; genus Pyralis; species Pyralis farinalis. The sequence continues at coordinate 4,038,978 of OX382275.1, forward strand.
CTAATCATGAATTAAGTGGTAAATGCTTGTATAAGGATTCGAACCAGGGACCAGTGATTCGTTATTCACTAGACTATTGCTGCTTATACAACGTCGGGAGGAAAACAATTATAAGGTCCATCTGGTGTAAAGCGATTACCGTAGCATACTAACGCTTGCAACACAGCGATATCAGCGCTCACTAGTGACCTCACTCACTCGCCGAAACCCAACAATCCTCGACGGGTTGCTTTGATGCGCCCTACCTCTCATAAAAACACCCATATAAAACACAAACAAACATATTCATGCCCACAAATGTTTGAGTTTAAAATTAGCTTTACCAACCATTGCGGTAGCCCTTTCTTCATTCTCCTGATTATAATAGAGACAGTGAGGAATAAAATAATTTCTTTATCATCGCGCCCCGAATATCATCGTGGAGCACTTGGCCGGATTTGTGCGAGACAACTTAATGAAAATTGATTTTAGTCTCGGCAACTGATTTGCTGATAATTCGAATGTATCCGTGAGGATATTGAGATTATTCCCGTTTTCAACGGACTCGCCGCTCTTCTTTGAAATTTCCACGGAAATGACGTCATTTCACCCGGATGTTTCGTCAATTAGAAAATGAGAAAATTACGTCTACTAACGGTGCGGTGTAAACAAAGTCGGTGATGAAATTATTTAAACTCAAGCTCGAAATTCGTTTGCAAGATAAATTTATTGCTACGAGTATATTCATGGCGAAATTATATGCTTATTAAGAACGTAAATGGGATATTTGTACGTAAGATTACGAAGGTGTACCGATCTCATATTGCTCTAATATCAGACGCTAATTTTCTGAATTATATTTAATTTGGGATAATTAAACCGCTTCACTGAAAGTAGACACTTGAAGATCAGTGATAGCCCAGTGGATGAGGAACCGAGCTATTGGACCAACTGGTCCTGGATTCGAATCCTGGCGTGTATAAGTGAATTCGTGTTTTCGAATTTACGCATGGTACATATTTGTAATTATTACTTGCACCGCGGCGATGGAAACCATCGTGAGGGAAGCCGCAAGTCCAATAAATTCTTTTAGATTTAGATACTCGTAGACGTGTGACTTTCTCACTGCTCGAAGAGATTGCAGACCTGAGTATTTGATATTAATTTCAGCTTGATACTCGTAGCTCCACTCGTCACTGAGAAAAAGGAACTTGACAGACGTACAGACGTACATATAGACAGACAGACGGACAACAAAGTGATTCTATAAGGGTTCCGCTTTTCCTTTTGAGGTACGGAACCCTAAAAGCTGGATATTTTGACACTTCCTTGCATTTACATATTGGAATTGTGTAAATTTGTGAGAAAACATCCAGCTTTTTATTCCAGAGCCTGCGATGTTCCACACCGACATGCTATACGTAACGGAAATAAGTTACTCCAGGTTGCATCAAAATTTACATGACACATCACTGGGCCCTATTCGATGTCCATAAAAATCTACAATAAACTGCCGGCGACCATAAATAGCGAAACAAATGAATTGAAATTTATCGCAACCTTAAGCCAACTTTTAATTGACAAAACATATTATGCCGTACGCGAATACACAGATGAAAAATGGTCAGCGAATGAAAACGTTGTATTGTGACCCAAGTTTTTTAGACTCAAAGTAACTATACCAAGGTACATTATATGTATTGACACAGTTATAAAACATCCTAAAGTTGTGAATAACATAATGTAATGCAATTCATAAACTAATAAATAAATATGACAATCATTAAGCGAAGTCAGTGTTCTATTGGCGGCTTCAAAATACGGATTCCACTAATCCACAGTTGAACAGCATGGTGCTGTAAACACCTACGGCTGAATGGTGACCCATGTCCCCGCAATGGCATGAGTTGAAGTGAAATTAAGGATAAAATTTGCTTGTCTATATCTTTAGAAGTAGATCAATTTGACCTGCGCGTGGTATACTACTTTACCTGCATATCCTGATAAATAACTAACGAGGCTCTATCGAGAGTGATAGGGTGCTCCGAAGCAGGTTAACTAGGGAAATGGCCCCGCCCGTTGTTGTGTTCTTGCGAGTAAATGTTACCAATAAATTTCTGAGGAGTTGCTGTGTTAACAACGGGGATGGGGATGTTTTTAAAAGAAATCAGGCACATCAAAACCGCTAATCTAGGGAAGAACCTCACAAAAAACCGCCGCCAAGTAACAAGTTCCTGGAGGGTTGTTGAGTTCCTGCGAGGAAATGAAATCACCAGTAAACTCCTAAGGAGTTGCTGTATTAGCAGCAGAGATGGCAACGTGTGATAAATGTACTGCAAGCGTTCTTAAAGTAACCGCTTTATATTAATTGGGACGCATATTTGTATGCCACCCAACGATGTTTAAATATATATATATTTATATAAAGAAACTCAAAAAGGGAGAAACCAACAGAAGGGTTCATCAAATCGAAATTCCATGCCAGAAAAGCTGCAGGCAATGTCAAGTTAAATCAATGATTCACATACAATCCCTCTCTATTATTATTTGTTATTAAAGGCAGGGGTGATTTCTGTTTGTCATTTATTTGACCTAACGAAAATCCTTTCGTCGCAAGAATTAAGTCGAGACGTCCTTAATAAATGTTAATTAAAATTGTCATAATATTACGAAGGGGGATCAATTATTGTTATTGACATCAATTAGTTAATAAATAAGGGATGTTATTTCTAAACTATTCTAAACATTTTGAGAATATCTCGGTAGCGTAATCTCAACTTCATTATATACAATCTGATCCTTACATTTGAGTAAAATATATAAATATTTCACAGTTATTTTAGAATACTGAATACTTTCAATTCCACTTAGTCTTGGCTAGTAAGTTAACGCATGTTAACGCACTGTGTTCGTCTACATCCTGAATCTTTATTTATTTTGTTAAAATGTTTTGTTGTAAGAAAAGATAAACCTGTTGGCAAACCTTAATAAATCGCGTAGTCTAGTCTCGGACTAATTAAATACGCTTTGACATCTAATTATGTTAGATGTCAAATAAACATAAGGAACTCTTGATGTGAAACAGTTACTGACGGGTTCGATGGCACAATGGCGAAGCGCACTGTTAAGTTATCTCTCTGTGATGCGCCCTACCTCTTAAAAACACCTAGACCAAGACGAACCGCCATGTTCATCCACACAAATATTTGTCCTGTATGTGAATCGAACCCATTAGCGTTGGTGTAAAAGTAGCGTTCCAGCGCGTTTCACCACTGCGCCACCGAGCTCGCTTTTTTTTTTCTAAAGAAAATGGCATCAAAATTTTAAAACCGCAAAAAAATTATTTACTCGCCGTTGGAACTGCAATGACGTTTAATTGGATAACGCCGGCAGGCAAATAACGACTGACCGCCCACTTGATGTAAAGTGGTCACCGTAGCCTGTTAATGTTTCTCTCGCGCGTCGCCTCCCTCCGCTGCTGGGGCAGTAATCATGTATACTGGTAACCTCATTTACTCGCGGAAATGCAAAAACCCTTCAGTGCCTTGTTATTTGGTTGCGGTTTGTGTGAGGTAAAGGTCTCCTCGCCAACCCTCTTTTCTTAATTAGCACTGTGGTAATAATGGCTTTGAGGACAGTGATGATAGCGAGTTTTATAATTGTGAGCCATTTACAACCCTATATTCTACTCCTTCTTAGTGTTATCCTGTTTCCTAATCCATTAGTATCGGCGGGGTCCGCTACCTAAGACTAAGGATTTGGCGAAGATACTAATATTAATTCGCACATGGAGCGCCTGCTGTTAACACAACCCTCATTTATCATTTCACCTCGAAAAGTATGAATATATATCTAGCGCAATATATGAATGTTTTATTTGATACATTTGTGATATTTTATCTTTCTGCACTCCTCCCTATGAACTTAATTAATTAATATATTGTACAATGGGTTATGGTCTGAAGAGGTATTCGATACAATGCACCCTCGCATTACAATCGCACAGCTCGCAGACGGTTGGGAGTTCATTCTCACACACTGGAGCCGCAAGGTCGTGCACTGTGCGGTTCCAGAGAAGTTTTCTACCGAGAACTATTAAGTTCTGGAATGAGGTCCCCGCCGAGGTTTTCGCATAGTGGCTACAGCGTGGGGTTCTTCAAGAAAGGCGTGAAGAGGTTTTTACAGGTTCAGCAACGCAAGGGTAAAACCCCTGGTGTTGCAAATGCCCATATGCTATGGTAACTGCTTACCACCAGGCAGTCCGTACGCTTGTTTGCCACCGTAGTGTTATAAAAAATGTATAATATACTCATTTGTTCATGTAATGTAATGGGCTTAAAAAGGGGTTAAAGTTTTTTCTTTACGTTTTAATATATCTACAGTTTATTAATCACTAATTTGCCAAATCAATTAATGGCCAATAATATGTTACTCCTTAACAATCCACTGATGCTAATAAAATAATAACTGCGGACATTCGATAACATGCATTCAAATATGCCTCCGGACTAAAATAAACCAAAGAGGTCAGCAGATTGGATAACAGTTTAAACTTTTTTCCAATGCGAAAAAAATGTGTATCAAAACAAGGCTATGTTGTGATTTTGAAGCGATCAGTGCGCGAGAGAAACATACAGAACTATATTACGTATTCACACGACTCGTGTTTTACTCTTGGTTCTCTGGAGCGAACATGCGAACGCAAAATTTTCGTACTTTTTTTAATACCAATTTGTGTAGTGAATAGTCCTTCAGCCTGCTTCATGATTGATGGTTATGGTAGCCTATAGACAATGCAGTCAGTATCCTTACAGCTGACGCAGTCCTCCTTACGAGCATCCTGAAAACTACTGAATTAAATAAATATAGCAATCCTTCATTGTATTATTAGTTGGCTGTTGTGGTATAAATTTCCGCAAAATCGTTTCCTTGTTTTTGTGCACGTCCATAATATTGAGATAAGCATCATTAAATCGGGATCACCGCTCATATCTTCAGAATACATCGTTAGCGTCAGAAAAGTATTTATTTTAAATTGTGAAAAAATTTAATTATAAATGTGCTAAACAATGATTTCATATTTAAATTTCAGACCACGGACAAAATACATAATGCTTGTATAATTATATTGCCGCACAGCTACATTGTATTGGCCAGATGAGATTGACTTTGACTTTGACTTTGAAAAAGCTTAATCATCTCCAAAATCCGGTATGACATTTAAGTGAAGGGCTAATTTTTTTTACAAATAAGAAAATATTATAACCGCTATTGTTCCTGCTCATTATTAAATCTCGTATGTTTACATTTAGTGCCTGAGGGCGACGCACTGTCCTCTTTCATGTGCCATCGAGTGGAAAAATGAATTATTCTTCCAATTTATCGAATAGCCCCCGCCTTGCCGGTCAGGATGAGTGGGAGCCCTATTTAGTTTATTTCTATGCTCTCTAAATGTGTTGAGATTGCTTTTGACGTTTCCCGAATAAATTGGTTGATCGTTTCGACGATTCGGAATGAATTTTTAGCCGAGTGTCGTGATTGTTAATTGAATATTTTTTTCATAGCATAGATGGAATTTTTGTCGATATCAATTATGGTAAGAACCTATTCTGGCGCCGATACGGGTAGGTAAAAGTATGGCTATCGCCTATTTCGTTCAACAATCGAACGAAAAGAGTATGTTATGTTAAAACATGGCATTTCATGTTCAACTAGTTTGTTACGGAGAAACTTAGGAGAAACAGATGTCGCGGAGAAATAGGTATGCTGATAAACATAGTTTGTATATAGTTATCAAATCCCACTCTATTAACAATTAATGAGAAACGCATAATCCTAGCTAGCCTTGCATGCTTATGCATCTAGCTCTTCCGTTGCTCGCCAGATGTAAGTACCTATTCCTATATATTTCATGCTTACAAATCATATATATATATATATATATATATATATATATATATATATATATATATGTCGCAGAGGTAGCAACACCATATTGAGAAGCCCGGAAGAAATCAATCCCCGTGATGCTAGTTTTAATAATAACGGATCAAAATGTCAAGTCGGCGCTTGGGTGGAATCGACATCGTTGAATTGGCAACACCGGTTGTGTTTGTTATGGTTTGCTCGAAATGTCATGTCAAATGGCATTGAAAAGCTGAATAGGAAACTCATCAATAAAAATGTCTTAAAGCTCACAAATGGAATAACGTATTTGCAGAGCGCGTACAGTTACCTACTTCGTGAGCTATTGGATAATGGACAGTCTCGATCTGTATTTAAATCCTGAAAGCCGTGATTTCTCTCTAGTTAATAAGAAAGCACTGAACTAATTAACATCTAATCTGAATTTCAACAGTGAGTCCTAACATATGTGATAAGAATAAACACATCAGCAGAGGATATATATCTTATTATCAACCATTATGCCACATGGATTGATATATCTTATTCTTTTTCCTAGCATTATCTCGTTCCCCAATCCATTAGGGGAACCTAGTTAAAGGGAATATTCTCTAGAATAGTTGAATAATGGAATTATTGTCTTTTTCTTCTCGAAAATAATTTTCCGTTATCTCGTTTTCTAATCCACTTGGCTTGGCGGGGTCCGCTATCTAAGCCTAAGGATTTGAACAGTAGTACTAGTAACTTTGTTCAAACTGCTTCACTCAGTAATTGACTACAAATAAATTTTAAATACAATCCTCGTACGAAGCTCCCTACTTTTGTTCTCCCCACTTTATAGACTTAACGTATCTTTCTCTAACCCATTAGCAAGAATGTGACGGAAGTACAATGAGATCTCAAAAGATGGTGATCTTGACATCTTTAATAACCAATTAAATATATTAAAAGAGTCCTGCCTAAGCATCCTCAGCTCTGCACCTTAGTCATGACCCACATAACAATGTATTAAACTGTCAATGTCACTGATGTGAGTGATTTGGTGATTCATTTAACAGTATATCCGAGGTATCGTTTGTTAGTTCTTAGAGATATTTTTGTAACATGTTGATTCTTAATCCGCGTCTATTTGAGCATACACGCTAAGGGTGCTGAGCTGGAGAATGAACTTTTGTGTCCAGAATCTGTGTAATACTGTATATATTTGGAACCTATTATGTTTGCCTTATTCATGTTTATAATTAATGTTTCTAAAAATTATCGTTGTAAAAATAAGTAAAATAAAAACGTTTATCATTCCATTTTATTGTTTAAATCAAATAATCAATAATTTATAATTTATTGACATTATAAAATGGCCTCATATAGTAGGCCACGCGTGTACTCATGTAAAAAAAAAGGGCGCGTGTACTGTAGTGTAAAATGAATAAATAAAATAAAATAAATTTGGCGAAGATACTGATTTTTATATAGAGCAACTCAATCCTCCACAATCCAGAGGGAAAACTAGATATTCCTTAGGTTAGGTCACACGTGTTATGATATGGTCCAGTAGGACACATAGCCCATGTTATAAACAGAGCAGTGATATAGTCCAGTGAATAAAGAACCTAATTCAATTCCTGGAGGGGGCATGTATTACTAAATTCGTGTTTTCGAATTTATGTTCATATTTATCACTTGCTCAGTGGTGAAGGAAAACATCGTGAGGAAACCCACACGCCCAGGAAATCAAATTTCGACAGCCGTGTGACCTAACCTAAGGAGTATCTAGTTTTTCCTTTGGATTGATTAGGTTTGACGGCAGTCGCTCTATATGAAAATCAGTATCTTCGCCAAATCCTTAGACTTTGGCAGCGGACCACGCCAATCCAATTGTATAACAAGTCTACGCGTCGACCTCGACACCCTGATGAGGAGGTGGATGCCATATATGAGGATATCTTTAAAACCATACGTACTTTTAGGATCCACTACATGTGGGCAGTGGAGAGGGGAACTTGCTGCCCAACGGAGTGGGGTTCTCGAGTGGATGCGTGCGGAGTGCTCCAAGCACGCCCCATTCAGATCATACACGTGGAAGAGTCGGCAGTTACACATGCGGTCCCCCGCCGATGGGATTTCGGAGGTGATACCAAAATCGTTCCCGAAACCCCGCCAATAAGCGCCGAGGAGAAAAACCGATGGGTTTTTAGTCAGTAGGTCTTTCCAGAACAGTAGACCCTTTTGACTGTAGCAGGAGTCCGACATAACCACGTCGCCATTCCCCTGGCGATGTGATATGCATGAGCATTTTCCCATCGTGAAAAAAAAGAAGGATCCACTACATGGTACATGTTAGGAATGATTTCAACGCAAGGCTAGTTCGGAGCAGCGGAACAGAGCAGAGACTGGGGCAATTTGAAATAGGGCAGCGTAACCAAGGGGGACTCATGTTGACTGACTTCATGGAGAAGGTGGAACTCTATATGATGAACTCAGTTCACACCACACCACATAGAAAATGAACCTAGATTAGCCACGATGGTTTCACTAGGAATAAGATGAAACTTCACCTTGAGCATCAGAAGACATATTCATCGAGTGAAAACCGGCAGCTATCGCTTATGGTAAGGCGTCTTAAATGTCAATGTCAGACTTTATTTTTTACAACGTCGGGAGGCATACAAGCAATACGGCCCACCTTATGTAACGCGGTTACCGCAGCCTATTAACGCTTGCAGCAGATTAAGTATCACTCGCGTAATGCCTTTGCTGCCAACACGGCAACTCCTTACGAGCTTACCGGTGACCTTACTCGCACGCAGGAACATAATAACCCTCTACTCCTACTTCCCCAGACGGCCTGGTTTGATGCGCCCTACCTCTGTTAAAAACTCCCAAACCAAGACAAACAGACGTGTTCATGCGCACAAAATCTTTGTCTTGTGTGGGAATCGAACCTATGATTTCTGGTGTCAAAGAAGGGTTACTTTAAGTTACTTTAAGTAGCGCGAGTAATACTTGTATCTATTTTGTATCCATTGCAATCAATGATAGGCTACGGTAATCACTTTATATCATGTTGGCCAAATAGTATGTTTCCTGACGTTGTATAAAATAATGTTAGTATGAAAATGTGTACAGAAAATCATTAGTGCCCGTTTTTTTTTGCAAGTGACTGTATAAATGCTTAAAAATATTTTTAGATATTTCTCATCTGCTTTAAATTACTTAAGTATAAAGGTGATTCCATACAAGTAGATATTAGGAAAAAAATTAATCATGAACGGTTAGGGGGTAAATTCGGAATGTATAATGAGAAGTAACGATTTAGTAAAATAAAATTTCCACGTGCCTCAGCTGCTGCATTTCTCGTACCAGGTGGCGAGCAAACGCAGCGACGACCAGAGCTGCCATACAAGTGATGGCACGCACCGGTTGACGCTAATGGACGGCCGGCTGGCGCTAGTTCGCTTGAACTAACAGGTGGCTTCACGCATTTAGCTCTATTAGAATACCCAATAGAGCAATAAGCCACCTTCAGAGGTAAAAGTAACATAGTCCTATGTTAATAAGGAAAATTTATTTAATGCCAAAAATAACTGTGATTTTGCGTTCGACAAATCAGAATTGCAAAATAAGTGTTTGCGCTTCAGTGAACCTCCCTTTGATAAATAAGGGTTGTACGGTTTATTTATTTATTGGTATAAATTATACGGGGTTTATATCAATTATTGCTGTATCAATTTCTTGTTAATTCATTTTAGTCGGCTTGATAGATTATTGAGCTGTAGCGAAAATTGTTTGAAGTCTGACTGAATCTGCATGTTAAGTGGTAAGTCATCATACCGCCTGTTTGATGGTGAGCATTTACTGTAGTAGTTTATTCTTAACGCCAGTTTCGAAGACTGACCAGATTTTTGAAGTAAAAACTTCTTTAGCGGCGTTGTGCACTTTTTAGGATGAGTAAAAAATGTTGACATGTGACCCTGACCGTAAGATTTTGGTGAGAATTAGAACTTAAGTTCGCTGCAGCGCTAAAACATTAGTAGGGCGCATACGCGAGTGTGCGTGTGTGTTTTAGTTTTAGAGATTGGCGATGATGGTGCTGGCAATGATGATGGTGAAAGAGTCGTTGAAATTATGGATGAAAGTGGATTTTTCTGAGAGATTAACTTTTTAATGTAAAATAATTATAATAGTTATGAAGTGTTAAATTTTTAATGTAATATAATATGTCATGTTTGTGTACGATAGCGCAATAAATGAATATTGTATTTTATCACATACATGATAGTACTTTTATACTGATAAATAAAGCAATCCGTGCGAAATTATTAACCATTCCTAAATATTCAAAAATGCACAACGTTAATGTTCAAGTTTTCACTTCTGCCGGTACTCCCGGAGTGCAACCCGTTTTTTTTTATACAACGTTGGGAGGCATACAAGCATACGGCTCACCTGATGTAAAGCGGAGCTTACTGGTGACCTCACTCATACGCAGGAACACAACAACCCTCTATGGAGTTGTTATTTGGCTGAGGTTTTCTGTGAGGTGGAGGTACTTCACCAGTCGGGCTGATTTGACACGCCCTACCTCTCTTAAAACATCCAGACTAAGACAAACAGACATGTTCATGCACACAAATGTTTGCCTTGTGTAGAAATCGAACCCACGCGCGTTGATATCAAAGTCGCGTCATTCACGACAGAGCCACGGAGCTCGTCAAAAATGAATGATTTATGTGGAGCTAAAACCAATCCTAACTACACGTGATGTACTCTGCTGATTAGCAGATGGGATACTGGTCTGGTGTAAGGCATAAAAGCATACGGCCCACCTGATGTAAAGCGGGTACCGTAGCATATTAACGCTTAAGATATATTAAGCATCACTCGCGCGACGCCTCCTCTGCTGCTTACATAGCAGGTTGGGAGCCTTCTTGGGAGCTTACTGGTGACCTCACTCACACGCAGGAACACAACAACCCTCTAGGGAGTTGTTCCTGCTTTGCGTACCAACATGCGTACCGTACTCTGCCAGTGACGGAGAAATAAGATATCTTTGGAGCCAAGACCTGATCTAAGACAAGGTACAAGCAGTGTCTACTTACACGTACTTTAGACTAGCTCGGTGGCTCAGTCAGTGGTAATAACGATTCTTTGACTCCAACGCTCGTGGGTTCAATTCCCACACAAGGCAAACATTTGTGTGCATGAGCATGTCTGTTTGTCTTAGTCAGGATGTTTTAAGAGAGGTAGGGCGCAGCAATTCAATCAAATCAAAAAATCAAAGCAGCCCGTTTGGGGATGTACCTCTACCTCACAGAAAACCGCAACCAAATAACAACTCCCTTGAGGTATTCCCTGAGGCTAGTGATGATGTGGTTTTAATTGTAAAATCTGAGGCTAAATTGGTGCGCGTTGGTTGGTCCTCATTGTCCATTCCTCTGTTCGTCTCCGTATAGCGAGGAGGTGTCGCAGAGGTTAATGTCCCTGGAGCAAGCAGGGCCGGTATGACTTTAGGAAAAACATCAAAAAGAGGTAAATACCAATAAAGATTTATTACTAGAAAAACGGGATTAGGAGTCGTGGTTAAGGTCGTGGTCTCCACTACGGTTATCTAATAGACACTAAGCTATCCGAGAACTTGCTGATTTCGCGCCGTTAGATGAGGCGAAACGCAGCGGAAGGACAGGTCCGACGGGCGTGGCTCAGCGGAGCAGACAGCTCCGGTAAGTGCCAGGTGTTCCGGTAGAACAGGTCCGGCAGCATTGGGCAGACGTAGACTAGTCGTAAGAGTGAACCCTGTAACGCACACGTCCAGTGTGTTAGAAACTGGTACCATCTTGCCTCTGCTAAGCATCTAAGAAGCCACCTAACAATCGAAGAAGGCAATCGAGAGAAAGATAAAGGCAGACGGGTATATTACCCGTCTGCCTTTATTGAGTAATATTAAACATCAACAATAATCAATAATAGAGTAATATAAAACATCAACAAACAAGCTCTGGTTGGTCACTAGACGAGCTTAAAAAGAGTATTATGATATAAATTAAGGAAAAAAAATATTTACAACATTACGTTTCTTGGTGAGGGTGAGAAAAAAAAACGGATTGCACTCCGGGAGTGCCGGCAGAAGTGAAAACTAGAACATGCAGACCAAACAGCGATGTTGATAAACTACGTTGAACGAAACGCGTAAGCGCCAAGAATTTCATGGCGCTTATAACGTTTTGGTCGCGAGAAAATAATGCCCTATGAAGGATTTAGAGCTTCGTGTTTTAATTGTTTAATTAGAGGTAACTAATGTTTTAGCCCTGCAGCGAACTTAAGTTCTAATTCTCACCAAAATCTTACGGTCAGGGTCACGTGTCCTGACGCGAGTTTAACATTTTTTACTCATCCCAAAAAGTGCACAACGCCGCTGAAGAAGTTTTCACTACAAAACTATTTTTCCAAGGACAATATTACTTCTCATACCAAAACAAATACAAAATATAACTGATTCGAGAAAACCATACTATTTTTGTATAATGTGTTTATTACCAAATTATTACCGTTCTATTATTACGGAACACCTCTATGTTGTTAAAACAGAATTCTAGCTCTTTTCAAGTAAATATTTTGCCGTCATGTTATCATTGCGGTTATCCTCACGCCACGGCGCCAATACTTTAAAATGACGTTTTATTGCTTAAAATATATTCAATAAGATTTCTAGAAAGAATAGTTTTATTTTCTAATGTATGATATTACGTAATACATAAATTAACTACTTTCATCTGGAGTCCGTACCTCTAAAGCAGATTCTGACGAATGCTAGATATTATTTATCTGTATACAGTGCTACCTATGTCGTATTGTACATTTGGTTTCTTTTTACGTGTATTCTGTACGTATAAAGGGTATTTTATTCTATTCTGTTCTATTTCGTTCCGTTCCATTCCATTCTATTCTATAATTCTGTTCTTCTATAACATTTCTTCGGTACTTTTTTCGACATAATTAAATATTTTACCTTTTAATAAAATTTCTATATCTATGTACTTCATTGTCGTCTGCATAAAGCAGTTACTTATACGTCACTCATGTATTACTCGAATGAAGGTAGAATTTGTAAATCTACGTATTTATCTATAACTTCACGCCAAAACTCTTGCGGCGTAGGTAAAGAGAACCGAGTGCCACGTGACTCGATCCTTACACAGCTCACTCACTTCTTTACCTATACCTCACCTGTTTCTAAGGCCTTGTTAAATATTATATAATATTATGTCAATAAATAATCCTTCCCAACTCTAAATCGGAACCCATTAAATATTCATTTGCCCCACGAATAATGCCTTCTTTGTGTTAACAGAAACATTCTTCAGTGTTGTCTATTGAATTAATTTTATTCTGTTGATTGTAAATTGAAAATGGCCGAATCTGAATTGCAAATCGATGGACGAATTCTCTCCGTGTTCGACTCGAGATACGTAAAACGTGTTTCACGTTTAAATTTTCGTATGATTCGCGTATTCAATTAAATTACACCATTTGCATTGTAGCCGAAAGGCCGAAAGTCGTATAATTAAAGGAAACATTTTGCAATCCATTTAATTTCGCATTCGTTCGTATGAATTTGTAAGGGAAAGGGTGTTTTTTTTATGTTAAATATTTTGAAGATGCTTTTTTTACATTTACATTTCAGTGGAATCAATTACATATATAATACAAAATATATTATTTTTCCATGTAGAATATACAATAAAAATAGTTACTTATTTCGTCGGTCGTCATTTTAGAATAAAAAAACAGAAGATTAGACCTAAGAAAGGTTTAATCTTCTGTTTTTTTATTCTAAAATGACGACCTCGGTGGTGTAGTCGTGAATGACGCGACTTTGACACCAACCGCTCGTGGGTTCGATTCCCACACAGGTCAAACATATGTGTGAATGAACATGTCCGTCTGTCTTGGTATGGATGTTTTAAGAGAAGTAGTGCACATCAAAGCAGCACGTCTGGGGAAGTACCTCCACCTCGCAGAAAACCCCAGCCCAATAACTACTCTCTTGAGAATTGTTGTGTTCCTGCGTGTAAGTGAGGTCACGAGTAAGCTCCTAAGGAGTCGCTGTGTTAGCAGCAGAGAAGGCATCGCGCAAGTGGTACTTACTGTAAACATACGTTTATAAACTACGGTAACCGCTTTACATCAGATGGGCTTGTATGCTTTCCGACATTTGGATAAAAACATAGTAAAAGCAGGTAGAATAAAGTAAAGTATCCTTTTTTGAGACCACCGCAGCCAAATAAATACTTCCTTGCAAGTTGTTAAGGTTCAGCGAGTGAGGTTAACACGAAGCTCCTAAATGGTTGCTGTTTTAGCATCAAGGGTGTCAATGCACGAACGATTCTCTTTTGTAAAGCATGGTCATATAACAATTGCCTCATATCAGGCGCGTTGTATGCTTGCTTACACCCGGCGTAGAGTATAAAAAAGTAATGTATCATTCAGTTGAAGCTTGCGGTAAACTGCATTGCAATCAAAATCTGTGTTCATTAAAAGTTCTGATTGATATTAATTTTCAACCAATATTATTCTCATAAAATACCATCGTGAGTTTAAAACTTATTCACAGCTTCCGCATGTTTAATCCCATGTTTCAATATATAAAGTGTAAAATGAACATATCATTTTTCGAGAGAAACATGTATTATTGCGGTACCCGTCGAAAACATCAATCAATATTATATTTTCTCACCTATTAAAAAGGTTCATAGTATTTTGTATTATAGGAAGATACTTCTTTGTCCTCGCCTTATCCTGCCCCGGCTTCCTTGATTATGAGGCGCCATCAATTCCGTTGTTCTGCATCGTCGGCAGACAGGCCACATTCTTTCATGCCCTTCTGGAATTCCGACATCCACGTCGTCTATGACTTGCCCCTCCCTCCTCCCTCCTCTATTATGTATAGCCATGGAAAGCCATTTTTCTCATCGTCATCGGATCTTCGCAGTACGTGTCCAAGCCATCTCAGTTTAGCCTCGATAAGTTTTTCGGTACTAGGTGCCACTTTAAAGATGCTTATAAAATATTCTGCTTCATCCCACACACAGTGATCTCTGAACACCTTGCAACTATCACTTTGCTAATGTTAAAAATTTAATTAGTTTTAAAAAGACTCTTCTATATTACCTACGAATGATAAGGAAAAGTATACTATGCAATTTGATCTAACCGGTGTTGTGTACTTCCGCCACCTATTGTCTCTATTAGATGCAATACCCCGCCTCTACCATCGCTGCTTCGGTAGTCTCTGCGTCGGCTTGCGCGGTCGTCCTCGCGTTTGCCCGCCATCTGGAACAGAAACTGCATGCACCCGCTATCGGGAGGCATACAAGCATACGGCCCACCTGATGCAAAGCGGTTACCGTAGTCAATGAACGCCTGCAATACATTAAGTATCGCTCGTGCGATGCGACGTCTGCCGCTAACACGGTAACTTCTTAGGATGCAATTTGATCTAACCTGCTTTGTATGCGTCCGCCACCAATTAATTCATGCGGCCTAGCGCCGGCCGGCATCCATCCACTACCGAAATCCTTTAAGACTCCCAAGAAATTATATTTCGAAAGACGTGTGACCTGACGAAGGGTCTGGTTATCTCTATAGGTTGTAGTGGTTTGAGGGCAGTCGCTCCATCGCAAAATCAGTAGCTTCGTCAAATCCTTAGGCTTTGGTAGAGGACCTCGCCAATCCTAATGGATTAAGCAACGGAATAACATTAAGAAGAAGACACGTTTTAATTTCAGATAATATACAAACGAATTTGAACCCTAGTACCGGCCATTTAGATTTTAAATTTTAATGAAAAAGAAAATCTCCAAGTGGGTGTGGGGTTCGTATACAAGAGACCTCTTCACTGCATGTCAAGTACTCTTCTGAAGTTTTATGATATCGCTTGTCTACTGTATGTATTGTCAGAATAAATCGTTGAAGCTGTCTGTGAGATATTCGTGAACGCCTATAAAATGGATAAATAAACCTACTCTGTGAACACAAAATACTCCTTTATTGTATGTATGTATGTATATCTTCACGCCAGGTCCCTTGCGGGGTAGGCAGAAAGAACCGAGCGCCATAAGACGCGGTCCTTACATACTTCATTCGCTTCTGTGACATTCATAGCTCTTTTTCTTTTTTTATATATTTTTTTTTCATACTCCTTTATTGAAGTTACTAAAACTACAAAGTTGCCTTGGGAAGATTTTCAGGCAAGACAAACTACGTTTTCAAAATATTAAATGGATGTTTTATTTTGAAAATAAAGAGATTACGCAGGGCGTCACTAGAGTACAAAGATCAAAGCGACGTACACTTACACAAATTGAATGTTGTACATTATTTATGAACTGACTTCTCATTTAATTAAGATTGTAAATATTGTTTTCAATGAGTACTTATTAATATCTTTTGACAGTGCAACGAGTGCCATCATTTATTTTTAGGATTCCGTATCCAAAGACTAGATATCTTATATCTAAGCCTTTAAGATCAAAAAATATATATCTGAAATATAGCGCCAATGTAGTTACAATGTGTGGTAATGAATTGTGGTAAGATGCGGTTATAACGAGCTTGCTGGTATCGTATATGTAACAACTTCTCGGAATACAACCCATGGTATAATCGATTCTATCATTTATAATCCGAGATCCCGGTGCAAAATTGTGGAGGTATCTGCTTTTTTTAATAAAACATCGTTCAGATGAATGATTATTGGTAATATATTGTATTAATTCCAGGTTGCCTATAAAAAATAGCCGTAATGGTTTTTTAATTAAATATTTTATAATTAATGAATTTGTATGATATTGAGCTATATGTTTTTTAAGCGAATGAAACACCATTTTATCATGACAATTTCATTAATTATAAAATATTTAATTAAAATTCATTACGGCTAATATTTTATAGGCAACCCGGAATTAATACATTATATTACTAATAATCATCCATCTGAATGATGTTTTATTAAAAAATAGATGCCTACACAATTTTGCACCGAGATCTTAGGCTATTAAGTAAACTGCTAGCATAGCTCTCTTCATTGCTCGCAGGGTTGCGCCCCACAACTTACAGCAGAATGGCATTTTTTTTTCATTGAAGTACATAAGTCAATATAGGCTACTTTACAGTAGAGTATAATAACTATGAATTATTGTAATTTACGTTAGTAGCGGTGTGGTATATTTTTAGAAAACGTATGTACTTAAAATAACCACGGTGAAGAAGTCAATATACACAACACCAACAAGCTATGTTTCTTAATCCAATGGCATCTCAAACCGCCAAAAAGGACTTACGCACTTTTAGAACTTCCCTGACGAATTTTCATTAAATTATCCTTTAAGCAATCGAAAATCGCAAATCCACAAATTTGTACAGAATAACCTCCATCCACTCCATGTCGCGCTCTCTCTTATTTTACATAACCCTAAAGAATGATTTATTTTGGCAACTCGGCTTGTTGCTTTTGCCTATTCAACTGTATTCCCTATCTTTATTCAATAGCCTTTGAACAAAATGATATTATGAGTTATTTGGTATGAATTTCGTTTTCATTGTGAGTGGTAATTTATTCGAGGTAGCCATTATAAAAGGCTGGAAATCTCAGTTATTTGTTGACTTTGATTTTAATTATCAGCCTCGTCACAGAGAATTGAATCTAGCTTCAATTTCAACAACAGACGTCAATAAATGTCTGGCAATTGCAAATTTATCATAAAATGTATACTAAGAGTCTTTTCGTTTATATCTATTATAATGTTACGAGTACAAAGATATTTGATTTTTTGTATGTTTGCTTGTGATAAACTAAAAAAAAACTGAACCGATTTTAAAAATTCTTTCACATATGCAAAGCTACATTATCAGCAAGGAAATTTTCCTATTTGGCTATTTGTTTTTTTTTTAAAGTGATTCCTACGAAAATTACAATAGTGTAATAAGGTGTCCAAAAAATTTACATCTTCTGATGAAACACCACCAATTTCAATTTTATATCATACGTATTTGAGTATATAGATATTTGAGCATTTAAAATACTTTTTGGTTGTAGTAATAATTTCCCTGCAAGAGTATTCACATTGACATGGAAAATTATCATTCGAAAAGTTGTTACACTGAATCAGGGTTGTTTCCAGTGAAATGTATTTCAATTATATTTGCATTGACACGGTACGTAATGTGCGTCACGAAATCGAAATCTTTTCAATTCAATTTGAATCCATGCAAATTACGGTTTCGATTCAAAATTATTTCTTCTTCTTAATTCCTAAAATTACACCTTTTTAATTAGAAATATTCTCTCTCGAGTAGGCTTGCGAAATTATTTTCATCGAATATATTTATTATATAATTAACATTAGTAAATTGCAGACATTAAGTAATTTTAACAATTGTGCGTTTGAAACTTCAGAATTTTGTCTGAAAACCCGTGTGTTATTCGGCAGAATTTTTTAAGCTAGAATCTAGAATTATGAAATTTTTGAAGCGTTTCTAATCTTAAGAATTGTGCTGTATGAATATAGACCTTTTGCTAGTGGCCCTCTGGACTGAAAATAAGAAAAGAAATACATATTTTGCTTCACTTTGTGTGACGCCTTTTCGATTCAAATGGGAAGTTTCCATGCCAACTACCCCTGCGCAAGTAAAGTATGGACGCTTGTAATACAGGTAGTCTTGTTCGCGTGTTACTATCCCTGCTGCTAACATACAAGCAGCAGCAATCCTTAGGATGCTACTGGTAATCCCACTCACCCACAGCCATAGAACAACCCTCCAGGGAGTTGTATTTGGTTTTCTTTGAGGTGGTCGTCTTCTCCTTCGGGCTGTTTTGATGCGAGCTCTCTTAATTGGCAGAGCTGCGATAGCCAGCGGAGCCACATTACCCTCAAAATTGCCGTTTGGGGTAGACTGATGTCATCCAGCTAGCGTTTAGACGGTAATAGTGAGAAACTCCAAAATCTACACAATAATAGCTAACATATTGTAGTTTTGTATCCTTTAATTTGAAATTTAAATGTTCGTTGTTGAGGAAGAACGGTCCAAAATCGTTCCAATTAGAAAAAAAAACATATGGGAAAACGTATGGCCGGCCACTCTGCAGTGCAGAGTCTGCACTGCACTCCCATCAACAGAAAAAGTAACAGCACTCGTCGCTAGATGTCGTACAGGGTTCCATACATTTTTAAAAAATTAAAAATAAAATATTTAAATATTTTTTAAATTTAAAAAATATCAGCTCTGCCTACACAGCTTGCTGTTATTTACTAGTAATAATATGATATTAGCAACCTAGCTGGAGGGATGCGGGGCAATATCTGTTTTCAATTTATTTAACAATTATTTCGTTATGAAGATTATAATCAATTTAAATTGTGTTTTTGCCTTCAAAATATAATTGCCTTCAAATAATTATTTTGAGACAATATTATATGGCAATAAGCCTGTTAAATACTATTAAGTTGCGTTCAGTATACTACTTTTTTTATATAACCTCGGGAGGCATACAAGCATTCGGTCCACCCAATATAAAGCGGTTACTGTAGCCTATGAAAAAGCCTGCAATACTTTAAGTATCACTGGCGCGATGCCACCTTTACTGCTAACACTCACTAGGAGCTTACTGGTGATCTTACTCCAAGCAAAAAATCAACAAGCTACCAGAGACTTGTTACTTAACTGCGGTTTTCTGTGCGGTGGAGGTGCTTGCCCAGATTTGATGCTACCTCAATTAAATTATGTTAATTGGCAAGATAATGTACTAATAACAAATTTAATTACTGTGATTCAAATATGTATTCAAACATACGTCTCGTCACTTGCTGGGATACATTAAACTTGTGCCACTAATTAAACTACAATACATACAAACTGTATGTACTAGTCTTTGCATTTAACCAACAGCGTATTTAGTTAATTAAAGTAAACAAATACCAGCACCGTTTTCTGTTATGTATTATGATTTCTTTGCTAAGTAGACAGCTATTTGCAATTCAAAATTAGTTTCGACGAGCTCGGTGACGCAGTGTTTTAAACGTGTCTTTGTCACTGACGCTCCCGGGTTCGCTTCTCATATAGGACAAATATTTGTGCGCATAAACGTGTCTGTTTGTCTTGATCTGGGTGTTATTGAGAGAGGTAGGGCGCAAATCATAGAGTAACATATAATAACATGCTGAGAATCGAATATTCTATCTATCTTGACGAGCTCGGTGGCTCGGTCGTGAAAGACGCGACTTTGACACCAACGCTCGTGGGTTCGATTCCCATACAAGACAAACATTTGTGTGCATGTACATGTCTGTTCGTATTGGTCTGCATGTTTTAAGAGAGGTAGGGCGCATCAAAGCAGCCCGTCTGGCGAAGTACCTCCACCTCACAGAAAAACGCAGCCAAATAACAACTCCCTAAGGGTTGTTGTGTTCCTGCGTGTGAGTGAGGTCACCAGTAAGCTTCTAAGGAGTCGCTGTGTAAGCAGCAGAGGAGGCATCGCGCGAGTGATATATGTTACAAGCATTAATAGGCTACGGTAACTGCTTTACATCAGGTGGGCCGTATGCTTGTATGCCTCCCGACGTTGTATAAAAAAAAACTATGTATAACTTCACACCAAATCTCTTGCGGGCGAACCGAGCTTCACATGACTCGAACCTTACCTCATTCGCTTTTTTAACATTCATTGCTTTTCTCATGCACACTCTAGGGCTAGATTGAACCAACATCACCTTCATGGAAGACGATTAATTTGATCATCAGTAGGTAAGTCTTGGCCTTCCTCGGCTTCTGTATCCTTCCAATTTTGCGTAGTATATCTGTTTCGTAATTCTTTTTTCCTGCATTTTTTCCACATGTCCGAACCAACGGAGCATGCCTGTTTTTATTTTAACACTGACGCTCTCTTTCAGACCAACTCTCGAATCGAATATTCGTCGCATGTTATACCATGTTACTCCATGAAATTACTCTAAAGTATAATATCTACATCGCCTGACAATACCTCGTGGTGAGGCGAAACACGTGTCGCACGACAGCCAGGACAGCAACATAGCAAATGCTATTCAAGTTCAGAGACAGCGGGCGTTCTCAGAGAGGACCGTAAAAACCGAGGCAGAGACGACCGGAGCAGCCATACTAACTAACGGTAATAGGTGGCTGCGGGCCGGCGCTAGTTCGCATGAACACGAACACACGGAACACGGAAGCACACGAAGTAGTTTTGATCAAATTGCCTGTAAATTTGACTTTCATCTATGTTATGTTAGGTAATCATTAGATATTTTTCATTTATAGACATAGTCAGTGAAATAATAGGGGTTAAAGGATGAAATTGCCGTTTTATAGTAATAGATACTTTGAATTGACATTAAACCATCATGGTGTGAGATTTACTAATGAAACTTTTTCACGTGATACGTATGAGGGGTTTGTTTTAAAATATGTGCAACATTTGATTTTCCAATTTCAATTGTTTTTTATTCATCTTAGACGGGAAAGACGTATACTTCGAAAATCGGAGCAATTTTTTTAATACGAGTTCCGACGCGGAACTAACGCGGCAGATACGGTTCGCAATATCAATGCTGTGTTTGGAGAGGAGGCTGCTAATGAACGCACCGTGCGTTTTTGGTTTAAACGCTTTCGTAATAGAAACTTGGAGTTGAAGAACGAACCACGTGGGAGACCGTCCACATAGGTGAATAACACTGAATTGAAGGAGATGGTGGAAGCGCAGGAATTAGAGGCATTGCTTAACGTTACCTTACCTACAATATTGACTCATTTGCATCAAATCAATAAGATAAAAAAATATGAACAATGGGTGCTTCGTGATTTAACTGATGTGCAGAAAGAAACGCGTATTGAAACTTATGTTGGCTTGTTGAATCAGTACGGAAATGGAATAAGGAAGGAAGAATGAAATTTAGGTATAGTAATTTTGCGTTATTGATGTTAATCATATAAACATATTTGTTTCACAGATTGTTGCAACTTAAGAACAAAAAACCAATGTAGAAATTGCACTCTATTGAATGAGATTGGAGGCGTTGGGCATTTTATTCTGATTTGTAAAATAAATAATAAAAAGCAACCCACCTGGGAAAGTACCATACATTAAATGGCCATTGTTATGAGACAGCCTGTAAGTGAGGTTAACAGTAAGCACCTAAGGAGTTGATGTGTTAGCAGCTGAGGAGACTACGCGCGAGCGACCCTTCCATATTGGAAACATATTTACGTATATTGCAAAGGTATTTAAATCAGATCGCATACGTCTGACCTTATTCAAACTAGAAAGAATGAATGAATCAAAATGTAAAAAAAAACTTCCTAGCCATATCTCGTTTCCAAATTCATAAGGATTGACGGGGTCCTTTACCTAAGGCTTGAGGATACCTAGATTTGGTGAATATTGTAGTTTTGCCTTGGAGTGACGGTCTTCAGTTCTCGCTAAAGGTTTTTGAAACAAAAAAAACATATACACGAATATATAAGCCTTTTTTTTTTTTTTTTTTTTTTTTATTGACGCGGGGAAAAATGCGTTACGTACACCACCGGTGCCTGGGTGGCCTCCGGTGGTAGTGTGGGACTCCCCGTCGGCTGTCCGACGGTATACCCATTAAACGACCCCGCGAAATGCCATCAGCCGCGTTGGTGTGGTGCCCCGGATCTGTCAGCAACAGGGCACCACTGCGACTGGCCAGCCCCTCAAAAGGGGCCGGACTTCTTCTCTCTAGGGGCCGTCCCGGCAAATTGGGACAGCCCCTCCGGCGGCGGGACCATTATGGGGCCAGGTTCCCATCCTGACCCCTAGTCCCACAGGTTAGGGAGACGGCAGTAGGTGCGCGTAGCGCCTACGCCGCACTCCCGTCCGCCGTCTCCGGAGCGGGACAGCCAAGGGATCATCCTCCCTGTCCCGCTCCGCGGCCTCCTTCTGGGACATGACCGTCTCACAGAAGGAGGCCAACGAATATATAAGCCTA
The DNA here is from genome assembly GCA_947507595.1 of Pyralis farinalis. Lineage (NCBI taxonomy): Eukaryota > Metazoa > Arthropoda > Insecta > Lepidoptera > Pyralidae > Pyralis > Pyralis farinalis. The sequence continues at coordinate 4,061,882 of OX382275.1, forward strand.
CCTGTATACAGGAACATGGAAATGATTTCGAAATCGGTTAAGAGCACCGAATACATCAGCCACATACACAGAAACAAAGCCCATTAGGCCTGTATGTATATACTAATAATCCATTATCCTTAAAACACGGCTAAACGCAAAAAGTTCCCCACTTTCCAGGCCCGTTACTGCGGAACTTAGCAGGTATATATAATTTTCGCTGAAAGACTGTTATGTTGTGCTTGTTCAACGAACTTTACGACCGTTTTATATTTCAGAGTGTACCGTGGTACAGGTAAAGGTGTATATCCATCAATAAATATAATAAAGCTTTCGGTAGTTTTTAAGAGAGGTAGGACGCAACAAAGCAGCCCGTCTGGGGAAGTACCTCCACGTCAACGCTTGTGGGTTCGATTCCCACACAAGGCAAACATTTGTGTGCATGAACATGTCTGTTTGTCTTGGTCTGGATGTTTTAAGAGAGGTAGGGCGCATCAAAACTGTCTGGAGAAGTACCTCCACCTCACAAAAATACTATCTATCTATCTATAACTTCACGCCAAATCCCTTGCGGGGTAGACAGAGAGAACCGAGCGCCACGTGACTCGATCCTTACATATCTCACTCGCTTCTTTAACATTCATTCTCTTCTCATGCACGCTCGCCGGTTTCTAGGGCTCCTGACATCACCTTCAGAACACGACCAATTTGGTCATGGTAGGTAAGTCTTGGTCTTCGCCGGCTCCTACATCCCTCCCTTTGCATTGTATATCTGCTTCGTCATTCTTTCATCTTGCATTCTTTCTACATGCCCGAACCATCGGAGCATGCCTCTTCTTATTTTAACACCGACGCTCTCTTTCAGACCAACGCTGTTTCTAACATCATCATTGCGAATACGGTCTACAAGCCTTACGCCACAAATTTTGCGTAGCGCTCGCATTTTGACGCGCGTTTTCGCGTTTATTCTACTTTCATGCTCTTTCTGCCATACCCAGCTCTCGCTTCCATAAGTTAGCGTTGGGACCACTACTGCATTGTGTATAGCGAGTTGTGCCTTCTGGCTCAGGATTTTACTGCAAAAATGCCGCAGCCAAATAACAACTCGCTAGCGTTATTGTGTTCTTGCGTGTGAGTGAGGTCACCAGTAAGCTCCCAAGAAGTTTAACACACTTAAGATATATCAAGCGTTAATAAGCTACGGTACCCGCTATACATCAGGTGGGCCGTATGTTTGAATGCCTCCCGACGTAGTATAAAAAAAATAATGCAGAATTTTAAATTATATGCAGTTTCATGCGGTAACGTATTCACAATATTGTTAACAATTCAAAAAATCGACCAAGTGCGAGTCGGACTCGCACACGAAGGGTTCCGTACCATTATCTATAAAAACGGCAAAAAAAATCACGTTTGTTGTATGGGAGCCCCCCTTAGATATTTGTTTTATTTTTATTTAATTATTTATTCTTAAAGTGAATATATTACTAAATATTCTGTGAATATTTCAAGCGTTTACCTGTTGCCGTTTTCAATATCGAGCAAAAACGAGCAAAAAAATCTCGTTTGTTGTATGGGAGCCCCCTTAAATATTTATGTTATTCTATTTTTTAGTATTTGTTGTTATAGCGACAACAGAAATACATCATCTGTGAAAATTTCAAATGTCTTACTATCACGGTTCGTGAGATACAGCCTGGTGACAGACGGACGGACAGCGAAGTCTCAGTAATAGGGTTCCGTTTTACCCTTTGGGTACGGAACCCTAAAAATTACTATAAAATCAAGGTACAACTACAAGGATTATAGACAACACTTGATCAGTTGTAACATTGCGGTAGGCGAGTCGTTTCTTTTCTTGGCTTTTCTTTTCTTTTCTTCATCCTTCCAATTTCGCGTTTTATATCTACTGCTGTTTGTATTTGCTGCTGTAATAGGAATTGATATTATGAAACTACGTACTGTCGTCACGCTGTTGTGTTTTTTATTTAATTATGTCATTACGTAAATAAAATAAAAAGCTATGGGGAAGCAGACCCTCTTCGGATCTTGTTAGCCTCTCGAGTGTAAAACAGGCTCCTTTATTGAAGATCCTTATGACAGTTTTGTTCCGGATGACCGCTAATGTGAGATGATAGTATCGCAAGTGGAAGAAGATATTTTTATAAAGTTAATTTGTCACGTATTGTTCGTTCATACAGTATCCATTTAACATTTAGTCCTGAAATACTGGTTCTTTCCTCAGAATACAGAATAAACCAGAAACCGCCAAACACGCCCAAAACTGAAGCCATACAAACTATTCTCAATGCGGAGCGATAAATAAAAAAACTAACAATCTGACAAAAAAAAAATGACAAACAAACAAAGGCACGGGCCAAAGAGCCTGTGGATATGACTACTATTAAAAAAAAAAAAAAAAAACTATTCTCAATGAGAGTAGTTTGACATTTGGACGACTAGTATATATTTGGCCACCGTGTCTATTACGCGTAAAAATTTCTCGATAGTTTTTATTAAATAATGCCGTCTTGTGCGGTTCTCACCTGCAAGAATGCAGTTAGAAGCATAAAAAACAAGATGGGATCACATGTCATGTGTAACTAGCGCATTTACATCTCATTTTATATGAATAATGAATTTCTTTTACCCGTTGATAGTGGTAAACAATTTGGGCGAGTCCATTTTGTTCATGTTGCCAGTTTTACTAGTTTCTTTTCCCTACTTTTTTACAAAGTTGACATTGATGAAATAAATAATAAATGCATGTTAAGTAATTAAAAAATAGTTTGATTAATATAAAATATGTAAATACATTTATTTAATTTTAAGGTATTTACGATATGATAATGTAAACATAGGCTTACATTATTTGAGATCTTTTAATATAAATATTGCCTGAAATAAATAATAATTATTGACTTAATAATAATGATTGAAATACTAAACTAATGTTTTTGGTATATAGTCTGCATATGTGAAATTGTGTAAATAGTAGTTTTTTTTTCAAAAATGTTTTGTGTAAAACTATTCTAATTATTATATATGGAATTTCAGTTCCCCACTGATTAAATTATAAAAGCAAAGAGCAAGAGTTCTTCATTTGTCGAAACGTAAAAATGTATTGATTACCTCAGAATCAAAACGGCAATATTATTAGTACAACAAAATGTACCTAAGTAAAGACATATTTTTTGTAAATTACTTGTGTTTTATTTTACTAAAGCATTTTTTATGCATAACAGTATATTAATATTCGATAGTTGTCTGCAGAGAATAAGGTCAACGAATGTGGGATTGCGCATGGGTGACCAAGTGGTGAACTGTCTGCTGTATGCAGACGATGCCGTGCTATTAGCAGATACACCATCTAAACTGCAAACACTGGTCACAGCGATGAAAGACGACTGTATGGAGAAAGGCTTACTACTGAATGCGAAGAAAACAAAGATAATGGTATTTGAAAGAGAAGAATCCAGAACTAATGTAAGGATTACGATTGATGATGAAGTGTTGGAACAAGTGGATGAGTTTGTATATCTTGGATGCGCTTTCAGCAGGGATGGAAGGTACACCGCAGATGTGGAAAGACGAGTGAGTGCTGGGAATAGTGTGAATGGAGCGTTGGGAAAACTTCTTGGCAGTAAAATCCTGAGCCAGAAGGCACAACTCGCTATACACAATGCAGTGTTGGTCCCAACGCTAACTTATGGAAGCGAGAGTTGGGTATGGCAGAAAGAGCATGAAAGTAGAATAAACGCGGTTGAAATGCGAGCGCTGCGCAAAATTTGTGGCGTAAGGCTCGTAGACCGTATTCGCAATGATGATGTTAGAAATAGAGTTGGTCTGAAAGAGAGCGTCGGTGTTAAAATAAAAAGAGGCATGCTCCGATGGTTCGGGCATGTAGAAAGAATGCAAGATGAAAGAATGACGAAGCAGATATACAATGCAAAAGTGGAAGGATGTAGGAGCCGGGGAAGGCCAAGACTTACCTACCATGACCAAATTGGTCATGTTCTATCAGAAGGTGATGTCAGGAGCCCTAGAAACCGGCGTGCATGCATGAGAAGAGCAATGAATGTTAAAGAAGCGAGTAAGATATGTAAGGATCGAGTCACGTGGCGCTCGGTTCTCTCTGCCTACCCCGCAAGGGATTTGGCGTGAAGTTATAGATAGATAGATCTTTTATATTAATATAACACTTTTAATTTACTCTAAAAGAGGCGAACTCTCACTAAGCTAGCAATACTGTACGGATGGGAAGTATGAGGAGTGCGGGGGATTGCGAAATGTTTCTGGACACAGCGGACCGCATGCATTATCGACTGTAGGCTCCTTCTGGTTTATTCTGTATTCTGAGGTTCTTTCTTAGCTTAGGCTGCAATCCACTCCACATACTTCTCTAATATTGTTCTGATTAGAAATGTACTATGTATTATTACTGTACTGCGGGGTAGGCAGAGAGAACCGAGCGCCACGTGACTAGGTCCTTAAAACCGCACTTTTCTTCTTCCTCTTTCACGTTCATAGATCTTCTCATGCACGTCCGCCTGTTTAAGGATCAACTGCTGATGAAACACGACGAGTTTCGTCATGCTAGGAAAGTCATGGCCTTGCTCGGCTCCTACAACCTATTTTGTGCAGTATAGGATAGAGGAAACGAGAACGAATGAAATAATTACGATTGATGATGTAAAGTTCGAACAAGGGAATGAGAATGTATATCATGAGAATATATGAACGCGTACCTAGGGCTCCTGATGTAACTTTTTGATAAAACACGACTAATTTGGTCATGGTAGGTTAGTCTTGGTCTTGGTGCAGGTGCTCACTGGACATGGGTGCTTAGGTGAGTACCTGCACCGGGTCGCGAGGCGGGAGGAGCAGTCGGGCTGCCACGATTGTGGCGCGGCCGAGGACACTGCCCAGCACACTCTGGAGCAGTGCCCCAGGCGGTCTCGGCAGCGCCACGATCTGGTGTCCGCGCTAGGAAGCGCGGACCTCTCGCTCCCGAGCGTGGTGTGCTCCATGCTCGGGAGTGCCTGGCAGGCGATAGCCTCCTTCTGTGAGACCGTCATGTCCCAGAAGGAGGCCTCGGAGCGGGACAGGGAGGACGATCCCTTGGCTGTCCCGCTCCGGAGACGACGGACGGGAGTGCGGCGTAAGCGCTACGCGCACCTACTGCCGCCTCCCTAACCTGTGGGACTAGGGGTCAGGATGGGAACCTGGCCCCATAATGGTCCCGCCGCCGGAGGGGCTGTCCCAATTCGCAGGGATGGCCCCTAGAGAGAAGAAGTCCGGCCCCTTCTGAGGGGCGGGCCAGTCGCAGTGGTGCCCTGTTGCTGACAGATCCGGGGCACCACACCAACGCGGCCGATGGTATTTCGCGGGGTTGTTTAGTGGGTATACCGACGGGGAGTCCCACACTACCACCGGAGGCCACCCAGGCACCGATGGTGTGCGTAACGCATTTTTCACCGCGTCACAAAAAAAGAAAAAAAAAAGATTAGTCTTGGTCTTACTTGGCTCCTACATCCTTCCACTTTCGCATTGTATATCTGTTTTGCATTCTACATGCACGAACCAACGGAGCATGCCTTTTACGGCTTAGCCGAATAGTACGTATTATATATAGTTTATAGCTATAATAGTTTCCATCTCCAAGAATTAATATAAAGGAGGCTATATGCATCTTAGAACATAATCTATTGTATAATCAGTAGAACATACAAAGGGAAGGAAAGTAGTACTATATAATTTAGGAAGATTATCTGTTATGAGTATTATATATTATATTTTTTTAAACAACATTGGGATACATACAAGCATACCCACAAGGCATATAAGGCCTACCTGATGTTAAGTGGTTACCGTAGCCTATAAACGCTTGCAATACATTAAGCATCACTCGCGCGATGCCACCTCTGCTGCCAACACAGCAACTCCCTACGAGTTTACTGATAAGCTCACTCACACGCAGAAATATTACCACAAACAACACTAAAGCAGTAACTCGTAAATTTTAATGTATATTTGTGTTGTACAAAAAAAAAATACCGCTTTTTCTTATATTCCCAAGAGAATATGCGTAAATTTTCTTTAATTTTGTATAATTATAACTAACGACGAGTCTCAACAGACGACAAAGTGAATAGCTCAAGATTAAGGGTGTTGTTGGTCTAGATATTATGAGGGTGTATTATTTTCAACCCTTGCATTATGAAATCTACTTGTAAAAATCATTACAGTACTAGTTCAGTAACAGCTTCATTGCTATAATTAACGTCTTAGGAGGTATCCATGAAAAATTACTGATAAATCGATAGATTTTAAGAAAAAATGCTGTTAAATGCAAGTCCTCGCGCACCTAGGTTTTCACAAAAAATATTTTCGCATTTAAATTGTGATGAAACAACAAATTTATGTTTTTCGAAGTTTTTCCTTTACTTGTACTACATGACATCGCTTTTTACCAAATTTCATGATTGGCGGACAACATTCAAGTACCCTTTAGGTTGTGATTCCCTTGCAAGTGTCAATACATGCGCATAAACGATGCCTAAACAGTTGTATCTTTTGATTGCATTGACTTACAAGTTTGATTTTTTCAGTGCTCGAAGTGATTGCAGACCTGAGTATTTGATATTAATTTCAGCTTGATAACTCCACCCGTACCTGTGAAAAAGAGTCTTGATAGGCGGACAGAATGACAGGCAGACGGACAATGAAGTGATTCTATAAGGGGTACGTTTTCTCTTTTGAGGCACGGAAGCCCAAAAATAGCGAGATTGGTTCCAAATGTACTGAAAACAAATAGAAAATTCGGGTGTGGTAGTTGTCAAAACAATAGCACTATTGTAAAAAAAAAAAACGAATTCATTTGGGGTCATGTGCCAGAAGCGTGTTCGTTCGCGACCCCTGCGAATCAATCAGATTGTAATTCTGCAACGTACCGACGTGCTGATTAGGGCGTCCCCCGGAGGCGACGTGCACCGATCCGCCCCCGTTGGTGTGAATATAGCTGCATGCGGCGGCGGGGGCCACCACCCGCCACGCAGTGCCAATTCGGGTCGAGGAGAGCCGAGTGCTGCATAGGCACGCGGAATGTGAGAGGTGGATTGAATGATAAGCCGAACGAACTGATGGACGCAACGAATGAGAAACGTTTAGATGCTTTGTGTGGGACAGAGACTAAGCGCAAGGGGAGCGACACCGATAATCTGCCCTGTAAAAATAGATAAAGATAAAAATCATTCATTTGCCATTAGGCCCTTACGGGCACTTAGACACGTCTTACATTCTTTAAATTAGATTCATATTAATTTTTCATAGTTTTAATCTCTCTTTTTTAATCCACCAGCATTTCGAAATTGACCATTGGCGACGAAATGCCAAAAGAAACTTGCCAATATGGGTCTTTCTTTTCATCATCAATATAAAGGTATATTACAATAAATATATGTGAGTGTGCATATAGTCATATCAAGTGGTACAATTCAAGATATATTAATACATGTCCTCAATCATTTCCAAACATCTCTGTCAGTTATATATTGACATTCTGTGGGAGGCACAGGGAGGACTCCGAATAGAAGGGGATCTCCGAAAAAATAGAAGGGAATGTACGGATCAAGTTTTCTCGCTCCGCAATATCGTGGAGAAGCATCTGGCTACAGACCAGAAAGTTTTCTGCGGTTTTGTGGACCTTGAGAAAGCATTTGATAGGGTTGTGCGAAAGGAACTGTGGGACATATTAACTATATGGGATTGATGGTTCACTGCTCCGTGCTCTGCAGTCCACTTACAAGGATTGCTCAGCATGTGTGCGGATAGAGGGTCGTATGTCACCCTGGTTTGATGTGAAAATTGGTGTCAAACAGGGTTGCATGCTATCTGCTAGCCTGTTTATTCTGTATCTCGATAGTTGTCTGCAGAAAATAAGGTCAACGAATGTAGGATTGCAAATGGGTGACCTAGTGGAGAACTGTGTGCTGTATGCAGACGATGCCGTGAAATTAGCAGAAACACCATTTAAACGGCAAACATTGGCCGCAATGATGAAAGACGATTGTATGGAGAAAGACTTACTATTGAATGCGAAGAAAACGAAGATAATGGTATTTGAAAGAGAAGAATCCAGAACCACTCTAAGGACTGCTACGGTTGATGATGAAATGTTGGAACAAGTGGATGAGATTGTACATCTTGGATGCGCTTCCAGCTGGGATGAAAGGTAGACCGCTGATGTGGAAAGACGCGTGAATGGAGCATTAGGAAAACTTCTTGGTAGCAAAAACTTGAGCCCGAAGGCATAACTCGCTATTTGATTCCCCTCCCGCTTCCTCGCGAGTCGGGTGCGCTTATTTTCTCCGTGTATTTGTTTGCTTATTTAAATATTTTACTTCGTTGTTATTGTACAGTGTGTGTGATATTTCGTTGAATTTGGTTTATTGTGATATAAATATCTAAATTCCGCGTCGATTTTCGTTTAAATTAAGGTTTAATTTGTAATATTTCATCGCAGTGAAATAAATCAAGAAACTGGTAGGTAGTACGTACGCACGGGCCGTCTCGTCGTCCGCGGCTTTGTAAAAACAGGTTTGCCCCATTGAAAAGTAAGTAATTATTCGATATTTTGTTTTCTATTTTATTGAAAAGCAATAGTAAAGATTAATTAGTAGCATTAAAATATTAAAAGCGTATGCAAATTGTTATCTCCTGGTGTTGTCAGTCAATAAATTTACCCCGGTATCGGGGTAATAATTTGTATTGATACGTATTAGCTTTATTTAAATTTATTCTATTTTTATTTGTTGCTAAGTTCGTTGTTATTGTAAAATGCCGAACAACCCCGATGATCCTGGTGGTACAAAAATTAATACGCCGGTTTTTCGCCGCAGTAACCTGACCCCACGCTCGCCGCCCGCAACAACCAGTAATGTCAAAAGACCGTTAGGCGATATATCACCTAATAATTTGTCACCTAAAGAAAAACGACTACAGCGGTCGTCTAGCTTTGAAAATATGGCCAATTTAAGTCGTAATAGCTCGCTTGAAGTTGTAGACTCGAACGTTGACAATATCGAGTTCGTCCGCGAATCATCACAATGCTTGGCAAAAATTAACGAAATTATTAACGGACTGACCTCTCGCATTGGTGTCGCTCATAGATCGGCAATAATGGATATGACTCAGCGGGTTACCTCTCTAGTGTCTATGATGGCCATAAAGTCAGCAACAACTGAAACGAAGCTTGCCGTAACAGAACGCGATTTGCTAGCACTCAAATTAGAAGCCAAAAATAACCATGTAGCACCCGTTGCTAAAACCGGTGAATCGTATTCAGACAAATTGAAACTTCGATTGCCCAAGCAAATTAAACCCATTCAAACTCGCGAACCAATGCCTTGCATTGTGGCATATCCCACAGAGACACGATCCGCGGAATTCAAAACGTCCGAAGCTACGAAGGAGGCTCTTATGAAAGCCATCAAGCCATCCGATGATGGTTTTCAAATCGTAGGCGTTAAAAAAACTGCCAAATCGGGTGTAGTTTTACGTGTATCAAATGATGCTCAGTTACGGAAGCTGCAATCGGCAGAAGGTATAAAATCGGCGGGGCTTAAACTCGAAAAGCCCAAAGGACGCCGACCGCGTATTATTATAAAAGACATTCCCGATAAAATGGACGACACAAAGTTTTTGTCAGCGTTATATAATCAAAATATAAAAAACGAAATGAACATTACATTGTCTGAGTACTTGAAAGATATAAAAATAGTGCGTCGTCGTCCTGTAGCCTACGGTAGAAAATGGATGGGTATCGAACTATCCCCGGAAATACGCAAGCACCTTATTTCAACAAAAGAAAAAATTTTTATCGACTTTGCCACATGTAGATTCGTGGATGACATTGAAGTAGTACGTTGTTTAAAATGTCAACAATACGGTCATGTTAGCAAATATTGCACAGAGACCAAACCAACTTGTGCTCACTGTGCTGAATCTCATGACTCGCGGGAATGTACTAAGAAATCGGAAAAAGACTTTAAACCGATATGCGCACCATGTAGGCGGCTAAAGAAGGTGTCTGACCACAAGACCGGGTCAGAATCTTGTCCAACTTATGCGGCTAGGTTGGAGTACAATATTTTAAATACCACATATGGATAACGTCGTTATTGCTCAATTAAATCTTCACAACGATAAAATTGCAACATCAGAGTTAGATAAGCTCGTTGCGGACTATAAGCTCGATCTAGTCTTAGTTCAGGAGGAATACCAACGAGCCCAACTAACCAGTAAATTCCTACAGCTCAGTAATAAGTCACGCGCGGGTATTTATGTTCCAAAAAGCGGTTTAACTATAACAGCGATAAATAATGTCCACGCACTGTGCGGTAGCTGAAGTAACATCGCCCTATCTAAGAGTGTTCGTAGTGAGTTGTTATTTTCAATATTCAGACCCAGTAGGTCCTCATTTACACCATCTGCGTAGAGTTTTACATGCGCTTTCCGGTCATAAAGTAGTTATAGGAGCTGACGTAAATGCATCATCGCCATTATGGTACGGTAAGCTGAGAGCAACCGATGCTGACAGACGCTCTGCTGTTGAAGAGTTCATTGCTGAAATGAATCTTCTTATTCACAATACCCCAGAAGCACCATCTACATTTAGCAGCCCAATGGGCGAGTCTTCTATTGACGTCACACTTTCTAGTGTAGACGTCCGAATACAAAACTGGCGCGTTTTACCTGAGGCTTCTTGCAGTGATCACCGTCTGATCGTTTGTAACTTCTCCCCGGTTGTAGACAACTTACACCCGCAACAATATACTGGCTTTCAGTATAAAACTAAAAATGTCGATTGGGCAGCCTTTGCTTCTCTTTTCGCTTCTCGCGCCGGAGATTTCACTCGTGCTGAACTTACAGTCACAGAAAGTGTTCAAATTATGTCTGATACATTCACATACTGTGCCGACGTTATTATGGGCCGAAAAGCTATAGTTAATAAGAGACGTTGTGACTGGTGGAATGATACGCTTGTCAGGCTGCGTAGGACTCTCCGCTGTGCCCGACGTAAGATTTCTAAATTAAGAAAACGTAAAATCGAAGGAGAGCCATACCAAACAGCTCTGAGTAACTTGCGTATTGCTAGATCTCACTATCGCGCCGCCATCGAAAAATCTAAGGGTAATTTGCTAAAACGAATAGTAGAAAGATTAAATTGTGAGGGACCGTGGTCTCCCCTGTATCACGAATTTAAGGCAAATAGGCGCATTGATCAGGCCTTTGTTTCTAATATTAAACTTGATAATACCCACACCCTCGGTATAGAGGAGACTACTGATGCACTTTTGCATGCTTTAATTCCGGATGATTGCCCTGATAATGATAGTGACTACCATCGCGAGGTGAGGGCCGCGGTAGATTTGTGCCCTGCCAATCCAATGTCAACTGTGGTGTCAATGGACGAATTTCTACATGTTGTAAAAACATTACCAACAAATAAAGCTTCTGGTGATGATAAAATCTCAAACAAAATGATCAAGGAAGCTTGTAAAGTAGCCGCGGAACCTATTTTAAAGGTATTAAACCGGTGTATTGTAGAAGGCAACTTTCCTAGCGTTTTGCGTAGTGGTGTTATAAAGATAATACCAAAAAGCGGTGATAAGCAACCCGACGATCCGAAGTCTTATCGCCCTATTACCCTACTGCCATCGTTGGGTAAATTACTTGAACGTTTAATTGTACCACGTCTGTTGCCCGGTGGCCCTCAATTTCATAAAAATCAATTCGACTTTACCATCGGCAAGTCTACTGTTGATGCGGCACTCGTAGTGCGTAAAATTGTGGAACTCTCGGTTAGTAAATACGTTGTAGGTATTTTCTTAGACATTTCAGGTGCCTTCGATAATGCTTGGTGGCCAATGTTGTTGCTGAAACTAAAGGCGAGAGGTTGCCATAGCAACATATACTCCCTTATTCGATCGTACTTTTTTAATGGTACAACTAAATTAACATTTGGGCATTATGCTGCTTCGAAGGTGCTTACGCAGGGCTGTCCTCAGGGTTCGGTGTTAGGGCCGTATCTTTGGAATATCGGTTTTGATGACTTTCTTAGCCTACCCTTACCGGAAGGGTGTTCGTTAACTGGCTACGCCGATGACGGCCTCTTATTAATAAAAGCTAATTCCAGATCAAGTATAGAAAAACTAGCCATTACTTGCCTTGGCCTCATTTCAGACTGGGGTTATCGTAACCGTCTCGATTTCGCACCTCACAAAACATATCAGCTCTTGCTTAAGGGAAATTTGCAGGTTCCGCCGCGATTCCACTTCAATGGAGTATCAGTTGCAAATAAAAACTCGGTTTGTTACTTGGGATTACTGTTAGACAAAGGTTTTAATTACATTGAACACATAAAGCAGGTTGGAGAAAAAGCCAAAAAGAACTTTTATGCGTTAACTCGAATTTCCACCTCGACGTGGGGCTTAACTTTTAAAACGTTAAAAATTATTTACACAGCCACATATTTAGGATGTATTACGTACGGTTCACCTGCATGGGCTGATAGGGTTACCATAGGTGCTGCGCGTCGTAAGTTGCTGCAAAGTCAGCGGCTCGCTTTAATATTCTTATGTAAATCGTATAGAACTGTGAGCACCGAGGCACTACCAGTGCTGGCAGGCGTATTACCAGTTGACTTAGAAATTCAACGCCGGGCTTCAATGTACTACACCTCTAAAAACATACACCCTGACTTTCTAAAACGCCGCGATATTGACAAAATACTTAGATTGTTCAAACCCATTGACGAGGTATTTGAAACTTTACTGTCGGAATGGCAAGAAAGATGGGAAACTTCTACTAAAGGACGCCATTTGTATCTGTTCTTTCAATCAGTGCGAGACAGATTAAGTAAAGAGTGGTTAGAAGTCGATCATCCTGTTGCGCAATTTTTAACAGGGCATGGAAACTTTAGGGCGAAGCTCTTTTCATTTAGACTTGTGTCATCGCCTTTATGTGAGTGTTCTACGACAAATCACGAATTCGAGCAAACAGCACATCATGTTCTCTGGGAGTGCGATCTCTGGCAACGGGACCGGGACGATATGTTAAATTCCTTGCGTGTCACATCCGGGGTAGTATACTATTCTGATTTGGTGGCAACAAGGGAGAACTACCAGGCGTTTAGGCGGTTCTGCAATCTATATTATTGGAATCGATGTGTTAGGTAACAACTCACAGTTTAGGTCCCAATAGTGTTAGATATTTGATAATCCGTGGTGCACGGCAGTTGAGCTTCACTTGACTAGCCATCTCTTTGAGGTTTTAAATGCCTTATTTGTCATATTGCTGTCTCTCACTTTGCCAAGAGGGGAAGTCAATTCCAAAACTTCCTACTCCTACAAATTTCTTCTGATTAAATTCGTTGTGAGTTCCAAGGCAGCTGTAGTTTAACCCCCGGGACGGCAATGGACTTCACTGTTCATTGCCTTTTTTGTGGTCGCCGCTGTTAATTCTGGCTACACAGGAGACACAGTGGTGGGTATGAGTGGTGGGCCTGTCCCGTTAAAAAAAAAAAAAAACTCGCTATACACAGTGCAGTGCTGGTCCTAACGCTTACACTTGGAAGCGAGAGCTAGGTATAGCAGAGAGAGCATGAAAGTAGAACGCGGTCAAAATGCGTGAGTTGCGCAAAATTTGTGGCGTAACGCTTGTAGACCGTATTCGCAGTGATGATGGAATACAATGCAAAAGTGGAAGGATAAGGAGCCGAGGAAGGCGAAAACTTAGCTACCATGACCAAATTGGTCGTGTTCTAACAGAAGGTGATGTCAGGAGCCTTAAAAGCCAGGCGTGCATGAGAAGAGCAATGAATGCTAAAGAATGTACTGAAATTATCGAGCTATATCATAATAATGTTTTCACACACACACACAACATTGAAACTTGTAGTTTAGTATGCTAAATGGACTAAATATAAATGCCACTAGTTGCAGACTGTAGTCAAGATTATGGTTAATGTTACATGAAAGTTCGTAGCGTTCCTATACATATATAGAAGTGTTTAATGCTGCTTCTGCTCTATACACTTTTGTTCTCCAAATTTGATTTGTTAGATTGATACTTAACCAAATATACTCGTATTTTTTCAGCATTTCCTAATCCATTAGAATTGTCTAGGTTCGTTACCTAAACCTAAGCATTTGGAGAAGATACTGATTTTGACATGACTCGATTACCGTATCAGCACACGTTTTTCGAAATACAATTTTTTGAAGGTGTGGGTTTTTTTCAATATGTTATCCTTCAGCACCGAGCAAGTGATAATTATGAATATGTAAATAATTCCAAAACTAGGAATTTAATGGTACCTACGTGCCTAAATTAGGATTCGAACTAGTTATTATAGCAATTGGTTCATAGGCTCGTAGTTTATCTGTTAGCTTATCACTGATTTCTACCTTCTCCAGATGTGCTAAGTGCCAATATTTAAAGGCTCTTAAAAAAATCTGATACCCGGCATTTAAAATAATATCTGTAGCAGAAATTCTACAATTTTCGAAGGATTTCCGCATTAACTTATCAAACTTTATATAAAATGAATTTAAAATGTGTCAACTCACATAAAGCTCCTAGCAATGTTGCAGAAAAATCTTTCTGTATTAAAAAACTTAAATTGGACGTGAATTAGAGTGACGTTCGGTAAATTGGTAACGTTAAATTGAGTCTTTGAAAGGATAACGCGGTAAGTTACCAATCTTCTCCTATTCTACCTGGGTTTTTTATTACTTAAAATATTAAATAATTTGTTTATTTGTAATTTGTTTATTGCACTAAAAATAGACATGCATGGACATAATTCTCTGTACAAAGACAGTCTTATCCAAACCGGGATCTCATCCAGTCAATCACAGAATATCTGACGAAAAAAGCCGACGAGCAGCAAGGACCCTATTCAAATCCTATTGTTCAAAGTAGTCACTTAGAACATTATTATGCAAAAATATGTAAACCGCTGACAATGCATATCACTGCAATTACATTTTGTTGTATTAGCTTATAACTTCAGTCGTATAATAAACGTGGTCAAACACACATCTTGTTTTGTTCCGCCTGACATTTTACATAAGTTTTTGACATTTTCTAGTTCGGAACCTTGCAGGGGCCCGAACATTTTGGTCCTTCGAGATTTTGACCTTGCGTGCGGTGTGGTCAAAAACAGGATCACTCGGTACTCAAGTGAATCAGTGACATTGGTGAAAAGTGCAAATTGACAATTTTATACGGCGGTGACACAGTACGCGTGGAACAACGGGGTTACACGTGGAACATTTTGGTGACATTATAATACGTTGAACATTTTCGTGACATTAATAAAATATATTGACAATAATTGTGACAAATAAGTGAACATTGACAATCTATTTTTTTATTATAAAATAGTACAGTGCATATTTTTATCTTTTGACATTTTAATTTGACATTCTATGCTATGCTATAACTTTACGCCAAATCCCTTGCGAGGTAGGCAGAGAGAACAGTGATTTTGACATTCAGTGCATAAAAAGGATATTTTTGACATCTTGCGTTGCGGCTGAACTATACTATCCAGGGTAGTTCACCACCTCATCAACAGCGTAAATATTGACAGCTAACAAGTAAGATCTTTCCATTATTTTCTTACTTATTGCATTTCTATACAACTTTCAATTATGGAAGCGACGATTCAACGTCAGCAGGAACTTATTCAAAGTCTTGAACAAGTTAACACCAATTTTAAAAAAGATTCGCCTGACAGAAAAACTGCTGAATACATTGCAAAACGGTTAGAACTACTTGATAACTATTGGAAGGATTTCGAGTATAATCATGAACAACTTTTGACATTTCCGGTAAAATCTCATGAGTATTTTACTAAAAATATGCATCAACAAGTGTGGGAGTATTATCAAGGGACTCGCAAAAAAATCGCTACTTATTTACAGCCATCAACATCAGGACTGACACAGAGGGTACAAGATAAACCTACTCCTGAAGCTAGTGTTAAGATTCAGGGTCCGAGTACACATTTAGAACCAAGCGGTAAAGTTCGCGATTTCATTAACCAACAACAAACGAATTTTAAAGCTTTACGTCGGCAGATTCAGGCTATTTCTGTTGAAGATATTGACGAGAAGTGGGAGTTAGAAGATGAACTACGATGCCTAAAATCAAGATGGGAACAAATTGACAAAATGCATTGGCAGATTGACAATCTCATGGAGGACATGGACGTACTTTATGAGGCAGACTACGTAGAACACGAAAGCCAATACATCGATATTAAGAAGCAGCTGAGCCGAAAGCTGTCTTCGACTGCACATCTAAAGGAAGCAACCCCTAAGTTAGAGATTCCAACATTTATCGGGAATTACACACAATGGCCAACATTCCTGGACCTTTTTAGTGAAACTATCCATAATAATCCTACTTTGACAAAAACACAAAAGATGCAGCATTTAAAGGGAAAGGTGAAGGGTGAACCCGAACGCCTTATTCAACATCTGTACATTTCTGCAAGCAATTATGACACTGCCTGGGACATCTTATATCAGCGCTACAACAATCAACAACTGCTGTTCACCAAGCAAATAGAGGTTTTTCTCAATCAGCCAGCTGTCCAACATCAAACATCATTCGAGCTAAAAAGAATACATGACACCAGCATCGAATGTCTGCACGCGATACAAAATCTTGGCATTGACACGAAGACATGGGATCCAATTATAGTTCATCTCATCTCAAAGAAATTAGATACTGACACATACCGTGACTACAAGGAGTCAAGAAAGTCGCCACGGGAACTAGCTACACTTTCAGAATTTTTGTCATTTTTAGAAGCTAAATTTATGGCATTAGAGCCGATAAGGAAGAGAGAGGATACGTCAGTTCAAAAGCCGAAAAGCTATCCTGCAAACACTGCAAAATTTCCCCGAAACCATTATTCTAACTCTTATTATAAACAAGAAAAACCGCAGAATTATAATAGAGCATTTCACTTATCATACAAAACCAACACATGCCCATTGTGCAATACGGAACATGCATTATACCAGTGTAAGAAATTTGAAACGATGACACCGGACGCTAAGCTTGCAACTCTTACGAAATATTCAATTTGCAAGAATTGCTTATACATGCACGAGAAAAATATTTGTAATTCCACTAAAAAATGCAAAATGTGCGGTTCTGCACATAACACACTTCTACATGACATTTTGGGTAGCAACCAGATTGCGAAACCCAGCACTTCAAATTCATCTCCAAAACTACAAAATCAGCAGAACCGACATGTGAACCACGTTGACAATCAAAATGATGAATTACTATTAACTACAGTACAGATAAACGTGCAAGCAGTAGATGGAACATATTTGACATTACGAGCACTTTTAGACCAAGGGTCTCAAGTCTCTCTTATAACGGAAAATGCAGCGCAGCGACTGAACTTGCCTCGTCAACATATTAATGCATCTGTATGCGGTGTAGGGATCGCACCGAAAAAGGGAAGGGGCAAGGTCGTATTGACATGTCAATCCATTCATGACAATTTCACTTTTACAACTGATGCTCTTGTTATGCCACAAGTCATCAATAATCTTCCCAACAACACATTCACTAAAAAACAGTATGCTCATTTAAATAACATACTGTTAGCAGATCCAAACTATCATATTTCTAAACCGATTGACATATTACTCGACGTGAAAGTCTATTCTGACATAATTATGGGGGGATTGTTGAAGGGTAAGTCTCATGAACCCATCGCACAACAAACAACGTTGGGCTGGGTACTGTCGGGAAGCCATACGACTACATTCAATTGCCATGTTCTTACCAATAACAAGGATGACATGTCTCGCTTTTGGGAGATGGAAGAGGTGACAGAAAAATGTAACACTTTGACACCGAGAGAGCAGTACTGTGAAGACTACTATGCTTCAACAACCCGAAGATTGGAGGACGGAAAATATGAAGTTCGTTATCCAATGGTTGAAAATTTTGAGGAACGCCTAGGTTCGTCCAAAGCTAAGGCGGTAGCACAATTTATACAATTAGAGAGCAGATTAAATAAAAACAGCGACGTAAGCGAAAAATACCATCAGTTTATGAATGATTACCTAACAAGAGGCCACATGAAGAAGTGCATAACTCATAAAGAACCGAGTTGTTATCTTCCACATCATGACGTGCATAAAGCAGATTCAACGACGACCCGTCTACGCGTCGTCGTCAACGGTTCGTCCAAGACAAAGTCGGGGTACAGTCTTAACGACTTAATGGAATGTGGACCTAAACTTCATACTGACATCAAAAGTTTATTGATTAGCTGGCGAGCATTTAAATACATTGCAGATTGTGAAAAAATGTACAGGATGATTTTGGTTCACGAACAGGATCAACATTTACAGAAAATAATTTGGCGGGAAAATAAAAATGACAACCTTCAGGAGTATCAATTATGTACTGTAACATTTGGGATGAAAGCAGCCCCGTTCTTAGCTATGAGAACTATGCAACAATTAGCTATTGATGACTCATACAAATATCCCTTAGCTTCTCATTCATTGCTACACAATATTTATGTCGACGATCTACTGGCGGGGAGTAATGACATACAAACAGCAAAAGAAATCCAAACTCAATTAATTGATATGTTGCGCGGAGCGGGAATGAACATGAGAAAGTGGTCCAGCAATACACCCGAACTGCTGCATCATCTTACTGAGGATCAATTGAATAATACACCAGTTGACTTCAAGGACACAGACTCAACAAAAACATTGGGACTTCGATGGGATACCGTATCCGACACCTTCAAGTTCCAGGATAAAATACACACTGGTACCAAATCTGACACTGACAAATACGTATGCACGAAACGTCAAATGCTATCTGACATGTCCAAAATATTTGACCCTTTAGGATGGTTATCACCCGTTACAATAAAGGCAAAAATGTTATTCCAACGTGTATGGTCTGTATCAAATATCGGATGGGATGACGTAATCCCTGACGACATTTTACAAGAATGGCATAAATTACGAGAAGATCTACAAAATATTAACACAATTGACATACCCCGATGGCTTGGCAATACAAGTTCTACCGTCCAAATTCATGGGTTTTCGGATGCAAGTGAGAAAGCCATGGCATGCTCCGTATACATCGTAACAACAGATGAAAATAATAAAATCATCAGTCGGTTAATTGCAGCAAAAACGAAGTTAGCACCGTTGAAGAAACCCGAAACCTTGCCGCGGTTAGAATTATGCGCCGCTCTGTTACTAACCAAATTATTGAAGAAAATTTTAGCCTCTTTACCTACAAAGGTGAATATTGATATTCAAGCTTGGACCGACTCAATGGTGGTCCTTGGATGGCTACATGGAGACATCTCACGGTGGAAAACCTTTGTGGCCAACCGTGTTAAAGAAATTCTTGACATTGTACCAGCATCTCGTTGGCGTCATACGAAGTCGGAAGACAATGCAGCAGATTGCGCCACTCGAGGACTGACAACTACACAACTAAAGCACCATCACTTATGGTGGCAGGGCCCTGAATGGCAAAAAACTTACACTCCACAAGATTCTCCTACTACTATTGACATGCCCAACTTAGAAGTAAAAACTTCCAGAGTGTGTGCAGTACAGACATTTACGTCACCAATCATATATGACCTACTTAAATCACATAGCTCAATGTCACGACTAGTTCGTGTGATATGTTGGGTACAGCGTTTTATTGCAAATACACGTCAGAAAGGCACCGTATGTAAACAAACTCACCTTACGGCGAACGAAATGCATTCGGCGCGACGTGTAATTATAAAGACAGTGCAATCTCAGCACTTTCAAAATGACATCGCTGCATTGATAAAGGGCAAAAATCTTAGTTCAAAGAGTGAGATATTGACATTGAACCCGGTACTTGATGAAGACGGAATTCTCCGCGTTGGTGGGAGATTACAACATTCACATCTGACATACAACCAAAAACACCCCATGTTGCTACCTCGAGATTCCCAACTGACAACGTTACTTATTAAAGAAGCTCATATGACAACATTGCACGGAGGCGCGACACTTACACTAGCCCTCCTTCGTGAGCGCTACTGGGTGATTGGAGGAATAAGAACGGTTAAAAAACAGATACGACAGTGCATTAAATGTAGCCGGTTCTCAACACCTTCTAGAACACAGCAGATGGCGGATCTTCCCGAGCCCAGGGTAACACCATCGCGACCCTTCACTCACACGGCCTGTGATTTCACAGGTTACTTTGACATAAAGGCCAATAAGGGTAGAGGGATAAAAACGACCAAAGCATACATTGCCGTTTTTGTATGTCTCGCTACCAAGGCCGTCCATCTGGAATTGGTATCAGATTTGACATCGGATTCTTTTCTCGCGGCTTTCAAAAGAATGTGCGCACGAAGAGGACTGCCTAAGCATGTTTACACTGACAACGCGACGAATTTCGTTGGAGCAAACAGAATTTTATGTAAGGACTACAAAGAAGCTCTGCAGCGAATTGACACAGAGTTTCTCGATGAAATAAGCAGCATGGGCATAACCTGGCATTTCAATGCTCCAGTCTGGCCCAGCGGGGGCGGTCTATGGGAAGCTGCCGTAAAAAGTACCAAATATCATCTAAAGCGGGTCATCGGTGAGCAAAAATTGACATTTGAAGAGCTTTACACGCTATTGACACAAGTAGAGGCATGCTTGAATTCTCGACCTTCATATGCATTATCCGAAAACGTAGAAGATGGATATCTGTCACCCGGCCATTTTCTCGTGGGAGGTTCCTTAATATCCTCTCCCTTATCAGACAACATTGGACCGAGCGACTTACGTACACGATGGCAGTTAGTAGAACATCTGATAAAATCATTTTGGAAGAAATGGTCGACCGAATACCTACATCATTTGCAGAAGAGATACAAGTGGAAGAATATACAAGATGACATGAAGATTAATGACATTGTGCTCATACATGAAGATAACATGCCTCCATCAAAATGGGCACTAGGAAAGGTCGAAGAGTTACACCCGGGGAAGGACGGGCATGTTCGGGTCGTGACACTAAGGACGAAGACAGGATTGATAAAACGACCTATCGTTAAAATTTCCCGGCTACCTGTGAATCATGGATCAGAGGCTTCGATAAAAAATGACAATGACATCAAGGATGATGATACCCCTGACAACGGTCCTTGCCAACCCTCTAGTCCTGTACGAACTCGTCGTATGCATAAAGCCAAAAGTTACTTGGTCTCCACACTTCTATTACTGTTTTCAGTAATCACTCCATCCCTTCAACAAATGTGCACAGTCACACCTTTCAAAAATAATAACACTCTATATTTTGATAAAATTACTGACATGAGAGTAGTTCAGGACCAGTGGAATATGGTCGTCTATTACAATATGACAACATATTGGCAAAGTATGGCAGATATACAACAATATGTCAACCACATTCAAAGCATTACCTACGACGAGATGACCTTCAAACCAATTTTGACACAGTTCCAGCATGAACTCAATGAAATGGATCACTACAATAACATCATGATGAACAAACCCTGGAATCGAGTAAAGAGAGGCCTAATAGACGGGATTGGATACATTGCAAACTCGCTGTTTGGTGTGTTAGACGAAAGATTCGCAACACAGTATGAAAAGGACATAGAAACTGTCAAACACAATGAAAATCACTTATTGACAATGTTTAAAAACCAAACTTCAATCTTAGAGGCTGAAAACAACATTCTGAAGAGGAACGAAGAAATTATGCATAAACATTTTCAATACATCAACGATCATCTCACAAATATATCTCAAGAAGTAGCACACGCCGAACAGGTATCACAAAACGCCCTCAAATATATTTATATAATGGCGACAGCATTATCAGCTGATGTAATTATATCCAACATCAGAAAGGTACAAGAGACGCTACTTGACACCATAACTAATATATATCACGGAAAAGTTGACATGCATTTAATATCTCCAAATCAATTACAGTCTCAAATAAATATCATTTCTGGTCAAATGCAAGGCGAGCTAATGTTACCTACAGACAATGTGCGAGATATGTACAAATTACTCCAAGCTCAAGCAAGAATGACACCTAAATACTTAATAATTGAAATAAAAATTCCTCTACTGAGTCATGACAAATTCGAATTGCAAAACGTTATTTCCCTTCCACTGAAAAGCAAAGGAAAAACTATGTACACTATTCCTGCAACAAATTACATGGCGTTTAACATCAAGAAAGACATGGTCATGCCGATGACGGACAAAGATGTACAAACATGCATTAAATATGACAAGAGTAGATTATTATGCAATGAGAATTATCCAATTTATAATGTTCAAATCAAGCAATCATTATGTGCGGTCAGATTGTTTACAAACACTGATAATAAAACATATTGTCGGACTGTATTCGGAGAGTGCGCCGACAAATGGATCAAATTACAGACGAGAGGAGTATGGTTGTACTCGTGTTGCAAACAATGTTCAGTCAGCATTTTATGTCCATCTGGATTAATGACAAAGCAATTATATGGGAATGGACTAATTAGTATAGGTCAAGGTTGCACACTTAAAGGTGACACATTTACTATCCACGTACCATACGATTTTAAGAATCGCGTTGTACTTCAGCCTGACATCGAGATCCCCACAAATGGTCTTCAATATCCATCCTCACTGAATGACCTCATCAAAACATATGTACCAGATGACAATCTTGACAACATAGAGGATCATAAGTCAGCATTTCAAGAAATCCACCAGCGATTAGATCAGTTGAAGACACAGAATCTCCAAAAGATACATGACACCAATACGACTCATTGGACTGTCATATACTCAATCTTATTTATCATGGCAGTCATCTGTATCTTCTATATCATTGTCAAAAGGCGGCCTACCTGCAACCTGCTTCCAAGAAGAAGGCCCTCGAGACGAGAATCACCCATTGAATTAGCAGACTTATCAACCAGACCTGGAGGAATTGACAAATACCGTCAAGAATCAGAGTCTCCAGTTCGCCGTGCACACAGTGAATCAGTGTTGAGTGTGGACAAATCTACGTCCCCTACTATGACTAGAACAATTACTTTTGAGAATTTACCTAAACCATAATTTTTATATTCATTCTTGCATTTTCATACACTTTCGTAATTATTGCATATGAGTTGTAAACTTAATTTTTCTTTTTTTTTCTCTGAGTGGCAGTATGTTCAAAGTAGTCACTTAGAACATTATTATGCAAAAATATGTAAACCGCTGACAATGCATATCACTGCAATTACATTTTGTTGTATTAGCTTATAACTTCAGTCGTATAATAAACGTGGTCAAACACACATCTTGTTTTGTTCCGCCTGACATTTTACATAAGTTTTTGACATTTTCTAGTTCGGAACCTTGCAGGGGCCCGAACACCTATGATTCGGCTTATATGCCTGCGACGTCGGTGGAGCCATGACAAGGCGGTGGAACAATGTTTGTGGCTAATATAATTCAAAGGCAATTGGTCAAAAAATGATTGTAACTAACGTAACGAATAACGCAAACTTATCTCACTCAGTACCAAATGTGTCTAGAAAACACGATGCACTTTAATTTCCCTTACAAACAAAATGGTACTTTTTTACGCTATTTTAGTTTCTAAGTTAGTTTAAATTAATTCATGAATATTAGCGCACTTAGTGGATATTGCGGTTGTTATGGCTGTTGTTATAAAGGTAAAAATGAGATCATTTATGAGCATCATATGCTAGAAGTGTACTACGTGGTAGCTTTGTCAATTCAGTGTTTTGCAATTCTTGGTGGTAACAATGACTAGAGCGTGGATTAAATATCTTTGCCTAAGTGTGATGATTTCTAATATATTTGTGTGAGAGAAAATCAAATCAAAATCTTCCCGGCTTCATGTTACACATTTCCGTGACTTTCCACGAAATCACTTCCACAGATTGCAGGAAAGCGAGAGGAGAGATGATTATCATCAATAAAAACCAATCTGTATTTTTATACCAAACCAACTAGTTAGTGTTTGCAGTATATTATGCTCTGAGTACATCAATATAGTTTGTGATATTCCTACTATTTGTTCCTTTATTGTATTCTGCTTTTAAAGTTATTTTTCCAGTTGAAATGAAATATAATTTATGTATACAAGTGTTATAGTATGTTTTATAATGTTTTAATTATTATTTTATTTATTTATTTATTTCATATTACAACAATAACACTTAAGATTCTATCTATAACGATATGCTAAAAAGCTAACAAGCTTTATGCGCATACCGGGCCGTCTAATATCTTGTGTGAATGTGATGTTTACATTGCGCATGACAAGAGCTCTTAGAATTAAGTCTAAAATACAGTTACAATTGCCTGTTAATAAAGATGCCGGTGACTTTTGTTTATATTATCTACAGAAGTACTAGTTTCATCAGAATCAAATATCAAAAAGATAGCACAATATTTGTTAGTGTCAACGGCACTTCCCTTCTTCCAATAACGAAACGGCTTAGTGATGCCTTTATAAGGCCAATTATGAGCATAAGTGCAACAGCGGTGCACGGCGCACGGGGCACCGATGCATAACTGGCCGTATGAAGTGATTGTGGTCGAGTGTGACGTGTACTGGCGGTGGGAGACATACCGGTTTGAATGCCGCGTACAGAGTGTTCTTTTCAGTTGCATAAGTATAATGATTTTTATTAAAGTGCTACTAGTATCAATATTAGATATCATTATTTAATTACAATTAAATACTTATTTAAAATGTACCTATATGTAAATTATTTTATTTATGTAATGAGCCATGTTTGTTGTATTTGTAATATTTTATTTAGTATCCTTCGGACGTTTAGGTGTGAAGTAGTCTTTTAATTTCCATTTTATATTTTTTTCGTTTATATTATTTTTTAAGTTAGTGGGTAATTCATTCTTTAGAGTTGCTATTAGATAGTTCGTCGTTCTTTTGCCGAACAAGTTGTTAAATTTTGGAATCACCAGCTTCTTGTTAGTAACCCCACGTGTAGTGTTTGTTTTTCTAGATAACACTTGAATGTTCGTGTTAAAAAATTCTTCCTTTAGTAATGTGTATTTAATTTT
Source organism: Pyralis farinalis (assembly GCA_947507595.1). Lineage (NCBI taxonomy): Eukaryota > Metazoa > Arthropoda > Insecta > Lepidoptera > Pyralidae > Pyralis > Pyralis farinalis. The sequence goes on from OX382275.1 coordinate 4,087,066, forward strand.
AGTGTGTATGGACATGATTTGGCAATATGAGAAAAGGTCGTGATAGTTATTTTTATATTGTTTTTTAATAGCTGGATGTACTATTGTTTTGAGAATTCTTATTTGTAAATCATATATTTTATCTAGATGTGATTTACATGTACGGCCGTAGCTACTGAGGCCATATGACACTATTGATTCACCTAGGGCTTTGTAAAGTGAGAGACGTACAAAGTAGGGTGTTTTGTTTTTTATTAATGTGAACTTAGTGAGTAGTGCTCGTAGTTTGTCACAAACATGATTAATATGTCCTTTCCAGTTTAGTCGGCTATCTATGGTGAGTCCTAGATATGTTTGACTGTCAGTTAGTTCTATGTTAGGACATAGGCACGTTTTTGGGCTTGGTTCAATATGGAGACAGTTGTGGTCATGAGCAATAAGTTTGCCTAGGATCGATTTTCTATTATGGCTTGAGCTTATATACATGAGCTTAGTTTTGCTTGCGTTGAGCACTAGTCCTACGTCATGAGACCATTTATTAAGCAACGTAAAGTCGGATTGTAATCGGTCTAGTGCTCTACTCAGGTCATGATCAGCCGCCACCAGGCAGGTGTCGTCTGCATATTGAAAGAGCTCGCACGAGTTTATGATATTTGCCAGATTATTGACATAGGTCAGGTAGTGTAATGGCCCTAAGACTGATCCTTGTGCTGTACCTTCTGTGACGTTTACTGCACTACTAGTGGCGTCACAGACTTTTACACGATAAGCCCTGTTGGTCATATAGTCCCTACACCACTCCAGCAAGGGTCCACGTATGCCGTGGTCTTCTAGGTTGTGTATAAGTGCATCATGGCGGAGAGTATCGAATGCACTGCTGTAGTCTATGAACATTACGAGGATGTGTTTGCGTTGGTTTAGGCTTTTATTTAGACTATCTGTGAATCTAGAAAGTAATTGAGTAGTACTTTTATGAGGTTGGAATCCGTACTGTTTGTCTGTTAGTATATTGTGTTTACCATAGAAGTCGTATATTTGTTTACTAATATATTTCATCTATCGGATACTACTAATATTTTACATCTATCGGACCCAAACGCATAAGACGTAGACATTTTACTTTCATACTTTCTTTTAAAATTACCGACGACAATGAATACAAAGTCGTAAGAATTCTCTAGTTAACAATATAACAAAATTATGTTTGAAATCCATCATAATTCTTGAAACAAATAGGAGGCTTCTCAGTATAAATAAATAAGGCATTATTATTTCACCACCAATAAAACTCAATGTCAGTTACCCGATGTTGCGGCACGTCCGCAGGATTACCGCTCATTTTTGACATAATATTTCCCATGAAAACTTTCGTAGCTGCCGGCGACAATTATATTTTTCGAGATTTGGCCGTTTGATGGCCTCTATTAAAAGTTCGGCGCGAACTTGGCCTCATTTGTACAAATCACATACTTAATGTGTGTGTTTTAAGTATGGATGTTTCGACAAAATACGAAAGTTTTAGTTATTTTCTTTGGTACATTTTTAAAAATTATTGAACCAAAGACAAGGGCGGAGTAGCTAGCAGTGCAACTTTACCATGAAAGCTCGTCTGTTCGATTCCTACAAGACATTCATCTGTGTGCGTGAACATGTCTGTTTGTATTGATTTGAGTGTTTTCAAGAGTGGTAGGGCGCATCAAAGTAGCCCTATATGGTAACACCTCAATCTCCCAGAAAACCGCAGCCAAATAATAACTCGCTTGAGTGTTGCCATGTTCCTGCGAGTGAAGGGATTACCAGTAAGCTCTTAAGGAGTTGCTGTATAGGCAGCTTTTGTTGCTGTATACTTCTTATATTGCACGCATTACCGCTGAGTAACCACTTTCAGGAAACCGTAAGCTTGCATACCTTACGACGTTTTATAAAAAAAAAAAAACTGTAAAATGATTAATAATGTATTGTTATTTATGGATATATACGTATCTTAAACTTACGTATAGTCGCCAATTTATATTTTATCTTTACACAATTCTTTGTTAAAGGTTACGAATATTTGTTTCTACGAAAATCTATTTTACAATTCATATGAACACAATCTCCCGGAAGGTTGCCAATAAAAAGTATCGCAAATGACTTTCAAAATCGGCGATCACTAATCAAATATTCATTGCTTCATATTCGGGTTTGTGAGTGTAACGCCACACTACAGCGAAAATTGCTTGTAGTTTTATGGTGACAATATTTGCAAATAATATACCTCAAGGTTATTCTTTTGCCTAGCGCCTCGCAACTGCATCACTCGTCGTATACAAACAACCTTTAATCACGCTCATTTGGACATAAGTAACAAACAACATAAATGCGAGAACGAGTGCGTAATCGTTAAATATTTGGAGTTCTGTTGTGAAGAATATTGAAACAACAACGGGTGCATGCGGTTCCTGCCAGGTCCAGGTCGCGAAACGACCGTAGCAGCCGAGGCAGAGACGACCCCACCATGGCAGCGATGACATGCATCTACTAACGGTAGTGGATAGCAACCGACTGGTACTCTTTCAAATGGATTCGTGGAGGCAGAACACAAAGTAATTGGTTTATATTAAAAGTAAATATAAAATTCTAATTTTGTCCATTGTGCTTCCGAGGTCACTCAGACACGTCTTTAATTTTTTTTTTAATAAAATTCTATTGTATCTTGTTCAATACTTGCCAATTTTCTTTTTTAATCTGTTAGCATTTTGAAAATTACCATTGGTAAAGAAAAAGCCAATTCAGGTTTCTTTTCAAATTAGATATGAAGCAAAAACTTTGTATCAATATTTACGAAAATTACGCGAACGGAGGGAAAAGTTTATATGGAGAAATACAGAAAGCTAAAATTTTTTTTTTTTATTTGTCCCAAACCATGTGAGTATGCATTTTATTGTCACTGCAAGGGCAAACGCGTCATCGTAGTGCCCTGTAAAAAAATACAATTAAATAGAGAAAAAGCTTAAAACAAAACTTATTCTGCTGTGTTAAATCAGAATGTGTCAGCCTCCACTTAAACAAAATCGCATTGATATATTAGCTTCACTATTGAACTCAGATCAAATTTTAAACATGGTTGTTGAGTCAGTTGTTAAATTAATAACAATGAATAAAAATAATGAAACAATTATTTCTACTAAGAGAAGATACTCTCTAGGACACACTATTGAAAAGAGTTAGAAATTAATTAGTTATTTAGCTTTCTATTGAGTATCTATGGGAGAGTTTACATAGATACTTATTAACATTTTTTTTACAAGAGAATGATATTCATGTAACAATGATTTGTGAGACATGGATAAAACCTCAGACACATTTTAATATTAATGGATATGATAATGTCAAGGGCTTCTTCCCGCGCTTTTGATCAGTGAAATTGTAGTTATACTTAATTTTTTTACAATTCAGTATAAAATTAGTTTTATGATACAATTTTGATAGTATTTTGTAACGTAGTGAACTTATACACTAAAGAAAAACTCAAGTATAACAGATGCATGCACTTTTTGGAAGACGTGAATAAATCCACGAAGAAAACCTTATAAAAATCACTATAGTTCTACGGGTGGTATTTAAACTTCAGGATAAGGTCTAGGAACTCTTCCTGAGTAATTTTTCAGAAGTGTTCCAGGGCTGGGACGTTTAGAATAAAGAAGACTTAAGACGATGGCTGCATGGATCTGCCTTTACCTTTCCCAACGCTTGGAAAGAATTTTATTAAAAAAATATGATAATGTCAAAGTCATAGTTTGTTTTAGATTTTTGTGCTTTATACATTAGTTATTAGTTGCACGTTATATTATATATTAGTTATATGTAGCAGCAAGTAGAGATCTATCGACGGGTTGAGATTTTATATTTTCGAATATAACATCAAAGACATTAAGCAAACGGTGAATTTTTTTTACAAAAAACATCGTTTCCAGAGAAGTTTAGAATCATTAATTAAATTATCTGTATATGTATGTCAAGTCAATAGACAACATTTTTTTATTGCTTGGTTTTTGTTTCAATAAAAAAAAATATAATAAAAGGTATTCTTTATTTCAGTCTCAGAAAGAGATTGTTTATTATTAGCAAATTAACTGTAGCCTTGGCGAAATCTATGATTATATCGGTTATAGTTTTTGACAATAGAGTCTTATCTATAATGTCCAAATTTTAAAAATAAATGAATTATGGTCGATTATGACCACTGGGCGACCACTAGTTACAATAAATTCATGTCACCATATTGGTACAAATAATAATGATGGCAAATCGTAGAATTAAGGATATTAAGAAAAAGTTGTGTACTGATTTGTTTCTATACATATATTTCAGTTACACCTTCATTAATTAAGGGAGTATTTTTGATGTGCCTTTTTAATATATTGTCAGGAAAGGATAGATCTGTTTCGGGCAATTTATTACTTCGAAGTTTTTTACTGAAATTTGACAACCGATTTTAAACTTTTATGAAGAATTAAAACAATTTAAGAATTAATTAAACTTTTAAAAGAATGCTGATCCCTACGCTAACTTATGAAAGCGAGAGCCGAGTATGGCTGACAGAGCATCAAAGTAGAAAAATCTGCGCAAAATTTGTAACGTGTAACGCTTGCAGATCGGGTTCGCAATGATGATGCTGACATCATCATTGCGAACCCTGTTTCTGAAAACAGAGTTTTTTTCTGAAAGAGAATTTCGGTATTAAAATAAGAAGAAGCACGCTCCGTGGGTTTGGACATGTAGAAATATTGCAGGAAGAAAGAATATATAATAATATGTTGTACTTTGCACTGAAGATCGCCTGAACGTATGGAAGAGCAAGGAGCTACATGGACGTTTCCATCGGGCACTTTATGGACCCGATGTTGACTTTCTGGCATCCGTTACTTGGCTACGATTCGGTGACCTTTTCGGGGAAACCGAAGGCTCTGTGTGTGCAATTGCTGACGAGGTTGTTAAGACTAATAACTATCGGAAATACATCATAAAGGACGGTACGGCGGACATTTGTCGGGCATGCCACGTCCTGGAGAATCTATCAGACATGTTATTTCCGGTTCTTCTTACCTTGCCAATGGTGAGTATTTGTACAGACACAACCAGGTAGCCAAGGTTATCCATCAGCAGCTTGCTCTTCGATATGATCTCGTGACCTCTGAAGTGCCTTATTACAAGTACGTACCTGAGCCAGTACTCGAGAACAGCCGTGACAAGCTCTACTGGGACCGGTCTATCATCACGGACAGGACTATTATTGCTAATAAACTTGATATCGTGCTGGTAGACCGTTTAGAACGAAAGGCATTTCTTGTTGATATCACCGTCCCTTGTGATGAGAACCTCGTGAAGGCTGAGAAAGACAAGTTGTCAAAATACTTGGACTTAGCCCACGAGGTTACCGACATGTGGGACGTTGATTCAACAACAATTGTCCCGATAGTCGTGTCGGTAAATGGTCTTATAGCGAAAAGTCTCGACCAACACCTTAGGAGACTTTTGCTAGGTCACTGGATTAAAGGCGGAATACAGAAGGTGGCAATTTTGGGAACTGCACGTATTGTGCGGAGGTTCCTTAGTCTGTCGCCCTGACCACCGACGACTTAGACACTACGTCTCGCGTCGGTGGCGATTCTTTTTATTTATTTTTATATTTATAATATTGTAGTTTTATATATAAATTGTAAATATAAATATGTAACAAAGAGAAATAAAGATATAAGTGGATAATAATAATATATAAGAACAAAGAATATAAATAATAAAATAAGGTTATAAAGAAGCAGATATACGACGTGAAAGTAGAAGGTTGTAGGAGCCGAGGAAGGGCAACAGTTACCTACCATGATCAAATTTATTTTGTTTTTGTCAGGAGTTCTAGCACCCGGTGAGCGTACATAAATAGAGAGTCTTTAAGAAAGGTAGGGCGCATCAAAGCAGCCTGTCTGGTGAAGTACCTCTACCTCACAGAAAACCGCAGCCAAATAACAACTCCCTAGAGGATTGTTGTATTCCTGCATGTGAGAGAGGTCAACAGTAAGCTCCTAAGGAGTTGCTGTGTAAACAGCACAGGAGGGAGGAGATGAGCGAGTCATGTCATATGCGGTTCTCTCTGTCTACCTAGCAAGGGATTTGACGTAAACTTATAGATAGAATATTACTACAGTAATAATTTTGTAATTGAACTACTTAAGTAATTCTAAGTTCGAAACTATGTTGATGTTACTAATACTTCCTTACTTATTTCCGTAAGCCGTATTTTTGCGGGTGAAGTGGAAAAATAAAATTAATTAGTTTTTGTTACGTATTAGTAAAGAGACGTACCTTCAAATAAATATTAGAGTTTTTTTATATTCCAACAAAATCTTTAAGGAAACACCGCCTTAAAGTAAGCCTCACAAAATCGGATAAAAGAAAAATCGCGGAAATTTCGTATTTTAGAATTAAACACAATGATTTACGGTTGAATCTTGACGAATAGCTATTTGCAAGGAGTTCCCTTGTGAGAAATTGTAATTTGTTTGCTTATTCTTCGGATAACGCCGGTGTATTTAGGTTGTATTCAAAAATCTAGGCAAATAAATATTTTGTTATTGATATTTGATTATTTAGATTTGCTCTATTCAAAATCAAGCACGATTGTTGCTTTAAGTTGTTTATTTACAATATATATATGTATATATATATATATATGTAAAAGTGGAAGGATGTAGGAGCCGAGGAAGGCCAAGACTTACCTACCATGACCAAATTGGTCGTGTACTATCAGAAGGTGATGTCAGGAGCCCTAGAAACCGGCGAGCGTGCATGAAAAGAGCAATGAATGTTATACCCGCGAGTGAGATATGTAAGGATCGAGTCATATATGAAATTATGTATTAGTGATATATGAAATTATATATTCAATCAATCGAAGTATGTACCATTAGTTTAGTTCATTGTTCATTCATTTAGTTCATTGATTCCATTGCTAAAAATAAATATGGGACCGAGAATCAATAAAATCTTTGAAGGTGATTTGGACTGCCAAACGTTTGGTTTATATTTGAGATCAAAGAAGCTAGTTTGACAAAGCACCAATTTCACATATAAGGACCTAACACAAAGTAATTATGTACAAGGAAATGTTTTGTTCCAGACGTTCCTAACTCAGCTCTAAGTGTTACAAGACCCTACCGAGTATGTTTGTATGGAACCTCATCGCATGACTATTAATAATGACATAATAAAACAATGCACACAGAAAACCGCAGCCAAATAACAACTCCCTAGAGGGTTGTTGTGTTCCTGTGTGTGAGTGAGGTCACCAGTAAGCTCCTAACGAGTTGCTGTGTAAAGCAGAGGAGGCATCGCGCGAGTGATACTTACCTAATATATTACAAGTGTTAATAGGCTACGGTAATCGGTTTACATCAGGTGGGCCGTATGCTTAAGTACCTCCAGATGTTGTATAAAATAAAAAGAACTTGGACGATTTTTTAAATATGTATAACACTCAAAGTGGTTTCTCAATTAAGAATGACATTATAAAATACAGGTTGAAATACAGAGGGCGCACTTTGAATAACAATGTTTGAAGGATACATTTCTAAAGTAACACTTATTTGGACGGCTTGTGATGAGGAATGGCATTAATGTAAGCCGGGAATATTTCTTTTCTTTAAAAATTAATGTACCCAAACGACCGTTGGGGCGTTTTTCATATTGTTTATTTAAATGTTCATTTTCTCAGGACACCTACATACGTAAAGTTAAAAAGCAAAGCCTTGGCTGGTTACTGTAATACATGTTCATGCATCCAAATGTTTGTTCTTTGTGGAAATCGAAACCACAGCCTTGTTGCTAAAGGAACCATTCCAATATATTCGACCATTCAGCTTATCAAGTCTACAACCTCACGGAAAATCTCTACTTAGATTAATTTTAGAAATATTTTCACATAAAGGTCCTTGCGGGGCACTTAGTAAGAATCGAGTGCCATATCTCTCGCTTCTTTAATATTCATAGCCCTTTTTCATACACGGTCGCCGGTTCGTGGGCTTCCTAACTCCCCCTTCCGATAAAAGATGACTAACGTGGTTATGAAATTACACCTTATAATGGTCTTTAATTGCGAAGACTATTTTTTTTGCAACAATATAACTACAATAGGTAACAGATTTAGGCGTTCTTTTGTCAAATTTACACGTAATTTGATCTGATTTACTTTTTGTGCTTCCGCTGTTGAGTAGTTCACGTGAATTAGTGGCGGCCGGCTACTACTACTACTATTAGTAGATGCATGCCGCCGCTGGCATGGCTGCTCCGGTTGTCTGAATATGCCCCATCTGAAACATGAACTGCATGCCCCCGCCACCGTAGCAGCCCTCGCAGCTCCGGTCGTCTCTATGACACATGCTTCGCCTCTCCACGAGCTATTCTAAGGCGCTGTAAATGTTAATCGTTAGAATAACATGTTACGAATGAGAAATCCGAGTGTGGGTCATCTCACAACCTCCTCACGGTGGCTGGGGAGTCAGTTCCGAGATATATATCTCTCTACTGAGGTGTCTATCGCAGTATGTGAATACATACCGGGCGTTGTGTTGGCCATATAGGCCGAGATGCGCTCTATGTTTCTAGTTCACTGGAATCATCGCGGCTTATGTTGTTGTTCGCGAGTAACTCACGAGCGTAAGGGCGTCCGTCCGGCGGCCGAGGACGTAGAGGCGCCAGATTGCGTATATGACGCAAATCCGACGCGTCCGCACGCTCGAACAGGCTTACAGTGAGTCGGCGTATAAATGCGTCCATGCTTTCCATGCGTAGATCCCTCTCTATAGTGGCGTTCTTTACAAAGCGCAGGGCGCCTGTAATCTGCCTGAGGGAGATGTGCTGTTGCTGAGAAATCCATCGTAGTGCCGTCCTTTATATAGAGATGGAGAAGGGGGTGGAAGGGATAAGTGAAGAGATATTACAAGAGGGAAATTACTTAGGTCAGTCTGTTTGTTGATGAGTGTGTTTTATGTTCTTTCTAATCGGTAGCGGAAGCACACAATGTAGTTTAAATCAGCATATAAATAAAACGTGACATACTTTTCCCAGCGTTAGTTGCAGTGGTGATGTACGAACCAACTAATGAAGAGTCTATAACTGTAGAATATAAAATGATAGCCTAGTGTGTGTAGTGTATATAGAACCGGCCTAGTGACCACAGGTACCCGGTTCGTATCCTGGTATGTACCACTAATTTCGTGTTTTCGGATTTATGTTCATATTTCTAATTATCACTTGCTTGACGATGAACGAAAACATAGCGGGGAAACCCGCACGTCTTAGAAGTTATATTTCGAACGACGTGATACATAAGAATCTGGTTTTTGCCACAGGATTGCGGTCTGATGTCAGTCGCTTCATGTAAAAATCAGCATCTTCGTCAAATCATTACGCTTAGGTAGCGGACACCGCCAATCCTAATGGATTAGGAAATGGGATAAACCTTGGAAGAAGAGAAACGTAGAATATAAAATATGGAACTCTAGCCTAAGGTGCTCTTCTTCTATCTATCTATCTATCTATAACTTCACGTCAAATCAGAGAGGCAGAGAGAACCGAGCGCCACGTGACTCTATCCTTACATACATCACTCGCTTCTGTAACATTCATTGCTCTTCTCATGTACGCTCACCTGTTTCTAGGGCTCCTGACATCACCTTCTGATAGAGCACGACCAATAAGTTTTATAAAAAGAGCGCCTTAGGCCTTAGGTTCACGACGACGCCGTATATAAAAAAAAAATACTACAACAAAGTCATGTCTACATCGAACAGGCAAATATCGAATAAGCCGAAATTCATTTCTTATTTATCGGTCCGCCCAAGAATTAATTAACGTTGCCCGCAAAGGATCGCTATAGAGCCAGCGGCTTTTCCTTATAACCCTCGTGGAGGACCAAAATTTCACCCCCGAGTACGATACGGCGGAGATATACCTTCTTAGGAGGTTTTCAAAGTAATTGACCATTGCACGCTGAAACTCGGGAGGCTTTAATTTTTTAGGAGTCTAAAATGAAAAGTTAGAAAACAGACAGGAAAGTTTTGTTTTACCATGGACTACGAAACAATAGACAAAGCATTGTCAATTTTTTAACTAGTCATGTTAAGAGGCTACATTTTTTTTTACAACATCAGAAGCCACAAAGATATAAACCACTTTACTGCGCATGAAAGTACCCTGTTTTATTTTTTTATTTCACTGTTGACGACATTTTTTCTCGTACTAAAAAGTTCGGTAAAAAGTTCCTATCTCTGGCGAACTATTAAAAAGTGGAATGCTTTTGCCTGCACACGTGTTTCCTCCTTCCTACAACATCCCCTTCAAACGAAGCGTGAAGAAGCCCCTTAGCCAGGCCAGGGCCAGCATAGCAGCGTTATCTGACAGGACACTGTAGTCCTTTGTCAGTTGCCGAATGCCGAGTGCAGAACAAGCTATAGAGAGGCACGATCGGCCTAAGCGTTCGGCTTGTAACGCAGTCCGAGTAGAAGAGAGACAGCGGCAGCACACAACCTACACGTGAATTGTTTTGTCAACTGTTGAATGTTTTCTTATGACGTTATCCCGTAAAATTATCGTCCGTAAACCGATTTTACAGACAACCAAATTTTTTTAAAATAAAAATACACCGGCTTTAAGCAACATAATTGGTCGAATTGAGAACCTCCTCCTATTTTGAAGTCGTTTAAAAATTGCTATGTAGCAACGAGGCGTCCGATTTACTTTGGTCCATGGTTTAATTGTTATCTTAAATATGCCTAAGTCATTTTCATTTTCGAAGTAGACAATTTGTGATGGCTGCTAATTTTAAAGGAAGAACAAATTAAAGATAATATTTATTTGGATAGCATTATATAGGTCTTGCCAAGAAATAAGTAATCGATATTTATTAATTACATCTCTACTACTCTACCCTCGTATATTCGTGAGAGTTCATCTGTCACTTTCGAAAAGAGATTGTAATACGAATCAATTATCGCATATATGTTATATAGGTATGTAAACATGAATTTATTTTAGTAAAATTTATGTTTTATTTAAAAGGTTGTATAAATATATTTTTTTTAATATTATCGGACAAATTACACAGCTCCATCTAGCCCCAAAGTAAGCGAAGCTTGTGTTATGGGTACTAGATAACTGATAAACATACGTAAATACATGTTGTTTTGTAAATACATACTTATTATACATAGAAAATACCCAGACCAAGACAAACAGATATGTTCATGCACACAAATGTTTGTATTGTGTGGGAATCGAACCCACGAGCGTTGGTGCCAAAGTAGTGTAACTGCGCGTTTCACCACTGCGCCACCGAGCTCGACAATGTATGTATGTATATGTTCAGGTCCCTTGCGGGGTAGGCAGAGAGAACCGAGTGCTATAAGACGAGGTCCTTACATACTTCACTCACTTCTCTAACATTCATAGCTACGAGTATTAAGTATTTGATTGTACATGTGTATTTTGTTATTTAGTGTATTACTACATACTATTGTATTATGACACGCCTCACTTGCCTCTTTAACATTCATTGCTCTTCTCATGCACGCTCGCCGGTTATTAAGGCTCCTGACATCACCTTCTGATGGAACACAATCGATTTGGTCATGGTAGATTAGTCTTGGCCAACCTCGGCGTCTACATCCTCCCACTTTTGCGTCATATATTTCTTATGTACTTCTTTTTTTTGCACTCTTTACACATATCCGAACCAACGGAGCAAGTATATTCTTATTTTAACACCGATGCTCTCTTTCCGACCAACTCTGTTTCTAACATCATCATTGGTCTACAAGCGTTACGCCACAAATTTTGCGCAATACTCGCATTCCGACCGCCTTTATCCTACTTTCGTGTTCTCTCTGTCATACCCAGCTCTCGCTTCTATAAATAACCGTTGGGACTAGCACTGCATTGTGTACAGAGAAATGTGTCTTCTGGCTCAAGATTTACTATCAAAAGTTTTGCTACCGCTCCATTCACACTATTCCCAGCACTCACTCGTCTTTCCACATATGTGGTGTGGATTCCATCCGTGCTGAAAGCGCATCCAAGATATACAATGTCATCCACTTCTTTCAACACTTCATCATCAACCGTAATCCTTACATTGGTTCTGGTTTCTTCTCTTTCAAACACAATTCTCTTTGTTTTCTTCGCAATCAAACCTTTGTCCATACAATCGTCTCTTATTATTGTGACCAATGTTTGTAGTTCTGATGGTGTTTCTGCTAATATGACGGCATCGTCTGCATACGGCAGACAGTTCACCACTAGGTCAACCATGCCCAATCTTACATTCGTTGACTTTATTTTTTGCAGAGAACTACGAGATACAGAATAAACAACCTAGCAGATAGCATGCACAGTACAGAGCAGTGAATTGTCAATCCCATACCTCGGCAATATATGCTACAGTTTCTTTCGTATAACCCTATCAAATGCTTGAACCACAAAACCGCAGAATAAAATCTGGTCTATCGCTAAATGATGATGCTCCACGATATTGCGGAGCGAGAAAACTTGATACGTACATCCCTTTCCATTGCGGAATCTTTCCTGTACCTCCCACAGTATTCCATCGGATTTCACCCTCATTCTCATTTCCATATATTTTTGCTGCTAAGCTGATCAAACTGATGGGCCTATAGCTGGCACAGTCCATGTGTGATCCCTTGTCTTATAAAACATAGTAATTTAAAATAGTATTTTTGCAAATATACGAGTATATACATATATTATATATCCTATTAATTTCTTTGTTCTTCCTTCTAGCATTATATGTTTCCGCAATCCATTAGCGACGTCGACTACATAACTATAAGGATTTGTCAAAAATACTGATTTTAACATTGAGCGACTACCGTTATACCTCCACAACGCAGAGAGGAAAAAAGACCTTTCTTAGGTTAGGTCAAGTCCTTCGAAATGTAATTTCTGGCTTCATCTCGAGGCTTTCCTTTACCGCGGAGTAAGTAATAATTACAAATCATGTATATACACAAGTTCGAAAACAGGAACATGCTCAAACTGAGATTCGAACTAGGGATCAGTCGATTAATAAACTCGTCCGTTATCCACTAGGCTAACACTGCTTTAATCTTTCTTACCTCGATTTCTTTCTCTTTCCATAGATAATCGTTTTCAAACTTTGAAAGCAACTCTTTATCTTACATCATCATTGCGAACTTGATACGCTCCAGTATTTATTAATGGTCGAATTTTGCTGGCATTTCTTCTACTGTCATACTCTCTTTGCTGTACCCAGCTCTCGCTAGTATACTTTCCATTCCAATCAAAAACTATAAAATTCATCTACTTGTATCAACAGTACACTATGTACTCGTAAATTCTTGCGTTCATTCTAGTCCCGTCTTTTTCAAATACCATGTCTTGGTTTGCTTCACATTCAGTTGTAAGCCCTTCCCCATCAATATTCTTTCACCATTGTGTTTAATGTCTGTAGTTTGTTCTGCTTAAAGCAAGCAATTCGCCGTTTATTTACCAAGATGTACTTCTACATTCACATATCTTTTTCTGTGTAGATAATTATCAAGATGTAAGAAAAGAAAACCGGCGAAGTGCGAGTCGGACTCGCGCAATAAGGGTTCCGTACCATTATCTAATCAATATGCAGTAAAAACGAGCAAAAAAATCACATTTGTTGTATGGGAACCCCCTTAAATATTTATTTTATTCTGTTTTTTAGTATTAGTTGTAATAGCGGCAACAGAAATACATCATCTGTGAAAATTTTAACTGTCTGACTATCACGGTTCATGATATACAGGCTAGTGACGGACGGACGGATAGCGGAGTCTCAGTAATAGGGTCCGTTTTACCCTTTGGGTACTGAACCCTAAAAAGTGGCCGTCACGGGACGCACGGCAGATGTGAAATATCTTTGAGAATATTCAAATTTTTTAATAAATAAAAATCTTAAACCAATAAAAGATATCGAGTAAAATAATGTAAAAGAGTATACAGTTTGTTAATAAAATCAATATATTTTTTTTTACACAAATTTTAATAATAATTCCAAAATATGTACATCCTACTAATATTATAAATACGAGTACGAAAGTTTGTATGTATGGATGGATATTTGTTGCGCTTTCACGCTGAAACGGCTGAACGGATTTGAATGAAATTTGGCACGTAGATAGATTATGATCTGGAATAACACATAGTCTACGTTATTTGACTCCACGCGGGCGGAGCCGCGGGCAGCAGCTAGTAGTAAAATAAAGTAAATATTTAACAGAGACTATTTTACAATGCAGCTACGGATTATTATTTGATGATATTCTCTGTGATTTTATCTCAAAATAAATGTATTGTATTCATAAATTTAACTTCCGTGTTGTTATCACAGTGTACCGCTCTTAGTATTCAAGTTACAATATAATACGATACTGGCTACATTAGTGAGTTTATACGCGTCAGGCAAACGCTCCAACCAGATTATCCGTTTAAGAGTTTATTTTTATTATGTTTCATGCTGGTGAAAATAACAATATTTTCGAAGGCTATCGCTACTATGATTATTTTACCTACTATTAATCTTAAAACCAAAATATCATTTGTTGCCACAGCTATCCAGTATCGTTATTAGAAGAATCTGATAGATATACACCTCTATGGTCTGTATATCACTTAATATATCGTAATGCAGTAGCTGATACATGTGTAAGGCTTAGTCGCTAAATGCCCAATTCAATGCCCTTCTTCTTTTAGCAAATTATCTAATCAAAGAATGGTTTTTTCGGGAAATACATAATTCTGGAAATGTTTATTTGTCTATATATTCACACCAAGTTCTTATCAGGATAGTTAGAGAGAACTGAGCACTGATAGCCTCGATCCTTATACACCTCACCAGCTTTTAATATTTATGGGTCTTGTAATTGTATCTGGCCATTCGCCTATTTTCAAAGCACATAATATTACTCACTCGATTAGGTAGAATAATCTTAGTCTTCCGAAGAACTAAAAATCTCTTTCAGATAAATAATGAAATATAATACTTTAATAAACTAACAGGAGGTGCCTGGGCGACCGAGCTTTGCTCGAGATTTTTAGAAGAAAACTGGCGAGCTCGGTGGCGCAGTAGTGGAACGCGTTGTTATGCTGCTTTGACACCAACGCTCGTAGGTTCGATTCCCACACAGTACAAACATTTGTGTGCATGAACATGTCTGTTTGTCTTGGTCTGGGTATTTTCTATGTATAATCAGTATATATTTACAAAAAAAAAATGTATTTACGTATGTTTATCAGTTCTCTAGTACCCATAATACAAGGTTCGCTTACTTTGGGGCTAGATGGCGCTGTGTAATTTGTCTGACAATATTTATTTATTTAATTTTCCTAGAATTGAATCTTAGTGTCTTAGTGTTAGTTCTTGCGAGTTAGTAAGGTCAGCGTTACTGCGTTTACAGCGGAGATAGCGACGTGCGAGCGATATTTTACGTTGCAAGTGTCTATACGCTACGGTAACCGCTTCACTTGATATTGTTCTTATTGTTGTTGGCAACTGATGTATCTATTCTAATTTATGACATATTCTAATTTATGACAGTATGTTTAGAAATATTTTCTCGTAGTAATTTAAAATATTGTAATTATATATTTAAGAAATTCATTATTTTTAATTTATCTTACGTGGATGAATGTGTAGATATTGCATGTTCATTTAAGAATATTTTGCTTTTCTTCACTTGGAATACATCCAAAATGTTTTGATTAGATCCGAGAGTAGCTAGTTGAATACTAATTTAAACGACCTCGAAGCTCAGTGCATTTACCCATCAAAATTGGTTTCTTGTGGTGGTGGGCAATATGTTAAATATGGTAAATTAAGTCAAGTGTTGGTAACCCCACATGTTATAATCCCACTATTTATAGATGACTAGCTTTTACACGCGACTTCGCTCGCATTGATAAAAATATATATAGGTTTTAATAAAAAGTATCCTACTTTATTTCTGACACCTCCAAGAATATGTGTACATAGTTTCATGATGATCGGTTGAGTACTTTTCGCGTGAAAGCGTAACAAACAAACGGACATTCACATTTATAATATTAGTAGGATACTTAATAATAATGCTAACAAGCGTTTATAAATTCGCTATTTAATCGGTTAATACCGAAAAACAACCGGTAAGTATATATTAATATAATCGAGATTGCATATTATGATAATAAATATGCATTAAAATTAATTATCGAAGGAACAAATACAACACACATCATTAGATTATAAGAATCATGCGACTGAATCATGTGATAGGTTATGTTGGATTGTTTTCGTTCCCTACGGCTTTTACAGACAATTATACAGCAATTCACCATGACTGCGTGTTTAATGCACCTTTTGACGTTATTTCTAGATCATAAATGAAAAAAATATTCATATCTTGCACTGTTGACACCATAATCCTATACGCAAATAGAGACAAAAAATCTCAAGCTTTATCTTGCTCACACATACGCCGTTCATGATAATGCCATCTCTCTTCACGGAGTTATTTTTCACATTTCTAACCTTAAATGAACAAATAAAATAGTCTCGTACTAAAATGAAATGGTATATTAACAAATTCGTTGAAATTATTCTTAAATAATACAAATTCACAACTCATTTAGAATTATATCTGAGTTGTTGATATTAGTTTTATAATATTTTAGTTGTAAGTTTTAAAACATGAACACTATTGAATTTCTGAACGGAAGTGTAATGGCGACTGATTAGAGTAATTTCTAGGGTGCAAAAAGTGCTTCAGCTAAGTACTCATTTGTAATAAATCATTTAAGAGTTTTACATACTATTTCGTAGATGTACAATCATGGGTTCAAAAGCCCCAATGTTAATCAATCTCCATTTACGCATGACGGCATGAGGAAGCGTCATGCCAACTTCCGTCATGGCATACGCTTCAATTTTACTACCAAGGCACGCCAATAGATGGTACCCATCAATAAACAGCCGATTCGACAGTCATAACCCTGCTTGACATATTGACGTCACACCAGGGCGATATGCTGCCGCCCATATATTCTTACACTCTTTTAAATGGTCTGTACAGCTCACAGCAGGGCACCGGAAATCCTGTATCCCGACTATGTTGTCGGTCTTTGATATCCTTGAGTACCACCCAGTTTAATGTCCCAGTTCAGTATCCACAAAACCACCGAAAATCTAGCGCCAGTTGCTTTCACATATCTACCTCTTACACTTTCATCATTCAATTTTTCACTCCTTATTCTTTCTTGGTCTCCCAGACGTTCTCGTTCATGCCTTTTCATCTTGATAAGGCCAACAAACCTAGTTATCACCAACAAGCTTAACAGAGAAGCAGCACTCCAGTCTCAAGTCAGATCGCACATGAATACTATGGTCACCTTTGGTAGCACCTGAACACGAGCTGGGTAATGCACGAGTGAGTCCTGTGGTTTTTCAAAGGTTATTGCTTACCACCAGGCAGTAAAAATCAAGTTTATATCACGAGTAGAACCTCCATAATAATATTTCAGAGTTAGTTATATTTTGTTCAAAATGACGAAGGAATGGCCATTTGTTTCTCGGATTTAGCTAACGCTGGTCACTAACATCTGTCTGCAATAATTATCTAAACTGCAAAAATTATATTCTCAATACTCCAATCTGTAGATTTTATAAATACTACGAGTACTATCTCAGTGTAGTGATTAAAATATAAAACCTTAATATCAACATATTGGGTACGTATCAACTTCTGAGCTTACCAGCATTAATCGTATATTTATTTCTTTACAGCTTCTGTGTTTTTTTTCTTTTCTTTACATTTTATGTTATTTTACTAGTTACCGTCTATGATAGGAATTTATTGTCAGATTGCTTTATAATATTATGTATATTGAACTATTACAACATTCTTTGTACCTATCGATTACATACATAATTTTGTTAACGTTACTTGGAGAATGGATCTTCAATCCGATTTTAATTACGAACACTGATAGGAGGTTGTTCCTATTAGTATTCGTAATTAAAATCGGATTGGATAGGATCATGGTTAAGTTAACCGAATTATAATCTTGCAAAAATATTCTTTGTCCCTTAACCGACTTGACTTCTTATTTTAAAACATAATAATCTTTTTAAGCTCTTCAAGCGATAACCATAACTAATCTGATTTTATTACTCTTATATATAAAAATCTCGTGTCACTGTGTATGTGGTTGCATACCTACGAAACGGCTCTATATATACCATACTACTAGCTGTGCTCGACTGCGTTTAATTATTTAGGCTTATTATTTTAAAAATAAGACACATACGTATAAATACTTTAATAAGCTATTTACAGTGTTTCACTGCAAAGAGCTTATTAAACTAGTAAATAATAGAAAGCTGCGTAAGCAGAGCTGCTAACCCTAACCCTAACACTTGTGTCAATAAATATTTTGACAATTAATTTGACCCGGAATATAAATTTGCAAAACTTGAAATGAGCTCGCCATACGCGCTCCAATAGACTTTGTATTGGAACGGTTTTTCGGGCGATAACATCACTTATAGATATCCTTTATTGAGATAATCGAAATTAAATCTATTTTAGGGGAATCTACAATACTTAAGGTACATTCACGTCGAACAATCAGCTCTCTAGCTTCTAAACTGAAGGAGTACTACGTGTAACAGTTGAAAACCGCAAAACTGCAAAAAAGATTTTCTCGGTTATAAAGCTTCGCTAGCTAACGCAGCTCTGCAAATATTCATACAATATATATATTGTATAAAGTATTTTATGAGTTTATTTAAGGACATTTTTATAAACTACGTTTTGTGTTTTCCCATATTTTGCCAAAACATAAAGAATTCGCGGATTTGATACGCGTGAGCATGCCACAGAGTTGCCCATGGGAAAAACATTTCTTTTCTAAATGAACTCCTGCAACTTTTAGCGTTTGTCCTTGAACTTTGTTAATTGTTATTACAAATGCTGCTTTCAGAGGAGACTGCACTCTTTTAAATTGAAATGGCAAATCAGTCGGAATTATTGGAATACGGGGAATCAAAATATTTTGCATTAATAGGACTGGAACACCAACTTTCAGCCTCAACTTATGGGAAGGTACTCCTGATAATTCTAAAGAGTTGAGAAACTCTATAGGGTATGTAGTGTCTTGTTCAGTGTCCATAACGTTGTCTACTGAGAGGTATTCGACAACACCCCCCTCCACGTTTGATATGATTTGTTCGTTTATTTTATTAACTATCTCATTAGTCGGCGCCAAAATTGCCCTTTCACACAGCCATTCTCGATTGCCCATATTTATTTGAGAATCACGACATACATTTTTTTAGGTCATCTGTGCTATCGACAATTTGACAGAACTCACGGCTCAGTGTAATCATATCGTTACTGTCAGTTGGCATACAATCTTCTCCGATTTTTAGAAGAGCAGCTGCATATTGCCCTGCTGACGTAATAACATCTAACTAAATTCGAAGGTAATCTACTTTTGACGAATGAAATATACAAAAGAATGACCCAAATAAAGAAAAAATATTTAATAATCTAACCCAAAAAAGCCAAAGAAAAAAGTTTCATCGTTCTAGCTTCAAAAATGACGAATTTACATACAAACTTTCATCCCCTATTTTATTTTACCCCCTTAAGGATAGAATTTTTACAAATTTTGAATGATATATTTATTTATATTTAATAAATATGACATTATTATATTTTATTATTCAAAATTTGTACGACAGCCTAAAAAATAAGTTTCAAGTTTCTAGCTTTAAAAATGACGATACTTTCATATAACCTTTCAACCCCTTACAACCCTTTTTTCGCATTAAAAATAGCCTATGTCCTTTCTCAGGGTCTAGACTATCTGCATACTAAATTTCATTTAAATCGGTTCAGTAGTTTTGGCGTGAAAGCGCGACATACAGACAAACCGACAGAGTTACTTTCGCATTTATAATATTAGTATATTATATTAGTATGACGAGCTCGGTGGCTCAGTCGTGGATGACGCGACTTTGACACCAACGCTCGTGGGTTCGATTCCCACACAAGGCAAACATTTGTGTGCATGAACATGTCTATTTGTCTTGGTCTGGGTATTTTCTATGTATAATAAGTATGTATTTACAAAAAAAAATTTATTTACGTATGTTTATCAGTTGTCTAGTACCCATAACACAAGCTTCGCTTACTTTGGGGCTAGATGGCGCTGTGTAATTTGTCCGACAATATTTATTTATTTATTATTAGTAAGAATTTGGTTGGTATGAGAATAGGCCTTAAAGTATTACTCATAAAAAATAATTAGAAAAAACCATTTGAGAATGCGCAAGCTTGCATTGCCAGAGGAACACCTGGCTCGTCAATTATATAACAATTCAAATTTTGTTTTTTTAATTTATCGCCTATTTTAACCATGTTCCTTAAGAGAGAGGAACGGTGTTCCTGAACATTCCTATTCCATTTTTTTATGCTGAATCCGAATCTGAAGTCAAAATTCGAATATTGGAAAAAAGCGAACACACAAACAAACATATATATTTCATATAGGAACGGTGTTCCTGATGATAAGAAATAATTGATATGGCAATTACTCTGCCGGATCAGCTAGTATTCTATAGGTATTTTGTGCTATTTTATGCTGTCTGTCTGTCTACGTATCTTCATTTCTGCCTTGTTTCTCTCGATTGCCTCGCTTCAATTACTAACTGCCTTCTTAGATGTTAGCTTTTACTCTCCGCAGCTAGCATCGAAGGCAGAACGGCAATCGGGAACCGGGAGGCAAGGCTGTGTCAGTGAATAACATACTGCACGTGTGCGTTACAGGGTTCACTCGTACGGTATCCTACGTCTGCCATGCGCTGCTGGAATACCTGGCCCTCACCGGAGCTGCCTGCTTCGCTGCGTCACGCCACGTCGCACCTAGCATTCCGATGCGTCACGCCTTACCCTCTTCTACGGCGGAAAGCTAAGTGTCTACGGAACAACCATAGCGGAGACCACAACCTTACCCACGACCCCTAATCGTGTATTCTTCCAATAAATCCTTGTTGGTAATTACCTCTTTTAATTTTTCCCCCTCTAGTAAATACCGGCCCTTCTTGCTCCAGGGGCACTAACCCCTGCGACAACAATCATATCCTAAGTTAGTTGCTGTGTTAGCAGCAGGGTAAGAACATGCAATCTATACTTTCTGTATTGCAAGCGTTTCATAGGCTTTGGAAACCACTTGATATCAAGCCGTATGTATGCATCCCGATGTTGTTTAAAAAAACACTCGCATAAAAGCTAGCATTGATTTTTAGTACCCGGGCGCCTGAAATTCACTCTATTTTTTTTATATTTTTTATATAAAATCGTCTTTTTTTTCAGGACATAGATATACATAAATTTAAAAAAGTATCTAACTATAAAATTGTTTTATAATCGTTAGAAAAATTTCCGATATCAATGTATATTTAAATATGTGTATCGTTTGTTTGAACGCGCTAATTTCTGATACTACAAGTCGGATTTGAAAAGTTCTTTCTGTGTTTGACAGCCCAATTCTTGGGGAAGGTTATAGGATATTCGACAACACGATGCGACCCTTGGACACCGAGAAAAAAGAAAGAAAGTGGAAAACCTGTTCCACTAAATTGCGGGCATACACACGGACAAAGTCGCGGGTTGCGGCTATTACATTTATATACATACAAGAATTGTTTAAAGTGATAGAATTTTATTCAAAAGGGTAAAAACAAGTACCAGCTAAGAGGCAGAGCAATTATAGCAATAGTTCAAAGCGGGTACAAAATCACCACTGCGGCGGCGGCGTGTTGATTGCTTTCTACATATACTTTGGGACTGAACAACATGTTTGCCTTGACTTAATCTCACCTGCACGCGTTGTCGGGCAAGGGACGGCGTTACTGCGGCTAATTGGTACGTTCGTGCTCGTTATACAGGGTGTTCCGCAATAATCCGCACAAACGAGCATACGCCGAATGATACCAAAATGTATACTAAAATTGAAAAATTTGATAGGCAATTATTTATTTCAATTTTTCATTGACAGAGCTGTGATAGCTTAGTGGATAAAAAGCCTGTTAATGGACTCTCTGTCGGGTTGAGATACATGCCTAACGTACCACTAAATTCGTGATTTCTACTAACGTATTTGCAATTATAAATATGACCAATTGCGAAGAAAACAAAGATAATGGTATTTCAAAGAGAAGAATCCAGAACTAATGTAAGGATTACAATTGATGATGAAGTGTAGGAACAAGTGGATAAGTTTGTATATCTTGGATGCGCTTTCAGCAGGGATGGAAGGTACACCGCAGATGTGGAAAGACGAGTGAGTGCTAGGAATAGTGTGAATGGAGCGTTGGGAAAACTTCTTGGCAGTAAAAACCTGAGCCAGAAGGCACAACTCGCTATACACAATGCAGTGTTGGTCCCAACGCTAACTTATGGAAGCGAGAGCTGGGTATGGCAGAAAGAGCATGAAAGTAGAATAAACGCGCTTGAAATGCGAGCGCTGCGCAAAATTTGTGGTGTAAGGCTTAGACCTTAGACCGTATTCGCAATGACGATGTTAGAAATAGAGTTGGTCTGAAAGAGAGCGTCGGTGTTAAAATAAGAAGAGGCATGCTCCGTTGGTTCGGGCATGTAGAAAGAATGCAAGATGAAAGAATGACGAAGCAGATATACAATGCAAAAGTGGAAGGATGTAGGAGCCGGGGAAGGCCAAGACTTACCTACCATTACCAAATTGGTCGTGTTCTATCAGAAGGTGATATCAGGAGCCCTAGAAACCGGCAAGCGTGCATGAGAAGAGCAATGAATGTTAAAGAAGCGAGTGAGATATGTAAGGATCGAGTCACGTGGCGCTCGGTTCTCTCTGCCTACCCCGCAAGGGATTTGGCGTGAAGTTATAGACCAATTTATATATTATTCGGCGGCGAGCGTGCATGAGAAGAGCAATGAATGTTATAGAAGCGAGTGAGGTATGTAAGGACCGAGTCACGTGGCGTTCGGTTCCCTCTGCCTATTCCGTATTTGGTGTGAAATTAAAGTTTAGTATAAATATTCTTTGACAATCTACACAGCGCCATCTAGTTTCAAATCAAAGCTGTCGTCTGGGGAAGTATCTCGACCGTACAGAAAACCGCAGCCAAATAATAACTCCGTATAGGGTTGCTGTGTCCCTGTGCGTGAGTGAGGTCACCAGTAAGCTACTAAGGAGTTGTTGTGTTAGCAGCAGTGATACTTAATGTATTTACAAGCGTTCATAGGCTACGATGACCGCTTTACATCAGGTGACCCGTATGTATGCATCTCGACCTTGTATAAAAAAATGAAGAAAGTGACTATAGGGTGACAGTATGTGGAGTTATCAGTAAGTAAAAAAAGTCGCTGTTTTAACACCGAGAGTGTCACGGGTAGCGATAATTCCTGCATTGCAAACGTCTTAGCCTACGGTAACTAAACATCATGTGAGCCGTAAGCTCGTGCGACTCTCAAAGTTGTATGAAAAATACCGTGAACAATTTTTTTTTGTGTCGTCTATTTTTGATAGCCGTTCAGCAACATCTCAAGCTACACTGTTTGTCGTTTGTACCGTTCTTATAGCGTACGCAATAGGGATAAAAATGATGCTTCTAGTGTCGAAAATTATTTGTTGCTGTGTATACACTCAGTGTTCCTTTTACGTCGATGCCGGATTTATTTAAACAAATTTATTTAAATCTCTGAACTTTTACAGAAAATTCACGAGGAACTTTTTAATTCTCATTCGTTTTTATTTCGTCCCGTTACAACAAAGTTGAACGTTCAAATGGGAATAAATAAAACTGAATATTCGTTGTCGATTAACTTCTAATAATTTATGAATTCAGTAACTTCCGTGTAGAGTTCGCAATTTTTTTATTTTTAATTCCAATACAGTAACATTAAATAAGGTTAATGTTAAACATAATATAATATTCAGCGCCACGACTAGCTTTAAACAGATTTATTATTTAGGAACGTGTTAAACTCC
This sequence comes from Pyralis farinalis, assembly GCA_947507595.1. NCBI lineage: Eukaryota > Metazoa > Arthropoda > Insecta > Lepidoptera > Pyralidae > Pyralis > Pyralis farinalis. Next base: position 4,111,153 of record OX382275.1, read on the forward strand.
CTTATAGAATTCACGCGAAACTTTTTAATTCTTTAAAAGCTGTGTGCACACTCGCGCAGTTTTCCGAAAATTCCAAAGTTCCACTGTGTACTTAACGCTAAGTTGTTACCAGATGGCGTTATGTGCGGAAGCCTTGGAGTCTGTCGATACATCGGGATAAAAATGTAGTGCTATGTTTTCGTGCCAGTGCCGGCTTTCAGTCTCGGAATAGAGTTCGCGGAGAGAGGTCTCGTGCCGCGCGCCACCCTGCGTCTCCACGGAGTTTCGTAATAATGTCGAAAATGTTTTGTGTTTGTGTATGAACATTTATGTGTTTACTAACGGATGACTTTGCTGTACCCTGATTCCTGAAGGCAAGTTTCTAGTTATTTTCACATCCTTAGAAAAAACGCGGTGTTTTTTTACTTTTATTTACGTGTTTATGTACGTGTTTTGTCATTGCTTACGATTATCTCAAATACACAATTTATTTTTTATTTAATTTTTATCGGTAATAATGTAATAAATACGTGAACGACGAATAAATAACATTATATTTTATTGCTAACATCTTTTTAAAAACAATATTTTGAAGTCTTGTGCTCTTGGGCTCACTTCTTATGGAAATAATTATGAATTCATTTTGTTACATTACAAAAAAATGTTGTAAATAAAATTTAAGGGCCTCACTTGCGTCTGTATTGAAGAAAAAATACTACTTTCAATGTTTATATGTAATTTTTAATTTCGAGTTTGATATCTATTTCTAAGTTTTAACATTAAACATTAGATTATTTCGTATTTTTTTTAATTCTCTATATTTGCGAGCAATCCAATTTCCTAATGCATCCGTTGTACATCTCTAATATACTTACAAATAAATTATTCTTATGAATTTACAAGTTACAAATACTCTTAAGTTGTATAAAAGTTAGCACTGTTTGTAATAACATCCGTTCAGTTTTTTAAAGTTATGCGGGGGTAGTAAGGAAATCCGCTGTTTTATTCCGTTTCGACTGATTCATTAATCGTAAATGAGATGAGTACAATTGAATTATCGGAAATATGATGATTTCAGTGACATCGAAAAGTTCGTGTTGCATTTTATTTACAAATGAGATTTTTATTTTTGAGTAAACAATCTGAATTACCTTAGTTTGTTTTCTTTATAGTTATTTTTTCTTATGTTTACTTATTGCTCAATTACAATGTTTTATTTTTATAGTTTATTTATGCCGCATGTTTATTTATTACTTTATGTGGGAGTTGAAAACTTGCAAGTTTTTCAACTACATTTTGCTTTATACGGAATGTATTTCCTAACTTCAACATCTCAAGTAAAATCAACTAGTGTTAGGCTTAATATTCGAAATTGGAATCATTATAATTTATGTTTTTAAATTTTATTTTCAATTCTTTAGTTTTTTATTATCAATTAAATCATCAGTAGGTAGGTTAATAAAATAGGTTAAAAACTGAGAAAAAAAAGGTTCATTAAACAGTCTCAGAAATCTAATTTGCTACCCAAAGATACCGATGTCTGACTACGTTCTCACCCCATGGATACATATTTTTACCGAACTAAAGATACTAATTATTGGAGTAATTTATTAAAAATATAGAAAAATACACGCTTACTTAGTCTGCGTATATAGTGATTGCGTTTCAAGAGTTAGTCAACATATATATGTATGTTTACAGTACGTACCTCAACAAAAACTGGCTCTATTTAACAAAAAATGTGTACTGCATGACTATAAAGCTATGTAATTAATTATCTATTCAATCAATATAAGACGAAATCTATTCGATTGTCTTTTACACTCTAAATAAGCCGCAACGTATTTTTATTAAATTTTCTCATGCTATATTACAGAGACGACATTTCATGGATGAATGTTATATACTCGTATATTCGAGTGTATAGGCAATGAATATATACTTTATATTTCGTAGGTCCATAATAAATGACAATGAGCTTGAAAGTATAAATCACGTATGAAAGGTTATATATTTATGTTAAGGTGAGAAGAGGAATGCGCCAATATATGACGCAAAAGATAGAATGAGCTTTATTTGCGTAATATTGGTTATGGAGAATTAAGTATATAAGTGAAAAGCATGAAAGTAGAATAAACGCGGTTGAAATGCGAGCGCTGCGCAAAATTTGTGGCGTAAGGCTTGTAGACCGTATTCGCAATGATGATGTTAGAAATAGAGTTGGTCTGAAAGAGAGCGTCGGTGTTAAAATAAGAAGAGGTATGCTCCGATGGTTCGGGCATGTAGAAAGAATGCAAGATGAAAGAATGACGAAGCAGATATACAATGCAAAAGTGGAAGGATGTAGGAGCCGGGGAAGGCCAAGACTTACCTATCATGACCAAATTGGTCATGTTCTATCAGAAGGTGATGTCAGGAGCCCTAGAAACCGGCGTGCGTGTATGAGAAGAGCAATGAATGTTAAAGAAGCGAGTGAGATATGTAAGGATCGAGTCACGTGGCGCTCGGTTCTCTCTGCCTACCCCGCAAGGGATTTGGCGTGAAGTTATAGATAGATAGAAGTATATAAGATTTGTTACAAATGATAAAACATATGTATATCGGGTTGACCTTATTGCTAAAAGAATAATCTTTTTTTTTTTAATTTACATACTCTATTACTTTACATAGAAAGCATTTTTTTTTGGACTACGTCGGAAGGCATACAAGCATACGGCCCACATGATGTTAAGCTGTTACCGTAGCATATATACGCTTGCAATATATTATGTGTTACTCGCGCGATACCTCCTCTGCTGCTAACACAGCAACTACTTAGTAGAATACTGGTGACCTCACTCACACCCAGGAACACGAGAACCTCAAGGGAGTTGCTATTTGGTTTTCTGTGAGGTGGAGGTACTTCTGAAGACGGGCTGCTTTGCTGGGCCCTACCTTTCTTAAAAACATCCAGACCAAGACGAACAGCACACAAATGATTGGCCTGTGTGGGAATCGAACCCACAAGCGTCGGTGTCAAAGTGTAACAGCGCGTTTCGCTACTTCGCCGCCGAGTTATGTTCTAATGTGATCTCCTTCCAATGATGTTTTTTTTGACCTGACTATGTAGTTGGCCCTGCGAACCGTAACTATGTCATCAGAAGGGATCAGCCCTCCCATCTAACGATGCTATTTTTTATATCAAAATTTCCAAATATATTAACCCTTCGAAACCCGGGTGGTCGTATACGACCGCGAAATGTATGGGAAAACGTATATAACGGGTTCTGACTGCTACAACAAAACCCAGCAAGAGCAAGACGAAAGTTTTCTTTACTAGGACCACTCAACTAGACTCTTATATTTAAAAATAAAGCCGTCAAGTGCGAGCCCGACTCGCGCTCGGAGGGTTCGATAAAAAAATATTTTCGCAAATTCATGTAGCGAAAAAGTTTTTTTTTTTGTGATGGAACAACAAATTTTACGGTTTTCAGATTTTGACGAGCTCGGTGGCTCAGTCGTGAATGACGCGACTTTGACACCAACGCTTGTGGGTTCGATTCCCACACAAGGCAAACATTTGTGTGCATGAACATGTCTGTTTGTCTTGGTCTGGGTATTTTCTATGTATAATAAGTATGTATTTACAAAAAAAATGTATTTACGTATGTTTATCAGTTGTCTAGTACCCATAACACAAGCTTCGCTTACTTTGGGGCTAGATGGCGCTGTGTAATTTGTCCGACAATATTTATTTATTTATTTTCCCTTTGCTTGTGCTACATGACATTACTTAATAGCAAATTTCATGATTCTAGGTGAATGGGAAGTACCGTATAGGTTTTGATTCCCTTGCGAGTGTCAAAATATGCGCATAAACGAGACATAAACAGCCGTATCTTTTGATTGCGTTGACTTAGAAGTTTGATTTTTTCATTTCTCGGAGGGATTCCAGACCTGAGTATTTGATATAAATTTTTTGATAGCTCCACCCGTTCCTGATAAAAAGGATCTTGACAGACAGGCAGGCGGACAACAAAGTGATATTATAAGGGTTCCATTTTTCCTTTTTGGGTACGGAACCCTAAAAATAACTAAGCCATCATTCTATTTTCCTGCTATTTCCAAAAAATCGTACCAACGTTACAGGCAATTTGTTTTAAACTACTTTATGTGCTTCCGCTACCGATTAGTTCATACCAACTAGCGCTGGCTGACGTCCATCTACTATCGATTTTATACAACTTCAATGGGCATAAAAGCATACGATCTACCCGATGGTTAGCGGTTAACGTAGCTTACGAACGCTCGCAATACATTAAGTATCACTCGCGCGATGCCACCCCTGCTGCTACTACTCTCACACACACAACAACCCTCCATGGAGTTGTTCTTTGGCTGCGGTTTTCTATGAGGTGGAGGTACTTCCCCAAACGGGCTGTCTTGGTGCGCCCCACCTCTCTTAAATCGATAGTAGATGCATGCCATGTCGTCTCTGTCTCGGCTGCTGTGGTCATCTCTGCGAATGCCTATCATCTGAAACATGAACCGCATACCCCTGCTAGCGTTGTTCATGGCAGAGACGACCGGAGCAACTATGGTAGTGATGGCATGCATCTTCTAATGGTAGTGGGTAGGTACTGGCTTGCTTGTCTCTATGACCTAATCGGTAGGGAAGACCACCAAGCAGTTTATATATAGCCAGTATCTATTAATTATTAGCAACTGTATTTGAACATTTTGCTTATAAATGCTCATCTTTAACATACGGATATACGACATTGTATCGTTTTTTCCCTTGTGAGGTGGAGGTACTTCCCCAAACGAGCTGCCTTGATGCGACCTACCTCTCTTAAATCGATAGTAGATCCATCCCACGCTACCTCTGCCTCGGCTGCTGCGGTCGTCTCAGCGAATGCCAATATATACGAGTATATAAACCTCATCTGTAACATACGGATATGCGACATTGTGTCGTTTTCTCCCTTTTGCTACGGACCCCTAAAACAAATATAGTCGGAGTGCTCTCAACACACTGACTTATCAGTGGTTTGTAAGCCGATTAAACTAGTAGTCGGCTTGTCCACTAAATCCCTAGCCTTTATACTTCACAATATTACTGATGCAGGGACCTTCTGCTGGTAATATTAAGGGCGTTTATGCCACAAACCAGTGTTGCCGTTGCAAAAAATCGTAGGTCGTGACCAAATGCACGACGGGAAACATAAATTCTACCTTGTACACATTCGTGGGGTAAAATAAGAATATGGCAACCTTAGTCTACTGCTGCTATGGCGACGACGAGCTCGTGGTTTCGATTCCCACGCAGGACAAATATTTGTATGTATGTATATCTTCACGCTAGGTCCATTGCGGGGTAGGCAGAGAGAACCGAGTGCCATAAGACGCGGTCCTCACATACTTCACTCGCTTCTCTTCATTCATATCTCTTTTCATGTACACTCGCCGGTTCCTAGGTCTCCTGACGTCACATTCTGATAAAACACTAATATTTGTGTGCATGACAACATCTGCTCGTCTTGGTCTGGGTGTTTTCTATGCATCATATGCATGTAATTCCAAAAAAATGTATTTACGAATTTTGGTATATCAATTGTCTAGTGCCCATAACACAAGTTTCGCTTACTTTGGGGCTAGATGGCGCTGTGTAATTTGTCCGACATGTATACCTTGGTATTGTTTTAATTTGTGTAGTTTTTAAGATAATTCGGCTAAGAAAACGTTATTAAGTTGTTCATGTTGAAAGTTAGCAATGATACTTTAATACCTAGGTTTGGTTTCCACACAGAATGAACAATCATGTCCATGACAATGTCTGTTAACAGTAAGCTCTTAAGGAAATGCTGTGTTAGCAACAGGAAGGCAACCCCCGACCGATACTTCCTGTATTGCAAGCGTTCAAATACAACGGTAATCACTTTAGATTAGGTGGGCCATATGGTTGTATGCCTCTGGACGTAGTTTAAAAGTTCCTACATACATAGCGGAAATAACAATAATATAATAACAACCCTTCGTTGATAATTTATTGTAGTTGTTGCGAGGTGGAAATATTTCTCTTGTGAGACAACTCATTGTAAGTATCGGTGCTCAGCTTTTATTTAAAAAAATTGGTTGTCTGTAAAGTCGGTTTACGGACGATAATTTTACGTCATAAGAAAACATTCAACAGTTGACAAAACAGTTCACGTGTAGGTTGTGTGCTGCCGGCGTCTCTCTTCTACTCGGACGCATCGGCCGATGGAGTGGAAGAGAGATAGATGCGTCACAAGCCGAACGCTTAGGCCGTAGACGGAGTAAAGAATTTCTTTTCACCATGTACGGCTTAGACCGATCGTGCCTCTCTATCGCTTGTTCCGCGCTCTCGCTTGCACGCTCGGCTCACGCGGAACGCGACAATCAGTCATGCTTTTTCGTGCGTGCACCCGGCGTTCATCGATTTATAAGACGTTATCACATCAAAAAACTATTTCTTCCTCTATAATTTCTCAAAAAGACAATGCAGTCTTTTTCATTTAGCTAGTATTTTTTCACATTTGTACATTTGTAATATTTAGCGGAACAGCAACTCCTAAACAACTGCCATACACGGCTTTTATTGCAGTCTTTCTAAACAATATCCAGAAAGGACATCTTAAAAGTTTACAAAGTGACGTAAAAATACTTTATGTGTATTTTATGATCATAGTTTTGTTCATTTTGTTTTAGTAAGTTGTTTTTTGATTTCTGATATCACACTAACTCGGTCACGGTAATGATAAAATGCTCCCTGCATTGGCCTTCCTCGATTCTTACTTCTACTTTCTTCGTTCATCGTTCTACTTTGTTCCTTCTTCTACTATAAATGTCAAAACAATTTATCATAAATTATTTTTATATACAAAAACCTCCATCAATAAACAAAAACAAAACAAAAATCGCAAGTAAATTGTGACCAATTATTTTTCGCTTTTTAGTTCCAGGGTGTTTGTGAAGGCGGTTTTTCTTTATTCATTCAATTATTATTACATTGCATGAAATGTGAGCCGAGAAAGGCCAAGACTTACCTATCACGACCAAATTAGTCGCGTTCTCTCAAGAGCTGATGTCAGGAGCTCTAGAAGCCGGCGAGTGTGCATGAAAAGAGCAATGAGTGTGAAAGAAGCGAGTGAGGTATGTAAGGATCCAGTCACGTGGCGCTCGGTTCTCTCTGCCTACCTCGCAAGGGATTTGGCGTGAAGTTATAGATAGATAGACAGATATTGCAGGAAACAGAATAGCGAGTCATTTACTGCAGCGTTGCTGCAACATCATTGCTGTCTCCCATAACGTTTTCATATGAAATCTATATGTGTGTCCGTGCGTTTGTCTGTGTGTGCGTTGTTTTTTCGAATATTCGAATTTTGACTTCAGATTTGGATTCAGCATATAAAAGTAGAATAGGAATGTTCAGGAACGCCGTACCTATCTCTTAAGGAACATGGTCAAAATGGGCGACAAATAAAAAAAAAATTGGTATATAATTGATGAGCCAGGTGTTCCTCTGGCAATGCAAGCTTGCGCATTCTCAACTGGTTTTTTTTGATAAGACGACGTTTCGTTATCTTGATAAGGGATCTCCCTTATCAAAATAACGAAACGTCGTAATGTACGCATCTTGACACACGCGGCGCAGCAGTGCTGTTGGGGGTTTTTTCCCCCTGAGGTGGCATAAAAGTATACGGCCTGCCTGATGGTAAGCAGTTACCGTAGCCTATGGACATTTGCAACACCAGGGGTGTCACTCTTGCGTTGCCGACCCTAATTTTTTTAGTAGGGTTGGCCTACAGTCGGTTGATAGTCAGGTTATTGACTAGACTATCGACTGTTCTTAACTATTGCTACGCACAGCTGAATTTTAGGTAGAAGAGGCTCCTGAAACAATGTATATTATTTTAATATCAGTTCTGCTGAAAGCTTGGTAAACTAATTTATTTCTACTATAATAAACATAATACACAGCGAAATATTAGGCCTTTCAAAGTTATTATTATAATGTCTGAAGTAAATGTCGAGTTTGATTAATGTTATTGCTTGCTTTTTACCTACTTAAAGTTGATAAAAATTTATATTTCCATCGAAATTCCTACAAACAATAACACAATTGTTTAAAATTCTATTACCCACAAAATTCGCAAAAACGTATCTACTTAAGAAGAAGGTTTGAGATTACTTCACGCCCTTTTACCATTCAGTCATTCGCCGACACCGAGACTCGTGGGTTCGATTCCCACAGAGGATAAATATTTGTGTGCATGAATATGTCTGTCTTGGTTTCGGGCGTGTGGGGAAGTACCTTCACCTGACAGAAAACTGCAGACATATAACAACACCTCGGAGGGTTGATGTGTTCCTGCCAGTGAGAAAGGTCACTCAGTAAGCTTCTATGAAGTTGCTTTGTTAGCAGAAGTGGCATCGTGCGATGTTAATACTTGCGCTTGTACAGATTCCACTTCACAAAACTTGTGAAGTGAAATCTGTGCAAGTGCAAGTATTATCATTAACGCGATGTCTTCAAAATTCCACCAAGTGCCTACAATCAACAGTATCAACATAATATACTTAATGTATTACCAGCGTTCATAGGCTACGGTACTCCTTATATCAGGTGGACCGTATGGCGGTATGTCTCCCGACACTGTTTTAAAAAACAATTAACAATTCATAACTTTTTTTATAAGCTCAGCATAGTGGCTCCGCTTCTGCTGATGGGAAGCAAAAGACTCCTCTTTCGCTTACCATCAGGCGAAGGAGGAAACTCATGTGCAGGCAAGGCATTCCACTTTTTAATGGTACGACAGATATAGGAGTTGCTGAAAGTTGTCGAATGCGAAGAAATGGCCTCAACAGTGGAACTATGACATCGCAAGCCCGCACGTGTGGTTCTATGACGGAAGGGTGAGGGTGGGATAAGGGAAAACAGTTCTTCAGAGCACTCGCCATGGTAAAGGCGGTAGAATACGCTTAGAGAGCCAATGTCTCTACGGAGTTGAAGAGGTTGTAGGTTTTTGGTGACCTCCTCGTTGTAGATTATGCGGATAACTCGTGAACTTATTTATCACTGAAGTCCTACGCAGACGGGGGACCTTCGTCCGACAATCCTCGAATAGTCAAAAAATGGTCTGCCGGGGAACTTAATCAAGGTATGGTTGGATCAATTATTCGCGGGAAATTTAGTGAAGAAGTCGCTATACAATATATGTAAGTATAATAAAAAAATGCACATTATATTAACCCTAGCCAATATAATTTTTTTATACAACGTCGGAAGGCATACAAACATACGGCCCACCTGATGTAAAGCGGTTTCCGTAGCCTATGAACGCTGTACGCTCGCGCAATGCCTTCTCAGCTGCTACCACAGCAAATCCTTAGGAGCGTACTGGTGACCTCACTCACACGCAGGAACACAACAACCTTCTAGGGAGTTGTTATTTGGCTGGGGTGTTCTATGAGGTAGACCTCTCTTAAAATGTACTCTGTTAGTTGATGCGCCCTAGCAAGTTAGTTTAATAAACGGACCGTAGAAAAAGACGCGGAATTCTATTTCGGGGACTCTTGCGTACTTTTGTCCGGTCCGGTCTGTCGATGTCCCCGGTTTTTCGGGAGACATTTTGACTGCGGTACTTTTAGTTCCTCGTTGACGTCATACGATTAGGTTCCTAGCGATCTATTTTGAAGGACCAAAAGTCCCCAAGAACTGTCCCTAATTTTTTTTTTACATGCAACGTCGGGAAACACAAGCATACCGTCCGCCTAATGTTACATCAACAACAACGCGCAATTATGTTTTACTCGCGCAATGCCACATCTGCTGTTAACAGCAATTCCTTTGAAGCATACTTACCTCCCTCACTCGCACGAACACCCTACCCTCTAGGGAATTGTTATTTGTCTGCGGTTTTCTGTGAGGTGCAGGCACTTTTGCGGGCTGCTTTAATGCGCCCTATCTCTCTTAAAACATCCAAACCAAGACAAACATGTTCATGCACATGAACGTTTGTCCTGTATGGAAATCAAACCTACCAGATCTCATGTCAAATCAGCGTTACTAACCGCTGCGTCATCTAGCGCGTCAATAAAGGTAACGCTGTTGGCGCGAAAATGCGCCTTATAAAACAAAGCGTCGGGAACTGTCGCCAACATTGTTGTCTTTGTGACGAAGTATCACAACCGTCACTTTTATATTCGAATACGAAATAAGATTTCTGTATTCAGTGCTACTTTTCCTAAAGAAACGAGCATATTGAACCGGTCTGAGCGATTTGAGAGACTTTATGACACTTGCACATATGGCAACTGCATAATAATACCATCGAGGAGACATTGCGCGTGTGATAATTAATATACAATTTGATCTAACCCACTTTGTGTCCTTTTGTGAATTAGTTCATGCGGCATTGCGCCGGACGGTACCCACCCACTCCTGTTAGTAGATGCAACATGCCGACGCTGCCATGGCTGCTCCGGTAGTCTCTGCCTCGGCTGCTGCGGTCGTCCGCCATCTGGAACAGAATCCGCATGCCTCCACCACCGTCGCTGCCACGACTGGCCTGGTCGTCGCTGCGGCACGTGTTTCGCCTCTCCACGGGGCATCCTCGGGTGCTGTAGACGTTACTCGTTAGAATAATATGCTATAAGTGACAAATACATCGCAGTGCCCACCCTCAAGGGACGACAGGGGCATGGGTGGCTGCCGGCCGGCGCTAGGCCGCATGAACTAATTGGGGGCGGAAGCACACAAAACATGTTAGATCAAATTGCATGCAAATTTTCCCAGATGATGCATTTCTGTTGCCGCTATAACAACAAATACTAAAAAAAAGAATAATATAATTATTTAAGGGGGCTCTCATACAACAAACGTGATTTTTTTGCTCGATATTGATAACGGCAACAGGTAGACGCTTGAAATATTCACAGAATGTTTAGTTATATATTCACTTTAAAAATAAATAATTAAATTAAAATAAAACAAATATTTAAGGGGGCTCCCATACAACAAACTTGATTTTTTTGGCATTTTTATAGATAATGGTACGGAACCCTTCGTGCGCGAGTCCGACTAGCACTTGGCCGCCTTTTCTTAGACAACTAGATGGTAAACAAGCATGCGGCCTGCATCTGATGGTAAGCTATTGACGCTCGCAACACCACGGGGATGTTACTCGCGCGCTGCCAATCTTGCGACCTAAGAATGTTTCGTCACAGTACCCAGTAATTTCTCTGCCATATCCCACCCTTCAAACTGGAACACAACTATATGAATATAGCTGCTTGGCGGTAGAAATAGATGAGACAGAGGTACGCACGCAGACTACTTTTGTACAAAGTCTCCCTCTGGCCGTTTATGTATTTCAACGTATTTTTATCGGTGTTTGTTTTTACTAAACTATTACCGTGGTATTTACGTGGAAGCTGGCTCTCATTTTCTTAATCGGCAGACGAGCCATTTTGACCGAACCTCATTGTTTTTTGGAGTGCTTGGCTAATTGATGTAAACAATTATATGAATTAAGTTGCCTATTTTCCTACGCCTACGAAATATGTTACATAATTAGATAACCCGACACATTCTGCCCTCGCGGCAGCATACAAATATTTCAGTAGTTATTAATAACACATTTCTAAACAATATAAAATTACAATTCAACAAATTTGTCATTGAATGTGATATTCTAGAGAAGGGACTTGTAGATTCTTGTATATGACAACGTTTTTGGAAATGTGCACGCGAACTGGGGAGAAGCTGAATGGCTGGTCGTCGTGTGTCAGTCTTATCAAACTGGTTGAGTGTCGTCCACAGCAGTTTGTTTATGGATGAGTTTAATCATCTCGAATAGCTAAGTGCTTGAAGAGCACGTTAAACTGTCGATAACAGCTGTTATCGATCGTAGATAGCCGTTAATCTAAATGAAAATTCGCATAAATTAAAAATACTGGTTTAAACCATCCGCAGTTGAACAACTTGTTAGAGTATACTGCACGCTTAGTCTATTTTAGTTACTTTCACAGCATTTTGTCCATTGTAACAATTTTTGTATTGTAAAAAAGAGCCATTTACTATATCTATGACATGGGTTCTTGAGAGTCACTCAGGGGACTGTTCAAAGAAGTAAATACCTCGTAAAAATTTAAAGTATTAAAAGTAGGGTAATGTTGCGTATACCGATACATCGGCTAGCTAGGACTAATAAAATAAACAGCCTGAAACCATTATGTCCTTTCCAGATAGTGTGATCAAGAATAACATGAAAAGTACTTTTCTTAGAAAGGTTTATAAGAATTGATCAATACGCAACTGACAAAGATGTCTGGAAATAATTCAGCACTGACACTGACACTGACTGACACCTTTTCTAAATAGTCATCAATTCTATCACTTGACATTATTATTGTACATGCTGACATGAATTTATTGTAATATTTAATTGACGATTTGAACGTCATATGGAATTCTTCTTTGGGGTAACTCCGCGGATATTAACACCATCTTTTTATTGCAAAAGAAAGCCATAAGAGCTATTTACAAACTTGGTCCCCGGGAGAGCCTTAGAGAAAAATTCAAAGAAATCAATATTTTAACAGTCGCATCGCAATATATCTATGCAAATCTTTTGTATGTCCATAAAAACAGACTCATTTTGTAAAAAGAGTGATACTCATAGCATAAATACTAGATATAAGCATAATCTTGTGTTACATGCAAGCTGTCTCCACAAAATAAGTAATTCTTTTATGGGGCAATGTATACGGTTCTATAACAAACTTCCCAGCAATATAAAAGAATTGTCAATAACCAAACTTAAAACTACTGTTAAAGCCAAATTGTGTAGCAGGGCATATTATAAAGTATCTGACTATATTAATGATAAAAATGCCTGGGAGTGAGTCGATCCAATTACAATGTAATTAATAAATTATGTAAATTTGTTTGGATACCAAAAGAGGGATGCCTGAGTTTTTTGGCAGTATTTTTATCAGTGCTCACCTAGTCATGAACTGCACGGTAGGGAAAAAAATTGTGACGATTCCAAACAAATGTTGCCATTTTTACGGAATAAAAAGATTTTGACTTTGACTTTGAACAAAGACCTATGTAGATGTATTTTGACGAGTTCGGTGGCGCAGTAAAACGCGCTGTTACGCTACTTTGTCACCAACGCTCGTAGGTTCGATTCCCACACAAGACAAACATTCGTGTGCATGAACGTGTCTGTTTGTCTTTCTCTGGATGTTTTAAAAGAGGTAGGGCGCATCAAAGCAGCCCGTTTGGGGAAGTACCTCAACCTCACAGAAAACCGCGGCCAAATTACATTTCTCTCGCAGGATATTGTGTTTCTGCGCCTGATGAGGTCACCAGTTCTTAAGGAGTTGCTGTGTTAGCAGCAGAGGAGGTATCGCACGATGGATACTTAATGTATTACAAGCGTTCACAGGTTACGGTAACCGCTTTCCATTAGTATGCCTTCCGACGTTGTATAAAAAATATATTTCATTCGTCATTTCTTCCTAGCCAATGATCATTTCTGTAACTAAGAAAATTCATTAACATACAATAAGATTACATTTAGAAAATGTTAGATGTGATCAAAATATAATAGAATTATTATAGATTTTTTAATCTTTTATGCACTAATTCTTTTCGGATTCCTTTCGGATGAAGAGAGAACTGTAACCTTGCATTAGTATAGGTTAGTGTGGAATGCGTAAAATCGTGAGAACGTATATAACAGGGGTGAAGCCTCGATCGCCCATTACATTGACATCCATTTTCTTTCTAACCCGCCTGTAACCTAATTTTATGAAAGGACAATTTCTTATTGAGTTTGAAGCGAGTAATGAGTGTCCGCCTTCTTCGTTAATGAAATAAAAGGGATTTAGAGAAAAGGGCCCTTGAGATTCCTTTATAAGGGTAGATTAACGTGTACGTTACTTGTTGATGTCTTATGGGAGGTTTAGGGGTAGCTTGAGTCCACTGGGGCACTTTACTTTACGAGCGAGGTTCTCCATTTGTCTGACAATGGCAGTTACGATGTCGAATTAGCTTTATTCCGTATTGGGCAGTGTTTTAACCGACTTCACAGAAAAGGTGTACTATTATCGTATGGTGGAATGGTATCTAATGAGATGCAAATACTTCTAACTTTACTATACAATGTTGGGTCGCGAATATAACAAATGTTATTTTTTTCGTAGTTTTTGATGTTTTCTAAAAGACTGTGCTGTACTGTACTCTAGTTAGATTTACGGCTCTGAAACATGGTACAAAACAGTACATTTTACCGCCTGTACCATGGTGAGTGCTTTGCAGAACTATTTTCCCTTATCCCACCCTCTCGCTTCCGTCATAGAACCACACGTGCAGGCTTGCGATGTCATCATTCCACTGTTGAGGACATTTTTTCTCGTACTAAAAAGTTCGGCAACTCCTATCTCTGTCGATTAAAAAGTGGAACGCCTTGCCTGCACAGGTGTTTCCTCCTTCCTACAACATGGGATCCTTCAAATGAAGCGTGAAGAACCAATTTGCATGCCAGCATGGTAGCGTCAACTGACAGGACACTGTAGTCCTTTGTCAGTTGCCGATGCAATTTGGGCTCCTCTTTTCGCTTGCCACTAGGCGAAGCGGAGCCACTATGCTGAGCCAATATAAAAAAAAAATGGTCCCTTACAATGGACCTTATATCGAAGTTCATGGTTGCACAGCATGCGATGGAGAAAGCCATGTTCGTAGCTTCTTTGTGAGATAAATTCATAAATGAGCACATCCGTAGCAGTATTACAGTTACCGACGTGACTATACTGAAGTGACAGTGGTCAGGTCACATAGCATATTCGTAAATATCATCAAAAGAATGCTGGATGAAATAATAACGAAGAAAATATGCAATTAGAATACAATTCGAAGGATGTATGAGTCAAGGAACGCACACTTACCTAACACAACTAAATCGGTCGTCTTAAACTTATCAGAATGTGAGGTATGAAAAAAGCTACATCTCATGGCTCCTTCAATTTGGTTTTGATATTCGTGGCGTAGCATGTTTTGTGATGAAGTATCACACTTGAGCAATTATTTTCGAAATCAAATTTTACTCTGTTACATTTAGTAGAGAATATAGATAAAATTATATATAAAATTATGTGTAAGGTGAAGGACCTTTCTTCGACAGTTTAACAGAAGAAAAATATATTATGCATTCAAAACAAACTTGAAAGTGTGAAAAACATACAGAAACTTGCATGTTAAACTCAGAGGAGTTTCCAAGTTACAAACTTCTCTGAAAATAGAACTTTACAATGTCCTTAACAAAAAACCACAAATGCGAAGGTAGATTTAGGAAACCCAGTTCTACTCCTAAACTCAATGATATTTCCTGCTTTGAAAGTCCCAAATAAGTTGAGTTTAATTTTTGAAATTATCTGAATTGCCAAGTAGAGACTTTGGATTGTTGCAATATCATACATCGAATGCGACGTGCTACCTATAATAATTACTCTTTGATAATATAGTAGTGTACAGTTGCTGGTAGTTTCAAGTTGTATATCTTGAATATGCTTTGAATTAAACAATTTTTAACGGAGGTATCGCGTGTTTTATTTATGTTGTAGAACCTGACGTTTCGAACGCTTTGCAGCGTCCGTGGTCGCAGGAAGACTAGGGTGATATTTATCTTACGTTCGAAACGTCAGGTTCAACAAAATAAATAAAACACGCGATACTTCCGTTAAAAATTGTTTAATTCAATGTGTAACAATCGCGAAAACCTAAGACAATAGCCGTAATTACGTACGTAGTAATAATACTCATTCTATTAAGGAGCCTATGCTGTCACCTACAGAGAAAGATAACGCAACGGGCTGTCCTATAGATACAGCATCGAGGCCACATTATGTACAATCCAATAACATAGTTAATTCAGAATGTTGCACAACCGTTGATGTGAGAAGACGAGTTGGTGCTGGAAATAGTGTAAATGGGGCATTGGGAAAACTTCTTTGCAGTAAAAGTATGAAAACGAGAGCTGGGTATGGCAAAGAAAGCGTGAAAGTTATAAAATAAACGCGATGGGAATGTTATCGTTATAGTAGGTAATGATATGAAACGTTGCGCAAAATATACGGCGAAACACTAGTAGATCGTGTTCGCAATGATGATGTAAGAGCAGAGTAGGTTTGAAAGCGAGTATTAGTGATAAAATAAGAGAATTCAAACTAACAGAGCTTGCCTTATTTAAGAGAGTTTAACTTAAAAATTATGAAACAGAGAAACAGAAAGTAGAAGGACATAGGAATTGATAGTCGCTACTACGACCCAATAGGCCATGTTTTATCAGAAGGTAATATCTGAAGTACTAGAACCGGCGTGTAGGATAAAAAAGATAAGAATAGAATGATTATGTCTGGTGAATGTTAAAGAAACAATAGAGATGTGTAAGGACCGAGTCATATGGTGTGAGGTTCTCTCTGGCTACCCCGCAAGGAACTTGGTGTGAAACTGTGTAGACAAAAATTTCATACCATACTATGTAGTATGAAATTTTTAGTAGACAAAAACTGCATACTATACTACAGAGTATGAAATTTTTGTTTCGAAGTTGGAAGATATTTTTATTGTATGAATGTAAGTCAGCTATAAGTATCGAATTAATGCCATGATTTTAATAATGGTTGAACACCGATATCATTGACAGGTATTTTACTTAATCTAATGCCTGTGCCGTATAGAGCAGGCTTTAAGCATGCTAGCAGTTTACCGCTTGTGAATTACTACCCACACTGCGCAGTAACAACTCATCGGTTTCTTGGACACCACTTATTTGCAAGAACATATGACATAAGAACATACATAACACATGATATTGCGAGGGCACTTCCCCATTTTGTGATGCCACCATCTATGCTCTACCCATTTGCTCAAAGCCACGTTTCTTAATTCCTGAGTAGCACCACGTTTTCCAAAGATAATGATGAACCGCATTGCCAAATATAAATTATAAAGTAAAACAATATATATTTCCACATATATGTGAACATCAGAGTAAAATGTTTGGAAAAATATAAATTCCGCGCCTACTTCGCCCTGTTTCCGCCCGATGCCTTCGTGAGCTGGTATGAACAAAATATTTCATACGCGTTCTTGAACCCGTACATACACGATTACCCTCTCAAAATGCCAGCGTTTTGGGGCTTAGCACCCAAAAAGTAATAACACAGTATGAAAAATAACAGTGCAACAAGACGGAATGTCAAATGGCCCTTGTGTACAGATTTGAATAAACCAAATTGATATTTTGTTTTAGTATTTAAATTGAAGTTGAATATTTATTATAATGTATTAATATATTGAGGTAGGAGAATAATAATAATGTTAATAAATTATCGTTTAAATGCAGTCAGGAGTAAATTAGCAAACGGCCCTCCTGATGTGGACCTGTCACAGGTATACAATTACAAGGAGTATATCGTTCGTAATGTAAACACAGCAACTCAAATAGTTAACAGATTCAGGCGTTATTTTGCGAAAGTCAAATTTACAGGCAACTTGATCTAAACTACTTTGTGTGCTTCCGCTATCAGTAGTAGAAGCACACAAGTAGTTCAGATAGAACAACTCAAAGCAAAGTCAATGTGGCCTGATGAAGTACCTCCACCTCTCAAAATAATCACAAGTATTTGGAGCATATCTGTTCCTGTTAGTTAGAGTGAGGACAACAGTTCTAAGGAATAGCTATGTTAGTAGAAGAGGTGGCATCGCGCGAGTGATACTTAATGTGTTGCAACCATTCGAAGTCTACAGTAACCGCTTTACATAGGTGAATTGAATGCTTATGTGCCCTTCGACTTTGCATAAAGAAAATGACCGCAAAAATATTATTTAAATACGTAAGCAGTAACTATCTAGGACGAATGTGATACATGGGCAAAGGCACAGTGGCAGAAACGACCATGAGAACCAAATCAACCAAATCACCCAGACAAACAGACATGTTTATGCGCACAAAAGTTTGACATGTGGCGAACCCACGGGCGTTGGCGTCAAAGTAGCTTAACTAATTAGTGCGGCACCGAGCTCATCAATAATATTATGTATGGCATATATACATTCCTTATCTAACCTCAAAAGAAATTGAAATTTTTAGATCCTGTCGGTATGGGTTACTCTGTACTATTCCAGGAAGATAGTTTCTTTGTCTGTACCGGCATTGGTAAATATGGGTACAAGCAATTCGGCCTTTTAAATTAAATAACTTTGCTAAAACAATGCGAGTCAAAAACAAAAAAGAAGTGTCTTACACAGATCTTAATTAGTGAAGTGAAGATAATATTTATTTCCTAATATGACTCATGTTTCTTTACTAAGTTATACAGTTTCACAGTTCATGCCCGTCGTATGGCGCAATAAAGCAGTACAACTTGGGAATACACCTCACAACACAGGACAATCAATTAACAACTTCATGAACTTGTTGAGTTCCTGCTAATGATAGAGTATAGCTTCTGGAGAGTTGCTGTGTCAGCAGCAGCAAACGCGCGAACTATACTAAACATATTGTAAGTGCTCTTAGGCTACGGCGAACACTTTACATCAGGATATGTATTATATATGTATATATATGTAATATGTCAGGGTCGGCGAGTGAGTGACACCGCAAATGTTCATAGGCTGACTGTTTACCATCAGGCAGGCCTAATGCTTGATTGCCACCTTAGTGGTATAAAAATATATATAATAATATGTGCTTGTATGGCTCCCAACTTTGTATGAAAATGACAAATACCCTAAAAGAGTAATTGTAAATAAGTAAATCGTAAATGCACGAATTTATAAACTACGTAGGAAATAACCTATGGATAACGAATTCACTGTTACCGGTCGGGGTTAAAGTGGAACGTGCAGCTGCTACAATTGGCTGGTTCACAGATCAACTTTTCGGCTTATTGGTTAAAATATTCTCCGATTGGTCACTAGGGTCCAATCGCTGAGATATTATATAGATATAGATAATGGTTTTTGGTGCTATATTTGAAGACCTAGATAGAGAGTATCTCAACGAGTCAATCTTAAGATGAAAATGGACTGGCGATGTATTGCAGACGTTCATAGGCTACGATAACCATTTTACCGATGGGTCGTGTGGTTGTATGCCTCCCAAAGTAGTATAGAAAAACTGATGATGATGGTGCATATTCTCTAGCTCATGTAAATTCATGTTCCATTCTGAAAAACACAGCACATTTGTTACTTTTGTGAATGTTAAAGACGCGAGTGAGGTGTGTAAGTACCGAGTTATGTGGCGATCCATAATATTTTATTTACAAACATTAAAGCTACCATCGCCTTGTACAATGCTTTGGTACGAAGGCATCTCGAAAGTAATGCAGTCATTTGGGCCCCGCATGAGAATAAATGTTGTCTCATGCTGGAGCGGGTTCAGAACAAATTTACGAGATACCTATATATGAGGCAATACGGCGTATATCCGTTCTATCCCCTTATGTATCCAGGATTATTTGTCTTGTATGGTTGGCTTTAATGAACTGCGGGTACGAAGGGAATTATCCCTTATGACGTATTTGGTCAAACTGCTGAGAGGTAAGATCTGTAACTCAGAATTACTCAGTTTGGCGAATTTGAGTGTCCCTGATAGGTACGTGTGGCGTCGTCGACGGCCGCACCTACTGGCAGTGACTCGCGGGCGGACCAACCTACAAAATAAAGCCCCGCTGACACGCGCTCTGATCACCCTCAATAAAATAGCGGAGAAAATCGACATATCCACGAGTTCTCTGAGCGAATTTACAAAGGTGGCAATATTTATAATTTGTTATACGTAGACGTTGAAAGGTTGTTGCTGCTTTGGGTTTGTAACCCGTAATAATAGAAGTAAGTGTTGATAAATAAATAAATAACTCGGTTTTTACACACAGGACGGTTTTCGGTGGCCATCAGGTCTATTTGCCTACCCTACAAGATACATAGGCTTCCCTCTTCCATAACTATGGAATGTATGACTTAATGTAGTGCAAGGAAGATGTAAAAAAGTTACCTGAAATTGATTGTCCAAATATATCACAATTACGCTAAAAGGAACATATCACGTAAGAAGCTCAAACGTGACAGATGTAATCCTAAACATCATGTTAGGATGACATGTCAACGCGCCATTTGGCATTTTACCTAGTCGCCGACGTAAACCTACTCAACTTTCGTACTCTGTGACACAGGTCCATTCCCAATTATTTCGGAAGCCTTTATTTATCTCTTTCCGTATTTTGTATAATTCGTGGCGACGTTGAAGGTCGCTTGGGAGTGCGATCCATTATCTGTTCCTAGTTCTATTTATTATGTTAGCGATGGATAGATAAAAGGTATTCGCTGTTGGGTCAGATTCGGGCGATAAATCTGAATATTTTAATTGAGGGCCGAAATTATAATAGACTTTTTGATTAAAACTCCTAATGGCCTTAAGGCGTTATTGGAAATTTTAGAAGTAGTTGAGGATTAGCGATGGTAAGCATCTGTTTTGTATAAAGATATTTTCATTAGATTAAATGATGACTTGTATGTTTTAATTATCGACTACTGAAAGCTCTTAGAGCACATCAGAATCGATATCAAAAAAATTATTAATTGAACTTTACTTACACATAAAATTTGGCAATTGCTTGCTACGAGTATAAGAAATAACTTAATTTAGATTATAGCCTTCCAGCGAATGGATTTCTGGTAGGATGTTGGATATACATAATTTTATTATTATGTCTTCTTCAAATCACAGGTTACTGCACGGGAATATGGATCCAATACGTGGACATCCCTTCGAGAAGATTGACGTAGACACGCCGTGACGTACACGTGAACACATCTCGGCAGGAATTGCGACATTCCTATTCAACAGAAAGGGCAATCGCTGGAACTTTCTGGAGCACGTCAACCCATCTCTCAGCGGATTCTAGTGTACATTGTGGAAATTTAAGCCAGCCGGGATAGTCCTGTCCAATCAGTTGTGATAAGTTCGTAACTACTCGTTCGTAACTTAGCTTAAAGATTGGTTACTTATTACTTTAGATGAAGCAGTCATAGCCCCGTGGTTATAGAACCGATCTATTAAGTAACTGGTCCCCGGTTCAAATCCTGGCATGTATCACTAAATTCGTGTTTTCGGATTTATGTACGTATTCGTGATTGTCACTTGCTCGGCGATGAAGGAAAACATCGTGAGGATATCCACACGTCCAAGAAATTATATTTCGAAAGACGTGTGACCTCACCTAAAAGAGATCTGGTTTTCCCTCTGGGTTGTGGAGGTCTAACGACAGTAGCTTTGTGTAAAAGTCAGTACCTTCGTCAAATCCTTCGGCTTAGGTGGCGGACTCCGCCAATCCTATTGGATTAGGAAACGAGATATCGCTTATAAGAAGAAGTCTGAGCTGATCATCATTTAACGATAGTTAGGACCGATCTTATGACGCACCCTTCAAACTTTGGAGGAGCTCAAGTGGAGCTCCTTGAAGCAGCAACGGTGGCGGGTGCATGTGGGTCATATTTCATATGGCATGCATTCAGAGACGACCGCAACAGCCACGATAGCGTCGGCATGCATAGGCTAATTCGGTAGCGGAAGCACACAAAGTTAAGATCAATTTGCCTACCAACAATATAATTACAAGATTGATCTCCATAAATATATACATACATTGATCGCAATTGAGGTGCGTATGTATCGAATAATGTGGCGCACTGGTCTCTCTGCCTATCCCGTAAGGGATTTGGCGTGACGTTATAGAAATATGTAGATCTAAAGAAAAAAAAAACTAACATAACTTTTCTACTTTTAATTTGAAATTTTCGTTGCAGAATTTCCCAACAGGCAATAGATACGTAAAAAATATTTCGCTGGGCTTCCGCAAAAATCCCCAAAGTACACTTAGGGAAAAAACTCATTTGGTCTATTGTTTATTCACTACTGACCTTCGAACAACAGTCTAGAAGTGATAAATTAAAACCATAAATCTTGGTATTCGCGTCATTCCTAGTTAGTAATAACTCCTAACAGCTGTCGTGACTGGCGGAAAGATAACATGTTAAATGAGGGCAGTGTAAAAATATGCAAGTAATTTATCACAATTTTTGTTTCTTAATTTTCTATTTTGGCTGTGAATATATTGTATAATAGTAATAGTGCAAATTTTACTCCTTAGGAGTTTACTGGTAACCTTACTTAGTCGCAGGAATACAACAACTCTCCAGGGAGTCATTATTTGGCTGCGGTTTTTTGTGAAGTAATACTTCCCTAGACGGGCTTTTTTGTTGCGCTCTACCTCTATTGAAATATAGAATATATTTTTTCTTTTTTCACATAATATTGTCCGCGTTTATGAACCTTCGCACGAGGTTTTTGCAATGTATACAGAGAGGACCGAGCGATACATGACTCTCACTCGCTTCTTCAATAGTAGCTCTTCTAGGCTACTGATCTCATCTTTTGGAAAAAAAACATGTTTGGAAGCCATATTTCTGTTATACGAGCCGAGAAAGATCAAGATTAACCCTTAAAGGTATGGTACCAAACCTAGTAAACCTAACCTAGACAGATTAGGTTTAGTAGGTTTGGTCACGGTACTCTTTTACAGGTATAAAATAGTGTTCAAGTACTAATTTTATTATATTTTGTAGTTATTTTATTACCAATTGGTTTATCCAGATCTGTGATAATAAAGTCTCTTGATAATAAAGTCACTATTGTACCCAGAGGGGTCGTAAGTTAGCGACCGCTATCCCTGGGATTTAGAGCGGTATGGTGTATAAAAGTTGCACGAATGGAGAACTACCCCACAGAAAACCACAGTCAAATAACAATTCTCTGGAGGATTGTTATATTCCTGCCAGTGAGTGAAGTTACCAGCACCTAAGAAGCTGCTGTGTTGGCACCAGAAGTGGCAACTACCTGATATATCCAGTATTGTAAACGTTCATTGGGTACGGACAGTCCCACCACTCATATCCACCACTGCGTCTCCTCTGTAGCCAGAATTAACAGCGGCGACCAACAAAAAGGCAATGAACAGCGAAGTTCATTGCTGTACCGGAGGTTAAACTACAGCTGCCTTGGAACTCACAACGTATTTAATCAGAAGAAATTTGTAGGAGTAGACAGTTTTTGGGGTTCATTGTGTACGGACACTTTAGTCCAGGTGGGACGTATGCTTGCATGCTTTGCGATGTTGTATGAAGAAAAGGATTAGAAACAAGGTGGCCACGACGACTATTGACAAGCCTGGAGGCAGAGTGCAATGGTTACTCTAGCACCAAGGTTCGTGGCATAATATGCAGATATGTACGGAAATATATACATACATCTGCATCCATTTCATGCATATCCAAGCATTGACGTGTCAAAGAGACGAATCATAAATCAAAAATGAGCTGACAGAAAAAGGCAGCTTTAAAAAATGGAGGAAAAACTGGCGACTCTTTGTCATTCGGATATCGTTCGTATTCCGATGAAAACTATTGTTGAGCATTAAAAAGATTTCAGATCATTTCAGTGATGGACTCGACTGAATCTCAGCATATTGAGTACTAAAATTTCTAAAATAAAAGAAGCTTGAGTTACTTCTTACAATATACCTATGAAAGCCCCGTCAAAATAGGTCCAGCCGTTTCGTGGAAAGATCTACAAACAGATAAACAATAATTTAAACGAAAGGGTTTTGGTTTATGTACCGTACATGCATTTCATAAACTGTTCTCATTTTGACAATATGTAACTGACACTTCAATTATATTTATTTGTCTAGATTTAAAGAGGAAGTTACGTGTACATAATGATTGTTGATTATGGAACTATTTTAAGAGCACGCAGGTTAAGCAGCGTCGATCGCAGCCTGTCTATGGATGGGTTTATCTATCTCGAGTTTCTCCGTGGTCGGAGGGTACGTTAGGTTGTCGGTCCCGGCTGTTGTCGATATTTGACAGTCGTTAAGCTAAGTCAGTGGCCCTCAAAGACACTGGCCTCCGCCAATCCGCATTTGAGCAGCGTGGTGGAGTATGATATATATAATACTCTCTCTTAGACTTCCACAACGATCGGCCATGAGCCGCTGGCATCAATCGGCTCCTTGCGATCTTCACCACATAGTCGGTCCATAGGATGGCGGATTGTCCAACGCTACTAACTACTACTACTGACATCCTTCGGTTCGTCGAGCAATGTGCCCCATCTACTTCAAAATTCTAATCCTTAGAGCCAAATCGACAATTTTAATTCGACCACGGAGGTACTCATTTTTGAGTCTATCACATAGAGAAAATTTAACGTGGCTGTGTGCAAACCAAGCGTCCAAAACCCTTTCAATATTTGCACATTCGTCGATAGCTCAGCATTTCTTTCACAAATTCAAAACCATTTAACCCTTTAACGTAACCACATCGAAGGAATTCGAAACAAAAGGGCTAATTTGTTGAAATTCAAACAAAAAAGCGAGGGATAGCGAAGGCGTATTATTCAAGGGGCGACAGGGACCTTTTCATTCTTTACAGACAGACAAATGCTCGGAAACGGTTCTCAAATGGTACGGTATTAATAACCAAGTGCCTTTAAATCCAGTGATGAACATTAATTGGAAATTAATGATTTTTATGTTACGTCTAAAGAAGACCTGACCTTTGCAGCGGTTACAGTTGCAGTTACCACAGAAAGTTTACGAATATATGGCCCACCTGATTTAAAGTACTTACCGTTATATTAGCCTATGAATTGTAATACATTAGGTATTGGCGTGGGGAGCGGGACGATATGTTAAATTCCGGGGTAGTATACTATTCTGATTTGGTGGCAACAAGGGAGAATTACCAGGCGTTTAGGCGGTTCTGCAATCTATATTATTGGAATCGATGTGTTAGGTAACAACTCACAGTTTAGGTCCCAATAGTGTTAGATATTTGATAAACCGTGGTCAAGTGAAGCTCAACTGCCGTGCCATCTCTTTGAGGTTTTTAAATGCTTTATTTGTTAAATTGCTCTCTCTCACTTTGCCACGAGGGGAAGTCAATTCCAAAGCTTCCTACTCCTACAAATTGCATGCAAGCATACGTCCCACCTGGAGTAAAGTGTTTACCGTACCCAGTGAACCCCAATTATAAAAATTGTCTACTTCTACTAATTTCTTCTGATTTAATTCATTGTGAGTTCCAAGGCAGCTGTAGTTTAACCCCGGGACAGCAATGGACTTCACTGTTCATTGCCTTTTGGTGGTCGCCGCTGTTAATTCTGGCTACACAGGAGCAACAGTAGTGGGCCTGTCCCGATAAAAAAAATACATTAGGTATCACTCGCGCGATGCTACCTCTACTGCTAATATAGTTACTTCTTTAGAGTTACTGATAACCTCACTCACACGCAGGAACACACCAACCCTCCAAAAAAATATTATGTGAGTTTTCTTTGAGGTGGATATACTTCTCAAGACCAGTTCTCTTAAAACATCCAGACCGTGACAAACACTCTTGTTCATACAAGCGACTGTTTGTCCTGTGTGGGAATTGATTCCACAAGCGATAGTGACAAAGTGGCGTTTCTAATTTTTAATATAACCTTCATAATGAATGTGAAGGTTACATTAGTAGTATTCAGATATCTTTTCACTTATTTCCTAATGTTTTTAATATTCGTCATGGAGCGCATAAGAATTACTTTACGTGCAACCTTTAGTCCTGCCATTGCCACTGCCACTGCCATAGACGAACTGTAATAAACGATTGGATGGATTGATGGACAAAAAGATTAACGAACTCACTGACAAGGGAATCTACGTATCAGTATACCTTCAAATCCTCATCCTTTTTAAAGACGGTAAAAAATATATTCTTATAAAATACAACCACCCGTTCTCGTCAGACACAAGACTTCTAAACTCCTTTGAATTTTGATGCGATTTCCAAAATGACTTAGCGAGTTACGTGAGAGGGTATATCTGAAGTCACCCCTGGGAAACCGATACCTTGTTAAAATATGTTAATAAGAAATAACATATTTAAGTAAGATGACAATGTGTGTGTGGTACCTAATAATTCTATCTATAACTTCACGGCGAAGGCAGAGAAAACCGAGTACCGTATAAACTTGGTCATTACCCTGAAGAAAAATACGAATGGTGTAATCAATGTATGTATGTATCTTCACGCCCGGTCCCTTGCGGGGTAGGTAGAAAAAATCAAGCGCCATAGGACACTCACCTTACACACCTTAGGTTTTGTGTTTAATACTAATTCTGTCAATTTTTGATCACACGAGGGCCGTGCGGATTTTCAAATATTCATCGACAGTGTAATAAGTTTTGCTTACTAAAAACATTTTGAGACAATTTTTAAATTTACATGCAATTTGATCTAACCTGGCGATTGTTTTTATACGCCGATACGTGTTCGTGAAATCGTGTTATAAGTTACGTAACTTTATAACATGAGTGGGTGGAGGGGGCATGCGGATTCTGTTCCAGATGGCGGACGACCGCAGCAGCCGAGACAGAGACTACCGGAGCAGCCATGGCAGCGTCGGCATGTTGCACGCACTAACAGTAGTGGGTGGGTGCCGGCCGGCGCTAGGCCGCATGAACTAATTGGTGGCGGAAGCACACAAAGCAGGTTAGATCAAATTGCATGTAAATTTGACTTTCGCAAAATAACGCCTGAATCTATTAACAATTTTTAAATTTTTTACTTGAAAAATTTATTTTTTTCATTAGCATGTTAGGTATCAGGGATTTTATTGTACATCTGCAAACTCTGACGCATGAGAGACTTGCCAACTTTACTCAATCTGTATTTAGATTTTTGTGGTTTAGGTGTATTTGTATTTGCCAATACATTTTTGTTGCGTGTATTACAATCGTGTATATCACTAATCTTTTTAAATAAATGAAGATTCTTGTGTAAGAACATAATGTTTTCATAGATGTACTGCGAAGGCACGGTGAGAATATTAGCGAGTTTAAAAGTATCTCGAAAGGAGTCGCGATAGAGTCACTTATAAATAAAATATACTGCACGTTTATGCAAAACAAAAATAACCGTGAGATATTTAGTCAGCTATGTTTTTGTGAGCGCCGGGTTCATGGTCAGTCAAGTGGTTTTTGGTTTATGGTCCTTACGCACCTCATTCACTTCTTTGACAATTGATAAAACACGATCAAATTGGACATGATAGTCTTGGCCTTCCACGGCCCCTAAATCCTTCTACTTTCGCATTGTATATCTGCTTCGTCATTCTTTCATTTTGTATTCTTAGTACATGTCCGTACCAACGGAGCATGCCTCTTCTTATTATAAATTCTTATTTCAAATCAAATAAAATTCACATTTTGAAATTGAAATTGTCAAAAAGACGTTTATTAGCGTAAAATAATAAACCGATACATACATATTATAGAAACTCGACCCGCGAACTTGTTCTAAGTACAAATATCGCGTTAATTATTTACATCCCTCGATATAAAAAACTATTTTTTTTTATACTACGTCGGGAGACATACAAGCATACGGCCCACCTGATCTAAAGCGGGTACCGTAGCCTATTAACCCTTGTGATATATTAAGTATCACACGTGCGATGCCTCCTCTGCTGCTTGCACAGCAACTCCTTGGGAGCTTACTCGGACCTCACTCACACGCAGGAATACAACAACCCTCTAGGGAGTTG
This sequence comes from Pyralis farinalis, assembly GCA_947507595.1. NCBI lineage: Eukaryota > Metazoa > Arthropoda > Insecta > Lepidoptera > Pyralidae > Pyralis > Pyralis farinalis. Next base: position 4,138,857 of record OX382275.1, read on the forward strand.
ATATTTGGCTGTGGTTTTCTGTGAGGTGGAGGTACTTCCCCAGACGGACTGCCTTGATGCCCTACCTCTCTTAAAGAACATAATTCAAATAAGAGCCAATCGTAAGCAAATGAAAAGTATCAATATAATAGGTTACTAAATATATATTTAAATTAAATGTAGTTATGTTCGAAAGCCGCAAGTTCACAATTCTCGGATTCAACGGTTCTTTCGAAGTAACAGTAAAGATTTAACATTTAAACCCTATCTTTCACAGAACTTTTTCACTTAGAAAGCGAGCATTCTACCGATATTACTTGCTTAAGCGGTGAAAAAAAAACTTTATTTTTACTTAAGCGGTTGTTTTAATTAAAACTCGGTTTTATCAGAATCGCGCCGTATATCTAGAGTTTCTAGCTGACGAGAGCGGAAAGAAATTCGATATAGCGAGAACGTCTTGAATCTCGCTAATACAATTTTCTGAAATTTTTCATCAAACTTTCGGAGTCGCGTCACTGTTCAGGGATTTTATGAAAGGTCTTTTTTGCTTCGAGTAGTTTCGCGAATATTTCGTTCAAGGTAATATAATTTCATGACCTGAAACAGGTGATATGAAAAGTTTGTAAAGGTTATATACGTCGACATATAACTTCACGCGAAATCCCTTGCGATATAGGCAGGGGCGCTCGGTGGCGCAGTGGTGAAACGCGTTGTTACGCTACTTTGACACCAACGCTCGTGGGTTCGATTCCCACACAGTACAAACATTTGTGTGCATGAACATGTCTGTTTGTCTTGGCCTGGGTATTTTCTATGTATAATAAGTATGTAGGTATTTACAAAAAAATAAATGTATTTACGTATGTTTATCAGTTGTCTAGTACCCATAACACAAGCTTCGCTTATTTTTGGACTAGATGGCGCTGGGTAATTTGTCCGACAATATTTATTTATTAATATTTATAACTTAGTTAAGAGCGGTAGGGCGCATCAAAGCAGACCGTCTGGGGCAGTACCTCCACCTCACAGAAAACCGCGGCCCAATAACAACTTCCTAGAGGGTTGTTATATTCCTGCGTGCGAGTGAGATCACCAGTAACCTCCCAAGGATTTGCTGTGTAAGCAGTAGAGGAGGCATCGCGCGAGTGATAATTGATATATCGCACGCGTAATAGGCTACGGTATCCGCTTTACATCTGGTGGGCCGTATCTTTGTATGCCTTCTGACGTAGTATAAAAACATCTTTACACATCTCACTCGCTTCTTTAACATTCATTCTTCTCATGCATACTCACCAGCTAGTAAGATCCATCCCTGTACTATCATTATAGAGTATATTATTGTATTGAACAACGTCGGAAGGCATACATGCATAATCCACATCCAGTGTATTCTACCGCCTTTACCATGGCGAGTGCTCTGAAGAACTGTTTTCCCTTAACCCACCCTCACCCTTCCGTCATAGAACCACACGTGCGGGCTTGCGATGCCATCGTTCCACTGTTGTGAATATCTCTTCGCGTACCAAAAAGTTCGGCAACTCCTATCTTTGTCGTACCATTAAAAAGTGGAACGCCTTGCCTGCAAATATGTTCCCTCCTTCCTACAATATGGGATCCTTCAAACGAAGCTTGAAGAAGCATCTTGCGGGTCAGCATGGTAGCGTCAACTGACAGGATACGGTGTAGTATTATGTCAGTTGCAGTTGCGATTTGGGCTCCTCTTTCGCTTACCATCAGGCAAAGTGGAGCCACTATGCTGAACTAATATAAAAAAAAAATCCACTCGACGGAAACTTGTTGCCGTAGCCTATGAACGTGCCATGTGCGCGGGTAGAAGCATATATTTCTTTACATTTAAAATGTAGTTAACGAGGAGAGAATATAGCGACATTTTTAAAAATATGGTTTAAATGTCACGCCATTTGCGAGCCGCCTCCGAACATTTGTCAGCTTTCTGTCTTCGAATGAAGAATGGAAAGATCCCAGTCTCTCGCTGAACAATGAGGCGTTACGTCACCGCCCGGATTTCGTTAAAAACTGGACAAATTACCCCTTTTGTTTTCAGTGCCATCACATTTAAGGGCTTATTTGATTTTCAAATATCCGTAGAATGAGAACGTTTAAAGAAATATGATAATATGCTTGCGTAAGGGGCTCGGAAATTGATTGAGCTGGGCAGTGATAGTTCAGTGGATAATGAACCCTATTAACTGACTGGTCTGGTCTCCGGTTCGCATCCTGGTGTTGGTGTGTATTAGTGTTAATGATATTTCGTGTTTTCGAATTTATGTACATATTTTTGAAGTGATAACTTCTTATGGGAGGATAAACCGCTACGTTACGTAACGCGTTTCGGCGCCAGTCTGTCTGGCTTCCCTTTCTCTCACGCATACGGCAGCGGATTAGTTATCACTTCTGTCGGGCGTCCCGAGATGTACACGTTTTTTTTATATAGCATCGAAAGGCATACAAGCATACGAACCACCTGATGTAAAGCGGTTACCGTAGTCTATAAACGCTTGCAACACATTAAGTATCAATCACGCGATGCCACCTCTGCTGCTAATACAGCAGCTTACTGTTAGCCTTACACACACTCAGGTACACAACAACCCTCTAGGGAGTTGTTATTTGGCTGCGGTTTTCTGTGAGAAGGTACTCCCCAGACAGGCTGCTTGCTTTGATGCGCCTTACCTTTCTTAAAACACTCAGGTCAAGACAAACAGACATGTTCATGCACACAGCGTTGGAGTCAAAGTAAGGTAACAACGTGTTTCACCACTGCGCCACCGAGCTCAACAAAGATATTTATTTATTTATGTATTTATTTACTCATTTACTTACATTCACAGAGATTTGTACATAATTGGCACACTTTACAAGTTTTGTTAGATGATAAGGATTATAATGTACAGATCACCTTTTCAAGGCTTAAGTGAAAAAAATATTGCAATTTGACACTCACTGCATTACCATAGATTACATAAACATTTTGCAAAATATAGTAGTCAGTTATTCATCATAAGGCAAACATTTGTGTGCATGAACATGTCTGTTTGTCTTGGTCTGGATGTTTTAAGAGTCTGGGGAAGTACGTCCACCTCACAGAAAACCGCAGCCAAATAACAACTCCCTAGAGGGTTGTTGTGTTCCTGCGTGTGAGTGAGGTCACCAGTAAACTCCCAAGGAGTTGCCGTGTAAGCAGCAGAGGAGGCATCGCGCGAGATAATGAATATATCGCAAGTGTTAATAGGCTACGGTACCCGCTTTACATCTCCCGACGTAGTATAAAAAATAAAAAATACATTCTCGGTGCTGCTAATGTGACAATCCTCAGGCAGCCTTTTTCAGTATTTTTACAGCTTGCACATCTGTGGAGTTGCCCCAAAGTACAATTCCGTATCTCAACCAAGCCGCAGCATGATCTTCATTGGTACTTTTGCGGAGATCACGCAGCGCGTACGAGAAGCTGCTAAGTCTACTCACCACCACAGCAACACGTTGCTTCCATTTCAAGGAGGTGTCCATTGTTATCGCAAGCAATGAAAATGTCCAATTCCCTGATCATTATGAGTTATGTTTAGTTATGGCTATGATTTATTATTCAGTACGGTCTTTCTTGTACTATCTTTAGAATAGACCTTTTTACAAAGAGTATGTTCAGTTCAATTCCATTCAATTAAATTCATTTATTCATGAACAATGTACATTTGGGTCAGAAATTGATAGTAATCATAATTATATTATTCCTAGGATAATTAATTAATACGTCATGACTTTTAGATTATAGTCACGAAGCAGGTCAGGTAATCTAGTCATGTTTTATATTAATTTAAATACAAGGTGACAAGAAATTTGTTAATAGATTTAGGCGTTATTTGGCGAAAGTCAAATTTACATGCAATATGATCTAACCTGCTTTGCGTGCTTCCACTACTAACTAGTTCATGAGGCCTAGCGCCGGCCGGCACCCACCCACTACCGTTAGTAGATGAAACATATCGACGCTACCATGGCTGCTCCGGTAGTCTCTGCTTCGGCTGCTGCGGTCGTCCGCCATCTGGAACAGAAACCGCATGCCCCCACCACCGTCGCTGCTACGACTGGCCTGGTCGTCGCTTGCGACACGTGTTTCGCCCTCCACGACGCATCCTTAGGCGCTGTAGACGCTACTCGTTGGAATAACATGCTACAAGTGACAAATCTATCGCTGTGCCCTCCCTCAAGGGACGGCAGGGGCTAGGCCGCATGAACTAATTGGTGGCGGAAATACACAAAGCAGGTTAGATCAAATGGCAAGAAATTTGTGACGATACATGCAATAACTATGAGGTGTTTGATATGCCTTTTGAAGATATTGCTTGGACAGAACAGTTTCGACCCGCGCCGGCTTCGAGCGAGTGCAATATAGATACTAATTTGTCTTCAGTGAGGAGATGATTTCAAATACACAACGTATCTAACTAAAAAAAAAAAAAATTTAAAATAGTATTGACTAAAATAACTTCGTAAATAACCCATTATATTTTTGTAATACGTAAAAGATAAAAATGGTAACTGTGAGTTATCGTTAGGAGATAGGCATATACCATCACGGATTTTTTGTAGATGTTTTTAAGATGTATAATTCCGTAGTATTATTGTGATCTATCTCGTAAGGTTTAGCCAGCGTATGCAATGTAAGCGCACAAAAAATATGTTTTTTACGACTTACCGCGCATGCGGCGGAGCTGAGCTCTCTGGCAAGTTGATTTATGCGGGCACTCAACTTCGATTAGAAAAAGTACCACAACTCAAGATAATGTAGTAAAAAAGGAGCGAAGTTCCTAGGTATTGTCTTAGATTCACAATTGACGTGGAAAGAACACATAGATACAATTTGCAAAAAGATTATTTGTTTTTACTTAGCAAAGGCTAGGAAAGATTTATGACCAAAAAACAGCCCTCATGCCACACCACTTCTTTGTTTGTTCAAACCTGAGGTATAGACTGATAATCTGGGGTAATTCAGTTGACTTAAATTACACATTTATTATCTAGAAAAAGTGCGTGAGTGTCATATGTGCGACTGAACCTCTGGAGTCATGTCGGCCTTTATTTAAGAAATTAAATATTGTAACTATACTAGCTATGTCCATTTTTGACATGTGTAGGTTTGTTTAGAAAAACTTACACCTATACACAAAAAATAAGGAATTTTTGACTACCTTTGATTTTGATTCTAATACCAGATAACCTAATCGTTTAGTTGAAACCCTATCACGAGACCACATGTTTTGCAAAAAAATAGTTATAACATGTCCATCAAATTATTTAACATATTACCGTAGCATTTGAAGGATCTACCCATGAATACCTTCCAGAAGGCATTGTATGACATTAATGAATTCGCAAAAAATAATTTTAAAGATATTCACCCAATTTATTGTAATTTATTTGATTAATGTTAATTTGTGTACAATTTAGACTAATTTTGTTACAATCGTCGTAATCATATACTCAAAGACTTTTTTTTGGATACATTTTTGTTGGCGCAACATGCTCGATTATTACATAAGATCTGTATATACTGTCGTGTTTGCCTGCAAATAAAGTTTAGTTCAATACAGTTCAGTCCGTATTCGTCAACTGCTGAACATATCGTAAACTACCTCCGTCTAGAAAGCCATTCGACTCGATCCTGTGCCACCTGCAGCCATCGACTCGCTAAAAATCTCTTGCGGTCATCGCTCCATCTAGTATGGTGTCGTCCCACACATAGTCGTCGTGTACCAGTACGGGGAAGCCATTCGAGAACCTTTCTCATATTTACAACGAATGTATTCTGACATCCGACATCAACAAATAAAACTTTAGCAGAATTCGAAACAGCGTTTAGTAATAAATATAATCTTCAAAACAAGCTTTTTATTTGCCCGCAGAACGAATTACAATATGTTAAAACTTTGCAAAAGTGTTTAAGTGCCCAAACTTCTGGACCTTCACGCCTTTATTACTGTTTTCCAACTTTTAACTTATTTACGGAGTTAATTTATTTAGGGAAGCGAATATATTAAAGGGCTGAAGAATATTTTATGTTCCGAATTCAAGATGAAGGCAACACTGTCTAATAAAGAAACGCCTAAAAAGTTAAATTAGGTTATCGTATCTTTGGTAAGTAGATAGATTTTCGAACCTGTTTTAGAGGAAGAGTTATTTGAGTAATAAAGCTTAACTCAACGTTGCAGTCCTTAATCGAGGTATGCGGTGCAAATACCTGTTATTTAATAAAAAAACCGTTTTTATTCTAATTCAACGTCAAATTTTTATAATTTTTATAATGTCTGGTACATTGGGCCAAAAAAGTAAAACGAAAACGTCAGTACATAAGTCAGAAGTAAGTCTGTAGCCATCTTTTGCTGTGGTTTTTAGTTAGTAGTTAGCTTTTGAAATTTACCATTGGCGAAGAAGAAATGCCGAAAGAAACTCACCATTACTCTCGGCTTCGTCGCATAATAAAAAAGACTATTCCGTAAGCCGTCATTGATATCTTAAAACATTGAAGAACGAAGAAATTATTCGAACTAGGATTGAAAGAACCTTACTTACTATATACTATTTATCCCAGGTCATCAACAAACATGAGAAAAAGTTGAGTTTTTAATAAAAATGTGATGATTAATATTTAATTCTTCTCAAGATTGAGATGTTATAATGAGATCATTAAAGTATAATGAATATCACCCTAATATATCTTCGTTTCAAGAAGCATCCTAACAAATTTACTCAAAAACCATTAGATAATACTGAACGCAACTGTACCGGAATATAAATTAAGACACCTTGACCTCTCACGGGAGAGGTCACAGTATACAATATTACAGTCGAATTAATGCTTAATGACACTCAACTTTACACATACAAATAAATAAATTATTTATTTATACATTTGTTTCCTAGAAATTCAAGATACAGCTTTACATTTCGACCTTTGTAACAATCATATGTGGCAGGTAATAATAGTTACATTAGAATTTCGAGTGTCAAGCGTGATATACTTCTATAAGATCTTAATAAATAAATATTCCCGGATAAGTTACACAGCACCATCTAGTACCAAATTAAGCAAAGTTTGTGTTAATAGACAAATGTTGAACACACCTAAATACTTTTTTTTTGTAAATTCATATTTATATATATTATCACGCCTGCTCTCCATTGTGGTAGGCAGAGGCTATTAAACGCCAGGTGCACCGATTCAAACATACCTCTCTCGCTTATTCCACACTCATGAACCTCTTCATGCGTGCTCTTCGTTTTGGGTGCTTTTGATTTGGCCCTTTTTCAACACATCACCAATTAGATCTATATGTGCACACATATAGATCTAACCCTACCGATATCTCCATTCACTCTTGCCTGATACACTCATTCATATTTATAATATATAAAAACAACCCAGACTAAAACAAACAGATCTGTTCATCCATATCCAGGATACATATCTGACTGGATTTTCTCCGCTTTCCTCTTTCTTGCCACAGAGTATTCAACCTCCGCATCCCACCACGCTTCTCCTTTCAATGTTTTATGCCTTTTTGCGCATCCACATGCATCTTTTTCTTTCATAACTTTCCAGCATTCATCCACATCTGAGTCGTATAGGCTTGCATTTGCAAGTTTATCTCTTACTAGATGTACATACATTCTCCTTATACTTTCATCTTGCAAGTTTTCTCTCCTTATCCTTTCATAATGTCGGAAAGGGATACACATTCGCCAGTGCGTCCACTTTTTGAAAAGGCCTACAAACCGGCTTACCTCCATGTTGTAGTCGATTTCAAGAGTGGGACCTCTAAAGGCTCTTGTATCCAGTAAATTATTTCGATGACGCCTATCTATTAAAATTAAATCAATAACATTTTGTTAGTTATTCCGTCTCCATGTATACGTGTGAATATCCTTATGATGAAATAAAGTACGCTTACAATTTATGCTGCAACCAGAAATACTCGCGTGATACTCGGTTTTATACGAACCCAGATTAGTCTAGGCCCTACCAAACAGTAATCTCTTACAGCATTCGCTAAGCGAGGGGAGGGTACAACACCTACACCTGCACTGGCATGACCGTCCCGGTCTACCCCAGAACATAGGGCCATCACCCCACCGGGACAGATCATCGGTATCAGTCCCCTTGTGTGACAGAGACTAAGCGTCTCTGTCACACAGAAAGCATCTAAACGTCTCTTATTCATTACGTCCATCAGCTCATTCATCTTATCATTTAATTCATCTCTCACATTCCACGTGCCTATGAAGCACTTGGCTCACCTCGACCCGCCGGAATTGGCGCTGCATGGTGGGCGCCCTCCACCGCCGCATGCACCTAAGTTCGCACCGACGGGGGTGGATCGATGCGCGTCGCCTCCTGGGGATGCCCTAACCAGACCCACATCGGTGCACCTTTGGGTTAAAATTGCAATCTAATCGATTGGCAGGGGTTATGAACGAGCACGCTTCTGGCGTGGACCGCTAAACCCCAAACTCAGAAGAACAAAATGTTTAAACCGATAAACAATCGCTGCGCCACCGAGCTCGTCATTATCCAATCCAGTTTATTCTTTGCTTATTATGTTTGAAGATCAGATAAGCTTTTAGCCTCAATATCTCATAAGCCTGGCTTTTTATCAACGTCACAATAAGCTTTTAAAAATTTAGAGACGGTGTATATCATCTTATAACTTCCTTTTTTGTATATTTCAATGATTAAACTTTTTCTGTGCAACGTCGGGGGCCATACAAGCATGCGTCGCACTTGATGTAAAACTTAGAGTTACCATAGCCTATGATCGGTTGCCTTCAGCGAATAGTTCTTTGGATGCGGTTTTCTGTGAGGTGGACGGGCTGCATTAGTGCGCTCTGTCTGTCATAAAAACACCCATACCAAGGCAAACGGACACGTTCATGCGCACAAATGGTTGTTATGTGTGGGAATCGAACCCACGAGCTTTATTTTCCAAGTAGCTTTACAACGCCACCGAGCTCGTCAAATTACTTTATTCGATATATATAAGTACAACACAAGCAACGCCTGGTACAATTTATTATTTTGTTAGACAATATAGATATGATAATCATTTACTTTCACCATTTTAGCCGGCTACGTTTATTTGATTGAAAGAATTATTTTACCAATATGATCCGTCAATTTAGCAGAAAAGACGGATGAATAATATTAAATGACAAATGGGTAAGAAGGCGGAGTACTCGTCTACCCGTACGGTTTTTATTAAGATCGTTAGATTGCCTTTCATCTCCGCATCGACGGCTCGGCTGTCAAATCAATTCTATATTAATATATAAAGCGGAAGGATTTGTTTGTTTGAATGCGCTAATTTCTGAACTACCCGTCGGATTTGAAAAATTCTTTTTGCATTTAATAGCCCAAGTCTTGGCTATTGAACATCACACAACAATCTTTAGAAACCCGTGAGAAAAAAAAAGTGCAGAAACCGAAATATACGCGGATGAATTCGTGGGTTTCAGCTAGTGTTGAATAAAATGTGTTTCGCCACTTCATGTCTCTTTATGTATATTAGCCTTCAGACTGGACTTGATATGTTTATTTCAGACACATTAAATTTTACTAGCTATTACCCGCGGCTTTGGTCAAACTGTGGTCGGATGATAAATAGCCGTGAAAAAAATGTGAAATCGGAATCATTTTCCTTTGTAACTCAACACCGCCACGGGTCGGGAGGCAAAGTAAAACGTGCTCTTATTGGCTAGTTCGCGGATCAACATCGCGGTACTTATCGCATTATTGGTTAAAATATACTGCTACTGAACCGTCGGCGCGAATTACTGAGATATTATGGCGCTAAAATACTAGGTTTTTGTGAGAGAGTGGTGCTTTTTTTTGAAGGGGTTTTGTGTATCTGTAACATTCCTCATGAAATTGACTATCGTATGTAGAACTGAATGTCAGATTTGGTAAATTGTTTATTTTTCAAAGCAGACTCTTGGTTCTAAAGTAATAGTTCAAACAAACCCTTCAGCATTATTATTAGTAAAGATATCATCGTGCACCATAATTTCAACCAAAAAACGTTCACTGCTGAACATAGGCCACCTCTTTATACATCCACGACAATCGGTTCTCTGCTGCTTGCATTCGTCGGCAATCCGCGATCTTCAGCAAATTGTCTGCCTATCGTCTGTGGGGCCCTCCTACGCTGAGTCGGTTCGTTGTCCCCTCCTACGCTGAGTCGGTTCGTTGTCCCCATTCGAGAAACTTACATCACTTTACTGATCCTTAGGACCATGTAGGGATCTATCACTATCACAGATACTATACTATACTCCGGTACTATAGACGAGCATGTTCCTGACTCTATTCTGCAGAGAAACTCCGAGCATGGCTCTATCTATCGTACGCTACGCAACCTTGAACTTCCATATGAAGCCCATAATTTAATTACCACGTTTTTTAATACAACGCCGCGACACGAGGTACACAAACATACAGGCCGCCTGATGTAAAGCGTGTCGTAGCCTATGAACGCTACTCATTAAGTATCGCTAGGGCGTTTCTTACTTAACTTAAAGAAAATTATCAGTAAATCTGCTGAGTTTACATTACAAATATATACGAAATTAATTTAACTTAAAAAGACTACTAGCAAATTTGCTGTGAGTTTACTTTATAAATTTACACTGTGTCAACACACGCGAGGTGTCGGTACAGTGGCCCACATGTTTCGAATGCCACAATATCATTAGAAGCCCTTACCTTTGCCATAATTTGAGGGTCGTGGACATTAGGGATTCTTGCTGTTGCCGCACATTAAAACAGATATTAACGATTATTTAGTGATTTTGTAGTGATGGCGGGGTTGTTCGGTTGGTAATTACTTGAACGATAAACCTGGGAATTATTAATTGTTTGTTATGTATCATCATTTATGCATTAATTTGATCTATAGTACTTTGTATACCGCCACTAGTTAGGTCAAGGAACCAGTGTCAACAGGGACCATGGGTGAGTCCCAGTTTATGCTTACCTACTATGTTATCCCCGTTATGACTATTGTAGTTGTGTCTACCTTAGTTATAGTGATTATCCCCTGAGTCCTCATTAGAAGATAGTAGATTGTAGGGAAGCCATCTTCTTAAGTAGACTGCTTACAATGCTTGGACCACGACGCGTCCTAATGAGGATCCTAATGTCTTTGTTTTGAAGCGCAAAATGAATGCTGCTTCGAGGTCCAGTAAAAAGGGTGGTTTCTAGAGCAAAATTCTATTTCATGTGCAGAGTTGGCGAGCGGCTTGCGAGCTTTCCCTCTGGGAGGCGTACTTTCTGATCACTCGCTAAAGCTGCCGAGGGAAATTTCTGTCAACCGTCCATGCCACCACTACAAGCGTTAGCGGTGGTTAGAGCTGTACCGCCTACCATTCCGTGGTGTGGTAACTCAATGCCGGCAATCTCTGTTACCCAGCAAGATGTCCGACGGGCAATACATATCTCTCGACATTGATAAATCGAGTGTGATTCTTGTGTCTGAAATGGAAGATCCAAGAAAAAAATAAGTGCTTCTACCAATTACTTCATGCGACGGCCTGAGCAGCTAGGGCGCTAAGTATGCAGATCTACGTGAGAGAATGATGAGCGGTACTCAGTGCAGCGAAGAGGAAACGGGACCGGTGTACTTTGCGAATATGCTGTCGTCAGTGGGGAACTTTGTGGCCTTCCGCGGGTTCGCCCACGCATAGTTCGCCCGAAGGAATGCGGAAGAAGCAGCGCTAAGAGCTTAAGACCGAGAGGGCGAAGAGCGCCATGAGTTAGAACAATAATAGAGTACCCACAAGCGCATTCGGACGGCGGCGAAATCTTCTTTGTGTGCGTTGCTGCCCCAGAAGGAGGACAATGGCTACACAGAGACATTGTGGAAAAGAAATAATTTGTAGGGTGCCAAGCGTTGCTTACTGTACAATAAGAGCCGACGAGCAGCAAGTGCCTTGCGCAACTCTCGCAATTTGGGTCATATGACCAAGAGGTCGGTGGAGCCATGGGAAGGTGGTGGGACAATGTCTGAGCCGCCAGGGCAGAGATGACCAAAGTAGTCATAGCAGCGATGGCATGCATCAATTCGGAAAGAAATGACAAAAGAGTTACGAAAGAAGTATATCGGGCAAGAGTGCGTGGAAATATCAACAGGTGCAGCCCTACGCACAGCCACACTTTACACATACTCATGTAGATCATATTAGTAATGTGCTGAACGGGGATCAAATCGAAAGCACCCAAAACCGAAGAGCATGCATGAAAAGGTTGATGAGCGTGGGCGAAGTGGGGAAGAAGAGATATGTTTGCATTAGTATTCAAGTGTTCCGTAGTCTCTGCGTGCCCCATTGGAAGAAAGGCGTCATGATATATAGGTGATAAATTATAGGTCCGGGATAAACCTTTTTTGTATTTTACCTATACAAATCTTTTATCATATTATGTTGATACTGTTGATTGTAGGCACTTGGTGGAATTTCGAAGACATCGCGTTAATGTTAATACTTGCACTTGTACAGATTCCACTTCACAATTTTATTTAATAATTATTTTTACCGACCGGTTTCGCGTTTACGGCATTATCAAGGTATTTTATACAACATATGGCGGTACCGTGCAATCAGTGATAGTGGGTATTGTGGGTAATCCACAGAGGTTACTACTGGGCAGTGTTGTCACTTTATAATTTTATATTGAGTTGTGGGATAATTTATGACAGTTGGGTCTAGTCATTGGTATTTGAAATGTAATAATAAAAATTCAAATGAAATTAATTTAAGTAATCGAAATAAAATAAGAATAAAATAAAAATAATAATCAATGTGTCTAGTGTCAGCAAGTAAGGTAATCAATTACAATGTCACGAACTATTACGATTTAAATAAATAATAAAATATATTAAATGCCAATAGTAAATTACATCCGGAATAATTAAATAAATGTCAGAAGGTAAAATAATTGAATAGGGGAGAGGTGTTAATATCCAATTGTATATTTAAGGCCCTGGATGCGTCTTGATGCAACAACCTATTCATTTCTAAAGCCTCCAGGGCATTTCATTTCTTTCCTTTATCACATATATGGAGGGCTTTAAAGTTTGTTTGTTGGTCAAAGCTATGGGCTTCTTTCCAAAGGTGTTCAGCACAGTTGGAATATGTTCGTTTAAGTTTCCGGCATCTACAGTGTTCCTTGAGCCTAGTTTGAAAGGATCTGCCAGTCTGGCCTATATATTTTTTATTACACTGGGCACAAAACTGTCTTGTGCCCAGTGTAATAAAAAAAATATATATAATAAAATAGAATCTGTACAAGTGCAAGTATTAACATTAACGCGATGTCTTTTATCATAGTTTATTTACATTTGATTAATATACATAAATGCCATTTTGTTCAACTTTTTGTCATTTTAGGTATTGCTGTGTAAGCAGCAGTGGAGAGAAAGACCTTATCGAATTTTTTTGATCATAGGATCCAAAATTTCTACATCAATGGGTTTTTTTTTTTATACAACGTCGTGAGGCATACACGCATACGGCCCACCTGATGTAAAGCGGGTACCGTAGCCTATTAACGCTTGCGATATATTAATTATCACTCGCGCGATGCCTCCTCTGCTGCTTACACAGCAACTCCTTGGGAGGTAACTGGTGACCTCACTCACACGCAGGAACACGATAACTATCTAGGGAGTTATTATTTGGCTGCGGTTTTCTGTGAGCTGGAGGTACTTCCCCAGACGGGCTGCATTGATGTGCCCTACCTCACTTAAAAGGTCTTTTCACAGTCCTCCTCTCTTGATGCTAACCTACAGCTAGGTGAAAATCTGATCGTATATGTATGTATCATAAATATATTAAGATATGATTGTTGAAGTAACTTTTACTAAATTTTCGCGTATCATGATTGACAAGATACTTACTTAGAGATAGATTACTTTGTGAACCAGTGTGTTGCGATGACTGCTTACCATGAAGCAGCTTATACTCCAAATTGAAAAATAACAAGTTAAGAAATAGAGTTAAAATTAATATTAGGGTGATGTATATAACACATAATACAAATACTTGACGTGGCAAAAAACCCCTCACTCACCAGGAGGATATTTTAACGAATAAGCCGTTAAGTGACGTGAATCTGTGAATTAGCCAATAAGCTGCACGGTTTACTTAACCCTCCCCCCCACCTCCCCAGCCGACCCTTAGCAGTGAGTACTATAAACGCAAAACTGTTACTTGAGTCTCCATAGGTTATTTCATTCATGGACTATAAGATCCTTTTTAGGGTTCCGTACCCAAAGGGTAAAACGGAACCCTATTACTGAGGCTCCGCTGTCCGTCCGTCCGTCCGTCCGTCTGTCACCAGGCTGTATCTCATGAACCGTGATAGTTAGATAGTTGAAATTTTCACAGATGATGTATTTCTGTTGCCGCTATAAAAACAAATACTAAAAAATAGAATAAAATAAATATTTAAGGGGGCTCCCATACAACAAACGTGTTTCTTTTGCTCGTTTTTGCTCGATATTGATAACGGCAGCAGGTAAACGCTTGAAATATTCACAGAATATTTAGTTATATATTTACTTTAAAAATAAATAATTAAATTAAAATAAAACAAATATTTCAGGGGGGCTTCCATACAACAAACGTGATTTTTTTTGCCATTTTTAGAGATATTGGTACGGAACCCTTCGTGCGCGAGTCCGACTCGCACTTGGCCGATTTTTTAAATGAATGCAAAGGAACTTTCAACCGACTGCCAATGAATATGGATTTCGAAACAAATGCACCACGCAAAATTGATTATAGTTGTTATCTTCGCATTTATTTTACGAAAAATCCATCCAATAGATCTCACAGGGATAATAATAAATATAAGCAGAGTGGCTTCACTTTAAAGCATATAAATCGCTTAATCCGATATTGTAAAAACCTCATACATTATTCCGGTCGTGGTAAATACAGGATCGATCTGCTTCGCCAAGTCGCGACATTCTATTAAGTGTATACTAAAACACATTTTGCTTCTTGCGCAGGAAATTGGTTCTTGCTCTTATCTGAGAAGAAAAACCTATTTTGCACTTAGATATGCCTATAAGTGATTTAAAGTAACTTTTAGGGAGGCAGATTGTTTTTGGCCTCTCGTACAATAGGAATTTGAGAGGATTTGAATAATTCATTTATTTACATGTCCATCCATATCCACATCAACCCTTACTCATCCCACTGCAGGGATACAGGTCTCCCTTCAACTGAAGGGGTTGTGGAGGGGTGGTGGAGTATGCTCTACATACTCCACCACGCTACTCAAATGCGAATTGGTGGAGGCCCGTGGTTTTAAGCCGCCCGAGGGACACTGACTTAGCTTAATGACTGTCATCTATCGACAACTGAAAGACACTCGAGATAGATAAATCCATCCATAGACAGGCTGCGGTAGACATTGCTTAACCTGCTTGTTCGGTTAGAACGACGCCATCCAGCTCTATTATTGACGTGTTAATCACGAACTCGACATATATAAGCCCACGGTCTACCTGATGTAAAGCGGTTACTGTAGCCTGTGAACGCTTGCAATATATTGAGCATTATTACTCACACGATACCACCTCTGCTGCTAATACAGCAACTCCTCAGAAGATTACTGGTGATCACCCTTATTTTCCTTCGTCCTAGCGTTATTCCGTTTTCAAATCCATTAGGATTGGTCCACTACCTAAGCCTAAAGATTTGTCGAATATACTGATTTTGACATGTAGCGGCTGTGATCAGACCTCCACAAACAAGAGGGAAAACCAGATCTTTCTTAGGTTAGGTTTTCTTAGGTTAGGTCAGACGTCTAAAGAAATATAATTTCTTAAACGTTCGCGTTTCCTTACGATGTTGTCCTTTAGTGCCGAAGAAGTGATAATTACAAATATGTTTATATTTATACATTATACATAATTATCACTTGCTTTACTGGTGAACTTACTCACACGCAGGACGTAACAACTTTCCAGGGAGTTATATGGCTGCGGTTTTCTGTGAGGTGGGGATACTTTCCCAGACTGGCTGCTCAAATGCGCCCTACCTTTCTTAAACCACCCAGACCAAGACAAGCCTAAAGATATAGGATTAATAAAAAAATATTTACCTATAGAACACCCCCCCCCCCCCCCTCTGCCCTCCCCAAATTTACGGTTAACTTTGACCAATCTACGCGTATCAAAGGACGTATCTCCCAAAAATACGATGTCCATTTATTGACACCAGTATTTAGCGACACATATTACGTGTCGCTAAATACTGGTTGAGACTGTGACATATACGTGGACTGTGACATATAGGAACATATACGTGGGACACTCAGAAAGTTTTGCGAAAATAAAAAAAAGTGCTCTATAGGTAAATATTTTTTATTAAATATTTTCAAAGTCGTTCGTTCGTCTGAACCAGTTCTCGGACCACTTTTTCCAGTCCGTCCCAGACACCTCATATACAGACTGTTCGAACGCTGACAGCACATCTTCCGGCGACGGAAATTGTATATCTTTGAGCTGATTTTTTATTTTCGGGAATGAAAAGAAGTCCCACGTAGCAATGTTCAGGGCTGTAAGGAGGGTGACCCAGGAGTTTGACCGGCGTGCTGTGCAGGAAGTCCCTCGTTTTGTGCGCGGTGTGCGCGTGCGCGTTGTCGTGGTGGAGCTGTTGCCCGCGGAGCCCTGTATTTGATGGCTTGTTGCTCACAGCAGAGAAAACTTCTGTAAAATATTTGGTAGTATACCATTCGGCGTTGATACTTCTTTGGTTCTGTAAAGGAATTGATACCAGGTAGCTAGTCAAATTGAAAAAGTTCACGCTTCTAGTCCCGCTTCTAGATCGCTTCACTTTGGTTGGCGTTGATTATTTTTGAAACACCCAAACCGTCGACTGGCTTCGTTATAGATCGTAACGATAAATACAGGACTCATCGCCTGTAATGATGTCGTAAACACGCCATGACGAGCCTGCTTGAACTTTGTTTATCATATCACGGCACCGTTCCTCCCGGACGTGCTTCTGAGCAACGGCGAGGTTGTGCAGCACCCAACATGGAACTATCCTCCTCACGCGAAGATGCAAGTGTAGAATCTCGTGAAAGCTTTGTAGTATGTGCTGATTCTCTTGATACATAACTGGCCTATTGTCTTGGATTAAATTTTTCACTGCTAGCACGTTTTCTTCCGTAAAAGCCGTCAAAGGGCGACCACTTCTTTCTTTATCCCCTAAAGTTAAACGACCGCGCTTGAATTCGTTATACCAACGATACACGGTTGCCGTAGAAGGGCCTTCATCCATGAATGTCATTTGAAATCTATCGTACGATTCGTTCGGTTTCAGGCGACACTTGAAATCGTAAACAATCATAGTGCGAAAATGTTCCCGGCGCAGATCCATTTTCAATGAGACACGATAATTTAAATTGACTCGCAAAAAATGTGGAGCGATATTTTGAAATTGGAACGTACCTATTTTTACTTATAAATAATAATATTTTCAAAATAGATTATAACTGGCCAGTCTCTCATACATAAAAAGTTTTTTTTGCAATACTTTCGGAGTGGCCTGGTACATATCACCACGCCTGTCTTCTATTGGGGTAGGTTGAGACTATGAAACGCACCTGGCACAGATTCAAACATACCTCTCTCGCCTCTTCCATACTCATAAATCCCTTCTCGCATGCTCTTCAGTTTTAGGTACTTTTGTTTGACTCTTTTTCAACATATCAGCTATTTGATTGTGTTAGCAGCAGAGGAGGCATCGCGCGAGTAGTTCTTAATGTATTTATTTTCTTAATTATTACAAGCATCAATATGCAACAGTAACTGCTTTACATCAGGTGGGCCGTATGCTTGTATGCCTCCCGCCGTAATATAGAAAAAAAAGTTTCAAAAATACGATTAAAAATCCAGTATTTGCATCTATTATGTACTCGTATGTATTTTCTTCAAAGTTAAGATCTCTTAACAGGAAATCAAATTTTGTACTTTAATTTTCATTACAAAATATTTCTTACATTAACAAAGAAACAGAACTCTCAATCTCAAGATCTGAAATATATAAATCAAGCTTTACCATCACAATAAAACACAATAGTTTGTTATATATGCGATAAACACAACTTCCACAATTCAAACACGAGTAACCGATAAAAATACTGACAAGTTCAGTTTAGCGAAAATAGTTCGAGTTAAACGTATTGAAATTACCAATTATTATCACACACACCGTGCAATGCTTCTAACCATTTCATGCAGATTTTGATCTAATTATAAAAAAAAAATAACTAAGCCGATGCAAACTACAATTACATTACTTTTTATTCAGGATAAAATAATTAGTTTAATATTAGACCCTATTGCCTAATTGGTTATCGGTTCGAAACCGGACATGGTGTTTTTAATTACCTCTTGCTTGGCGGTGAAGCAAAACACCATGAAGAAACCCGCACGTCCAAGAAATTATATTTCGAAAAGCATGTGTCCTAACCAAAGAACGTAACTTAATAGCTGGTTTTCTACCCTATTTGTAGAGGTGTGGGGGCAGCCGTGCTACGTAAAAATCTACGTAATATCTTTGCCAAATCCTTAGGCATAGGTAGCGGACCCTGCCAATCCTAATGGATTACAAAGCGGATTAACGCTCGTAATTTTCATGACTACAACCACTATACTTACTGAGTCCCCAGTTTATTTTAAAATAAAGATACGCCTGTTTAACCCTGATCTATTCATCCTTTATGAATACCATAAACAACACGATAGCGTGCGGTTCCAGCACGTTAAAGACCACGCAATGAAGAAAGCTAAAACACACAAAAAAGCAATACTCGTTTATTTACCATGAATTAAAAATTCTGTGGGCGTACGATATGAGGAAGCACGAATAACTTCCTTACCTAGATAACTTCACAAGATAAGGTTCCTTTACGACATTCACAAATGTTAAGTACTTACCGTTTACCATTTAATAATTCCGTGCTCGCAAGCATTTTCTCGACTTTACTCTATTTTTTCTTCGTTTTCAGTATTTTTTGATTCCGTGATCGAAAGGCAAAGCGGAAACTCTTTTAACCAACACTGCTGTCTGTCCATAACTGTCATGAATCTCTGGCTCGTAAATTGAACAAGTTACAGACTTGACCTTTAAGGTGTAGACCGAATATTCAATTAAAAATTTTTTCATAAATAAAAAGAAGACTTTATCTTTCTTTACATTGGTTGTTACTATTTTAGTGATATTTTTGCTCTCCAATGTCAGAAAAGTATTTGCGATTTATTTAGTACATACTTTAATGTATATTATTATTATAAAAACCTGCTTGTTCATGAAGTATAACTGTAAAGAAATCGCATTCAATACTAGCGGGCACAGCTAGTATTTAGCGTCTTCGTCCGTGCGATTTGTTTACAAATCTTCTCGGTACAATGTATCCTGTAGTACACGGTTAGGAAAGTAAGCAAACTTATTATTGTTGCTTACGCAGGAGAGGTGTCCGTGCGAAAAACAAATAGTGCTTAGGTCCAAGCCAGGTATGTACAAGAAACGCGCAAGGTGTGTCCTTGAGCTTTGTTTATTGACAATTGCATAGGACATGACGACGCTTCTATAATATTCGATTATCGATATAATTTGATCGAGTATAAGAAACAAATCGAGTACCAAGACAGTATCGATTCGCTTGACGTAACGCAGAGCGCTGGACGCATGTGGCCGTTGCGCGGGATTCATTATCCTTTTGCACTGGGTGCCCGCCCCACGGGTTCTGCGGTACGTTGTAGATTTATTTTGGATAAGTGTATCGTAGTTAATTGTACATAAAGACAATGATTGTAACTACAGTATTGTGCAATTATTTCTCCTCGCCCGTTGACCTACGCCTGCTTCATATATTATAGACGATAGTGGTACTCCTGACATGGACCAGGTGCCTATAGACATATTTATGGGGGATTGTACACACTTAAAGCGAAAAGAAAAATATTACTTGCGATGATAGGAATCCTGGAGATAAAAACACTATCGTCTGCACCACAGCTAGTCAACATTTCAACTTCTATTACGCTTTGCTGTAAATTTGTAACCCTTTCTGTCTCCTATCTGTTTCCGCTGCATAACTTTGGTGGAATTTCTTAGGTGGAATTATGGGGATTCTAATTTTTCTAGGGAGTTATTATTTGGCTGCGGTTTTCTGTGAGGTGGAGATGTTTCCCCAGCCAGGCTACGTTGATGCGCCCTACCTCTCTTAAATATAAGCCATATATATATATATACTCGTACATCATTGGAAATAAATTAAACATGATAATCAAACACATATACATGCCAGTGTATGAGATGAGATACATTGGTCAGGAAAATAATTAATATACTCTACATTTTCAGGATTTTTCCATTTATCGTTTTTGAGAAAAAAAATTTTCAATTCTGCCTGTATGAAAGCTTCTCAATACCACTACTGATCACTGAATCTGACACAGAAATTAAATACATTTTCCGTATTTGATACACTTTCAATTGATTTTACGGTCGTAATGACGAAAATTAATAATTATCTAGTAATCAAAAATCAAAAAAGTGTTTAGAAATTCATATAAATAAATCAGAGTACTAAATGGATATGTACATTATGTAAATATACATGAAAAACTCGATTGCATCGTTTCGTGGGATTTCGAAGGTTAAGCAACGTCGACTGGAGCCTGTCCTGTACGGGTATATCTATCTCGAGCTTCTCCGTGCAGCGGAGAGTACGTTCGGCCGTTGTTCCCGGCTGTTGTCGATACAGTCACTAAGCTAAGGCTGTGGCCTTCTGGCAGTTTGGAAACACTAGCCTTCGCCAATCCGCTGTTGAATAGTCTTGAAAGTTGAGTCTGTGAAAGGTCATTCAATAGAAGATCCAACTAGATATTTCTTTCAGGAATTCTAAGCAATATATTCAAGTAAATAGTTGTTCAAATTATTGGATATGCGTTCAACTTAGTGATTCTTCTTCTTATTAGAATTATCTCGTTTCCTAATCAATTTGTATTAGATCCGCCATCTACGTCTAAGATACTGATTGTTACATGGAGCGACTGTCGTTAGATCTCCACATCCCACAAGATTTTGACTAAAAACAAAACCAGACCTTTCTTAGGTTAGGTAACGTCTTTCGCAGTATAATCTCTTGGACAGGTGTCCTTACGATTTATTCCGTCTGCGGAGCGAGTGATTATTAAAAATATGTACATTAATCAGAAAACACGAATTTAGTGGTAAAAACAGCAGATTCGCAGCGATTAATGGCAAATAATCAACATTATTTAAATACCCTGGTATTTTTTTTATAAGTTCAGCATCGTGGCTCCTCTTTGCCTGATGGTAAGCGGAAGGGCTGTGTAGTCTTTTGTCAGTTGCAAATCGCAACTGCAATTGACAAAAGACTACACAGTGTCCTGTCAGTTGACGCTGCCATAGGATCCCATATTGTAGGAAGGAGGGAACATATGTGCAGGCAAGGCGTTCCACTTTTTAATGGTGCGACAAAGATAGGAGTTGCCGAACTTTTTGGTACGCAAAGAAATGTTCTCAACAGTGGAACTATGACATCGCAAGCCTGCACGTGTAGTTCTATAATGGAAGAGAGAGGTTGGGATAACAGTTAACAGTGCACTCGCTATGGTAAAGGCGGTAAAATACGCTTAGAGAGCCTACGGAGTTGAAAAGGTTCTAGGTTTTTGCCTCGGCAACTGCGATCGTCTCCGAGATTGCCTGCCGTCTGGAACACGAACCGTATGTACCCTCCACCGTTGCGGCAATGGCTGCCCTGTTAGTCTCTGTGACACGTGTTTTGCCTCTCCACAAGGCATCCTTAGTCGCTTTAGATGTTAGTTGTTAGAATAACGTGCTATACGACTAACATCTACAATGCCTGCGACGGCATGATGCATCTACTTACCATACTGGGTGGATGCCGGCCACATGCATGACGCACACTCACATGCACGCACTTTCACAAGGACATTCGATGACACAAATACATACGTAATCTATACAATTATGACAACAAAATCATACAAATATGGTGAAAAACACTCTTCAACCGTAATGATATTTGACATTATTTCTTTCATTTACATTAGACTTTCTTACAGAATTTGTACATTACAATTACTTCTCCTGTAACTGGAAATGTAAAATTGCGATCGAAAAATGTGTCAATTTCACTAAAATGTTATATATATATTATTGTTATAGATTGACCCTTCGAAACCCGTGTGGTCATATATGACCGCGAAATGTATGGGAAAAGGTATATAACGGGTTCTGAAGGCTTAATTACAGGATTAATATGGAGGTTGCAATATTACACCTTCGTTCCTTCTCGCTATCCAGTTTCCTAATCTTTTAATTTGTTTATTTTTTGTTTTTAATTTGAATTTTACTTCCATGTATGTAACCATATAATATATAAAGTGAAAATTGTACTTGCTTAATGCATAAACTTCATGACCTGTTGGTAAGTAGGTGTTACTATGACATAAGTGATTATTTATCTGACAAGGATTTGTAAAATGCATGACATTATTTAATTAGATAACAATGATTATTGTATGCCTGAATGGTGGAACACAGAATAGAACTATGATAAAATTGAAACGACCTTATTACCTGTAGTTCACAATAAAGATTATTTGTATTTGTATTTGTTAAATTCGCCACCTAGCTACTTTTTATATACGTGTGTTGTTTTTTCGTGTCGTATGTTTATTTGGAAAAGATCGTTTTAGCGATAAGGCCGCCTGTTGTTTTCTTTTACATGTATTCTGCATGTATTTGTTATTGGTGCAATTAAGAGTATTCTATTCTATTATAAATTTGGCGGGGTCCTTTACTAAAATCAAAAGATTTGACGGAGATACATATTTTTACATGGAGCGCTGCCGTCAGATCTCTATAACCCATAGGGAAAATCAGACCTTTCTGAGGTAAGGTCACGTCTTTTGAAATATAATTTCTTGAACGCGCGAGCTTCTTCACGACGTTTTCCCTCACCAGCGAGGAAGTGATAATGTGATAATTACAAACATGTACATAAATCCGAAAACACGAACTTAGTGATACGTAGGATTCAAACCGGAGACCAGTTGATCAATTTATCCACTGGGCTACCACTGCTTTACACTTGCAATATTACACCGTCGGAAATTATTGATTTTGCAGGACCTTTCTCGACCATAGGCGTTACGTCTGTCTGTCTGACTATATGATTTTTCTAAATCATTAAAGATATCTTAAAATATTCAAACTAATTAGAGATTAATAAGAGATTCGAATTAGCAAAACTTAGTATCACTATCCCGTAAAACGAAGTTTTAGTTGTACCTATTATGTTCTAATGTTTCATTGATTTCTTGTAAAGAAAACTGCATGAAGCTCTTTTTGCTTGTATTCACTAAAATTAACTTCGATATCGATATATCATAACGCTGTCTCTAAACTATTACGATATCAAGTCTCTCCGGATTTCTGTATTATGAAAGGTAATCAAAGTGTGATTGCCGTTGTACTAATATAGATTTTCGAGGCAATGTCAATTTTCGAATATGACTTTCTGAGGCAATGTGATCATCGCATGTCAAACGGGGTAAATTTAGAACGGCACACGTATTTACCTGCTTATGTTTATTCTAAGATAAAGATAAAAATCATTTATTTGCCAATAGGCCCTTACGAGCACTTAGACACGTCTTACATTCTTTAATATTGTATCTTAATATTTGTCCATAGTCTTTTTTTATCTTACTTGTGATCTCTCTTTTTTAATCTACCAATTTTTCCGAAAAATTCCGAAGATTTACTCACGGAAATTAGTATTATTTCCTAAATTGTTCGAGATGTCGACATTTTCATCGTATCTTTCAATAAAACGTAATCTCGATAACGTTTGGGCTTGCCTGTTGCAGATATGGCAGATAAGAAACAAGTGTGCAGATCTAGGCATCAATTTGATTTCAGCAGTAACATCTATAGGCATATTCACTTTGCCTCGAAAAACCATATATTTGTAATTTAGTGAGTAATATTCGTAATAATCACATTGTAGACTATGTGACTTGAGTAGTTAGTCTTAAAGTGAAATTATTATTGTATATAATTTTCGAATCCGTTTCGAATATTGATTTTCGAGGCAATGTGAATTTTCGAATATGACTTTCTGAGGCAATATGTATACTGCTGATCATCGCATGTCAAACGGGGTAAATTTTAAACGGCACTCCGCAAACTGTTAAGGCAAATGTTTTTGAAGTCAACATCGTGCCCTTTATTCTTGGGCTATAAATCTAAAAGGCTTAGTTGCTAGAAGGTATTTTATATATTGTCTACTATATTCTCTAATTTTATCAACATTCATCATTGATAATCCATCTGTTTTATGTCAACTATATACAGAAACCACAATGTGACTTGTACTAAACCGTCTTTGTTCATTACTTCATTCGACTATTGTAATTTTATTCACTAACTATTCTAGAATATCATGGATAAAGCGGTGTAACTTTTACTTAGATAATGTTCAATCCTTTCAGAAAATTCAGCCTACCTAAAGTTAAATTATTAGTTATTGGGAAACTCTATTGAAAGTCAGCATATATTTCTATGAACTATAGTCTTGGCTCTGAATGGTTTCATTTAACAATCTTATTAAGTATATATATTGAATGGTCTTTTAGCAATCAATAACTGACTTATTTAGACTTTGACTTTGACTGAAACTTTGATTGCTGATATAATTTGAATTGTTCAGTACCATTAAATAGGTCTTTACAAACCAATTTAAATCAACAAAATTCAGTACAATCACCTCTACATGAACATATATCGGCCACGATAAAATATTATTTAGGTCTACAGACATAGAATAGAAATTTGGTTGAAAATTACAGACAAGTCTTATGTCTTTATTCATTGTTGTAGATAAAAATATAGTAATACATAGTTTACTTTTATTTAAACATAAAAAATCGGCCAAGTGCGAGTCGGACTCGCGCACGAAGGGTTCCGTACCATTATCTATAAAAACGGCAAAAAAAACACGTTTGTTGTATGGGAGCCCCCCTTAAATATTTGTTTTATTTTAATTTAATTATTTATTCTTAAAGTAAATATATAACTAAATATTCTGTGAATATTTCAAGCGTCTACCTGTTGCCGTTATCAATATCCAGCAAAAATGAGCAAAAAAATCACGTTTATTGTATGGGAGCCCCCTTAAATATTTATTTTATTCTATTTTTTAGTATTTGTTGTTATAGCGGCAACAGAAATACATCATCTGTGAAAATTTCAACTGTCTAACTATCACGGTTTATGAGATACAGCCTGGTGACAGACGGACGGACGGACGGACGGACGGACGGACGGACGGACGGACGGACGGACGGACAGCGGAGCCTCAGTAATAGGGTTCCGTTTTACCCTTTGGGTACGGAACCCTAAAAAACAACAAAAAATAATGAAAATGTTGTCGATAGGAGTAACGCTTCTTTGATACCAAAGCTCGTGCGTTCGAATCCCACACAGGATAAACATTTGTGTGCATGAACATATCTCTTTGCCTTGGTCTGGGTGTTTTTAAAAGAGGTACGGCATATCAAAGCAACCCGTCCGAGGAAGTATCTCCACCTGGCTGAAAGCCGCAATTAAATAAAAATTCACGGGAGAATTGTTGTATTCCTACGAGTAAATGAGGTCACCAGTAAGCTCCTACGCAGTAGCTGTGTTAGCAGCAGAGGCGGCATCGCGCGAATGATACTTAATGCAAGCATTCAAAGGCTACGGTAATCGCTATACATTAGGTGGGCGGTATGCTTGTATACCTCCCGACGCTGCATAAAAAAGAACAAGATGGCGTAGTTTAACTATTACTTGGCTGCTGCGGTTGTCTCTGCGATTGCCCGCCATCTATAACACGAACCGCATGGAGCAGCCATCGTTGCTGCCCTGACTGATCCAGTCGTCTCTGCGAGTGTTCGCCATCTGAAATGTGAACCGCATGCACCCGCCACCGCTGCTGCCCTGGCTGCTCCGGTCGTCTCTGCGACACTTGTTTCGCCTCTACACGAGGCATCCTCAGACTCTGCAGATGTTAGCTGTTGGAATAATAAGCTACGAACACAACATCATGAACTACCTGATGATGGTAACACACAAAGTAATTCAGATCAAATTACCTGTTAATTGATTTTTCGGGACATAACAGCGGAGTTTCTTAACTATTTAATTATGTTATGATTCATTACATATAAATACTAATTATTACTTTAAACGAGTAATTCTTGTATATGTAACATATATTTCGCATAAGTACGTATGTATATTTTCACGCCAGGACCCTTAAGGGGTAAACGATGCAAAAATAACCGAACACCATAAGACGCAATCTTTACTCTCGTCACTCGCTTTTTAAGAGTCATAGCTTTTTTCATGCACGCTCGCCGGTTTCTATGTTTTCTTACCTCAGGATCAATTTAGTCATGGTGAGTCTTGGTCTTCTTTAGCTCCTACATCCTTCTACTTACGCATTGCATATCTGTTTCGTAATTCTTTCTCCGGCATTCTTTCTACATGTCGGAATCAACGGAGCATGCCTTTTCATTTGTACACTTACACTACACTTACATTTCGTATATCTCGAGAATGGTTCTAATGATTTGATCATAATTGTTTATTTAGATGGTTTTTTTTAATTATCTTATGTACATATATATATCCTTCCTGAAAAAAAAATGCGATTTTACAAAAAAATATAAAATAACCGAGAAAATCTCGATTGCCCAAATACTGTTATTTTAAAAGGCTTACCGCAAGACAATTTTGTGATTATCAAAAAATGTAAGGAACTCCTTTTGACCTAGTACAAAATGTCTTAATACCAACGGAACCCTCATATAAGCTATTACGAGATGGTATCACGAACAAGAGAAGCTCCCATTAAATTAATTAGATATGGCAGTTATGTAGGGACATCTACTCCCTTTATTAAGTTATCGTAAAACCCTTACGAAGACATAACTGTTTAGTGTTATCGCTTGGTTGATGAGTGTAACATGTTATCGATAAACACTTCATGGCGAGTACCCTGCTTCTAAGACATTCGTTTTATGATCATATTGAGTGGTATCTAAACCTGTGAGATAATATATTGCAATCGATTATCGCAATCGATTAACTGAATGATCGAACATCGCGATAACTCATTCGTAATGCATTAGGATTGGCGGAGTCCGCTACCTAAGCCTAAGGATTTGACGAATACTGATTTTTACATGGAGCGACTGCCGTCAGACCTTCACAACTCAAACGGAATACTTTACATGCAATTTCATCTAACCTGCTTCGTGTGCTTCCGCCACCAATTAGTTCATGCGGCCTAGCGCCGGCCGACACCCACCCACTACTGTTAGTAAGTACATGCCGACGCTGCCATGGCTGCTCCGGTAGTCTCTGCCTCAGCTGCTGCGGTCGTCCGCCATCTGGAACAGAATCCGCATGCCCCCACCACCACCGTCGCTGCCACGACTGGCCTGGTCTACCTACCGGAGCAGCCATGGCAGCGTCGGCATGTTGCACTTACTAACAGTAGTGGGTGGGTGCCGGCCGGCGCTAGGCCGCATGAACTAATTGGTGGCGGAAGCACACAAAGCAGGTTAGATCAAATTGCATGTAAATTTGACTTTCGCAAAATAACGCCAGAATCTATTAACTAACTAGATCTTAGTTCAGGTCACACCGAAAGATGCGCGTAAATATTATTTCTGGGATGTGATGATATTTTCTTTCACCGCAGAGCAAGTAATAATCAATTACAAATATGTATATAAATCTCTGGATAAAATTAATAAAAAAAAAAAATTTTATTTTTCATAAATAGCGCTATCAATCGCCTCAATAGTGTTTCCAACCAGGTAGGTCTCAAGATGAACATGGTCAAGACTAAGATCATGTCAAATGTCCATGTTACACCTCTGCCAGGCACGGTTGGAAGCACTAAGCACGAAGTTGTCGACGAATATGTCTTCGACCGAGAAGTCAACAGGCGAATACAACTGGGCTGGCTGGGCGGAGTTCGGGAAACTTCTACACGTCGTCTCATCCAAAATACCTCTACGCCTGAACAGCAAAGTCTTCGAACAGTGTGTGTAGCCAGTGACCACTAGATGGAGAGACTACTGGAAGAGTTTTGTAGGGAGCCGATGCAGGTGGTACAGGATTAAGACGCATGGCATTCTGTGTGCAGCAGTAGAGGAATACGAGTTGAGATGATGATTTCTTTTTATACTACATCGGGAGGTATACATGCATATGGCCGACCTGATGTAAAGCGGGTACTGTAGCCTATTAACGCTTGACTCGCGCGATGCCTCCTCTGCTGCATACACAGCAACTCCTTGGGAGCTTACTGGTGACTTCACTCCCACGCAGGAACACAACAACCCTCTAGGGAGTTGTTATTTGGCAGCGGTTTTCTGTGAGGTGGAGGTACTTCCCCAGACGGGCTGCTTTGATGCGCCCTACCACCTCTTAAAACATCCAGACCAAGACAAACAAATATATGCACACAAATGTTTGGCTTGTGTGGGAATCGAATCGACGAGCGTTGGTGTCAAAGGCGCTACAGTCACAACTGAGCCACCGAGCTCGTCAAGATGATGAAGATGATAACATAAATCCGAGAACACGAAATTAGTGGTACATTGCCCGCACCAGGATTCAAACCAGAGACCATCGGATAATGGGTCTGTCCTTTATCCACTGGGCTATCACTGTTCACTATCACACTTGCAGTTATGGTACATTGGTAAATTTATTATAGTTTTAAAATAACTAACTTCTTTAGAGTTTCAGCGGAACAAATTCGTCACAAAGTAACACAACGCGAGCTAACAAATCTCATTCTCACGATTGCAGAGTGGCATTCAAATACATAAATCAGCATAAGCCGCGAAACAAGCGATTCTTAGCGAAAAAAGAAAGCGGTACAACTCACTTTTATGAATGTTTTAAAACCTTTGTGATATTCTCTTGACTGTGTTTATATTTATTGTATACAATGTTGAGAGAAAAATATATAGTACCGAAGGTTGAATCAAAATCGAATATAAGGATGCACAGGCCCATCATCCGGGAACACTAACCAACCAACGCTCGTGGGTTCGATTCCCACACAAGACAAACATTTGTGTGCATGAACATGTCTGTTTGTCTTGGTCTGGATGTTTAAAGAGAGGTAGGGCGCATCAAAGCGACCCGTCTGTGAGGAAGTATCTCCACCTCACAGAAAACCGCAGCCAAATAACAACTCCCTAGAGGGTTGTTGTGTTTCTGCGTGTGAGTAGGTTCACCAGTAAGCTCCTAAGGAGTTGCTGTGTAAGCAGCAGAGGAGGCATCGCGCGAGTGATACTTAATATATTACAAGTGTTAATAGGCTACGGTAACTGCTTTACATCAGGTAAGGCCGTATGCTTGAATGCCTCCCGACGTTGTATAAAAGCTAATTTGATCATGGTAGGTAAGTCTTGATCTTCCTCGGTTCCTACATCCTTCCACTTTTCGTTGTAGGTATATCTGCTTCGTAATTATTTCATCCAGCATTCTTTCTACATGCCCGAAGCAACGGAGCATGCCACTTCTTATTTCAACACCGACGCTCTCTTCCAGACCAACTCTGTTGCTAACGTCAGCATTGCGAATACGGCCTACAAACGTTACGCAGCAAATTTCGCGCAACGCTCGCATTTAGCCCGCATTTTTCTACTTTCATGCTCTCTCTGCTATAATCAGCTCTCGCTTCTATAAGTAAGAGTTGGGAAAAATAACTAAGAGAATGGAATAAGCTGCAATAACTTTATATTTCAAATATATAATACGTATCCGTGTGCCCATTGGGGCCTATCAATGGCTAATATTTTTTACGTGATAACGTCTTATAAATCGATGAACGCAGGCTGCACGAAAAAGCATGACTCATTGTCACGTTCCGAGCCGAGCGTTCAAGCGAGAGCGCGGAACAAGCGATAGAGAGGCACGATCGGCCTAAGCGTTCGGCTTGTGACGCATCTATCTCTCTTCCACTCCATCGGCCGATGCGTCCGAGTAGAAGAGAGACAGCGTGAACTGTTTTGTCAACTGCTGAATGTTTTCTTATGACGTTGTCACGTAAAATTATCGTCCGTAAACCGACTTTACAGACGAGAGAAAAAAAAATTGGTTTTTTTTATGTATAACTTTCAAATTAATGAATCATGAACCACGTTCACTCATAAATCTTATTCTTATTCCAGGTACTAACAAGACTCAGAAACTGATCACTTGCAAGGTACAGTACTTTCTGTGACTAAAACTTTACTTCGTTATATACAAGCAGCTGACTGTGGACATCTTTCTATTTTTTTTCTAAACAGCGCCGGGAGGCATACAAGTATACAGCCCACCTGATGTAAAGCGGTTGCCGCTACCATAGCAATTCCTTAGGAGCTTACTGGTGACCTCACTCATGCGCAGGAACACAACAACCCTTTATGTTTATGCGGTTTTCTGTGAGGTGAAGATACTTCCCCAGATGAGCTGCTTTGATGTCACCTACCTCTCTTAAATACACTGAAACCAAGACAAACAGATATGTTCATGCATACAAATATTTGTCCTGCGTGAGAATCTAACCCACGACAGTTAGTGTCAAAATTACGTAACAGCACGATTCACCACTGCGCCACCAAGCTCATCAAACATATTAACATGTATATCAATTGGGTCATAGTCTTAGTTCTCCTCTACTCTCGCGCTGTACTTGTAAAGCGATTGGTAATTATTTTTTCGTGCATTCTTTTTACATGTCCGAAATAACGGAGCATGCCTCTCCTTAATTTAAAAGTTAATTAACGTGTAAAGAATTCATGGCCGAGTTACGAAAGAGTATGTGGACCAAGTGTAAGTTTGGATCATTGGGCTCAAATAGCTAATGTGTTGAAAAAGGGCCAAATCAAAAGCACCCGAAACTGAAGAGCATGCGGGAAGAACAGATGAGCGTGGAAGAGGCGAGAGAGGTATGTTCGGATCGGTGCACCTGGCGTTTCATAGTATTTGCCTAACACAGGCGTGATGATATGTATGCATGTGAATTCGTAGCCATCTGGAACAGAAACCGTATGCACGTCCAAGCCAGTCGTGTCAGCGGCGGTGGTGGGGCATGCGGTTTCTGTTCCAGATGGCGGACGACCGCAGCAGCCGAGGCAGAGACTACCGGAGCAGCCATGGCAGCGTCGGCATGTAGCATCTACTAACGGTAGTGGGTGGGTGCCGGCCAGCGCTAGGCCACATGAACTAATTAGTGGTGGAAACACACAAAGCAGGTAAATTTAATGTATATTTGACTTTCGCAAAATAAAGCCTGAATCTTTTAACAATATATATTTTGTATTTTAGATATTGGCACTGTACGATCATGGCACCATATTGGTTCGCTAATAAACGACGAAACATTTGTTCTTTGTCTAGAAAACTTCGTGTTTAAACTTACCTAGTAAAAGTTTCGATGTATCTTGCTTTTTCACGATCAACAGAGTAGAACGGAACTTACACCAGACTTTAATATATCACAACACAATCAATAAAGGTAAATCATTTTATATGATTCTATTATTTAATTCAAGGGTAAATTTTTAAAATAGTTTTTAATACTCAAATAAAACCAGTTGAGAATGCGCAAGCTTGCATTGCCAGAGGAACACCTGGCTCGTCAATTATATAACAATTCAATTTTTTTATTTTATTAATTTGTTGGCCATTTTGACCATGTTCCTTAAGAGATAGGAACGGTGTTCCTGAACATTCCTATTCTACTTTTTTATGCTGAATCCGAATCTGAAGTCAAAATTTGAATATTCGAAAAAAAAAGCACACACAGACAAACATATAGATTTCATATAGGAACGGTGTTCCTGATTAGGTCGCACACCAATAAACAAAATGGCGCATGCTGTAAAAGTCTGTCACATTTAATAGATTACCTACTGTAAAGCTAATGGTCCGATAAAGCTGAAAATCTTATTAGGGCGAAGGTACATCAAAAAACACTCACTAAAAAGTTATGAGGCGTAATTGAGATTATAATCTTTGTTTACGTGTAAACAAATAGACGAAGGAACACTCACATAGAGGAAAACGCTTTCCAAACACACTGTTTCACACACACGCATATATATATTTTTTGTAGGTTAAGAACAAACTTATCACACAATCCTATTGTTGTCTTCTTTGTCTCAATAATCATGAAAATGGGAATTAACACTGAAGTACATTGCAGTTTTCAAAATAAAAACCGTTGCAATTCCCTTAAATAAACTTTGCAAATTAAAAATGAACAATTGAACTATTCAAAGAGGTGAAAATACATTTGATTTTTTTTTATACAACGTCGGGAGGCCTACATGCAGCCCTGATGTAAAGCCGTTAACCTATGAACGCTTGCAATTCATAAAGTATCACTCCTTTGGAGCTTAGGGGTGACCTCACTCAAGCGCAGGATCACAACAACCCTCCAAAGAGTTGGTATTTGGGGTTAGGCTTTCTGTGAGGTGGAGGTAGTTAGTTCCATAGACTGGGCGGCTGTATGATGCGCCTAACCTCTTAAAAGATGTAAAAGAACGTAACAAAATATATATATATTGAACATAAAACCTAGATTTTTTTAAATCAGTCAAACTTCTATTAATTACGCAGTGAAATTATGGGGTTTTCTAATATTACTATCAAGAGTGCATCCTAACACAATTACTTAAGATAATTATACATTTAATTACTGTTCACGGTTGGGGAAAACTGCAGAAGTGGTGCATTGTTGCGCAGGCTGGCGCATAATTAATTAATTGAGTTGTCTACGAGCAGCCGATTTAATGTTACAGGTTAATAAGCGAGCTTAACGTAAAGCTTGCGTTTAAAAATGAACGGTTATTAAAGTACACGCGAATTTGTTTAGTGATCTAGCTATTGTCAAAGTTTTATTGCATTTATTATATTAAGGGGAAAAATCTAAATATATAAGTATTTTATGGAAGTACTAACTTATGGAAGTGAGAGCTGGATATGGCAGAGAGAGCATGAAAGTAGAATAAATGCGGTCGAGATGCGAGCACTGCGAAAAATTTGTGGCATAACACTTGCTGACCGCGTACGAAATGATGACGTACGAAAGAGTTGGACTGAAAGAGAGTGTCGGTGTTAAGATAAGAAAGGGCATGCTCCGTTGGTTCGGACATGTAGAAAGAATGCAAGATGAAAGAATGACGAAACAGATATACAATGCGAAAGTGGAAGGATGTAGGAGCCGAGGAAGACCAAGACTAACCTACCATGACCAAATTGGTCGTGTTTTATCAGAAGGTGATGTCAGGAGCCTTAGGAACTGGCGAGCGTGCTTGAAAAGAGCTATGAATGTGAAAGAAGCGAGTGAAGTGTGCAAGGACCGCGTCTTATGGCGCTCGGTTCTCTCTGCCTACCCCGCAAGGGACCTGGCGTGAAGATATACATATAAGTATTTTTCTTCCTTTGAGAATTACATTTTGAGGGGAGAATTTGAAGGCGCCTCTTACGTAATAAACACTCCTGTATATGTATAAGGGTTGCATCACTGTATCGTTTCGATTGTTTTGTGCATTAGTTCTTCCGCAGCCCGCACGATGGCGACACTCGCGAAGCGTTGTCCCCATCGTATATGATATTAATAGTAACATTTGATAACGGTTCAGGAACATATACGAGCTCGATACTTTTGACGAGCTCGGTTGCCCAGTCGTGAATGACGCGACTTTGACACCAACGCTCGTGGGTTCGATTCCCACACAAGGCAAACATTTGTGTGCATGAACATATCCGTTTGTCTTGGTTTTGATGTTTTAAGAGAGGTAGGGCGCATTAAAGCAGCCCGTCTGGGGAAGTATCTCCATCTCACAGAAAACCGCAGCCAATTAACAACTCCCTAGAGGGTTATTGTGTTCCTGCGTGTGAGTGAAGTCACCAGTAAGCTCCCACGGAGTTGCTGTGTAAGCAACAGAGGAGGCATCGCACGAGTGATACTTAATATATCGCAAGCATTAATAGGTACCCGCTTTACATCAGGTGGGCCGTATGCTTGTATGCCTCCCAACGTGGTATATAAAAAATAATAATATATAAAACACCTACTCAGAATTACGTTAACTACAAGTTACGTTAATTACAAGACGTTAATCGTAAGAATAACATGCTACAACTTGTAGCATGTTATCTATTCTTACGATATTATTATTATAGGTATTCTTACGATTAACGTCTACAACGCCTGATGATGCCTCGTGGAGAGGCGAAACACGTGTCGCAGCGACGACCAGGCCAGTCGTGGCAGCGACGGTGGTGGTGGGGGCATGCGGATTCTGTTCCAGATGGCGGACGACCGCAGCAGCCGAGGCAGAGACTACCGGAGCAGCCATGGCAGCGTCGGCATGTACCATGTACTAACAGTAGTGGGTGGGTGCCGGCCGGCGCTAGGCCGCATGAACTAATTGGTGGCGGAAGCACACAAAGCAGGTTAGATCAAATTGAAGATAAAAATTCTTTATTTGCCATTGGGTTCTCGCGGGCACTTAGACACGTCTTACATTTTTTTAAATATATTTATTATTGTTGTATCTTATTAAATTCCCTTATGATACTATTTTTCTTTTATAATCTGCTAGCATTTCGAAAATGACCATTGGCGAAGAAGAAATACCGAAAGAAACTTGCCAATATAGGTCCCTAATATAGGCTAATTATAATAATAAAAATATTTAGGGTTCCTCTATTAAACTA
The DNA here is from genome assembly GCA_947507595.1 of Pyralis farinalis. Taxonomy (NCBI): domain Eukaryota; kingdom Metazoa; phylum Arthropoda; class Insecta; order Lepidoptera; family Pyralidae; genus Pyralis; species Pyralis farinalis. The sequence continues at coordinate 4,173,777 of OX382275.1, forward strand.
ATAAACGAAAAGTCCACACGGGTGAAGCCGCGAGCCGCAGCCAGTAGAGACTACTATTAACGAAGAAACTTGTACATTTTTCATAGAGTAAAATATCAAATATTACACTATAAACCTTTAGCCTTAAGGGCCATTATTTGGAAACTAAAGGGCGGGTACATGAAAAAATACTTCCAAGGGTCATGTTCTCGTAACATCCAAATAAGGATGATACACGGCATTATTTATATTTAACAAGGTCCATTGGAAACAACAAAAAAACAACTACTACGAGTAACATAGCGCTCCACTCAATTGAGGTACGTGAACAACAACGGACTCATATAACGAGTGAAGATAAAAGTTCTTTAAGTTTTAATACCATACGTGTATATTAAATAAATTTGCGAGTGATTCACACATTGATGAATCTTTTGTAGCGTAAACAAGCGAAGTGTGGAAGGACCGAGTCTTACCAGACTTTGTACAAAAGTCGTCTGCGTGAGTACCTCTGTCTCACCTATTTCTATTGCCAAGCAGCTATATTTATATAGCTGTGTTCCGGTTTGAAGGGTGAGATATGGCAGAGAAATTACTGGGTACTGTGACGAAACATCCTTAGGTCGCAAGATTGGCAGCGCGCGAGTACCGTCTCCGTGGTGTTGCGAGCGTCAATAGGCTGCGGAGACCGCTTACCATCTAATGCGGGCCGCATGCTTGTTTGCCAATCTAGTTGTATAAAAAAACATAGATAGTTTAAAATAATGTGTAAGATAAATTGGTTAAAAAAAACGGGGGTTTACCGTGTCGTGGGCACAGCCGTGAATATGTCTTCATAACTGGTAAACGGAGGTAAATCATACTAAGGGTTCGGTTCCCTCTGCTCACTCCGTACGTGGCGTGAAGTTAGAGATAATAAAGAAAATTAGTAATCCGCTTAAAACATCTTTGTGCGATGCACAAACTCTATTTTGAATTAAATGTCTATTATGTCAATAGTAGCTCTGTCTCGATTTTACGTGATTTTTTCATACACCACCGGGAGTCATACAAGAATACGACCCACCTGACGTAAAACGATTACATTAGCCCATTAGCTTGCAGCGTATTAAGTATCACTCGCGCGATGCCACCGCTGCCGCTAACACAGATATCCCTTAGCAGGTTATTGGATCTCCGGTGGTGCTTGTTGGTAGTGCACGTGTGAGTTGCATTCACGCTTCAAGGGTTTGTACGGTTCATGGACTTAGTTATAAGGTTAGGCACCTACCACTTCAAATATCAAAGTTTAAAGGATAATAGTAATAAATTTTTAAAATAAAACTTTCAGCCATGCGTATGACTGAAAGTATCTTAAACTGGTAACTAATAAAGAAATAGAATCTCAAATGCCGCCACCAAACACGAAATTTGAAAATGGTTCTCTCTGGCAACATATTAATTTTTAACTTGCAATATTTGTCATTTGTTTTTCTATGTAATGAATGTCTTTCGAAAATTGCGTATTGAAATTATAATAAACATAATTTTAGAAAACGTTTGCTCTACGATTTTTTACGATATCTACCTACATGTGCATCTGAAGATGATGAACCCCCGTACCCTAAAGACGTACTTCCTTAAAAACGAAAGAAAAAATCCAATAGGCAGAATGCGTATTTACTTTTGAAGATTTGCCAACGATAATTAAGTAGAGTTGAAGCACTGGTAAAATAGTGGTTGCTTCTTCTTTCGGCAAATTATAACATTACACAACAGTATTGCTGAAGCGACTTCAGATGGGTACGCAATGCTTGTTTGCCCAGAGTCTAAGAAAAAGTTCGCGAAAGGCGTACAATGTCGAACTTCACCACGATAAAGCATTCGCACATCCATACACAAAGTTACGGAAGCGTATTTGAAGGCTACAAATGTAGAATTGATGACGTATCCACAACGTAGCCCCTACCACACACCTAAGGAATTTGGAATAACATTTTTTTTTCTAAAATTAAAGGCCAACTTAGAGGCACATGTTCAACGTGTCCTGAGTCAGCCATTAACAAAGGTGCCTGAGCAGACTGGTCCAACTGCATTTTACAATGATTCCATGGAATAAATGTATAAATTGGCATTTATTACTATTTATGTTTGTTTATTATTATTATATAATATAATAACAAACATAAATAGTAATAAATGCCAATTTATACATTTATATAACAGGCAATTTGATCTAACCTGCTTTGTGTGCTTCCGCCACCTTAACAAACATGTACTTTAGAAACACTTTACCGCCTCACTATTTTGACGCAAATTACGATCATTAGTATTCAATATCCTGTTCCTGTACTACCTTGCCACTCGCCTACCAAGTTCCATAAATACACTCAAAGGTTGTCTGGAAAAAATCCTTATAGGAGTCACCTTTGTACAATGAAAAACATTAAAATACAAAAAATATTAATGTTTTTAATTTACAATAAAGATATAGCGAACAAATAAACAATTATGAGGGCATATACTTTGAAAAACAATAAATTTATCAGTATCACTTATCTAACAACTGGTCTTATTTATCAGGATCCTGCATCTTCCAGTGTGACCTACGTAAACACACATATATGTATATAAACAAGGAAATTGTAAAGTCCTTCGCGACATATAGTTTTCTTAACACGATGTTTTACCAGTTGTCGGAAGAATGGAAGTTTGTGCCAAACTTTGCCCGAACACTGTCTTCTGTTCCGCTTCTTCTGATAGTCTAGAATTTCGTCGAAGTGACTCGCCCCATATCCGGCGGTGTGACTGTTTAAAAGTTTACTATTGTATTTACTGGTCAGTTCAAACTAAGTACCTAGCGAAATTCTTTACATATTGCGCAAAATGGCGCATTCGGGCCAATCGACAATGCTTCACCAAAGACAAGATGCCGCCTACCATTCAAAGAATTACACACACTCTCCTATATATCGGCATACTATCATTCATTTGAAGCGGTAAAGCTAAAGATATATGATTGCTATGCCATCTTAATCCTTTGGGTCAAATATAACTGTAAATTGTTCCCCAATCAGTAATCGGATTGAGTTCGACAATACAGGTTGTGTAATCGTCAAAATGCACCCTAGTTGCTAATTGGAATAGTATGCCATGCCTGATGTAATATGTATGGAATTTCAAAATCAAGATGGTTATAAATTTTACCACATATCTAAAATGAATTGTTGCTGTGAAGTCGTTTTCCATGCGGGCAACACAAGTTTTCCAGGAAATCCTGTATTTTTTTTATACAACGTCGGGAGGCATACAAGCATACGGCCCACCTGATGTAAAGCAGTTACTGTAGCCTATTAACGCTTGTAATATATTAGTATCGCTCGCGCGATGCCTCCTCTGCTGCTAACACAGCAACTCCTTAGAAACTTACTGGTAACCTCACTCACACGTAGGAACACAACAACCCTCTAGGAAGATGTTAATTGGCCGCGGTTTTCTGTGAGGTGGAGGTACTTCCCCAGACGGGCTGCTTTGATGCGCCCTACCTCTCTTAAAACATCCAGACCAAGACAAACAGACATGTTCATGCACACAAATGTTTGTCTTGTGTGGGAATCGAACCGACGAGCGTTGGTGTCAAAGTGGCGTTACTAACTACTGCGCCACCGAGCACGTCAAAATTATCCACCATGTCCACCACCCTTACTCATTCCACTGTAGGGGTACGGGTCTCCCTTCAACCGGGTTTAGAGCAAACTCCACCACGCTGCTCAAATGCGGATTGACGGAGGCCGGCGTTTTCAAGCCGCCCGAGGGCCACTTAACTTAGCTTAACGACTGTCATTCCGAAGCACGGAGAAACTCGAGATAGATAAACACATTCATAGACAGGCTACAGTCGACGTTGCTTAACCTGCGTGTTTAGTTAGAATGACATGCGCAACGACGCCATCGAGCTCTCAAAATTATCCGCTTGAAAGAAAAGTTGTAGTATATGTAGTATAATATGTATAATTGAGCCAAGCATGCGCGTACGTTATGCACACTAATATGACCGATTTGAGATCAGTCAAGTGAGTAATTTCATACTTAAGGAGCTGAAAAAACGGAATTTTATACTGACGTATGATAATGTAATAGAAGTCAACACAACAATGTTCTTAGGTATAACATTAGATCAGAATTGTACGTGTAAACCTGACGTAGAAAAAGTATACTCTGAAATAAATCCTTTTGTATTCATTATGGAGGCTATAGTAAATATGTGACAGTAAAACAACAATTAAAACTTATTACGGCTATGTGGCTGCGTGCCAATTTGAGATATGAATTTTTATTACGGGGAAATTCAGTCGTTGCTGACACGGTTTTTAGCAACGTCGACCGCAGCCTGCCTATGGATGGGTTTACTTGTCGAGTTTCTCCATGCGTCCATCCGTTCCGTGCGTGTCAGAACGTCCCCACGTTGAGACGTTAAGCCATCGGTCCCGGCCGTTGTCGATAGATGACAGTCGTAAAGCTAAATCAGTGGCTCTCGGGCAGCTGGAAAACGCTGGCCTCCGCCAATCCGCATTTGAGCAGCGTGGTGGAGTATGCTCTAAACCCCTTCGGTACAATGCAGTACACCTCGGCTATACTGTGTATAGCCGATGGGGTCGCGGTGGCTAGGTGGAGCTGTGAAGCTCGCTGTCGCCCGTGGTTGTACTGACGCAGTATCGGGTGGGAAGTTTGGAAACATCTGTAGATATTTCACGGGCGTTCAAAAATGGACAAATATAAATTTTAGACAATAAAAGTGAAAGATGAATGAAAGAATGAATTGTGGAAAGAAAGAGAGTATGTTATATGAATGTGATAATGTACTCGTATATTTAATGGAATAATTTAAAACAAAAAAGTGTAATAAATATATAGTGTAGTGATAAGAGCCTTGCCCATGGCAGGGGTGCAAGTTTATAAAAAAAAAACCCTTCGGTTGAAGGGAGACCCGTATCCCTGTAGTGGGATGAGTAAGGGTTGAAGTGGCAGTGGCACGGCTTTAATTGCGTAAAATGAGTGAATACTCACATAATGGACAATGTTTCTCCAATGAGAAGATGCCGCCTACTATTCAAAGAACATTACAACCTCGTAGAATCAAGTACATGCGTCATCTATTCTTATTCTTATGCAGAATAATTGGCAATTAAGAAAAACGAAAATTCTTGGTAATTTCAACATAAGATTTCTTGGAAAACTTGTATTGCATGCTTTGTAAACTCCTTTTGTAGCTACAATTAATTTTAGATGTGTCTTAAAATTTATAACCATTTGCTCGATACCTTAAAATATTCAATAGTAACAAGTTTAAAATGAAAATTTCCAAAGTATTAGCAGATACTTGTTTCTAGTGTTCTAAAGAATACTCGGTGGTTCAGTCGTGGTACCTCCACTTCACAGAAAACCGCAGTCAAATAACAACTCCTTAGAGGGTTGTCTGTGTTCCTGCGTGTGAGTGAGGTCACTAGTAAGCTCCCAAGGAGTTGCTGTGTAAGCAGCAGAGGAGGCATCGCGCGAGTGATACTTAATATATCGCAAGCGTTAATAGGCCACGGTACCCGCTTTACATCAGGTGGGCCGTATGCTTGTATGCCGAAGTAGTATAAAAAAAATTTTAAAATAAACAAGTCAAGACAGGTAAATATGTATCCTAATTTAATGTAATAACGTATAATGTGACTTATTTTCATCCTCTTGGCATTATCCAATTCCAAATCCATTAGGATTTAGCGAAGTTACCGATTTTTAGTGAGCTGAGCGACTGCCGTCAGAACTCTACAACCATGACAACTCCAAGTCTTTAGAAATATAATTTCTTGGTCATGCGACACTACTAATGATAATTTTTAAAATCACCAACATTTTCAGAAATTTTAAAAGACGTTTCGAACGCTTTGCAGCGCCCGTGGTCGCAGGAAGACTAAGGTGACATTTGTCTTACATTGGTTATTCAATTATCACATCTACCGACATGGATGAATTAATTATATATGTTCTGGTTCACACAAAAATCGCTCACGGTGTCCGAACGTTTCTTAGTAGATCTCTGGTTTTGTGACTTGATTATTTTTAGGACTGGATCCCAAGCACGTGGTACTTGCCAACCATCTTCTCTATTGAAATTGGGGTGTTTTCTTACTTCAATAGCCTCGCGTAGCATTCTAGGCATGTAGCGATTCTCCTTGGTGAGGATTTGTGGTTTATCGAATTGGATGTATTGGTTTGGCTGGTCCAGCGTATGTTCACATACTGCAGAGCTTTTATCGCGCCTATTCATCGTGTCAGCAATGTGTTCTTTCACACGAGTACCTATGCTTCTCTTTATTTGCCCTATGTAAATAAATACGATATTTCCGTTAAAAATTATTTAATTCAATGTATAACAATCGCGAAACCTATTTTAAAAGAGGTAGAAAAGTGAAATACTTCAACCTCACAGAAAGCCACAGCTAAATAATAGCTCTTGGAGGGTTGTTGTTATCGAGCAGTGATAGCCCGGTGGATAAGGGACCGGCCTATTGACTGGTGCAAGGTTCGAATCCTGGCATGTACTACTAAATTCGTTGGATTTATGTACATACTTGTAATTATTACTTGGTCGGCGGTGATGGAAAACATCGTGAGGAAACCCGGACGTCCAAGAAAATATATTTCAAAAGACGTGTGTAACCAAATCTAAGAAAGGTATGGTTTTCCCTCTAGGTCATGGAGGTCTAACGGCAGTCGTTTCGTCTATACATATAAATAAAATTGAAGTGTCCGTCTGTGATTTCAAAATAAAACCTTTATCTTAAGCTCATATTATTGTTTACACTTTACCAAAGCCTAAATACGCATTTTTAACTTTTTTGTCTGTCTGTCTGTTTGTTTGTCCGGGCTAATCTTCGCAATGGCTGAACCGATTTTGACGGAACTTTCACTGGTAGGTAGAGGACTGTTCAGAGCAGAATATAGGGTACTTTTTATCCTGTAAATATTTAGGGATCCTGCGTAAAAAATCAAAAACTGTTAAAATTAGGGGGAAATATCTTCCCCTTCCTTGCAATTTTATTTTTATTATTTTCGTAGAATACGTATTTTTTGTGACATAAAATAACTACGCATTTTTTATGTAATAAAAATAAAATAAATATACGTTGCCTCCCGTAAAGGTCAATAGATGGCGCTGTATGAAAATTGTATCGCTCTATGGTTGCATCTACGACCCTGAACTTTGTTTTTTTTTTAAACAGAAACTATTTCAGTCTACAGAGAAATAAAGGCTACTAAAAGCCCAAATCTCATGCGTTAGAAGCCGCGGGCTTCAGCTAGTAACAGATATATATATTTATAATTGTAAAGGGTTGTATAAAGAATGTACTATTCACAGAAAGTTATTGCAAACTATTTGTCTACCGTCGAAAAGAGTTGAGAAAACAGAAAAAAAGTATTATAAAGAGATTACACTATTCCCAGAAAGTTGTTGCAAACAAAATATTTGTCTACGATCAAAAACAGTCGAGAAAAACGATTTTTTCAACAAATATTATTCCCTCAAAACATTATGTGGAGATTAAAAAATGCCTGTATCACGAAAATAGCATACATTTTACGCTGCGAATGAAAATTACTGAGGGAATACAACACCCTCCCCTAAGGGTGGGCGCCCAAATAACTTCGAACGTTTCGTTTCTCCATCAAAGTGCGCAAATGTTTAAAACAAAGCCAGTTACTTCCATCTTATGTGGATAATGGAGCTATTTTATTAAGCACTTAATGTGACACAAATCTAGTAAAAAATCCCGCCAAGTTTGAATAGGACTGGTGCCCTAATCATTTCGCACTTGTTTTAATTTATAACTTTTCAGGAACACCGTTCCTATATGAAATCTATATGTTTGTCTGTGTGTGTGTCTGTCGCTTTTTTTCGAATATTCGAATTTTGACTTCAGATTCGGATTCAGCATAAAAAAGTAGAATAGGAATGTCTGAAAAACCAACCTCCTAAGGAACATGGTCAAAATGGCCGACAAAGTTGTAAAACAAATAAATAAATTATTATATAATTGACAAGCCAGGTGTTCCTCTGGCAATGCAAGCTTGCGCATTCTCAACTGGTTATTACTAACATCTTGCTAACATATTATTTTTTATACAATGTCGGGAGGTATATTATATATTACAAGCATACGACCCATATAATGTAAAGTGGTTACCGAAGACTATGGACCTTTGGAATACATTAAGTAGCATTTGCACAATGGCACCTATGCTAATAACTCTTTAATAACTTATACGCATGAACACGACAACCCTCCAAGGGGTTGTTTTTTTGGCTGCGTTTTTAAGAGGTACTTCCCCAAACGGGCTGCTTAGATGCGTCCTGCTTCTATTAAAACATGCAGACCAAAGCAAACATACATGCTTATACCCACATTTATTTGTCTTATGTGGGAATCAAACCCACGACCGTTGTTGGTGCCAAAATAGCGTTATAATCACTACGCTACCGAGCTTGTCAAAAAATTGTTTACGTTATATTCTTGGATATAATACAATAAATGATGTAAGAAAGAGGAGTGGTCTAAAAGACAGTATCTCACTATAATAAGAAGCGTGCTCCGTTGGTTCGGACATGTAGAAATAATGCAGGAGGAAATAAGCACGAAGCAGATATACAATGCGAAAGTAGAAAGAAGGAGCAAGTAAGCAAGGGCAAACAAGGCAAGAGCCGCGAAAGGCCAAGCGTTACCTACCATGACCAAATTAGTCACGTGTATTCAGAAGTTCATCACCTTCTGATTTGTACTTACTTGTGCAAGGATCGAGCCACGTGGCGCTCGGTTCCCCCTGCATATCCCGCAATGAACTTGGCCTGAAAATATAGATCCTTTTATACAACGTCGGGATGCATACATGCATACGGCCCACCTGATGTAAAGTGATTATCGTAGCATGTGGACGCTTGTAATACATTAAATATCGCTCGCGCGATACCTCCTCAAGAGCCTACAGGTAACCTCACTCACTCGCAGTAATTTTCTTTATAGCACTAAAATGCAAACAAGCTTACGGCCTGCCTGGTGGTAAGCAGTTACCGTAGCCTATGGACATTTTCAACACCAGTGGCGTTACTCTTGCGTTGGCGACCAAGTAAGAACCACTTCACGCCTTTCTTGAAGAACCCCATACTGTAGTCCCTTGGGAAAACCTCGGCAGGGACCTCAATCCACAACTTAATAGTTCTCGGTAGAAAGCTTCTCAGGAACCGCACAGTACGCGACCATTGCGGTTCCGGTGTATGAGGGTGAACTCCCAGCCGTCGGCGAGCAGTACTACCAACCACACAGTAATACCAGCCCTAGAGGGAGTTTTTATTTGGCTACAGTTTTCTGCAAGGTGGAGGTACTTTCTCAAACAAGCTGCTTTTCGCCCTACCTCTCTTTACACCCAGGCCAAGAACAGACATGTTCACGCTTACAAAGAATTGTCTTGTGTAATAATCGAACCCACGAACCTTGACACTATAGTACGAGCTCTTTACCCCGCGGTAGCGTGTAAACTCCCTGAAGTAATATTTTTTAAATAAGATATGTCGATTAATAAAGTTGTAATGGTCCAAGAGTCACTTCAATCCATGGTGAACCAAAATATCAACGTGGAACACCTGGAGAAGATGATTTTGGATAGATATAGATAGATATGTATCTCAAGATAGTAGAAGGAATGCCACTACCTGCAATTTCAGTAAGAATGTTCAGCTGGATTCAATACAGCAACGACCTTCCCCACGAAACGCTTGCCTACGGGCAGTTACGGCAATGTCTGGAGGAGATCGGACAAAAAATATGTCATCGGCTGCCTCAGGTGCTGAAGATGTTAGTTGTTAGAATAACATCTACATACTACTACGGTTAAAATAACGTACAATAAGTGTATCTATCACTGGCAGCATGTAATTCTAATGACTAACATCTACAGCGCCTGAGAATGCATCGTGGAGAGGCGAAACCCGTGTTGCAGAGACAACCAGGGCAGTCATGGCAGCAACGTTGGCGGGTGCACGCGGTTCATGTTCCAGATGGCGGGCAATCTATGGCAGCGACGGCATGTTGCATCAATAGCAGGTTGTGGAAGCACACAAAGGTTAGGTCAAATTGTATGTAAATTTGACTTTTGCAACACCTGTATCTATTAACACTGTACTGTTCCTAAACCATAAATTTTTTTTTTTTTTTGCTTTTTCTAAATTTTTACTATATATACAGGGCTGTCCCAAAAATCGATGATAAGCCAGAAGCAGGTGATAAATCAAGTCATAAAAAATTATTAAAAAAATTCAGGACTTGTATTTATATATATACATTCTGTGTACTAAGTATCGGGAATTTGTCAATAAAACAAAAAATACAAATTATTCATCTAAATTTATTTTATCGCCTTCAAAGTAGGCCCCATCGCTTGCAATACAACATCTCCACCGCTTCACCCAGTCTTCCATACATTTTTCATAGGCTATTTGCGGTATGGCCTTTAGCTCATTCAGCGAATTTTCTTTTATGGCTTCTATCGACTCAAAACGTTTTCCTCGAAGTGGTAATTTTAACTTGGGAAATAAAAAAAAGTCAGACGGAGCCATATCAGGTGAATACGGTGCTTGGTCGAGAACTTTTGTTGAATTTTTCGCTAAAAACTCTTTCACTATAATGGCTGTGTGTGATGGTGCATTATCATGGTGCAGCATCCATGAGTTGTGTTGCCACAAATCTGGACGTTTTCGGCGGATACTCTCACGCAAACGCTTCATGACGCCTAAATAATATTCTTTATTCACTGTTTCTCCCTCTGGAAGGAATTCGGAGTGAACCACACCACGGTAGTCAAAAAAAACTGTCAGCATCACCTTGATTTTGGAGCGACTTTGCCGCGGTTTTTTGGGTTTCGGCTCGTTTTCGAGACGCCATTCTGAAGACTGTTGGCTTGTTTGCATGTCGTACTCATAAACCCATGTCTCGTCGCCAGTTATTATACGTTTCATAAAGGTCGGATCCGTAGAAGCTCGGGAAACCATGTCTTCAGCGACATGCTTTCGCTGCGCTTTTTGAACAAAATTGAGCTCTTTTGGAACTAGTCGAGCGGCGACGCGTTTCATGCCTAAAATGTCAATGAGAATGTTGTGGACGGACTTAAAAGATATGTTCACCTCACTAGCCAACTCTCTCAGACTCATACGTCGATTTTCGAGCACTAGCTTCTTGATTCTGTCGATGTTTTCTCTGGTCGTAGCGGTTGAAGGTCTACCAGAACGAGGCAAGTCTACTACTACTTCTCGGCCTTCTTTAAAAGCCTTATACCATTCATAAGCCCTTGTTTTCGATATACACGATTCGCCGTAGGTATTTCGCAACATTTTTAGTGATTCACCACATGAAATATCATTTGAAACACAAAATTTAAGGCACACTCTTTGTTCAACAATATTTTCCATTGTAAAAATCGCCGAGGACTCAAAACTATGACCAACAAAAAGTGTAGTTTAAAACAAATTAAATGACAGATCCCGCTCAAATTTTGCGCGCTAAATCAGTACAGTGCTACCAACATGCAGTAAAAAAATTAGAACGACCTCTTTTACGCGGGTCTTTTTATTGACATATTCCCGATACTTTTTACACAGAGTAGTATATATATACTATAGGTATTCAAGGAAAAAACTGAAAAATCTACACGTATGATGATCATTGAAATCATGTTTCTACAAATTATTAGAAACATGATTTCAATGATCATCATACGTGTAGATTTTTCAGTTATATATATAAACTGCGATTCAAGCATGAAACGTGTGCAGTAATATACTACAACACTAGAGACCTAGAGGCAGAAAAATTCAAAGTACCTATTCTGAGTCAATCACTAGATATTATTGCGATCACCGAGGCATTCTTGACGAGTAGTATTCGAGACGGTGAGATGTTTCCTTTTGGTTACACTGTGGTGTCGTGACCGCGCTCGTGATGTCGGTTAGGGAGGGGGAGTTCTTCTCGCAGTGAGTGAACATTGTACAGTATGTCGAAATCGTCGACTATGATGATTGTATAGAACTCGTATTCGCCATTGTTCCGTAAAAAAACTTAAAATGCCTGTGCGGAGTTGTTTATATTCCTCCTAATATCTCTAGGGAACTATATATACGATAAATTAATATTATCGAAAGTATTATTACTGCTTACACAGAGTTGAATGTTTCGATAATGAGTGATTACAGTTTAAATTCGTGCGGGCAAAGCGTCAATTTATAATTTGAATGTATGTTAGATTTTACCAAGATAAAACAACACAATTCAGTATGTAACAGTTGTGGAGGCGTATTAGATTTGGTTTTTGGAGCAGAGATAGCCCAGTGGATAAGGAACCGGCTTATTGAGCAACAGGTCCCCGGTTTCAATACTGGCCACTAAAATTCGAGTGTTCTGATTTATGCACATACTAGCTTTTACCCGCGACTTCGCTCGCATTGATAAAAAATATATATATTTTTTTAGTATAAAGTATAAATATAAATATAAATATATAAATATAAATAAATATAAATATTGTCGGACAAATTACACAGCGCCACCTAGCCCCAAAGTAAGCGAAGCTTGTGTTATGGGTACTAGACAACTGATAAACATACGTAAATACATTTTTTTTTTGTAAATACATACTTATTATACATAGAAAATACCCAGACCCATACAAACAGACATGTTCATGCACACAAATGTTTGTACTGTGTGGGAATCGAACCCACGAGCGTTGGTGTCAAAGTAGCGTAACAGCGCGTTTCACCACTGCGCCACCGAGCTCGTTATCCTATGTTACTTCTGATACCTCCAAGAATATGTGTACAAAGTTTCATGATGATCGGTTGTGTAGTTTTCGCGTGAAAGCGTAACAAACAAACGCACATTCACATTTATAATATCAGTAGGATTTGTAATTATCGCTTGCACGGCGGTGATGGAAACCATCGTGACGAAACCCGCACGCCAAGAAATTATATTTCTATAGACTTGTGACGTTACCTACGAATAAATAATTATTTATTCGTAGGATGTACCTAATAGGTGTCTGGTACGGAGGGCCGACGGCAGTCTTTAGGCTTAGATCGCGGACCATGCCAATACTAATAGATTAGTAAACGAGATAACGTCAGAAAGACGATTAGACTTTGTTTTGAGTAACTTAACAAACAGATGAGGAAGATATGCTTATCAACCTTGCTTGACGAGCTCGGTGGCGCAGTGGTGAAACGCGCTGTTACGCTACTTTGACACCGACGCTCGTGGGTTCGATTCCCACACAGTACAAACATTTGTGTGCATGAACATGTCTGTTTGTCTTGGTCTGGGTATTTTCTATGTATAATAAGTATGTATTTACAAAAAAAAAAAAAATATTTACGTATGTTTATCAGTTGTCTAGTACCCATAACACAAGCTTCGCTTACTTTGGGGCTAGGTGGCACTGTGTAATTTGTCCGACAATATTTATTTATTTATCAGGAACACCGTTCCTATGTGAAATCTATATGTTTGTCTGTGTGTGCGTGTGTCTGACGTTTTTTTTTCGAATATTCGAATTTTGACTTCAGATTTGGATTCAGCATAAAAAGTAGGAATGTTGAGGAACACCGTTCCTATAGTAGAATAGGAATGTTCAGGAACACCGTTCCTATCTCTTAATGAACATGGTCAAAATGGCCGACAAATTAAAAAAAAAATTGACTTGTTAGATAATTGACGAGCCGGTGTTCCTCTGGCAATGCAAGCTTGCGCATTCTCAACTGGTTAATATATGGGTTTAATCACTTTATAAGCCGTCGAACTTCCAACCTCGTAATATCTGCACGTGCGCCATTCTAACAGGTAAGTACTCGTAACAAATTCAAGTAACAATTAGACATTACTTTCATTGTGGACCAATTTAATTACGCAACAAAGCAGGCATCTTTTAATTACGCGTTCGGAGTACGTGACTGTTTTAATCAAATCCACGTTAAAAAGTAATGCGAAGCGAAATCCTTTCAGCTCGCGTGAGCGTTGTTCCCTCACGATTCCTAGAGACGCTTAAGTGATTCTTTTGATCTGAAAAGGAGATATTCTAGGTAAAATTATGTGGAATATTTTTGGTATCTGTCTGAGCGGTTTGTTTAAAGCTACTTCCAAGGTGATTTGAAGCCTTTTCCAAAGTTATCGCCTTCAATCTTTTGTTGAATGCAAATTTCATACCTCGTTCTTCTACAGTAGATCTTTCAGCGCGATTTATAGACAATTATACCAGTGATATTTTGTAACTTTGTTCCAGAGGTTAATTCGGATTGACCGGACTTTTTTTTACATGTCACAAAGTAGTATGGAGAAAGATTTAAAAATGTAAACATACATATTTATTGCATTTAATTGTCTATCTGTCCATTCCTTGCGGGATAGGCAGAGAGAATTAAATATCTAACTAGTAAAATTATTAGTTGTTACAAATAAAATTCTTTTAAAACCCGTTATAACGTGACGTACGTTTGAAGAAATAGAAATTCTTGGAGATTTCTATCTTTTTTTTTAGAGATCGTCGCTTCGTTTCAAAAGCATATAAAAATATCATTATACTTGGATTCAAAACATGCTATTCCCGTAAATAACAGAGAATTTCTAAAGAAAAGTTACCGGGAAATACTCTGTGCATAATCTTAGCTTGCGCTTAAGCTCAATTTGTTGTTCATATGTAAGTATATGACAAAGTAAGTTTGTCTATCTTATTTATTCTTTTTATTTTACATCGGGAGACATACAATCATAGGAGTTGTTATTTGGCTGCGGTTTTCTGTGAGGTGGAGGCACTTCCCCAGACGGACTGCTTTGATGCGCCCTACTTCTCTTAAAACATCCAAACCAAGGCAAACAGGCATGTTCATGCACACAAATGTTTGCCTTGTGTGGGAATTGAATCCACGAGCGTTGGTGTCAAAGTCGCGTCATTCACGACAAAGCTACCGAGCTCGTCAGAATCTGTACGTATAGAAATCACGGCCCAAACCTCATAGCGTATTTACACTTAGGACTCTCTTAAAAACACCCAGTAAAGATAAGCTGATATGTTCATGCACACAAATATGGAACACAAACACGCGAGCGTTGGTGTCAAAATAGCATATTTTATTATACTACGTCGGGTGGCATACAAGCACACGGATGTAAAACGGTTACCGTAGCCTATGAAAAAAGCCTGATTATTGAGAATTAACCTCTGGAACAAAGGTACAAGATCTCACTAGTGTAATAATTATTTTCCAGTGGTGGCAGTAGTTAGTAACGCTTCTTTGACACAAACGCTCTTGTGTTTGATTCCCACAAACCCCGTCTGGGGTAGTACCTTCACTTCAGAAAACCGCAGTTAAATAGCAAATTCCTAGAGAGTTGTTCCATTCCTGCGTGTGAGTGAGGTCACTAGTAAGCTAGATCAGCAAAGGAGTTACTGTGTTAGCAGCAGAGGTGGCCGTCGCGTGAGTGATACTTAATGTATGCAAACGTTCATAGACTACGGTAACCGTTTTACATCAGGTTAGGCGTATGCTTGAATGACTCTGTGACATTTTCGTTGTTTCAAAAGCATAGAAAAATAATCGTTTTTCGGGATTTGACAAATGCTATTCCCGTAAGTAAAAGCAAGTAGTTCCAAAAAATAGGTTATGGGTAATACCCTGTACACAATCCTAACTCGAGCTTAAGATCACTTTGTTGTTTATATGCATACCGTGAAAAAAAATAATCTGTCTATCTGTACGTATAGAAACCACGGGCCAAACCTTATAGGGTACTTACAAGAACCTATTCAGATCTGACTTGGCAAGAAGCGTGGTATCTGTGTATGTATATCTTTACGCTAGGCCCTTAGCGGGGTAGGCAGAGGGAACCATTAGACGCCGTCGAGACGAGGTCCGACGGCAGTCTTTAGGCTTAGGTAGCGAACCAGATTAGGAAACGACATAACGTCAGGAAGAAGATTAGATTTTGTTTTGAGCAACTTGACAAACAGAAGAGGCAGACATGCTGATCTGCCTTGCTTATCAGGAACACTGTTCCTATATGAAATCTATATGTGTGTCTGCGTGTGTGTCTGTCGCTTTTTTTCGAATATTCGAATTTTGACTTCAGATTCGGATTCAGCATAAAAAGTAGAATAGAAATGTTCAGGAACACCGTTCCTATCTTTTAAGGAACATGGTTAAAATGGCTGAGAAATTAAAAAAAAAATTAAAATTGTAATATCATTGACGAGCCAGGTGTTCCTCTGGCAATGCAAGCTTGCGCATTCTCAACTGGTTGATATTGACAATTGATTGTTTTGAGTGAAACGTACTCCGAAATACAACTTACTTGAAGTTCCTCCTATAATATTGTTTTATTTAGCTGCTGCTGTATACTCCATCCACAGCTCCATTGACTACTAATACCAGGATTCGAATCGGGGACTTGTTGGTCACTACGCCAGTTCCTTATCCTCTGGGCTATAACTGATCATGACCAATTTTTTGCCTAAGAGAAACCTGCTTGGCTTAATGAAAAATACTTATTTTGTGTGAAACATATTCATTTATGTTTGTTGAGCTATTGCGAAACAGCAGCTTTTTAAGAGAGGTAGGGCGCATCAAAGCAGCCCGTCTGGGAAAGTACCTCCACCTCATAGAAAACCGCAGCCAAATATCAACTCTCTAGAGAGTTGTTGTGTTCCTGCGTGTGAGTGAGGTCACCAGTAAGCTCCCATGGAGTTGCTGTGTAAGCAGCAGAGGAGGTATCGCGCGAGTGATACTTAATGTACTGCAGGCGTTAATGGGCTATGGTAACCGCTTTACTTCAGGTAGGCCGTATGCTTGTATGCCTCCCGACGTAGTGTAAAGAAAAGCTCTCATCCTGAAACCCCAAAATTGATATTTGGTTGTTAATTTCTAATGGTGGCACGGAACTCTCAGCGCGAGAGTGCGACATACACTTGACTGGATTACTTTTGCAATAACTTAATATTAGAATTGGTTTTCATATTTTTTCTATTCGGAAATACTAACACGGTTGAAAAGCTTTCAAGTTTCAGGAGCGCTTTATTTCCTCCCGATTTCCATTCCTGGACGCTTTAGCTTTCTCTGAGTGGTACGTCCGAGTATTTTTATAGAATTTTAAACTTGTTCACTTTAGATTGAACAAGATATCTGTAGAGTTAAGCGTTTTATGCTTCATGCCTCAAGACTTGAAGGCGGCGGAGCTTAACTGTAGTCACTGTTATAGTTATTTTAACATGATGTCTTGGTTGGTCTTGGCTACTTAAATATAAATGCAATAGTTACCACTACGATGGTAATGTTAGTACCACAGACCACCATTACTGTGTATGGCCAAAAGGCAACCTCAGAATCCGATAAAAGAATTAATTTGACCACCGTGTAAGTACTAAATATCACATAGATCGTATTTAATAATTACGAGCTAACTAGGATAATAAATATATAGCTACATTTTAAATCAGGGTGGATGAAGTATTGACATGTTTGTAGTGAGCCCTTATTCAGTAAATAATAGATTGTGAACCAAAATCTACGCCGTTCTATTACTCTCTCATACCTTGTCACACTCTAAATAATAAACTAACATCATCCATAAGCAATCTGTCTTTCGCAGAAATTCACAATACCACATACATAAGTAATGATTTGAACAAATGTTGGAGAATCTGAAATAAATATGTGAACAAAAAGACAAAAGGTTTTAAATATTCATAGATATTTGTAATTCATTCATATGTTATTCTTTGATTTGATTCTTGAAAAATCAAATGTTATAAGGTTATGCTTCATATTAAAAAAGGCAATAAGGTTCCACTATTTTCTTTTTGGTTGTACAGTGTCACCACTCTATCCGGCCTCTTGTTTATATCTCTGTAGTACATAAAGTGAACAATTTAAATAGTACCAGCTTACAAATATCTCTGCAAAATTATAATGGCATGTATAACTTGTACGGTTAATCAGGAATCATGACATAAAATATTATATGATATTATTTTCACACCGATTACCGAAGTTTACAGTCTCGACAGTCAGTCAGTTTCGAAATGTACAGTCGAAGTCGAAACAGTGTTATGTAGAAATTATAGGAAGTGCAGAATAAGGACACCAATTAGTGTATTTATTAATATCTACATGTTCAAGACGGATTTCGAAATGGTGGGGGAATGATCATATCAAATTGGTGATATAATAGAGAAGCGTCTGACTATGATCCAGAAGATTTTCGGTTCTGTGGATCTTGGAAAAGCGTTTAATAGGGTCGTGCAAAAGGTTATAGAAGTTAACTTTTAGAAGTGAAAGCTGGTTATGGCATAGGGAGTATAAAGGTAAAATAAATGCGGTCGAGATACGCATTACTCAAAGTGGCTCACGTTCACTACGATTATGTAAACGAACCGTCGGTATTTTGAGCAGTCAGAACCCGTTATATACGTTTTCCCATACATTTCGCGGTCGTATTCGACCACCCGGGTTTCGAAAAGTTAATGGGACAGGCCCACCACTCATTCCCACCACTGTGTCTCCTGTGTAGCCAGAATTAACAGCGGCGACCACCAAAAAGGCAATAAACGGTGAAGTCCATTGCTGTCCCGGGGGTTAAACTACAGCTGCCTCGGAACTCACAAGGAATTTAATGAGAAGAAATGAAATGAAACCGTCGGTATACCACTCTGACTCGCACTTGCCCAAGATGAAACGGTTGGCGTAGCGTCATTGTCATAATCTATTTACGTCCTGCCTTTAGTATTCCCCATCGACGGGTCTTCTGCTGGTTGTATCCAACTGCTCACTGCGATTATCACCAGATTGTATGTCGATCGTGTGGAGGGCCGCGCTATGCTGCTATATGGGCGTAATAATGTGGCGTAGTTCATCATTACTTAGTTTTTCTTTCATTCAAATTATTTACCAGATAGTCTATATTTCTTACTTTACTATATATACATAAATTTTTACTCAGAAACTTTGACAGTTGTAGTTAATGATTCTAAGTATAATGTCAGGGTTAGGTTAAGCACCTTTTCATAAAAAGCCTTGGCAACATGGTAAGGCACTTATCAATAGGTACTCGTGCTTAATAATACACGATTATTCAAGTTACTGATTTATACACATGTGTAGGAGAAATACATTGAAGAAACCGGTTAGTGCATCCACACAAGATTTAATAAATAAAGTACTTACAAACGCAACATAAAAAATATCACTTACTATGTTACTTATAACAAAAACACTACGTATTCAAAATAAACTATCACAACATTTTGTTTGAACACTAATTTTTACACTGTTAGAAGTATAAGTATTTAATGATTTGCTTTCCAGTAATATATAATTATTGTGTATTTTTTCACGCAGACATGCTTTGTGAAGGCGTATTACATCGCTCCTTACCGCACGCTTTGTTGATAGTAACCAGGGCGACGGCTAAAATACTACCAATCAGCGCTACCGGTTTTCGCGTCTCCCTGGAAACGCATACGTGAAAATGGCGTCCCATTCGGCCGTGAAAATTATCATTTCACTGACGGAAAACAGCTGATTCTTTGTAAAATAAAGGCTCCCCACAACTGCAGCTTCACCACATAACACAGGCTCTCCAAACGTGGCACAATTTACATTTTTTCAAATTTTCAACTTGTATTTAATTTATTGATGACTCGAACATGGTGCCACACACACAAGATACCTAATTTAAATAGGTTCAATAAATGCAATCAATGAATAAAGGGACGAACAAAATGAAAATATTTGGTAGGAAAATGAATGAAAGGTATCGATGTTTTCAAAATATGTTTGACGAGCTCGGTGGCGCAGTGGCGAAACGCGCTGTTACGTTACTTTGACACCGACGCTAGTGGGTTCGATTCCCACACGGGACAAATATTTGTGTGCATGAACATGTCTGTTTGTCTTGGTCTGGGTATTTTTAAGAGAGGTAGTTATAGTAAGAGTAGTGGTAAAGTAGTGGTAATAATAAGTAAACAGTATTTAATAAGTTTAAATGTAGGTATAAGTAGTAACTTAATGATAAGCTTCAATTGTAGTTCATAAGTTGCATATAGTAGTTAGGTCATTAGAAGCATACACTGTGCAATGATATGCAAATGATAACAATTTTTGCCACTCGATATTTTCGATAGAAAATACGGAAATTATTTTATATAAATAATTTTATAGAGCCTGCTTTCAATTCAATTTTACAATCATCATCTAAACTAGATCTTATTGGTTACTTAGTGGGCATCATACTATCAAATAATATAAAATATTATTAAAAGTATCAACCTTAGGCAGTTAACATCGCAGGAGTCTAATTACAAATGAAATGTAATCATTATACAATCACTATATATAAGAATTAGACCCAATAGTATAACATTGCACAATAATCAGCAGCTATAGAACGCTATACGACATGCGTATAGGGCGACGCACAGTATACGATTTGACTAATGTAGCGAGACAAAATTCGGTATTAAATTTAACGGATTACAAATGACCTAAACCGATAATTAACACATTATGTGATGAAGTGGTAGTAAACAATATGACGAGCTCGGTGGCTCAGTCGTGAAAGACGAGACTTTGACACCAACGCTCGTGGGTTCGATTCCCACACAAGATCTACATTTGTGTGCATGAACATGTCTGTTTGTCTTGGTCTGGATGATTTAAGAGAGGTAGGGCGCATCAAAGCAGCCCGCCTGGGGAAGTATCTCTACCTTACAGAAAACCGCAACCTAATAACAACTCCAAAAAGAGGGTTGTTGTGTTCATGCGTGTGAGTGAGGTCACCAGTAAGCTCCCAAGGACCTGTGTAAGCAGCAGAGGCATCGCGCGAGTGATATATGTTACAAGCGTTATAGGCTACGGTAAGTGCAGTACATCAGGTGGACAGTATGCTTGTATGCCTCCCAAAAAAAAAAATACATTTATGTCAATTATATAAATTCATATTATGAATCTTATTATGCTCCGTGAACTAATATCTTATGGAGAGTATCTGGCATGTTATACCAGGGCATTTCATTGCCAGAAGCTATAGCTGCAAGAATCGTACCGAGACAGGATAGCAGATTTACATCGAGGCTAGTGATACGAGAGGCTAGTGATGAGAGCTCGCTAGCGTCGTTGCGCGTGTCATTCTAATCGAATACGCAGGTTAAGCAACGTCAACCGCAGCCTGTCTATGGATGGGTTTATATATCTCGAGTGTCTCCGTGTTTCGGAGGGCACGTTAAGCCATCAGTCCCGGCTGTTGTCGATAGATGACTATCGTTAAGCTAAGTTAGTGGCCCTCGGGCGCGGCTTGAAAACACTGGCCTCCACCAATCTGCATTTGGGCAGTGTGGTGGAATATGCTCTAAACCCCTTCGGTTGAAGAGAGACCCGTATCCCTGCAGTGGGACGAGTAAGGGTTGATGTGGTGGTGGTAGTGATACGAGCAGTTTCTTTATATTCGTGAAAAAAGATCCCTGAGGTGTTCCCGTCGTAGTTTGTTCCAAATCCGCCCTAACTTTGTCCATAATGAAGTCAATTTCCTCGAGTTTAGACTTGATTTCCTCAGTCTTCTTTTTAAAAATATCTTATTGTTTTTTAATTTAAAATGTATTACGCGAATCTTTTTAGTTGCAGCATATGCTCCTGTAAGCTCTACTAATCTCCAGGAGCTCGAGAAGTTATTTGTAGACCGTAAGGGGTGTTCTGGATTTGGCTGATGCGAATGAACGGATAATTATATGTGTGATCTAAATGGATGGGTTGGGACCAAGCAAAGCAGTTATGAGGCTGTGCATACGGAAACAAGAGAGTGAACGATGCTGGTAAGTTACTTTTAGTGGTATGTATGGACCGAAATCTCCATGTGTCGAACACGTTCTTCCATCACAAAGATATTCACACTTACATAGAGACAGAAAAGTGTGATTGATTTGATTTTGATAGATGGACGTCTCCAAAAGTCGTTAATGGATACAAGAACCCTTAGAGGTCCAACTCTTGAAACGGACGACTATCTATTGGCCGTTTTGAAAGGCCTTTTCAAGAAATAGAGACACTGGCGAGTACGTATTCCTTTCGGAGATCATGAAAGAGTAAGAAGTGAAAAATTGGAAGATGAAGGTATAAGGAGTACGTATGTACATCTAGTCAGTGAAAGACTTGTGAACGCGAGTCTTTCCGACTCAGATGTAGACTAATGTTGGAAAGTTCCGAAAGAAAGTATGGTGGACAGCATGTGGATGTGCAAAGAGACGTAGAACACTTAGAGGAATTGTCTAGTGGGATGCGGAGGTTGAATCCTCCTTGAAAAAAAGAGGAAAGCGTGATCTGGATTACGTGTCATCTTTGCATCAGAGTGATGGTATGAAAGATAAGAAGAAATAAGTATACCGTCAAGGCAAGAATGAAACCAAAGTTTCAGTGAAAGAGAAACGTGAAATACTACTTGTGAATGAGGAAGAGAGGCTGACGAAGAACTTAGAGGCTAATACTAAACTCTTCTGGAGAAAGTCTTATGGCGCACGGTTCTCTTTGACTACGCCGCAAGGGACCTGGAGTGAAGATACACATATGTATTATATTTCCACGCCTTAAGACGCGGTCCTTACATATTTGACTTGCTTCTTTAATATTATATCTCTTTTCATGAACGCTCGCCGGTTCCTAGGACTCCTGACATGAGCTACTGATAAAACATGACCAATTTGGTTACATATATACCTACATTCAATGTATAAACCGACTCTTATATGCATGACAAAGTACAATATGAAATATTTCACAGTTCACAATAGGTCTGCGAAGTAGGACGTCCATGTTTCTCTTGCAAATGAACTTTTCCCGCACAAGTTTGTGAGCAAGCAGTAAGTTCGCACAACCCATTTATCTTTCATTTAAACTTTTGGTACTATCTATCTGTCTATATCTTCAAGCCAAGTCCCTTATGTGATAGATAGAGAGAATCGAGCGCCACATGATACGATCCTTACACACCTTACTCGCTTCTTTAATATTCATGGCTGTTATCATGCCACGCTGGTTCCTAGGGCTTCTGACATCAAATTCTGGTAACACACGACCAATTTGGTCGTGACAGTCTTGGGCTTCTTCAATTCTTCATTATCAGCCAAAGGACATCCACAGTGGAACATTGGCCTATCCCCTCAGGGCAGGCTTCTCCATGATGATGCTTTGCAGGCGGTTTGGTGATAGTAGTATAAAACAGTGTACGAGATATGCTACTGCCTGTCCTCCGGTAACGTGTTTCATTTAGAAGGTTTCTACGGCACGGAAAGAGAGGGTTTTGATGAGCTCGGTGGCGCAATGGCGATACGCTCTGTTACGTTACTTTGACACCAACGCATGTGAGTTCGATTCCCAAACAGAGGAAATATTTGTTTGCATGAAGATGTCTGTTTATCTTGGTTTGGGTGTTTTTGAGAGAGGTAGTGCGCATTAAAGAAGCCCGTTTGGGGAGGCCCATCTTACAGAAAACCGTAGCCAAATAACAACTCCCCAGAGGATTGTTGTGTTCCTGCGCGTGAGTGAGTTCACCAGTAAGAGTCCTAAGGAGTTGCTGCGGTAGCTTCTGGGGTGACATCACAAAAGTGATACTTAATGTATTGCGAACGTTCATTGGCAACGGTAACCGCTTTCCATCAGGTGGACTGTACGCTTGTACGCCTCCCGATGATGTATAAAAAAAGAGAGGTTGTTGGACACAAGTTAGACGGCCCCATGGTAAACGGTTTCAGCTCCTACTAAAATACAAGGATATTTTATTGTACGTCTTGTTCATTCCATCCTATCGCATTGTTTCTGCATATTTTTTTATACCACTAAGATGGCAAACAAGCGTACGGCCTGCCTGATGATAAGCAGTTACCGTAGTCTATGGGGCATTTGCAACACCAGGGGTGTCACTCTTGCGTTGCCGACCCTAAAATAAAAAAAATAAAAATAAAAAATCGGCCAAGTGCGAGTCGGACTCGCGCACGAAGGGTTCCGTACCATTACCTATAAAAACGGCGAAAAAATCACGTTTGTTGTATGGGAGCCCCCTTAAATATTTATTTTATTCTATTTTTTAGTATTTGTTGTTATAGCGGCAATAGAAATACATCATCTGTGAAAATTTCAACTGTCTAACTATCACGGTTCATGAGATACAGCCTGGTGACAGACGGACGGACGGACGGACGGACGGACGGACGGACAGCGGAGCCTCAGTAATAGGGTTCCGTTTTACCCTTTGGGTACGGAACCCTAAAAAGGCAAAAAAATAACGTTTGTTGTATGGGAGCCCCCTTAAATATTTATTTTATTCTATTTTTTAGTATTTGTTGTTATAGCGGCAACAGAAATACATCATCTGTGAAAATTTCAACTGTCTAACTATCACGGTTCATGAGATACAGCCTGGTGACGACATGAGATACAGATGGACGGACGGACGGACGGACGGACGGACGGACAGCGGAGCCTCAGTAATAGGGTTCCGTTTTACCCTTTGGGTACGGAACCCTAAAAAGGCAAAAAAATAACGTTTGTTGTATGGGAGCCCCCTTAAATATTTATTTTATTCTATTTTTTAGTATTTGTTGTTATAGCGGCAACAGAAATACATCATCTGTGAAAATTTCAACTGTCTAACTATCACGGTTCATGAGATACAGCCTGGTGACGACATGAGATACAGATGGACGGACGGACGGACGGACGGACGGACGGACGGACGGACAGCGGAGCCTCAGTAATAGGGTTCCGTTTTACCCTTTGGGTACGGAACCCTAAAAAAAGCAACAGAGCATGCTTCTTCTTGTCTTAACACCGACTCTCTTTCACACCAATGCTCTTCCTTACGTCCTCATTACAAACATGGTCTAACTTTTGATATTTCTCAGTATTATTTATTGCAAATAGATTATCAAGATATTTGGAGTCAATATCAATTTCACCAGAACTAGGTCCTTTTCATCGATTAGCTCGAGGATCTTAGTAAAGGAATGTAGTACACAAGTCTTTTTCGATGTTTCTTTGGCCAAATATACCAATTATATAAGTATATGTATATCTTCACGCCAAGTCCCTTGCGGGGTAGGCAGAGAGAACCGAGCGCCATAAGACGCGGTCCTTGCATACTTCACTCGCTTCTGTGACATTCATAGCTCTTTTCATGCACGCTCGCCGGTTCCTGGGGCTTCTGACATCACCTTCTGATAAAACACGACCAATTTGGTCATGGTAGGTTAGTCTCGGCCTTCCTCGGCTCCTACATCCTTCCACTTCGTCATTCTTTCGTCTCGCATTCTTTCTACATGTCCGAACCAACGGAGCATGCCCTTTCTTATCTTAACACCGACACTCTCTCAATTATATAAGCATCATATAATATGTTAGGTATTTTTAAAATCTTTAAACTAATATCAAAAGTAACTAATGAGTAAAATGAGAGATCAAAACGATAAAACGAAAACTAACCAAAATTATTATTAAGAGCCCATGAATAGCAAAAGGTGAGGTTATTTTTATGAAAACATGGTGAACGGAACTTCATGACTTCCACCAGTCAGGCTATGAGTCTAGTTTGGAAGTTATGGCGAAAATACTTTTAAGTCTTAAGCCGCGCAATGTATGTACTTACAATCAGTCACTACATTAAATATTATAAATTGCTAAATATGAGAACTTGTACGTATGTTGCTAAATAAAGTTATTATTATTATATTTTATTTTGATTAACGGGTATTATCTCGGTCATTTGATAGGCGTGCGCGGGGATAAGTATCCAAAGCGTAGAGGTCCCTTTGAGAAGCTTGATGTAATGTTGTATAGCCGCCGTGACCTTGTCCAGGGGATGTCAATGTGACAATATACCCATGAACCAGGTCACGGCAGATATTGGGACTGTTGCAAATGTGTTGGAAATTATTGGGCTATTAAAATGAGGTCTGGAGGGATTATTAGTACTGGGCTATTACAGAAGAGGGACGGACACCTGCCATAACTATCATATCTGATGTTACTTCCGGCAGGCGGTATTATATTATTAGTATTATAAACTAATCTCATATGTACATAAAATAACCTAAAAAGATCGCTTCTCCTATACACGTAACTTTCGTCCTAATTATGTTTTCTCTAACACCCGAGAGAAAATTATAACTCAATAAATCCACACAACAAAAAGCTAGGGTAAATTGTAAAATCCCTTCCCGGATCGCTGATAACAATACGGGCATTTCCTTTCGGAAACGGAAGGTGGGGAAAGGGGGCAGACGGTCCTCCGAATATTGTCGTGGACAATATCATCGTTTGCTCTCAGTTCTTTTGAGAAACTTGTCTTTGCTTTCTGTTGTATGTTATCTTCTATTCTTTCATTTAGTTGTGAACTTCTTGCGAATGTTTGCTCGTGAGCTCGTGAAAATACTTTGACGAGCTCGGTGGCTCAGTCGTGAATGACGCGACTTTGACACCAACGCCACGAGCGTTGGTGTCAAAGTCGCGTCATTTGTGTGCATGAACATGTCTGTTTGTCTTGGTCTGGATGTTTTAAGATAGGTAGGGCGCATCAAAGCAGCCTGTCGGGGGAAGTACCTCCACCTCACAGAAAACCGCAGCCGAATAACAACTCCCTAGAGGGTTGTTGTGTTCCTGCGTATGAGTGAGGTCACCAATAAGCTCCCAAGGAGATGCTGTGTAAGCAGCAGAGGAGACATCGCGCGAGTGATACTTAATATATCGCAAGCGTTAATAGGCTACGGTACCCGCTTTACATCAGGTGGGCCGTATGCTTGTATGCCTCCCGACGTAGTATAAAAAAAAATGTTTGATTCCTTGTGACAGTAGCTTAAGAGTGTTTCAATCTTCTATAGAATTGTTTGTATGTACTGGCACCGTATGATATTTTTATTAGATAGACAGATTCTTTATTTGTATCTCCAGCACATATATAACAATTTGCTACAATTATAAATGTAAGCAATACAAAGAAACATGTTCACTGCCGGGGAAAATGTCACATGTGTGCCACAGTAACACAAAGTGTCCTGTTGAACAAAACGCAGACTATTTTGCTACAGCCACAGACCAACCGCGAAAAATAGGAGGTAAATGAAATAAGTGAATTAAATGAATCATCCAAAGTCGTAAAATGCCGCTGTAGTAGATAATGCATAATTATGGTAATATATCAAATAGGTAATACATTGTTGGGTGTGGAGTGTTACAATGGGGTCAAATTATATTGTAATAGTAAACGAAATAGTAGTAATAAACTATATACTTTTTAAAATATCTTAAACAATACTCTTTTCGATTTCGAACTCCCGGAACGATTTTTTTCACGATCGTAATCTGCACACTTCATTTATATATAAAAACATGTTTATTTATATATGATCTTTGTATAATTTAGATTTTTTTTTTTTGAACTTGAACTTGTTTATTTATTTTCTCCACAATCTTAAATACAAACTAAATATAGAATATGTGCGGTATCATATGATTGTGTGAGACTGGAGCTCTGAACTAGGCCAGGGGGCTGTATCTCAGGAGTTTAAGTTTATTAGTTTAGTAATTTATTGTAGTAATTAAATTTAATTTTAATCTAATGTGATATTTTATGCGAAAGATGTAGGCTTTTATATACGCAAAGTTTTAATATCTTCAAACAGGAATTCAATAAAAACTTCCAATAATCTAATTTTCTTCACAAATGTAATATGAACTTAGGCTGTATATAACATTCTCAGGAAATGTCAAATTAAAATAAAAGTCATTAGAAACGTAGCATGCGACGAAAATTAAAATAAGATATTTTCAAAGGGAAAAAACAATTAAGCGCGTGGTGTGATATTTAGTACAGTGAAATATTATGGGTTCGCGTTACCGTCATACTTATGTTCACAGTATATCTGCACATGTGAGTATGAGATTTAAGTTTTCATGCCTGTTGGCAGTCCATCGCTTTGCAGTGGTACTCCATCGGAGATAGAATGTAATATTTCACACATACTATATGTAACATATCTTAAAATTTTGCCAATACATAAACGTTACTCAAGATGAGTTCTAATCTCATTGGTACACTAAGCCTTTAACTCTGCCTGTTGTTATTGATAGATGATGAGAGTGCACAAGTAGGTAACAGTAGATCAAATGAGCCATTGTCTTATGACCATTAGAAAACACTGGCATATACTTCAGTGCAGATTTCGAGACGAAACATTTTCCAAACCACCGTTCAATTAAAGGAAGAGAATATTAATTAAGGCGATGGGGTTAATGTTTGTATATGTAATCACACACTGTACACAAAGTGTTTGCTTTGATGATCGGTTCGGCACAACCGATGATTGTCGACAAACAAGGATATGAAATAGTATTGTCTTAGGTTTTCGCGATTGTTACACATTGAATTAAACAATATTTAACGGAAGTATCGCGTGTTTTATTTATTTTGTTGAACCTGACGTTTCGAACGCTTTGCAGTCTTCCTGCGACCACGGACGCTGCAAAGCGTTCGAAACGTCAGTTTCAACAATAAATAAAACACGCGATACTTCCGTTAGAAATTGTTTAATTCAAGGATATGAAATGTTGACTAAGAACTGATAAAAGTAGTTTATAATGTCCCCTTACAAAAAAAAAATCAATGTTATAAAATCGCAGGAAGCTAATAGCTGAGTAATATGGAAATCCTTACTTTGAGATCCTACTACCTTGTTCGCAATGAGAGCATACGAGAGAGAAAACCTTTCACTGCTCATTATTTCATTTCACTCCTACACTAAGAATCAAGAGGTGTGGGACCATAATGGAATATGTATACGAAAGCCTTCTCTCTACCTACCCGGCAAGAGACCTGGCGTGAAGACATACATATATACAAAACATGTTATGCATACGAGTTTCGAGGAGATACAGGAAATTGATGTCGAAACGACGTGGAGAAATGCCACAATACTGATCAATTTCCTTGGAACAAATTTTTATGGTCCGAAGTTAATACTTGAATAATAAATATACGTAGAACTTTTATAGACTACCGATTCTAATAAAAACTTTATTTTCATCGGCGATTCATTTCCTGTTTCGAGAAAATTCTCTCTATATGGTAATCAATAAAAATACTCACCAGGCTCTGTATTTCTTCGAAGTATCGCTAAAAACAATTATTGCAGGCTTTACTCTTCCTCTTTCGGTATCCCCATCGAATTTATAATAATTGGAAGTTGATATTTAATTTCACAAAAATTTGTTTATTAAACCTACCTTCTGACCGCGGCTTCGCTCGCGTGGCTTCGCCAGGATCGAGGCTCCTTTCCTTGAGCAGCCCTTCGTTATGATCAGTTTAGTAGTATAATTATAAAATAGGATCAAATAGAGAGATAATGAAAGTTACTGGTGTATTAATGATACGGGATATTTGGAGATAATTTGTCTTTATTTTATTTTTTATATTTATTCTCACACCAGGTCCCCTGAGAGGTAGGTACAGAGACACGAATCCCATAAGTCGCTTCTTTAGCTTTCTTTAACATTCATAGCCCTTTTCATACCGGTTACTAGGACTCCTGACATCACCTTCTGATAAAACACGACCAATTTGGTCATGGTGGGTGAGTATCGGTCTTCCTCGGCTCCATCCATCCTTCCACTATCACATTGTATGTCTATTACGTCATTCTATCATTATGCATTATTTCTACGGAACAAGTATTTTCTTATCTTAACACAGACACTCTTTCTTACAACTTCATTGTGAATGCGGTCAGCAAGCGTTATTCCACAAATTTTGCGCAGTGCATCTCGATCGTATTCTACTTTCATGCTATCTATCTCCTAACCCAACTTTCACTTCCATAAGTTAGCGTTGGGATTAGCACGGCGTCGTGCCTTCTGGCTTAGAGGTTTATGCCGGCTAACTAGAAGTTTATCCAAAGCTCCATTCACGCTGTTCCCTATACTCAATCGTCTCTAAATGCTAATAGCACATCCAATATATACAATCTCATACAATTACTCCAACACTACATCTTCAACCCTAATCTTCGTATTCCTTCTGGTTGCATCTCTTTCAAATACCGTAACCTTCAAATCAAATCAAATTTATTATTGGAAACATGTGTGGGTTACATAAGAAGGTGTTACATTTAACTTTTAGAACATCATGTTTAGCCAGAGGCGTAGGTACAATATTTAATATTTTGTTATTACAAATTAAAGATTAAATCAATATGTATGCATAATTTAAATTAAAAATCAATAACTTGCATTAATTATAATTTGTCTACTCAATGAATTTGTCATCAAGGAATTCGCATATGTCATAATAAGATTTATCAACTAAGATTCTATATAATTTGTGTTTAAATATATTTAAGGGTAGATTTTTTTATTTGTTTGGTAATTTGTTATATATCCTAGGTCCCATATTAATTGAATATTTTAATAGTAAAGCTGTTTTGCACCCTGTAAAGCATAATCGGTGTTTATCTCTTCTACTGCGATCGTGAGATGGCTTCGCGAAAAGCTGCATATTTTATTTTACAAATATAGCTAACTCGTAAATATATAACGAGGGCAAGGTAAGCAACTTTAAGGCTCTGAAGTGTGGTTTACAACTGTCGGATTGTTTTAAATTACAAATGCATCTTTTTTGGCCCTTCAGAATAAGTTCTCTGTCTGTGTTATTTCCCCAAAATATTATTCCATATCGGAGATTTGACGCTACGTATCCATGATACGCCGACAACATGGCTTCAGTGTTTACTACTTTACTCAGCTGATGAAGCATAAATGCGAATTTACATATTTTTTTACCTTGGTTTTCTTCTTATTCAATAATAGTGTCTTTATACAATCATCAATCATTGTTGTAACTAGTATTTGCAGTTCGGAGTTCCAAAGGACGGCTGTATACAATAATCGTGTGGTTGAACTAGTTACAGTAAAAGGCATGTGATCGCAGCAGAAGCTTTACCAGATCTCAATGACTATGTGCACATACACTAGATATTAGAAGCACGTATCGATGTGTGTCTCTTGGTTACTCTGGTAGAATATGCTAGTTACATTCCTGCATCACTCAACATCATACATACACATGCATTGCCACTTTGAGTCTGGTTTTAGCAATCTGACTTCTCTCTCGATTGACGAATAATTGACGAGCTCGGTGGCGCAGTGGTTAATAACGCTACTCTGAAACCAATGCTCGTATCGATTCCCAAAATATGACAAACAGTTGTGTACATGAACATGTCTGTTTGTCTTGGTCTGGGTGTCTTCTATGTATCATAAGCGCATGTTTAAAAGCAAAAAATCAGAAATGTATTTACGCATGTCTATCAGTTGTCTAGTACCCATAACACAAGCTTCACTTACTTTGCCGCTACATGGCGCTGTGTAATTTTCCGATGATATTATTACTTAATTAATCTTGTTTAGTATAGCAAATGATTTAGGCCTAGTATGATAATGTAGTCGTTATATATGAATATGCTGGTTTCATTTATACATTGATATCGCTAAAAAGTTGAAAAAAGTGTATAAGGCGAGTGTGAATGAAAGTGTTGGAAGGGGTAGACCTAGGCGGACGTTTCGAGACCAAATCAGGGACGTCTTGAAAAAAGGCCAGGTCAAGAGTACCCTAAACCGAAGAGCATGTATGAAGGGAATAATGAAAGTGGACGAAGCGAAACAAGTATGTAAGGATCGTAGCAAGTGGAAAGAAGTGGTCTCTGCCTACCCCTACAGGATAGAGGCGTGATTATATGTATGTATTGATATCGCTTTGAGTCGGTTTGTAGTAACCACCTCCATTCTCTTTTTTAAAGCAATTGAGGATAATAACCTTTATTTAAGGCCAGTAAGGTAATCTAGTAGTTATTTATGAATATTCTGATTTCATTAAAACATCTCTGTCGTACCACCAAAAAGTAGAACGCCTTGCCTGCACATGTGCTTCCTCCTTCCTACAATATGAGATCCTTCAAATGAAGCGTGAAGAAGCACATTGCGGGCTATCATGGCAGTGTCAACTGACAGGACACTGTGTAGTCTTCTGTCAGTTGCCGTTGCGATTTGGGCTCCTCTTTCTCTGATCAGGCGAAGCGGTTAGTATGCTGAGCTTACATAAAAAAACAAATCGATACCACTTTGAGACCGGCTTTCCCAATCTAACTAATCCCATGGTAGGTATTTGGTAAATTTGGTAAAGCAAATGAGAATATACTTGATTTAAGGCCAGCATGATGTATGTCGTCGTTATTTATACAACGTAACAATTGCCCGATGTTCGTTGTCATATTAGTATTAATACTGTTACAGAATATAATGAATGAAAGATACAAAGAGAGGGGACATAACAAAATATATCGTTTGTACTAAAGCGTACTAGAATAAAATATTACCGTGACAACAAAAGTTAGAGGAAAATACTGACAAACTAATAAATTGATATGGTATCCGCTATTACGTAATAGATCTCGGATGTTCAGATTTCTGGAGAAAAATGTTTTCAAAGATGATAATACAATTGAGAAATGTACTGCTTTTATATTTGTGGAGTGATTCGGAAGCATGAATTAAGGATGGGAATAGCGAGTGACTTATTTGTAAATTAGGCAAACAAATGAGTGCTAGAAATTAATTATTATTACACATATAATTGTTACATTAAAGGTTCACAAAGATGAGGTTAAAAGAGATAGCCGATCCCATAGGTAGTAAAACAAAAAGTCGTTGGCCGGGTGACAAAAAATAGGTGCACAATAAATAATAGTACTATGAATTGAAAAAAATAACAATATTGTAAATACATTCTTTACGTAGATACATATTTATTACAGTGTTTGAGAAAATAGTATTCTTTTAACGTTTTTTAACAAATTGTGAGCTGATAGACAATTCCTTAATTGCTGCACGAAAAGTGAAACTGTCATTTAGATATGACAGAGACGTTAAGATTGTGTGGATAGTGGGAAACGAGAACTGAGGTATTAGGGAGAGATAAGGTTACTGAAAAATTTAGAAAGAAAAGTTCACAGGTGCACATGTCTGCGAAGCGAACAGGGAGAAAGAAATTCGGACACATGATCAAACTTTCTGAGACTAAACACGTGCCAAGTTGTACAGGCGGTCCAGCATGTTCAGTAGCTCCTTTGATGCATCTAAATAACAAATGTCAGCGTAGTCGATAATTGGGAGTAAACGGCTTTGTGCTAACAACATAACTTTAGTTTTGAAAGGCAAAAAGTTTTAGAGTTGTCTGCGAGAGTCAAACGCTTGATACATGCGTTTACAGACATCATTAAATATGGCCAAGGGTCCAGAGCAAAGTTTCATCAATAATTAGGCCAACTGGTCTCCGGTTCAAATCGTCGCATGTACTACGTCGACGGTGATGGAAAACATCATAAGAAAACCCGCACGTCCGAGAAATTGTATTTTAAAAACTTGTGACCTAAGAAAGTCTGATTTTCCCCCTGGGTTGTGGAGGTATGTCGGCAGTTGCTTCATGTAAAAACCAGTATCTTCGCCAAACTTTAGGCTTAAGGAGCGGGATCCGCCAATCCTAATTTATATTAGATTAGGAAATAGTATAACGCTAAGATGAAGATCTATATTGTTCATATGGATGTGCTCAGGGAGCTACTTTGGGGATCTAAATCTTCGGACATCTCGCGAAGAATATAATAAGAACTTCTTTTTATATTCTTCACGTGTCAATCAATTTAGATAATTTTCATATTATTTTCGTTATAGCATTTACATTTCATATTACATTCATTTTTGTTCATCCACTATCTCGACTAAGCGATGTACTCGTATATCAACTCGTTCCGTAATCACCATTTTCAAATGCAGATAATCTTACCAAATCGAGCCATCTTGTTAGAAAAGTTATCTGTTTAATTTTCGTTCTTCGTAAATTTGATCATTTCTCTTCATACCGGTCCCCGCCAAATGGCTCATCATTTATCAATGCTGATAACAAAGGTTGCCTTGCAGAAAGAAAAGATTACTTCGTCTCGTGTGTTCATGGGGAGTGACAAGACTCTACGTGCGTTATAATGCCTATGATTTTTTTTTTCAACATTATTATAATCAAGACAGAGATTGTGGTTGCACGGTTCACTGCTTTGGCTTCTTAAGAATATCGATTACATCCTTTCAGGTATATATTTATGATAAGTTTAAACCAAATTAAAAGGCTGAGGAGTTTCTTTGTTCATCGTGCATATATCCATGTTCACCGATATATGAGCTCACCGGACATCGATAAAAAACTCCCATAAGCTAAATCTGAAGTTTTGAGAGAGGTTCGGCGCATCAAAGCAACCCGTCTAGGGAAGTACCTCCACCTCACAGAAAACCGCAGCAAATAACAACTCCCTAGAGGGTTGTTGTGTTCCTGCATGTGAGGCATGTAAAGCAGCAGAGGAGGCATCGCGCGTGATAATTAATATATCGCAAGCGTTAATAGGCTACGGTACCCGCTTTATATCAGGTGGGCCGTATGCTTGTATGCTTCCGTACGTAGTATATCAATTATGTAAATAAACTCGCATCAAATATTTATCAATCAATTTTATTATTTTGGTCAAGTTTTCATATGTTCGTCGTTACTGGGCTAACTTTTTATGAACTACTAACGTTAATTAATCGAAAAATCATGACTAACATCCATACAACAGTACATTGTTACAATGTTGTTTCATTTGTCACCTTTCCATGGCTCGGGATCAGTTGTATACCATTTCATGATTAAGAATATTTGATTAATATTCGAATAATCGAATCAATATATACTCGTACAAGTTTGATACAATAAACGATTATAAAATAATCATGTAAAAAGCAATTTTCTTATACGAAAAATTGTGCGCTAAAAAGTAATATTATCTTCAATAAATTGGCTTTCTTAAATATTTATCCACTTTGTGTTTTTAATCTAGTTCTATTTTTCTAAATTTATTCTTCTTAAACAATATTCACAGTCTCATTTGGACGATTGTTGTTAAAGGTTGGAGATAGTTGTTAATTATCTTCGACAAATCGATTTTATTATATGTTTATCTAATTTATTTATTAATATAATTCTATTTTCGTAAATATCTCTTTTCGAGAACCTTAAACAAATGCTTTTAAATGTATTGAAAACTATTCAGCACCGATATTTCGTTAGAATTTCCCGCGTTATGGATTTGTCCGATTTCCATTCCTGATTAGGTCGCCATGGCAGGTGTCATAAAGAGCCTAAAATTTTATAACTACTCTAACTAAATTAATTGCCCGGCCATTTAAAAGGCGATTTTTAACAAATCTAATATTAAAAGCCAAGTTTTTCCAGCACATTAACAATGTCATCAGAGTTGTGACGCTGGCTCCAAACTTTTGAAGCCCGGCCCTCGACTGGCATAATTAAGAGGCAAAGAAAAGGCCCAAACCTCCCAACCTTAAGAGTTTGGCCCCAATGGGACATTCCAAAGAAGCACAAAAGGTATAAAGGGGAACCATTAATCAAAACAGTGTAAAAATCTCATCATATCTGCGCGAAATAGAACTATTTTTTATTGTTTCGATTCCCTACTAATTATTTAAGACCATTTTAACATAGTCGTATGATTCCACAGTTTTGAATTATTGTTCTATGTTTGTACAAATAAAAGAAAATATAAAACACTATGTCAAAAAATAATCCATGTATGTATAAATTGAGAAACGTTTGGTAGAGAAAATAAGCAACTGACGGGATGAAAATTAACATCTAGTTATCTCTTTTTAACGTCTATAAACATAAACAAAAAACACAAATCGAAAAACTGACTTACTTTATACAAGAACTGAGCTTCTTTCCTAGTTTTTTTTTTAGCAGCCTACAATACAGTATTGAAGAGGAAGCAGGGAACTGGCATGGTGCAAAGAATACTATTTATATTTTCACGCCCGACTTTTTTTTTTATACTATGTCAGGAGGCATACAAGCATACGACCCACCTGATGTAAAGCGGGTATTGTAGCCAATTAACGCCTGTGATATATTATGTATCATTCGCGCGATGTCTCCTCTACTGCTTAAACAGCAACTCCTTGGGAGCTTACTAGTGATCTCACTTACACGCAGGAACACAACAACCCTCTAGGGAGTTGTTATTTGGCTGCGGTTTTCTGTGAGGTGAAGGTACTTCACCAGACAGGCTGCTTTGATGCGTTCTACCTCTCTTAAAAACGTCCAGACCAAGACAAGCAGACATGTTCATGCACACAAATGTTTGTCTTGTGTGGGAATCGAACCCACGAGTGCTCGTGTCATTGTCGCGTCATTCCCAACTGAGCCACCGAGCTCGTCATCGACTTGCTGTCTTGGTGGAATAATTAATCACACATTAACCATTTTTAACAAGGTTAACTATAATCAACTAAATGGTGATGGTTAGCGAGCAAAACGTACGAAACTTGACATTGGCGATAGTATCGACATTATCGATATCGATCGTATGATAGGCGCGGCCCTAACAGAAATATCTATACGCATTTTTCGAATAACATTTAATGTTCATTTTTATATCAAATCTTTTCAAGGATGAACCTAGCATTGCATGTTTTTGAAGAGATCTCAACGATGTCAGCTAGTCGCTGGAGTACGTCATTGTCGAGTATCGAGCTTGTGTATGTAGAACTTATATTGTTGCGAGTGTTTACGCTTCGCTTCCAAGATGTTCAAATATTGGCTGCGGTTTCCTGTGAGATATGAGCAATGTTAGAGTTATTTTACAGACACGTTGTCTATGTCGTGAACTTTTTTAAAAAGAAACCCCTTACCCGCTGTCTTTCCGTTCGTCTAATATATGGACGGAAAGTGTAATGTTCTCCCCTTCCCTTCCACATTACGCTTTATAAACCTCGAAGATAAACAGAGGGTTTTATCTTCAAAGTTTATGAAGCGAAAAATTAGAAATTATTATAGTCAATAAATATTTATGTAAAGAATTATGTAAATACTACAGTTAAAATATAATAATGCTCTTAAGTAGCATATTTTTTGAGAAAATCTTTAATAAACTCAGTTTTTTAATGCTACTAAAAAAATGGTTTAGATCGACATTAAATATTATTTAATATTTTGTATAGTTTAAGAGAGGTAGGGCGCATCAAAACAGTTCGTACGAAAGTAGGTCCACCTCACAGAAAACCGGAGTCAAAAAACAATTCCCCAGAAGGTTGTTGTGTTCCTGCCTGGGAGTGAGGTCACCAGTAAGCTGCAAAGGAGTTGCTGTGTTAGCAGCTGATATGGCATCACGCGAGTGATACTTAATGTATTGCAAGCGTTTATAGGCTACGGTAACCGCTTAACATCAGGTGGGCCGTATGCTTGTATCCAGACGTTGCATATATAAAAAAGTCGTTTATTAGATTTAGGTGAAAAGGGGGAAATGGTACCGTTTTAAATATTTTTTGTTGATACCAATAAAAAATGCTAAGCAGACATTAAACTATTCTATATTTTATACATTATTACCTATGTTTCGTCAACTGATGAACAATTTTAATTTGTCATTTATTAAGTTTATGGGATGAAGTGGAGTAGTACGGTTTTTGAAGAGGTGTAGCTAACCATTCCATCACCAAACTCGTCAAATAGCTTCATGACCGCGCGAAAACTTCGTTACGGTTCCAGCACTCTATTATATATATTTGTATATATTATACCTACGACAAGAATGTCCGAAAAAAAACAAATCAAATTGTCAAAGATCAATC
The DNA here is from genome assembly GCA_947507595.1 of Pyralis farinalis. Lineage (NCBI taxonomy): Eukaryota > Metazoa > Arthropoda > Insecta > Lepidoptera > Pyralidae > Pyralis > Pyralis farinalis. Next base: position 4,211,629 of record OX382275.1, read on the forward strand.
AAGCTCCACAGGCTGTAGTGAAACCACGGTGTACGATGGGATTGGAATGGTATCATTCATTATAATCTTTTATAGCCGGGCAAAACCATCGATTCGTATCTCCACTGCCAACATCTGTTAAAACACAAAAAAATAGAGAAAAAAATGGCCGGAATTGATCAACAGATAGGTTGTGGTTTTTTATCATGATAACGTTTGGCCACACATATTTTTAACCACTCAGCAAATATTAAGAGAGCTTGGTTGAGACGAGTTAATACATTCACTATATAACCCTTCCCTTGGGCCCTCAGATTTTCACCTGTTTCTTTCTCTTCAGAATTCTTCAAGTACTGTTAGGTTAACATCAAGAAAGGGCTGTCAACACTGCTTGTCGCATTTTTTTTGATCTGAATGCCTAAAATTTATACAACAATAGGATCATGTCACAATCCACAAAATGGCAACAAGTTTTCACACATATGTCAACATTTGTCGGATTTGTCATTTTATGGATATGATTATGTCACAATCCATAAAATGACAAATCCGTTCCGCTTTTTCTCTGCTCATCAATGTACAAACATAATCCGCAACTCTGCTTGACATTACTCCCTCTCTCCGCTCGCTTCGCTCCGCGTCATTGGACAAGCAGTCTAAAACCCTTTGATGCAGCGAACCGAGTGATTACTGCGACTTAAAACGAACGCATATTTACCTCTACGTATATCGATTCAGTACGCGAAGCTTCGTTCGTTTCGCACAGATGTGACCCCAGCATTACAATAATGTTGTACTCTTAAATGTTACAGGTTTAATTTGTTCACTTTGTTTTCCTTTAATTTATTGGTTATAAACGCCGCTTATTTTTCTTCCATATTTTTGTTGCATGTCATATTCTTGGACGTCGTTATTAATGTTATCCTGCTGTGATTTAAAAAAAATATTGGTACATTTTGTTTGTTTTGTTTCAAAGCATATTTCAGCCTGATATATTTTATGCGAAATCTTGCTTTTAAATACAATGTTTGATCACTTCAGCGGGGCAAAAACGGCAAGTGAAAGTAAACTTTCATGGGTCGTTTTTGCCATTTTTGGCTTTAGCCATTATAACCGTACCTGCCGGCAATGTAGCCGTTAGGGTTACGTTTAGTTGTCAACTCAGTAGTATATAGATAACATGTGATATTATAATGATAAAAGCACAAAGTACAAAAGACGAGTGAGTGCTGGAATTAGTGTGAATGGAGCGTTGGAAAAACTTCTTGGTAGTAAAAACTTGGGCCAGAAGGCAGAACTCGATATACACAATGCAGTGCTGGTCCCAACACTTACTTATGGAAGCGAGAGCTGGGTATGGCAGAGAGAACATAAAAGTAGGATAAAAGCGATCGAAATGCGAGCGTTGCGCAAAATTTGTGGTGTAACGCTTGTAAACCGAATTCGCAATGATAATGTTAGAAACAGAGTTGAACTGAATGAGAGCGTCGGTGTTAAAATAAGAAGAGACATGCTCCGTTGATACGGAAAGAATGCAGGAAGAAATAATTACGACACAGAAGAAGAAATATTACAACGCAAAAGTGGAAGGATAGGGCGTACCAAAGCAGGCCGTCTGGGGAAGTACCTCGACTTCACAGAAAAACCGTAGCCAATGCCTCCCGACGTTTTCACCTGATTCTTGCCAGGAGTAGTCGGTTGCTAGGTTGTTTCTTTTTTACATAACGTCGGAAGACATACAAGCATAAAGCCCACCTGATACCACTATGAACGCTTGTAATACATTGAGCATCACACGCGCGACGCCATCTCTGCTGCTAACACGGCTCCTTAGGAGCTATCTGGTGACCTCACTCACGCACATGGAATACAACAACCTTCAATAGAGTTGGTATTGGTTTTCTCTGCGGTGGTTCATGCACACAAATATCTGTCCTGTATGGGAATCGAACCCACGAGCGGTGGTGTCCAAATCGCGTTACTAACCGCTGCTCCACCGAGTTCGTTAATAATCTTTCTTCCAAACAAATGTTTGTCCCGGTGTCAACGTAGCATTACAAACAACTCCACCATCGAGCTCTCTTCAACCGACGGAGTTTTGACCATACTCCGCCACACAGCTCAATTACGGATTAATGCGGATAGCAATAGTCGCGCATTTTATATTTTTTCATGCCACACCATCATTGAAGATCCTCGTATCTTGGAATATATTGGAACAACAATGTAACTGAAATTTCCTTTATTTAAACGACAATTTACTTATAAGGACTGAGTAAGGAAATAATTCACAATGGATTTACTCAATTCCACTTGGAAGCATTCCGAAATCTCATATTTTATTTCCTCGTTCTATAATAATATATTACTCACGAAAGTATCTTATAGTTTATATTCCCTTTATATTCCGGAATTATGGGTTTTTATAGCATTGTTTAAAGACGTATAGTTACCCAGTTAAAGTTAAAAACCTATGTCAGTGAACACTAGGATTAAGGTTGATGATGTAGTGTTAGAGCAAGTGGATGAGTTTGTATATCTCAGAAGCGCCTTTAGCAGCGATGAAAGGTACACCGCTGATGTGGAGAGACGAGTTAGTGCAGCGAATAGCGTGAATGGAGCGTTGGGTAAACTGCTAGGCAGCCGAAATCTAAGCCAGCAGGCACAGCTCGCTGTACGCAATGCGGTGCTCATCCCAACTCTAACTTATGGAAGTGAGAGCTGGGTAAGGCAGAGAGAGCATGAAAGTAGAATAAATGTGGTCGAGATGCGAGCATTGCGAAAAATTTGTGGCATAACGCTTGCTGACCGCCTTCGAAATGATGACGTACGAAAGAGAGTGTCGGTGTTAAGATAAGAAAGGGCATGCTTCGTTGGTTCGGACATGTAGAAAGAATGAACATGAAAGAATGTTGAAACAGATATACAATGCGAAAGTGCAAGGATGTAGGAGCCGAGGAAGACCACGAATAACCTACCATGACCAAATTGGTCGTGTTTTATCAGAAGGTGATGTCAGGAGCCTTAGGAACCGGCGAGCGTGCATGAAAAGAGCTATGAATGTGAAAGAAGCGAGTGAAGTGTGTAAGGACCGCGTCTTATGGCACTAGGTTCTCTCTGCCTACCCCGCAAGGGATCTGGCGTGAATATATACATTATTGCATACTATATCAGTGAAGGAGAGCTCGAGCTCGGTGGCTCAGTCGTGAATGATGCGAATTTGACACCAACGCTCGTGGGTTCGATTCCGACACAAAGCAGACATATTTTGTGAGCATGAACATGTCTGTTTGTCTTGGTCTCGATGTTTTAAGAGAGGTAGGGCGCATCAAATCGGCCCGTCTGGGAAGGTACCACCATCTCACAGAAAACTGCAGCCAAATAACAACTCCCTAGAGGGTTGTTGTGTTCCTGCGTGTGAGTGAGGAGGTAAACTCCTAAGGAGTTGCTGTGCAAGTAGCAGAGGAGGCATTGCGCGAGTGATACTTAATATATTACGAGCGGTAATGGACTACTGTACCCGCTTTACATCAGGTGGGCCGTATGCTTGTATCCTCCCGATGTAGTATAAGATAAAAAATCGCCTTTAAAATATTTTATTAAGTGTAATTTATATTTGCAGGTAAAATTCAGAGATCAATCTTCGACGCATATAGAAGAAGAAATTGGCAGTCTCGGTAACAGATCATAGCATAATTGACAAAAACTGGAATTAGAGGTATGCATATTTGAATCCAGGTTCATTAAATGACCATTAATTAGACATTCGTGCCGTAAGAGACTGATATACTCGTAGTACTCGTATTTTGTATGAAAGTATAAAAAAACCTCAATAGGTTACTTATTTAAAATATACTAAACTGATAACAAAATATATACATACATATTTTTTTTATATTATATCGGGAGGCATGCAAGCATACGGCCTACCTGATATAAAGCGGCTACCGTAGCATATTAACGCTCGTAATATATTAAGTATCACTCGCGCGATGCCTCCTCTGCTTACACAGCAACTCCTTGGGAGCATACTGGTGACCTCACTCACACGCAGGAACACAACAGCAGGTGGTACTTCTCCAGACGAGCTGCTTTGATGCACCTTACCTCTCTTAAAACATCCAGACCATGACAAACAGGCATCTTCATGCACATAAATGTCAAAGTCGCGTCATTCACGACTGAGCCACCGAGCTCGTCAAATATAATGCAAGCATACGGTCCACCTGTAAAACCTATGAATGCTTATAATACATAATGTATTACTCGCGCGTTGCCACCCATGATAACTTATGGAGCTTATTAATAACTACACCAACCCTCCTGGGAGTTGCTTTGTTACTTCCCGAGTCCGCTTTTAGGCATTCTACCTCTCTTGAAAAGAATCAGACCAAGATAAACAGATAAGTTCATGCACACATATGCTTATCATGTGTGGGAATCGAACCCACGATCGTTGATGTTAAAGTAGCATTAGCATCCCCAGTGAAATGCAGTATCGAAGTCATCTGGAAGACAAGGTCACCCTGGCGTCCAAAATTTGTTGCGTTCAACAGAGCAAAGCAGTACTTCAGCGCGGGGCAAAGACTTATGTTATATAAGTCTCAAGTCAGACCGCACTTGGAGTACTGCACCTTTGGGCAGGAGTACCTGGATACCAGCTTGGACCATATGTTTCGATTCAGAGACGAGCTGTGAGAATTATCGACGATCCCAAGCTTACAGACGGTATTGAACCATTAAGTTGAAGGAGAGATTTTGCCTCCCTTTGTGTGTTCTACCAATTGTACAACGGGTTGTGTACTAAACAGTTGTTTGATATGATACCGACGGCTTCTTTCTACAATCACACCGCTCGCCAACAGTGTGGGGTTCACCCTCACACACTGAAACCGAAATAGTTACGTACTGTACGGTTCCAGCTTGGTTTTCTTCCGAGAACTCTCAAGTTGTGGAATGAACTCCCAGCCGAGGTTTTCCCAAGGGACTACAGCATGGGGTTCTTCAAGTAAGGCGTGAAGAGGGTTTCAGAGGGTCGGCGACGCATGAGTGACACTCCTGTTGTTGCAAATATCCATATGCTACGGTAACTGTTTACCACCAGGCAGACCGTATGCTTGTTTGCCACTTTACCACTAAGGATACGGGTATAAAAAAATAATACTATCTATCTATAACTATACGCTAAATTCCTTGCGGTGTAGGCAGGGAGAACAGATCGCAACGTTACACGATCCTTACATACCTCACTCGCTTTTTAACATTCATTGTCCTTCTCATGCACACTCGCCGATTTTAAACATACTATAGGTACTATATATAGACCTTGTACACTGTATATTACATATACAGTGTACACTGTATTTTACATATACAGTGTACAAGATCTCAAAACTAGAAATGAATTAAAGGATATTCCCTATAATGAATTAAAGGATATATAAAGGGAAAACATACAGCTTATATTATCTAAATATATCTATCTATAAATTCACACCAAATCCCTTGCGGGGTAGGCAGAGAGAACCGTGCGCCACGTGACGTACGTATATCACTCGCTTCTTTAACATTCATTGCTCTTTTCATGCACGCTCGCCGGTTTCTAGGGCTCCTGACATTACATATGTCTATATGTCTAGAATTAACAAGTTAATAGTTTCAGGCGTTATTTCAAAGAAGTCAAATTTACCTGCAATTTGATCTAGCCGGAAGCACACAAAGCAGGTTAGATCAAATTGCATAGAATTTACAGCTAAAGCCATTTATTTATTCATTTCATTCATTCATTTCTAGTTTTGAGACCTTGTACACTGTATATGTAATATACAGTGTACAAGGTCTCAAAACTAGAAATGAATTAAAGGATATTCCCGTTCGCCTTCATAATGATAATCAAAACAGGTATAACGGAGGCATTATCGGGAATTTAATTAATTCAAATCGAACAGATATCGTGATTAGAATTGTTATCCCTTGATTAAGATAATTGAATTCTGAACTGATCTGTATTTTCAGAACCAACTTCGACAACAGTCATTGATATGCATTGGTGAGTTGTTGTTGGGTGTTTGCTATTTTAAATAACAAGTACTGAACCCACCCTAGGGGCTGTTTTAACCGCAGTGAGGCGGTTAATGGCTAACTTATTTATTAATGCTCAGGACAATCTGATGATTTTGACGAGCTCGGTGGCTCAGTCGCCAATGACGCGACTTTGACACCAACGCTCGTGGGTTCGATTCCCACACAAGGCACACATTTGTGCGCATGAACATGTCTGTTTGTCTTGGTCTGGATATTTTAATCTCCGTCTAGGGAAGTACCTCTATCTCACAGAAAACCGCAGCTAAATAACAACTCCCTAGAGGGTGGTTGTGTTCCTGCGTGTGAGTGAGGTCACCAGTAAGCTCCCAAGGAGTTGCTGTAAGCAGCAGAGGAGGCATCGTGCGAGTGATACATAATATATCGCAAGCGTTAATAGGCTACGGTACAGGACAAACAGACATGTTCATGCACACAAATGTTTGCCTTGTGTGGGAATCGAACCCACGAGCGTTGGTGTCAAAGTTGCGTCACCCACAACTGAGCCACGAAGCTCGTCACTTGAAGGACGTCTACTGTTGAACAAAGGCCTCCCCCTTAGGCTTTCACAGCGACCGGTCCTGCCATGCAATTCTCTAAGCGACTCGTAATGGCTGTGTGCGTCGCTGTGATCACAGATGTCACAGCTTTGACATCGTCTACTGCGATCACGGCTTTTTATTTGGTATTATATAAGGCTGTAAGCGTACGCGAGGCTTGCCTTATAGAATTCCAATTCCAAACGCAGCCTTGCGGCGCTAGTGTCGCACAACCATGAAAAGCTATAATAAGGAATTGCAATTTTGTATTCAAGGCTATAACAGCCGATGTTTCCGAGGATATAAGGAGCTTGGTCTGTTCGCATCCAACGGCTCCCTACGATCTTTACAAGCTTCGAGTGGAGGGCTACTTTGCGTTTTCCGGTTGATGGTCGATGGAGAACGTTGCGAGAACGTTTCTGTCCCAACAACCATCAGTTCTTGGAGCTATACGGCCTGCTCACTGCCATTTCAGCTTGTTGATCCTTAAAGGAATACCTCTCGCGATTTCCTTAACCCCTGCTGCGAACAAAGTAACTCCCAGACATTTACCGGTAACAACATGTTGTATGCCTGCAGTCTCTGCGAGGTGTATATTTCCCCAATCGGGGAAATTCCCTATTTTGAGACTCCCCATATCTCTCTATCCTTGGAGCTTCGTTTGATTGATGAAAATTATGTAGTTGAAGAGGAGCTGGATAGTTTTAGCGTCGACAGCAATCTTTGCATGGATTTAGTGTACTCAAATTCCTCAGCACTTCGAAATCTGGGCTGTTAAGAAAAGTGAGGTAGGACACAGAGCAGCACAGAGCAACGTGCGAGTGATATTTCCTATATTACAAACACAACTCGCAACTACTTTACTTGAGGTAGGCTATATGGTGGTATGCTTCCGGACGATGTATAAAAAATGCGGCCAAGTGCATGTCAGACTAAGCGCAGAATAAGGTTCCGTTTTTGTTGTTGTTTTTTTTTTTTTTTGACCTGACTATGTAGTTAGCCCCGAGTGGGCTGTTACTACGTTACCGGACTAAAGAGGCGGGCGTGAGGCGCCACAGCCTAATAAGGTTCCGTATTTGGTTCGCTTTGTTAAGATTGACGAAACCGAAACAACAGCGCAATGTAATTTGTAAACAGCGCCATCTAGTGTAAAATATCAGAACTAAAATTATGATTAAACTTCAAATGAACTATGAAATTGCCTATGTATCGAAGGGGGGGAGTTTCACTACTTGGCCGTTCAAATTAGAAACTAGGAAGCAAAACGCTTCGTGCAGATAAGTGCAATCTCATATTCTATGACATTTGCACATTTTCATAAAAGAAAATACATTTTATATGTTCGTCGACTACTACTCGTTAACCTGTAAAACCTGCTTAGCCGTCATAGTTTTCCTTTTAAATTTACTATATGCTACTACCACTAGCACGATTTTTCGGACGGATGGACAGACAGACGTACATAGCGAAACTATAGGAGTTCCTTGTTTACTACGGAACCCTAAAAAAGCCTGGCACCAGGCACTTTCACATATGGCAACACTGCGATGCGTACTAAACTCTACTATACAATCCCCAGAATAATAAACATTTAAATGAAATAAACATGGCGTTATAAATATTTAGCCGCGTTATGCATTTACAATGAGGTAACTAATGGAGATATTATTAAATTCTCTGAATAATTCCCCTCATGTAATGTTAAACGTATAAGTAAGATTTGCATGGCAGATAAAGGTTAATAACAACTTTAGGAACCGGCGAGCGTGCATGAAAAGAGCTATGAATGTGAAAGAAGCGAGTGAAGTGTGCAAGGACCGCGTCTTATGGCGCTCGGTTCTCTCTGCCTACCCCGCAAGGGACCTGGCGTGAAGATATACATACATACATACATACATAAAGGTTAATATACGAGTTTCAAGTTTTGCTTATTGGCATATAGTGGCAAATTTTGAAGTAAAAACTTCTTTAGGCACGTTGAACACTTTTGAAATGAAGAAAAAGCATTTAACTCGCGTGACCGCCACGCTCAGATACATGGTTGTTTTTTTTTTGTATTATCTATTTGTCAATTTTAAAAGAGACCTATATTGGCAAGTTCCTTTCGGCATTTCTTCTTCACCAATGATCATTTCCGAAATGCTAGTAGAGTAAAAAAAAGGAAAAAAGTAAAATAAGAGAATTAAATAAGATATAATAAGATTATATTTCAAAAAATGTGAGACGTGTCTAAGTGCCCGCGCGGGCCCAATGGCAAATAAAGAATTTTTATCTTTTTTTATCATGTATTGCCTTGTTGTTATCAAATTTGATAAAATTGATTTATATTTATAAATTTGTTTTATATTGATACCTAATAATCATTTTTTTTATGTAATACAGTATAATAAATGAAAAAAAATATATATTAATTCGTTGATAAAAATAATTTCAAATAAAAAATACTTCCTATAAATATAGTCCAAAAATAATGTTGCATAGTTTGTGAAGCTGATGTGTTACAACTGACAGTCATTTTTTACTGTTACTATACAACGTCTCCACGCCAAGTTCCTTGCGAGGTAGGCAGAGATAACTGCCACATACACATATACTCGGAGCTTCTTTAGTATGCATAGCTCATTTCATTGACACTCGCTAGTTTTCTAGAGCTACTGACATTGCCTTTTGATAAAACACTAACGGTACGCTACGGTATAATCTATTTCAGCGCTTCACTTCAGATAGACCGAAGCAATAAGAACCCAATAAATAATTTATGTACACATTTGTAATCATCACGCGGTCAAAGAAATTATATTTTGAAAGCCGTGTGACTTTACCCAAGAAAGGTCTGATTTTTCCTTTGAGTTGTGGCGATATGGCAGCAGTCGTTCCGTGAAAAAAATTGTATCTTCGCCAAATCCTTAGGCTTTGGTACCGGACCCTACTAATCCTAATGGATTAGGAAACTGCATAACGCTATGAAGAAAAAGAACTTCAGATGTGCTGTGTGGACCTCCCGACGTTGTGAAAAAACTCCTCTGTATGCTTGTAGACCTCCCGTTGTATAACTCTCCCTGTCGAAATCTGCCGAAGAAACTGCAACATGAAGTTCTTCAAGAAGGCCATAAATGGGGTTTTACAGGACGACACCGGGTTACAGGGTGTTTTACAGGGAGTGACGCGCCCTAATGTCACAAATGTCCATAAGCTACAGTAACTGCTCATCACGTAAGCCGTGTGAATGTGAGACACCTTAGTTGTACAAAAAAGTATTTTTTGAATGACAGAGTAAAATCGTTATATATTATCTTTAGATACCCATATAAATTAATGCTGTGATGGGATCAAAGGGAACTAAATAACCACTTGGTACCTATATAATTGTTTTGCTTTGATACATAGGCGCGCGTTTGATCTCCTCTAACTCGGGTATATTGTGAGTATTTTGGGCTATTGATTTTGATGTATGATTAATAACAGTGGTTCTCAAAGGTTAAACATGTATCGTAAAGGCAGGCTTAACCTAATGGGTGCCTACAATACAAGTAACATTGTACTAATGTCTGTCTGATGTTTAATCAGAGCTACATATTCTTGGGATTTGTAATTTATATGTGATTTTCTAAATATCTATTAATTTACGGTTTAAAAATAAATGTAACAATGACTTATAGGTAAATACATCATGCACCATAATTTATTAATATTACTTGAAACAAATAATCCTAAATTTTAATAAGTGATTGCTCTGAGTTCGGTAAATAATATAAGTTAAATTATACCAAAAGGAATTATAATAAATTAAATCCAATTCAATCATATTAAAGCAGATTAAATCGAATCAAATTAAATCAACTACATTAAATCAAATTACGTTAAATTAATTAAATCCAATTACATTAAATTACGTAAATCAAATTAAATGGATTCAAATCAAACTAAATTTAAACAAATCGATTGACGTTCAATTAAACTAAATGAGATTAAAGTAAAGTATATTGCATGTTTCTATTCAATTAAGTGGCCATTTATGATTTAGAAAAGCCTGTTGTGGGAGTTAAAATGAATATCCGGCTTACACATTCTAGACTTTGAGGAATTTGGACCAATCTCTGTTTAACGTAGAGGACGAATAAGTTTATTACAGGTGTTGTCTAATTTCTTGATAACTTATGAGCTAATAAATTATGTCCACTACGTGCAAGTGAAGTTGGCTCTAGATTGCTCTCTGTCAACCGACTACCTTCTGGTTAAAAACTTATAGTTGATCTATATTGCACTGAATAAGTTATGATCTAATTTCTATCAGGTAATCTGCAAATAGGTACGTACAAATACGTCATAGGAAAAATTAGGTATAGATATAAAACAATAACGCCTTGTTTGACGATGTTTCTTAGATTTTATTATTACCATTATGGTCCGTCCGGTCAAATAGTATTATATTTCAATAGACGTGTGTGTAAAATAAGTTTAAGAAAGATCTGGATTTCTCCGTAGGTCGCGGAGGTCTAACTGTAGTCGCTACGTATCAAAATCCAAGAAATGGATTTACACGGTTATAGGATTCTTGATAACATTGATGGGGTTTCAATTATATCATCTAATTTATCTATTTTTCTCCGCATGAACATTTTTTATGGTATCTCAAATTTAAAAGATAGATGTACAGAAAAAAATGTATATATTTAATAAGTAAAGACTATACTTAGTCTGGCCATAAATACTGTTACAATTAATAATAAACAAAATATTACATTTGAATTTGGAATCTGTCATTTTTATATGATTGTTCATTCAGTTTTCTCATTTTGGCGCCTATACATTGTAAAATATTTTGCCATATTAAAAAGGAGTGGGGTGATAAAGAGAACCGAATCGCTGTGATTGCATTACACAAAGTAGGTATGGAGCCAAATGCAATTTTTAAAACTCTCCATACGCTTGGTATTAGTAAAATGTTTGTGTACCGGGATATTAATAGGTACAATGAGACCTCCTCTATTTATGACAGAAAAAGATCTAGCCGTCCACGTAGTGTTCGTACGAAAAAGATGGTCAAAGCAGTAAGGGAAAGAATTCGAAGAAATCCTGTCCGAAAGCAAAAGATTTAATCTCGGGAGATGAAGATAGGACCTAGAACCATGTCGCGTATTTTAAAAGATGACTTAGGACTTGCAGCCTATAAGAGACGTACTGGTCATAACTGATAATTTAAAAAAGAATAGTGTGGTAAAATCGAAACAACTACTGAAGCAGTACGCAAAGGGAGGTCACAGAAAAATTTTGTTTACGGATGAGAAAATTTTTACCATCGAAGAAAGTTGCAACAAACAAAATGATAAGGTGTATGCCCACAGTTGTGAAGAAGCAAGCACGCGTATTCCGAGGGTCAAGCGAGGGCATTATCCTTCATGAATCATGGTTTGGCTTGGAGTCTCATATTTAGGCTTAACTGAGGTGTTTTTCTGTGGAAAAAGTATGAAAACCAGTACCGTGGTTTACCAAAATACCGTCTTAACAAACATAGTAGAACCTCTTTCTCAAAAAATGTTCAAAAACAGACACTGGATATTTCAACAGGACTCTGCACCAGCTCATAAGGCACGAAGTACTCAAAACTGGTTGACCGCCCGTGGAATTGACATCATCGGGCATGAAGACTGGGCCTCTTCTAGTCCAGATTTAAACCCACTGGACAACAAGATATGGCAACATTTGGAGGAGGAAGTCTGCGCTAAACCTCATCAGAATTTGGAGTCTCTTCGAGCATATCTGGTTAAAGTAGCGGCAGAAATAGATATAAATGTGGTGCGTGCTGCGATCGATGACTGGCCGCGTTGATTAAGGGCATGTATTCAAAATGGAGGAGGGCATTTCGAATAATGCAAATAAATTTTTTTTGTACATTTAATTACCTTTCATTTCATATATAACTTTTCCATAATTATCAAAAAGTGTATCATTAATTACATCAAAAGTTTTATAACGTGTTTATGTATATATACATGTAAACTAGCCGCGAGTAACAAATAAATGTAAATGTTGTAAGTATATTACAAAATTATGAGAGTTTGACAACCGCTGTCACTATATTCAATAAAGATTCTGTGAACAAGCGTCTTTGAATCGGAGGTTGAGGGGGATGCAAATTAAGGCGATTATTACAAGTCTTGAGATTCAATCTCACGAACTTGGAAGTTGAGAGGTTGGCGCTCCTCTAATGTATTAAGATTGAACACTTTTAATTTGAATATAAATAAATAGTTAAAAGGAACACTACCAATAGTTTTGACAAGCTCGGTGTGGAGGGTTATTAACGCTACCTTGACGCCAACGCTTGTGAGCACGATTACTACATAGCGTAATAATTAGGTGCCTAAACATGTCAGTTTGTTTGCAAGACAAACATTTGTGTGCATGGACATGTCTGTTTGTCTTAGTCTGGATGTTTTAAGTGAAGTAAAGCGCATCAAAGTAGCCCGTCTAGGGAAGTACCTCCACCTCACAGAAAACCACAGCCCAATAACAACTCCCTAGAGGGTTGTTGTGTTCCTGTGTGTGAGTGAGGTCACCAGTAAACTCCTAAGGAGTTGCTGAGTTAGCAGCAGAGAAGGCATCGTGCGAGTGAGACTTAATATATTACAAGCATTAATAGGCTACGGTAACTGGTGTACATCAGTGTAGGCCGTATGCTTGTATGCATCCCGACGTAGTATAAAAAAAATGTGTTTTGTCATTTTACCCACTTACAGGAACTGAACAACCCTCCAAGAAGTTGTTATCAGATTGCGGTCCCTGTGAGTTGGAGGTACTTCCCAGTAGGACTGCTTTGATATGCCATACTTTTTGTAACCCTATCCTATTACCCTCGGCTAGCTTAACGGCTGTCATCTATCCAAAACAGCCGATCCAGCAGCTTATCGAGCCAGAAGGAACACAGCAACCCTCCAAGGAGTTGTTACTTGCCTGAGATTTTCTGTGATGTTGAAGTACTTCCCCAAGCGGCCTGCTTTGATGCGCCCTACCTCTCTAACACTGCTTAACTTGTGTAGTCAATTACACTCGTTTATTATCTAAAATTAACTGGAGTTGTTTAAGCAATGTAGTATTCGATGGGACTGTAATACAATGTAGTGAGAAAGTAAGTAGTCTCGGTGTGTACTTGGATCGAACTTAATCTTGGTCTGCACACATTACCGATATTAGTCGAGCTCAGTGGCTCGTGGGTTCGATTCCGACACGATACAAACATTTGTGTGCATGAACATGTCTGTTTGTCTTGGTCTGGGTATTTTCTATGTATAATAAGTATGTATTTACAAAAAAAATGTATTTATGTATGTTTATCAGTTGTCTAGTACCAATAACACAAGCTTCGCTTACTTTGGGGCTAGATGGCGCTGTGTAAATCGTCCGACAATATTAAAAAAAAAATACGATATTAGCAAAAGGTTGTTTGCTGCCAATTGCTCTCTTAGAAGACAGCGCAACTTCCTACCGATGGACACCAAAATTGCGGTTGCACAATCGATTATCCTTCCTATTCTTGATTATGCTGATTCCTGCTATCTTGATCTCACTGTACACCAATTAAATAAACTTGAGCGTCTTCAAAACCCTTGTATTCGATTCATATTTGGACTCCGCAAATATGATCATGTCTCCAAATTTCGTACTCAGCTCAAGTGGCTCCCTATCTCACTTCGCCGCACCTTGCATTTGCTAACTCTATTCTATCCCGCTTCACCTAGTTACCTCAAAGATTGATTTATATTTTATATTGACGTACAGGGTCATGAATTTCGTCAAAACCTTCTCCTTTAACTTAAAACTCCATTTCACTCCTCTCAATTCTATTCCAAATCGTTTTCAGTTCAAGCAGTACGTCTCTGCAATGCTCTACCACTTAATATTCGTTGCGTTCAAACACATTCCTCTTTTAAATCTCTTGTCAAAAAACTACCTTTCCTGTAACTCTATTTGATCGTTGTCTTTCTCTTTCTTGATCATCACTGAGTCCTGACATTATTGTAACTACAATAACTTTTAACGCTTTTTCATGTATGTGATAACTTTGTTTTAATTGGTATGGTTTCCTCTGCACCTACCTGTATTATTACAAGATAATAGTTTTATCTTATCTTAAGATTGTCTGGAAGAGATTGCTTAGCGATAAGACCGCCTATTGTACTATAGTTCTAAGTATCTTTTGCTTACAATTTTAATTTGGTGCAATAAAGAATATTTGTATTGTATTGTAGACTAATATTACATAAACTCAGGCTCAAGTAGAATTCTTAAGTACATGCATACAAACAAGTCTAAAATACGTCTAACCTCAAAAAATTGAAAACATCACATGTTTTCCTCATAGGCACACTACCGCAAAAATGGTAAACATGTTTTCGTAAACATCCAGATAATAAATTACTAGGAAAACGACCATCTTAAATATTTGTATACAGATATTTACAGAATATCTTCTAAGTATAAACCTCTTACTTAAAATCAGCGATTTGTTAACATAGGTAAAACAAGGTCGGCCGAGTGCAAATGTGGGTTCCGTACGATCCTTGTTTTAGCAAATAAATTTAGTTAGGCGCTGATCGACATTTATTTGTGTTGAATTATTGAGGATTTAAAAGGAGGTGCTAGTGAGAAATATTATTTTATCTTTTTAAATATGGATCCTAAACCAGATCTGAACAAGTCTGGATCTGCTTTGAGTCAAGTCAGAGAAATTAAAAAAAATAGAATGAAGTTTCTGATTAGCAGTTTGGATTTGAATTGAATCGGTTCTGAAGGAAAATTAATGATGTATCTAACTAGCGCTTTGGAATTGGTTGAATCTGGGAGAAAATGAGAAAATAGAATGATGTTTCTAACTCGTAGTTTTGATTTGGTTTAAGTCAGGTCTGGGGGGAAATGAAAAAATACAATGATGCTTCTAACTAGCATCTTCAGGCTTGGGTCAGTCACTCAGAACTAACATCTAACTCGAACTCATGTGAGTCGACTCATGTAGTAAGTACTCTCTATTGCCTACAGAACTAGGAATGTAAAGTTCCCCGCCACGACAAGCTATAATTTTTGTAAATAAAGAACTTCTACCAAGTTTCGTAGTGACAATTCAATCAACAGCAAATAATCCCAAATTCAATCAACTCAAAGAAACATACGTGTAATAAGAATCTAACGAGAAATTTCACTTAGTCGGGTTATATTATAGCGATTTAAAGCGCTGTCGTCTAATGTTTTGTGGTACTGGAACGCGTTTGACTCATGGAACGTAAACATTTGAGCCGCCATTTTGAAAGAAGTTCACGATGACGCTGTCAATGCTGTCATTCGAGTTTCGAATGCATCTCAATTTATTTGTGTTATTTTCGCGGATTAGGTTATATTGTTTGTTATTGTTGATCTTGTTGTTACTAATCAGAAATTGTTTTTTTTTGTTAATTTATTTGTATTTTTGTTTTTTTAGGGTTCCGTACCCAATGGGTAAAACTGACCCTATTTCTGAGACTCCGCTGTCCGTCCGTCCGTCTGTCACCAGTCTGTATCTCATAAACCGTGATAGTTAGACAGTTGAAATTTACACAGATGATGTATTTCTGTTGCCGCTATAAGTGCCGTAATAAGTGAAACTTAAAAATAATGAATTACGGTCTCTATAATAATTATTTTCTGAATCTTCATATAACATCTGATGAAACATTCAACCGTTCAACTTCAAACGTATCGCCATTATATGGACCATTATTAGCCGCCATTTTGAGAAAATAGTGTTTGGCGTTCGAGAAAATAGCGCTTGAAGTTCTAATTAAATTGTTTTGTATAAAAATTTTCTAAATATGAGAAATTTCTAATTATTTTTTTTACTCAAAGATAACTCCGTCACTTTACTATAAAATTCACTTCGATTGATAGAACGCATTGATATCAATATCGCGGTTACGGAAAGTTATTCGGCAAATTTTGTGGGTTATGCATGCATGCTACATACTCGTATATGTACTAATAATATTTTTTTTGTTATTTATATCTGTCAATATTCATTTTTATTTTCGGTCACTAATTATAGCGTTGGTTGGCATCATTACGCGATCTCTTCATCCTGTTCAAAATCTAGTATTAAAATCTACCATCAGGAAGATAGAGTAGTATCCTGAGTTTTAGTAACAAGACATCCACTTGACACCCACAATGCTAATTTTAAATCACAGATCGTTGAGTTCCAGAATTTCGTGCAAAAATTGTACTCAAACTTTGGTCATTTATTTATGTACTCGTTAAAAAACATTTCCCAAGAGAACCTTATCAACAAAATATTTTATACAAATTTGTTAGACGATTTCAAAAACACGTAGTCGTGATCAGTTTTATGGAATTTCACGCTTCGATATATTGTCAACAGGCTGTATGAGATACGTGGGGGCGAGTCGGGTGGGTAAGGGGTAGGCGTGGCGTCAGACTGGGGGTTGAATAAAGCTCAGCAGTTGGCGACACCAAGCTTTTAGACTGTTTTTAACCTGATCGGGAAGACCGCCATATTACCGGAGTAATCAAAAGGAAATAATACTATTTCCCGAGTGTATGTATGCTTGTTTTCTTGTGATCAATTGTAGACTAAACGACTTTACCGATTGTAAAATATGGTGTTGTTTGTTTCGAATATGTTTCCGGAATATTGTCGGCCATTTGCGTAATACATTGTAGATAGAAAAAGGTCTGTTTAGAGCCTAGACTAGTGGATAAAAAGCAGCGTATTAAATGATTTGTCTCGGGCTTAAATCCTAGTATGAGCATGTTGCAGTAAATTCGTTTCTGATTTACGTACATATTTGTATCTAGCGCCTCGGCTTCGCATGAGCATATGGATAGAAAGGTATCCTTGATACGAGTATGAATGTCAACTTTTGATTCTACCCATATTTTGATTTTCTAATTTAAACAAAAAACGGTTATTATAAGTTAAAAAAATTGTTAGACATAGATAGATAGATATAGATATAGTTTTGCAGATTTTTTTGTGGGTACTGATATAAACATGTTATAACTTTAAGTATCATCAACAGTTTTTAGTTTCGGTTCTCTCTGCGTAAGGCGTTTGGCGTGAAGTTATGGATAGATAGATAGATATACAATATATACTTACTTACAATATATACATATGCCTTAGGTGCAATTTGATCTAACTTGCTTTGTGTGCTTCCGCCACCAATTAATTCATGCGGCCTAGCGCCGACCGGCAACTACACACTACCGTTAGTAGATGCAACATGCCGACGCTGCCATGGGTGCTCCGATAGTCTCTGCCTCGGCTGCGGCGGTCGTCTGCCATCTGGAACAGAAACCGCATGCCTCCACCATTGTCGGTGCCACGACTGGCCTGGTCGTCACTGCGACACATGTTTCTTGCGTTAGATTATTATGTATACCTTATACCACGTATATATAGTATACATACATGTATTTAAACAGGTATACCTTGAGTTACATTATTGCAATTTTCGTAGAAATCTCTAAATTTTAAGAAAATTATATATAGCCCTTTATACTTGCTGATAACGTTGCATTCTGTAGATCAAAGAATTTTTAAAATCGATTAAGTATTTTTGATATATCTATTACAACCAAACATATAAAAATTCAATTCTGTAATGTTAGTTTCCTCGTAAATTAGAAATTTCCTATCATTTTGTTCCCTTTTTTAGACCCTTTTATATGTTCTGCTCTTTGTAGACCCCCCTGCCTAACTAATGTTTGAATTTGATGGATCCCTAACTTGTTCCAATCGACCCCACAGGGTCCAATATAGACGACTTTGGGAAGCACGGGTTTAGATTATCACTTGGTCGGCGAAAAACTCGTTATTGTTTCATCGTGATGATTTTGTTTTATAATTTTTAAATTATATTTCTACGTACATATGTATCTAACCTAAAAAGATCAGATTTTACCCCTAGGTCGTAGAGGTGTGATGACAATCGCTCTATGCTAAAATCAATTTCTTTGCTAAATCCTCAGTTAGCGATTAGGAAACGGATACTACGTATTAAGAATAGGAACTGAATCAAATATTTCCTTTTTTTAATTCTCTACTTGCTGCAATAAATCGTAGTAATATAAACTATCTGAAACTATTATTTGAAATGTTTGACCCTCGAAATTCTCGAATGTTCGACTGTTGGTTCAAACTTCAATACGATCCCTATTGAAATCATAAAATTTTACTTAACTACGAACTCACATTCAGAAGTTTACGCATAATTATATTTGTTTTAACTATGGTAGTACATTATTCTGTTCAACAGTTCCGCGTTAGTTATTATCAACAGAAAACCGTTCGCGTATGTTTAATTTGCACGCACTACACACGGTTTGTTTGTTTGGAAAACAACATTCACATTATGAGATAATATTATTCTAATAACTTCTAAATGAAACAGCGAAACCCAATGCATTCAAGTCAATGTATTGTTTTACTGATATACGAGTACATTTATTGTTAAATCTATTTAATGATTTGAAAAATGAGCTATATCGACAAGTTCCTTTCTTCTTCGACTATGTTCATTTTAAAAAAAGAAAAATATTTAAATAAATGCAATACGTTTCGAATTGCTGGCAAACTTTGAAATTTTATTTCATCCTTTATGTTATATTGGATGCGCTTTTAGCAGGAACGATACATACATGGCTAATGTCGAGAGAACACTAAGTGCAGAGAATAGTATGGTGCAGCGCCGAGAAATAAATTTGGAAACAAAACTTAAATCAGAAAGGAACGCATGCTGGGTATAGCAGAGAGAGAGAGAGCACGAAACCAAAAGAAGCGCTGTCGTAATTTGAACGTTGTCTAAAAACTATGCTCAACGCAACTATGCTAACCATGTAAAAACTTCTTCATGCCTTTCTTCAGATTATTATTATATCATGAAGTTTAAGAACTTCATGATATAATCTCTAGGGAGACAACAAGAACTTTATTTCACAGCTTTAGGGTTCTCGGCAGAAAACTTCTCTGGAAGCGCACAGTTTGTGAGGATTGCTTTGTTGGCGAGCCGTGCGATTGTAAATCGAAGCTATTGCGACTATATCGATCCATTATACAATTGGTAATATACATAAAGGGAGGCAAAATCTCTCCTTGCACCAGAACACAAAGTTCTGGCTGGTTTCTAGATACTTCCCCCCATAGGTGACTACAGTACTCCATGTGTAAACTAACTTGAGACTTGTTTGACATGATGCGTCTTTATCTCGAGCTGAACTACTGCTTATTATTAAGATTTTTTATCAGCAACCAATATAACTGACAAGCGTCCTAAGAAGATATGCGAACATAGTGTATTGTGACACACGGTTCACGAGGAGTTAGCCGAGAAGAAAACAGGACTCACCTGATGAGTCAGACGGCGACGAAGGCCTTTCCGCGACTGTTGCTGCCTCAGAAGATGAGAGTCATTATTGAGACATTGTAAAAAACGATTAAATAATTTTAAAGAAAACAGGAATTGCCTAAAGCACAAAACAGAGCTTCAGAGTAGCAAGTACCGTGCAAATCTCCTCATTCAGCTCATACGACCGAGAGGTCGGTGAAGCAAGGGACGGTGGTGGGTAGGTATCTGGGCTCTGCATATGTCACAAATGATTTGGAGCGCAGGTTGATTATTTGTTCAACCTCCAATAAATAAATTGCAAATTCAAATAATACATCCCCTATTCCGAACATATACAAACATCATTGTTTATGGTATTCAAACTAAACAATATTATGATATCAGGGGGCACGGCAGTGCCCCCGCCAAGTCGAGCGCGAAGCAAACACTGCCGTACCATCCTTTACTGGAACCATTTCGCCGCATTTTCAGGCCCCTATTTGAGAACCTCTGGATAAGACCAGAACGCAGAAATTTTCGTCATCCAGTAAGCTATAATCACATACTTAAAATCCAAAATTTCAAGTCTGTAGGTCATTTAGTTCCGAAGTTAAGCGAAAGCAAAGTTTCGCATTTATGACACTCACTCATGATCATCAAAATAGAACTAGTACTTCCCATAAACTCCGAGAGCTGAAATTTGGTACAGAGTTAGGGTTTAATGGCCACATAAAGGGAATACTATAAAAACTAGGATAATCGAAGATCTGGAGTACCTGGTGACCATGATTAGAAAACACAAGAGCCCAACCAAACTATTAGAGATAGCGACATACCGCCTTTACAAAAAATGTTGAACTTGGTGGGCCGCTTCATTTGATGTCAAAAATCGAAGGTCTGAAGTATCTAATGAAGAACCCTCAGCTGGTCTCAGCTGTATTAGAGATATGGTAATGCCCCCTTCTACTATGAGAAAAAAACTGTGTCAAATAAGAAAATCTAATAATAAAATAAATCAATATGTCCACGTTTCTACAAAAAGAAGTGAAATCCCACCAAAAACATTCTGTAAAAAACTAGCCAAGTCTCGACGGAGCTGCTTGTTTATCTCTAAAAAGTAATGAAATCTAGACAAAGTCGTGCTACGTCTAAGGTTCCTTACTGCGATTTCTTTATTATTATAGTTAATGTTGTGTGACTTGGCCGTTGAAGGGTACACAAGGGTACAAAACCAGGTGCTCCATGACACCATTGCACCAATCTGTCGCCAGAACCGCTACCCATTGACGATGGAAAATTGCCACTTGGAAAATGTTGATTCAATAACCAGTCAATTGTAGGCTTGATAAAGCTGCGGATTTCAATAATACTTACGTATAGGCGAGCCTGAAACAAACAATATAAAAAAATATTTCCAGTACAGACGGACTTCTAATCATTGATAGAAGTCCGTCTGTACGTCTATTTTATGTTGGATCGGTGGTCGATTTGACGCTCCAAAAAGAAGAGAGCAGAAGTCAGCATTGTCAATGCTGAATGCATGTGTTGCACAATCAACAACATCCTAAAATGAGACACTAGCGTCCAATTACCAATACCAGTATGGGCTATTATCTCGCTTAATAAACATAGGTAGTTACAACAGATATAACATTACGTGTAAACAAAATTGACTTGTACCCACTAACGTATAAAGAATTTTCAACGGCCAAGTCACACAACATTAACTATAATAATAAAGAAATCGCAGTAAGGAACCTTAGACGTGGCACGACTTTGTCTAGATTTCATTACTTTTTAGAGATAAACAAGCAGCTCCGTCGAGACTTGGCTAGTTTTTTACAGAATGTTTTTGGTGGGATTGCCCTATTACCGAAACAGTTTGCGGTTATGTTCATGTATGCAAGTTCCATAAATTGAATTCAGATATGTCGTATCCAATTCATAATTGGTTACATTACCGGTTGATTGATTATCAAACATGATAAAAATAATTCATATTTGTGTAACTAATTAGCCATCGTTTGGAGTCGATCCTAAGATTACCTGTACTTGGTGTATCATGCGAATTATGATATTAACTCATAAGGAACAGACGTCGAAGAGTTCTGCGTGGTACGCTAGCAAAAAATGCTCAAATTAAATTTTGTTTATACGAGTATAAACACAGCTTTTTTGTGTATTCGATGTTTGTCGATTACTGTAAGATACCTGAAAAATGTGAAAACTCATCTCGTCTTAAGGATGAACAAGAACTAAAAGAATTTGGGGTTAACGTTTGGGCAAATATTATTTTTGAAAAAAGAAAAGTTGAATGCCCAAGAATACAGATTCTTCGACCAAGCGTTGACCGTTTGCTAATACATTAAGTTTGGCTGGTTTCTGCAAACTAAGCCTAAGGAGTTGACGAATATTCTATTTGATATGGAGTGACTGCCACCCCTTCCCAAACCAGACCTTTCTTAGGTTAGGTCACATACCTTTCGAAATATATTTTCTTGGGTGTGCGAGTTTCCTCATGATGCTTTCCTTCACTGCCGAGCAAGCGATATTTATAAATATATACATGAATACGAAACACGAATGTACAAGTACATGCCCACACCACGATTCACAGATTACACTAGGCTACAGATTACTTACTTATAACAATAATATAAATCATATCTACAATATTTAAGATTAGTCCCCGCCCTTGACTCCTCTATGTAGAATTGATTTTTTCATAATTTCATGGGTTTTATTTTCCCGCAGAGCCTTAATTAAAAAAAAAAAATTGCTTAAATTACTCCTTAAATCAGTGAAGGTCCCATCTTAATAGGTGCAGACATTTCGGATATAAGCCGGACGGATGGACAAAATTTTCAAAAATTGATTTTATAGGCACCACGTATGCATTCGTCTGAATTTTAGTAAAAGATAAATTTTGACTTCGTAGAACATTATTTATTTGTATAGATATTTTCTCTTCTTTGTATACTTTTACTGAGTACCACACTATTTAGTCTTTATACTGGAAGACTGTATGTGCCTGTTTCAAATTAAGTTACGCGCTTGACTTGTTGGAGTATGTACATTTAAATAAACGGGGAGGCGTGTGTTCGGAATTAGTAATAACATGCGAATAGTTGAGAGTTTGCCGCGAAGCAGTTGGTACCTTCTTTGTTAAGTCTATGTAGGCAATGATGAACTTCAGCTTTTGAACGATTTGTACCCTTTTGCGAACGACGAATGGATGCTTTGTCTACATTTAATAGAGACTGCTATTACTTTGTGTAATTACTGTCAGTGGAAGTATTTATGGAGGCGTTGCTCAAATACGGAGAAGAAAGGTAACTATTTTTTTATAGGACGTCGGGATATATGTAAAATGGTTATGAACCCTTACGATAGCCGCTGCTGGCACAGTAAATTCTCAGAAACTTAATTCATTTACTCGCAGGAATACAACATCCCTCCAGGAAGTTGCAGAAGTGCGATTTTCTGAGAGGTGTATTCACAGTCGCGCTGTACTATATATCTGTTTGCTTAATGACTGTCATCTATCTAAAACAGTCGAGATCAACAGCCTAATGTACCCTCTGAGCACATGAGAGAGGTAGGCTGCATTAAAGCAGCCCGTCTGGGGAAGAATCTCCACCTCACAGAAAACCGCACCTCAGGAGTTGCTGTGTTATAAAAACATAGGAACTCAGACGACCAAAACCATCGATATGTGTTCGATTAGACTGACTTGTGCATACATCCCTGAAGACTTACTGATTCACTATCATCAAAAGAGACAAAGCATGTTTGGTCTATTATTACACCAACGCTAACTGATTCCACTGCAGGAATACAGGTCTCCTTACAACCGAAGGGAATTTAAATCATACTCCACCATGTCGCTCAACTGCGGATTGAAAGAACGTGTTTTCAAGTCGCCTTTAGGCCACTGACTTAGCGTAACGACATGTCGACAACAGCCGGTATCGACGGTTTAAGGATGAGATAAATAAACCCATTTACGGACAGGCTGCGCTCAACGTCGCTTAGCTTATGTGTTCGATTGCTTTTGCAAGAACATCGATGAGTTAATAGATTCAGGCGTTATGCTGCGAAAGTCAAATTTACTGGCAATTTTATCTAAACTACCTACTTTGTGTGCCACGCAAGGTAATAACACTACTTGTTCTGATGACGTAATTATGTTTTGTACCAGCTTCTCAAAAAGCATTTATGTTCCTGGTAATTTATAAATATTACAGGCGAAACTTTGGCGCACTTTAGTCCCATAATTTCCAACTATATTCGTAGCAAATACAAATATCCAGATTTGAACGGGGTTAAGATAGGAAAAGACATGCTCCGTTGGTTCGGACATAAAGAAAGATTGCAGGATGAAAGAATGACGAATGGAAGATTGTAGGAGCCGAGGAAGACCAAGACTAACCTACTATGACCAAATTGGTCGTATTTTATCAGAAGGTGATGTCAGGAGCCCCAAGAAACGGCGAGCGTGCATGAAAAGAGTTAACAATGTTAGAGAAGAGAACGTGAGTGAAGTGTGTTACAACCGCGTGTTATGGCGCTCGGTTCTCTCTGCCTACCCCGCAAGGGACCTGGCGTGAAGATATGCATACATACATTTACGTAGTTTTATACAACGTCGGGACACAATCTAGCATACGGCTTATAAGCGTTATAATGTAAATAGCTTATAAGCGTTAGTAATCACACTGTTTACAAGCTCCTAAGGATCTTACTAAGTTTGCCCTCACTCACTTGCAGGAACACAGCTACTTGCCATGGATTTATTATTTATAGTCTATAGTAATATATATTATTTATAGTCAGACTTCTTAGATGCGTCCTACATCTCTATCGATAAAATTTATTTTGTTAATTAGCAGGCACCACCACGTGCACATGAGATTAGCTGCGGCTCTAAATTTGACAATGAGCCACTTAAACCCCAAAAAGTATAATAGGTAATGTAAAAATATCTCGATTACGCCATTGTTGTAAATGGGTTTAACAGACTCCATTACTGAAAAAGGGCACATAAAGTAATAAAAAGGTTTAAGAAACCGTAAAGCGTTGTGCTCGACAAAACAATATTTCCGAATGCTCTCAAAGCATTAAGAGCGTGAAGGCGCCGGTGGAACTTTCTCGAAACACTCAACGGATGGGTTTGATGAGTTTGCTTCTTCATAGTGTTGTGCTACTGAATTGTGTTTGTAATTATCGAATTTTTGAATAATATTCGTATTCGCGGATTTTCTTTCTATCCAACAGCGTTTAAGGCTTTGGAGCAATGTTAGGCGGAGTTTGGAATATGTTGCATTGTGGGGAAAAAACCGGCCAAGTTCATGTTTTCGGATTTAACTGGCATTTGCTCGGCGGTGAAGGAAAATATAGTGAGGTAACTTGCACTTCCCAGAAATTATAAGACATGTGATATAAAAGGTTAGGTTTGCTCTCTGGTAGAAGTCTAGAGGCAGTTGCTCTATGTCATAATCAGTAACTTCGCCAAATCCTTAGGCACATGTAGCGGATCAAGCCAGTCTTAATGTATTAGAAAATGGGATAACGTGACACAGTAGATGTAATGCTAATTTGACACCTATGCTCGTGGGTTCGATTTCCATACAGAATTAACTGTGTTTTTAAGAGAGGTAGCATCAAAGCAGTCTGGGAAGTACTTCAACTTTACAGAAAATCGCAGCTAAATAACAACTCTCAGGATAGTTGTTGTGTTACCCATAAACTGCTAAGAACTTGCTGTTATAGCAGCAAAGGTGAATCGGGCGAGCGATACTTAACATTTGCAAGCGTTCATGGGCTACGCTACGGTAACCACTTTACATCAGGTGGGCTGTATGCTTGTTTACATAAAAAAAACTCGAGGAAGAAGAGCATGTAAGGCCTTTGCAGAACATTGCATTGAATGTAAATGGCACATTAAGTTTTATTTTAAGGAGGGTTTTCAATTTAATTCATAAGACAGAAAGGACATGACGATAAAGATGTAGTATTTTGCAGAAATCAGATTTCCATATAACTTATCTACCTATAATAACTTTGTGCCTATTATGCACCTTTGACAATGGATGAATGACTATTTTAATACCAATGCTCATTGGTCCGAAAGACTTATTCATGAAGTTAGTGAGGTTACCAAAGGAGAAGCAGCAGGGGAAGGGGGAGGCGCGAGCCATACTTTATATACGAACAAGAGAGGCAAGGAAGTCATGGTCACCGAAGTGTTCAAACAGTCGGCGATTTTGTCGGACAGGATCCCTTCAAAATAGTTGCGCATCGCGATTGATGGTTGCCCCACGTGTCAATTCGACATCTATAATATATAACGTAATTAATAAAAGTGTTACTAATGAAAAACCGATTATAAGATGAAACACTTATATGCACTTAAAAAAACCGTAAAGCTATATGCCAAATCTGTTGCTACCGTAGCTGCAAGTATACGTGTATGCTCTTATTGCCGGGGTTAAACCACCGCTTCTACCATAGCATTCACATGCCGATGGTCAATTGTGCTAAAAGGCTACCAACCGCCTGACAGCATGAAATAGTAGTTGGCAGAACAAAATCATACAGATCAGACGAGGTTGAATATTTTTCTCGAATAATTCACCGAATATTCACATCAGTTCGCTTTGTCCCATCACTAGTTCTCAGCTCCTCCAATATTTCTCTTTCACGAGTTATTTCGATGCACGATTTGACAATGAAGTTGTAATTGCTAATATAGAACTTTTGCTTTGAAATCCAATGCAATATTTGAGACAAGAGAAATTGAACCTAATTCAATTTGAGTTTAGTTTGCTTTCTTCTAAATTATTAATGTAATAATAAAGTTTATATTAATTAAATAAAGTTATTTAAAGAAGCAATGAACAAAAGTTTTGAGTTTTCAAATTGAAATACAGTTTTTTTTATACAACGTTGGGTAGCACGTAGTCCACCTGATGTAAATAGGTTTCTACTGTAACCTCTACTGCTGGCACAGTAATTCCTTAATAGCTTACTGGTAACCGCACTCTCTTGCTGTTTTTTAAATGTTAGTTAATTGTTATTTGGCTGCGGTTTTCTGTGAGGTGGAGAACTGCTTGATGAGTCAACCTCTCTTTGATGCACATTGAAAGCCACAGCCAATAAACACTTGTTCTGCTGCTAACACGACAAATCCTTAACTTACCGATAATTCCACGCACTCGCAGGAACACAACAAGACCAATGAGTTATTTGGCTACAGTTTTCTATGAGGTGGATCTTAAAGGAAGTACTTTCCCAGTCGGACTGCATTTATCTTGTTAAGAATACACAACCAAGGCTAACAGATATATCTATGCACACAATTGTTTTCCTGGAATGAACTTGTTTATTAAGATTCTATGTTTATTTGAGATGGAAAATGATAGGGCAATATTGAAATCAGGAAACCGTATCAATGGTGCGTTGTACTCCGCTCGCCGTGCTGCTATTCAGGGTGTATTGACGCCAACATTGATGTACGGTAGTGAGACATGGGTACGACAGAAGAAGAATGAAAGAAGAACGAACGCTTTAGAAATGAGAGCGCTAAGGAGTATCTATGGAGTGAGAATGATTGAAAAGTATATGGTGAGATGGTTTGGTCACTTAGAAAGAATAAATGTCAAAAGGGTTACGAAAGAAGAGTACGAGACAAGAGTGAATGGAGATATCATATCTTTAGAAATGAGAGCGCTAAGGAGTATGTATGGAGTGAGAATGATTGAAAAGTATATGGTGAGATGGTTTGGTCACTTAGAAAGAATAAATGTCAAAAGGGTTACGAAAGAAGAGTACGAGACAAGAGTGAATGGAGATATCATATCTTTAGAAATGAGAGCGCTAAGGAGTATGTATGGAGTGAGAATGATTGAAAAGTATATGGTGAGATGGTTTGGTCACTTAGAAAGAATAAATGTCAAAAGGGTTACGAAAGAAGAGTACGAGACAAGAGTGAATGGAGATATCAGAAGGGATAGGGAGATATCACCCATGGATCAAATTGGTGATGTGTTGAAAAAGGGCCAAATCAAAAGCACCCAAAACTGAAGAGCATGCGTGAAGAGTTTGATAAATGTGGGAGAAGCGAGAGCTCTGCCTACTCTAATGGGAGACAGGCGTGATGATATGTATGTATGTACAATTGTTTTTTTCTGCGTGGTAATGGCACCACTGGACTACACCACCACGGTGTCGTTTACAATTTATATTTGGTATTGACATGACTGCGAGTAAGTGATGTGGTAATAATTGTATACTTTTCAACATAAACAATAACTAGAAAAATCGACGTGCGGCTGTGTCGTTTATCGTCGTAGTCACGGCACGGAAACAAAAAACGAAGGTAAGTAATACTAAAATGAATTTGTAGAAAGCAGGGAAATGATCTCTAAATGAAGCCCTTCGTCCCCGTCCCCCTCGCATGCGATGCGTCGCAGTCCTCACCCAATGTAACGAATTATTTGAATTTTTAGCTATCAAGTGGTGTAATTAAATTTTGGATATAAACGATACATATGTAGCCACAATACCAAACTGTGTCCCCGATTTTGTTATCATCCGTTTTTTGAATTGCCAATATGGAAGCAAATTTTGAAGACGTATTCACTTCAAAAAGTCTCGAATTGAGTTAGCTATAAATTTTTCCCCGTATATATGTTACTTCATTCGCTATCTTTTCAGTAATATCTAGAAAGGCTACTTAAAAAAAATTACAACTATTTAATTTTAGCCAGGCTGTCCTGAAAAATTTACACAAAAAGATCATCTCTAAGGTCATCTATAAGGACGTCATGTCGTTATCTCACGAATGATCAATAATTGATAAACAAAAATGCCTAAGTTTAGTATCAGAACTTCACTACGGCGATGTAGTTACCAAAAAAAGGGTACTACACCACTGTGGGGTCGTGGTCACAGCAAGGCTGACGTCATCGACCTTTGGTGACAAAATAAATATAGATTGACGTAATATATAGATACAATTGCATACCGCTGCTAATGATAAGCTAGCCCATGTTCAATCAGGATTTTAAATATGGATTAGGATTGAACTAACACAGATTTGCTAGAATATTCCATCCAATGCTACCTACATTCATCTATCACCCTTAAGCTGTCCAGACTTACAGCTTAATATTTAAGCGAGGCTACACGAGGGTAGTTGGGGTGACCGAAATTTTCCAGTTAAACTTGCGTTCGATTCTAGTTAGATACGAAAACGGGTGGAATATGTATATGGGAATGTATTAAACTATTTCCTTATGCATACATACTATTCCATACCATGCATACGATGATATAACAAATAAATATTGTCGGACAAATTACACAGCGCCACCTAGCTCCAAAGTAAGCGAAGCTTGTGTTATGGGTACTAGACAACTGATAAACATTCGTTAATACATTTTTTTTTTGTAAATACATACTTATTATACATAGAAAACATCCAGACCAATACAAACAAACATGTTCATGCACACAAATGTTTGTCCTGTGTGGGTATCGAACCCACGAGCGTTGGTGTCGAAGTAGCGTAACAGCGCGTTTCACCACTGCGCCACCGAGCTCGTCGTCACAATATGAAGTAGAAGCAAATACATTTAAGTATAAAACAGACAAACATAAAGGCTGACGGAAAACTTTACGGACAATACAGTAAATTAAAACAGTCAAGTTAGATCAACAAGTATGTTACGTTAGTTTGGTAGTTAATAATTTTACGAGTACTAGTGCTCAAAATTTGTTATCGCTTCAGTGAGTCGATCCAATTATAATGTAATTAATAAATTATGTAAATTTGTTTGGATACCAAAAGAGGGATGCCTGAGTTTTTTGGCAGTTGCATTGGCATTTTTATCAGTGCTCACCTAGTCATAAACTGCACGGTAGGGAAAATGTATTGTGACGATTCCAAACAAATGTAGCCATTTTTACGGAATAAAAAGATTTTGACTTGACTTGAGTGGTAGATTTTTTTTTATTTTAATCTATAAACAGTAGAAAGTTAAAAAGTGAATAAAAAAGATCTTCTATTTCTTTTTCGCGTTATCTCGTTTCCTAATCCATTAGGATTGGCGGGGTCCACTACCTAAGCCTAAGGATTTGGCGAAGATACTGATTTTTACTGCCGTCAGACATCCATATTTTAGAGGAATAACCAGATCTACCTTAGGTTAGGTCACGCGTCTTTCGAAATATAATATCTTGGACGTGTGTTACCTCACGATGTTTTCCTTCACCGCCTAGCAAGTGATAAATAAGTACATAAATTCGAAAACACGAATTTAGTACATGCCTCCGCCAGCATTCGAACCGGGTCCCAGTCGGTAAATAGGCCGGTTCCTTAACCACTGGGCTACCACTGCTGTAGAGTGAATAAAGACATATTTATGAAAGTAGAAAGCTGAATTGTTCTGTACCACTTTTTCAGGAACACCGTTCCTATATGAAATCTATATGTTTGTGTGTTTGCCTGTGTGTTTGTCTGTCGCTTTTTTTCGAATATTCGAATTTTGACTTCAGATTCGGATTCAGCATAAAAAGTAGAATAGGACTGTTCAGGAACACCGTTCCTATCTCTTAAGGAACACGGTCAAAATGGCCGACAAATAAAAAAAAAATTGAACTTTTATTTCAGATTCGAAAAGTAAATTAAAAAGTAAGTTAAAAAGTAGAATAGGAATGTCTTAAAAACCAATATCATATTTCTTAAGGAACACGGTCAAAATGGCCGTGTTCCTCTGGCAATGCAAGCTTGCGCATTCTCAACTGGTTTTTAAATGAACTGCCAAAATCACGCAAGAGTTTTATTCGTTTTCTGTGTATTATAAAAAAACGAATTAATCCAAATATTGTAAAATCAAGCGCACTATCTTAGATGTACATAATTATACTTAAACTACTCCCCACTATAAATCCAATGAGGTTTTTTTATCGTGTGTATATATGTACAATGCTGAATGTGAATGATGTTTTAGTCAATAAAAAAAAATGTTGTCTTTTATAGATTTTTATACCAATAAATAAATAAATAAATATTGTCTGATAAATTACACAGCGCCATCTAGCCCCAAAGTAAGCGAAGCTTGTATTATGGGTACTAGGGAACTGATAAACATACGTAAACACATTTTTTTTTGTAAATACATACTTATTGTACATAGAAAATACCCAGACCAAGACAAACAGACATGTTCATGCACACAAATGTTTGTATTGTGTGGGAATCGAACCCACGAGGTGTCAAAGTCGCGTCATAAATAGTCGTATCAAAAATAGATAAATAACAAAAATCGTATAAAACTGTTACTAATCGTACTGCTCAACGGATTTGCGAAAGACAGGGTAAAATAAATAAAAAAATAATTTCATAGCCAGGGTGCGGTACACGTCACTTAACCTATGTATTCGTTTTGGTTGACGCCATCGAGTTACTCTTTTTATGTGTTACCTTAGATATACAGCAAAAACTTTAATATCTCAATTTAAAATTGTCAATTAATTCAAATGGTGACATCCTACTGTAAACAAAGACTGATTATTTATTTTCACGTATGAAACCTGCAAACTACATTAGTGTAGATAGTGTTTATAGGACTTAGTAATTGAAATGGAGTATAATCGACAGACTGCACTACGCACACGTGAGGTTGGCTTTTACACTAAAGTTGATAGGGAGCCATTTACTAATAAAATATATTGAATTTTCGTACGAGTCTTCCATCACTCACATGCCACTTTCTCTATCGTATCTTATTTATTACATATTTCTTATATTTTTTTTTTAACAAAAATAATCACATTTTGAGACGAATTTATTTCTTATTATTTCAGTGTTTCTTTTTTTTTTAATAATTAAACTCTATAGGCTTTGCTCGCTCAAATCTTTGGTTAAGCTCATAGGTGTTAATAGCGTTAGTTAGAAAAAATATTTTTTTTTTGGTAACACGTACCCTACACGTAAAGTGGGGATGATTTTTTTATTCGCGCCCACCACATAGTGTGGGGAGTCGTCAGAGAGGTTTTTAAAACCATGTAGAGTTGCGAAATAGTTATATTAAAAGTGTAAATGTCAACTAATAAAAATCAAATGTCCATCCCCCACCCCGCCATGCCAGCGAAACTGTTGCATTTATGGAATATAACATTGTACTTATCTGTACTAAGTGTTTTGCTTTCTAGTTTATAATTTCAACGGTCAAGTAGTGGAATCCATGGGCAATTTCATAGTTTTTCATACTTCATTTGATATAATGTTAGTTCATTTGACATATTTTTAGTTCCGATGTTTTACACTATTACATCTCTGTTCACAAATTCCATCGCTCTATTTTTCAGGAACACCGTTCCTATATGAAATCTATATGTTTGTCTGTATGTGCGTTTGTCTCTGTGTGCTTTTTTTATTATTCGAATTTTGATTCGGATTCGAATTTTGAGTTCAGATTCGGATTCAGCATAAAAAAGTAGAATAAGAATGTTCAGGAACACCGTTCCTATCTCTTAAAGAACATGGTCAAAACGGCCGATAATTTTTTTATACAACGTCGGGAGGCATACAAGCATACGGTCCACCTGATGTAAAGCAGTTACCGTAGCGTATTAACGCTTGTAACATATATCACTCGCGCGATGCCTTCTCTGCTGCTTACTCAGCAACTCGTTAGGAGCTTACTGGTGACCTCACTCACACGCAGGAACACAACAACCCTCTAGGGAGTTATTATTTGGCTGCGGTTTTCTGTGAGGTGGAGGTACTTCCCCAGGTGTGCTGCTTTGATGCGCCCTACCTCTCTTAAAACATCTAGACCAAGACAAACAGACATGTTCATGCACACAAATGTTTGCATTGTGTGGGAATCGAAACCACGAGCGTTGGTGTCAAAGTCGCGTCTGTTACGAATTTGCCACCGAGCTCGTCCAAATCGTGAATTGTTATATAATTGACGAGCCAGTTGTTCCTCTGGCTATGCGAGCTTGCGCATTCCCAACTGGTTTTTATTTCCTCTCAGTATGTTGTGAACATGAACGAACTTTTAATATACCGAACGATTATTTCATTCGTTTGTGAGTTCCAAGGCAGCTGTAGTTTAACCCCCGGGACGGCAATGGACTTCACTGTTCATTGCCTTTTTTGTGGTCGCCGCTGTTAATTCTGGCTACACAGGAGACACAGTGGTGGGTATGAGTGGTGGGCCTGTCCCGTTAAAAAAAAAAAACCGAACGATTAATTCGTCGTCTTGCGTCTACCGATGTCAGCGCATCTACTGGTAGAGAGCGGCACCCATGGATCTGAAGATTGTTGTCCTTTATTTTAGGCGTTGTGGTAGTGGAGCAGTGAGAGCCCAGTGGATAAGGAACCGGCCTGTTGACCACCTGGTGCCCGGTGCGATCCTAGCGAGGGCATGTACCACTTCCTCGGCGGTGAAGGAAAATATGGTGAGGAAACCCACACGTCCAAGAAGTTATATTTCGAAAGACTTTGTCACTTAACCTAAGAAATATCTGGTTTGCTCCTGGGTTGTGGAGGTCTAACGGCAGTCGCTCCATGTAAAAATCGTTACCTTGGCAAACTCTTTAAGCTTAAGTAGTGGACCCCGGTAATTCAAACGGATTAGGAAACGGGATAACGCTAAGGAGAAGGCCATAATGTCAAATAGTGTAATTTTATTACAATCCGCAGCTTTTATGAATTTAAGAGGGGTAGGGCGCATCTAATCAGCCCGTCTGGGGAAGTACCTCCACCTCACAGGAAACCACAGCCAAATAGCAACTCCCTCCCTAGAGGGTCGTTGTGTTCCTGCGTGTGAGTGAGGTCACCAGTAAGCTCCTAAGGAGTTGCTGTGTAAGCAGCAGAGAAGGCATCGCGCGAGTGATACTATATCGCTAGCGTTAATAGGCTACGGTACCCGTTTTATATCATCTGAGCCGTATGCTTGTATGCCTCCCGACAACGGAAAAAAAAAATATATTAAAGACAACTACATAGATAAACTTAAATACAGAAACTTTATCTACAAATAAAATTTGAGCCAAGTCGTTGGTGCTGTTTCCGGCATAAAGCATAATATATTAAAGAATTACTCACTTAAAAAAGTAAGATTTAAAACAAACGTCATGCAAGTTACTTGTAGTCTTTTCAGCATGTAAAACATTGTAATGTTGAAACTCCAGCCCCACAAAGTGTTAGTAATAAACACTTGTACCCATGAAATCTACTTACCAAATGGTTGCCAACTAGACGGGGCCGAGCGAAACTGTTGCTTGCATTTTATAGGTTCTATTTAAGTAAGTTTCAGTTACAAGTTACGAACTAAACTGTGCAACTTTTTAATGTACGTATCAACTGCCGATAGGGTAGATAAACTATGTATATGAAAATCTAATGCTTTGCGTTTATCTTATAAAAACTCGACCGATTTGAGATTTGTTCGAGTTGAATCTTGTAACGGAATTTTCAAGCAGTTGTCCTTAATCGATTGAGATGGAATTTTGCATACATATTTAGTTTGGATGACAAGAGAAGAGAAGAGAAATTAATGTTAAAGAAGCTAGTGAGATATGTAAGGATTGAGTCACGTGGCTCTCTTATAATAATAATTATATAATTTGATAGGGGGTCATGTGCCAGAAGCGTGCTCGTTCGCGACCCCTGCCAATCAGTTGAGTGCAGTTCTGGACCAATAGCGCACCGACGTGCGGATTAGGACGTCCTCCGTAGGCGACGCGCACCGATCCGCCCCGTAGGTGTGAATATAGCTGCATGCGGCGGTGGGGGTCGCCACCCATCACGCAGCGCCAATTCCGGCGGGACGAGGGGAGTCGAGTGCCGCATAGGCACGTGGAATGTGAGAGGTGCATTGAATGATAAGACGAATGAACTGATAGACGTAATGAATGATAGACGTTTGGATGCTTTGTATGTGACAGGGACTAAGTGCAAGGGGAGCGACACCGATGATCTGCCCGGTGGGATGATAGCCCTATGGTCTGGGGTAGACCGGAACGATCATGCCAGTGCTGGTGTAGGTGTCGTACTCTCCTCTCGCTTAGCCACTGGTGTACTTATTGTATTACCGTTTGGTAGGGCCTAGACTTCTCTGGGTTCGTATTAAACTGGGCACCACGCGAGTATTTCTGGTTACAGCATACGCTCCCGTAAGCTCAGCGTGTGCTCAAGAACTGGAGAAGTTTTGAGAGTCTGTGAGGGATGTTCTGGACTTAACTGTAGGGAATGAAAGAGTGATTAAGTGTGGAGATTTGAATGGATAGGTTGGGACGAAGCGATACAGCTATGAAGCTGTTCTTGGTCCGTATGGAAATAAGAGAGTGAACGAAGCAGGTAAGTCAATACTAGATTTATGTATGGAACGAAACCTCCTCGTGTCGAATACTTTATTTCATCATAAGGATATTCACAAGTATACATGGAGGAGGGATTTCCAAAAAAGTGTGATTGATTTGATTTTAATAGATAGACGTCTTCGAAATGTTATAATGGATATAAGAGCCTTTAGAGGCCCCACTCTTGAGACGAACCACTACCTGGTGGTAAGCCGGATTGTGGACCTTTTTAGGAAGTGGAGGCACTGGCAAGTGCGTATCCCTTTCGGAGATCATGAAAGGATAAGAAGCGAAAATTTGCAAGATGAAAGTGTAAGGAGAACGTATGTGCATCAGGTAAGTGAGAGACTTGTAAATGCAAAACTCTCCGACTCAGATGTGGATTATTGTTGGAAAGTTTTCAAAGAAAGTATGGTGGATAGTGCAAAAGAAGCTTGTGGATGCGCAAAGAGCCGTAAAACAGTGAAAGGAGATGCCTGGTGGGATGCGGAGGTTGAAGCCTCCGTAGCAAGAAAGAGGAAAGCGTGGCTGGAATACGTATCATCTTTGCCTTTAAATGAAAATATGAGAGAAAAGAAGAAAGAAATGTACCGTCTATGCAAGAATGAAACCAAGGATTTAGTGAAAGAGAAGCGTGAAAGACAAATTATGAATGAGAAAGAGAGGCTGATGAAAAACTTCGAGGCAAATCCCAAACTCTTTTGGAGAGAGGTAAAGAAGTCTCGGAGTGGTTCGTCGGCATCCAGAATGCATAAGATGAAGTCTAAAGCTGGTGTCATTCTTGCGAATACTCAGGAAGTGTTAGAACGGTGGAGTGAATATTTTGAGGAAATGAAATTAGTATGCCTCGGACGCTGACAATGAGAGCGAGTCGGATTCTTACGCCACGTTTACGGCGTCCGACGAAGGCATAAATATGGATGAGATCGAATGGTCGATACGAAGCTTGATAAATGGAAAATCAGCGGGAATTGATCTGATCACAGCTGAGATGATCAAACTAGGTGGCACTTACGTCCGGGACGCCTTCAGGTACTTATGCAACCTATGCTGGAGAACTGGAAGGGTCCCAATGGACTGGCGACGCGCAGGCATCGTGCCCTTGTATAAAGGCAAGGAGTCACGCATGGACTGCGCCAGCTATAGGGCCATCAGTTTGATCAGCTTAGCAGCAAAAGTATATGGAAAGGTGATTGAAAGGAGAATGAGGGTGAAATCCGATGAAACGCTGTGGGACGCACAGGTTTCCGAAATGGAAAGGGATGTACGGATCAAGTTTTCTCGCTCCGCAATATCGTGGAGAAACATCTGGCCATAGGTTTTCTACGGTTTTGTGGATCTTGAGAAAGCATTTGATAGGGTTGTACGAAAGGAACTGTGGGACATATTGCCGAGATATGGGATTGACGGTTCACTGCTCCGTGCTGTGCAGTCCACTTACAAGGATTGCTCAGCATGTGTGCGGATAGATGGTGGCATGTCACCCTGGTTTGATATCAAAATTGGTGTCAAACAGGGTTGCATGCCATCTGCTAGGCTGTTTATCCTGTATCTCGATAGTTGTCTGCAAAGAATAAGGTCAACGAATATGGGATTGCGCATGGGTGACCTAGTGGTGAACTGTCTGCTGTATGCAGACGATGCCGTGCTATTAGCAGATATACCATCTGAACTGCAAACACTGGTCACAACGATGAATGATGAATGTATGGCGAAAGGCTTACTACTGAATGCGAAGAAAACAAAGATAATGGTATTTGAAAGAGAAGAATCCAGAACTAATGTAAGGATTACGGTTGATGATGAAGTATTGGAACAAGTGGATGAGTTTGTATATCTTGGATGCGCTTTCAGCAGGTATGGAAGGTACACCGCAGACGTGGAAAGACGAGTGAGTGCTAGGAATAGTGTGAATGGAGCGGTGGGAAAACTTCTTGGCAGTAAAAACCTGAGTCGGTCCCAACGCTAACTTATGGAAGCGAGAGCTAGGTATGGCAGAAAGAGCATGAAAGTAGAATAAACGCGGTCGAAAAGCGAGCACTGCGCAAAATTTATTGCGTAAGGCTTGTAGACCGTATTCGCAATGATGATGTTAGAAACAGAGTTGGTTTGAAAGAGAGCGTCGGTATTAAAATAAGAAGAGGCATGCTCCGTTGATTCGGTCATGTATGTAGAAAGAATGCAAGATGTAAGAATGACGAAGCAGATATACAATGCACAAGTGGAAGGATGTAGGAGCCGGGGAAGGCCAAGATTTACCTACCATGACCAAATTGGTCGTGTTCTATCAGAAGGTGATGTCAGGAGCCCTAGAAACTGGCGAGCATGCATGAGAAGAGCAATGAATGTTAAAGAAGCTAGTGAGATATGTAAGGATCGAGTCACGTGGCGCTAGGTTCTCTCTACCTACCCCACAAGGGATTTGGCGTGAAGTTATAAATAGATAGATATAATTTGATCTTGACATAAGTAAATGTAAGAAAAAAATGTATGTATTTTTATAAAATAGGTAAATAAATCCGAAATCTAAGCCCGAAGGCATAGCTCACTGTACTCAACGCGATGCTAATTCTAACGCTAATTTATGGAAGTGAAAGCTGGGTGTGGTAGAGAGTAAAAGTAGAATAAATGCGGTCGAGATGAGAGCATTGCGCAAAATTTGTGACGTAACGCTTGCTGACCGCGTTCGTAATGATGACGTAAGAAAGATAGTTGATCTAAAAGAGAGTGTCGGTGTTAAGATAAGAAAAGGCATGCTCCGTTCCGTTCCGTTCTAGAAATAGGCAAGCGTGCATGAAAAGAGTTATGAATGTTTAAGGAGCGAGTGAAGTGTGTAAGGA
The DNA here is from genome assembly GCA_947507595.1 of Pyralis farinalis. Taxonomy (NCBI): domain Eukaryota; kingdom Metazoa; phylum Arthropoda; class Insecta; order Lepidoptera; family Pyralidae; genus Pyralis; species Pyralis farinalis. Next base: position 4,249,822 of record OX382275.1, read on the forward strand.
CCGCGTCTTATGGCGCTCGATTCTCTCTGCCTTGCCTGATTTTGCGTGAAGTTATAGATTATATAGGTAAATACATCTACACAAGATGCAGTTAATAGCAGATACGTGAAGCGAGAACTGCTTGTAGACCGACTTTGCAATTAATATGTAAGAGAGTTTGTTTGAAAGAGAGTATCAGGAAAGAGAAAGTATTCAGGCAAGTAGTGGAATCCTTGGTGCGGATATTTAGAAACGAAGCAAGAGGAAATGATTGGCGCAACAAATCTACTATTTCTTAGCGTTATCTCGTTTCCTAACCCATTAGGATTAGCGGGGTTCGCTGCCTAAGCCTCTGCTGAAGAAACTGATTATTGCATGGAGCGATTGCTATCAGACCTACACAACCCAGAGGGTAAACTAGATCATTCTTAGGTAAGGTCACAAGTCACTCGAATCATGATTTCTTGGACGTGCGGATCTCTATCGTTCACCACCGAGCATGTACATAAATTCGAACACACGAATTTGGTGCTAGATGCCAGGACCTCTAGTTCACTAGGCCGATTCTTTATCCACTAGGCTGTCACTCTTTGTGTACTTTTGTGTTTTTGTGTACTCTTTGAATTAAATGGCGTTACAGACATACAAAGCGAAAATTGAAGAATGTAAGAGCCAAACAGGCTTCGACATATCTACCACGACCAAGGGCTTGTGTATTTTCAGAAGCCCTGTAACCCAGTGAGTGTGCATAAAAACAGCTATGAATGTGAGTACCGAACTGTTAGGTGCCCGGGACGGGATTTGCATCCAAGTCACTTTGCGCGAAGACTCAAAAATCAAAAATATAATCTTTATTAGAAAAGCCGCACATACTTAATTGGATTCCTAAATAAATATTATCTACGTCTAATCCGCACCCCGATAATAACTGGGACGGGTGAATGGTAAAATATTCAAAACTGTGAGCCGAGTTTGAATAGACTAGGCGGAGATATTATTGATGTATTAACATATGAATATGGGCGATCACATAAATTTACATAAAAATTTACTATTCAAATGCGATGCTAAGTTATGCACAAATTTTACGATGTTTAATTTCATTTTGATGTAATTACTTTTATATTGTTGAGAACACATTTTTGTGCTCGAATTAACAATGTTGAATTTTAATGGTTGTTTTAGGGTGAGATAGTGAGGTTGTTTACTGAAATTATTGAAATAATATTATAGTTAATCAAAACATTTAAAAATGTATATAATTTAAAAGTTTTGTATTTAACATGTTTTATTTACCAATATTTATACTTTATGCGTTTGAAAATTCAGTTCAGTTCAATTTATCAAATATCAATTATACAATTGTGTCTGTAAGTACAATGAAAAATTTTTGCAATTTTGATAATAGCAATAATATATACTTTAAATTACAAATTCTATCTATCTATGTATCTCAAAATTTACAGTTATTTACAGTTCAATAACAATCGATAATTAAAAATGACGATAAGCGATAGATACTGCCCATCTAATTACACAACCACCTACTAGGATTTCATACATCGTTTAATTTGACAATTGAGAGCAGGTGACGCTCTAGCTGTAAGTCTAGATGGCAAGCAAACACATTCGAACCAATCTGGTACCGTATTCTTATGTCGAAATTACCTTTGTCGATGGCACCTACTCAAATAGCATGAAAATCAATGCTAGTGTCACACAAGGCTCTGTGGTATGCCCAGCACTGTTACTGCTATATATTAATTATAAATGGAATGCTTATTCGAGGACAACTATATTGATCCCTGCCAACTCAACTACTCAAGTATATATGTCACCAGTAAAATCATTAATACAATGCCAAAAATTTTAGACATAACCTTTACTACCAAAGCCAAAAGCCTTGTGATCTATTAGGCAAAGATCATCTACAAAAACGTTTTCTACAGACGAAGGAACTATTAATATTTAAGAATGCATGGTACGTACGTACTACGTATGCTCATGATAGCGAACTAGTACTTTTCCGCTCCAAGACTTTGAAAAATTTCCAGTCCGCCCTCATCTGTTATTTGCATTCATTTGTCTGTTTTATCTATGAGTTATGTCTAAAAAAACCATATGCACGGGTTGTCTACAATTAAATTGGAACCAATATAGTCACGAAATGTGCAATTCAAGGGACGTTTTCTTTCACATTAGAATGAACTTACTGTCAAGGTTTTCCCCTGCGAGTACAATATGGAGCTCATAAAATAAGCATAAAGCGATTTATATAGGGGTCAGGACCACGCGAGGATAGATTGTGTAATCAAGCAGACCGCTCAGATCAAACAGGCAGAAAACATTTTCGAACCACCAGGAACATAACAGTATGTAGGAACTGTACGTAATACATTAAATCGATTTTCATACACACTTAAGCGATTAAAAGATGTGCCAGGGGAAAAGATGGCTCTTCTTGCTTATTATGGATACATTACCTATAGACTTAGGTATAGCCTATGTTTGGAAATTCGTCCGAAGCAGTCAAAGCATTTATCTCACAAAAACAATGTGTCTGTGCAATAGTCCATGTACATAAAAATATACGTAAAATATACCAAGTTTCGTAATACGCAGGCGCGCGCACACACACGTACAACGCTCGGACACTGTAATTAACACTGTATAATGCCTTCTATGTCGTTATTCTGTTGCACGTTAATTCCTATAGATACTTCTATCTCATTCTCTCGCACGTTAAATCCTACAGATGTATATGTTTGTCTCTTTTTAAGCGGATGAGCGTAACGGTTCCCTTTTTTGTTAACACTTTTACTTGATTCTACTCCTCATAAATTTTTTATACCGGGCTTTATAACTCAAAATCGTTTCTTAAGGATTTTACTCTAATAATATATTAAATGTTATTCGGCTAAACAAGGGAGAACCGTCAGTAAGAGTATGAAATAGCAGTTGTCTTGTTCACACCAGAGGGGAATGAGCTAATCGAGGGATTCTACTCAATCTACCAACGTAATAATGAGTGGTTTTGGAAATAGATTTGCGTACACTATCATATTTGCATAAATCAGGAGCGATACATTTGTGTCTAATGAGAGAAGGTTCCTATACTTCTAAAGAGGTTGTTTATTTCTTGAAGCTGCTTAAAACGAAGTATTTATTATGTAAAAGTGTCACAGAGCTGCCCAGCTTCTTTAACTCTTTCTCAATTCTACCGCTCTCTACCATTCTGTACATGTTATTTTTGTGTACTAATATGGCAAAATGATTGAAAACATCGTGAGGTAACCCACACGTCCAAGAAATTATATTGCAGGACGTGTGACCTAACCTATGAAAGATTTGGTTTGTTGCTCCATGTAAAAATCAGTATCTTCGCCAAATTCTTATGCTTAGGTAGAGAACCCCGCCGATCCGAATGGATTAACAAACAGGATAATGCGAAGATGACCTACCTGATTAAAAACTTTATAATTATTAAATTTCTCATTCAATTAAATACAGCAGCCGAAAACGCTACCAAATTTCTATCAGCCCACTTTATATTTTTATGCAAGCTTGGAATATCAGGATGTCTAAAAATTGTTACTTTTCCACGTTCGCTGACTTTTTTAGAAATTTGATCTCCAAAGTTTTTCTTCACTCGGCCTCCTTCTCTTTTCTCCATACTATCCAAATTTTGTAGCGCAATGCTTGTTGACTGCGTTTGCAATGATGATGTAAGAAAGATGGTGTGCGCGTGGTTCACCCTGCTAATTAATAAACGAGACTCTTGCAAAGAGATACAGGTCGTGTGAAAACAGGCCGATTGGCGGAGCACGTCCACCTCACAGAGAACTGTAGCCAAATAACTAGAGTTGCTATGTTAACGGCGGCGGTGGCAAAGTGCGAGCGATGCTCTTTGAATTATAAACGTTTATTAGGTACGATAACCAGTTCACATCAGGTAGACCATAGCTCATTTGCCTCCCGACTTTGTATATAACAGCCAAGTATTGATCAATCTGTCAATTGCAATTGGTGTATATATTGTTAAATGTTTTGATTTTGATCATAGATTTTCAAATTTCTTGGTGTAGGAAATATCAATATCGTATGTTATACATTATTAGAAAGAGATATGTGTAATATTAGTTATATATTCATGGCTGAGTTCCCTAGTTGGTTATTATCTTCCTATGTAAAATCGCTCGTGTTTGTTCAGGAAATACATCTATATACCTAGTCTTGCTATAAATACTGAAACAAAGAAATAAAATCTATTGCAAATAACTTTATTTTAACTTTATTATTTATTACTTTTACAGTGTGTTAGTTTAATACATAAATATAAAACAATTTAAAATATGAAAAGCTTATTCGAAGTGGTCTCCATTGGCTGCCATACAGTCCTTTAAACGTTGAGGCCAGTTATCAATAGAAGCACGCACTCTTTCCATGGCAAAATTGTTATAGGGACTCTAAATTATCATGGCGTTTAGAGCAAGCCATACTCTCTAAGACGGGCAGTCCTCAGCCCTGATGAAGTCCGAAACGTTCGTTTCCAACCAAGACTGCGTAGACCGAGCTTTATGACCCGGCGCCGAGTCTTGCTGGAAGAACCATTCTTGGTTATTGAACATGGTGTTGTTAAGGGGCTTCAGTACCTTCTCAAGAATGGTATTTTGATACACTTGTGCCGATGTTTTGATACCTTTTTCACAAAAGTATGGCTCAGTCACTCCTTCATAGCTAATACCCCATCAAACCATCAATGAAGTCGGATAGTTCCCACGTTGCACTCTGTTGACTAAATGGGAAGCTTCCTTAGAGCTTTGAACATAAACACGGTCATTTTGCTAGTTAAAATGTTGCTCAATTGAAAAAAAAAATTCATTTGTAAACAAAATTTTTCTATGACCTCCCTTTGCGTACCGCTTCTGTAGTTGTTACGAGATTACCTCCCTATTCTTCTTTAAATTATCAGTCAAGAAATGACCAGTACGTCTCTTATAGGCTGCAAGTCCTCAGTCATCTTTTAATATACGCGACATGGTTCCAGGTGCAATCTTCATCTCCCGAGATAAAATCTTTTGCTTTCGGACAGGATTTCTTCCAATTCTTTCCGTTACTGCTTGGACCACCTTTTTTGTACGAACACTACGTGGACGGCCAGATCTTTTTCTGTCACAAACAGAGGAGGTCTCATTGTACCTATTAATAGCCCGGTACACAAACATTTTACTAATACCAAGCGTTTGGAGAGTTTTAAAAATTGCATTTGGCACCACACCTACTTTGTGTAATGCAATCGCATCGATTCGGTTCTCTTCATCTCCCCACTCCATTTTAATATCGCAAAATATGGTACAATGTATTGGCGCCAAAATGAGAAAACTCAATGAACAATCATATAAAAATGACAGATTTCAAATTCAAATGTAATATTTTGTTTATTTTTAATTGTAACACTATTTATGGCCAGACTGTGTAGAGAAACTTCAAAAGCAAAATTGTGCCTAAATACAAAAAATGATCCAAATCCTTCGAGCCGGTTTCGAAGTACACGAAATATATATATATATATAATCATAATCGCTCGTTTAACATATTACGATATTGGATAGAACAGATTTTGAATTTAAATTTAGTACTAAACAAAATACATATAATTTTCACACAATTCACAAATGATTTTTTTGTGACGGAAACAACAATGGCTGAATTAAATGCGGGCCTAAGCGGATTCTATTGGAGAAACAATTCGAGACTAATCTCATTCGAGAAGCAAGAATTAAAAATCTCAAAAGGATTTGTAGCCCCAATTTCTACAGACGAATCCTTGAACCCAGGAACGTGTTAAACGTTATTACCGAATAGACGTGTACAACTATTTTATTTAAATTATTTAAAATTTCAACAACCTAATTTTAATTCAATGTTCAGATATATAAAGTGGTTTATAAGTCTAAACACCTCGATATAATAGTGACATTGCGCTCCTGAACAATTCAAGACAGCGACGAGGTAACCGCTCTTCACCCCCTCGAGGGAAAGAAACGGGCTCATTATTTTTTAACTCGCTCAAACACCGACCGCACTTACGTCACTTACCAAGTAAGGTAACACAGATATATAGCAAACATGTTTCGTTCACCTACTGGAAGTGGCCTTAGTGCTGCCCGCAGTGACCCAAACTTATCTCGCGGAGAAACGGTTGAGTTTTTGGAAACGCCACGAATCACGCATCGTTATAAACGTAAATTCAATGACGAAAATGCATGCGAAATTAACGACTTAAAGAAACAAATGTCGGAAATGATGGCGATGATGACAACTCTTTGCGCAAATCAAAATGAATTTATGAACAGAATCTCCGTAGATGTAACCACCATCAAACAAGAAATTGCTGGTATTCGATGTACAACAGAGAACCTGGTAACTGAAAATATAAAAATAAAATCTGACTTAACTGATATAGTGAACAAAAATATTTCTTTAGAAACAAAAATTAAGCAGATAGAAAGCAACGTTTCTGAACTAAAATATACTAAAGACTTACCATCAAATGTGTCAAATGCCCAAGAGAATTTACTAAGGGAACTTCAGGACCGTAATGTGAGAAGTAAAAATATTATCCTGACAAACATTCCTGAAGCAGCCGACGATGACTCTGATAGGCAGCATAAGGATAAAAACGAAGTTAATAACCTAACAAAGAGCGTGGACCCGGATTGCGCTGAACCAATAAAAATACTCCGCCTTGGAAAATATAAGAAAGATTCGAATCGCCCAATCAAGGTATGTTTCCGCTCTGAAGAATCGGCAAAACATATTTTGCGTAATAGAAACAAAGTTAACTGCAATTCTGTAAAAATATACTCAGACCAAACTCCACAACAGCGGAAACACCTAGAAAATCTTAAAGAAGTACTTAAAAAACGAATCCAAGAAGGTGAGGCAAACTTAACTATTAAATATATTAACGGAACACCAAATATAGTAAAAACTTCTCCAAAAAACTTCAACTGATAGAGTATCTCGCTGCTGCAGATAATATCTCTTACCAAATAACAAATGATTATGCAAGCATCGTAATAAGTAAAAAATCACTCAAGTTTCTATATGCCAATGTACGCAGTATTGTTAAAACTGGGAAACTAGACGAATTAAACTGTATTCTCCATTCCTTTCGAAGTCCACTTCATATAATCGCCCTAACTGAAACTTGGATTAAAACCGAAGATGAAGCCCAACGTATTCAACTACCCGGTTATACCCATTATTACAATTTTCGGCACAACACAAGAGGAGGTGGTGTATCACTTTTTGTTCATAATAGCCTCAAGCACAATCAAACTACCAGTCAAATTCTACATGATAATCACTATCTCTGGATTCATCTGGAGAAATATGCTCTAGATGTGGGTGTAATTTATAGAAAACCTGATCATACAAATTTCAAACCATTCCTTGAAACTTACTCCGAGCAACTCATTAAAAGTAAGAGAGCAATTATATTTGGCGATTTCAATATTAATCTACTGGGTAATGAACAAACAAGCCATTCCTACAAAGCAAATTTAACGGAAAATGGATTCGTAATAATTAATAAAATAGACGAAAAGCACTGTACTAGAGTTACAACCACTTCGAAAACATTAATAGACCACGTCAGCACAAATCTTAAAGAGAACGACTTCCATCTAGCTGTCATTGAGTCGACGCTGTCTGATCATAAGCAGCTCTATCTTGAAATAAAAAGGTACCATCCTACACCTAAACATAGAATTGGATATGAATCTATCGACTACGATAAATTCTATCGCGCTGTATCTGAAACTGAAAATACAAATATAGACAACTTATATGACAATTTGGAATTAAAACTTAAGTCCTGCCTGAAACGGAGTAAAATAATAAAAACAAAAATACAAAATCCACCGAGACAAGACTGGATTGATAAAAGTATAATAGAAGATATTAATAAAAGAAATGCTCTGTGGAATCGGCATAAGAGGAATCCCGAAGACAAAGATATTGAGGAGGACTTTAGAAGGATGAGAAACGCAGTCTCTACGAAGATACAAAAAGCCAAAAGTAGGTATTACCTGAAAGCGTTTTCGAATTGCATAAACAAGCCGAAGAAGATGTGGGAGTTAATTAATAATCTGTGCATAAATAAAGTTAAAAGTACTGCGGCTCCTGCCAAACTACTAACACAAACAGGTATTGTTACGGAGGAACAGGATATATGTGAAAGTTTTAATGATTTCTTTTCGACTGTTGGTTCGCTTCTAGCAAATCAGATTTCTAAAGTCCATCACAAATCCACACCGTCAAATTATGGTGCAAATCCTACCATCTGTAAATTTAAACCAGCAACTGTTGCTGAAATAACAAATATCGTTGACTCATTAGATACTAATACGAGTTCCGGATGTGACGGTTTTAACATAAAAGCTTTGAAATGCATTAAAGATATAATAAAAGATGAACTGACGAAATGTATAAACAAATGTCTAGAGCTGGGTGTTTTTCCAGATAGTCTTAAACTAGCTAGAGTTACCCCAATATATAAGTCAGGGAGCAGAGCTGACCCAGGAAACTACCGTCCAATCTCAGTCCTGCCGGTAATATCGAAGGTATTTGAAAAAGTCTTATACAACAGACTACAAGATCACCTTTCATCACAGAATTTTCTTTCTGACAAACAATACGGCTTCAGACTTAAGTCTAACACGCTTTCGGCAACTGTGGATCTTGTCACTAAAATCAAAATGAAAATAGACAATAAACAAATAGCATTAGGAATATTCATTGATCTTCAAAAAGCCTTCGATACTGTAAGCCATGATCTTCTGTTAGGTAAACTAAAGAATATTGGACTAACGGGACCTGCATATGAAATTTTCAATTCCTATTTATCTAATCGACATCAGTTTGTGAAACTTGGCTCAAGTGTAAGTAGACCCAAACCAATTTATTTTGGGGTCCCCCAAGGTTCAATCCTGGGTCCGCTGTTGTTTCTGATTTATATAAATGACATGCATAATATTGGTCTTACAGCTGATGTAACCTTATATGCCGATGACACAAGTTTATTTTATTTTGGAACCTCAATTGATACCATCAAAAACAATGCGCAAAACGACCTAAATTTACTAAATGTGTGGTTCAAGTCAAATCTTTTAACTATAAATGTAACAAAAACAAATTACATTATATTTACAGCTAAAAACAAAAAAATAATAAATAATTCGCCACTGACAATTAACAATATTCCTATAAATAAAGTTGAAAAAGAGAAATATCTAGGCTTAATACTTGACAAATTTATGACTTGGAAACCGCATATTGAAAAAATTAAATCTAAATTATCTTCTCTAACCGGGGCTGTACGAGGAATAGTCAAATGTATGTCAACAAAAATAAGATACACAATATATAACTCGCTAATCAAACCCCATATAGATTACTTAATAGAAATTTGGGGAGCTGCCTGTAAGACTGACCTTAATACAATACAAATAGCGCAAAATAAATTAATAAAAGTACTTTTCCGCTACAATTTCTTTACGCCAACAAAACAAATATACAAGGATACTAAATTATTAAACATTGAGCAGACCTACATATATAACACCTGTATATTAATTCGGAAAATACTAAATAAGGATATACATATACATCTTAATTTCTCAAAAAAACATCAATATACCAACCGTCGACTTAGAAATGCTAATGACATTATATTACACACGCCCCGTACAAATTACGGTAAGAAAAACATTTTATATGAAGGTGCCCAGTTGTATAATAAATTACCAAAAGATATCAAAGAATCACAATCTTCCATCACGTTTAAAAAATTGTTAAAATATTATTTAGTAAATAAGGTAACATAAAATTTCTACAAATCCCACAAAATTAAAAACAAAATTCCTGCTACCACCAATTAAGTAAGTGTTTGTTGTTTGGGTGTGTGTGTATGTGTGAGTGTATATGTGTTAGTGTGAATGCATGTTTGCATGGGTGCGTATATATTTCTGCGTATTTGAGTTTGTCTCAGTGTTGAAGGGGCGTAGGTATGTATATATATATATATATATCTGACTGTCTGTTTTGTTCATGACATGTATGTGGATGCGTGCATACATGTGTGCATACGCGTCTATATGTGCAGGTAATGTGTATATGTACATTTATGTAAAACACGATCAAATTGGTCGTGCTTTATCAAGCGAGAGTGTGCAATGAAAGGGCTATGAATGTTGAAGAGGCGAGCGAGGTGTATGTGGGGTTCGCGAGATGTGTGCTCGGTTTTCTCTCTGTCTGTCCCGCGGGGAACTGGCGTGAGGATATACATGAATAGACATTTGAGTGTTCTTATGTCAGTGTGTGTATGTGTATTATTCGTTTTAGATATGTAAAATAAAAAATAAAATAAATAAACCTAATTAATCATTTACTTGTGACATCTATAAAAATCTGCGTATCCCTAAAACTTAACCTACAATATTTATTTATCTTGTAAGTTAGTGTTATGCTTCAGAGCGCATCCAGTCACACGATATCTGTGTCTCTGATTTGTACATACATTCCTATGGGTCGAGCGAGCAGTCGGAACATAATTTTTAAAACTTACCCACCCAAACATTTATATTTATTACACAATACTTAGCGATTGTAATTGTTGTTGCACGATACAAATGTAATAGTTGTACTTAGAACTATTTATTTATTCTCATTTAAGTGACATGTAAAGTCTTATGAGTTAATAAAAATTCTTTAACCACAACCCCAGCGTGGGCGATGACAAGGGTGAAACTTCATATAAATAATTGATATTTGAGTGCGTATCTTAAGTATCTTGACATTTAGTCCCTTAAGTTTTAGGATACGTACCCAAAGTGTACCAATGGGAACCTATTACTAATATAGCGTTGTTTGTCCATCCGTCTGTCACAGAGCTATATATTATAAACTGTAATAGGTAGTAATGTAATGATAAATAATAAAAATGTGTGTACCTATAACTTCAGGCAAATCCCTTGTGGGTTAGGGAGAGAGAGCCGAGCGCTACATGATTCGGTCCTTATATATTTTACTCGCTTCTTTACAATTAATAGCTTTTCCCATCAATGCTTGCCAGTTTCGAACACTCCTGACGTCGCCTTCTGATGAAACACGGTCAATTTCGTCATACTAAGTCTTGACTTGTATATCTATTTCGCGATTTTGTCTTCCTGTATTCTTTCTAAATGTCCGGAGCAACAGAGCGTGCTTCTTCTTATTTTAACACCGACACTCTCTTTCAGACCAACTCTGTTTCTTATATATTGCGAACACAGTCCACAAGCGTTTCGCCACATATTTAGCGCAACGCTCGCTTTTCGATTAAATTATCCTACTTTCCTGCCCTCTCTGCTATACCCAGCTCTTGCTTCCATAATGAAAATAATAATAATAAGTTAAAAATTTAAGGTGAATACATACAAGAAACGTATGTTATCTTTAATTAACTAATGAAGTTTTTTCAGTGGTACCACCGCATAGTATAGATGCAGGAAAAAAAATAGAAAAAGTCCTAGTCCGTGTAAGGCTGTGCGTGACGTTGCTTAACTTGCGTGTATTCCCTATCTATATTAAAAATACCCAGACCAAGATAAACAGACACGTTCATGCACACGATGTTTGTCCTGTGTGGGAGTCGAACCCACGAGTGTTGGTATCAAAGTAGCGTTAAAAATTTCAACGTTTATTTAAAAAATACATGGTCACTAGTACTCGTGCTGAATTTGAATATTGTCTACGATTTGAAATTAGCTCAGCAACATGAGATGATGAATACCAGATTCAAATATTTAATTAGCTTTGGAGAGTACATGAAAAAAAATGCAATGCGCCTGTAAAATTTGTGGGTTGACCTCGATTTCCCTGGGATTCCATCATCAGATTCTAACTAGGTGACAATGGGACCTCAGGAATATACATTTCGAATAAAAAAAATAAAAATCGGTCGGTAATTGGTGGAACATGGAACTTCCTCTTTTTTGAAGACGGTTAAAAATAGACTTAGCATTCCATTTCAAATCGTCTTTATTAAATATAGTTTTCCAACAAATCTGTTGGGACCTTTGTCAAAGCAATGGTAAAATAACATTAAAACTTCCAAAAGGTATACAAAGTGGATAACCCTTCTCACAATAAGTCCCAAGATATCTTACGAGTTATGAATAAAGTTTTAAGTGCCATAAAATAAAAGTTAAACTAAAGTCCGAAAGCATATAAAAGCTTTAAATAAAGATAGGTTAAAGAGATATGGGATTAATAGCACCGATAACCCAGTGGATAACAAACTAGCTTATTATTAGCCGTGTCCGTGGTTCGAATCCTGGCGTATACCACTAAGTTCGTGTTTGTGGATTGTGGATTTGTAATTACCACTTAAAAAAAGCATAAAAATAGCATGGGAGTTTCTCCATGATTTAGGCTTAGAAATTATAATTCTAAAGACGTGTGTACCTATGAAAGTCTAGTTTTCTCTCTAGGTTATGGAGGTATGACGCAGTCGCTCTATGTCAAAATCAATATCTTTGCCGAATACCTAGGTAGTGGGCCCCCTCAATCTTAATGTATTAGGAAACAGGATAATTCTAGGAAGATAATGATTAAGGAGGTAAGAGGTTTACGGTCGTGTAACTTGTCGGGCATCGGACTGAGTCATAATTGAAAAGCTTTGCCACATCTTTGCTACACAAATACACTGTGACCAAAACAAACAGGCATGTTAGAATATAGTTGAATGTCAAAACTCTTGCTAGGCACTGCGCCATTGAGTCTAAATACTACTTGGGAGACAAAGTCTGTAATCAGTAAATCTTCCTCGCTTTGACCGTCGACGCAAATACTTAAACCTTAAACTATCTGAAGGCTAGCCCTTTAGTTAGTTTAAAGATATAGTGAACGTTGTAGAGAGTTACGTGCCAGAGCCTCTGAAGAGTTTGATGGCACAATTGCGTCAGTGTATTAAAACACGCAAATAAAGCATCGATCGCCATTTGTCTGTAGATGAGTTTCGTCATCTCGAGTATCTTTGGGCTTCGAAAGGCAGGCGATAACGACTGTTTTCAAAAGATGATATTTGTTAAGCTAACCTGTGTACGTAGGACACATCAAAGCAGCCCAATTACTGGGGAAGTACCTGTACCTCTCAGTCATCAAAATCATGGTACGGCGGCGCGGTTTTAGAAGGAAGCTGTTGCCATAGTGAACCACTTCTCTGAAATTAATCGATAGATTTTACAAACGAACACAAGGACAGACTTTCCCTCCCTTTATTTAAAAATGTAAGACGTACCTGAGTGCTCTGGAGTACTTAATAGCAAATAATTATTTTTTAACTTGGAACTGAATTTCGCTCAGCATCAAGAATCTTAATGCTCTTGAAGTTGGTAAAAGGTGTGTTCTGAAATTGAGTAAATGAGGTTGGCTTAGAGTGAATGAAAAGACTTGTATCTCGATGAGGTTAAACTGAACTTGGTTCTGTTCACTTCGATCACCTGTTTCCATAAATACGTTTCTATGTTCAATTACGAAGACACAACACACATTTCTACACTTCTGTGCTGGTACCCCATATAACTAATCCGTAACGTAAAATAAACTCAGCATATGTACGATAGGTGGTAATATTAGTTTCAATATTAGTTGGGTTTTTAATTTTAATAAGGGCGTAAATAAATTGGTTTATTCTAATGCATAGATTTTCTACATGTGTACTTTCTTCCAGTTCAAGTTATAATCTAAAGTTAGACCTAAAATTTTTTTGTCGAATCCTTTATTTTATTAATGTTAAGGTTAAAATTGTGTTTTGAATGTTTTGAAGTATAGAATTGTACGTAATTTGATTTGTCTAAGTTAATTTGTAAATTGTTTATTTCTAGCTATTTCACTATTTTGTCAAATGTTTTATTTATATCAATTTCATGGTCAGTTATCACACCATAGATATGCCATCCGCAAATCGAATAGATTTATGATTTGTCAAATTAGTTATATCAACCCTTAAATGCATGATTTTATGCATGATTTTATTTTTAGACCGAGAAAAAATATATTTTGGAGCCATGAATATGCTGATTTAGGGAAAAATAATAAAAAAAATAGTTTTTTTTATTTTCATAGCTATTTTTATTAAAAACCATTTGTTGCAGAACTACAACACTATGCACTCACTAGACAATAACTACATATGAAAATTTTTAAAACAATTTTTGGTTGTGGTAAGACAAAGAGCTACTCCACACTTCTCACACCTGTTTTGCGTGTATCCCTTGCATCCAGGCATTTTGCATCTGCTGCGAACACAATTACCAGGCCAGTGACCAACATTATCAGTCCTTATGTCCTTAGGAGGAATATGTTGAGCTGGTCCTCTCCTTTTTTTTGCTTGTATTTCCATTTCAACACTGTTGTTGGTACTTGGCCTTCCTCTTTTGTTGCAGAGTTCAAATGAGTTATTTACTTTGGCTAATACCTCAGCTAGTTCCAGTCTATAGTTACATAGGTTTAGAACTGATGAATTGGCTTCAGTTGTTTTTAAATTTTTATACACAAGCCAAGAATTTATTACCGTCATGTCCAATAAGTGGTAAAAGATACGAAGATACCACTTTCGGCTTCTCATTGCAATTCGGTCCCTCCCAATAAAGCTATCCATTAGGTCCACTCCGCCCATATGGGCATTATATTCCTTTATTATATGTGGGCATGAAATTTTAATTCTAGTCTTATTTGCCTTGTCAAATCTTTCTACTTGGCCCACAGGTTCAGCTCCAACATATGAAGATAGAAAAGTTACAACTTTATTGTCCTTCCAAGTAACTGCTGTCAAATCAATACCGTCAAATTCAGTCATCTGCTCTTCATAAGTTCCACGAGGAACAGATTTCTTCATCATTGTTTTTTTGTCCGGCAGTTTGCAGTTCACTAGCCTGTTAGATTGCACAGTACCTAGGCTATAGATTCCTTGTTTGGCAAGATAGGTAACTAAAGGTACAGAGGTGTAAAAATTATCAAAATAAATTATATGATTTATATGCCTTGGGACACCTCTAGCAAGCCGGACTACAACATTTCCCACTGGCCCAAAATCTGGTTCATCTGGAAGCCGTTCATTCTCTTGGCCAGTATATATTTCAAATTTATGAGCATAACCTTTCACGCTGCACATCACATATAATTTAAACCCCCACTTATGGGGCTTATTAGGTAAATACTGCTTCATGAAGTGTGCCACTTTTGTGGCACACATCTGTTCATCAATTGAGAGTTTTTGTTCCATAGGAACTAAAGCAAATTTCTCATTTAGATGGCTAATTATAGGCCTTATCTTATGGAGCCTATCATGTTGTGGGTGTTCCTTGGGTAAATGTTTCTCGTTATTGTTGAAATGTAGAAATCTACGAATAGTCTCAAATCGGTTGACAGTCATTATGTCCTTGATTGGTTGAAAACCTACAGTATTTGACCAGTATAGCCGTACATTGGGATATTTTATAACAGACATGTATATCAGTATCGCCATAAACTTTCTTAGCTCAGTTTCAGATAAATTTAATGGTTTAGTCACATTTTTTTGAACGGAATACAAATTAGACTCTTCCACAATCCTTTGAACTATTTCTGATGTAATAAAATGTGAAAAAATACTATAGGGAGTACCAGTAGTAGCCTCATCCTTCAGTTCAGGTGGGTATGTAGTGTCTCCATGAAAAGCTGTCTGGTCAGAATTCAAAACAATTTTTTTTACCTTCCATACGAGTCCTCTCATAGTTGCTCGGCGACTAGCTTGACTTGTTGAGGGGAATGGAACCTGTGGCACTTGATCATTTGCTGTAGCTTCATTTATCAATGGCGGGTCTCCTGCCATGAATGGATCATTATCGGGGTCATCATTTTCCTCTTCTAATGGACTCTCAAGATCGTGAAGCAAATCGTCTCCATTTTCATAAAAATTCTCATTACCTTCTGTATCCGAGTCCTCAAGATCATCTTCCGAAATCTCTCCATCATTTATTAGAGCTAAATACTCTTCTATTTGCTTTTGATTCAAGTATGGCATCTGAAAACCAATAAAAGTGATAGTTAGTAACTAAACAGGGACATTTTCTAGTAAATGCATATTGTTGCAGATTTACAACAACAAAATAAACAAAATTTCCGAACACACCAAAAGTTTTTTTTATAACTTATAAATTGTACTGAAAAGAAGATGAATTATTACGTAAAATAACTAATTTTGTTTGAACGTACCTTCGAAAACCAAATAATTACACTGCAAAGCAAATACACAATTTTCATCCGCTCCAAAATTACGATCGGCTTTGATTTGTCAAAATCAATTTAAATTTGACAGTCGTGAAGAAAAAAAGTGTGTTGCCACTCGATTAAATATATCACCATGATAGTAATAATCCTGCAACAGCATGCATTGAACTCATACTAATAATTTTATGGTCGTTTGAATGGTATGTTGCAGTTTTACTACTTTATGCATTTAAGGGACATATTAGAAATAGGATTGGCCCCAGAATACTTCCTTGTGGGACACCTTTAGAGAAAACAAATATTGTTCTCTCTAAATCCGAATGCATGAGAGACTAAGGTATTTTTTTATTATTTTATTAACGACCTTACATGTTGTAAGTGTTTATCGGCTATGGTATGAACTTAACGTAGATGTGTTGAATTATATACCTCTTCAGGTTACTGGAGACTTCTCTAAAAGATTGGAATTGGAATAGGTGAAACTAAGTACCAAAATTACCGTTATAGCTATCGAAGTCAATAACGTGAGTGATGACTGATACGGGACGAAAATCTCAGTGAATAACCTAGGCAATAAATGAACCAATTGCCTTAATCTATTGGTCCTTGATGCGAATGCCGAAGATCTAGCTTGGAAAGCATGTTTGAAAGAAAAATAATGAATATATTGGAAATGTTAGACAACATTCGATAAGAAATATGTTCCGTAATCAAATCTATAATCTATATTAGGTAGACCGTAACCGTGTACCATTATCATCAGTTTAGCCCAAGGATGTACACAGCTGAATACAGGTATTTTCCTTAGACTTCCACAATGATCGATCTTATACTGCATAATATTAGGTCGCAGGATCGTTATCAGGTCGCAATTCGATAATATTTCAGTTTCAATCAATAAATCATCATTTATTTGCATTCAGCGGCCACCATCATAATCATTTCAGCCCCTCTGCTGCATTCGGCCACTGTTGAAAATAGGCTACCCCTCTAGAGAGTTATTCGTTTCGATCCTGTGTCACCTGCATCAATGGACTCCCTACAAACCTCTACAGAGATCGTCGCTCCATCAATTGGGGGATAGTTTCGCACTGCGTGCACCAGTCCGGGGACACCATTCGAGAACCTTTTTTCCCCAGCGATTGTCGGTTCTACGAACTATCTGGCCGGCTCACTGCCACTTCAGCTTGCTTATCCTTTTGGCTGTGACTCCGAGCATAGTTCTTTCACGCTAAGCGACCTTTAGCTTCCTCATACAGCGCGTAATGAAGGGCCACGTCTCAGTTCCGTATGTTATCACTGGCAACACACACAGCTCGAAGACCTTGCTCTTACGGCGTTGAGGTATTTTGGACGAGAATATATATCGAAGCTTCCCGCGAAAGTTATTGAGCTTTGTCATATGGTCTGCAGTGGCCATGGATTATTTGAACTACGGGTATGCAGGCCACATGCCACTTCAACTTGCAGAGCCTTAAAGCTACATCGGTAACTTTTGTACTATTAATATGGTATCACGTTGAGAACCTCCGAACGTTGGTTTCAATATCGTACTTTGTGCAATGTTGAGTTTTTGTTTGAAGCCCATGAGAGAATTCGTCTCTGTGAGTTATTACCAAGCATGCTTATCGATTCTTATCTCAAAGACAGCTATTTTTCATACTACGAGTAATTTAATCTGTAAGCATGCAGCGTTTTAATTATGTACTGCTCTACCTTAGTTTATCGCAAGACAAAGGCAGCATTCCGTGTCGCCGAGTGACTTTTTAAAAAGGTCTCGTCATAATTCTGCCATTTTTGCTATGTATTTTTCTGTCAAAACGGTATTTATCCAAGAGGATATAGGTGTCCGTAAGCATAGAGAGCTTATAAGTGAACACTTGGCTTGTTAAATTGTATAGATATTGCAAAATTCGAGCTGATGTGTAATAAATGTAACTTATTTTCTCAACACGCACCACTAAACAAAGGGGAAATGTAATACGTTACAGGGAAAATAGAATTTTCGAATCGTCGACATAACACAAATCACCACTGGCGTCGTTTTATTTCCGAAATTTGCGAAATAAATAAAAGTTATGTATTTATCTATACATATGCCAAGTTCCTTGCCGAGTAGAAAACTAATTTGTCTGTTTCCGCCGCTAATAGTTTAGATGACCTAAATTATTATAGAACAAACAAATTTTAGATCATATAAGCATACGGCGCACCTGATGTAAAGCGGTTACCGAAACCTATGAACGCTTGCAACACACCGAGTATCAATCACGCGATGCCTCTGCTGCTAACGCAGCAACTCCTTAGGAGGTTACTCAGGGAATTATTTGTATTATATTTATGTGAGGTGAAGGTACTGATGATGGTTTGCTGCACCCTACCTCTCTTAAAAAAACATACGAACACAAATATGCATGTTCATGCACAGATATATTAATCCTGTGTGGGGGTCGAGTCCACGAGCTCTGGTGTCAAAGCAGTGTTACTAACCACTGCGCTAACGAGTATCTTGTAATGAAAGACTCTTTATACAACAACACGTGTATTTTGCAAGCATACATTATTCTGCTATCCAATAGCGTACTTTCCACACGATGATATAATGACAGACGCCATATTACGTAGAAAATTTCTAGGCATACCTTTAATAGACTTACTTTATCAACAAATTTTATTGCCGCCGCAATAGGAACGTATCAAAGCGATAACCATGTAATTTCCTCCATAATATTTTTTATTATACCGCAGTAAATACATGGAAACATTCCTGTAATCAAAAACCAATGAAGTGTCCAATTAGGCACTAGCTTGTTCCCTGTCATTATACTCGTACTTGTACATCGTACAATTTAGCGAATTACATAGAAGCATAACGTCAAATTACAAACCAATAAATTATATAAATACTAATAAATAAATATTCGAGAGCTCGATGGAGGCGCGTGTCATTCTAACAGAACATGCAGGTTAAGCAACGTCGACCGCAGACTGTCCGTGGATGGGTTTATCTATCTTGTGCTTCGGAGGGCACGTTCAGCCATCAGTCCAGGCTGTTGTCGATATGACAGTCATTAAGCTAGGTCAGTGGCCCCTGGGCGGCTTGAAAACATTGGCCCTACGCCAATCAGAATTTGAGTAGCGTGGTGGAGAATGGTCTAAACCCTTTCGGTTGAAGGGAGACCCGTATCTACGCTTGTAATACATTAAGTATCACTCGCGCGATGTCTCTGCTCTGCTGCTTACATAACAACTCCTTAGAAGCTTAGTTGTGGCCTGACTCACACGCAGGAACACAACAACCCTCTAGGGAGTTGTTATTTGGCTGCAGTTTTCTGTAAGGCGGAGATACTTCACCGGACGGGCTACTGTGATGCTCCCTACCCCTCTTAAAGTATCCAGATCATGACAAACAGTCATGTTCACACAAATGTTCGCCCTGTGTGGGAATTGAACCCACGAACGTCGCGTCATTCACGACTGCGCCATCGAGCTCGTCAATCAATATATACGTAGACGTTAATCGTAAGAACTACTTGTAGCATGTTATTCTTACGATTAACGTCTACAACGCCTGATGATGCCTCGTGGAGAGGCGAAACACGTGTCGCAGCGACGAC
Organism: Pyralis farinalis; assembly: GCA_947507595.1. NCBI lineage: Eukaryota > Metazoa > Arthropoda > Insecta > Lepidoptera > Pyralidae > Pyralis > Pyralis farinalis. The sequence continues at coordinate 4,269,738 of OX382275.1, forward strand.
CAGGCCAGTCGTGGCAGCGACGGTGGTGGTGGGGGCATGCGGATTCTGTTCCAGATGACGGACGACCGCAGCAGCCGAGGCAGAGACTACCGGAGCAGCCATGGCAGCGTCGGCATGTACCAAGTACTAACAGTAGTGGGTGGGTGCCGGCCGGCGCTAGGCCGCATGAACTAATTGGTGGCGGAAGCGCGCAAAGCAGGTTAGACCAAATTTCATATGGATTTGACTTTCGCAAAGTAACGCCTGAATCTATTAACTAATCAATATATACCTTATCATAGAAATAAAAACACACAGTCAAATTCATCCACCGCCTATTTGAAGTCGGTAAGAATAAGAATTCTGGTTATAAACAAATATAGATATGAAAAACCCATGCAATAAAATCATGAGCGGGGTAATAAGCAGTCAAGGCATGAACGAACACACGCCGCGAACGCAATGGTATTATTAAATTCATTTATGCCACTTTCCGTGGAGGACTCATAAAGCTTATTGCGTCAAACATATGTATTCACGTATTTATCACGCGCCCCTTATGGAAATTTCTTAGAAAAATTCCAAATTATGCTCTCGTTTCTTCGTGTGGCCATTTATTGAAAAATATATTATGTTATTAGATTTTTATCACTGTAAGTAGTATTTACACGTGTACAAGTTATCATGGTAGAGATACGCAAGCAACCTAACATATATAATATCATCATCATATCAGCCGAATGACATCCCCTGCTGAATATAGGCCTCCTCCTTAGACTTCCAGAGCGATCGGTAATGTGCCAAACATATAGAATATGTATTTAGATATTTATATGTAACCACCACATCGACCCTTAGTCTTCCCACAGCAGGGATACGGATCTCCCTGCTTCTAAATTTCCTTCCCCATAATGCTTCAGTCCAGACAGGGCCGACAGTGAGCTTCACAGCTCCACCTAGCCAGGCCGCCGGGCTCGCAGAAGCACGATGGGTCACCCGCGCACTTGAATCTATGCAAGTACGCGGAGAACCCACCATGCCCCAAGCGGACCTGCGTACTGATGCTCGACGGCACCATTTTGCCCACGATGCCGTACGACGCCGTCGCACTCGGGAAGAACAGCTTCGTTGTCGAAGCTATTGTTTCCGATTTGCATCTCCTGTCCCATTCGTCAATGGTTCCCTTGCGGATCATGCCCTCGACGAATGAGTTTAGTCCAACCTAAGGGGATTAGAGCATACTCCACCACGATGCTCAAATGCGGATTGGCGGAGGCAAAAGCGGAGTGTTTTCAAGCCGCCCGAGGGCCACTGACTTAGTTTAACGACGGTCATATCGACAACAGCCGGGACCAATGACATAACATGTCCTTCGATGCACGGAGAAATTAGATAAACCCATCCACAGACAGGCTGCGGTCGACATTGCTTGACCTCCGTGTTCCGTTAGAATGACACGCGTAACAACGCCATCGAGCTCTCCATCATTTATATGTGTACACATATAAGTATGTATGATTTTTATTATAATAAAATTAATAAAATTTTCAAGTTTCTTTCGGCATACCCGCAATTTCCGAAGTTCTAGTTGGTGGAAAAAAGGAAAAATGTTAGATGTTAATAAGATACAATAAGATTTTATTCAGTAAATGTAAGGGATGTCTAAGTATTTTTATCTTTATCATTACTGCCAAATCATATACCTCCCGTTTAAATTTCTACGACGATCATTCTACGCTTCTTCAATCCGTCGATTTCCAGGAAATCTTCATCAGATCATCGGTGTATCGTATGAGAAGCGTGCTTCTCTGTATTTTTGGCTCGAGAACATTTCCCGGTTCTATCTGCCTACCCCGTAAGGCCTATATCTATCTGCCTACATCGCGCGACGAGCTCGCAGGCGCAGTAACAACGCCCGTAGGTTCGATTTCCACACAGGACAAACATTTGTGCGCAATTAACATATCTGTTTGTCTTAGTCTGGGTGTTTTTAAGAGAATTAGGATGCAACAAAGCAGGCCGTGTAGAGAAGTACCTCTACCTCACAGAAAACCATAGCCAAATAACAACTCCCTAGAGGGTTGTAGTGTTCCTGCGTGTGAGTGAGATCTCTAGTGAGCTTCTGAGGAGTTTCTGTGTTAGCAGCAGAGGTGGCATCGCGCGAATAATACTTAATGTATTGCAAGCGTTCATGGGCTACGGTAGCCGCTTTACATCAGGTGAATTGTATGCTTGTGTGCCTCCCGATGTTATATAAAAAAAACTCCGTTAGGGAAGTGTCGTGTAGATACATTGGTAAACATATCAACAAAATAAACAAATGTGTGTGTATATATCTTCACGCCAGGTCCCTTGCGGGGTAGGCATAGAGAACCAAGCGCCATAAGACGCGGTCCTCACATACTTCATATAAATAAACTTGCTTCATATATTTCCAATATAGTATTAAGCAGAGACACGTAGTTCGCCGCAAGTTGATTGCTCTCTGCAGCTTAAAGCAATTCCTGTCGGGGATATAGCGAGATGGTTACAGAGGGTTATCTATAAGCTACATTGAAGTGTCTGTCATTTTCAATTACGTTATAAAGCACATCACTTAAACGGAATTGAAGATGTGAGAATGAGGTTTTTTATGCCTCTAAGATGGCAAACAACTATACGTCCTGACGGTTAACAGTCACCGTAGCCTATAGACCACATGTGGGCAACACCCGGCCCGCGGGCCGGATCCGGTCCGCTGTAAGGTTTGATCCGGCCTGCGAGACATTTTGAAAAACCCAATTAAAAAAATTAAGTACACTACTTATATATCTCACGGAATCTACTTATATATATGCACTACTTTTAAACGCGGCCCGCGAACGTATTTGCATGCTAAAGTTTGGCCTACAACATGTCAAAGGTTGCTCATACCGAGTATAGACATTTGCAACACCAGGGGTGGCACTCGTGCGTTGCCTACACTCTATAAACCTGTTCACGCCTTTCTTGAAGAACCCCATGCGTTCCCAGCCGAGTTTTTTCCAACTACATCAGTTGGAAAAACCTCGGACCTTAGAACCACAACTTGGGACTTCTCGGAAGAAAACTTGTCTGGAACAGCACAGTGCGCGACTATTGCGGTTCTGTGTGTGAGGTTGAACTCCCCGCCAATAATAATTATCAATAGAGCCTTTAGAGAGGGAGGTACAGACCATAGTAATATTAGGAAGGACAAAGGCCAGGGGAATTTAAGGTCAACTCGTCACCAAAATGTGGCCATAGTAGGCAAGTATTAGACTTGGGCTTGGTCAGTGAGTGTTTCATGAGAAGATGATGTCAGAAGACCTGAAAATCTTCGAGTATTTACACGAAGACCTACCGTATTATGTTAATCGAACATTTCTTGTATATATACGAGTAAATATATTTCATGAATCTCGGAAATGGCTCATATGATTTGGATCAAATTTTGTTTTTAGATACTAATTTGGATTTTTAATTTATCTATATAGGTGGCTTTCTGTCTAAAACTTCACGCCAAATCCCTTGCGGGGTAGGGAGAGAGAACCGAGCACCAAATAACTCGATCCTTACAAACCTCACTCGCTTCTCTAACATTCATGGATCTTCTTATGCACGATCGCCGGTTTCTAAGGCTAGGCAACTCCCTAGAGTGTTGTTTTGTTCCTGAGTGTGAGTGAGGTCACCAGTAAACTCCCAAGGAGTTGCTGTGTAAGCAGCAGAGGAGATATCGCGCGAGTGATACTGAATATATCGCAAGCATTAATACTACGGTACCCGCTTTACATCCAGTGGGCCGTATGCTTGTATGCCTTCCGACGTAGTATAAAAAAAAAGTACTTTCATCTCACAGAACACCGCAGCCAGAGAGAGAGAGAGTTGTTGTGTGTGAGTGAGGTCACCAGTAAGCTCCTAAGGAGTTGCTATGTTAGCAGCAGAGGTGGCATGGCACGAGTGATACTTAATGTATTGCAAGCGTTTATAGGCTACAGTAACCGCTGTACAGTATGCTTGTATGCCTCCCGACGTTGTATATAAAAAAAAATACAAGAAATTAAATTTTATATTCAGATAAAGTTGTGTCTTTTAAGTTTATCTACACCTGAACCAGTCTCCACTGAGTAAGTCAGAAGTCATTAAATTAGTTTTACAACAGATCTCCTTAAATTCAAAACGTATATTCTGTTTCAAATATGCGCTCGAATATTGTTTGCTTGTTTGCACTTAGAAACCTAATGCAACTTTCGTTCGAAATTACATCGTTTAAAAAATGTCTCATTTCCGAATAAAGCATCCCGTAGAGCGTTTCGCATATGCATTGCATTCACACAATTTAATGGTCGCGTATTTAATGCAGTTTCGTTTAAAATGTTCTCAACTGAGCATTGAGGGCACTTCATGTTACGACGGTTTGTATGTATGTTGTATTTAATATATGTGATTATGTCGAAATAGTGTATTATGAATGCTTCGTCTGAATTATACTATTTCATTGCAATGGAAGTTCAAATGAAAATCTTTTTGCTATCTGGTTTTTTTTATACTACGTCGGGAGGCTTACATGCATACGGCCCACCTGATGTAAAGCGGGTACCTATTAACGCTTGCGATATATTAATTATCACTCGCGCGATGCCTTCTCTGCTGCTTACACAGCAACACCTTGGAAGCTTAATGATGACCTCACTCACACGCAGGAATAACAACCTTCTAGGGAGTAGTTACTTGGCTGTTTTCTGTGAGGTGGAGGTACTTCCCCAGACGGGCTGCTTTGATGTGCCTTACCTCTCTTAAAACACATAGACCACGAGATCACAAACAATGAATAACGAGCTCGGTGCCGCAGTGGTTAGTATCGTCGCATTGAGACCGGAGCCCGTGGGTTCGATTCCCAGCACAAATATTTGTATGCATGAACGTATCTGTTTGGTCGGGGAGTTTTAAGAGAGGTAGAGCGCATCACAGCAACCCATCTGGGGAAATACTGCCATCTCACAGAAAACCAAATAACAACACCTTGGAGGGTTGTTGTCTTCCTGATAATAAGTGAAAGGAGTACTGTGTAGCTGTGTTAGCAGTAGAGTAAGCATCACAGGAGTGATAAATAATATATTGCAAGCAAAGCTACGTGAACCATTTAACATCAGGTGGGCTATAAACTTGTATACTTGTATGCCTCCCGACGTAGTATAAAGAGACATGATGCCATAAAAGAGCAGCAATAAATAGAAATATTTCGACTAGGAATAAGCTTTATATCAACCGCACGTCATGTACCTTGATAGCTAACAAAGTAGCGAGGCTTTGGGGAACGAGTACTAGGGCACATTAAAGCAGCCCTACTGAGGAAGTACCTCTACCTGGTAGAAAACCGCAGTCAAATAACTACTCAATGGAGGGTTGTTGTATTTCTTCGTGTGATTAATACTATCAGGTAGCTCCTTAGCAGTTGCCGTGTCAGTAGCAATGCTTTTATTCAACGTTGGGAGGCATTCAAGCGTACGGCCTACCTGATATAAAGCGGTTACCGTATCCTATAAACGCTTGCAACACATTAAGTGTCACTCGCGCAATGCCACCTTTGCTGCTAACACAGCATCTTCTTAGGAGCTTACTGGTGACCTCATTCACACGCAAGAACACAACAACTAGGAAGTTGTTATTTTGCTGCGGTTTTCGGAGGTATATCAAGATACAGGCTACCGTACTGCGCCCTACCTCTATTAAAAACACTCAGACTAAGACAGACAGACATGTTCATGCACACAAATGTTTGTCATTTATGGGAATCGAACTCGCGAACGTCGGTGTCAAAGTAACGTAACAGCGCGTTTCACCACTACAACAACGAGCTCGTCAAAGAATCTTTCTGGTATTTCTGGCGTTCACAGATTACGGTAACTATTATAAATCAGGTAGGCCGTATGCTTGTTTGTTGTACAGTACAAAAATATGTACGACTTCTCTAATTATAAAATAAAATATACAGAATGGTTTAATCTGAATTCATAATGCAAGGACCACGTTATGTTCATGTATTTGAAACAGAATCTACGTTTTGAATTTTACGCTACGTTTGAAAAGAGCTCTATTGTACGACTAATTTAATGACTTACGACGAACTCAGTGGCGCAGTGGTTAAGGAAGTTTGACACCAGTACTCGTGGTTACGATTCCCACACAGGTTAAATGTTTGCGTTTATTTGTCTTGATCTGGGTGTTTTTAAGAGAGGTAGGGCTCATCAATATCACCCGACTCGGGAAGTACCTCCACACTACAGAAAATACCGCAATCAAATAACAACTCTATTGAGGGTTTTCATGTTCGTGCGAGTGATTGAGGTTACCTAAAGAGTTGCGTTAACAGCAGAGGTGACATCACGCGAGCGATCATTAACATATTGCAAGCGATCATAGGCTAAGGTAGCCGCTTTACATCGGGTAGGTCACGTGATTGTAATGCCTCCGATTTTGTAAACGACAAGAAAATTCTTGAGGAGTTGCTATGTTAGTAGCGTTGGTGGTAACTAGACAAATAGGCATAGCAACCTATCGTGAGCTTTTATCACTTTTACTTTACATCAGATTGGCAGTGTGATTGTTTGTCTCCTCACATTTGACTAGTGGGAGACTTTGTACAAAAGTCATCTGCGTGGGTACCTCTATACCATATAGCCGTGTTCCGGTTTGAAGAGTGAGATATGGCAGAAAATTTACTGAGTACTGTGACGAAACAGCCTTAGGGCACAAGATTGGCAGCGCACAAGTAACATCCCCGTGGTGTTGCATAAATGCGGGCCGCGTACATGTTTACCAATCTAGTTGTATAAAAAAAATACTTTAATGTGAACATCGTACGAAACTAGATCTTTGTAAGGAGCACTCAGTTTTAATCATCCTGTGTATATAGACGAAGAAGAAATGTTAACAAGGCGGAACCAATTAGGAGATATACATGCGGAATCGCATTTTATATTTCTTTGCTCAAGGAAATCCTTTTACGAGACAGCGCGCAATGCTATTACGTTTTGCAAACATATGGAGTTGTAAAGTTTTCAAAAATAAATAACAGTTGTAACTATCAACGTCACATTGTATTTTAAGAGAGGTAGGGCGCATCAAACTTGGGAAAGTACCTCCATCTCACAGAAAACCGCAGCTAAATAACAAATCCCTAGAGGGTTGTTGTGTTCCTGTGTGTGAGTGTGGTCACCAGTAAGCTCCCAAGGAGTTGCTGTGTAAGCAGCAACGGAGGCATCGCGCGAGTGATACTTAATATGTCGCAAGCGTTAATAGGCTACGGGACCTACTTACCTACCTTTACATCAGGTGGGCCGTATGCTTGTATGCCTCCCGACGTAGTATAAAAAAAACATTGTATATATTGTAGGACTTAGTTCTCTCCTCTTACCCCGTCTCTCTCCCGTTCTCACAAAGCAAGATTCCTTCTGAAGGTCCGATATTTTCGTCACCGATGCTCGGGAGTTCGATTCCCACACAGAACAAACATTTGTATGCATGAAGATGTCTTTCTTCAGCCATAGTACCAGTTTACATTTAAACAATAATCATTATCAATTCAGCCTGTACTCGTCCACTGCTGAACACAGGCCTCTCCTCTAGAGTGCCACTCGTCTCGATCCTGTGCCACCTGCATTCATCGACTTCCTATAAAGTTTAAATAATACTATTCAGATTCATATTATATTCTAATATCTTACGCTTCTAGGTTTCAGAACATTCTAGGAACTTCCTGATTGGCAAACAAGTATGCGGCCCGCATTAGATGATAACCGGTTACCGCAGCCTATTGACGCTCGCAACACCACGGGGATGTTACTCGCGCGCTGCCAATCTTATGACCTAAGACTGTTTCAGCACAGTACCCAGTAATTTCTCTGCCATATGTCACCCTTCAAACCAGAACACGGCTATATAAATATAGCTGCTTGGCGATAGAAATAGGTGAGACAGAGGTGACGCAGATGACTTTTGTACAAAGTCTCCCTCTGGTGAAAAAGTTGTAACAACTTCTTGTTTCGATAGCAGTGTCGCTCGCTTTACTTTTTATCAGGTGGTCCATATGCTTGCCTCCAACGTTGTATTAATAAATAGATAATGGTGGTATTTTTCTCACTTCCACATCAGGTTCTAGTATAGTTGAGTTTTAACTATAAAAGAACTTAGCGTTTTCAGTATTCTCAAAGCGAATACTTTAAAAGGTGGTCGCTGTTTATTTCTACCCGCTATCGTTGCTTTTTTCTTGTCAAACTATTTGTAAACTTTCCCGGTGACTTCCGGTCTTGTTGCTAAATCGTATAACAAGACCTTTTAGTCCAGACGAAGAACTATTTGCTTGAACAAACTATTTACAGTGTTTCAGTGACAAAATGCTTCTGATAACAAAATAAGTATAGCCTATATACACACATCAAAAGTGTCTAGGGATCAACATATATTTTTGCAATAACTTTTCTCCTGATTTATATTAATTAAAATTTTCTTTAAGGATTCATCAAATAAAGTGTTTTCGTTTGTCTACAGTAACGATAAACCAAGTCACCTTTGCATTAATAAAGAAATTTGCCATTTTCATAATAAAGGGATTTTTGACATTTGAACCACTAACATTAAAGTTCGAAAAAAAGACTGAAATAACAGTTTTCTTTAAAATTTTATTGGGTAACTTAAACAATTAATAATCCGTGTTTCTACCGCGAACACTAACAACACAAGAACATCGGTTTGGCATACTCAAAATGAGTTCATCCAAATCACGCTGTGGAATGGCCGCCCATGTTCGTTGCAACAACAAAAAAAGGTCTTCTTGCGACTGGATACCCTCCATATTCGGCAGAGCTCTTCTCTGTAGCATATCCCATGCATGGACACGGAGACAAGACCGATACATTCAAATCACAACTCGAAGAGCTCCAACAATAACCGCCATGATGTTAGCCGTGACGCTTCATCACTCTTCAGGGAACTTAATTAGCGACCAAACAGTCAGAAACCGCTTGCATGAAGTGAACCTTCATTCCCGAAGACCGCTAAGGGTACCACCTATAGCAATGCACAATCGTAGGATTCGATATCAATGGGCTCTTGAACACAGAAATTGGGCAGAAGAACAATGGCGTTTCGTGTGCTTTTCTGATGAGTCTCGTTTTGGTATGAGACCGGATACAAGACGTATACGACACTGGAGAACCCCTGGACGCCAACAGCGATTAAAATCCTGCCAGGAAGTCCATCCTTATAGTGGTGGAACCATCATGGTATGGGCGGGTATTTGGATCGGCGGATGAACTGAGTTGATTTGGATCAGAGGCAACCTCAACGCTCAAATTTATGCTGAGACGATTGTATCAGACGTCATCGTTCCTCTACAAGTGCAAATCGGTCCCTTATTTCAGTTAATGCATGATAATGCACGACCGCACACCGCAAGAGTTGTAAGACAGACTCTCGCCGCAGCTAACATCAATGTCATGCCCTGGCCTGCTCAGTCGCTAGACTTGAACTCGATTGAGCATGCATGGGATATGCTACAGAGAAGAGCTCTGCCGAATATGGAGGGTATCCAGTCGCAAGAAGACCTTTTTTTGTTGTTGCAACGAACATGGGCGGCCATTCCACAGCGTGATTTGGATGAACTCATTTTGAGTATGCCAAACCGATGTTCTTGTGTTGTTAGTGTTCGCGGTAGAAACACGGATTATTAATTGTTTAAGTTACCCAATAAAATTTTAAAGAAAACTGTTATTTCAGTCTTTTTTTCGAACTTTAATGTTAGTGGTTCAAATGTCAAAAATCCCTTTATTATGAAAATGGCAAATTTCTTTATTAATGCAAAGGTGACTTAGTTTATCGTTACTGTAGACAAACGAAAACACTTTATTTGATGAATCCTTAAAGAAAATTTTAATTAATATCAATCAGGAGAAAAGTTATTGCAAAAATATATGTTGATCCCTAGACACTTTTGATGTGTGTATCTTCACATTAAAAATACTCTCTGTAAAAGGGCTTATTACAGAATTGATGAATATGTAGCTGACAAAGATATCTGGAAATAATTCAGCACAGACGGTCTCTCCTTTCTTTAATTCTATAATTTGATATCATTATTGTACCAATATGCTAATGTCGATTTATTGTAATATCTAATTGACAATTTTAAAAGAGACCTATATTGGCAAGTTTCTTTCGGCATTTCCTCTTAGCCAGCGGTCGTTTCCGAAATAATAGCAGATTAAAAAGAAATATAAGAGAATTGAATAAGATACACTAAGACAATATTTGAAAAATGTAAGACGTGTATAAGTGCCCGCGGAGGCCAATGGCAAATCAAGAATTTTTATCTTCCTTTTCTTATTCCAATTGTCACTAGGTTAGTAGGACAGGCAGCCGTGATAGTTGCGGATATATCAACATATAATAAGCAGTGTCACGTTTTGGATATTATTCTTCTTTGTCATCCGAGCAATGACGATTTCTTTTACAACATATGGGGATGGTTGGAAGAGATCTCTTGTAGAGATAAGCTGATTTTGTACACATTTTATGTAGGTAACAATATTCTGTATGTCAATATACATTAAAAATATATAAAGTGCCTTTAGTGCAGTTCGATGTGCGAACGAATACGGTCGCTTCCCGCCACATAGCACAGTCCCGAATATTAATTCGCGAATTGAGCGTCCGCGGCCAAGTTGCTGTACGCTACCGTCGCTATGGGTTCCAAACAACTCATAGCCAACAAGTTTTTTGCGCTCATTGAACACGTCATCGACACTATGGACGAAGTCTTTGAAGCATCACGCGCATCTGTAAGTTTACCTTGAGTATAAGCGAGATTTGCAGTGGCAAGATGCTACTATTTAAGACAGTGAGCAAGACCGCGGAGATACCGACACGCAGAAGGGATGGAGGAGACAGAAGTATACAAGACGTCATCAGTCTTTTTAAGGTGACAGATCCAGACGACGTCCCTTTCTTCGCAGCGAAAGACCTACACAAGTTGCCATCTGTCACCCTGGGATACGTCGACGTTAGTACACTGCTGAAAGATATCAAAAGCCAGAAAGCGAGACCTTCATTAAGGAAGAATTCTGGCTGAGGGAATCGTGTTTCGGAAGTTCCGAGGACGTTTGTTATACGTCGCCGACTATACGTCGAATTAGTATAAGTTAAGTTTATAATGTCATATACATGTATTTTAATTTGTGGTATGTATCTATGGACCCGTATTGTAAAACATGTTCTTTGAAATAAATGATAAATGAAAATCAATTATTTCTTTTTCGTTGAAGTCCCATTGTCGCGAAGTTTGGGGGTAAAAACAAAAAGAAATACATATTTTGTAAGTGACGCCAACCAGTGCTTCGGAGGGCACGTTAAGCCGTCGGTCCCGGCTGTTGTCGACAAATGACAGTCGTTAAGCTAAGTCAGTGGCCCTCAAGTGGCTTAAAACCACCGGCCTCCGCCAATCCGCATTTGAGCAGAGTGGTGGAGTACGCTCTAAACGCCTTCGGTTGAAAGGAGACCCGTATCCCTGCAGTGGGATGAGTAAGGGTTGATGTGGTGGCCAACCAGTGGCTAATTTCGTAGTCCTATGAAAACTATATTGCACATTATTTTTGTAATTAAAGAGCAATTGAGTTGCTTGCACTGGTAAATATTTACCAAGCGCGATGACTCGGTGTTCAGTGTAACAGAGACCAGTAAATACATTGAAAACACACGATCAAATTTTGTGTTTCTAGACGCTTATTTCGGTAAACTTCACTTGAATTTGACAAAACCGTGTTTTGCTAATTAAACTGCTCCATGGAGTAGTGATAGCACAGTGGATAGAGAATGGACCTATTGACCCACTAGTCCCAGGTTTGAATCCTGGCGTCGGCATGTTCTACTAAATTCGTATTTTCTAATTTATGTAGTTTGTAATTATCACTTGCTCGGCGGTGAAGGATCGTGAGGAAACCCTCACGCCCAATAAATTGTATTTAAAGACGTGACTTAACCTAAGAAAGGTCTGGTTTCCCCAGTAGGTTATGGAGGTCTGACTATAGTCGCTCTATGTAACAAATCAGTATCTTCTCCAAATTCTTAGGCTACAGTAGCGGACCTCACCAACTTTAATGGATTAGGAAATAGGTGTTACACAAGGAAGAGGAAGATATTTTGCTAAGTATTATATTATTCTTTAGACTGTGAATATAATTAATACTACTAACCATAAAAGACTTTTTTTCTCTTTCCTTCTCTGGTTTCTACCAATTACAAATATTTATAACTAGTCTGGCCATAAATACTGTTACGTAGAAACATTTCTTTTTTTCAACTCTTTAATTATTTCGAATTTGGAACACGTTTATGACGTTAAAAACTTCTTTCGTTTCCTACCGCTTCATATATATTTTTTTTCGTATTTATTATCAAATTACAGTATGGAATGGGGTGTTAAAGAAAATAGGATTGCAGTGATTGCTTTGCACAAAATGGGTATGGAGTCGGTCATATTCAAGACACTTCAAAAGTTTGGTATCAGCCGTATGTCTGTATATCGTTCTATCAACAGATATCAACACTTCCTCTGTTGAAGATCATAAAAAATCGGGGCGACCGGATGCTGGCCGGGTTAAATCCAGAATTCGTCGAAACCCAATTAGGAAACAAAAATCTATATATCTCTAGGGAGTTGTTATTTGGCTGCGGTTTTCTATGAGGTGGAGGTACTTCCCCGTACGGGCTGCTTTGATGCGCCCTACCTCTCTTAACAAGTAAAAAATCAAGAAACTGCATTGGATCGTGTGGTGAAACCTCTCAGCAATACACTTTTTAAACTTGTACGTTTTTAATCGAGTACTTTCGGCAGGAACAGCTCTGCACCTGGTCACAAGGCACGAACTACCCAAGCCTGGCTCGAAACCAACGTTCCGGACTTTATAAGAGCTGAATATAAATACTACGTTGTCCGCCGCCAACCATACTCAGACTCATTGTGGTTATATTATCACTGTTATTGTCAATGTCAAGGAAATCCTCTCCTACACGTGCGGCTAATTGATAAACGAGACCCTAGAGAAAGAGAGGTAGGGGGAATCGAAGCAGTCTGACTGGGGATGTTCGTCCACCTAACCGAAGACCGCTGCCGTATAACAATTTCCTGGAGGGTTATTGTATTTCTGCGGTTTAGTGAGACTGCCAGTAAGCTCCCGAGAAGTTGCTGTGTTAGCAGCGGCTATTTCTTTATTTATTTCCAACAAAAATATGCCGTATTACAGTGATTACTTAGCTATCTCGCAGCATATTTCAAATAGTTACGATAATAGAACGATATTTCTAAATTTAATTACAACAAATAAAATTTCTAATGCATAATATTGCTAACAATTATAAATTTGTAACCTATCATCCATGCGCTCAAAGCATCTATATACATGATCTATATGCATTCATCCATCCTTTCATTCCCGCCGAACAATGCTTTTGTAATTCTAGCGATCCTACGGCAACCTTTTCACATCAGCTAGAACGTATGCTTGTATCTGAATTTTTTTAACCCTGTACTCGAAACAACTAATTATACTAATAAATAAATAAGAAAACCCACGGATTTATTTATATACAGCAATTCATTCTCTCAATTACAACTTAAGCACATTATTCGATAAACTTACTTAGTTAAGCAAACAAGTTTGTTAATAACATCAACTAAAAAGAATATTTGTAATCACAACTGTAACTAGTTCTAGAAGTCGCCAGACGGTAACTACCTTCAAATATCTTGAAAACGATAATTACAGATAAATGCCGAAATTATACATCCACGATTAACTTTTTCAAACTTAGTTTTTAACTGTGCGGAGCTAGTGGATAATAAACTCGCCTATTAACTGATTGGATCCTTCTAATTATGGTATGAAAACTCTCTAAATTCATGTGTTCTTATAATCATTAGCTGCAGCTGCAGTTTTCTGTGAGGTGGAGGTACTTCCCCAAAAGGCTTGCTTTGACAAGACAAACAGACATGTTCATGCACACAAATGTCCTGTGTGGGCATCGAACTCACGAGCGTTGGTGTCAAAGTCGCGTCATTCAACGAGCTCGTCTTCCACATCTCAATCGCTTTTTTAACATTCATAGGTCTTATCATGGACGCTCACTGATTTCTTGGGCTCGTGATGATGGTTCTTGGGATCTTGGCCTTCCTACATACTTCCACCATTAAGTTGCATATCGATAATGTCAATGTAGTATTATACCATTAATGTACATTTCTTATTATTTCCATTTGGCTTTCTAAATTAAAGTCCCGTATGTTCTGCCATTACGTATTCAAAGTGGTTGCCCGAAAAGCCAATGAAACTGAGCTTTCTGTTTACGCGTTTTAGTACACAATGAGGTTATTGAAAACGGATATCTATTGGCTTAAACCACATTCGGAGATAGTTTTGAAATTTTGTCCTTTCTAAGTTCGTTGAGTATTGAGCTAACACTTATGTGAACGTGGGTTTGCGGAGTAGGCAGAGAGAACAGTGCGCCGTATAACTCGGCCCTTCGTTTTATGCAACGTCGGTAGGTATACAAGCATACGGATCACCTGATAAAGCGGTTATCGTAGCCTATAAACGCCTGCAATTCATTAAGTATCACTCGCACGATGCCACCTCTGCTGCTAACACAACTCCATAGGATCTTACTGGTGACCTCACTCACCTCACTCACACGCAGGAACACAACAACCCTCTGGGGAGTTGTTATTTGGCTGCGGTTTACTATGAGGTAGAGGTACTTCCCCAGACAGGCTACCTTGTAAAAATTAGTATCTTTGCTGAATTCTTAGGCTTATTTAGCGGACTCTACCAACCATAATACATTAGGAAAATAGAATAACCCTAAGAAGAAGAAGATGCACACAAATGATTCCTGTGAGGGAATCGAACCCACGAGCGTTGGTGTCAAAGTAGCGTTACTAACTCGTCGTATAGATTGCATTTTCATTTCACAGCAGATTCTCGAGATTGTATATGAATATTTTCTATTACGTGTCACATTTACAATTATCCTTGTTGACTATGCATAACAAACTCTGAATATTAAAGATCCTTCTATTCATATTTATTGGACCTTTACTGTTCCAATATACGTCAATTCGTATTATTTCTCAGGGGAGTAGAGTAAAGAGATCTGTTGTCGGAGGGAATACCTTGCTTATACGCGTTTCCACGACACATTTTATCACAAAACAGGAGTTTCACACGACGAAGGAGTTTACTTTTTATCGTTCCGTTAATGCTAAAGAAAAAATCTATTTTATAAGCTAGGTGGCGCAGTGGTTACTAGTGGTACTTTGAGACCATTGTTGTTGCGTAGTGTGTGTGAGTTCGATTCCTACACGGGACAAATATTTGCATCAACATGTATGTTTGTCTTGATCTGATTTTTAAGAGAGGTAAGCCGTATAAAGCATACCGTCTGGTAAATACCTCCATTCCACAGAAAACTGCAGCCAAATAACAAATATCTTAAGTCTGTTTGTCTATAGGGAGCGGGAAGAAGTTATTTACCAGCAGTTTTGTCCTCTTTCTCGTTATCCAACAATAGCATTATCACCTATAGGTGCATGGGTTCGGTTCCCACACAGGACTAACATTTATGTCCGTGAATAAATTTGTTAAAAGCGGTAAAGTGTATCGATGCAACTTGTCTGATGAAGAACCTCACAGAAAACCTCGGACAAATAACAGCTCCCTGTGGATTTGTTGAGTTCCTGTGAGTGAGGGTATCAATGAGCTCCTACGTAGTCGCAATTCATACAGGCATCCACTGTAGATAGCAGTCAGAACCCGTTATACACGTTTTCGCATACATTTCGCGGTCATATACGACCACCTGGGTTTCGAACTGAGTTAAGTGGTGCATGTACTTGTTCGATGGCGTCTTAGCGCGTGTATTTTTAACCGAACACGCCGGTCAAGCAACGAGGATTACAGATTGTCTATTTCTGGGTTTATCTATCTCGAGTTTCTCCGTCTTCGGAGGGCACGTCAAGCCGTCGATCCCGGCTGTTGTCGATAGATGACAGTCGTTGAGCTAAGTCGGTGGCCCTCGGGTGGCTTGAAAACACTGGCCTGCGCCAATCCGCATTTGAGAAGCGTGGTGGAGTATGCTCTAAACTCCTTTCAATTAAAGGGAGGTCTGTATCCCTGCAGTGGAATGAGTAAGGGTTGATGAGGTGATGTGCTTTTTATACGAAAAGAACGATGAAACCAAAAATCCGTTGCTTTGTTCAAAAATGAGGAGTTTATTAAAAATAAAATACATGCAGAAATATGCAATTAACTTGCTTTGTTTATATCTATGAAGTCCAAGGTATTCATCTATTTCGTAAACTGTACGTACCTCCTACATACATACTCCACCACACTGCTCAACTGTGGATTGGTGAAGGCCATTGTTTTCAAGCCACTCGAAGGCCAGTGACTTGGCTTAACGACTGCCATCTATCGATAACCAACAGAACCGACGATTTAACGTGCCCTCTGAAGAACGGAAAAGTTCGAGATAGATAAACTCATCCAGGGACAGACTACGGTCGACGTTGCATAACCTGTGTGTTAGGATAGAATGTTACAGGCAACGACGCTATCGAACTCTAGAAAAAAAAATCTTACATTCTTTAAATCAAAACCCTCATTATCTACTCGTATATATCATTATATATATTATTAGATAATCACGCCTGTCTCCTATTGGGGTAGGCAGAGACTTTGGAACGCCAGATCCACCGATCCAAACATTCTCTCGTTTTTTCCACGCTCATCGACCTCTTCATGCATTCTCAAATCATGGTCTTCATCAAATCATAACGTAACATAAGTTTAGTTCTTCATTGTTTTAATTTCTAGAAGGGAACATTGGTGTTATAGTAGCCATCGTGTATTCTATGATTAAATGGTCAAGATGAGATAAGATAAAACGTATTTATTTGTCATTAGGCTCTCACAGGTACTTCGTACATTCTGTAAGTCAGTTCATATTGTATCTTATTAATTTTTAAAAGCTTTAGTGTCTCTTTTTTTATCTTCCAGTATTTCGAAACTGAGCATCGACTATGAATAAATGCCAAAAGAAACAAATCAATTGTCATTATAGGTCTTTTCAGGAACACCGTTCCTATATGAAATCTATATGTTTGTCTGTATGTGTGTCAGTGCGTGCGTGTGTCTGTCGCTTTTTGTCGAATATTCTAATTTTGACTTCAGATTCGGATTCAGCATAAAAAGTAGAATAGGACTGTTCAGGAACACCGTTCCTATCTATCAAGGAACATGGTCAAAATGGCAGACAAAATAAAAAAAAAAAGTTTTGAAAAGTAAATTAAAAAGTAGAATAGGAATGTCTTAAAAACCTATATCATATTTCTTAAGGAACATGGTCAAAATGGCCGACAAAGTTTTAAAAAACTAATTAAATTGTTATATAATTGACGAGCCAGGTGTTTTGGCAATGCAAGCTTACGCATTCCCAACTGGTTATACTTCAATTTATATTATAATAAATTTGTGGCAGTGTATATATAATGAAATTAAGTGATGTAATTGAAGATATATTAATACATGTGCTGAATAATTTCCAGACATGTCAGGTATTCATAGATTATGTAATAAAAGTTCTTACATAGAGTATTTTTGATCTGCCTTTTGAACATTTGACGAGCTCGGTGGCTCAGTGCTGAATGACGCGACCATGACAACAACGCTCGTGCGTTCGATTCCCACACAAGGCAAACATTTGTGTGCATGAACATTCCTGTTTGTTTTATTATGGGTATTAATCTCTCATTACCCGCGGACCGCTTTTCCGCCAAGAAATGTATGGGAAAACGTATATATCACGGGGTTTGACAGGTTAAGAGAGTCAGGGTGCATCACAGCAGCCCAACTGGGGAAGTACCTTCACATCACAGAAAATCGCAACCAAACAACAATTCCCTGGAGGGTACTGCAGTTTTCTACCTACAGCTAATCTGTGTTTTTCTTTTTGATTCTACAAAAATAAACTTTTATTCCGTGAGAAATACTCGATGATGTCAACGCACATGCCACTGTAATCGAACGCACATGTTGAGCAACGAAGTATCAATCTCGAGCTTCTCTGTGCTTCGCGGAGGATAAGTTACGTCGTCAATCCTGGCTGTTGTCTATAGATGACAGTGCGGAGTATACTCCGCGGTTGAAGAGAGAGAGAGGAGTAAAGATACTACTACACATTGAGTTATAGATGATGCTACGAAGAACAGAGATACCCCAGTGGTTAAAGAATCACCCTATTGACCAATTAGGCTCCGGTTCAAATCCTGGTATGCACTAATTTCGTATTTTCGTGTTTATGTACATATTTATAATTATCACTAAGTTGACGATGAAGGAAAACATCGTGAGGGATTGTCCAAAAACATGTAAGTAAGGTAGCGGATTCCGCTAATCCTAATAGATTAGGAAACTTTAGGATGTTGCAAAATTAAAATATAAGATAAGAACCTTGTTATAAAATACACTTTTAGGACAAAAAATATACAAAAGTTGTTTTTTTTGTAAGATTTAGTATCTTAATGTGAACTTAGAATGTAATTTAATAAAATATGCAACTTGCAAGGGATTACAAAATCCAACTACACATAGTTTATCATCCAAATAAACTTTCAGTGTTTCCTCAAAGTTTTATCAAGTTCTTTCCGACTATTAGACCGGAGAAATCCGTACTCTTTTCACGGAAAAAAGTTTCTTTTATCAGTCGGCGAGTACTGAATACAATGAACTAATGGAGTAACGTATTTGAGTTGCAAGTATGTTTTAAGTAGATTGGAGCTATTCCTCGAGAAAGTTTTCTTCTATTGTTAGAAAGAATCTACATTTTTCGAACTAATATTACATATTGGAAGAAACTAAAACGGACTTATGTAATAGTCTACATTTTCTTTACACAACGCCCGAAGATATTATATAGTATGACAAGTATTGTTAGCGTGTTGCCCCCGCTGCTAACACAGCGACTCCTTTGGGGTACTTAATGGTTATCTTATGCATTTGCAGGAACACATTGACCGTCCAGAAAGTTTTTATTTGGCTGTGGTTTTCTATGAGTTTTCCCGAACCGGACCGTGCCCTAATTCTCTTTGCCTAAACATCTATTTCTATCGAAATGAGCTGAGATCGACGGCTTTAAATCTCCGAAGCACGGACTCGAGACGAGTACGTAACGTAAGATAAGATGAAGTTGACGAGCTCGACGAGGCTCAGTCGCGAATGGCGAGACTTTGACACCAACGCTCGTGGCCAACCCACGAAACTCCCATAAAAGGCAAATATTTGTGTGCATGAACATGTCTGTTTGTCTTGGTCTGGATGTTTTAAGAGAGATAGGGCGCATCAAAGCAGCCCGTTTGGGGAAGTACCTCTAAAGAAAACCGCAGCCAAAATAACAACTCTCTAGAGGGTTGTTGTATTCCTGCGTGTGCATTTTTAATTTTTTGTACAATTTATCTCACATTCAATTTTAGAGCCTCCATTGTGTGGGACGTCACAGATTTAACTTACAACCACATATATATATATATATATATATATATATATATATATATATATATATATATATATATATATATATAAATGGAGTTCCTGACTAATTCACTGATTCATCAACGCCGAGGCCAAACCCTTGAACCTAGAAAGCTGAAATTTTGCAAAGACGTTACTTTTGCAATTCTCACGAGAGATAAGAAAGGATTTTTTGAAATTCAATCTCTAAGCTAAAAAAAGGGATTGACAGTTTGTATGGATAGAAATATTTTTTCAAGTTAGTGACTTGAAACTTTGTACAGATACTCTCTATTAGCATACAAAAAAAGACGAGCTCGGTGGCGCAGTGGTGAAACGCGTTGTTACGCTACTTTGACACCAACGCTCGTGGGTTCAATTCCCACATAGTACAAACATTTGTGTGCATGAACATGTCTGTTTGTCTTGGTCTGGGTATTTTCTATGTATAATAAGTATCTATTTACAAAAAAAAAAAAATGTATTTACGTATGTTTATCAGTTGTCTAGTACCCATAACCCAAGCTTCGCTTACTTTGGGGCTACATGGCGCTGTGTAATTTGTCCGACAATATTTATTTATTTATTTATTTAATTTCAGCGTTTTCAAAAATTCTACCCCTTAAAGGGTGTAATGGGGGACAAAAGTATTTCTTGACCTAAAAGTTGAATTGTTAAGAAATTGTTTATTTTTTAAAGTGAGCTGCTTTAGAGTTTGTAAATATACTCTCAATTAAGACGTCAAAAAAGTAATTTCAGCGTTTTTCGAAATTCCACCTTTAGGGGGCTGAAAAGGGGGTTGACAGTTTGTATGGAGCAGAAATATTTTTTGAAGTTAGTGACTTGAAATTTTAATTTTAATTTTACAGATACTCTGTACTAGAATACAAAAAAAAAAGTAATTTCAGCGTTTTCAAAGGGTAATGGGGGTCAAAAGTATTTCTTGAACTAAAAGTTGAATTGTTAAGAAATTGATTTATTTTAAAGTGAACTGCTTTAGACTCTCTAAATATACTCTCAATCATGACGTCAAGAAAGGAATTTCAGTATATCCTTATGGGGCTGAAAAGGGTGTTTACACTTTGCATGGAGTAGAAATATTTTTTGACAGTTTGTATAGAGCAGAAGGCTTTTTTGAAGTTAGTGAATTGAAACTTTGTACAGATACTCTCTATTAGAAACCAAAAAAGTGGTTTCAACCTTTTTTAAAAATTCCACCCTTAGTGAGGTGAGGCGAGGTGAAAAGGGGGTTGAAATTTTGTTTGAACGAGACGCTAATCTATATTAATAGAAATTGAGTTTCTGTCTAATTAACTGACTCATCAAAAGGTTCCTTTTGTAATGTATATGAGAGATAAGAAAGGATTTTTTGAATTTGAACCCAGGCAGATATTTTTTCAAGCTAATGGCTTGAAACTTTTATGTTTTAAAATAGGCAATGTTGAGTATAAAGAGGTGCTTTGAGTGTATACAGCCAGTATCAAATAATTAATGAAAACCGAACAGATCGTGATATATCTTCATTACTACACAAATAATGATATCTGATACTTTTACTATTTAACGCCGACTATACTAAAAAATAAGAAGTAAAATAAAAATAAGTAAAACTGCCGAAATTCCAAAAGCTACGCGTGCGAAGCCGCGGGCATAAGCTAGTAGTAAATAAAACTCTACGATAATGCTACGACGTAGATCTGCTACGTCGTAGTATTACTACGCCGTAGCGTATCTAAATCCAACTGCTACAAATCACAGCTTAAAATATTTATGAAACCCCAAAGTGCTCGCTTCTATTAGATCAATAGATGTATATAATTATTTATTTATTTTCACATAAACACTATATATGTTGTGCATGTGCACGGCGAGAATAGTATAGTTAACACGTTAATTGTACTGTTTTGCAAGCATACGAATATGCCGTGTAAGTACTAATATTTTTAGTTTTGAAATATAACTCTAGCTTTAAGAAATCGACCGTAATTAAGTTAGCATATCTATACCAACATATTACTGCTAGAATTTCCTTTCAACCATCAGCATAATTTATGGTCTATTTCCATGTTTTTAATACAACACGTCAGGAAACATATAATCAAATAAAGCGATTACCGTATCGAACGAGCGAACGCTTGCAAGTATATATTAAATGTCACTGGCACAATGCTACCTCTGCTGCTAACATAGCAACTACATAGGAGCTTACTAGTGACCCCTCTAATACGCAGGAATACAACAACCCTCCGGCGAATTGTCATTTGGCTGCGATTTTCTGTGAGGTAGAAGTGCTTCTCTTCACCTTATCTCTCTTAAAACTTGTTTTCTTTTGTTTTGTTGTAAATGGTTTTCTTTATCTTAATTCGGTTGTACGTAATTTTTTCCCACTCAATAATATACTTTTCTAATATTTTGTATTTTCCACCTCTAAAACACTTACTCAAAATCATTATGTCGACGCATATTACCAGGAAAATTACGAGCGAACAGATTATCAGCCTGCGAATAATTCAGCGTGCATTGCGCACGATCAAATTGCCACTACTCCCAGCTTGACTACGAAACGTATTACGGCCCTCCATTAAACTATGATCAGCTTACCAGCAGCTTTCAGGTAAATTTGAAACACAAATTTCATAGGCCAATACTTTAATTGAATGTGAGATGTTGATAGGTAAAGTTCGGTTCAGATAATGCAAAATAATTTATAAAGAAATTGTATTTTGAAAGACGTGTGACCTTACCTAAGAATGATCTGGTTTTCCCTCTGGGTTGAGGAGGTCTGACGGCAGTCTTTCCATGTAAAAATCAGTATATTCACCGAATCCTTAGGCTTAGGGAACGGACCTCGCCAATCCTATTGGATTAGGAAGGAGCATTATGTTAAGAAGGCATTCTCATTGGGAAAATTGGAAGTCTCACATTTTTAATGTAATATTATGAAGAGGAACGTTTTGATTTTTTTTTTATGATTATTTGAAATGGATAAACTCAAAAAATACTATATTATAAATAAAAAAATTCTGTCACACATAGAAAGTAATATTACTAGCGAACATAGGCTATATTTTATTCTCAAAAAGATAGAGATCCCTTCAGAGCTCTTAAAATAGTAAAGGCTCTGGTAGTTTGTATAAATACCACTTCTCGGGGATGTCTGCGTGTGATCGTGTCAGCTAGTAGCCAAAAACACATCCCCGCTTCACATGCACACCAACAAGTATCTCTACTTCAATTTCTATCTATCTATACCTTCACACCACGTCCCATACGGGGTAGGTAGAGAGAACTGAGCGCCACATGGCTCGGTCCTTGCACACCTCACCCGCTTCTTTAGCATTCATGGCTCTTTTCATGCACGTTCGTCGGTTTCTAAGGCTCCTGATCCCAACATAAATCACATTGTACACATGTTGACACTTATATGCACACACACAAACAATCAATACGACCGCGCTAAACACACAAATTGATAATCACAAATAGAAACACTGAATAAATAATATTTGTAAACGTTTTATATAAATTGTGTATGTTAACGTATTATTTGTAACCATTATGTTGGGTTAACAATAAAAAAAAAAATTCAGGTTATGTCATAAGATGTAAGCTGTATTGCAAACCTGTTTGTGATTCTGTCAATAAATGAAAAAAAGGGGGGTAAAATACGATTTAGCGAGCCAATGTCATTACGAAGTTGAAGTGGTTCTAGGTTTTTGGTGACCTCTTCGTCGTCGATTATGCGGACAGCATATTGAATCTTATAAAGCAGACAAAGCTAGTCCGGCATGAAGAACCGGCGCACCCTGTTCAGGACAGGAGTTTTTTTGAAGCTGTTGAGAAGAGGCTCTCGATGTACTTACTTGCGTTGATTGAGATCGACGACGAGCTCGGTGGCTCAGTCGTGAAAGACGCGACTTTGACATCAACGCTCGTGGGTTCGATTCCCACACAAGACAAACATTTGTGTGCATGAACATGTTAGTTTGTCATGGTCTGGATGTTTTAAGAGAGGTAGGGCGCATCAAAAACCGCAGCCAAATAACGGCTCCCTAGAGGGTTGTTGTGTTCCTACGTGTGAGTGCGGTCACCAGTAGGCTCCTAAGGAGTTGCTGTGTAAGCAGCAGAGGAGGCATCGCGCGAATGATATATGTTACAAGCGTTAATAGGCTACGGTAACTGCTTTACATCAGATGGACCGTATGCTTATGTACCTCCCGACGTCGTATAAAAAAAAGAGATCGCAACAAATATCCATGCCTAGCATATTCAGGCTCTCTCGCATACTGAGGGAAGCGCCCTGAAGACTGGGAGTGGAAAGAAATTGGCAGATTTTTGTTGTTAATGCGCCTTAGTTTTCTTGGCATTTAATTCAACAAGGTTATTAGAACCCCATTCACTAATGAGATCCCAAAGTCGATTCATCTCAACGACATGACTCACACGCTTCTCATCAATTTCTGTCCGACCAGCACCAGGCCGACCGAAATATCGTCCATGGACCGTACTGTCATCTGCATAGTTATGAATATTACCAAGTAGCAGCATGTCATTGATATGGAGAAGAAAGAGGATGGGCGACAGAACTAAGATCTGTGGGACACCGGCAATCACTGCATGAACCGCGAAGCGTTCACTGCATGAATCCATCTGCAAGGACGTGGATTCTGCGCTCATGCAGGAAGCCAGCAATCCAATTACGAAGCTGGTGGCGCAGACCGTATGCCGGAAGTTTGGGGAGAAGTGCTTTGTGCCAAACCTGATCAAATGCCTTGGCAATATCAAGGCTGATTGCCATGGATTGCCATGTTTATCGATTGCCTCCCCCCATAGGTGTGTCACATACCCTAGAAGATCACCCGTTGATCATTTCGGTCTAAACCATTCTGACGATCATTAATTAGGGAGTGATCTTCTAGGTTGCGGATAAATTGATTGTTAAGGATCCGTTCTATGACTTCGCACAACACTTTGCAGATAAGAGAGATAGAGCTCATCAAAGTAGCCCATCTGGGGAAGTACCTCCACCTCACAGAAAACCGCAGCGACATAACATCTCCCTATGCTATGGAGCCTTGATGCACCCTACCTCTCCTTAAAACACCCAAACCAAGAGAAATAAACCAGTCCATGTACACAAATGTTTGTCCTATATGGGAAGCGAATTTACTAGCGTTGGTGTCAAAGTAGCGTTACAAACCACTGTGCCGCCGAGCTTGTTAAAATGTCGCTAATATAGATAGGCTATTAAGGTAACTTGACATAAGATCAGCCACAAGCTGTTGCCTCCCGTGACACAAGAAGCATACAAGTAACAATACAAGCGTCTAAATGGAATATTGCAACGCTGCCGCTGGGAATATTCAGGTCTAGAGATCAATAGGAACAATAAGCTATTTCCACACCCTATGCTTCAATAGCAAGGACTGGATCTTTAGTGTACTCCACGTAAATCTACTTCATATCTCGACTACGAGATTCATAGGTTATTTTGGTCTGGATTTGACACTTTATTATACATGAAAGCATCTTTAGTATCTTTTTTTTTTATACAATGTCAGGAGGCATACAAGCATACAGCGGATTTCTGTAAGGTGGAGGTACTTCTCCAGGCGGGCTTTGATTAACCCTGCCTCTTTTAAATAAAACCAGACAAAGTACAATACAAACAGACATATTCAAGCACAGAAATTATTGTCCTGTTTGAGAATCGAACCTATAAATTTATTGTAACTAACAGAAATTGACGACTTGAAAAAAGATCCACATAGGCAACTTAAATTGGTATTTCTTCGCCAATCTCGAACGAACTAGCGTTATTCAATATTTTAATGCATTACTTTTCTCACCTAAGGTTTATCTTGAACCTCGAGGAAGGAACGAAACTACCCGTATTTATAGCGAACTGTGCTATCTATTGTTTGTCTACGGTACATTTTCACAGAGAGTTTAATTATTTTATTGTAGCTCAAATTTCTCAATTTTAATCATATATCTAAGATAACATTTAATTAATTCTTTTCTTTCTTTATTTACCACAAAAATTACAAGGTTTACAGAGTGGCTAAGACACCCACACTAGGCTAGGCCTGTGCTGTGGGAATCTTTACATTCTCGAATCAATTGTATTGCGGTACTATAAACAGAATTATAAGACTATAATTGTGGATTACCAAATACAAAATTAGATTACAAAATACATAATGTTTAAGAATCCTGTATAATATCAGTCATCAATGTGCTATGAATTTTATTTACATTTTGTTTGTAGTTTGAAATTATTAGTTTAACAACATTATAAATTAAATTGGGATAGTTGAGTTGACATTGTAATAGTTATTTGAAATAATTTGATTGACATTATATGTAATTTAAAATAATGAAATTTTAACCGCTCAAGGCGGACATGTTACATTTAAATATGTCTGTTTTGATATTTTTTATTGTAAGTAAAATTTACTTTTGTTTCAGGTATGAGGTTACTTAAATATAATTAACCAAATACTGAACCAGGGCAGGACCAGCGTAAGTAAAAATATTTTTGAGTATCGTATTATATTCAGGCATTTTCATCTGTGAAACAGCTACTTGTTCTCTCTCTGTGATCTTTTTTCACTCCTCATCATCATCATCATCTCAGCCCGAATTTGTCCACTGCTAAACATAGGCCTCCCTTCTAGAGTGTCATCCGTCTCGATCCTGTGCCATCTGTATCCATCGACTGCCTGTAAACGACTTGAGATCGTCGCTCTATCTAGTGAAGGGTCGTCTCACACTGCGTGTATAGGGACGCCATTCGAGAACCTTTCTTCCCCAGCGGTTGTCAATTCTACGAATTATGTGACCGGCCCACCGCCACTTTACCTAATTATCCTTTACTCCTATACATTCTAAATTTCGTCATAGTGTTCACTTATGTATCTTTATCTCGATTGACGCTGATGAAACGAGTAACATAAACAAATATTAATTTTAAATAACTAACTAGTTTCACTTATGTGTTCATTAGCAGTCTCCTCTTTAAACGCAGCATTGATATTGCGAGCCGTTTCTGCCGCGTTAGTTCTGCGTCGGACCTCGTATTCAAAAATTACTCGGATTTTCGAAGTATCCATCTTTCCCGTCTAAACTGTGAAAACCCGTGAAAACTAAAAAAAACAACTGAAAATAGAAAATCAAATGATGCACATTTTTTAAAAGAAAAACCTCATTAGTACGAGTATCATGTGAAAAAAGTTTCACTTGAAAATCTCACATCATGAAGGTTTAATGTCAATTCAAATTATCCATTGCTATAAAACGGCAATTTTATATTTTAACCCCTGTTATTTTGTGACAGCATCGTACATATGTTGTCTTTGCACCAGTTGTTTTTGACATAAATTAAGCTCTGAATGAAATTTTATTCATTATTTCATGGACGTTTTCTTACTTTCAGAAATGTTGCGATATTCACTTTTGAAAATTTTCTCTAATTTTGTCACAGATTTCTTAACATTTAAATATTTATTTATTTTATTTTGAGTGCTATTCAAATATCTTGTTTCCGAATACAAAATGAATAAAACCGTATACAAAAAATTTAAAAGCGTCTTCATGTATTTCCGTACATTTGATTTCCATGTGTTTCCGTTAGGCCGTGGACGTCCACGGTAATATCGTCACGGTAAAAAATATAAACGCGCACATATCGCGCTACGGTAGCGGTCGCGACAAAGAGTCGCCGGCATTGGACCCACTACTAAAACCGATGAAGACTGGACCTGGCACCATATAACAAACTTTATTCTTATCGTTTTAGAAGTATTATCTATAAAATTTGTTTAAATAAATCAGTCTTTTTTTATAGGTCATATTAAAGGTATACTTATATACGATTACTTTAAGGATTAATTTACTAAAACGATTTCATACATTAGCGTTCCTAGAGAATCGTGGATATAAGAAAAAGTATGCCCTCTATAGACTCAAAAACAGCTGGGCAGGTATTATGAAATTTTCAGTGAATCTTCAGGTTAGCCCAGCAGGTGATCCTGTGAAGTTTGGTAGCGATTGGATCACCCGTGCGAAGCTGGGTCGAGTAGCTAGTTTATAAATACATATGCAAATTCGAAAAGGTATTATTAAAAAGAAATCCAATGGAGATATGACTTTTTGAGAGACTTAGAGTTAAGCTAACTAGTAAATCCATCTCCTCAGTTCGTTCAGGCGAGTATTTTGTCGACGTTTTCACATTGTGTTACGTTACGTGATATGTGATGAAACGTTACCTGACATTAAAGTGACAAGAAACTATATCTCATATTACTCAGATGTTATAAGTGAAGTTTCGATTTCCGCTATAAAATACCTTACTTACATTTATGCCTTCTCTTTATACATTTTGACGAGCTCGGTGGCTCAGTTGTGAATGACGCGACTTTGACACCAACGCTCGTGGGTTCGATTCCCACACAAGGCAAACATTTGTGTGCATGAACATGTCTGTTTGTCTTGGTCTGGATGTTTTAAGAGAGGTAGGGCACATCAAAGCAGCCCGTCTGGGGAAGTACCTACAACTCACAGAAAACCGCAGCCAAATAACAACTCCCTAGAGGGTTGGTGTGTTCCTGCTTGTGAGTGAGGTGACCAGTAAGCTCCCAAGGAGTTGTTGTGTAAGCAGCAGAGGAGACATTGCGCGAGTGATACTTAATATATCGCAAGCGTTAATAGGCCACGGTACCCGCTTTACATCAGGTGGGCCGTATGCTTATCCTTTTGAGGCCCACCGGGCTAATATCAGCCAGCAAAAAAATGTACGTAAAAGCCCAGCTGGCTGATATTAGCCAATTTAATAACACTCAATTCCGAGCCGTATTTGAAGTGAAAGTTTCACTTCAAATACGGCTCGGAATTGGGTAGCCCGGTGGGCCTCAAAGGTTAAAAGCCTCCCGACGTAGTATAAAAACAATACATATATCATTTCATAGCTCCTTGAAATTAACAATTAAAAATCTATACAAATTTACCGGTTCTATAATGGGTTGTGTTCTGAGGAGTTGTTCGACATCATGCCAACAGCCTCGTTTTACAATCGCACAGCTCGCCGACGGCTGGGAGTTCATCCTCATACACTGGAACCGCAATGGTCGCACACTGTGCGGTTCACAAGAAGTTTTATATCGAGAACTATTAAGTTGTGGAATGAGCTCCCTGCGGAGGTTTTCCCAAGGGACTACAGTATGGGGTTCTTCAAGAAAGGCGTGAAGAGGTTCTTACAGGGTCGGCAACGCAAGAGTGACACCCCTGGTGTTGTAAATGCCCATAAGCTACGGTAACTGCTTACCATCAGGCAGACCGTACGCTTGTTTGCCACCCTAGTAATAATTAAAAAAAAAATACATGTTGGAATATGTTTAAGTACTATTTTTTTTTTATGCAACGCGGTACGCGTCCACGTAGGGTCCACCTGTTGTAAATCAGTTACCATAACCCATGAATGCTCGTAATACAATAACTTACGCCCGAACTTTGCCACACCTGCCGCTAACACAGCAACTCCTAAGGAGCGTAAAGTACGCACCCGTTCATAGAAACACAACTCCAGAGAGGTCTACAACACGATACTTCCTGTATTGCAAGTGTTAATAGGCTACGGAAACTAGACCTTATGCCTATATGCCTTCCGATATCCTACAAATCTGTGAAATTTCAGAGTGTTACTTGAAACAGTTTAAAAGGTAATCCTTTGAAGTTAAGGCAAACGGATGACGTAGGCATATCAATAGGGACTCATATGCACACAAGGTACGGAACCTTTGAAATGATATAAAAAGTATCACCTCCGTAAATTACAAACCCTTCCGACGTTCGGTCGACCTTAATTCACGGAAACAGATGGAGACCGAGTCTTATTCAAATCCACTGAGATGCCATTCCTTTAGACAATTAGGTATGCTTTGTGACTATTCCTAAGTAACAGGATTCAGCGGGGTTGCATTACGTTCGCAACACCTAGCTCATGGTAGAGGAACCTCTTCACAGGTACAAACTTGACTTGACAATCAGGCAAGTGTTTCTGAAATTACATTCAGTGACGGGTTTTAGGGAGTGATAACTTTTTATTCGTGTGTATGTTATGTCTTCACGCCAGGTCCATTGCGGGTATGCAGACAGAATCGAGCGCCATAAGACACGCTACCTATATGCTTCACTCGTTTCTTTAACATTCGTAGCTCGCCGGTTCCTAGGACTCCTGAAATCACCATTTGATTAAATACGACCAATTTGGTCATTGTAGCTGACTCTTGATCTTCATCGGCTTGTGCATTATTCCGCTTTGTCATTGTCTTATTCATAATTCTTTCATTCTGAATTCTTTCCTTGCATACCTTTTCTTATATTAACATCGACACTCTCTTTCTCAGATCTACGAGTACTATCTTCCTAACATCATCATTGTGAACGCGGTCAGCAAGTGTTATGTCACAAATTATTACTTGAAAGTATTTTATATTATTATGTATCAGTACATTATATATAGGAATAGTGACAGCCTAGTGAATAGCAACCATTAAAGAAATGATTCTTGATACTAACATCGTATTTTTTGATTTACGTACATATTTATAATCATAAATTACGTTTAAGGAAAATATCCTGAACAAACGTGTGATCTAACCTTAAAAAGGTTTAGGTTTCCGTTGGTGGAGGTCGAACGGCAGTCGTTACATTTTAAAATGAGTATTTTCTCCAAATCTTCTCCTTAGGGTTAAGTAGCGGACCCCGCTAATCTTAACGGTGGAGTTTAGTATCAAATAACTACAGTTACGTTAGTAACATAGATTATTGTTTATTTTTAAGAGCAATATCTTCACAATTTTATCTTTTATTACTCTAACAAATCTAGTTGACTAGGACAATATAAACTTAGTTTAGTAAAAATGTCTCGTTAGCATACAATAATTTTCTCTAAATTCTATCAATTTAGTGAAAATTTACTAAATATGTCTACACATTTAATAACATTATTTCAGAACCCTAGCAAATCCAGCAATGGATACAATAATATTTTTATATGAATTGACAAAATATGCCCTTGTATTTTTGTGTTCTATTCAAAGGAATGTATGTACTATCCCAATCATTACAAGATACAAAGCTTTGTAAGAGTGACTTTGTACATTGCTGACGAGGGGCCTACGCACGATAAACGCGACATCACCTTGGGACAGATGGTCGCCCTCCCGGTAGTAAAGCAAGTTGCCGAATTTAAGGATCACCGTGTGCTCCCCCTGTCTTCGGACTTCGGACAGTCCTATTATATACCAATGCAATTTGCTTAGTTCCTCTTCCA
The DNA here is from genome assembly GCA_947507595.1 of Pyralis farinalis. Classification (NCBI taxonomy): domain Eukaryota; kingdom Metazoa; phylum Arthropoda; class Insecta; order Lepidoptera; family Pyralidae; genus Pyralis; species Pyralis farinalis. The sequence continues at coordinate 4,300,665 of OX382275.1, forward strand.
GCTCCACTATCTACTCATCGGTCCTCAATGTACGCTTGTTGTAGGTTGCTAGGGCCAGCCCGATGTGTTGGTAGCCGCGGCGTCGGAGCCGAGGATCCTTAGCACCCCCTGCCCCGCTTATACTCTGGAGGCTACCGAAGCCGGGATCAACGGGGCTGCCGGTGATTGGGGCCCATCTTTTCCTTGTACTCATATAAAGGGGTCTTTCCCATAGTTGCCACGCTTGGCAGACGGTTTGGCAACCTCAGGCAGCAGCATCCCCTGCGAACTTCAATGTCTTACACATTGAAGTACGCAGGGGATGCTGCTGCCCGTCTCCTGTATATTTCCCTTAGTCGCCTTTTACGACACCCACAGATTGAAATGGGGTGGTATATTCTTACGCCGAGGCCACACGGCAAAGTTTATTCAGGACATTTAAATATTTAGTTCTTAGACCATTAAAAGCTCATTTAATATTATATTTATATTATTATAATGTGATTGAACAGAACATAGTTCTATTTAAAGAACTTCAAGTAATTTTCAAAAAATGTAGAATACAAATTCGTATATTTGTATTGCGCTTATTCCTAATTTATTATGTGTATTATCTACTATTTTTTTATATATGTATTATAAATAATAAACCACTCTTGTGTGTATGAGCATTTTTATCTTCGCATCTATTATTCAATCTTAGTATCTACTCACATTATTCCTAAAACTCTCGTCAAACTTACGCCTCGTTTCAGATTCGAATTGTCGGCGACCCAGTGATCTCCGCTCGGCTGGACTCGCTTTGTACACGAAGAGACATTGCTTTGTGTACTGTACAAATTGTATCATGGGGAGTGTTCGGAGCAGCCGTTCAACTTGATACCAGCCGCTGGGTTCCACTATCGTACCACTCGCCACAAACTTAAATTTCACCCTCACCACCTTGATGAGAGGCAATCCACTACAGTACGCTTTTTGAGGCATTTTCTACCACGTACGGTGAAATTGTGGAATAAATTACCCTCAGCGATGTTCCCGAAGAAATACGATTTGGGAGCCTTCAAGAAAAGAGCCTGTGTTTCCCTAAAAAAGCTGGCAACGGATCAGTTTCAAACGGACTCTTTGGTATTACTGATGTCTATGGGCGATGGTGACCACCTATGCTCGTTTGCCCCCCTCTGATATAAAAATGAAAAAAGTTATCTACGGAAGAGATCCATAATGAAATAAATCCGCCGTTGGACAGTACTAATTCTCCCCAAACTATGTAGTTACTAAATGTTGGTTATTGTACAATAAAGTTTTCTACAACAATAGTTCCATTGTGCAAAATGCTCACTTTCCACACGCAGCTTCACAGCTACTAAAAGTACTATTGTAACGCACTTAATATGTTTAGAAATACATTTGATATATGTAGAGGGCCTAATTCAGGTTATTAAAGCTACCTCCATTCATTTCTAATATTGTTCTATATCAACTAACGTATCTACGCGCTTATACAATACTGGTCTCAGACATAATCGTTCCATTTCCTCGAAACATACATCGACGTTGCCGACAATCTTGAGAAAAGTCCTAATACATAGTTAATAGTACACCTGCGGCCCTAAGCCTCTTACCGCTTGCTCTTTCATTTGAACCGGGTTACAGCCGCCTTACAAATTGTGTTACACCTAAATTAGATTCGTTGTGGACCCTTGGGCGAGCCTAATCTCCGTAAGCCGAGGTAACGGTGGTGGTTAAGTCTTGTCCAAACATAGGATCGGAGCAATGTACTGCAACACATCTGTAATAGAATCGATTTCGTTTATTAGCCAGTTTTAATACATTTTTTTTTAAGATATCTGTCAGTTTCTGTATAATATTAAGGGTTTACCTGGCAATTACGGTGATTGCATTAAGAAAAATCGGCCAAATGCGAGTCGGACTCGCACACGAAGGGTTCCGTACCATAAGCTATAAAAACGGCAATAAAATCACGTTTGTTGTATGGGAGCCCCCTTAAATATTATTTTATTCTATTTTTAGTATTTGTTGTTATAGCGGCAACAGAAATACATCATCTGTGAAAATTTCAACTGTTTAACTATCACGGTTCATGAGATATAGCCTGGTAACGGACGGACGGACAGCGGAGCCTCAGTAATAGAGTTCCGTTTTACGCTTTGGGTACGGAACCCTAAAAATGGTTTACAAAAGCCTATTCTACAATGGCAAATGTTTCACTAAGACAACGTTAATGAGCCTACACTGGAAGAACTTACTAAAAATGATTGAAAATTCCACATGGTCACTTCCGGCTTTCATCATTTGGTGATGATGAAGATTATATAACATTCATAACTCTTTTCATGCACGTTCGCCGGATTCTAGTTTCTAGCGAGTGAAGTGTATAAGGACCGCGTCTTATGGTGCTCGATTCTCTCTGCCTAACCTTCAAAGGGATTTGGCGTGAAATTATAGATAGATATAATATATATATTGTATACTCAGTTTTAGATTTGATTGTAGGAATTTAATTGCATTATGTATACATGTACATAATATATAATTGATACTGTGATTATATATAAATACTACACATACATACCATTTTGTACTGTAGTAAGAAAGATTAAAGCTGCGGAAGAGGAAAGCCTCTTAATACAGGCATTTTTACGCTTTTAACGAAGCTTCAGTTACATAAAATGTAACAAAAAACCTGTTATAGAAGTTTTATGTTTATTTATTTTATATATTCGTTAGGGAATCCTACAAAGTATTAAATATATAAATCACAAACTCATTACAATACTGTTCCAGTATAATCGCTATAAAATCCACCGACCAAATAATCAAGATTAGAATAGCAGAGAGAGAGCTCTGAAACATTAGTGCCATCCGTCTGTGTTTAATTGATGGTATTTCGCGCCATTCATTATGGAGAAACGAGCCATTACCCAATTGGTCTTGTGGACAGGTAATGTTAATAATGGGATTTTCTCAATCGGCTTATTGGTTAATCGCTCATTTGATACAGAAATTAATGCGGTTTGCCAGAAAATTAACATGTCTACATTGTAAAATATATTGTTTTACAAAGAATGCTGATATTAATTGTGGAGAATACATATATATATATTATATATACACCACATACAAATATAGATAGTTGAATTCGAATAATATTCATCGACATACAAACCATAAAGGCTCAAGTGTCGTGAATGCAACTGTTGCCATGCTAGGGTTAGTACCATAGTACTATACAACGCAAATACTAAGCTATATAAATTTACAAAAGAGATTATTGTAGATAAAATATACAAAGATTTAAACTATTATGCTCTGAAGATGACTTGAAGTTAGAACTTAATAATTTTGGAGAATAAATATTCATTTTACAATTTGTGCTTTCCACGTACAAAATTTAAAATTGTTAATATTTCATTTTCTTTATTATTTCATTTCTAAAAATAAAAAATAAACTTACGTAAATAAATCAGGGTATCAAAAATACCTTTCAAATGGAAGAATATCATAGAACTAAATTAAAATAACATTGAACGTAAGATAATAATTTGCTACATTTTAAAATGTTAAAAAAGAGCATATTTATTAAAATAGTTTTCTTGTAAAGAGGACGATTTAAATAATGCAACGGGAATGAAAAATATGCTAAAAATTATAAAATGAATTCATGCTCGGAATAGAAAAACATATAAAATATGATCTTAGGTTTTCGCGATTGTTACACATTGAAATTAACAATTTTTAACGGAAGTATCGCGTGTTTTATTTATTTTGTCGAACCTGACGTTTCGAACGCTTTGCAGCTTCAACAAAATTTCAGGTTCAACTAAATAAATAAAACACGCGATACTTCCGTTAAAAATTGTTTAATTCAATATAAAATATGTTTTGGTCGCTCAATACCGCTTCAATATTTAAAAAAATAATCCTACGATTGTGTCAATGATTACCATGACATTAAATAATTTACATCTGTATCATTCAATTATACTTCAGTCCCAAAATTAAGGTCATCTTCAATAAGAATAATACTAAAAATTTCTTACTCAATGTACGAATGCGAAATAAAGAATACACGTTTCGTATTTAAAATGTATTAGCAGTATTATTGAATAATGTGTATGTTGCTCGTATAACGCATATATGTTTGTAAATGTTTTATGTATACTTCTTCTTCTTAGCGTTATCCTGTTTCCTAATCCATTAGGATTGGCGAGGTCAGCTACCTAAACCTAAGGATCTATCTATGTATCTATCTAATAATCACCGCCCCCTCCCTTCCCGTGGGTTTCGTAAGAGGCGACTAAGGGATTTCGTGAGATTCCAGCATCTCAACCGGTAATAGGGTAACTATCCGCCTGGTTGATGATGTACCTATGAGTAAGTCGCGTTTCGAGATCAGCTGGTGTATAACCAGTGGTTGGGGTGATTGTTGATGCGATATTAAGGAACAGTGGTGAATTCTGTCCATTGTCAGGAGGAATGAGCTCGGCCAGGGAGACCCGCTGAAACGGGTGTTCTGCTCACTGCCCGCGGTATAGTACAGGGCCCTAATCAAGTGTAACTAACTTGAGAGGCGGCCCTTTCATAATCTCGGCGTAGATCGTTGTGCCGATTGGTGACCAGATGGTGGGGATTTGGCGACTACCTCCGGGGGGTTTCGGGGGCCCTTCCGTCCGACGGATCAGTAGGGCTCCTTTGTCGACGTACTAATGGAGAAACAGTCCATTACGCTTCTTCTCCAATATCGTGAAATTCTCTCCTTACTTCTAGCTTACCTTCTACTCTTCTCATAATAGTGCAATTAGGAACACATGGTCTTACAGCGGTGCACCTCCCCACCATCCTGTTCAAGGTTGAGTTCGCTAACATCCGCGGACTCCACTCAAACCTTAATACCATTCACCAATACCTTGAGACGGCACGGCCCTTCATGCTCTTCCTGACGGAAGATCCAGCGTTAAGCGGACACGTCGAGAACTTCCTCGCGAAAACCGGTGTCTATTTGTTTGTCCGCTCGGATGTATGTTGTCGCCGTCTGCGCTGACTTTCCCGTCCTCTGGGTGCATGTAAATCTGGGCCTTCAGAGCCGTATTTGCATGTGCCTATACCGACTTCATACTCAAGACACGGAGACAACTCGGCTCGTTTAGTACTTGAGTCGGGCGGTAGATGAAGCGCAGGAGCGGTATCCTACTGCAGACATGGTGTTTTTGAAGGACTTTAACTTTCACCACGGCTCCTGGTTGGGATCCTCCATAACTAACCATGTAGGATGGACGCAATTGATAAACCAACCTACCAGAATACCTGACATTGCTACTCTACTCTACTAGACCTAATGCTGAACACCCACCCTGTTGGCTACCGGGTTAAGATCATAGCACCCCTGGGCACATCTGACCACTATCTAGTGTCCAGCACAGTACCAGGAACAGGGCCACCACAACCCACAATGGTTACTGTACTACCACCAAGGTCTGCAAGAGGGCATACATAAGAGCGAACGCCCAGCGCGTTACACGAGTCGGCACGGAGCTAGTGCCGCATCCTACTGTGTCGCGTAACTACTGGCGACTAGCCACAGCCGTGCAGGCCAACTTCTACCAACCCTCACTGCCTCCGCTGAGATGCCCCGATGGCTCACGATACCCTCCAGTGGTTCCGTTATACCTGATATCCACATCAGGCAGTACGATCTGCGTTTTAAACTACAGTCACCCGATGTCCGAAAAGCCAGTGGTCCTGATGGTATCCCAGCGATTGTGTAGCGGAGTTGTCCCCAATATTGACGTGCCTCTTTCGTCTCTCATACTCGTCCGGTTGTATTCAGGATACTTGGAGAGAGGCCAATGTGAAGCCGACCCCCAAAACGGGAGACCCATCAAATTACCACCCCATTGCAATAACTTCAGTATTGTGCAAAGTCATAGAACTGATCGTTAATAATCAATTGATCCGTTACCTAGAAGATCACTCCCTAATTAATGATCGTCAGTATGATTTTCGATTGAATTGAAATTGCTGATGGATTCGCTTCGCGGTTCATGTCAGTGAATGCCGGTGTCTCACAGGGCTCTTTTCTATTGCCCACTCTCTTTCTTCTTCATATCAATGACATGCTGCTGGCAATATTCATTGCTATGCAGATGATAGTACGGTCCATGGGCGATATTTCGGTAGGCCTGGTGCCGGTCAGACAGAAATCGATGCGAAGCGTGAGAATGTTGTCATTGAGCTGAATCGAGTTTTGGATCTCATTATTTAATGGGTTTTCAATAACCTTGGTTGTATTTAATGGCAATAAAACTCAAGTGTGCGCGTTTACAACAAAAATATCCCCATTCCTTCCCATTGCCAGTCTTCAGGGCGCTTTCCTCAGTATGCGAGATGACCTGAATATACTAGTATAGTGTAGGTATACATATAATAAATGAAATTACTTGTTACGTGTACTCTATTTAATGTCGGCTACAGACTGACTCAGACAAAGAAGGTGAACATGATAAACTATATAAAATTACCCACATACATCATATCCCTCCTCCAATACTTTAAAATACATATGTAATTATCTAATCTCAAATTAACTTTAATTTAAATTCTTTTTTTTTTCGAACTTCTCTAATGGGTCTACTACGACCAACAATCTGTTCGTTGTCATCCCTATGTCTGATACAGGCACCTCTGTTGATAGTGGTGGGGGCTGATGTACCGATTCTACTACAGAAGTTTGAACTACGTCGGAACACTGGATCTCTGTAGAGGGGTCCCGTTCATCTCTTCCCACATCCCATCCTAGTCGCCAAAATATAGTGTAGGCATACATATAAAAATGTAATTACTTGTTACGTGTTTCTCTATTTAATGTCGGCTACAGACTGACTCAGACAAAGAAGGTGAACATGCTAAACTATGTAAAATTACCCACATACATCATAACTAGGCATGGATATTCATTGCGATCGTAACCAACGAAACTACATCGAGAGCAAACAACTTAAAAAAAACTCAGAATCCTGAACAGTGTGTACCGGTTCTTCACGCCGGATCAGCTTTGTCTGCTTTATAAGACTCAAATTCGAGCCTGCGTAGAGTATTGTTCGCGTCTCTGGAAGGTTCCCCACAGTACCTTCTCGAGGTTCTCGATAGGTTGCAGCGACGGGCTATTCGCATAATCGACGACGAAGAGGTCACCAAAAACCTAGAACCTCTTCAACTTATTAGGGACATCGGCTCGCTAAGCGTATTTTATCACCTTTACCATGGTGAGTGCTCAGAAGAACTGTTTTCCCTTATCCCACCCTCTCCCTTCTATCATATAACCACAGATGCAGGCTTGCGATGTCATTATTCCACTGTTGAGAATATACCTTCGCGTACTAAAAAGTTCGGCAACTCCTATCTCTGTCGTAACATATGGGACGACTCCTTCCTACAATATGCGATCCTCCAAACGTGGGAAGCGTGAAGCGTGAAGAAGTACCTTGCGGACCAGCATTGTATCGTCAACTGACTGTAGTCTTTTGTCAGATACCGCTACGATTTGGGCTCCTCTTTTCGCTTACTAGGCGAAGCGGAGCCCAGCATAGTGGCTCCGCTTCGCTGACATGAAAAAAACCATATATTCGAAAACACGAATTATTGGTACATGCCCCCGCTAGGATTCGAACCGGGGACCTGTGGGTCAATAGGCCGGTTCCTTATCCGCTGAGCTATCACTGCTCATATGTTCATACTGTTTTATTGTTTATATGTTTTATACATACATATATCATAATTCCGCTCGATAGATTTTGGAATATTTCTTTTATGTTCAGTCCAAACCAAAAAGTATAATAAAAATTAGGAATAGGGTTTCCGATCCCGCGTTGCAACTCCCACTGCTAACATAGCAACTACTCAAGCCCTTACTAGAAACCTCACCCTCTGGCAGGAACACAGCAATCCTCCTCGGAGTTGTTATTTGACTGCGATTTTCCTTACCTCTCTTAACTTAGCTTAACTGTGATCTATTGAAAGATCCGTAACCAGTGTTTTAACATAATCTTCATATACATAAGACATAATTCCGAATGAGCTCGAGATAAATAAACCCGTACCTAGATAGGCCGCAGTCGACTTTCCTTAACTTACCTGTTCATTTACACTGACACACGCAAGGATATCATTCGATATTTTTTGTTGCGGATTTTATTCCCTAGAGAAATCTAGTCATAACTCTCTTCATTCGTTGAGTAATCCGTGGAACAGCTCAAGTGACCTGGGTTCTAATATTTGCACAGTACGGTAAGGCAAAGATTATAGTATTTGCAAAGCGGCTTTATTTGGTCACGGTGTTACTACTGTGAAAAGGAACATTATGTTATAACAACGCTCATGGGTTTGATTCCCACACAGGACAAACATTTGTGTGCTGGACATGTCATGATCATTGACGCACGAGATGACGATTGGAGAAGCTCGAGATAGATAAGCCCATACATAGACAGGCTACAGTCGACGCCGCTTAACCTGCGTTTTCGATTAGAGCGATACACACAACGAATCCATTGAGCTTTTTACACATAATCCCCAATTAACACACACATCTGCTCCCTGTTTTGACACGAAACACCCAAACGAAAATTGGAATTATTCTATCTCCGATGCGCCGCAGTGTAACAATTTAAATCTAACATAATTTCAAGCGCGCATCCCTTACAAAGCACATAAATTGAAAAGCGTCTCTCTAACAAGAAACCAATTTTGTATTCTTGACGTGAAATTAAACACATTCTATAAAATCCAATTTATTCAGACGTACCGATTCTCACACGGCTCTCATTATAAAATCGTAAATAAAGGGCTGCGTAATTTTCGTATTAGAGATGTCATGATTTAAAATGTATTTTGTTTATGCTCGCAATGATGCCTTTAATATCTATATATCTACCATCTTCACGACAGGTTCGTTGTGTTGCATGACGAAGCACACCAGAGGGAGGCTTTGTACAAAAGTCGTCTGCGTGGGTACCTCTGTCTCACCTATTTCTACCGCCAAGCAGCTACGAGTATATTTATATAGCTGTGTTCCGGTTTGAAGGGTGAGATATGGCAGAGAAATTACTGAGTACTGTGACGAAACAGCCTTAGGTCACAAGCTTGGCAGCGCGCGAGTAACATCCACATGGTGTTGTGAGCGTCTACGGCTACTCTAATAGGCTACGGTGACCGCTTACCATCTAATGCGGGCCGCATGCTTGTTTGCCAATCTAGTTGTATAAAAGTAAAACGCGAAAATGAAAGCCTTCTGCTTTATATATACACGCTATAGTTATATATTTGTTATACAACATTGGGAGGTAGGAGATGCCACCTGTACTGCTAACACAGCAGTACTCTTTAGGAACGCCTTAGGAACCGGCAAGTGAGTGAGGTCACCAGAAGACTCTCACACACTTGCCGGAACACAACATCTTTTCAGTTAGTATTTGCCAGTATATGTCTGTGAGTGTGGTGGTACTTCCCCAGATTTGATGCAGCGTACCTCTCTTAAAAGCACCCAGATGTATGTAACAGATGTATTCCATGTTATAACCAGACCATTCTTTGACGAGCTCGGTGGCGCAGTGGTGAAACGCGCTGCTACGCTACTTTGACACCGACGCTCGTGGGTTCGATTCCCACACAGTACAAACATTTGTGTGCATGAACATGTCTGTTTGTCTTGGTCTGGGTATTTTCTATGTATAATAAGTATGTATTTACAAAAAAAAAATATTTACGTATGATTATCAGTTTTCTAGTACCCATAACACAAGCTTCGCTTACTTCGGGGCTAGATGGCGCTGTGTAATTTGTCCGACAATATTTATATTTATTTATTTATTTATTTCTTTGGTAAGGTCACACGGCTCTTGTAATATAGTTCTTGGACGTGCGGGTTACCTCAGGATGTTTTCCTTTACCACCGAGCAAGTGATAATTACATATATCTATTTTACCACCCGACTTGCCTATATTGCAACGATTGCGACTTACTTACTTGATTGCGTTATTTATAACAATAAATAACTTATATCTTATCGAAAAAACCTTTCCAAATATGCAAGGAATGCATTAAAAAATAAATAACGGAACATAATATGAATATTCTCGTTTGGCTTAAGAATTGATACACGGGCATTGGATAGGCGGGGCGATATTGAAGCAACACGTAGACATCCATTTGCGAAGACTGATGTAATAAAATATTAAAACAGAGTGTAGACAGGTGAATGTTTGGTTCGACTTAGAATAGGCGTCACATGAAATACCGAGTCAGTTGGCGGAGTCATTGGCAATGCTACTTTCATAACAACGCTTGTGGGTTCGATTCTCACAAAAGATAAACTTTTGTGCACGTGAAGATGTTGTTTGTCTGGGTCTACGTGTTTCCAAGAGAGGTAGGGCAAAGTGGTTACTATAGCGTATGAACGCTTGCAATATAAGAAGTATCACTCGCACGCTGCCACCCTTGCTGATAACACAGCAATTTCTGGTAAGTCCACAAACTCGCAGGAACACATCAACTCGCCAAGAAGTTGTTGTTTGGTTGCTGTTTCTGTGAAGTGTAAGTACTTCCTCAATAAGGCTGATATGATGCATGTTGGACGCATCATTCTATCTATAAAAAAAAAGACCAAGACAGATACATTCATGCACAGAAATATTTATCCTGTGTGGAAACGAATCCACAATGTCTAAGTAGCCATTATTAACCACTACACCGCCGCGTTGTCTGAAATGAAATCCCCGAGATTCGAACACAAAATTCTCAAGAGGCGGTAGGCGGAGATTTCTGTGTCGCATGTCCCTTTTGCTAGCGAAAGTGTAAATAATTTAACGTACCTTCTCATTAAAATTTAGTACTCAGCTAAGGGTCGATACACATGGAGCCGGTGTTACGTCACGTCACAAAAATCTACTACCCTTTTTGACTTAAGAGTCTGGAAATTGGATGTACTCAAACACTAGATCTTTAGACACAATGCCTACGTCACTCCCAAGTAATATACTCGTACCTTGCTAATAAACAAACTCAGGTGAAAGAGAGGTTAACCTCTTTCTCTGGCTCTCTCACTAAGCAGTCTAACAGAGGAAGTGCCTCGATCTCACAGAATACTGTAACCAAATCACTCCATGGAGGGTTGTGTTCCTCTATGTGAGATTACCAGTAATCTAAAGTATTGCGGTGTAAATATGTAGTTGGTAACGCGCGAGCAATATTTCTTATAATGCATGCGTTCATAGACTACGGGGTCCAGTTTACTTCCGGTGGGATGTTGAACTTGATGTTCTAAACTTTAAGTATTTTGACAATTTCATGAATAATATAAAATATCGTTAATTTATAATTAACTCGTGGATCTGACAGTAACAAGAAATATTTATTCCCTACTACAAACCTATTGCAGTGCCATCTACCGGGTCCAAGTGTGAAGCCAAACCATCTCTAGACCCACTCATAAACGCAATAATTTTCTACAAAATTCAGTATTATAGAAGGAGCTTGACGTACGTGTGAACCTAAGAATTATATAGGTATATGTCGTATTCGTATGATTTTTCGGTCTATCCGATACTATGCGAGTGTATGGTGGGTAGATGTACAATGAGAAATTCAGTGCAATTCGTATCACACTGTAATTTTAAATCAACACTTGTAATCAATGTTCAGGAAAATACGAAACGAGAGGACAGTCCTAAGACGTCGTCTCTCGCCGCCGTTTGCACTAACTCTCCCTTTCTCCCAGTGTCGACCTCTTCATTCTGTCAAAGCGCGATACCGTTTTATTTAAACTACCATACTCATCCGGATCCGGACCGGATGCGACATGTATAAAAAGATGTAACGATTTTGTAATTACTGTAAATAGTTAAAAGATACAGGCGTTATTTTGCAAAAGTGAAATTTGAAGCCAATTTGATCTAAACTACTTTGTGTGCTTCGGCTACCGATTAGACCATGTGAACTTTCGCGGCCTGCACTCATTTTAGTAGATGCATGCCGTCTTTACCATCGCAGTTGCGGTCGTTTCTGCCTTGGCTGTTGCAGTTGTCTCTGCGATTGCCCGCCATCTGTAACAGGAACCGTATACACATGCCACCGTTGTTGATATGGCTGCTCCTGTTGTCTTTGCGAAAGCCTGCCATCCGAAACATCAACAGCATTCACCTGCTGCTGCTGCTGTCCTGGCTGCTCCAGTCATCTCTGCGACACGTGTTTCGCCTCTCCACAAGGCATCCACAGGAGCTATAGATGTTATTTATTTTTATTTATTTAATACTTTATTGACCACAATACAGTTGGTTCAAACGGCGGACTTGATGCTAATTGCATTCTCTACCAGTCAACCATCGGGAGTGGAGAAAAAACGCGATTGCGGTTTTTATTAAAATTAAAATAAAATATTAATCGACCCCATAAAGAATTTGTTCTTTATATTGAAACCTAACATAAATATAAGAATACATAAATAAATAACTACGATAATACATACACAAACACAATAATACATACAAGACCCTAGTAATACATACATATTCTCTCTATAAATAATATATTATATACTAATTATACAACACACATTGGATGATTACTGCCTGGATAGACTCTGAGAGATGTTAGTGGTTACAATAACATGCTATAAATTATGATTGTAATTCATTTAGAATTCTGATTTTATCTACACGTAGTAATATTATGGGGAAATATGCTGACTAGCAATTCTACGTAAGACCTGAATGTAATCATTTTTTTATACAACGTTGGGAGGCATACGCTATGCCAACTCTGCTGCTAGCTCAGTAACTCCTTAGAAACTTACTGGTGAACTCAATCACACACAGGAACACAACGACCCTCCAAAGAGTTGTTATTTGGCTGTGGTTTACTGTGAGGTGGATATACTTCCCCAGATGGGCTGCTTTGATACACATTAATTATGTGAATTTTAAGTAAATGAATTGTCGTTCTTTTCTATTCTGAATTCCCCGCACTATATTTAATAAAGGTGTGTGCACACAGCTCGTGTACAATCTACTCAACGCAAACCAAGTTCGCACCAACTTCTGCAAGACATTGCCGAGTTAAATAAATGTGGTTGAAATTGTCACGAGGCGGCTTGGCAGTAACTTCTCTATGTGTGCTTTGATTTAAGCATACGAAAGTTCTCCGGTCCTTGTGTGTAAGTACGTATGAAGTACATGCGAATTAACTATATGAGCTCTCTATTAAATTTTAATTGTCATTGAGAGCTTTGTTATGAATAACAAGTGAATATATTTTCTTCTCGCACTGTGTACAAAATATTATTAGATTTATGTAGATCTTGAATTGATGTATGAGTTTTTACTATGTCGGTCTATGAAAAAAGTTAAATTTAACTTATATTGCACTTTGCTAAAAACTTCTTGCGAACATTCTACATCGCAATGCAGCGTAATAAATAATTTGTCAAACTTACAGTTTTATATGAAACTTTGTAAACCTCTTGAGAAAATTCACCTATTTACTGTTGAAAACACCATCTGTAATTTAACAGCACAGACGACCTTTCCTTTTAATCTTTAACATCATTTGACACTATTTGACACTATTTGACATCATTATTGTACCAATATGTTGACGTGAATTTATTGTAATATATAATTGACAATTTTAAAATAGACCTAAATTGGGAAGTTTCTTTTGGCATTTCTTCTTCGCCAATGGTCATTTCAGAAATGTTAGCAGATTAAAAAAATCGGCCAAGTGCGAGTCGGACTCGCGCACGAAGGGTTCCGTACCATTATCTATAAAAACGGCAAAAAAAACACGTTTGTTGTATGGGAGCCCCCCTTAAATATTTGTTTTATTTTAATTTAATTATTTATTCTTAAAGTAAGTATATAACTAAATATTCTGTGAATATTTCAAGCGTCTACCTGTTGCCGTTATCAATATCAAGCAAAAATGAGCAAAAAAATCGGCCAAGTGCGAGTCGGACTCGCGCACGAAGGGTTCCGTACCATTATCTATAAAAAACGGCAAAAAAATCACGTTTGTTGTATGGGAGCCCTCTTAAATATTTATTTTATTTTTTAGTATTTGTTGTTATAGCGGCAATAGAAATACATCATCTGTGAAAATTTCAACTGTCTATCTATCACGGTTTATAAGATACAGCCTGGTGACAGACGGACGGACGGACGGACGGACGGACGGACGTACGGACAGCGGAGCCTCAGTAATAGGGTTCCGTTTTACCCTTTGGGTACGGAACCCTAAAAATCACGTTTGTTGTATGGGAGCCCCCTTAAATATTTATTTTATTCTATTTTTTAGTATTTGTTGTTATAGCGGCAACAGAAATACATCATCTGTGAAAATTTCAACTGTCTAACTATCACGGTTTATGAGATACAGCCTGGTGACAGACAGACGGACGGACGGACGGACGGACGGACGGACAGCGGAGCCTCAGTAATAGGGTTCCGTTTTACCCTTTGGGTACGGAACCCTAAAAAGGAAAATTAGTAACATATGAGAATTGAATAAGACACAATAAGATTATATTTCAAAAAATGTAAGATGTGTCTAAGTGCGCGCGAGGGCCCAATGGCAAATAAGGATTTTTTTATTTTTCTTTATCTATAAGGACCGTGGTTACCTTACCAATGGATACTTCGACACCAAGACTCATGAGTTCGATTCCCACACACGATAAATATTTGGTGTTGATAAAGATGTCTATTTTATCCTAGTCTGAGTATTGTACATCAAAGAGAGGTATGGCACATCAAAGCAGCCTGAATGTGCAAGGATCTCCAACTTGCAGAACACCGCAATCAAATAACAATTCCACTCGGTTACTAGTTCCAAAGCTCCTAAGGAGATACTGTGTTAGCAACAGAGCAACGCGCGAGCGATACTTTCTGTATTGTGAGCGTTTATTGGCTAATATAACTGCTTTACCAAAACTTAATTGAAGACTTTCACCACATAATATTTATGATGTATCTAATTGAACGTTTAGTCACCTAATATTAAATGCATAATTAGGTAACTAAAATCTAGTTTTACATTTGCACGTGTATGCAAATCAAAACGTGCTCACAGCGACAATAGACGTTTTCAACTGTTATCGCTGCTTTCCTGACTGCCGTGGTGATATTTATTCCGTCTGCTGTAATTGAGTTTACTACTACATTTACTTTCAATAAGCCCATTAGTAGGTGCATGCAACTCTGCATGTGTCCGTGCTCCGTAAGTAGATGTATACAATTTTGAACGTGACTATAGCCCGTTAGTAGATGCATGCGAATCGCACGTGTGCACTATCAATAATAATTTGCATGCCACGGTCACTTCTGCTGTCTCCACTGTTATGGTCATCTCTGCGCGAGACTACACTATGAAGTTGCAGTTTTACTATCATCTCAATTGGAGTAGAATACAGTGAGAAGCACTAAATGTCATACCACAATATTTTATCGTGTGGATAGACTGAAACATGTGCTAGAATAATACGATAAAGTTTGTTATCCAACTTGTAGAACCGCACACTTTCATCGAAACTTTATATTTATGAGACCTAAATTATATAATCAAGTACATACCATTCAACTTCTTAATTATACGTAACGTATTATACGTACGTAGTGTCGTCAGTTTTCTCAAGGATAAGGTATATTACAGCGGACATGAGTACCTATCTGACATTTTATAATTATGTAGTAGCTATTGATAATTTAGTGGAAGTTGTTAAAATTATGTGTGCCATCATTATTTTGCCAAAATATGCAAATAAATAAATTGAATTGAACATTTTTATTTAAACTTTTATAGCGTAAGAATAATTGTAATACATTACATTTCTAAAATATTTCATACAGTATCGAGAAAGTAAATACAGTCGGTTTATATAAAAAAATGGTACGTAATAGCAGTAAGTAGCAAGTGAGAATTTTTGCGAGCCTCCGTTTTTTTTAATTGTTATGTATTGTAAAACCTTAAGATGTAAATTATATTAAATTTACAGACAACCTGCCCCTATCTATTTTTAATAATAAGGTATGGAGACAGGCATAAAATATCCTACAAAATTACAAAGTAATTATAGATTAGAAAGTTAATAAAACATGCAGTATTGCAGCTGCTATGGATAAATTAAAAGAAGTGAAACAAACTCAAATTTAGAGCTCCTATCTATATCTTCGACCTACTTGAGTAATGACTCACCAATGAATAATGATCAGAATTTTGTCAGAAACAATGTATTACCAAACTAGAGTGAGTTCTTATACCAATGACCGCAAATAAGGTAAAAAAAGAAATCATGTCTTTAAATAGTACTAACTCAGTAAAATATGATGAAGTGAGTACAAAAATAATCATGAAGGCCAGTGTTCTGGAATTAGTAGAAGTATTAACACATCTGGTTAATCATTCGTTCTTTACTGGTTGTTTCCCTGAAATGCTGAAAATTCTGTTGATAAAAACCTTTGTTCAAAAAAGGTAACAGGGATGAGATAAATAATTATCGCCTAATAACACTAGTGCCAGTTTTATCTAAGATTTTGGAGCAATATATGTAAGTGGAAGAGACTCTTAGATTACTGCACAAAATTCAAAATAATTAATGAAAACCAATATGGGTTTCAAAAGCAAAAATCAACAACGCTAACAATTTAACTAACACAGTACTAACAAATATTAATGAAAACAAACTGACGACAGAATTCTTCTGTGAAAAAACATTTGACTTTGTAGCATATGACCGACTTTTGCAGTAATTAGAAAATTACGGCGTCTAAGGCCCTGTGTTAAGTTAGATTTCGTCCTTCTAAAAAACTGACGTCAGTGTATTATAATCAATTAAATATATAAAAATGAGATGAACTCATATTCATCAGAATTTAGGAGGGTCAAATGTGGTGTCCCAGAAGGCAGCATACTTGGTTCACTGTTGTTTATACTCTACATAAATGAAACAACTCAAGTAACTAATCATAAATGTGTTTTATTTGCGGATGATATATCGTTAATTGTCTACAAAAAAAAAATCAGCAATACATAAACATGAAATTGACATTAATAATACTATTGAAAAGATAATCAAATGGCTAGATGAAAATAATTTGAAAATCAATCTTAATAAATCAAATTATACACAATTTAATAAATCTAAACACAATAAATATAATTTTAAATTGAACATTTCAATCATTGACCAAAATCACAATTGTAAACTACGTATAAATAATGTAAGTAAAAGAATAGTTTACTTTGTAAATGCTCTTAATCGAATAAAAAATGTAACTGACATTAAAGTTGCTGTAGTGTCCTACCAGGGTGAGCATTTTTTTACGTAAATTTTTAAGTCCTGTTATCGGAAGTCCGAAAATATTTCTTATACCATTTTACATCATAATGATCACCCTTTATAAAAGTATTTAATACTAATAATCGTAAATCCTAATCATTCTAATACAATAACGCTAATATTCATAAATTTGTTTTATACTAATATTTGTTGTCATATATTTCTCAATCATAAGTGTTATTTATCCGCATTGCATTGCAATGGAAAAAAGTAAAAGGTAGTAGTAAAAATAATAAGTACGACGACGAGCGAAGCGAGGAGGAGTGTTAGGTAGAAATGCGACCATACAGCGCGCAAGCCAAGCGAGCGAAGCGAGCGTGTCGCGGCAGCGCCCGGCGAAGCGCCAGAACCGAACATTGTATGTTATGAAGGAAAGTGTTCTGAAAATCAACATTATGAGTTAAAGTATGTTCTCAGTATTTATAGAACAGTCATTATTAATAAAAAAAATATGATTGCTGACTTTTATAAAGGAAACAGTTCTGAAAAAAAATATGAGTTGAAATATGTTCTTAGTAATGACAAATTTGTAGGAGTAGGAATTTTGGAATTGACATCCCCTCTTGGCAAAGTGAGAGACAGCAATATGACAAATAAGGCACTTAAAAACCTCAAAGAGATGGCTAGTCAAGTGAAGCTCAACTGCCGTGCACCACGGTTTATCAAATATCTAACACTATTGGGACCTAAACTGTGAGTTGTTACCTAACACATCGATTCCAATAATATAGATTGCAGAACCGCCTAAACGCCCGGTAATTCTCCCTTGTTGCTACCAAATCAGAATAGTATACTATCCCGGATGTGACACGCAAGGAATTTAACATATCGTCCCGCTCCCGACGCCAAAGATCGTACTCCCAGAGAACATGATGTGCTGTTTGCTCGAATTCATGATTTGTCGTAGAACACTCGCATAAAGGCGATGACACAAGTCTAAACGAAAAGAGCTTCATCCTAAAGTTTCCATGCCCTGTTAAAAATTGCGCAACAGGATGATCCACTTCTAACCACTTTTTACTTAATCTGTCTCGCACTGATTGAAAGAACAGATACAAGTGGCGTCCTTTAGTAGAAGTTTCCCATCTTTCTTGCATTCAGACAGCAAAGTTCAAGTACCTCGTCAATTGGTTTGAACAGTCTAAGTATTTTGTTATGATCGGGGTATTTTAGAAAATCAGAGTGCATGTTTTTAGAGGTGTAGTACATTGAAGGGCGTCGTTGTATTTCTAAGTCAACTAGTAACACGCCTGCCAGCACTGGTAGTGCCTCGGTGCTCACAGTTCTATACGATTTACATAAAATATGACTTAGCTTAACGACTGTCATCTATCGACAACAGCCGGGATCGACGACTTAACGTGCCCTCCGAGCACGGAAAAACTCGAAATAGATAAACCCATCCATAGACAGGCTACGGTCGACGTTGCTTAACTTGCGTGTTCGGTAAGAATGACACGCGCAACGACGCCATCGAGCTCTCCCATTCTACCAAATTATGTAAAAACCTTAAATCTGAATTCATTTAAACATAAGATGTTTGAATGGCTTAGAATACATTCCTAATCTATGTAACATTAATGAACTACTGAATAGAAAATTTTAGATGATAATGTGAACATATCTAATTATATATGTAATTTGAATACAATTTCGTAGAATAAGCTATATTTTTTAACACATGTAATCATATTGTATAATGCTAAATTTGCATGCTGTCGATAATAGCTAAACATGAGAGCAACATTATAGCATTAACATTATAAACGATTTTGACTTTTTTAACTTTTTTACGTAATCAGACCAATTTGGTTTAAACACATTACTATGTTATCCAGAAATTATTATGTTATCAAAACTACAATCAATAGCCAAGTTTGAACACAATAATACAATCAAAATTGAATACATTTTTGGTCGTTAGACTATGCTCGTTAAGTTATGAACAAGCCTGAATAAAAAAAAAGACTTAAAACCTTCCGTGATCTATATATATATAAAAATGAATGTTTGTCTGTATGTCCTATATAGACTCAAAAACGGCTGGGCAGATTTTGATGAAATTTTCAGTGAATCTTCAGGTTAGCCCCGCAGGTGATCCTGTGAAGTTTTGTAGCGATCATATCACCCGTGCGAAGCCGGGTCGGATAGCTAGTATAAAATAAATCGAAATGCTAAATTTCCTTATTTCCTTTCCTTCCTTAATTCTTCACAATAGTTTATCGCCCTCATACGAAACATATTTTAACCACAAATTAGAAAGAAGTACATACAGAATAACGCAATAAAATATTCAAATATAATGGGAGAACGAATAATAAAGAAATAAGATTAATATCCAATTTCACATTTATCAAATTCCCCGTCCAACAGTTTGATAGACATTATGACACATCCTGAAATTTCATTTCTGTATAAAATTTAGCGGCGAGTCTAAATTTAAGAATAATATCATACAATATGCAGTGAAAATTCCATTTCAAAATTCATCATTCCCACTTCGAAATATCAAATTGAAATCGATTATGCTACGGATGAGTAAGAAATACGAGTACTAAAAAACCTAGGCCGCCACAGGATAGAAACTGTTTCGGAATACAAGCGAAAACCAGATGGAATAAGTAAATTCTAAATGGTTCTAGAACTTGGAACCCATATTTTGTACCCCGCGTGCCGACAGACTGTAACAGCGAAATTTAATTCCAAGACATCTTGTGCTTAGTTTAAACTCAAAGCGCATGTTTCTGTACATTTATATATGCTTACCGCAATATTATATACCAACATAAAACAAAGTGAAGTAGCTGAATATATTTTAGATTTATAGAGCGTAAAAATGTACTCGGTAGAATGGAAAATACTGTATGCTATATGAAAAAGGAGATATGTTTACAAATTATGCGTTTTGTTTGATTATATAAATGATTAAAATGGTTTGAGAATTTTAAGGGAATTTCAAAATTGTGATGACTCATACCACGTAGTTTAAGATTGCGACCATGAAAGAAATAACCATTAGAGATTGGAGAATAAACTTATCGCTAAGGTCGGGGGATAAAGTAGAACACTGATCTTATTGGCTAGATTGGGCATCAATTATCGACTTATTTGTTAAAATAGTCTCTCAGTGGACCGCAAGGTCGTATTGTAGAGATGTTTAGGTGCTAAAACACTACGTTTTGGTGAATGAGGGGTGTTTTTATGCGCAGTCAAGATGTTTATTAGCTTGTAGATGCGCACAAGGAGTTAATTAGCACATTAATTTGTGTTACATCACCGTCATATTTTTTGCCCTATTTATTTGTGAGAAACTTGCCACAAAATCAAGAAATAACCTATGGAGAACTGATGAGACCGATTTTAAATAGTTACTCAATTCACCGCTACGGGTCGGAAGATAAAGTACAACGTGCTGCTCTTATTGGCTAGTTCAGAGATCAATATGGCGGCATTAATCGACTTGTTGGTCTCAAAATATTCCCCTATTTATTAGTATGCTTGTATCGCTGTGATAATTAGGTGCTAAAACTCTATGTTTTTGTAAGCACATGTGTGCCTGCATGCGCATTCAACTGGTTTGTGTAAAAAGCTGATTGATGAAATTATCATCCAAATTCATTGCCAAGCAGATGAATATCAAAAGGAATCTCTGTAAACATATATTCGAATACAATTTGATCTAACCTGCTTTGTGTGCTTACCAATTAGTTCATACGAATTAGCGCCGGCCGGTACCTACCTACTACCGTTAGTAGATGCGACATGCCGCCGTTGCCATGGCTGCTCCGGTAGTGTCTGCCTCGGCTGCTGCGGTCTTCCTCGCGATTTCCTGTCATAAAATTACACTTAAATTTGACTTTCGTAAAATATCGCTTTATTATATTAACATACTAGCTTTTACCCACGGCTTTGCTCGCATTGATAAAAATATTTTTTTATTTAATAAAAAGTATCCTAGGTGACTTCTGATACCTCTAAGAATATATGTACAAAGTTTCATGATGATCGGTTGAGTAGTTTTCGCGTGAAAGCGTAACAAACAAACGGACATTCACATTTATATTATTAGTAGGATACATTCGAACAAGTAGAATTACTGATAAGTTTAATTTGTCACATGGGAAATTCTAAAAGAAATAAATAATAAATATAAACAAATGTGAATTATGTCATCCACCCGCCAGCAGAATGAAAGAAATTATCAGAGAATACATAGCTATAGGTAACAAAAAAGATTCATCACTTTTGTAACAGCATGACACAACAATACGGTACATAATAAAAAAATATAAAAATAAAATACTAAGAAATTAAAGTCATTCAGTGCAGATTGATTGCCAACACAGTTAAAAGAAAACAATACATCCATCACTGTTGTCAAGAAATAAAGTCACTACGTAATTTCATTAATAGTTTTGTAAATAACCAGCTAATTTTTACGATTACCTACTGATATAATAAAAAGAAACCGATCACTGTTGTAATTAGGAAAAAAAATGTAATTTCCTACAAATATGCAATGCTGAAATTTCCATATGAAACATATTATGTTATTATATATTATATTATATTATGAAACTTATAGAAATAACCTATGGAGAACCGATGAGACCCCTTTTAAGTAGTTACTCAATTCACCGCTACGGGTCGGGAGGTAAAGTAAAACGCGCAGCTCACGATACTGGATACTGGATAGTTCACGGATCAAGATGGCGGCACTAATCGATTTATTGGTCTCAAAATATTCCCCTATTGTTCAATACGCTTGCATCGCTGTGATATTTAGGTGCTAAAACTCTATGTTTTTGTAAGCACGTGCGTGCCTTCATGCACAGTCAAGTGATTTGTGAAAAAAGCTGATTGATGAAATCATCATCCAAATTGCCAAGCAGATGAATATCAAAAGGAATTTCTGTAAACACACACTCGAATACAATTTGATCGAACCTGCTTTGTGTGCTTCCACGACTAATTAGTTCATACGAATTAACCCCGGCCGGTACCCACCTACTACCGTTAGATATGACATGCCGCCGCTGCCATGGCTGCTCCGGTAGTGTCTGCCTCGGCTGCTGCGGTCGTCCTCGCGATTTCCTGTCATAAAATTACACTTAAATTTGACTTTCGTAAAATAACGCTTTATTATATTAACATATACATTCGAAGAAGTAGAACTATGATATATATGATAAGTTTAAATGTCACATGAGAAATTCTAAAAGAAATTCAGAGTTAGCTAGGCGTGAGGATCCCAATATATCTGATGATCTGATAAACTTACGGCGTTTACCCTCTATTTATGTGTATATAAATCGAAGTTCCCTCACTTCTGAATTCCGATAGTTCCGATACTAACAATCGGTCAAGTTCCCACTGCCAAAGTTACTTTGCATAACGAGTGTTCAATCTTACCCTCGCTGGTTAGTTTGGGATCACAGTATAACAGTACGCAGAGTGTGGTTTTGTTTACAGGAGCTATTAGCATGCAGGAAATATCTATGCAGTTCTTTCTATGTAAGCATAGCATATAAGAAATACTTATGTAGTGCTTTATGTAAGCATAGTATGTAGAAAATACCTATGAAGTGCTTTCTATGTAAGCATAACACGTAGAAAATATCTATGTAGTGCTTTATATGTAAGCATATCATGTAGAAAATACCTATGTAGTTCTTTCTACGTAAGCATAGCATATAAGAAATACATATCTAGTGCTTTCTATGTAAGCATAACATGTAGAAAATACCTATGTAGTTATTTCTATGTAAGCATAGCATGTAAGGAATACATATGCAGTTATTAATATGTGGGTATATTTGCAATTATCACTTGCTCAGTGGTGAACAAAAACATCGTGAGATCCTAAAAAATACTCAATAGTTGACTGGAAGAGATTTTTGTACCTAATGGCTTATATTTTTTATACAAGCCCAATCGGTTACCGTAGAAGGATAAGTATCGACGTTGTACAAATATATATATATATTAGACATTTGAGAAATATTTTCCAGTCAAAGTAGGTAATTTCATAGTATTTTTTAGTTCATCTGAATTTCATACGTAATTTTAGTTCCGATAATTCACACTAGATGGCATACATCGCCATTTAGAATTCAATTATATATAAATAGATAAAATAGATAGAGATAACGTAAGACATATTGTAGTAGATTTTGACGAACTCGGTGACGCAGTGGTGAAACGCGCTGTTTCATTACTTTGACACCAACGCTCGTAGGTTCGTTTCCTACACAAGACACACATTTGTGTGCATGAGCATCTCTTTTTCTTAGTCTATGTATTTTTAAGGTAGGTAGTGATCATCAAAGCGGCCCGTCTGGATAAGTAGCTCCACCTCAGAGAAAACTAAAGGCAAATAGAGGGTTGTTGTGTTCCTAACTTCATTCACAGTCACCAGTAAGTTCCTAAGGAGCAGCAGAGGTGGCATCATGCGAGGGTAATTTGTTGCTGATAGACATACATAGAGAACTGAGCACCATACATCACGGTCCTTGCCTAGCAAGCTCGCATCTTTGATTTTCACAGCTCTTTTTATGCACGCTCGCCAGTTCCTAGAGCTTCTACATCACCTTATTATAAAACACGACCAACGTATAAAATACGTAACAGACGGAACCCGCAAAATCATTTCATGGTTCTGCTTTTTGCCACCTTAACCCTAAAGAGCTAAACATCGAAACTCATTAGCGCGAGATATTACTGACCTAGACAATGCTTACTGTGTTGAGTACCGGACAAGTTGTCATTGCAATATGTTCGTTACGTCTATACGGTTAAAAACTAGAAGCATGACAGCTCACGTTAGATTTGTAGTTATGAAATATCTCTGCTATTTTGCTTCGCAGTGGGAGGGTATGGATTAAATTTTGGTATGGATTAAGTAAGAAGCGGATATATTAGGTGGACGCAGCGTGAACTGTGGGCAAAAGTGATTAATGGACATCCACTGAGAACTATTGAAAAATGGTAAAAGTACCGTAAAAGTAAATTACGCGATGGCAAAAGGGGAATTGCCTTCAGGGGATTAAGTGGATCTCGAAAGAATAATTTTCCTTTTAAATTCCTTCTGGCGACCATGACAACTTCTGTACACAATAAACTACCGTACTTCAGCTAAGCGATCAATACTTTGACAAATTTTGTAATTTTGAGCGAACGAAGGCACAAAATTTGTTATCGCAAATTTTTATAGTACTTTAGAATTATGAATGTAATTTGGTTAGAAATGAGAGTTAATTAAAATTTTAGAATGAGCTAAACCACTGGTTGATTTGTACTGAAAAATTGTATGCAGCTCTTTTATTGAAATTTTCTTTAACTAGAATATTAGGTAGGTTATAATAGACTTATAGACTTATATATATATATATATGTATATATATATATATATATATAAGTAAGCTAAGAAAACGTAAATTTAGCAAATTGTTAAGTGAGCTTATACTTCTTAAATGATATAAGAAGCTTCACTTTTCCTAAACAATTTCTATGCAAAAGGCTTTTTTTTAATACTACGTCAGGGACGTCAGGAGACATACAAGCATACGGCTCACCTGACGTAATGCGCGTACCGTAGTCTATTAACGCTTGCGATATATTAAGTATCACTCGCGCGATGCTTCTTCTGCTGCTAGGGAATTGTTATTTGACTGCGGTTTTCTGTGAGGTGGAGGTAGTTCCCCAGACGGGCTGCTTTGATGCGCTCTACCCCTCTTAAAACATCCAGACCAAGACTAACAGACATGTTTATGCACACAAACTTGTGTGAGAATCGAACCCACGAGCGTTGGTGTCAAAGTCGCGTAATTCACGGCTGAGCCACCGAGCTTGTCAGGGTAAGTCTATAAATTGAAATATGAACCAGTAATTGTGTTTAATATTTTAGCTACTCGTATGTTCAATCTCTCGTCATCCACGTTCCTTTCCTCTCTTTTTCCCTTATTCTCTTTTCGTCTACGTTTTATATGTAAGGATCGAGTCACGTGGCGCTCGGTTCTCTCTGCCTCTGCTCTGTAAGTTATAGTAGTAGTAGTAGTCTATACGTTTTTCAATTTTCCTAAACACAAGAACCCGATATCCACTGTTCTGAAAAGTAGAATATCCAAATGTATAGTTCTAGCTGTATTATTGTGCATATAATAATTTATATTGTATATAGTTCACAACATATGTACATAGAGATCATAATTCGTTTATATATGCTAAGACTAGTAGATCTTTCATTGTAAATTGTATTCGATTCTATAATAAATTACCTGAAACAGTTCTGTCCTTGCCTGAGAATATGTTCAAAAGGTACATCAAAAATACTCTGTGCAAGAAGGGTTATTATAGAATCGATGAATATCTAACTGATAGAGATGTTTGGAAATGATTCAGCACATGTATTAATATATCTTTAAATGTATCACTTGATTTCATTATATGTACACTGACATATATTTATTGTAATATATTTTAACGATGGAAAAAAAGACCCATATTGGCAAGTTTCTTTTGGCATTTCTTCTTCGCCAATGGTCATTTCCGAAATGCTGGTAGATTAAAAAAGAGATTAAAAGTAACAAAAAAAAAAACCAAAATTATTAAGTTACAATATGATTTAATTTAAAGAATGTAATAATAAATAAATAAATATTGTCGGACAAATTACACAGCGCCATCTAGCCCCAAAGTAAGCGAAGCTTGTGTTATGGGTACTAGACAACTGATAAACTGTATACGTAAATACATTTTTTTTTTTGTAAATACATACTTATTATACATAGAAAATACCCAGACCAATACAAACAGACATGTTCAAGCACACAAATGTTTGTACTGTGTGGGAATCGAACCCACGAGCGTTGGTGTCAAAGTAGCGAAACAACGCGTTTCACCACTGCGCCACCGAGCTCGTCAAATGTAAGACGTGTCTAAGTGCCCGTAAGGGTCTAATGGCAAATAAATGATTTTTATCTTTTATCTTTATAACTAGCGACCCGCACCGGCTTCGGACGGTTAAAGAGAAAGATATTTTTTTGATATCTTGGGTTACTTTGTAACAACTTTCGTAGGGATGTCTAAATTATTTGAAAATAAAATACTGCAGATGCTACTAGCTGATAATGTCGCTTTGCGTAGATGAAAGACTTTTTCAAATCGGTTAAATGTTTTTTGAGTTTAGTCATAACAAACAAACATGCAAAAAATCAAACCTCTTCTCCTTATTATAAAAATATAGAACTATAAAAAACATGTTTTGTATGTCATAGTGCAGTCTACTTGCATCCTATTTAGACTACTTCCAACAATCACTACATGGCCAGCTTCAGCCTGCTTCAGCTTCAGTCCTGTGGTTTTTGATGGACTTATAACCACTTTTTTTTTACGTTCAACGAATAAGACCACCCACAAAAGAAGGACTAAGCTTCTGAAATGCTATCTTTAATCATTCTCCTGACATCATAGAGAGAGGTATGGATACTTTACGGACGGCCGTATCGGTTATGTCAAACTCTTATTAACTAAACACCAATTATTGTTTTTAGCCGCGAAAGCCTTAAATATGGTATTCATCGATAGCGACATAATCGACTACCACGAATCACATCCAGCTATATATTGTCTCGGTATTTTTGTCACTTGCACCACACAATGGCAGTTCCTATTGTATATCCAGGGTATAGCTCGCTACTCGACAATTTCGCAGATTACCGTTGTTTCGTACAGTGATATTTGAATTTACATGTTGTTACACTATTTTAGATTCATTTGGGTATATGAATCATAAAGAAAAAAAAAGCTGATATAGAGTCCTTGCCTATAGCCGAGTTTCATAACCTTTCCTTCTGTAGCATGAAATTCTTCTTCCTAGCTTTACTCCGTTTCCTAATCCACTAGGATTGGCGAATTCTGCTACCTTAATATAAATATTAGGCGAATATATCGCTTTATACACAGAGCGAGAAACCAGTCCTTTCTTAGTTCAGATCATACCTTTTTTTGAAATATAATTTCTGAGATGTACAGATTTCTTGCGATGTTTTCCTTCACCGCCGAGCAATTGATAATAACAATTACATGTATAAATCTGAAAACACGAATTTAGTGGTACATGCACACACCACGATTGGAACCAGGGAGTAGTCGGTTAACAGTCTGGTTTTTTTATACAGTGGGTTTATCACTGCTTTTCAAATCTATCCATTTATCTGGATATTTTTTACCCTTACCTTTGTGCTGATTTGGTAACATTTTATCTACACTAAAAAATAAAACTTTTTCTCTCGCAAGTATGTATTGTTGCGGTGCGAATCTACACTTGCATATTGATGTGAATTTCGGTGCTACCAGCGTCATCTGTTGATCCGTAATTACATTAAATCGATCGCATTCAGTCTAGTGCCGCCCTTTAGTCGCTTCTAATTAATTTAATTCTTTGCTTATCATTTAGTTCAATTTATCTTGTTGTTACAGCAGTTCTAGAATTCTACGTTCTCAATGTTTGTTTATTTTTTTTGTTTTCCACAAATAATCTTTATTATAGAAAATTATAGGACGGAATTTTGAGAAGAATTTAAGAAGAATTCATCATTATGGCGACACGCAGCCGTCAACGAATAGATTTGGTTTGACTACATTTTATCCATGAAGCTTTAACGTACTTTAACCGACGACTTGGATAATAGTGCTTATGAAAGTTAAAAACTATCAAAATTATATATTTAAAATACATAAGCAGTTAAGTTGAGAAGTTCTTGAAGATCAATTTCTTGCAATTTCTTTATTTCAATAATTTTACTATGTTCTGGATAGCATTTAGATTTTGCCACCAATATTTTATTCCAAGAGGGTTATAAATTATTATTACAGCTTTTAGCTGAAATTCTGTAGGCTAAATATGTGGATTTACTAGATCTTGTGTTTATAATCAACGCCAACGCTTGATCTGTAGTAAGACATTGAGATTTTTCAGATTCTGGTGAACACAAAACCTTTTTCACTTGTGTGATACGTTTTGGAGGAATTATATTATCTTTAGAGACTTTGTCAATGATATCTGCAGCACGTCGCTTACCACTTTTTCGTAAGTCGTTCTGAACAGCTAATATACTATACGGTGATAATACACTGGTGTCACTTTTTTGTACTATGTCGGGAGGCATAGGCTGTATGCCTACCTGATGTAAACCGGTTACCGTAGCCTACAAATCGCTTGTAATACATTAAGTAACACTCGATGCCATCTCTGTGGCTAACACAGCAACTCCTTAAGAGCTTACTGGTGACCTCACTCACACACAGGAACTCAACAACCCTCTATGGAGTTGTTATTTGGCATTTTTCTATGAGGTGGAGGTACTTTCCCAAAAGCGGATGCTTCGATGCATTCGTATCTTAAAACCTCTCTTAAAACACCTAGACCGAGATAAACAGACAGGTTTATGCACACACAAATGTATATCCTGTGTGGGAATCGAACCCACGAGCGTTGGTGTTGGTTGGTTGGTGTCAGGTTTCATCACTGCGCCACCGAGCTCAATTGATCTTCTATTAAACGGACCGTATGAAATATACTAAATGATGTTTGTTTCTTTGTATTTATTTTAAGAGACGTTGAACGCGTAGCACGATTGGGAAATACTTTTATATCACAGAAAACTGCAGTCAAATAACAACTCCTTGGGTTTTTTTCAGTGGGACCCTGAACATTTCTGAATTACCATGATCCAAATCTAACCTGCTTTCAATAGAATAAGAGCTGCTAAAAGTTTCGGTGTTATTTCCTACATCGAAGCTTTCTTTCTTTCTCGTCTCATATTTTTTTTTGTTTTCTGGCCGACTTTCTTCATTATTTCCGGTTGGTACGTTTTCTTCCTTTTCCTTTTCCGTTACAATTTTGTGTCATACCCAATAATTTAAAAATTGTTTTGTAGATTGTATCAAAGAAAATCTAAAACGAGTTCCATCGAGTGGCTTACCAGTGACCTATTAAAAAGTTGCTATATTAGCAGCAAAGGTGGCAACCCGCGAGCAATAACATGAAGAACCTCTGCTGTACTCCCTAGGGAAATCGTCGGCAAGGAGTTGATATCACAACTTAAGAGTTCTCGATAGACAATTTCTCCAGACCCGTTAATAAACTTACAAGAGACTTATCTTTTATCTTTTTAACCCTTCGAAACCCGTGTGGTCATATATGACCGCGAAATGTATGGGAAAAGGTATTATATAACGGGTTCTGACGGCTATACGAGTATGTTGATATACCATTGATATAGACTGTGTTATTTCTCTAGACTTTCTCTCTCCACTCATAGTGGAGCTATCCTAGTACAATAGTACTGTACCCTAGTATTTCCTCCAAGGGTTTAATATTACGAGACTGTGATTTTTTTTACACAATGTCGAGGGGCATACAAGTATACGTCCCGCCTGATGTAAAGTAGTAACCATAGCTTATGAACGTCTGCAACATATACAGTATTAATCGCGCGTTGCCATCTCTACTGGTGACCTCACTCCTAGGAACCCAACAATTCTCCAGACAGCTTTTACTTGGCTACGGTTTTCTGTGAGGTGAAGGTACTTCATCTGCAGGATTGACGTGCCCTATCTCTCTTAAAAAAATGCACAACGTCGAGAGGCATACAAGCATAAAGTCCACTTGATATAAAGCGATAGCCATAGCCTATAAACGCCTGCAATACATTAAGTACTACTCGCGCTATGCCGCCTCTGCTGATAACACAACTACTCCTTAGGAGTTTACTGGTGATCTCACTCGCAGGAACCTAACAATCCTCCAGGGAGTTGTTATTTGGTTAGGGTTTTCTGTGAGGTGGAGGTACTTCTTCGGATGCATTGATGCACCGTACCTCTTAAAAATGTGTCTTTTCAATCCTCACTTCAACCAAAAATTTACATATTTGCTTACTCCATTTGATCGCATACAACGTAGAGCAGTTCGAATAGTCGACGACCCAGTGATCTCCGCTTGGCTGGACTCGCTTTGTACACGAATAGACGTCGCTTCTCTTTGTGCACTGTACAAATTGTATCATGGGGAGTGTTCGGAACAGCCGTTCAACTTGATACCAGCCGCTGCGTTCCACTATCGTACCACTCGCCACAAACTTAAATTTCACCCTCACCATCTTGATGAGAGGCAATCCACTACAGTACGCTTTTTAAGACATTTCCTACCACGTGCGGTGAAATTGTGGAATAAATTACCCTCAGCGGTGTTCCCGAATAGATACGATATGGGTGCCTTCAAGAAGAAAGCCTATGTTTCCTTAAAAAGGCTGGCAACTGATCAGTGATCCTTCGGTGTTTCTGATGTGTATGGGCGGTGGTGACCACTTGGCATCAGGTGATCCACGTGCTCGTTTACCCCCCTCTAATATTAAAAAAAATACAGTTTTCCTCTGTCAAGACAGTCTATAAAATAATACGTATATGTAACATTAACATAATAAAGTTACATGAACATCAAAGTTATCTTATGACGGAATGAGACGGCTGGGGGAATAAGCAGCTCGCAAGAGTGATATATGGAATAAGTTTAGAGAAAACATCACGTTATATTATGTGAAAGAATTCTTTCTTTCAGCCTTTTTACATCCGCCTTCGAGAAGTTGTGAGAACGGTATTCAATGTTGGTTTGTTCCCTTTGTGATATTTATGAGATTATTCTTTGTATGTATCGTCAAATTTTAATATCTCTTTATATATCAATAATGTGACCCTGTATGGAACAGTGATAGCCTAGTGAATAAAGCATCAATTTCGTATCCTGTCATGTACAGATAATACAGCATGTACATATATATGTATATAATTATCACTTGCTCAGCGGTGATAGAAAACATAGTGAGGAAACACGCACGTCCAAGAAATTATATTTCAATACAGGTGTGACCTTACCTAAGAATGGTCTGGTTTACCCGCTGGGTTGTGGGGTTCTGACTGCAGTCGCATCATACCAGTATCTTCGCCAAATTCTTAGGCTCAGGTAGCGGACCCCGCCAATCCTAATGGTAAAAGGAAACGGAATAACGCTCAGAAGAACAAAACATCGACCGGTGAACGTGGTAGGATTGAATTTAGACCGATTTGAATATTTTTTGTTTTGGTATTTTTACGGGACGGATTAGAAAGAAAAAGCCGTCAAGTGCGAGTCCGACTCGCGCACCGAGGGTTCCTTAAAAATATTTCCGCAAAATTATCGCGATTTTTTTTTTCATGATTTCATGATTCTAGGTTAACGGAAAGTACCCTATAGGTTTTGATTCCGCTGCGAGTATCAAAATATGCGCAAAACGGGACATAAATCTTTTGGTTACATTGACATAGATGTTTGATTTTTTCACTGCGTGAAGGGATTGCAGACCTGAATATTTGATATTAATTTCAGCTTGACAGCTGCACCCGTCCCTGAGAAAAAGCGTCTTGACAGACAGACGGACAACAAAGTGATCCTATAAGGATTCCGTTTTCTAATCTATGGATTGGTGTAGTCCGCAACCTGAGACAGATTTGGCAAAGATACTGATTTTTATATGGAGCTATTTCCGCCTGGTATCCATAACCCAGAGGGAATTCAGACCTTTCTTAAGTAAGGTCACACATCTTTCGAAATATATTTTCTGAGACGTGCGAATTTCTTACTATATTTCCCATCATCGTCGGGTATATGATAATTAAAATTATGTACATAAATCCGAAAACATTTCCCCACTAGAATTAGAACGGCAGACTAGTCGGTTACTAGGCCAGTTCCTTATCTACTAGGCCCCTGTTCTCATGTGCAAAATAGTATTATCAATATTAAAACCAATACCAATAATAAAAAGAGGCATGCTCCGTTGGTTCGGACATGTAGAAATAATGCAGGATGAGAGAATGACGAAGCAGATATACAATGCAAAAGTGGAAGGATGTAGGATCCGAGGAAGGACAAGACTTACCATGACCAAACTGGTTGTGTTCTATCTGAAGGTCATGTTAGGAATTCTAGAAACCGGCAAGCGTGCATGAGAAGAGCAATGAACGTTAAAGAAGCGAGTGAGATACGTAAGGATCGAGTCACGTGGTGCTCGGTTCTCTCTGCCTACCCCGCAAGGGATTTGGCGTGAAGTTATAGATAGATAGAAAACCAATACCAATGTTACATCAATACACAAGTATAATGTCTAATGACCCATACATGCTTGAAATACAGGAAGTACTCGATCATTGGCATCATTGCCTACAACTAACCCCACTCTCACGTAAGAATATTGTTCCTAGTGGAAGTATTTCCTTATTGGGTTGCTATGATATGCTTTACCTCTCTTATAAAACTCAGACAAAGACAAAGAGACCTGTTCATGCACAAAAGTTTTGTCCCGTTTGGAAATCGAATCCACGAGCTTTGGTATTATTGTAGCATTACTAACCACTCCACTACCGGACTTGTTAAAACTTTATATACATCTAAATATTTAATTAAGATATAAATAAAGTTTCTATAATTTATTCCCAATTATTTTCTAGCCGGCTATTCTGGGTACGTACAGTAAAATTTATTAATATTAGAGTCCTTACATAATATTAATTATAACAAATAACAGCAATAAAGTAAAATATATTTTAATTGAAATTACTTACTATATTCATATTTCAATTTTATTCACATATCCCATATCTTTGTATAGATTTATATCACTTCAGATGTAAAATTAAGAATGTTTTGCTTTCGTATCATCAACCTCGTTTAATTTTCAAATACATTTCTTAAACCAACAACGTCTGCTAACATTAAGTAATGTATTCCGGGCGAAAAAAACTAATAAAGAATCCAAATAATGTTTCGAAGGGAAGATATAAATGGGTATCATATTACACAATGTTCTTACAAATAATTTTCATTTACATTAGGAAGTAATGAAAAAAGCCTCGTGTGTGCACTCTTGGCACTCATAAGAATTGTTATATAATACCTTTATAGCATTTATTACGTTTCGTCATTACTTCCGTAACTTAGTTCTAAAAGGAGTTTCGTAATATGACTTTGAGAGTAACAGGCCCTTCGCACTGCCGGTTAACCGCATGCTTACTGCCGGATAGTGGCATATTTACTATTAGTTAATGACATGGGTATTGCCGGTTAATGACATGCACATTTTCAGTTAATGCCATGCGTATTGTTGGTTAATCGCATACGTACTGTCGTTTAACCACATGAGTACTGCCGCGTTTCTGCTACCTAATAATGGCATACCTAATATCAGTTAATGGCATATGTACTGTCGGTTAATGACATATATATTATCGGTTAATGGCATGCGTACTGTTGAGCAATGACGTGGGTATTGTCGATTAATGACATGCGTATTGTCGTCTAATGGCATGCGTATAGCCTGTTTATAGCATACCGGTAGCGGCATATGATTAATCGGCAATTTATTTTGCGTCCAATCGAACTACATTTCTATAATAAACCTGTATCAAATTGCATATTTTAAATGACATACTTAAAAGTAACGTGAGTAAAATTTTAGGTGTAGTGTGCTAGCAATACATCCTATATTGCAAGCGCTCATAGGTTACGATAACCGCTTTACACCAGGTGGGCCGTATGCTTGTATAACTTCCGATGTTGTGTAAAACAGGAGCTCAGGCGAAAGACAGGCAGGACACATTTGTTGTTAGCTTAGCTCTCTGACGAATAAAAAAACGTGTACAAATTTAAACCTGCTCCAATTTTAACTGCTAACGACGAACCTGCAACCAGACAACGCTTCGGCGGAGGATTACAAAAAATAACTTTCTATCTATAACTTCACGCCAAATCCCTTGCGGGGTAGGCAGAGAGAACCGAGCGCCACGTGACTCGATCCTTACATATCTCACTCGCTTCTTTAACATTCATTGCTCTTCTCATGCACGCACGCCGGTTTCTAGGGCTCCTGACATCACCTTCTGATAGAACATGACCAATTTGGTCATGGTAGGTAAGTCTTGGCCTTCCCCGGCTCCTACATCCTTCCACTTTTGCATTGTATATCTGCTTCGTCATTCTTTCATCTTGCATTCTTTCTACATGCCCGAACCATCGGAGCATGCCTCTTCTTATTTTAACACCGACGCTCTCTTTCAGACCAACTCTATTTCTAACATCATCATTGCGAATACGGTCTACGAGCCTTACGCCACAAATTTTGCGCAGCGCTCGCATTTCAACCGCGTTTATTCTACTTTCATGCTCTTTCTGCCATACCCAACTCTCGCTTCCATAAGTTAGCGTTGGGACCAACACTGCATTGTGTATAGCGAGTTGTGCCTTCTGGCTCAGGATTTTACTGCCAAGAAGTTTTCCCAACGCTCCATTCACACTATTCCCAGCACTCACTCGTCTTTCCACATCTGCGGTGTACCTTCCATCCCTGCTGAAAGCGCATCCAAGATATACAAACTCATCCACTTGTTCCAACACTTCATCATCAATCGTAATCCTTACATTAGTTCTGGATTCTTCTCTTTCAAATACCATTATCTTTGTTTTCTTCGCATTCAGTAGTAAGCCTTTCTCCATACAGTCGTCTTTCATCGCTGTGACCAGTGTTTGCAGCTTAGATGGTGTATCTGCTAATAGCACGGCATCGTCTGCATACAGCAGACAGTTCACCACTTGGTCACCCATGCGCAATCCCACATTCGTTGACCTTATTCTCTGCAGACAACTATCGAGATACAGGATAAACAGCCTAGCAGATAGCATGCAACCCTGTTTGACACCAATTTTGACATCAAACCAGGGTGACATGCCACCGTCTATCCGCACACATGCTGAGCAATCCTTGTAAGTGGACTGCACAGCACGGAGCAGTGAACCGTCAATCCCATATCTCGGCAATATGTCCCACAGTTCCTTTCGCACAACCCTATCAAAGGCTTTCTCAAGATCCACAAAACCGCAGAAAACCTTCCGGTCTATGGCCAGATGCTTCTCTACGATATTGCGGAGCGAGAAAACTTGATCCGTACATCCCCTTCCATTTCGGAAACCTCCTTGTGCGTCCCACAGCATTTCATCGGATTTCACCCTCATTCTCCTTTCAATCACCTTTCCATATACTTTTGCTGCTAAGCTGATCAAACTGATGGCCCTATAGTTGGCGCAGTCCATGCGTGATCCCTTGCCTTTATACAAGGGCACGATGACTGCGCGTCTCCAGTCCATTGGGACCCTTCCAGTTCTCCAGCATAGGTTGCATAGGTACCAGAAGGCGTCCCGGACGTAAGTGCCACCTAATTTGATCATCTCAGCTGTGATCAGATCAATTCCCGCTGATTTTCCATTTTTCAAGCTTCGTATCGACCATTCGATCTCATCCATAGTTATGCCTTCGTCGGACGCCGTTAACGTGGAGTAAGCATCCGACTCACTCTCATTGCCAGCGTCCGAGGCATACTCATACATTTCCTCAAAATATTCACTCCACCGTTCTAACACTTCCTGAGTGTTGGCAAGAATGACACCAGCTTTAGACTTTATCTTATCCATTCTGGATGCCGACGAACCACTCCGAGACTTCTTTACCTCTCTCCAAAAGAGTTTGGTATTTGCCTCGAAGTTTTTCGTCAGCCTCTCTTCCTCATTCATAATTTGTCTTTCACGCTTCTCTTTCACTAAAGCCTTGGTTTCATTCTTGCATAGACGGTACATTTCTTTCTTCTTTTCTCTCATATTTTCATTTAAAGGCAAAGATGATACGTAATCCAGCCACGCTTTCCTCTTTCTTGCTAAAAATAACTTTAAAACGAAGGAATTGTATGTTTAAATGCATAAAAATCATCGAACATACAAACTCCTTTTTCGAAGTTGGGTAAAAGTGAATAAAGTTAATTCTACCTCATGGGTCCTCAATAAATATAAAATCAATACGGGAATTCCAAGCACGTCTGTAACCAGCGATCTTATCGCAACCTCCTTAAAAGTATTCAAAACCGCACAAAAGTAATAACTTTCCCGTTGCGATTTATCCCCCAAGTTTCACGTAAAAAACAACGCGTTTAATACGGCCAAGTTAAGAACGCACGAAACTCGTAACTCCTCTCGACGTAGCACTAACAAACGCAATTTTTCATCCCAATCATATTTTCCTCGTTACATGTTGTTCTTTTATACAAAGAGAGTCAGTAATATAGAGTCGCTGGAAGAGCGAACTTTCTTTCATATTTTTTTTATACATCTTTGAAAGGCATACGACTCCCCTCATCTAAAGCGGTTACTGTAGCAACACTTCTTTTACTTCCCCAGGCTGTCATCATCATCATCAGTCAGGGACTCCATCGGTATCTACATTTACATATACCTATATATATTTTGACGCGCTCGGCGGCTCTGTCGTGAATGACGCGACTTGGTGGTGAACGCTCGTGGGTTAGATTCTCACACAAGGCAAACATTTGTGTGCATGAACGTGTCTGTTTGTCTTGGTCTTGAAGTTTTAAGAGAGGTAGGGCGCATCAAAGCAACCCGTCTAGGGATAACCGCAAGCCAAATAACAACTCCCAAGAAGTTGCTGTGTAAGCAGCAGAGGGGGCATCGCGTGAGTGATACTTAGTATATCGCAGATGTTAATAGGCTACGGTATCCGCTTTACATCAAGTGGGCCGTATGCTTGTATATCTCCCGACGTAGTATAAATAAAAATACATATACAGGTGTTCCTTACGCCTATCTCTAGAGCTAGATACATGTTATTTTATGGATTTTTTTATTTTCCGTATCTATACGTTTCCGGTCATATAAAACATAGACTTCCAAAGGAGTCTATGAAACTTCAAGAGTCGCTGCCGACTTGAAAGGGTTCTGTAAATTTTAAACATTAGTATGTAAACACCCTGTGTTTACGGGAAAGAATTAGTATATAATACATATTGGTAAGGTTTCTATAGGGCAGAATTTATTTATATATCTGATCTACAGCAACGACCCCCTACATCTCGTTGTAACGTCCTAAGCTACCATTTTAAGCCTTCTGCCGGATCATAGCTTACAGAACTCCGAATAACTTCTGACGGCTTTTTACATCCATTTGGTGGCAAATAAGCGTACAATCTATTTAAAAAGCGGCTACTATAAGGTGTATGTCTGTAATTCAAAAAGATTTAAGATAATGATTAGCAAAAAAAAAATAAACTAAACGAATGCATAATAGTATATATATATATTATGTGAACAATGTTTTTTTCTTTCGATTGCTAGATACCACTGTGTATTGTTGGCGAATATCGTACGTCATATTTATAAATAATACATATTTTTGTCGATGAATGTTTTAACGAATCGAAATTTACAGCGAATATAATCGAATTTTACGACAAATGTAAAAATATCTACTTGAAAAAAAAAACCAGAAATATTATTACTACGAATTTTTATGTACAATTTGTATTGTAGGAAAATGTAACAAATTAAAATTTTGATATTGTAAAAATTGTAAATTTTGATTTGATATTGATCAAACTCCTAAGCTTCCCAATAAAAAAATATATTTAAAATGAACTAGTAATTGCACACAAAAATACAAACTATTTGAAAATTTTTTATTTGTTATGTAATGTATTTTAATTTGTTGTCCAAGTAAAAGATATTTAATAGTTTCAGTACATATCAAATACAAAAGTATGCTCATTGACTTATTTTAAAGGGTTTTTTTTTAATCTTTTATATAGTATATAGTAGGTACAGGCAATTTGATCTATTTTTTTAATAATATTAATGGAGGGATACAAGCACTTCCCACCCGATGTAAAGTGGTAATTGTAGCCTATGAACGCTTGCAATATATTAAGTTATAGCTCGCTTAATGCCACACCTGCTGCTAACACAGTATCTCCTTTGGTAAATAAATAACGCAATGCTTGCTCGAACAATTTATATTTGTACAGAGAAGATTGTAAAGCAAATCATCGAAAATAATTACCGTTGATAAAGGCTCGACTAAATATTATACGAAAATAGATGTAGGGATATAAAAATATTGATTGGTCATTGGACACTGGCGACACTTAGGCCCGTTTTACATTTAATTTAAAACCCAACTGCATTTTCTTCGTGTCACAGAGTTTTATTTTTTTAATCTACCATCCTTTCAGAAGTTACTGGCAGTTT
This sequence comes from Pyralis farinalis, assembly GCA_947507595.1. Lineage (NCBI taxonomy): Eukaryota > Metazoa > Arthropoda > Insecta > Lepidoptera > Pyralidae > Pyralis > Pyralis farinalis. The sequence continues at coordinate 4,339,221 of OX382275.1, forward strand.
CTTTGTTTCAAATCGTCAATTGGATATGTCAATAAATTTATATCAGATTAATGGTCAAATACCATTGATCTAAAGTGGCAAAATTAAAGATTGTCTATGGTGAATTATTGCCAGAAATTATTGACAGAAATTGTCAATTAGATATTCGTAATGTACGTGCCTACGAGTTTTAAGTCTTTTTACAAATCAAATCAAATTTATTTATTCAAAGAGGATGTTCGATGTGCTTTTTTAGTATATTGTCGGGAAATGATATAGTCTGTTTCAGAAAATGTATTATAAAATCTTATACAATTTATCGAATACAATATGCACCTTATTACTGCTTCTAATTTTTTAAATCATTATATTTTTGCGAAGATAGGCTGTGTTCTTAGAATCATCAAAATTCTTTTAGAAGAAAAAAACTAGTGCGGTATATGCAACATTCGGAATTCTTAATGACAAAATAATAAAAATCTGCGATCTATTCATCCTTGAAGAGATTTTCTTACGAATATCATACGTGATATTTAAATCTATTATACATATTTTTGTCGATATATTTTTTAACGAATCGAAATTTACAGCGAATATGATCGAATTTTACGACAAATGTCAAAATGTCTACTTGGAAAAAAACGAAACAAACTGAAGTTACAGAACACCTGCCCAAGAAATAAAATCTCGTCAAATGTGAATGCCAAGTTGGCTAACCCTCTCAAGTTTTCCTTCCGGTCGTGGATAGCTGAATAGCTCCCCCGGGACGGGTGACAAGGAAAGCTAAAATTGGGTGACATACGACCGCAGATTCGTGCTTTGTCATAGTTGGCGATATTTAACATGATGCCTAGAATGTGTGTGAATATTTTCTTTTGGGATGTAAGTACGATCGCGATACCAACCATGAGTCACTCATAATATTCAAACGCAAGGTTCAGTCGATCCATAATACCCAGACACTGATTATATTGGTTATGGATTATAATGTTTTGTAGACTCGTTAAATGTTATCCCTATTAGAACTGTAAAGAATTCTGTTTAGTTTTATGTTGTTTTATTTTTAATTTGTGAATGATGTATTCACCTTTAATTGGAGCATTGCAGCATACAAACCCTGATTTGAATACATAATATTAAATGAAATCATGTATCAACAGACTGGTGTACCTACATAAACAAATATTCGAAAGTAGCTTATAACAACAGAAGCTAAGATCAAGCTAACCTAATTAGAAAGATTTGGCGAGTAAGAAGTAAGATACAGTAATATTTAATCAGAAACAGTCTGACATGGGAATTTCCTACACCAAATTGGAGTTTGCTACTCCACTTGGACAAAATTTGTCGTTTCTCAGTTGCAAAATGCTAAAGCGGCTGATGGTTACCCGTGTTGCGTACTGAGACAGTGTGTTGCACGTTTAAACGACAAGTTTCAATATTTATTTTAACAATAAACTTATTATTTGGAATCAAACAAATCAGACACATATTAAAAATAAAACGATGATATTCGCTTAAATATATAATTAATTATACGGCAAGAACGATCGCCCTTTCCCGCAGTACTAGACGTTCCTTGAGTTGTTTTTCGATATAGTCCATAAAGATGGAAACAAATTAGAAAGTAATTTATGACTCTACATAAAGAGCTAGTTAGTATCCAGAGCTATTAACTTTAAAAAGAAAACAAAAGTAGAGGATCGGAATTAGAGTTTAAACGGGTATTACCAATGTATTGCATATTATTTTGTTTCCTCACAGTCACCTCGGGAGAAAATGACCATCTAAATCAACCCTGGAATGGTGTCGTCGCTCGGTACATTCACTCGTATAGGTCAGGTACAATTGCTCACTTTCATAGCTTGTTTAATAATCTAATATTACACTCTTCTTGTTGAGCTACAAATAAATGGTAAGGATCAAAAATTTGGCTCCCTTTCGTATATAAAATCACCTCAAAAGTTTTGTGTCAATATTCTAAAATATAATATTCTAATTTCTTGACCGTACCTACACATTCCCTACAGAAGCTAAAAACCCATGATATACGAATGGAGGGACATTAGTGACATTACACGTTTCCAATTTCATGTCGTGGAATCCTAAATAAGAAACAACTTGTGCTAAGCTAAGCGCATAGCCAAAAGTTCCACGAATTTTGTTTCATTTTTCTGTCACATCCAGAAATAATTTACGCGGACTCACGATCCATTATTAATACCCAATCTGTTCCGCAAGGTGGCGCTGTGGGTTTCATTAACATAAATCACCTAGAAAGACATGATTTTGTGATTTTCATGATGTAGCATTCAGCGCCTTATGATGGGAGAATTATGTTGCGTGGGTTATGAAAATGTGCATATTATTCATTTTAATACACATCGTGGCTCGAAGTTCATAAGCCATGCTATAAGATTGGTGTTATAAGAATAAGTGGTAATTTGTGCGCATATAAGCGAAGATTTATGGGGTAAACAGGTCTAAGTACCGTCTATTGCTGTGTGTTGACTTCGTACTGGCATAAACTTAGAAGTTAACTGTCAAATAATATATATATATATATATATATATATATATATATATATATTATTTATACAACGTCGGGAGGCATACAAGCATACGGTCCACCTGATGTAAAGCAGTTACCGTAGCCTATTAACGCTTGTAACATATATCACTCGCCCGATGCCTCCTCTGCTGCTTACACAGCAACTCCTTGGGAGCTTACTGGTGACCTCACTCACACGCAGGAACACAACAACCCTCAGGGGAGTTGTTATTTGGCTGCGGTTTTCTGTGAGGCGGACCTCCGCCTCACAGAAAACCGCAGCCAAATATGTACTTCCCTAGACATGCTTTGCATGCTTTGATGCGCCCTACCTCTCTTAAAACATCTAGACCAAGACAAACAGACTTGTTCATGCACGAAAATGTTTGCCTTGTGTGGGAATAGAAGAAAAAAAAGCGTTGGGGTCAAAGTCGTCGAAAGTAATCTTGTAAAACTGCACCACTACTATTTTTTCGTAGACCACTACTTAATTAATTTAAATGTCTCGAGTTGGTTGTTATGGAATAGTTAAGAGGCGCCCTCATTTTGTTTTTATTAATAACGCTGTATTTAAGACCAATTCCAAAAAAAACGCTCTATAGGGCACTGAAGAACCATATTTATGTGTTTTGAGACATATTCTGTTTTTATTATTTATGTAGAATTAGTCATACTTTTGATTATTGCTGTAAGTGGCCACAATAAGCAATAATTAAAATTTTGGTTACTTGTCATAGATAATAAATACAAGATATGTTTCAATAAAACGTAAATATGGTTCTTCAGTGCCCTATAGAGCGTTTTTTTTTGGAATTGGTCTTAAATTCAGCGTTATTATTAAAAACAAAATGAGGGCGCCACTTAGCTTTGTGCGCCCTCTTAATAGATTCAACGTTATTTTGCGAAAGACAAATTTACAGGCAATTTGATCTAAACTACTTTATGTGCTTCAGTTACGCGATTAGTTCACGCGAACTAACGCTGGCCGACACTCACCTCTACCCCTACCCCTAGATGCATGCCATCGGTGCTCTGGCCGTTTCTTCTTTGGCTACTGCGGTCGTGTTTGAATGTTCGTCATCTTTTTAGGGTTCCGTAACCAAAGGGTAAAACGGAACCCTATTACTGAGGCTCCGCTGTCCGTCCGTCCGTCCGTCCGTCCGTCTGTCACCAGGCTGTATCTCATGAACCGTGATAGGTAGAGAGTTGAAATTTTCACAGATGATGTATTTCTGTTGCCGCTATAACAACAAATACTAAAAAATAGAATAAAATAAATATTTAAGGGGGCTCCCATACAACAAACGTGATTTTTTTGCCGTTTTTATAGATAATGGTACGGAACCCTTCGTGCGCGAGTCCGACTCGCACTTGGCCGATTTTTTTTTTTATATACCTCTAAGGTGGCAATCAAGCATACGGCCTGCCTGATGTTAAACAGTCACCGTAGCCTATGGACATTTGCAATACCAGGGGCGTCACTCATGCGTTGCCGACCCTCTAAAAACCTCTTCACGCATTTCTTGAAGAACTCCATGTTGTAGCCCCTTGGAAAAACCTCGGCGGGGAGCTCATTCCACAGCTTGAGTGTTCTCGGAAGAAAACTTCTCTGGAACCACACAGTACGCGACTATTGCGGTTCAAGTATGTGAGGGTGAACTTCCCGCCATCGGCGAGCGGTGCGGTTATAAAAAGTAGCTGTCGGCATCATTTCGAACAACTCTTCAGAACACAACCTGTTGTACAATCGGTAGAACACACAAAGGGAGGCAAAGTCTCTTTTAAAACTTAAGGGTTCAATACTGTGTGTAGCGTAGGATTGTTGACAATTCTCACAGCTCGTCTCTAAATTGAATCACATGGTCCAAGCTGGTATCCAGGTGCTCCCGCCCAAAGGTGACTGCAGTACTCCAAGTGCGGTCTGACTTGAGACTTATATAATATAAGTCTTTGCCCCGCACTGAAGTACTGCTTAGCCTTGTTGAGCACACCAAGTTTTTTCGACGCCAGCTTGACCTTCTCCTCCAGGTGATTTCGATATTGCACATCACTGGAGATCTCGACGCCAAGCATCCTAATACTTTTGGTGATGGTAAGAGGTGTGTTCTGGAATTTAGAAACCACAGCAAATGGAGTTTTCTTAGCGGTGAACGCGCAAACTTGTGTCTTCTTGGGGTTGAATTCGACCAAGTTAAGCCGCCCCCAGTCAAATACTTTAGCCAGAGTACCATTCATTTCAGACACAAGTGTGTCGCGGCTTTCTTCCACAAGGTAACGAGGGATGTTTTGCCTTTTTGGGCACCGGGTGCACATTGGCGGTCTTCCATGAAGACGGGACTTGCCCAATGGAGTAGGAAAGCACGAAAAGGCGCGTTAGTACAGAACACAACTCAAGAGCACACAGCTTCAGCACTACTGTCGGTATACCATCCGGCCCACTCGATTTATGAATGTCGAGAGAGAGTAAGGCCCGCCGGACGTCTCGCTGGGTAATGGAGATTTCTGGCATTGAGCTACCGCACCACGGTATGGTAGGTGTCGCACATTGGCGTGAACACGTGTCTAATTGCTCGCATATTTAGAGATTAAGTAATAAATGAGTTGTATATCTGCAACTCATTTATTTACTTAATATTATATCTGAAAATATTACATTCTTATCCTGAGTGGACGGATGTATGGTATTTGAATGTGTGCACTTGTATGTGAGTACGTTAATGTACACGTGCATACCTGTTCATGATTGTGTATTAAATTGTGTGTGTATTGATGAGTGACAATAAATAAACATACATATCATCACGTATGTCTTCCATTGTGGTAGGCAGAGACTATGGAACGCCAGGTGCACCGATTCAGTCACACCTCTTCCACACTCATCAACCTCTTCACGTATGCTCTACGATTTCGGGTTTTTAATTTGGCCCCTTTTCAGCACATCAGTTATTTGATCCACATATGTTTGTCTAGAGCAGAACCTGTCGATATCTCCACTCACTCTTGCTCGATATACTTCTTTAATAGTTCTTTTGCCACCCATTTTTCCAAATGTTTATACCGTCTTAGCATAGCCTTTAGTAAATAAACAGTTATGTTTCATTTTCATTTGGACAATTTCAGGGATTGTTTTATACTCTGTGTAATATTGTAACTTAGCCCTGAATAGGATTGCAATTTATTTAATACCTAAATAATATGAAAAATTTACACGCCTTTCATAGAAAGTCTTTACAACTTGCTGCTGAAAAATGTCACTACGCTCAGTTTTTCTTTGCTGGCATCTTAAGAAAATTCATAGCTCAGTAGAAGATTAAATACTTTTGTTCTTTATGTTCGCTAATTAACAAGTTTACCTAACTTGGGAAATGGTATTATTTATAGCACAACTTTTGTTCTTCCAGTTTAATAAAGTATTTCAGGTACCGAAACATAGGGCTGCAATAATGATTGCATATACATTTACAATAATCTGTAATTTTCATAAGTGGGTGGTGACGCAATGCTCGCAGGATCGGATGTGTGATGATGTTTGGGAGTAAAATCAAAAGTGTTATTTAAGTAGCAACTATGTTTATGGAATGTATTACAGACAAGTCAAATGTTCAAATAAATACATTGTACAATTTCAAATATAGCGGCATCTACCGGCAATACCGTGAGACATTTAATATCATGTCAATGTGCAACTAACATTTTCGTTCGCGACAATTATGCCATGTAAATAAATAACCGTCGCGCGTAGTTAGTAAGGCACATAATTATAGTTGTTTTTATATACAGATACATAGGATAAGCATTTTACAAACAGTTTTTACATATTAGTTCATTAGATATAAGTTTACACGTTTTATATTTTACATTAGTTATAGGTACGAGCTGTTGCATGCCAAATATATAATAAAGTATATAAATATTGGGATAGTGGCGGCAACAGCTTTAATGGTAAATGTTACAAGTACATCATCATAGTTTTAAGTCTGAAATAAAACATTTCATGTGTAAGCTACACTGACCCATAGGTTTTAGCAATAACTTTTATCAAAAGTTTTATGAGCTTGTATGAAAAAGGGTCAAAAGTATGTAAAAATAGAACAACTTGGATGTATTTTTGATGCAAATAAAGCGAGCTCGTTAAGGTAATTCTTCCAACTATGGGCGATTTTGGCTATCGTTGTCTCTTTCTCTCAATAGTGCCTCTCGCTCCCACACCGGGGGTATAAATATGGGGCCCGGTGAAAAACGGGATCGGTACCTGTCGTCCGCTACACACGTCGTCAGCGCTCACACAAGAGATAACTAGCCAGCACCGTTACTTGGAAGCCAGACAAGTCCCAACCTCGGAAGAATTACCTTCGGCTTCATACTTCTGAAGACAGCATCAAGCGTTTCATTCTGCACCAATCCACACCTGCGACTTACAACCGGAGGTAGAAGAACAAGCCCGCCAGTACTTACTTAATATTATTTACAAATTCGTTTACGAAAGTGTACGGGTCGTATCGAAGGGGCCGGTACAATTTTATTTGGTTACAAATTGTTGAGACAGAGAGCGCTGAACTGGATTTTGTCTAATAAGTGCCTATCTATCTATCTACGAGTATCGATCTATAACTTCACGCCAAATCCCTCAAGGGGTAGGCAGAGAGAACCGAGCGCCGCATGACTCGATCCTAACAAACCTCACTCGCTTCTTTAGCATTCGTTGTTCTTCTTATCTAACGCTCCTGACTTCACCTCTTGATAAAACACGATCAATTTGGTCATGGTAGGTAAGTTTTGGCATTCCTCGGCTCCCACATTCTTCTACTTTCCCATTGTATATCTGTTTCGTAATTCTTTAAGTACCTAGTAATTAAAAAAATAAGATTTTTCACATAAAATGTGTTTTGAACTAGCCAGTGGGTATTGGCAATTATGGTTAAAATGCAGGTAGCATTATAAAGCCAATACTTTCCCAACTTTTCACTTTTTTTACGTTTACAATACTTCTTTTCCATCTGTATTTTGGAGAAAAAGAAAATGTCGAAAGACACTTGCCAGTGTATTACATTTTCGAATCGTCAATTCATATTACAAAATATTTATGTAGTACAAGAACAATCATGTCAAGTGATAAAAATAAAAATATTCTGTGCTGAATCGTTTCCAGATATCTGAGTCGAATATGCATAAATTCTGCAATAAGAGTATTATGGACAAACGTTTTGATGATATTCTCGGTAAAATATAACGGCGGGTGGCATACAAGCATACGGCCCACCTGACATAAAGCGGTTACAGTTAGGAGCTTACGCGTGACTTCAGTCACTCACAGGAACAGAACGACCTTCCAGAAAGTTGTTATTTCACTGTGGTTTTCTGTAAGTTGATGCACCCAACACCTAATAAATCAGTTTGCTATATCGCTAAAGATTTCATTAATTCAAGTCAAAGGACCTTAAAATATATCTAATTACTGATAGCCACTGAAGAGTACGCATTGCAACTGCCATATTTCTCTATCCCGTATCCTAATCCATTAGGATTGGGGAGGTCCGCAACTTAAAGCTAAGGATTTGACGAAGATATTAATTTTGAGATCTAGAGACCGCTCCCAGGCCTCCACAACCTAGAGAAAAACCACCCCTTACTTAGGTTAGGGTGTGACCTAACCTAAGTAATGTTTGGTTTCTCTCTGATCCTTCACGAACCATAAGTTCTTGGACATAATATTTTTTATGATCTTATTGATGAAATTAGGAACTTAGTGATAATAATAATAATAAATAATAATAATAATAATGTTTATTTAATAATGTTTCAACACAGATATCATTTTTCAAAACAAAAAAAAAAGATTTTATAATTAATTACACTAAAAAAAAAAAAAATGACAATAATGCTAATTGAACATAAAAATAATTATTTGTGATAATTTGTGAAAAACATTATTTACGGGAAGGTCATAGGATTTCCATTGGACCCACACTAGGCAATGCCTGTCCTGTGGTGACCGAATTTTAAAATTACAATGTTAATAATTGTCAGTTAATCACTGAGTTTCGAAGAATAAAGTAAAGAATAAACAAGTATTTCTAAAATAAAATCTAAAACAATAAATAAGAATAAGAAGACACCTCACACGCATCACCGAATCTTATTTAGCTACGTGTAAAAAATGTTCAGTATTATTGTAACTCCAAGGTAAAATATGAGATCGAACAATATTATTTGCCTTTCTAAGTGAAACCTCTTTAATATTGCAGGTACTCGCTATGCGGTTGTAAATGAATGGACCTGCAAATGGTTTGAAACGCTGGGCAAAAGACGTATTCGTATAAGGGGTTCCCACTTTAAAGACTCGCTTTTTGAGCATAGTGCTGTACTCTGACGACCCGAGAACTTGCTTGTGCATGCCAGAGAATACCTTCAAAATGTACAACTTACGTATACTTAGGACATGTGCCTCTTCATACAGTAATGTAGTAGGGAAGCGAAAGCATTTACGCAACATCACCTTTAATACGGCCCTTTGCGCTCTTTCGAGGCTGATCAAGTGACATGATGCAGCACCGCCCCACACCACTATGCAAAAAGTTAGTATCGACTGACATAAGGCAAAATAAACAGTTGTTAGTAACTGTTTGTCTGCAACTTCTCGAAGCAATTTCATGGTGTGGATCAGTTTACGAGTCCTCGAACAGGTGCTTTCAGTGTGCGCCGCAAATGTAAGCCTTTCATCTAAGGTGACTCCCAGATAGCGCACAGTTGGACTCCTTAGTATCCCCTCACAAATACAACTCGGATGCAGAACGCCATCCTGGTCAAAACCCATACATGTGTGAATTTTTATTGACGCCATATCTGGGGCCGAAGACGCGGTTTTGTGAAAACACAAGATATATATTTATATATATATATATTTGATACAAGCCTAAACTAGAATTTGAACCCGGGACCAATCCATTAATAGTTCGTTATGACTATTACTGCTCTTAAACTCTTCAATCTTCCTTTACCGCAAATAATTAACAATATACGAGCGCTGCGCAAAATTTGTGGCGTAAGGCTTGTAGACCGTATTCGCAATGATGATGTTAGAAAGAGAGTTGGTCTGAAAGAGAGCGTCGGTGTTAAAGTAAGAAGAGGCATGCTCCGTTGGTTCGGACATGTACAAAGAATGCAGGATGAGAGAATGACGAAGCAGATATACAATGCAAAAGTGGAAGGATGTAGGAGCCGGGGAAGGCCAAGACTTACCTACCATGACCAAATTGGTCGTGTTCTATCAGAAGGTGATGTCGGGAGCCCTAGAAACCGGCGCGAGTGCATGAGAAGAACAATGAATGTTAAAGAAGCGAGTGAGATATGTAAGGATCGAGTCACGTGGCGCCCGGTTCTCTCTGCCTACCCCGCAGGCGATTTGGCGTGAAGTTATAGATAGATAGATAATTAACAATAACCGTTATATCAGGCGAACCGTATTCTCGTGGTATACACAACATAGTAAAAAAAATTGATTTCAATATTTTGTTCTACCTGAAAAAGTTTCAGCATAGGTAACATGTATACATGCTAAACTACAGCTTTCTAGTACCAAGCGTCTCTGAGCTAGACCGCGAACAGACAGACAGACATGGCGAAACTATAAGCGTTCCTTATTTACTGCGGAATCCAAAAAATAGGAGTTAGTTACCACAAATTTAACGTCAGCCATTTTAGACACTTTCATACCGGAAGTGTCACATGTCAAAACTCCTGATACCTTTTAAAGTTGCCGGCAAAGTTGATGAAACAGTGAATGCAGTTTTAGCGAAAGAGGCTTATGAAACATTTTCAGCAAAATAGCTCGTGATTTTTTGAACAAGTTTTAAATCTCCCTTTTTACCACTCACTTGGACAACAAGCGCACAGCTCGCCGGATGGTAAGCAGTTACCGTAACCTGTTTACACTTACGAAACTTAAGTGCGTCAGGCAGCTGAGATAAAGAATGTAAATAAATATTCAGGGGTGCATCACATATTTTTATTTAAGTATAGTAGCTTTCTTCATAGTGTTACCACCACTAGGCTATCTCTACTCCTTTATTTAGTGTGACTTATTCTAACAAAATTAAAATCCTGCAACCTAATACAAAATTTGCGACAAGATAGTAACAAGTAGGTATAATTTTTATTATAACTTGATAAACAGCTTAGCTGAAACGGTGAAATCTAAATAAATAAAAGCAATAAATAACATATGGTGGGATAATTTGACGTATACTGGGACATAAAGCGGTGGTGAATGAATAAATAATTATTTCAATTTTATTACATGATTGCTTAATGATATTTTTTTTTTCAGGTAAATACCTGCGACCTGCAAGCAGGTAAGCGACAGGTTGCGCGATGAAAGATCTTCACTATACGCTCAAAGTGGGTACTTCAACAATAAGTGGAATTATAAATGACGTGTGTTTGACATTATGGAATGTATAAAAAAAAAAAAACTTTTTACATACTAAACTACAAAGCAATGGGACGAAATTGCGATGGGTTTTGAACAAAATGTGAATTTTTCTCATTGTATAGGCCCCATACAATATTATACTATGCTTTCGGTCAATAGTCCCTATACTACAAGGGCTATTGACGGAAAACATATACGAACTAAGATATCGAAACACAGTGGATCTTTATATTTTAACTACAAGGATTACAATTCTATTATGTTACTTGCAATAGTAGATTCGGATTATAGATTTGTACATAGGTTCTTACGGAAAAAAATGCAATACTTATATATTTGGAATAATTAGCAGTTAATTGATCATTCTTTGTCAATACCAGAACTCAAACCGTTGACCGAGTCTGGCATACCGCGCCCTTTATATTAGTGGAGTATAAAGCATTTGCTCTACATAATAACCTATTACGTCCCTTCGGAGGTAACAAGTTAGATGAACTTAAAAGAATTTTCAATTAATATCTGCCCTCCATTTTGACAAACAGCTGCATCTACATCATAAACACAATTTAGTAGGCGCGCGCGTGTCTCGAATACGAAAGACAAGTTTGAGTTTGAATTCGATAAAATCGTTTCGAGCTACGACCTCCTCGGTGACAACTTCGGTACCTTTGCGGTATTCTAAGAGAAGTATTGCGCATCATAGCAGTCCGTCTGAGGAAGTACCTCCACCTCACAGAAAACCGCAGCCAAATAACAACTCCCTAGAGGGTTGTTGTGTTCCTGCGTGTGAGTGGGGTCACCAGTAAGTTTTTATTTTTGTGTACATATTTTTAATTTTGTGTATATATTCTATTATCACTCCGTTCGATAAAATCTCGTGTACGATACACGGGGAAAAAATCGCCGTCTGAACGTAGCCTTAGCGGCTGTTACGCCGCTGTTGCTGTCTGCGAGAAAAAAGGACGGGAATACTTATCACTTGTTTTGTAACGAAACTCAGTAAAGGCCCGATTGTTTACCATTTTTAACCAACGTCAAAAAAAGGAAGATGTTGTCAATTCGGTGGCATTTTTTTTATGTTTGTTAAATTAGAACTCTGTCATTTATAAACTGATTTGTTTTTTTTTAATCGGAAGGATATACCTTCAGCTTGGTCCCATAGAAATTTTATCAAAATCGATTTAGTAGCTTGATTTTTAAATCAAAATAACTGGCAAAAATATGGCATTTAGTGGTGTATACTGCCAATTTTTTATACCACTAATATGACAAACAGGCGTACGGCCTACCTAATGGCAAACAATTACCGTAACCTACGAACGTTTGCAACACCAGGGGTTACTCGTGCGTTGCTGACCCTGTAAAATCCTCTACACACCAACAAAGTATGTATTTCAAGCCCACTAATCACTTCTTCTCAAAGAGCTCCATGCTGTAGTCCCTTGGGAAACCCTCGGTTGAGAGTTTATTCCACAACTTACTCAGATGAAAACTTCTCAGGAACCGCACAGTACGTAACCAATGCGGTTCCACTATGTGACGGTGAGCTCCTCTTTGCCGGCGAGCGGTGCAGTTGTAAAAACGAGCTGCCGGCATCATATCGACCAATATAACCCGTTGCACAATTGATAGAATAGTTAATAGATCCAGGCGTTACTTTGAGAAACTCAATAATACATGTAATTTGATCTAACATGCTTTGTATGCTTCCGCCACCAAATAGTTCATGCGAAGCTAGCATCGGCCGGCACTGGTTCACTACCGTTAGTAGATGCAGCAACGGGTGCATGAGGTTTCTGTTCCAGATGGCGCGCAATCGCAAGGACGACCACAGCAGCCGAGGCAAAGACCACCGGAGCAGCCATGGCAGCGACGGCATGTTGCATTTACCAGCGGTAATGGGTGGGTACCCGCCGGCGTTAGATCGCATGAACTAATTGGTGGCGAAAACGTACAAAACTCGTTAGATCAAATTGCATACAATCGATAGACCACACAAATCTCTCCTTAAATTTAAGGGCTCAATACCGTGTGTAACAATTCCCACAGGCCGTCTCTGAACCGAATCACGTGGTCCTAGCTGGTATCCAGATACTCTCGCCCAAAGGTGACTTCAGTACTCCATGTGCGGTCTGACTTGAGACTTACAATATAAGTCTTTGCCCCGGACTGAAGTACTTCTTTGCTCTGTAGAGCACACCTTCTGGTTATAACAGTATTAACAGTCTTTGTAGTTCTAACAGCACGCGGTCGCCCCGAACTTTTATGGTCTTCAACAGAGGAAGTATTGGTATATCTAGTTAATAGATTCAGGCGTTATTTTGCGAAAGTCAAATTAATAAAAATTGTACAAAGCATTTGTAGCATGTTATTCTTACGATTAACGTCTACAACGCCAGATGATGCCTCGTGGATTGACGTTGGTGTCAAAGTATGTTTAATAACCACTGCGCCACCGAGCTCGTACTCTTTGGCAAATTATATTTAGATACGCTACAACCTGATGGATATGGAACCTGGTAGATTAAAAAAGAGAAAAACTTTAAGAAATAAGATATAATATTGAAAATGTAAGACGTGTCTAAGTGCCCGTGAGGGTCAAAAGGCAAATAAAGAATTTTTATCTTTTATATAATGAGCATGCAGCTTTACACTGCATAAAGCTGTTTATCCATTACTTCTGTACGGGAGTATCCAGGTATTTTGAAATGAAACTGGCAAAACTGCAAACAGGATGCACCACTTGTATTCGAAGACCGTCAAAGTGAGAATGAAATTCACAAATGTTTTTTAACGTTCACTAAGGGAAAATGCGTTAATTTGTGCGGGTAAATGAATTATAAAACGTAAATCTTGTTGCCATTGTGATTTAAATACGCGTTTACAAAATAATACTTAACGTGTTACAAATTGTGTGTATGTATGTATATCTTCACGCCAGGTCCCTTGCGAGGTAGGCAGAGCCATAAGACGTGGTCCTTCACACTTCACTCGCTTCGTTCACATTCATAGCTCTTTTCATGCACGAAATAACAATTTACAAATTGTGTGTATGTAGTTAAATTGATGTAATAAACGTGAACAACCTCTAACTTAATTTTTTTAGTAACAAAAAAGACAAAACACAAGGTCAATGATCTACGAATATAGCAATTTATCTTTGTCCAATCTCATATTTCGGAAACGATGACAAACAAGAACAGAAAAATATTTCGTACGAATACATTCATAGTCATTTAGAGTAATAAATGTGACAGGTTCACTGAGATACTTCTCAATGATAGAGACGAGTAAATTCGCTCCTTTGTAAATATTTTTTATACACGTCCGGAGGCAAGCACGCACACAGCCCACTTAATGTGAAGTTTTTTTTTATATATACAACGTCGGAAGGCATACAAGCATACGACCCACCTGATGTTTAATGGTTACCGTAGCCTATTAACGCTTATAACATATTAAGTATCACTCGCGCGATGCCTTTAGGAGCTTACTGGTGACCTCAGTCATACACAGGAACTCAACAACCCTCTAGGTGGTTGTTATTGCTGCGGTTTTCTGTGAGGTGGAGGTACTTCCCCAAACAGGCTGCTTTTATGTACCCTACCTCTCTTATAAATACCTACACCAAGACAAACAGACCTGTTCACGTACACAAGTGTTTATCCTGTGTGGGAATCGAACTCACGAGCATTGGTGTCAATGTAGCGTTACAGCGTGTTTCACACCACTGCACCAACGAGCTCGTCAAACGTCTGACGAAATACCTCCATCACACAGTAAACCAAATAACAATTCCCTGGATGGCTGTTGTATTTCTGCGTGTGAGTCAGGTTACCAGTATGCTACTAAGGAATAGTTTAGTTAGTGATAATTGCATCACGTGGGTCGTATGGCTCTGCGTATATAAAAAAATATTTAAAAATATATCCTACTTATAATATTATAAATGCGAAAGTTTGTATGTATGGATGGATGTTTGTTGCTCTTTCACGCTTAAACGGCTGAACAGATTTGAATGAAATTTGGCACGCAGATATATTATGATCTGGATTAACACATATGCTACGTTATTTGACTCTACGCGGGCGGAGCCGCGGGCAGCAGCTAGTATACGAATATTTTCACCTTAGGCGGTAAAAGGGGACCCTTTTTATACGCTCCAGTAAGAGGTTTCATATTTAGTCTCTAACAATATACAAATTATGTAAACGAATGCAAGTTAAAATACCAAATTATACCGAAACCTTATTATTCTTAGATTTTTGTTATCCCTGTCTTTTTGAGTCATGACCTATAATTACCTTCTTGTCTTCATTCCTATAATTCACCTCGACTTTGAGGAAAATTGATGCTTCGTCTGATTAAGTAAGTTATTCTTCGTTTTTGCTAACGGCTTTGTCGCGTAAATCAATGGAGAATGGAATAATTTATCAATTTGAAAAATGTATGCTATAGATATTATTAGTAGTTTTTTCTCTTAAATCACGGGTATAAAATCCGATCGTTCGATAGGCGTACACGGGGATATGGCGGATATCCAACGCGTAGAGTCCCCGTCGAGAAGATTGATGTATGTAGTATACACGCATATATAGTATTTCAAGAGAGGTAGAGCGCATCAAAGCAGCCCATCTGGAGAAATACCTCCACCTCACAGAAAACCGCAGCCAAATAACAACTCCCTAGAGGGTTGTTGTGTTCCTGTGTGTGAGTGAGGTCACCAGTAAGCTCCCAAGGAGTTGCTGTGTAAGCAGCAGAGGAGGCGTCGCGCGAGTGATACTTAATATTTCTCAAGCGGTAATAGGCTATGGTACCCGCTTTACATCAGGTGGGTCGTATGCTTGTATACCTCCCGACGTAGTATAAAAAAAACACGCGTGTGTGTGTATATATGTGTGTGTCGTAATTAATGACTTATTGAAATGAGATTCGGAGGGATTGTTATTACAGAAGAGGGACGGACGCCTATCATAACAATTATATCTGATTGTTAGGGTTGCTATACACGTAAGCGGGTCGACAATGTCGGTTCGGCAATATTTTGTTGATCAACAAAACCAACGAGGAATGGCGACGTGGCTATGTCGGACTCCTGCTACAGTCAAAAGTGTCTACTATTTTGGACAGACCTACCGACTAAAAACCCATCGGTGTTCCTCCTCGGCGCTTATTGGCGGGGTTTCGGAAACGATTTTGGTATCACCTCCGAAACCCCACCGGCGGGGTACCGCATGTGTAATTGCGGGCTCTTCCACGTGTATCATCTGCGAGAGGCGTGCTTGGAACACTCCGCACGCATCCACTCGTGAACCCCACTCCGTTGGGCAGCAAGTTCCCCTCTCCACTGCCCGGAGGCTTTCGTTAGGGCGGAAGGAGACGGTCTTCAACCCACCGTCTTCGTCCGACTCCTCTACGACGGTTCGGCTGAGAGAAAATATCATTCTCTCTCACCCGCTCCGCTGCCTCCTTCTGCGACATCACATTTTCGCAGAACGAGGCAAATGCATTTCATGTACTCTCGCTCTCGACCACGGTTTTCACGATGTATTTTTTTTCGACTTTCAAATCCCAGGGCAGGCTTCCTGCGATGACACAAGCCGCTTCGCGGGAGGTTGTGCGGTAACCTGTTATCACTCTAACCGCCATGACCCGCTGGGGCCTTCGCAGCTGAGCTTTATTGTGGGCAGTCAGAGCTTCTGGCCAGACAGGTGCCACATATAGAGCCATCGATCGCACTACCCCCATGTAGAGATGGCGGCAGGCGATACTTGGTCCACCCAAGTTCGGCAGCAGATTGCCGAGTGCAGCAGCTGCCCCTATAAATTTTGGTGTCAGTCGCCGGTAGTGCTCCCGAAAATTCCACCGACTGTCGAGAACGATGCCCAAATATCGCATCGTCGGCTTGACAACAATGGGAACACCCCCTACTACCAGGTTAATCTCGCTTGGCCTACGACGGCGTTCATAGAAGCAAATGGCCTCGGTCTTACCAAAGGCAACTTCCAATCCCAGACACCTTATGTGGACCACCACATGGGCACTCCTGCAGTGGCAAGTACGGCCGCCTTCTGATAGGATCTATCGCGTGCAATTACGAGGGTATCGTCGGCATATGCAATGACGGTTACCCCTTGCATTAACGCCCCGCGCAGTACCCAATCATAGCCGATGTTCCACAGAAGGGGCCCTAGAACCGACCCCTGCGGAACACCGCAAGACATAGGCCGGCTGCCGTACCCGTCATCGCGCAATGGGTACTCTACCTCCCTCTCTGATAAGTAGTGCTCCACCAATTCTCGCAGATACCGAGGTACCCGATGGTATTTTAATGTTTCCACGATACAGCTCCAGGGGAGGGTATTAAAAGCGTTTTTGATGTCTAAGGACACCGCTAACACTACCTCTCTATGTGCCATAGCCTGCGCGGCGATAGCTTTTACTCGCATAATCGCGTCGATAGTTGACCGGCCCTGGTGGAAACCGTACTGATCACCACTTAGACCAGGACCCACACGCTCGAGATGCATCGTGATGCGGTCAGCTATATATAACTCGCTCAAAAAGCTTGCCCGCCTCATCGAGCAGAACGATGGGCCTGTAGGCAGATGGTGAACCAGCTGATCGTCCGTCTTTTAAGAGCAGTACTAGTCGGCCGGACTTCCATTGATGATTCCCGCGCACGCCTATCAAATGACCAGCGTTAATACCCATGAATTTAAAAAATAAAATTACTATGTTTCGTGTTATGTTTTTACGCCTTTCTCTCAAAACTGAACCTGGATTACCTAATGGCTTCCACACTAAATTGAGTCTGTCTCGTGAAAGATAAAGATAAGATAAAAATTCTTTATTTGCCATTGGGCCCTCGCGGGGACTGAGCCACGTCTTATATTTTTTGAAATATAATCTTATTGTATCTTATTCAATTTTCTTATTTTACTTTTTCCTTTTTTAGGGTTCCGTACCCAAAGGGTAAAACGGAACCCTATTACTGAGGCTCCGCTGTCCGTCCGTCCGTCCGTCCGTCCGTCCGTCCGTCCGTCTGTCACCAGGCTGTATCTCATGAACGGTGATAGTTAGACAGTTGAAATTTTCACAGATGATGTATTTCTGTTGCCGCTATAACAACAAATACTAAAAAATAGAATAAAATAAATATTTAAGGGGGCTCCCATACAACAAACGTGATTTTTTTGCCGTTTTTATAGATAATAGTACGGAACCCTTCGTGCGCGAGTCCGACTCGCACTTGGCCGATTTTTTTAATCTACTAGCATTTCGGAAATGACCACTGGCGAACAAGAAATGTTGAAAGAAACTTGCCAATATATGTCTCTTTTAAAATTGTCAGTTAGATATTACAAAATAAAATATTGGTACAATAATGATATCAAATGGTAAAAATTAACGATTATTAAGGAAAGAAGAAAGCATTACTTATATTAATTACTTACAGTTATTTCACATTTTAATAGCAGCTACAGTGATGTTGATAATAAGAGAATATAAATAGATGTACTGTATATGATATAGCATAAATATAACAAGTTCATTTACTTAATTTAATTAATGGTTTGAACTGTTTGAAGAGCAGCTATTAGGCTTTCTATTAGTGTAAGTAATTTACCAACCAGGATTTCACTAATTACATATATGGAAGTCTGAAATACAATATACGTCAATTAATATATTGCCAAGGTAAGTGAAATATTGAGACTGATACTTCATGTACTAATTTATTTCTACCTATTTGCTTATGATGAAATTTATTTCAAGTTTCGGGTCATACCCCTGGGACTGCAATGTGTTTTTATCATTTTGACGGTTTCTACTGATGGACTTGTCGAGTAGTTTGTCAACAGAATAGACTCTGATGAACGTGTCAGTTCGAAGGCTATTTAATATAAGCCTATCTTCTTACTGTTGGTTAATTGTGCAAAGATATACATGAAATGCCAGTTACGGTAGAGTGACACAGGCAGTAATTTAGCTAGCGTACTTAGAGCCTAGTTTGCCTTTAGAGCACATCGACTAAGATTGCGTTAGGGTCATCACTGGTCAATGAAGGATTGCCAAATGAAGTATATTCTTTCGTTCTTTCAGCGAAGCATGGAATGTAAGTAGCTCAATCCATTTAGAGTCGAAATCGACCTTGCTTGCACGTGGTGCGCAATGCGAATTAACCAATGAAAGAGGGAGCACGTATATGGAGCAGTGGTATCCTAGTGGCTAAGAAACCGACCTATAGATCATGTGCTACTAAAATTCATACTTTCGGAATTGTGTATATACTTGGTACATGCTTACACCACTTGCTCGGCGGTGAAGGAAGACATCGCGAGGAAACCCACGCACTCAAGAAATTATATTTCGAATGACGTGTGACTTAACCTAAGAAAGATCTGGTTTTCCCTCTGGGTTGTGGAGGTCTGACGGCAGCCGCTCTACGTAATAATAGGCGTCTTCGCCAAATCCGTGCGCTTAGGTAGCGGACCCCGCCAATGCTAACGGATTACGATAACGGGATAACGCGAAGAAGAAGAAGGAGAAGAGGTAGGACGTATCAAAGCAGCCTCAAACTTACAAAATAACAATTTTCACGAGGTTGTGTGACAGTGAGAGAGATGACTAGTGAATTTCCGAGAGATTGCTATATTGACAGTAAGGGCGGTAGCACGCAAGCGACATTTCTTGTATTGCATGCGTTCACAGACTACCTACTTTACATCAGGTGCTTGGTATACTTATTTGTGTACGGACTTTGAACAAAAAAAAAATGCATATCGACATAAAATACAACCGCTCGGATTGATGCACCAATCGCAAGTGATTTGACTGCGGGTTTGGTGTAGTAGCTTACATCTCTGTAAGTGAAACAACTCGGAACTCTTTTATGAAGTTATCCTACTGTAAAATCACTACCAATTTAATAAATCTCTCGATACCATTAGTTTCCACCGTCAATGACTTCAAAATCAAGATTTGGGGCATTGAAGGGGCGTTTTGTAAGTCATGTAACGATAGATCATTCATAATAGTCGATATGTTTAATTAATTATACACACTACCCGCCGGGATTAGCAGCAGTTTGTCAATGTCAAAAGCAAGCTCATGTTTGTACATAGTAACGGCGGTGTTTATTGTAGCGGGAATTCCTAACATTTTTTGTAGTCTCGAAACTTTGCAGAATCGCGAAATGATACTCCTACTAACGCACCGAGGGTTCCGTATATAACTATTTTCTCACATAGTTTTGCAAAAAAGTATTTACCTAGTTTTCCTATACTTGTGCTACATGACATTGCTTCTTACTAAATTTCATGATTCTAGGTCAACGGGAAGTACCCTATAGGTTTTGATTCTCTAGCGAGTGTCAATATATGCACATAAACGATGCATAAATAGCTGTATCTTTTGATAGCGTTGACTTAGAAGTTTGAATTTTTCACTGTTCGAAGAGATTACTGACGTGAGTACTTGATATTAATTTTAGCTTGATAGATCCACCCGTCCATGAGAAAAAGGTCTGAACAGACAGATAGACGGACAACAAAGTGATCCTATATGGGTTCCGTTTTTTTTTTTTGAGGTATCGAACTCTAAAACTTAGCTCAAACTTAGCAAAAATTACTTACAATTTTATTTTTATAGTGAATATAATCATAAGGCCTACGTGATGTAAAGTGAGCTTTTAATACCCGAGCTTGCTTGATGCCACCTCGCTGCTAACACAGCAAATCCTTAGAACTGGTAACATTCACTCGCAGCAAAACAACTACCCTTCAAGGAGTTGTTAATTGACTACACTTTTCTGTGAGGTGCAGTTACTTCTCCAGTCGTGCTACTTTGATGGGCCATACCCCTTTTAAAACATCTAGACCAAGACAATCGCTCCATGTCAAAATCAGCATTTTTATTGTTGTGCAATTTATTTATACCTAGGTAGTCTATCGTTCAGTACAGTCTCGACCCGTAAAAAATATCAAATTTACATGCAATTTCATCTAACCTGCTTTGTGTGCTTCCGCCACCAATTAGTTCATGCGGCCTAGTGCCGGCCTGCACCCACCCATTACCGTTAGTAGATGCAACATACCGACACTGCCATGGCTGTTCCGGTAGTCTCTGCCAGGGCTGCTGCGGTCGTCCACCATCTGGAACAGAAACCGCATGCCCCCACCACCTTCGCTGCCGCGATTGGCCTGTACCTGTGTACGCTGTAGACTGTAGATGTTGACGACCGCAGCAGCCGAAGCAGATATGTTTAATTAATTATACACACTACCCGCAGGCCGAACATCGAGACACTTATCCGCTTATATCCTCCCATTGGTAGGCTTGAATCGCTGGATATTTTGGCGCTAAAACACAAAGTTATTGTGAGCGCGGGGTGTCTTCATGGGTGGTCAAGTGGTTTATTGGTTTGGTAGGTAAAGTCGCGAGCAAAAGCGGTCAGCTAGAAAACTAGTCCTCGGATAATTTTCATGCTTACCGATTTACAATAATACAATTTGAAATAAAAAAAATATATATTCAAATTAAACCAACACAAATGGACGAAAATAACCAATTTCGCGTTTTTTTTTTCACGAACAACGTAAAGTTCACTTAGATTCTTTATGAATAAAACATTTCATTAAATCAAAATTATCATATTGCTTGAAAACGGAGTACGGATGAATCGTTAAGGGCTCGTTTTATATTCTCTTTTCTTTTATTTTGTTCAATATTTATTTTGGGACAATCGGACAACGTTCAACATTGGATATTTTTGATAATTAAGACATCAAGAATATACTTTAGGGGTCGGTACCAGAAGCGTGCACGCCGCGACCCTGCCAGTCCAACACTGTGGACTGCAATTCTGGACCCAAACCGCACAGACGCGCGGATTAGGGCGTCCCCCGGAGGCGATGCGCACCGATCCGCCCCCGTCGGTGCGAAATCTAGGGCATGCGGCGGTGGGGGCCGCCACCCACCACGCAACGCCCATCCCGGCGGGTCGAGGAGAGCTGAGTGTCGTATAGGCACATGGAATGTGAGAGGTGGTCTAAAAGATAAGATGAATGAGTTGATAGATATAATGTACGTGAGATGCCTAGATGCTTTGTGTGTGTGTCAGAGACCAAGCGAAAGGGAAGCGACACCGAAGATCTGCCCCGTGGCATGATGGCCCTGTGGTCCGGGGTGGACCAGGACGTTCATGCCAGCGCTGGCGTAGGTGTCGTGCTTTCATCTCGCTTGGCCGCGGGTGTGAAAGATTACGATTTAGTAGGTCCAAGACTTGTCTGGGTTAAGATAAAACTGGGGATTACGCGAGTGTTTTTAGTTGCAGCATATGCTCCTGTGAGCTCTGCTGATCCCCAGGAGCTCGAGAGGTTTTGGGAGACTGTAAGGGGTATTCTGGATTTGGCCGAAGCGAATGAACGGATAATTATGTGTGGTGATCTGAATGGATGGGTTGGGACCAAGCGAAGCAGTTATGAGGCTGTGCTTGATCTATACGGAGATAAGAGAGTGAACGATGCTGGTAAGTTACTTTTAGACGTATGTATGGAACGAAACCTCCTTGTGTCGAACACGCTCTTCCATCACAAGGATATTCACACTTACACATGGAGACGGAATGAACAGAAAAGTGTGATTGATTTGATTTTGATAGATGGACGTCTCCGAAAGTCGTTAATGGATACAAGAGCCTTCAGAGGTCCCACTCTTGAAACGGACCACTATCTGGTGATAAGCCGATTTGTGGGCCTTTTCAAGAAGTGGAGGCACTGGCGAGTGCGTATTCCTTTCGGAGACCATGAAAGAATAAGAAGTGAAAAATTGGAAGATGAAAGTGTGAGGAGTACGTATGTACGTCTAGTCAGTGAAAGACTTGCGAACGCGAGTTTTTCCGACTCAGATGTAGACGAATGTTGGAAAGTTCTGAAAGAAAGTATGGTGGACAGTACGAAAGAAGCATGTGGATGCGCAAAGAGACGTAGAACACTAAGAGGAGATGCCTGGTGGGATGCAGAGGTTCAATCCTCCGTGGAAAAAAAGAGGAAAGCGTGGCTGGATTACGTATCATCTTTGCACCAGAGTGATGGTATGAAAGAAATGAAGAAAGAAATATACCGTCGATGCAAGAATGACTCCAAAGCTTTAGTGAAAGAGAAGCGTGAAAGACTACATATGATTGAGGAAGAGAAGCTGACGAAGAACTTCGAGGCAAATACCAAACTCTTCTGGAGAGAGGTAAAGAAGTCTCGAAGTGGTTCGTCAGCATCCAGAATGGATAAGATAAGATGTAAAGCTGGTGGCATTCTTGCTAACACTCAGGAAGTGTTAGAACGGTGGAGTGAATATTTTAGAGAAATGTATGATTATGTCCATGACGCTGGCATTGTGAATGAGTCTGTGATTGACTCGGCAGTGCCAGCGTACCATGAAGACATTACTATGGATGAGATTGAATGGTCGATACGAAGTTTGAAAGATGGAAAGCCAGCGGGAATCGATATGGTAACAGCTGAGATGATCAAGCTAGGTGGTACCTGCGTTAGGGACACCTTCTGGTTTTTGAGCAAATTATGCTGGAGAACCGGAAGGGTCCCGAGCGATTGGAGACGCGTAGTCATCGTGCCCTTGTATAAAGGCAAGGGCTCACGTATGGACTGCGCCAACTATAGGGCCATCAGTTTGATCAGCTTAGCAGCTAAAGTGTATGGAAAAATCATTGAAAGGAGAATGAGGGTGAAATCCGATGAAATGCTTTGGGAAGCACAGGGTGGATTTCGAAGCGGCAGAGGATGTACGGATCAAGTTTTTTCACTCCACAACATCGTAGAGAAGCATCTGGCTTTGGACCAGAAGGTTTTCTGCGGTTTTGTGGACTTTGAGAAAGCATTTGATAGAGTCGTGCGAAAGAATCTCTGGAACATTTTGCCCGGATATGGGGTTGACGGTGACCTACTCCGTGCTGTACAATCCACCTATGAGGATTGTACAGCATGTGTGCGGGTGGAAGGTAGCTTGTCGCCCTGGTTTGATGTCAACATTGGTGTCAGACAGGGATGCGTGCTGTCGGCTCAGCTGTTCATCCTGTATCTGGACAGTTGTCTTCAGAGAATAAGAAATATGAATGTGGGAATGCGAATGGGAATGCGATGGACTTAGTGGTCAACTGCCTGCTTTATGCAGATGATGCGGCATTAATAGCAGAATCACCATCCGAACTGCAAACACTAGTTACAACAATGAAAGATGATTGTATGAAGAAAGGCTTACAATTGAATGCGAAGAAAACCAAGATAATGGTATTTGAAAGAGAGACAACCAGAACTAACACTAGGATTATGGTTGATGATGTAGTGTTGGAGCAAGTGAATGAGATTGTATATCTTGGAAGTGCTTTTAGCAGCAATGGAAGGTACACCGCTGATGTGGAGAGACGAGTGAGTGCCGGGAATAGGGTGAATGGAGCGTTGGGTAAACTTCTAGGCAGCCGATATCTAAGCCAGAAGGCACAGCTCGCTGTACACAACGCGGTGCTAATTCCAACGCTAACTTATGGCAGTGAGAGTTGGGTATGGCAGAGAGAGCATGAAAGTAGAATAAATGCGGTCGAGATGCGAGCATTGCGCAAAATTTGTGGCATAACGCTTGCTGACCGCGTTCGTAATAAAGACGTGAGAGAAAAAGTTGGTCTAAAAGAGAGTGTCGGTGTTAAGATAAGAAAGTGCATGCTCCGTTGGTTCGGACATGTAGAAAGAATGCGGGACGAAAGAATGACGAAACAGATATACAATGCAAAAGTGGAAGGATGTAGGAGCCGAGGAAGGCCGAGACTAACCTACCATGACCAAATTGGTCGTGTTTTATCAGAAGGTGATGTCAGAAGCCCCAGGAACCGGCGAGCGTGCATGAAAAGAGCTATGAATGTCACAGAAGCGAGTGAAGTATGCAAGGACCGCGTCTTATGGCGCTCGGTTCTCTCTGCCTACCCCGCAAGGGACTTGGCGTGAAGATATACATACAAGAATATACTAATGGGTCAGACTTAACCCATTAGTATATTCTTGTATGTATATCTTAAGAAAGGGTTAAGTAGGAGTCAGATCCCACTTTGTTGGCGTAACGCTATGCTCTCCTACTGTCATAGTTCTAATATTGCACCAATCTGTTATATTTATGCAAAAGTGGAAGGATGTAGTAGCCGAGGAAGACCGAGACTAACCTTAACCATAATCACATTGGTCGTGTTTTATCAGAAGGTGATGTCAGGAGCCCCAGGAACCGGCGAGCGTGCATGAAAAGAGCTATGAATGTCCCAGAAGCGAGTGAAGTATGTGAGGACCGCGTCTTATGGCGCTTAGTTCTCTCTGCCTACCACGCAAGGGACCTGGCGTGAAGATATTTTATTTATTTATTTATTTTATTTATACATACATATATACTGTTATATTTTGTGGTTAATAAAGTTTTGACTCCAGGGCTCGTGAGTTCGATTCCCACACAACATTTGTGTCCATAAACATGTCTGTTTCTCTTGGTCTGAATATTTTACGCGCATGGGCGCATCACAGCAGCCCGCCTGGGGTAGTATCTCCCCCTCACAGAAAACCGCAGCGGAATACTTCACCAATGCGCCCTACCTCTCTTAAAGACAGCATTACAGATAGCAGAATCCTAAAAGCCTGAAATTCTAGCACATTTTTTTGTGTAAAACGTATTCTTGTGTGTAAAAAATGAAACTCACCGTTCATTTATGATTTCTTTTATTTTAGTTATTCGTTAGCTACATAGCTGTTTATTTTTGAAATGTAAATATATATTTTTTGTTAGAATTTATTTCAACATTCTACTTCCTAGCGTTTCTATTAGGATTGGCGGGGTTCTCTATCCAAGCCTAAATATTTGTCGAAAATGCTGATGATTAAAGAAAGTGGGAAAATATACTTTGAAAGCCGACATGGCATGACAATCCATTGTATCGTACTGAAAGCCATACATACGCTGGAGTTAAGATTTTCATTATGATTTTCAATAACGTAAAAGTTATTTTTTCAACAGATAAATATAATAAAGCTGAGTAATTTTTTCTATATATATTTCTACAAAATAATTTGATTGCATAGGTTATTAAGTAAACCAACTGATTTTCTTTTAATAATCTTGATTCCCTACGTTCTCCGAAATATTGTTATAATAATTTTGTAAAAAATAAAATGTTTGTAGATGGGTGTGAGGTAAAAAGAGCTATCTGCAAAATAGTAATTTTATAGTAGAGCGCAACGAAACAATATGTGTATAATTTTATTAAATAAATCTTTTTTTTTACACTACGTCGGAAGGCATATAAGCATACGGCCCACCTGATGTAAAGCGGGTACCGTAGCCTATTAACGCTTGCGATATATTAAGTATCACTCGCGCGATGCCTCCTCTGCTGCTTGCACAGCAACTCTTGGGAGCTTACTGGTGACCTCACTCACACGCAAGAACACAACAACTCTCTAGGGAGTTGTTATTTGGCTGCGATTTTCTGTGAGGTGGAGGTACTTCCCCAGACTTTGCTTTGATGCGCCCTACCTCTCCTAAAACATCCAGACCAAGACAAACAGACATGTTCATGCACACAAATGTTTGCCTTGTGTGGGATTCGAACCCACGAGCGTTGGTGTCAAAGTCGCGTCATTCACGACTGAGTCACCGAGCTCGTCAATTCGCCAACTTACCTGCAAGTTGAAGCACGTGTCAACTTATTGCGCGTCAATACGATCAAAAGTACTTGGTCGGATTAACTTAGTGTAATTTGAAATATATAAAAATGAATACAAATGAGGTGATATATTTTTGAAAAGTTAAAAATATATCATGTAAAATCGTGTGTATTTAATATGATAATGAAATAAACAGAAAATAATTAATATTGTATCTAGTTAGTATTTTAAAGGAACACCGTTCGTATATGAATTATATATGTTGCTTTTGACTATGCGTTTGTCTGTCGCTTTTTTCGAATATTCGAATTTTGACTTCAGATTCGGATTCAGCATAAAAAAAGGATAGGAATGTTCAGGAACACCATTCCTATCTCTTAAGGAACATGGTCAAAATATCCGGCAAATTAAAAATAAAAAATTGAATTGTTATATAATTGACGAGCCAGGTGTTCCTCTGGCAATGCAAGCTCACGTATTCTCAACTGGTTTCTTTGTATCTGTCTATATGCATCATATATGTCATCGAAAGATACGCCTTCAATATATATATATATATAAGGCACAAACAGCTGTATCGCACGAAAGATACGGCTGTTGGCACAAACAGACGTATCTTTCGATGACATATATGCATATAGACAGAAACACAAAATAAACCAGTTGAGAATGCGCAAGCTTGCATTGCCAGAGGAACACCTGGCTCGTCAATTATATAACAATTCATTTTTTTTTTTTTTTTTTTATTTGTCGGCCAGTTTGACCATGTCCCTTAAGAGATAGGAACGGTGTTACGAAAGATACGGCTGTTGGCACAAACAGCCGTATCTTTCGTATATATATATATTTACACTCGCTAGGTAATCAAAACCTATATGGTACTTCCCGTTGACCTAGAATCATGAAATTTGGTAAGAAGCAATGTTATGTAATACAAGTAAAGGAAAAAATTGGAAAACCGTAAATTTTTTGTTACGTCCCAAAAAAATACTTTCTTTGCAAAAGTAATTTGAGAAAATATTTTTGACGGAACCCTCGTTGCGTGAGTCGGACTCACACCTGACGGCTTTTTTTGGTTTATAACTTATTATTTTAAATTAATGTTTACTGAACATTTCCTATCAATATATTTTTGAATGCCTCTCGAGTTTATGTAAATGTAAAGACCTGATGACGGCCCAACCGATAGAAAACGATTAGCGTAGCCTGTGAACGCTCGTAGTACATTACGTATGACTTTCGGGATGCCACCTTTGCACTGTATAGCAACTCCTTAGGAGCTTACTGGTTGTCTTACTCACACGTTAGTTAGAGTTATTATTTAGCTATGGTTTTTCTGTGAGGTGGGGATAGTTTGCTTTGATGTATCCTCTTTTAAAAACACCCAGACCAAAATAAACATACTTGTTCATTTCTTCATACATGCAAATGTTTGTCCTGACAGGGACTCGAACCCACGAGCGTTGGTATCAAAGTAGTATAACAGCGCGTTTCACCACTACGCCACCGAGCTCGACAAAGTTCGAGAATAATTAAAATATATTGCTATAGACACGTTATTAATTTTGTCTCTTCTTCATTTTCTTGGTATCGTAATCCCGTTTTTATTCAAATCAAACAAACAAACAAATACGAGACGATCACAAGTTTCGAAACATAATTTCTTGGACGTGCGGGTTTCCTCACGATGTTTTCTTTCATCACACAGGTGATAATTACAAATTATATTCATAAATATGAAAACACGAACTTAATGGTAGATGCCAGGATTCGAATCGGAGATCTATTGGTGAATAAGCCAGTTCTCCATCTAATAGGCTATCTCTGCTCATTTGTGAAAAAATCTCTATCCTGGGAAGTAAAACCCCGAGTTATTGTATTCAGAAAGTAACAACGAAGCTATAAACGCACCACGCATATTTCTAGTATTGCGAGCGACTACAAACTTTAATCATCAAACGATTGACATCAGGCAGCGTAGGTTGTTTATTACAAGACATTGTATGGAAAATATAAAATGGTTGTTACTAAGTTTGCGGAAGATTACGATGCAGATTACGATGTGGAGGCAGCTGTGCCTCGAATCAGATGACATTAATTCCTGTGCAACAGCAGTGGCTGCGGCGAAATTGGATGGCATTGAATGCTGTATTCCCAATCTCCTAGTAGCTACTGCCGGAGTCAAGAGGCCATGGTTAAATCGGTATTGTAGAGAAACCAATCTTCTTCAGGCTGCTTACAAGGCTTGCTGGAAATCTCCATTACTCGGCGAGATATCCGACGGGCATTATTCTCTCTCGACATTCATAAGTCAGGCAAGCAGTGGTGCTGAATCTGTGTGCTCCTGAATTGTGTTTTGTACTAACTCGCCTTTTCCTGCTTTCCTACTATACATGGCAAGTTCCGTCTTCACAGAATACCTCCAATGTCACCCGATGTCCGACTCCGACTTCTAGTATACCTTATGCACCGCTGGGCTTCGGCGACTGTAAGTCAAGGTGAGGCATTGGCTGTCAGCTTAGATATGGCAAAAGCGTTCGATCGGGTCTGGTATCGGGGTCTTCTATCGAAGTTTCCATCGTACGGGTTGCCCGAGGGTTTGTGCAAATGGATTACCAACCTCTTATTTAACAGATGCATAAAAGTAGTTGACAGTGGCTACTCCAATAGAATAGATATCTGTACTGTCTCTGACGCTGTTCCTGCTGCATATAAATGATATGTTGTCAATTGATGGCATTCATTGTTATGCGAACAACAGCACCGTGGACATTTATAATACAGGCCGAGAAAGCATCCCTAGTTTCCTTGTGGAGGAAAGCCGTGAAAAAACTTGTCTGACATTAAGGGTATTTTGACAAAAGTATCTGACTAGGGGCGACTGAACATGGTCCAATTTAACCCCACTAAGACACAAGTTTGCACGTTAACCGCTAAACTCCATTTGCTGTGTTTCCCCAGTTCCAGAACACACCACATACCATCGCCAAAAGCATTGGGATTCTCGGTGTTGAGATCTCCAGTGATGTTCAGTACTTAAATCACCTGGAGGAGAAGATCAAGCTGGCGTCCAAGAAATTTGGTGTACTCAACAGAGCAAAGTAGTACTTCAGTACGGAACAAAAACTTATATTACACAAGTCTCAAGTCAGACCGCACATGGAGTACTGTAGTCACCTTTGGACGGGCGCACCTGGAGTACTGTAGTCACCTTTGGACGGGCGCACCTGGATACCAGCTAGGACCGTGTGATTCGGTTCAGAGACGAGCTGTGAGAATTGTCGGCTATCCTGAGCTTACAGACGGTATTGAACTTTAAGTTTTATGCGAGATTTTGCCTCCCTTTGTGTGTTCTACCGATTATACAACGGGTTGTGTACTAAAGAGTTGTTTGATATGATGCCGACAGCTTCTTTTTATAACCGCATCGCTCGCCAACGGTATGGCCTCACACACTGGAACCGCAATAGTTACGTACTATTCGGTTCCAGCAAAGTTTTCGTCCGAGAACTCTCAAGTTGTGGAATGAACTCCCAGCTGAGGTTTTCCCAAGGGACTACAGCATGAGGTTCTTCAAGAAAGGCGTGAAGAGGGTTTTACACGGTCGGCAACGCATGAGTGACACTCCTGGTGTTGCAAATGATGGACTTGATTGCCACCGTAGTGGTGTATAAAAAAAAGTAGGGTGAATGCCGTGAAAATGAGAGTGCCGAGGAGTATGTGTGGAGAGAGAATGATTGACAGAGTAAGAAATAGCAAGATACGAGAACTTTGTGAAATTAAAGATGATGTAGTGTCAAAAATTTAAAAGGGTATGCTGAGATGGTTTGGTCATTTAGAAATAATGAATGACAAAAGAATCACGAAAGATGTGTATCGGAGAGATATGTAGGCGCTAAAACGCGACATTTTGGTGAGTAAGGGGTGCCTTAATGCGCAGTAAAGTAATTAATCAGTTTATGTCTGCTGATGTTGTGTAAAAAAGAGATACAACACACTGATATATGTTACTTACCAAGAGAGAGGTAAGTATCACCTTTAACTCGTTAAAATTTTATTACCTGTCAAAAGTTGAAATATAATAATATACAATGAACAGAGTGGTAAGGCAAGGATTTCCACTATTTTTCACTATTAGTAAATAATGTCACAGAAGTTTTGCGTAGAAAATAAGTAAATACTAACTAAAGCTATATTTGACAAAATTGCTAGTACTTAACCCTTCTAAACTTGTAAATACACACGAGTACCATTAACCCCCATTTTAGGCTCGCCACTAAAAACTTCTTGCCCATCAATTACACCTCACATTTTCCTTGAAAGACCCAAGGATCGACCCAAAATATTATCAACTAGGGCTGTCACGGGCACATTTCCATTTATATATATGTAATAAGTTCGTAATAGGATCAAGTGTCATATATGTATATATACTTTGTCCCTGATTCGAATTCTGGTGTAATAGGGAACAGCCAAAGAATCATCCCATTAATAACATTAATGTCTTTGCATTGTGTAATATAAAAAAACTTGTTCTTTTGATTGTAATTATTTTATTCCACCCTCGCGTATTTACAATCTTCTCAAATAATTTAAGGTTGGCTGGAAAAGATCGCTTAGCCATTACAAGTATAAGCCCATCTTTGTACTACTACTTTTGCTTTAATTTTTTTTTCAACGTGACAACGTTTTAAAGGCTCCCATACCGAGGTCGCGCCAGAGTTAGCGATGAAACGCTTTTATTGTCGCCATAAACGTCGATATATCTTGTGACTTAAGGTTTGTACCGCCAACTGTTGTATATACTCGTATTTAGAAAATAGACAGTGTCCTATATTTGTTAGGATGCCTACGATATCGTGCACGCGCGTATTCGTGCGGGGAGGGGGGGTTGCAATAGGGCCTTGAAATACACTCCGCGTGACCAATGAATTCATCATAACTCCGCAACGGAGAAGGTTAGACGAAATATTTGTACGTTGTCGTGTAAATATAGAAGTGCTCTGAAAAGTATGTTGGATAGAAAATGGTATAAGCTTTAAAGTAAAAAGCTGTGCCAGGTGACAAATTACAATACGTTATAAAATCGTTTCTTTTAGGGTTATGCCACGCATTAACAAGAGTATTCAGCGCCAGCGGCAGCGTGAAAGGATCCGAGCGCTAAGACCTAATACCGTGATAAATCAAACAAGTGCCAGAATTTATCGACAGATCGAGTGAGGCGCCTTCGAGAGCGCCTTAGACTTAAAGCATTGGAAAACGTTTTCACGCAAAAAATGTTACGGTAGTGTAGCGATACTACCCACCCCGTATATTTTTGTGTAAACCTTGGTATTTGTACACTAAAGATATTGCATACATACTTTTACATAAAAATCGATTAGTATAAACACTGTTAATTCAATCTGTTATACAGTTCGTGGGTGTAAGAATCGATTTTATAAATAAATTAATAAAGTTGACAACATTTATATATTCCTACGTTATTCAGTGACAACCCTAGTGTGTACCGTTTTACAATTCGATAAGATCCATTTCTAGGAAGGAACCGATGGAAAGGATTTTGTTTATAAGGCATTAATAAATTCTGCTTGGTAATGATCGACTTGGCCTTTGATGATAATTTCGAAGGGTATCAGATATTAAACATTGATTGCTACTTTGTACGCAATATACGCGATGGAATAACGTTGATACTATTTATGTAATATCGAGACCTTCATTTTCTTGTAATTAAATCAAATTGTACATCTAGTTTATTAAAATAGATACTTAATTTTTAAAGCTTAGCTTTTGAAAAACCTAAAATGCTTGTACCTAAGTTGTTGTATAAATGGCTTGTGAAGGAATCAACTGTTTCGATTAATCCTAGATTAATCGAAACAGTTGATTCCTTCACAAGCCATGACATAAAAAAGACATTGATTAGCCCGGTGGACTACTTTTCGGTTTTGGTTCCCACTAAGGACAAACATTTGAACATGTCCGTTTGTTTTAGTCTAGATATTTTTAAGAGAGGAGGGGCGCAGCAAAGCAATCCTACTGGAGAAATACCTCCACTGAAAACCGCAACAAAATAACAACTCTCTGGAGGATTATATTCTTGGAAGCGAGCGGGTTACCAGTAACGTCTTAAGGAGTTGCTGTATAACACAGTTGGAAACGCGCTAGTGATACTTCCAGTATTGAAAGCGATCATAGGCTATGGTGGCCACTTTACAACAGGTGTGCCGTATGTTTGTATGCCTATATTATATATATTGTATAAAAAAGACGTCATGGCGTCTTTTTTATACTAATTTAGAGGTACACACATGCTTGTAGACCGTATTCGCAATAATGATGTTAGAAACAGAGTTCGTCTGAAAGAGAGCGTCGGTGTTAAAATAAGAAGAGGCCTGCTCTGTTGGTTCGGACATGTAGAAATAAATAAATACGAATCATATATACATCGCGAAAGTAGAAGGATGTAGGAGCCGAGGGAGACCAACACTTACCTGCCATGACCAAATTGATCGTGTTTTATCAGTAGATGATTTCAGGAGCCTTAGAAACCGATGAGTGTGCTTGAGA
Organism: Pyralis farinalis; assembly: GCA_947507595.1. NCBI lineage: Eukaryota > Metazoa > Arthropoda > Insecta > Lepidoptera > Pyralidae > Pyralis > Pyralis farinalis. The sequence continues at coordinate 4,372,468 of OX382275.1, forward strand.
AGAGTAATGAATGTTAAAGAAGCAAGTGAGGTTTGTAAGGATCGAGTCATGTGGCGCTCGGTTCCCTCTGCCTACCCCGCAAGGGATTTCCTGTGAAGTTCTATACAGTTAGATATACACAAAAGGTGATAATATGATAAAGCGATCTCTGCTAGACAACCTTGAGGTAGGGGAAACGATAACGATACAGAATACATTTTATTATGCGTGGCTAGTCGTGGTACATTTTTTTATGTTATACAATGTCGAGAGTCATACACACACGGTCCCTTTGATGCAAAGCGGTTACCGTATCCTATGAACGCTAACACAGCAATGCCTTAGAAGTTCACTGGTAACCTCATTCACACGCAGGGAGTTGTTATTTGGCCGAGGTTTTATGCAAGGTGGATGTTGTTCCCCAGACGGGCTGCTTTAATACGTCTACCTCTCTTAAATCTAACACACGTAGCTGCCGCCTATATTTCCTTCACAGCGTTTGATTCGTTTATATTCATTAATAAATACTTAAAGAAAAAACCTTACCTAAATGTTCACGCCTTAATATGTACAAGATTTTGCATACAAAGCGCCCCCGCTTCCATCATCAAAAAAAGAGTAAACAGGCTCAGTTAATGGAAAATGATGCGGTGATTTCGATTCAGTTGAAGGAGCCGTCACTTCCATCCCGCTGATGGATGGACCTTTAGCTCTGTGAGCTATTCATAACGTTATTAGTTCGAGTGAGTTATTGTTACGTCACTACCGATGAATTAATTCACTTATTCCCTTTTGTTGCTGCCCTTCTTCTGACGTCTTAGTTTTCTGATGTGTTTATTGGCTGATGGGCATTATTGGATTACTTTGGATGGTTTCCTTTCCATTTAGCTAACATGGTTCAGTTTTATCTGTTGTGTACCGGAAAGTGAAACAAATCGGTGTTTTTGTTGAATAACAAAATTCGCGTATATAATTATTATGTATACTTTTATGGTTTCGTACCTATGAAAAACGGAATCGTCAATAATAGTTAATAGCTTCGGATTAGTTTAAAATTTGTTTACCGAACGTGCTAGAGTACCCTCTCAAGTATATCATTAAAAAACCAATGACTAAGCTACAAACTTGCATACAAACTTACATTTGTAAATTGTATGGGAAAAACCATGGTCTCTATTGTCCTATCGAATGCGTTTGACTCAATCAATCACCGAGAATTCTTCAAAAATCTCCTGGACACAGGAACCAAAGTCAATATTATAAAAATATAAGTAAGCTACAGATAGATAAGAGAACTATGCTGACCGAAATCAAATGCATCATGTTTACAAGATACCTCGAATACAGGAATCTGAAAAGATGAGATACATGAGCATCAAAAATAAGAGGATCATACACAAATGGGAAATATTATGTTATGAAATATTATGCATTACGTTTGATAAACAACAGTTGATGGATAGTCACGTGGGGATTCAGAAGGCGTAACGACTGAAAAGGATACATCAGTGTATAAAATAGCCTTAATTGACAACCAGACTGATTGACTATGTATCGTCGAATTCTATATTATGCTACGTAATTAAAAAAAAAGAAACCTAAATGTATTTCGAAGTCTAAGGTCTTCGGCGCGTTTCCTCAATGTTTTCCTTTGCCGCCGAGCAAATGACAATTATGAAAATGTTCATAAATCCGAAAACATGAATTAGTATCAATGCATACACATAAGATTCGAACAGGGATCATCAATACTTGCGGAAGCTTTTTTTATATACGAAAAACAATATATAACTGCAGTTTTCTGTGTCTTCTGGTGTGCTCAACAGAGCCAAACAGTACTTCAGCGCGGGCAAAGGCTTATATTATATAAGTCCCAAGTCAGACCGCATATGGAGTACTGTAGTCATCTCTGGGCGGGGGCACCTGGTTACTAGCTAGGACCTTGTGACTCGGTGCAAAGACGAGCTGTGACAATCGTCGATGATCCGAAACTCACACACCGTATTGAGTCCTCGAGTCTAAGGAGAGATTTCGCCTCCCTTTGCGTGTTCTACCGATTGTACAATGGGATGTGTTCTGAGGAATTGTTCGATATGGCATGATATCGAACAATTGCTCAGAACACAACCCATTGTACAATCGGTAGCCTCGTCTTACCATCGCACTGCTCGCCGACGGCTGGGAGTTCACCCTCATACACTGGAACCGCAACGGTCGCGTACTGTGCGGTTCCTGAGAAGCTTTCTACCGAGAACTATTAAGTTGTGGAATGAGCTCCCTGTCTAGATTTTCCCAACTACTACTGCTGGGACTACAGTATGGGGTTCTTCAAGAAAGGCATGAAGAGGTTCTTACAGGATCTTACAGGAGGATAAACCTAGACCAAGACAAAAAGCCATTTTCTCAGTCCTGTGTGGGAATCGAACCCCACGTGATCTGGTCTCAAAACAGCGTTACTAGCCAATGCAGCACCGAACTCGTCATAATATAAATACTTTCATAGCAAAAACTAAAACAAAAACTCCTAAATGCGTTTATTCGAAATTCGATTATGTATTTTATATTGGAGTTAGTTACTGGATATTGGAAGATTACTTAGTTTGATTTTATAATTACTTGCTGTTTAAATTATACAGAGATTGTGTTCACCCGTTTTTGGAGTAGAATTTCGTATTTGTTTTTAAGATAAACAGAGAATATTCAATGAGAATTTTCATTTACTTCGATCAAAGCTGTTTGTTGATAGGTAGGACAACTAGATGTGTAATATTCTGTTCTTGTACAATTTATGCGGGAAATAAGTATTTATTTATCTTTATATGTACGCTTTCTATGGCTTTCGGTTCCTATGGATCCTAATACCACCTTCTGATAAAAAAGCGTACTAATTTAGTAACGGTTGGTGAATTTTAGAAAGGAAGAAAGAAGTCGTCTTTACGAAAGCGAAGTATTTGTAAAAAAATGTTTCGAGTTAGCTTAACGATATAAACGATATAAAATGTGTTTATAGGATTTTGATGACATTTTGGCATCAACCACATTATTTCAGCGTGTATTCGTCCACTGCTGGCTATAGGCCCGTCCCATTCTACGTGTACCATTACGGAGACGCCATTGGATAACCTTTTTCCCTAGCTGTTGTCGTATCCATGAGCAATGGGGCCACCACTTCTGCTTGATTTTGGCTTAGTAATAGTTTATATTTCATCTCCTGTCGATATATATTACACTTTTCATTATGAAAAAAGCCATGGGAAAAAGAAAGACTATCTCGTGTATGGCTAAATCGAAGAAAATTACGCTATTGCTAGACATTATGCCATCTATTGCTAGATTTATTATAGACATTATGCCATCCATTTTCCTTTCTATCTAGAGGACTCAGAAGGGAAGTGGACGGCACAGGATAATTCCTACTAAGATAAAATTACAAAGAATTTTTATTTTTTTTTCCGGATAAAAGCAGTTTCTTTCTGAGTATTAAAGCACTTATTACTAGATTATGACTTATTACTTAAGTAAAGCCCTAGAATAGATATTACAAAAACAAATGTCGACACGATGATAGCCTGAATAATGTAAAGGCAGGAATTAGGGCCAAGTAAAGAATAAAAATATGAAACGATAACTCTCAAGTAACTTGACATCACACTTTCAAAATTATATAGTTAATAGATTCAGGCGTTATTTTACGAAAGTCAAATTTACAGGCAATTTGATCTAAAATACTTTGTGTGTTTCCGCTACCGATTAGTTCATACGAACTAGTGCTGGCTGGCACCTACCCACTACGTAGATGCGTGCCTGCCTCGGCTGCTGCGGTCGTTTGCGAGTGTTTGCCACAAAATATGCACCCATGCATGAAGTAATTCCTAGCATGTTATTCTATTAATATCTACGGTGCCTAAGCATGCCTCGTGGAGAGGCGAAACAAGTGTCGCAGAGACGACCGGTGCAGCCAGGGCAGCAGCGGTGGCGGGTGCATGCAGTTCACGTTTCAGATGGCGAACACTCGCAGAGATGACCGCAGCAGACGGGCAGACGACCGGAGCAGCCACGGCAGCGGCGGCGGCGTTCACAACCTCAGGAGCTTACTAGCAACAGCGCTCACTCAAGAATGAATGAATGTATGATTGAAGGAATGAAATTCTTTATTTGCTGAATATGGGTACACATAATATGTTCATATACAAAAAAAGTGAACAACCCTTTAGGGAGTTGTTATTTGGCTGCAGTTTTCTATGAAATGTAGGTTCCTATGAATTTCTATGAAATATACTTTCTAAATCTCCTTTCCTAAATTTAAATCAATACTAAAAGAGATGTGCACACAATTATTTGTAGATATTGTTTAGGAATCGAATCCACAACGTTTGGTGCTAAAGTAATCATCCCTACCCACTCGATCGGCTCGACTCCTCTTAGCGTTATACCGTTTCTTAATTCATAAAGGATTGATGAGGTCTAAGATTTGGCGAAGATACTGAGTGTTTGGGTGGAATCACCCGCGCAACGACGCCGTCGAGCTCTCGGCAGGGTCTATCACCGCTCTCCATTATCGGTCTCGTCAACTCCTAGAAAAATCAAAATCCCTTGCTCCATCTCTGTAATTCAAATATACAACGCGAACAAAATTAGTTAGTTTTATTTTCGTCTGAAACATCTCAGTTGCCGAAATAAGCCTATTTTGTATAAGATCGTCACTTAGCGAATTGTTCAGTTTTAATGTGCTTAAAATCCACTTAACATCAATTCTGTCTGTCCATTAGGAAGTTTAGAAGTGTCTGAATGATCCCAGCTCCAGCCTGTGATATCAGTTCTGATTGTTGTTTGAGTGGAGTTCCGAGCGTTAATCAGCCGGTCAAGGAGCGCCGACTTTGAAGGATTGTTAGTTAACAAGCTCAAATTAACAAGCTTCTATGCTTAACTCGTGTGTTCCTTTTTTACATACCAAAATATTGGAATCGGCTTAAGCAAGCATCGGCATTGACAAACTCGGTGGCACCGCGGTTAATAAAGCGACTTTGACACAAACCCTCGTTCGATTCCCGCACAGGACAAACATTTGAATTCATGAACATATATGTTTGTCTTGATCTGGGTGTTTTTAAGAGAGGTAGGGGGCATCAAAGGAGCCCTACTGGGGAAGTACCTCACAGAAAATCACAGCCAAATAACTAACTAGTCAATAGATTCAGGCGTTATTTTCGAAAGTCAAATTTACATGCAGATCAGGTACACACAGGTTAGGTCAATTGAATTGAAAAAAACTCGCTGGGGGGTTGTTGTGTTCCTGCATGTGAGTGAGATCACCAGTAAGCTCCCAGGGAGTTGCTATGTTAGCATCAGAGGTGGCATCGCACGAGTGATAATGTATAACCAGCGTGCAGAGGCTACGACTTTATTTCAAGTGGACCGTATGTTTATATGCCTTCTGACGTTCTACAAAAAAAGCGATTTGAGTAATTAATATAAATTATTGAATCCACGTATGATTCGACAACACTTACTGTACAGTCCCAAAGTGACTGCTTGTGTGCTTTATCAGTCCATATCTTCCGTATACTCTCGGAAATCGTGAGGTAAACTCAAAAACCAGTAACAGCTTAGTAGACAATGAACCAGCCTATTAACCCACTGATCCCTGTTTCGAATCCTGGTGTGGACATGAACCATTAAGACCGTGTTTCGGGTTTATGTACATATTTGTAATTATCATTTGCTTAATGGTGAAGAAAAACACTAATACATTAATTTCTCAAACAAATGCATATAAATTTAAAAGGCGCCAAATGGCAAGATTTGATAGTAGTTCTTTCAAGACCTTTCCTGCTCCTGTATCTTCGATTTTTGTGTTTTTAATCATTCAAAATCTTGTTTGTTTATATTTTACGACAAAATTATAGCCTTAAACCATATTATAATATATCAAAAGAAACTGTTCTGTCTTCACTTTCCTTTTGAGTGATAAAAATAATCGGCTAATTGCGAGTCGAACTCGCACACGAAGGTTTCCGTATCACTGTATTATCGTGTGATAATATCGATCGAAAAAATCAGGCTTCCTGTACGAAACCCCTTTAATTTGTAGTTTAATATATTTTTTATAGTTTATAACAACAATAAAAAAGCATAACAGTATTCTGTGAAAATTTTAACTATCTGCTAATTACGGTTTATGAGATACAGACTGCTGACAGACAGAGTGGAGAACGCATAGCGGAGGCTTAGTAAATAGAGTCCCGTTGGCACCCTAAACATGTTTAAAATAATGAAAGTAAGGAATGAAAAAGCATTTTGAACACTACTCCAACTTACGTTTCATTGGGTTTTTGGGAATAACTGAGACTGTGCAATTATAACCTTCGAATAAATATAAAAACTGTGCTATAATAATCATCAAACAAAAACAAAGATTGCGTCATAATAACCCTTAAACAGAAACGAGTAATGTGTCATAATAATCATCTAGTAAAGAATAAGACTATATCGTAATAATCCTCAATTAAAAACAAAGATTGTGTTATAACAACTACCCAATTTGTGTGCGTCTAGGGCGGCCCCTCCCGAAATCTCCATTCACTCTTGCCTGATCCACTTCTTTCGTAATTCTTTTGTCGTTTATTCTGTCTAAATTGCCAAACCATCTCAGAATACCCTTTTCAATTATTGTCACTACATCATCTTTCATTCCACAAAGTTCTCGTATCGTGCTCTCTCTAAATATAACTCTCAAATAAAAATAAAGATTGTGTCATAACAACCCTCAAATAAAACGAAGTATTCTTGAAGTGTTATTTTATTGTGTTTTAATTACCTGCGTAATTGCAGAAGAGCAATTTAAAACCACGTCACGTTTTGCTATTTAAGGCTTGATACATGGCAAATTTGATATCATAAACGGTTATTCCAGTTTTCATAAAACCGTGTAATCGTTTGAATCTAGCTGCACTGTAATCAGATATTATTGTCCTACGCTCAACACCCAGTTAATTAGTTATACGAGCTGCGGGATTAATTACTGCGAGGCTCTGACGTAGAAATAATATTATGTGAGGATAACATTGAAAGTTTCAGAATTGGCCGGTAAGAAAAGTTGTCAATGAGAAATGAATACAAATTTCTAATAAAAAACTATTTGGCATACTGCAGATATACATTGTATTCAGATGTCATTTGTTTTTATAAATTGGTGGCAATTTAAAAAGTGCTTGTAGTGCATCGAAATGATTTTGACGAGAGAAATATTGACTTTCGTTGCGGTCTTCATCGACAATTATATTATGACAAATTTCGACTGGCATCCATTCAGTGCCACTGTATATAAACGATTTAATGATTTCAGACATCAGAGCAAGCTCACTGATGATTTGCGCGAATGATGTCCTTATACGGACCACTGAAAATGGAGACAAATACAGCGCAGTCAGGGATCGAATTGAGGTGGAGTAGCAGGATATTCCCAGTATCTGAAGTTGCAATAAATCTTTTCAATGTTTAGTTACGTTCGTGTTATGTGTTTCTATCATCCAATTCGATATATCTGCACCGATCTAATATATAGAGGCTTCTTCAAGGAAATTGACGTAATGCACTGCCGATGCGATTTACTTCAGGGGATATTGAAAGGAACGATATACTTAATGTAGTTTCGGTAGGTAATGTGTCGGAAATTGATATGAGATCTGGATAGATCATTGTTATTGGGCTATTACAGAAGAGCGACTAGCACTAGAAGACCTTTGACAGTAGACTACAGTAGAGAGATATCAAAATTGCAGTAGCGAGTGAGTGTGCAAGTTACATTCAGAAACCTTTAAAATCAGCGAGTGTTCATGAAAAGAGCATTTTTTTATACAACATCGGAAGGCATACAAATACACGGACCACCTAATGTATTTCTGTGAGGTGGAGGTACTTCCTCAGACGGGCTGCTTTGATGCGTTCTACCTCTCTTAATAAACTTTATATGTTATAGACGAGAGTGAGGCGTGTAGGTATTACGTCTTGTGGTGCTCTGATCTCTCTTGATCCTCGCACAGGATAGCATCAAGATTTGAAATATAGTTAAAATGGATGTTGTCTATGTTGTTGTTTAAACTGTACTCAAAACATTATTTTTCAGACTACAAGTTGTTGTAGAAATATGCATAAAAATATGTATATATTTAATTACGATGAAAACAATTACGACTTTTATGCTACCTAACATGAAGCTAGAGGATTTCTCTTTTCATATTCATAAATGTACAAAATTAAGACTGCAGCCAAGTAAAACGTCCCTGGTGGGTCTTTGAGTCAAAGCTAGCTAAGATAAGAGTTCCCTAAGTGTGGTGCTGGTGTGTTGTAGTCCTTAACTGGTGTTTCAGGGAAAAATGGCCAATTTGTTAAGAAGATACACAAGATCACCTACATATATAGGTGAGAGTTGAGCGAGCTTAACAACGATTGCTCCAAATTTCGATCGCTTGACCTTATTTATTTCTTACTTACTCAGATTTCTTATGCAATATCTTTACATACTACATTGGTTTATAATAAATATATATTTAATAAATATTTACTTTCCCTATGGTGTACATCGAATGTGTTGATGTAAAAAGATAAAAATAAAAAGTTAGCGTAACACTGGCTTAGACTATACGTGGCTCAACCGAATACAAATATATATGTAATAAATAAATATTGTCGGACAAATTACATAGCGCCATCTAGCACCAAAGTAAGCGAAGCTTGTGTTATGACTACAACTGATAAACATACGTAAATACATTTTTTTTGTAAATACATACTTATTATACACACAAAATACCCAAACCAAGACAAACAGACATGTTCATGCACACAAATGTTTGTACTGTGTGGGAATCGATCCCACGAGCGTTGGTGTCAAAGTAGCGTAACAGCGCGTTTCACCACTGCGCCACCGAGCTCGTCAATTAACTAGAAACAGTCTATAGAAGCTGTCCTTGAAGGGCTATCATATGCTTGTTTGCCTCCGGACTTTGTACAATTATGCGTAATAACCCATAACCCTATCTCCCGTCATGTTACCCTCTGTGTCGTGTATTTATAGCAAGATCCCCGGGACTTAGTCACGCCACGTGTAAATTTAACGCCTCTGTAAGAAGCAACGACTCTCAAATTCTCATGGGCCATTAGCATTAAATGTACAAGTGTTAACGAAATGTTGTATGAGGCAGCCTTAATTATGCCTTCGTTAAGCAAACACGTACCTCTCACAACGCTACTTCCGCTACTCACGCAGCACTTAGAGGCAAACCAGTATCTTACTTAAAGTGTATAGTGAAAGAATAGTAATGTACACATATCTATACCTACTTACTCCGGCCATATGTTCTGTTACGAATGAACATGCATTCGTTTGACCTTTATTTGCCATTCGAATTTCAAAAATAAAATCTTACTACATCTTATTTATTTGTCATAGACATCATTTCCCTTTTATGTCTACTAGCATTTGAAAGATGACCATTGTAGAAGAAAAAATGCCGAAAGAAACTTTCCAATATAAGTCTCTTTCAAATCGTCAAGTAGATATTATCTACATACATACAAATAATCACGCCTGTGGCCCATTGGTTATTATGGAACTCCAGGTGTACCGATCTAAACATTCCTTCCTTCCTTGTTTCTTCCACACTCATGAGCTACACTATGCTCTTTTGTTTTGGGTGCATTTGATTTGTTCCTCTTTCAGCATATACCTATCAGACATGTGATCTATATGTATTCGTCTTAGATTACACAATAAATTAAAATCGATATTGGCATCTTGATACAATAATAATGATGCCAAATAATAATTAAAGACGATATAATCTGCCGAATCAATTTCAGACATCTTTGTTAGTCCGATATTTCTGTTCTATAAATAAGCCTTGATGATGTGCCTTTCGGAGATGTTATCAGGATAGCAGAACTGTTGCAGGTAATTGTAGAATCGAAAACAATTTAGTACATTCCATACAATTTACGCGAGCGTAAAAAATATTATCTCTGATACATTGACTATCATGAATCTACTGTCATTGTTTCAATAGACAGTCATAATAATTGAACATTAATTTCCATCCATGTTGATTGTATTTTATACTATACTTGCTTTGTGCAGTGATAGCCTAGTAAAGAACTGGCCTATTGAACAGCTGGTCCTCGGTTCCTATCCTGACATGTACCAATAAATTCGAATTTATGTTCATATTTGTGCTTGATAATATCGTGAGGAAACCACCACGTTCTAGAAACTATATTTCCAAGTGTGACCTTACCTGAGGAAGGTCTGGTTTTCTCTCCGGGTTGTGAAGATCTGACGGTAGTCGCTTTATGTAAAAATCAGTATCTTCGCCAAATTCTTAGGATTAGGTAGCAGATCCCACCGATCCTAATGGATTAGGATACGGCCTAACGCTAAGAAGAAAACTACACTTGCTTTGTGTAGATCTATAGGAGAGAAAAGCTCTCAATATTTTCTCACAATACAAGAAAGCATAAACTATAATGCATTAAAATTACGAATAGAAAACGTACGACAATTCTCATTTTATAGTGACTTTTTGTTACGTTATAATGTATGTATGTATGTCTTCACGCCAGGTCCCTCGCGGGGTAGGCAGAGAGAACCGAGCGCCATAAGACGCGATCCTTACACACTTCACTCGCTTCTTTCAATTTTCGAGAGGAATAGTGTGTGTTTGTGTATATATGCTCCAGTATAAGTTTATACAGGAGGAGGATGAGGATGAGGAGGATGTGTGTGGGCATGTGTATGGGCACGTAAGTAAAATCTAAAGATTTGTAGTTAATCGAGTATGAGATGAGCTATGAATGGTAATGAAGCGAGTGAGGTGTGTATGGACTGCATCTTATGGCACTCGGGCCTCTCTGCCTACCCTGCAAGGGACCTCACGTGAAGATATAGTAGTATATTTTTTTACAATTATTAGTATTAATTAGAATATAATTATATCACTGGATGTAAAACACATTACATTACTTTTGGATATGGTCCTATTTAGACCGAAATTTATAATTTAAACCGTGACTTCCTACGCAACTTACTCAACAAAAAAAAAATATTGATTTACCTTAGCAACTAAACCACAAGCTCTTGATGAAATTCCGCGTAATCTTCGGTGGTTGTAATGTGCGCGCGTTACTCCGGCCAAGGAGTGAAGTGATTTTCAGATAGTTGGCAACGCGTGAGTGACACCCTTGCTGTTGCAAAATAAGAGTGTACAGTAAAGCCTTATAGACTCAGTAAGAGTCGGGCAGCGTGCTTGTTTGCCCCAACATCGTACTAACGAAACAATGCAACAAATATTAACATGCCCTAGAAGTCCTAACTTTAATATTAATTAAAATGTTGATTAAAATAATTAATATGTAAAACAAACTTACTCGGACACATCATAGGACAGGCGCGTTTAATTTTCATCTCTTAATTACTGGTGAAAGTACTACGCCTGTGTGAATCGACCCTATTCTTAAGCTTGTGTTCCAATGCAAATGTATCAAGCTTCATACTTTAATACTCCGCTTAGCAATATTATAGATGTAAAGATATGTCTACTGTACTTTAACTTTATAAATAATAATAATAATAATGTTTAATTAAAAGTGGTAATAACATAACAGCGAGCAAAATCTAGTTTTCTGTGAAAAAAAAGTCACTGTGTATTAAATTATATTATTTAAACTGCTACTACTGCATCTTTACGCTTTTTACACACCTCACTCACTTTTTTAACATACCTTACTTACATTACTTTAAAAGGAATTTGCATATATATACATATAAGTATACCTTGGAAATGGATCTAACGATTTGAATCAAAATTTGTAGTCTGACAAAGTTTTTAAGTTTATATATATAAGTGCCTTTTCCCAGACGGACTGCTTTGATGCGACCTACCTCTTAAAAATACAACCAGACCTAGACAAACAAACATGTTCATGCACACAAAACCACGAGCCTTGATGTCAAAGTAACGTAACAGCGCGTGCCACCACTGCGCCACCGATCTCGTCAAAATTATAGCTTTATGAACATTGCTCTTCACCAATCCGCATTCTAACGACGTGGCGGAGTATGCTCTAAACCCCTTCGGTTGACGTTGCTACATATACATACGTACTGTTATACGGGTTCTGTTTGAAGCCTTTTTAAAAAACAAAAGTAGATTTTGAATTATTTTATTAGGCTTGGAACAATGAATACAGAAGTCGAGTAAAGAAGGCGAGTGTTCTATATGACCGCCTTTACCATGGCGAGTGCTCTGAAGAACTGTTTTCCCTTATCTCACCCTCACCCTTCCGTCATAGAACCACACGTGCGGGCTTGCGATGTCATCGTTCCACGGTTGAGAATATCTCTTCGCGTACCATAAAGTTCGGCAACTCCTATCTTTGTCGTACCATTAAAAAGTGGAACGCCTTGCCTGCACATGTGTTCTCTCCTTCCTACAATATGGGATCCTTCAAACGAAGCGTGAAGAAGCATTTTGCGGGTCAGCATGGCAGCGTCAACTGACAGGATACGGTATGTAGTATGTTATACGGACGACTGACGTCCCGCTACTCCGTGCACCGAGACCTATGATGATTGTGCTGACTATGCATGGAGATGTAGAGCGTGGCATTATCGCCTTATAGCTTAGGATATAACAGTACGTAGCATTAAAATACGATAAATACATTTCAAAAACATTACTACAGAAGAAGTAATAAAAATTTTGTAAGGGTTATTCTTGCAGATTATATAGCCGCCGCTTCGCTCGTAGTGGATAGTAAGCATTATGAAGAGTCGCGACCTCGTCTCTAATCCCGAATCCCAAGGTTCGTAATTCGTCAAGTGGAACGAGTTAAAGCGATCCCTTTACCTAGAACGTATCTTAAAGTCATGACTAAGAGTTTAATACCACCTTTTTTAACTAGAAAAGGGCATTTAAATTAACAGAAAGGAATTACATGGAGTATAAGCACAGACCAATAAACTTGACTGCGCGTGTAAGTACCCACGCTCTCAAAACCTACCTACCAATGGGAGCCTACAGACCAATAGGAGTATATAAGCCGACAAATCATGGGATATTCATTTGTGAAATACCTAATAAGAGCAGCGGGTTCTACTTTTGCCCTCGACTGGAGTAATATCTACGTAAAATCTATCTTATCGCTTCTACATAGGTTATTTCCTTCATAAGTATTTGGACGAGCTTGGTGGCTCAGTCATGAATGACGCGACTTTGACACCAACGCTCGTGGGTTCGATTCCCACAGAAGCCAAATATTTGTGTGCATGAACATGTCTATTTGTATTGGTCTGGATGTTTCAAGAGAGGTAGGGTGAATCAAAGCAGCCCGTCTGGGGAAGTACCTCCACCGCAAAGTAAACCGCAGCCAAATAACAACTCCCTATAGGGTTGTTATGTTCCTGCGTGTGAGTGAGGTGACCAGTAAGCTCCCAAGGAGTTGCTGTGTAAGCAGCAGAGGAGGCATCGCGCGATTGATACTTAATATAACGCAGTCGTAATAGGCTAAAGTACCCGCTTTATACATCAGGTGGGCCGTATGCTTGTATCCCTCCCGAGGTAGTATAAAATAAAATATATAAGCCACACACCTGTAGAGCCTTTGCCAATCTCACATACACGATTCTTTCATAGCACTACGATAGCAAGTAAACGTACGGCCTGCCTGATGGTAAGTAGTTGCGTTAGTCTATAGACATACTACAGACTACAGCATGAAGTTGTTCAGAAAGTGTGCAAAAGTGAAAGTGTTAAAATTTTTTCAAGCCGCCACTTCCACCGACGGACACCGAAGACATAACTTGTCCTCCACAGCACGAGCTTGTGAAGTAAATTTCTTAAACTTCTTTAAATAACTTTTCCTAGCATTATCCGGTTTCCTAATCCATTAGGATTAAAGCGATCCCTTTACCTAGAACGTATCTTAAAGTCATGACTAAGAGTTTAATACCACCTTTTTTACTAGAAAAGGGCATTTAAATTAACAGAAAGGAATTACATGGAGTATAAGCACAGACCTAAGGGTGTGTCAGATCTGCTAATTGAACCTAAAGATTTGGCGAAGATGCTTATTTTGACATGGAGTGACTGCCATCAGGCCTTCACAACCCAGAGGGGAAGTCGATCTTTCTTTGGTTAGATCAAACATCCATTGAAATATAATTTGTTGGACGTGCGGGTTTCCTCGCGATGTTTTCCTTCACCGATGAGCAAACGATAATTAGAAATATGTAAAACCAAAATATTAATTTAATTTTTTTTTTTTTTAATTTGTAATGATACAGGTCTATTGTAGATTGTTCTAGATGTTTTCTTTTTATATCACATAAGACATACCTCGAGAGTGCTCTCATAAAAGTTTTAGTGATGTATTGTGTACAGTATTCAGAAACTTTTGAAAAACTAAATTCATCTGCGTGTATTTACCTACTTTTTAAGTGATTTCGTTGATTGTGAAAAGATTTTCATGAATCTTTTTAGTAAAGATTTGATGTAGTTACGTTGAACAAAACAAAAGTTAAATAGACTCTACATCTTAACCGTGAATCAGAATGGTGATTACAAATAACAGTAGAGCTTAAGGAAAACTTACCAACCAACCAAACGGGATAGGCCCACCACTCATATACACCACTGTGTCTCCTGTGTAGCTAAAAGTTATGAAATATTTTTTTTAATGAAAAAGCGTAATCAAATTAATTGAAGTCGACGCCTATTTACATAGTCGTTATACATATGCTGGCATGATTTCAGTGAAGTCGGTTCTATTTATTATTCAAAAGTTTTTTACAAAATATCAGAGACCTATCATCATTTACCTACATCCCATAACCTTATGCTTGAGCGCTCTAATTTTTTTTTGCCCGTTAGTACCTGAGTGGAAAAGCTTACTTTAAATATTTTAGCAGAATTAACCATCGAGCCATTATCGAATCCATTAAGTTAGAATCATTTTTCATTGTACTATATTGTAAAGAGAATAATATATTAAAAAAGCTCGCTTGGCAGCTTATGGCGAGCTGTTGAGTAACGACTACACGTACCCAAGTGCTCCAGAAACTATAGAAATACAACGCGAAAGAAGAACGATGTAGGAGCCGAGCAAGGCCAAGACTTACCTACCATAACCGAATTGATCATGTTTTATCATAAGGTGATGTAAGGAGCCTCAGAAACCGGCCAGCGTGCACGAGAACAGCAATGAATGTCAAATCGGGAACGCCGGGAACTGAGGCCCTGATTGGCCTTAGCTCTCGGCTTGCCTTTGTTGGTCGGAGTCGATAGCCGGTAGTATCTGCCTCGCCTGCTGCGGTCGTCCGCCATCTGGAACAGAATCCGCATGCCCCCACCACCACCGTCGCTGCCACGACTGACCTGGTCGTCGCTGCGACACGTGTTTCGCCTCTCCATTAGGCATCATCAGGCGTTGTAGACGTTAATCGTAAGAATAACATGCTATAAGTGACAAATCCATCGCAGTACTGTCCCTTATATTGAATTGAGAGTGGGGGTTGATGGTGTGAGCGATAAGATATTTAATAGTGGGGAATTGTTTACGTCAGTATGTTTGTTCATGAGAGTAATTTTAAAATTTTTATGTTTATTATTTTCTAATTGTTCCCTAATATTTAGTTTTAAACCTTTGTCTATGGTGTGTAAAATTTGATATGTGTTAGTGGGGGATAAATTATGTGAAGTCTGACCTTTCTGGGCGATTGTTTTTATACACCGAGCATCTCATAGACAAAGGACATAATTGTGTAACGCTTCATTTACACTGTTCCACACTATTCACACTATATTATACATCAGCGGTGTACCTTCCATACCTGCTGAAAGCGCATAAAGATATACAATCTCATCCACTTGTTCCTATACTCTAAAATTATATGATACTTCAGTCAGTTTTTAAAAAGCCAAAGTGAAATGAAAAAAACCCTGAAAGGTTGAGTTGAGATGAGTACAGGAAGTTCTTTGGTACTCGCTGTGTTCATAGCAAAGGTGGCAACGTCCGGTAACACTTTGTATTGCAAGCGCTCACAGGCTAAGAATACCACGTTACATTAAAAAATAATTCAATTATACATTGACACATATTAAATATACTAAGAAATACATATACTATCATATTCAGCACTTTATTAGGGCTTAAGTGGGCAAAGCCCCCGGTAGAAGCTGGGTTGTAATACATATCTTGATCCAACAATCCGGTAAACAGTTTTAAACTTAAGACTAAACACAAAAGGTAGCAAATTGTTTGCCATTCCTCAAGCACAGAAAGCAATGAGTCGTCTCCCAAACGGTCCCAATTCGTCAAGCCCTGCTTGAGAATTCGTGCCGTTCGGCAAACGGGCTAATCGGCCAAGTTACGCAGGGTTGACAGCGTCCGCAGTTTGTCGTACTGATTGATCGATGTCGGTGCTGAGGGCTGACAACTGATTTCAAGAGTAGTACGTTTTATGAGAGGTGAGCGCTTCATTCAATCTTGATTTGAAATGTAATTATTTTAAATTATATCTAAAATCACGATTGAATGTACAAACACATTTTTTTTTTGGTGGGTAGCAAAAACAAGTGGCAATTAAAAAAAAACGGGTTGCACACCGGGAGTGCCGGCAGAAGCGAAAACTAGAACATTAACGTTGTGCATTTTTGAATATTTTGGAATGGTTCGATGTTGATGTAACGTAGTTTACGTTGAACGAAACGCGTAAGCGCCAAGAATTTCACGGTGCTTACAACGTTTTGGTTGCGAAAAAATAATGCCCTATGAACGATCTTGCGCTTCATGTTTTAATTATTTAATTAGAGGTAACTAATGTTTTAGCGTTGCAGCGAACTTGAGTTCTAATTCTCACCAAAATCTTACGATCAGGGTCACGTGTTCTGACGCGAGTTTATCATTTTTTACTCATCCCAAATAGTGCACAACGCCGCTAAAGAAGTTTTCACATCAATAAACTATTATCAGTAAAAATATTATTTAATTTATTTTTCGCAATTATACATACTTGTTATATGTGTAATTAACTTTATAAAAGGCACTTCTACCTGTAAGCAGCTTTCCTATCAGAATTTTCTAGTATGGTAGACATCCAGACGACCATGGCCAACATGATGGACTTTTCAACACAAAGATTTTTCAAACAGAGCTTCACAGGGCTACCTCCACAAGGCTACTTCCACCCAGACAGTAACTTCACTGTTTGCAAACTTTGGAACGTTTAAAGCATTCATCACCGCTGCATTCAGTTCTTTGCAACTGGCGGCATTGCTTGCTCTGGAACAGGACTAATTCGAGATAAGGGACGTCGTGAAATTCTCTTATTTCATGGTGTCACTAACGATAGATACTAGCTAATATCATAGGCACACATATAATGTTTACGCCGTATGCTTGTTATACATATAGATGACATTTTTATAATCCGGAAGGGATCGCTTCAAGTCAGTTGCCAATGAGACACGGTGCCGTATGCGCATGTTTTATGCAACTCAAATAATTGTTGGTTGCAACCGCGCCGCGCGAGACATATGTGCTCATATATATATTTTAAACCTGCTCCTTATATATCCACCCATCCAACCATCCATTTCAACAAAGGTGACGGAAGAAACCCCAAGGAGAAAGAACCTCGTCAATGAGTCAGTCGGCCGACTAGGAGGAATATATCTCAAGAAGAGGTTAGTCCGTCCTTATATTTTCCATATCCTTTTCTTTAATATAAATACAGTCCATTAATCATATTTTGAACTATAGGGTTATTGGTGAATAATTTCATAATTTTAGAATATTCCCAGACCCGCCCGCGTGGCAACGCCACATCATATAACGATTTCGGTATTTATAGCAAATAAAAAAAAATATCTAGCATTCGCATTCAGAAGTATCATTTTTTTAGTTAAATAGAGCTGGTAAAGATGGCCATCGAAACTTTTCAATGTTGAGCCGAAGACAGATTGCGTAGCTTTATCATTTCCACCAATCGTCGTGTGGCCAATTCATTAATTTGTTGATAAAACTATCTTTGGAGTCAGTTTTTTTTTGGTAATTTTTTTATGTTTATTAATGTCCACCAATAACATTTAAGTCTTATAAAACAAAATAGTTTTTTACGGACAAACCCAAGTATGTCTTTAAATCTATATTGTGCCAAATGTGGGTCAAACTCGTGCACATTGGGTCCTGTGCCAAGGTACCTAATAAAAAATGTACTACTTTTGTTTTTTATTGATTCATCTAATTTAATTTTGACGAGTTCGGTGCACAACATTTGTATGCATGAACATGTCTGTTTGTCTTGGTCTGGATGTTTTAAGAGAGATAGGTTATCTTTATCTTTAGAGGGTTTTTGTGTTCCTGCGTGTGAGTGAGTTCACCAGTAAGCTCCCAACGAGTTGCTGTGTAAGCAGCAGAGGAGGCATCGCGCGAGTGATACTTAATATATCGCAAGCGTTGATAGGCTACGGTACCAGCTGTACATCAGGTGGGTCGTATGCTTGTATAACTCCCGACGTAGTATAAAAAAAAAATAAGAAGTGACATGAGAATTTATGTCATATTATTGTAGGTTTATGTGTATTTTTTTTTCCCAAAACATAAATATTAATTATAAAAAATGTTTAATTTTTACTGAAATTAATTTCACGGTTCCGCTGTTACTTTTCTCCATGAACAAAAGTAACGGCGAAACCGTGAAAACCCCAAAAATGCTAGATAAATGTAACATTGCGCACGTTAACTGATTTTCCGTTACTGTTGGTCCTTAGGCGAACAATGTATGGGCGGTGAGCAATGTCCTTTACTAATATTCATCTAAAAACTATTATTAAAACATACACGTTTTGTTTACAAGTTTTTAAAACTAAAAATTACTTTTTAACTTAGGTTACTTCTTACCTAATTCACAAAATTAGATCCAATAATATTTAGGAACGCCGTTCCTATATGAAATCTATATGTTTGTCTGATGTGCGTTTGTCTGTGTGTTTGTCTATGTGCGCGTTTTTTTTCGAATATTCGAATTTTGACTTCAGATTCGGATTCAGCTTAAAATATAGAATAGGAATGTTCAGGAACATCGTTCCTATCTCTTAAGGAACATCAAAAAAGCCGACAAATAAAAATAAAAAAATAAATTGTTATATAATTGACGAGCCAGGTGTTCCTCTGGCAATGCAAGCTTGCGCATTCTCAACTGGTTTATGTTTATTGTCAGTACATTGCAACTTTTGTTGCAAAATTGCGAAGTAAGTAAGCACATAAGATATCTGATGTAAAGTGGTTACCGTAGCCTGCACCACCTGCAGGTAAGAGGCTGTAAGAGGACTCTAAAGATGATTTTTTTCATACAACGTAGGGAGGCACATAAGCATACGGCCCACCTGATTTAAAGTAGACATCGTAGCCTATGAACGCATGGAATGCCTGAAGTATTGCTCGCGCGATGGCAACTTTGCTGTAAATACAGCAACTCCTTAGGAGCTTACCGGTAACCTCGCTAGTTCTCAAAAACGCAACAACTGTCCAGATTATTTGGCTGTTTGGTTTTCTGTGAGGGGAAGGTACTTAACATGACAGGTAGATTAGATGCCCCTTACCTCTCATAAAACCTTCAGATAAATAGACATGTTCATGCACTCTAATGTTTGTCCTGCGAGCCTCATTGCTAACTACCCTGCCACCGAGCTCGTCGGAATGATGATAATGAGTTACTACCACCCAAAAGACTTACCCCAGCAATGAATCTTCCTTAGCATCTGATCCAAAAAGTGGTAGTGTGTAGATAGACACACTGTACAGGCATGCGTAAAAAAGCTGGTCAAATGCGAGGAGCGTTCGTTTCAAACTTACCTAGACTAGTGACTGAAAATATTATTACTTATTATTGCAGTATAAAATTTTACCTGAATTGAGTGAGAAATTTAAAAAAATCTGTTGAAGAACTGTTGTTAGTTACCAACTGCAAATAAGTTTATAATTGCAAAAAAAAATGACGATTACAAACTTATTTGCAGTAAACTATTGACACATCGACATTTTTCTCGAATAGTTTACAACTGCTAATAAGTTTGTAATCGCAAAAAAAAAAATATCTTGTGATATAGCTACAAGTTTATGGTTTTTGGATTTATTTCTTTACTTGTTCTACATGATATAGCTTCTTGCCAAATTTCACGATTCTATGTCAAAGAGAAGTACCTTATATGCGGCATAAACGGAGCATAAACAGCCGTTTAGTTTTAATTGCGGTGACTTTTGAAGTTGAATTTTTATACTGCTCAAGAAATTGCTAACTTTTGTATTTGATATTAATTTCAATTTCATACATTTTCGCGTTCCTGAGAAAAGTGTCTGACGGACAACGAAGGGATTATGTTCAGCTTTGTTTTTCCTTTTAAGGTGAGGAACCCTGCAAATGTGAAATTAAAAATGAGTAGATAAGTCGACTGCCACAACAAACTTCTAGATAATCGCTCTAATCTAAGACTTGCGCCACAAAATGATCACAACAAAACCTTCCGCATCTTGCGTTCAGTAAACAAACAAGTTGTTCGAAACTGGTAGCAAGTTGAAAGACGATAATAAAATTTTATTCTCGTGTCTACTGTGATTTATTAATGGTAGATTCGACCTTGTTTATTGGTTTGTCTAAACAAGGCTTGTAAAACAATAACAGTTTTGTTTTTGATAAATCGTCTTTGCCGTTTTTGTAGGCTGTGTTTACGTAACGTGACTTTGGTAAGATTCCAACTGGGACTTTCTCGGTTTGCGTCAACTTTCTTTGGCAAAGATCTGAGTGTACGGTTTTTGTAGCTTCTGTTGAATAGTTTTTATGTCCGAAGGCTTGTTTCTTTCATGTGGTAATAATCATGGACACTTAAATATACATTAGTACTCTTCGAGTGTCTTGCCTTCGAGATACCGGTCAGATATTTCGGGCACATTCCTTGATTCATAACCTCATCATTTTAAGCTTCTATGTTTAATTGTACAATTAATCGAGATTTCTCTTTTATTTCTATCTACATTCTTTTAGGATGTACCAACGTAGACTTTCTATGCGAGTTTTCTATAGTTTCTATTTTTTTCAATCTTCTCAATCAATACTCAAATCGTCTATAAGTTTTGTTGCCAATAGCGTTAATAGATTTATTACGTAAACAAAACGAGAGATACAGAGAATAGAAAATATGAAAACTAATATATGTATGAACAAAGTAGTCATGGGACGAACGAGTCACAAGAGTGAATGTACGAGTAAGAAGAGAAAATTCTGCGCACAATGGAGACAAAGTTTAGCGGATGATGACGATGCAGTAAAACTTTTCTTAAATCCACTATTATTCTTGACGAAAAGAACGTTGCCAATCCGGACAACATTTTTTCGCTCTTCAAAAGAGTAATATTTATTGACATGTGCAATTTTTAGTGATTTCATTGGTTCAGTAGCGTGTCAAATGTATTTTTTTTATACAACGTCGGGAGGCATTCAAGCATACGGCCCACCTGATGTAAAGCAATTATCGTAGCCTATAAACACTTGTAATTTATTAAGTATCACTCACGCGATGTCGCCTCTGCTGCTTACACAACAACTCCTTAGGAGCTTATTGGTGACCTCACACACACGCAGGAACACAACAACCCTCCAGGGAGTTGTTATTTGGCCGCGGTTTTCTGTGAGGTGGAGGTACTTCCTCAGACGGGCTGCTTTGATGCGCCCTAGCTCTCTTTAAACATCCAGACCAAGATAAACAGACATGTTCATGCACACAAATGTTTGTCTTGTGTGGGAATTGAACCTAGGAAGTCGCGTCATTCACGACTGAGCCACCGAGCTCGTCAAAATGTATGTCAGCTTATATTAGTTTTCGAGTTATTTTGACGAGTTAATGTGCCAAGGTCGCGGACCATATATCAAACATATTCTACATCAGACTTCCCAAGAATATTATATTGTGATGTCCGATGCAAAGAATTATGACACTATCAAAGGACTGCATCGAGGAAAGCTGTGAAAGAAAATCTCGATAACTATTTTAAGAATCTTTCATTTGTCAGGAATATTTTTAAAGTGAAAACTTCTTTATGTAAAAAGAGACAACCACATACGTCTTTAGGATTTAACGTGCGAGAAAATGTGATAGAAGGCATAATGTATGTTTATTACAGTGTCCGAGCGTTCGAAGTCTTCTTTTTCTTTATACTATGTCGGGAGGCATACAAACATACGGCCCACCTGATGTAAAGCGGGTACCATAGCCTATTAACGCCTGCGATATACTAAGTATCAGTCGGCCGATGTCTCCTCTGCTGCTTACACAGCAATTCCTTGGGAGCTTACTGGTGACCTCTCTCGCACGCAGGAAGACAACATCCCTCTAGGGAGTTGTTATTTGGCTGCGATTTTCTGTGAGGTGGAGTTACTTCCCCAGACTTCAGGCTGCTTTGATGCGCCTTAGCTCTCTCAAAGTTTTTGCGAATAGTACACAAATACTACTAAATTTGGTATAATTTTATAAAATGGTAGCTTATATTCTAGTTTAACATTTAGAATACAATTTATGTCGATAATATTCAGGGTGCTGCATAAAATAACAAAAACTATAGTCTATGCGGCTAAAATGGCGGATAATACTCTTACAGCTTAATAATTATAGGAACACACAGCATCCAATTAATGTAGGGAAAAAATTATTTTTCCCCAGATGGGCTGCTTTGATGTGCCCTACCTCTCTTATATCCTACTCCTGAATTTCTACATTCGTCTCATTATCTTGAAGTTCACAATTTTGAAGAGTCTACTCATATTGCAGCTCTACATTTTAAAAGAATGAAACAATTGCCAAGATATTCAAAGCTCAAACTTATTCTACACTAAACATTTGAGAAGATTAACACTATAATATAAATTAAAGTTTCAAACTACATCCTACATACAGTGAGATTCCTTAGAGTTCATGAGACATTATGCATGTTTGGCCTTCTGTTGGTAAAGTTCCAAGTGGGCTCCATCCACCCGATTGCCAAGACTTGCAACAATAAAATCTCACACACACAGCTATATTTGTTATTTACAAAAGAAAAAGAAATAATATTATTTAAGAAAAGAGATTTTTGTGAAACTATAGAGAGTTTAGAATAGAATGGAATGGAAATACACTTTATTGCGTCAAAATATATCCATTTAAGGAACACGACATAAGAAGAGTATAATAATCGATGTCATCGTTAAAGCAATCTCTTCCAGACTATCATATCGGAGGAAGAGATATTATATATGTAATCATTAAAACAAGTAGGTAGTTAGCGCAATTATGACAATACACAGTTAAACATATACACATAGTTTACTTCACTTCAAACATTTTTTATATACTGTATGTATGTATATCTTCACGCCAAGTCCCTTGCGGGGTAGGCAGAGAGAACCGAGCGCCATAAGACGCGGTCCTTGCACACTTCACTCGCTTCTGTGACATTCATAGCTCTTTTCATGCACGCTCGCCGGTTCCTGGGGCTTCTGACATCAGCTTCTGATAAAACACGACCAATTTGGTCATGGTAGGTTAGTCTCGGCCTACCTCGGCTCCTACATCCTTCCACTTTTGCATTGTATATCTGTTTCGTCATTCTTTCGTCCCGCATTCTTTCTACATGTCCGAACCAACGGAGCATGCCCTTTCTTATCTTAACACCGACACTCTCTTTTAGACCAACTCTTTCTCTCACGTCTTTATTACGAACGCGGTCAGCAAGCGTTATGCCACAAATTTTGCACAATTCTCGCATCTCGACCGCATTTATTCTACTTTCATGCTGTTAAAAGTTACGGACATAGATTAAATTACAAAAATAAATGAAATGCTTGAATTAAAGAATTTTTTAACGGAAGTATCGCGTGTTTTATTTATTTTGTTGAACTTGACGTTTCGAATGCTTTGCAGTATCCGTGGTCGCAGGAAGACTAAACTATATAAATAATTAATCCATTCATGTCGGTAGATGTAATAATTGAATAACCAATGTAAGACAAATGTCACCTTAGTCTTCCTGCGACCACGGATGCTGCAAAGCATTCGAAACGTCAGGTTGAACAAAATAAATAAAACACGCGATACTTCGGTTAAAAAATTGTTTAATTCAATGTGTAACAATCGCGAAAACCTAAGACTATACTAAATGAAATGCTGTGAATAAAATAGTCGCTCTATGAAATCGAGAACGGATATTAAAACAACGAAGTGGTAGAACTAATGCATGGATAATCTCTATACCATAACATTTTATTAAGAATATACAAAAGAGTTATGAAAATAAACTTCGTCAAATGTCCACAAAATTATATGAGACAACAATAATATTTGATAGTTCTTAAATCAATTTTCAATTTATAAAGTGTCCTACAATTATTATATTGACCATCACTACTTCGTCATTGTAAAAATGTTTAGCCGTTGCCTAGACATTTAGCCGAGCTGGGTTGCTCAGTCGTGAATGACGCGACTTTGACACCAACGCTCGTGAGTTCGATTCCCACACGAAGCAAACATCTATGTGCATGAACATGTCTGATTGTCTTGGTCTGGATGTTTTAAGAGAGGTAGGGCACATCAAAGCAGCCCGTCTGGGAAAGTACCTCCACCTCACAGAAAACCGCAACCCAATAACAACTCCCTAGAGGGTTGTTGTGTTCCTGCGTGTGAGTGAGGTCACCAGTAAGCTCCAAAGGAGTTGCTGTGTAAGCAGCAGAGGAGGCATCTCGCGAGTGATACTTAATATATTACAGCGTTAATAGGCTACGGTACCCACTTTACATCAGGTGGGCCGTATGCATACCTCCCGACGTTTTATAAAAAACTGACTAATTTAACAACTGTAATCTCTGATGGTTTAACATATACTCTCCAAAACAACTCAACACGACTAAATTCATATAATTTGCTCGAAAGGTCGAGCTTAATCTGCGTGCTCTACTAGCCTGGTAAGCACAACAACTCCGTCGAATTCCTTCAAAAGTAACCCAAGTGACCGAAAATGGCAAATTGAGATGACTATTTGACTTCCATGGTATTATGTCAGAAGGCTACGGCCCTCGGCGGTTATTTGCATAGTGGAAAGTTTGTAGTCAGATCATATTCGAATAAGTTGAAGACAGATTTCAGAATTGAATTCCGCAGTAGATGTCGCTTCGCAATGCAGACAGTATAATTAACGAACGGAAATAGACGACAAATGTGAATGTAACTTGAAGTCTAAATATAAAATGATCAGGCCTTATTTTATGTCAATTATATCACTTTTCTGCTGTCATTGGGATGATTATTACATAACTATGGTCAAACGACGAATATTCTTGGCTCCACTACTAACATAACAGTTTCTTAGGAGCCCCTAAAAATGACACTACCAGGGACACACATCAACCCTTACACATCCCACTGCATGGATACGGATCTCCCTTCAACCGATGGGGTTTTAGAGCATACTCCACCACGCTGCTCAAATGTGGACTGGCGGAGGCCAGTGTCTTCAAGCCGCCCGTGGGCCACTGACTTAGCTCAACGACTGTCATCTATCGACAACAACCGGACCGTGGCTTAACGTGCCCTCCGAAGCCCGGAAAAACTCGAGACAGATAAACCCATCCATAAACAGGCTGAGATGGAAGTTGCTTAACCTGTGTATTCGGTTAGAAAGACACGCGCAACGACGCCATCGTGCTCACATTACTACTACAGACCTATTTAAACAGAACACAATTTGAGTTTTCACACAAGTCTTGAAGAGGTTTTTAAAGGGTCTGCAATGAGTGACACCCCTTGTGTTGCAAACTAGTCTATATATCTTCGGTGACTGTTTACCATCAGGCAGGCCGTATGCCTGTTGGACACTTTAGTTTTATAAAAAAATACCCCAACCCATTGCGCCATTTAAAACATAAAAAAATATACGCCATGAACATACAATCGGGCCTTTTTTAAATAGGCTGAAAATCCATTTTCACCCTGCTGGGAACAAATCCTATTCAAATTAAAAAGGTTGTCTAAATCTTTCATATCTCGCTATCCTCTTAAAGTGAATGAATTTTAAATTAATTCCGTTTACCCAAAAATAGTAAATAACAACTTTGAATTTTACGTTTTAATTTGAAATATTTGAATTTTAATTTGAACATGTCTGTTTGCCTTGGTCTGGATGTTTTTAAGAGAGGTAGGCCGCATCAAAGCAGGACGTCTGGAGAAATCCAAATAACATCTCCCTAGAGGGCTGTTGTGTTCCTGCGTGTGAGTGAAGTCTCCAGTAGTAGGCAGCGGTGTCGGCCCCGCGGTATAACCGTACGCCTAATAGGCGTGAGGTTCCGCGTTCGAACCCCGGCGGGTGCCTACTCGGTTTTTACGACTAGGTACAATTTACTTGCGTTCGGCTACCACTTGCTCCCGGTTAGGGAACCTGCACATGCAGATCTTCTCAATGTGTAATCATGATTCATTGTTTGTTTATCATTTTCTGTTTATGTTCATAAATACTGTGTGTTCCTATAATTATTATGTATAACACTCAGGGTAATATCTAGCTGTTAAGTAAGCTGTAAGGGTATTATCCTCCATTTTAGCCGCATAGACTATAGTTTTTGTTATTTTATGCAGCAACCCTGAATATTATCGACATAAATTGTATTCTAAATGTTAAACTAGAATACGAGCTACCATTTTATAAAATTATACCAAATTTAGTAGTGTTTGTGTACTATGCGCAAAAACTTTGAGAGAGCTAAGGCGCATCAAAGCAGCCAGAAGTCTGGGGAAGTACCTCTACCTCACAAACAACCGCAGCCAAATAACAGCTCTCTAGAGGGTTATTGTGTTCCTGCGGGTGAGTGATGTCACCAGTAAGCTCCTAAGTTGCTTGAGTTGCTAACTGCTCTCCATCAGGTTGGCCGTATGCTTGTATGCCTCCCGACGTTGTAAAAAAAACTTCTAAAGAATAGGGAAACGAAAGCTATCAGCTGGTAATCAAAACATTAAAAAAATATGTATTTTAGTTTTGTAGAGATAATTATAAATCAGTTTAAGTACATAATTGCATTACGGTACTTTTTCATTCAAATTCATGAACGCCTACATGAAGCGGACTTTTTTGCTGTAAACCGCACATGTTACTGCATGCATGCATTTAATTAAGAAACTGCGGGGCTTCCTACGAGCTTGTTCAAAGGAGCTTTCTCTCTTAAATAATTAAGCGGCATTTTAAAACTTGCAAGAAAAATTCACTATTTTAAAAGTATAATCAAATTGTTCCAGTGTTTCGTATCAACATTGGCGTATATAATGTAATATAAATATATTTTGTTTTGATAAAATATTACTACAATGGGAGCGGAAACAGAATATAGTCCGATCCGGTTCTGGTTCGACCTGATGTGGGCATCTACCATTAAATTCGTGTTTTCGGATATATGTACATATTTGTAATTATCACTTGTTCCCTGGTGAAGGAAAACATCATGAGAAAACTCGCACGTTCAAGAAATTACGTTTCGGCGAAAACATGTGACCTATACTACGAAAGGTCTGGTTTTTCCTCTCGTGGAAGTCCGACGGCAGTCGCACTATATTAATAATCAGTATCTTCGCCAAATCTTTGTACTTAAGCAGCGGATCTCCCAATCCTATGGGATTACAAAACGGAATAACGCTAGGAAGAGAAAGTAGCAGAAATAGAGAATGAAGTGAAAGTAATAGCTTAACGTAGTATTAAAAAGCATATCTCTTACTAGCTGCTGCCCGCGGCTCCGCCCGCGTGGAGTCAAATAACGTAGCCTGTGTGTTAATCCAGATCATAATCTATCTACCTGCCAAATTTCATTCAAATCCGTTCAGCCGTTTAAGCGTGAAAGAGCAACAAACATCCATACATACAAACTTTCGCATTTATAATATTAGTAGGATTATAGAAAAAAACTGGAATAGTCTGTATCAGCAGTGATAAACAGAAGCTGATGTTGATGATGATTTGTTAGTGTAACAGTAAGATAGGCTAAGATCCGACTTAGAAAATACCAATTGTGTGTTCGTCCAAAAGATGCTAAATGAAACATTTCGGATACTTATGAACCGCCGAGCGTGAACGAAAATAATTTTGAACCTACTTCAGGTTAGGGAAGTGTGTAAAGACCGTGTCATGTGGTCCTCGGTTCTGTCGGCATACCTTCCAAGAGACTGAAGATTCAAATAGATAGAATAGAGTTTTTTTTTTCTATCTCAATTCTGACATTTCACCAGTCCTCGAAAAAAGGTTTGTTTTGACTCTAGCATAGAAACTACGAAACAATATACACAGAATTTTTATAATTCTCAGTTAAATTGTTTTTAAAATACTAAAATCTAAAGAGATAACCTTTTAAATAAAAGATAAAAATGTTTTCTATTACTATTCCATCCTTTTTGTAGAAGGTTATGAAAAAATAAATAGGTCCGTTTTCATGTATGAGAGATTCTACGAAAAATTCTTTGATTGAATGTCTAATAAAATATTCGATTTTGTAATTAAATTACACTCGAGGCTGGTGTGTAACTTGTTTTATCTATATACAATAACATGTATATAGTAAGAGAGGTAGGGCGCATCAAAGCAGCCCGTCTGGGGAAGTACCTCCACCTCACAGAAAACCGCAGCCAAATAACAACTCCATAGAGGGTTGTTGTGTTCCTGTGTATGAGTGAGGTCACCAGTAAGCTCCTAAGGAGTTGCTATATAAGCAGCAGAGGAGACATGGCGTGAGTGATATATGTTACAAGCGTTAATAGGCCACGGTAACTGCTTTACATCAGGTGGACCGTATGCATGTATGCCTCCCGACGTTGTAGAAAAAAAATATGCATATCATTTGTTCGCTAGTGGTTACGATACAAGATTTGTTTAGTTCGAAACTACATGGCGCTATGTATGTAAATTATCCAAAACTATTTTTTTTTTAATTTATGATGTATATATTCCCCTTTCATCCTTCGAAATACTCCGTTAAAATATTCGCAGTTATCATTTCCCTTTTATTTATCGCGTGGCAGCGATAGTCCAGTGAACAGCGAACCGTCGCTATACCCGACGGTCCCTCGTTCAGATCTTGGGTATGCACAATTAAATTCGGATTTATGATATTATGAGGAAACCCGCATGCCTCAGAAAGTATAGCCTAATTAAGACCTAGCCTAAGAAAAGGTCTAATTTTGCCCCTAAGTTGTGAAGGTCTGATGACAATCGGTCTATATAAAAATTGGTATTTTCGCCAAATCCTTAGACTTGGGTAGCGGATCCCGCCCATCCTAGTGGATTAGGTAATGGGATAAAGAAGAAAGAGATTCGCTAGGAAGAAGATCCAGAAATTCAAGATTTAATGATGAAATAACCATATTTCTTTAGTTATTGAGAAGCTCTTCATTTTTAGGTAGGTTAGGTAACAACTCACAGTTTAGGTCCCAATAGTGTTAGATATTTGATAATCCGTGGTGCACGGCAGTTGAGCTTCACTTGACTAGCCATCTCTTTGAGGTTTTAAATGCCTTATTTGTCATATTGCTGTCTCTCACTTTGCCAAGAGGGCAAGTCAAATCCAAAACTTCCTACTCCTACAAATTTCTTCTGATTAAATTCGTTGTGAGTTCCAAGGCAGCTGTAGTTTAACCCCCGGGACAGCAATGGACTTCACTGTTCATTGCCTTTTTTGTGGTCGCCGCTGTTAATTCTGGCTACACAGGAGACACAGTGGTGGGCCTGTCCCGATTAAAAAAAAAAAAAAGCTCTTCATTACAAAATCAATAAATATTTATCATTTTGTGTCTTTTTTTATCCCAATTACACAATACACTAGTCGCCTGATGATCTAATGTCGACTAAGCTGCGGGACGACTCAATAGTAGAATGAGAGATTCTACGAAAGATTATTTGATTGAATGTCTAATAAAATATTCGATTTTGTAATTAAATTACAGTCTGCTAAACGAGAATAAACGAAAAATTTCATTGGCCAACTTAATCTCGAAACGTAATTTGTCCAATGTCAATTTACCGCGTATAAGCTAGTGTTGCCAATTTATTATTTTCCTTTTCTACTATTTTGTAATTATTTAAGGCACTAGGCATCTTAACCGACATGTAGCCAATTATCTTTTTATACTACGTCTAGAGGCATACAAGCATACGGATCACCTGATGTAAAGCGGGTACCGTAGCCTATTAACGCTTGCGATATATTAATTATCACTCGCGCGATGCCTCCTCTGCTCCTTACATAGCAACTCCTTGGGAGCTTACTGGTGACCTCACTCACACGCAGGAACATAACAACCCTCTAGGCTAGGGAGTTGTTATTTGGGTGCGGTTTTCTGTGAGGTGGAGGTACATCCCCAGACAGGCTACTTTGATGCGCCCTACCTCTCTTAAAGCATCCAGACCAAGACAAACAGTCATGTTCATGCATACAAAATGCACTTGTGTGGGAATCGAACCCACGAGTTTTAAAAACAAACAAACGCCCTTATGAAATATTCAAATATGAAACTGCGAAGGTGTTAGATTAAATTCTCAAAAATGTTCGCTATGTAAAAACACTTTATCGTCTAGATTATAAACACCTTTTTCATAACATTCAATATTTCTAAACTAAAATTTTCTTTTCGATGCTTGATTATTTTATTATCCTGCATCTCAATTAACGTTTTAAAAAGCTAATATGCTCAGTATTCTGACAGACATTATGTGGTTCTGATGAATGGCCCCGATTTACAAGGGTAATATCCATTTATCCTCGTTACGTAGTATCTAGGCGCGTTGCCAAGTCAAGCCAAGATGGCTCAAACCCTCATTAAAACCATTAAACCCCTAATTGCATTTGTTTTGGCACTAGTTACCGTAATTTTATTTACTTGTCTTTTTTTAATACTACTTGTGTTTTTAAGATAAGATTTTTTGTTAAGAAAGGGCATGCTCCGTTGGTTCGGACATGTAGAAAGAATGCAAGATGAAAGAATGACGAAACAGATATACAATGCGAAAGTGGAAGGATGTAGGAGCCGAGGAAGACTAAGACTAACCTGCCATGACCAAATTGGTCGTGTTTTATCAGAAGGTGATGTCAGGAGCCTTAGGAAACGGCGAGCGTGTATGAAAAGAGCTATGAATGTGAAAGAAGCGAGTGATGTGTGTAAGGATCGCGTCTTATGGCGCTCGGTTATCTCTGCCTACGCCGCAAGGGACATGGCGTGAAGATATACACACATTGTATATACTTGTGTTTTTACGTTAGTATATAAAGGCCTCTAGGATATGTCCTCGTATAAATTTAAACAAGAAAATGAAAACATATTTCAAATAATCCTTTCTTATTTCCTACACTCTTCTTTTCTACAAACTAGAGCGAATTACTCTTTTCAAAATTTGAGATTTGTTGAATCAACGGACTTTTTTGCTGATTCGAGTTTTTATTTTGTATTTTATTTTCTTTCTCCCGTTCCTAAGTAAGCCTCTTTCCCTTCACATTGTCATCAATACTGCACCATTTCCTAGCGTTATTCCATTTCGTAATCCATTAGGATTGACGAGTTCTACCGCCTAAGCCTAGGAATTTGGCCGAGTTGCTGATTTTTACATAGAGCGACAGTCAGACCTCCACAACTCGCTTCTTCGCCACTGAAAAAGTGATAATTACAAATACTTACATATTTATACATTTTCTTTCTTTAACTTTCTGCTCTCCCATGATTTTCTGTTTATTCTCTTCATTTATTTATTTATTCATTTGTTTATTGCTTTCATGTGGTACATTAGGTCTTAAAACTAGACAGCAGCCGTAACATGAACCCTGTAAGGGCATCGCAACAATTTGTCACCATAATTATGTACTATTTCCACTTAACAATTTTCAATTCAAAAGTCTTTCAATGCATTATAAAAAAAACCCTGTATAGGACACAGCAAACACTAACATTAATAATAAAATGTATTTTTGGAAATAAATTAAAATAAATTCTGTTATACAATATGAATAATAGTGAATGTCAATTTATCTTGTCATACAATTGCAAGTAATTAATTTAATGTCAATTTTATTATATAATTATACAATGTCAACTTAGGATAAAATGCTGTACATACATTAAGTTTAGTCAATACTACTATATTAAATACAAATCAATACCCTTTATAATGTCAATATTAAAGTAAGTAATATTATTATATTTTTTGTACATATCAGATTAATTTGTTTCGACTATCATTAAAGAACTCATTTAGTGAATAATAACATTTTGCAATCAATAGCTTTTTCAATAATTGTTTGAATTTTAGAGAATTTTCTTCCGATTTTATGTCGCCAGGTAACTTGTTGAAAATTTTTACACACATCGAATAAGGTCCAGATTGGAATAAATACAGCTTAGCGGGCGGTAGAGCCAATCGATCTTTTGGTCTAAGATGATGGGGACGACTATAAACTGGGAACTTATGCATGTACTTTTTAACAAAGTTGCAGGTTTCTAATATATAAATTGATGTTAGAGTCAATATATTGTTTTTTATAAAATGAGGCCTACAACTCTCCGTAATATCTATATTTGCTATGGTCCTAATACATTTCTTTTGTAGACGAAAAAGTTGTGCAATATTTGTGCTGTTTCCCCACAGTACTACTCCATAAAGGAGCCATGAGTGAGCATAAGCATAATAGGCGTTCAATGCCGTGTCAATATTTGTGGTTCTTTTTAATTCATATAATGCATAGGAAAATCTAGATAATTTGGAGCTAATCGATTCTATATGTTCTTTCCAATTATTCCATCTTCCATCGTTGTTCAAATATTTTGCCTTTAGTAATTACTGTTTAATATTTATTTATTCTAAATTATGTAACAATTTACATCTTCAACGATATAACATATAAAAAAAAATGCGTCAATTAAGAATAATCTATTTTGTTTGTAGAATAATAACACAAATAATTTCAGTTTCATCGTTACTTGAAATATTTTATTTATATTTCAAATCTACTTTCTTTCACTTCAATTAAAATTTTTCTAAGAGAATACCTTAATATGAATATTTTAGAGGATGTTGGAATAGATTTTTACAAAAAATGATACACAAATAGAAAATGTGGTGTGTTACAATAAAGCTAGCAATCTGGGGAAGTAATGGACCTCGCTGAAATTCGCAGCCAAGTAACAACTCGCCGGATTGTGTTCCCGAGAGTGAGTGAGATCACCAGTAAGCTATGTATGTTATATGTAACCCAATTACTTTTACAATAGTACAGTATTTTTTTAAGTAATTTTAAAGTAGTTATCGTAGCCTATGAACGCTTGCTTGAATTTGTAGTTTTAGCCCGTCTGGGGTAGTACCTCCACACGCAGCCAAATAACCACTCCCTGGAGGATTGTTCTATTCCTGAGAATGAGGGAGGTCACCGGTAAGCTCTTATGCAGTCGCTGTGTTAGCAGCGGAGGTGGTATCGCGCGTGTAATACGTAATGTATTCCAAACGTTTATAGACTATGGTAATCGCTTTACGTCAGGTGGGCCGTATGCTTGTATGTATGATGTTGTATATAAAAAAAATGAAAACTACAAGTAACAGATACACAACTTTCTGCTGGATTTTTATATTTTTCTTACTTAACTGTGGTTCTCTGATAATAGGAGGTCCTTCCCCAGTCAATATACTTTGACTCACCCTACCTCTCTTAAAACACTGACAAACCATGTAATAACAATCAATAAATCAATATTGCGCAGCATTCAGAGTATATCCCACATTTCGTGAATAATCTTGGTCTTGTCAGAATGATGTGTGCTGTCCATCCAAGTTACGACGTCATATATTAACTATGTATTTCCGTTCCGGTGTGACGTCACAAAGACGTCGGATGTTCCATGACTGAGTGATGATGATTAATTAATTCAGAGGCATAAATAAGATGTTATTTATTATGACTCCATTGGAGTTAAGATCACGTCGGGCCATTTTGACCTCGTACTATTATATAAGAGCTATATATGTATGTATATATTCACGCCAGGTCTCTTGCGGGGTAAGCAGAGAGAACCGAACGCCATAAGACGCGGTCCGTACATACTTCACTCGCTTCTCTAACATTCATGGCTCTTTTCATGCACGCTCGCCGGTTCCCGGGCCCGGCTCCTGGCATCACCTTCTGATAAAACACGACCAATTTGATCATGGTAGGTTAGACTCGGTCTTCCTGGGCTCCTACATCCTTCTACTTTCGCGTTGTATATATGTTTCGTATTTATTTCTTTCTACATGTCCGATCCAACGGAGCATGCCTTTTCTTATCTTAACACCGACACTCTCTTTCAGACCAACTCTTTCTCTCACGTCGTCATTACCAACGTGCTCAGCAAGCGTTATGCCACAAATTTTGCGCAATGCTCTCATCTCGACCGCATTTATTCTACTTTCATGCTCTCTCTGCCATACCTATATATAAGAGCTAAGGGGTTATATATTACATTTTAGAACTAATCAAGAAGTTTCAACGACCTGGGTAGCGCAGTGGTTAGTAATGTTGCTTTGACACCAACGCTCGTGAGTTCATGTCTGGGTTGTCTTCGTCTGAGTATTTTCTATGTATGTATGTATATCTTCACGCCAAGTCCCTTGCGGGGTAGGCAGAGAGAACCGAGCGCCATAAGACGCGGTCCTTGCATATTTATTTAATGCATGTCGGTGAGCAATATCGCAGGCTCTGGAATAAAAAGCCGGGTATTTTCTCACAATTCCAATATGTACATTCAAGGAAGTGTCAGAATCTCCAGTTTTCAGGAATACCGTTCCTATATGAATTCTATATCTTTGTCTGTGCGTTTGTCTGTCGCTTTTTTTTCGAATTGAAGAGAAAAGAATAAATTTCGAATATTCGAATTTTGACTTCAGATTCGGATTCAGCATAAGAAAGTGGAATAGGAATGTTCAAACCCATTCAAAAACCATTCCTATCTCTTAAGGAACATGGTCAAAATGGCCGACAAATTAAAAAAAAAAAAAATTGTTATATAATTGACGACCAAGGTGTTCCTCTGGCAATGCGAGCTTGCATTCTCAACTGGTTTAAATTGTGGTTTACAGGTTTCATCTTGTTTTATTTTTACCAATATCGTAACACATTTCTTTTGCAAAACGAATAAGTCGCGGATGTGTGTACTATTACCCTACAGCATCACGCCATAACTCAACCACGCGTGTGCGAAAGCACAATAAGCTAAAACTGCTGTTGTTAAATTTGTCGTTTTCTTAAGTTCTCTCAATGCATATACAAATGAAGTAAGTTTGATTTTTACTTTTTGTACGGGCGTATTCCAGTTTATGTTTGAATTTATAATTATACCGGGGAGAGTGTAGTTAGGGACACAGTCCAGTTTTGTACTATCAACAAAAAAATGTTCGTGTTTGTTCAGTTCGGCTTTTTGGTGCGGCCTGAATTGTATTACTTTTGTTTTTGAATAATTAATTTCTAAATTGTGATCTTTCATCCATATATATTTTAATAAATACATAAATATATATATATGCAGAAGTGACGTTATTTTTTCTAAATTTGGTAACCCATTTAAATTTCTATCAATTAGGTGTACTACTAAATTAAAAAGTGACAGTAAATTTATAGTTACCAAATCAACCACAAATGCATAACAGCGGGCTAACTACGCATAATAATTTAAATTATTTATGCGTTTTCCACCTCCATATGCTCTGAAATCGGCTAAAAAGGCTTAAATTATAAATGTACCCAATTAGGAGTTGTTGCAGAAGTTTGTTGTGGCTGGCCAACAGCTCTCCATAGCGAAGTAGTTTGCTGCGCACACCCGTTTATCTATGCTATACTATTAGCTAACTCTAGTGCCAGCGAATTTCTGCTTAAAGTTAGCACTGCGAAGTTACCAATAACCTTAATTAAGTTACTTCTATAGTAACATGTACTTAGTAAAGTTTTATAGCTTTCAACCTGGTTTAGTAAAAACTATATATACAGTTCGCTAACCATAAATTAATTTAAACGAAAATTTAATATAGCTTTGTCAAATGATTCGACGAGCTCGGTGGCTCAGTCGTGAATGACGCGACTTTGACCAACGCTCGTGGGTTCGATTCTCACACATGATAAACATACAACTCCCTATAGGGTTGTAGTGTTCCTGCGCGTTAGTGAGATCACTATGCTCCTAAGGAGTTGCTTTGTTAGCATCAGAGGTGGCATCGCGCGAGTGATACTTAATGTATTGCAAACGTTACGCTACGGTAACCGCTTTACAATAAAGTGGGCCTTATGTTGAAGTGCCTCCTGACGTTGCATAAAGAACCAGTTGAGAATGCACAAGCTTGCATTGCCAGAGGAACACCTGGCTCGTCAATTATATAACAATTCATTTTTTTTATTTGTCGGCCATTTTGAACATATTACTTAAGAGATAGGAATGGTGTTCCTGAACATTCCTATTTTACTTTTTTATGCTGAATCCGAATCTGAAGTCAAAATTAGAAAGAAAAAAGCGACAGACAAACGCACAGATAAACATATAGAATTCATATAAGAACGGTGTTCCTGAAAACTCCATATCGATATCGAACAGCAATGATCTTGGCGATGCTAAGAATCATATTCTGGAATTGTAGAGCTGCAGAAAGAGGGTTTTAAGTAACATATGGACTTAAAACCAACCCCCACATTTTCTACGTCTACATTGGGTGATAAACAAGCATACGGCCCGCTCGATGTGAAGCGGTTACCGTAGCTTATGAACGCTTGCGACACAAGAAGTGTCGCTCGCGCGTTGCCATCACCGCTACTGAGGCAGCAACTCCTTCTTTCTTTCTGGACACCGCACTTACTCGCAGGAACACAACAACCCTCCAAGGGGTTGTTATTTGGCCGGCATTATCTCTGAAGTGGAGGTACATTCCCCAGTCGGACTACCGCTGTGCCCTACCTCTCTTTCGCCAGGGCCTCCTTTGCTTATCGTCAGGGTGCAGCACGTGCAGGGGAGCTTGGTTTGGACTCTAAATATGTGATGAGTCGCTTATATCCCATATAAAAAGTCTATACATTTTCTTGTAACATATTCAATACGTTTCAACTCCGCCATGTCGGTTTAGTTCCGTAAACTATGGCCGACTTTTTACATATTTATGTGTTGCAACGACCAACTTTGCCTTTGTTTGTATTATTTAACTTATTCAATGATTCCAATGTTATGCCAAAGTTTACATATTTCGCTAAGTACATTTTTCTTCTTTCGGACTTACGTAGTTGTATTTCTTGAAAGTGATTGAATTAATGAAATTATATTTCATACTAGCCTTTTCCCGCGGCTTCGCACGCGTCGATTTTGGAATTTCGGCAGTTATTTCGTCTCGTCACAGCACACTTTCAACCCCCTTTTCACACCCTAATGATGAAATTTTAGAAAACGCTAAAACCAATTTTGTTAACTCTAATGGAGAGTATATCTACAAAGTCTTAAGTCACTAACTTCAAAAAACATATCCACTCCATACAAAGTGTTAACCGCCTTATCACCCTAAGAGTGAAATTTTGAAAAACGCGGAAATTACTTTTTTGGCGTCTTGATTAAGAGTATATTTACAAAGTTTAAAGTAGCTCACTTTAAAAAACTTAATTCCTTAACACTTTAAATTTTAAATCAAGAAATACTTTTCACTCCCATTACACCCTTTAGTAGGTGGAATTTTTGGAAACGCTGAAATCTCTTTCTTTGAAATCTAATAGAGAATATCTGTACAAAGTTTCAAGTCACTGGCTTTAAAAAATATTTCTACTACAAGCATACAAAGTGTCTAGCCCCTTTTCTGTCCCCTAAAGGGGAATTTTTGGCTTGGGCGTTGATGAGTCAATGAATTAAATAGGAACTGCATTTTTATTAATATAGATTTTTTAAGTGCATTATTCTTCTTTCGGACTTACGTAGTTGGATTTCTTAAAAGTCATTAATTAAATGAAGTTATTTTTCATATTTTTTAAGTGCATTATTCTTCTTTCGGACTTACGCAGTTGGATTTCTTAAAAGTCATTAATTGAATGAAGTTATTTTTCATATTTTTTAAGTACATTATTCTTCCTTCGGTCTTACGCAGTTGGATTTCTTAAAAGTCATTAATTGAATGAAGTTATTTTTCATATTTTTTAAGTACATTATTCTTCTTTCGGACTTACGCAGTTGGATTTCTTAAAAGTCATTAATTGAATGAAGTTATATTTCATATTTTTAAGTGCATTATTGTAAGAAGCATTGCTTGTTAGTGTTGTTGTTGTTGTAATCTCTTTATTGTAGAAATATACTTAACATATACAGTTACAAATATTTAGCATGTACAAAGGCGGACTTATCTCTGTAAGAGATCTCTTCCAGCCAACCTTTATAAGCTATAATACATATATAGGCAGAGAATCTATCTGTGCCTTCTTTAACACAAATATCATGAACTAATAACACGAGTCATTGCAACAGTAAAAACAGATACATAAATATAACACAAAGAAAATAATAATAAAAAATAAATAAAAGAAAAATCATATATAATATAAGTACCTAAGCAAAAACAGATTCAAACTAGGGGCGAATGTAGTGGAACCGAGTACATTGCTCAAGAAAAACATTATTCTTTGGCGTCCGTGTCTATACTGAAGAATCCAAGGCAACGAGATTTGAATAACTCATAGTGATGCAACGTATAGCTTAGTTGTTACTGACGAGCTCGGTGATGCAGTGGTTAGTAACGCAACTGTGACACCAAAGTTTGTGGGTTCGATTGCCATGCAGCTTTTTTGTGGGTTGTTGTATTTGTGCGTGTGAGCGATGTCACCAGTAAGCTCCTAAATAGTTACTATGTTAGCAGCAGGTAATATCGTACGAGTGATACTAAATATATTACAAGCGTTTACAGGCTACGGTACCCGCTTTATATCAGGTGGGTATACTTGTATGCGTCCCGACGTTGTATAAAAACAAAATACGGGACAAATATTTGTGAGCATCTCGTCTTGGTATGGATATTTCTGAGTAAGGTAATGCGCATCAAAGCTTATAATACTTCCACTTAATACTTCCACTTCCCAGAAAACCTCAGCCAAATAACAACTTCCTGGAAGATTATTACGTTCCCACGAGTAAGTGAGGTCACCGGTAAGCTCCTAAAGACTAGCTGTGTTAGCAACAGACAGAGTTCATAGGCTACGGTAACCGCTTTACATCAGGTAGGCTGTATACTTGTATGCCTCCCGACGTTGTTTAAAAAATATAGGTACTAATGCCTGAATCATGGCTAGCTCGCTGCTGGTCTTGAAGGAACCTTTCCTCGCCTTTTTAGTAAATCTAATTTGTTTGTTAATGTTAGTGTTAGGTTAGATTTTTATCTTCTACGAGTATATCCATAAAAATCTATTGCTGTATAGCCTCACATAAACGCAAATGGTTCAATCAATTTGATTATTTTTCCTTCGTATGTTTAATACATTACCAGAAAGGTTTAGAAAGAAAAAAAAAACGCCGGTGAATTCGCGGGTATCATCCTATTTTTAAACTAAAAAATAGTTACTGACATTGGGTTATTTTCCAGCAACCAGATCAGCAACTAGCAAGTGATATTACATGCATTTCATATGATTTTATATTTATTTTAAGTTGCATCTATCTATCTAGGACATGACTCGTTCCTTACACTCGCTTCTTTAACATTCATCGCTTGCTTGCCACGCCGGTTTTTAGGACATCACCTCCTAATAAAACACTACAAATTTGGTTAAGGTGCATAAGTAATTATTAGAATTTATAATTTAAATCCTAATTCTTTTTTCCTTCATTTCTTTTTTCTACATCTCCGAACCAACGGAGCATGCCTCTTATTATTTTAATACCGATACTATCTTTCGCGGTCTGCAAGCTTTACGCTACAGTTTTAAGTTCTGCTCGTTATCTGTACTAATAAGTACAGCGAAAGAGTTTAATTGCTTGTTTGTTTGAACAAGCTGATCTCTGGAACTACCAGGTAGATTTGAAAAATTATCTTGGAATTGTAGATCCCAATTCTTCAAGCAGTTTATAGGCTATTAAATAGGAAAAAAATTGGTTGTCTGTAACGATACGTTACGTGATAACGTCATAAGAAAACATTCAACAGTTGACAAAACAGTTCACGTATAGGTTGTGTGCTGCCGCTGTCCCTCTTCTACTGGACGCATCGGCCGATGGAGTGGAAGAGAGATAGATGCGTCACAAGCCGAACGCTTAGGCCGATCGTGCCTCTCTATCGCTTGTTCCGCGCTCTCGCTTGCACGCTCGGCTCACGCGGAACATGACACTTTTTCGTGCGAGCAGCCGGCGTTCATCGATTTATAAGATGTTATCACGTCAAAAAAGTACGGAAAAGCGAATCCCACCGGATACCGGGATACACACGGACAAAGTCACGGCTGCAGCTAGTCTAGTATATCATTATGTATGATACAAACGTATGGGATTTGAAAATTGGCAGTAAAGGTGAGGCATCGGCTGTCAGCCTGTATTTATCGAAGCTATTCGGTCAGATCCGGTACAGATATCTTTTCTCAAAGTACCATTATGCGGGTTGCCTGAGGTTTGTATAAACAATGTATGTCAGCTTCTTTATCAAGCCGGAAGCTTTGACCGATCGTAACAAAAGTT
Organism: Pyralis farinalis; assembly: GCA_947507595.1. NCBI lineage: Eukaryota > Metazoa > Arthropoda > Insecta > Lepidoptera > Pyralidae > Pyralis > Pyralis farinalis. Next base: position 4,413,237 of record OX382275.1, read on the forward strand.
GACTGCACAAAAACGCACACTTCTGATTTTTTTATCTAACAGTGGCATGATTGCATAAATCGTGGTTATGATTTTAGTCTAACATATCTATGTATGTATTTACTGTACCGACGTTCCCGATTAAAAAGCCGATAATTGCAAAATCCTAATTAACAGTTTTTACAAAATTATTTACTGTTTTTGTTGAATATCTTTTCAGTCAGTGGGAATATAAAGGACTTTGATGTCTCGAACGATATCTGTTTTTTTAGGGAATTTTTTTAATTAAAATTAATTGTGATGTTTGTACAGCTGTCTGTACATAATTATCTATAACTAAAACCGAGCAATATCAAACAATATGTAAATCGGGAAATATGGTAGGTAAAATTTTACACTGATAGCATTTAGCACCCTCACACGCTTGAACCGCAATGGTCACGTACGGTGCGGTTCCAGAGAAGTTTTCTTCCGAGAACACTCAAGCTGTGGAATGAGCTCCCAGCCGAGGTTTTTCCAAGGGACTACAGCATGGAGTTCTTCAAGAAATGCGTGAAGAGGTTTTTAGAGGGTCGGCAACGCATGAGTGACGCCTCTCGTGTTGCAAATGTCCATAGGCTACGGTGACTGTTTAACATCAGGCAGGCAGTATGCTTGATTGCCACCTTGGTGGTATAAAAAAAAAATACAGGATTACTGCGGTCATGGTCACGAAAATATTGCACCATTATATTGTAGACTTCTACAATGTTATTTTCCGTCGTACAAACGTAACATTACGATGCTATTGTGATAATTTTAATTATAGGGGGTAGCAGGGTAGCAAATAAGTTATGCCTCAAGATATATAAAAAAATATATACTGACGAATTATAGTAATAATAACTTCCTCAATTTCTTTGAAGGCGGTTAAAAATGATGCGAATATGAAATGATTATTAGCTAATTATTTCGTTCGAAAAACCCCTATAGTATCAATTACAATTACATTTAAAATAATTCCAGAAAAAAACCCCGTGTATGTGTTTACCGAAATCATCGTGAAGTTTATCACGCCAATAATCCGGTAAACGCAAATTACCAAAAAATAATCAGTAATAAAATATGAAAGAAAGTTTTGTAATTACATATATGTAACAATAGCTATCACAATTTTCTTCATATATTTCCGTACAATAAAAGTATATGCCATCATATATAAGGCGAGAAGAGGTTTTTAGATGGTCGGCAACGCATGAGTGACACCGCTGGTATTGCAAATGTCCACAGGCGGTGACTGTTTACCATCAGGCAGACCGTATGCTTGTTTGGCACCTTAGTAGTATAAGAAAAATCGTGATTATCATTACAAAAAATCTGATAATAAATACGAAGGTGTATTCCGGGCCGAGATGCCGCATTTGCCATAATAGCACATTATCTTACTTACTGCTTGGGGACGTCGATATGTACTTTTTCTTTTTATTCGTAGCGTTATCTCGTTTCCTAATCCATTATTGGTGCATCGGCGGGGTCCGCTACCTAAGCCTAAGGATTTGACGAAGATACAGATTTTTACTTTATTAGGTAAGACTGAGGTACCAATGCAGACAACTTTTGTACATAGTCTACATCTGGTAAAAAAGTTAGTCTTGGTCTTCCTCGGCTCCCAAATCCTTCCACTTTCGCATTGTATGTCTGTTTCGTTATTCTCTCATCTTGCATTCTTTCTACTACAACCAACGGAGACTTTTCTTATCTTTACTTATATTTGCTTAATGTATTACTTCCTTCAAATTACATACCCACCTCTAATTCTCTTAGGTTTTCGCGATTGTTACACATTGAATTAAACAATATTTAACGGAAGTATCGCGTGTTTTATTTATTTTGTTGAACCTGACGTTTCGAATGCTTTGCAGCATCCGTGGTCGCAGGAAGACTTCCTGCAAATAAAACACGCGATACTTCCGTTAAAAATTGTTTAATTCAATACCTCTAATTAGTCATTATTTTTCTAAAAATCCTCTTGTTAGGATTATCTCATGTCCCGAATCCATTAAGATTCCCGGAGTCCGCTGCCTAAGCCTATACCGTACATAGAGGATATTTGGTCTGGAGCGACTGCCGTCAGACCTCCTAAACCTAAACCCAGACGGAAAATTAGAAATTATCTTGGTTAAGTCACAATGTTTTCCTTCACCGCTGAGCAAGAGATAATTAATTGCACAAATTAGATTAAATCAAAATAGATTAAATCCTAAAATAATTTAGTGGTACATGCCCACATCAGGTTCCGTACAATGAACCAGTCAGTTAATACGCTGTTTCTTCATCCACTAGGCTATCGCTGAATTATTATTCCTATATTATTTTTTATACAACGTCGGGAGGCATGCGACCTGATGTAAAGCAATTACCGTTACTTGTGAACGCTTGTAATATATAAACTATCACAAGCGCGATGCTATCTCTGCTGCTAACACAGCAACTCCTCAGTTACCTCACTCACATGCCGGAACACAACAACCCTCCAGAGAGTTGTTGTTTGGCTGCGGTTTTCTGTGTGGTGGAGGTACTTCCCTATTTTGATGCGCCCTACCAATCTTAAGAACACCCATACCAATACAAACAGACATGTTCATGCACACAAACGTTTGCCCTGTGTAGGAGTCGAATCTACGAGCGTCGGTGACTAAGTGCCAAAGACGCGTTATTAACCGCTACACCACCGATCTCGTCATTGTAAAAAAAAATATTCCTCAAAAATATTGCTATAAAATAATTTCTCCAGCAAATATTTCTAACAACTCACCTGCGGGTACTTTTCTTTACTGAGTTCACATTTTTCGTGAGCAGCAACATTTTAATTTTCAACAGGGTTTAACTTAATTTCCTTGACAACACTATAAAACGTAGAGAGGAAAGCAAAAACAAAACTTAACAAAACTTAATTCACAGAGTGCAGTAAAGTAAACAAGGTAAAAACAATGCAACTTTAGTTTATAGTGGGTAACCCTGTGACATTTGAATACTAATATAGTACATAAAATAAGTATGTATCTAAAACTTGTTGTCTTGTATTTTTTTTTTATATACTACATCGGATGGACAAAGGGAGGACCAAGTTTTTGCATCACGTAATAATAAAAATGTTACTACTACTATTACTATAACTTCACGCCAAATCCCTTACGGGGTAGGCAGAGAGAACCGAGCGCCATACATACCTCACTCGCTTCTTTAACATTCATTGCTATTTTCATGCACGCTCACCGGTTACTAGGGCTCCTGACATCACCTTCAATAAAAATATATTATAAAAATATAGCGTTGAAATGTTAAATGAATTATGATCGACTTTTGACCACTGGCCGACCACTAGTATATATTTAATTATTCGTTTTAAATAATAAGTTTGATTTGGAATTTCTTATTTGTGTCATGGATACATATAGCAGTGTAACTTGAAAGAAACGTTGTGAAACCCGCTGTCGCCCGTGGATGGACTGACGCAGTATGGGAAGGGAAGTTCGAAAATAACTGCAGTTATTTCACTGGCGTTCTAAAATGGGCAAAAACGAAAGATGATGAATGAAAGTTAGAATTACGGAATGAATGAGAATATGATGTATGAATGTGTTTTGGCTGGAAGAATATTATGATGATGATAGCCTTGCCCATGGCAGGGGTGCAAGAATTTAAAGAGAAATAAAAAAATAAAAAAAAACTTGAAAGAAACATCATAAATCACTCCACTCACGCAGTCACACGCTGGTACACGATGCTATGCGAACATCGCATTGAAAATAGCATGGACGGCAAACGACTAATATTTACATTGCCAACCAGTCCCTGATATTTTTCATGTTTTTATTTTATACAACTTTGAGAGGCCGTCAAACATACAACCCAGGTAACGTGAAGTTTTTACTCTAGCCTATAGACGCTTGCAATGCAGGAATTATCACCCATACCATGACGAGCTGCTTTAACACCAACGCTCGTGGGTTCGATTCCCACACAATACAAACATTTGTGTGCATGAACATGTCTGTTTGTCTTGGTCTGGGTATTTTCTACGTATAATAAGTATATATTTACAAAAAAAATATGTATTTACGTATGTTTATCAGTTGTCTAGTACCCATAACACAAGCTTCGCTTACTTTGGGGCTAGATGGCGCTGTGTAATTTGTCCGACAATATTTATTTATTTATTATATATGTTCCGATGTTCCGATACGTCGCCTTCCCTGCCTTTAATGCAGTAACTTCTCAGGAGCTTACCGACAACCTCACTCGTAAAGTCACCATGGCCCTCCGTGGAGTTGTTACTCGGCGGCGGTTTGTTATAAGTAGGTATTACTTTTTATATTACACTCGGGATGCTTTGATGTGATCTACCTCTCTTAAAACACCTAGATAAATAGACATGTTCATGCGCTGAAATGTTTGTCCCGTGTGGAAATCGAACTCACACGCATAGGTGACTTTAAACACCATTCATAACCTCTCGATCAAAGTACCACTCATATAACATATCATACAAGCGTTCGTAATTATGTCAAAAATGACCTTTTTCTTCATCACGTTCTCCCGTTTTCTAATCCATTAGGATTGGCGGGGTCCGCTACTTAAGCCTAAGGATTTGGCGAAGACCTCCACAACCCAGTGGGAAAACGAGTGTCTTAGGTTAGGTCACACGTCTTTCAAAATATAGTTTCTTGGACGTGCTCCTTACTACGTTTTCCTTCACCGCCGAGCAAGTGATAAATATGTACATAACTTTGAAAACACGACTCTAGTGGTACATGCCCGCGCAAGGATTCGAACCGGCGACCAGGTGGTCAATGGGCCGGTTCCTTATCCACTGAGCTATCGCTGCTATACATCTGCGATGTCTCTGTGGTAGTGTTGCCCACAAAAATGAATAAAATATACAAATGAATACGAAAACTCAAAATTAAGACAAAAATCCTCGTATGATTGTGAAATATGCACGAATGGCTTTGTTTACTCGTAAAGACTGTTAGACTAATCTATTTATTGGGCTGTAAAACTGCTGAACTTGTACATAACGGCATGTTTGTGTATTCAGAAAAATGTTTTGCTTCCACCGTTTCGCGAGCTTACAATAAACTAATGTATTCTCTGTTTGCGAGAGTTGTCAGTGTGTGTAGTAAAAATTGCCTAAATTCACAGTAACAGTGGTTGTACCGGAAATGATTCGCGTTGTATTAAGTGCTACTAATTAACTGTTTTATATTTCATTTTTAGCGAGTGAAGTATGCAAGGACCGCGTCTTATGGCGCTCGGTTCTCTCTGCCTACCCCGCAAGGGACTTGGCGTGAAGATATACATACATACATACATACATACATACATATTTCATTTTTTTATACAATATCAGGAGGATACAAGCATACGGCCCACCTTATCTAAAGCAGTTACCATGGCCTATTAACGCTTGTAATATATTAATTATCACTCGCGCGATGCCTCAACAACTCTCTAGGGAGTTATTATTTGGCTGCGGTCTTCTGTGAGGTATAGGTACTTCCCCAGTCGGGCTGATTTGATGCGCCATATCTATAAACACCAAGATCAAGACAACCAGACATGTTCTTGCACACGAATGTTTGTCCTGTACGGGAATCGAACCCAAAGTCGGTGTCTAAGTAGCGTAATAGCGCGTTTCACCACTGCGCCACCGAGCTCAACAAATATAAATATAATCATCGCTCGTCAATAACTTGCGTTATGCCACCTCTGCTACCCACCAGCACTCAGCAACTCCTTAGTGGTGACCTCACACGGAGGAACATAACAACTATCCACGGATTCCCTGCGATTTTCAGTGAGGTGGAGGTACTTCACCAGACAAGCTGCTGTGATGCGTTCTATCTCTATAAAAAATACCCAATTCAAAATAAACATAAATGTTCATGCCCACAATTATTTATCGTGTTTGGGAATCGAACCCACGAGCATTGGTGTCTAAGAAGCCTAACTAACCACTGTGCCACCGAGCTTGTCATTACCTTGATCATGTAAATTATTTTACCCGATCCTTTGCAGTTGCATTGAAGTACGCTTTTAGTTACGTGCATGTACTACTGTACCTAGTCCGGCCATAAGTTCTGTTACAAATAATATGCCTATATATTATTTGAAGTAATGCAATCTTAATAAAACCTATATGTCCATATTTATGGAAGTCTCAGCGAAAAATAAAAAATACAATTCTATTCGAAATAGCCGCCTTTGGCTTTGATACAGGCCTTTAATCAGTCTGGCAACGAATCTATGAATTTGCGCATTGTTTCCATGGTTCAAACTTAGACACTGCTTGCTCCAGAGACTTCTTAAGAGACATAATGTCGGCGTGTCGTTTGGGGCAGACCATGTCCTCTAACCCCCCACCAAACCATTACAGACGCAGTATGATGACCACGTTGTACCTTTCCGACGACTTGGGCGGTTTCTTTAGAACTATGTGCGTAAACTTTCTCATTTTGCTTGTTGCAATGCTCTTCAATCGTTAATTTTTTTCATCAGTAAGGAGGATATTTCTTTGTCTTTCACCTGCGTATCGGGATAGAAGACATTTAGGTCCATCTATTCTCTTCAACTGTAGGGATTGATTTAGGTCACGTCCTGTATAACAACGATAAGCGCCGAGCTTCAGGTCTTGTTTTATTATACGCGACAGACTCCAAGCGCGAATCTTCATTTCTTGCGATGTGATTTCTATTAGGATTTCCTAATAGGATTTCAGCGAATTCTGGCTTAACCAGTACCCTTGTAGCTCTAACAGCACGCGGTCGCCTCGAACATTTTTTGGTCTTCAATAGAGGAAGTATCGGTATATCTGTTGATAGTACGATATACGAACATACGGCTGATACTAAACTTTTGAAGTGTCTAGAATATGACCGACAGCCGCATACCCACTTAGTGAAAGGAAATCACTGCAATCCTGATTTCTTTAACACCCCATTCCATATCGTAATTTGATAATAAACAAAAAAAAATATGTAAAACGGAGGGAAATCAAAAGAAGTTTTTAACATAAGAAACGCGTCCCAATTTTGATATAATTAAATAGCTTAAAGAAATAAAAGTTTTTATGTAAAGGTATTGATGACCCAACTAGTTATGTATACACAGTACGTATGTACGAAACGTACGTTTACCCTACATTTGCATTACAATGCTAATGTGCTGAACGTACATTTCGTGTTAAATAGCTGAACAGAACAAAATCGCAGATATTAAGCATTCATGGAATCGATTTTGGCATAACGGAACAGAGGCTGTATCGAAACGTACCGAAGCGTGCCAAACACGATGTGTGACTGAATACATCTAACTTCATTTGAGTTAAATCCCACTGAGCTGCGAATATTTATCTTTGAGTTACAATTTACATACGTAACTTAGTCTAAGAATAATTGTGGGAAAGATATGTGTTGCCATGGTAATAAAAGTTAGCTTTAAATGCACGTGATTTCTAATGCGAATATTTATCTTTGAGTTACAATTTACATTCGTAACTTAACTTAGTCTAAGAATAGTTGTGGGAAAGATGTGTGTTGCCATGGTAATAAAAGTTAGCTTTAAATGCACGTGATTTCTAATGCGAATATTTATCTTTGAGTTACAATTTACATTCGTGACTTAATTTAGTCTAAGAATAGTTGTGGGGAAGACATGTGTTGCAATGGTAATAAAAGTTAGCTTTAAATGCACGTGATTTTTAATGCGAATATTTATCTTTGAGTAACAATTTACATTCGTGACTTAATTTAGTCTAAGAATAGTTATGGGGAAGACATGTGTTGCAATGGTAATAAAAGTTAGCTTTAAATTCACGTGATTTTTAATGAATAACGACGGTGGTCGAGTAGTTAGTAGTGACTATGTTAAGGCCAAAGTAGGTTCGATTTTTCGACTTTGACATGCTCGGTGGCCCAGTGGGGAAACGCGCTGTTACGTTACATAGACACCAAGCTCGTGGGTTCAATTCCCGCACAGGGCAAACATTTGTGTGCATGAACATGTCTGTTTGTCCTTGGTCTGAATATTTTAAGAGGGGTAGGGCGCATCGAAGCAGCCCGTCTTGGGAAGTACCTCCACCTCACAGAAAACTACAGTCAAAAGAACAACTCCCTGGAGGGTTGTTGTGTTCCAGCGTGTAAGTGAGGTCACCAGTAAACTCCTATGGAGTTGCTATGTTAGCAGCAGAGGTGGCATCGCGTGAGTGGAGACGGAATAAACGCGGTTGATATACGAGCGTTGCGCAAAATCTGTAACGTCCACTTGTAGATACGTTAGCTCGTAGACTACTTGATATAAGAAACAGATTTTGTGTGAAAGAAAGCGTCGATGTTAAGATTAGAAGGGACATGCTCCATTAGTTTGGATATGTAGAAAGATTGGTGCAGGAAAGTGGAAGAATGTATGAGCCGAGGAAGACCACGATTCACCTATCACGAACAAATTGGTCGTTTTTAACAGAAGGTGGAGTTCGGGGTCTCTAGGCACCAGTGAGCATGCATGAAAAGAGCTACAAATTTTAAAGAAGCAAGGACCAAGTGCTAGGACCGGGTTGTGTGAAGCGAGCCAGTAGGCCGATTCTACTAAAAAACTGCAACTGCACTGCAGCGCGGCGTGTGTCATTTTGATGTTTCGTTAAACGTCGCTGCTGTCAAATCGCTTAACGAATCGTCAAAATGTACGCATTTTGACACACGCCGCGCTGCATGCAGTTGCAGTTTTTTAGTAGAATCAGCCTACTGGTATGTAAGGACCGTGTTGTATGGCGCTCGGTTCTCTTTCCCTATCCTGTAATTATATCGTAAAGATATAAATAGTTAGGTATAAAAATTGGATACTCGAATTGTTTATTCTCCTTTTAAATGTTTACATCACACAGCCATCATTACCTATCATTTTGAATGTAAAAGCATCTTAATATGAGGCATTTAGTAACGAAAGCCATTCCCTACTAAAATTCATCTCGTTTGTCTATCCAACGACAAAGAAATTTAGACTTTGCCGCATTATACTTAAGATTGAATTTGAGATTTGGGAAAAAGTGGGGCGATTATGTAAATAATGTCGTAATGACGTCATCATGGGTTATGTCGGTGCCTTGATGCGTGGTGAAGATATAATAAAAGACGAAATGTATTCGGCGGTTTCCGAGAAGCGAGCGGTAAATAAAATGATTTTGATTTTATTTTGCCAATTTATCGTGATTGAGTGACAGATGCGACTGGGTTCCGGGGTTCCGATAGGTTAGTTTCGATAGCAGAGAACTGACAATATTTTTGATAAGTTTGGTTTGAAAGTGGATAACTGACTGGATTTAATATGTTTGGTTTTGAAAACACTAGCGGCTTGTAATAGGTTTGGTTCGGAAAGCGGAACATTGATTATATTTTAATAGGTTTGGCTTGAAATGGGAATATTGAGCGGATTTTGACAGGTTTGGTTTAAAGCGAAATACCTAGGATTTAGGATTTTATTTTTATACAGGTGTGGTTTGAAAACGAAAAATTGATGAGTTTGGTTTGAAAATGGAACAATCACGGAGTTTTGATAGGTTTGTTTTGAAATCGGAATACTGACTGGATTTTGATAGATTTAGTTTGAAAGCGGAACATTGACTGGATTTTGTAGGGTTGGTTTGGAATCGGAACAGTGACTGGTTTTAATAGGGTCAGTTTGAAAGTGGAACACTGACAAGATTTTGTTTAAGTTTGGTATGAAAGCCGAATATTGACTGGATTTTTGTTGGTTTGGTTTGAATGTGGAACACTTCTCCTTCTTCTTCGTAGCGTTATCCCGTTTCGCAATCCATTAGGATTGGCGGAGTCCGCTACCTAAGCCTAAGGATTTTGCGAAGATACTGATTTTTACATGGAGCGACTGCCGTCAGTCCTCAATAACCCAAAGGGGAAAATTAGACCTATCTTAGGTAAGGTCACGCTTCTTTCGAAATGTAATTTCTTGGACGTGCTAGTTTCCTCACGATGTTTTCCTTCACCGCCGAGCAAGTGACAATCACAATATATGTACATATATCCGAAAACACAAATTTAGTGGTACATGTCAGGATTCAAACCGGCGGCCTGTTGGTCACAAGGGCGGTTCTTTATCCACTACGCTATCACTGCTCCTATGAAAGCGGGATACTGACTGATAAGATTTATTTTGGGTTGAACTCAGTATATCTTAGGTAGGGAGGTAACCCAGTACATCTTTGGAGACATGGCCAGTCCCACCAGCTACTGTCAGTTAGCAAACGACACCGTAACGAAAGAGAGTTAGGGCATATTGAAGTAGTTTAAAAGAGACAGTGCCTCTATATCACAAAAGATCGCTGACAAACAACAGATTCCTGAAGGGTTGTTATATTTGAGTGCAATTGCTTATGAGTGAGGTTACCAATAAGCTTCTGAGGTGTTACTGTTAGCAGCAGGCCTGGCAATTTTGCAACCATTCATATGCTACGAAACCCTCTTTCCATCAGGTGGCCCATATACTTGTATATCTCCCGACATTGTATAACAAAAAGATATGGGTCACATGAACATTCCATATACCAATAAAACAGCAGATCCAAAAATAGCAGAACCAATTATAAAAGAATCAATTATACTAGAATCATTTATACTACAACCAATTATAGTAGAATCAATTATACTAGGACCAATTTGTTTTATGAAATTAATTATAATAATAATAATATCGTTTATTTTCTATCTATCTATCTATATCTTCACGCTAAATACCATACGGGGTAGAACCGAGAGCCACGTGACTCGATCCTTACAAACCTCACTCGCTTCTTTAACGTTCATTGCTCTTCCCATGCACGCTCGCCGGTTTTTATAGGGCTCCTGACATCACCTTTTGATAGAATACGACCAATTTGATCATGGTAGGTTAGTCTCGGTCTCTTCCTCGACTCCTACATCCTTCCACTTTTGCATTGTATATCTGTTTCGTCATTCTTTCATCCTGCATTCGTTTATTTTCTCTCCAGATATAAGATATATCTTAAGTTAATACATAGTAGGATGTTGTGAACTTTTTAGTGGAGAGAACTAGTACTTGAGCTAGGTATTTTTTATATAAGTTCAGCATAATAGCTCCACCTTGACTGATGGTAAGCGAAAGAGGAGCCCCAGTCGCAACAGCAAGTGACAAATGACGCTGCCATGCTGACCCGCAAGTGCTTCTTCACGCTTCGTTTGAAGGATCCCATATTGTATGAAGTGAAGGAGAAAACACATGTGCAGGCGTAGCCCTCCTGTATTACAAGATTTACAAGTCACCAGGCTCCCTCACACCTTTACAGGACATCACTAGACCAATGTAAGATTATAAGAATTTACACATGGGAAGACATAAAGGGGGGTAACAATAAAAATAGAGAAGACGAGTAACAATTATAAGCCTATAATACTAAAACTTGGTTGTCTGTATAGTCAGTTTACGGACGATAATTTTACGTGATAACGTCATAAGAAAACATTCAACAGTTGACAAAACAGTTCACGTGTAGGTTGTGTGCTGCCGCTGTCTCTCTTCTACTCGGACGCATCGGCCGATGGAGTGGAAGAGAGATAGATGCGTCACAAGCCGAACGCTTAGGCCGATCGTGCCTCTCTATCGCTTGTTCCGCGCTCTCGCTTGCACGCTCGGCTCAGGCGGAACGTGACAATGAGTCATGCTTTTTCGTACGTGCAGGCGGCGTTCATCGTTTTATAAGACGTTAGTTAGTTAGTCACGTCAAAAAGAAGTTATAGTAGAATCAATTTTAGTAGAATAGCATAGTAACCAATTACGCCGTGACAGTAATACGATCAATACAATAAGTGCTGTCATGTTGATAGACTCGCTAACAGGAAAAATTTGGTAATAATGAACGGGTCCCAAGTTGAAAGGCTAATTTATAAGGGAGCATCAATCATCTAGTATTGGCTTTTGATGAATCACTGCGGTGGCACGCAGTCAGCGCATCGCAAATTGATTCTGTATTAAATTAATGAAAAAAAATAAAATGGCGAGGCGAATGAATGATGTAGATTTTAATTAATTTTTTTTGCGAATATTAATGAAAGCTACGCCGCCGATCGGAATTTCGTTGAGTCATTTTAATTGTTTTGAACTGACGTTCTACTATAGTGTACGGTAGTCAAATAACAACTCCCTGGATATTTGTTGTTCTGCGATGTCACCAGTAAGCTGTAAGGAGTAGCTGTGTTGGCATCGCGCAAGTCTTCTTCTTTACGTTATCCTGATGCCTAATCCATTAGGATTGGCGGGGTCCGTTACTTAAGCCTAAGGATTTCGCGTAGATACTGATTTTTACAAGAAGCGACTGCTAGCGTAAGCTCACACGTCTTTCGGTATAATTTAAAAATTCAAAATAATTTAAAAAAATAATAATTCAAATATAATTTCCGGGACTTGGGGGTTTCCTCATGGTTTATAGATATTGATAGTCACCAAGTGACTATCACAATATGTACATAAATCCGAATACACGGTGGTACATGTAGTGGTACATGCCAGGATGCGATCCGGGGACCTCGGTTTTCTCTGGGCACTAGAGCATAGACTTTAAGAGAGGTAGGGCGCATCAAAGCAGCCCGTCTAGTGTAATACCTCCACCTCACAGAAAACCGCAGCCAAATAACAACTCCCTGGAGGGTTGTTGTGTTCCTGTGTGTGAGTAAGGTCACAAATAAGCTCCCTGCTGTGTAAGCAGCAGAGGAGGCATCGCGCGAGTGATAATTAATATATCTCAAGCAATATATATAAGCCAATAAGAGCAGCGCGTTCTACTACTATATTTTGCTATACCACTAAGGTGGCAAACAAACATACGGCCTGCCTGATGGTAAGCAGTTACCGTAGCTTATGGACACTTGCAACACCAGGGGTGTCACTCTTGCATCGCCGACCCTGTAAGAACCTCTTCACACCTTTCTTGAAGAACCCCATAATGTAGTCCCTTAGGAAAACCTCGGCTGGGAGCTCATTCCACAACTTAATAGTTCTCAGTAGAAAGCTTCTCAGGAACCGCACAGTACGCGACCATTGCGGTTCCAGTGTATGAGGGTGAACTACCAGCCGTCGGCGAGCAGTGCGATTGTAAAATGAAGCTTATTTATTAGCAATAATTAATGTAGGTACTTTTCCATGAAGAATAGGCGCGATAAAAACTCTGCAGTATGTGAACATACACTGGACCAGCCAAAGCATTACATGCGCTTCGATAAACCACAAATCCTCGCCAAGGAGAACCGCTACATGCCGAGAATGCTACGCGAGGCTATTGAAATAAGAAAACACCCTAAATTCAATAGAGAAGATGGTTGGCAAGTACCACCTGCTTGGGATCCAGTCCTAAAAATAATCAAGTCACAAACCCAGAGATCTACTAAGAAACGTTCGGACACCGTGAGCGATTTTTGTGTCAATCGGAACATATACAATAAATTCCATGTCGGTAGATGTAATAATTGAATAACCAATGTAAGACTTCTTCCCGCGCTTTTGACGAGTGACATTGTTCTTATATTTGAAATTTTTACAATTCAGTGTAAAATTAGTTTTATGTGACAATTTCGATAGTGTTTTGTAACATAAGTGCTAGTGCAATTATACAACAATGAAAAAACTCAAATATAACACGTTTATGCACTTTTTGGAAGACGTGAATAAGTTCATCAAGAAAACCTTGTAAAATTCCTATCGTTTTACTGGGTTAATTGGGTCGAAGTAGCCTTCCCAAGTATTTTTTGAGCACAGTTCCTAAAGCTGGAACATAGAATTAAGATTTTCAAATGGTTCTAAACTGATGACGTGGCTGTATGGGCTAGATCCCTTTGCCTTTCCCCTCGGGGATAAAAAGAACCAAAAAAAAAAAACCAATGTAATACAAACGTCAGCTTAGTCTAGCCTGCGACCACGGACGCTGCAAAGCGTTCGAAAGATCGGGTTCAACAAAATAAATAAAATACGCGATATTTCTTTTAAAAATTGTTTAATTAAATAGGTACTTTCCCCGCGAATGGAATAGTTGTGAGTCGTTCTATTTAATGAAGGGAATAAATATTCTACTTGGGAAGTACCTTCAGCTTACAGAAAGCTGCAGGCAAGTATCTGTTCTCTGGAGAATGATTGTGTTAGCTTTGTGTAGGAAGTATATTTACTATTGCCTATGGCTTACATTATATATAACTGTTTGGTAACCCAGCGGTATAATATTCAAACAATACTGCTTTGAGCCGAGGCTGAAATTTGGTGTTAAACTTCTTATTTCCGGCGTTATCCCGTTTCCTGATCCATTGGCATTGGCGAGATCTAAGACTAAGGGTTTGGTGGAAATTCTTGACTAGGAGCCACTGCCCTTGACAGCTTTTTGTTACTTGTGCTACATGATATTATTTTTTAGTTTGATTTTTTCACTGCTCGAAGGGACTGCAGACCTAAATATTTGATATTAATTCCAGCCTAATAGTCCGTCCCTGGTAAAAAGAGTCTTGATAGATAGACATAAGGGTTACATTTTTTCATGTGGGGTACGGAACCCTAAATAACCGGCCAAGTGCGAGTCGGCCTCGCGCACGAAGGGTTCCGTACCATTATCTATAAAAACGGCAAAAAAATCATTTGTTGTATGGGAGGCCCCCTTAAATATTTGTTTCATTTTAATTTAATTATTTATTCTTAAAGTGAATATATAACTAAATATTCTGTGAATATTTCAAGCATCTACCTGTTGCCGTATTCAATATCGAGCAAAAACGAGCAAAAATATCACGTTTGTTGTGTGGGAGTCCCCTTAAATATTTATTTTATTCTATTTTTTAGTATTTGTTGTTATAGCGGCAAAGAAAATACATCGTCTGTGAAAATTTCAACTGTCTAACTATCACGGTTCATGAGATACAGCCTGGTGACACACGGACGGACGGACGGACGGACGGACGGACAGTGGAGTCTCAGTAATAGGGTTCCGTTTTACCCTTTGGGTACGGAACCCTAACGAGCAACAAAATCACGTTTGTTGTATCGGAGCCCCTTTAAATATTTATTTATTCTGTCTTTTAGTATTTTTTGTTATAGCGACAATAGAAATACATCATCTGTGAAAATTTCAACTGTCTAACTATCACAGTTCATGAGATACAGCCTGGTGACAGACGGACGGACGGACAGCGGAGTCTCAGTAATAGGGCCCGTTTTACCCTTTGGGTACGCAACCCTAATTTTTTTTTTGTCCTGACTATGTAGTAGGCCCCTGTGGGCCGTGACTACGTCACCGGAAAGAACAACACACCCGCAACTTATTTTTTTTTTGATCTGACTATGTAGTTGGCCCCTGTGGGCCGTGCTACGTCACCGGAAGGGAAATGCTGGCGTGAAGCGCCACAGCCTGAAAAAACAAAAAGCGACTGCCCGGAGAGGGGTCGAACCTCGGCTTAGGGCGCCGCGGAGCTACAATAATCAAACTCGCGGGTTTGTACCTTAAGCCTTCAGAACCCGTTATATACCTTTTCCCATACATTTCGCGGTCATATATGACCACACGGGTTTCGAAGGGCCTAAGATGAGAGGCCGCTACCAATTTTTTTTTTTAGACCTTACTATGTAATTAGCGAGTGGGCTGTTATGCTCGGGGCTAACTACATCGGGCCGCAAACCTAAAAACGAACTTTAGACATGTACGTTTGACAACAACACTTTCTAGTGCAATTTAGATTGGAAAAATAGCTGCATAGCTCCATCTACTGACGAATTATAAGAAATAACAAAGCACGAAGAAACGAGATCCCGATGCAAAAGGTAGCAAAAATAATATTACATGAGCTAATACATTGTACATGTCTTTTAAGAAATTAAACAGCCTTTGTCTTTGTAACAAAAATAGATAAAAGCCATTTCAAATAAGGTTACACGATAGAAACTCTTGTTTCGTTAAGCCCCCCGAGGTAGAATACGGTGGGGGAATAAGTAAAACATGTACCGAGTACATTCGGAGAGTTCCCTTTGCATGTTCTTTGTGAATAAGTCGTGCTTTTTGTGTATTCGTAATGACTTCCATTGAATTAGGTTGGTATTAGATTTACATTCAGACACCTATGGAGGTAGGTATGCCATCAATATCAGGGTAAAAATGGAGTCCGGTAAGAGTAACTGAACTAATGATTAATACATTTAAGCGTTATTATGCGATAGTCAAATTAACAGACAATATGATCTTTATGTAAATATTATTTATTTTAATAATTTATTTTAAAGCTTATCCCTTAAAATATTAATTTTTAATTTAAAATAATATTAATTAATTAATATTATTTTAAATTAAAAATAAAATTAAATTTTTTTCAAAAAAAACTAGATATTTTTAAAAACGATTAACATTTCATTACAAATTAATTATTTAAAATATTTTTTCTAACTACTTTATGTGCTTCTGCTACGGATTAGTTCGTGCGAATTAGTGCCGGCCGTCACCCATCCGTTATCGTTAGTAGATTTTTGCCGCCGCTGCCATGGCAACTCTCCGGTCGTCTATGCGAATACCATTCGATCGTCTCATTCAATGTTGGGAGGCATACAAGCATACGGCCTACCTGATGGAAACCGGTTACCATAGCCTATAAACGCTAGCATCACATTAAGTATCACTCGCTCGGTACAACGTCTGATGCAAATACTCCTTAAGAGCTTGCAGCAGGAAGGATGCAGGAGCCGAGGAAGGCCAAGACTTACCTATCATGATCAGATTGACCGTGTTTTATCAGAAGACGAGGAGCCTTAGAAACCATAAGAAGAGCAATGAATGTCAAAAAAGCGAGAGAGGTTTGTATGAATCGTTTCATGTGACGCTCGGATAAAAAGATAAAAATTCTTTATTTGCCTTTAGACCCTCACGGGCACTTAGACACGTCTTACATATTCAATATTATATCTTATCATTTTTTTTTTAGTTTTTCTCTTTTTTAATCTATCAAGCATTTCAAATGACCATTGGCGAAGAAGAAATGCCAAAAGAAACTTGCCAATATAGGTCTTTTTTTTCCAAATCTCTCTGCCTACCCCGCAAGGCATTTGGCGTTAAGTTATAGATGGATAGATAGTAAGGAGTGTACAGTGGTTTCGATGAGCGTGTTTGCCTAATTGAAAACGCAAGTTAAACAGCCTCAACGTAGCCCGTCTAGGAATCTGTTCCGGCATCTCTAAATTCTCCGTCAGAGGTAGGCACGTGTGACCTAACCTAATAAAGATTTGGTTTTCCCTCTGGGTTACGGAACTCTAAGAGCAGTCGGTCCATGTAAAAATTAGTATTTTCGCTGAACTCTTAGGCTAGTGTACCAGACCTCGTCAATCCTGATGAGTTAGGAAACGAGATAACGGTATGAAGAAGTAGGGTAAGTTGATATGATGTACACGGCCTACTACCGCAATTACACCGCTCACCATCTACTGGAAATTCATTAGGTACATTAGAGGCAAAATGGTCTATTATTATGCGATTTCATAGAGGTACTTGTCTGTCAACTTTTAGGCCACACATTGATGGATCCTCCTTTTTTTATACTACGTCGGGAGGTATACAAGCATACGGTGATGTAAAGCGGTTACCGTAGCCTATTAACGCTTGCGATATATTAAGTATCACTCACGCGATGCCTCCTCTGTTGCTTACACAGCAACTCCTTGGCAGCTTACTGGTGACCTCACTCACACGCAGGAATACAACAACCCTCCAGGGAGTTGTTATTTGGCTGCGGTTTTCTGTGAGGTGGAGGTACTTCCACAGATGGGCTGCTTTGATGCGCCCTACCTCTGTGATCCACGATGAACGAGTAATGTCTGCGTTCCAATCCTGGCATGTATCACTAAATTCGTGTTTTCGAATTTATGTACATACTAGCTTTTACCCGCGGCTTCGCTCGCATTGTTTTTTTTTTTTTTTAATAAAATGTATCCTATTTTACTTCTGATACCTCTAAGAATATGTGTACAAAGTTTCATGATGATCGGTTGAGTAGTTTTCGCGTGAAAGCGTAACAAACAAACGGACATTCACATTTATAATATTAGTAGGATGTGTAATTATCACTTGCTCGGCGGTAGAGTTAAACATCGCGAGGAATCTCGCATGACCAAGAAATAAGAGAGGTAGGGCGCATCAAAGCAGCCCGTGTGGGGAAGTGCCTCCACCTCACTGAAAACCGCAGCCAAATAACAACTCCCTAAAGGGTTGTGTTCCTGCGTGTGAGTGAGGTCACCAGTAAGCTCCCAAGGAGAGTCTAAGCAGCAGAGGAGGCATCGCGCGAGTGATACCTAATATATCGCAATCGTTAATAGGCTACGGTACCCGCTTTACATCAGGTGGACCGTGTGCTTGTATGCCTCCCGACGTTGCATAAAAAAATACGTCTATAGATTTGATTTTGTAATTGCTCTATGTACAAATCGGTATTTTCATCAAATCTTAGGCTTAGGTAGCGGCCCCCGCCAATCATGAAGAATATTTATATACCGATTAATTGCAACAATATAATATAGGTTAAATGGCGGTGATAACGGTACTCATGGAGGCGATACCGCGGGCAAAAGCTACGGCAAAATGAAAACAAAACGCTGCTGGCACGAAATTATTCCTGAGGGTTGTAACAGTTCATAGAAGCTGTTAGTTTGGCATGTAAATTAGTTAACGCGGCAAGCACTCTTGGAAGGAGTTTACTAAAGTCGACTAAGTAGTAGGAAAGTGAACTGTTTCACAATATAAGCAATGCAACCTCACACGTTACTCGGAATATATAATGCCGTACTTTTATAAAATATGCATTATTTTTTTCATCAGGAGGTATACAAGCGTACGGCCTACGTCATGTTAAGCGGTTGCCGCAACCTATGAACACTTGTAACACATTAAGTATTACTCGCGTGATGCCACCTCTGCTCAGCAACTCCTTGGGAGTTTACTGGTGACCTCACTCAGGAACACAGCATCCCTCTAGGCAGTTGTTACTTGGCTGCCTTTTTCTGTGTGATGGTGGTACTTCCCCAGACGGACTGCTTTGATAACATTTCGTCATTACGATCACAACACTCAGTGTTAATTATTTAATCGTAATGTTTATTATATTAAAAAGGCAATTTCTTATTCAAACATTGCATTATTTTTCTGCCATTTCTTGTTTCTCCATGTCACGGTAATTTTGTTAATGTTGACATTCCTGATTCACTAAAATCAGTAATAATGCCAGTATTTTCAGGCGCTGACTTCAATGTCATGTCCATAATTCCTTCGAGCAGTGAAAAAAATCAAACTTCTAAGTCAAAGCAATCAAAAGATACGGCTGTTTATACCTCGTTCATGTGCGTATTTTGACACTCGCAAGGGAATCAAAACCTATAAGGTACGTCCCGTTGGCCTAGAATCATGAAATTTGGTAAGAAGTAATGTCATGTACCAATCATGTACCACAGGTAAAGGAAAAAATCCGAAAACTGTAAATTTGTAGTTCCATCACAAAAAAAAACCTTTTTTTGCGACAATAATTTGCGAAAAATTTTTCCGACTCATTGCTCCGTGTATGTAACTGAAACATATATTGCAAGGTAATTATAATAATACTCGTATATATATATATATATATGTCGCAGAGGTAGCAACACCATATTGAGAAGCCCGGAAGAAATCAATCCCCGTGATGCTGGTTTTAATAATAACGGATCAAAATGTCAAGTCGGCGCTTGGGTGGAATCGACATCGTTGAATTGGTAACACCGGTTGTGTTTGTTATGGTTTGCTAGAAATGTCGATTGTTGTCAGTTGTCAAAAACGTCAAGATGAGAGACCGTCATTGGAAGCGGCATTACGAATCGAGCAATGGAGCCAACCGCACGTGTCGCGTCCACCGCATTTTGAATCCGTTGTAATCTGCGATCAGAGTATAAACTTTTGTTACGATTATATTAGTAATTGACTGATTAAATATTGAGAAGATTAACTACGCTGGTATTTCGCTTTATTCGCCATGAACAACGAGCCACCTGACGACAATTATATCCACGTTCCGACATATATATTATGGAAATGCTGGATATGTAATAAACTGTATCTTGCTGTTGAGTTTTGACATTCAGTGAGGATTAATTAAGATTTTTTTATACAACGTCCAGATGCAATTTAAGGATACCGTCCTCCACTTTATGTAAAGCAGTTACCGTAACCAATGAACGCGTGCAATAGTGGAAGTATTCCTCGCCAGAAGCGTGCTCGAATCTGAATTCGGAGGCGATGTGCACCGATCTGCCCCCGTCGGTGCGAAAGCGGCGGTGGACGTTGTCACTCGCCACGCAGCGCCAAATCACTCGGGACAAAGAGAGCCGAGTGTCATATAGACATGGAATGTAAGGCGTCCACTCATTTTTGTTTTATTTAACATCGAGGGCCATACAGGCATACGGCCTACCTCAAGCGGTCACCGTAGCCTATGAACGCTTGCAATACATCAAGTATCACTCGCGCGATGCCGCCACTGCTGCTAACACAGCAACTATTTAGAAGCTTGCTGGTGATCTGACTGACACGCAGCAATACGACAACCCTCTTGGGAGTAGTTATTTGGCTGCGGTTTTCTGCGTATTTTTCCAGACGGACTGCTTTGATGCGCCCTCTCGCTAGTTTTTATGCTCGCAGCGTCCGCTCCCGTCAATTGAAAGTTAATATTGTAATAAAGAGTATTTTCTTTAATGCCGGCTTACACTGCTTGCCGGCTGCCGGCTTACATTCTCTAATATTATTTCCACAACAGAAAGCCGAAATGTGTAACAAAGCAGAGAACTAGATAGCTTTCCGTCTGGGAACAGAAAGCTATTAGGTTCCAGGTTGAGTTATGCTATTCCCTTAAATAATCTCCATTAATCCTTAATCTATATTATTTCCTTATAACTTCGTCCATTTTTTAACTAACCCAATTACACGACTAATGAAATAAATTTGCTTGCAACAAAAACATTTAATACATAATTAAAAAACAATTTTGGAAGAAACAATTAATCTTCGTTAAGACATGGAGTTTTATGCCGGACCAAAGGTAGGTAATTAGTTTGAGAAAACATTAACTGGCTTAAAATTTAAAACGGGAACATTTTCACGAAGGTCAAACGAAAAAGATGACAGATTTTTCCGTTGTTTAGAAAAATTGAGGAAACAAAACAACTGCGCCGCGTAATTTAATTGTGTGGGGGTGGCATAAATTAGAAATGAAGTTTAAGGTCTGCAGTGCTCAGTAAATGTAGCTTAAATTGGGCTGAAAATACGGTGGGGTGACGTCAGCGGGCCACAATTTACGAGTGCGTACGAACGGTTAAAGAGATATTCCAGGGCGACGCGAGGCTAAGGAGAGAATCCATTATTTCATTGGATACAATCCAGATGTTTGATTTAAGTAGCATAATGGAATATTAGGGATGTCTTGGAAGGCGAGCCGAGGGCGTTCGATTATTGCACAACACAATTATCTGTGTGCGATATGTCTATTCGTCTTTGTCCGGGTTTTTTAGGGTTTTGTACCTCGTAAGGAAAAACGGGACCCTTAAATGGTCACTTTGATTTCCGTCTGTATGTGGTTCGTCAAGACTTTTTTCTCGAGGGGTGGAGTTGTCAAGTGAAATTAATATCAAATACTCAGGTCTGCAATCCATTCGTGCAGTGAAAAAAATCGGACTCAAGTGCGAGTCCGACTCTTTGATCCGATGGCTTTTTTATGCAACGTCTGTATTTATTTATTACGCTTGTATTGTGTTAAGTATCACTCGCATGATGCCTCCTCTGCAGCTTACACAGCAAGTCCTTAGGAGCTTACTGGTGACCTGGTGGAGTTCTTATTTGTCTGCGGTTTCCTATGAGGCGGAGGTACTTCCCCCGAGGGGCTGCTTTGATGCGCCCTACCTCTCTTAAAAATATTCAGACCAAAACAAACAGTCAAGTTCATACACAAATATATGTTTGTCTTGGTGGATTTGAACCCACGAGGGTTGGTGTCAGAGTCGCATCAGTCCCGAATGAGCCACCTAGCTCGTTATAATAATAAAATGTAATAAAATATTACGATATTATTCATTGAAAACAGTACACACAGCGAACATATCAAATCATAGCAATTTTGTTTAAGTATCAATAAAAAACCAGGTGAGAACCCGCAACCATGCATCGCCAGAGGAACACCTGGCTCGTCAATTATATAACAATTCATTTTTTTTTTAATTTATCGGCCATTTTGACCATGTTCCTTAAGAGATAGGAGCGGTGTTCCTGAACATCCCTATTCTACTTTTTTATGCTGAATCCGAATCTGAAGTCAAAATTCGAATATTCGAAAAAAAAAGCGACAGACAAACCCACAGACAAACGCACAGATAAACATATGGAATTCATACAGGAACGGTCTCATACTGTTAATCCATAAATTTAGTAACGTTTATTTTTCATGTAATCGTTTACAGATAAAACCAGTAACACATATTTATTAATAAAACTATATTTTTTATTATTAAACATTTATTAAAATCTATCATAGTAAATTACATAAAAGTAAGGAGGTTGTAGTAGCCGTGGAAGGCCAAGACTTACCTAACGTAACAAAAATTATCGATTTTTATCACATGGTGATGTCAGGAGTCTTAGAAACCGGCGAGCGTGCGCGAAACCGAAGAGCTATGAATATCATAGAAGCGATTGAGGTGTGCAAGAACCGAGTCACGTGAGGCTCGGTTGTCTCTGCATACGCCGCAAGAAATGCAAGTTATAGATAGATAGATAAAAATTAAGAAAAAAAAGACATAAATTTAAAATGACATCTTAGTGTACACTGTTGTCTTTAAAATCAGATCGTACTTCTGTTTTATCCTCACCATAAGTCAAAGAGTTATAAAATGTATGGTAATGAGCTAGGTATGCTCCTGGCATACATAAATTGCGTAATCATCATGTAACGCTTTGCTCACTACTATAGGCCGATTATAAGCATGTATTAATGTGACGCAGTCATTTGAATCTCCTGCTGGTACAACTACCAATGATGCTGCTGCAGTTGTACGGGGACGGCGTGTTCGATTGGTTTTGTTTGTATTTGATAATGCAGCAATTAATTCTGAGTATTAATCTTGAGTATCATATTTGAATTCTATGACTTTGGGTTTCTTATCTGTTACCTTAAGTTCTGTTATTTTAGACCACGCATTTCCTTCCTTCTTAATCTTTTATCCAGTTTTGTCTCTCTAATAAACTTTTCACATCATAAATATCTGATTGCGTCATCCCTCATTTCAATCATTTGATATTTCACTGTAGACTTGATCAGGAGTGTTATAATACTTTATTTTTCATTGCGCCTTTTAATCAGGAGTGGCATGCAATCCCCTTCATTTTGGTTATGACCTGCCTTGAAAAAATTGTGCTTGATTTACATTGGTTTTGTTTTAACGGCATGTAGGTACAGAGCAAATATAAATCTATTCTTACACTACCCTCCGTATCCGTCAGAATAAAATAAAAATTTCTGTATATTCAGTGTTCCGATTCTATAAATCTCTATAGACAACTGCCTACTTCAATAGAGCCTCTTTTTGCAATGGATAAATACGAAAAATAATGACCTTGTTTATTTAGGATATTGAATAGAGTGAAATTATATGGAATATTTCCTCTTGTAGTTCTAACTTCAGATTGGGGTATTAATAGAACATTATATTAACGAAAAATTGCTATTGTTGTGTAACTTTTATCTGCTGTGGTCTTTTCTTCGTTTTATATATATTCTTCTTTGGAATATGTTTATTACATATTTTTTTAAGAGAGGATTTTGTTGCAATATGATGCTGTACATTGAGTGACCACAGAGCACATAAATATTTTTTCGTTACGTATTGCTGTTTCGAAGCAATAACATTACTGGAATTACTATAGCCACTAAAGTTGATGATCCGCAAAATTTATAAAATATCTCGAATATATCTTGTCTCTTTACACATTTCTTGTTATGTGCGTAAAATAATCCGGTAACCTTTCTAGGGTATAACTTTTTAGAATGACTTCCTATTGTTTGCCTGAATTTTAAAGCTTCTTGTTTTTGTTACCTTTCCAGTTACTTTGTTCGCATAATGTTTTTCTGATCTTTTTTTCGTTTTCTGATGTAGCCTGTTCGCATTCTTCTATATAGATTTTCATTATTTTCTACCAGGCTAATAGAACTAATTGATTCATGAGAATCATTGCCAGCTTTAACTTTCGAATTTCTAACAAATCTTCTGTATGTTGTGTTCATAGGTTCAACTATGACATTGGATTCTATAATATCAGCTTGGCATCTGAATAATCCTTGACTAGACCCATCATTGAAATATCTATAACTAAATGATTGTGCTAATTGTATTTTTCCCTCGGCGGGTGTCAGAGTATCATCTTTTAAAATTTATGTCGTTTCAGCAGGAAACGATTTCATACCACCGTTTTTATGTAACAGTTCTTAACGTTAGGTTAACGGAGCTGGGCTGAACTTGATCAGAAATCTCATCTTCACGATCTAACGTTACTAACGTACTGTAAACATTACTGTTGACTTGGCGTCAAGATACTGATGGTTTGATATTTACTATATGTAAGTAAAGCATAATATTCGTCATGGAAATCATTAACTTCTAATATGGGCAATATTTTCCTAAAAGAAGGCTGCTAACACCTTCCAAACCAATGTAGAAAAAAAAATAACTGAAGTCAGAAAAATTAATTTAAACGGTCTTTAGTGAAACCGTAACTTCTTGAAATTTGTAGAGTGCTAAACGGAAGCTAGAACAAAGTAAGATAAATTTATTCTACAGTGGGTGAAGAGTCGCTAAAGTAACTAGGAAAATGTAGTGGACCCCAAGATCATTGGTCAAATTTAGATGTGTTGGTTCGGTCACCTAGAGATGATGTTGATCCCAAGCAACAAAGAGGATCCATGGAGACTTATGACAAACCTTCAGTACCAATGCTTAAAATTTTTCTGGAAGGAAAAGAAAAGGCATACTCCGTTGGTTCGGACATGTAGAAAGAATGCAGGACGAAAGAATGACGAAACAGATATACAATGCAACAGCGGAAGGATGTAGGAGCCGTGGAAGACCGAGACTAACCTACCATGACCAAATTGGTCGTGTTTTATCAGAAGGTGATGTGAGGAGCCCCAGGAACCAGTGAGCGTGCATGAAAAGAGCTATGAATGTTAGAAAAGCGAGTGAAGTATGTAAAAACTACGTCTTATGGCGCTCGGTTCTCTCTGCATACGCAAGTGAAGATATACATACATACATTTTCAAATTGCACACGGAAAAAGTAGTATCTTTTAGTGTTAGAAGCTAAGAACCTCTTCAAGTGCCTATAGTCTTTTCAATAATTGTTTCAGAAAACAAAGCATATGCCATGTGATACACACAAATAACATCGAATAGAGAACCTACTCCTTTTTAAATCGGTAAAAATACCTTCCATAGTTGTTCGCACAGTCACCGTGAACCGTGACAGAATTTCAATTAACCTCACCGCAAACATAGAAGCTGTACTACAATGGACGACAAACTTGCACATCATAACCTTGGTTACAATAAAACCCGACAAAGGGGTAACACAATGAAAAGAAATAAAGCAATGAGGACACTAAGTTTATCTTACGAATTATACCTACTTGGAAGTGCTGACTTTGTTTTATGGGGTGCTATTGTCTGACATGATAAGCTTTTTGGGGATGAGCTTGAAACAATGGCTGTATGCGAGGATTTGGAGGGGTCGAGCAATAAATTGTACCAGCGCTCACCGCAATTGAATGTTGAGGATTTGTTTTTGAATCAGTATTGCGCGATTGTCGTGATTAATTGCTATAGTTTTATTGTTTTGAGTGTAGTAGCCACAGCTAGCGGCTTTGCCCGTGTAGGTTGTGTTCGTTCAATTCTCCTTTGCATTCCTTAGTGTGAATCTTGTGGACACTAACTCGCAAAGAAGAGAATAAACTGGTAATGACAAAAAATCAAAAGTAAAAATTCCCAGAAAGCATTGCAGTGCCATTTACCTGATTCAATTGTGAATCTCAGTCATTCAGGGAACTACCCAATTTTCAAGTCACGGGCTCTATGTTCTATTATAAGTCGTCGGTCACGGCTGATGTCGATAGGCGATAGTCTTTGGCATTCGGACGAACTTTTGAAACACTGAGTTCTACCAATCAGTAATCGAACAACATGCTGGAGTGTCTTCTAAACTCCTTAGATTGAAGACAGACCCGAATTGCAACAGTGGAATGAGTCTGAATTGGTGTATGGGCTGAATGTATCCCAGAAATTATACATATTATATAAATATGTATAAAATAATAATATATTATAGGTATATAAAAGCCAAATTAATTCATCACAACCACCACACACATGCCGAAACATTAAGTTATTGTTTGTTGTTAGTGTTTACCGACGCTAGAAAATGATGCATCTGAAATAGCGTGTCATGGCTGTAAATATTAATTATGTAGACAAAATGAAATTCCATTATTATATCCTGTCATCTCCATCAATAATGACTGAAGTACTCATTACCGCTTTGTTCAATATTGTCAAGTGATATTTCATTGGTTTTAGCTCAAAATATTGTATGCATGTACGTTGAATTGTAACGATTAACATTTGATACACTTCTTGACATGGAATTCAGCAGAAATCTCGTGTGGTTTACAATACATGATTTTTCTGTCATAGAACTAGCCTGATGATGAAACATTTTAATGGAAAAAGATAAGTTCTTCGAATTTGAGCTTATTTTTTGAAGACATACAAGCATACAGCCCACCTGATGTAACTCGGTTACCATAGTCTATAAAAATGCTCGTAAGCCATGCAGTATCACTCGCGCGTTGTCACCTCTGTTGCTAACACTGCTACTTCTTAGGAGCTTACTGGTGATCTCACTCAGACGCAGTTGATATTTAGATACGGTATTCTGTGAGATGAAGGTATTCCCCAGGCGAGCTGCTTTGGTGTGCCCTCCCAAGACAAAGAGACATGTTCATGACCCCACGTGCGTCGGTGATAAGTCGCATCATTAACGCTGCGCTACCGAGTTCGTCAGAGCTCCAGTTTTTGGGGTGTAAATTGTTACCAGAGCCAACTTTAGCAGCACATGTTTCACCCAGCTATCTTACCAATATGGCTGTGGTAAAAACTCAAGATTACGCTGATTCCTGGGATGGCATGAGCCGGTCAAGCAAGCTCAACGTTTAGTACCTATATGCTGTTGGTTGGATAATAGGAGGTACGAGTAACAATAATTCCAATGCTACTAATGTATCAATCTGTTGGAACTTAACGAATGTATAGCAATAACACTAAACGATATAGTGTTTGTATGTTGAATAATGCGAAAGAAGGGACTTACAAAGAGACATAGATCACTGAGAGGTCAATGCAAAATAGATGCCTAGTGAGATGCGGAGGTTCATTCCTCCGTGGCAAAAAAAAGAGAAAAGCGTGGGTAGATTATGTGTCATTTGTGCTCCAGAGTGATACTATGAAAGAGAATAAGAGAGAAATGTAACATAGATGCAAGAAAACTTTAGTGAACAAAGTTTTTGTGACAGTTAAGCTTGAAAGAACTAGTTTGATTGTGGAAGAGAGGCTGACCAAGAACTTCGTCTAGAAAGAGGTAAATAAGTCTACGCATGGTTCATCAGTATTCCGAATGGACTCTATAATGTGTAAGTTAAGGGAGGGGACAGCCAGCATAGCGCTAATCACTGTGATGGCTGTTCTCACATTTGGTTCTCATTGACGCTTACCATCAGGCGCGATGGGGACATTTTGACAGGCCACATTAAAAAAATATAATAAAAAAAACGCTAAGAAGAAGAAGGCTAAGCGAGACAAAAGCACAGGCGTCAGCGTCGTCTATGCCAGCGCTGGCATGATCCTCCTGTATCTATCAGCTCATTCATCTTGTTTTGAAATTCGTCTCTCACATTCCATATGCTTATACGATACTCCGTTCTCCTCGATCCACCGGATCGGGCATTACGTGGTGGGTGCCCCCCCCCCACCCCCACTCCCTACTTCCGCATGGATTTCAGCTCACATCGACGAGCGTGGATCGGTGACGCCCTAGTCCGCGCATCCGTACGGTTTTGGTCCATAATTGCAATTCACAGTTTTGTTGGATTCCCAGAGAAACCCAATTAATTAAAAATCTTACATAAACAACCGGCCAAGTACATGTCGGGTCAAGCACAGTGTAAGATTCCGTATTTGCTTGCGAAAAGATTAGATAGTTGCCTATAAGATAGGCAAATCGAGCATATTCCAGATTTTTTTTCTACGTCACGGGAATAGGGGATATTAGGACCATAACCAGTCTAACTTCTCTAAGATTATTGAAAACGAAACCATGGGGCGATTTAATTTGTGAACAGCGCCATCTAGTGTAAAATGGCGGAACTAAAATTATGTATGAAATTAAAGTGAACTATGAAAAACTATGAAATTGCCTATGTATCGCAGGGGGGAAGTTCCACTACTTGGCCGTTCAAATTAGAAGCTAGGAAGCAAAACTATTAGTGCGGATAAGTGCAATGTCATATTCTATGTCATTTGTACATTTTATCTTATTATCTTTAAAATACATAGTTAATAGATTCAGGCGTTATTTTGTGAAAGTCAAATTTACATACAATTTGATTTAACCTGCTTTGTGTGCATCCGCCACCAATTAGTTCATGCGGCCTAGCGCCGGCCGGCACCCGCCCACTACTATTAGTAAATGCAACATGCCAACGCTGCCATGGCTGCTCCGGTAGTCTCTGCCTCGGCTGCTGCGGTGGTCCGCTATCTGGAACAGAATCCGCATGCCCCCACCACCACCGTCGCTGCCACGACTGGGCTGGTCGTCGCTGCGACACGTGCTTCGCCTCTCCGCGAGGCATCATTAAGGCTTCATGCGAGTAACGTCTACAGCATATGCATTTAAAAATCCATTTTATCAGTTCATCGACTATTATTCGTTAACCTGTAAATCCTGCTTAACCGTGATTGTTTTCCTTTTAAATTCACTATATGGACTAATACCATGATTTTTTTTTACATTTCCTAATACAACAGTTTCGCTGGCATGAGGAGCGTACTCTTCAGTCAAACAAAAATTTACACTTATATAAATATTTCGCAAACGTGTCACTATATCGAAAAATTATCCTCCCACGCACTCAATGTTTTTAAAAACCTATCTAACCTATCCCTACACAATGGGGTAGGCGCGAAAAAAAAAATCCGCCCCACTTTACGTATAGGGGAGGTACCACCAAAAAAATAGCATAGTTAATATCTCTCTTGCGATACGGAGTTATACTATGGGGTAACTCAGTGAAGAGTGACGTTATATTTAGGGTACAAAAAAAATGTGTTAGAGCAATATCTAATGCTCACTTCATGGACAGCGGTAAACAATTATTTAAATTCAATCAAATACTTCCTTTACCTTGCATTTATATATTAGAATTGTGTATCTTCGTTAGCAAACATCCGTCGTTATTTGAAAAACGCATTGCCACATTAAGTCATAGTTATAGATACAAAAATAAGCTATGTGTACCGGGACAATGCTTAGCTCTGTTTAGCAAGGGTGCACGGCAATACGAATATATAACCACCTGTCTGAAATTTTAAAAGATAAAAATCGAACCTGCTTTAAAGGAAACCTCTTCCGGCTGCTACTGGACAAATGTTATTATTCAGTGGATGAATTTATGAATGATAAGAGTATTAAAAGTTATTTTAATAATATAGTATAATTTTAATCACAAAATATTGTACGCACTTATTGATCTTAATTTTATTGATGCGTTTTGATTTGTTTTATATGATAAATTTTACTCATTTAATGCAAAATAAATGTCAGTTTCTTAATTATAATCAATGTAATAGACTACGTATAATTGTTAATGACATCAATTTAATTGTACCTTATTCATGCAAATAAAGTTAATCTAATCTAATATGTATATACATGCCAAATACAGCTTTCTAGTAACAAGCGTCTCTGAGCTAGGCCGCGGACTGACAGAGAGACAGACACACACACAGACTAATATGGCGAAACTACGAGTGTAATTGTATAATGTCTCATCAATCTCATTTTTAGGGTTCCTTTTTACTACGGAACCCTAAAAATGAGATACAAAGCAGTCATAGATAGTTATTTTAAGAGAACGTAAAATTTTGGAACAATCACCTACCTACATGATGTGAGTAGAGAGAGTTTTCTAGAACCCTCTATGAAAACTTAATTAACAAAATTCTATACGAAAAACGAAGGGATTTGATGGAAAAATATAGGTAGAATAATTCCACTCTCGGAAAAGACTCGTGTCATACATGACATCGCAAATATCTCCTAGATGGTTTGTACGAAAAATGTTCGGGATGAACCCGCATGCATACGTTTATGTATCGAAAATAGAATCGGCTTCGAGATGCAAATTTTTGCAGCGAATAATTTTGTTCATGTCAATTTTCTTCCACCATGAAGGAGCCAGCGATCTTTGGAGCGTATTAATCGATTGTGCAAGAAGCGTAAGATGCTGCATAGAATTTAAGCCGAGGTTTACCTAACTTTAGAAAGTTCATTGTTTGATATAGTACTGCACTCTGGTATGTACAATAAATGTATGGTATGTAGATTCAAAACACTATTAATACGAGCAGTGATATCCAACAGATCTCCGGTTCGAATCCTGGACATGTACCACTAAATTCGTGTTTTCGGATTTATATAAGACTAGCTTTTACCCACGGCTTCGCTCGCATTTTTTTTTATAAAAAGTAGCCCATGTCACTTCTGATACCTCCAAGAATATGTGTACAAAGTTTCATGATGATCGGTTGAGTAGTTTTCGCGTGAAAGCGTAACAAATAAACGGATATTCACATTTATAATATTACTAGCTGCTGCCCGCGGCTCCGCCCGCGTGGAGTTAAATAATATTCTATCTACGTGCCAAATTTCATTCAAATCCGTTCAGCCGTTTAAGCGTGAAAGAGCAACAAACATCCATCCATTCATACAAACTTTCGCATTTATAATATTAGTAGGATTAGGATAAGGATAATAAGAAAAATCGTGAGGAAACCCACACGTCTAAAAATTATGTTTCGAAAGACGTATTACCTTTCCTAAGATAGGTCTTGTTTTCCTCATAGGTTATGGAGGTCTGACGGCAGTCGCTCCATCTAAAAGTCAGTATCTTCGCCAAAATCTGAGGCTTAGGTAGTGGACCCCGCCATATGAGATAACTTGATACGCTTTTATGCATTTTTATATAGTTGTTGTAGGAACAATTTTCCGGAAATTTACTAAATATAAAAAAAATCTGTTCCAATTTTTGTTTTAACAACATTTTGAATTTGAACTTGGCTGATCTCATCGACCTCGACGTGTTCGAAGGGATTCAAGTTCCACCAAGGGAAGAGAGGTGAATATTTCTATTTCGAAAACAAATATGCTGTAGGTCTGATGAAATCTAAAAATAATCAGGAAAAAGCAGTTTCATTTCTTTCGGGCTGAAGGAATGAAGATCGATAAACATCATCTTTGTCGCCACGTCAAGCCCGGTTCAGTGTAGGCAGAGAAAATAAAATAAATAATGCAAAAATATACAAAATACTCGTATTTATATAGTCTTTATTCTAATTTGTTCTGGCAAGAAAGCAATATGGTAAGTAAATAAAAGCTAATTAAGGATGATGAATGGGGTTAGTCTTATTTGCCACCCGACGTACTCAAAAATAAATAACACAAAAAGTATTATCGAGAATCGAGTGACTTCACCGAGTTGAAGTAAGCATCTGTGAAAACAGGCGTCTACAAAGACAGCGGCTGATTAAGTCGTGTACAGTCGTCGACTGAAGTGATTAATGATACAGGGTGTCCCGGTGAAGGACAGGCGTGTTAATTAGATCCACATATAAGGCAAGATTTCTGCGAGTGACTGTACACGCAAAATGTATGACAGAAAATTAATTGTTCGTGAATATTGAATTTCTTTAGGTGAATTTACGCTGTGCTCGCGAGAATTAATGATATATTCATTGAGTGATGCAGGCATTGACTGCGTAGGCATCAAATGGTATCGTGGAGTGTCAAACTGGATTGAACAATATTTACTGACGGTGTTTAATTATAAGGTAATTGTGGTATATTTAGAGTAAATTTAATAGATTTCGGAGTTATTAATTTTCAAGGCACTTGGATTTAAATTACATATATATCGTGATTCTCCTCTACTAATTAGCTCATGGAAATTAGCGCCGTCCGGCTAGCATCCATTACCGTTAGTAGATGTGTAACGTCGCTGCCATGGATGCTACGGTCGTCTCTGCCTCGGCTGCTGCGGTCGTCTCTGCTTCAGCTGCTATGGTCGTCTTAGTCTCAGCTGCTGTGCTCCTCTCTGCCTAGGCTGCTGCGGTCGTCTCCGAGATTGCACGCCATCTGTAACAGAAACCGTGTGCACTTATGCAAATGCGATAAGTTTATTAATGACATTTTTTTAACGTAACATACCCTACTGTGAAAGTACCATACATTGACGAGCTCGGTGGCTCAGTCGTGAATGACGCGACTTGACACCAACGCTCCTGGGTTCGATTCCCACACAAGGTAAACATTTGTGTGCATGAACATGTCTGTTTGTCTTGGTCTGGATGTTTTAAGAGAGGTAGGGCGCATCAAAGCAACAGCAGCCCATCTGGGAAGTATCTACAGAAAACCGCAGCAAATAACAACTCCCTAGAGGGTTGTTGAGTTCCTGCGTGTGAGTGAGGTCACCAGTAATCTCCCAAGGAGTTGCTGTGTAAGCAGCAGAGGTGGCATCGCGCGAGTGATACTTAATATATCGCAAGCGTTAATAGGCTACGGTGCCCGCTTTACATCAGGTGGGCAGTATGCTTGTATGCCCCCCGACGTAGTATAAAAAAAAAGAATAACAAAATAGATTGCCATGCCCAAGCTCGAAACCAAAAATATGTACACCAGACCTATATGTGAACGCAATAAAAATTTGCATTTTCAATTTTCTAAAAATAATGTCTAATTTCTTTTTAAATATATTAATTTATAAGAAAATTAAAAAAATATTTCGTACAAAAGAGTTTCCATAATTTCTCATTACCTAGTGAATTTTTATAATATTTTGAATAAAAAATTACATGTATCTATTATAATTGAAGATAAATAATATAGGTAATTAATTTTAGATATATATTTGCTGTGCCCTATACGTATTCACGTTTTGTACTACACGCTCTACATTATAAGAACTACTACTATGCACAAAATGGAGAACTTGAACTTGAATTTCGTTCACGCGTATTCCAGTTGAAATTGAAATTGACAAATTGAAAATTGAAATTGAAAATGCCTTTATTTCAGATAATTTGTCTTACATTAAACATGACCAAGATTTCCTTTTAAATAAACCCTGGTCTTCCTTATTTACTAAATTATTTGGATTTCACCGTGCATGATTTTACAAATTTTATAAATTTAACTTTGAAGATGAACATTAAAATTAGGTAAGTAAAGTATCACGTGGGAATCGCTTTTTCTTTTACCCTTCTTTTGGCTCGGCTTCTAAATATTATGATTTCATATATGCCTATAACCTTTTATTAGCCATCTGTAACAGAAACCGTGTGCACTTATGCAAATGCGATAAGTTTATTAATGACATTTTTTTAACGTAACATACCCTACTGTGAAAGTACCATACATTGACGAGCTCGGTGGCTCAGTCGTGAATGACGCGACTTGACACCAACGCTCCTGGGTTCGATTCCCACACAAGGTAAACATTTGTGTGCATGAACATGTCTGTTTGTCTTGGTCTGGATGTTTTAAGAGAGGTAGGGCGCATCAAAGCAACAGCAGCCCATCTGGGAAGTATCTACAGAAAACCGCAGCAAATAACAACTCCCTAGAGGGTTGTTGAGTTCCTGCGTGTGAGTGAGGTCACCAGTAATCTCCCAAGGAGTTGCTGTGTAAGCAGCAGAGGTGGCATCGCGCGAGTGATACTTAATATATCGCAAGCGTTAATAGGCTACGGTGCCCGCTTTACATCAGGTGGGCAGTATGCTTGTATGCCCCCCGACGTAGTATAAAAAAAAAGAATAACAAAATAGATTGCCATGCCCAAGCTCGAAACCAAAAATATGTACACCAGACCTATATGTGAACGCAATAAAAATTTGCATTTTCAATTTTCTAAAAATAATGTCTAATTTCTTTTTAAATATATTAATTTATAAGAAAATTAAAAAAATATTTCGTACAAAAGAGTTTCCATAATTTCTCATTACCTAGTGAATTTTTATAATATTTTGAATAAAAAATTACATGTATCTATTATAATTGAAGATAAATAATATAGGTAATTAATTTTAGATATATATTTGCTGTGCCCTATACGTATTCACGTTTTGTACTACACGCTCTACATTATAAGAACTACTACTATGCACAAAATGGAGAACTTGAACTTGAATTTCGTTCACGCGTATTCCAGTTGAAATTGAAATTGACAAATTGAAAATTGAAATTGAAAATGCCTTTATTTCAGATAATTTGTCTTACATTAAACATGACCAAGATTTCCTTTTAAATAAACCCTGGTCTTCCTTATTTACTAAATTATTTGGATTTCACCGTGCATGATTTTACAAATTTTATAAATTTAACTTTGAAGATGAACATTAAAATTAGGTAAGTAAAGTATCACGTGGGAATCGCTTTTTCTTTTACCCTTCTTTTGGCTCGGCTTCTAAATATTATGATTTCATATATGCCTATAACCTTCAACAAAAATCAGGTTATCAAATACGAAAAGAACTTTTCAAATCGGACTGATAGTTCTAGAAATTAGGGCGTTCGAGCAAACTCTTCCTCTTTATTAGTATACATGAGATTATATCATTATAGGATACGTTTACAATAGGTTACATTGCGATGACGGATATTCAACGTTAAATAGTTAATAGATTCTGAGGGTTATTTTGCGAAAGTTACATTTACAGGCAGTTTGATCTAAACTAGTATTATTGGCAAGTTATTCTAACGTCTAACATCTACAGCGCCTGAGGTGATTCGTGAAGAGGCGAAACACGTGCCGCAGAGACGACCGGAGCAACCAGGGCAGCAACGGTGGCGGGTTTTTTTTTATATACCACTAAGGTGGCAATTATATATTGCATACGGCCTGCCTGATGTTAAACAGTCACCGTAGCCAAGGACGTTTGCAACACCAGGGGTGTCACTCATGCGTTGCCGACCCTCTAAAAACCTCTTCACGCATTTCTTAAAGAACTCCATACTGTAGTCCCTTGGAAAAATCTCGGCTGGAAGCTCATTCCACAGCTTGCGAGTTCTCGGAAGAAGACTTTTTGGAACCGCACGGTACGCGATCATTGCAGTTCCAGCGTGCGAGGGTGAACTCTCCGGTGTCGGCGAGCGGTGTGGTTATAAATAGTAGCTGTCGGCACCATTTCGAACAATTCTTCAGAACACAACCCGTTGTACAATGGGTAGAACACACAAAGGGAGGCAAAATCTCTCCTTAAACTTAACTGTTGAATACCGTGTGTAAGCTTAGGATTGTCGACAATTCTCACAGCTCGTCTCTAAATCGAATCACTCGGTCCAAACTGGTATCCAGGGTGCATGCGATTTACGTTTCAGATGGCGAACACTCACAAAGACGATCGCATCAGCCGAGGCAGAGACGACCGGAGCAGCCATGGCAGCGACTGCATGCTTCCACCAGTGGGTGTGTGCCGGCCGTCACTAGTTCGCATGCAATTCGGTAGAGAAAGCACACCAAGTACCTAGTTCAGATCAAATTGCCTGTATTCAACATTAAACATATTGAAACTAAAGAATATTAAACTAATATACGTGCTGACTAATACAAAGGGGTGTGAAAAACAATTTTCGCAACAACAGACGATCCATCACAAAAAATAGCCGGGAACGTGCACAAACAGATTAATCTTTACACGGCACCAGCAAATGTCGTTTATAGTCGTCGCTAATCCTGCACACTATGGGAGACAAATGTATCCAATAAAATAACAAACGACAGTTTTATTACGCTTCCAATACAAAAGTGTGCCGTTAAGACTGTCTAATAGCGGGTAATTCCTTTAGCGGGATCGCGGAATGGGTGTGTGCGGTTTGGAGTCAAACGCCCATTTCGCGGAATGATGGGGAATCGGTGATTTACATTGTAATCTATACCTATACATGAAGCGGAAGTGTTTGTTTGTTTGAACACGCTAATCTTTGGATCTACCAGGAGTTGATAATACATGTCTTGAGGAAGGTTGGCCTGCTACTGGGCAGGTGAAGCCACGGGTAGTTATAGTTGGTAGCTGCATTCGAAAATATTTTTGGAATGCCCCAAGGGAGCGAACTAGGTTCCACTTTATATCACATTTATAAAAAGGGGTATTGAAACTTATTATTCACGATGGGCATGTTTTCTTCATACACTGATACAGGCGGTACTAGGTACACAGTCTGTGAACTCGCAGAGTCGTGGCTTATTATAATATCTAATTATTAAATTATCTGATACATTTAAGAAAGATAGGGCGCATCTAAGCAGCCTGACTGGAGAAGTACCTCCACCTCACAGAAAACCGCAGTCCAGTAATAACTCCCTTAAGGGTTATTGGGTGCCTGCGAGTGAATCAGGTCACGAGTAAGCTCCTAAGGAGTTGCTGTGTTAACAGCAGAGGTGGCATCGCGCGAGTGATGCTCAATGTATTGCAAGCGTTTACAGGCTACGGTAACCGCTTTACATCAGGTGGATCGTATGCTTGCATGCCGCCCGACGTTGTACAACAGAAAATACGGATATCAATTTTGTTTTTTATTTTACAGTAAGCAAGCCGATGGATGCGGCTGCAGCGCTTGCGTGGTAGCTATAATATTTTGCTCAAGAGCATTCGACTGCCCCATTCAGAAACACTGTATTAATATGGTCTTGGGCAGGGCCTAAAATAAAATTAAGTCAAAAAATAATATAATGTCTAAGCTAGATACTGACAAAAATATGAACAATTATTGTTGTCTGAAAAAAGATCAATCCTTGTGCAAAAATTGGAAGAAGAGATATTCCCCTGAAACTTTTAAGGAATACCTTTGAAACAAAGGGTTAAATTAAGTTAGTATATTGGTAAGGACCCAGAGATATCATACGGTGTCCCTCAAGAAACGGATGATACCACTGTCGGTTTCTGTGGTAAGTGTTCAGATTAGTGATGAAACAGGAATAGCTTCAATAACTCAGTGGTTAAATTATAATCTCCTCGCATTGGATACATCTAAAACCAAGTTTTTTTTGTTTATACCACTAAGGTGGCAATCAAGCATACGGCCAGCCTGATGGTAAACAGTCACCGTAGCCTTTTTTACGGGACAGGACCTACAACTGTGTCTCCTGTGTAGCCAGAATTAACAGCGGTGACCACCAAAAAGGCAATGAACAGTGAAGCTCATTGCTGTGCCGGGGGTTAAACTACAGTTGCCTTGGAACTCACAACGAACTTAATCAGAAGAAATTGTAGGAGTAGGAAGTTTTGGAATTGACTTTCCCTCTTAGCAAAGAGAGAGACAGCACTATGACAAATAAGGCATTTAAAAACCTCAAAGAGATGGCTAGTCAAGTGAAGCTCAACTGCCGTGCACCACGGTTTATCAAATATCTAACACTATTGGGACCTAAACTGTGAGTTGTTACCTAATACATCGATTCCAATAATATAGATTGCAGAACCGCCTAAACGCCTGGTAATTCCCCTTGTTGCCACCAAATCAGAATAGTATACTACTCCGGATGTGACACGCAAGGAATTTAACGTATATATATCATCCCGCTCCCTACGCCAGAGATTCCACTC
Organism: Pyralis farinalis; assembly: GCA_947507595.1. Lineage (NCBI taxonomy): Eukaryota > Metazoa > Arthropoda > Insecta > Lepidoptera > Pyralidae > Pyralis > Pyralis farinalis. The sequence continues at coordinate 4,451,271 of OX382275.1, forward strand.
CCAGAGAACATGATGTGCTGTTTGATTCATGATTTGTCGTAGAACACTCACATAAAGGCGATGACATCACCGTAGCCTATGGACATTTGCAACGCCAGGTGTGTCACTCATACGTTGCCGACCCTCAAAAAACCTCTTCACGCATTTCTTGAAAAATTCCATGCTGTAGTCCATTGGAAAAACCTCGGCTGGGAGCTCATTTCACAGCTTGAGAATTCTCGGAAGAAAACTTCTCTGGAACTGGTGAGAGTGAACTCCCTGCCGTCGGCTTGTGGTGTGGTTATAAAAAGTAACTGGCGGTATCATTTCGAACAATTATTCAAAACACAACCCGTTGTACAATTGTTAGAACACACAAAGGGAGGCAAAATCTCAAAATCAAGTGTATATATTTTAGCGTTGGCAACCTAATCTTATGGGAAGGTATATAGGCTTTTTAATGTCACGATACTTAAGACCTGAGGATAAAAAAAGAAAGTGGAAAAAGTGGATACGGGATACCATAATGCGCGCGGACGAAATCGAGGGCTACAGTTAAACTTTTTATATCAGTCAATCGCAAAATGACATAAAAACGAAACGGCAATCAACCTTTCATACATGGGTTGACACAAAATATCTCATTTTTTGTTGAATTGAGTAAATCTTCCCACAGTATTCCCATAAAAATGCTACGAAGGTGTATCACAAATGATAGCCGCGAACCCTCATTATAAACTCAAAGGGCCGCAATTGAAACCTTTTTTCATCCCTAAGTCCTATCTCGCTAATTCATTTCGTTTATCGCTTTTTAAAGAAATATTTGAGGGAAATTGAAAATAACTTCTTTCATTCCTGTTCTGGCCTACAAGGCAAATTGCTTAAATTATCGTTGGTCTGGTGTTTTATAGGAACACGCTGCATTATGTATATCTTGTGTATTCATACGTTTACAGCCGCGTATCGTGTGCATACATGATGAATAGCGGCAATCATCCACTTTGCGTGGTCTTCGGCTTAATGAGCTTAGTGGCGCCGTTAGTTACGCTACTTTGACACCAACGCCCCTGGGTTCTGGAAATCGAACCAAGGATGAACATATGTGTGCATAAATCTGTTTGTCTTGATCTGGGTGTATCCATAACAGATTGCAGCCCTTCTGGGAGAGTATCTCCACCTCGCAGTAAACCGCAGCCAAATAACAACTCCCTGGAGGATTATTGTGCTCCTGCTTGTTAGTGAGGTTACCAGTACGGAGTTGCTGTGTTAGCAGCAGAGTGATACTTAATATGTTTCAAGCGTTCATAGGCTATGATAAATGCTTTACATCAGGTGGGTTGTATGCTTGTATACCGTCCGGCGTAGTATAAAAACAACCCCTTATTTTTATTATCGTGTTGTTTAATAAATAACTACGGTTTATAGATTCAGGCGTTCTTTTTATCAGATCATAGACTACGGTAACCCCTTTACACTAGGTGGGCCGAATGTTTGTTTGCATGCCAACATTGTATAAAAAAATCGGCCAAGTGCGAGTCGGACTCGCGCACGAAGGGTTCCGTACAATTATCTATAAAAACGGCAAAAAAAATCACGTTTGTTGTATGGGAGCCCCCTTAAATATTTATTTTATTCTATTTTTTTAGTATTTGTTATTATAGCGGCAACAGAAATACATTATCTGTGAAAATTTCAACTGTCTGACTATCACGGTTCATGAGATACAGCCTGGTGACAGACGGACGGACGGACAGCGGAGCCTCAGTAATAGGGTTCCGTTTTACCCTTTGGGTACGGAACCCTAAAAAGCAAGTTATTGGTGCTATAATTCTAAACCGCAGTATGACAGTAAGAGAGGCAATCTCCTGACCGAGACGTTGGTAAAAAGTAGGGTACTGTTTAGTTATACAATCTGTGATGTCAAATAATAGTAAATGGGGAATTCACCCTCACAATGGAATTATAATGGTCGCATACGTTTCCAGAGGGGTTTTCTTCAGGGAACCCTTGAAAGCGTGAGTTCCCTGCCGAAGTTTTCCCAAGAGACTATGGGGGTTCTTCAATAGGGCAATGAGGAAGTTTTTATACGATCTACAATGCGTGAATAGTTCTTCCGTTTTTAGGGTTCCGTACCCAAAGGGTAAAACGGAACGCTATTACTGAGACTCCGCTGTCCGTCCGTCCGTCCGTCCGTCCGTCTGTCACCAGGCTGTAACTCATGAACCGTGATATTTAGACAATTGAAATTTTCACAGTGAAGTATTTCTATTGCCGCTATAACAACAAATACTAAAAAATAGAATCAAATAAATATATAAGGGGGCTCCCATACAACAAACGTGATTTTTTTGCTCATTTTTGCTCGATATTGATAACAGCAACAGGTAGACGCTTGAAATATTCACAGAATATTTAGTTATATAATCACTTTAAGAATAAATATTTAAATTAAAATAAAACAAATATTTAAGGGGGGCTCCCATACAACAAACATGTTTTTTTGCCGTTTTCATAGATAATGGTACGGAACCCTTCGTGTGCGAATCCAACTCGCACTTGGCCGATTTTTGTATATAGACTACGGTAATTGCTATCCATGCAGTGCCTATGCTTGGATATCAATACAACATCGGGAGGCATTGCATACGGCTCACTTGATGATCACGGTCTGATGATGCCCGGTGATTTGACGAGCATGGTGCTGCAGTGGTTTGTAACGCTACTTTGACGCCAACGCTCGTGACTTTGACTCGCACATGGGACGAATATTTGTGTTCATGAATATATCAGTTTGTTTTAGTTTGGATGTTATGAGAGAGGTAGGAAGCATCAAAGCAGCCCGTCTGCGGAAGTACCTCCACCTCACAGAAAACCGCAGCCAAATAAAAACTAACTGGATGGTAACTGATGGTTGGTGATCCTGCGTCTGAGTGAGATCACCAGTAAGCTCTTAAGGAGTTGTTGTCATGTTATAGGTACGTAAATATTAGGGACTATAAAACCCAGGCCAAGATAAGAATAATATTCAGACCGTGATAAAAACTAATATATGTATGTATATCTTCAAGTCAAGTCACTAGGCACAGAAAACCGAGCACCATAAGACGCTGTCTTCTCACTCGCTTCTTTAACATTCATAGCTCATTTCATACATGCTCGTCGGTACCTAGGGCTCCTGATATCACCTTCTGATAAAACACGTCCAATTTCTATCTCGGCTTTTACATCCTTCCACTTTCGCATTGTGTATCTGTTTCGTCATTCTTTCATCCAGCATTCTTTCTACAAGTCCGAACCAACGAAGCATGCCTTTTCTTATCTTAAAAGCGACACTCTCTTTCAGACTAACTCTCGTTCTTACGTCATCATTACGAACGCAATCCGCAAGTGTTATGCCACAAATTTTGGATAATGCTCGCACCTCTACCGCATTTATTCTACTTTCATGCTCTATCTCTGCCATATCCAACTTTCACTTCCATAAGTCAGCGTTGGGATTAGCACCGCCTTGTGTACAACACAATACAATGTAATCCACTTGCTGCAATACTACATCATCAGCCGTAATCCTAGCGTTCGTTCTGGTTCAAATCTTCTCTTTCAAATACCATTATCTTGGTTTTGGTTTGAAACTGTTCTTTTTTGTATTTTTATACAAATAATAATAATATTTTTTTTTTATATTTTTAAATGTATAATAATAATAATAATAACCCCGCAGGGCAGCTTGTGGCGAGCTGTTGGTGCGTAACGACACCACGGGTACCCGAGTGCTCCAGAGAGTCGATCAGGGCCTTCGTCTCCGGCGTGTCTTCGTCGGTCGGAGTGGAAATCCAAGAAGGCCCGCAGGACTCTCAGCTCTGGCTTGCCTTCATTGGCCGTCCAGAGAGGAGTCGATAGAGTATATTGCTCTAGCAGGTGATATACTCCAGGGGTGGAAGTGTTAAAGGGCATAACGCCGCGAGTAACTTCAGAGAAAGCGCAGCACACCTCTCGACACCCCTGAGTCACTCACACCGGTGTTGCCCCCGGCCGACTTTCTCTGGCATTTCGGGGGTCCATCTAGTGAGTGGCGAGCCACCGCCTGCCAAAAATAACAGTCAGATATGATAGTTATGGCAGGTGTCCGTCCCTCTTCTGCAATAACCCAGTACCAATAATCCCTCCAGACCTCATTACAATAGACTAATCATTTCCTACACATTCGCAATAGTCCCAATACCTGCCGTGACCTGCTCATAGATATATGGTTCTATCGATATTTTTAGGAGGGGGTCTCGGTGGGTGTACAACATATCATGAATCTTCTTAAAAGGGCCTCTACGCGTTGGATCCATATCCCCGCGCACGCCTATCAAATGACCGGGATAATACCCGTGAATAAAAATATAATAATAATATCTTTATTGCTTAAAACATGGTATACATAGATCTTAATTTATGGTCGAGAACATTCATGTTTTGCTAACGGAGAAGATAGCATGCAAGGATTACAATAAAATTTTACAAAATTAAGTGATCATTATTAAAAAAAAAAAATTTCAAATTATAAAAGTTATTATCATTCAGCCATTTGCATAATTTTGTCTTGAATAACTTGATATTTAATATTTTTATGTCAACTGGTATATTATTATAAATTTTAACACACATAGCTATACAACTTTTATTATATTTTGTTAATCTAGGGTTATCGTCCAGTATAAGTCTATATGGATCACGTCTACTCCTTGAATACAGATTAGAAACATTCTTAAAGAACTTTATGTGCTTGTGTACAAATATACATACCTCGTAAATATACAAAGATGGAAGTGGTAACAAACCAAGCTTTTTAAATATTGGCTTACAAGAAACATCAGATGGGAGACCATATAACGCTCTCATACATTTCTTTTGGGCAACAAATGCTCTATTTATGTCGGTGCTGTTACCCCACAGTACAAGTCCATATCGCAATACAGATTCTACATAGGCATGATAACACGTAATGGCAGTATTGATATTAGTTATATTTTTTAATTTATTAGTTGTATTTTTTTTTTGTAATGATATATTTAAAAATATATTTAATAAGAATACAATTTAATAAAGGAGATAATAATACGTTTATTATCAGACTATACGTCCATAGCGTTAGTAACAATTTTCTTAAAATTTTAAATTAAAGTATGTTAGTAAAAAGCCAATACACAACTTGAAAAATGTAATGTAATGCAAAACAACCGTTATCCGCCGCAGGCGCACAACTGCATTAGCAATGCATATTGTTCCAGTGCGCCAGCAGCGGGCTGCCCCAGCTGTCGGCGATAGACCTCAGAATGCTGTTGGGGCTGTCACGTAATCGATTGAGCATGGAGGCGCTTCGTTTACGCATTATGGCGTGAAAGCCATCGATTCCCGCCTCCACAAACATACCCGAGGCGCTACAGCGCCGTGACAGGCCTAAAAGCGCTCTGAAGCCATTATTATATTGAAAGAGGGTACATAATTATTTGCTGATAAAATTTTTCAAAAACCGATTTCAAGAGCACTCGAAACCGTCGAACGCGTGTGACAAGAGTCGTAAATGTTAAAGAATCGATGTGTCTTGTGGCAGTTGTGGCACCCGGTTCTCCCTGCTTACCTCACAATGGGCCTAGCGTGATGGTATTTTTTTTAATTTATACTTCGTCGGGAGGCGTACAAGCTTACGGCCGGTACATAAAGTATTACTCACGCGATGCGACAACACAGCAACTCCTTAGGAGTTTACTGGCAACCTCATTCGCACGCAGGAATATAACAACCCCCCAGGTATTTGTTATTTGGCTACGATTTTCTGTGAGGAGGAGATACTTCCCGAGACATCTGCAGTGATGCTCTCTACCTCTCTTAAAACACCCAGCCCAAGACAAAACATGTCCATGCACATAGGCGTTTGTCCTATGTGGCAATCGAACCCGCAAGCGTTAGTATCAAATTAAGAGCGCGTTTCACCACTGAGCTCGTCAAAAGGTGTAAATAGATAGATAATTATATAATTAACTTACCCACTCTATCAACTCTCAAGAAAGTTTAAGAAATAAGTATGTATATTCATAAAATGGCACCTCAGGCATATCGTAAATATAAATAAATGTCCCCATCCACTCGCGCGAGCCCTTAATCTACTAAAGATATCCCAAATCACATTACGAGCAAGACAAATTCTGTATACATGTAAAATATCGTTATAGCATTTCGGATCTTAGGGCCCTCCGAGCGGAGCAAATTTGCATTAGTTCAAAGTCGGGTGACTTGTGCTTCGGGGATGAATGGGGCGGCTAAATGTTCCCTGCAAAATGTAATGGTTATAATATGTGGGATGGGGTGCAGTTCGGAAAAATTCTTTGTGTGTGCTTATATATATATTTATTCAACGACAGAAGGCATACAAGCATACGGCCCAACAGAAGTAAAGCAAAGTAGCCTATAAATGCTTGAAATACATTGAGTTATTACTCGCGCGATGCTCTGCTGCTAACGCAGCAACTACTAAGGAGCTTACTGGAGATCTCACTCACACCCAGGAACACATAACACTCCAGGGAGTTGTTATTTAGCTGCGGTATTATGTGAGGTGGGGGTACTTCCCCAGACGAGCTGTTTTGATGCGCTCTACCTCTCTTAAATGCAACCAGACCAAGACAAACAGACATGTTCATGCACACAAATGTTTGTCCTGTGTGGGAATCGACCAAATGGGAACCAATGCTCCTGACATTGGTGTCAAAGTCAAGTAGTAGCCCGCTTCACCAGTGCGCCACCGAGCTGGTCAAAAATATATGTTTGTTAATGGCCAATTCAACTATAATCAATATTGAAAATTTGGTCAAACATGACTTTTAATCTTATTAAGAGAGGTAGGGTGCATCAAAGCAGTCCGTCTGGGGAAATAGCTCCATCTCGTAGAAAACCGCAGCCAAATGATAACTCTCTACAGGGTTCTTGTGCTCCTGCGTGTGAGTGAGGTCACCAGTAAGCTCCTAATGAGTGTTCATAGGCTAGGGTAACTGCGTTACATCAGGTGGGCCGTACGCTTGTAAATCTCCCGACGTTGTATAGAAAATAATATGTCATGAATCCATCTCGGTCTCGGTCACAATCGGCATTGTGACAATCTTAGCATGTACCGCTAAAATTTATGTTGTCGGATTTATGTACCTACTTGTAATTATCCCTTGCTCCGCGGCGATGTAAAACTTCGTGGGGAAATCCAGGCTTCCAAGTAATTATATTTCGAATGGCATGTGACCTTACATAAGACTCATCTGGTTTTCCCTCTGGGTTGCGGAGGTCAGATGGGAGTCACACCATGTAAAAGTCAATTGGCACTTAAGCTTTGGTAGCAGACTCTGCCAATCTTGATAGATTAGGAAAACGGAATACCGCTAAGAAGAAGGACCATCAGAGGGAGACATTGTACAAAAGTCGTCTGCGTGGGTACCTATGTCTTACCCAATTCTACCGCAAAGCAGCTATATTTATGTAGCTGTGTTCCGCTTTGAAGGGTGAGATATGGCAGAGAAATTACTGGGTACTGTGACGGAACAGCCTTAGGTCACAAGATTGGCAGCGCGCGAGTAACATTCCCGTGGTGTTGCGAGCGTCACTAGGCTAGGTGACCGCTTACCATCTAATGCGGGCCGCAAGCTTGTTTACCAATCGAGTTGAATAAACAAAAAAATCTATTGAGATCTTCACGCTAAGTCCCGTTCCGTCTACTTAATACTGCATAAATTGTCTAAAAGTATTTATTTATTATGCAAAATAAATTTAAGAAATGGGATGAGTCTATAGATATTAATAGAAACAATATTTATGTAAACTAAAAAATATATAGCTAATGCCAACGCTAAATTATGGAAGTGGAAGCTGGGTATGGCAGAGAGAGCATGAAAGTAGAATATATGCTATCGAGATACGGGCATTTCGAAAATTTTGTGGCCTATTTGATGATGTAATAAAGATATAGTGTCGTTGTTAAGATAAGAAATAGCATGCTCCGATAGTTTGGGCATGTACAAAGAATGCAGGATGAAAGAATGACGAAACAGATATACAATGCGAAAGTAGGAGGTAGTAGCCGAGGAAGGCTAAGACTTACCTACCACGACCAAATTAGTCGTGTTTAATTAGAATGTGATGTCAGGAGCCCTAAAAACCGACGAACGGGCATGGAAAGAGCTGTGAAGGTTAATGAACCGAGTGAAATGTGTAAGAACCGCGTCTTATGGCGCTCGATTCTCTCTGCCTACCACGCAAGGGACCCGGCGTGAAGATAACACACACACATCCATTCTTAAATGGCGAATTTAATTTATTAGCTGAATTGATGTTTTATCACATAAATTTTTTCCTAAAGACGTCTAAAGTTTTTTTTATTTGAAAGTTGCCACATTTTAAAAGCTTCAAATTCGTATTCTGTTTCACTTAATGCACACGGAATTGAGAATTTTTTGCATCAATCCAGTATCGGAAAAATACGTTTTAGTATTCACAGATAAGACTTAAAGGAGTTTTCTCTGGTCCGCTTAGCGCGACTCTGAATCCCATCCAATATAATATGAACGAAATTGCGAAGAGCGCAGAAATGGGCGAAATTGAGACAGATTTCAAGCTGGAAAATTATTTTAAGACGGGCGGCGACGGATTTCCGCCATAGAGCATTTCACAAAAGTGTAATTAGATTTTTGGGGGTCTGGAATTTTTTCACTTCACATGAATAGTGAATCATTTGGACTGCTTTTTTACGAATAAACAGGGAATTTTTGCTACCGTTTAATTTCCCTTTTACGCTCAATGTATTTATATTTTTAGATGCTTCATATGTTAATGGATTCAGGGGTTATTGTGCGAAAGTCAGATTTACAGGCAGTTTGATGTAAACTACTTTGTGTGCTTCCGCTACCGATTTGTTCATACGAACTAGCCCCGGCCGGCACGCAACTATTATTGCTAGCAGATGCAGCTGTCGCTTACATAGATACTCCAGTCCTCTCTGCGTCGGCTGCTGGGGTATACACTCGCCACCGTTGCTACCCTGGCTGCCGATGCTGAGGAGATTCATTCGATGACGACGGTCATTCGTCATGTTATTCCAACGTCTAGCATCAACAACGTCAGTGGATGCTTCTTAGAGATACGAAATATGTCTCGCAGAGACGACCAGAGAGAGAGGTAGGCTGAAGCGAACGTAGAACGTAGGGTAACTTCTTCCATTGATATGAATGCTTGTTACATTGATTGAACTGTGTTTTCTTTTGTTACAGGTATTTGCAGTTCCGCGCACAAACATGAAGATTTACTTCCAACCTATGAAGCAGATAACCGAACAAATTCTCCCTTGTTGCCACCAAATCAGAATAGTATACTACCCCGGATGCGACATGCAAGGAATTTAACATATCGTCCCGCTCCCGTCGCCAGAGATCGCACTCCCAGAGAACATGATGTGCTGTTTGCTCGAATTCATGATTTGTCGTAGAACACTCACATAAAGGCGATGACACAAGTCTAAACGAAAAAAGCTTCGCCCTAAAGTTTACATGCCCTGATAAAAATTGTGCAACAGGATGATCGACTTCTAACCACTCTTTATTAATCTGTCTCGCTCTGCTCTACTAGTAGAAATAATGAGAAAGGTATTCACAATATTCCCAATGATAGGAACAGAGGCCACAACACCCACGACATTATCCCCGTGTATTCCCCAAGTACCTAAAGGTACGAATACAACACAGTTTATTCACAGTACATATCCCAGTCGAGATTAACACTCAGCAAATAACTACAGTCGTAGAGTGGAGACGCAATGTATCTAACACTTGTCCTTATTTATAACTTGCCATTTTCCCTCCTAATATCTTTATTTTTCCCCGTCTATAGTGCTCCAAGCACCCTCCAGTAGCGAAATTAGGGGCAGGAGCTGCGAGATTTAGGTTACGGAAAATATTTTTAGATTTGTTGCCGTGTAACGTGAAAGAAAAGTCTTTTAATATACAGCTGAGGGCTAGGTTTAAGTTTTGTGTGTTTTAAAAGCCTTAGGGCGCATTAAAGCAGCCCTGCAGCAAAGTGTGGGCAAGTGACTCCACCACGCACAAAACCGCAGCCAAATAACAACTGCCTAGAGGGTTTTTGTGATCCTGCAACAATTTCATACAACAATCGACTGACAGTTTTCAATATTCAGCAACTTTGTCAGCGGCGGCATTTGGAGGTGAAGAATGGGACCTTAGTGCTAGGCCGGTTATAGCGAAGCTTGGCTGACGTTCTGGAACCAACTCGGTATAGTGCTTCGTGGTATCCTATTGGCATATAGGATTGTTATAGATGGTGATTGTAATGATCAGGTGGGTGAGGAGTGGGCGTCTTCATAGTGGGTTGGATACGGTTACACTTTTTTATTATACAGATATACTTTTATATCTGTATTTAATCACTGATAGCCTAGTGGCTAAAGAGCCGACCTATTGATCAACTGGTCCCCGATTCAAATCCTGGCGTGTACCACTAAATTGCTTTCGAATTTGTGTACATATTTGTAATTATCACTTGCTCCGGCGCGAAGGAAATGATCGTGAGGATACCAGCACGTCCAAGAAATTATATTTCGGAAGACGTGCGACCTTTCCTAAGAAAAGTCTGATTTTCTCTCTGGTTGTGGAGGTCTGATGGCAGTCGTTTAAAAGTGAGGTCTTCAGTAAGCTCCTAAGGAGTTTTTATAAAACTTCGCATGGCATACAAGCAAACGGACCACCTGGTGTAAAGCGTTTACCATAGCCTGTAAACGCTGGCAATATATTAAGTATTACTCGCGAGATGCCACCCCAGTTACTAACACAGCAACTCGTTAAGAGTAGGTTTTCTGAGGGGTATAGATGCTTCCCCACACGGGCTGCTTTGATGCGATCTACCTCTCTAAAATGTGTACATTTTTTTAGCTTCTAAAGGTTCGCTGTACTAGCAGCAGAGGCAACATCGGGCGAGTGACATTTCATGTACACTGCAAGCATTCATATGCTACGGTAACCGCTTTACTTCAGGTGCACATTATGCATGTATGCCTCCCGACGCTGTATGAAAGAACAAGAATAAGGACGTTACATATAGCCAATCATGTATGTAACAAAAACCAACATGTAACAATGATTTGGTAATCAAATTTCATAAGTTAATTAATACGTTAAATAACCAACATTGGTAATGATATCTCTGGTGAAATGACACAGCAAATATTAGCCAAATTTAGGTCAATTTAGGCCAATTTAGGCACAAAATTCCTGTGGTTTTCATGTCTGAATCGTTGTAATGATCATTATGGAATTAACTAAACCACAGCGGAAATAATACTGACCGAACTCAATTGAAATATATTATTTCAGCTTTGTAAAGTAATTAATTTTTTTTTTATATAATGAGATTGCCAATCAAGCATGGGGCCCTCATCAGATGGTAAGCGATCAACGCAGCCCTACTGACGCTCGCAACACCACGGGGATGTTACTCGCGCGCTGCCAATCTTGTGACCTAAGGTTGTTTCGTCACAGTACCCAGTAATTTCTCTGCCATATCTCACCTTTCAAACCGGAACGCAGCTATATAAATATAGCTGCTTGGCGGTAGAAATAGGTGAGACATAGGCATCCAGGCACCAGCACCCTAAATTAGAAATTTTTGTACATATATATATATATATATATATAAGTATAACTATACTAGCTGCTGCCCGCGGCTCCGCCTGCGTGGAGTCAAATAACGTAGCCTATGTGTTAATCCAGATCATAATCTATCTACGTGCCAAATTTCATTCAAATCCGTTCAGCCGTTTAAGCGTGAAAGAACAACAAACATCCATACATACAAACTTTCGCATTTATAATATTAGTAGGACGGCTTTTTTCCTATACTTGTGCTATATGACATTGCTTCCTATCAATTTTTTTGATTCTACGTCAACAGGAAGTACCTTATAAGTTACATCACATTTAAATATGTTTTCTTTTGTGAAAATAATTTCTGAATTATTTTATATATATTTACGAAAATATAATTTTATACGGAATATATATTTTTACAGAACCTTCGATGCGCGGGTCGGATTCGCACTTCACGCTTTTTTTTTCTTTTAACTATTAACGAGTAATAAGTATATAATATATAAATAGAATATATTTATCGTTCACCTAACGATTTGAATCAACCTTTGTATTTTGATAAGTTTTTGCTTTTAAGGTTTCCCTGAAAAGGTCTATATACCCTTTCCTGAGAAAACGTAATATTGTAACGTAAACGTAACATTATAAGAAACTGAGAGGTAGGGCGCATCAAAGCAGCCCGTCTGGGGAAGTACCTCCACCTTACAGAAAACCGCAGCTAAATAACAAATCCCTAGAGGGTTGTTGTATTCTTGCTCTACTTGTGTGTGTGAGGTCACCAGTAAGCCGCCAAGGAGTTGCTGCGTAAGCAGCAGAGGAGGCATCGCGCGAGTGATACTTAATATATCGCAAGCGTTAATAGACTACGGTACCCGCTGTACATCAAGTGGGCCATATGCTTGTATGCCTCCCGACGTAGTATAAAAAGAAACTGTGGTTGCGTTTGTATGTGGTCGTGAAAACGCAGGAACAGTCGCTTGTTCCAAAGATATTGAGTTACTTACACTCCAAAATGCGAACAATATGTCAAATCAGTCATTATAATATGCACAAACAAACAATTTACATCAATTACAACTTTGGTTTTAACTGTAACATTGTATTCAAGTCATGCGAGTAGGTGTACAGTCACTGGCAGTCGAAATGACTGATTAGAAACGTTATATAATAAATTCGTGTTCCTTAATTGTAGAGTTCTCCCGGTAAGGTGTGAAGAGGTTTTTATATATTGAAATCACTGCATACCTCTTGCTCAGCGCTGACCTAAGAGATAATATTTAATGCTACATCCTGGCATCAAGGCTTTAGAGTGAATTATTTGCAAAGTTCCACCCGACTTTCGATTCCGTGTTTAAATTTTCTTTAACTGTAGTATAGGTTAGCGAAGTCATGTTAGAATTGTCATTTTTTAAAAGCGATGGTCCAGATTTGCAGACAGATGCATAGAAACATACGGCTTGCTACAAATTAAGTTTCACTCGCGAGATGCCACCTCTATTGCTAACACAGCTACTCCTTAGGAACTTACTGGTGACCTCACTCACTCGCAGAAATAAAACACGCCTCAAGGGAGTTTTTTTTTTAGCTGTTTTATGTGAGGTGAAGGTACTTCTCAGGACAGAATGATGCGCCCTACCTCTCTTAAAACACCAATACCAAGACAAACAGATGCACACAACTATTTGTTCTGTGGAACCGAACACACGTGTGTTGATGTTAAATTAGCTTTACTAACCACTGCCTCACTAAGCTTGTCTAAGTTAAGGATATTGTATCTGATATCTAATATCGGTCATTATGGCCGAAATACCTCAAATAAATATCTTAGAATAATAAATAAATATTGTGGGACAAATAACACAGTGCCATCTAGCCCCAAAGTAAGCGAAGCTTGTGTTATGGGTACTAGACAACTGATAAACATACGTATTTTTTTTTTTTTTTTTGTAAATACATACTCGTACTTATTATGCATAGAAAATACCCAGACCAAGACAAACATGTTCATGCACACAAATGTTTGTACTGTGTGGGAATCGACCCCACGAGCGTTTCACCACTGCGCCACCAAGCTCGTCAAAATGCTACTATAATAAAATAGGACGTGTCTATGTATACTGCCAAGGACTGTACTAAGACTCGTACATTTGCACGACTAATACCCGTCTACAAAGTTGGAAAGTCGATGTTATTAATTCAAATAACTCATCATTTGCAAGTATAATGATCGTACTTGCTTCCACGATTTGTTATGTTAATTTGAACAAGATTATCTACATGTGTTTATTGAATATTTATTTCTGTATTTCTGAATTCATTATATTAAATTGTCACTCTCATATACTGGAACCGCAATGGTTGCGTACTGTGCAGTTCTAGCGAAGTTTTGTTCCGAGAACTCTCAAGTTGCGGAATGAACTTCCAGCTGAGGTTTATTCCCTAGAGACTACATACTGGCGTTGCATAATAGAGGCGCGAACAGATTTTTACAGGGTCAGCAAGGCATGAGTGACACCCTTGGTGTGGCAAATGTACGTAGGCTACGGTGACTGCTTACCATCAGGCAGGCGTTACCATGCGATAACTTATTAAGATGTTTATTTAAATAAATATCCCGTAGGATTAAAGATTTTGATTTGAGAGGTAGGGCGCATCAAAGCAGCCCGTCTGGGGTAGTATCTGCATCTCACAGAAAACCGCAGCCAAATAACAACTCCCTAGAGGGTTGTTGTGTTCCTGCGTGTGAGTGAGGTCACCAGTAAGCCCTAAGGAGTTGCTGTGCAAGCAGCAGAGGAGGCATCGCGCGAGTGATACTTAATTTATTACAAGCAATAATAGGCTACGGTAACCCACATAACATTTAAAGTAATTGTTAAATACGCAGTAAGTATATTAAATAAAAATAGACTTAAATATACATGCCAATAACAATGAAAAAATTAAATATATACACAATATTAAGTATATTATTACGTGAAGCAAAAACTTTGCCGTTACTCCTTTTTACGAAAATTACGCTGACGGAGGATTATGAAATTTGGCAGTCAAAGTTTATATGGAGAAAGTATTTTTTTTTATAATAATGCTTGGAAAATACATTAAATAAACTCTCGGAAGAAAACTTCTCTGGAACCGCACGGCACCAGTGTGTGAGGAAGAATTCCCCGCCGCCGGCAAACAGTGCCGTTGTAAGAAGCCGATCAAGATTTGCCAACAGCTGCTACTATTTTATGTAGATAGATAGATAGATATCATTTTTATTTGCATCTTCATTTACATACATAAAATGCTTACATTAAAATTATTTTTATTACAATGTGTGTGTACAAGCACATCATGTATGTGCCAAAGTATGACAAAAGGCTGCAGCTCAGTGTCAGTATTGCTCATGAGCAATACACTGGTTTTCAGCTGTAACCTAGGATCAGCTACAAGATATGCATGCAACAGTTTAACTACACATTAGGTTAATGCTACATTTCCACATACTAATTATGTGGAACTGCACCGGAATTTCTAGTTTTTTTTTTCATGACAAGACAGCAACAAATCACACAAATAAAGGCAGCTACCAGAATTACATGTCCTGAATATACCATGATGGTAAATCGAGGCGTTGTTCATCTAATATAAACAATCTATATTTATGTTTGAAACTTTTTTTACTATTGTTACATACTATTGTATATGTTACAAGCATCCATAAGCATGGTAATCACTTAACAAAATTATTTGCCACCTGACGTATAGTAACAGAAGTGTGTGCAATGTCTTCACACGTACACTTTGCAATAAATTGTACATTCTGTACAGAAATCGCTTCTCTTTGTTTACAAATTAAAATTCTTTCGGGTCGTAAAGTTTTTCTTTGATTTATACGCGAACAAGTTCCGAATTGTTCCCGGGAACATTGGAGGAATATTAATGGAGAGTGTTGTAACTCCTATAATAACTTCGGCCATTGACAATCATAAAACTATGGTGTATAATTTTAAAGCTTAACAGACGCAAGAGGGAGACTTTGTTCAAAAGTCGTCTGCGTGGGTACCTCTGTCTCACCTATTTCTACCGCCAAGCAGCTATATTTATATAGCTGTGTTCTGGTTTGAAGGGTGGGATGTGGCAGAGAAATTACTGGGCGCTGTGACGAAACAGTCTTAGGTCACAAGGTTGGCAGCGCGCGAGTAACACCCCCATATTGCGATCGTAACTAGGCTGCGGTGGCCGATTACCATCTAATGTGGGCCGCATCCTTGTTTTCCAATCTTGTTGTTGACTTCATCTTTCTAGCGTTATTATCGACATAATTTCAGCCTTCCCCTTAGACTTCCATAGCGACCGACGCTATACTGCTTGCATCCTTGGCATCGGCGCAGTCGTGAATGACGCGACTTTCACACCAGCGCTTGTTGGTTCGATTCCCACACAGGACAAACATTTCTGTCCATGAACAGGTTTGTTTGTTTTGGTCTGAGTATTTTTAAGAGACCTCACAGAAAATCGCAGCCAAATAACAACTCCCTAAAGTGGTGTCCTTCACAAGATTATCGGTTTACAGTGTGTGGGTCCAAAGCTGTTTTTCGGATCGTGGTCGCAATTCGAGAAACTTTCTGCCCCATCACCTATTAGTTCTTCGAGTTATGGGGCTTGCCCACCACCACTTCAGCTTACTGATCCCGGTAAGCTGTTTCATAATCAATTAAAATTGGCGGATTCTACTAGTATACTAGTGAGATAACCAAACCTCTCTTGGATTTGGTCGCACATCCCGCAAAACACGACTCGATGCGACGATAGTGGTGACAATTTTTACTACGCAATATCGTGTCATTGGGTCTTCATGGGTTATCTTTTATGCCTAGCCAGCGCCACGCCATGCCATAAATGCGAAAGTTTGTATGTATGGGTTTGTTGCTCTTTCACGCTTAAACGGCTGAACGGATTTGAATGAAATTTGGCACGTAGATAAATTAGGACCTGGATTAACACATAGGGTACGTTATTTGACTCCGCGCGGGCGGAGCCGCGGGCAGCAGCTAGTAATAATATAATAATGTATTTATTCACAACCAGTTTACATATTTAGAAACATGTGATTGGTGCCCTCTTTTAAATACTAGAACACCTGTGCCAGAGGGCACCGCCTTCCATAACACATTTTACATTAATTAAGATTGTAACTGTGATACATTATTTCCCAACGCTAACTTATGGAAGCGAGAGCTGGGTATGGCAGAAAGAGCATGAAAGTAGAATAAACGCGGTCGAAATGCGAGCGCTGCGCAAAATTTGTGGCGTAAGGCTTGTAGACCGTATTCGCAATGATGATATTAGAAACAGAGTTGGTCTGAAAGAGAGCGTCGGTGTTAAAATAAGAAGGGGCATGCTCCGAAGGTTCGTACATGTAGAAAGAATGCAAGATGAAAGAATGACGAAGCAGATATACAATGCAAAAGTGGAAGGATGTAGGAGCCGGGGAAGGCCAAGGCTTACCTACCATGACCAAATTGGTCGTGTTCTATCAGAAGGTGATGTCAGGAGCCCTAGAAACCGGCGAGCGTGCATAAGAAGAGCAATGAATGTTAAAGAAGCGAGTGAGATATGTAAGGATCGAGTCACCCCGCAAGGGATTTGGCGTGAAGTTATAGATAGATAGATAGATACATTATTTGAATAAAGGCTTATTACAAAAAGGAAAAAGAAGTTAAAGTTAAAATCTATATTACACTGTATCTGTATGACCGAACTGCGTATCAGCGTGTGTGTGTGTATGAGTGCATGCATCTATGTCCTAAAAGGTATAGTGATAGAGTGCCCGTATATATACATGTGTCCTCTCTTATGCCGAAATGTAAGCCGTCACAATCGTGTGTTTGCGTCGAGTATATGACTAAATCGCGACTGGAATATGACAATAGGTTGTTTAGACGTCCTTATCTGAACACAAAGGATAATATACTTTCTCATACATTTTCAGTTTATGTCGCTATTTGTACGTTTCCCGAGTTTTTCACAACAATTGAGACGTTTATGGCGTGTAATAAAAAAGGTTATTGTATAAGTTGCCTTGAGAAGGTTCAAGTTCATAATTACCGCGTACAGTTACCTCTGAAAATATGTAAGCGTCCGTAAAATATTAACTATAGCTCCGAATTCATAAGAGAAGTAGGGTGTATCAAAGCAGTCCGTCCGTCACAGAAAACTGGCAGCCAAATAACAACTCCCTTGAGGGTTTTTTGTGTTCCTGCGTGTGAGTGAGGTTACCAGTAGGCTCCTAAGGTGTTGCCATGTTTGCAGCAGAGGCGGCATCACGTGAGTGGCACTTATTACCAGTGTTCATAGGCTACGATTAGCACTTTACATCATGTGCACCGTATGCTTGAATGCCTCCCGACGTCGTATATATAAAAAAATATTTATATTCATATAGCTAGTCCGGCTATAAGTTCTGTTACAAATGAATATGCATTTCTTTTTCATGAAGTAATGTAATCTTAATAAAACTTATATGTACATATTTATGGAAGTCTCAGCAAAAAATATAAAAAAATATTCTATTCGAAAAGACTACCTTTGGCTTTGATACAGGCCTAATGATTGCCTATGGATGGACTCACTGTTTCCATGGGAAATTTAGCCACTGCTTGCTTGCTTCCAGAAATCTCTTAACAGTCACAATGTCGCTTGTCGTTTCGAGCTGGCCATGCTGTGGGGTTCATATCTGGGCTAGATTTCAGCTCTTATAAAGTCCGGAACGGTAGTTTCGAGCCAGGCTTGGGTAGTTAATGCCTTGTATCTGAAATGTATCGTGGATCTTTCCAGTAGGAATCTGCACCTGGTTAGCAGATTCCAGTAGGAATCTGCTAACCAGGTGCAGATTCCTACTGGAAAGATCCACGATACATTTTTAAAAAGTGTACTGAGAGGTTTCAAAACATGATCCAAGATAGTCTCTTGATAAACTTTTGCTGAAGTCTTCACTGCTTTAAAAAAAAACCAGTTGAGAATGCGCAAGCTTGCATTGCCAGAGGAATACCTGACTCATCAATTATATAACAATTCAATTTTTTTATTTTTTATTTGTCGGCCATTTTGACCATGTTCCCTAAGAGATAAGAACGGTGTTACTGAACATTCCTATTCTACTTTTTTATGCTGAATCCGAATCTGAAGTCAAAATTCGAATATTCGGTAAAAAGCGACAGACAAACGCACAGACAAGCATATTGAATTCATATAGGAACGGTGTTCCTGATTAAGCTATGTGACTTCTCGATAAGACACTCCCCACCAAACCATTACAGACGCAGTATAATGACCACGTTGTACCTTTCCAACCACTTGGGCGGCTTTTTTAGAACTGTGCGTACACTTTGTCATTAGCGAAATGTAGTAGTAATGTTCTTGAATCGTGAATTTTTTTTCATCAGTAAGGTGAATGTTTCTGAGCCTTTCGCCTGCGTATTGGGACCGAAGGCGTTTTGATCGATCCACTTTCTTCAACTGTAGGGATTGATTTAGGGCATGTATTGAATATCGACGATAAGCGCCGAGCTTCAGGTCTTGTTTATACGCGACAGTCCTAGCGGGAATCTTCGTTCCTCGCGATAAGATTTTTTGTTTCCTAATCGGGTTTCGGTGAATGCTGGCTTTAAAAGCATTAACAGCCTTTGTAATTCTAACGGCACGCGGTCGCCCTAATCTTTGATGGTCTGCAACAGAGGAAGTATTGGTACGATGCGGCTTATACCAAGCTTTTCAAGGGTCTTGAATATTACCGACGGCTCCACACCCACTTTGTGCAAGGCAATCACTGCAATTCTATTTTCTTTAACACCTCATTCCATATTGCAATTTGATAATAGACATGAAAAAAATATGTAAAACGGCGGTAAATCGAAAGAAGTTTTTGACATAACAAAGGCATTCCAAATTCAAAATAATTAAAGAGTAAAAGAAAAGTTACTGCGTAACAGTGTTTATGGCCAGACTAGTTATTTTTTGCGTGTCTCAGCGCATATTTAGGAACTTAAATTTAAACAAGTTTATACATGTAACACGCTGTAAATTATTCAAAATAGGTGTAATTATTATTTAATTTAAAATGGTAACATGTTGATTTCCGTGACTGCTAATATTAATAACATTTTATTATTTTTCATCATACACATATGAGTGTGATGAAGTGTAAATGGAGGGCAGGAATGTCAATGCAATAGTAGGGCCCAAGGTCGCTCAGCATGCTATGGAATGAGCTGTGCTCGAGGTTTCTCTGCGTGATAGAACCAGATACGAGGATATCCGCAGTAGAGCGAAGTTAACCGACATAGCCCACAAAATAAGTAAGCGGTAGAACTTAATATACTTAATGTTTTTGGAACGTTGTAAATTTTTCTAGTTCTTTATCGAAATAACTTTAGACCTGAGAAGGTAACTTTAATTTTATTCTGGTAACATTTATTATGTCTGATTAGTTCTAATGGGGAAAGTAGATCCATATGTACATAACAAACTTACAGGATTCAAAATTATATAAACACACGATCAAGTTTTTGAATTTATTCAGTCTTAAAGGTCACGTAGTTGTACTCATGGAGTGTTCCAAAGTAATAATGTTCGCACAAAGTTTTAAATCATGAAAATAACAAATTTGTCGAAAATGGCGCACCCTGCTAATTTCCACATGTGGCTGTAGAGGTGCGGCGCAACAAAGTAACCCTACTGGAGAAACTCACAGAATACCGCAGCAAATTAACAACTTTCGGAAGGATTGTTATGTTCGTGCGAGTGAGTGGTGTACCAGTAAACTCCTGTATTAACAGCGGGCGTGGCAAACCATTCTCGTATTGAAAGCCTTTTAGGCTTCTTTTTATACAACGTCGGGAGGCATACAAGCATACGGTCCACTTGATGTAAAGCGGTTACCGTAGCCTATAAACGCTTGCAACACATTAAGTATCACTCGCACTGAGCGGAGCTGTTTTTTTTTATATGTTCTGTCTCTCTTTATGCTACGTTTTCTACGTCTATCTGCTTTTCTTTATACTACGTTGGGAGGCATACAAGTATATGGCCCACCTGATGTAAAGCCGGATTCACTTAATGGTGTAAAGACGGATACCGTAGCCTATTAACGCTTGCGGTATATTAAGTATCACTCGCGCGATGCCTCCTCTGCTGCTTACGCAGCAAGTCCTTGGGAGCTCACTGGTGACCTCACTCACACGCAGGAACACAACAACCCTCTAGGTGTGCAAAATACATTATAACAAGTAAGTCATATGCTTATTTGTATTCCGACGTTATATTAAAAATTTGCTACCGGCAGCTGGCACATTCTAAGGTACAGTCACGTCTAAAAATATGATACGTTCGCAAGGGTTCAAAAGTATGTAGGCACTCTATTTCTGTTTTCAAATTAATGTATTCAGCCTTGAAGACTACAGTGTTGTATCCTGATAGTATTTCAAGGTACTTCTTACGTGCAATAGGTTGACAGTAGGAAACATTGAGCTAAGGTAAGTATACATTATTAATATGCATTGGATTATAGTCAATATCATGTAACGACAAGTGCGATATTTGACTGAGCAGTTATTGCCCAGTGGATAAATAGGTACATAACAGCTCCCTAGAGGGTTGTTGTGTTCCTGCGTGTGAGTGAAGTCACCAGTAAGCTCCTAAGAAGTTTTTTTATACTCCGTCGGTAGTCATATAAGCATGTGGCCCACCTGACGTAAAGCGGGTACCGTAGCCTATTAACGCTTGCGATATATTGAGTATCACTCGCGCGATGCCTCCTCTGCTGCTAACACAGTAATTCCTTAGGAGCTTACTGGTGACGTCACTCACACACAGGAACGAAAATAACCCTCTGGAGCAGGGGTTCCCAAACTTTTTGAGTTCGAGATGCACTTAGAGGTATAATGTTTTGTCTCGGCGCCCCGTAGTCGTCAGTACTCTAAAGAGTATCAAGGATACTAGGCGCAAAAATTAAAATGTCCGCAAAATGAAAATGAGTTTTTACATTTTCATTGACACGCAAGAAACCTTTATAATATAAGAAAAATAGGATGTAAAATGCAATGACAACTTAATGAATGTGACGTGTGAGCTTGGTTATATTTAAGCATTTTTATCAAATTGCGGGATAAGGTTTTAGACTGTTACTCTCATTTCTTGCGCCACAGATTCAAAGATAACTTTGACCGACATTTGCTTTTTATCACAGCTGTAGCTGAAAATCCAACCTCACATAAATA
The DNA here is from genome assembly GCA_947507595.1 of Pyralis farinalis. NCBI lineage: Eukaryota > Metazoa > Arthropoda > Insecta > Lepidoptera > Pyralidae > Pyralis > Pyralis farinalis. The sequence goes on from OX382275.1 coordinate 4,473,190, forward strand.
ATATGATGCAAAAGGAATGAGAATTCTTAATGCTTTTGAAATTTAAGTTGGGTCACAAGAGTTCAATAAGACTCCTTTCTTGCGAAGGAAATTCTAGTGGAGCATGTGCATTATAGCGATCTTGGATCCATGCATATTTTTCTTGTTTGATTTGACTCAATTTGAATTGTTTATTTCGTAGGCGCGAATGCCTGAAGTTTGTTTTCTGCCAAAAACAAGATCGTCTAACGGCGCCCCTCTATACATTCCACGGCGCACTAGAGCGCCACGCCGCACACTTTGGGAACCCCTGTTCTAGGGAGCTGTTTGTTTGGCTGCGGTTTTCTGTGAGGTGGAGATACTTTCCCAGACTTTGATTTGATTTGCTTTGATGCGCCCTACCTCTCGTAAAACATCCAGACCAATACAAACAGACATGTTCATGCACACAAATGTTTGTCTTGTGTGGGAATCGAATCCACAAGCGTTGGTGTCAAAGTCGCGTCATTCACGACTGAGCCACCGAGCTCGTTAGCAGGAGTTGCCGTGTTAGCAGCAGAGGTAGTATCGTGCGTGTGATAATTGATGCATCAGTTCATGGAACCGCACAGTGGGCAACTACTTAGTTTCCAGTATGTGAGGATGAGGTTACAGCCGTCGGCGAACGGTGCAGTTGTAAAAATTAACTGTCGGCATCATATTGAACAATTCTTCAGAACACAACCCGTTGTACAATCGGTAGAACACACAAAGGGAGGCAAAATCTTAATTGTACGAAGCGTCTATCCATAATATTACTTGCTTACTCCACAACCGTTTTATTGCGGGAATTAAATCACTCAGTAGCGGTTCGCTACCGAAGGCAGAAGTAGGCAAAGAGCTCGCAGTCGAGGCCCATACACATCCGCTCATAAGTGCTTAAACCAAATAAGCAGGCACACAAATGTTTTCCCTGCGTGGGAAACGATCTCACGAGTGTTTCTCTCAAAGTAGCGTTACTAACCACTGCGCTACTGAGCTATTTGAGTTAGTAGCATAGCACTGCAGCACACGAGTCAAGATGACTACAGCGGAAATGATGGCGAGTATATCCATCTTCAAAAAGACGGTAGTTAAGTCGGTGCTAGTTAAACTGCCTGTAAATTTGGCTTTAGTAAAATAACAATGAGCTCCATAGCTTCCGTTGTCCAGTCACAGGGTGCCTTAATAAAAACGTACTCAAAAAGAATCTACAACTCATTAAGAGATGTTCTCATACAAAACACAACAAAATTGAAAACGATGTGTCTGACCTCAGTGTTTTTCAACAAACACCGAGAGCCTAAATTAAAAAGTGTCAGCGACAGAGAAGCGTTCCGATCCAAAAAGCGGGTGTCGATTGCAATACGAAGGCTTTGTTAACTAGCCGAATGGTGTCCGAAGCGAATGTGTGCTGAAAAAAAAAGCGAATAGAAACAGTGCATGTATCCATTTCTATTTCGCGGGATATTTTTTTTGCGAAACAAAATAGCTACCTACGCTATTGACATGGCGGTTGGTTTATTGCAAACAAGCTTTTATTTAGCCTGGGTAACTATATGATTGGTGCTTTGGGTGTTACGCGAAAACAGCTAATTTTCTGGAGAGCTTATACTACTACTATTACTACTACTACAACTTCACGCCAAATCCCTTGCGGGATAGGCAGAGAGAACCGAGCGCCAGTTGACTCGATATTTACATATCTCACTCGCTTCTTTAACATTCATTGCTCTTCTCATGCACGATCGCCGGTTTCTAGGGCTCCTGACATCACCTTCTGATAGAACACGACCAATTTGGTCATGGTAGGTAAGTCTTGGCCTTCCTCGGCTCCTACATCCTTCCACTTTTGCATTGTATATCTGCTTCGTCATTCTTTCATCCTGCATTCTTTCTACATGTCCGAACCAACGGAGCATCCTATTCTTATTCTAATACCGACGTTCTCTTTCAGACCAACTCTGTTTCTAACATCATCATTGCGAATACGCTTTACAAGCCTTACGCCGCGAGCTTATATACTCGTAGAAACAAGAAAAAGAAAGATTATTTCTGCGAGATCGTCATCGTTTTTTTTGGCATAGTAGAGTTCGTTCTAAACTCCTTGGATTGAAGAGAGACCCATATTCCTACAATGGGATGAGTGTATATATATATATAATATAAGTTTGGTATAATAGTAGTCCTTCTTTTCAGGAACACCTTTCCTATATGAAATCTATATGTTTGACTGTGCGTTTGTCTGTGTGTGCGTTTTTTTTTCGAATATTCGAATTTTGACTTCAGATTCGGATTCAGCATAAAAAAGTAGAATAGGAATGTTCAGGAACACCGTTCCTATCTCTTAAGGAACATGGACCAAATGGCCGACAAATTAAAAAAAAAAAATGTTATATAATTGACGAGCCTGGTGTTCCTCTGGCAATGCACGCTTGCGCATTCTTAACTCGGGCACCGAGGGTTTTGTGCAAGCTTGTATGAGTCCAAAGCTAACTCGTACTTGATCGGTTTTTCCTTGGTGAAATTCATCCACGCACGTTAGAACCAGATTTGTTATATGTTATCACCTTGCCTGCTCTGATCGTCTCTGCCCCAGTGGCGGATTTGAACAACTAGTTTTGCATTTGATGGCTCAAATCTCGGTGAAGATATTCAGCATTACTCTACGACCCTTAGAAAGAAATAAATATTTATTTCGCTTTGAAGGAGGTAACATTGGGAGCTTAAAAGTTACATAAAGAGTCTTATCATTCAGCCCATCCATGGCATGCAACATTTACATAGCACAATATTTAAAACAATGTACAGAATTTATTCACGAAATTTTAAATAGTTATTAATAATATTAGATTTAAATTAATACAGTAGTATGCAAAGTCTACATATTCATTAAAGTCAAAGTCAAAATCTTTTTATTCCGTAAAAATGGCTACATTTGTTTGGAATCGTCACAATTTTTTTCCCTACCGTGCAGTTTATGACTAGGTGAGCACTGATAAAAATACTGCCAAAAAACTCAGGCATCCCTCTTTTGGTATCCAAACAAATTTACATAATTTATTAATTACATTATAATTGGATCGACTTAATACCAGGCATTAATTTTAACAGTAGTTTTAAATTTGTTTATTGACAATTCTCTTATATTGCATTACATAGTTTAACAAATTATACAAAGTCACTAAATTAAGTCAATTTTACAATTTAGGCAGTCTTTAACTGAGTAGAAGCATTTCTTCACGAGCCACGGAAACAAAAGTGCTTTAAACGATTTCAATTGCAGTTCCATTACCTTTTGAGGTAATTTGTAGAAGCAGAGGGAAAACAATAAAGTAGGAAAAGCCGTTTCCGCGGAACACCGTGACACGTACAGAGGAAGTCGCGGGTTGTACCTAGTTGTATAATAATCTGTCAAGCTCAATCGGTCGTTGCGTATATCATTCTAATCAAACACGCTGGTTAAGCAATCTCGACCGTAGCCTATCTATGGATGGGTTTACCTATCTCGAGTTTTTCCGTACTTCGGCACGTTAAGCCCTCGGTCCCGGCTGTTGTAGATAGATGACAGAGAAACTGGTCGCCGCTAATCCGCATTTGAGCAGCGTATTGGAGTACACTCTGAACGCCCTCGGTTGAAGGGAGACCCGTATCGCTGCAGTGGGATGAATAAGGGTTGATGTCATGATGATAGGTATGTAATAATAGGCAGACTTTGACACCAACGCTCGTGGGTTCGATTCCCACACAGGACAAACATTTGTGTGCATGAACATGTTTGTCTTGGTCTGGATGTTTTAAGAGTGGTAGGGCGCATCAAAGCAGCCCGTCTGGGGAAGTACCTCCACCTCACAGAAAACCGCAGCCAAATAACAACTCAACTCCCTAGAGGGTTGTTGTGTTCTTGAGTGAGGTCACTAGTAAGCTCCGAAGGAGTTGCTGTGTGAGCTGCACAATAGGCATCGCGCGAGTTATAATTAATATATCGCAAGGCTACGGTACCTGCTTTACATCACGTGGACCGTACGCTTTCTGCCCCCCGACGTAGTATAAAAAAAAATATATAAGAATAATAGTTTAGATCTAATTGCCTTCTAGTTTTCTATGTATATATTTATTTAGGACTTCGGCTTTGTCTGAAAAGATGACGTACACCCCAATATTGGAAAAGACTCCGAAGCGGAATACCGGCATTACATACAGGAAGCAATACTCTAAAAATTGTTTTCCCGTGACATTTTCTGGGTTGACGTTAAAGAAACACTATTTCGCCGGCAGCGAAACGGCAGTAAAATTTGTAAATGCGCCGTCCTACCAATCATTCATGCTGCGACTGATGGTAGTGACGCGTTCTGCGAGCGCAGGTAGAAATTTCTAAATTGAATTGTGCTGTGGATATTTCGCAGACAAAAAAAGAAATCAAAATCATTTTTTTTTTCTCTATAGAGTACATGTATATCTTTATATGCTAGTTTATTTCCTGTGAGCGACGGGCGCCTGATGTAGGATTAGTAACAGTAAACCTGTGTTACAGGTCGCAAGGCCCCTTTGGATGGATCATAGAACTGGCCATGTTATTTTAGACGAAATTTAACATATATAAAAAAATCGGCCAAGTGCGAGTCGGACTCGCGCACGAAGGGTTCCGTACCATTATCTATAAAAATCGGTCAAGTGCGAGTCGTACTCGCGCACGAAGGGTTCCGTACCATTATCTATAAAAACAGCAAAAAAATCACGTTTCTTGTATGGGAGCCCCCTTAAATATTTATTTTATTATATTTTTTAGTATTTGTTGTTATAGCGGCAACAGAAATACATCATCTGTGAAAATTTCAACTGTCTAACTATCACGGTTCAAGAGATACAGCCTGGTGACAGACGGACGGACGGACGGACGGACGGACGGACGGACGGACGGACAGCGGAGCCTCAGTAATAGGGTTCCGTTTTACCCTTTGGGTACGGAACCCTAAAAACGGCAAAAAAATCACGTTTGTTGATGGGAGCCCCCCTTAAATATTTGTTTTATTTTAATTTAATTATTTATTCTTAAAGTGAATATATAACTAAATATTCTGTCAATATTTCAAGCGTCTACCTGTTGCCGTTATCAATGTCGAGCAAAAAAATCACGTTTATTGTATGGGAGCCCCCTTAAATATTTATTTTATTCTATTTTTTAGTATTTGTTGTTATAACGGCAACAGAAATACATCATCTGTGAAAATTTCAACTGTCTAACTATCACGGTTCATGAGATACAGCCTGGTGACAGACGGACGGACGGACGGACGGATGGACGGACGGACAGCGGAGCCTCAGTAATAGGATTCCGTTTTACCCTTTGGGTACGGAACCCTAAAAAATTATATATTTTTAATTTCGTCAAGTACTTTGTGACGTATTAAGAGAGGTACGGCGCATCAAAGCAGCCCGTCTGGGTGAAGTACCTCCACCTCACAGAAAACTGCAGCCAAATAACAACTCCCTAGAGGGTTGTGGTGTTCCCGCGTGTGAGGTCACCAGTAAGCTCCTATGGAGTCGCTGTGTTAGCAGCAGAGGTGGCATCGCGCGTGTGATACGTAATGTATTAAATAAATAAATAAATAAATATAAATATTGTCGGACAAATTACACAGCGCCACCTAGCCCCAAAGTAAGCGAAGCTTGTGTTATACAACTGATAAACATACGTAAATTCATTTTTTTTTTGTAAATACATACTTATTATACATAGAAAATACCCAGACCAAGACAAACAGACATGTTCATGCACACAAATGTTTGTACTGTGTGGGAATCGAACCCACGAGCGTTGGTGTCAAAGTAGCGTAACAGCGCGTTTCACCACTGCGCCACCGAGCTCCGAGACCGTAGCCAATAAACAATTGCATGTATTGCAATTGTTTATTGGCTACGGTAACCGCTTCACATCAGGTGGGCCGTATGCTTGTATGCACCCCGACGTTGTATAAAAAAAGTACCTTCATAGGCAAATAACAACTCCCTGAATGGTTGTTGTGTTCCTGCGAGCGAGTTAGGTTACCAGTAAGTTTCTAAGTTGCTGTATTGTCAGCAGGGGTGGCGACGCGCGAGTGATGATTCATATACCTATAGTAGGCGTTCAAGGTTACAGTAATTTCTCTTTATCTCCTGATATTGGAAAAAATAAAAGAAAAACACACAGAGTAAAAATGACAACTTTTTTTATGTAAGTTCAGCATAGGAGCCACTATGCTTTGCCTGATGGTAAGCGAAAGAGGAGCCCAAATCGCAACAGCAACTGACAAAAGACTACACAGTGTACTGTCAGTTGACGCTGCCATGATGACCCGGAAGTTGCTTCTTCACGCTTCGTTTGACGCATCCCATGTTGTAGGAAGGAGGAAACACATGTGCAGGCAAGGCGTTCCACTTTTCAATGGTACTTTTTGATACGCGAAGAAATGTTCTCAACAGTGGAATAATGACATCGCAAGCCTGCACGTGTGGCTCTATGACGGAAGGCAGAGGCTGGGATAAGAGAAAACAGTTCTTCAGAGCACTCGCCATTTACATTTATCTTTAATGCGTTAATTACTCAAACTGGGTCGTAAGTAGGGCTCCCTATGTTATATATGAAAAAACGTAGGTAAACAGAATTTAATGACAAGTAGAGAGAAAGTATATACCACATCCATCACATCAACTCTTACTCATCCCACTGCAGGGATACGGGCCTCCCTTCAACCGAAGGGGTTTAGAGCATACTCTTAAACTCGTTTTCAAACTTTAGTGAAAAACTTAGAAGTAGAAATAAGTTGTGTATGCCGGTACATCGGCTTGCTAGGACTGGTAGATCTTTTCTTGTAAATTGTATCCCACCGAAAACATTCTGTAAAAAACTAGCCAAGTCTCGACGGAGCTGCTTGTTTATCTCTAAAAAGTAATGAAATCTATACAAAGTCGTGCCAAGTCTAAGGTTCCTTACTGCGATTTCTTTATTATTATAGTTAATGTTGTGTGACTTGGCCGTTGAAGGGTACACAAGGGTACAAAACCAGGTGCTCCATGACACTATTGCACCAATCTGTCGCCAGAACCGCTACCCATTGACGATGGAAAATTGCCACTTGGAAAACGTTGATTCAATAACCAGTCAATTGTAGGCTTGATAAAGCTGCGGATTTCAATAATACTTACTACGTATAGGCGAGCCTGAAACAAACAATATAAAAAAATATTTCCAGTACAGACGGACTTCTAATCATTGATAGAAGTCCGTCTGTACGTCTATTTTATGTTGGATCGGTGGTCGAACTTATTATAAAATCGAATCGGGGGGCGATTCGATTTTATAATAAGTTGCCTGAAACAGTTCTGTCCTTTCTTGACAATGTATTCAAAAAGCACATTAAAAATACTCTCTGTAGAAGGGCTCATTATACAATTGATGAATATATAACTGACAAAGATGTCTGGAAATAATTCAGCACAGTCTACCTGTCCTTAATAATCTTTAATTTTACCATTTGATATCATTGTTGTACCAATATCTAATGTGTCTAAGTGCCCGCGAGGGCCCAATGGCAAAAATATTTTTTTTTATCTTTTTATCCTTATCTTTATCTCCATCACGCTGCTCAAATGCGGATTGGTGGAGGCCAGTGTTTTCAAGCCGCCTGAGGACCACTGACTTAGCTTAACGACTGTTATCTATCGACAACAGCCGGGACCGACGGCTTAACGTGCCCTCCGAAGCACAGAGAAACTCGAGAAAAACCCATCAATTGACAGGCTGCGGTCGACGTTGCTTAACCTGCGCGTTTGGTTAGAATGACACGCGCACGTGCGCCATCGAGCTTTCTTGTATATATATAAAAATATTTTGTGTATCTTGAAAATTGCTCTTACGATTTGAGTCAATTTTGTATATAAGTGTATTCACTGAATATGATATTGCACGACGGAACCCAAACTTTGCATCGTGTCAAAAACTAATATCAGCTATTCGATATTACAATTATTGCGTTTTTTGTCCGACTGTGCGATCACTTAGGTCTCCGGTTCTAATCCCACTAACGACACTTTTTGCACACTCGACGAGCTCGGTGGCTCAGTCGTGAATGATGCGACTTTGACACCAACGCTCGTAGGTTCGATTTCCACACAAGGCAAACATTTGTGTGCATGAACATGTCTGTTTGTCTTGGTCTGGATGTTTTAAGAGAGGTAGGGCGCATCAAAGCACCCCGTCTGGGGAAGTACCTCCACCTCACAGAAAACCGCGACCAATTAACAACTCCCAAAAGGCTTGTTGTGTTCCTGCGTGTGAGTGAGGTCACCAGTAAGCTCCCAAGGCATCGTATCGCAAACGTTAATAGGCTACGGTACCTGATTTACATCAGGTGGGCCGTATGCTTGTATGCCTCTCGACGTATTATGAAAAAAAAAAATTTTTGCTTATTACCTTAAGCGAGCACTTGTATATATATAAATAATATAAAAAAAAATGTGACTATTGCATCGATAGGAAAAGGACCGGTACGGACCTAGTACAAAAATACCCAATCCCAGAGGTAGACTTTGTAGAAAAGTCGTCTGCATGCATACCTCTGTCTCACCTATTTCTACCGCCAAGCAGCTATATTTATATAGTTGTGTTCCGGTTTGAAGGGTGGGATATGGCTGCGAAATTACTGGGTACTGTGATGAAAGAGCCTTAGGTGACAAGATTGGCAGCTTGCGAGTAACATCCCCGTTGTGTAGCGAGCGTCAATAGGTTGAGGAGACAGCTTACCATCTGATGCGGGCCACATGATTGTTTTTAAAAGTAGTTGTATAAAAACCCTTTAAATTCAACCCGGGGTGGGAAAAGTGGGAAAGCGGCAGCGATCCAGGCCGGGATTTTTTATAACATTCGTTATAAAAAATCCCGGCGTTTGCAACCTGTCACACAAAAAGCGGACGCGATCCAGTACGGTGCGATCACTGCCGCTTTACCCGCCCTTCTTGTTGGTTACGGCTTTTAAAGCTGGTTGGTAGAATAAAGCATTAATGCATAAAGATATTGGCATGGCGCGGGTGCTCTACAAAAAAATACTGGACAACCAGCATATGGCCTGCCTGATGGCAAACGGTTACCGACGCGTATGGACATTTGCAACACCAGGGGTGTCACTCGTGCGTTGCCTACTCTGTGAAAACTCTTCACGTCTTTCTTGAAGAACCTAACGCTGTAATCCCTAGGGAAAACCTCTTAAAATTGTATATTTTAACAATTTATTATTTTACGTATTAGCTGGCAAATGTTACGAGTACTATAATTTTACAAAAAATTTTCGCTGACAAATTATTTTTAAGTATTTTTTAATGAAAGATGTATTTTAAGCAATTTTTAACGGAAGTATCGCGTGTTTTATATATATTGTTGAACCTGACGTTTCGAATGCTTTGCAGCATCCGTGGTCGCAGGAAGACTAAGGTGACATTTGTCTTGGTTATTCAATTATTACATCTACCGACATGGATGGATTAATTATTTATATATGTTCCGATTCACACAAAAATCCCTCACGGACTTGATTATTTTCAGGACTGGATCCCAAGCACGTGGTACTTGCCAACCATCGTCTCTATTGAAATTGGGGTGTTTTCTTATTTCAGTAGCCTTGCGTAGCATTCTCGGCATGTAGCGGTTCTCCTTGGCGAGGATTTGTGGTTTATCGAACCGCATGTAATGGTTTGGCCGGTCCAGTGTATGTTCACATACTGCAGAGTTTTTATCGCGCCTATTCTCTCCTAAAAACTCTGAGATGAGGTAGATGTAATAATTGAATAAACAATGTAAAACAAATGCCACCTTAGACTTCCTGCGACCACGGATGCTGCAAAGCATTCGAAACGTCAGGTTCAAAAAAATAAATAAAACATGCGATACTTCGTTAAAAATTGTTTAATTCAATGTATAACAATCGCGAAAACCTATGTATTTTAAAATTTGTGTATTTTATGACATTAAATTGTTATAAGCAAATATTGGAAATTGAAATCCTTATTATCTTATAATTTTTCATGTTTTATATTAAAAATGCATATTTTTTTTTACGTCGAGAGGCATACAAGCATACGGCCCTCCTGATATAAAGCGGATACCGTGGCCTATAAACGCTTATGCAGTACGATAAGTATTGCTCGCGCGATGCCACCTCCGCTGCTAACGCAGCAATGTGTGTATACATACATAGCATATAGTTGGAATGTTAGATATTTAATCAACATAAGAATATACAAAACAACTAAGAAAGAACAGCAAACAGCGATGCCCCAAATTGGTCTCAGTTGTGTGATGTAAATCAAAAATTTCAACCAAAAAAGCTTTATCTCTTACAATATCAAATGTAAAAACCAATTCCCACAATAGTCATTTACACTTGAAACAAAAAGCTTGACCGCAACAATACTTGCATGGAACAAAAAGGAAATGCTCCATTATATACCCTTTTTTCCAATGGTGAAGCAAAAAATTGATGATGCAAACGAACTGCCCGCACCTATTACTCTTCCCGGAAACAAAATAAACAGCGCGAACATCAAAATGCATTGGGATTCGACAAAAACTGGAAAATGGTGACTCATGAACGTATGAGGCCCTACTATCGGTCTACATTCGAATGGCGAACACTCGAACCTGCACACGAAGTAGTATCATTTCCACGTTTGTGTCGGCTTTTAAAGTATGCTGAACTGATTATTAAAAAAAATCATATAGAATATATTTCCTATTTAAGTACTTTCCATAGAAGAATAAACAAAATTTTAATAAAATATATTGCATATAAAAGATAGTGAAAATATATTTAAGAGAGGTAGGGTGCATCAAAGCAGCCCGTCTGGGGAAGTACCTCAACCTCATAGAAAACCGCAGTCAAATAACTCTCTGAAGGGTCGGTGCGTTCCTGCGTGTGAGTGAGGTCACCAGTAAGCTCCTAAGGGGTTGCTGTGATAGGAGCAGAGGTAGCATTGCGTGAGTGATACTTAATGTATTAGAAGGGTTCATAGGCTACAGTAATTGTTTTTTTTAGGTGGGCTGTATACTTGTACAAAAAAAATTGTTCTTCATCCAAAGATCTTTCTTAACCCTTCGAAACCCGGGTGGTCGTATACGACCGCGAAATGTATGGGAAAACGTATATAACGGGTTCTGACTGCTCAATAAATTCATTTTCTGGCACTGGCAGTCGAATATATATACCCACTTGTAAGTTTAGAGAGCAAAAGTCACAAACACATAGCTTCCAGAGCAGATGACAACATAAAATAGAATTGAATATGCTGCTGCTCCCGTCAAACTGATCCACACGACATCGAAATGAACCTCAATTATCATGCATTTCTTTACCTAATGTTTATGTGGACTTAGATATAGATAGACAGCGTGAAAGAACTGGAATGTTGAATTTTATTATAGTAAATAAAGAGCAAAGTTTATGTAGGAGCCGAGGAAGGCCGAGTCTAACCTACCATGAGCAAATTGGTCGTGTTTTATCAGAAGGTGATGTCAGGAGCCCCAGGAACCGGCTCGTGCATGAAAAGAGCTGTGAATGTCACAGAAGCGAGTGAAGTATGTAAGGACCGGCGCATTATGGCACTCGGTTCTCTCTAGCTACCCCGCAAGGGACCTGGCGTGAAGATATACATACATACATACAAAAGTTTTTCAACATTTCGAGTACTTAGTTACTCATTGGATGTGTTTTTAGGAACTCGTGGTAGGGGCAATGGCAAAGGCCCCCGAACGAACCGTAAATGGAGATGTGCACCAGGAAGGCTAATTTTATTTCGGCAGTGACCCCGCAAAGAATAAAACGGCACGCGAAAATTGTTGACGGTTGAATAGCCTAGTATATATCGAGCTTAAAATCGTTTTCTCTTGTTAAGTGTTGCATACATTTTCGCTTTTTTTTACTTTTAAAAACTTTTCTCGTTAAGCTGATCTTGCGGAGTCAGTATTTAAGTACAGATATGCTCAGATGTGTATATCTGTGCTTATACTATGAACAAAATTTACCTCATTTTTGACGTGTCTTATAAATCGATAAACGCCGGCTGCGCACACGGAAAAGCATTACTCATTGTCACGTTCTGCCTGAGCCGAACGTGCAAGCGAGAGCGCGGAACAAGCGATAGAGAGGCACAATCGGCCTAAGCGTTCGGCTTGTGACGCATCTATCTCTCTTCCACTCCATCGGCCGATGCGTCCGAGTAGAAGAGAGACAGCGGCAGCGCACAACCCGTGTAGGTTGTGTGCTGTGTTGTAAACTGTATTGTCAACTGTTGAATGTTTTCTTATGACGTTATCACGTAGAATTGTCGTCCGTAAACCGAATTTACATACATTCAATGTTTTTTTATTGTTCTATTGTGTATTCACATAAATTACGAGTATTTATACTGCCAGAGACACAATTCCACGTATTCACATTTAATTTAATAAAAGACGAGTTCCCTATTACGTGTACATAGTGTTGATATCGGAATGTTACTCACAAGTCTCGTTCAATGTTACTGTTATTTTATAAATAATCATTATGAAATTCTACATAGAGTGGGTACTTTAGGGGTACTTTTTTTAAAGTAAATGCCGTTCTATCTATAACTTCACGCCAAATCCCTTGCGGGCTAGGCAGAGTGTACAGAGTGCCACAAGACGCGGTCCTTACACACTTCCCTCGCTACTTTAACATTCATAACTCTTTTCATGCACGCCCGTCGGTTTCTAGGAATCTTGACATCACCTTCTGATAAAACACGACCTATTTACTCATGGTAGGTTAGTCTTGGTCTTCCTCGGCTGCTACACACTTCCTCTTTTGTATTATGTATCTCTTTTGTCATTCTTTCATCCTCCATTCTTTCTGTATGTCCGAACCAACGGTGCATGCGTTTTCTTATCTTAACATCCCCACTCTCTTTCAGACCAACTCTCTTTCTTACGTCATCATTACGAATGCGGTCAGCAAGCGTTTCGCCACAAATTTTGCCCAATGCTCTCATCTCGACCGCATTTATTATACTTTCATGCTCTCTCTACAATACCCAGTTTTAACTTCCATACATTATCATTGAGCTGTGCCTTCTGGCTCAGATTTCAGCTGCCTAGAAGTTTACCCAACGCTCCATTCGCGCTGTTCCCTGTACTCACTCGTCTCTTCATATCAGAGGTGTACCTTCAATCGCTGCTTTGAAATGCATTTCTCTCCCATCCCACAGCTATATAAATATAGGTGCTTGGCGGTAGAAATAGGTGAGACAGAGGTATAGGACCTACGCAGACGACTTTTGTACAAAATCCTAAGAAGTCAAATAAATTGAATATTAAATTAATATTCTATTTGAGAGTAAGCAGTGCTAAAAGTGCAAATTGCCAGAGAGCGCTTATTTGAATCCAGCCAATTGACTGCGTGGGTACGCTCATTGATTCCTCGCGGGACAGTCTGGAAGATTAGTATGAAATTGAAAAAATATATAGAAAAAGGATGGAAATATAATCTAAGTAAGGCAGCCGAACTATAAGACTTCAGGGAACTGAATTTATTAAATGGATTTGATATATAGGTAGACTGTAAAAGGATTTTATGTATGATATTTAGCTGTCTGGTACAGTCGGGTTCATACTTGTTAAACCATTAATATTTATATACAACTTCTAGAGGTGTATACCATACCGTGTAAACTTCCCTCCCGATATAAAGCGATTACCATAGCTTATGACCGCTTGCGAGACATCAAGTGTCGTTCGCGCGATGATACCTCTGCTGCTAAAAAAGTAAGTAGCTTCTAAGTAGTAGTTCTAAGGAAGTAGCTTACTAGCAACCCACTCGCTTGCAGGTATACAACACATTCCAGGGAGTTGCTATTTGGCTCTAGTATTCTGTGATGTGGAGTTACTTTCCCAGACGGGCTGCATTGATACGCCCCGCCTCTCTTAAATACCCAGACCAAGACAAACAGACATGTTCATGCAAACAAATATATGTTCTGTAGCAAATCGAATCGACAAGCGTAAAGCTTACATGGTCTTCTATAAGTAATTATAATAATTATTATTTACTTACCACAAAAATTACAAGGTTTACAGAGTGGCTAAGACACCCACACTAGGCTAGGCCTGTCCTGTTCTATTGTGCAATTCTATTGTGGTACTATAAACAGAATGATAAGACCATATTTTGTAATTGTAATTGTTGATTACAAAATACAAAATTAGATTACAAAATACACATTGTTTAAGAATCCTATATAATATCAGTCATGAATGGTACTATAAGTTTTATTTATATTTTATTTGTAGTTTAAAATTAGTAGTTTAACAACATTATAAAGTAAATTGGGATAGTTTAGTTGACATTGTAACAGTTATTTGAAATAATTTGATTGACATTAGGTATAATTATGTAATTTCAAATAATTAAATTGTAACCGCTCAAGGCTTTAAATTATTCTACGCTAATCAAAATGTCCTCTGAGTCCCGGTAGGTTCAGTTTTGCAATTCCCTTTCGATTTTAAATTTTGCATCACGGCTGTTTAAATTGCGTATCTTATTACATACAGCATAAATTTTATTATAAGTTGTATTCTAGTGGGAGAATGAACCAGTTGAGAGGAACCATAAGCTAGGGCAAATTCATGAGTAGATCTCCCAGCGTGACCTTGAGAGGAACCATAAGCTAGGGGAAATTCATGAGTAGATCTCCCAGCGTGATCTTGAGAGGAACCATAAGCTAGGGCAAATTAATGAGTAGATCTCCCAGCGTGACCTTGAGAGGAACCATAAGCTAGGGCAAATTCATGAGTAGATCTCCTAGCGTGACCTTGAGAGGAACCATAAGCTAGAGCAAATTCATGAGTAGATCTCCCAGCGTGACCTTGAGAGGAACCATAAGCTAGGGCAAATTCATGAGTAGATCTCCCAGCGTGACCTTGAGAGGAACCATAAGCTAGGGCAAATTCATGAGTAGATCTCCCAGCGTGACCAGTGCACCAAGAGCCAAGCCGCTCGGCATTAAGAGGGCGCGCAAAGCTAAGTGGTGCCCTCATTTTGTTTTTACTAATAACACTGATTCAAAATTCCAAAAAACTCAATACAGACACTGAATAATCACATTTATGTTTTTTGAAACATATCTTGTATTTATGATCTCTGTACAAGTAACCAAAATTTTAATTATTGCTTATTGTGTCCTCCTATAAACAAAATTATGACTCATTCTACATAAATAATAAAAACAGAATATGTCTCAAAAAACATAAATATGGCTCCACAGTGGCTGCATAGAGCGTTTTTTTTGAATTGGTCTTAAACTCAGCGTTATTAAAACAAAATGAGGGCGCTACTTAGCTTTATGCCCCCTCTTAATAATTATAAGTCTCCAAGGAACACTAATTCCGCGGAGGGAAACTGCCCGATGACTTTGTCAGTTGCTACTAGAAATATCGAGAGTAAATCATAAAATATTCAACATGCAAACACATTTCGCTCCTTTGTTTGCCAACATCATTATTCTAGTTAAATGCAAATACTATACGATGTCCAATGTAAACAATGGGTTAAACAAATATTATGCTACAGTTATAATTTATCCTCGTAGTTTAAAATTAAATGTTAATGGTAATAGATATAATATTGATGAAAACGTGATGAGCTCGGTGACGCAGTGATGATTGATGCAACTTTAACATCAACGCTCGTAGGTTTGATCCTCATAAAGGACAAACATTTGTGTGCATTAATGTATCTGTTTGTCTTGGTCTGGGTATTTTTAAGAGAGGTAGGGTGCATTAAAGCAGCCTGTTTTTTAAGTACCTCCACTTAACAGAAAACCGCAGGCAAATAACAATTCACTAGAGGGCTGTTGTGGTCCTGTGTGTGAGGTCATCAGTAAGCTCGTAAAAGGAGTTGTTAAGAGGAGGCATAAAGCTAAGTGGTGCCCTCATTTGGTTTTTATTAATAACGCTGAATTTAAGACTAATTCCATGAAACGCTCAATACAGGCACTGAAGAACCATATTTATGTATTTTTGAGACATATCACGTATTTATTATTTGTGTAGAATGAGTCATAATTTTGTTTGTAAGTGGCCACAATAAGCATTAATTAAAATTTTGGTTACTTGTACAGAGATAATATCTATCTATAACTTCACGCCAAATCCCTTGCGGGGTAGGCAGAGAGAACCGAGCGCCACGTGACTCGATCCGTACATATCTCACTCGCTTCAGTACAGAGCAGCACAGTACAGATATAATAAATACAAGATATGTTTCAAAAAACATAAATATGGTTATTCAGTGCCTGTATTGAGCGTTTTTTGGAATTTTCATTCAGTGTTATTAACCCTTCGAAACCCGGGTGGTCGAATACGACCGCGAAATGTATGGGAAAACGTATATAACGGGTTCTGACTGCTCAATAAAAACAAAATGAGGGCGCCACTCGGCTTTGTGCGCCCTCTTAACGCCGAGCGGCTTGGCTCTTGGTGCACTGGTCACGCTGGGAGATCTACTCATGAATTTGCCCTAGCTTATAATTATTGCTCATTGTAGCCACTTATAGCGATAATCAAAATTACGATTATTTGTACATTAATAATAAAAACATAAATATGATTCTACAGAGGCTGTACTGAGCATTTTTTGGAATTGGTCTTAAATTCAGAGTTATTAATAAAAACAAAATGAGGGCACCACTTAGCTTTGTGCCCCCTCTTAAGGATGCGTTATTAACCGCGGCACTACCGAGCTCATTATCGTGTAATTGAAGTAAATATATTATTAAATATATCAAATATAGTACAATATTCAGCATACAAAATTAGTCGCTTAGAGAGCGTTATAAATTTTCATTATGAATATTAACGGCAGACCAATTGTCTAGGGAATTCTACCGGGGGAATTAGATTTCCGATAGGCATAAAATATCTTCCAATACATATTAAAATAAGAAGAGGTATGCTCCGTTGGTTTAGACGTGTAGAAATAATGCAGGGGAAAAAAAAACGAAACAGATGATATACAACGCGAAATCAGAAGGATGTAGGAGACGAGGAAAGACCAAGACTGACCTACCGTGATCAAATTAATCCTGTTGTATCAGAAGGGCATGTCAGGAGCTTAAATACCGGCGAGTATAAGATTCGTAGAAGAGGGAGGTGTGTAAGGATAGAGTCACGTGGCGCTCAGGTCTCTCTGTCTACCCCGCAAGGGGTTCGCGCGAAGGTATAGACAGAGATAGACATAGTACTTTATACTGTGGAAGTACTGCTACCTCACAGAGGACTCTAGTCAATTAATAATTCCGTGAAAGGTTGCTGTGTTTCCACTATTCCACTACCACGCCGGAAGGCATAAAAGCATACGGCCCTCTGATGTAAAACGGTTACCGTAGCCTATGAACGCTTGTAATACATTAGGTATCACTCGCGCAATGCCTCCTCTGCTGCTAACACAGCAACTCTTTAGGATTTTATTGGTGACCTCACTCACATGCAGGAAGTTATTATTTGGCTGCGGTTTATGTGAGGTGGAAGTACTATCCCAGACTAGTATTTTGATGCGCTTTACCTCTCTTAAAAAATCCAAACCAAGCAATTGGACATGTTCACGCACACAAATGTTTGTACTTTGTGGGAATGGAACAAGCCTTGGTGTTTTTTTTCTATACCACTAAGGTGGAAAATAAGCATACGGCCTGTCTGACGGTAAACAACCCACCACGCTCCACCGACGTCGTGGTCATTTGAGCCGAAACACGGGAGATGCGCACGGCACACGCTGCTCTAAGGCTCTCTTCATACCGTGGGCAATTCTTCACTCCCTCCAAATTAAATAAATAAATATTGTCGGACAAATTACACAGCGCCATCTAGCCCCAAAGTAAGCGAAGCTTGTGTTATGGGTACTAGACAACTGATAAATATACGTAAGTACATTTTTTTTTTGTAAATACATACTTATCATACATAAAAAATACCCAGACCAAGACAAACAGACATGTTCATGCACACAAATATTTGTACTGTGTGGGAATCGAACCCACGAGCGTTGGTGTCAAAGTAGTGTAATGACGCGTTTCACCACTGCACCGCCGAGCGCGTCATCAATTATTTAACTTCTGCCCGCCTCTTCACTATAGGCTTCTCCCCGTTCAGGGGCAGGAACAAACACACTTGTGCCTTCGTTGCTGTCCACAAGTCTGCTGTCTATCTAGTTCGACAGTGCTTTCTCTGCTCGCTCTTCTGCAAACCCTCCACGCATGCCGTGCGAACCTGCGAAAAGCCGCGAAATTAGCCACCGAAGACACGAGATCTGTATGGTACACCGAACCCATTTCTACTCCGCAGCGCTGTATCCCATCCATCATCACACATCGCAGATCGTTATATTTAGGACAGGACCACAGGACGTGATCTCTGTCCTCCTCGCATTCACCGCACGCACACATACTAGATTTATACCTCTCCAGTTCATAGTCTCTTGCCTGGCGGTAAACAGTCACCGTAGCCTATGGACATGTGCAACACCAGGGGTGTCACTCATGCGTTAAAATGGTGTCAAAGAAGCATTACTAACTACTCCGCCACCAAGCTCGTCAAAACTTCACAGATTAAACTCCATACGTTACGTGCGGGTAGTACATTGCCTTCGAATAAATCTGCAATTACGATTCTATTGCGACTTACCCACACACTAAATTGAAAGGTACTGTAGAGAACATAGATTATACAACAAGTTGAGACCGTTAAAGTTTTATTACTTGGCTGTTACCAACATTAAGAAGTTCACAATAAACTAACTTGTGTTTACAGTTTATGCAGGATTCACGGTTATTTTTAATTACTTAAGGAACGGTTAAGTTTCAGTGTTTGTGCAAATCAGTTATTATGTAGAAGAAGTTGCTGTCATAGAGATAATATAATAAACATTATCCGTATAACTTCAATGCTAATGCATTTTTAAGTAAAACTTCTTTACGCGTGTTTGACTTGGGGACTAAGCTGGTGAATGCGACGAGAGCGTTACGAAAAGTGTGATCGGGCGAGGCGAACGGAAGTTGAGAGGGAGATATAAGTTAGTGAAAATAGAAAGAGAGAGAGTTACGTTTCGTATATGACTGTAGGGGAAAGAGAGAGAGAGGTGCGAGCACACATTTTCTTTCTTTCTCTCATAGCGAGTTAAGTTTCGTATATCTAAGACACAGTGCAGGCCTATACTATGGAGCTTAAGAAGTTTTACTTCAGTCGTGTGGTCTAAAGCACACTCGTTTTTTTTTGTTTTAAATCAATGGCCGGATAAGAAATAATTGAGCAGTTTTAGTTTTTCTATACTACGTCGGAAGGCAAACAACCGTACGAAATATATTAAGTATCATTCGCGTGACGTCATCTCTGCTGCTAACACAGCTCCTTAGCAGCTTACATTGTGACATTTCGGTAGTGTTCGTGCCTGCAATGTTTTAGATTTTTTTTTATACTAGGTCGGGAGGTATACAAACATACGGCCCCCCTGGTGTAAAGCGGTTACCATAGCCTATTAACGCTTGCGATATATTAAGTATCACTCGCGCAATGCCTCCTCTGCTGCTTATACTGCAACTCCTTGTTCTACATGTTCATGCACACAAATGTTTACCTTGTGTGAGAATCGAACCCACGAGCGTTGGTGTCAAAGTTCACCGAGCTCGTCAATTCAGTCGTTCAGTTTAGTGCGGTATGACAGAATTATGTGCCGATTATGAATATCGATAAAAAATGTAACAAATCGACATAAGTTACATATATGTAATTACACTAGAATATATAATAATAATGAAAATAAAACGGCGTAATGAACGACGTAAATTATACATCTTTCGTACTAATCGGCAGTGCGCACGCGCAGTTGAGTAAGCTTTGGCTCTGAGATAATGGTGAGCCACCTAGACAAATATGTATTTTTATTTGACAATTATATAATCATATAAAAATATACTCGCGTAACATATTATATTACATTAATTACATAAGAAACGTTCATGTTCGAAATGCGATAAAAAAAAATTAATAAGCAATTTAATTATGCTATGTCATAAAAGAGGTAGGGCGCATCAAAGCAGCCCGTCTGGGGAAGTACCTCCACCTCACAGAAATCTGCAGCCAAATAAAACTCCCTCGTGGATGGTGGTTGTGTTCCTGCGTGTGAGCGAAGTGAGCTCCTAAGGAGTTGCTGTGCTAGCAGCAGAAGTGGCAGCGAGTGGTACTTAATGAATTGCGAGCTACTGTAACCGCTCTCCATCAGGTGGACCGTATGATTGTATGGCTCCCGACGTTGTATAAAAAAATATACTATAAGGATTCTTCTTATTTCAAAGTCAAAGTCAAAATCTTTTTATTCCGTAAAAATGTCTACATTTGTTTGGAATCGTCACAATTTTTTTCCCTACCGTGCAGTTTATGACTAGGTGAGCACTGATAAAAATACTGCCAAAAAACTCAGGCAACCCTCTTTTGGTATCCAAACAAATTTACATATTTTATTAATTAAATTATAATTGGATCGACTTAATCCCAGGCATTTTTATCATTAATATAGTCAGATACTTTATAATATGCCCTGCTACACAATTTGGCTTTAATAGTAGTTTTAAATTTGTTTATTGACAATTCTCTTATATTGCAGGGAAGTTTGTTATAGAACCGTATACATTGCCCCATAAAAGAATTACTTATTTTGTGGAGACGGCTTGCATGTAACACAAGACTATGCTTATATCTAGTATTTATGCTATGAGTATCACTCTTTTTACAAAATAATTATATATAATATTAAACATATTATGATAATGTAGGTCTACTGTATTCAAAAAGTCAATGTACAATATCATTATTTATTCATAATACGACGTCCAGATGGATATGACACCATGTTACACATGGCAAAAAAACCAGTTGAGAATGCGCAAGCTTGCATTGCCAGAGGAACCCTAGCTCGTCAATTATATAACATTTTTTTTTAAAACTTTGTCGGCCATTTTGACCATGTTCCTTAAGAGATAGGAGGTTGGTTTTTCAGACATTCCTATTCTACTTTTTTATGCTGAATCCGAATCTGAAGTCGAAATTCGAATATTCGAAAAAAAGCAACAGACACACACACAGAGACAAACATACAGATTTCATATAGCAACGGTGTTCCTGAAAAGACAGTGCTATTTGGAATTGCCCGTCAACAAACTACACACAAGGTACTAAGAAATCATTAAATTACATCAATAAATGCTCGTATTTTCTTCATATTACTATCAAATTAGACTTTTTTTATACCACTAAGGTGGCAATCAAGCATACGGCCTGCCTGATGTTAAACAGTCACCGTAGCCTATGGACATTTGCAACACCAGAGGCGTCACTCATGCGTTGCCGACCCTCTAAAAACCTCTTCACGCATTTCTTGAAGAACTCCATGCTGTAGTCCCTTGGAAAAACCTCGGCTGGGAGCTCATTCCACAACTTGAGTGTTCTCGGAAGAAAACTTCTCTGGAACCGCACCGTACGCGACCATTGCGGTTCAAGAGTGTGAGGGTGTGAGGACTTAGTTGTGAATGTAATATTTTACTTTGCATTGTTGGATTCTTGCTGTTATTGCCACATCATTTTACTGAACAATAAGGGATTGTTGTATATTTGTCACAAAGTACATTCATCACATTTTTGTACACTCCATACATTGAAGAAGGAAGAGAAAGATCCGAGGAAGACTGAGAATAACCTATCATGACCAAATTGGTCGTGTTTTATCAGAAGGTGATGTCAGGAGCCCCAGGAACAGGCGAGCGTGCATGAAAAGAGCCATGAATGTCACAGAAGCGAGTGAAGTATGTAAGGACCGCGTCTTATGGCGCTCGGTCCTCTCTGCCTACCCCGCAAGGGACTTGGCGTGAAGATATACATACATGCCTAAGTATAAGTAAATTCTGCCACTTACATTAAAAAATATGTGTAAATCCGTCACGGGTGGGTAAGAGTTACTGTAAATTCGTCACAAGTCTTCATTTTTAGGGTTCCGTACCCAAAGGGTAAAACGGAACCCTATTACTGAGACTCCGCTGTCCGTCCGTCCGCCCTTCCGTCCGTCCGTCTGTCACCAGGCTGTATCTCATGAACCGTGATATGAGTCTGTCTAACAGTTGAAATTTTCACAGATGATGTATTTCTGTTGCCGGTATAACAACAAATACTAAAAAATTGAATAAAATAAATATTTAAGGGGGCTGCCATACAATAAATGTGATTTTTTTGCTCATTTTTGCTCGATATTGATAACGGCAACAGGTAGATGCTTGAAATATTCACAGAGTATTTAGTTATATATTCACTTTAAGAATAAATAATTAAATTAAAATAAAACAAATATTTAAGGGGGGGCTCCCATACAACGAACGTGATTTTTTGCCGTTTTTATAGATAATGGTACGGAACCCTTCGTGCGCGAGTCCGACTCGCACTTGGCCGATTTTTGCATAAAGTACCGGTAGCAATATGTGTATGAAAAAAAAAAACATTGCGACGAATTTACAATAATCCAAATTAATATATGACGAATTTACTTCATAAAAAGAGAACACTGGCAAATTGACACTTTTTTCCGTGACGAATTTCCATTGTGACCAATGTACAACAACCCCAATAAGGAATGTTTTTATTTTAACAGTTATTCGAGGAGAACATTCGCAGCGCTAAATCATGCTCTCACTGCAGTCAAGTCGAAAGGTTAATGCGCAGTCAAGAGGTTAATTAGTTTGGGACGTCAAATTAGCGTTATTAACTGCTATACGAAACAGAGTTGTACAATTATTATTTGTGCAACTGTGTTGTCGTGCATATGAAGTTTATTTATAGTAGATAAATTTCAAATCAGTATTTGTGAAACTTTGATATTGTATACAGTTAATGTTATGAAGAATTTGACTTTGAATAGAGGTGTGTAACGATAGAGTCATATGGCATTCTGTTCTCAGTATCTACCCCGCAAGGGCTTTGGCTGTACGCCAACATACATTTTGATGTTTCGTTAAGCGATCTGACAGCAACGACGTTTAACGAAACGTCAAAATGTACGCATTTTGATACACACCACGCTGCAGTGCAAATACAGTTTTTTTAGTAGAATCGGCGTACAGTTATATAGTTTGCGGATAGATACATAACTTTTTGCTACATATCAATATTATATATTTAAATAACAGAAGGAATAGTTAAATTCTTGTTATTGTGCAGCTCCGTGACTGCGTATACGAAATTGATAGTTATTTATTAACTACAGTAAAAGATTTATTACAAATTAATGGACTTTAAGATGTGAAAACTTTACAGAACGCTGTAAATGAAACATTTCTGAAAATCTACAATGTTTGCCATCATAAAATACGATTGCGTTTCAAATCTTAAAATGGCGGACCCAATAAAACGCTGTGTAAAACGTTCGAGGGCCATTAACGTACTATTAAATAATCGAAACGAAAAACATAAAATTCAATTGCATACAAACTCTGAAACTTCAATAAAAGTCGGACGAAATGCGCTCATAAATTGAATCAGACAATAAAAATAACTATTTGATCGGACTGAGGTAATGGACGTTAGTACTAATACTATTATTTGATGGTATTCGATCGTCAAAGTCGCACAATAGGCGAGCAATTACACGGTTTGAACGCTCTTCGATGGACTGTGGTCTGTTCAGACAAAGTTGCCAACTCCCAAATGCAACTAAATTGCCATAGTAATTGTTGGAAATGTTGCTGACTGTGAGTAATTAAATAGTGACCCAGTTTTGCGAGTTGCAGACGTCTGAATTTATGCGATGATTCTAATTAACTACTGTGGTTTTTGCGGGGGATAATTTATCCTTTTTTGGGTCTAGTAAATTACCATGATCTACCGTGGTACCGCAATGGAAATCTGACAATATACCGTTGGTATATGTTTAGACTTTCGCTGCATTTTTTCTCATCGAGATTCAGGTGAACAGTGAGCGGCTTACTGTCCGCTGACTGACTCTGAGCTAGAGAGAGCGGAGGATCCGTCGTAGCGCTAGCTCTAAGCGCAAAGAGGGCAAACTGTGTTGCTCTCAAAAACACAATCATAAACTTTACTAGTCCCGTAATTATCATCTCAACCTGTATTTGTCCACTGCTGAATATAGGCCTCCCCTCTAGAAAGGGGTTTTTTGCCATAGATGCCACGCTTGGCAGGCTGGATGGCAACCGCAGTAAGTTATAAAAATACGCAAGGAACGCTGCTGCCCGTCTCCTGGATATTTCCCTTAGTCGCCTTTTACGACACCCACGGGTTGAGAGGGGGTGGCCTATTCTTACGCCGAGGCCACACAGTTAATTTTGTTTTTATATTTCTCCGTTATTTCGGCGATATTGCAGACGCCATGGCCAAGGGATGACTGGAGCCCGACGAGTAGATGAAGCCGTTAAAGGCAGACATATCTGTTTACCCTCTTTCTGCGTCGCTTATTACTCGGCGTCTCACACACCACACTCCCGGCATCCTGTTGGAGATTGCTATTCGAAGCGCGCACATGACGTTTGCATAACTCGGCCCCTGGGTTCCACATTCTTGACAAGTTTAAAACAGCCTTCCCGATTGAGTAAGAGGGTAGCCATATTTGTCTGCCCTTGATGGTTTTATATACTCGCCGGCTCCATTCATTCCGTAAGCATGGCTTCTGCAATATCGGGGAAATACAAAAACAAATCGCAGTAAGTTCGGTACCTACAATAACAGTGTAAACAATCGAGAAAGTTAAAAATTATATACTGATTTATTAACTCTGGCATCCGTTTGGACCTTTTTAGGATTCCATACCTTATAAGGAAAAATGGAACCCTTATAGGATCACATTGTTGTCTATCAAGACCCTTTTTCTCAGGATGGAGCTATCAAACCGAAATTAATATTAGATACTTTAGTCTCTGATGTCTTCGAGCAGCGCAAAAATCAAATTTCTAAGTCAACGCAATCAAAAGATACGGCTGTTTATACCTAGTTTATGCGCATATTTTTACACTCGCAAGGTAATCAACCTATAGGGTACTTCTAGTTGACCTAGAATCATGAAATTTGGTAAGATGCAATGTCATGTAGCAGAAGTAAAGGAAAAAAACCGAAAACCGTAAATATGTACGAGTAGTTATAACACTAAAATATTTAATATATATATTTTTCGAAAATATTCACTTACCTTGGAGAGCGAGCCGGACTCGCATTTGACAACTTTTTTAATATAATAGAGCATATTTTTATGTAATCTTGCCGGCGAATAATTTCTGCAATGTTGGAGGTTAAAGCGTAGGGTAAGTAGTAAACATTTTCACTGACTACTCTATCATACGTAAAACAAACTATGTTACCAATGCTAATTACATGTACCAGTGGACTTACCCGTTTCAACACTACCTCTCAGTGGTTAGTGTTACTGAATGGATTGATACCCAGTCTGCAATTTTGCCGCAATTCGCCGTGACTTTGTAATTTCGCGTTCAGTTCAAAGGGGAATTGCCGGTTAATTTGTTGCCACCTTGTTCTAATTGCTGAGGGAGTCTCCTCAAATCCGTCTGTTGAATTTCATGCAGTTGATAAGTGGAAAGTAAGATTAGGTGCAATCATTGCAATGATTTATGGACGCTTTTCGTTGATTAGGTTGACAGGAATACGCACATTATTACATTAAAGTAGGTAATAAAGAAATCTACTGTATCACCAATAACCGTTGGTATATCTATTGTTTTAGGATTATTATCCAATATCACGCCTGCATCTGATTAACTTCTTGTCATAATATTCTAATTATTTTGGAAACAAATGGGTGTATCAATATCGGGAGGTGGCGAATCTGGACATTTTCACTTTATATCACAAAATGCCCCCTGACAGAGAACAGGACGCCTAATTTGTACCTTTGTTTGTTTAGAAGTCAAATTGATTACGGGTTTAATTACATTACAAAGCGAGCTCGTTGGTGTCGCCCTGGCGCGTACTCAGATTAACTAATTTTATTTGAGGATACTCATGTTAAGCAATTTTGATCCTAGCCTGGCTATGGTTTGTTTATTTACTGATGTTTGGCACTTTAAAGGTACATTGAATCCCACCTGTTGACGACTGGCTGCCGCCGTGAGGAATTGAAAACACTAGTCTCCAACAATATACGTATGTATGTGTAACTTCACGACAAATCCCTTGTGGGGTAGGCAGAGAGAGCCGAGCGCCGCATGACTCGATTCTTACATAACGCACTCGCTTATTTAACATTCATTGCTCTTCTCATGCATGCGCGCCGGTCTCTAAGGCTTCTAACATCACTTTCTGATAGAACACAATCAATTTGGTCAAGGTAGGTAAGTCTGGGCCTTCCTCGGCTCATACATCCTTCCACTTTTGTGTTGTATATCTATTTCGTGATACTTTTTTCCTGCATTCTTTCTACATGACCGAACTAACGGAGCATGCCTCTTCTTATTTTAACACCGACACTCTCTTTCAGACCAGCTCTGTTTCTAACGTCATCATTGCGAATACGGACCGCAATCGTCATAGATAGATAGATGGAATGTTTAATGAATACAAAATATAGGTAATAAATTCCAAGACAGAGGATCGAACCTGGGCAACGTCCGGCAGTCGTGGACACTTCTTTCGACATCGTCTCGTTTAAAGTACCTCAACGCCTGAAGACTAAAGTCTTCGAACTGTGTAGTTGCCAGTTTATGACATACGACACTGAGACGGGGCCCCTAACTGCAGGTCGTATGGAGCTACTCAAAATTGCTCAGCGCGCTATTTTTATTTTATTTTATTTTATTTGGAAAACTTACAGCTTTATAATGTAAAAAATGAATATAAACCAATATGAGTAACTAAAAGCCAATTACAAGTTTTCACCGATAGATTTATAATACGCTAGATTTTAGGCTAGCCGTTATGTATGTCCAAGCCATTTCTATTTTCTACTTTGTGATACATGATACAAGTAAAAACTTAAATTTTAAATTAAAATACCTATTTTAAGAAATGCTACTTGAAATAAGTGTCGGCCGTCGATCGTCTAATCGCCGCTGGCTTAGTATTAAATATATCGATAGATGGATTATTATTCATAAGTTTATTAAATTGCGCACTGGCTCTGCAAACAAAAGAATTCTTACGATAGTTGGTACTGCCATATGGGATATGAAATGGAAGGTACTGTCGAACTTGTTTAGTAGGAATGCGAAAACTAATTTCCCTTAACAACTGTGGACAATCCACGTAATTATTAATAATTTTACTGAGGTAAACAACATCTGCAGTATTTCTACGAAGTTTAAGAGGAGAGGAAGAAATTGTTTAGATTTGTATTGCAAATATGTTAAGAATCGTTTCTGAATGGATTCATCCTATGGAAAGGATAGCCCTACATAGTTGAGGGTTCGGCTGCATTGTATAATCACAAATGAGAGTAGCCACAGTAGAACTAAATGTAACTAACCAAACAGTTAAAAGAGCAATGGGCTAGTCGCATGGATCGTAGACAAACGCGATGCAAAAAGTGTCTCGAAGGGCGTCTCCGTAATAGGTGGACCTCGGAGGGTGATATTGCTGGACTTGGGCTTTCATTTAGCCCTACGAGCAAAACGATGCCAACTCTTCATCTTTTTAGCGTCATCCCGTTCTCCTAATCTATTAGGATTGGCGGGGTCCGATACCTAAGCCTAAGAACATGGCGAAGATATTGATTTCTAAATGGAAAGACTGTCGTCTGACCTCCGCAACCCAGAGGGAAAACCAGATCGTTCTTAGGTAAGGTCATACGTCATCTATACAGATAAATAAAATTGGAGTGTCTGTTTGTAATATTAAAATATCCGCTTTTTATTAAATACACGGTGTATATACCAAAATATTTTTTTTACAATTTTTGTCTGTCTGTTTGTTCCGGGTTATCTCTGAAACGGCTGGGCCGTTGACGGGACTTTCACTGGCAGATAGCTGATGTAATAAGGAATACTTAGGCTACTTTTATTTTAGAAATTTTATTTATTTTTATTAATATATATATATAAATAAATAATAAAAAATTACTATTGCGCGCGGACGAAGTCGCGGGCACAGCTAGTTTGAAATATAATTTCTTGACCGTGAGGGTACGTGCCTCACGATATTTTCCTTTACTACCGAGCAAGTGATAATTACGAATATGAACACAAACCCGAAAAAATGAATTTAGTGATACATGCCAGGATTCAAACCGGAGACCTGTTGATCACAAGGCCGGTTCTTTGTCCACTAGGCTATTAATGCTCGTAAGCAAAACGGTGCCATCGAACTCCTCAATCTTAACATAATTACACCAAAACCTTAAAGCTCAGAGTAAACAACGCTTTAGAGCTTTTGATTGAGAGCTGATAGCACGATGCACGTGTCATTCTAACTGAACACGGAGGTTAAGCAACGCCGACCGCAACCTGTCAATGGATGGGTTCTCTATCTCGAGTTTCTCCGAGCTTCGGAGGACACGTTAAGCCGTCGGTACCGGCTGTTGTCTATAGATGACAGTTGTTAAGCTTTAGGCAAGTAAGTATGCTCTAAATCCTCTTTGGTTGAAGGGAGACCCGTATCCCTGCAGTGGGATGAGTGAGGGTTGATGTGATAAACGACGAGTAACAAATTCCTCATACCCGACATACGATACGTAATATGTTGTTTACGAGTATGTAAATAACTCTTTACGACCGTGTTAGGTTTAATAACAGCAGAGAGTTATAACCTTTTTATATGAAACTGTCGTCTCGACGACCGGTTCATTTAGTTTATTTATAGTTGGATAGTTTTTCTTTTTAATAGACATTCAAATAGTGTTCGGTGTTGACTAGCGATTACATATCTAACAAATCTCCCCTTGCTATCATTCAGAGAGGTAGGGCGCATCAAAGCAGCCCGTCTGGGGAAGTACCTCCACCTCACAGAAAAGCGCAGACCAATAACAACTCCCTTGAGGGTTGTTGTGTTCCTGCGTGTGAGTGAGGCGCCAGTAAACTCCTAAGGAGTTGTTGTGTCAGCAGCAGAGGTGGCAGCGCGTGAGTGATACTTAATATATTACAAGCGTTCGTAGCGTTTGGTAACCAGTTTACATCAGGTGGGCCGCATGCTTGTATGCCTTCCGACGTAGTGTAAAAAAAAATTATAATATACCCTAATTTTTTTTACTGGTTAGAGGGCGTATAAAGCTAAGTGGGTATAAAGTAAGTACGCCCTCGTTTTGTTTTCATTAACAACGGTGAATTCAATACCAATTCCACAAAAACGCTCAACTGGCACTGCAGAACCATATTTATGTTTTTTTGAAACATATCTAGTATTGTTATATTACTTGATGAAGAAAAAGGGGTACTAAAAAGATATATAAATTTATTAGGGCTATTTTATAATATAATAAGTATAAAAAAAAGGTAACTAAGTTCGGCTAAAATGGTCTTTAAGAACTCGTTCCGCACTGTCTCACCGGAATCACTGAATCACTGAATGTAAACTGCTGCAATGGAGAAAGCGGCCGTCGGCTATAGTGGCCAACGACTGCAGTTGGGCACGTCAGCACCCCAGAGAGCTTGCAGGTCCGTGAGGAACTCACGGACGTCGTAGACCACGTTGCTGAAGAAAGTATCGGTGAGGACGGCCTCGCGGTCCAACACCGCAGCGGTAAGAGTCACCAGACGTCCACAGCAACGGCTGGAGTATATGGAAAATATATGTTATTATAAAGTCCGGAGATTCACAGTGGATAAGAGACAGAGATTTTCGATGTTTCACCACGTAGCCACACAGCAGGGGCTGGTGGTCTCAGACGTGATGTCCAGTATCTTTTCTATCGTCAGTTCTTGCTCCAGACTTCCTTCAGACTGACTTGTTTTCTGTTTTCCGACACTAAAATGTAATATTTTAAAATTTTGAATTACAAATCAATATTTTTGACAAATTGTCATAGACTAAACAGAGCATGCAAAGAAAAGATTCTATATAAATTGTTCGCGACAACTATGTACATAAATAGATAACCGTCGCGCGTAGTTATAAGTGATGCACATTTTTATATAGTTAATAGTTATAGTTGTTTGTATTAGTTGTTTATGTAAGGATTAGAATAGGTTTACACAGTTTTCATACATACTTTGTTAGAGATAAGTTTTACATGTTTAGTATAGGTACGAGCTGTTGCAAGCCAAGTATATAATAAAGTTATAACGGCGAATTACTGGCTGCAACAGCTCAATAGTGCATAGATGTACCTATTAACGTAATTTTAAGTTTATAATGAAAACATTTTTATGTAAAACTTCACTGACCCATAGGTTTTGACAATAACTTTAGCAAAAGTTTTTATGGTTTTATATGAAAAAGGGTCAAATGTATGAAATAATAGTACAACTTACAAACATTTTAGACACAAATAAAGCGAGCACGATCAGGTATTGCCTCTAGGTCTGGGCGATTTTGGCTATTGCTATCTCTTTCCCACACATGTGTCTCTCGCTCGCACAGCGGGGGTATAAATATGGGCCATACATCGTCGATCGGCTCCAGTCGTCCGCTACACTCAGCGCTCACACTACAGTGAAATAGCCAGCCAAGTCACTCCAAAGCCAAGCCAGTCCAGACCTAGCAGCAAGTACCTACGGCTCCATACTTCTGAAGACAGCAACAGGCGTTTCATTCTGCACCAACCCACAGACCTGCGACTTACAACCGGAGGTCGAAGAACGAAGCCCGCCAGTGCCTACATTCTATTATTTTTATATTCATCTACGAAAGTGTACGGGTCGTATCGAAGGGGCCCGTACATTTTGGTCCTTCAGCAGCCGGATACTGGGAATAGTTCTTCAGACGACGAAGAAAAATGCCTGTCACAAGAAGTATGGAGTCAGAAAGGAGGACAACGCCTGCTCAAGTCGACGGAGCCGCCGCCGCCGCCACAGTGACGCCCGCCGCCGCCGCCACAGTGACGCCCGCCGCCGCCGCCACCGCCGCCGCACCCGCCGTAGCGACGCCAGAGACGTCTACAGCCGAAACATCGACGACGACGAACACTACGGCCACTGCAACGACTGGCGAGACGACAGCGACCGGCGAGACGACAACCGGCAAGACTGCAGCGACGAACAAGACAGCCAGCCCACAGAAGGAGGCCTCTCGCCGCCCGCCCAGCGCGCCCCGCACTACGTCGACAATCAAGCGGAGAGCGCTGGCCAAGGCGCGAGAATTCCTTCTACAGAAGGAAGTGGAGCTGGCAGCTGCACGTGTCGCCGCGTTGGAGGCGGACTCTGAAGACGAGATCGAAGCAGACGAGGACTTGGCAACTAGGAACGAGCGAACAACCGACTGGGTCAACAGAAGCACGCTGGCACTCACCATGGAGCCCTACGTACCGAAGCCCGACGTCCCAGGCCCGGACCATCGCAGGACCGATGAAGAGGAGGTTATAGCAGCGCCGCCGCCGCAGACGTGCAGCGACGCACTTCATCGGGGCCACAGCGAGGTCACGCGGCACGCCGAGCAACAAGTACCGGTTCCAGTGAGAGAAGATATAGAGCCAACACGCTATTGTGAAGAGAGACGACCGCAACGGGAGTTTGACTACAATCAACTAGCAACTGCCATCACACTTGCAGCGAGAGCCGTTCAACCCGCCATTGCACCGAGGACCGTCGAGTTACCGTCTTTTCACGGGTCATCGAACGAGTGGCTGCCATTCAAGGCCGCCTATGATGAAGCTGCAAGTCACCTCTCCGAACAAGAAAGGCTGTCCAAGTTACGTCACAGCCTGAAGGGAGCCGCCAGAGATGCAACACTATGTCTCTTCGTCGGGTCAACGACTTCAGAAGAAGTTATGAAGATGTTAGCCGCGAGGTTCGGTCGTCCAGATGCACTGGCAATGACCGAACTGAACAAGCTCCGTGCGCTACCACGACTGGCCGAGAACCCAAGAGACATCTGCATCTTCGCTTCAAAGGT
This sequence comes from Pyralis farinalis, assembly GCA_947507595.1. Taxonomy (NCBI): domain Eukaryota; kingdom Metazoa; phylum Arthropoda; class Insecta; order Lepidoptera; family Pyralidae; genus Pyralis; species Pyralis farinalis. The sequence goes on from OX382275.1 coordinate 4,505,264, forward strand.
GCTTAACGTCACAGCCACAGTTAAAGCACTGAAGAAGCATCACTATCTACACAACGCCGAAGTGGTACGCAGCGTCATTGAAAAACTGCCGCCAGCGCTGCGCTACAGGTATTACGACTTCGCCGCCGAACAGCCGGAAGATCATCCAGACCTTCTCACGCTGTCCAAGTTTCTGGAAGTCACCGCCGATCGATGTGGAAGCTACGCACCGGCCGAGCTCACTGCGGTTGAAGACCGGCGGGAGCCTGCCGTACGAAAAGGACTACGTGCTTACCACACTCAAGATCAGAAGTCTACTGCGGTGCAACTAAAGTGTCAAGTTTGCAAGAAAGAGGGTCACCATCCGTACGACTGCAACGTGTTCAAGAAAGCCGACCAATTTGCGAGATGGGAGCTAGCCAGAACTCACAGGCTATGCTTCCGTTGTTTGCGAGTCCGCAAATTTCGGCATAACTGCAAGCCAAAGCAGTGTGAAGTCGACGGATGCAAATACACGCACCACCCTCTTCTACACGACACAAAAAGGAAAGAAAATGAAGTTGAAAATTCAACAGCCATAGTTACGTCGACAAGGGAAAATTCCACTGCTGCCTATCTCAAGATTCTGCCTGTACAAGTGACCGGTCCGAAGGGTACATACGACACTTACGCCCTTTTGGACGACGGCTCTACGTGCACACTCATCGAGTCGGCAGTGGCGAACAAGATCGGCGTACACGGGCCGCCCGCGCCTTTTTACATAGAGGGTGTGGCCGGCGCACGTATAACGGCCGATACATCGGAACGTGTACACTTCACTATACAAGGAAGAAACTCAGTGAAGCACGATGTGTCGGCGCGTACAATGGACAAGCTGATGTTGACGACTCAAGGTGTGCCACGTAGTGTCGTGAAACACTGTCGTCATTTGGAAGACATCGAAGATCAGCTGATTTATGAGGAAGGCCATCCAACCGTGTTGCTGGGTCAAGATAATTGGTCGTTGCTGCTCACACACGACGTGCGAAGAGGGACCACAGCCCAACCAGTCGCTTCATTAACCGACTTGGGATGGGTATTGCACGGCGCGACGGGAAATAAGAAGAAGCAGCAAGTCCATCGAGTTAGCCATCTGACTACAGTAACACTAACGGAGGAACAGACAATGGATGACCTCATGAAGGAGCACTTCGCCCTCGAGTCTCTGGGTGTTCAGCCTAAACATTCACACACCAACGACGAGCTCCACGCGCTGCGCACACTCGAGGAGAAGACGCGTCGATTACCGGCGGGAGGGTTTGAAACAGGATTGCTATTCAAACAAAGCGATTTTGTACCGCCGGATAACTACAACACAGCGATGCGTCGCCTCGAGTTAGTCGAGAAGAAACTCGACAAAAATGTTGAATTGAAGCGGCGCTACGAGACACAAATGAACACTCTGATACAGAGCGGCTATGCAGAGAAGGCTCCAGCAGTGAAAAGCGACAGAACTTGGTATCTGCCACATTTTGCAGTTATCAACCCGCAAAAGCCCGAGAAACTACGCATCGTGCACGACGCGGCAGCCAGGACCCGTGGTATCAGCCTCAACGACATGCTGCTGTCTGGGCCCGACCTCATACAGTCTCTACCCGGAGTGCTGATGAGGTTCCGTCAACGCCCAGTAGCGGTCGCAGCCGATATCAAGGACATGTTCCTGCGCATCAACATACGGGACGAAGACCGAGACATGCAGAGGTTCCTGTGGAGAGAAGACAGAAGAATCGGTCCACCCACAGAGTACCGCATGAGAAGCGTGATCTTCGGCGCCACGTCGTCACCATGCACGGCGATATACATCAAAAACAAAAACGCCGAGGAATTCAAAGAACAGTTTCCCGAGGCAGCGCAGGCAGTGATAGCAAACCACTACGTCGACGACTATCTTGCCAGCTTTAACACGGAGGAGGTCGCCATACAAGTATCAACACAAGTCGCTAATATACACAAACGAGCGAATTATCATCTTCAACGCTGGGCATCGAACTCAAACAAGGTGCGCGCCGAATTCTCCACTACACCTAAGGGGAATTTAGTGCAACTCGATGCAGAGAAGATATTGGGCATGGTGTGGGACCCGAATGAAGACTATCTGGGCTTCAACATCAATCAACACAAGCTTCCGCCTTCAATATTGGAAGGCACGAAAACACCGACGAAGCGAGAAGCCCTACGTACAGTGATGTCTTTGTTCGACCCGCTGGGCTTAGTTACACCTGTTACAATACAAGCGAAGAAGATTTTACAAGATACTTGGCGTACTGGAATCGACTGGGATGTCAAGTTGCAAGACAGTGAAGCCGAAAGTTGGTCATACTGGCTCTCTCACGTGAGAAGACTACCGAGCCTAGCTATACCAAGGTGCTATCCCGGCGTATCGACCGCACATACGAACGAGATACATACTTTCGTCGATGCAAGTTCGTCGCAATACGCCTGCGCTGTGTATTGGAGGGCACAGGATGCATGCGGGAATATACATGTGTCGTTGATAGCTGCAAAAGGCAAAGTTGCACCGTTGAACAAAGTGACGTCAATACCGAGACTCGAACTCCAGTCAGCTGTACTTGGGTGTCGTCTTGCGCGCACAGCCATAGACGAACACGACATAAAGCCGACCCGCCGAGTATATTGGTCGGATTCACGCACGGTACTCTCGTGGCTACGCACTGGCCCGCGAGCGTACAAGCCGTTTGTGGCCCACCGGATCGCGGAGATCGCCGAGGAGACGAAGACCAGCGAGTGGAGATGGGTGCCTACCAAGGAAAATGTTGCAGACGACGCAACGCGCGACACTCCACACGACTTCAACTCCCAACACCGGTGGTTCCACGGGCCCGCGTTTCTACGCGAGTCGGAAACAAACTGGCCGCGAGAGGTCAATGAACCCGACCATATGGGTCTGACCGGCGAGGAAAGAGTCAACTTTGTTCGAAACACTACATCACCAAAGGAAGCACTGCCCGACGCAACTCGTTTTTCAAGTTGGTTAAAGTTAGTGCGTACGACGGCGCGTGTATTACAATTCATCGAACTTCTGCGCATCAAGAAACAACTGTGCAACGCGGCCTACAAACGCAATAAGAAAAACGAAGTTGACGACGCTACTTGGACGAAAATAAAGAAAGCAGCGAAGGGAAAAAACAAGAAAATCAGTGCTACGTGTGAAAGTGAAAACAGCTGTTTCATTCAACTTGAAACACATCACTTACATCGTGCCCAACAGCTGTGGATACGCTCAGTGCAAGATGATGCGTTCAGTGAAGATGTCGCAGCTTTAAAGTGTAAAAAACAGTTGCCTGCTAATAGCCGACTAAGTCAGCTGTCCGTCATTATAGACAGCGATGACGTCATACGGCTACGGTCACGAATAGCAGCCGCTGTCGACATCACGGACGAACAAAAAGCTCCGCCGATTATGGATGGCAAACATACATATGTGCAACTGTACATCTCATGGGTACATCGAAGACTCCATCACGGGGGCTTCGAGACCACGACCAACGAAGTTCGACAACACTTATGGGTACTACGACTGCGCAATACAGTTAGAAGTGTGTTGAAAAGATGTCAACAGTGTCGCATCAGGCGGGCCGTGCCCGCTCAACCGTCTACGGGTGACCATCCACGGAGCAGACTGGCGCATCATCAGCGCCCTTTCACCTACACCGGCCTCGACTACTTCGGCCCGATGACAGTCACTGTTGGGCGTGCTCATCAGAAGAGATACGGCGTACTGTTTACGTGTCTAACAACGCGAGCAGTGCACTTAGAAGTCGCCGGCACTCTCAGCACCGACTCAGCAGTGATGGCATTGCGACGCTTCATCGGCCGTCGTGGATGTCCAACTGAGCTGTGGTCAGACCAGGGTACCAACCTGAAGGGCGCAGACGTGGAGCTGCGCAGAGCTGCGGAGGAAGCCATGAAGGAAGAATCTTCGGTGCGCTTCATACAATGGCGTTACATCCCGCCGAGCGCTCCATTCATGGGCGGCGCTTGGGAGCGCCTTGTACGGAGCGTGAAGACCGCACTGGCTGCCACACTGCATGAACGAGCCCCGAAGGAAGAAGTTCTCACCACTCTGCTCATCGAGGTCGAACATACACTCAACAGCCGACCACTCACTCACGTGTCAACGGAGGCCGACGACGACGACGCACTCACACCTAACCATTTTTTGATGGGAGGGCCATCACGAGTGCCACTGCCGGGGTCATTCACCGACGCCGACGCAACAGGGCGACGGGAGTGGCGTGCGAGTCAACAGCTCGCCAACCATTTCTGGAGTCGCTGGGTGAAGGAGTACCTGCCAGAACTCCAACACCGGCGGGACCCACGCGCTTCACACGGCGCTATCCGGGTCAATGACCTCGTACTGATAGCAGATGGCACTCTACCTCGTAACTTGTGGCCACGAGGTGTAGTCGTCGCTACCTACCCCGGACCGGACGGAGAGACACGAGCGGTGGACGTGCGGACCAACAAGGGCGTGCTGCGAAGGCCCACCAAGAAGCTGGTGATCCTGCCTACAGCGACGGTCGACGGCGCGAACACGAAAAATATCTCCAGCTGAGATAGCTGCGGCGGGAGTATATGTTCGCGACAACTATGTACATAAATAGATAACCGTCGCGCGTAGTTATAAGTGATGCACATTTTTATATAGTTAATAGTTATAGTTGTTTGTATTAGTTGTTTATGTAAGGATTAGAATAGGTTTACACAGTTTTCATACATACTTTGTTAGAGATAAGTTTTACATGTTTAGTATAGGTACGAGCTGTTGCAAGCCAAGTATATAATAAAGTTATAACGGCGAATTACTGGCTGCAACAGCTCAATAGTGCATAGATGTACCTATTAACGTAATTTTAAGTTTATAATGAAAACATTTTTATGTAAAACTTCACTGACCCATAGGTTTTGACAATAACTTTAGCAAAAGTTTTTATGGTTTTATATGAAAAAGGGTCAAATGTATGAAATAATAGTACAACTTACAAACATTTTAGACACAAATAAAGCGAGCACGATCAGGTATTGCCTCTAGGTCTGGGCGATTTTGGCTATTGCTATCTCTTTCCCACACATGTGTCTCTCGCTCGCACAGCGGGGGTATAAATATGGGCCATACATCGTCGATCGGCTCCAGTCGTCCGCTACACTCAGCGCTCACACTACAGTGAAATAGCCAGCCAAGTCACTCCAAAGCCAAGCCAGTCCAGACCTAGCAGCAAGTACCTACGGCTCCATACTTCTGAAGACAGCAACAGGCGTTTCATTCTGCACCAACCCACAGACCTGCGACTTACAACCGGAGGTCGAAGAACGAAGCCCGCCAGTGCCTACATTCTATTATTTTTATATTCATCTACGAAAGTGTACGGGTCGTATCGAAGGGGCCCGTACATAAATCATTAAATAAGGTTGTGTAACATTACAGTATTTATTATCTATGTACAAGGAAACAAAATGATTTTTTTTTATACAACGTCGGGAGGCATACAAGCATACGGGCCAACTGATGTAAAGCAGTTACCGTAGCCTATTATCGCGTGTAATATATTAAGTACCCCTCGCGCGATGCCTCCCCTGCTGCTAACACAGAAACTCCTCAGAAGCAGACTGGTGTCCTCGCTTGTTGGTTGGTGAACACTACAAACCTCTAGGGAGTTGTTATTTGGCTGCGGTTTTCTGTGAGGTGGAGGTACTTCCCCAGACGCCCTCTTTTTAAAACATCCAGACTAAAACAAATAGACATTTTAATTCCACCAATCTCCTGCATTTTTATATTGATTTGACATACATCTACAATTACCTATTATTGTAAAATATTTACTACTGTTCTGTTTTTTGTTATTGCTATTGTTAGTGCTATTGAAAGCCCCAACGACGGCCTTGGGGCTTTCAATAGCACAAAAATAAACTATATTTACTTGGATAAGAAATATTGTTTACTTCGACTTGTGTGCCCTTCGACTTTGCGTAAAATCACCACGGGCTCAATCAGGGAATGCGAATATCTGTAATTTCTACAGTTTAGATTTATGCATCGTTATAATTTCAGTAAAGCATACTAAATCTTCACATAACGCGAGTATTATGTGAAGCTATATCATATCATCATTTCAGCCTGTATCCGTCCACTGCTGAACGTAGGCCTACCCTCTAGAGTGCCATTCGTCTCGATCCTGTGCCACCTGCATCCATCGTTTCCCTACAAACCTCTTGAGGTCGTCGCTCCATCTAGTGGGGGGTCGTCCGACGCTGCGTGTACCAGTACGGGGACGCCATTCGAAAACCTGTCTTCCCCAGCGGTTGTCGGTTCTACGAACTATGTGGCCGGCCCAATGCCACTTGCTCAGCTTGCTTATCCTGTGGGCTGTGTTGGTTACCTTAGTTCTACTTGCGGATATCCTCATTTCTGATTCTATCACGTAGGGAAACCCCAAGCATAGCTCTTTCCATAGCGCGCTTAGCGACCTTGAGCTTCCCATACGGCCCGCAGTGATGCTATATCACATACATTATCTGAAATTGCTTCACTTGCATAATCGAAAAAGCACTCAGAAAACGGCTCTTTTTGAATAATTTCTATAATGGAACGAATTAAATGACATTTTCATCGCTCTCTAAAAAATTATTACACAAATGTTTCCAGTAAACAAATGACATTTCAGACTTGCACTTCGCTACAAGAAATCTCGCCGCATTGCTTGCTAACAATAAAACGGGGTCGAGTAAAAAACAACAGGCAAGTTTCAACTGTGTGCATTCAAGAAATCCGTTGAAGGCGTTTTAAATTGCTTTAATTCTCGAAATTGCACTGAGAAGTTAAACAGGAAAGAGCTCAATGGAAAAGTGGAAATATGAGTGTCTAATTCGGGTAACATTTGTGAAAACTTTTGGTACCATAGGAACTCACTAGATCGAATATCTTTTTCATACTACGTCGGTTATCAAATTATGACATAACCAGACTTACAATATATAATGCACATTAGTATATAACACTAGAGAGGTTTACGAATTATGAATCTTGGTATATATTCACCGTATTAAAAATTTGCCTATTATCACTGCTAAGACATAAAATGCATGGGTCAATGTTTGTACGTTAACAAATCAACGGGTAAGATATCTTTATCGATTTAACATAATTTAAAAGAAAAGAAAGAAAAAGACATTTTGAAGAGCAGTCAGCCAACTGGACAAAGAAGAAACCTATTATCTGATGATACGTGATTTGAATTCTCGTATGTACCACTGAATTAGTATTTTCGGATTTGTGAACATATTTGTAATGTTCACTTGCTCGACGGCGAAAGAAAACATCACGACGAAAAACCTAAAGAAAGGTCTGTTTTTCCCTCGGAGTTGTGTAGGTCTGACGCAGTAAAAATCAGTATCTTCGCCAAATCCTTAGACTTAGTTAGCGGATCCCGCGAAACCTAAGATATTAGGAAACGGGATAACGCTAAGAAGAGGAAACTTTTACTACGTACGAATTAATTGTAAATCTTAACATTCGAGTATAATTCGAGTTTCAGTGGTACCGACGTCCCGGATACGCTCCGAACTCCCGAACGGAAGCATCACGTACGCCTTCCGCGACATTCAAAATCAGAACACTTTGAGTGCAAGTTTCAGTGGCAGTTGTTCATGAATAAATTTCCAGGTTGTTTTGTGAACTCATTCTTGATAGTTCGTGGTAGTTTTCGTAGTGTACGTATGGGAGTTGAGGTGGTAATATTACGTGCTGGAATGTTTTACTTAACTATTGTCTCTTAGGAATAACTCTACACTCCAAGAAGAGATAATCTCGGGGATAACTCGGTTAAAGAAAATAGACAATTTAGAGTCGACATTCTATGCAATTCACTTTATGTATCCTTGTTTACATCTATACTTACATGTAATAATATCATCTAATTTATGTAGTAATGTAACAACAAATCCCTTGTGGGGTAGCTAGCTGCAGATTAGCAGATTTTGAAGTTGCTTTCGTAACTAAATTATTGATAAGTTTCATTGTTATCATTGATGTGTTATTTCACCTCCTGTTGTCTCCATACTATATACTATATGGGAACCATGTGAAGTGTATATGAGTAATGTAAATAGTCTTTACAGGACTTGTTAATTGCAACGGAGTATAATGAACCTTAACATCGACTTAATAAATTAAATCGAATCTCTACAAAGGTCATTGCATTACCCCCAACTTTGGCACAATTAACACAATTACCTATAATTGTGTCTATCTATATATCAATAACTTTACGCCAGAGCCCTTGCGGGGTGAACAGAGGGAACCGAGCGATACATATCTCGGTCCTTACACACTCCCTCACTTCTTTAACATGCATAGCCCTTTTCAAGCACGCTCGACGGTGTCTAAAGCTCCTTGCATCACCTTCTCATAAAACACAATCAATTTGGTCATGGTAGGTAATTGTGTGATCACTGTTAATTATTTCTCTCTCTTTTTTCGACAACCGCATGATTCGGATAGTCTAATAAAGCTTAAATCAAACTGACGCCTACACTATTATTCTTTACACTGTGATCGGTTATGCTAAGGCAAACTTCAAAGAAGTTTGAAGTTGTTAGTAGTTGGACATTTGCATGTCTAAAGTTTATTTAGAGAGAGAGAAATCTGGGGTTTACTACGAAATTAGACTTGGTAGCAACGGCTAGTCTTCAGGTTTTCAGCTATTAACTTCATTCGATACTATTAGTCAGTTCCGACGAGTAAAATCTGTGCACACTTCACAGCATCTTGATTAAATGTACAAGATAAGTATACTCACAAATAAGTTATACCACAAATAAGTGCCGCTATGTGACTAACCAATAAGAGTTGCACGTTCTGCTTTGCCTCCTGAACTAGTAGCGGTGAATTGAGTTACTACGTAATATTGGTCTCATCAGGTCTCCATAGGTTATTATATAGGTATTATATATATACGATTTTTGTCCTTCACTTGTGCTACATGACATTGCTTTATAGCAAATTTCATGTTTCTGGATCAACGGGTTATAGGTTATAATTCCCTTGCGTGTGTCAAAATATGCGCATAAACGAGACATAAACAGCCGTATCTTTTGATTGCATTGAGTTAGAAGTTTGATTTTTTCACTGCTAGAAGGAATTATATACCTAACTATTTGTTATCAATTTCAGTTTAGCTTAGCTCCAACCATTCCTGAGAGAAAGAGTCTTGACAGACGTATAACTGACAGACAGGCGGACAACAGGCAGACAGGCGGACAACAGACAGACAGGCGGACAACAGACAGACAGGCGGACAACAGACAGACAGGCGGACAACAAAGTGATCCTATAAGGGTTCCATTTTTCCTGTGGTACGGAACGCAAAAAATGATATAGCACTATAACAGACGAACAGACAGACAGCGAATGCCTTAGTAAAAGTTACGTTGACAACATTTATGTAACGAAATCTAAAAAATGAGCTTACCAAAACCTGCCCATGAAAAATCATCTGAAACCAGATGGGCACAACCAAGTCACATTTCACTACTCTGTTATTTGATATCACTAGTAAATGCATTTCTAAAATCTGAAACTGAATTTCAGCGGCTGACGTAATACCCAAAGCCTTGAAATTGCTGCGACTTGTACCCGATTCCCTTTAGAATACTCCGGTGAAATTCTACAAGAGGAAGCTTACGTTGGAATATTTGATAGGAATGGTGGTAATATTTAGTCAGAAATGTCATATACCACCATTATGATACGATTAGTGCTAATTAATGAAAGGGGTTAAAGTATCAAATTATAGTAATAGTTATAGTAATAGATATTTGAATTGACATTAAACCTTCGTGGTGCGAGATTTTCGACTGAAACTTTTTTCACACGATACCGATGAGGTTTTTCTTTTAAAAAATGTGCATCCTTTGATTTTCGAATTTCAATTGTTATTTTTATTTACCTTAGTCGGGAAAGATGCATACTTCGAAAATCCAAATAATTTTTGAATACGGGCTCTGATGCGGAACTAACGCAGCAGAAACGGCCCACAATATCAATGCTGCGTTTGGAGAGGAGACTGCTAATGAACGCACCGTGCGTTTTTGGTTTAAACGCTTTCGTAATGAAAACTTCGACTTGATGAATGAATCACGTGGAAGACCTCCCACATAGGTGAATAACGCTGAATTAAAAGAGATGGTGGAAGCCGATCTGAGAACTACCCAAGAATTAGCGGCATGGCATTACCTTATATCTACAACATTGACTCATTTGTATCAAATCAATAAGATAAAAAAAATATGAAAAATGAGTGTCTTATGAATTGACTGATCTGCAGAAAGAAACGCGTGTTGAAACTTGTGTTGTCTTATTGAATCTGAGTCTAAGTCTTGCTGAATCAGAGAGAGATTTTAATACAATCATTTTGTATCTAATTAAATTTATTTTATTATTATATATATTTTTATTCACGGGTATTATCCCGGTCATTTGATAGGCGTGCGCGGGGATATGGATCCAACGCGTAGAGGCCCTTTTAGGAAGATTCATGTTATGTTGTATACCCACCGAGACCCGCTCCTAAAAATATCGATAGAACCATATATCTATGAGCAGGTCACGGCAGGTATTGGGACTATTGCGAATGTATAGGAAATGATTAGTCTATTGTAATGAGGTCTGGAGGGATTATTGGTACTGGGTTATTGCAGAAGAGGGACGGACACCTGCCATAACTATCATATCTGACTGTTATTTTTGGCAGGCGGTGGCTCGCCACTCACTGGATGGACCCCCGAAATGCCAGAGGAAGTCGGCCGGGGGCAACACCGATGTGAGAGACTCAGGGGTGTTGAGAGGTGTGCTGCGCTTTCTCCGAAGTTACTCGCGGCGTTATGCCCTTTAACACTTCCACCCCTGGAGTATATCACCTGCTAGAGCATTATTATTATTATTATTGTTTTTTATTTTGCTAGCATTTCCGAAAAGGCCAATGGCAAAGAAGAATTTTCGAAAGAAACTGGTCAATGTAGCTCTTTTTTCAAATCTTAAATGACGTATAATAAATTTATGTCAGCTTATCGGTACAATAATAATGATGTCAAATGGTAAAATTGAAGATTATTATAAAAGGTTGCCTGTGCTGAATTATTTCCAGATATCTTTTTTTTATATTAGTTCAGTATAGTGGCTCCTCTTTGCCTGATGGTAAGCGAAAGAGGAGCCCAAATCGCAACTGCAACTGACAACATACTACATGTCGTATCCTGTCAGTTGACGCTGCCATACTGACCCGCAAAATGCTTCTTCACGCTTCGTTTGAAGGATCCCATAATGTAGGGAGGGGGGGAACACATGTGCAGGCAAGGCGTTCCACTTTTATCAGTAACGTACACATTCATTCAATAAAATGTCTTTTACTGAGAATATTTTTGATGTGCTTTTTGAACATGTTGTTTGGAATGGACAGAACTGAATCGAGGAGTCGATTAATAACAAAACATCTACCAGGGTTAGCAAGTTTTGATGAGGTCGGTGGTGCAGTGGCGAAATGCATTGTTACGTTACCTTTTTTATACTACGTCGGGAGGCGTACAAGCATACGGCCCAACTGATGTAAAGCGGGTACCGTAGCCTATTGACGCTTGCGATATATTAAGTATCACTCGCACGATGCCTCCTCTGCTGCTTACACAGTAATTCCTTGGGAGCTTACTGGTGACCTCACTCACACGCAGGAACACAACAACCCTCTAGGAAGTTGTTATTTGGCCGCGGTTTTCTGTGAGGTGGAGGTACTGCCCCAGACGGGCTGCTTTGATACGCCCTACCTCTCTTAATGCGCCCTACCTCTCTTAACTTTGACACCAACGCTCCTGGGTTCGATTTCCAAACAGGACAAACATTTGTGTGCTTGATTATGTCTGTTTGTCTTGGTCCCGGTAGTTTTAAGAGAAGTAGGGCGCATCAAAGCGTCCTGGGAAGTACCTCCACCGTACAGAAAAACCCCAGCCTCCCGATTACGTATAAAAAAAAACCTATTTAACACCATTAATGGCAGTAGGTATGAATAAGTGCGTAATACTACACTATCACATTGACGATTGCCAACAATATACTTAAAAAGCTTCATTTTGTTCATCTGTTGCAGCACTATACTAATGCACGACGAGAGTAATAATGCTTTTAGTTTCATCAGTCGAAACTATACTATAACGTGAACGAATAGAATTCAATTTAACAATACAGGTTGTGTTCGTGAAGTGTCTCAAGGTGTACAGGCAGGAAGTGAAATATTGTACATCTTTACTGAGAATGGAGTAGAATAACCTAGTTATCCTTTGTCTTCCGTCTGCTCTGAATGTGAACATGAATTTAATACGAATAGGTAGGTTAATTTCGAAACTGTAGTGATGAATATGTCACCAGCAAAATGGACAATTCAATTACTCCATCGGAATATGGGATACCTTGATGTTTATAGACAAGAGTTGTTAGCTTGTGCGTCCACATGTTTACTTACGGCTCAGAAACACCTAACGATGTTTCGGATTTCTCTAACCAATAAAATGAGGAACTAGGAATCTCGACGAAGCACCAAATTTTCGAATATTGGATGATAATTCTGATCTTACGCTGGAGGGGGTTCTCCTTCCCGAGGAGGTTCTATATCGGATGGCAACATTGCTCCTTCTCATGGTGAAGATATGTTTACTAATTGACTGGGCACATCACTTTAGAGGTCTTTCGATTTTAAAACTAGGGAAGTTAGGGCCTGCGGCGCAAACGCAAGCGCGCTTTTTATCTTTTAAATAGGTAACAGCAAGCTGTGTAGCAAGCGCGCTTGGAAACTTAGTGCGTCAATCTAAAAAATGCTTGGGCATTTCATTTTATAATTAAATAAAATTAAAAAAAATAAGTTAAAAAAAATTTAATATAATTTAATATAATTTAATAAAAGACTAATTTATTAAAAAACTAAAAAAACAAAAAGGAAAAGATGAAAAAAAAATAAAAAAGAGGAAAAAGGAAAATTTAGTACTACCACTGCAAAAGCACTGCTCACAGTAGGGACAAATCTTCTTGGACCGATTTTTCTGGAACAAAACTTCTTTTTTTGAAAAACAAATTTCAACTGGCACAACTACGACATCTAGGCTACACGATCACGAAAAAAGGGGGTTTCAAACTATTTTGGTTTTGGAGAAGTAGAGCGTACAAAATACCGAGAAACTGGAGGTCGACCTCACATATTGCTCGCTTGCTATCGCGCGCTTGCAATAATTCAGTGGTCAAAGACAAAAGTAGACCCCGCTTTGACTTACCGTTTTTTTTATGAAACTAGATTGTCAAGAAGCATGCGGCCCGCATTCGATGGTAAGCAGTCATCGCAGCCTATTGACGTTCGCAACATAATCCATCCATCAGCCATCTGCTTCTTTTATCAAAATATGGTGCCAAGAACTTCAGGAACAGACGAGCTTGCACAAAAAGAGTTATGAATATTAACGAAGCCATGTGCTGGGGTGGGGAAAAAACGAGTCAAATGACGCTCAGTTCTCTCATCGTACATCGCAAGTCATTTACCACATCAACCCTTACTCATCCCACTGCAGGGATACGGATCTCCCTTCAACCGAAGGGGTTTAGAGCATACTCTACCACGCTGCTCAAATGCGGATTGGCGGAGGCCAGTGTTTTCAAGCCGCCCGAGAGTCACTGACTTAGCTTAACGACTGTCATCTATCGATAACAGCCGGGACCGACGGCTTAACGTGCCCTCCAAGCATAGAGAAACTCGTGATAGGTAAACCCATCCATAGACAGACTGCGGTCAACGTTGCTTAACCTGCGTGTTCGGTTAGAATGACACGCGCAACGACACCATCGAGCTCTCAAGTCATTTAGCATGAAGATATTGCACATATTTAACTATAACACTCTTACCTATGTGAAATAGTCTGAGCGCTTGCAATACAAGAATGATAACATAGTAGTTCCTAAAGAGGTCGCTGGTGGTGGAGGTAGTAAGTGACCTTACTAATTCGGAGCACTATAATAAGTATAAGAGTGTATGAATATGTATATGTTTGAGTTTATGTATGTGTATACCTGATACTAGGGGCACACTAAAAGTTTTGCACTTCTAGCTAATCGGAACTATTTGAATTTCGAATGTTATATTTTTTGAAACGTTGCAACCTACTTAGTAATATAAAGAAACAATTAGCGGGAAATCATTTGTCAATTGTTTTTTATCACACATCAAAGTTCTACGTACGCAACGAAAATGGAATTGAGTCGAAAAGATTTTAGAGCGATGATTTTTTATGATTTTATGATGATTTTTTATGAGTTCTCTCTCTCCGCAAGACTGTGCTGCTCGTCTTCAAAATGCTTTTGGGAGAGAAGCACCTTCTTTGAGCACCGTGAGGCGATGGTTTGCTGAATTTGAGAGAGGTCAAGTTTCTTTACATGACGAATTTCGTGAAGGGCGGCCTTCAACTGCCGTCAACGTAAATAATATGGCTACTGTTAAGCGGCTAATTGAAGAAAACCCGCGGATTACCTATGAGATAATTCGAGAACTATTAGGGATTGGTATGAGCCAAATTCAGAAAATTTTACACGAAGAATTGAAAGTTCGGAAACTTTGTTGTCGTTGGATCCCTCATGAACTGACAGCGGAGCAGAAGGGGGCTCGCGTGGAATGGTGCTCACAGATGCTACTGAAGTACGACCACGGACATTCTAATACTGTTTATGGCATTGTCATAGGAGATGAAACGTGGTTTTATTGTTCTGAACCCGAAAGAAAACAGCAATCTTGTGAATGGGTGTTTGAAAATGAGAACAGGCCAACAAAAGTGAGGCAGGCGAGAAACGTTGGTTAAAAAGTGATCGCGTTTTTTTTCTCAGCTACGGGTTCCATCTGCACAATTCCACTTGAAGATCAAAAGAGTATTAATGCCGAGTGGTATTCTACCATTTGTTTACCCAGGGTGTTAGAAAAAGTTCGCGAAAGACGAACAAAAAGCCGCGTTCTCCTACATCAAGACAACGCTTCTTCACACACGGCCAACAAAACAAAGTCATTTTTAACTTCCGAAAAAGTACAACTCGTTACCCATCCTGCGCATAGCCCCGACCTAGCACCCTGTGATATCTGTATTTTCCCCAAAATCAAAGATTTGATGAGAGGTTTCACTTTTACCAACTCCGAAGAGGCAGTGATAGCGTTCAATCAGCACGTAGAAAACATGCATTCAGATCTGTGGTCCTCCTGTTTTAAAAAATGGTTCGATCGCATGAAAAAATGTTAAAAATGTAAAGGAGAGTATTTTGAAAAGCAATAAACATAATATTTTGGTTATAACATGTTGTTTTTTTAAGTTACGCAAAACTTATAGTGTGACCTATTGTTTGTTTGTCATATGTCAATGGTTTCGTGCCCAAGCCTACTTCATTAAATTGATATTTCCTGTAAAATATTCTATGGTTGACTGGAAGAATATCCCTGATAAGGCCGCCATTTTACAAATAATTATATTCGTATTAGTATTTTTCTTTCACAATAAGGATTTTATAAACAAACAGCCTTCCATGAAGCTGTTCATTTGTTACAGTCTTCTGTAAGCTGAAGGTACCCCACTAAATGTTCTTGAGTAATAACCGCTTTCCTCTATCGTTCTTTCGCCAGGATCTCGTTTGCTAATTTACAGCTCATGTGATGTTTATTATATCTCTAAATATGACGTCGTGCCACTTATACCTCAGACCTCATACTAGATCTACACTTTTACGCGAACAACCTATATATTATCAGTTACTTAACCCCCGTAATCCAGAGCACAATATATCAACTCCAATCTACCCTCCAGTAGACGACCAAAAAGGCTAAAGCCATCTTGTCGTGCTAAGACAATAACTCCGTAGTTGCAGTCCGTAACAAAAGTCGTTTGTTCGAGATACCGCCTACGGTGACGTCATCATAATGGCCGCTGTAAATTTAACGTTCCGAACGCTGCGTCACTAACGTTAAGGTAAGAGAGACTGGCGATTATTAATTCTTACGTGGCGTAAGATAAACGTCGCTTCATTTGAATTTACAAGCGACACGACACGCCTTCTAATACGCTATTACTTTAAATGAGCAATTATTGTACATATATTTCGTATATACGTATATTTCGTGTATCTCGGAACTGGTTCTATCAATTTGGATCCTATTTTGTATATATAATTTTTTTTTTTTATGTCTATAAAGGTATCATACTTGAAATAACGTGATGTTACACAATAAAAAATACATAACTATGCCTAGCAATGCTCGGTTGCCCAGATACAGTTAATTAACTGAATTTTAAGATAACTCAACAAAAAATATATATTTATGAAACTCAGTAGACATCATTGTTGCATACAAGTCTACTATATAATAAGTGAGTGTGCGACCGCCCTTTTTTTATGCATGTATTTTTTTAATACCCCGTTTTTTGCAGTAATGACACACATATGTGTCACATATATATAGATAAACTTAAGAAGCAAATCCTGAATAATACAAAATTGAATTAAATTTTAAATACAAAATTTAACCCTACTCATCCATTACCGGGATACACGAAATATATCCATATACACACATCAAAAGTGTCTAGGGATCAACATATATTTTTGTAATAACTTTTCTCCTGATTGATATTAATTAAAATTTTCTTTAAGGATTCATCAAATAAAGTGTTTTCGTTTGTCTACAGTAACGATAAACCAAGTCACCTTTGCATTAATAAAGAAATTTGCCATTTTCATAATAAAGGGATTTTTGACATTTGAACCACTAACATTAAAGTTCGAAAAAAAGACTGAAATAACAGTTTTCTTTAAAATTTTATTGGGTAACTTAAACAATTAATAATCCGTGTTTCTACCGCGAACACTAACAACACAAGAACATCGGTTTGGGCCGTGGGAATGATAGAAGCTGGTTCCCGGCAACGTACTGTGGCTTTAGCTCTGAATACAAGTCAGAGTGTTATCAGTCGACTTTGGACACGTTACCGAAGCACTGGTACCGTGGCTGAGCGCCATGGAGGACGGTATCGCTGCACCACACGGAGACAAGAGCGATACATTCAAATCACAACTCGAAGAGCTCCAACAATAACCGCCATGATGTTAGCCGTGACGCTTCATCACTCTTCAGGGAACTTAATTAGCGACCAAACAGTCAGAAACCGCTTGCATGAAGTGAACCTTCATTCCCGAAGACCGCTAAGGGTACCACCTATAGCAATGCACAATCGTAGGATACGATATCAATGGGTTCTTGAACACAGAAATTGGGCAGAAGAACAATGGCGTTTCGTGTGCTTTTCTGATGAGTCTCGTTTTGGTATGAGACCGGATACAAGACGTATACGACACTGGAGAACCCCTGGACGCCAACAGCGATTAAAATCCTACCAGGAAGTCCATCCTTATAGTGGTGGAACCATCATGGTATGGGCGGGTATTTGGATCGGCGGAAGAACTGAGTTGATTTGGATCAGAGGCAACCTCAACGCTCAAATTTATGCTGAGACGATTGTATCAGACGTCATCGTTCCTCTACAAGTGCAAATCGGTCCCTTATTTCAGTTAATGCATGATAATGCACGACCGCACACCGCAAGAGTTGTAAGACAGACTCTCGCCGCAGCTAACATCAATGTCATGCCCTGGCCTGCTCAGTCGCCAGACTTGAACCCGATTGAGCATGCATGGGATATGCTACAGAGAAGAGCTCTGCCGAATATGGAGGGTATCCAGTCGCAAGAAGACCTTTTTTTGTTGTTGCAACGAACATGGGCGGCCATTCCACAGCGTGATTTGGATGAACTCATTTTGAGTATGCCAAACCGATGTTCTTGTGTTGTTAGTGTTCGCGGTAGAAACACGGATTATTAATTGTTTAAGGTACCCAATAAAATTTTAAAGAAAACTGTTATTTCAGTCTTTTTTTCGAACTTTAATGTTAGTGGTTCAAATGTCAAAAATCCCTTTATTATGAAAATGGCAAATTTCTTTATTAATGCAAAGATGACTTGGTTTATCGTTACTGTAGACAAACGAAAACACTTTATTTGATGAATCCTTAAAGAAAATTTTAATTAATATCAATCAGGAGAAAAGTTATTGCAAAAATATATGTTGATCCCTAGACACTTTTGATGTGTGTATATAAAATATTGCTCATTTAACGTAGGTAATAGAATTAATCCGCTACCGCTCATAACTTAAAACCCACCGTTTACGTCGCAGTAAAAGTTTGTTGTTGACACGCGTCAGTTAATAAGCCCATGTTTTATGTTCCTGTGGCCACAATAAAACCTATTTCCGAGGGTTACTTTCCCTCAGATATTCAATTCTATGTGATTATGACGAAACAGAGGGCGCAAAATATGTATTTAAGAATATTTGAGGTGTTAATTATCCTTATTCCTAACCAACTGTGCAAAAAGAAGAATAATGTTATTCAAACACATTTATGCATATCTGAATGTCGATAAATGTTTTGATAACATGCAATAACTCAAAGCTTAATATTTTTTAAGTGAGACATGTTTTACCGCTGGAGTCTGATGAATCATGTAAACTGTGACATATACTTTTCCACATTTAAATTTTTGATCAATTAGAATCAATTATCTTAAATGAAATATGGACAGAAAACGGTTCAACGCACAGAGTTTAGAACTTTAACACAAGATTCAACATATCGAACCACTGTAAGTCTGGCATTGTGCAAAGTTAACTCTTGACGGACCAAATCGACCAAATTAATATATCGTCTTTAATAAAATTCATTTTTAGTAGATGATATATGCGGAAGAAGTTAAAAATATGGCGTTTCATAGTCTCCGCCTACCCCAATGATATACTGGCATGATTATATGTTTTGTATACTTTTCTTTCAAGTAAATATATTCAGTATACATATTCAACAACTTGAATATTGATGTCAAAGCTGACACTCCAGAGTATTCTTGAAATTTGGATTTAATTGCTGGCGATTCACGCACATACTAAGTATGTTTGGGTAAGATTTTAGGATAGATAACTTCAAAAAAACGGAGCAATTTAAAAATATCCATACATTTTTCTGCACCTTTATCTACAAGTGACTCAAAACTTATCTAAACCTACTCTAACCTCGCCCACACCTCAAAGTCATGTGTGGGTCCACTAGTGATGTACTTTCTTTCAACCGTATAACTAAGTTTGTGGAGAAAAATCATAACCACAAGGAAATAAATCAGGCTCACAAGTCAGATTTTTGATTAATTTCGAAAAACTGAGTTAAAATATCATTATATTTTTCACCATCGTATTTAGCATTACTCACTTTCTTTTATCATGCTTCTTTCATCATTCTTCTTTCATCATCATCGTAATCGTAGCGAACGCAATTAGCAAGTGTTAGGCTACATATATTGTGCAATACTTCCATCTATTCTTCCCCCAGGACCGACTGGTCGCTGGTTGAAAGTTTGCTCTGAGAGATCTGACCTTAGACGTCTCACGACCAGTCACACTATGTCATCATCAGTATCTCCGGCAGATCCATAGGCTTAGATTGAGGAGATTGCTAATTCTGATGGTTTAGAAAACGGGATATTGCTAAGAAGAAGACTCCCATCTATTCTACTCTCTTTGTATCCGCTATCACACGTTAGCATGGGATCACCACAGTTGTACCTATTCAGGCTTAGGCTTCGGCTGCCTAGAAATTTTCCCAATAGTCCATGTTTTTTCTATATACTATGTCGGAAGGCAAACAAGCATACGGCCCACCTGGTGTAAAGCGGATACCGTAGCCTATTAACGCTTGCGATATATTAAGTATCACTTGCGCGATGCCTCCTCTGCTGCTTACACGGCGACTCCTTGGGAGCTCACTGGTGACCTCACTCATACGCAGGAACACAACAACCCTCTAGGGAGATTTTATTTGGCTGCAGTTTTCTGTGAGGTGGAGGTACTTCCCCAGACGGTCTGCATTGATGCGCCCTACCTCTCTTAAAATCCATGTTACGATACTTTACGCTACATTCACTCGTCTCCGCCGTCAGATTTTATATTCGTCCATTTTGGTATGATTAAATTATAATTTACAATATGTAAGATGAAACATATGAATTTAAGATAAAAATTGGGAATCAACCGAAACAAAGCCCACGAATCGGTTTGCCTTGAATAAAATGATAAAATGTAGACAAATAATATGAAAGAAGAATCAGTGTAGTGGAAGTAAGGCATGTTCCGTGCAGTTGAGTTCACAGGCTTCAAGGCGAGGATGTCTCGCAAATCTTCGTATCTTTTTCGTAATATTAAAAGTATATTTATTTATATTAACTGCTCGATTTTCTGTATAACATCAGGGGGTAAAGAAGCATACGGACCATATGTGTTTATCGCATTTACTGTATGCGCTATCCCTAGCCTATGAACGTTTGGTGTAAAAGGAGTTGCTAACATTAACTTCTCAGAAGCTCGCTGCTGTCCTCAATTTCTTCTTTTTACGTCACAGTGATAAGCATAACGCATCACCTGATTTATAGTAGCCGTAAATTTTTGCAATGTAATTTTAATATTGCTTGTCGCTGCTATAGCAGTGACAGCTCAGTGGATAAAGAACAGGCCAACTGGTCGTCGGTTCGAATCTTGGCATGCACTAAATTCGTGTTTTATGTACAGATTCGTAATTATCACTTCCTCGGCAGTGAAGGAAAACATCGTGAGAAAACCGGCAAGTACAAGACATTATATTTTTAAAGACGCGTGACCTAACCTAAAGAAAGGTATGGCTTTTCCCCGGATTGTACGGATTGTACCGGTTCACCAAATCCTAAGGTTTAGGTGGCGGACCCCGTTAATCCTAATGAATCAGCGGGATAACACTAAAAAATATGTTGATTGCCACCTCACTAATACAGCAGCTCGTTATTAAAATTATCAGTATAACTTCTGTCACTCATAGAAACACAACCCTTCAGTATCTCCACCTTACAGAACCGTCTTCTGTGAGGTGCAGGTACTTCGTTATTTGGGATGCTTTGGAACGGCTTGCCTCTGTAATTCTTCGTCCAATTTCCTCGTTTTAGACATAATCTCCGATAGTATCCATTGCTCGCTATGTAACTTTTTAGCAGATTATCTATTTACCGATTAAAAAGTTGTAGTTTCTCTTCAAAATACATAAAGTTATGAAGGACTTAAAGTTATTTATGCGTGAAAAAGTCTTACGTTCATTATCGCAGCTGAACTACAGTTTCCAAAACGAATGACGCCATAAATCGCCGAATGCGTCAAGCGAGTGGGCTCGCAATATTTATGTTCGCTTAAAACTATTTTCGATATATTCTCCGCCGACTTTGTCCTTTTTTATTTAAATGTAAAATAATATTATAGCATATTGTTTAATGGAAAATTCATTATTGCAGAGCTGCGTTAGCCAGCGAAGCTATACAACCGAGAAAATTGTCTTTTTTGCAGTTTTGCGGTTTTCAACTGTTATACGTAGTACTCCTTCAGTTTTGAAGCTAGGGAGCTGATTGTTCGACGTGAATGTACCTTAAGTATTGTAGATTCCCCTAAAATAGATTAAATTTCGATTAGCTCAATAAAGGATATCGATAAGTGATGTTATCGCCCCACAAACCGTTCCAATACAAAGTCAATTGGAGCGTGTATGGCGAGCACTGAAAAACAACAACACGATCACTATCGCCGGTTAGAGTTAGGGTTAGGGCTAGCAGCTCTGCTTACGCAGCTTGTTGTTATTTACTTATTGTGCAAAAGAGCAGCTCTGCCAATGCGCCGCAGGCCCAGCTCCCCTAGTTCGGCGAATTAAGTACCTCGACATCACAGAAAACCGCTGCCAAATCTCTCTCTCTCTCTCTCATACTCCGGAGGGTTGTTGTATTGCTGCGTGTGAGTGAAGCTACTAGTAGGCTCCTAAAGAGTTGCTGTGTAAGCAGCAGAGGTGGTATCTCGCGAGTGATACTAAATGTATTGGAAACTTTCATGGGATACGGTAATCGCTTTACATTAAGTGGTCCTTATGCTTGTGTGCCTCCCGACGTTGTATAAATTATGTACCCGCCAAAGTCGAACTCACTACCTTGATAACATATATTTAGTTAGATGTTCTTCTGACTGAGCTATCACGAAGGTATGTAATTTTTACTTACTATCACTTTACGATCCAAAATAAACCATGGCGGTCAGAGTCTTCGATCGTGTGCAACTTCCCCAGCATCACTGCAATTGTACCTTTGACATCTCAGGCCTGTGATCAATTAGCCGACCGTTGTATGCCCTTTATATCCCCCGATTCTCCTCTATTCTCCTCTCTCGCCGTGTCCGAACCAGCTAAGACGATATGCTCTGGTTTTACCGACATTATATTGGGCTCACCCACTGGTTGTTCTACTTGAGCATTTCTTCGAATTCTCCAAACCGTCGAGGAAGGCGTGTGATAGTAGCTAGTTGTCTCATTTTTGCTATGGAAAAAACAAAGCTCAGGTTTTCTCTACAAGAGAGAGTTAGAAATTTGAACCGCAGTAAAACTAAAGTAATTAACGTAATCCAAAGGATATGCAACTTAAATCGCAGT
The DNA here is from genome assembly GCA_947507595.1 of Pyralis farinalis. Lineage (NCBI taxonomy): Eukaryota > Metazoa > Arthropoda > Insecta > Lepidoptera > Pyralidae > Pyralis > Pyralis farinalis. Next base: position 4,527,946 of record OX382275.1, read on the forward strand.
GGACCATTATAGTTTGTACAAACGTCAACTGCTAGGGAAGAAAGTTTTTCGAATGGCATCCATGTATTGGTAAACGCAGAGTAAAAAGATCCTCGCTATATAGATCAATGATCTCAAGAGGGTTTGTATAGAGTCGATGGATGCAGGTGGTACAAGCTCGAGGCGAATGATTCTCTAGAAGGGAGGCCTATGTTCACCAGAAGACGATTACGAACTGAAATAATGATGTAACGCTATGTGGTCCCGGTATAGCGCCATCTATCTACGAAGTAAATAATTACTGAGTGGGCAAGGTGTGCCAAAAATAACTGTAAATTATAGGAAACATTCACAAGTTTTTCATACAAGTAAAGTAGCATCGCCAATTTTGCATTTTGAAGGTAGGAAGACTATTCAACATCACTGTACTACTCTTAGAAACAGAAGCAAAAATCTTACTTAGGTTAAGTCACATTCTATTTAGCTATAACTTCACATCAAATCCCTTGCGGGGTAGGCAGAGAGAACCGAGCACCACGTGACTTGATCCTTACACACCTCACTCGCTTCTCTAACATTAATTGCTCTTTTCATGCACGCTCACCGGTTTCTAAGATTACTTCCTCGGCTCCTACATCCTTCCACTTTTAGGTTGTATAACTTTTCGTCATTCTTTTATCCTGTATTCTTTCTACATTGCCGAACCAACGGAGCATGTCTATTCTTATTTTAACACCGACGCTCTCTTTCATACCAACTCTGTTTCTAACATCATCATTGCGAATATGAACTACAAGCGTTACGCAAGAACAACAAACAACCCTAGACCGCGTTTATCCTACTTTTATGCTCGATCTCCGATAACTGACCCTCGCTTCCATAAGTACGAGTTGTGACGAGCACTGCATTAAGTATAGCCAGTTGTGCCTTCTGGTTCATGTTTTTACTGCCATAAAGTTTTCCCAACGCTCCATTCACACTATTCCCAGCACTCATTCATCTTTCCATATTTCCACAAGGTACACAGCTACCTTCTATCCCTACCGAAAGCGCATCCGAGATATATAATCTCATCCACTTGTTCCAACACTTCATCATCAACTGTAATCCTCACAGTGGTCACACTGGTTTTTCTCTTTCAAATACCATTATGCTTGTTTTCTTCGCATTCAATAGTAAGCCTTTCTTCATACAATCGTCTTTTATTAATGTGACCAGTGTTTACGGTTTAGATGGTGTTTATTTATGCCAATATCACGGTATCGTCTGCATACAGCAGACGGTTCACCACTAAGTCACCCATGCGTAATCCTACATTCGTTGAGCTTATTTTCTGCAGACAACTATTGAGATACATAATAAACAGCCTATCATCTGCCTATCCTAGCCTATCATCAGCAGCTATCTAGCATGCAACCTTTTTGACACCAATTTTGACATCAAACCAGGAAGACATTGGTATATTACTACTTGAAGTAAAGGGAGTATTAAAAGCGATACAAATTTAATAAACAAATTACAATATAATAAATATAAAAAATAGGTTCACTATAAGTTCGGGTATAAGGTCTTTAAGAACTCGCGTTTTAATTTGTCTAACCGGTATATCACTGATCGAATCACTGGTGGGTGCACTAAGTGACCGCCGGCTATAGTGGTCGGCGACTGTAGACGGCAGGTTAGCGTGCTAGGCAGCACGCAGATCCAGACGTAGAAGTTGTTCATAATGCTGGGGACCGCCTTACGGACCAACACTGCAGCGGTATCTTTGTCAGCCGCCGTAGTCCACAACAAGGGCTGCAGGTATTATAATTTTAGATTAGTTAGATGTCCGGAGATTATCGAGTTTGGAAAAGGTAGTAATATCCCGACGGTTCACCACGTAGCCCACAGCAGGAGGCTGGTGGTCTCAGACGTGGTGCACTGAATCGTTACTTCTTCAAAGCTTCCTCCAGACTGACTTTGGTTTTCGGTTTTTCCTAAAATATCACATTTTGAAATTTTAAATTACAAAATCAATAATTTTGACAGATCATAGAGCATGCTAAGAAAAGATTCTATATAAAGTATGTTGAATAAGGTTTTAACATTACAACATGCTACCATCTATCCGCACACATGCTGAGCAATCCTTGTAAGTGGTCTAAGACACAGCACCGAGCAGTGAACCGTCAATCCCATATTTCGGCAATATGTCCCACAATTTCTTTCGCATAACCCTATCAAATGCTTTCTCAAGATCCACAAAACCGCAGAAAAAATTTAGGTCTATGCCCAGAAGCTTCTTGATGATACTGCGGAACGAGATAACTTGATCCGTTAGGTCACACATCTATTAAAATATAATTTCTTGTACCGCTAGCAAGTGATAATTACAAATATATACATAAATCTGAATCTGATCTGAATTTTCCTCCTGCGAGTGGTTGGTGAGGTTTCCATTAAGCTACTGATGAATCACAACGTTTGTTCATGCTTCATGTATTACAGGTATTGTCTACGATGATTATTTCATATCAGAAGTTGTTATCAGAAGTATACCGAAGTTTGAAAAGAAGAATAATGTGAAAGAATTGTTGACAAAAGTTCATAATTCAAGTATGAATGCGAAGAATATGATATTGCTAGTGGGATCATATTTTTAAGTGACACGAGGCCAGTTTGAATGAGAAATAAGAAGAGGCATGCCCCGCTAATTCGGACATATAGAAAGAATACAGGAAGAAAGACTTACGGAACAGATATACAACGAGAAAGTAGAAAGATGTAGGAACTAAAGAAGGCCAAGACTTACCTACCATGACCAAATTGACCGTGTTTTATCAAAGCATGATGTCAGAAGTCTTACAAAACGGCGAGCTTGCATAAGAAGAGCAATGAATGTTAGAGAAGCGAGTGAGGTTTGTAAGGATCGAGTCATGTGGCACTCGGTTCCTTCAGCCTACCCCGCAAGAGACCATTGCGTCCACTTTGGTAACTAAACTTAAGATACACAAACAATACGGTAAGTTACAAAAGAGGATTTTTCTTTTGGCGTGAAATTTTAGTTATAGAACAAGACCGGTTGCCGGTTGTGCAGTTAGGAATGACTACTGTTCGATTCTCATGCAGGGCAAATATGTGTCAGCATGAACATATCTAATTGTTTTGGTGTGAGTATTTTTAGGAGTAGAACACATCTCATAGAAAAACACAGATTTACAACTATCTGGAGAATTGTTGTCTTCCTGAGTATGAGTGAAGTTACTAATAAGCTCCTGAGAAGTTGCTGTGTTGCAACACTCGGACAATGCTTCATGTTCGCAAGCGAAGACAGTCATACTGTTCATCAAGTGGACCGTATATTTGTATGTATTCCGATGTTATATTTAAAAATCTCGCGAGTAGTTGGGTAGAAATACGCTAATAATAAATGTTTTGATGTGAAAATATCTTTAGATTTGCTTCCACAGTGGGAGGCAATTCAGAAAACTGAGGACAACAAAATCGAGGCATCCAGTTTGGCGATGTAGCTACATATGTATCGTTTACATCAAAAATTTGATTACACCACTTGATAGCTAAAGATCATAGAATAAGTTAAGTGAGAACCGTGACGCGTGGCATGCGGTAGGGGGGAAACTCCGCCATTTTGAGATAATTTCACTGCATCATACAATTTGCACAAAAAACCACACTCCGTTTGTTTCATCACTAACTTAACAGATAGGCTGAAAGTTACTGAAATATTTTTTCGTACTGTAATTTACAACGTGGTCATATTCAAACATTATTTACGATATATATGACATAGAAGCGTTAAATTTCCGGTCGGACCCTCTGTTTCAGACCTTAGCTGACCTCTCACCCGACGTCTTTATTTGACTTTCACGGTTTTTTAACTATGCTTTGACCTCTATGTAAATACGGTCCCCGAAATAATATGACTTACTTTATTAGAGATAGGGCCTGGTAATGTGCGATTAGTGGGAACTCTCTCGCTTAAAATCCAAAGCGGAACAACAGTTCCCTTGCGGGCTATGTTTTTGCGAGTGCCTAATGTAAAATGGTTACCATTGCAGAATGTTTGCAAAAGAATTATCGCTTTCGAGTTGCCACGCCGCTGTTAACAGACCAACTCCTCAAAAGTTGATAACCTCTCCTTAACCTTGGGAGTTGTCGTTTTGCGAAAGTCAAATTTTCATGCAATTAAAAAGTACTCTGTTTCAATCCATCAAATTGTTGATGTTCATTTATATGCAATTTGATCTAACCTGCTTTGTGTGCTTCCGCCACCAATTAGTTCATGCGGCCTAGCGCCGGCCGGCACCCACCCACTACTGTTAGTTGATGCAACATGCCTACGCTGCCATGGCTGCTCTGGTAGTCTCTGCCTCGGCTGCTGCGGTCATCCGCCATCTGGAACAGAAACCGCATGCCCCCATCACCGTCGCTGCCACGACTGGCCTGGTCGTCGCTGCGACACGTGTTTCGCCTCTCCACGAGGCATCATCAGGCGTTGTAGACGTTAATCGTAAGAATATCATGCTCCAAGTCCGCATGAACTAATTGGTGGCGGAAGCACACAAAGCAGGTTAGATCAAATTGTATGTAAATTTGACTTTCGCAAAATAACGCCTGAATCTATTAACCATGTTTATTTACGCTTGGAGTTTTACTAACGAATTATTTAAATTTGCTATAATGATAGCTATACTCTTGAGCATTGATAGCCCAATGGATAACGAATATTATATTGAGCAAATGGTCCTCGAGTCGGATCCAGTACGGGCCATGTACCATTAAATTCGTGTTTTCAGATACATACATATCATCAAGCCTGTCTCCCATTGGGGTAGGCAGAGACTATGGAACGTCAGGTGCACTGATCCAAACATACCTCTCTCGACTCTTCGACGCTCATCAATCTGTTCATCAAGGTTACAACTGAATGAACAGTAAACGATAGGAGTTTGTATGACCTTTTTTTCTACACTTATCCTATATTAAATCTATATGTTTGTCTGTGTGCTTGTCTGTCGCTTTTTTTCGAATATTCGAATTTTGACTTCAGATTCGGATTCAGCATAAAAAAAGTAGAATAGGAATGTTCAGGATCACCGTTCCTATCTCTTAAGGAACATGGTCAAAATGACCGACAAATTAAAAAAAATAATGAATTGTTATATAATTGACGAACCAGGTGTTCCTCTGGCAATGCAAGCTTGCGCATTCTCAACTGGTTTCATATTGAAGTTTGTCTAACCGGGAAAGCCCAACTTAGAGAAAGAGGTCTCCCGTTGGATACCGGATGGGCAGCATTCCGGAATTGGCAAAATTTTTTCCGTAAATAATTCCGTTTAATATACTTCAATGTCTCAAGATGAAAGTCTTCGACCAGTGTGAGGACCAGTGATGACAGAGAAGCGTGGTGTCTGTCTATGGCCTCGTTCGAAAGTTCAAGATTGCACAGCGTGCGATTGAGAGATCCTTACTTATTTTAGAGTTTCTCTACGTGATAGATTCAGGAACAATACATGCCACATCAACCCTTGCTCATCCCACTGCAGGGATACGGGTCTCCCTTCAACCGAAGGGGTTTAGTGCATACTCCACCACGCGGCTGAAATGCGAATTGGCGGAGGTCAGTGTTTTCAAGCCGCCCGAGGGACACTGACTTAGCTTGACGATTGCCATCTATTGACAACAGCCGGGACCGACGGTGTACCCTCTAAAGCACGGAGAAACTCGATATAGGTAAGCCCATCCATGACAGGCTGCGGTCGACGTTACTTAACCTGCGTGTTCGGTAAGAATGACACGCGCATGACGCCATCAATAAATCGAATAATATCTAGATACTAGAGTAGAACTAGAGTTACCGATGTCGTTTTAGGAATGAACAAGCTGAAGTGGCACAATTTTCTACTAGACATTATTTGACTATTATTTATATTATGTATGATAAATAAAAAAATACATTATAATACTTATCATCATCATCATCAGAGGGTTAATCCCGGTCGCGTCCTATGATTTCGGTTCGCAGGTCAGGGTCCGCTTTCCGACTTTAACACCATATTGTTAACCCGTCTGTGGTTCCCCAGAGACGGGTACGACCCATGTCGGGTACCACAATTATTCCAATTTTGTAATTATATTTTGATAATAAAATAATCTTGAGAGCTCGATGACGTTGCGCGTCTCATTCTAACCGAACACGTAGGTTAAGCAACGCTGACAGTAGCCTGTCTATGGATGGGTTTTTTTTTATACTACGTCGGGAGGCATACAAGCCCACCTAATGTAAAACGGGTGCCGTAGCCTATTAACGCTTGCGATATATTAAGTATCAGTCGCGCGATGCCTCCTCTGCTGCTTACACATCAACTCATTCGGAGCTTACTGGTGACCTCACTCGCACGCAAGAACACAACAACCCTCTAGGAAGTTGTTATTTGGCCGCGGTTTTCTGTGAGGTGGAGGGTACTTCCCCAGACGGGCTGCTTTGGTGCGTCCTACCTCTCTTAAAACATCCAGACCAAGACAAATAGCCATGTTCATGCACATAAATGTTTGCCTTGTGTGGGAATCGAACCCACGATCGAACCACGGCTTTGGTGTCAAAGTCGCATCATTCACGACTGAGCCACCGAGCTCGGCAATCTCGCTCGTTTATCTACCTCGAGTTTCTCCGTGCTTCGGAGGACACGTTAAGCCGTCGGTCCCGGCTGTTGTCGATAGATGGCAGTCGTTAAGCTAAGTCAGTGGCCCTCGGGCGGCTTGAAAACACTGGCCTCCGCCAATCCGCATTTGAACAACGTGGCGGGATATGCTTTAAACCCCTTCGGTTGAAGGGAGACCCGTATCCCTGCAGTGGGATGAGTAAGGGTTGATGTGGTAATAATTTAATAAGTATTTGTAGTCTGGCCTTAAATCTAGGCCTTTCTCAGCCCCTTTCGCTTAAATTAGGTAATAAATATGATCGTAAATAATACCTAGTTTTTTTTTGCAAACGACGCCTATTCATATCTTTTTTTAATTACTAGCATTCATTTAATTGAAGTTGGTTACACTTTTTATTAAAAACTCCCCGCCGTTTATCAATTTTCAGTAATGATAATTAATGTTTTGGGTTTGAATAAAGGTTTTTTATGGCCGTATTCATAATAAAGAAAGATAAATGTTCAAAACTTTAAACGTGTGTACTTAAGTGAGTCAGGTGTTTACTTGCGCAGTCCATTACCGGAGTTTTCCGAGTTTTTGTAAATACGTACAGCTTCGTTTTAAGATGGTTTAAAATTGAGTATATAAGCATATATGTGGATATAGGTTGCCATCTAATCTACGTCGTACACGCTCTAGAATGGCAACACGAAAGTAAGGTAATTGTCCAACTAGCTTTCAGTCGGCCACGCTCTCGCGTCGCGGCTATACGTACTTCGCCACAAAGCATATATGTCTTAAGATATATATTTATCTCTTTCTAACGACAGGTATGCTCTATCATTTGTCTCTTTGTTAGAGCAAAGTGTCATTATAAATAACTGTACATAGATAGTACTACTTGCGCCATTTTAAAATACAATAATGTTGGTGTATAATGTGTCTACCTTTTGATACATCGCTGGTTGTGATTGTATTTTCTATGAAGAATCAGAATAGGGATGCTGATAGTTATATTAGTCACCTTTTATGTATGTATGTATATCTTCACACCAGGTCCCTTGCGGGGTAGGCAGACGGAACCATAACATAAGACGCGGCCCTTACATACATCACTCGCTTCTCTAACATTCATAGCTCTTTCCATGTACGCTCGCCGGTTCCTGGGGTGACATAACCTTCTGATAAAATACAACAAATTTGGTCATGGTAGGTTAGTCTCGGTTTTCCTCGGCTTCCTTTCACTTTTGCATTGTATATCTGTTTCGTCGTTCTTTCCTTTTATCAACTGTCAAACTAGCGATTTGATAGTATGAATAACATACTAATACGGAATTTATGACGTCACTGTTTTAGACAGCACGTTTGATTTTATATGTCATTGATTTATGTTAATGTGCAACAATCATATAAATCTAAACGAGATACTTTTGAAGCGACATATTATAACACTTGTTTTAATGAAACAAATATCATTATTTGCATGTCATTTCAACTTGTTTTTATACAACTACATTGGGCAACAAGCATGCGGCCCGCATCAGATGGTAAGCGGTCACCGCAGCCTATTGACGCTCGCGACACACGTGGATGATACTTGCGCGCTGCCAATCTTGTGACCTAAGGCTGTTTTGACACAGTACCCAGTAATTTCTCTGTCATATCTCACCCTTCAAACCGGAACGCAGCTATATAAATGAAGCTGCTTGGCGGTAGAAATAGGTGTGATAGATGTACCCACGCGGACGACTTTTGTACAAAGTCTCCTTCTGGTAAATCAACATCCCTATTATACCTAGCAATAAAAAAATATTCTATTCGAAATGACCACCATTGGCTTTGATACAAGCATTTAATCTCTCTGGCCACGAATCTATGGTTTTACGTTCCTGTCATCAGTAAAGAGGATATTTCTGTGCCTGCGTATCGGGGCGAAAGACGATTTGATCAATCCACTATCTTCAACTGTAGGGATTGATTTAGGGCATGTCCTGTATGTATATCTTAATATTAAACAAGATACAATAAGACTATATTTAAAAAAAACGTAAGACGTGTCTAAGTGCCCGCGAGGGCCCAATGGCAAATAAATATTTTTTATCTTTATCTATCGACGATAAGCGCCGAGCTTCAGGTCATGTTTTATTATACGCGACAGAGTCCTAACGTGAATCTTCATTTCTCGCGATAAGATTTTTTATTTCCTAAAGGGGTTTCGGCGAATTCTGGCTTTAACAGTATTAACGAGTTTTGTAGTCCTAACTGTACGCGCTCGCCCTGCTTATATGGTCTTCAACAGAGAAAGTATATATATACATATGCTAGAGTGTTAAACTAAATTAAATTTTTAGTGAATATTCGATTTTGAGTTTATTCTACGTAAAGTATATTATACTCAAACTCTGTAACTCATTTTGTTTACGAGCTCTTAACCTCTGACTATTTAACAGACAGACGGGAAGACAGCAGAGGTACAGAAATAGCGTTTCGTTTGCTGTTTATCCTATATTCTCCCGTTACGTATCCCTAAAAGCTGAAACTATACATACCGACACTATGCCATTTTCACGCGTCGGGAAAAGTCAAACACGTCGAAAAAATAGTTTTCTACAAAACAATTTGCCGGCATTCAGTCGTATATTTCAACAAATGCAGCACCTATGCGATAGAATGCAACTGTTGGTTTCGAATTGAAACTATCCATTTCAGACATGCTCAATTTACACCACATTCTTCACATGACTGCTTGCGTGTTGTGTATGCCGGTACATCGGCTTCCTAGGACTGGTAGATCTTTTCTCGTAACTTGTATTTGATTTTATAATAAATTGCCTGAAACAGTTCTGTCCTTTCCTGACAATGTATCCAAAAAGCACATTAAAAATACTCTCTGTAGAAGAGCTTATTATAGAATTGATGAATATGTAACAGACAAAGATGTCTGGAAATAATTCAGCACAGACTATCTGTCCCTAATAATCTTTAATTTTACCATTTGTATATTTTTTTGATGTAACTACAAATTTGCAGTGTTCGGTTTTTCTCCTTTACTTATGCTACATGCCTATCCTATCCTATAATTTTTGATTCCGTTGCTAGTGTCAAAATATACGCATGAACGAGGCTTAAACACGTCGAACGCCTCTTTTGATTACGTTAACTTAGAAATTTGTTTTTTTCACTGCTCAAAGGGATTACATACCTGAGTATTTGATATTACATTCAGTTTGAAACTTCTACCTGCCCCTAAGAAAAAGGATCTTGACAGACGGACATACAGACGCACAACACAGTGATCCTATAAGGGTTCCGTATTTCCCTAAAAATGAGGCCCATTACAGCAAAGTTTTTTTGGTTAAAAAATGTATGAACACTGAAAGGATAATTTATCGCATACTTGTTGCCACATCTTGTATTATCATACCGGAGAACCCGACCAATAATTTCCATGTAAATTAATTATGACAACGAGTTTTAATCCTTCCTTGTCGTGGCTTCATCCCGACGTAGTCCATTTTGTTTGTTAATTAATTTCGAGCAGCATGTTACGAGTGGTTAAATTACATATTATTACAATGGCGGCGTTTGCAATAAAATTAACATCATTTTCTACCTCCTTTCTACGTATGCTCTTGTAAGGACAATGTAAAATATCTCTTGGTGCGAGGCGATATATAAAAGTCGAAGATTTTTTTTATTCTACGGCGGGAAGCATACAAGCATACGGCCCACCTGGTGTAAAGCGGCTCCCGTAGCCTATTAACGCTTATAATCACTCGCGCGATGCCTCTTTTTTCGCGGTTTTCTGTGTGGTGGAGGGTACTTCCCCAGACGGGCTGCTTTGATGCGCCCTACCTCTCTTAAAATGTATGTATGTATTGGAACGAATCAGTTGTTTGTACACAGCGCCATCTAGTACCAAACTAAGCAAAGTTTGTGCTATAATTACTAGACAATTGATAAACATACGTAAATACCCGTAAATGCGATTTCGATTCGAAACGTCAGGTTCAACAAAATAAATAAAACACGCGATACTTCCGTTAAAAATTGTTTAATTCAATGTGTAACAATCGCGAAAACCTGCGAAAATAAAATCTTCTTGTGTTTTAATAATTTCGCATAGTTTTCAATTTTAATATTTTACCAGCATTTCGGAAATGATCTTTCATATAGAAGAAATACCGAACGGAACTTGCCAATATGGATGTTACCTGAAATCGTATATTGACATTACATTTACAATACGAGTGAGGTTACATACCTATGTAGGATCGAGTCACTTGGCGCTGGCGAGGCACGTGGAGTCATTGTAATTACAAAATATTTAAAAGGGTGTGCTATAGCTAAGATATTTGGAAAGAATGGATGTAAAGAGTTACGAAACATATCATATCAAACATATAACATATCATAACATATCAAACATGAGTGGAGATATCGCCAGGGGCCGCCCTAGACGCACACATATGGATTAAACGGAGATGTGCTGAAAGCGGGTTTAAATCAAAAACACTCAAAACCGTAGAGCATGCATGAAGAGGTAGACAGGTATGAAAGAGGCGAGAGAAGTATGTTTCCTGGCGTTTCTTAGTCTCAGCCTACCCCAATAGGAAATCTGTACGTCCATACCATACCATATCAATCCTTACTCATCCCACTGCAGGGATAAGGGTCTCCGTTCAACCGAAGGTGTTTAGAGCATACTCCAGGATTGGCGAAGGCCAGTGTTTTCAGGCCGCCCGAGGGCCACTGACTTAGCTTAATGACTGTCATCTATCTACAACAGCCGGGACCGACGGCTTAAGGTGCCCTCCGGATAAATTTTGATCTGTATAGCGGTACAATCATAAACATGACAAGTGGTAAAATTAAACAAATGTACCATACCTGTGCCAATTCATTTCCAAACACCTTTGGCAGTGAGATTCAACAGTTTTATAATAAGTATTTTCACGTCGGGTATTTTTAGTGTGCCTTATGTAGAAAGATAGGATGAGGACCTTTCATGTTTACATTTATTTTGAGAGACACAAAATTTCGGTATGTTAAAATACTTTCAAAAATGGCACAAAAAATACGACGCTAAAAAATAAAAATAGAACTTTTTTACGTACGTAACAGCGCAGTAGTAAATGCAAGGCTTACGGAACAATAAAGAGAATTGGGACACCCGCCATCAAAACGAGAACGCTCCATATTGACATGGAACAAAGGAATATGGAAAAATAGCACGTAATACCAAGTTATTGAGCATCTAAAGATGTGTGGTGAACGCTTCGTTCGAAGATGTGAGCGCTGGGACTCTCTGATATGTTATTAAAGAAATGTTTTGCATTTCAACTATCTAGCTAGACAATAGAGATTATTGAAGTAAAACTTCTTTACGCACGCTTGACTTGGGGAGTAAGCTGGTAATGCCTGACGAGAGCGCTACGAAAAATGTGATCGGACGAGCCGAACGGAAGTTGAGAGGGAGATAAGTTAGTGACGATAGAAAGAGAGAGAGAGTTACGTTTCGTATATTACTGTAGGGGCTAGAGAGAGAGAGGTGCGAGCACACATTTTCTTTCTCTCTTTCTCCCATAGCGAGTTAAGTTTCGTATATCTAAGATAGTGCAGGCCTATTGTCTGTATCACACTATGGAGCTAAAGAAGTTTTACTACTTAACAATTGCAAGTTTCGCCACTGGCACGGAGTACAGTCATGTGCACGTGAATCTTGGCACTTTGATCTTTGTACCGTTGTTATCTCTAACGTAATGAAAATTACAATCAAACTTCGACCTTTAAGCGTGACTTGAGCTTAACTTTGGTTCCTGACATATTCATGCAGAAATAATATTAGGTTTCATACAATTTACTATACTACTATAAATTCATTTCCTTTGCGGGGTAGGCAGAGAGAACCGAGCGCCACATGACTTGGTAAATACACCTCACTCGCTTCTTTAACGTTCGTAGCTCTTCACGTGCCCGTTCGCCGATTTCTGGGGCTCCCTTCAATTCACACAATTTAGGATTTTATATAAAAAAAAGTCAGATGCTCTGAAAAGTATCATCAAATATATATGACGTAAAGTCATGATGTATTTCAGAGAGTTGAATATGATGACAATAGCTTCCATCTACAATTGAATTTGTCGCCAGGTCGTCGCTGGGAATTCATACTCAGATACTGAAACCGCAATGGAAGCGTACTGCGCAGTCATAACCCGATCGAGGTTCATTTAAAAATCTTGAAGAGGATTTAACAGGGTTGACAACGCACAAGTGACACCTTAAGCATGTGTCAATATGCTACGGTAACTGGCCCAGGAGTATCTGGATTACAGTTATATTGAACGCTGCATATATGAACTGCGTCATGGGATACACTGCCTATTTATCAAGGCCCGTGACGTAAAGATATATATATAAATCGAGATAGAGGTTAATAACAATTCGTACCATGTTCGTTATTACATACCAAGAAAAAATTCTCAGTGATATATAGTTTCATTGCAGCTTAGTGCAGAACTTTGCCCTCGTCACTTGAGCATGATAAAATCCCTTGCGAATTTTGTAGCTTCTAATGTTCAAAGCGTTTCATATTTTGTTATGGTACCACTACAAACTCAGGATGTATACAGAAGGCAGAAAAGTCACGTTCTATCCATAAAGTATGTTCTAAGGACCTAATAACATGTATAAGCAACCTAGCAGCAGTCAATGATTTCGACCACGCCTCCCAGTATTCCGAGGGAGTCGCTTTTTCTACTTTCTTTTTTTCCTTCTCGGCTTCTAATGGTATCGTGACGTTATGCTGCAAAACCAGACGTCTCTTAGGTTACGGCAAAATACAATTTCTGAGACGTGCAACTTTTCTCACTGTGTTTTCCTTCACCGCCGAGCTAGTGAGAATTATAAATATGTACATTAATCCGAAAACACGAATTTAGTGGTTTGCCAGAACATGCCACGATTCGAACCGGAGACTAGTTGGTCAATAGGCCGGTTCTATAACCAATGGGCTATCACTATTCAATAATCTAATCATATACATAAAAACAATTATTAAATGATACACATATGTTGCTAAAGAAAGCTAACGTAGGAAAATTCTCGATAAGATTCTGGGATCAACCGGGACGAAGAAAGTTGAAGAATTTATAAGAATAATTCAGTCATTCTCCTAATATCGAAGTTTAGGATTATTAAATTAATACTGCGCTGATTTGGCGACATTGAAAGAGTAGACCAACAGACACAAGTGTTTTGCTGTTACCATGCTTATAATAGCATAAGCTTTATGTTCTTTATGTTGTATTTTCTACTTTTCTTTTAGTATTAATACATAGACTACCTAGCACAATCTATTTGACAGCGTGTTTACTGTCCGGAAGCTCTGTTCTTTCTTAACAATAGAAATCTATTGTTAAGAAAGAGCAGAGCTTCTAGACATTGCTCAAAAGGAGGATTCGAGGTTCTAAAATTAAAGCTTAAAATGACAAGAGGGCATGCCTCTTGTCATTTTTTCGTTGGTTCGGATATGTAGAAATAGTGTAGCAGGAAATAATAAAATAATAAACATGCATGCATCGCGAAAGTAGAAGGATGTAGGAGCCGAGGAAACCCTAGACTTACCTACCAAATTAATCGTGTTTTATCAGAATGTGATGTCAGGAGCCGCAGAAACCGGTGAGCGTACATAAGAAGAGCGATGGATGCTAAAGAAGCGAGTGAGATGTGAAAGGATCGAATCATGTAGCGCTCGGTTCTCATTGCCTAGGCCGCAAGGAATTTCGCGTGCATTTATAGATAGATTCAGGCTTCTAGTTTCTTTCCAGCATATGTTTTTTTACAACAACAACAATATAATACAAAATGAACGCTGGATAGCTCGCGTTTAATCCCTTTATCTCAAGTTCTACTAAGCCGATTTCTATAAACCTAACAGAAATAATCTCCTTTATACTAGATATCCTATAGAATAACTATACAATGGATTAACTAACTATTAGGATTCGACTCACGAGGTTATCGCTATGGCGCATGAGGACTTAACGATTATTGTTTTGATAACCGTGAAGGCAAACAACCTCGACCGCTATCTTGAGAGACTCTCACTAAGCATTTGATTGAGGAACAAGACACAGTAACCGCTTCTTCTGGCCATGGCTCTAAGTCTGAGTTTCCTACTCTGGAGCTTTGACCACCGGTAGCTTGGATCTTCGTTATATCTTGTAACTTTTTTTTATACTACGTCAGGAGGCATACGGCCCACCTGATGTAAAGCGGTTACTGTAGCCTATAAACGCTTGCAATACACTCGCGATACCACCTCTGCTGTTAATAAGCAACTCCTTAGGAGCTTACTGGAAATCTCACTCACAAGCAGGAGCACAACAACGCTCTACGGAGTTATTATTTGGCTGCATTTTTCTGTGTGGTGGACTTACTTCCCCAGACGCGGCCTACCTCTCTCTTAAGTCTCTGTCGTTATCCCGTTTCCTAATCCATTAGATTTGATGGGCTCCGCTACCTAAGCCTAAAGATTTGGCGAAGATACTGATTTTGATAGAGCGTCTGCAGTCAGATGTCCACAGCCCTGAAGGAAAACCTTCATTAGGTTAGGTCACACGTCTATCGAAATATAGTTTCTTGGACGTGCAGGTTTCTTCACGATGTTTTCCATCACAGCCGACCAAGTGATAATTATAAATGTATTCTTTTATTGCTTCAGGTAACGGCATGTGACTTTTTTTTAAGGTAAAATTAAAGAAAATTCCGGGTAAGTTTTTTTATATGCAACGTCGGGAGGCATACAAACACAGCAACTCCTCAGGAGCTTACTGGAGACCTCACAAGCAGGAACACAACAATCCTCTATGGAGTTGTTATTTGGCTGGGGTTTTTTAGAGGTGAAAGTCGCGCCAGACGGGCTGCTCAGATGTGCCCTGCCTCTCTTAAATGTGCAAGTACCATTCAGACAAATTGTACAGAGTACCTAGTCTCCTAAGTCTTTAAAACTGCCTAACATGATGTTTCGGGACAGGCCCACCACTCATTCCCACCACTGTCTCCTGTGTAGCCAGAATTAACAGCGGCGACCGCCAAAAAGGCAATGAACAGTGAAGTTCATTACTGTCCCGGAGGTGAAAATTGAGCTGCCTTGGAATTCACAACGAATATAATCAGAAGGTAGGGGTAGAAAGTTTAGGAATTGACTTCCCCTCTTGGGGAAGTGAGAGATAGCAATATGACAAATAAGGCATTTTAAAACCTCAAAGAGATAGCTTGTCAAATGAAGCTCAACTGCCGTGCACCGCGGTTTATCAGATATCTAACACTATTGGGACCTAAATTGTTAGTACTTAATATGATGTACCTATTTTTTCTTACATAAGGTGGGGGACATACAAGCATGCGGCCCGTCTGATGTAAAACGGTGTCGCTCGCGCGATGCCACCTCTACTACTAACACAGCTACTCCTTAGAAGCACTGGTGACCATACGCACTCGCAGGATCGCAACAACCCTCCAGGGAGTTATTATTTGTATATCTATTTCGTGATTCTTTCTTCCTGCATTCTTTCTACATATCCGAACCGACGAAGGAAGCCTTTTCTTATTTTAACACGTACCTGTTTCTAACATCGTCATTGCGAACGCGGTCTAGTATGCTACAAATTTTGCGCACCGCTCGCATCTCGACTGTGGGTGGGTTATGTGGTATGTGGGTTATTAGTATAATAACTTGATAAATTACCTTTCTTAGTAGTCTATCAAGTTGATGGTTCGACGAGAGGTAGTATTTAGGTTAAGTCCGTGCAACCTAAAAGTTCTCTACTCATTTTTCCAAATAAATATAAAATAACTTCCAATCGAAGGAAGCCTCCGACAGCATATACCGAGCTGATACACAATATTTATGACATGAATATCCGTAGGTTTTGTGCTGCCGTGAAATTGTATCGAACGAACTCGGTGGCTCAGTTGTGAATGACGCGACTTTGACACCAACGCTCGTGGGTTCCATTCCCACACATGACAAACATTTGTGTGCGTGACGTCTGTTTGTCTTGGTCTGGATGTTTTAAGAGAGGTAGGGCGAAGCAGCCCGTCTGAGGAAGTACCTCCGCCTCACAGAAAACCGTGTTCCTGCGTGAGTGAGTGAGGTCATCAGTAAGCTCCTATGGAGTTGCTATCTTAGCAGCAGAGGTGGCATCGCACGAATGATACTTAATGTATTGCAAGCGATTATAGACTACGATAACCGCTTTACATCCGGGCCGTATGCTTGCATGCCTCCAGACGTTGTATAAAAAATAACGACCGATAGCGATTACTG
Source organism: Pyralis farinalis (assembly GCA_947507595.1). Taxonomy (NCBI): domain Eukaryota; kingdom Metazoa; phylum Arthropoda; class Insecta; order Lepidoptera; family Pyralidae; genus Pyralis; species Pyralis farinalis. The sequence continues at coordinate 4,544,903 of OX382275.1, forward strand.
TTATAAAGTTAGGAAAAATCTGCCACCAACTAGAAGACTAATAATAATAAATTTATTACAGTCTTACCTGATTTCAAATGAATTACAGATAGTTACATACAGAAAGCAGTACTTATAAAACTGGAATAACTGTTTATTGCAGAGCTGCGTTAGCCAGCGAAGCTTTATAACCGAGAAAATTGTCTTTTTTGCAGTTTTGTGGTTTTCGACTGTTACACGTAGTACTCCTTCAGTTTTGAAGCTAGAGAGCTGATTGTTCGACGTGAATGTACCTTAAGTATTATAGATTCCCCTAAAATAGATTAAATTTCGATTAGCTCAATAAAGGATATCGATAAGTGATGTTATCGCCCCAAAAACCGTTCCAATACAAAGTCATTGGAGAGCGTATGGCGAGCACTGAAAAACAACAACACGATCACTATCGCCGGTTAGGGTTAGCAGCTCTGCTTACGCAGCTTGCTGTTATTTACTTATTGTGCAACAGCAGCTCTGCCAATGCGCCGCAGGCCCAGCTCCCCTAGTTACTGAATTTCATAATGGCACAAAAGGTTATAATGGTATATACGAGTATTAAAAGTATCACGTTAGACCCTTGTCGGGCACAGCAATACGTGGGGGGGGGGGGGCATGTTTGATGTTTATTTCATTGTGATTATGGGTTCTGTTAATTTTATGGTTTTTAATTTTTTAATTAATATTTTAAATCTTCATCATTTATGTATTAATTTATATTATAGCATAACTTTTTTAATAATATCTATTTTAATTATTTAAAAAAAATATCTATATATAACTTCACGCCAAGTCTCTTACGGGGTAGACGGAGAGAACCGAGCGCCACGTGACTCGATCCTTACATACCTCACTCGCTTCTTTAACATTCATTACTCTTTTCATACACGCTCGCCGGTTTCTAGGGCTCCTGAAATCACCTTCTGATAGAACACGACCAATTTAATCATGGTAGGTAGGTCTTGGACTTCCTCGGCTCCAACATCCTTCCACTTTTCCATTAAAAAATATAATCTTCTAATTCTTTTATTAATGCTTCGGGTAAATTATTAGAAAAAGCCGTCAAGTGCGAGTCTGACTCGCGCACCGAGTGTTCCGTAAAAAAATATTTCCACATTTTTGTTGGTGATGTAACTACAAATTTACGGTTTCATTTTTTTTCTTGTGCTACTTTACTTGTGCTAAATAACCTTGCTTCTTACCAAATTTCATGATTCTAGGTCAACGAGAAGTACACTTCTCCCTTTTTCTTTGATTCCTTTGTGAATGTCAAAATATGCCCATAAACGTAACATAAACTGCCGTATCTTTTGATTGCATTTACTTAAAAGTTTGATTTTTTTACTGTTCGAAGGGGTTGCAGACTTGAGTATTAATTTCAGCATTATAGCTCTACCCGTCCCTGGAAAAAGGGTCTTGACAGTCAGACAGGCGAACAACAAAGTGATCCAATGAGGGTTCCGTTTTTCCTATTGAGGTACGGAACCCTAAAAATGATGTCGAGTGGTAAAAGTAAATTACCCGTAATCAATTAAAAGGTTTTCGTTGATTAGATTAGATCAACACATCGAACCTATATATAGAGTTCAGTTCATATTTAGATATTTCTAATTTCGGAAAACGTAATTATCGTGCCTCGTTGCCTCGTTGCATAACATTATCTCCTTGATGATGTTGCTTTAATGTTAATGCCAATTAGATTTTCTCTGCTTTAATACGGATTAAGGTTTAAAATTGAAGGAGTTTTGAACGGGTAAAGGATAATGTTTCCTAATTTATCCCTATCACCTTTAAAGCGTAATCCAACAGGAGCGAGAAAAGCGGGAAAGTGGCAGCGATCTGTGATAGGGTATTTTTGTAACATGCGTGTTTCGTATCACCTCGTAGGTGATAAGTCGTTTTCCACGGTTGTCGCAGTTGTAGGCTGATCTTCACGAATGTTCTCATTTAGTAAAACATAATAGACGTTACTTAAATTCCCCGTACTATATCACATAACTTAGATATGGTACTTCCCTCTCAAAACTATTTCAAAGCCAAATGGTGCCATTTTATAGATAGATAAAGATGGTATACATACGTATCAGATATATAGAATTGAATATAAATTATAGACTTATTAAACCAGATGTTAAGCAATGTGTACTTGAAATCGTTACCGACTGTGACAATATGTCTATGCTATGTATTTATATATGTATAACTATAGATTATGTATAAATATGGAAAATATAATTCTGCATAACTTTTAACTCCCAGTCAAAATAACATTTTAAAAAAATTAAATTGTTAATTTTTTTTTTTAAATATTGACGCCACACACATTACACAGCGCCACCTAGCCCCAAAGTAAGCGAAGCTTGTGTTATGGGTACTAGACAACTGATAAACATACGTAAATACATTTTTTTTTTGTAAATACATACTTATTATACTCGTACATAGAAAATACCCAGACCAATACAAACAGACATGTTCATGCACACAAATGTTTGTCCTGTGTGAGAATCGAACACACGAGCGTTGGTGTCAAAGTAGCGTAACAGCGCGTTTCACCACTGTGCCACCGAGCTCGTCGTATTACTTCACATACGAGTACGTTAGGGTTAAATAAAAGGAGAAGATATCTCTTAAAGAGATAAGCTCACCTTTGCACACCATTTTCTGTATAACCTACTTTGTATATGTTTGTTATGCAATAAAGGATATATATACATTCTGTGTACTAAGTATCGGGAATTTGTCAATAAAACAAAAAATACAAATTATTCATCTAAATTTATTTTATCGCCTTCAAAGTAGGCCCCATCGCTTGCAATACAACATCTCCACCGCTTCACCCAGTCTTCCATACATTTTTCATAGGCTATTTGCGGTATGGCCTTTAGCTCATTCAGCGAATTTTCTTTTATGGCTTCTATCGACTCAAAACGTTTTCCTCGAAGTGGTAATTTTAACTTGGGAAATAAAAAAAAGTCAGACGGAGCCATATCAGGTGAATACGGTGCTTGGTCGAGAACTTTTGTTGAATTTTTCGCTAAAAGATCTTTCACTATAATGGCTGTGTGTGATGGTGCATTATCATGGTGCAGCATCCATGAGTTGTGTTGCCACAAATCTGGACGTTTTCGGCGGATACTCTCACGCAAACGCTTCATGACGCCTAAATAATATTCTTTATTCACTGTTTCTCCCTCTGGAAGGAATTCGGAGTGAACCACACCACGGTAGTCAAAAAAAACTGTCAGCATCACCTTGATTTTGGAGCGACTTTGCCGCGGTTTTTTGGGTTTCGGCTCGTTTTCGAGACGCCATTCTGAAGACTGTTGGCTTGTTTGCATGTCGTACTCATAAACCCATGTCTCGTCGCCAGTTATTATACGTTTCATAAAGGTCGGATCCGTAGAAGCTCGGGAAACCATGTCTTCAGCGACATGCTTTCGCTGCGCTTTTTGAACAAAATTGAGCTCTTTTGGAACTAGTCGAGCGGCGACGCGTTTCATGCCTAAAATGTCAATGAGAATGTTGTGGACGGACTTAAAAGATATGTTCACCTCACTAGCCAACTCTCTCAGACTCATACGTCGATTTTCGAGCACTAGCTTCTTGATTCTGTCGATGTTTTCTCTGGTCGTAGCGGTTGAAGGTCTACCAGAACGAGGCAAGTCTACTACTACTTCTCGGCCTTCTTTAAAAGCCTTATACCATTCATAAGCCCTTGTTTTCGATATACACGATTCGCCGTAGGTATTTCGCAACATTTTTAGTGATTCACCACATGAAATATCATTTGAAACACAAAATTTAAGGCACACTCTTTGTTCAACAATATTTTCCATTGTAAAAATCGCCGAGGACTCAAAACTATGACCAACAAAAAGTGTAGTTTAAAACAAATTAAATGACAGATCCCGCTCAAATTTTGCGCGCTAAATCAGTACAGTGCTACCAATATGCAGTAAAAAAATTAGAACGACCTCTTTTACGCGGGTCTTTTTATTGACATATTCCCGATACTTTTTACACAGAGTAGTATGTCTACTGCGCACCCAACCAGCGTAGATTCATAATCACAGTACAATTAAATACGATATATTTCTTTAAATGAGAAATTCCTGTATATGTGTATTCTAAAATATTTAAATCAAATAGTTGATATGCTGAAAAAGGGCCAACTCAAAAGTACCCGAAACGAAGAGCACGTCAGAAGAGGTCGATGAGTGTGGAAGAGGCGAGGGAGGTATGTTTGGATCGGTGCGCCTGGCGTTCCATAGTCTCTGCCTACCCCAATGCGAGATAGGCGTGATGATATGTATGTGTGCATGTAAAATATTTAAATACGTAAAGCTCGAGAATTTACCACATCCCCAATATCAATGTACGCATTTCAAACGACTGTCCGATTGGAAATTTTCCCTGTTGACTACTAACCTGCGGGCGGCCAGCGGTCAACCGTATCAGCGGGTCGCCCTGCCCGCCGCGCCAGCCTGCCGCGCCCACACTGCTAGTGGCGGTTCGACATCCGCCGGTCCTCCCGCTGTCCGCACAACGACCTGTTAGTCATCTGGCAACCTTAGGCCTTAGACGTTAGGCCGTGCGCTTGTTTGCCATATTAGTGGTATAAAAAAATAGTCACCGTTAACACCGATATCTGTGCGGTTGCAGAGAAGTTTTCCTCCGAGAACTCTCAAGTTTTGGAATAAACTCTCACCCGAGGGTTTCCCAAGGGACTACAGGAGAATTACCAAGCGTTTAGGCGGTTCTGCAATCTATATTATTGGAATCGATGTGTTAGGTAACAACTCACAGTTTAGGTCCCAATAGTGTTAGATATTTGATAAACCGTGGTGCACGGCAGTTGACCTTCACTTGACTAGCCATGTCTTTGAGGTTTTTAAATGCCATATTTGTCATATTGCTGTCTCTCACTTTGCCAAGAGGGGAAGTCAATTCCAAAACTTCCTACTCCTACAAATTTCTTCTGATTAAATTCGTTGTGAGTTCCAAGGCAGCTGTAGTTTAACCCCCGGGGCGACAGTGAATTTCACTGTTCATTGCCTTTTTGTTGGTCGCCGCTGCTAATTCTGGCTACACAGGAGACACAGTGGTGGGCATGAGTGGTGGGCCTGTCCCGAAAAAAAAAGGGACTACAGAATGGAGCTCTTCAGGAAGAACCGCTTAACAACGGATAGGCCGTACGCCTGTTTTCCATATTAGGAGTATAAAAAAAAATGTGACCGTAATCTCCGCTGAATGACATATTTTTTCCAGTTATTTTGATTTAAAAACCAAACTACTATCTCGATTTCTATAACATTTCTTTTGGACCAATCTGAAGGTATATCCTTTCGATTAAAAAAAAATAATCGATCCACTTCCTTCAACTGTAGGGATTGATTTAGGGCATTTCCTGTATATCGACGATTAGCGCCGAGCTTCAGATCTTGTTTATTATAGGCGACAGAGTCCTAACGGGAATCTTCATTTTCAGATATTTTGTTTCCTAAAGGGGTTTCGGCAAATTCTGGATTTAACAGCATTAAAAGCCTTTGTAGTTCTAACAGCACGCGGTCACCCCGATCTTTTATGGTCTTCAACAGAGGAAGTGTTGGTAATAGTGCGATACACGAACATACGGCTGATATAAGCTTTTGAATTATCTTGAATATGACTGACGGTTCCATACCCACTTTATGCAAGGCTATCACTCCAATTCTATTTTCTATAACACGCCATTCCATATTGTAATTTGATGATTAACACGAAAAAAATATGTAAAACGGCGGGAAATCTAAAGAACTTTTTGACATAATAAACGCGTTCCAAATTCAAAATAATTAAAGAGTTGACAAAATGTTCTATGTAACAGTATTTATAGCCAGACTATATATATATATATAATAATAATAGAATCGAGCGCCTTAAAAGCGTTGCCCTTACACACCACACTCGCTTCTCAACATTTTCACGCACGCTCGCCGTTTCATAGGGCTTATGACATTACCATATGATAAAACACGACCAATTTGGTCATAGTAGGTGAGTCTATATATATATATATATATGAGATAAGGATTTGCTTTTGTAGTACAAATTGAAAGATTTTTGTACTCTCCAATTTTTGCAACATTAACTTGATTTCGCTGCAGTGTTCTATAAAAGCAACAATTTCCATTTTACCAATTACCATCTGACTCAAAGCACGACAAACAACCATTTTCACAACTCCAGAACTAAAGAACACAAATCCAGCCCTCGATTTACATCCTCTCCGCGGCTGCTCTTCATCCTTCGGATACCGAGTCGAATATCCTTACAATTCCCCGTTTTGGCGAAGTAGGTCAGTTGAGTCAGCATAATTACCCTTAGACCGACCGAATACATTAGTTTTAATTATCATACCGAAATATTTGAACCCGAAATGTTTTTACGGGTATTATAAAAGGGTTGAAGTTAGCAAATAACTTTTTTTCAATAGGGCAACAACTAAAAACATGATTTGAGTAAATAAACTATATCTTATGTATAAAGATCTCGTGTCACGGTGTTTGTGGTCGCCCTCCTCCAAAACGGCTCGACCGATTTTTATGATATTTTTATGTATAATTGGTAAGTATCGCTAAATATATTTCTTAAAAAAAAAGAAATAAAAGAGGTAGGGTTCATCTAGGAAACGTGGGGAAGTAGTACCTTCATCTTACAGAATACCTTGGTCAACACGTCGTGGTCACCACAGTTCACTAGACAACTGGTAAACATACGTAAATACATTTTTTTTAAACATATACGTACATAGAAAATACCCAGGCCAAGACAAACAGACATGTTCATGCACACACATGTTTGTACTGTGTGGGAATCGAACCCATGAGCGTTGGCGTCAAAGTAGCGTAAAAGCGCGTTTCGCCACTGTGCCACCGAGCTTGTCAGAAAGAAAGTAAAAAAAAAGCAATTCCCACTGATACTGCATGAAATCGTAGAGTTACAGATTCCAATAAATATATTTGTACATACTGAGAGATAATCGATTGTACATTATAATTGAATTAAAAGCAATTGCTCTTTGTGCTGACGCATGTAGAAACCGAACTGAGAGAGGAATATATAAAACCAGTGATGACAGTAAAGGACAAAACAAAAATACGAATACGTACAAAGGAAATGTCATTATTTATGTAAAGTGCGCGGTGTACCGGGCGAGATTAAGGTACCGAGTTAATTGTTTTCAATTAGCGCTGAGGTACACAAATACCATTTCCAGAATAAGTTTAACTTGTTGTTTTACTTTGGACTAGCCAATTTTGGTGACACCGTTCATGAGAACTTTTTAGTTGAACACATAAAGCTAACTTTAAGGCTCTTTAATTAATTATGACTTAGATAAGGATAAAGTTAAAACGATAAAAAAAAATCTTACTTCCCATTCAGAGCTCGCAGCACTTAGACACGTATCTTGTACATTTTAAATAAATACTTCTGTTCTCTTAGTACGAGTAGTACCCCGTTTCTTAATTTTGCATAGATACAGATATTAAAATGGAGCGACTGTTGTCAGACATCCATAACACATAGGGAAAGCCAAAGCTTTAGTTAGGTCCTACTTTTTTCGAAATATTATTTGTTTGGCGTGTGGGTATCTCACGATGTTTTCCTTCACCGTCAAGCAATTAATAATTACAAATATGTACATAAATCCGAAAACATTTAGTTTATTTAGAAAGAGTTGGTCTGAAAGAGAGTGTCGGTATTAAGATAAGAAAAGGCATGTTGCGTTGGTTCGGACATGTAGAAAGAATGCAGGACGATATAATGACGAAACAGATATACAATGCAAAAGCGGAAGGATGTAGGACCAAGACTAAACCTACCATGACCAATTTGGTCGTGTTTTATCAGAAGGTGATGTCAGGAGCCCCAGGAACTGGCGAGCGTGCATGAAAAAAAGCTATGAATGTTAGAGAAGCGAGTAAAGTATGTAAGGACCGCGTCTTATGGCGCTCGATTCTCTCTGCCTACCGTCACCTCGCCGCTTCAGCACTCTTCGTTCACACTTCTGGTGCAAACTCAGCAATTAGCCGATAAGTGACTCATGATCGTGAACTGGCCAATAACAGCGGCGCGTTCTACTTTACCCCCCGCAGGTGGGCGGCGATTTTATTTACTATGCAAAATCGTGTCATTGGGCCTCCATAAGTCCATATTTCGTTCGTGTATAAACAGATACTTACTGTGAACGTACATTACGGGTGCCACCAACGCACAGTGCTTGCCCCATAGGGATTAGCTGGACAGAATTATTTGAGCCGCACAATTTGTTGCAGATATTACATCTATTCGTACTTTATCTAATGTTTAAGATAACAAAAATATTAAATACATTATGCAAAATTGTAAAACCGAATGAGTATATCTATCTCGAAGGATATTCAGAATATAGCTTGATATCAATAGGTTATGTAAGACTTTTACTGACTAAACAGAGGTACCTAGAGGTTGCCTGTAGCCAGGAAGGCTATAAAAGCCAAAACGTACAAGAGCGGGCAATGACAGAAAGAGGCAGCGATCCGGGACGGGATTTTTTAGGTTTGAATTAGTATACAAAATATCATACAAAAAGGAATCACACCGCGTTGGATCGCGCGTTTCTTGTGAGACACGTTAAATACAAATGTTCTCTTACAAAATCTCGTTTAATGTATTAGGAATTAGGGTAGAGCAAAGAAGAAGAAGTCAAAGTACCCTTGATTTCGGACACAGTTTGATCACGGCTTTATGAGCTTAGGCCACCATTTAATTCATACGTATTATTATTATTATTACGACACTTACCGTGAGCATCCATGTCGGCGCTGCCATGGCCGTCCTAGTTGTCTCTGCCTCGGTAGTTGCTAGAATAACATGTTCTTATAAGACATCACCGTAGCCTGTAGACAATTTCAACACCAAAAGTATCCTTCACGCCACAACTATTATTATTAAAGTTGTCACTAAAACCTATTAATTAATTCTACCCCTTAAGCTTGTGGTGCACCAAGCCCGATTAAGGGTTAGATTTAATAGCGTTCAATTAGTGCTAAGGCATACAAAGATAGTTTCTTGTTACTACCAATTGCTTTCAACTATAATGTTATAATTGAAATTGTATGCTCGTGGAATTATTGAATAATAGGGGTTGTTTGTGTCTATTCAGCATTTCTGTTCATTTGAGTACTTGTGTCACGGTACGCTTGATTACGTTTGAATAATATATCAGTATACATGAGGAGATAAGTCAGGGGGATTTGATACATCGTGTGCTTTGTCAGGATTTCGTATCAAAATCGTAAAAAAAAGCGCGACTGAGAGTTCAATTAACTTTAAAAATAAATTAATTAATTACACAGATAATTACGACAAGAAACTTTTTGTGCGGCCCCAGCATATAACTATCATCTTAGCCTGTATTCGTCCCTGCTGAACATAGACCTCCCCTCAAGAGTGCCACTCGTCTGGATCCTGTGCCACCTGCATCCAACGACACCCTGCAAACCTCTTGAGGTAGTCGCTTCATCTAGTGGGAGGGTCAAAATTTTTGTCCTATAAAACAGGATTTTAGTATGTATTCAATATATTAGAGATTAAGTATAAGGTTCCCCAGAAAGTGCTGCGTTGGCAAAGAGTTGGTAAGCACGCTTCGCAAATTGTTTCGCCAGGTCAAACTCCGCAACAGTGCCCTAAACCATAGCTTACCAATAAAAAGGAAATTGATTGGTGGTCTCTTCATGAATTACAGCTTTTTCCGAACAGCTTTGCCGAACTTCGAACAATGATGGCGAAACTGGCAGTGAAACAGCCCCGACTCGTGAATCGATCTTCACCATTATTGCTCTATGATAGCGCAAGACCTCACACTGCACGAGAAACCGTTGTAACTCTACAGCTGCAGTTAGAAATAATACATCATCCTCCGTACTCGCCAGACCATGCTCCAACTGACTCCATGTTTGTCGTGATTTGGACATTTTTCGACGTGGCAAAAAAAATTATTTCCAGGAGGCAGTACAAAATGCTTGCACACAGTTCGTCGAATCTAGATCCACCAGAGTTATATCGCAAAGGCATAAATAAACTTCCAATTTGATGGCAGCAATGTATAGATAATGAGGGTAAATATTTTGATTAAATAAATATGTTGCATCTTAGATAAAAACGAGTTTTCATTTTTCAGTACAAATCGGCAATTTTATACTTTAATCCCTAATATTAAGTTGGTCATATGCTTGTATACCTACCGAGGTTGTTTAAAGAAATCAACCTAGATTATGGAATAAATCAGTGAGTTTATTCCACAGCGTAGTGGGAGAAATTCTCTTATAAGCTGCACCCCGCGACTTATTTCGCGCGTATCGCGGTATCCCTTGAGAATAGTTTTTTCTTACTTTACTTCCTTTTTCTCGGCTTCTAATGGTTGTATAGTTATATTAAATAGCCTATAGACTTTGTCAAGAATCGGGCTATCAAATGAATAAGAATTTTTCAAAAGTGACTAATTTCCAGAGATCAACGTGTTGGATGGAAACAAATATAATATATGCATATAAATACAAATATGGATACAAATGAATGGACAAACATTCAAACAAAAAAATACTTCCGCTTTATATATTAGTATAGTAGATATACTACTAGTGTAAATTTCGTCTTGATAATGACAAGCGGTGCGATTGTAAAAGTTGGTCATAGGCATCAAATCAAACAACTCGTATGAACAAAACCCATTGTAAAGTCGGTAGAACACAAAAGGAACGTTATTGTTTTAGACGAGTCGTACTTTGTTCACGACATCATTGTACCGTTGTACAGATAATGGTACAATGATGCACAAATATAGTCAAAGTTTCAGAAACAAAAGCACACTCGGTGGCTTTTAGGGGTTCGCGTTTTAAGGGGAAAACAAGGAGAATCATATCAAAGACACTTTATCTGATGTGCGTATGTCACCTGTTTGTAAACGAAATGGCGTAGATGGAACTTGTTTATTTCGTACGGCTTCGCACGGGTGCAATGCAGACACTAATTTTGGGTGCGCATTTTTTCACATAACTTTTTAAGTCCTATTATCGGATGTCCGAAAATATTTCTCGTATCATTTTACATCATAATGATCACTCTTCATAAAAATATTTAATACTAATGATCGCAACTCATAATCATCAGAATTCGTAATATCACTAATAATACACCTGGTTTATTCTATTCTATAACTTCACGCCAAATCCCTTGCGGGGTAGGCAGAGAGAACCGAGCGCCACGTGACTCGATCCTTACATATCTCACTCGCTTCTTTAACATTCATTGCTCTTCTCATGCACGCACGCCAGTTTCTAGGGCTCCTGACATCACCTTCTGATAGAACATGACCAATTTGGTCATGATAGGTAAGTCTTGGCCTTCCCCGGCTCCTACATCCTTCCACTTTTGCAAGAATGACGAAGCAGATATTGTATATCTGCTTCGTCATTCTTTCATCTTGCATTCTTTCTACATGCCCGAACCATCGGAGCATGCCTCTTTTTATTTTAACACCGACGCTCTCTTTCAGACCAACTCTATTTCTAACACCTGGTTTATACTAAAATTTATTTTCATATATTTATACTAATGATCGAAAACCCAATCATTTTAATACACAACGCTAATATTCATAAATGTGTTTTATACTAATGTTTGTTATCATATATTCCTTAATCGTAAGTGTTATTTATCCGCATTGGATTCCATTAGAAAAAAAATATTGGTACTCGTAGTAGTAAAAATAATAGGTACGACGAGCGAGCGAGCGTGCTGCGGCAGCGGTCGGCGAAGCGCCAGAATCGAACATTGTCTGTTATGAAGGAAACTGTTCTCAAAACAACATTATGAGTTGAAGTATGTTTTTAGTAGTGACATTATTAATAAAACAATATGATCACTGACGGTTATAAACGAGAAGATTCTGAAAAAAAAATTACGAGTTGAAACATGTTCTTAGTAATGACTGCATTAATAAAAAAAATATTATAACTATCTGTTATGAGTTCCGTTGGTAGTTATAAAAATTTATGAACAAACAAGAGCTTGAGTTCGCGCTTCGCGCAAATCCCACCACTACTTTTACGCTTTTGTTATTACTGTTCTATACAAATGACCGATGACTGTAATTACAACCTGGAAGTACAAAATGTACTTTTTTAAATACTTCCGGTTATCAAATTAACTCCATTTTGATACCATTAGAAAGATGCAATTTAGTTTGACTTTCTGGTGAAAACCGCATCTCAATCGCATTTATAGTTTTATTTCTAGAGGCCAAAATGTCAGTGCAGAGAAATAGAGGGAGAAACTGTACTATTTTATGGGTTTAGGGAAAATTATGAAGAGTGATTATTACTTATTACGAACACAAATCGGTAGTAAAACAAAAAATAGGAATATTTTTTTTTATTTGAGCCAATATGGACCCAGTAATTTGTTTTCAGCACGGAGTAATTTTAAATGTACAACATAACAAACGTATTTACTTAGATATAGTTTAAAATAGTATTGATTAAAATAGCTCTGTAAATAACGAATTATTTTTTGTTATAATAGGCAAAAGATAACAATGGTTACTATGGGTTATCCTTTTTTGATGTAGATCTTTTTTTAGATATACAATTCCGTACCTAGTACATTATTAAGATCTATTTCGTAAGGTTTAGCCAACATTTACAATGTAAGCGCACGACTTATACGACATCACATTACAAATCTTTTAAATTCTTTTCTGTACTCAAATACGCATGTATTGTACATAGAAACCTTCCTCTTGAATCATTCTGTCTATTGATGAAAACTGATTTAAAAACTGTTGCGTAGTTTAAAAGATATACGCGTACATACGGCGGGAATCAAACTATGTAGACATTGCGCAAACTATCGCGCTACAAGCGGTCGGCGCGCGTACGAAATATGGGTTTTATATAAGACCTTCAGTTGGTTATTGCGAAATCAGTAGGGTAGCTTTTTAATTTTAGCAATAGCTCCATAAAATTACTATTAACTGTATATTGATTTTTTTATACATACCGTGTCGGGAGGAATGCAAGCATACCGTCCGATGTACAGTGGTAAACGTAGTCTATGAACGATTAACGGCGGATTACATTGAGTACCACTTGCGCGATGCCAACTCTGCTGCTTACACAGTAACTCCTTAGGAGGTTACTAATATTCTCAGGAACTCGTTTGAACAATCACCTATAGGACAGGGGGCCGTGTCTTTAAAACACTCAGTACAAGACCAATAGGCATATACATGCACACGAATGTTTGACCTGTATGGGAATCGAACCTCGGTCAGTACTCCTAATATTCTACTAATATTATAAATGCGAAAGTTTGTATGTATGGATGGATGTTTGTTGCTCTTTCACGCTTAAACGGCTGAACGGATTTGAATGAAATTTGGCACTTAGATAGATTATGATCTGGATTGACATATAGGCTACGTTTTTTGCCTCCACGCGGGCGGAGCCGCGGGCAGCAGCTAGTCTTTTATAATATCTTAACCAACAAGTTATCCTTAAGAGACAGACATATACCATCGTGGACTTTGTTGTAGGTTTAGCCAGCATTTGTAATATAAGCATCTTTTACGACAAATCTTTTAAATTCTCAACTTTTTTGTACTAAAATATGCATATAAACGTTTCTCTTGAATCACTTTGTCTATTGATGAAAACCGGATTAAAATCCGTTGCGTAGTTTAAAAGATCTACGCGTACAGACGGCGGGAACCTTGTTTTATACTATGTAGAGATTCGATTCGGTCACGCAGACCAATATTAAAATAAACAAAAGAAATCGATTTTATAGAAACGGGTCAACCACGTTACGTGATCCGCATGTTCGATGCCTCCTGAAGTTGTATAAAGAAACAGGCAAGTCAACACCGACCGGAGACTGTCCTTGGATGTGTTAATTTATCTCGATATCATTTGAGTTCACACCAAGTGAAGCAGCTGGGGAGCTAAATGTATATAAGTATGCTGCTCTATTATTATAAAAAAAAACAAAACAAAAATGTAAGCTGGAAAGTATCATAATATATGTATATATGAATTCTAGAATCATTCAATAGACTAATTAAAGACTAAAATCGATGCAAGCAATAATTCTTTAAAAACAGATGGCGCAGTGGCGAAACTCGCTGTTACGTTACTTTGACACCAACGCTTGTGTGTTCCATTCCCACACAGGCTAAACATTTTTGTTCATGTACATGTCTGTTTCTATTGGTCTGCGTATTTTTAAGAGAGGTAGGGCGCATCAATGCATCCCGTCTAGGAAAGTACCCCCTCACAGAAAACCGCAGCCAGACACACTTAGAGGCTTGTTGTGTTCCTGCGTGTGAGTGAGGTCACCAGTAAGCTCCTATAGATTTGCTGTGTTAGCAGCAGAGGTGGAGTGATACTTAATGTATTGCAAGCGTTTATAGGCTACGATAACCGCGTTACATCAAGTGGGCCGTATGCTTGTATGCATGCCTACGGACGTTGTATTATATGACTTGCAAATAAATAATTTATATAAGGAAATGCCAATAAAGTGATGCTCGAGACGCATTCAACATTCATAGATTGGAGGAGGCATATGTCGCACATACGATAAAGGCGGCCATTGTTGTTTTGATTGATTTATTCATAACGTGGTAACTGCATGAAAGCTATGTGTACCCAAACACTAGTGATGTGTACCAGGCGTCGTGTACTGATTTATTCGTTCGCAATTTCCGTGCTCTGGGAATGGTGTCCGATGTAAGTGTAAGTTGGCAGAGCCAGTTACGTCGATATTGATGTTCATCTGACAATATGCTGGTTTGGAGCCAGACATTTTGGTGGGAATTTGTGTATGAAAGTAGGATAAATGCGATAGAAATGCGAGCGTCGCGTAAAATTTGTAACGTAACGCTTGTAGATTGTATTCGCAATGATAATAATAAGAAATATATATACTTAGTCTGGCCATAAATACTGTTACAATTAAAAATAAACTAACTACAAATAAAAAAAATAATGTATTTTACATTTGAATTTGGAATCTGTCATTTTTATATGATTGTTCATTGAGTTTTCTCATTTTGGCGCCAATGTATTGTACAATATTTTGCGATATTAAAATGGAGTGGGGTGATAAAGAGATCCGAATCGCTGTGATTGCATTACACAAAGTAGGTATGGAGCCAAATGCAATTTTTAAAACTCCCCATACGCTTGGTATTAGTAAAATGTTTGTGTACCGGGCTATTAATAGGTACAATGAGACCTCCTCTGTTTGTGACAGAAAAAGATCTGGCCGTCCACGTAGTGTTCGTACGAAAAAGGTGGTCAAAGCAGTAAGGGAAAGAATTCGAAGAAATCCTGCCCGAAAGCAATAGATTTTATCTCGTGAGATGAAGATAGCACCTAGAACCATGTCGCGTATTTTAAAAGATGACCTAGGACTTGCAACCTATAAGAGATGTACTGGTTATTTCTTAACTGATAATTTAAAAAACAACAGGGTGGTAAAATCGAAACAACTACTGAAGCGGTACGCAAAGGGAGGTCACAGAAAATTTTTGTTTACGGATGAGAAATTTTTTACAATTGAGCAACATTTTAACAAACAAAATGACCATATTTATGTTCAAAGCTCTAAGGAAGCTTCCCAATTAGTCGACAGAGTGCAACGTGGGCACTATCCGACTTCAGTGATGGTTTGGTGGGGTATTAGCTATGAAGGAGTGACTGAGCCATACTTTTGTGAATAAGGTATCAAAACATCGGCACAAGTGTATCAAGATACCATTCTTGAGAAGGTAGTGAAGCCCCTTAATAACACCATGTTCAATAACCAAGAATGGTCCTTTCAGCAAGACTAGGCGCCGGGTTATAAAGCTCGGTCTACGCAGTCTTGGTTGGAAACGAACGTTTCGGACTTCATCAGAGCTGAAGACTGGCCGTCGTCTAGTCCCGATCTTAATCCGCTGGATTATGATTTATGGTCAGTTTTAGAGAGTACGGCTTGCTCTAAACGCCATGATAATTTGGAGTCCCTAAAACAATCCGTACGATTGGCAGTGAAGAATTTTTCCATGGAAAGAGTGTGTGCTTCTATTGATAACTGGCCTCAACGTTTAAAGGACTGTATGGCAGCCAATGGAGATCACTTCGAATAAGTTTTTTTATATTTTAAATTGTTTTATATTAGTGTATTAAATTAACATACTGTAAAAGTAATAAATGTTATTTGCAATAGAACATTTTAAGAGTCTGTTTGAAAGAGAGTGTCGGTAGCTGTAAAATGTATAGTACAGAATACGTGCACAGAAACACAACAACCCTCTACAGAGTTGTTATTTGAATGCAATTCAGTGAGGTGGAGGTATATATGTACTTCCCCTGATAGGCTGCTTTAATGCGCCCTATCGCTCTTAAAATCACCCAGACCAAGACAAATAGTCATATTCACGCACACAAATGTTTGTCATGTGGGAATCGGACCCAAAGTACTCAAAGTACAAAATAAATAAATTGAAATTGAAAGAATATGTCAAAGTTAGTCGGTCGAGATGCGAGCACTGTGAAAAATTTGTGGCATAACGCTTTCTGACCGCGTTCGAAATGATGACGTACGAAAGAGAGTTGGACTGAAAGAGAGTGTCGGTGTTAAGATAAGAAAGGGTATGCTCCGTTGGTTCGGACATGTAGAAAGAATGCAAGATGAAAGAATGCCGAAACAGATACAATGCGAAAGTGGAAGGATGTAAGAGCCGAGGAAGACCAAGACTAACATACCATGGCCAAATTGGTCGTGTTTTATCAGAAGGTGATGTCAGGAGCCTTAGGAACCGGCGAGCGTGCATGAAAAGAGCTATGAATGTGAAAGAAGCGAGTGAAGTGTGTAAGGACCGCGTATTATGGCGCACGGTTCTCTCTGCCTACCCCGCAAGGGACCTGGCGTGAAGATATATATATATATATATATATATATATATATATATATGTCAAAGTTACTTACCACTGCGCCAGCGAGTTTGTCAAAAAAAAAAAAAAGTGATACCTAATCCGACCATAAGTTCTGTTACAAATGAATATGCATTCATTTTTTTATGAAGTACATAATGTAATCTTAATAAAACTTATATATACATATTTATGGAACTCTCAGCTAAAAATAAAAAATGATTTTATTCTCGCTTTAATACGATATACGAACATGCGGCTGATACCAAGCTCTCGAAGTATCCGATGGATCAATACCCACTTTGTCCAAAGCAATTACTGCAATCGTATTTTCTTTAACACACATTCCATATTGTAATTTGATAATAAATACGAAAATAATATGTAAAATGGCGGGAAATTGAAAAAAGAATAGTATTTATGGCCAGACTAGTTTTAGAGTATAGTTATAGGTGGTTTCGTTTAGTAACTTTGTAACTGTAAATCAGTTCCAGATTACAACAAAGTATCTGTGGGAAGCGTTAGTAGACTGTGGTAAATAATTGGCTAAATCAATGACGTCAATACGAATGAATCACTTCAGTAGAACACCCAGGTTAAGCTAAAATTGTATGAAAATAGTAACTACGTAAGTCCAAAATTATCATATGAAAATGCTAATAAAGTGATGTTCGATACTCATTTGATATACGGAGATTGTAGGCTTTTGTCACATATGCAACAATGTCTATTTAGATACATGTATTCATAACTGCACGAAATAGCAGTAGACTGTACCCAAACACTAGCGATCCTACTCAGTGTCGTGGACAGATTGATTCGTTTGCAATTTCCGTGTTGTGAGATTAGTGTCCTCAGAAAAAGAGGTGGGGCGCATCAATGCAGTCCGTATGAGTGAGGTCATTAGTAAGCTCCTAAGGAGCCACTGTGCTAACAGCAGTGGTGGCATCGCGCGAGTGATACTTATTGTATTACAAATGTTCATAGCCTACGCTAACGGCTTCACATCAAGTGGGCTGTATGCTAGCGTCTCCCGACGTTGTATAAAAAAAAAAAAATAACTGAGCGTAATACATTGATATTGATATTCTATTCTATAAGACCACGCCAAATCTCTTGTGGGATAGGCAGAGAGAACCAAGCGCCACATGTCTCGGTCCTTATACAATTTACTTGCTTCTTTAACATTCATATTGATGTTCATCTGACAATTTGCGGGTTTGGAACTGCGAGTCGGGTGTTTGGCGGGGATTTGTTCTGAAGAGATGGCTTTCATTTTGGTGATTTTGATGATAGAAAACAATTCCAGATGACTGGGATTATGGCGAAAGCGTTCGTAGACCGCAGCAAATAAATAATACCAAGTGGACCACAAAGGAGCTATGTCAAAGTCAAAGTCAAAGTCAAAATCTTTTTATTCCGTAAAAATGGCTACATTTGTTTGGAATCGTCACAATTTTTTTCCCTACCGTGCAGTTTATGACTAGGTGAGCACTGATAAAAATACTGCCAAAAAACTCAGGCATCCCTCTTTTGGTATCCAAACAAATTTACATATTTTATTAATTACATTATAATTGGATCGACTCACTCCCAGGCATTTTTATCATTAATATAGTCAGATACTTTATAATATGCCCTGCTACACAATTTGGCTTTAATAGTAGTTTTAAATTTGTTTATTGACAATTCTCTTATATTGCTGGGAAGTTTGTTATATAACCGTATACATTGCCCCATAAAAGAATTACTTATTTTGTGGAGACGGCTTGCATGTAACACAAGATTATGCTTATATCTAGTATTTATGCTATGAGTATCACTCTTTTTACAAGATGAGTCTATGTTTTTATGGACATACAAAAGATTTTCATAGATATATTGCGATGCGACTGTTAAAATATTTATTTCTTTGAATTTTTCTCTAAGGCTCTCCCGGGGACCAAGTTTGTAGATAGCTCTTATGGCTCTCTTTTTCAATAAAAAGATGGTGTTAATGTCCGCTGAGTTACCCCAAAGAAGAATTCCAAATGACATAATACTATAAAAGTAGCTGAAATAAACTATTCTAGCCGTATCAATATGATACCGGTTAAGCAAGTCTACCGCAGCATACCTATATTTGGGTTTTAAAATTTTACTTATACCATGTAATTTTTGACGTGAATACGTCTTTAAATTTCTTCCGTAGTCGGAGGCAGTTAAGAAAACTAATGATGACAAAATCGGAGGACACAGTTTGGTGTTGTAGCTATATATTTATCGTTTAGATCCAAAATTTAATTGCACCACTTGATAGCTAAAGAATCAAAGAATTAATTACGTTGAGTGAGGACTCTGTCGCATCGCGTAGGATTCAAAAATGATTGTGTCGTACTTTATTATAATAAGTTCATGGGCTTGGAATTCATTATCATACACTGGAACCGCAATGGTCGTGTATTGCGCTGTTCCAAAGATGTTTCCTACTTCGATATTGAGTACCAATCGGGAGATCTGAAGTTATGGAATGAAATTCCTGCTGAGGTTTAACGAGCTCGGTGGCGCAGTGGTGAAACACGCTGTTACGCTACTTTGACACCAACGCTCGCTAGTCCGATTCCGTTCCGCATCAAAGCAGTCCGTTTAGGGAAGTACCTCCGCCTCACAGAAAACCGCAGCCAAATAACAACTCACTAGAGGGTTGTTGTGTGCTTACGTGTGAGTGAGGTCCCTAGTAAGCTCGTATTGCAAGCGTCTATGGGCTACGGTAATCGTTCAGGTTCAGATTCAGGTTCAGGTAACCCACCAGACGTTCTATAAGAAAACATGATTTACCCTAGGAATTATATAATGAGATTCTTTTCAGATTATTATGTTTTGTTTTTCTTTTCCTAAAAGGAGAGGAATATTGTAGGGGTACATACCACATCAACCCTTACTCACCCCACTGTATAGATATGGGTCTACCTTCAACCGAAGGGGTTTAAAGCATACTCCACCCCGCTGCTCAATTGCGGATTGGCGAATGCAAGTGTTTTCAAACCGTCCGAGGGCCACTGACTTAGCTTAACTACTGTCATCTATTGACAACAGCCGGGAGCTATGGCTTAACGTGCCCTCCGAAGCTCGGAAAAACTCGAGATAGAATGACCCATCCATAGACAGGCTGCGGTCGACGTTGCTTAACCTGCGTGTTTGGTTAGAATGACACGCGCAACGACGCTATCAAGCTCTCACACACACAAGTACTTTAGCTACTATGAATAAACGTATTTTATGTACGTAATGCGACTCCAGTTTGAACTATTCAATGTTATGTATTGACGTGTCATAATAAAGTAAATATTAATTTTTTTTGCTGTAATTTCTCTGTCGCCTCTCCTAAAGAAGCAAAGAAGTTTTCACAGGGCCGGCAACGCACGAATGCCGCTGGTTTTACGAATATTACCGCTTACCAATAAGCTGTATATAACATATAATGTATATAATACATAGTAGCATCAAAAAGTATATATATTCGATCAAAAACATTGCCCTGCTTTTTGGTTGGACAAAATAAAAACACATCCGAATCTGAAAAAGATCTCACTGAAAACGCATAAATACGGGATGACCAACGAGCACACGTTAAGTAAATAAGGCTTTCATCCGACAGCACTGTGAAAGAAGTCTCATCTACGTAAGGCTTCTAAAGGCCCCATTTGCCAGCCCGCGATGAGTTTGCTAAAGCGCGGATTCCGTACACGTGTCACTGACGGAATTGTTTATTTTGACATTCGGATGCTTTTTGAAACGAGATGGCGGGGATGCGTGCTTGCTTTTGTTAGTTACGTAGTTTTGAAGTTTAAGCAACGTCGACCACAGCCTGTCTATGCATGTGTTTATCCTTTTTTAGCACTGGAATGTCCAGTAAAAATTATGTACGTAATAATTCGTCCTTTAATAGTGAGCCAACAACAGCAATTGAATGCATTAGTTTTTTTTTGACACTTACTATGTAGTTGGAGGGTTTTTTAGAGCCAAAGCTAACCTCACCTGCACATGGTACACCCTGCTTATCAACTGATAAGGCTCTGGCGAAAGAGAGGTACGGCATGCCGTTAGCCCGACTGGGGAAGTACCTCCGCCGCACAGAAGAAGGCAGTCAAATAACAACTCCCCGGAGGGTTGTTGTGTTCCTGCGAGTGAGTGAGGTCACCAGATGAGGAGGATGATAGCGGGGGTGGTGATGCGCTAGCGACATTCTTTTCGTTACTAGCGTTCATGCAACGTTGACCGCTTTACATCGGGCGGACCGTCTGCTTGTTTGCTATCCGTCGTAAAAAATAAGTTTGCGCTGTGGGCCGTTACTACGTCACCGAATGGGAGAGGCAGGCGTGAGGCGCCACAGCCTGAAAAAAGAAAACTATCTGTCCTAACTCTCGGCGCTTGGATCCGCCGAATGCGATGTATATGTGTGTAGGGGTCGACGTAGGGGATGACTAGATTCCGTGCCCCCCTATATAACCATATAATGTTGCACGTATGGCATTAATAACACTTGTACGCCTACAGAAACCCCTTCATAAAGAAAATCACTAAAGTTACAATTAGAACTAGAAATAGACTTACCAACTGTTGTACATAATAAATAATAATAATAAATAAATATTGTCGGACAAATTACACAGCGCCATCTAACCCCAAAGTAAGCGAAGCTTGTGTTTTGGTTACTAGACAACTGATAAACATACGTAAATACATTTTTTTTGTAAATACATACTTATTATACATAGAAAATACCCAGACCAAGACAAACAGACATGTTCATGCACACAAATGTTTGTACTGTGTGGGAATCGAACCCACGAGCGTTGGTGTCAAAGTAGCGTAACAGCGTGTTTCACCACTGTGCCACCGAGCTCGTCATAATATAAAATAAAATATATAATAATATAAAATAATAACAAACAAACAGCCGTTCGTAATGATGGAAAGTATGCATCACCGGTCCACTACAGCTGGTGACTCCAATTACGTTAGGAAAATATATAACAGCTAATTTTCTTGACTATGTGGTGGAGTAGGTGGCTGATTGGAGTAAATCTTCACTGAAGGTTGAGGGGGATAAAGATAAGATAAAAATCATTTATTTGCCATTAGGCACTTACGGGCACTTGATGTAACATACTATTTCTTTTAGTTTTAATCTCTTTTTTATAATCTACCGTCATTTCGAAATTGACCTATTTTCTTCCGGGGTTCTATCTCTAGATTCTCCAGCTTCATTCAGATTTAAGCTAAGATTTAGTTGGCTTCAGGTAGCTTGAAAACACATTGCTGAAAGGAAGATTGGCATAGGCAGACCTGTAACGGAGTATGATTCCTTCCGAAGCTGAGACCCGTATTCTTGTAGATGAGTAAGGGTTGGCGTGTATGTGCGAAAGTAGTTTCATACATATTTGAATGTATGTAGGGTGGACTTTGACACCAACGCTCGTGGGTTCGACTCCCATACAAGGCAAACATTTGTGTGCATGAACATGGCTGTTTGTCTTGGTCTAAATGTCTTAAGAGAGGTAGGACGCATCAAAGCAGCCCATCTGGGGAAGTACCTTCACCTCCCAGAAAACCGCCGCCAAATAACAACTTCCTAGAGCTTCGTTGTGTTCCTGCGTGTGAGTGAGGTCACCAGTACGCTCCTTAGAAGTTGCTGTGTTAGCAGCAGAGGTGGCATCGCGCGAGTGATAGTAAATGTATCACAAGCTTTTATAGGCTACGGTAACCGCTTTACATCAGGTGGGCCGTATGCTTGTACGCCTCCCTATGTTGTATAAAAAAAGTCGTCAAATGAGAGGCTGACTCGCGCACCGAGGGTTCCGTAAAAAATATTTTCTCTTTTTTTCTTTGGTAAAGTAACTCTCTGCCTACCCCGCAAGTGATTTGGCGTGAAGTTATGCATATGTATGTATGTATATCTTAACGCCAGGTCCCTTGCGGGGTAGGCAGACAGAACCGAGCGCCATAAGACGCGGTCCTTACACACTTCACTCGCTTCTTTTACATTCATAGCTCTTTTCATGCACGCTCGCCGGTTCCTAAGGCTCCTGACATCACCTTCTGATAGAACACGACCAATTTGGTCATGGTAGGTAAGTCTTGGCCTTCCTCGGCTCCTACATCCTTCCACTTTTGCATTGTATATCTGCTTCGTCATTCTTTCATCCTGCATTCTTTCTACATGTCCGAACCAACGGAGCATGCCTCTTCTTACTTTAACACCGACGCTCTCTTTCAGACCAACTCTCTTTCGTACGTCATCATTTCGAACGCGGTCAGCAAGTGTTATGCCACAAATATTTCGCAGTGCTCGCATCTCGACCGCATTTATTCTACTTTCATGCTCTCTCTGCCATACCCAGCTCTCACTTCCATAAGTTAGCGTTCGGATTAACACCGCGTTGAGTACAGAGAGCTGTGCCTTCTTGCTTAGATTTCGGTAGCCAAACAGTTTACCCAACGCTCCATTCACGCTATTCCCTGCACTCACTCGTCTCTCCACATCAGCGGTGTACATTCCATCGCTTCTAAAAGCGCTTCCAAGATATACAAACTCATCCACTTGCTCCAACACTACATCATCAACCGTAATCCTAGTGTTCGTTCTGGTAGTCTCTCTTTCAAACACCATTATTTTGGTTTTCTTCGCATTCAATTGTAAGCCTTTCTTCATACAATCGTCTTTCATTGTTGTGACTAGCGTTTGCAGTTCGGATGATGATTCTGCTATTAATACTGCGTCATCTGCATAAAGCAGGCAGTTAACCACTGAGCCACCCATTCGCATTCCCACATTCATATTTCTTATTCTCTGAAGACAACTGTCCAGATACAGGATGAATAGCCGAGCCGACAGCACGCATTCCTGTCTGACACCAATATTGGTATCAAACTAGGGTGATAAGCTGCCGTCCACTCTCACACATGCTGTGCAATCCTCATAGGTGGATTGCACAGCACGTAGAAGGTCACCGTCAATCCCATATCTGGGCAAGATGTTCCAGAGATTCTTTCGCACGACCCTATCAAATGCTTTTACAAGGTCCACAAAACCGCAGAAAACCTTCTGGTCCATAGCCAGATGCTTTTCCACGATATTGCGGAGTGAAAAAACTTGGTCCGTACATCCTCTGCCGCTTCGAAATCCCCCTGTGCTTCCCAAAGCATTCCATCGGATTTCAACCTCATTCTCCTTTCAATGATTTTTCCATACACTTTAGCTGCTAGGCTGATCAAACTGATGGCCCTATAGTTGGCGCAGTCCATACGTGAGCCCTTGCCTTTATACAAGGGCACGATGACTGCGCGTCTCCAATCGCTCGGGACTCTTCCGGTTCTCCGGCATAATTTGCTCAAAAACCAGAAGGCGTCCCTAACGTAGGTGCCACCCAGTTTGATCATCTCAGCTGTTACCATATCAATTCCCGCTGACTTTCCATTTTTCAAACTTCGTATCAACCATTCAATCTCATCCATGCTAATGTCTTCATGGTACGCTGGTTCTGCCGAATCAGTCACAGACTCATTCACAGTGCCAGCGCCCTGGACATAATCATACATTTCTCTAAAATATTCGCTCCACCGTTCTTACACTTCCTGAGTGTTAGCAAGAATGCCACCAGCTTTACCTTTTATCTTGTCCATTCCGGATGCCGACGAACCACTCCGAAACTTCTTTACCTCTCTCCAGAAGAGTTTGGTATTAGCCTCGAAGTTCTTCGTCAGTCTCTCTTCCTCATTCATAAGTAGTCTTTCACGCTGCTCTTTCACTAAAGCTTTGGTTTCATTCTTGCATCGACGGTATATTTCTTTCTTCTTCTCTTTACATACTATCACTCTGGTGCAAAGATGATACATAATCCAGCCATGCTCGCCTCTTTTTATCCACGGAGGATTGAACCTCCGCATCCCACCAGGCATCTCCTTTCAGTGTTCTACGTCTCTTTGCGCATACACATGCTTCTTTCGCACTGTCCACCATACTTTCTTTCAGAACTTTCCAACATTCGTCTACATCTGAGCCGGAAAGACTCGCGTTCGCAAGTCTTTCACTGACTAGACGTACATACGTACTCCTCACACTTTCATCTTCTAATTTTTCACTTCTTATTCTTTCATAATCTCCGAAAGGAATACGCACTCGCCAGTGCCTCCACTTCTTGAAAAGGCCCACAAATCGGCTTATCACCAGATAGTGGTCCGTTTCAAGAGTGGGACCTCTGAAGGCTCTTGTATCCATTAACGACTTTCGGAGACGTCCATCTATCAAAATCAGATCAATCACACTTTTCTGTTCATTCCGTCTCCATGTGCACGTGTGTATATCCTTGTGATGGAAGAACGTGTTCGTCACAAGGAGGTTTCGTTCCATACATACGTCTAAAAGTAACTTACCAGCATCATTCACTCTCTTATCTCCGTATGGACCAAGCACAGCCTCATAACTGCTTCGCTTGGTCCCAACCCATCCATTCAGATCTCCACACATAATTATCCGTTCATTCGCATCAGCCAAATCCAGAACACCCCTTGCGGTCTCCCAAAACTTCTCGAGCTCCTGGGGATTAGTAGAGCTTACAGGAGCATATGCTGCAACCAAAAAGACTAGCGTAATCCCCAGTTTTATTTTAACCCAGAGAAGTCTTGGATCTACTAAATCGTAATCTTTCACACCAGCGGCCAAGCGAGATGAAAGCACAACGCCTACGCCAGCGCTGGCAGGATCGTCCTGGTTCACCCCGGATCCATCCAGGGCCATCATGCCACCGGGCAGATCTTCGACGTCGCTTCCCTTTCGCTTGGTCTCTGACACACACAAATCATCTAGGCATCTCTCATTCATTATATCTATCAACTCATTCATCTTATCTTGTAATCCGCCTCTTACATTCCATGTGCCTATATGACACTCAGCTCTCCTCGACCCGCCAGGTTGGGCGTTGCGTGGTGGGTGGCGGCCCCCACCGCCGCATGCACTTAAACCCGCACCGACGAGGGAGGATCGGTGCGCGTCGCCTACGGGGGACGCCCTAATCCGCGCGTCTGTGCGGTTTGTATTTACGTCCAGAATTGCAATCTAGTGTTGGACTGGCAGGGTCGCGACGTGCACGCTTCTGGTGCCGACCCCAAGTTATGGATAGATAGTAATAAACTATTCATCGCATAAACTGTTTCTTTCCTATACAATGTAGTTTTTAAATCGATTAAAACCAATTATTTTCACCATGTCGTTTACGCCATTTACTTTCGCAGTGCGTGCACTGTTGTTGTCTGTTTCCTCCGCCTATGATGAACCGGCATTCAGTCAACTGAAAGTCTTGAATGACAACTGACTTGCGGTGGATCATTAAACCGTATAGGGCACACTGGATATACGAGTAAGATGGTCGATGTTCATTCCCCACTACACTGGGTATAAGATGGTCGATAAATAAATATCGACTATCTTATATCCACTGTGCCCTTAGGGCCGTTGTAGTGCTATGAACGAAGAGAGCTTCGGATATCACGTACGACATTCCTCTTGTTTTTATTATCCTTCAAAATTAATGGCCGACCTACTTGTACCGAACGTGACACTCTGGTTTTGTGCGAAATGTGATTTATTTGAGCACTAAAGGTCGTGCTTGCGATTTTTTATCGGTTTAAGATAGATAGGGTGGCCGTTCTGACATTGGCCTTCAGCGCAGTACCGCACGGTCCCAAGAAATGGGTTTGGAAAAGAAATATATTACACAGCCGGCTGGCATCTGATCTAATATCGATATAGGCCAGTATTAGATTTCAATGGCAAAAAATATCACGGTGTAGGTAAATCTGATCTCTTCTTTCCAAAACTTTATAGTAAAAGTTATAATTCAACGGAAATGACAAATCTTTTTCTATCATTTTATTTTGATTCATCTAGTACCTTAAGACAATAAATATAATCTATCTATAACTCCGCGTTTAGTCCCTGTGCTGGGTAGGCAGAAAGAACCCAACACCACATGACTCGCTTTTTAGGGGTTCCGTAACTCAAAAGGAAAAACGGAACCATTATAGGATCACTTTGTTGTCCATCTGTCTGTCTGTCAAGACCTTTTTTCACAGAGACGGGTGGACCTATCAAGCTGAAATTATTATCAAATATTCAGGTCTGGAATTCCTTCGAGCAGTGAAAAAATCAAATTTCTAAGTAAACGCAATCAAACGATATAGCTATTTAAGTCCCGTTCATGCCCCATATTTTGACACTCGCAGGCAAATCAAAACCAATACGGTACTTCCCGTTGACCTAGATACATCAAATTTGGCAATAAGCAATGTCATATAACCCAAGTAGAGGAAAAAATCCGAAAGCCGTAAATTTGTAGTTCTATCACCCGTCTATCTGTCCGTCCGTCAGTCAATACCCTTTTTCTCAGGGACTGGTGAAGTTATCAAGCTGAAATGAATATCAAATGCTCAGGTCTGCAATCCCTTCAATCAGGAAAAAAAATCAAACATCTATGTCAATGCAATCAAAGAATACAGCTGTTTATGCTCTGTTTATCCCGCGTATTTTGACACTCGCAAGGGAGTTAAAACCCATAAGGTACTTCCCGTTGCATTAGAATCATGAAATTTGGTAAGAAGCAATGTCATGTAGCACAAACAAAGGACTGTACTTTACCTAAATACTAACACTTTTATACGTCCTTATTATTATACATATAATAATAAAAAAATACAGTGATTTGTCTCTAAATCGGTGTAAAAGTAATCAATTTTATCTTTATTAATACGTTTTGGGGTCTGATTTTGGGAGGAAATTTAGTACGTAATCGGAATAATCGGGAAAATACTACAAAACGAACGAACGAACTATTTACATCTTCAAGTTTGTACGGAACCCTCGGTGCGAGAGTCGGACTGGCATATGATGACTTTTTAACATTCATAGCTCGTTTTATGCACGCTCGTCGGTTCCTAGGGCTCATGACACTACAATCTGATAACATATGATCAATTTCAGCGTGATAGGTAAGTTGGTTACCTAAATCCTTTTACTTTCAGGTTATATTTTTGACGAACCCGAATTTCGAGCAGTTAATTAGCAATTGATTCAATCCCAAGGCTCGTGAGTTCGATTCCCATACAGAATACACATTTGTGTGTATGCACATGTCTGTCGAGTATTTTTAAGACTGGTAGGTAATAGGGTGTTGATAGACGTTGGAAGGGTGCATCAAAGCAGTAAAGGGTAGGGGAAGTATATCTACATCATAAAGACCGGAGAGAAATAACAACTCCTTGGAGGGTTGTTGGGTTCCTGCGAGTGCTTGAGGTTACTAGTAAGTTCCTAAGTAGTTGCTGTATGACCAACCAAGGCTAACAGTACGCGTATTAGCGATACATCATGTATCATTGTAAGCATTCGATAACGAATTCTTTGATTCTTTAGCTATAAAGTGGTGTAATAAAATTTTGAATGTAGACGATACATATATATATATATATATATATAGCTACAACACCAAACTCCACGTAACGATTTTGTTACAATCAGTTTTTGGAAATGCCTTCCACTATGAAAGATAATTTCAAGAGGTATTACGTCAAAAAATGATTAATGTGTCAGAAACACGATTTAATTTAAGAGGCTAAAATAGCATAAAGCCAGGGCTCCGAATTTGTGCAGTGCCTCTAAGGACAGGATATTAATTTTTAAATAGAAAAATTGAAATAAATTACATTATCAAAACTAATTAATACAGAGAAAGTTACGTTTTTAAGAAAAAAAAGGCAGGCACCATTAATTTGGACATGTTGAAAGAATGCGGGAAGGAAAAAGACGAAACAGATACACAATGCGAAAGTGACAAGATGTAGGGCCGAGAAAGACTATGATAAACCAATTAATCGTGTTTTATCCGAGGGTGAGTGATCTCTGCATCGGCTGCTGCGGTCGTCAGCCATCTGGAACAGAAACCGCATGCCCCCACCACCGTCGCTGCCACGACTGGCCTGGTCGTCGCTGCGACACGTGTTTCGCCTCTCCACGAGGTATCCTCAGGTGCTGTAAACGTTAATCGTTAGAATAACATGCAAAGACGACCGAAGCAGTCATGGCAACGACGGCATACTTCTACTAATGGTAGTGGGTCGGTGTCGGAAGATTTTAGCTATAAACTATACAGTAGCAAAGCACATACAGTAGTTCAGATCAAATTGCTAGCAGATTGAAAAGAAAAAGTAAAATAAGAGAATTGAATAAATAAATAAATATTGCCGGACAAATTACACAGCGCCACCTAGCCCCAAAGTAAGCGAAGCTTGTGCTATGGGTACTAGACAACTGCTAAACATACGTAAATACATTTTTTTTTGTAAATACATACTTATTATACATAGAAAATACCCAGACCAATACAAACAGACATGTTCATGCACACAAATGTTTGTACTGTGTGGGAATCGAAACCACGAGCGTTGGTGTCAAAGTAGCGTAACAGCGCGATTCACCACTGCGTCACAGAGCTCGTCTAAAATGAATAAGATACAATAAGACCATATATTTCAAAAAATGTAAGACTAAGTGTTCGCGAGGGCCCAATTGTAAATAAACATTTTTCATCTTTTATCTTTTTTAAAGTCTGCAATTAACAACTGCCTGAAGAGTTTTTATGTTCCTGCAGTGAGAGAGGTCTCCTGCGAACGCAGGTGGTAATGCGCGATCGTTACTCTTCGTACTGTTAGTTTTTTTTATATAACGTCGGAAGCCATACAAGCATACGGCACACCTGATGCAATGCGGTTAGTGCAGCATATGAATACATGTAATACGTTAAGTATCACTCGCGCGATGTCTTCTCTGCTGTTAACATAGCAACTCCTTAGGTGCTTGCTGGTGGCCTCACTCACACGCAGGAACCCAACAACCCTTTAGGGAGTTGTTCTGTTCTGCGACGTAGAGGTACTTTCCCAGACGGGTTTCTTTGATGCACCCTACCTCTCTAAAAACATCCAGACCAAGATAAACAGACATGTTCATGCACACAAATGTGGGACCTGTGTATGAATCGAACCCACGAGCGTTAGTGTCAAAGTCGCGTCATTCTCGACCGCGCCACCGAGCTCGTTCAAATAGAGACCTGTTTCAGTACCTAAGTTCACGTAGACCGCATATATACCTTCACACCAGGTCCCGTGCGGGGTAGGCAGAGAGAACCGAGCGCAATAACACGCTATCCATACACACTTCACTCGCTTCTCTAACATTCATAGCTCTTTTCATGTACGCTCGCCGATTCCTGGGGCTCCTGACATCATCTAGATCGTATGCTTGTTTATATTGTATAACGAAAATGACAAGCGATTATTTGTAATATATGTCATATTGTGCGATTCAAAGAATATAAAGAACTCTATATGAGTACAATATCCACTTGCCTGGTTTTATTTTTTCAAAGGTATCAAAGGCGTCTCATTTTCTTTATGGCATAGAACAACAAATACTCTCTCACATTCGATAAGAAAGTTGGTCGGTTATTTCCGAGGGCTCGCCCAACTTTTCTTGTCCATTTCGTGACCCCGTTTTACCACCCTTTCAGGGAGTATTGCAAGTTCACATCGAACGAACCCGCTCTGGGATATATAACAGCCTCTAATGTTATACGCAATGTTGTCTCAGATAATGTTTACTTTAGTGAGATGTTTGAACAGATTTTTAACAAAAGAAGTTTTTGCGAGAATCTAGTACTTTTTGTGCACGCTGTAGGTTTTGCCTTCTATAGCTTACGGGGGTCTTGCGGTAAAATATACCCTTATGTCCTTTTACAAGTTTACAAATATGAAGTAAACTTGTAAGATAGTAATCTTGCTCAGCGAGTGTGCGGATAGATTGTGGCATATCACCATAGTTTGATGTCAAAATTGGTGTCAAATAGGATTGCATGCATCTGCTAGGCTATTTATCCTGTATCTCAATAGTTGTCTGCAGCAATAAAGGTCAACGAATGTGCTATTGCGCATGAGTGACCTAGTGGAACTGTCTGCTGTATGCAGACGATGCCATGCTATTAACAGTAATGCCAACTGAACTGCAAACACTGGTCACAATGATGAAAGACGAATGTATGGAGAAGATTTGAAAGAGAAGAAATCAGAACCAATGTAAGAATTACGGTTGATGATGAAATGTTGGAACAAGTGAATGAGATTGTATATCTTGGATGCGCTTTCAGCAAGGATTGGAAAGCATCAATCCGCAGAAGTGGAAAGACGAGTAAGTGCTGGGAATAGTATGAATGGAGCGTTGTTAAAATTTCTTGGCAGTAAAAACTTGAACCAGAAGGCACAGCTCGCTATACACATTGCAGTGCTAGTCCCAACGCTTACTTATGGAAGCGAGAGCTGGGTATGGCAGAGAGAGCATGAAAGTAGAATAAACGCGGTCGAAATGCGAGCGTTGCGCAAAATTTGTGGCGTATCGTTGTAGACCGTATTCGCAATGATGATATTAGAAACAGAAGTGGCTTGAATGAGAGCGTCGGTGTTAAAATAAGAAGAGGCATGCTCCGTTGTTCGGACATATAGAAAGAATGCAGGATGAAAGAATAACGAAGCAGATATACAATGCAAAAGTGGAAGAATGTGGGAGCCGAGGAAGGCCAAGACTTACCTACTATTATCAAATTGGTCGTGTTCTGTCAGAAGGTGATGTCAGGAGGCTTAGAAACCGGCGAAAGTGCATGAGAAGAGCAATTAATGTTAAAGAAGCGAGTGAGGTATGTAAGGATCGAGTAACGTGGTGCTCGGTTCTCTCTCCCTAATCCGCAAGCGATTTGGCATGAGTTATAGGTAGACAGATTTTTATTGCGAAACTTTCTTTCACTGTTTATTTATAATGTCTGCTTTAAACATTACGATTACGTCCACGATTAAGTCTCGACAAGCAACAGAAATACAGAAACAGTTACTTTTCAGTTCATAATATTAGGCAGGCCGTATGGTTGTTTGTCTACCGACGACGTTGTCTACGATAAACTACTCATGAACCCTGCTTTCCTGCCTCTCCTAACTTAGCTTAACGACTGTCATCTATCGAAAACAACCAGTACCGACATCACCGATGGCTTAACGTGTCCTCCGAAATACAGAGAAACTCAAGAACACTAAGCCCATCCGTAGACAAACTAAAGCAAATGTTGTTGAACTTGCGTATTCGATGTGACTGACACGCGTGACGACTCCATCGAATTCTGAAAAGTCCTCTAACCTTTGTTTACTTGACTGACTTATTACTAAATCAATGATTTCTTTCATAAATTCATAAATAATGGAGATTGAAAAGTTAGGTTGAAAAAGCTTTTCTCATATTACAGCGGATGTAGTTTTAGAGCGAAGATTATTCCGATTAAGCTCCAGGCGGGAGGATTAAAGCAGGCCATCAACGTTTTTTCAGCCGCCTTTGAAAAGAAAAGAAAAGAAATGAAAGCTTTAGCATGCCCACTGCTCGAGTGTCTTTGAAAGATTGAATGAGATAAAAAAATAAGTTTCTCTACATTATGGAGTTGAAGTGGGGTGAATATCTTTACAATGGAGTGAAAAAGCCTCTCTCGCAAAGAATGAGCAAAAACTTACTACTTGCGGTGCACCCTGCTTGTCTGTCGTAAGCAAGTCCCTTTCGAGGAATTGTTAGTTTTCTCTTTTAGCGTTCCGTACCTCAATAGAAAAAACGGAACCCTTGTAGGACTTTGTTGTCCGTCTGTCTGTCAAGACCCTTTTTCTCAGCGCCGGGTTGAGCTACCGAGCTGATATTAATATCATATTTTGACGAGCTCTGTGGCGTAGTGGTGAAACGCGCTGTTACACTACTTTGACACCAACGCTCGTGGGTTCGTTTCCCACACAGTACAAACATTTGTGTACAGTACAAAACACATGAACATGTCTGTTTGTCTTGATCTGGGTATTTTCTATGTATAATAAGTATGTATTTACAAAAAAAAAATATGTATTTACGTATGTTTATCAGTTACTTATATTTTCGGCAATAAAGAAACCGAAAAAAAACCAAAATTATAATTAATACTTTATTAACTAAACTTTATATTACATTGATTTTAATGCTAGCCTAATATATAGATGTGACCCGCCCGATGTGTAGAAGCAAAGTGAGGCCGCGTCGTCGTCACGTAGACCCGCTGGCCGCGCGAGGAGCTGCATCAGCAGTTTACTTGGGTTGCGCAAATCGGCCATGTTGTTACTAAGCAATAGTGCCGTGTGCAATGGTGCCGTGTGCAATGAGGTGCTGGATCAGCGATATGCATGGGAACTGATCGCATAACTCCTCCCTCCCGAAGAACAGCAACTATTTTTTTCAGATTTTCTTAAAAAATGTTGCTGGGTGGCTGCTTACTTTAGCCTCATCTATTTCTTCGTATCTCTGTTTCGTATCGTTGGTTATAGGCTGCTCTTTTCTTGAGTTATTGCGGAATTTTCTTAAGATTAGTATGAACCCGATGAGTACAACCATACCCAGCAATATGATATAAAGCGGTATAGTTGTATGATACAGCGAGTAAGGGACGGCGCTCGCTTCGATTGGAGGCTGCAAAAGTACTTTCTCGTGAATATCGTGCAAGGCTCTCAAGCTTATCGAGTTCGTTTGTAGCCGATGAATCGTAGTGGTTGGTGATTTTCCTTCGTAGCTTATCTTTTTAAGTTTCAGTGGCTGTCCGTCGACGTGGTCATAGTCGTTGATGATTGTGAATTCTTCAGCTTGTATGCTGCAGTGCTCTGGTAATGTAACGAGGTAAGTTCCTTGTAACTCATCGTAATCTATACTGTCGCAGTTTAATAATACTTTGGTCGGTTGTGGGAAGAATATTACGTAGCTTCTGTCATCCAGTTGCTCCATGGCTCCTCTTGTGAACAAGATAGTTGTTAAGTTGCAATTACTATTAAGGGACTGATTTACTATGAGAGTGTTAATGCAGTCCTTTCGTTTTTGAATCCGGTTAGTCTTTTCAGTACAAATATAGGTTGCTCCGGCCTTCGGGCATTCTGCCTCTATGTACATGAATGATTTCCCTTCGGTTGCTATAAAAGGGAGAGGAGGCAAGAGGATTTCATGGTTTCTATTAGGGGCTAAGGCTAATCTATACAAATTATACGAAAGCGTAGATAAGCAAATACGGACAAGCATACCATTTACGCGATGGTACAGCTCTTAGTGTCATACAGGGAATACTCCATTACGGCACCCATCACGGGTTACCCTTAAATATTGTTAGTGACAACGGTCCTGAATTCACTAACCAATTATTTGCAGAGTTTCTTCAAGTTCACAACATTAACCATCATAAGACCTTACCTCATTGTCCGAATGATAATGGAAACATAGAACGCTTTCATTCGACATTACTAGAACATCTCAGACTACTTCGCCTTCAGCGCAAAAAAGAACCGGTAATAAATCTTATACCGTACGCAGTAATTGCCTATAACAACTCCATTCACAGCTTTACGAAGTGTAGACCCTGCGACCTCATAAGAGGCCATTTCGATCCTAGGGACCCCGT
Organism: Pyralis farinalis; assembly: GCA_947507595.1. Lineage (NCBI taxonomy): Eukaryota > Metazoa > Arthropoda > Insecta > Lepidoptera > Pyralidae > Pyralis > Pyralis farinalis. Next base: position 4,579,494 of record OX382275.1, read on the forward strand.
TAGCATAGACCTAACTAAACACTTACTTCAGCAATACATAGAGTCACACAGAGATCAGTGATCAGTTGGCCGAGAAAGACTATGATAAACCAATTAATCGTGTTTTATCCGAGGGTGAGTGATCTCTGCATCGGCTGCTGCGGTCGTCAGCCATCTGGAACAGAAACCGCATGCCCCCACCACCGTCGCTGCCACGACTGGCCTGGTCGTCGCTACGACACATGTTTCGCCTCTCCACGAGTTACCCTCAGGTGCTGTAGACGTTAATCATTAGAATAACATGCAACCAGCCGTGGTAGCGACGGCATACTTCTACTAATGGTAGTGGGTCGGTGTCGGAAGATTTTAGCTATAAACTATACAGTAGCAAAGCACATACAGTAGTTCAGATCAAATCGCTAGCAGATTGAAAAGAAAAAGTAAAATAAGAGAATTGAATAAATAAATAAATATTGCCGGACAAATTACACAGCGCCACCTAGCCCCAAAGTAAGCGAAGCTTGTGTTATGGGCACTAGACAACTGATAAACATACGTAAATACATTTTTTTTTTGTAAATACATACTTATTATACATAGAAAATACCCAGACCAATACAAACAGACATGTTCATGCACACAAATGTTTGTACTGTGTGGGAATCGAACCCACGAGCGTTGGTGTCAAAGTAGCGTAACAGCGCGATTCACCAATGCGCCACAGAGCTCGTCTAAAATGAATAAGATACAATAAGACCATATATTTCAAAAAATGTAAGACTAAGTGTTCGCGAGGGCCCAATTGTAAATAAAGATTTTTCATCTTTTATATTTTTTATTGTCTGCAATTAACAACTGCCTGAAGAGTTTTTATGTTCCTGCAGTGAGAGAGGTCTCCTGCGGACGCTGGTGGTAATGCGCGATCGTTACTCTTCGTACTGTTAGTTTTTTTTATATAACGTCGGAAGCCATACAAGCATACGGCACACCTGATGCAATGCGGTTAGTGCAGCATATGAATGCATGTAATACATTAAGTATCACTCGCGCGATGTCTTCTCTGCTGTTAACATAGCAACTCCTTAGGTGCTTACTGGTGGCCTCACTCACATGCAGGAACCCAACAACCCTCTAGGGAGTTGTTCTGTTCTGCGATGTAGAGGTACTTTCCAAGACGGGTTTCTTTGATGCACCCTACCTCTCTAAAAACATCCAGACCAAGATAAACAGACATGTTCATGCACACAAATGTGGGACCTGTGTATGAATCGAACCCACGAGCGTTAGTGTCAAAGTCGCGTCATTCTCGACCGCGCCACCGAGCTCGTTCAAATAGAGACCTGTTTCAGTACCTAAGTTCACGTAGACCGCATATATACCTTCACACCAGGTCCCGTGCGGGGTAGGCAGAGAGAACCGAGCGCAATAACACGCTATCCATACACACTTCACTCGCTTCTCTAACATTCATAGCTCTTTTCATGTACGCTCGCCGATTCCTGGGGCTCCTGACATCATCATAATATATGTCATATTGTGCGATTCAAAGAATATAAAGAACTCTACATGAGTACAATATCCACTTGCCTGGTTTTATTTTTTCAAAGGTATCAAAGGCGTCTCATTTTCTTTATGGCATAGAACAACAAATACTCTCTCACATTCGATAAGAAAGTTGGTCGGTTATTTCCGAGGGCTCGCCCAACTTTTCTTGTCCATTTTGTGACCCCGTTTTACCACCCTTTCAGGGAGTATTGCAAGTTCACATCGAACGAACCCGCTCTGGGATATATAACAGCCTCTAATGTTATACGCAATGTTGTCTCAGATAATGTTTACTTTAGTGAGATGTTTGAACAGATTTTTAACAAAAGAAGTTTTAGCGAGAATCTAGTACTTTTTGTGCACGCTGTAGGTTTTGCCTTCTATAGCTTACGGGGGTCTTGCGGTAAAATATACCCTTATGTCCTTTTACAAGTTTACAAATATGAAGTAAACTTGTAAGATAGTAATCTTGCTCAGCGAGTGTGCGGATAGATTGTGGCATATCACCATAGTTTGATGTCAAAATTGGTGTCAAATAGGATTGCATGCATCTGCTAGGCTATTTATCCTGTATCTCAATAGTTGTCTGCAGCAATAAAGGTCAACGAATGTGCTATTGCGCATGAGTGACCTAGTGGAACTGTCTGCTGTATGCAGACGATGCCGTGCTATTAACAGAAATGCCAACTGAACTGCAAACACTGGTCACAATGATGAAAGACGAATGTATGGAGAAGAGAAAGGCTTACTATTGAATGCGAAGAAAGCAAAGATAATGGTATTTGAAAGAGAAGAAATCAGAACCAATGTAAGAATTACGGTTGATGATGAAATGTTGGAACAAGTGGATGAGATTGTATATCTTGGATGCGCTTTCAGCAAGGATTGGAAAGCATCAATCCGCAGAAGTGGAAAGACGAGTGAGTGCTGGGAATAGTGTGAATGGAGCGTTGTTAAAATTTCTTGGCAGTAAAAACTTGAACCAGAAGGCACAGCTCGCTATACACATTGCAGTGCTAGTCCCAACGCTTACTTATGGAAGCGAGAGCTGGGTATGGCAGAGAGAGCATGAAAGTAGAATAAACGCGGTCGAAATGCGAGCGTTGCGCAAAATTTGTGGCGTATCGTTGTAGACCGTATTCGCAATGATGATATTAGAAACAGAAGTGGCTTGAATGAGAGCGTCGGTGTTAAAATAAGAAGAGGCATGCTCCGTTGTTCGAACATATAGAAATAATGCAGGATGAAAGAATGACGAAGCAGATATACAATGCAAAATTGGAAGAATGTGGGAGCCGAGGAAGGCCAAGACTTACCTACCATTATCAAATTGGTCGTGTTCTGTCAGAAGGTGATGTCAGGAGGCCTAGAAACCGGCGAACGTGCATGAGAAAAGCAATGAATTTTAAAGAAGCGAGTGAGGTATGTAAGGATCGAGTCACGTGGCGCTCGGTTCTCTCTCCCTAATCCGCAAGCGATTTGCCATGAGTTATAGGTAGACAGATTTTTATTGCAAACTTTCACTGTTTATTTATAATGTCTGCTTTAAACATTACGATTACGTCCACGATTAAGTCTCGACAAGCAACAGAAATACAGAAACCGTATGGTTGTTTGTCTACCGACGACGTTGTCTACAATAAACTACTCATGAACCCGGCTTTCCTGCCTCTCCTAACTTAGCTTAACGACTGTCATCTATCGAAAATAACCAGTACCGACATCACCGATGGCTTAACGTGTCCTCCGAAATACAGAGAAACTCAAGAACAGCCCATCCGTAGACAAACTAAAGCAAATGTTGTTGAACTTGCGTATTCGATGTGACTGACACGCGTGACGACTCCATCGAATTCTGAAAATTCCTCTAACCTTTCTTTACTTGACTGATTTATTACTAAATCAATGATTTCTTTCATAAATTCATAAATAATGGAGATTGAAAAGTTAGTTTGAAAAAGCTTTTCTCATATTACAGCGGATGTAGTTTTAGAGCGAAGATTATTCCGATTAAGCTCCAGGCGGGAGGATTAAAGCAGGCCATCAACGTTTTTTCAGCCGCCTTTGAAAAGAAAAGAAAAGAAATGAAAGCTTTAGCATGCCCACTGCTCGAGTGTCTTTGAAAGATTGAATGAGATAAAAAAATAAGTTTCTCTACATTATGGAGTTGAAGTGGGGTGAATATCTTTACAATGGAGTGAAAAAGCCTCTCTCGCAAAGAATGAGCAAAAACTTACTACTTGCGGTGCACCCTGCTTGTCTGTCGTAAGCAAGTCCCTTTCGAGGAATTGTTAGTTTTCTCTTTTAGCGTTCCGTACCTCAATAGAAAAAACGGAACCCTTGTAGGACTTTGTTGTCCGTCTGTCTGTCAAGACCCTTTTTCTCAGCGCCGGGTTGAGCTACCGAGCTGATATTAATATCATATTTTGACGAGCTCTGTGGCGTAGTGGTGAAACGCGCTGTTACGCTACTTTGACACCAACGCTCGTGGGTTCGTTTCCCACACAGTACAAACATTTGTGTACAGTACAAAACACATGAACATGTCTGTTTGTCTTGATCTGGGTATTTTCTATGTATAATAAATATGTATTTACAAAAAAAAATATGTATTTACGTATGTTTATCAGTTGTCTAGTACCCATAACACAAGCTTCGCTTATTTTGGGGATAGATGGCTCTGTGTAATTTGTCCGATAATATTTATTTATTTATATACTCAGGTCTGCAATCCCTTCGAGCAGTGAAAAAATCAAACTTCTAAGTCAACGCAACCAAAATGTACGGCTGTTTATTCCTCGTTTATGCGCATATTTTGACACTCGCAAGGGAATTGGGAAACCTATAGGGTACTTTCCGTTGACCTAGAATCATGGAATTTGGTAAGAAGCAATATCATGTAGCACAAGTAAAGTAAAAAATCCGAAAACCGTAAATTTGTTGTCACATCACAAAAAATGTGTGTATCCGATGCACAACTGTAGTTTACTCCTTACGAATAGTAATTATGGTATATATTGAATAGAAAAAGGGGGTAAATGAATGTATCTTCTTAAATAATAAATATAAAATTTATATTATTCATAAATGTGAACTATAAGCTTACCAATTAACCGCATCTACGTGTTTTTCGGATACGTCTTCATTACCACTCGAATAAATTTCTTCCATATTTAGCAATGTTTATTTTTTAACTTTAATCACTTGATGATTTGTTTAATATTAAATATATTTATGTAAACGTAAAATATACCAAGCTTCGTAATACGCAGGTGCAATACAACCGAGCATCGTACGTGTGTGTTACATGTGTGTTTACACACGTACAATGCTCAGTCCCTGTAATAAACACTGTATAATGATTTCTATATCATTCTCATTTTAATAAGTTCCGCGGCGCAGTATTGAATGATGCGACTTTGATACTAATGCACGCGGGTTTGATTCCCACACAAGACAAACATTTGTGTGCATGAACATGTCTGTTTGTCTTGGATTGGATGTTTTAAGAGAGGTAGGGCGCAACAAAGCAGCCCGTCTGGGGAAGTAACTCAACATCACAGAAAATCGCAGCCCAATAACAACTCCCTCCCTCTCAATTAGAGGGTTGCTGTGTGTGCAGTGAGAACGCATCGCGCGAGTGATACTTAATGTATTACAAGCGTTCACAGACCACGGTAACCGCTATACATCCGGTGGGCCGTATGATTGTATGTTTAAATATGACTCGTTTAAATCTGTAGATACTTCTATCTCATTCTCTCGCACGTTAAATCCCACAGTTGTATGTTTGTCTCTTTTTAAGCAGACGAGCGTAACGGCATCATTTTTTGTTAACTTACTTTATTTTACTCCTCATAAAATTTCCGTACCAAAAAAAATAAAAAAATTCGGTGCGAAAATAATTTCCGAAAATATTTTTTTCGGAACCCTCGGTGCGCGAGTCGCATTCACAGTTGATCGCTTTTTTAATACTACTAAGATAGCAAACAAGTATACAAACTAACAGTAAAGCGGTTACCATAGTCTATGGATATCTGCACTACACTAAGGGTGTCACTACTGTGTTGCCAACGCTAAACTACTGCCAAACGAAACTTTTGTTTTGCTTTACTGTCTAGATTAAGGTTGGTTTCTTAGAATATAAGCAGCTATAGAGCCCTCCTTACAAAGTATGAACCATAAGCACATGTATTAATAACACCACGTGTAAATATCGCTGTCGATCAGTAGACGAATGTGCCTCTTTAAGGAAATAACAGTCTCTTTAGGAACATAACTTGTAGCAGTGACTGTATTGAAGTATCGATAGCCTAGAAATTTCGTCACGCATGGAACATCTCTAATAGCTATACCATAGATACGTATTTATAAACAACTTATAATTCGTGAAGCGTGAAGAAGCATCTTGCGGGTCAGCATGGCAGCGTCAACTGACAGAACACTGTGTAGTGTTTTGACAGTTGCAGTTGCGATTTGGGCTCCTCTTTCGCTTACCATCAGTCAAGGCGGAGCCACTATGCTGAACTTATTTAAAAAATCGAAAATTAAAGAAAAAACCCGATACAAAACACCTATGCAATTTAACAATACAGGAATTGCTTTCTTATTTACATGTTTCATTATATTTTTACTCAAATTGTACTAGGGTAGTGAACAACTGCAGTGTCAGCTCATCGTGTTGCCGCCATTGCATTGTATGTAGAATCAAAAATACTGATCAAAACGAATCTAAGCACGATATGTCTCCTATTAATATTTCAAGGGTGCGCTGGATATCCTGGCTGCAGCATCAGACCAATAATACAATTATCTTGCACAGTTATGTAACATACACGATTGTTTCATGTTTTAGGTCACACATATGCTTGAAAGAAAAGTAAATATACATTATGCGTCTAAGATCCCAACCTAGATGATTTCAAGTCATCTAGGTAGAGATCTTAGACGCTTACTCGATTTAGATAAAACATGTCAAGGAACATCGCTAGAAAACCTGCTTTCAAATATAAAAACCGTATTCAAATCGATTCAACTATTTAAGAGCTGCAGTGGCAAAGATAGACACACATACACCCACGCGCATAGCGGTCAAACTTATTACACCCCCCTTTTATGCGTCGGGGATTTAAAAAAGTTTCCGATCGGTATAACCGACGGGAGGCGTGATCTGTAAACTGTTAAGGTATATTCTAAGGTTGATTCTGACTTAATAGATAGTAATATTTATCAGAATTCGAAAGAAAAAGTAGAAACCTAACCAGAATCTTGTTAATCAGCCGGCGACATGAGGGTCTCACAGTGCCATATCCATAACTGCGATTTTCTGTATTGTGTGGGTACTCAGTAGGACTGTTTCGTTGCGCCCCGCATCTCATTCTTCCTGAGCCTCGTTGAAACATTAGCAGGATGCACCATGAGCAGATAAGCTGGGTAATTTGTGGTGAAACGCGCTGTAACATTACTTTGACTCGGGTTCGATTTCCACACGGGACATACATTTGTATGTATGAACATGTCTGTTTGTCTCGATCTGAGTATTTTCAACAGGGTGTATCAGAACAGCTCGTCCGGGGAAGTACATCCACCTTACAGAAAACCGCAGTCACATTTGACAGTTAGGTAATTATGACGAAGTTAACGATGCTCTCTCTAAAGTTATGCATTGGTTTAATGTTAATAATCTGCTTTTAAATGATAAAAAGACTAAAGTAATTAAGTTCTCAACACCTAATGTAAGACAGGTGACTACCAATGTACATGTTAATGGAACTAATTTAGCCCCTGTGGAGACAACTGTGTTCTTGGGTATAACAATTGACTCCAAACTACAATGGGGCCCACAAATTGAAAAATTATCAGGAAAACTAAGTTCTGCAGCCTATGCAGTGAAAACTATTAGACGGCTCACTGATGTTGATACGGCTAGAATAGTTTATTTCAGCTACTTTCATAGTATTATGTCATACGGAATTCTTCTTTGGGGTAACTCCGCGGACATTAACACCATCTTTTTATTGCAAAAGAGAGCTATAAGAGCTATCTACAAACTTGGTCCCCGTAGCCATGAGAGCCTTAGAGAAAAATTCAAAGAAATAAATATTCTAACAGTCGCATCGCAATATATCTATGAAAATCTTTTGTATGTCCATAAAAACATAGACTCATTTTGTAAAAAGAGTGATACTCATAACATAAATACTAGATATAAGCATAATATTGTGTTACATGCAAGCCGTCTCCACAAAATAAGTTTTGTGGAGACGGCTTGCATGGGGCAATGTATACGGTTCTATAACAAACTTCCAGCAATATAAGAGAATTGTCAATAAACAAGTTTAAAACTACTATTAAAGCCAAATTGTGTAGCAGGGCATATTATAAAGTATCTGACTATATTAATCATAAATAATAGTCATAAACTGCACGGTAGGGAAAAAAATTGTGACGATTCCAAACAAATGTAGCCATTTTTACGGAATAAAAAGATTTTGACTTTGACTTTAATGATAAAAATGCCTGGGATTGAGTCGATCCAATTATAATGTAATTAATAAATTATGTAAATTTGTTTGGATACCAAAAGAGGGATGCCTGAGTTTTTTGGCAGTATTTTTATCAGTGCTCACCTAGTCATGAACTGCACGGTAGGGAAAAAAATTGTGACGATTCCAAACAAATGTAGCCATTTTTACGGAATAAAAAGATTTTGACTTTGACTTTGACATAACTACTCCCTGGAGGGTTGTTCTGTTCCTGCGTGTCAGCGAGGTCACCAGTAAGCTCCTAAGGAATTGCTGTGTCAGCAGCAGAGGTGGCATCGATCGAGTGATACTGAATGTATTGCAAGCTATGGTAACCACTTCACACCAGCTAAGCCGTGTGCTTGTATGCCTCCCCACATTGTAAACAAAAAAAATTGGTTCTATTCATAATCGTATATTTAAAATCGCTAACGCTTTCTCCTGATACAAAAACCAGTTTCATTCCTAAAATCTCTGTCGGTAGGGCAGCTTTATTAGCTATGTTCATCAAATATAGCCTACGAAAGAGTACCTTCCATTCACAATTCAAGCCTTTCACCCCTTTCATACATATGCATACTCAGCGCAAAAATATCGCATAAACTCACACCAAACACTCATTTAAATGTCCCCGTTCATTCGATTCCAACCGCAAACCGTCAAATCCAGCAATGTCCCTAGCTCAATAGCAGTTGGATGTCACCCTACATTTGAATGACACAGTGAAACTATACCTCCGCTCTTCTAGTTCTATAAAAACCGAGAGGGACAGTCATATCGTTTTATTTTCTAGGGATTAGCCGGTAGCGGACGGAGTGTATGGAACTGACGGCACGGAAATTACAGCCTTCTGAATTATCGCAGTAATATTCATTGGCATTTAGACGGTACGACTGTTTTCGCGTCGTGTCGTGTCGTATAAGAGGCTTTAAGTGCACTGAAGCGGTGTGCATTTGACTGCGTTCGTTATTGGAGGTAATTTATGTGTCTGATTGATGTTCAGAGGGATACTACTTGATACTTGTTCAACTGCAGTGTTTACTGCTAGCGGATATTCCTAGGATACTTGGACTATTGTAACTTATATCTTTTTTCTAAATCGCCACTAAGAAGTTCCTTTCAAACTGACTTATGGGATGGAAATGCCATATTGAGCTGGAAGTATGTGTTTATACTTATTACTGCGAAAGGAGTAGGTCATGTGCCATGATCAGATCACTTTGCATACTCCGCAAGATAATGAACAAGTTTCATTATAGAACTGACATGAAAATATTTATATACAACGTGGGAGGCATTTAACCGTATGGCACACGTGAAGTAAAGTTGTTACCACCAGGGAGTCAGCATTTGGCTGCGGTTTTTTATGAGGTGGAGTTACTTTTTTAGCCAGGCTACTTTGATGCGACCTCCTTTAAAAACAACCAGATCGAAACAAAAAGGCATGTTCATGTACATAATTATTTGTCCAGGGTGGGAACCGAACCCACAAGCCTTGGTGTTAATGTACATTCCTAACCACTCCGCCGGCTCGTCAAAAAATCAACTTTCCCATACAAGATACAATGTAAGTAAATCGAACAATTCGCTTGGGGAGATTTTTTCGCTGCAATATTAAAGTCAACCATAATAAAAACAGCAAAAAGAAATAAATGTCCCTTTGATAAAATAAGCAGTGAGCGCCAAGCTTAAACTGTGAAAACCTTGGCAAGAAGTTAATTCCACAAGCAAAGAGTTCTTGGCAAAAAACTTTTATGGAAGCATACAATACATGACCAATACGGTTCCAATGTGAGAATGAATTCCCTGCAGTCGGCGAAAGAAGAGCTTGTAAAAAGAGGCTCTTGGCATTGTAACTACTCGAAGTTACACGTTTTCAAGTACATAAAGCCTTAAAGGGAAGCAGCATCAATATATGGCAACCTGTATATAAAGAGAACATAATTTAAATTCAATATACTCCAAGGTAAAACATGAATCGCTCATATAGCAATATGCAACATCGATACAACATGTTATCAAGCCTTCGACAAAGCCTTTGATAGTCATCTGACCGTCCTGAAAGCTGAAAGGATAGGCTTTCAGCTCTCGATAAGAGGCATATTGCATTACATGAATAAATGTTTATAACAATAAAGGGCGAATTACTGAATGTAATAATTGTTACATTGCTTCAGAATATACCAAATCATCTTACTAGTGTTATTCTGTTTCCTAATCCATTAAGTTCGGCGGGGTTCGCTTCCTAAGCCTAAGGATTTGACGTAGAGATTGATTTTTGACATAGAGTGATTGCCGTCAGTGGGAATCGAATCCAAAAATGTTGATGTCAAAGTGGAGTTACTAACCATTATATCACCGAGCTCGTCATGTTTCGGCAATCGATTCGACAACGTCGGAAGGCATACAAGCATCTGATAAAGTGGCTAGTGTAGCTTGTAGTACCTACTGCTGCTAACACAGCAACTCCTTAGGAGCTTACTGGCGACCTCACTCACACGCAGGAACACAACAACCCTCCAGGGAGTTGTTATTTGACTGCGGTTTTCTGTGATGTGGATGTACTTTCCCGGATGAGACGTTCTGTTCCCCCCTACCTCTCTTAAAAATACTCAAATCGAGACAAACAGACATGTTCATACATACAAATGTCCCGTGTCTAGGGAAGGCAAATAACGACCCTCCGGAGAGTTGTTATTTGGCTTCCCTATACAGACTGTCATGCACCTCTCTTAATCTTGAAGAGAAATGTATAATTTGTAATCTTCCGTATGAGGGCCCATAGAAACTATAGTCTAATTCTGCAATATTGCAGCATATTGCTAGTGTATTATATAACACATAATGCGCCATGCAGCGGTGACACTAAGCCGTTAGTTACTTCCTTGGAGCATCACTAAAATAATGTATACAGAATCTAGGTCAGGGCAATTTGCACTTAGCTTATTTAGTCTTGACGATAATAATGTTCATCTCTTATCTAATGCATATTATTTAGCACTCCTAATAGACTAATATCGTCTAACTATCGTTTAGCCCAGGCTGGTCTGTTGACTACCAGGTCCTCGTCCTCGGTTCGAATCGAGCGGAGGCATGTACCACTAATTTCGTGTTTATGTACATATTTGTCACTTGCTAGGCGGTGAAGGAAATCATGGTGAGGAAACCTACACGTTCATAAAATTATATTACGAAAAACGTGTGACCTAACCTAGGAAAGATCTGGTTTTCCCTCTGGCTTGTGGAGGTCTGATCGCAGTCGCTCCATGTTATAATCAGTGTCTTCGCCAAGAGGCGTCGGTAGCGGATCCCATCAATCCTAATGGTTTAGGAAACGTGATAACGTGCTGAAGAAGAAGATTGCCTTCATTGATTGATTCGGGATGTACTAATACCAACATTAAAGTACAGCAGTGAACCTTGGGGGCAGAAGAAGCATGAAGGTAGGGTGAATGCTGTAAAAGTGAGAGCGCTGAGGAGTATGTGTGGAGTGATAATGATTGATAGAGTAAGAAAAAGGAAGGATAGGAGAACTGTTTTTTATACAACGTCGGGAAGCATACAAGCATACGGCCCATCTGATGTAAAGCGGTCACCGTAACCTATAAATGCTTGCAGTACTTAAAGCATTACTTGCGCAATGTCACCTCTGCTGCCAACAAAGCAACTCCTTAGGAGCATATTGGATACCTCACTCACATGCAGGAACACAACAACACTCTAGGAAGTTGTTATTTGGCTGCGGTTTTCTTTCAGGTGGAGGGTATTTCCCCATAGGGGCTGCTTTGATTCCCTCGATTACTTAGATACCTCTCTTAAAAATATCCAGACCAAGACAACTGAGATATTCAGGCACACAAAAGTTTGTCCTGCGTGGGAATCGAACCCACGAGCGTTGGTGATAAAATAGTGTAACAGCGCGTTTACCACTGCGTCACCGAGGCGAAGTACTTGGAGTAAGATGCAAAAGAGTTGATATACTAGCAGCAGTTGCTATACCTACACAACAACTCCTTAGGAGCTTACTGGTGACCACTCTCGCACGCTGGAACACAACATCCCTTCCAGAGGGTTGCTATTTAGCTGCGGTTTTCTGAGAGGTGGAGGTACTTCCCCAGACGGGATGCATTGATGTTCCTGTACCACTACAAAAAATTTAGACCAATTTATAACAAGATCAGCTGCAGCCCGCGACTTCATTCGCACGTATGCCATATTCTGTGGACACCGTTTTTTCTTGCTTTCTTCCTTTTACGGCTTCTTAAGGTCACAGAACACAATAAAATACACGAAATTAACATATAATTAAAGTACAAAAGGCGGTCTTATTGCATTGCAATCTCTTCCAGAGAACTTTATGTTAGATTACTTAGAAATAAACAAAAACAACAATAACGATGGGATAGTTTATATGTATGCATATAGAGTATTATATACATTTATACACATTATTAATTCATTTAAACAATTTATGTTTGTCCTTCCTTCCTTAATAATAAGGGCTATCAAATGCAAAAATATTCGACTGATTGATCCAGAGGTTAGTGCGTTCAAACAAACAACTAAATTCTTTTGATTTATATATTAGCATAGATAGATTGTAGTCCATGACACCTAAGAAATGAAATAAAATAGTGAATATTACCATGAATCATAAAATATTAAAAGCATACATCATGCAAAGCGTTGTATTGAAGCAGCGCTTGGAATCAAACATAACTTATGCAAAACATAAAGAAAATTGAAAACAACATTGTAACTTTAAACGGCGACAAGCGGTTCTATATACAGTTTTAATAATAATAAAGTTACGACATAAAACTGATGTTGAGAAAAATATTCTTGCGAGTGAACAAATTCTCGAAGGTTCTCAAAAGATGAATCTTTGGTTAGCACTGCGTAATAAAAGTGACTTTGTATCAAATTTTACGCTACACACACCGCAAAGAGGAGAAAAATAAATAATGCGACGGAAAATACGTATAAAAAGGTGCAAAGAGAGGAAAATTTGGCAAGAACGCAGAGATTCTCTTTTTGACCGCTTGTCTTACTTAGGAGGATGAAATATCATTTCATACTAAAAATATGAGAATGCGAGCTGACATGGGTGTGAATACGCTTTCAGATAAGATGGAAAGTCGAACCATTTTCGCAAGCAAAATATACAATCATATTACTTTGTTGCATTTTAATATAAACGATTATTTTCAACGACTGCAGGAAACGATGTACTTATTTGCTCAAGTAATAAAAGGCATATTTTTCGTTATCAATGCTTACTGATATCTATGTATCAGATTAATCGAGATAGTTAAAATTTAATCCGCTTAAAGTAGATTTATTTCTACAGTTTAATAAATTTAAGTTATTAAAAAGACATTTTTCGGGACAGGCCCACCACTCATACCCACCACTGTGTCTCCTGTGTAGCCAGAATTAACAGCGGCGACCAACAAAAAGACAATGAACAATGAAGTTCACTGCCGTACCGGGGGTTAAAGTACAGCTGCCTTGCAACGTTGTGAGTTCCAAAAAGACATTTATGAATTGATTCAAAATTCATCATTATTATTTCAGCCAAAGGATGTCCACTACTGAACATACATACCTCGTAGACTAACACACATTCCAGTCGATTTTATGAAACACAATCGATCCTGTGCTGCGTGCATCCATCGGCTCCCTGCGAACTTCACGTCTTACATCGCGTATTCTTGTATATATACGTTCTGTTAAGCAAAAAGTTTTGACTAGCTCGGTGGCGCAGTGGCGAAACGCGCTGTTACGTTACTTTGACACCAAGCTCGTGGGTTCGATTCCCGCACAGGGCAAGCGTTTGTGTGCATGAACATGTCTGTTTGTCTTGGTCTGGATATTTTAAGAGAGGTAGGGCGCAGCGACACAGCCCGTCTGGGGAAGTACTAGTTTTTTTTTATACTACGTCGGGAGGCATACGGCTCACCTGATGTAAAGCGGTTACCGTAGCCTAGTAACGCTTGCGATATATTAAGTATCACTCGCGCGATGCCTCATCTGCTGCTTACACAGCAACTCCTTGGAAGCAACAACAACCCTCTAGGAATTTGTTATTTGGCTGCGGTTTTCTGTGAGGCGGAGGTACTTCCCCAGACTTCCTTTGATGCGTCCTACCTCTCTTAAAACATCCTGACAAAGACAAACAGACATTTTCATGCACACAAATGTTTGCCTTGTGTGGGAATCGAACCCACGAGCTGCAGGCTCCTCCTTCCTTCCAGGTCCTTACACACCTTACTCGCTTCTTTAACATTTAACTACATATATTATTACTCTTTTATCTGCAATTATATATGTACAAGGTTTTCTGTTATCTGAAAGATATTCAATTTATTCACTATTCTGGTTATCTCCATATCCCCGAACTCTTGTTCAGCCATTATATGCCATCACGTTTTATGTTTGTCGCATATATTGCCTGGAATTTGTGGTAATAACAGCTCAATATCTTATTACACCCTCTGTAATGTCTGCATCGTCTAATAAATTCTAATGAATATTCGTCTTACTTACGAGTACCCATTCTCATGTTTAGATGTAAGATAAAAAATCTTTATTTGCCATTGGTCCTCGCGGGCACTTAGACACGTCTTAGATATTTTTTTAAATAATCTTATTGTATCTTATTTGTTTGCGCGCGATGCGAGTGAACCTTGTACTATTTTAGTGGACTGTATTTTTTATTGGAAGAAAAGAAGGGAAAGAAAGGAAGGAATAAAACATGAAAGGTTGCGGATATTTACGATGAGAAGGAGGATTGTGAGACTCACCTGATGGATGTTCCGCCGTCTCGTTAACTGCAGTTGTGGCAAATGTCCAGAGCTCCGGCGACACGTGGCGTTCACAAATACTTCACTTCACATAAAGTACATACACGTAATTAACACTATAACTAAGTTAATAATGCTAATATCTTCTATGAACTAAGCGGGGTGCACTACGTGCACTAAACTATAGGATGGTAATAATGCGGTGCGTAGCGGGCGTCTTTGATGCGAGCGGCGGGCAGACTCACTGCCTTGTTTCGATGCCCAACGCGAACATTGGTTTGTCTCACAATATGTAGGTAGAAGGAAAAAAATGGATGTAAGGTGGAAAGGAATAAGTTTTGCACTCAAAGGCCGATAGATGACGCTAGTAGGCGCAAACATCCCCCCCCACTTGAAGGATCCCTTCAAAATAAAGAGAAATAATTTGCGAGACAAATCGCACGAAAGCGATGCGAAAGATTCTAATTCAAAAATGCGGAATTTGCGAAAAATACAAAATGCGGGAAGACCATGCGGGTGATAAAAATGCGGGTTAACTAATGTGGGTACACTTACGAGAATCACTGGCTAGGCAGTGGACATAGACGGACAACTGGGCGTAGGTACGAGCCAGTTGAAGTTTTAACACGGGCAACTCTAATGATGCCGTCCTTGGCTGGATGCACTTCTTCAATAACACCTAAGGGCCAATGAAGAGGAGGTGCGTTGTCAGTGACGACAATCACGACAGTGCCAACAGAAATGGGATTAGTTGGAGTGTTCCATTTTTGCCGAGTCGTTAGAGTGTGTAAGTAAGAATTTCTCCATCGCGACCAGAAAGATTGAACCAACCCAGTTACTAGTGAGTGTCGTTGATTGAGATCCACTTCATTTTCACCAATAACTGGTGCAGGTAAATACCTTAACGGCGTTAATGTCAAGAAATGCGCGGGCGTTAGAGCGAGCGGTTCCGATGGATCAGACGATAACGTGCGACACAGAGGTCTACTATTCAGTACTGCTTCTACCTGTGCGAGAACGGTAGACAACTCCTCAAATGTGAGAACTTGTTCTCCTATAACCTTGAATAAATGAGACTTGACACTCTTAACGTTCGACTCCCAATTCCCTCCAAAATGCGGAGATGCGGGTGGGTTGAAATGCCATTCTATGCGATTTTCTGCTACAACGTTTGCAAATTCATAACTAAAGCGCTGTGATACTAAAAATTTATGCAAATTGTCTAAATAACCTTTGGCCCCTACAAAGTTGGTTCCGTTGTCGGAATATATGTGGGATATAGGTCCGCGACGCGATAAGAAACGTTTGAAAGCTAATAGAAAGCAAGCACAACTTAATTCTGAAGCGAGCTCAATGTGTACCGCCCTAGTGGTCAAGCATACAAACAAGCAGATGTAAGCCTTATGAGCGTGTACACCACGGCCTCGGCGCGATGTAACTTTCATGGGCCCCGCAAAATCTAGGCCTACGTGGACGAAAGCTTTAGCCGCTGGCGTAACGCGACATGCGGGATGATTTGACATCTCAGGAAAGATTTGACGCGGGCGTAATCTAAAGCAAGTATTACACTTGTGTATTCTACTGCGAATTATGCTGCGAGCGGAAAATATCCAATACTTTTCTCTAAGTAATGACATTAATAAATCAGGACCGGCGTGACAATGAATTTTGTGATAATAATCGATAAGCAAATCTACTACGTGGTCTCTGCGCGGTAATACGATGGGATGCTGTTGTTGGTAGCTCAAGTCGGAATTTTGAAGCCGACCACCAACACGCAAAATACCATCTGCGATAAATGGTTTTAAACTTAAAAATACGGGGTTGCGAAGCGAGTTAGCTTGCAATGCTTTGAACTCATTAGCGAAGTAGAAACCTTGCAATCCTTTAATAACTTTACATTCAGCAAATCGTAAGTCAGATGCTGAGATGAATACACGATGCGGGAGTAATCTAAGAAAGCGGCAAATATAAACAACACATCTCAACAACTTAGACCATGATGAGAATCGATCAGCTAACTGTAATAGCATAGGCCTACTTGGAGCTTCTGAAGCTACCAATGCGTGCGTCTTTTCCTCCGGAGGCTTCGATACACCAGAAGGGTCGAAGGGCGCGACTGGCCATTCACTGGAGTCAGACGCGACCCACGGCGGGCCATGGAACCACAGCGGATGATCAATGATTTGAGCGGGAGTTAGCCCACGAGACAAACAATCAGCGGGATTGTCGACTCCAGCTACATGGTAGAAATGCTCCGGGGATAAGAGCGACTGAAGTTGTGTTACGCGGTTTGCAACAAATGTACTCCAGCGGTGGGGTGACGAATGAATCCAACATAGTGCTACTGTTGAATCGGAAAATGCGAAAATATTATTAATTGCGATGCGATTGCTACATCTATCATGTACCGTGCGTATGAGTTTAGCTAGTACAAGCGCGGCGCATAACTCGAGTCTAGCCAACGAAACAACCTTTGCGGGTGAAACTCTTGATTTCGAGCACAGTAAGTGAACACTGTGTACTCCATTGTTCTCAACGTGGATATAAACAACTGCTCCATACGCCTTTACACTGGCATCTGCGAAGCCTACAATCGTAACGACACTGTGCTTGTTTATATCAACATGACGCGGTAAGCTAATTTGATTGAGCAAGGGTAGCTCGATGCGATATTGATTCCAAAGTTTTACTATAAATTCTGGCGGTGACTCATCCCAATCACACTTGCACAACCATAACTCTTTGATGAGCAGTCTGGCGTACAAAATGACGGGTCCTAAAAATCCCATTAAATCCCAAAATCTAGCGACGCATGAAAGTATAGCGCGTTTCGTACATAATTCGTTGGGCAGCTTGACCTGCATGTGAAACAAGTCGGTGGCGGGCGACCAACACAAACCTAAAACTTTATGCGTTTGAGCTTCATCAAATTGCTTGACAGATGAGAGGCAGTGAGATGCTGGAAGAGAATCAAGTACCTTTTGCGAGTTACTTGTCCATTTTACAAGATCGAATTGACCGGCTTTTAATAACGCAATTAATTCGTTAGAAATGGCTGCACCTTCTTCCTCTGTGCTTACAGAGTGGACAACGTCGTCCATGTACAGACCGGCTTCTAAGACCTTCATAGCGTTTGGAAATGCGGCGCCTTCATCTTCAGCTAATTGTTTGATGGTGCGTAATGCGTGAAATGGACTGGATTTTAATCCGAAACAAACGCGATTATATTGATAAGTTACAATGGGATCAGTAGGTGCGAAGCGATATAGTATTCGTTGATACTTGCGATCGTTTTCACAAACTCCAATACATAAAAACATCTGTCGTATATCGGCCGACAGTGCAATTGAAAACAGTCTAAAATTAATTAAAATCAAAAATAAATTACCTTGTAAATTCTCTCCACTATGCAAAATATCGTTGAGCGAAACGGATGACGTAGTTTTCATACTAGCATCCAAAACAATTCTTAATTGCGTGGTCGTTTTATCGTTACGTAGCACACCGTGATGAGGTATCACGTATGATGATGAGCAACTATCTATATCTGCGGGTGCGGGTGAGAGATAACCCTTTTCAATATAGTCGAGTATAACTTGATCATATGCCAACCTTAACTCGGGCGATGCGATGAGCTTACGCTCCAAACACAAAAAACGTTTTTCAGCGGTTTTATAAGAATCGCCTAATGTGGACGGATCCTTAGCGAATGGTAAGGCGACCGTATATCTACCATCTTGCGAGTTGCGGGTTGTAGTGCCACGATAATAATTCTCACACTCATGATCTGCGGGGCTTTTAGGCGGGGGGACGTCAATCTCCTCTAATTCCCAAAAGCGTTTCATTGTAACATCAAGCGAATCCGGGACTACACAACAACACGAAACAGTGGTGTTGTCAACGAAAGCGGTAGGTGCAGAGCCAAATACAACACAACCTAGGGTGCTCTGTATAGCGTGCGGTGAGCCTAAGCGGCATTCTACCTTATGCGGTAGCCATAAATGCGAAAATAATGATGCACCTATCAAAATGTCAATTTCTCCAGGTGCACAATAAGTATCGTCCGCTAAGGGTAACGAATCGAAATTTGACAGCATGGACCTGTCAACATTAACACTCGGCAGCTTGTCAGTAATCTTATCTACCACCAAAGTATCCAAACAATACGAAATATTTTTATTAAAGCGGGAAAATATTTTTATATTCAACAGTGTGGAGACAGCTTTATTTCCACCTATACCTCTAACTAAGATATTCGCAGCGCGCTGATTCCCTTTCAAACCTAATTGATCACAAGCACTGCTCGTGATGAAGTTACTTTGCGATCCGCTATCTAATAAACAACGTAGCAAGTGCTCCCTGCCGTGCGAGTCGCAAACAACGACGCGGGCTGTACCCAATAGTATTGTGTTTCGAGTAGCGGGGAGCTGCGCACAGTTCGCGATCACAGCTGATAACGCGGCAGGCCCGGCGGAGGTAGCGGCGGGCGGAGTGCGGTGCGCACGCGGCGGCGACGCGGGGCATGCGGGCGGTGGCTGCAGACAGCGCTCCGTATTCTTTTCAAAATGCAACATCGTATGGTGTTTATTATTGCATATTTTACAACGTGCGGTAGAATTGCAATTATTTATTCTGTGTTGACTACTTAAACAATTAAAACAATAATTATGCGACTTAACAAAGTTATATCTATTTTGCTGTGATAGATTACGAAAAGCGGTACATTTATACATATGTTCGTGCGAAGCGTTACATAGACTACAAACCTTACATGGACTAGCTGGTCGGCTTGTAGTCGACTGCGGTTGCGTAATATTAAAAGAAACAAGCGTTTGTTTATTCGATTTTTCATTATTGCGCTGTGTATTCTTGATTTGATGCGGTTTTGATATGGGAGTTCTGTATAATATTTTTACTTGCTCACGTAAGAATGAAATCAAGCTATCGAATGTAGGTATGTCTGTACCCCGGCAGTCCATTTCAAATGCGCGCGTAATATCGGGGTCCAGGCGTTTTAATGCCATATACAAGAATACAAATTCTGATAGGTTATCTAACTTAAGGTTCTTTAAGGCGGCAACAGATGACGCTAACTTATCAACAAAACCTTCTAAGTTTTCTGCGGTTGTGTTAGACATAGGTTTCAAGTTGAAAATATTGTCTAAATACGTGGTAGCCTGAAACCGTACATCTTCATACTTATTTACCAATGTGGTGTATATAATACTATAATTAGAAGCGACAGGAGTTAAACCAGCACAGATCGACTTAGCTTGCCCTTTGAGCTTACTCAAGAGGTAGTGCAATCGTTCTGCATCCGTAAGCGAACTGTTTTCATGTATAGCGGACTTAAAACTAGCATAAAACAAAGGCCAGCTTTGGGAGTCTCCAAAGAAGTCTTGGATTTCTAAAGCGGGTAATTTCGGTCTAGCGGGCTTAATATCAGTGCTATAAAGCTTAGATTCACGCGGCAAATTGATCTTTGTAACCTGTCTTTTTATGAAACAATACAAGTCTTCAAATGCTAACCATGTTTGGTGACTATACTTGTATTTAGGATTTAACTTGGATTCTAATGCATTAATAGATTCTACAGTCATAAGATAATTATCCCTAATAGAATCCAAAGTTTCAACTTTTGCTAAAAATAACTCAAAAGAAGTTTCATCATTTAAGTTTTGTGATGACTTGTAAATGTTTTGCACTCGTTCAAAATATGCGTCACGTCTAGACAACAAATTATTTAATTCTAATTTCGTGTCTTTCATAATTGCCTTCGCGGATTCATCGTCCGGCATTTTGAACAAAAGAAGCTACGAAATAATCAACGACAGTAACTTAACGCGGATAGCGGATGTACACCGATAAATAATTGCGAGCGGTTGAAAACGGTTAAAACGACGATGTGATGTGGAGTAATATCTAACAACCCAAACGACAATATTACAAAATGGAACAACAATGCACAAAATATGCTAATATATATAGATGCGATGAAATTGGTTTGCAAAGTTTGACAGTTGCAACCGATTTGACGTAACAAAGGAACAACAAACTTAACAAAGGAATTCTTCTAGAACTTTCTAGAACAATCCGGTTCGTCAAGGACCAAAAAAGATGTTTGCGCGCGATGCGAGTGAACCTTGTACTATTTTAGTGGACTGTATTTTTTATTGGAAGAAAAGAAGGGAAAGAAAGGAAGGAATAAAACATGAAAGGTTGCGGATATTTACGATGAGAAGGAGGATTGTGAGACTCACCTGATGGATGTTCCGCCGTCTCGTTAACTGCAGTTGTGGCAAATGTCCAGAGCTCCGGCGACACGTGGCGTTCACAAATACTTCACTTCACATAAAGTACATACACGTAATTAACACTATAACTAAGTTAATAATGCTAATATCTTCTATGAATTAAGCGGGGTGCACTACGTGCACTAAACTATAGGATGGTAATAATGCGGTGCGTAGCGGGCGTCTTTGATGCGAGCGGCGGGCAGACTCACTGCCTTGTTTCGATGCCCAACGCGAACATTGGTTTGTCTCACAATATGTAGGTAGAAGGAAAAAAATGGATGTAAGGTGGAAAGGAATAAGTTTTGCACTCAAAGGCCGATAGATGACGCTAGTAGGCGCAAACACTTATTTAATTCTCTTATTTTATTAATCTACTAGCATTTCGAAAATGACCATTGGCGAAGACGAAACTTGCCAATATAGGTTTCTTTTAAAATTGACAATTGTATATTACAAAAAAAAACACATAAGCATATTGGTACAATAAAGATATTAAATGGTAAAATTATACATTATTAAGGACAGGTAGTCTCTGCTGAATTATTTCCAGACATCTTTGCCAGTTACATATTCATCAATTCCATAATAAGCCCTTTTAGCGAGAGTATTTTTAATGTGCTTTTTGAATACATTGTCAGGGAACGACCGAACTGTTTCCGGCAACTTTTTATAAAATCGAATACAATTTACAAGAAAAGATCTACCAGTCCTAGCAAGCCAATGTACCGGCATGCACAACTAATTTTTACGAACATACATTATGTTGTCATAAATATATTCAGAAGTAACAGTGAGGATATTTATTTCTTTGAACAGTTCCCTGAGGGATTGTCTGGAGCCCATGAATTTAGCGTTTTTATTTACTTGCAAGCGCTAGTGGTCCTACAGAAAGCTCCTTCATTGTATGTTTTAGATTTTTTTGTTTAATTATTTTATTTAAATATTACATTAGTGTCATATTTGTTTAATTTTATATCCCTTTTGATCTTATTTTAGTGCTATATATCTTTATAGATTCAGGCTTTATTTTGCGAAAGTCAAATTAACAAGCAATTTGATCTAACCTGCTTGGTGTGCTTCTGCCACCAATTAGTTCATGTGGCCTAGCGCCGGCCGGCACCCACCCACTACTGTTAGTAAGTGCAACATGCCGACGCTGCCATGGCTGCTAGTCTCTGCCTCGGCTGCTGCGGTCGTCCGCCATCTGGAACAGAATCCGCATGCTCCCACCACCACCGACGACCAGGCCAGTCGTGGCAGCGACGGCATGTTGCACTTACTAACAGTAGTGGTGGGTGCCGGCAGGCGCTAGGCCGCATGAACTAATTGGTGGCGGAAGCACACAAAGCAGGTTAGATCAAATTGCATGCTATATATCTGTTAATATTAGTAATATATTTTCAGAACCTATGCTCTTTAAATATCACGCTGATATTAACGTGGCTCTCCAGATTTTCGTAGCTTATTCAGTAGTATATCATATGGTTTTTAAATAAATTTTATTTTATTTTGTGAGAACAAAGAATGTTATTAAAAAGAAGTAGATGGAATGAAAACAAAGGCACGACAAATAAATACATATTTCTGAATGAACAATGGCGCGCAACACCATGATTGTATCTGTGATCGGCTATTTTTCAAATAAATACATTTTTTTATCTCTAGATCTGTAAATAATGTATCAGAAATATGTTGAAAGAAACGAAGGTTACATAAGTCATTATTTGAAAACCTGGTGAAAAAGCCCACACTGATACAGTAGTTAGCAATGGGTATTTTTATACCAAGAACCGTGGGTTCGATTTCCACACAAGGTAAAGATAAAATATAAAATAAGATAAAAATTCTTTATTTGTCATTAGACCCTCACGGGCACTTAGACATGTCTTACATTCTCAATATTGTATCTTATTAATTTTTCATAGTTTTGATATCGCTTTTTTAATCCACCAGCATTTCAAATGACCATTGGGGAAGAAGAAATGCCAAAATAAACTTGCTAATATTGGTCTCTTTTCAAATCGTCAATTTATCTATATTAATAGAAATGGAGTTCCTGACTAATTCACTGACTCATCAACGCCAGGGCCAAACTCTTGAACCTAGAAAGTTGAAATTTTGCATAGAGATAAGAAAGAATTTCTTGAAATTTAACCCCTAAGGGGGTGAAAATCGGATTGACAGTTTGCATGGAGCAAAAATATTATTTCAAGTCAGTGACTTGAAACTTTGTACTTTTAAACAAGTGATATCAACATGATCAAAAAAGGTGTGTTCATGCAGTTCATACATTTCAAATGTTTGTCCTGTGTCGGAATAGAACGCAGGAGCGTTGGCGTCAACATACTATAACAGCGCGATTCACGACTGCGCCACCGAGCTCTTCAAAAAGATATCAGGAGTACCTACTGACCGAGTACTCGTGAGTTCAATTCCCATACAGGACAAACATTCGTTTGCATGAACATGCCTATTTGTCTTGTACTGGGTGTTTTAAAGACACGGGCCCCTCTCTTGTAGGTGGTTGTATTCCTGCGAGTTCTGAGATTAACTGTAACCTCCTACGGAATTACCGTGTCAGCAGCAGAGATGACATCGCGCAAGTGATACTCAATGTAATCCAATCGTTCATAGACTACGTTTACCACTGTACATCGGTCGGTATGCTTGCATTCCTCCCGACACAGTGTATATATAAAAAAAACAATATACATATAATAGTAATTTTATGGAGCTATTGCTAAAATTAAAAAGCTACCCTACTGATATAGCAATAACCAATTGAAGGTCTTATATAAAACCCATATTTCGTACGCCGACCGCTTGTAACGCGATAGTTTGCGCAATCTCTACATAGTTTAAAACAAAGTTGGTTCCCGCCGTCTGTACGCGTATATCTTTTAAACTACGCAACGGATTTTAATGCAGTTTCAATCAATAGACAGAATGATTCAAGAGGAAGGTTTATATGTAACCCATGCATATTTTAGTACAGAAAAGCTGAGAATTTAAAAGATTTGTAATGTGATGTCGTAAAAACATATTTTTGTGCGCTTACATTACAAGTATTAGTCTTACGAAATATACTCGTATCTTACGAATGTATTATAGTATTATATATATTAAAAAGATCTACATTAAAATCCAGGATGGTAAGGTATATTATGTCTATGTTCTAAAGATAACCCACAGTAACCTTTTTTATCTTTTTCATATTACAAAAAAAGAATGGGTTATTTACGAAGCTATTTTAATCAATACTATTTTAAACAATACAGTATTATTCCTTATCTGATTAAATACATTTGATACGTTGTGCATTTAAAATTACTCCATACTGAAAACAAATTAGTCGTCTATCGTAATGACATAAACCTAAGAAAGGTCTGGTTTTCTATCTGGATTGTGAAAATCGGACCGGCAGTCTCTCTATGTAAAAATTAGTACCTTCGCCAAATCCTTAGGCTTTGACTGACCCCGCCAATCCTAATGGAGAAACAGAATAAAGCTAAGAAGAAGGCTCTCTTTTAGATCGACTGTCTTTCTTCTCTACATTCTCTTAGCGAATTAGATCTACAAGCATTACGCATTTCTTTTATCAACATCTTTTGAAGTAAAGTTATTTTCAGTTACAAACTACGAGTAACAAGGTAACATAATAAAGTTAGTCGAAGTTTGAGAATATCACAAGACTGAATTTTTTAATTCTCTTTGCCTTTTGCCAGTTTACATAGTTACATGGTAACAAAAGGTAGCTTATTAGTAGAATACAATGATGTACGTTCAGGAAATATATGAATTTACAAAGGTCAGTGTCGTATTAATTAATAATGTGCTTTTGAATAGATATATAGATAGATAATAAAGTTATTTA
This sequence comes from Pyralis farinalis, assembly GCA_947507595.1. Lineage (NCBI taxonomy): Eukaryota > Metazoa > Arthropoda > Insecta > Lepidoptera > Pyralidae > Pyralis > Pyralis farinalis. The sequence continues at coordinate 4,604,521 of OX382275.1, forward strand.
TCTAACAACATCTCTATTTTGACTAAACGCAAAAGTAAATTCGGAAAAAATGTTTTTTTTTTATTTAATTTAATGTCTGGAGACATACAGTCACACGGTTCACATGAAAGCAGTTACCACAGCCTTGTGAAACCTTAAGTAACCCACCAGGGAGTTGTTATTTGTCTGTGGTTTAATGTGAGGAGGAGGCTGCTTTAATGCGCCCTACCTCTCATAATGTGTCTTGTAATAATATCGATTCATACAATGTCTGTACATAACGAGTGCTCATCAATCAAAAATAATCTATCTATTTATAATTTCATGCCAAATTCGTCAAAAGAGAGTATCGAGTGCCGCGTAACTCGGTCTTTCACATCTCACTCGCCTCTTTAACGTTCATAGTTCTTCTGATGCACGCTCACCGGTTTCTAAGGCTACTGACATCACCATTTGATAAAACACTATCAATTTGGTCATGGTAGGTGAGTCTTGGTCTTCCTCTGCTCCTACATCCTTCTATTTTCGCGTATCAAGGATTATACTTATCCAATTATCAGCACGCGTAAAAGTGTCAATATTAAATTGTACTAAACAAGTCTATTTATGAATAAATTATAAATATGCCTTCATTTATTTCTGAAAACACCTAAACTAATATGAATATAGGATTAATGAATAAAATGTAATTAAAAAATATTTGTTATTATATTATTTATTATTAAAAAGTAACTTTAAACGTATATGTTGCATATATTTTTGGGATCAGCTTTTAAATATATTTACGAGTATTTTCATCACTCGACAGATTCGGATTTTATTTTGTATTTACTCAAAGGAGTACATAATTCGCCATACTGTTCAGGAACACCGTTCCTATATGAATTCTATGTTTGTCTGTCGCTTTTTTTTCGAATATTCGAATTTTGACTTCAGATTCGGATTCAGCATAAAAAAGTAGAATAGGAATGTTCAGGAACACCGTTCTGTCTCGTAAGGAACATGGTCAAAATGGCCGACAAATTAAAAAAAATATATATTGTTATGTTACTGACGAGCCAGGTGTTCCTCTGGCAAAGCAAGCTTGCGTATTCTCAACTGGTTTTACTATGACATCACATAGCACATATTACCTGGGTAACGTAAGGATTCTAGCTAGATTCTAGATCCTCATTCCTCAGGAACAACACTTTTTTAATTTTTTAGTATTACTGATAGCAACATTGCCTACGTCGTCCTACGTTGTCTTGAAACCACCAGTATTCGCCGCCGTGTTACCTTGCTAGTTGTTATATCAAATACTTTAACTGTCTTTCGCCAAATTGTTGTGTGTTGTCATGCCGGGTCACTACGTTACTCTAAGGACGATATAAGTCTTATATTTCCCTAATACATTGAGCATTGCACGGGATGTAAATGACTGTCTATCGAGTTATTAATCTATACGTCGTTCGCCCTGTACTCTGCCCTGATTGACGAACAGGGCTCTGGCGTAAGAGAGATAGCGAATAGGGATGATTGTCACTTTATTGGGTGCGAAAAGTCACCAATATAACTTTTGCTGCAATAGTTCTTATGTTATAAGTATCACGACTGTGTGTTTTAACATCAGTAATACCAAAAGATGAAGAAAAGAAAATGGTTGTCTGTAAAGTCGGTTTACGGACGATAATTTTACGTGATAACGTCATAAGAAAACATTCAACAGTTGACAAAACAGTTCACGTGTAGGTTGTGTGCTGCCGGCGTCTCTCTTCTACTCGGACGCATCGGCCGATGGAGTGGAAGAGAGATAGATGCGTCACAAGCCGAGCGCTTAGGCCGATCGTGCCTCTCTATCGCTTGTTCCGCACTCTCGTTTGCACGCTCGGCTCAGGCGGAACGTGACAATGGGTCATGCTTTTTCGTGCGTGCAGGTGGCGTTCATCGATTTATAAGACGTTATCACGTCAAAAGTGTTGTCAATAACACTGCGAATGCGTCATCTATCCATATCAACTTGACACCGAGATATTATATAATAATATTCGTACACGTCAGTAAGTTACTTTATTAATGAGCTCGGAAATAGTATAGCTTACTCTTTTATGCAGGGTACTTTAAGCGGTACAGTTTGCTGTTATTACATTATCAAACTAACGCTGTGTTTCTTTTATTTATCATGTGACTTGCAGTATTTCCTTGCGAAAGGAATCCCAGCTCGGGCCTAACACAATACGTGTAAATAAGCGATATTTATTTCTCTGGCAAGAGTTCAGTTATTTCGTTGGCCCCATTTTATGAGAGGGCAATAGTAACACTGCAACTTTATACCCGAAAACAACCTATAAACTATGCGACCTCTCCTTTCCCTCATATCGCATGATGTTGAAACTTTTTTCTTGCCTATGTTTTTGCTGTGAGCACTGAGGCAGAAAAGAAATACTGTCTTATTTTCACTCTACCTGAGCACCGCGTAACTTTTTATCTTGCTCAAAAGGACAAAAAACCATATCTAGTTGGAAATTAAGTTAAGAAACTTGAACGGAGAAAGTTTTCGGATCCCGTAGGTAAGGCCGTGATGAGCCCACATACTTATGTAGCAGTGATTCTAATAAGTTTTCAGACCATGTTGGGTACTTATGAGAAAATAGGTTTTCTTTAATAAGAAATGTTAAAAGTTATTCTGTCCCTTACAAACAGGTTTTATTAGATCCGAAAGAATGGTACCCAAGTTAATATACAATTCGCTGATAAAATTGGTTTTGTAAGAGTACTCGGTTCGTTTGGGAAGGAAAATAAAGGTTTTTATAACAGAATAAGGGTCTAATCTTTGACAAGTAGCCTTACTCACGAACTTTTAAAATGGAGTTTGATTAAAAATTAAAGATGGTTTTATATTGGCGTATATTGTTAGCCAAAAACATGTTTATCTGCATATAGTGCGACTCGCTTATTGATGATGAAGGGCAGAGTTAACCTAGTGGATATAGAAACAGTGTATTAAGCGACTAGTTCTGGTTCAAATCCCGGTATGGGCGTGTACCACTAAATTTGTGTTTTCGGATATATGTACATATTTGTAGTTATCACTTCGTAGTGAAAGAAAACATAGCGCTAATCTTTGGAAGTAACAGACGGATTGAAATATTCTTTTTGCATTTGATACCCCAATTCTTGAGAAAGGTTATAGGCTATTCAATCATGATACAACTAATAGAGATTGAGTGGAAAAAAAGTGGTAAAAACGGTTCCCACGGGATACGGAGATACGAGCGTATGTTCGCTCGTATCGCGGGGTGCAGCTTGTTTCGAATAAAATAGTTCCCAAATTTATAGTCCGTTTTGGAAAATACATTCTTGCTTTAAAACGTTTCTTTCAGAAATTATATTTATATACAACTTGTAGAAAATTATATAATTATGTGGAAAAGTTTATCTCACCACGAATCAAAACTACAAAATCATACATAATGCTCCGCACATTAAAGTTGTAGTAGGCAGATGGAGCTAGCGCGTCTTCATCTATACAGATAAATAATATTGGAGTGTCTGTTCGTAATATTAAAATAACCGCTTTTTACTAAATGCATATGGATGTATACAGGGTACATATACCAAAATTATTTTTACAATTTTTGTTTATCTGTCTGTTTGTTCCGGCTAATCTCTGAAACGGCTGGACTGATTTTGACGGGACTTTCACTAGCAGATAGCTGATGTAATAAGAAGTAACTTAGGCTACTTTTATTTTAGAAATTTTATTAATTTTATTAATATAAATAAATAATAATAAAATAACTATTCCGCGCGGACGAAGTCGCGGGCACAGATAGTAGAAAATATAAACCTTTCTGGTAGGAAACGCACTAGAACAGCAATCGAAAGGTCATTGGGTTCGGAGCGAGGCGGGCGAGAGATCTAACCTAAGCGAGCGAGGTAAAACAGATTTTTTATTGCAAAATATTTAATTCAAATATGTATCGGATGTCATAATCGTAGTGGAGGTGGCAACGCGTGAGCGGTAGTATTGTATTGCGAGCGTTCATGTGACCTTTGAATATTCTATAAAAAAGGTGACTAAAATTGTCAATGTAAAAAATGTGTGATCCGTAAATAATTTCAGAAAATACCTACGTACCGTTCTAAAAGAGTAAGGGCTACCAAAAACAGATTTTTGAAGAAAATTACCGCCTTATCTACAAAACGAGACCCTTCTCTCCTAGTCATTTACCCCGTAACTGAGGGTCGATTCCATGTGGAACTACGAGGGATTCACTTAGACGAAATGGTATGGGCATTTGTTATTGCCTATTCCAGTCCCGTTTGACCAAACTATACGTATGTGTGTGCATATACTATGTATCGCGATTTAGTGTAAATAACGGGCATGCATGAGTCAAAATTTGAAAACAAGGGTTCCCTACTCCTACTACTCTAAAAATTATATATTTTCTATATGCATAGGTACTAAGCAAATTGTAGAATGAAGGCTATGGTAAGTGCTTACCATAAGGCAAACCGTACGCTTGTTTGTAATCTGAAAGTCATAATAATCAAAGCTTTGGTTCTAAAGTTATCGCGGATAAACTATTCTTCATAGCGCTATCCCGTTTCCTAGTTCATTAAGATTGGCGGCTACCGATTAAGCCTAAGGATTTGGTACAGATACTGATTTTTGCATTGAGCGAGTGCCGTCAGATCTTTACAACGCAGAGGGAAATCAGACCTTTCTTACATAAAGTTCCACGTCTTTCGAAATATAATTTCTTGGACGTGCATCTTTTCTCACGACGTTTGATGATGCTGAAGTATCTCTACCTCAAAGAAAAACGAGGTCAAGTTACCAGTCCCTGCAGGGTTGTTGTGTTCCTGCGTGTGAGTGAGGTCACTAGCAAGCTCCTAAGGAGTTGCTATATTAGCAACAGAGACTTTACATCACGTGGTTCGTATGCTTGTATGTCTCACAACGTCGTATGATAAAAACCTTAGTGATATGACAAAAATAAGTAAAATGTATGTAAGTATTAGTTCTACAAGATATTTTTATTCTTGGATACGCCGACGAAACTTCGACTAGGAACAGATGTTTCCAGATGTTGCAAAATTTTTCCGAATGTGGAAATCAAACATACGATCAGTAGCATCTAAATAGCCATTATTTCAACTCCGCCAAAGTGGTATGACTCATGTAGTTCCCGGTACGTCACGTACTTGAATAATACGTGGTTAAATCCATACGACCAAATGTTACATGCGGCAATAATTCTAAAACTGGAGAAGGCAATAATTTTCGAGCTCATATATTATTTGAAATGACATCAGAATCCAATAGCGAGACCGAGAAATTGAAAATGAATGGGAATTTACTTGACCCTGTCCCGAACCGACCGCCATATCCCACATCGTATATCACTCCTACATCGTTTCTTCATATTATGAGCCTGTAATTTTAACAATATATGTGAAAGATATATGAAAAGCGGTGCACCGCGAGATTTCTGTGTCTCAAAGCAACTTACTTTAATGTATAGGTAGTTCCCGAGTGAATCTTCTAGTACTTCAACACATATAATTAAAAACAATTCACCTATTCTATCTATCTATAACTTCACGCTAAATCCCTTGCGAGGTAGGCAGAGGGAACCGAGTGCCACGTGACTCGATCCTTACGTATCTCATTCGCTTCTTTAACATTCATTTCTCTTCTCATGCACGCTCGCCGTTTCCTAGGGCTCCTGACATCACCTTCTGATAGAACACGCCCAATTTGGTCATGGTAGGTAAGTCTTGGCCTTCCTCGGCGCCTACATCCTTCCACTTTTGCATTGTATATCTGCTTCGTCATTCTTTCATCTTGCATTCTTTCTACGTGTCTGAACCAACGGAGCATGCCTCTTCTTATTTAACACTTCACCTATTCCTATCTCTTTCTGGGATTTCAACCAGCGACCTCGATTGCCTGCCGCTTGTTATTCATTTATTGTCGCAGAATTTCGTGCCTACAAGGCGCGGTTCTAACAAACTTGCTGGATTTTTTAACATTCATAGTTATTTTCATGTATGCTCGCCAGTTCCCAGGACTCTTAACATCACGTTCTGATAAAACATGACCAACTTGGTCTTGGTAGATGAGTCGTGGTTTTGTAACTATTTCATACCATTTTTTTTAATACTACGTCGGGCGGCATACAAGCATACGGCCCACCTGATGTAAAGCGAGTACCGTAGCCTATTAACGCTTGTAATATATTAAGTATCACTCGCGCGATGCCTCCTCTGCTGCTTACACAGCAACTCCTTGGGAGCTTACTGGTGACCTCACTCACGCACAGGAACACAACAACCCTCTAGGGAGTTGTTATTTGGCTGCGGTTTTCTATTAGGTGGAGGTTCTTCTCCAGACGGGCTGCTTTGATGCGCCCTACCTCTCTTAAATAGACTTTGAAAATAAGTAATCATTTTCCTATGTTTTCGACGTGTTCGATGGTGCAATGACTAGCGATCCCCAGACTAGCTGCTTCGATGTGCCCTCAGACCAAGAAAACACTCAGACCACGACAAACATACAAGTGCATGCAACCAAAAGTTAAATCGTCGCCGTCGGCGTTGGTTAAACTTTTAGGCAGACGAAATCTAAGCCAAAAGGCACAGCTCGCTGTACACAACGCGGGGCTAAACCTAACGTTAACGTATGGAAGTGAGAGCTGAATATGGCAGAGAGAGCATGAAAGTAAAATAAATGCCGTCGAGATGAGAGCATCGATGAGAGACGAGAGAGTAACGACGACGGGAGAGAAAGAGTTGGTCTAAAAGAGAGTGTCGGTGTTAAGATAAGAAAAGGCATGCTTCATTGGTTCGGATATCGTCAAATCGTATATGTTTGTGTTACTTAGCTATATAATTGTTTAGATTACAAATGTCATATGGTTTACGATCTGGAAATGCAGCATATGCTCTTGCGCTGATCATTGACGAGCTCGGTGGCGCAGTGGTGGAACACGCTGTTACGTTACTTTGACACCAACGCTCATGGGTTCGATTCCCACACAATACAAACATTTGTGTGCATGAACATGTCTGTTTGTCTTGGTCTGGGTATTTTCTATGTATAATAATTATGTATTTACAAAAAAAAATGTATTTACGTATGTTTATCAGTTGTCTAGTACTCATAACACAAGCTTCGCTTACTTTGGGGCTAGATGGCGCTGTGTAATTTGTCCGTCAATATTTATATTTATTTATTTATTTATAATTAGGCAATTCCGGACAACAGCCGTTATGTTGCCGTTGCCATGTCGATGTTTATCGATCCCACGAGCGTTAAGACGCGTGCCAGTAGCGTTACTAACCACTGCGTCACCGAGCTCGTTAATACTTCGTCTTATAGCGTTCATTCACTAGCACGTTGGTGACGCGAACCCATAAGATTTCCCTACAAAAACATCCCTTAACGCATCTAAAGAAACTTTCACTTCAAAAAGTAGTTCAGGACCATCATGATATATGAACCCAGGAGCTACCTACATCCATTCTAACAAGTAAACTCTTCAGTTAATATTTCATGTGACGTCATTCAAATAACTCGACCAACTTAAACTGTTAAATCATTCTTTCCACCTTCTTGCCTTTAGAACTCCTCCGTGATGTATGGTTGTTCTAATTCGGAAGGTTGGCATTCGGCCAAACCAAGCTCCGGTGTACCAGCATAGCAAACTTTAATATTGTCACTGAAGATATATTGAAGTGTATGCCAGATACACTAATGCGCGTAATATTGTTCAGTAATGAACATAAACAATTAATAAACAGTTTGAAACTATGTAAGTAGAAGGGTAGTGATAACCCAGGTCCCCGGTTTGAGTCTTTTTTTATACTACGTCGGGAGGCATACAAGCATACGACCCACCTGATGTAAAGCAGGTACCGTAGCCTATTAACGCTCGTAATATATTACGTATCAATCGCGCGATGCCTCCTCTGCTGCTTACACACCAACTTCTTGGGAGCATACTGGTGACCTCACTCACACGCAGGAACACAACAACCCTCTAGGTAGATGTTATTTAGCTGCGGTTTTCTGTGAGGTGGAGGTACTTCCCCTGACGGGCTGCTTTGTTGCGCCCTACCTCTCTTAAAACATCCAGACCAAGACGAACAGACTTGTTCATGCACACAAATGTTTGCTTTGTGTGGTAATCGAACCCATGAGCGTTGGTGTCAATGTCGCGTCATACACGATTGAGCCAACGAGCTCGTCAAAAATTCGAGTCCTGGCATGTACCACTAAATTCATGTTTTCGGATTATGTACATATTTGTAATTATCACTTACTCGGCGGTGAAGGAAAAACATCTGTGAGGAAATCCACATCCAAGAAGTAATATTTCGAAAGCCGTGTGTATGACCTTACCTAGGAATGATCTGGTTGTCCCTCTGGGTTGCGCAGGTCTGACGGCAGTCGCCATATGAAAAAATCAGTATCCTTGCCAAATCCTTAGGCATACGTAGCGGACCCCGCTAATCCTAATGGATTGCGAAACGTTGGGAACAGACATGTTCATGCACACAAATGTTTATCCTGTGTGGGAATCGAACCTAAAGGCGTTGCTGTCGCGTTATTAATCGCGGGGCCATTGAGCTCGTCAATGTTTGGAGTATGTGCACTACTAAATGGACTACGGAAAAACTCCTCCAATACAAAGAAAATTATAAGAAAAGATTCAATAATCATTATTACATGTTTCGCATGGAATGTTCCGTTAATTTGGAATGTACCATTTTAGGTAAAGCACTTTAGTTTTTACGGTTCTGTACAAAAATGGTAACAAAGGAACCCTCGCTACAAATTTCGTCACTCTGTTTGTCTGTCTATCACAGTAGCATATCAGTGACGAGCTCGGTGGCGCAGTGATGAAACGCGCTGTTACGCTACTTTGACACCAACGCTCGTGGGTTCGATTCCCACACAGTACAAACATTTGTGTGCATGAACATGTCTGTTTGTCTTGGTCTGGGTATTTTCTATGTATAATAAGTATGTATTTACAAAAAAAAAAATGTATTTACGTATGTCTATTAGTTGTCTAGTACCCATAACACAAGCTTCGCTTACTTTGGGGCTAGATTGCGCTGTGTAATTTGTGCGACAGTATTTATTTATTATTTATTTATATTTCAGCATAAATTATCATCAAGCATCAATTTGAATAGTTTAGTTTCCCGTTTGCTAGGTGATTTTTTTATATAGAGCCACTACCGTCAGATCCACGCAACCCAGAGATGAAACGAGATCTTTCTTACTTTCGGATTATAGTTTCTCGGACGTGCGGATTTCCGCACGATGTTATCCTCCACCGCAGAGCAAATGATAATTAGAAATATGTACATAATTTCGAAAACATGAATTTAGTGTTATATGTCCCACAAAGATTCGAACCGGGGACCTCTTTACCCACTGCTCAATTTTAAATATTGCACATCCAACCTAGTGCAGAAATAAACTTTTTTTTGCTAAGGGGTTAAATTGGGGAACGAATCGCGTTAATGTTAATACTTGCACTTGTACAGATTCCACTTCACAATTTTATTTAATAATTATTTTTACCGACCGGTTTCGCCTTTACGGCATTATCAAGGTATTTTATACAACCTTGTATTGTATTGTATAAAATACCTTGATAATGCCGTAAAGGCGAAACCGGTCGGTAAAAATAATCATTAAATAAAATTGTGAAGTGGAATCTGTACAAGTGCAAGTATTAACATTAACGCGATGTCTTCAAAATTCCACCAAGTGCCTACAATCAACAGTATCAACATAATTGGGGATCGAACTTTCAGTTCAAATGGGGTATGTGAAAAGCTACATACATATTCTAAAAAATGTATATATTTTTTTTATAAAGTGTAATTTTCGACTGATGAAGAAAAATGTAAAAAAAAAACTATCGACATGATTTATACTACAAAGATTTTTTTATATTCCACTCAGGTGGAAGACAAGCGTACGGCCAGCCTGATGGTAAGCATTCAACTTAACCTACGGATATTTGCTACACCAGGGTTGTCACTCATGCGTTGTCAACCTTAAAAGACGACTAGAAGGGTGATACTTTGTTTCGGGAAATTATATTCCTGAAAAATAATTTACCTTTTGATACCCCGGGCGAAGCCGAGGCTAAAAGTAGTCGAAGTATAAAGAACCCAGTAACATTAACTCCATTGCAGTATATAATCGCAACTGTGCCCGTATAATATCTCCAAGAGACGAGTCGAGCCCTGAATAATCCATCGTAACGCGTGCTACGCTGCTAACCTCCCATAAAACGGAGCTAAAAGCTCCCCTTAAGTTGGCCGACGGAGCGTAAAATCGCCTTAACGAGTCTTAGTAGATCCACCTGATCTTATAATGTAGAGCCTGCAATTGGTAAGAAATTTGTGAATTAAATTGGACGAACGAACCTCACATCTGTTCGCAATGCAAACTTAATGAGTTTTTTGCTACCGTGAAACCTTAGTAGAGAAATCTGGATAAAAACTTTCGGGAAGCTTTGGGGAAGAGAGTTACCTTTTCGGTATGTCTGTGTGTTTGGGGATACGAGTCAAATAGCAGATGCTCGAAAAAGGAAACCGGAGAGGAGCTTGACAGCATCGATGCGCGTTTCAGTCTAACTGAACACCCAACTTGACCAGCGTCGATCGCAGCCTATTTATGGGTAGGATTAGTCGTCCTTAGATGAGAGTCGTTAGCAAAGAGAATTATGGCAGTGCCTCAACCTCGCAGAAAACAGCAGCCCAATAACAACTCGCCAAAGGGTAGTTGTGTTCCTGCGTGTCAGTGACATCACCAGTAGGATCCTAAGGAGTTGCTCCTGTGTTAGCAGTAGAGGGGATATCGCGCGAGAGATTATTACTACAAGCAATCATTGGCAATAGTAACCGCTTTACATCAGGTGCGCCGTATACTTGTAAGCCTTATAATGTTGTATAAAAAAGAAAACAAAATGGAATTACATATAATATTTTGTTAATAGGGTCAGGCGTTATTTTGCGAAAGTCAAATTTAAATGCAATTTGAACCTGCTTTGTGTGCTTCCGCTTCTACTAACGGTAGTGGGTGGCCGGCGCTAGTCCGCATGAACTAATTGGTGGCGGAAGCGGTAGGCAGAGATAACCGAGTGCTAGGATTTGGCAAAGACACAGATTTTTACAGACTGCCGTCAGACCTCCGCAACCCAGAGGGAAAACCAAATCTTTCTTAGGTTAGGTCACATGTCTTTGAAAAAATAATTTCTTGGATATGTGGGTTTTCTCACTATGCTTTCCTTCACAGCTGAGCAAGCGATAAATATGTAGGTAACCTGCATAAATCTGGAAACAAGAATGTAGTGGTACATGCCCCTGCAAGGATTCGAACCGGCGACCAGGTGGTTAATAAGCCGGTTCCTTATCCACTGGGCTATCACTGGCTCTGTATGTAATGTAATATGATAATTATATGTCATATTTATGCTTGGCTCCCTCCGTCTACCTCGCGAGATACCTAGCGTAAAGATATATATATATATATATATTTAAATATTGTCGGACAAATTCCACAGCGCCATCTAGCCCGAAAGTGAGCGAAGTTTGTGTTATGGGTACTAGGCAACTGATAAACATACGTAAATACATTTTTTGTTTTGTAAATACTCGTACCAGTGATCGGAGTAGGTAGAGCTATTTAGGTTCATTGACCGCAAACATTTATGTTAATATGGATATTCCACGGGATTCCGACTATAACTCCGGGATTCGATTATTATAATTATTTTTATCAATAAGTATAAAAAATGGTGTATGTAAGCCCATAAGCGCACGAGCGACGTTGTAAATTTTACATCAGCAACACGTTGCCAAAGTTTTTGTCAAACGCGCGACGATGCCGCTTTGTTCACACTCGTCGTGATATCGCTGCATTATGCGCTCTTGCTCACACGTACAGGGAGTGTCACGGCTGTGGCTAGAGTGACGCACCTGTTTTTGTATCTTTCTGCACCACTGGAATACAATTGTTTACCGAAAGTAACTTGTTGTTAAATGTTGTCTCACTCGATTACCAACGGTTCTCAGAGTGCGCTTGTTTGCTTCCTGTTGTGTTTTGTTGTGTGGTGAATTTCTTTTGACCCTGGCTTGTTTACTGGATTCTGGAATCTCCTTTCTACTACGACTTTGGCTAGCATTTGCGGACTCTGATTTGACCTTATTGGATTGGATATTTGGAGTTATTTTATTGGATACTCATTTGGTAAGTTTTTTTTTTTTGTAAAAAGTAAATTTTGACTACAACTAATGTATCAATCTTATTCTACCTTGAAATAATAGAAAAATTATATGTTTGTACTTCGTGAAAAGCTTGCCTTAAGTCAAACCAATAAATAACATTTTGAATACAAAAAGTAAAGTAGGTACAGTAATATTCGTCCAAAATGCAATGCCTTTTCTCGTTAGCTAAACTTTTTTAATACTAATGTAATTGTATTCCAATCCAGTATTTTCTTCACTTTGATGTATGTCACGCACGTGTTAATACCAACTTGAAAACTTATTAATAATATCTATTAATTAGCTAAACGATGAAGTGCAGCAGTAATACACTGGCATATTTGCAGTTTGTGCATATACGAACTATTTTTGAACTGTAGTACTGTGCACTACTTGCTTGCAATTAATCGTACCCTCTCTTAGCGTAAATTAAAAACTTTTAACTACCTTTGCATTTTGAAACGCACTAAGAATACATATTTTTACTTGTTCTGTTTTTCGAACAGATCAGTATGTTTGGACCACTTAGTGTTGATATGACTCTATAAAGCATTTCTAATTTAACGATATTTTGATTCAGATGAAGTACTTGGACATGGCGTCGTCGAGTTCTGTCAAGCCTGAAACAGTTCAAAAATGGATGCTTGACTATCCTGAGCTGATTTTTGACGCTGCTAGCTGTACTATTAACTGTACCAAGTGTGAAAGCCATTTATTATAAAGAAATCTAATGTCAATCGATATATTGAAGGTGCCCAACATCGAGGAACTTACAAACGACCTCAAGAAGAATTTTATTTTGACCTTATTCAGTTTTTCATACTTTGTAACATTCCTTAGTCGCAAATGAAAAATAATGCCTTCAGCAATTTTTTTCAAAAATATATGTGTGGTGTTTGCTGTTGTAATTGCAATGACAAAAAAGTGCCTCACGAGTCACAATTGCGTAAAGTATATTTGGGCAAATTTTATAATAATAAAGTTGCCTCCATCTATGAAAACTTTAAAGACGAGAAACTTTGGATATGGATTGATGAGACAACTGACTTTTTAGGTCGTTATATTGTGCATTTCTATTAATATATTATACAATTAATAGAAAAATATAGATTTAATAATTATTAGAATGAAATTATAAAGTCACCATAGATATATCATTTTGAAATGTCAATAATACAAAATTACAAAAAATAATTACATTTTATCATTAATCATATAATTATGTCAATAAAATAAGTCTAATATATAAGTCAATGAATAATAAAATGAAACAACACACAGAAATCTTAAATCATCGACTCTATCCAACAAAATAACATTATTTAATATTTGATTTTTAGGGTTCCGTACCCAAAGGGTAAAACGGAACCCTATTACTGAGACTTCGCTGTCTGTCCGTCCGTCTGTCACCAGGCTGTATCTCACGAACCGTGATAGTTAGACAGTTGAAATTTTCACAGATGATGTATTTCTGTTGCCGCTATAACAATAAATACTAAAAAATAGAATAACATAAATATTTAAGGGGGCTTCGCGTACAACAAACGTGATTTTTTTGCTCGTTTTTGCTCGATATTGAGAACGGCAACAGGTAGACGCTTGAAATATTCACAGAATATTTAGTTATATATTCACTTTAAGAATAAATAAAACAAATATTTAAGGAAGCTCCCATACAACAAACGTGATTTTTTTTGCCGTTTTTATAGATATTGGTACGGAACCCTTCGTGTGCGGGTCCGACTCGCACTTGGCCGATTTTTTATTATAAATTCTTCAATACTATATACACATACCTGTGATAAAATGCTGTATAGCGTCTTTTTAAAAGTATTGAAAGGTAGTGTCTTTATACTGTCTGGTATTAAGTTATACAACTTTATCACTACTTATTATACATAGAAAATACCCAGACCAAGACAAACAGACATGTTCATGCACTCAAATGTTTATACTGTGTGGGAATCGAACCCACGAGCGATAGTGTCAAAGTAACTTCACAGCGCGTTCCACCACTGCACCACCGAGCTCGTCCCAAATATTATGTGAGACATTCACATACATTTGTATGTAAATGTCTGACATAATATTTGGGTTGGGATTTATAAAATTAATCTTTACAAGAAAAATCGAATAAGACAACCTATTCAGGACGTATTAAAGATAAACTAAACTTGGTACTTATCAGGAACACCGTTCCTATATGAAATCTATATGTTTTCTGTGTGTGCGTTTGTCTGTGCGTTTTTTCGAATATTCGAATTTTGACTTCAGATTCGGATTCAGCATAAAAAAGTAGAATAGGAATGTTCAGGAACACTGTTCCTATCTCTTAAGGAACATGGTCAAAATTAAAAAGACCTACAAATTAACCGAAGTACGCCTTTTAATCATTTATATACGAAAGGCGCATACAAACGAACAAACCCATCGGTAGATAGTAAGCATAACTACAATCGCCATCAATTTCATAGGTAGGCCCCCCATAAGATATAGCCTACGTTGTACCATTCAGGTGTTCCTCTGGCAATGCAAGCTTGCGCATTCTCAACTGGTTTTACCTTGAATTAAATGTTTCGCTATTTTACCTTAAACTGAAGTTTTCCCTAGGGACTAAAGCATGTAAATATAAGTATATTTTACAGGTGAAATTCATTGCTAACATTAGGGCAATATCATCAAATAATCACTTTTATTTTACTTTTGTTTTGGTTGTGGATTTGATCTCATCTCATCATCGTTTTCTGTGCGGTGGAGGTATTTCTCCATGGGCTGCTTTGATGCACCCTACCTCTCTTAAAAATACCCATACCAAGACAAACAGACATGTTCATGCACACATTTTTTGTCCTGTGTGGGAATCGAACCCACAAGCGTTGGTGTCAAAGTCGCGTTATTCACTCTGTGCAGGTGGTAAAAAATCCTTGTTATTTTCCTTAACTTATTACATATAATATATATATCATATACGTGAGTAGTTCAACTAAATTTCTTATCAACAAATAAACCTAGGTATTTATCAAGATAATCTGGATTTGTACATCTGCAATTACTTAATCCCTAATAGGGGTAAGGAGGGCTTTATAGAGCCGGCAATCCATCAACCCGTTGTATTGCAAATTTCAAATGTAAATAGGTATGTTTGTTTGGGGGGCCGTATGCTTGTTAGTCACTTTAGTGGCATGAAAAACCCTTTAAGAAGTTAGTGTTTGGTTGTGGTCTGCTGTAAGAGGTAGGCATTTCTCCAGTAGAGCTACTTTCATGCGCTGTTTTTTGCTAGAATCTCGTTTGTTACGCAGCAGGGTATTTTATTTTTGTGTAATGTCGGGGGCCATACCTACAGGCATAAAACCCACCTGATGTAAAATGCTTACCGTAGCTTATGAACGCTTGCTATGTATTAGGTGTTATTCCTGCGATGCCACCTCTGCTGCTCACAAGAAGGAACAGAGCATCTCTATATGGAGTTGTTATTTCTTTGCGGTTTTCTCTTAGCAACTAGGTCGGCAACGCATGAGTAAAAGTTTTAGTTAAAAAAAAGTAAAAGTTGCAAATGTCTATAGGCTACGGTAACTGTTTACCATCAGGCAGGCCGTATGGGTATAATAAATAAAAAGGTTAGTTTACTTCTACAGATGTCTCTCTTAGAAACATCCAGACCAAGAAAAAAACATTTTCATCCACACAAATATTTGTCCTGTTTGGAAATCGAACTGACTAGCGTTAGTGTTATTAACCACTGCGCCGCGAGCTCATCTAATATGACAGCGAGCTAATTACACCCAAATAAATTCTATAAAATAAACTAACAGCAGAATATAATCCCAAAACAACTCACCCACTTATGTAAGTCAAGGAGAGAAAAAATAAACGCTCTATTTCGTTGAAAGACTGAAGTTTTCCCCCAACAGCCCTTTGTAACTACTCTGGTCGACCTGTCACCGAGTTGTCTTCTTGAAAAACGACAGAACAAAGCGAGTCTGTTTCTTGTCATACTTAGCAACCTTAATGTGGTTAGAATTTACAAATATAAGTTTTTAAACGAACATTTCGAGGGCGTTTTAATGTAAATTAGTTTGCGAAGTTGCAAAAGAATTTGTAAAGTACGCTAACGGCCGACCCTTTGGCGTACTTTGCAAATTTTGAGGCGACTGTGCGATGTAGTGCAAAAAGAAAAAATGGGGTCATTTTAGGACAACGTGGTTGCTGTACTGATAATTAAAATTTACGTTACGTACTTGCCGATACGCTGGTGGTGATACGATTGTAAGTACGCTACAAGGCTATGGCGCGTTAGGGGAAAAAGTCGAAAGTGGATTTAAAAATGACATTTAAAATCGACACCACGAAGTTAGTTAGTAAATATTTATAAAAAAAAAAAATATGTCTATGGAGTTTTGTTCGTGACTATGTTCAAGGTAGTTTATCAAGTACTTATGTATAAAAAGTCATGTTTTATAATAAAATACTTACAAATAAGCGTGAGGCCTGCCTGATGGTAAGCAATTACCGTAGTCTATGGACATTTGCAACACCAGGGGTGTCACTCTCGCGTTGTCCTGTAAGAACCTCTTCACGCCTTTCTTGAAGAACCCCATACTGTAGTCAGTTGGGAAAACCTCGGCAGGGAGCTCATTCCACAACTTAATAGTTCTCGGTAGAAAACTTCTCGTGAAGCGCACAGTGCGCGACCATTGCGGTTCCAGTGTGTGCGGATCCCACACTCCCAGCCGCCGGCGAGCTGTGCGATTGTAAAACGAGGCTGTTGGTATAATGTCGAACAACTCCTCAGAACACAACCCATTATACAGCCGGTAGAACACGCAAAGGGAAGCAAAATCTCTTCTCAACTCAAGGGCTCAATGCCGCGTGTGAGTCCAGGATCATCGATAATCCTCACAGCTGGTCTCTGAATCGAGTCACAAGGTCCTAGCTGGTATCCAGGTGCTCCCGCCCAAAGGTGGCTACAGTACTCCATATGCGGTCTGACTTGGGACTTATATAACATGATCAAGTCGATCGTGTTTTATCAGAAGGAGATGTCATTAGCCCCAGAAAGCAAGCGTGTTTACTATGAATATTAAAGAAGCGAGGGTGGTGTGGAACTTAGTCATGTGGCGCTCGGACTACTTTGCCTACCCCGCAAGGGATTTGGCGTGAAGTTATAGATAGATAGATAGAAAATCATGTGCATTCCTATCTGTGGGATGGCTATGTTGGACATGTATAATAATGTTGTACATGTCCAACATGGCCATCCCAGAGATAGGTGGCACCCCTGGTGTTGCAAATGCCCATAGGCTACGGTAACTGCTTACCATCAGGCAGGCCGTACGCTTGTTTGACACCTGAGTGGTATAAAAAAAACATGGTAGGTATTAGTATTAGCCCAGAGTGGGCTGTTACTACGTCACCGGACTGAACACACTGACACCAGACTGACTGTAACGTGGACGAACCGTCCTTTATTGGCCGCTGTCGTTAAGCTACCCATCCTGTTCTAGCGACGGTCTAACAGTATAGAATCAGGTGTTATTTTGCGGAAGTCGAAAAATGGTGGTAAAACCAGCTAGGTTATGGCAACTAATTATTTATTACGCTTGATTTCCTTTTTTGGACGTCTCCTGACGGCAGTAGGCTTGTATCGACCGGCGCTAGTTCACGTTGCAAACACAGCTACATCAGTGAGCTCCCAAGAACTTGAGGTGGAAGTACTTCCCCGGACGGGCTGCTTTAATGCGTCCATCCTCTCTTAAATCGTAAACGATAATATATATAATAAGAAGGAAGTACAATATTTATATAAATATAAATAGTCTGGTTCTTTTTATTTTGTAAGTCTGTAGGTATATATAAATTGTATATTTATGCGACTAAACATTACGAATTTTGATACAGAATTAGTCTGAGACCTGGTGAAGGACCTAAGGTAGGTACCTTTAAATTACTAATTATGTATGTATGTATGTATATTTTCACGCCAGGTCCATTGTGGGGTAGGTAGAGAGAACCGAGTGCCATAAGACGCGGTCCTTACATACTTTACTCGCTTCTCTAACATTCATAGTTCTTTTCATGCACGCTCGCCGGTTCCTGATATCACCTTCTGATAAAACACGACCAATTTGGTCATGGTTGGTTAGTCTTGGTCTTCCTCAGCTCCTACATCCTTCCACTTTCGCATTGTATATCCGTTTCGTCATTCTTTCGTCCTGCATTATTTCTACATATCCGAACCAACGGAGCATGCCTTATCTTAACACCGACACTCTCTTGCAGACCAACTCTCTCTCTTACCTCGTCATTACGAACGCGGCCAGCAAGCGTTATGCCACAAAATTTGCGTAATGCTTTCATCTTAACCGCATTTATTCTATTTTCATGCTCTCTCTGCCACACCCAGCTCTCACTTCCATAAGTTAGTGTTGGGATTAGCACCGCTTTGTGTACAGCGAGATGTGCCTTCTGGCTTAGATTTCGGCTGCCTAGAAGTTACTAATTACATTTTGAATATGGAGGTTTTAAGAATAAATTCTTCTACTTAGAGTTTTCCCGTTTTCTAACCTGTATAAAATCTATATATAACATAACATGTCTATTTGTCTGGGTGTTTCTAGAAGAGGTGTATCAAAGCAACTCGTCTGAAAAAGTACCTTGGAGAAAATGGCAGCCAAACTACAATTCCCTGGCGGCTTGTTGTGTTTGTGAGGTCACCAGTAAGCTCCTAACGAGTTTCTGTGGTAGCATTTCACGAGTGATACTTCCTGTATTTTAACATTAGGTACATCAGGTGAGCAGTATTTTTGTATGTCTCCCTCTCTGCCTACCTCGCAAGGTAATTGAAATACTCGGGTACCACGCGAGGGAAGCCGAGTGTAAAAGCCTGTGCTGTTACATTTTTTACAACATAAAGGAATATATTTTGTTTAATTCAAAGGAAACTACACATTTTTCACGCTACATTTATTACGTCCATTAATCGTCATTTAAATAACCGGCCTTGCGTCCCTCCGGGTCGGTCCGTCTGTCATCTTCCTAACCTATGTCAACGGACTTTATTTTACGTATTTGCTGATTTACGCCTGTCTACAGCATTACATTATATTTCGGGATACTTGATATTTGTCGGTTGAATATTCTTGTCTCAAATTGCCAGCTTCGCAAAATATAATTATCTAAATGCAGCACAATTATGAAGATATAAAAAAATATCGCATTTTAATGCGTAGTATTTCATTACTCACAAAATATTACGCGTTTATAAAACGTCACGTTTTCATCACGTGTCATTAAAATATATTTGCGAATGTTATTCCAATCTGTAATTTCACGCCAAATACCCTGCGGGGTAGGCAGAGGGGACCGAGCGCCGCGTGACTCGATCCTTACACACCTCACACACTTCTTTATTTATTCATTCCTCTTCTCATGTTATTGAGAATATAAAATTTGCAAAGATAATATTTTGAGAATATGATATGCTATTTCTAATATCGCATAGGCAAAACTATATAATTATGTTATGCAATATATTTTCTGTGGCGTATGAATTGTTATTCTTTCACACAAAAACGGCTGAAGGCATTTGGATGAAATTTAGCATACAGATCAGCATGGTTTGTATTAACTCAGAGACGACTTTGTGAAACTCTGTGTAAGAAGTGTTATTACAGAATTGATGAATACCTAACTGACAGAGATGTTTGAAAATGATTCAGCACATGTATTAACATATATTTATTAATTGTACCACTTGATATCACTTTATGTACACTCACATATATTTATTGTAATATGTATTGACGATGAAAAAAAAGACCCATATTGGCAAGTTTCTTTCGGCATTTCTTCTTCGCCAATGGTGATTTTCGAAATTCAAACTAAATAAATATGGAAAATTATTAAGATACAATGTGATCTAATTTAAAGAATGTGAGACGTGTGTAAGTCCCCGTAAGGGTCTAATGGCAAATAAATGATTTTTATCTTTTTGTTTAAGAAAATGTTTAGGGTTTTTCTAGAAAACATGAAAAGCACGGCAGTAGCTATCTATCTATCTATATATAAATTCAAGCGAAATCCCTAGCGGGATCAGAGTAGGTAGGTAGGGGCAGTGGGTAGCAGTCGATAAATATTTTAGTGTGACTTTAATAGGATATAGGTAAAGATATAGGGAGAGAAAAAATGAATCTTTGAAAATCTTCATCACAACTGTTCCCATACCTGTTTGTCAATCTTAGTATTGCAACTTGTTTTCATAATATAGACAAGTGATTCAGTTACTTCTTTTTGGTTCGGTTTTCAGTGGCAAGCTCCATGCACATTTGGAGAAGCTATCAATAACTATCAAAATATATGCGTATATGGTGATTTTTTTTTACAATTAGATTGGAAAACAAGCATGCGGCCCTCATTAGATGGTAAGCAGTCATCACAACCTGTTGACGCTCGCAACAACACGGGGATGTTACTCGCGCGCTGCCAATCTTGTAATTTAAGGCTGTTGCGTCACAATACCCAGTAATTTCTCTGCCATATCTCACCCCTCAAACCGGAACACAGCTATGTAAATATAGCTGCTTGGCGGTAGAAATAGGTAAGATAGAGGTACCCATGCAGACGACTTTTGTACAAAGTATTTTAAAATATTGTAATTCGTTCAGGTCAGGTCCTTTATTCCTTTTTAATTTTTATTATTTAAAAGTTCTATTAACTTTGAATTAAATTTGCACGTGCAGATATGTGAATTTAATTTATCGATAGCCGTTTAGACATTTTAAAGATTGCTTATGGTTGATAGACATACCATTTCTTTTTAATTTTAAGTGGACTTACCTACCCTTTACAGTTAGTACCAAACTTCACCTGCACGATTAGCAAAGTCAGGAGCTGAACCCTTCAAAACCCGGGTGGTCGAATACGAAATGTATGGGAAAACGTATATAGCGGGTTCTGACAGGTCACAAGAGAGGTAGTGCTCAACTACATTTATTTTGAATTTTAAGAGAGGTAGGGCGCATCAAAGCATCCCCTCTGGGGAAGTACCTCCACTACACAGGAAACCACAGCCAAATAACAACTCCCTAGAGGGTTGTATTCCTGCGAGTGAGTGAGCTCACCAGTAAGCTCCTAAGGAGTTGCTGTGTTAGCAGCAGAGGAGACATCGCGCGAGTGATACATAATGTATTACAAGCGTTGATAGGCTACGGTAACCGGTTTACATTAGGTGGATCGTATGCTTGCATGCCTACCGATTGTATAAAATAATAATAATATGACATAGCTCGGCTGCGGGAGTACCACCAACTTACATAATACCACTCGACCAGACAAAACTGCTCGTGGTACAGAGTTCTGCACGCTTCGATAATCAATTATAATCAAGCTATATTGATTTACTTGATTATACTTTCTAACAAGTCGTATATAACTCGTGTAAGGTACGGCTCCTTTTTGCTACCTCGGTTTAACGGAAGAAAGAAAAACATGCAATTGGATCTAACCTGCTTTGTGTTCTTCCGCCACCAATTAGTTCATGCGGCCTAGCGCCGACCGGCACTCACCCATTAGTTGATACAACATGCCGACGCTGCCATGGCTGCTCCGGTAGTTTCTGCCTCGGCTGCTGCGGTCGTCCGCCATCTGGAACAGAAACCGCATGCTCCCACCACCGTCGCTACCACGACTGGCCTGGTCGTCGCTGCGACACATGTTTCATCTCTCCACGAGGCATCATCAGGCGTTGTAGACGTTAATCCTAAGAATACCATGCTACAAGTGACAAATCCATCGCAGTGCCGTCCCTTATATTGAATTGAGGGTAGGGGTGGATGGTGTGAGCGATAAGATATTTAATAGTGGGGAATTATTTACGTTGGTCTGTTTGTTCATGAGAGTAATTTTAGATTTTTTATGTTTATTAATTTCTAATTGTTTCCTAATGTTTATTTTTAAACCTTTGTCTAAGGTGTGTAAAATTTGATATGTACTCGTATTAGTGGAGGATAAAGTATGTCCTTTGTCTATGAGATGCTCGGCGAAGTGCGACCTTTCTGGGCGATTGCTTTTATACGCCGATACGTGTTCGTGAAATCGTGTTTGAAAATTACGACCCGTTTGACCGATATAAACGTGTTCACATTTTTTATTGGGCGGGATTTTATCTTTACTCTTACAAAGTAATTTGAGTGAATTACGGGATTTGAGAGTAACATGTATGTAACTATTTTATCAGTGATTTTTCCCAGGTATGACAAACTCGCAGTGTATTTATTTGTCGAAATATATGGAACCGCGTACAATAGTCTGTTAACGATACTACTCGTCTTTTTACGCAATAATTTATCGATGGTAGATTTGGAATAATAAATCAAATTGCATGTAAATTTGACTTTCGCAAAATAACGCCTGAATCTATTAACCAAAGAAAAACATATTCTATCCATTTCCTAATTCATTAGGATCAGCGGGGTCCGCTATCTAAGCCTAAGGATTTGGCGAAAATACCGATTTTTGCATTGAGCGACTACCGTCAGATCTCCACATCCTTGAGGGAAAACCAGAATTTTCTTAGTGTAGGTCACACGTCTTTGGAAATATAATATTTGGAACATTCGGGTTTCTTCTCGATGTTTTCCTTCAACGAGCATGTGATAATTACAAATATGTACACAAATCAAAAAACACAAATTTAGTAGTGCACGTAACAGTATTCTAACTGGGGACTAGTAGGTCAATAGGGCGGTTCTCTATCCACTATTAAGTGGATAATGTTTTTTTTATATAACATCAGAAGGCATACAAGCATACGGCCCACCTAATGTAAATCGATTACCGTAGAATATGAACGCTTGTATATATTAAGTATTATTCGTGCGATGCCACCTCTACTTTTAAAATAGCAACTCCTTCGGATCTTACTGGTAGCCTCACTAACACGCCGGAACAAAATAATCCTCCTGGGTATTTATTATTTGACTGCAGTTTTCTGCGAGGTAGAGGTTCAGCAGACGGACAGGTTTGATGCGCCCTACCTCTCTTAAAAGTCTTCTAATATTGCTTAATATCTAACCTAAATAATGCTAGATAATATGACAACAAGGCCATTGCTCAGCGTAATCCCATGCTATTAGCACAGCGCTGATATTCAGCCTTGAGGCATTTACTCACCTTCGCTGAACTTAATCCTGAGTAGCAGTGTTGAAAATGTACAGAAATTAAAAGAGAATAATTGAACAATGCCATTGCCATGCTCTAAGCTCTGAAAATAATTTTTGTTTCCATTTTTAATGCAGATGAGTTAATATTTTTCGATAAGAAGTTTAATTTCTAGTACTTAAGCGATCGAGCGTTGGTCGGGGCTTATGTATTTTGTGTAAAATAGCATTTTCTCGGCAAATTGTATATACATGCATGTACGTATATCTTCACGCCAGATCCCTTGCGGGGTAGGCAAAGAGAACCGAGCGCCATAAGACGCGGTTCTTACACACTTTACTTGCTTCTTTCACATTCATAGCTCTTTTCATGCACGCTCGCCGGTTCCTAATGCTCCTGACATCACGTTCTATATACATAACTATTAAATATATATATATATATATATATACATAAACTTAAAACTTTAAAGCAAAACTTCATCTAATTACAATCATTGATTTATACAAATCGCTAGAGCCGTTTCCGAAATATATGGAATCATCATCTGAAATGATGGAATTAGGCTGAAATCCTAAGGACGTCCGTTGCTGAACATAGGCCTAATCTATAGATTTTCACAGCAATTGGTCCTGTGCCGGTTTTATCCATCGACTCCGAGCGATCTTCACAAGATCGTCAGTCCATCGTGTGGGCAGCCGGCATACGCTGCCATAACTATCATACCTGATTGTTACTTCCGGCAGGTTGTGGTTTGCCACTCACTGGATGGATCCCCGAAATGCTAGAGAAAGTCAGCCGGGCGCAATACCAGCATGAGTGATTTAGGGGTATGTGTGTACCGTGCTTTCTACGAAGTTTCTCGCGGCATTATGCCCTTTAACGCTTCTATTCCTGGAGCATATTGCTCTATCGAGTCCTCTCTGAACGGCAAATGAAGGCAAGCCGGAGCTGAGTGTCCTGCGGGCGTTCTTGTGTCTCCAATCCGACTGACGAAGATACGCCGGAGACGATGGGCCTGATTGACTCTTTGAAGTACTCGGGTATCCATATAGATGTTGCTCACCACAAGTTACACTTCTTCTTCTTCTTCGCGTGATCCCGTTTCCTAATCCGTTAGTATTAGCGGGATCCGCTACCTAAGCCTGCTGTTTCTAAACAAAAATGCACTTTTGCTGACGTAAGCAACATAAGAGGTGTGATACAAAGTATATTGAATTTGAGTGAAAAGTTTTCGAATTCATTATGTACATAGCTTTCATTTTATCGCCTAACGTTCGTGTAACAATGTGACTGTGCACGTTTCTGGATCGGTTTCCATACATACATTCATCACGCCTTTGAGGTAAGTCTATAGAACGCCAGGTGCACCGATCCAAAACTACTACTAACTCTTCTTGCATACTCTTAGGTCTTCTTGCATACTCTTAGGTCTTCTTGCATATGCATTATACTTTTATTCCATATAGTTCTCGTGTCGTGCTTTTTCTTACTCTATCAATCATTATCACTCCACACGTACTCCTCAGCGCTCTCATTTCTCGGCGTTCACCCTACTTTCATTCTTCTTCTGCCATACTCCTGTTTCACTGCCATGCAAGCAGGAACACAGCAAGGCAAGCTTTTCAGTACGTCAACTATTTGATCCATATGTGTGCGTCCATGGCGGCCTCTGCCGATATCTCCACTCATTCTTGCTCGACTCTTTTGGCATCCATTCTTTCTAAATGTCCGTACCATCTGAGCTTGAATGTATTTCCTACAATCTGTATTATTCAAATAAAGTATATTCTATGTATCTATCTTTTAAAACATCCATAAACACATTGGTATATACATAAAATAATATAGAGTTCACATATAGTAAAAGTAACATCGCAGACTACAAATAAACGTGTAAATAGATTTGGCTGACATAGGTCTGAGAACTGACAACTCCGGACTACCATTAGGGCAAAAGGATACTTTACGTAAATACCGGAAAACGGAGTAAGGAAAATAAACCGGTGAAAACATATAACAAGTATTCTGCTCTTACTGATTTTACATAGACACGAAACTAACCGTCAAGTGCGGGTCGAACTTGCGCAACACTATTTGAGGGTATGGTTTCTTACCATTCTCAGATATTTACGTTTCTTACGTGCGTGTTCTTCCTGCGTGTGAGTGAGGTCACCAGTAAGCTCCTAAAGAGTTGCTGTGCCACCCACAGAGTTGGCATCGCGCAAATGATATTTAATATATTTCAAGCATTCAAAGGTTACGGTGACCGCTTTACGTCAGGTGCTATGCTTGAATACCTCCCGACATTGTATAAAAAAAAAGTTATATATTAATAGTATTAACAAGGTGCACCGCATGCCTTTAAGAATAGTTCTAATAATATAGATGATGGGATAGGTATAACCTCAAATATAACATTTTTGGGAAAAAGACAAAAGGATTGTTTTCACAATCTGCAGTTATAAATCTTCTTTTCGTACCTTAGATTTGACATAAAGCCCGAGGGACCACCATGCTTTAGGAAATCCATCAAAGTTATATATTTAATGCATACAAATATGTAAACAACAATTAAGTAAAATGCAATTTGATCTAATTTGCTTTGTGTGCTTCCGCCACCAATTAGTTCATGCGGCCTAGCGCCGGCCGGCACCCACCCACTACTGTTAGTAGAGAAACATGCCGACGATTTTTTATTGGGCGGGATTTTATCTTTAGTGTTACAAAGTGACCTGAGTGAATTATGGGATTTGAGAGCAACATGTATGTTATTTTTTCTAAATATGTGAACTATTTTGTCAGTGATTTTACCCAGGTATGACAAACTCGCAGTGTATTTATTTGTCGAAATATATGGAACCGCGTACAATAGTCTGTTAACGATACTACTCGTCTTTGTACTTGTAGCATGTTATTCTTACGATTAACGTCTACAACGCCTGATGATGCCTCGTGGAGAGGCGAAACACGTGTCGCAGCAACAACCAGGCCAGTCGTGGCAGCGACGGTGGTGGTGGGGGCATGCGGATTCTGTTCCAGATGGCGGACGACCGCAGCAGCCGAGGCAGAGACTACCGGAGCAGCCATGGCAGCGTCGGCATGTACCATGTACTAACAGTAGTGGGTGGGTGCCGGCCGGCGCTAGGCCGCATGAACTAATTGGTGGCGGAAGCACACAAAGCAGGTTAGATCAAATTGAAAGTAAAATTTATTTTGACGAGCTCGGTGGCGCAGTCAGTGTGTAATGCTAATTTGACACCATCGCTTGTAGGTTCGATTCTAACACATGACTTGTGCGTATGTACATACCTACATGTCTGTTTTCTTGGTCTGAGTGTTTTAACAGAGGTAGGGCGTATCCAAGCAGCTCAATGGGGAAGGTGCTTCCAGAAAATAAATCGCTGTCAAATAACAACCTCCCTGGAGGGTTGTTGTGCACCTGCGTGTAGGTGAGGTAATCAGTAAGGTCCTAAGGAGGTACTATGTTAGCAGCAGAGGTGGCGAGTAACACTTAATGTATTGCAAACGTTTACAGACCGTAGGTAAGCGGTTTATATATGCTCGTATTCTAAACGACGTTGTATAAAAAAAGTACTATCATCCCCATATATATAATTCTTCTATACGTGAGCATGTCCTGAACTCGTCCTAAATGGCTGCATCGATTTTGGTAAAATTCTTGTGTATTCAAGTGGTTCCGTGAATGGTTTGATTTACAATTAAATCTGGTGGTGGCGCTGCAGAACTCACCACCCGACTGCACTGCAGAACCGAATCGCGGGAGATTCGCACGGCGTATGCTGCTCTAAGGCTTGCTCCGTGCCGTGGGCAATTCTTCGCTCCCTACAAAATATTAATTCTGCTCCTTTGTCTTTACGTACGCTTTTCACCGTTGTGGGACTACGACACGCAAGCTTACGCCTTCCATGTGCTACTATGCTCTAATCTAGCGACCCAAGCAAGCCTTTTCAGCTTATTCTTCGGCACTTCTTCTCCCGTGCCAAGCGTGGGCGAACCTGCATAAAATCGCGAAGTTCGCCGTCGGTGTAGTACACTGAATCCAATTCTACCCCGTGGCGCACACTGCCATCCATCATCACACATCGCAGACCAACGTACCTGGGACAGGACTACAATATGTGGTCTCTGATCTCCACTCTCTTCATACACACATACTCGATACATGCCTACCCTGTTCATGCAGTCTTTTTTTTATACTACGTCGGAAGGCATACAAGCATACGGCCCACCTGATGTAAAGTGGGTACCGTAGCCTATTAACGCTTGCGATATATTATCACTCGCGCAATGCCTCCTCTGCTGCTTACACAGTAACTCCTTGGGAGCTTACTGGTGACTCTCATACGCAGGAACACAACAACCCTCTAAGGGCGGGAGCGAGCGGGGGCTCTAGGGACAGGCTATTTTGTTTGATGCGTCCTACCTCTCTTAAAACATCTAGACCAATGTTTGCCTTGTGTGGGAATCGAACCCACAAGCGTTGGAGTCAAAGTCGCGTCATTCACGACTGAGCCACCGAGCTCATTCAAGTCTTTTCTAAACATACCATGCCCCATGAGTATCTGTGATTGCGAAGCGAGGTGGCGCTGTTATAAGGATTTAGGAATGTATTTCCTTATTTTCGGAGATGACAACGTCTGTATTGTCCGCTACTCTTCGACTTCCCAGCCTTATACCGTTTCCATTAGGATCGCCGGGGTCCGCTACCTAAGCCTTAGTTTTGGCGAAGATACTGACGACTGGCGTCCGACCACCACAACCCAGAGGGAAAACACGTCTATCGAAATATAATTTCTTGGACGTGCGGTTTCCTCATGATGGAAACCATCGTCACCACCGCCGAGCGATAATTACAGATGTGTATTATGAATTTAGTGGTACATGCCAGGATTCGAACCGAGGGCATGTTGCTCAATAGGCGGATTCCTTATCCACTGGGCTATCACTGCCCTTGTATGATCTAATGTATGATCCACTAGTATTATTGTATAACTGCTACAGTCAATTGAAATCCGTATCGGCTATTAAAAGAATCACAAACAGTTTTATGGGCATAACTTTTTATTATATAACAACTACGAAGTCCTGTTTCGTCCATTTACGACGCCGCGAGGGAAACTTTATTTATATCCCGTACACGAGATGGGCTATTGTATCTTAATACTTTTCCACTTGGTAGTTTTGCTATGTAGCCATTTTAGTGTTACTACGCTTTTGATGGTAATCAATTCATAAAAAAAGATATTTGGCGTTTTGCCTATCGGTACGTCGAAAACATTCCAACCATTGTGAGGTGTGTAGAAAGTTAATCTATCTATAACTTCACGCAAAAAAAACGTACTCGCTTGCTTAACATTCATTACTCTTCTTATTATATTATAATAATTAATTCTTCTTATAATATTAGAATAACTTGCTACAATTACAATAATAAAATACACTTGTAGCGTGATATTCTAACGAATCCATGGGAGCGATGGTGGCGGATGCATGCGGTTCCTATTCCGGATGGTGGTCAATCGTGGGGACGACTGCAGCAACCGAGGCAAAGACGACCGCAACGTCATTTTGCACTTACTAACGGTAGTGGTTGGGTGCTAATTCAGTGAACTAATTGGTGGCGGAAGCTCACAAAGTAGGTTAGATCAAATTGCAGGTGCATTTCACTCTCGCAATATATCGCCTGAATATATTAACTATTTAATATTTAGTGATTTATGTATTTACGCAAAAGAATCAGCTCACATGTTACAAGCCCTGTGTTCCGTTTTAGTTTCATTGTTGAGGAGAAGTTTAGTCTTTATTCTATTTATAATGGGTGCTGGAGAATTACTCGGGGAACTGTTGGATGAAATAAATATCCTCACTGTTGCTTTTCAGTATACTTATAAAATCATAATGTGCGTAAAAAAATATAGGCGTTTTCAGACTATAGGGTAAATATTAGAAGTAATCCTAAATCCTCAATTCATCAGCTTTCTAGGACCGGTACATCTTTTCTTGTAAATTATATTCTATACTATACAATAAATTCACGCCAAATCCCTTGCGGGGTAGGCAGAGAGTACAGAGCGCCACGTGACTCGATCTTCTGTGACGTGCTCTTCTCATGCACGCTCGCCGGTTTCTAGGGCTCCTGACATCGCAGTCTGATAGAACACGACCAATTTGGTCATGGTAGGTAAGTCTTGGCCTTTAAATTATATTATACTAGCTTTTACCCGCGGTTTCGCTCGCGTTGATAAAAATAATATATATATTTTTAATAAAAAGTATCCTATGTTACTTCTGATACCTCCAGGAATATGTGTACAAAGTTTCATGATGAACGGTTGAGTAGTTTTCACGTGAAAGCGTAACAAACAAACGGACATTCACATTTATAATATTAGTAGGATTATTAAAAATATTTGCAAATATGGCATTATTTGCAATGGCAAATAAATATTTGTTTTATCTGTTTTAGTAGGTAATTGTACTAAAAGCCTAAATTCAGATTTTGTTTACGATTCATTGCATACCATTCTTAATGAATGATTGTGTGTTAGTGTGTTAGTGATGTATGATCTATATCCTTCATTGTGTGTTTGAGTGTAGAATGACACTACTTGCGTATGTGTTGGCAGCGTGTAAGCGAGTGTTAGCGACTACGTGGTGAATAACTATGTGTTTGCGTGAGTTCAGAGCCTTGTCAATTGTACAGCAAAAAAGAAGACGTTTGTGGAAGCGCGACGAGTCGACGCCGTGTGTCAGCTCACGACGCTGCGGGCGCGGCCGCGGGGGCGCGCATAGCTGATTGACCAAAAGTTCAATATGCCTTTCGTCTTAAGATTTTTCTTCCCTTCTTCACGAACGCCCATCTGGTTTTTGTGTAAATCTTTTATTTTACTCCAAATTTCACCCCCATCACCTACCCTATCTTCGTGCACCAAATGTTTTACTTTATCTATGTACATAAAAATGAATGTTTGTCTGTATGTCCTCTATGTACTAATAAAAGGGCAGATTTTAATGAAATTTTCAGTGAATCTTTAGGTTAGCCCAGCAGGTGATCCTGTGAAATTTGGTAACGATTGGAACACCCGTGCGAAGCTGGGTCGAGTAGCTAGTTGTAAATAAGAAATCTTTAGCATAATGCCACTAACACCTGATTTACACTGGCAAACAAGCATACCAAAATAATATATTTTAGTAAAATTCGTACACGTTTTCACAGGTATTCTGTCTTCATAACCACGACTGTGAATAATGTAACAAGTATGTGATAAATTTCAGTATCACTTCCACGAGAGTGGTTACAAATAAAACCGAGTTACGCGGGGTTATTTAGAAACACATAAAATTTATCATGTATATTACACAGATAAACTTGGCCAATGGGGGTTCTCTCCATTCCGCGATTTAGTTCCGGATGGCTCAATTATAATTTATATTATTCCCATGGGCTGCAAAGATCAAAAACTTACGTTCCGGGAACGGTATACTTCTTTTCGGGAGGAGGAATATAAAGAATTGGGACAATATGTGTATTTTAGTAGACATAATAGAGACTCACAAAAATTATTGTAATTTCTTGGAGGGTTGTTGTGTTCTGTAAGTGAGTGAGATTATCAAAGAGATGTGCAACATCAAAGCAGGCCGACTGGGGAAGTACCATCTCACAGAAAACAGCCAAATAACAATTTCTTGGAGCATTGTTGTGTACCTGTGAGTGAGTGAGGATACCAAGCTTATTAAGAACTTGCTATGTTTAGCGATACTTAATGTATCGCTAGCGTTCATAGGCTGATGATCACTTAAATCCGGTGGGCCGTATGCTTATACGCCTCCCGACTTTGTATAAAAAAAGGTCTACTTCCAGGGGTGGTAATGTGCGAGGGATACATCCAGTATTGGTAGCTTTCACAGGTTACGGTAGCCACTTGACATCAGGTGGGCCGTATGCTTCCCGAAAAAAAAAATATTTGTTCATGTTTTAATAGAGTCCTGATTCCGCTCAATATATTTACCATTCTACTATTAAAAATGTATTCTTATAAAACTTATATAGTACGAGTATAAAGCTTTATATAAAAATTGTTTGATTTAGTAGGTAACTGTTGTTTTTTATGTTACACAATGTTCGTGGGTAAGTAACTCAAAGAAGAAGTTCGGTTTCCATTTTGAACCCCCGACGCTTAAAAAAGAGAGTTATAAGTTATGCTATGTGTGAATGTGTGTCCGTCTGTGGTATCATAGCTCTTAGACTTGTAAACCGATTTGGATGCAGTTTATTTTATTTGAAAGCAGCTTTTCTAGCGGTCGATCTTAAATATGTTTTATCAAAATCGGTTTAGCCGTTTCAAGGTCATCAGCTCTTTTATTAGGTGCGGTAGGGATCCTAAACGCATAATGGGTATTTATTTTACTTTATAACATATAATAAAATTTGAAACGCTCATGTAAGCTACATAACTATGCAAAAATGAGGATTTTTTACGTTTTAAAGGCTTTTTATTAATAAGTTATTTTTAGATATCACCAACTCAGTTTGAGGATAGCATAGACTATCACTCAACTGAACATCTCACCTTTTTTATAATCGTCTCACTTGATTTTAATATTGTCTATTTTTGTTAACTGTCGACTAATGTGCAGTATACGGAACATCTTTGTAAGTTTATGTTCATGCTGTATAAATGACAATTAGTATATGAGAAATAAATAAATAAATGTACCGTGTAACGACGTTGCATGAAAAAATATCCCCTGTATATACCAATGACCTCAACCTGTGATGCGTTAATCCTTTCAAGCCGCGAGAGCTTCGCAAATGTCAAAACAAATTGTTGATGATTGTTCAACTCGTTTTTCATAGAAAAACACATTTTTTTTTAACGGAAGTTTCTCGAGTAATAACATGATTTTTATACAACATCGGGACGCATGCAAGCATACGACCCACCTAATGTAAATCCTACAACACAATAACTATGTCTCGCGCGATTCCACTTCTGTTGCTAACATAAGTACTTGGGCGGCTTCTTTAGAACTGTGTGCGTACAATTTGTCATTTTGATGTTGTAGTGCTCTTCAATAGTGAAAATGTTTTCATCAGTAAAGAGGATATTTCTGTGCCCTTTACCTGCGTATTGAGACAGAAGGTGTTTTGATCGATCCACTTTCTTCAATTGTAGGGATTGATTTAGGCATGTCCTGTATATCAACGATAAGCACAGAGCTTTAAGTCTTGTTTTATTATACGCGACAGAATCATAGCGGGAATCTTCATTTCTCGCGTTAAGATATGTTTTTCCTAATGGGGTTTCGACGAATTCTGGCTTTAACAGCATTAACAACCTTTGTAGCTCTAACAGCACGCGCTTGCCCCTATCTTTTATAATCTTCAACAGAGGAAAGTATTAGAACATCTGTCGATAGTACGATATACAAACATACGGCTGATACCAAGTTTTTGAAGTGTCTTGAATATGTCCGACGGCTCTACCCACTTTGTGCAAAGCAATCACTGCAGTCCTATTTTCTTTAACACCCCATAAAAAATATGTAAAACGGCGGAAAATCGAAAGAAGTTTTATCATAATAAATGCGTTCCAAATTGAAAATATATAAAAACTGGAATAAAATCTATCTATGTAACCGTATTTATGGCCAGACTAGTTATATGCATAGATACATCATAATTAACTCCATAGGAGCGCTTACTTGTGACCTCACACTTGTGAACACAACAACCCTCTAGAGATTTGTTATTTGGCTGCGGTTTTTTGTGAGATGAGTTCCTCAGACGGACTGCTTTAATGCGGTCTACCTCTCTTAAAAACACCCAGACTAAGACAAACAGACATATTCATGCACACAAATGTTTGTCCTGGTGTGGTAATCGAATGACAACCCGTGTCCTTATAGGATCACTTCGTTGTCCGTCTGTCAAGAACCTTTTTCTCAGGAACGGATGCGTACTACTACTACACCAACCCTCATCCCACTGCAGCGATATGAATCTCTCTTGAACCGAAGGGGTTTACAGCATTCCATCACGCTGCTCAATTGCGGATTGGCGAAGGCCAGTTAACCACTGTCATCTTTCGACAACAGCCGGAAACGTCGGCTTAACGTGCCCTCCGAAGCACTGAGAAGCTCAAGATAGATAATCCCATCCAAAGACAGGCAGTCGACGTTGCTTAACCTGCGTGTATCAAAATGACAAACGCAGCGACACCATCGAGCTCTCAAGTCAAGTGAAATTGAAGTTAATATGATATACTCAAGTCTACAATCCCTTGGAGCAGTTAGAAAACCTACGTTCCCATTTAACTTTCACATGTATACTAGTACTTTAATACAGACAACGTTCAGTCGACGGTAATGCAGTTACCTTCGCTTACTGCCGAGTTGTCGCGGCCTGTTTAACTGCACTGGGGCTAAGGAGCGGGAATTAAAGTATAATGACGTTTTGGTAGGGTTCCAGTGTGCAATTTTAGAAACGCGAGTACATTGAGAGCCACGTCTACCGCAGCCTGTCTATGGATGAGCTTACCTATCTCCTTTCGTGCTTCAGAGGGATCGTTAAGCCGTTGAAATACATTAGATAGCAGTCGTTAAGCTAAGTCAGTGGCCCTCGGGCGGCTTGAAAACACTGGCCTCCGCCAATCTGCATTTGCGCAGCGTGGTGGAGTATGCTCTAAACCCCTTCGGTTGAAAGGAGACCCGTATCCCTGCAGTGGGATGAGTAAGGGTTGATGTGTACTTAAATAATTAATGTATAAATAATAACATTAAAACTAAGCATATGGGTACTAGAAAACTCATAGACATATATACCTACGTAAATGTGTTAGTATCATTATATATATATATATATATATATATATATATATATATATATATGTATATGTTTGTTGTATATAACCTAAGATAGATCGGGTTTTCTCTGCGTTGTGGAGGTTTAGCGGAAGTAGCTCCATGTAGTTATAAGTATCATCGTTGTTATCATTTTATCTTTTATTTGATTTTCGATTTGCTCATTCGAGCTTTCTTGGTCGAGGAGAGTTTGCAGTGTGCCACTCCTCGCTTTGCCTCTTGGTCTCAGGTTCGTATTCAAAAATCCATGATTCATCACCATTCATCGCCTGTGATCACACGACTGAAGATCTCTTGCTCATTAGCGGTTCTGTCAAGAAGATCACGCCACTTGTTTTTTCGAATGTCCTTCTCCTCAATCGTAAGGTTTCTTGGTACCATTTTGTTTCCTTCACAGACCTTTCGCATGAGCAAATGTTCAGTCAAAATTTGATTAACGGTAGATCTGTTTAAATTTAATTTAATTGTTCACTCGACATTCTTAATGTTAAACGACGGCCTGATATCACAAGAATGTTCACACGTTCGATATCGTCGGTTTTAACGAGCTCGGTGGCTCAGTCGTGAATGACGCGATTTTGAGACTAACGCTCGTGGGTTCGATTCCCACACAAGGCAAACATTTGTGTGCATGAACATTTGTCTTGGTCTGGATGTTTTAAGAGAGGTAGGGTGCATCAAAGCATTCCGTCTGGGGAAGTACCTCTACCTCACAGAAAACCGCAGCCAAATAACAACTCCCTAGAGGGTTGTTGTGTTCCTGCGTGTGAGTGAGGTCACCAGTAAGCTCCCAAGGAGTTGCTGTGTAAGCAGCAGAGGAGGCATCGCGCGAGTGGTACTTAATATATCGCATGCGTTAATAGGCTATGGTACCCGCTTTACATCAGGTGGGCCGTATGCTTGTATACCTCCCAACGTAGTATAAAAAAAAAGTTGAAGGCCTGCCTGAACGGTGTTAATCTTCAACGTGCTCTCTGTCTTCCAAAAATGATTTGTTCCAGCGAAAAACTCGAGCTCGAGAAAAGAATGCTCCCCGTAGGCCTGTTTTAATTTTTCAAACGTCACACTTGTCGATTCTCCAAGCTTAACACAAAATCTAATGGCACAACGCTGCTCCAAAATGCGCTGTTCCATTTTGCGTGGCGCTCAAAGAAAACGCAACATCACTAATAACAGTCACAAAAATCACGTTGTTAACGGAAGGAGTTGAAACTCGCACTGAGCTATGGGACGGTACTTATGCACGTGCTCTATAGAACAACAGCGCAACGTTGCCAGATCGCTTGCAGTGTTGCCAGTCTCATTACTGTTCTGCCATAAGTAATATATTGACGAGCTCGGTGGCGCAGTGGTGAAACGCGCTGTTACGCTACTTTGACACCAACGCTCGTGGGTTCGATTCCCACACAATACAAACATTTGTGTGCATGAACATGTCTGTTTGTCTTGGTCTGGGTATTTTCTATGTATAATAAGTATGTATTTACGTATGTTTATCAGTTGTCTAGTACCCATAACACAAGCTCCGCTTACTTTGGGGCTAGATGGCGCTGTGTAATTTGTCCGACAATATTTATTTATTTTATATATATATTATATATACATCTATAACTTCACGTGAAATCCCTTGCGGTGTAGGCAAAGAGAACCGAACGCCACGTGACTAGATCCCTACACACCTCACCCGCTTCATTAACATTCATTACTCTCCTCATGTACGAGTGCCGGTTTCTAAGGCTCCTGACATCACCTTCTGATAAAACACATCAAATTTGGTCGTGGTAGGTAAGTCTTGGCCTTCCGCGGCTCCTACATTTCTATTTTCGCTGTAGATTTGTTTCGTAATTCTTTCTTCCTGTATTCTTTCTACATGTCCGAACAAACGGAGCATGCCTCTTCTTATTTTATCAGCGACACTCTCTTTCAGACCAACTCTGTTTCTTACATCGTCATTGCGAAAACAAACTTTGCGCAACGCTCGCATTTCGACAGCATTTATCCTACTTTCATGCTCTCTCTGCCATACCCAGCTTTCGCTTCCATAAGTAAGCCTTGGGACCAACACTGCATTGTATATAACGAGCAGTGCCTTCTGGGTCAAACTTAATATAATATGTATTTTTATCGACAGACAAGTTTTCTAATATAACTGTTAATTTCGTAAAATCCATATACTCGTATGTTCCTTAACAATAAACAAATAGACTTTAATGAAATAGACTAATAATAATATGCAATAAAGAATATATATAGACTTTTAAATTCTAACATTGGAAGGTATTTCATCTCCGTAATGTACACTTCCTACCAAAACAAAAAGTAACGCTACAACATTTATCCCACTAATGTACAGTCGCCGTTAGTCCACTCGGCAGCAGTTTTTACCTCTCGTCCACTTCACGCGTAAGACTTAGTAAGTTCCTTGTCGTCAAGTGTACGGGTAAGTGCGCACAAAGGGGAGAAAATTCAGGCTTCCTTCGTCTCGAGTACTTGGGAATTTCTTATATTTGTATGTTTTAGGAATCCGTACCTCAAATAGTCAAAGGGTATCCTTGCAATCATTTATTCTTCTTAGCGTTATCCCCATTCCTAATCCATTAGGATTGGCGGTGTCCGGCACCTAAGCCTAAGGATTTGACGAAGATGCTGATATTTACATCCTCCACAACCCAGAGGGAAAATCAGACCTTTCTTAGGTTAGGTCATACGTCTTACGAAATTTAATTTCTTGGACTTGCGGGGGGGGGGGGGTTCACGATGTTTTCCTTCACCGCCGAGCAACTGATAATTACAGATATGTACATAAATCTGAAAACACGAATTTAGTGGTACATATCAGGTTTCGAATCGGCTAGCAGTTGGTCAATAAGCCGGTTGGATAAAGGCCACTGGGCTATCACAGCTGCCGGCGGTCAGTGAACGCTTGTAATACATTAAGTATCTCTCACGCGATGCCACCTCCGCTGTTAACACAACAATTCCTTATAACAAACAAGAATAAGTCTTTTAACAAAAATATAGCAAACGTTCAAAACTTTGTAGTTATATGTCTTGTAAACAGTAACATCCTAACCAGCCGACTGGACCCCGGATCGAACCCTCGTGCGGGCATGTACCACTAAGTTCATGTTTTGAATTGTAACCTGATGTGAATCAATTAGGGTGGATTGTACAATACAAGGAATATCCCTCGTCGCTGCCGGC
Organism: Pyralis farinalis; assembly: GCA_947507595.1. Lineage (NCBI taxonomy): Eukaryota > Metazoa > Arthropoda > Insecta > Lepidoptera > Pyralidae > Pyralis > Pyralis farinalis. Next base: position 4,642,036 of record OX382275.1, read on the forward strand.
CGGCGCTAGTTCCCATGAACTAATCGATGAGAGAAGCACACAAACTAAAATTAAAACGCTAATAGTAGAATTGAAAAGCTAATATAAATCCAAAGAAAAGTTATTGGTACTTAAACGTCAAATGGAACACTTTTAAAATAAAAGTGAAATTAAAAGTTCAGTTCAACCCCGGGATTACAATAAAAGGTGTGTATGTGGGTAGATTAACAAACTGCGCAGTATTGTGTGGATACACCGGATTATTGACTTTTATATTGTGAAATTGACTTTATTAAAGTGAATTTTTCACGAAGCTTACACAAGTACTAGAGACTACCGGAGCAGCCATGGCAGCGTCGGCATGTTGCACTTACTAACAGTAGTGGGTGGCTGCCGGCCGCCGCTAGGCCGCATGAACTAATTGGTGGCGGAAGCACACAAAGCATGTTAGATCAAATTGCATGTAAATTTGACTTTCGCAAAATAACGCCTGAATCTATTAACTTACACAGGTGTATAGAACGATCGCTACTATCTACTTCTGCTTAGCTTTATCCCGTTTTCATAATGCATTGTTTGTCTTGGTCTGGATATTTTATGAGAAGTGGGGCGCATAAAAGCTGCCCGTCTGGGAAAGTACCTCCGCCATACAGAAAACCGCAACCAAATAACAACTCCCTAGAGGGTTGTTGTGTTCCTGCGTGTGAGTGAGGTCACCAGTAAGCTCCCAAGGAGTTGTTGCAGCAGCACAGGCATCGCGCTAGTGATACTTAATATATCGCAAGCGGTAATAAGCTACGGTTCCCGCTATACATCAGGTGGGCCGTATGCTTGAATGCCTCCCGACGTAGTATATAAAAAAAAGAGTCAGTAACTTTTTTTATACAACGTCTGAAGGCATACAAGCATACCTTATGTAAAGTGGTTACCGTAGCCTATGCACTAAGTATCAATCGCACAATGCAGGTGGCATGGCTGTTGCTAACATATCTGTTCCTTAAGAGCTTATTGGTGACTTTACTCACTCGCAGCACCACACAAATCCCTCAAGGAATTTGTTATTTGACTGCGGTGTTTTGTGAGGTACTTCCGATACGCCATGTTTATGCATATAAATGTTTATACTGCCTGGGAATCGAACCCTCGAGTGTCGGTATCTAATTAGCGGTACTAACCACCGCGCTACCGAGCTCTTCAAAAACTGTTCCGCTTTATATATTAGTATAGATTGAAATCGCGATCAAATTATGGAGAAATAGTTGAAAGTTCTCATATCTCTACAGAAGAAGAAGAGTAGAGTCCTTAGAACTTACTGTTGATCTCACTCGCAGGAACACTACAACTCTAGAAAGAAGCGTGACCTGTACTAGACTTTTAACGAGCTCGGTGGCGTAGTGGCGAAACGCGGTGTTACGTTACTTTGACACCTACACGGTTGTGACTTCGATTCCCAAACAAGGCACATATTTGTGTGCATAAACATGACTGTTTGTCTTGGCCTGGGTGTTTTTAAAAAACCGGCCAAGTGCGAGTCGGACTCGCGCACGAAGGGTTCCGTAACATTATCTTTAAAAACGCCAAAAAATAAATCATGTCTGTTGTATGGGAGCCCTATTTTATTTATTATGTTTTTAGTATTTGTTGTTATAACGGCAACATAAATACATCATCTGTGAAAATTTCAACTGTTTAACTGTCACGGTTCATGAGATACAGCCTGGTGACTGACGGACGGACGGACAGCGGAATCTCAGAATAAGATTCCTGTTTACCCTTTGGGTACGGAACCCTAAAAAGGTAGGGCACATCAAGCAGCCCGTCTTGGGAAGTACCCCCATCTCACAGAAAACCGCAGCCTAATAACAACTACATAGAGGGTTGTTGTGTTCCTGTGTGTGAGTCAGGTCACCAATAACACTCCTAAGAAGTTGCTGCGCTAGGAGCAGGGGTGGCATCGCGCGAGTGATACTTAATGTATTGCGAGAGTTTATAGACTACGGTAACCGCTTTCTATCAGGTGAACCGTATGATTGTATGCCTTCAGACGTAGTACAAAAAAAAAGGCCTGGTTTTTCCTATGAGTTGCGGATGTCTGAAGATAGACAGTAAGTTTGAAGTACCAGAATGGTCCTTCGAGCCAGCTTTTTCGTCTCGCTACAAACAAACAAATATAGTGTGAAAGCACTCTTATTAAATTGTGCGTCGTTAACTCATTTTTTGTTTTTATTGTTCTTAGTAACAAAAATAGGCCAGTATAACGTGACCCGGTATTTTCTTTATTTCACCCCAATTTCACGGGGTTTGTATAGGCTTTCTCACGCTGGTTCGCGAACTTAGGAACGTATTTCGCCCCCCGTCGCTTGGTTTACGATTTTAGTATTTCCTTACAGCATTACTTGAGTTTTATTCCTGTTTCATTCGTTTTAGTAGTGAGAAAAAATATTTTTTCTCTCCCTCGTGAATAGGGTTTATAGCTTTTATGAGTAGCTTTAGAAAGTTCTAGTACAACCTTCCCACTGTGGCGACAAAAACATTTTTTTTTGTATTATGAACAATGTTGTTCAAATATATAGAACATTACAAAAAAATAACCGTGTAAATGCCGACAGCACTTGCAGTTGCAGCATGCAGCCAGAATGATTGAGAGTGGCGGCACATGCAGCGACTGAACTACATTTCATATAAATACATACAAAACAGTCGTGCAGCTGCGGCCGTCTGGATGCAGCTGCAGCACGTGCACGTCGGCAGTTGCAGTTGGCACCTTAAACGTCACTTAAAGTGCTCACAGTTTAGTAGTTTCGCTATGCTGTTGGATATTTTGACGTCTGTGTCAATATTAAAGTCAAACTGGCTAACCTGACGTGAAGATAAAGGTAGATAGATAGATATATCGGTAAAAATTTAAAGGTGCCATCTCGTCATAAACAAATCTTATATAAGGAGACCTCGCGTGAAGAGATATTATGTCTTCTTCTTAATATTATAACGTTTTCTATTCCATTAGCACGCTACCTATGCATAAGAATTTGGTGAAAATACAGATTTTTACATGGAGCAACTATCGCCAGACCTCCACAACCTAGAAGGAAAACCACAGGTTAGGTCACGCGTCTTTTGAAATTGATTTCTTAGACGTGCTCGAGCAAATTATTATAGAGGAAACCATTACTTACGATGTTTTGCTTCACCACCAAGCAAGTGACAATTATAAATACATGAATCCAAAAACATGTATTTAGTGGTACACGACCAGGATTCGAATAGGTACCGATGAAAGTTCCTGGAAGGTTTGATATATTCCTGCGAGTAAGGTTGCCAGTAAGCACCTGTGCAGTTTGACCTAACCAGCTTTGTGTCCTTCCCACCGGCGACCACCCACTACCGCTAGTAAGTGCATCATGCCGTCGCTGCTATGGCTACTCCTGTCGTCTCTGCCTCGGTCGCTGCGGTTGTCCACGTGATTGCTCGCCATCTGGAATAGGTACCGCATGCACCCGCCACCGTTGCTGCCATGACTGCCCTGGTCGTCTCTGCGACACGTGATATTTATGTAAACAATATACCACGGTTGTTATGACGCCTTATCCCAAACTTTGTAATACACAAGCGTGCACACACACGTACAACTTTTTTTTATACTACGACGGGAGGCATACAAGCATACGGCCTATTAACGCTTGCGATATGTTAAGTATCACTCGCGCGATACCTCCTCTGATGCTTACACAGCAACTCCTTGGGAGCTTACTGGTGACCTCACTCACACGCAGGAACACAACAACCCTCTAGGGAGTTGTTATTTGGCTGCGGATTTCTGTGAGGTGGAGGTACTTCCCCAGACGGGCTGCTTTGATGCGCTCTACCTCTCTTAAAATATCCAGACCAAGACAAACAGACATGTTCATGCACACAAATGTTTGCCTTGTGTGGGAGTCGAACCCACGAGTGTTAGTGTCAAAGTCGCGTCATTCACGACTGAGCCACCGAGATCGTCAAGAAGTTTTGTTTATGACGAGATGGCACCTTTCTTTTTTACCGATATGTCTATCTATCTACCTTTATCTTCACGTCAGGTTAGCTAGTTTGACTTTAATATTGACACAGACGTCAAAAAATCCAACAGCATAGCTAAACTGCTAAACTGTGAGCACTTTAAGTGCCGCTTAAGGTGCCAGTTCGCACCGAGCTGCCAACTGCAACTGCCGACAGCACGTGCAGCAGCTGTGTGCATACGGCCGCAGCTGCACGACTGTTTTGTATGTATTTATATGAAATGTAGAGCAGTCGCTGCATGTGCCGCCACTCTCAATAATTCTGGATGCATGCTGCAACTGCACGTGCTGTCGGAAGTTGTAGTTGGCAGCTCGGTGCGAACTGGCACCTTTAGACCATGGACAGACAGCCATCTATTAAACAGTACGCTAATAACCTCTGTAAAAAATCAACCATATTAGTAACCCACGAACAATGGTACAGGGCAAACATTTATTGCAAGCGCGCGATAGCAAGCGAGCAATATGTGAGGTCGACCTCCAGTTTCTCGGTATTTTGTACGCTCTACTTCTCCAAAACCAAAATAGTTTGAAACCCCCTTTTTTCGTGATCGTGTAGCCTAGATGTCGTAGTTGTGCCAGTTGAAATTTGTTTTTCAAAAAAAGAAGTTTTGTTCCAGAAAAATCGGTCCAAGAAGATTTGTCCCTACTGTGAGCAGTGCTTTTGCAGTGGTAGTACTAAATTTTCCTTTTTCCTCTTTTTTATTTTTTTTTCATCTTTTCCTTTTTGTTTTTTTAGTTTTTTAATAAATTAGTCTTTTATTAAATTATATTAAATTATATTAAATTTTGGGTTTTTAATTCTAATTTCATCAAGATGCCTCGAGGCCGTCGCAGTAATCGCAGCACTCGAGCTGCAACTCGTGCTAGGGTGCAAAATCTTCGAGCCCAGCGAGCCATACAATTTTTCAGTTTATTTTTTAAAAAGTAACTTATTTTTTTAAATATTAAATTTTGAATATTCAACATTTTTTTGGTAATTTTTACTAAGTTATCTTTTTTAACTTATTTTTTTTAATTTTATTTAATTATAAAATGAAATGCCCAAGCATTTTTTAGATTGACGCACTAAGTTTCCAAGCGCGCTTGCTACACAGCTTGCTGTTACCTATTTAAAAGATAAAAAGCGCGCTTGCGTTTGCGCCGCAGGCCCTAACTTCCCTAGTGTACATGAACAATTCTTAATTGTTTTCTAGAGACGTGGCGCATCAATGCAGCCTGACTGAGGATGTACCTACACCTAACAGAAAACAGCCAAATAACAAATGAAGGTTGCTACTGAGTGAGTAACCTGCTAGTCAGTGAGGTTAGCAGTAAGCTCGTAGGGATTGCTAGCTATTACCAGAGATGGCAACGCGCTAGTTCACGTACTGCAAGCGTTCAGAGGCTACGGTAACCGCGTAGCGTGTCTCCCGACGTTGTATAAATAAATTTGTGGGATTTTATGATAATTTTACATAAGTACAAATCGCATTAAAATTTCCAATGAATGTCTTCGTCTAAATATATATATATAACCTATCTGTAACTTCACGCCAAATCCCTTGCGGGGTAGGTAAAGAGAATCAAGTGCCACATGCTATACCTCAATAATTTCATTAACATACTGAATGTTGCTCTTCGCATGCACGTTCGCCGGTTTCTAATGCTCCTGACATCACCTTCTGATAAAACACAATCAATTTGGCCATGGTAGGTAAGTTTTGGCCATCCTCCACTCCTACAAGTCTTATCAATTACCTTAGACTGTATTATCCCATAGTTTGTCCTATTTTTTAAAGTAAAAAAGCATCTTCACTGAATTGGTTATAAATTCTTTATCCAATGTGTACAATTCTAATTTACAATAAGTGACTGTAACCACCCCCGTCATAACCGGCACCTAAAATACCCCTAGGGATCAGAATGTTTGGGGATAAGAGAAAATGTTGTACTGAACCAATACATAGATACACTGGAAGTGACATAAGCTGTACACTTTCTTCAAAATAAAAATTGTGTGTGCTTATATACGCACGTAAGTAGAACTGTGAAAATTTCATCCCGCGTGCCTGTACTCTGCGGTTGTAAAACAAAACGATAATATAATAAGTTTTCATATATCAAATATACATTCTGTGTACTAAGTATCGGGAATTTGTCAATAAAACAAAAAATACAAATTATTCATCTAAATTTATTTTATCGCCTTCAAAGTAGGCCCCATCGCTTGCAATACAACATCTCCACCGCTTCACCCAGTCTTCCATACATTTTTCATAGGCTATTTGCGGTATGGCCTTTAGCTCATTCAGCGAATTTTCTTTTATGGCTTCTATCGACTCAAAACGTTTTCCTCGAAGTGGTAATTTTAACTTGGGAAATAAAAAAAAGTCAGACGGAGCCATATCAGGTGAATACGGTGCTTGGTCGAGAACTTTTGTTGAATTTTTCGCTAAAAACTCTTTCACTATAATGGCTGTGTGTGATGGTGCATTATCATGGTGCAGCATCCATGAGTTGTGTTGCCACAAATCTGGACGTTTTCGGCGGATACTCTCACGCAAACGCTTCATGACGCCTAAATAATATTCTTTATTCACTGTTTCTCCCTCTGGAAGGAATTCGGAGTGAACCACACCACGGTAGTCAAAAAAAACTGTCAGCATCACCTTGATTTTGGAGCGACTTTGCCGCGGTTTTTTGGGTTTCGGCTCGTTTTCGAGACGCCATTCTGAAGACTGTTGGCTTGTTTGCATGTCGTACTCATAAACCCATGTCTCGTCGCCAGTTATTATACGTTTCATAAAGGTCGGATCCGTAGAAGCTCGGGAAACCATGTCTTCAGCGACATGCTTTCGCTGCGCTTTTTGAACAAAATTGAGCTCTTTTGGAACTAGTCGAGCGGCGACGCGTTTCATGCCTAAAATGTCAATGAGAATGTTGTGGACGGACTTAAAAGATATGTTCACCTCACTAGCCAACTCTCTCAGACTCATACGTCGATTTTCGAGCACTAGCTTCTTGATTCTGTCGATGTTTTCTCTGGTCGTAGCGGTTGAAGGTCTACCAGAACGAGGCAAGTCTACTACTACTTCTCGGCCTTCTTTAAAAGCCTTATACCATTCATAAGCCCTTGTTTTCGATATACACGATTCGCCGTAGGTATTTCGCAACATTTTTAGTGATTCACCACATGAAATATCATTTGAAACACAAAATTTAAGGCACACTCTTTGTTCAACAATATTTTCCATTGTAAAAATCGCCGAGGACTCAAAACTATGACCAACAAAAAGTGTAGTTTAAAACAAATTAAATGACAGATCCCGCTCAAATTTTGCGCGCTAAATCAGTACAGTGCTACCAACATGCAGTAAAAAAATTAGAACGACCTCTTTTACGCGGGTCTTTTTATTGACATATTCCCGATACTTTTTACACAGAGTAGTATAACTATCATTCACCACCGTATACAATTTGAGAACATATATATAAATAAATAAAATAAATAAATATTGTCGAACAAATTACACAGCGCCATCCAGCCCCAAAGTAAGCGAAGCTTGCGTTGTGGGTACTAGACAACTGATAAACATACGTAAATACATTTTTGTTTTTTTGTAAATACATACTTATTGTACATAGAAAATACCCAGACCAAGACAAACAGACATGTTCATGCACACAAATGTTTGTACTGTGTGGGAATCGAACCCATGAGCGTTGGTGTCAAAGTCGCGTAATAGCGCGTTCCACCACTGCGCCACCGAGCTCGTCAAGATACATATATATTTAAATGAATTTTATTTGTACTGATATAAACACCGATTGTAGATTCATAAATAAGTATTTGAGTATTTTTTTTATACTACGTCTGTAGGCATACAAGCATACGGCCCACCTGATGTAAAGCGGGTACACAGCAACTTCTTGGGAGCATACTGGTGACCTCACTCACACTCGTTGGTATCAAAGTCGCGTCATTCACGACTGAGCCACAGAGCTCGTCAGAATACCTTGAATATAGTCACAAACAAAGCTTGAGAGACATTCACTAATTAATGTCGTTTAGTGGTGTCGATTTTAGATGTAGGTATCGTAAAAATTCCCTCCCATTTTTTCCTAACTTGTCAAAAGAAGTGTAACTTCAATAAAGTATAGTATAGTTTTAGGAAATATTTCAGTACAGGCAACCTTTTCTACTAAAAAAATTTGGATCGAAATTTCTATTTAGATAAGTGTTTAAATATTTACTTTATAAATTAATATATATAAGCGGTTTTTTTTGGACAAATCGTAATATCACAAAAAAATGCGCAAGTAACAAAAATCGGCCAAGTGCGAGTCGTACTCGTGCACGAAGGGTTCCGTACCATTATCTATAAAAACGGCAAAAAAAATCACGTTTGTTGTATGGGAGCCCCCCTTAAATATTTGTTTTATTTTAATTTAATTATTTATTCTTAAAGTGAATATTTATGTAACTAAATATTATGCGAATATTTCAAGCGCCTACCAGTTGCCGTCATCAATATCGAGCAAAAATGAGCAAAAAAGTCACGTTTGTTGTATGGGAGCCCCCTTAAATATTTATTTTATTCTATTTTTTAGTATTTGTTGTTATAGCGGCAATAGAAATACATCATCTGTGAAAACTTCAACTGTCTAACTATCACGGTTCATGAGATACAGCCTGGTGACAGACGGACGGACGGACGGACAGCGGAGTCTCAGTAATAGGGTTCCGTTTTACCCTTTGGGTACGGAACCCTAAAAAAAGGCAATGTAGTGAAATCGTGCACTAAAAAGTACAACCGAGTACTAAAACAAGTTAGGATAAAGAAATAATTATTACAGCAAAGATACAAGAGAACTCGATAGCATTGTTGCGCATGTCATTCTAACCGAACTCGCAGGTTAAGTAAAGTCTACGCAGCCTGTGTATGGATGGGTTTATCTATCTCAAGTTTCTCCGTACCTCGGAGGGTACGTTAAGCCATAGGTTCCAGCTGTTGTCGATAGATGATAATTGTTAAGCTAAGTCAGTACCTTTGGGCGGCTTTAAAACACTGTTCTCCGCCAACCCAATATGAGTAGCATGGTGAAGTATGCTCTAAACCCCTTCGGTTGATAAGAGACTCGTATCCCTGCAGTAGGATGAGTATAGATTGGTCAAATAGAAGTTAGAACAGATGAATTAGGAATTAGTCAGTGTATACAATGTAGCTAATGAGAAGTGGTAATTGAGAGTATACTGAAGTTGACTTTTATTACAGACTCTAGACGAGCTCTTTGACAGTTAAGATGGCGTTCAAGTCGAGGAAGGACGAAGCCGGAAGTCCTTCCATGTGAATTAAATCAATATACTTCCGATTTATTTCACACACACCTTGCTCACTTCTTTGTCATTCGTAGCTCTTTTCATGCACGCTCGCCGGTTCGTAGGGTTCAGTGTTAAGATAACAAAAGGCATGCTCCGTTGGTTCAGAAATGTAGAATGAATGCAGGACGAAAAAATGACGACACAGATAATCATCTTTAACACTATATAATGTATCAATGTGTTTATCCAGGGATTATGACACAGTTCACTGAAGTGTGATGTGTGATTTTTAATGCTTACTGTGAACGACATATGGACAGAACTGCGGGTAGAAGCTAGTTATAAGTGAATCGTAAATGACCATAAAATACCTCGTCTGTTTGTCTTAGAGTTGAAAAGGGAAGGGATGTAGAAGCCGACTGGTGTACTACCCCATTGTCTAAAGTTGCATCCAAATAAGAACTCTTTGGACGGTTATTGTGTTGTTTGAAGTAAGTGAAGTAACCATTAAACCATTGAGGAAATACTGAGTTAGCAACAGGTCATGTGATGTCAGGAGCCCTAGAAACCGGCGAGCGTGCATGAGAACAGCAATGAATGTTAGTGAGGTACGTAAGGGTCGAGTCACGTGGCGCTCGGTTCTCTCTGCCTACCCCGTAAGGGATTTGGCGTGGAGTTATAGATAAATAGACCTTCCTTCTGGCATCCAAGTTTTCCAATGTAATTAGTTAATGGACAGCGTCATCCGTCGCTTTTTCTGTTCGAAAACCATATTGAGATATAGACAATATATTATTAGACTCTAATTTCACTAATCTGTAGTAATCTTTCGAGTACCTTGTATAAGGACGGCTGTATAGAAATTGGGCGGGCACTGCCTCTATTCCCAGACTTCTAGACAGGATGTATAGCAGACTTTTTAAAAAACATTGAAAATGTGTCGGTAGATATAGCGAGATTGTAGAAGCTAACTCCTCCTAAATAACTTTTAAAAACTTTAAAAAATCCCTTGCAATATGATCCCACCCTGAGGTACAATTTGGCTTGAGAGAGTTTATTAGAGAATAAATTTCAGCCTCATCAGTAGGTAATAAACCAAAAGCCTGTAAATGTTGCTCAATATTCAAAGACGATTGATTATAATTCGAGTTTTTAGTGTTACTTTTTCAGCATTATTATAAGATTTTTTTTTTTTTTTTATTCTACGTCGGGAGGCGTACAAGCATACGGCTCACCTGATATAAAGCGGGTACCGTAGCCTATTAACGCTTGCGATATATTAAGTATTACTCTCGCGATGCCTCCTCTGCTGCTTACACAACAACTCCTTGGGAGCTTACTGGTGACCTCACGCACACGCAGGAACACAACAACCCTCTAGGGAGTTGTTATTTGGCGGCGGTTTTCTGTGAGGTGGAGACCCTACCTCTCTTAAAACATCTAAACCAAGACCAACAGACATGTTCATGCACACAAATGTTTGCCTTGTGTGGGAATCGAACCCACAAGCGTTGGTGTCAAAGTCGCGTCATTCACGACTGAGCCACCGAGCTCGTCAAACATTATATATATATTATGTTACTTCATAAAAAAACCAGTTGAGAATGCGCAAGCTTGCTTTGCCAGAGGAACACCTGGCTCGTCAATTATATAACAATTCAAATTTTTTTTTTAATATGTCGGCCATTTTGAGCATGTTCCGTAAGACATAGGAGCGGTGTTCCTGAACATTCCTATTCTACTATTTTATGCTGAATCCGAATCTGAAGTCAAAATTCGAATATTCAAAAAAAGCGACAGATAAACGCACAAACAAACGTATAGAATTCATATAGGAACGGTGTTCCTGAAAATGCAATGCGTATTCATTGATAACAGAGCTTATAGCCGGATCGGTATATAGACCGATAATCATTATTGGAAATGCAATTTGATCTAACCTGCTTTGTGTGATTAATTATTGGTGGCGGAAGCACACAAAGCAGGTTAGATCAAATTGCACGTAAATTTGACATTCGCAAAATAACGCCTTAATCTATTACTAACATTATAGAAAATTTAAAGGAAACACAAATAAATGTGCATGTTTCTAATTTTTCCATGTTTCTTATGCGACACTCAATCGCGTCAATAACTATTAAATAAAAAAATGTCACGTGCCAAAACAAAAAAGAAGGAAAAGCTACTGATCTGTTATCTTCTATTATGTTGTTTTAGTAGAGTGTGCTTATGCCTAGTGCATTGCTTTCAATTATATATTTACCATTACATTAATGACGTGGTCCTTCACTGGGGGCCGTATGGGGAAGCTAACGGCCGCTCAAGGTGCTATGGAAAGAGCTATGGTTAGCTAGTGCATCTATAGATGTGCGTTTTTTGTTAGTCCTGAGAGGTAGGGGATAGTATAGCAGCCCTGTCTGTGTAACCTCCACCTCACGGAAAACCGCAACCAAATGACAACTCCCTTTTTAGTAAACTCCTGCGGAGTTGCTGTTTTAACAGCAGATGTAGCATCGCGCGGGCGATAGTTAACCCTTTACCAATCCCCAGAGAACTGTTGTAACAACTGTTTTTGTTTTTCAAAGATTTGTAATTTTTAAAACGTTTTGTTTGATGTTGCATCGCAGAAATTGAGAACATTTGCTGATAACATGAAAAAAACATGTGGAAAGAGGTCGCGGTTTTTCTGCGTGACAGTATCGGATATGAGGATATCCTCAGTAGAACTAAGCGACAACCGCTGCAGAAGAAAGGTTCTCGAGTGGCATCCACGTACTGGTACACGCAGTGAGGGACGACCCCCCACTAGATGGAGCGACGACCTTAAAAATAAACCTCGTTAAAAGAATAAACGACCTTAACTCGTCGACCTTAAGAGGTTTATAGGGAGTCGGTAGATGCAGATGGCACAGGATAGAGACGAATGACACTCCAGAGAGAAGGTCTATGTTCAGCAGTGAAAATACGGATTGAGATGATGATGAGTAGATTAATACATACTTATCTGAGTTCCCAAGGTTAGGTTTATTAGATGTGTGATTATACCCTTATTTATTTTTACTTCACCACATCTAGTATCTCAACATCCAAATCCCTACAGTATGTTACATCTTAGGTTCAATAATAAAGAACATGTTTTATGAACATTGCCGAATTCGTACCTGCGAGCAGTTGATTGGGGAGTACAGTCGTCATCAAAAGTTGATGGTCCTTGTGGTTCTTATGGCAATACGGTAAGATCTAAAATAGCTTCTTCTAGATCTTTTTTGCTGTACTTACTGTAGAACATTGCAGTTTTTCTTTCCATCGGCATTATTTATTAATGAAATATCGTGGCCCTTTTTAAGAGGATTAAGTAAGGGTACCAGAAAAGTTGATATTTTTTTTCTAAATCCTGTTTATATTCTACGCGTACCTATTCATTTATTGTTTCGTACACGAATTAACCAATATATACCTATAGGTATATATATTCACATTTTAGAGACATTATATTTATAAAATGTATAATTTTCGTAAAAAAAAATTGTATTGTTCTCATGCAAACTATATAAATAAAAATGTATTAAATATGTATGAAAGATCACCATTGGGTAAGACTCTACCAATTTGTCAGTATTTTTTTCAGTATTTGTTTGTATTAGGACAATGTTTGTATGAAAGACACTTTTAGAAAAACCATCAGATAAGTCGGAAATTTAGATTGTATTGCGCTGAGAAATATGCGACGCAGAAAGAGGGTACATGATATGTCTACCTTTAACCCTTCGAAATCCGGGTGGTCATATATGACCGCGAAATGTATGGGAAAACGTATATAACGGGTTCTATCTACTCGTCGGGCTCCAGTCATCCCGTGACCATGGCGTCTGCAACCCCGCTGAAATAACGGAGAAATATAAAAATGAATCTCGATAAGTCCCGTACATATAATAAACAACCGTGAAGTTAAAATGTATACATAATATATAACATTCACTTTCACAGTTTCATTGGCGAACTCGGTGGCGCAGTGGCGAAACGCGCTGTTACGTTACTTTGACACCAACGTTCGTGGGTTCGATTACTACACACGACAAACATTTGTATGCATGAACATGTCTGTTTGTCTAGGTCTGGGTATGCTTGAATCCCTTCTGTATGATTTTTTTTATACACAACATCATACAAACATACGGCTTGATGTACTTACCGTCACCAATGAATATATGCAACACACTAACCCGGGTTATGGGAACATTATTCACACATAGACATTTTTAAGAGAGGTAGGGTGCATCAAAGCAGCCTGTTTGGGGAAGTACCTCCATCTCACAGAAAACCGCAGCCAAATAACAACTCCCTAGAGGGTTGTTGTGTTCCTGCGTGTGAGTGAGGTCACCAGTAAGCTCTCAAGGAGTTGCTGTGCAAGCAGCAGAGGGGGCATTGCGCATGTGATACTTAATATATCGCAAGCGTTAATAGGCTACGGTACCCGCTTTACATCAGGTGGGCTGTATGCTTATATGCCTCCCGACGTAGTATAAAATAAAATATATTTCTTTTGATTCTATTGCCAAGTTTTGACAACCAATCTAGGACAAACTGTCAAAAACGACGTAGAATTATTACCAATGGTCACACAAAAAAAGAACGTGCATCGGAACGCACGGTTCCATCCAAACGCTCGGCACGCAATGGGTCAAAGGACTAACAAAAACGCATATGGATGCACTAGCTGACCCGGCAAACGTTGTTCTGCCAAATAAATTATTTCGTTTTTATGTATTTCTTATTTATATTATATATATATATATATACATATATATATATATACATATTTTATGAAGTATACTTTACGACCTATTCTCGTACCTACCAAAAATATATAAAAACCGGCCAAGTGCGAGTCGAACTCGCGCATGAAGTGTTCCGTACCATTATCTGATCAATTTCGAGCAAAAGCGAACGCAACGAACGGTAAACGGAAGTGAGTTATACTAAAAGGGAATTATCCAATGCAGCAAAACGATGTCAAAATGGCGGCGCTTTGCCTCTCGCTTTTCTTCAACTATCAAGTGGAGCAACTAAAATCTGGATGTTCTATCTATCTATAACTTCACGCCAAATCCCTTGCGGGGTAGGCAGAGAGAACCGAGCGCCACGTGACTCGATCCTTACATATCTCACTCGCTTCTTTAACATTCATTGCTCTTCTCATGCACGCTCGCCGGTTTCTAGGGCTCCTGACATCACCTTCTGATAGAACACGATCAACTTGGTCATGTTAGGTAAGTCTTGGCCTTTCTCGGCTCCTACATCCTTCTACTTTTGCATTGTGCTTCGCCATTCTTTCATCCTGCATTCTTTCTACATGTCCGAACCAACTTAACGATAAATATGTAGCACCAATACTAAACTGTATCGCCCGCTGTTGTTATCAACAGTTTTCAGAATTGCCCCTAATACGGAAGCAAATATAAAGACATCACATCAAAAACAATATGCAGTCAATTCACCGCATATGACAAGACGTCTACAAACACAGGCCCATAGAAGCAACTGAGCCAAATTGATAATTAGCAAATTTCAAATAGATCCAATTTATCCCTTACATGTTTGTAGCATGTTGGTATAAATGCCTCAGCGGCTGTTACAAAATTTATCCCATCAAACATGCTTTCACATAAATCACGAGCTTATACGCTTGTGCATAAGTAATAATTTTGATTGTGATACACAGTACAGTAAAATTTACAGCCTAATAACTATGTGAAATTCAATTTGAAATGTCTGTTACGTTGATCGCGATAATTCAGTGGGTAATTTAGATGTTCGCTTTTCGAAAATATTTCTTAAATGAAATATTGACGAGCTCGGTGGTGCAGTGGCGAAACGTGCTGTAATGTTACTTTGACACCAACGCTCGTAAGTTCGATTCCCACACTGGACAAACATTTGTGTGAACATGTCTTTTTGTCATTGGGTGTTTTTAAGAGAGGTAGGGCGCATCAAAGCAGCCCGTCTGGGGACCTCTCTCTGCTATCTACTTACCTCTACTTCACAGAAAATCGCAACCAAATAACAACTCTCTGCAGACTTGTTGTGTTCCTGCGCGTGACTGAGGTCACCGGTAAGCTCCTAAGGAATTGCTGTGGTTGCAGCAGAGGTGGCATCGTGCGAATGATACTCAATACAAGCGTTCATAGGCCACACATACACATGAGGTAGGCCGTATGCTTGTAAATCTCGTGGTATAAAAAAAACCGCCGGCAGAAGTGAAAACTTGAACATACGGACCAAACAGCGATGTTGATAAACTACTCGTACGTTGAACGAAACGCGTAAGCGCCAAGAAATTGATGGCGCTTACAACGTTTTGGTCGCGAGAAAATAATGCCCTATGAACGATCTAGCGCTTCATGTTTTAATTGTTTAATTAGAGGTAACTAATATTGTAGCGCTGCAGCGAACTTAAGTTCTAATTCTCACCAAAATCTTACATCAGGGTCACGTGTCCTGTCGCGACTTTAACATTTTTTACTCATCGCAAAAAGTGCACAACGCCGCTAAAGAAGTTTTCACTTCAAAAAAAGTATGTCTATAAACTAAGGAGGCATACAAAGTAGTTTATATTTTATTTATTATTTATATCAAATTGCCTGTAAATTTGACTGTCGAAAATTATTCCCGGAATATATTAACTAAAATAGAAGATGTGAAGCAGAGGTGAGATGATTTGTATGCAACGCGTCGAGTATAGTTCAGGCAACCCCTACGTATATGTACATACAACCTACGGCAGTTCTCAGACGTGTCGCCTTTCTGCGACGAGCAGATCCGCTGGGATTGCGTGCCATCTGTGGCATGCAATCGTGCAGTATAAGAGGTGGTACGCATCACAACAATCCCGCTTCCCTTGGGGCGATCGTTTCCGATGAAGCCTTTAAAGCCGTCTCGGCTAAAGGCAGTCCCTAGGTGGTGTTTAGTCAGTAAGAGTATGACATAACTCGTTCGGCCGTCTTATTGAGTATTCATGAGAGTTCACCACCTCCCTCCCGGGGTGTGCCTCCCTCAGAAGAATGTCTAACGCACGATTTAGTGAGTTAGTCCATCTTTTGTGGGGCCGGACAACCCGACCGGGTGTGGTGTAGGTATTAGGCATAAGTACTAATATGATATTATCTCTAAGGAATTTAGGTTACGCGTGCCTTTAAGTATATACATATAATACTTAATATATTGTAAGCGTTTATAAGCTACGGTAACCGCTTTTCATCAGGGGGGCCGTATGCTTGTGTGCCTTCCGACGTTGTATAAAAAAAATGGTCAAATCTTACAAGACGAATTAGAACCAATCACTTCAGCCGATATTTCTGAAATTTTCCATACACCTTAAATGCTATTAACCGATGTAACTGAATATGTCCCACTCAATGTTGGAATTACATTCAAAATGACCTCCGCCACAGTATGGTTACGTAAAATCTGTAGGTAACATGAACTTAGTACACTGATAATGGGAACAAATCACCTTCCTTTGAGGCCTCTACCGTTACCACAAGCCATATATCAAACCGTCGTTTACGACCGAGGCTCGCGTCCCTTGCGTCTCGTGCGGAAACTGCTGAACACTTAACATGTTCGTACAATGAACAGCGCTAAGATGTCGCTCAATATCTATATATATATATATAAAAAATATATTGCCTGTATGCCCTCTATGGACTCAAAAACGCCTGGGCAGATTTTGATGAAATTTTCAGTGAATCTTCAGGTTAGCCCAGCAGGTGATCCTGTGAAGTTTGGTAGCGATCATATCACCCGTGCGAAGCCGGGACGGATAGCTAGTGATTTTATATTTGCAATGAGGTTGTATATAAATATATCTAGACTTCAATAGTTAGCAACAAATTAATATTCGATGAATAAAGGCGTTATTGTTTTATTACCGTGTTACCAGAGGGAGACTTTGTACAAAAGTCGTCTGCATGGGTACCTCTGTCTCACCTATTTCTACCGCAAGCAGGTATATTTATATTGCTGTGTTCCGGTTTGAAGGGTGAGATATGGCAGAGAACTTACTGGGTACTGAGACGAAACAGCCTCAGGTCACAAGATTGGCAGCGCGCGAGTAACATCCCCGTGGTGTTGCGAGCGTCAATAGGCTGCGGTGACCGCTTACCATCTAATGTGGGCCCCATGCTTGTTTGCCAATCTAGTTATATAAAAAAATAACCTTAATCTCATCAGCATAATTATGTTAAAAGGTTTACATATACGTTTATAATTTAAGAGCTGTGATATTTTATGACCTTTTTTTGAGGCATACAAGCATACGGCCCATCTAATGACCCTGTAGCGGAGCCTATTAACGCTTGCGATATATTAAGTATCACTCGCGCGATGCCTCCTCTCTTGCTTACACAGCAACTCCTTGGGAGATTACTGATGACCTGACTCACACACAGGAACACAACAACCCACCAAGGTGGAGGTACTTCCCCAGACGGGCTGCTTTGATGCGCCCTACCTCTCTTAAAACATCCAGACCAAGACAAACAGACATGTTCATGCACACAAACGTTTGCCTCGTGTGGAATCGAACCCACGAGTGTTGGTGTCAACGTCGCGTCATTCACGGCTGAGGCACCGAGCTCGTCGAAAGCTTTTTACGCTGTCATTATTTCATATTTTTCATATTTTCGCATCAGAAGTTTCGGGAATAATATCTCTGGTAAGCAGACTGATGTATGAATGGGTATAAATCGACCACATATCTTTATCTATGAATGTATAACTTCCCGCCAAACGCCTTGGGGCATAGGCAAACTGAACCGAGCTCCACATGACTCGATCTCATCTCAATCGGTTCTTTAACATTCATCGCTCTTCTATTGGACGCTCTCCGATTCCTAGAGCTCCTGACTTCACCTTCTGTTAAAACACGATCAATTTGGCCATGGTGGGTAAGTCTCGGCCTTCCTCAGCTCCTACATCATTCCACTTTCTCGTTGTGTATATGAGTCCTAATTCTTTCTTCCCGCATTCATTCCACATATCCTAACCAAACCATATACTCTGCTACACCAAAAAAATGAAACATTATACTCCTGTTTGTCTCTGCAATCGGTCAAAAAGCAATTCAAAACTTACACAAAACAATACGAGAACTTCTCATAAACAAAAATACGGTATTCCCATCCAATCGTACCTCCCACGAGCTAGCAATAAATTATCCGAGATGAAGTTTGTCCGTGATTTCGCCACAGAAAGTGATAGCGGTTCCATAGCGGAAACCATAAAAATTGCAAAGGTAATAATGTTTTGTGATTGTTGCCATTTATTCATGGGAACATCAGCAGTTCCTTTTCTATATATCGTTGTATAGCTAAAAGCACATCACGCGTGACAGATGCGCGATTGTAACACTTATGTACGGCAGAAGAAGGTCGGAGGTCATACTGCATACGAAGAGTACAGTTTGTTGTGCACTTATCTCTACATCGCGGGATAACTTGTACATTTACAATGGAATATATACTCTACGCGTGTCATATTTGCAATTACATTTGTTTAACCTCCCCAGTTAAGCAGCTTAGATCGTAGCTTGTCCAAAGATGAGTTGAGTAAAGAAAAAGGAAAGGCCGTGGGTGTAGGCTTTTGTCGATGATAGTCGTGTTAAGCTATGTTTATGTACATATTTGTAATTATCATTTGCTAACTAATGGTATTTTATATACAACGTCAGGAGACATGTCAGCATAACCTGTTGAGAAGTAGTCACCACCATTAGAAGGTTATTGATGACCCCTTTCACTCGCAGTAACAACAATCCTATAACAATATTTGGCTGCTAACTACGAGTACTTTGCACCAGATGAAACATATTATGCTTGTTTGTTATCAGATGTCGTATAAAAAAGGAAGATTTTTTCAACAATAACCACTAAGATGACAAGCAAGCACACGGCCTGTCTGATGGTAAACAGTTACCGTAGCCTATGAACAGATGCAATACCAGGGGTGTCACTTGTGCATTGCTAACTCTGAAAGCCTGCTGAGGATCTTTTTCAGCCACAGAAATAGATCAGGTGCCGCCAGCATCTTCGGCACATTGCCATGGAGGCCATAGATGTAAATATTTTTTTTTATTAAATTGCAATTTTTTACAGTTGTTTGAAAGATATATATTTTAAGTTTATAACTAGATTCACAGAAACCATGAACATGTCTGTTTGTCTTGGTCTGGATGACTTAAGAGAGGTAGGGCGCATCAAAGCAAGCCCGTCTGGGGAATTACCTCTACCTGACAGAAAAAGGAACCTAACTGACAACTCCCTAGAGGGTTGTTGATTTCTTGTTTTCATGCGTATGAATGAGGTCTCCAGTAAGCTCCTAAGGAGTTGCTGTTTTAGCAGCAGAGGTGGCATCGCGCGTGAAGTACTTATTGTGTTACAGGCGTTCCATCAGGTGAATCGTATGCTTGCATGCCTCCCGACGATGTTTAAATATATATATATATATATATATATTACTGGAGAAACTCCGGGTAAGAAAGCTCCAAGCTCACTATGAGGTCGCAATGCCCACATCAGTCTATCTTCAAATAAATCTTGCCTTCAAGGGTAATCCTCAAAGAGCCTACCTGTAATGTTCTTGGAGTAGGCAATAATTTTCGCAGAGTGGTCACGAGGATTGTGTGCCCGTGAAATTGGCTTATCTGGCCCTTTGTCGACAAGAAATCAAATGGGATGCGATTTCTGTATCGATGATTTAGGGTTTAGGATTGACGTTTATCTTTATAAATGGCTTGTAATTGGAGCACTACAATAAGATTGAATATTAGGGTTGCCACCCTATGTACCACCCTGGCTGTATAAGGAACTTAGTAAACAAATATATCCGGTGTAGGGATATGTAAATGCAAAAAATCAATTCTTACTCGTCCCATTGCAGGGATACGAGTATCTCTTCAACTAAAGGGGTTAAGAGCATACTCCACCACGTTGCTCAAATTCGGATTGGCGGAGGCCAGCGTTTGTCATATCGAGAACAGCCGGGACCGACGGCTTAACGCGCCCTCCGAGGCACGGAGAAACTCGAGATAGATAAACCCTTCCATAGACAGACTGCGGTCGACGTTGCTCAACTTGCGTGTTTGGTTAGATTGACACGCACAACGACGCAATCGAGCTCTCCATCTATAAATATATGCAGATGTAAATATGTCGAACTGAGTGTTCCGTCTATATTTAATTACATATGAGGTTAGTATGATGCAGAAGACGTATTGTATCAACTTATAATTGAACACTGAATGAATTCTTACAAAGAAACAATAACTAGGCATGTCAGAACTAGGATTATTATTTGTTATGCTGCAGTTGGCCGCGGCAATGACACACTTTGAATTTGCCATGTACTTTGTACATCCGGATTAATTACACAGCGTTCATCATCATCATCTCAGCCCATATTTGTCCAGTGCTGACTACGTACAGGCTCTCCTCTAGAATCACATTCTCCTCGATCCCGCCTGCATCCATCAACTCCTTCAAATCTCTTAGGAAGTCGCTCCATCAAGTGGAAATCGTCTCACACTGCGTGACGAGTATCGGGACGCCATTCGAGAACCTTTCTTCACCAGTGGTTGTCGGGAGTACGAACTATGTGGCCGGCCCACTGTCACTTCAGCTGCTTGTCCTTTGAGTTATGTCGGTTACCTTAGTTATGCTGCGGATATCCTCATTTCTGATTCTATCACGCCGAGAAAACCCGAGCACAGTTCTTTTAAAAGCACACGGAACGACCTTGAGCTTCCTCATATCACCCGTGGTGGGCCACGTCTCAGCCCGAGCCTAAGGATTTGGTGAAGGTTTTTGCATGAACGACTACCGGCAGTCCTCCACAACCAAGACGTAAAATCAGACCTTTATTAGGTAGCACGTTTATTTAAATATAATTTCTTGAATGTGCGGGTTATATTTATCAATCTATCTATAATTTCACGCCAAATCGTTTGCGGGGTAGGCAGTGAAGATGTACTTACAATGCATAGAAGATAACGAGAAACGAGCACGAATTTAGTGGTACATGCCAAGATTCGAACCGGGGACTCTTGGTCAAAAGGTCGGTTCTTTAGGTTTAGGTTTTAAAATTACTTAAACATAATTCAACACCAGACCACAGTAATATAAAGTCAATTTGTAGAATTAAAAATATATAATTTTTACCTGTGCTGAATAATTTCCAGACATCTTTCTCGGTTTTTTTACAATGTCGGGAGATGTACAAGCGTACAGCCCATCTGAGGTCAAGCGGTTACCGCAACCTATGAACTCTTGCAATTCACTAAGTATCATTCGCGCGGTGTCACCTCTGCTGCTAACTCTGTAACTCCTTAGGAGGATTACTGGTGACCTCTCTCACATGCAGGAACATAACAACTCTCTAGGGAGTTGTTATTTGATTGCGGTTTTCTGTGAGTTGAAGGTATTTGCCAGACGAGCTATGCGCCCTGCCTTACTTAAAAACACCCTGACCAAGATAAAGAGACATGTTCATGCACACAAATGTTTGTCCTGTGTGGGAACCGATCCCGCTAATGCTACTAACCACTACGGCACCGAGTTCGTCAAAATTATTTATTTATTTATTCATACATACACAGTATTAAACATTACAAATAAAAAAAATCCAATGCGTTCAACAGTGTTCAAATGAAGAAACGAAAAGAGACAAATTACATATCATTAATTAATAATTCTCAGCGAACTTTGTAGCTTCTATATGAAATTCGCTCCTAGAGCAACTAAATACATCAAATATTGAGTTTTTAATTAACATTTCATAATATATGCACGAACATCGCACTTTCAAAGTTGTCTGGTTCTTTGAAAGTTAGTGGACTGTATACTTAATAAAAATGATGTGATTTCGGTAGTTAGATGCAACCCCTGTAAAGATCGATAGGAAATTGAGCACCACCAACCTGTGAGTCACCTTCGCCATGGACGAGGACAACTAAGGGGCCCCAATCCTTCCGAGCTGATGGTTGCAGATCTGGTAGGTGCCGTAGAGGTACAGCGGATGAAGGTCTTCTAGGAGCAACGTACTCCTGATGACGTATAGGCACGGTTCGCGCTTGACACACGGGTGTCCATTCGGGCGTTCACCAAGCGAATACGCGGACGCGGACCATCGTACCGAAAACGACGGTAGACATCCAAGAATTGGTGGCGCAAAAATGTGTAATTACCCACCAATACTTCACAAGGATCGAACAATATATATGTCGTATTCGTATAATTTTTCGGTCTATCCGATATTATGCGGGCGTATGGTGGGTAGATGTGCAATGAGAAATACAATGCAATTCGTATCACACTGTAATTTTAAATCAACACTTGTAATCAATGTTCAGAGATAGACATAGGACTACCTGTTTTTCAAGAAATAGCTTTAATATGTCTATAAAGTTGTATAACTTAATACCAGACAGTATAAAGACACTACCATTCAATACTTTTAAAAAGACGCTATACAGCATTTTATCACAGGATGATGTGTATATAGTATTGAAGAATTTATAAAAATCAAATATTAAAAATGTTATTTTGTTGGATAGAGTCGATGATTTAAGATTTCTGTGTGTTGTTTCATTTTATTATTCATTGACTTCTATATTAGACTTATTTTATTGACATATATGATTAATGATAAAATGTACTTAATTATTTTTTGTAATTTTGTATTATTGACATTTCAAAATGATATATCTGTGGTGACTTTATAATTTCATTCTAATAACTATTAAATCTATATTTTTTCTATTAATTGTATAATATATTAATTATTAAACGAAAAATGTAATATTTGCATGCTATTCTATAGCAGATAAAGCGAAAAAAAAGTACTGTAAGATCCTTGTGTACCTTTATCTAAGCAAATAAATGATTATGATTATGAGACATACGAAACGAGAGGACAGTCCCAAGACGTCGTCACTTGCCGCCGTTTGCACTAACTCTCCCTCTCTCCCAGTGTCGACCTCTTGATTCTGCCAATGCGCGCCACCGTTCGCGCGCTTTCGTTTTCATTTTAAACATCCATACACATGACCGGATGCGACATATATATATTAATTAATGTACAAAAAGTAAGTTAAACAAATGTATACTGGAAACCACAATTTCGAGTAGCGCCGGTCGCATGAGCACCAGGTATGAGAGTTATGCTAACAGTGATCAAACTATGTAACACATTACTAAAGCTTTATTTAACAGGATCATAAATATAAAGCGAAATTACACCTTAATGCTAATAATTTGGAGATACAATTCCCTTGGCGAATTTACTTCAGTCTCTCGTAATGATATCTAGAATCAGAAAGTCAGTAGTCTGGTATCTTATGCATAAATGATTATATCTATCTATAACTTCACGCCAAATTCCTTGCGTGTTAGGCAGAGGGAACCGAGCGTCACATGACTCGATCCTTACACACCTCACTCGCTTCTTTAACATTGCTCTTCTTGTACACGTTTGCCAATTTCTAAGGCCCCTGACATCAGCTTCTGAAATACCATCAATTTATTCACGGTAGGTAGATTTTGGCCTTCCTCGGCTCCTACATCCTTCAACTTTTGTATTGTATATCTGTTCCGTAATTCATTTTTCCTGCATTCTCTCCACATGTCCGAACCAACAGACCATGTCTCTTCTTAACTTGGCCGCTATTTTTTCAGGCCTATTCTGTTTCTAATAAATATAAATAAATAAATATTCTCGGACAAATTACATAGCGCCATCTAGCCTACGGCTGCTGTTTTCTATGAGGTGAAGGTACTTCCCCAGACGGGCTGCTTTGATGCGCCCTACCTCTCTTAAAACATCCAGACCAAGACAAACAGACATGTTCATGCACACGAATGTTTGCCTTGTGTGGTAATCGAACCCACGAGCGTTGGTGTCAAAGTCGCATCATTCCCGACTGAGCCACCGAGCTCGTCAAAAGAAGTGCCTGCACCTCACAGAAAACCGCAGCCAAATAACAACTCCCTAGAAGTTTGTTGTGTTCCTGTGTGTGAACGAGGAACGTTGCTCCTGAACATTCCTATTCTACATTTTTATGCTGAATCCGAATCTGAAGTCAAAATTCGAATATTCGAAAAAAGCGACAGACAAATACACAGACAAACGCACAGCCAAACATATATATTTCATATAGGAATGGTGTTCCTGAACATTGTCATCATTTATATGTTAAGTAAAAAGAACAATATTTAATTACAGAAAAAAATATTATAATATATATTTATATACTATTGGTCGAAATTCGACCAATAATTCATGAATTTTTCTTTCGACGCTCCGTCTTATATAAGCGCTTTAACTATGTCTTTTTTTTATACTACGTCGAGAAGCATATAATCATACGGCCCCCCTAAAGTAAAGCGGGTATCGTAGCCTATTAACGCTTATGATATATTAAGTATCACTCGCGCGATGCCTCCTCTGCTGCTTACACAGCAACTCCTTGGGAGCTTACTGATGACCTCACTCACACGCAGGAACACAACAACCCTCTAGGGAGTTGGTATTTGGCTGCGGTTTTCTGTGAGGTGGAGGTACTTCCCCAGACTGCAAGCTGCGGCTGCTTTAATGCATCTTACCTCTCTTAAAACATCCAGACCAAGACAAACAGACATGTTCATGCACACAAATGTTTGCCTTGTGTGGGAATCTAACCCACGAGCATTGGCGTCAAAGACGCGTCATTCACGACTGAGCCACCGAGCTCGTCGAAATGTCATATCTAAGATACGTCATCGCGCTAATGAGATACAAAAATATTATTATATTGATATATAATGTATAGACACCAGCTGAAGACGTTACAAATTTCAAGTCTGGGACTGTAATAGGCCTCCTAATTATTCTATATTATAGTAGTAACTACTGTAATATAGTATAATTAGGTCGTCATCGCGCTAATAAGATACAAAAATATTATTATATTGATATATAATGTATAGACACCAGCTGAAGACGTTACAAATTTCAAGTCTGGGACTGTAATAGGCCTCCTAATTATTCTATATTATAGTAGTAACTACTAGAATGAGGTTTGTAAGGATCGACTTATGCGACGCTCGGTTTCAGCCTACCCCACAAGGGATTTGCCGTGAAGTTACAGATAGACTGATAGTAGTAGTTAAGTACTTTAGACTGATAGTAGTACTAAATGCAACTATATCAACATTTCACACAAATGAACAAAAACACGAACAACCATGTAAAACCCTTTGTTTTTCAGTTACAAACAATGCAACAACATACTACGAACAAACCACCCACATTAACACAAAGCCGAGTATATCGAAAAACATTTGTAACGATTCACCTCACTCGGTAAATGAATATAAAACTCATTTCGAAGCCTGTAAAAAATATCCTTAATTAAATTAATGGAGAAACCCTGTATCGTATTCATTGTAAACAAATATTTATATTTTACGTACAAAATGTTTGGACAAATGTGGTATTTTGTTTCGAAACAATATTACTTTGAAAGATACCATGTTCTGAATAAATTGTTTGCGAATTTTATTATAATAGAGTATTTATTCGAGTTATCATTTGTAAATCAGCAACTACCTCACATTTTATGTTTAATTATTGCGTAAGTACTTAGTTACGTAGTTACGAAAATTCTTTCTTGCTTCAAATGTCTAGCAAAACCTTTCCCTGAACAGTATTCAATCATTCCTTTCCTTTAACCTGCGTTTCCTTGTCCTGATCATTATTGCCTATAGACTAATTATTAATAAATTTGTTTGTATGAAATGGGGTTACATAGATGTTGTAATTAAAAACAATAATTTTCTTGTACTACACCAACTTTGGCATGCAAATATTATGAAACACATTTATAGAGCGACTGCCATCAGATCTTCACAATCTCAGGAATTTCAGCAGGGAGTTCAGGAGTTTCATGTATGTTGGGGTTGGTTTAATTGAAACTAGAGCGTATGCCACTACTCGACTAATACCTTTCGCCATTCGTCTTTCGTCTCTCTCTTGCATACTTCCTTCTCACTCACACAGAAGTGTATTTTACCGCCTGTACCATGGTGAGTGCTCTGAAGAACTATTTTCCCTTATCCCACCCTCTCCCTTCCGTCATAGAAACACACGTGCGAGCTTGCGATGTCATCACTCCACGGCAACTCCTATCTCTGTCGAACGATTAAAAAGTGGAACGCCTTGCCTGCACATGTGTTTCCTCCTTCCTACAACATGGGATGCGTCAAACGAAGCATGAAGAAGCAGCCGCATGGTAACGTCAATTGACAGGACACTGTAGTCCTTTATCAGTTGCCGCTGCAATTTAAGCTCCTCTTTTCGCTTACCAACAGGCGAAGCGGAGCCACTATGCTGAGCCAATATAAAAAAAAGAAAAAAAAACAGATTAATTTAAAAACAAACTATAATCTTTATTGACGTTGAAAAATAATAAATTCCTACATTTATATCTTCACGCCAAGTCCCTTACGGCGTAGGCAGAGAGAACCGAGCGCTATAAAACGCGGTCCTTACACACTTTACTCGCTTCTTTAACATTCATAGCTCTTTTCATGCACACCCGCCGATTTCTAGGGCTCCCGACATCACCTACTGATAAAACACGACCAATTTGATCATGGTAGGTTAGTCTTGATCTTCTTACGGGATAAATTAGGAGTTCTCTGTAGAAAAAATCTCTGGAACCGCACAGTACATAACCATATTAATCTCATATCTCACACCACTCCCTGGAGGGTCGTTGTGTTTATGCGTGTGAGTAAAGTCACCAGTAACCTCCTCAAGAGTAGTGGTATTAGCAACGGTCCTCGCAACGTGCGAGTGATATTTCTCGAATTTTAAGATTTATAGCCTACGGTAACCACTTCATGTACATATGCTTTTTTCCCACCCGACGTTATTATGATAAGATGATGGAATATGGGGTTTCTCGTTTTTTAATCTTGGTATTTTTTTTCCAGATTTGAAAATCGGAGGCTTTCTCAGACGGCGACAATCAGCTAATTTGGTAAGCATTATACCTATATATAACTTAAATTTTGTTGTTTTATTTTTTAATTTACTCATATATTTGTAATTAGTCTGGCCATACTGCTACATGGAAACTTTTCTTTTTTTCAACTCTTTAATTATTTTGAATTTGGAACGCGTAATGAACGCGTTCATTTGACACGGTTTCGGTCCCAACACTTCTAAAGAAACTGGAATTCATCGGATTTTGAGGCACACAATTTTACGTTTAAAAGACTATTTAACTGATCGGACCCAACGTGTTAAAATAGGCAACAATATTAGTTAAGATACACCGGTCTATTACGGAGTACCGCAATGAAGCATGCTTGGATTCCTCTCCTTCTTCTCCTCGTCTCTTCCTTGTATATATGAATGACTTGTTCAATGTCAATGTTGGCGAAGGTAAGATTGTCGCTTTTGCTGATAACACATCTTATTCAGAGGTGAAACGTGTCAAGAAGTTTATTTCACGGCACAATCCGGTTTTAATGCTGTGATTGGCTTAGTAAAAATTTACTTACTCTCAATAAAGAGAAAACCAAGTATATTACATTTTCTTTGAGACAAAACATACAAACCACATTGTCACCCTTTTAATTAAAGCACATTATTTCTCGACAATGGACAGGAATAATTGTTGACTGGAGAGAACGGATTCAATAAGATACCTAGGAGTTATTATTGACAGCAGAATGAACTCCATATAAATCAACTCGCTGCAAGGACGAGAAAATTAATCTATGCCTTCATAAGCTTCCATCATGTGTCAATAATAAAATCTTAACATCTGTATAATTTGCACTTTGTCAATCACTGTTAGTGTATTGTGTTATCTTATGGGCCGAAACCACGAAAAGCATAATAATTGGGTTAGAAATGGCAAAACCTTCATTATTAAAAGTCATGTTTTGCTTGCCATACGGGAATCCTACAGTTGATTTGTTCAGCAAGGCCATAGTGATGTCTGTCCGTCAGCTTATTTTTTCACAGCATCGTCTTAAAGCAACATACCTCCTATCCACATGATCCAAAAATTGTGCACAAAGGATACGTGAGGATATTGTTTGGTATTAAAATATAATTATTCATATTCGATATCGAATATTTTTGTCTGTTTCCTTGGCTGTGCTTTATATAATAGAGTCAAAAACAAATTTGTATTTACTCCAATAGTGAAACAATATGAATACACTTATATTACGTTACAAATACTATATAAATACCTAAACACAAAACAAATTCAAACAATTTATTTTTTAACCTACCAAAACTGACCATTGGCAACAAGAAATGGCAAAAAATACTTGCCAATGTAAGTCGTTTTTCAAATAGTCAATTTCTATTACATTAGATTTATGTTAGTGTATATATAATGTTGTAGCTTTTTTAATTTTCCCGTTGCATAATTACATAAATTTATATAATGCTTAATTTAGGTAAAAATATTACCTTTGTATTTCCCAAAGTTTGGGCTGCTTCAACCGTGGTCACGCAGCCAGTGATAGGAAACTTAAAATTTCGCAATTTATCGTGGACATTATTAGTGTCGTGTGTAGTGACTATGACAAATACAAAGACCAAGAGAAGGTAGTTGAAGAAAACACCTCCGAGCGCAGCCGGCGACGCCGCGCACCGCCAGTCCGCCCGCGATCACGGGTGATGCAACTCAGCCTAAATTACGCATCAAGTCTCACATTATATAAATTTATGTATGTAATGATGTCAATTGGTATTGTTAAGGTCTCTTTAATCATTTATGCATTTTACTAGTCACGAGTCTTTATGTGAGAGTTAAATATAAAGTGTTTATATCTGAAAAGTGATATTATTGCTCATTTGATACAGAACAATATATTACACGAAATACAATGCAATTGCAGCGACTTACTTCTATCGGGGACAAGAGACTACTAGTAATCGACAATTCTCCGAGCCCGTCCTACATACAATATCCTATGTAAGCATTACGTCACTGCTCTTTACCGCCACAGTATAATTGAAGGCATATTAATATATGAATATTAATAGTATATAAGTAAAAACGTACTACACGACATATCTACCCATAATTTAAGCAAATAGATATCGAAACCTACTGAAAATGGAAAGTAATGGTTTATCCATCACAAAGTGGCAACCTACTTTGTTTACTTGAATAAAACAGTTTGACCATTCAATTTATGTCAAACCATCAAAATCGGAAAAGGAGATATAAGCCGCAGACTGAAACCCCTAATAAATATACATGAGTGAGGAGTCTACCGAATCGGCGATATGTGATAAAATATGATAACTAAATTTATTCGAGATATAGTCCATAGTCAGAAGTCGTCATAAAAATGAACGTCGAGAAAAAAGGCTGGCGTTGATATTGGATGGTGTCCAGATACGGCAGGATATTGCTAACTCGGCCAAAATCAATTCTGTATTGACTTATTGTTCACGAATGAGCTGTTTACCACAATTAGTTTGAGCACGTTGGGAGGTAGGAGCTGAAGGTCGCTCCGAGTGCTGTGGAATGGGCTTCGCTTGGGGTTTCTCTGCGTGATGGAAACATAAATGAGGATATTGGAACTGAGGTAACTGACACAACCCAAAGGATAACGTAATTTTTGTATTTACAAAAAAAATGTATTTACGTATGTTTATCAGTTGTCTAGTGCCCATAACACAAGGTTCGCTTACTTTGAGGCTAGGTGGCGCTGTGTAATTTGTCTAGCAATATAAAAAAAAAATTGGCGTCACGTCTTTCTCGACGAGCTCGGTGGCTCAGTCGTGAAAGACGCGACTTAGATACCAACGTTCGCGGGTTCGATTCCCACACAAGACAAACAATTTGTGTGCTTGAACATGTCTGTGTGTCTTGGTCTGGGTATTTTATATGTATAATAAGTATATATTTACAAAAAAAAATGTATTTACGTATATTTATCAGTTGTCTAGTACCCATAACACAAGCTTCGCTTACTTTGGGGCTAGGTGGCGCTGTGTAATTTATCCAACAATATTTACATTTATTTATATTTAATTATATAGTTAAATGTTATTGTATGTAACAAGTAAATTAATTGAGAAGAATGTAACATGTTCGTGGTTTCTTTGAAGAAATTGTACATGGTAACCAATTAGATAATTACCTATGTTGAAAACATAACCGCCATATAATAATACTCCACGTGCAGATAAGGCACATCTGCACGTGGAGAATATATTCGAGTATGTAGCCCCATAACGACTTCTTTTTATACAGCGTGGGGCGGCATATAAGCATACGGCCTACCAGGTGTAAAGCGGTTACCGTAGCCTATGGGCGCTTGCATAGCAGCACCTCCTTAGGAGCTTACCAATGGCCTCACAGTAGCAGGAACACAACTATTTTCCAGTGAGTTGTTATTTGGCTGCGGTTTTCTGTAGGCGCTTTTTTCCCCGAACCAACACAGTATGGTTTATTTTTTATACAACGTTGAGAGGCATAAAAATATACTGCTCACCTGATGGGAGCGATTAAAATAGCTTATGATTGCTTGCAGTATATTAAGTATTACTCGCGCAATATCACCTCTGCTGCTAACACAGCAATTCCTTGAAGCACACTCGCAGGAACACAACAGCTCTCCAGGCAGTTGTTATTTGTCTGCAGTTTTCTGTGAGATACTTTGCCAAGCTTACAACCAACCCATACTATAAATAATAAATATTGTCGGACAAATTACACAGCGCCATCTAGCCCAAAGTAAGCGAAGCTTGTGTTATGGGTACTAGACAACTGATAAACATGCGTAAATACACTTTTTTTTTTTGTAATACATACTTATTATACATAGAAAATACCCAGACCAAGACAAACAGACATGTTCATGCACACAAATGTTTGCCTTGTGTGGGAATCGAACCCACGAGCGTTGGTGTCAAAGTCGCGTCATTCACGACTGAGCCACCGAGCTCGTCAAAACTATGCCCGAACCAACGGAGTATGATTTTTATCTTAACACTGTTACTATCTTTCAGACCAACTCTCTGTCTTACATCATCATTGGGAATGCGAAACGTACCACCGAAATGTACATACGTGCACCTCTAAAAAGTCTCAAAAAGAGGCTTGCGACAGTCTAGCATGCCATCGACTTTGGACGGTATCCAAATCCAACAGGACGTTGCTTGCTCAGCCGAAATCAATTCTATATCGAGCTATTACGATAATGGATAATCTTCGAGACGTGATTCTTGAAAAGATCACGTGTGCGGTTTTCTTAACATACATATCATCACGCTTGTCATCCATTGGGGTAGGCATAGATTTGGATCGGAGCACTTGGCGTTCCATAAACGCCAAGTGCTCCGATCCAAACATACCTCTCTAAGAAGCGAGAGAGTCGCTTCTTACATACTCACCAACCTCTTCATGCATGCTCTTTGGTTTTGATTTGGGCCTTTTTCAACACATCACCAATTTGATCTATGTGTGTGCGTCTAGGACATCTCCATTCACTAGCCTGTTAGAGTTCTTTCGTGACTTTTTTGTCATTCATTCTTTCTAAATGACGAAACCAATACAGCATGCCCATTAAAATTTTTGTCACTACATCATCTTTCATTCCCCATAGATCTCGTTTCGTGCCGTTTCTTACTCCATCAATCATTATCACTCCATTCGTACTCCTCAGCGCTCTCATTTCTACGGCGTTTACACTACTTTCACGCTTCTTCTGCTGTACCCATGTTTCATTGCCGTACATAAATGTTAATACAACGCACCGTTGATACGGTGTCCTGCTTTCGTTCTTCTTTCAATATAGCCCTCACTTTTTCCATCTTTCGTAAAACATAGAACCTGGATAAAGAAATCCATTCACTTGTTCCAATTATTCATCTCCGATAATTATCTGCCAATCTGTAGCAGTTTCATTCCTTTCAAACACCATCGCTTTCGTCTTCATTGCTTTTTTTTTCACACCTTTTTTTCACTACATCAGGAGGCATACAAGCACACGGCCCACCTGATGTAAATCGGGTACCGGAACCTATTAACGCTTGCGATATATTAAGTATCATTCGCGCGATGCCTCCTCTGCTGTTTACATAGCAGCTCCTTGGGAGCTTAATGGTGATCTCACTCACACGCGAGAACACAACAACCCTCTAGGAAGTTGTTATTTGGCTGCTGTTTTCTGTGAGGTGGAGGTGGAGGTACTTCCCCTTGCTTTTATGCGCCCTAACTCTCTTAAGCTTTCGTTTTAAAGGCGGTTTTGTTTCTCGATGCTGAATTATTGCCATATAAATGCTGGGAATGAGAGCGTGTTAATTCTGTTTGTGCGGAGATTGCTTACCAAGTACGCACTCATGCTTATACACTCGATATTTGATTGTTGAATAATATGCGCGCCACCTACACAGTATCTTACGTATAATCTTACACAAGGTAAACAAAGGATTAACAGTATAACAAGCTCAGTGGCGCAGTGGTTAGTAGCGCTACTAATAATATTCGTTCGTGGGTTTGATTCCCACATAGGACAGTCATTTGTGTGGGTATGAACATTGTCTTCTTTTTAGCGTTATTCCGTTACCTAATCCCTTAGTTAATAGATTCAGGCGTTATTTTGCGAAAGTCAAATTTACATGCAATTTGATCTAAGCTGCTTTGTGTGCTTCCGCCACCAATTAGTTCATGCGGCCTAGCGCCGGCCGGCACCCACCCACTACTGTTAGTAAATGCTACATGCCGACGGTGCCATGGCTGCTCCGGTAGTCTCTGCCTCGGCTGCTGCGGTCGTCCGCCATCTGGAACAGAATCCGCATGCCCCCATCACCACCGTCGCTGCCACGACTGGCCTGGTCGTCGCTGCGACACGTGTTTCGCCTCTCCACGAGGCATCATCAGGTGTTGTAGACGTTGATCGTAAGAATAACATGCTACAATATCCCTTAGGATTGGCGGGGTCCTCTCCCTAAGCTACTTAGGTGAGTAGGTAGGTACGACCAAGAAATTACATTTCCAAAGACGTGGGACCTTACCTAAGATAGATCTGGTCTTCTCTCTGGGTTGTGGAGGTCCGATGGCAGTCGCTCCATGTAAAAATTAGAATCTTCGCCAAATCTTTGGGCTTAGGTAGCGAACACCGCCAGTCGTAATGGATTAGGAAACGGGATAACGCTAAGAAGAAGAAGAAGTACATGCTTGTTTGTCTTTGTCTCGGTATTTTTAAGAGAGATAGAGCGCATCAAAGTAGCGGTTACTGCTTTACATCAATTGGACCGTATGTTTGCATGACTCCCGACGTTGTATAAAAAAAAATCCGCCAAGTTCGACTCGGACTCGCACACGAAGGGTTCCGTACCATTATCTATAAAAACGGCAAAAAAATCACATTTGTTGTATGGGAGCCCCTCTTAAATATCTGTTTTATTTTAATTTAATTATTTATTATTAAAATAATATACAACTAAATATTCTGTGAATATTTCAAGCGTCTATCTGTTGCCGTTATCAATATCGAGCAAAAATGAGCAAAAAAATCGGTCAAGTGCGAGTCGGACTCGCGCACGAAGGGTTCCGTACCATTATCTATAAAAACGGCAAAAAAATCACGTTTGTTGTATGGGAGCCCCCTTAAATATTTATTTTATTCTATTTTTTAGTATTTGTTGTTATAGCGGCAACAGAAATACTTCATCTGTGACAATTTCAACTGTCTAACTATCACGGTTCATGAGATACAGCCTGGTGACAGACGGACGGACGGACGGACGGACGGACAGACGGACGGACGGACGGACAGCGGAGCCTCAGTAATAGGGTTCCGTTTTACCCTTTGGGTACGGAACCCTAAAAATCACGTTTGTTATATGTGAGCCCTCTTAAATATTTATTTTATTCCATTTTTTAGTATTTGTTGTTATGGCGGCAACAGAAATACATCATTTGTGAAAATTTCAACTGTCTAACTATCACGGTTCATGAGATACAGCCTGGTGACAGACGGACGGACGGACGGACGGACAGCGGAGCCTCAGTAACAGGGTTCCGTTTTACCCTTTGGGTACGGAACCCTAAAAAGTTCGTCTGGGACTGTCTGAATGTTTTAAGAGAGGTACGGTGCATCAAAGCAGCCCGTCTGGGGAAGTACCTCCACCTCACAGAAAATCGCAGCCATAAAACAACTCCCTAGAGAGTTGTTGTGTTCCTGCATGTAAGTAAGGCCTCCAGTAATCTCCTAAGGAGTTGGTATATTAGCAGCGGAGAAGGCAACGCGCGAGTAATACTCATTACAAGCGTTCATAGACTACGGTAACCGCTTTACATCAGGCGGGTTGTATGCTTGTACGCCTCTCGACGTTGTAAATAAAAAAAAGCTTCCCACAAAAAGCACTTAACTTTTGTACCATCGATTATACAATACATTTCGTAAAACTCAAACAAAGTTCTGCACAATTAAAACGCAAGCAAATTTCCACTGAAACAATAAATCGGAACAAAGTTCAAAGTTCAGCACCGCTTGTTATTAGTTATTGTACAACACTCGCATATTTCAGAAAAATGTTGTAACTGTTGATCACGCTATACGAAAATAATGAACAGGAAATGGCAGTTCAACAGTTGCGAATAACTGTTTACTGTTGATGAGTAAATTGAAATGAAAATACGTATGTTAATTTGATTCACTTAGGTTTTTTTCGTAAATAGGGAATATGCATGAAAAAATATAGGACTGATTTTAAAAGAGGAGACGTCAGGAGGCATACAATCATATGGCCCACCTGATGTAAAGCGGGTAGCGTAGCCTATTAACAGTTGCGATATATTAAGTATAACTCGTGCGATGCCTCATCTGCTGCTTACACAGCAACTCCTTGGGAGCTTACTGGTGACCTCACTCACACGCAGGAACACAACAACCCTCTGCTTTTGCTGCTTTTGCAACAACGGGCTGCTTTGATGCACGCTACCTCTGTTACAATCTCTCATGATCTCATGCATATTCCCCATTGTACAACAGCAAGGATAACAGAACAAAATACACCATGGTTTTGCAGCTTTGTCGATGTCGTATATCCCTTGGGATAATTCAGCCCACAGATCTTTTTCTTTTAGATCTCATCATCAGATTCTGAAGACCAGGAACGGCGTATCAGAACTATACATAATGTAGAACGCTGCGTACCTTTCTGGAAGTCTTTGAGACTGCTCACACTATCTTGTCATTTTTATGCCATTAAGATGGCAAACAAGCATTCGGCCTGTCTGATGGTAAACAGTCATAATAGACCACGAATTGACAACGCTAGGCTGCTGCTGTATTCCCTTTGGAAAACTCTCGGAAGAAAACTTAATAATACGCGACCATTGCGGTATTTGACATAAATTTATTGTTATATCTAAATTAGGATTTGTAAAAAGACCTATATTGACCAGTTTAATGCTGCTATGGTTGTCTCATTGAGTGTTCGCCATCTGAAATGTGAACCGCATGCATCCGCCACCGTTGCTGCCCTGGCTGCTCCGGTCGTCTCCGCGACACGTGTTTCTCTTCACGAGGCAACCTCAGACACTGTAGATGTTAGTCGTTAGAATAACATGCTACGAATCTCTTCATCATCATCATGTCTTCTCTTATCGTCTCTAGGAACTCTAAAATGTAACCTGTAATATAGTGCTAAGGAACAAATGTGTACCAAGAATGGCCCCTGAACCGTATTAAAGCACACTGTCTCAAGTATCTGCTAACAAATATACTGACTGACAAATAGCAGTGATAGCCTAATGGATAAAGAACCAGCCTATTGATTAACTAGTTCCCGGTTCTAATCCTGACATGTAATACTCAATTCGTGTTTTCGGATTTATGGACATAATAGCTACCACCCTGGCTTCACACGGGCAGTAGATTATGCTCCCACAGTCCTACGCCGCGACTGTCGGGTACATCATTTAAATGATGTATGTAAAGGATTATGAGGTGTAAGTGGCTCACCACTATCTTCGAGCCAAAGCCAACCTTATCTGCACATGGTGCCCTGCCGGTCAATGGACAAAGCTCAGGCGAGTCGCCAACCCGCCTGTTCAGCATGGCGACTTATGGGCACTATCTCCCCAATGAAAATTACCATACATGTGCGCTCCTCAGTACCCGGCAGCTCTGCTATTCCGGGCCAAGGTGGAGGTCTCGGTTACAGCAGGGCAGGAGGTGCAAAGAATCCCCGATCGGTAGGCCACCACCATCAATTGACCATAGGTATATTCAACATAAGGACTCTGAGACGCGATGAGGAGAGTTGGAAGTAAAATTGAGGTCGATCATGTCGGAAATGTCAGATTCCGGGACTGTCGGTAGTCCGACGACAGGGGGAGGATACCATGATCCTGGAATCTGGCAACATCTTCTACTATCGTGAAGGACATCGACTCTCCCAGGGCGGTGTCGGGTTCCTCGTCCACAGAACCCTCTTCAACAACATAGTAGAGATCCCTGGTGTGGCGTAGAGGGTAGCCTATCTTGTGATGAAGCTTACATATAGGTATTATCTGAAAGTAGTGCAAGTTTATGCGCCGACGACGGCACATCCGGATGATGAAGTCGAGGCCATGTATGATGATATCACTACGCCCATACATCACACCACCAAGACACACTTCACGGTTATTATCGGGGACTTTAACGCCAATATGGGCGTACAATAAAGTCATGAATCGGTAATCGCAGGGTTTGGTTTGGGCTCGAGGAATCACAGTAGTTACCGCCGACTTATACGAGGCATCCTAGATATCAGCTTTAATCTCGAAAGAACCCGTATGATGAGGTCGAAGTTACGGCCGACTATTGCCCAAAACTCCGGAAAAGTTCCAATTTGAATTTTACAACCAATTCAGCTTACTGGAAAGCACTGCAGACGTGGACGAGGCATCAGATAAAATAACACGGGTTATACACGAGGTTGGCAGAAAATACTTCGGGCGGCAGCATAAGGCTCATGAGGCTAAGTTTTCTAGTGAAACTGGCTCTTATAGAGAAGCGGCGAGAGACGACGTCATCTGCAAGAGTTTCAACAGAGTACAGTCTGCTTACGAGCAGTGCCTGACACGACGCTTACCCGCCGTGGGTTGTGGTGCAACTGTGCTTGGCACTGTGCGGGACACTAAGCAGTGATCAGATATGCCCGGGGGCGCCCTGACCTGAACCTAGCAGCCAGCAGGTTGGGTAGTCACCAGTAGGTCTAATAGAGCGGGCACCTGATCAGCGATGCCTGGTATTCTGGTAGATTGGTCTACTAGTTGCGTCAGGCTGTGCGAAAGATCGAAAGCGTGGGCGGCCCTTCCTACATGGTTAGTTATGGAATGTATCTACTAACAATCTGGTATATTAGAGATATAGTGTGTAGGTGCAGACCTTTTTGAGTGGCAGAAGCACACTATGAGTAATTAGATCAAATTGCCATTGCCATTTTCATGATCATTTTTCAGACATGATCCATTTCTTTTGTAATTTATAGTTGTAACACGACCAATACAATAATTGAAATATGAAACTGAAAATGAAATATTAATGTAGTATGAAAAAAAAACCGTGTTACGCGAAAATGTCTTACAAAATAAAACTTAATGATAAACGAAATGTAATTTTATGAAGTTTTATCACTTTGTCACTAAAATAGTGTTATATGTCGAATCATTAATAGAGGTAAAGAAACGACGTATAGTCAAGTAGGCGTTCATAGGCCAGCGAGATGTATTTGGCTCCCAAGATGACACTACGTACTTACACTCCAAATTATACATGTTTTAATTCAAGCCGACTGAAGTTACCGAAGCGTGAAACAAAGCAAATGCAAGCACACCATCCAACAGCTTCAATAGGATCATTTTCAGGAACAAACACTGGCCGTTATTGCTTTTGATCGGGGTATGAAGGATCCATAAATATTATGGTTGATGGTTGATATGGTATTTTAGTTAAGTTTGCGAAGATGTCACATTGAATGTAACATCTTGGCATGTCGTTACTGTGGCATGCTCAGTTCGCTTATTAACCAGGACTGTCGCAAATGAAAAATGAAATCAAAATAAATAATGATGTCCTCTAAAAGTTTCGTCTGGTGAAATAGACACTGGTTAAGCTACAGTTCATAGACATAGTATATATTTCTTCACGCTATGTCCCTTTCGGAGTAACAGAGAGAATCGTGTACTAAATAATTTGGTCCTTTCACACCTAACTTGGTATAATATTCATTGCTTTTTTCATGAACGCTCACCTGCCCGTAGAGCTTCTTATATCACTTTCTATAACACATGACCAATTTGTTCATGGTAAGTGAGTGCAGGTTTTCCTCGGCTACTACATCCTTTCCTACATCTACTTTCTCGTAGTATTTACCTATTAGTAGTAGTATGTACCTATTTCACCATTCTTTCCTATTGCGCTCTTTCTACATCTCTATTGTTTGAACTAAAGGAGTGTGCCTGTTCTTGCATTCTCCTCAGTTTACAAACTCTAGATTTTACGCAACGCCAAACATCAACTTTGCAAAAGGCCTATGAATTTTTTTATGTATTTTTCTTTTGGTGCAATAAAGTGTATTGTATTGTATTGTATGAAAGTAGAACAAATGATGTCGAATTCTAATAAATTCTATACGTTAACGTTATTTTAATAATTAAATGTTCAACATAATAGAAATCCCTCTGAACGATAATCTGCTTCGTTTTTACTCACAGCTGAATCTCTATATTGGTGTCAAGAGATGGCGCTATTTATCACTAATAATTTCCTTTGACATATGCCACGATTATGCCGTATGCGACTAGAAATTATCTACAGATATCCGCAGAGAACTGTCTCTATAACCTCTTGCTACCGCTAGATACTTTGATTGAATCTTACCAACGTGCTAAAAACGAATGAAAACTTTCTACTTACCAGCAGACTGCCTTAGTGAAGTTAATATAAAAGTTTCTAAATGTATAACACTTCGTCAGAGAAAACTTCGAGACTTGGTTGTTATCCTAAGGTAAGACTAAGACAGGGCTTTCCATCGTCGCACGGTCAAGACAGATTCTAAAATAATAAATCTATATAACATAATTCACTAAAATCGTACGCAAGTACACATATTTATATTTATAGACCATAATACACTCTCAATTCCCTTTAGCAATCAAAAGAATGTATTATTGCCCTACAGATTTATGAATTCAATGAGTTTTTGAATCAATATCAGAGATGGCCACCATCTGTGATGCTGATTCAAAAAACTCATTCGTGTATTAAAAGGCTCATTTCTCTCTGCCTATCTCGGCCTAGATATACATAAATAGCTAGATAGTCTTATGACAAACAAGCATATCAGCACGCCTGTAGGGTTACTCTGGAAACCAATTCCAATAACTCGCTATTGGAATTAAGTTCTTGAATCACGACAAGAACCTCGGATTAGTTTAATCTTCATCCCCGATTGTCTCCTTAGGCAAAAATAATAAGATGCAATCGTAGGTTGACCAAATTACAGTCGGAATTATGAAATATTACTGAAAACTTTGATATAGGAATTGGATTGACATTGGAATTAGTGTCAAGAGTAACCCTACTGATGTGTAGATGCATTGTTTGCACGTTGCTACATCTCCTGCTAATGCAATAAATACCTCAACCTGTATGACTGCATATTCTGTTTCCAATGTATGTGCAGTAACAATTTATGTGTGGATAACTTCATTTCGAAGTACTAGGATCATAGAAACATGCAGGCGGTAATGAATTTGCGGGTTAGAATATACTGGACAACTGGGATATGTTTGAATTAAATTTTCCATTTGACATCAGTGTAGTGATTCCAACTGGGAACAACCAGAATAAAGATATCATTACAGTGTTTCATACAGATCAATCTAATAAAAGCGTTTGAACTATTGCTGTTTTTTTATTCAAAAATATATAAAAAATATTTAATTTAGGCAACTACCGATCGCATATCAATTTGCATGTCATACGAAGTAGTAAAGCGCGTCCCAAAAGAGGCAGCAAATTCAATAATGCCGCATCCATTTTTCCATATTGTACGTTCAACTATGTTTCTTATTCATTGCTCCCTCGATGAGATGGGTCGGGAAATTGAAAACTAATATCGGATAAAAGTTTTCACTGTATTTCGAATGTAAATGCGGAAACACATAGAATACGGAAGACCTAACTACCGGCGTGCGCTGTTGGGCAACCCATTCTGCTTGCAATATTTTAAATTTCGTGTGTGAAATATACATTTTATATAACACTAAGGAATTAGCATACGGCTTACGGACTATGGACACGTGTAACAGGAGAATCACAGCTGCCTTGCCGGCGCTAACAAACTTTTTGAATCAACAAACTTGTTAACTCTGGGTATTCTCCGTCTCTTTTTTATACAACGACGGGCGGCATACAAGCATACGGTCCACCCGGTGTAAAGCAGTTTTCGTAGCCTATTAACACTTATAATATATTAAGTATCACTCGCACGATGGCTCTTCTGCTGCCTGCACAGCAACTCCTTACTGG
Source organism: Pyralis farinalis (assembly GCA_947507595.1). Taxonomy (NCBI): domain Eukaryota; kingdom Metazoa; phylum Arthropoda; class Insecta; order Lepidoptera; family Pyralidae; genus Pyralis; species Pyralis farinalis. The sequence continues at coordinate 4,682,988 of OX382275.1, forward strand.
TGACCTCACACACGCGCAGGAATACATCAACCCTGTAGGGAGTTGTTATTGGGCTGGGGTTTTCTATGAGGTGGAGGTACTTCCCTAAACTGGCTGCTGTGATACGCCCTAACTCTCTTACAACATCTAGACCAAGACCAACAAACATGTTCATGGACACAAATGTTTGTCTTGTGTAGGAATCGAAGCCATGAGCGTTGGTGTCAAAGTCGCGTCATTCACGACGCCACCGAGCTCATCTAGCAGAGCAATCAACTTATTAGAAAACAACATTTAGTTTTTGACTCACTAAAATTATTTTCTTTTCTAAATTATTTCATACTTGTAATATATAGTAAATGATACAAGGTTGTTGGTTCGGTTTGTACATGTAGAAATAATGCAGGATGAAACATATATAACTAGTCTTATGATAAATAGATATAAATACGAGTACTATTACATGGCATCTTTTCGTTTTTTTATAAATTATTTTGAATTTGGAACGCGTTTATTATGTTAAAACTTCTTTTGATTTCCCGCCGTCATTTTAAGGCATTCATTTTAATTGAATCCTGATTATTTTGACGCGATTTGAATGTTTCATTTTGCATGAATCCAGTTCTAGGTTTAGCGATCGCAATTCATTCATCAAAGGACCTTCCGGCATCACTATAAGCCTCGCTAAGATATTTATTCTCACTATTCTATCCTACTGCCTGCTATCAGCCTTTGTGTCGCATCGACTCGCCAGAGACACGTCGCTAAGGGCTGCCACAGCATACAAATATGTATCAATACACTGGTGTCCGAGATCGCCACAATATGTGATTACATTTTAAATAGCCGGAGAGAAAGTGTACACATTTGAGATTTGATTATGACTAATGATCGCAATCGGTAGATTGATTTAGGATCAATAATTTACAAACGTTGATGCTGGTATGGACATGCTTTCTGGATTTCGGAATTTAGAAATTATTGATACATTTTGGAAATTTTATTCTAGATATAAGAATAAGATTAGGCAGGTTTTATTAAAATAGTAAAATAGTAACATTACTTTTTTATTTTAAAGAAAAAATATTGAAGTCTTCTGACACATTGTGAAATCAGTTTCAAATTGTATCCAGCATTGGATCAGGATCAGTAACTGAGGTAACCAGTAATCTGCTAAGGAGTAGCAGTCTTAGCAGCAGATGAGGTATCGTACGAGTGATACTTAATGTTTGCAAGCATTCATAGGCTACGATAATTGCTTTACACCAGGTAGGCCGTTTGTTTGTATACCTCCCGACGTACAAACGTCCACAAAAAGAAACGAAATATTTAAAATATTTCGTATTCCTGTATAAAACTTGAAAATCAAACTGCAAGCATTGAATCATACTAGAGAGGAGAGGAGTGGAGCTGCGCCAAAATTAGCCAATAGAATCTAACCTCTTCTCCGCTCTGCTGCAGTGTACATGAATTTGCAAATTATATTAAAATTCAATACATTTTAAACGCAGAGCCGGTAAGCGGATTTGAGAAAAGGGGCAGGAGGCGGAGCTTAGAAACAAATCAAAATATGACCTTTGCATGCGGGGCAGAAGGATGTAATTACGATGTGGCTAGTGCTCCACACACTCCGCTCCGTATTACTCCCTCGTTTCACTCCGCTTCCTTGCTCCGCTTCCTCGCTGCGCGTCAATGGATTAGCAGCCTAAGTATCTAAAACAACTTCCTACCAAAATCACAGTTACCATAAAATTTCGCAATAAATAGTTCGAATATGCAAAACAAGTTCCAAACTTTTTGTGCCTTAAATCATTTATAATTATTGTACAAATGCATGCAAACCAGGATAAATTTTCGAATAATTACAATTTTCATACTTTATTACCATAGACAAAATTATAAAATCATGGAATGCAATATGATCTAACCTGCTTTATGTGCTTCCGCCACCAATTAGTTCATGAGAACTTGTGCCGGCTGGCACCCACCCGTAGTGGGTGGCACGACGTTAGTAGATGCAACATGCCGTCGTTGGCTGCTCCGGTCGTCTCTCCTCGGCGGCTGCGGTCGTCTTCGCGATTGACCGCCATCTGGAACAGGAACCGCATGCACCCGACGTCGTTGGTGTCATGACATGACTGACTAATGAGAAAGCTAAAAAAGTCGTCAAGTGCGAGTCCGACTCGCACACTGAATGTTCTGTAAATAAATGTTTTCATTAATTATTTTTTTTGCGTGATGTAACTAAAAGTTTACGGTTTTCAATTTTTTTTTCCTATACTTGTGCTACATGACATTGATTCTTACCAAATTTCGTGATTCTACGGGAAGTACCCTATAGGTTTAGATTGTCTTTCGAGTGTCAAAATATGGCATGAACGGGACATAAACGGCCGTATCTTTTGATTGCGACGACTTAGAAGTTTGATTTTTTCACTACTCGAATGGATTGCAGACCTGTGTATTTGATATTAATTTCATCTTGATATACCCATCTCAAGAAAGGGAAAAAGGGTCTTGACAGACGGACAGACAGACGGACAACAAAGTGATCCAATAAGAGTTCTGTTTTTCCTTTTGCGGTACAGAACCCTAAAAATGTGTCGGATTTATGAGAGCGTTCAAAACGTCTTTATTGCAGGTCATTGTAGCGATAGGTGATTGTCACGTTTTTAATTTCAGAATTGGAAATAAATCTAAATCAAAGAAATAAAATAAATACATGACGATCCTAAACTATTTGGAAAAATCTCTAAGACAAAATTATTCCTGTCACGAAAGTACATTTCCTACCAAAAAAGTTTAATGATCCTGATATTATAAATTCTTTCAATCCAAAGTTCTTTTTGAAAAAGGTTTTATTGATGAAACAACATTTAGGTATAATATTTACAGGCTGGATCTGTTTGCTTCATAGTTTTTGCTTACTATGTCAGATTGCATTTCAATCGCTCCACATTTAGCTACAATGTTCAATTGTTGTGTGGCATCTGGTGTATTTCCTGACTTGATGAAACATAGTAAAATCATTCCATTATTTAAATCTGGTGATAGTTCGGACCCTTCGAATTTTCGACCTGTTTCCATACTGCCCATTCTCAGTAAAATTTTTGAAAAACTAATGCTTAGCCAGTTGCTCAGACATTTCAATGCACATAATTTGCTTCATAGGAAACAGTTCGGATTTACGAGAGGTTGTTCAACTATAGACGCAGGGATTCATTTGCTTAAAAGTATATTCGCGGCATGGGAGGGTTCGCAAGATGCCTTGGGAATTTTCTGTGATCTGCCTAAAGCGTTTGACTGCATGCACCATGACACTCTTGTCAGAAAATTACACCACTACGGTATCAGGAACAAGGCTCTCGAACTTCTGTCTTCTTATCTGGGCAATAGGATACAGAAGGTCGATGTTAATGGTAAAAGATCTTCGGGGTCCCCTGTAGTTATGGGAGTCCCACAGGGGTCAATTCTAGATCCATTCTTATTTTTAGTATATATAAATGACTTACCTTATTATGTAAGGGATAAACATGAGATTGTATTGTTTGCGGATGATACCTCTTTGACATTCAAAATTAATAGACGGTTAGGTTAGGTTAGGTTAGTTAATTATGACGAAGTTAACGATGCTCTCTCTAAAGTTATTCATTGGTTTAGTGTTAATAATCTGCTTTTAAATGATAAAAAGACTAAAGTAATTAAGTTCTCAACACCTAATGTAAGACAGGTGGATACCAATGTACATGTTAATGGAACTAATTTAGCCCCTGTGGAGACAACTGTGTTCTTGGGTATAACAATTGACTCCAGACTACAATGGGGCCCACAAATTGAAAATTTATCAGGAAAACTAAGTTCTGCAGCCTATGCAGTGAAAACTATTAGACGGCTCACTGATATTGATACGGCTAGAATAGTTTATTTCAGCTACTTTCATAGTATTATGTCATATGGAATTCTTCTTTGGGGTAACTCCGCGGACATTAACACCATCTTTTTATTGCAAAAGAGAGCCATAAGAGCTATCTACAAACTTGGTCCCCGGGAGAGCCTTAGAGAAAAATTCAAAGAAATAAATATTTTAACAGTCGCATCGCAATATATCTATGAAAATCTTTTGTATGTCCATAAAAAAATAGACTCATTTTGTAAAAAGAGTGATACTCATAGCATAAATACTAGATATAAGCATAATCTTGTGTTACATGCAAGCCGTCTCCACAAAATAAGTAATTCTTTTATGGGGCAATGTATACGGTTCTATAACAAACTTACCAGCAATATAAGAGAATTGTCAATAAACAAATTTAAAACTACTGTGTAGCAGGGCATATTATAAAGTATCTGACTATATTAACGATAAAAATGCCTGGGAGTGAGTCGATCCAATTATAATGTAATTAATAAAATATGTAAATTTGTTTGGATACCAAAAGAGGGATGCCTGAGTTTTTTGGCAGTATTTTTATTAGTGCTCACCTAGTCATAAACTGCACGGTATGGAAAAAATTGTGACGATTCCAAACAAATGTAGCCATTTTTACGGAATAAAAAGATTTTGACTTTGACTTTGACATAATATTTTATACGATTTCGTCATGACCACAACATATCCTCGAGTTTTTATAGACACTGAGTATATAGTTTATTATTATTATCCCATTTGCTGTTACGTTATAATTTGCCTCGATTGTAACACTCCACATCCAACGATATACCTATTCTATATATTACTGTAATTATGTATTATCTACTACAGTGGGCACTTTACGACTTTGGAGGATTTATTTAATTCACGTATTAAATTACCCCCTATTTTTAGCGGTTGGTCTGTGGCTGTAGCAGAATAATCATTTTGTATTTTTGATTTTTCCCCTATACAGTGAACATATTTCTTTGCATTGCTTTACATTTATAAGCATAATTATATCAAATTGTTATGTGTGTGCTGGAGATACAGATACATATACATAGGTGTATACCTGTCTATCTATCTAGGTGAGGAGTGTGGAAATATACGGCGTTTCCAGTAAACTAGTATTAGGTCTCTCATTAATTTATGTAATTTAGTCATATGAAAAGTAAGTGTCATGTATAATAATTCTTGACAGTTACTATAAAATTTTCTATTACTAATAGCATAAAATCAAATGGTAGGCCAAGATAAATTCATAAAAGCAAATGGTAGGGCAAGATAAATTCATATTAATGTAATATATACGAGTACCTAGTCTTGCCATAAATACTGAAACAAAGAAAAATTATTTTTTCTATTGCAAATAACATTTATTACTTTTACAGTGTGTTAGTTTAATACATAAATATAAAACAATTTAAAATATAAAAGCTTATTCGAAGTGGTCTCCATTGGCTGCCATACAGTCATTTAAACGTTGAAGCCATTTATCAATAGAAGCACGCACTCTTTCTATGGGAAAATTCTTCACTGCCAATCGTACGGATCGTTTTAGGGACTCCAAATTATCATGGCGTTTAGAGCAAGCCGTACTCTCTAAAACTGACTATAAATCATAATCCAGTGGATTAAGATCGGGAGTAGACGACTGCCAGTCTTCAGATGAAGTCCGAAACTTTCGTTTCCAACCAAGACTGCGTAGACCGAGCTTTATAACCCGGCGCCGAGTCTTGCTGAAAGGACCATTCTTGGTTATTGAACATGGTGTTGTTAAGGGGCTTCACTACCTTCTCAAGAATGGTATCTTGATACACTTGTGCCGATGTTTTGATACCTTTTTCACAAAAGTATGGCTCAGTCACTCCTTCATAGCTAATATCCCACCAAACCATCACTGAAGTCGGATAGTGCCCACGTTGCACTCTGTGGACTAATTGGGAAGCTTCCTTAGAGCTTTGAGCATAAATACGGTCATTTTGTTTTTTAAAATGTTGCTCAATTGTAAAAATTTTCTCATCCGTAAACAAAATTTTTCTGTGACCTCCCTTTGCTTCAGTAGTTGTTTCAACTTTACCACCCTATTCTTTTTTAAATTATCAGTTAAGAAATGACCAGTACGTCTCTTATAGGCTGCAAGTCCTAAGTCATCTTTTAAAATACGCGACATGGTTCTAGGTACTATCTTCATCTCCCGAGATAAAATCTTTTGCTTTCGGACAGGATTTCTTCGAATTCTGTCCCTTACTGTTTTGACCACCTTTTTCGTACGAACACTACGTGGACGGCCAGATCTTTTTCTGTCACAAACAGAGGAGGTCTCATTATTCCAATTTATAGCCCGGTACACAAACATTTTAATACCGAGTGTATGGGGAGTTTTAAAAATTGCCTTTGGCTCCATACCTACTTTGTGTAATGCAATCACAGCGATTCGGTTCTCGTTATCACCCCACTTAATTTTAATATCGCAAAAGTATTGTACAATGTATTGGCGCCAAAATGAGAAAACTCAATGAACAATCATATAAAAATGACAGATTCCAAATTAAATATATAATTTTTTGTTTATTTTTATTGTAACTGTATTTATGGCCAGACTAAGTATTTTTATAACTCAATTATTCTTTCATCACCGATTCTAATTATGTTGTGTGGAAAACCATTAAAAGATGTTAATTTGCTTGAATGTGATTGGTTGAGAAAGACAACCAATCGGAACATGCGTGTGATTAGAGAACGATTGCATGGAAGGAAATAAGTTTAGGCATTCTTTGACAGATTCTTGTGAACTTGAAAAGATTTACAGTCATTGTAAGAATGATTTGTAACATCGTGCTATGGGTTCTCTACAGATTATTTCGTTCATTCTATCTATCCAGTCGCTAGCATTTAATATTTCATTCTAAGAATTTACAGGTATACACGATTAAATATGTCTAGTAATTAATTACACAGTATTAACAACAACTTTATATGTACGTATACTTCAAAAACCAAATTATCTTTGTTGAAATTATCTACTCGTATTTAACATTCTAAGTACATGGCGAACGAGCTCTGCTCGTCCTTTTTATGCTTTGATTATCTCGACTTCTTCTTTTTAGCATTACCCTGTTTCCTAATTCATAAGGATTTGGCGAAGATACTAATTTTGACATCATGTATCATAAGTACGTATTTATTGTACCAGAGAGAGACTTTGTACAAAAGTCGTCTGCGTGAGTACCTCTATCCTCACCTATTTCTACCGTCAAACAGCTGTATTTATAAAACTGTATTCCGGTTTGAAGATAGAGAAATTACTGGGTACTGTGACGAATCAGCCTTAGGTCACAAGAATGGCAGCGCGCGTGTAACATCCCCGTGGTGTTGCGAGCGTCAATAGGCTGCGGTGACCGCTTACCATCTAATGCGGACTGCATGCCTGTTTGCCAATCTAATTGTATAAAAAAATTAGAAAAAAATGTATTTACGTACGTTTATCAGCTGTCTAGTACCCATAACACAAGCTTCGCTTACTTTGGTACTGAATGGCGCTGTGTAATCTGTCCGACAATATTATATTTAATATATATTGAAGTGATAACTTCTTATGGAAGGTAAACCGCTTCGGTACGTAACGCGTTACGGCGTCAGTCTGTCTGGCTTCCCTTTCTCTCACGCAGCTGCCAGGCAGCGGTAGGCAGGCTCAATTGTAACTAAGAAGAAAACATATTTTATAATCAATAAAATATTTTATTCATAACTAACCTTTCCTACATTATCATATTAATATACATAAAATTTATATTAATATGATAATGTAAGGAAAGGAATAATTTAAGCTTTTCTCAAGATGAACAATTTCAATATAGTTCAACTAAGATTAGTTTTAGTTATCCCTTCTGTCGGGCGTACCGAGACGCACACGTTTCTTTTTTATTATTATTTCATTAAATTTATTAGCACAAGTATTCCGCTATAATTTAATGGACACCAACATTAATTTTTTACAGAGCCTTATTTCAAAATTGATGTAAAAACAATTCTTGTTTACGAATACCTAATGTGCATTACCGTTAATTTCGTACATAAACAAACCAGATTGCCAGGTGGATCCATTTTAATTAATTAAAAACAACTCCGTAAAAAAATATTTTAAAGCTATAAATAAGGTTGAGTTTTTAAGGTACAGTTGACCTTGGCAGTCTATGGGAGTGATGACTTTCTTCTTCTCGGCGTCATCCCTTTTCCTTATAGGATTAGTGGCCGCTACTTAAACCTAAGAGTTTGGCGAAGGTACTAATTTTGACGTGCATGATTTTTTAAGAGAGATAGGGCGTATCAAAGCATCCCATCTGGGTAAGTGGCACCTCACTGAAAACCGCAGCCAAATAACAACTCCATGGAGGGTTGTGGTATTCCTGCGTGTGCTTGAGGTCATCAGTTTGTCACGAAGCAGCATTGCTAACCACTGCACCAAATTGAAGACTGCGACTTTGACACCAACGCTTGTGGGTTCGATTCCCACACAAAGCAAACATTGGTGTGCATGAACATGTCTGTTTGTCTTGGTCTGGATATTTTAAGAGAGGTAGGGCGAAGCAAAGCAGCCCGTCTGGGGAAGTATCTCCACCTCACAGAAATCCGCAGCCAAATAACAACTACCTAGAGGGTTGTTGTGTTCCTGTGTGTGAGTGAGGTCACCAGTAAGCTCCAAAGGAGTTGCTGTGTAAGCAGCAGAGGAGGCATCGCGCGAGTGATACTCAATATATCGTAAGCGTTAATAGGCTACGGTACCCGCTTTACATCAAGTGGGCCGTATGATTGTATGCCCCCCCGAAGTAGTATAAAATAAACACACACAAATCTCAATATATTTATGGAAACAATAAATAATGTATGTCCGTAAAAATTTAAAGTCATTTTCAAAGTTTAGTGAAAAACTTAGAAGTAGAAATAAGTTGCGTATGTCGGTATACCAGCTTGCTATGACTGGTGGATCTTTTCTTCTAAATTGTATTTGATTTTATAATAAGTTGCCTGAAACAGTTCTGTCCTTTCCTGACAATGTATTCAAAAAGCACATTAAAAATACTCTCTATAAAAGGCCTTATTATAGAATTGATGAATATATAACTGACAAAGATGTCTGGAAATAATTCAGCACAGACTACCTGTACTTAAAATCTTTAATTCTACCATTTGATATCATTATTGTACCAATATGTTGATGTGGATTTTTTGTAATATCTAATTGTCAATTTTAAAAGAGACCTATATTGGCAAATTTCTTTCGGCATTTCTTCTTCGCCAATGGTCATTTTCGAAATGCTAGGAGATTAAAAAAGAAAAATCGGCCAAGAGCGAGTCGGAGTCGCACACGAAGGGTTCCGTACCAATATCTATAAAAACGGCAAAAAAATCACGTTTGTTGTATGGGAGCCCCCCTTAAATATTTGTTTTATTTTAATTTAATTATTTATTCTTAAAGTGAATATATAACTAAATATTCTGTGAATGTTTCAAGCGTCTACCTGTTGCCGTTATCAATATCTAGCAAAAATGAGCAAAAAATCACGTTTATTGTATGGGAGCCCCCTTAAATATTTATTTTATTCTATTTTTTAGTATTTGTTATTATAGCGGCAACAGAAATACATCATCTGTGAAAATTTCAACTGTCTAACTATCACGGTTCATTAGATACAGCCTCGTGACAGACGGACGGACGGACGGACAGCGGAGCCTCAGTAATAGGGTTCCGTTTAACCCTTTGGGTATGGAACCCTAAAAATGGTAAAAATAGATTTTAAAAAATGTAGTACGTGTTTAAGTGTCGGCGAGGAGGAATTATTATCTTTATCTTTAATCTGAAAATAGCTTAACAATCTCTATAATACAACTCTAAAGTGTTTCGCAAATAAAATATACTATAGCCGTGTCATACCATTATGCTTCCATTCAAGTTCCATTCCATTTATTCGAGTTATTTATGTCTGCTGGTCTGTGACGTGAAGGCAGAACTAAAGGATTTATTGTCCAGGATTCAGCTGAGAGTAAAAAACAACTCAATGGATAAGAATCGGAAGCTGAAAAATATAATTTGACTCCGGATTTTAGCCGTGAAAAATGTGTGTAAAGCTTAATATTTACGTACTGTTGTACGGGTTATGTTAGAAGCCTTTTTAAAAATACTAAAGTAGATTTAGAATTATTTAATTAGGCTTGGAACAATGAATAGTTTGAATAAAGAAGGCGAGTGCTCTATATGATGGCTACCGGACGACTACTCTTGGTACCGAGACCTATGATGATTGTACTGACTATACATGGAGATGCAGAGCATGGCATTATCGCCTATAGCTTCGGATATAACAGTAAGTATGTATGTGTGTATGTAAATCTGCACGTCAGGCCCTTGCGTGGTAGGCAGGGAGAACCGAGCGCCGTAAGACGCAGTTCTTGTAGCTCTCTTCATGCACGCTCGGCTCCTGATATCAGCTGCAGGTAAAGCGTGATCAATTTGGTACGTGAGTATTGGTATTCCTCGGCTACATCCTTCAACTTTTGCGTTGTATAACTGTTTCTTAATTCTTTCTTCCTCTTCCTCCTTTCGACGCTACTTTAGTACCTTTTAGACTACTATTAGACCTCCACAACTCAAGAGCCCACTGCCTCTGGGTTGTGGAGGTCTTCTTAGGACACACGTCTATCGTAATATAATATCTTGGACGAGCAGATTTCCTCACGATTTTTTTAGTTCACCGCCGAGCAAATGATAATTACAAATATCTACATAAATCCGAAAACATAAATTTAATGGTACATGCTAGGATTCGAACCGGGGATACGTTGGTCAATAGTCCGATTCCTTATCCACTGGGCTATCAAGTATACTTAACATATCATTATGTAATAAAGTAAATCCTAATCAATAACGAAATATTTGAACTTAAATTAAAACCATATAACTTAAAATATCAAACCTCTGTTACATAGGGCTAATATTTTCCAGATTTTTTTTATACAACGTCCAGAGACATACAAGCATATAGGCTACCTGATGTGAAGCGGTTATCGTAGCTTGTACCTTGCAACACATTAAGTATCACTCGCGCTATGCCACCTATGCCTGCTAACACAGCAACTTTTTTGGGGCATACTGATGACCTCACTCAATCGCTGGAACACAACAACCTACGTCCCTTAAAAACACTCAGACCAAGACAAGCTAAAATATTCAGGCACACAAATGTTTATGCTGTGTGGGAATCAAACCCACGAGCATTGGTGTCAAAGTAGCTGTTGTAGTCGCAGTATCTACTAACCACTACACCATCGAGTTGTAATTAATATGCATGTATATATAGAAGAGTGATTGCCCTGAGGATAAGGAACGACCCTACTGAGCAATAGGTTCGAATCCATGGAATGTCATGTAACATTAAATTCGTGTTTTCGGATGTATGTACATATTTGTAATGATTACTTGCTCGACGGTGAAGGAAAACATCGCGAGGAAACTCGAATATCCAAGAAATTATATTTTGATAGACGTGTTACCTAACCTAATGAAGCTCTTTACCAGAGGGAGACTTTATACAAAAGTCGTCTGTATCCTCTGTCTTACCTATTTCTACCGCCAAGCAGCTACATTTATATAGCCGTGTTCCGGTTTGAAGGGTGAGATATGGCAGAGAAATTACTGGGCACTGTGACGAAACATCCTTAGGTCACAAGATTGGCAGCGCGCAAGTAACATCCCCGTGGTGTTGCGAGCGTCAATAGGCTGCGGTGACCGCTTACCATCTGATGCGGGCCGCATGCTTGTTTGCCAATCTAGTTGTATATAAAAAAAGTGTGCATTTGCCCGCCCGACAGAAGTGATAATTTAAACTAATCCGCTGCCGCATGCGTGAGAGAAAGGGAAGCCAGACAGACTGACGCCGTAACGCGTTACGTACCGAAGCGGTTTACCCTCCCATAAGAAGTTATCACTTCAAAAAAAACCTATGGGTTATGGAGGTCGGATGGTAGTCGCTCCATGTCAAAATCAGTGTCTTCGCCTAATCTTTAGACTTAAGTAGCGGACCCCGCCGATCCTAAAGGATTAGGAAACGGGATGACGCTAGGAAGAAAAGATATATATGGAAGAGTAGCTGAGATACGGAACAATAGACATTTCATCCACTCCAGCCAATACTATAATAGTATGCTAATAAAACCAGTCATGAGGAATAGAAAAGGAACACAATAGATACATAAAGCAGTAGGACAACTTCAAGCAAACACTACTCATTTTCACAATGACACTGGCATGCTACACTACGCAATTTTACAGTTGTATCTACACAGCTCGCCCTAACAAACCAATAAACTTCTTGACTGGTCGTGAAGTCGCCCTGTGCTCACAAAAACATGTTTTAGCACCTAAATAGCTCAGTGATTCTTGTCTACAGACCAATGGGAGAACATTTTAACCAATAAGTCGATAAGTGCCGAGAACTAGCCAATAAGCTGCAAGTTCACCTCTACCCCCAACCCGTAGCTGTGAATTGAGTTACTTCGCAATATCGGTCTTCACAGTTCTCTATAAATTATTTCCTTCGAATATCGATATTGACATGTAAGTAATAGGACAGTAAGTTCCGCTCTCCGTCGCCACTTACTATTTTCAAATTGGGAAGAGTGATGACAATAATGATCAGGCTTCAATGTTGATAAGATAATAGATTGGTAGAGACAGGTGACGGAGCTCCCTGTAGTATTTACATTTAAATAACAAATACTGTTAAAATTGTACAGATAGGTACAATTTATGGCATGTGGCCAAATTTTATGGCATGTGGTTAGAAGTGCCAAAATAACTCGTATGTACCTTTTTTGTAAGATAAACTGTTTGTTATAATGAACCTTACTCCATTTAATCATGCCATAACTGATAACTAAAAATAGATAGCTATGATAAGCTTTCAATGCGACTGTCTGATTAAAATATTATTATCTTGAATGATATACGAATGTCTTGTACATTGCCGGCTCATTTTTAAGCATTATGGTATAACAAGTCTAGGATAATCTACGTGTACCTATCTCGTCAGCATAAATAAATAAACCACCCGACTGTGCATGAAGGCGCAACGCGCTCGCAAAAATGTATTTTATCGCCTAAACATCTTAAGAGTTGCGAGTTCCAATTTACCTCCCGAACCGCAGCGGTGATATGAGTTAATAACCAGTTGAGAATGCGCAAGCTTGCCTTGCCAGAGCAACACCTGGCTCGTCAATTATATAACAATTCAATTATTATTTTTTTACATTGTCGGCCATTTTGAGCACGTTCCTTAAGAGATAGGAACGGTGTTCCTGAACATTCCTATTCTACTTTTTTATACTGAATCCGAATCAAAGTCAAAATTCGAATATTCGAAAAAAACGCGCACACAGACAAACCCACAGACAAACATATAGATTTCATATAGGAACGGTGTTTCTGAAAAGTGCGTTTATTAGCCGAGATAAAGAATGTAAACAAACACTTAGGGGCGCACAACATCTTTTCATGGAGTATAGTAGTCATCTTCTTTCCAGTGTTACCACCACTAGGTTATCTCTTTTTTTATTTAGTGTAATTTATTATATATTTAATTTAACAAAAGCAAAGTTGACAACAAAAACCTGAATAATATCAAACTGACCTACCTACTGAAAAAATATAGACCAGAAATCAAAGTAAACAAATTTTTTTTTTACAAATTGATAAACAGTAAAAATATAATGTTGGGCTGCTTACATGAGCAGATTGTAATTATTAAGTGAGGTCTGTTTTGTACAGCCGTAGTTATACATAATTACTAAATATGTATTAATGTAATGTATATTACGTAAACAGGCATAGATCATAGGATATATTGCTATATTATTATTAAAAATTAATTAATTGACGACTAAACTACGAATATATTTCGTGAATTCATGTACAGACGTAATTCCCGTACCAAAATTTAAAGACAGTAACACTTAGCGATAGTTACGCCACCACCGGTGCTGCTGTCCTTGAGAGAAAAGGACGGGGATAGTAATAGCTTGATTTGTAACGAAACTCGGTAAAGGCCCGAGTGTTTACCATTGTCATGTCGTCTCGTACGTAAAAGGCATAAGTTATATAGTTAACATACTGTTCCATACATATACTGTGAAATCAGTTTCACATAAATGTATAAATTCATCTACGTCTTAATGTTGGAAATAGTTTCTTTGTCTTGTCTAGCAATGAGAAAGTATTGTTAAGGTTGAAAGGATTTCATTTATGCGATTTATGCTCGAATCGTTTTTCTCGGAAGGGCAGTGAATATTAAATATGATTTGTCAGTTTTCGGGCCAATACCTTTTAGTACGGCACATTGTTTATTGGTAGGTACTTTAATATTAATGAGCATTATCGAACACACATATATATATATATACACAACGTTAAGTCATACAAGCATACGGTCCACCTAATGTAATTAAAGTGGCCTACGAACGCTTGTAATAAATACACAGCAACTCCTTACAAACTTACTAGTAAACTCATTAACTCGCAGGAACAAAAAATCCGACCAGGGAATTATGATTTGGCTGCGGTTTTCTGTGTTGTAGAAGTACTTCCCCAGATGGTATGCATTGATGCGCCCTATCTATCTTTAAACCTAGACTAAGACAACACAAATGTTTGTCTTGTGTGGGACTCGAACTCACGAGCGTTGCTATCAAAGTAGCGTTACTAACAGCGCCTCTGAGCTCGTCAAAACCCTCCCATATCAGTATCAGAACCAGGGACCGGTAACAGGCTGGTTCTTATCCATTAGATAAAAAATATTTATTTGGCATTGGGCCCTCGCAGGCAGTTAGACACGTTTTACATATTTGAAATATACTCTTATTGTATCTTATTCAATTCTCTTATGTTACTATTTTTCTGTTTAATCTGCTAGCATTTCGAAAATGATCCTTGGTCAAGAAGAAATGCGGAAAGAAACATGCCAATATAGGTCTCTTTTCAAATTGTCAATTATATTTTACAATAAATTCAGATGCGATATCAAGAGATTGTTAAGGAATTCCATACCAGAGGGATACTTTGTACAAAAGTCGTCTGAGTAGGTACGTCTGTCTCATCTATTTCTATCGCCAAGCAGCTATATTTATATAACTGTGTTCCAGTTTGAAGGGTGAGATACGGCAGAGAAATTACTGGGTACTGTGACGAAACAGCCTTAAGTCACAAGATTGGCAGCGCGCGAGTAACATTCCTGCGGTGACCGCTTACCATCTAATGCGGACCGCGTGCTTGTTTGCCATTCTAGTTCTATAAAAAAATCTATAATAAGCCCTTTTACAGAGAGTATTTTTAATGTTTTTGAATACATTGTCGGGAAAGGACAGAGCATTGGGCTGTTTCTCCTCTTAGTTTTTATTTCAGAACAAATGTTTTCCTGTAATATCATAACGAAGTAGCGCTAGATTCGTTCCATCAGACTTCCAGTTCAGAAAATCGGCGAGCCCCGCTCGATTTGGGGCCAGGATCGGTCGGCGGGCGTCAGAACTGCCTACGCGTCTCGAATACAAACACAATAATGTACCATTTATTCGTAACCGGTCCTAAATGGGAGAGATATCGAATTATCCCTCCCAGTTTGAAACTGTCAATAGGGCTCATATTGAATAAATGATGCTCGTTGCTTCAAGGGTTTGATTTTGATCTAATTTGTATGTGTTAGAACGCTTTTGTTTAATATACTAATAGGGGTTGGTGTAAACAGCCGCGTTGCTTGTTTGTTGAATATGTTAACTTACTCTTACAGAAAATCATGTTTTAAGAGAGGGGATTTCTTTTATATCACTAAGGTAGCAAACAAGCGTACGGTCTGCCTGATGGTAAACAGTCGCCATCGCCTATGGATATTTGCGTTGCGGACCCTCTAAAATCCCTTTACGCCTTTCTTGAAGAACCCCATGTCGTAGTCGCTTGGGAAAACCTCAGCTGGGAGCTTATTTCACAACTTGAAGAGTTCTTGGAAGAAAACTTCTCTGAGACAGCATAGTACGCGACTATTTCGGTTCCAGCGTGTGAGGGTGGACCCCACGCCGCCATCGGGGAGCGGTGCGGTTATAAAAAAAAATGTACCTGCACCTCACAGAATACCGCAGTCTAATAACAACTCCCTGGTGGGTTGTTGTGTTCCTGTGAGTAACTGTAGTTGCCAGTAGGCTACTAAGAAGCCCTCCATGCTGCTAATGCATCCTCACTTACAGGAATGCAATAACCCTGAATGGACTTCTTATTTGGCTGCGGCCTTTCCTATGACGTGAAAGTACTTGCTATAGACTTGATTGTTAGATAGGCGGGGTATCCACGAGCGTTTCTCGTTATTTAAAAAAAAAATAGCTCTCCGAAACCGGCTTACTGTGTACAAACGCAAGAGTAACACCCCTGTTACGGTAACTGTTTACCATCAAGCAGGCCGTATGCTTGTTTGCCATCTTAGCAGTATAAAAAACCGGTTACTTATTATTATTTGTTTTATCAGAAGGTCAAGAGTGCTAATAACCGGTGAGCGTGCATGAAAAGAGGTATAAATATTAAAGAAGCGAGTGAAACGAGTAAGGACCGCGTCTTATGGCGCTCGGTTCCCCTTGCCTACCCCGCAAGGGATTTGGTGTGAAGATATACATACATAATTAGTAATTAAAATATATATTTAATATAATAATATATATATATATATAACCGGTTCTCTCGCGCACTTATACAGGAAGCCAGAATTTCCGAGGACTTGCAAATGTATCCTACGCCTATGTATCTCACAATGCTTTGTAACTATATGATATGATAAAATACTATATATATATATATATATATATATAGCTTGCTCAGTGG
This sequence comes from Pyralis farinalis, assembly GCA_947507595.1. Taxonomy (NCBI): domain Eukaryota; kingdom Metazoa; phylum Arthropoda; class Insecta; order Lepidoptera; family Pyralidae; genus Pyralis; species Pyralis farinalis. Next base: position 4,699,790 of record OX382275.1, read on the forward strand.
CGTAGTGGCAAGAAATACTACTTTGACGCTACGATTCGTGGGTTCGATTTCCTTACATCACAAACATTTGTGTGTATGTCTGTCTGTCTTAGTCTGGGTATGTTTAATTTTTGTCGATAGCAATTTCCTGGTTGATGATAATGGATATAATCAGCGGACCCTGGACTCCGAAGCTAAATCGTAGGCCGTGACCTTCATTGACGCACGGATGATGATCATGAGCAATACTTGGCTGATATTTCCGTGAAGCAACTTCATATTCGCGTTATCCCGTTTCCTAATCCATTAGGATTGTCGGGGTCCGCTACCTAAGCCTAAGGATTTGGCGAAGATACTGATTTTTACAAGAAGCGACTCCCGTCAGGCCTTCACAACCCAGAGGGAAAACCAGACTTTTCTTAGGTTTCCTCATGACGATGTTTTGCTTGACCGCCGAGCAAGTGATAAATATTTAGTGGTACACGCCCCGGCTAGGATTTGAACCGGAGACCATTTGTTCAATAGGCCGCTCGCTTATCCACTGCTCCTTAATTTTTTGAAGTAACGTGTAGTAATGTATGGTGTAATTATTAGTTCATCGTTCTATGAAGCACTACAACCTAAGTTCGATTATTGTTCGATATTTCATGTATACCCACTATTGGGTGCTTTTATGAGACGTACCATGAACTAAAGTATCATCTGGGAAGGTACCTCCACCTCACAGAAAACCGCAGCCAAATAACAACACCTTGGAGAGTCGTAGTGTTCCTGCGTGTGAGTGAGGTCACCAGTAAGCTGCTAAGGAGTTGCTGTGTTAGCAGCATAGGCTACGGTAACCGCTCTAAGGTGGGCCGTATGTTTGTATTCCTCCTGATGTTGTATATAAATGAAACCACTAAAATCTTATTTTCGAATTTATGTACCTATTTGTAGTTATCGTAAATCCGCAGACGGGCCCGACGTTGTTTAAAAAAACGCGATGTATGCGTTTTTAGGGTTCCGTACCCAAAGGGTTAAACGGAACCCTATTACTGAGACTTCGCTGTCCGTCCGTCCGTCCGTCCGTCCGTCCGTCCGTCCGTCCGTCCGTCCGTCCGTCCGTCTGTCACCAGGCTGTATCTCATGAACCGTGATAGTTAGACAGTTAAAATTTTCACAGATGATGTATTTCTGTTTGCCGCTATAACAACAAATACTAAAAAATAGAATAACATCAATATTGTGATTTTTTTGCTCATTTTTGCTCGATATCGATAACGGCAACAGGCAGACGCTTGAAATATTCACAGAATATTTAGTTATATATTCACTTTAAGAATAAATAATTAAATTAAAATAAAACAAATATTTAAGGGGGGCTCCCATACAACAAACGTGATTTTTTTGCCGTTTTTATAGATAGTGGTACGGAACCCTTCGTGCGCGAGTCCGACTCGCACTTGACCGATTTTTTAAACAACGCCGGGCCCGTCTGCGGAAGTCCATCCACCTCACAGAAAACCGCAGCTAAATGACAACTCCCTAGAAGGTTGTTGTGTTCCTGCGTGTGAGTGACGTCACCAGTAATCTCCTAAGTAGTTGCTGTGTTAGCAACGAAGGCGGCAACGTGTGAGCAATATTGCAATCGTTCGGTAACTGCTTTACGTAAGGCGGTAAGCTTGTTTACCTATCGGCGTTGTATTAAAAAGAAAAAACCACGAAACAGATACACAATGCGAAAGTGGAAGGATGTAGGAGCCGTGGAAGGCCAAGACTTGCCTTCTGTGACCAAATTGATCGTGTTCTAACAGAAGGTAAAGTCAGGTATCTGGAAAATGGCGAGGACAAAGCTGTTTCATTTTATTTTGTTCGGAAAACTTACATATTTTTCATCATTAATTAAATAAATATACTAAGGTACTAATACAGTTATCGTATACGTAGAAACCATGTATAAGTACAACAGCAATAAATTTGGTACATGGTACTAACGAAGTAATTATGTATGTTTTTTTTATACTACGTCATACAAGCACACGGCCCATCTGATGTTAAACGGGTACCGTAACCTATTAACGCTTGCGATATATTAAGTATCACTCGCGCGATGCCTCCTCTCTTGCTTACACAGCAACTCCTTGGGAGCTTGTATGTATATGTACACGCCAGGTCCCTTGCGGGGTAGGCAGAGAGAACCGAGCGCCATAAAACGCGGTACTTACTTCACTCGCTTCTGTAACATTCATATCTCTTTTTAGCATGCCGGTTCCTAGGGCTCCTGACAGCATCTTCTTATAAAACACGACCAATTTGGTCATGGTAGATTGGTATTGGTCTTCCTCGGCGAATAAGTTGGTTAAAACATAGTGTTGAAGAGCGAATGTTAAAGAAAGCGAGTGAAGTGTGCAATAGTTGCATCTTTGCCTACCCCGCAAGAGACTTGGCGTGCAATTGTAGAGAGATGTCAAAAAGTAAGGACGTTTCGCTATCAATTTAAAACAAAAATGCAATTTACGATTTCCCCAAAGAATTCCCCAGAGAGTATCAACTAACCATTTTTCCGGTGGTACACGCGTCCCGGCGCGTCTCTCCTCGGGTGCCTGATTGAATTTCTGTTGAGATGATTTACGGGGTATAAATAAGGGTTGCGTACCGCCGGCCATCGCCTCGACAGAACGGCCGTGCTGTGATGAATACCTATATTGAATTTATTTGAACCCTATTTTAATACAACTTCTGTTGTCTTCTTCGGCCCACCTGATGTTAAGTGGTTCGTAGCCTATAAGCGCCTTGCAGTACGAGCAGCTCACGCGCTGTCACTCTAGTAATCTCACTTACAAGCAGTTGTCATGGCAATCCTCCAGCAAGTTGTTATTTGGCTGCGATTTTCCGTGAGGAGGTACTTTTCCAGTCGACTTTGATGTATAAGGGTACATCAAAGTCTCTTATCTCATCTCTTAAAATATTTAGCGTTGCGCAAAGTTTGCGGTGTAATGCTAGCACACTCGCAATGATGATACAAGAGAGTTGCGGTGTTAACGAAAAAGCATGCTCCGTTGGGTCGGACATGAAGAAAGAATGTGGGACAATAATGAAAAAATAGGTCTACAATATACCTTAATGGGAGTAGGGTGCATCAAAGCAGTACGACGAAAACAACAATTAGTGGTATATGCTTAAACCGGTAATCGAATACGGGACCAGTCGGTTAATAGGCTGTTTGTCCACTAGGATATCACTTCTTTTTCTTCTTCCTGGCGTTGTTTTGTTTTCTAATACACCAGCATAGTTGGGTTTCGCTACCTAAACCTAAGAGTTTGGCAAAAATTATAATTTTTACATATAGTGACTGACGTTAAAAGTTATAATAGAAGTGCAATTTCTAAAACAAATTGTGATCGAAGAAATTAATTTCGAATATGAACTTATTTGAAATTAATTTCTTCAATGATTCTAATCGCGGTGCACGTGTGCCATTAGAAACCTAATGCTAACTAATTCTAACCTGTAATTAATATGTCAAAGTCTGAATTACGCTAAATAATTAATTAAGTTCACATGGAGAGCCTTGTAACTTGTGTATCCAATTAGAACCAAAGTATGTCTCTTTCTGTCAATATATTAATTACATTTTGGAAGCAATAATACATATGACAAATAGGTAGATCTTGTTATCTAGTATATACATAAGTACATATACATATGTAGTACATTAGATTTGAATTGTACAGCAGTGATAGCCCAGTGGATAAAGAACCAGCTTGTTTACCTATGGTCCCAGGTTCGATCTTGGCGTGGTGCATGTACCACTATCTACCTATAACTTCACGTCAAATCCCTTGCGGGTTGGGCAGAGAGAACCGAGCGCCACATGACTCGATCCTTATACACCTCACTCGCTTCTTTAACATTGCTCTTCTTGTACACGTTCGCCGGTTCTAAGGCTACTGACATCACCATCTGATAGACACGACCAATTTGGTCATGGTAGGTAAGTCTTGGCCTTCCGCGGCTCCTACATCCTTCTACTTTCGTGTTGTAAATCTGTTTCTTAATTATGCTGCATTCTTTCTGCATGTCCGAATCAATGGAGCATGCCTCTTCTTGTTTTAACACCGACACTCTATCAGACCAACTTTGTTTCTAACATCATTACGACATCATTGCGTTTCCACATCAGTGTGCCTTCCATCCTTGCTGAAAGCGCATCCAAGATCTCTCTGGTGGAGTCTCATCCACTTGTTTCAACACTTCATCATCAATTATAATCCATACATTATATAGGCATGTACCGCTAAATCCGTCTTTTCTGATTTATGATCATATTTGTGTAATCACTTGCTCAGCGGTGAAGGAAAACATCCTGAGGACCGAGAAATTGTATACATGAAAGACATGTGTTCTAAACGAAGAATGGTGTGATTTTCAATGTGAACTGTGTTGGTCTGACGGCAGTCGCTCCATGATAAAGTCAGTTCTTAGGCTTAGGTAGTGGACCCCACCAATCCTAAGGGAAAAGGAAACGGTATAATGCTAAGGAAGAAGAGAGAAGCTGTAGTTTTGAAGAGGTGTCTAATCAAGCCGAAGTAAGCTGATCCAAGCAGAGTATTTCAGCTCGAAGCTAAGACATCTACGAGTATTTTACAAGGCACAAGGGCAATCCGCGTGGAGTAAGGCTGTGTTACCTTCAGGTGTGTCACACGGTATGTCACGTTTATTTGGACACAAATTTGGTTATTGGGCCTTAGTTCAGAGACGAGATATCAGGATTGCAGATGATCTTCTAGACATTTTTTCGTTGGTTAATGAAAAATGATGTGTATGGGGGAAAAAGAGATATTTTTTACTTTACCTCTATATTTCTATTTTTTGAATCTAAATCTTTGCCAAGGCTACTAGTCTCCCGTGTTTAAGATTAAAGTGCTATGCCAAGAGCCCTAGCAATCGGAGAGCGTGCGTGGAAAAGCTGTGAATATTATGGAACGAAGTGTGTAAGGACCGCGTCCTATGGCGCTCGGTTCCCTTTGCCTATCCCGTAAGGGAGCTGGCATGAAGATATGGATACATTCATATTATAATACATTCATTTATATATACAGTATGGATTAATATATATATCGTATATTTTAATTTACATAGTTCTGATATGTTGTTATATTCTCTTTTTTTTCTTATTTATTATTTGATGTTATTGCGACTGTATGTGAATACTATAGGCTTAAAGCTGTTTGTTTTCCTAAAAATAAACAAATAAATAAAACTTTTATCTATTTACTCATGCTACATCCCTTGCGGGGTGGGCAGACAGAGTCGAGCGCCATAGAGCTTGATCTTTTCATACCTCATTCGCTTACATTATCAGGAAACTTTTCACGAGAAAAAGAAATGGATATTATAATTATAAAAAAATAATTTGAAAATAATAACATTACGATTCAATAACAGTATAGATATATGAAAGTTTATGACCCTCTATGATGAGGATAATCAAAACAAATTGATATTTTACGACACAACTAAGTTAGTTCGCTTGCTGCAACGTCTCGGCCTCCCTTTTTCTCCATTTCTCCACTTTATCAATATTCTCTCATCTCCCTTTTTGCCCTCTCGAAGACGCGGTACCTCAGGTTTGTAAGCAAGCTTGTCTCCTCATCAAAATGGCGCAACGGCGCTCGCGGTAATGACGTAATTAGGAGCTGGCGCCAACCCCTCGATGGCGACAGTAACATGCCTTCGCACGCATTTCAGGAAAGTAGAAGTAATGTAGACATTCTTTGATAAACATACAATTTAAATAATGTGGCAAACATTAGCGCCTTGGTCTCACCACAAAAAAAAATCGATGAGTAGAAAAATCTTAAATGTTCAACAATTATTCTGGTCGAATTTCGACTATACCACGTCAATAGCTGTTAATTAGGTTTTTTTTTATACTACGACGGATAGCAAACAAGCATACGGTCCGCCTGATGTAAAGCGGTTACCGTAGCCTATGGACGCTAGCAACAAAAATAATGTGGCTAGCGTGTTCCCATCCCCGCTGTCAACACAGCAACTCGTCATCTTCTGGTGACCTTACTCACTCGCAGATACATAACAACACTCCTGGGAGTTGTTGGAGGTACATCCTAATTAATTATATACATAGAAATTAAAAAGAAAACACGACCAATTTTGTCATGGTAGGTTAGTCTTGGTCTTCCTCGGCTAAACAGATGTAATAGAACAATAATCAGTTTTAGGTCTCAGCCTTTCTCACATACAATTTGATCTAACCTGCTTTATGTGCGACCACCAATTAGTTCATGCGACTACCGGAGCTGCCATGTCATTTACTAACGGTAGTGGGTGGGTGCCGGCTGGCGTTAGGCCGCATGAACTAATTGGTGGCAGAAGCACACAAAGCAGGTTAGATCAAATTGCATGTAAATTTGACTATCGCAAAATAACGTCTGCATCTATTATTTCTCATATCTATCTTAATACATACGAGTCATACAAGCTTATATGTACAGTATGTAGGTAATAGTCTTGCATAGTCGTAATTATATTAATGGCATCCCATATAGTCGGCAGCAAGACGAACTAATCAAGCGAAATTGAATTCTTGCTGATACCTAATGAGTACCTTCTTCATATATTCTAGATATTCAATTCGATCTGTCTATATTATAAAATAGTAGCTTAAGCACGTAGCTTTCTTTGTACGTATCATTTTAGGGAAAAGACGTTCAATGCTGAGCATATGCCATTTCCACACATCCCACCACAATCCAATGGCTCCACCGACCTTGAGGTCATTTGTGCTGAAACGCGGGAGATGTAGCATGGCTGCTTTAAGGATCTAACAAATTGTTTGTTTATCCTCATGTCTCTGTACAAGCCTTCCCACCATTCTGGGTCCGGTTTTATTTTTAATATAAGTTCAGCATAATGGCTCCGCTTTGCCTGACGGTAAGTGAAAGACGAGACCAAATCGCAACTGCAACTGACAATAGACTACACAGCCTCCTGACGGTTGATGCTGACCCACAAGATGCTTCTTCACGCTTCGTTTGAAGGATCCCATATTGTAGGAAGGAGGGAACACATGTGCAGGCGAGGCGTTCCACTTTTTAATGGTACGACAAAGTCGAAAATGGAAAGACTAAGAGTTGCCGAACTTTTGGTATGCGAAGAAATGTTCTCAACAGTAACAGAACAATGACATCGCAATCCTGCACGTGTGGTTCTATGACGGAAGAGAAAGGATGGGATAAGGGAAATCAGTTCTTCAGAGTAGTCGCCATGGTAAAGACTGTAAAATGCCACCACTAAATGTAACCACGAACGCGCGTTGACTGTTTTCTGATGGTGCGCCTAAGTATTCCATTTATATCATTTTACTATGCGCTCTCCCCTTCTTGCCTCGAGAACGGCCTTTGATCTACTTCGCGTTCCTTCTAGCAAACCACTCACGGGCGAAACCGCAGAAGGTCGCAAGATTAGATTTCCACAGAGATCGGTCCTACTCTGGTTGGATCCATTGGCTCCCTGCGATCTTCACCAGATTCTCAATTCATCATCTGGAGAGGACATATGTATTCGAGCTATGTGATCTTCCCACCACTACTTCAGCTTACTGGTTCTAAGAACCCAAGGTACCTTTAGTTTTACTATAGATATACTCATTTTTAAATTTATCTCGCAGCGATATTTCAAGCATGGCTCTCTCCATCCTCTTCTCGTGAAAGTGATTACTCTTAACCGAAGCCAAATAGTAACTCCTAAGGAGTTATCGTGTTCACAGAAGGGGTAGCAACGCGTGAGCGGTTCCTGTATTGCTTCCTGTATTACAAGCATATGGTATGGCAATCAGTTTACATCAGATGGACCGTACGTTTGTATGCCTCCCGACTTTGTATAAAAATAAGCATACTTAGACTTCCGTAACTGCTTACTTGTTTATTGGCCAATTCACGTTCATATCCACGTGTAACAACTTCACATCAGGCGGGCTGTACACTTGCTTAAATATAAAAAAAATACAATATAAGAGGAAAACAACACCAACACACTTGCGAATCTTTTTGGCAAGGTTTGTTGGCAGGGCTGCCAAAAGAGACAGTAGCTCGTTCAAAGCAATCATGCTTGAATATCCATCAAAAACTTATCATACTATAGTTGGGAAGAGTTGAGTAGCTGTTTTTGGCACACCCCTACCACGAGAGCCGTAACTTCGGGGGTATATGATAATATCAGCAATATGAAGTGTGCTATGAATGGATTCTGAAACATCGGGGCGTAAACCCGTTAGGGTCAGCCCTTAATATTTGTACATGGATTTTAGTTTATTCAGTTGAATTTTTTTATTTATATTTTTGATTATTCCCATTTCAGCCAAAGAGTGTCCACTGCTGTGAACTGCCTCCCATTAGGCGTCCACAGCGATCTGTTCCATGCTACATGCATCGGCTCCCCAGCGACTTCACCACATTTTTTTTTTGACGAGCTCGGTGGCTCAGTCGTGTATGACCCGACTTTGACACCAACGCTCGTGGTTCGACTCGTCGTTCGACTCCCACACAAGGCAAACATGTGTGCACATAAACAAGTCTGTTTGTGTTGGTCTGGATTTTAAGAGAGGTAGGGCGCATCAAAGCAGCCCGTCTGGGGAAGTACCTCCACCTCATAGAAAACCGCAGCCAAATAACAACTCCCTAGAGGGTTGTTGTATTCCTGCGTGTGAGTGAGGTCACCAGTAAGCTCCCAAGGAGTTACTGGGTAAGCAGCAGAGGAGGCATCGCGCGAGTGATACTTAATATATCGGAAGCGTTAATAGGCTACGGTACTCGCTTTATATCAGGTAGGCTGTATGTTTGTATGCTTCCCGACGTTGTATAAAAAAACGAACGTTCGCATCGAAAGTTTTGAATTTGAATAAGATTTAATTTTTAAATTTATCTGTATAGATGGTTTCCCTGAAAAATAAACGCTTTACGATTTATACAAAAAACATAAAAAATGTTTGTAGCTTAACCGCCTATGTACTTCTATTACTTTCAACAAGGCATGTCTGTATAATATAAAGCGTCTGGGGAACCAGGATTAGCGCGGCGTTTATTTTTCAGTTTATTTTTAAAATCACGATGTTTCATAAAAGAGACCTATATAAGGTTAGTTTATTGGTACAGTTTGCAGATTTTGTTAGATGGTAAGGATTATAATGTACAGATCACCTTTTCAAGGCATAAATGAAAAAAATATTGCAATTTAACACTCACTGCATTAGATTAGATGGCATAAACATTTTGTAAATATATTCGTCAGTTATTCGTCATAAAATTATTACAATACAAAGTCAAGTTATTCATTATCGTTCAAAATAAATTCGGAATTTGTCATTAAACTATTATTTTAAATCATAATTCGTTTCGTTGAGAAGTAGTTTCTTTAATTGTATCTCACATTTACTTTCTTTGAGGGCTTATAAAAAAATTAAAAAGTAAAACCTTATCTAAATACAAAATTTGCTCAAGAATTGCTCAATCAAAGTAATAAGTCGTGTTAATGTTAATAAGTTAATATAAATTGTTAACATTAACGCGACCTATTACTTTGATTGAGCAATTCTTGAGCAAATTTTGTATTTAGATAAGGTTTTACTTTTTCATTTTTTTTACTTCAAAATGCCACCAAGCGCCTACAATCAACAGTATCAACATAACAAAGTAATAAGATATATTTGTTTTTATTTCCCTAGCCACTACTGTGTGGAACTGCCACTAGGTAGTGCCATGGGAGATTTTTCTTTCCCGTGACACCACCGGTAGTGCCATTTGGTGTATCTCAGAAACGACACTGAAGATTTGTATAAAATCCTGTATTTTATCCTATATTTTTAGATGAAAATTCGCTTTTTATGATTTTGTGATATATATGTGCTTTTGACCTATGTACTATCATACGCCCCACCTGATGTAAAGCGATTAGCATAGTCTAGGAACACTTACATTATATTAAAAATCACTCGCGCGATACCACCTCTGCTGCTAACACAGAAATACTGGAGCCTACTTGTAGCCTCACCCACACGCAAGAACACAACGACAATCCAAGGGGTTGCTATTTGGCTGCGGTTTTCTTTGAGGTACTTCCCCAGACCAGACCACCAGAATTTTGATGTGCCCTACCTCTCGAATACCCACACCAAAAACAGGCATAGCCAAATGATTGTTCTCTATAGGATGCGAACCTACAACCGTTATACGACGAGCGCAATATTTTAATGAGATAGTGTACAAACACTAGTTTTTTCTAGAGTTGTAGAGATCTGACGGCAGTCGCTCTATGTAAACATCAGTGTCTTCGCCAAATCCTTAAGCTTAGGTAGCGGACCCCGCCAGACCTTATGGATTAGGAAATGGGAAAACGCGAAGAAGAAGCACAACAATTATATACTTATTTAAACCATGCACAATTTTTGCAATGTGAGCCTTAACTACTAATGAACTGGATTCAACATCGGTCGATATTAAATCACCGTTCAGTGCAAGCCAATTATATCGTTCACCGACCCCCTACTGTTTGGCATCCGACATCATCAGGGTTGCCAGCGCTGTGTACCGCTCACCACAACAACGTCAGCCTCCGAATATAGTTTCCAAATCGCACTTCCGTTTCATGTTCAAATATAGATTTCTATCTTTACGTCAAATCCCTTGCTGGGATGGCAGAGGGCGCCACTCTATCCTAATGATTTCTACTTCAAAATTAAACTGGAAAATGAGTGTTCTAATACGAAAGTTTCAATCGAGAAATGAACTATTGACCTTTTTTGGCATTATCCCACTTCCTTATCTATTAGGATTGGCGGGGTCCGTTAGCTAAGTCTAGGATTTGACTAAGATAGGTGCTTATTTTTATATGGATTGATAGCCGTGGAACCTTTACAACGCAGTGAGGGAAAACAGACCTTTCTTAGGTTAGGTCACACGTATTTCGAAATATAATTTTGTGTTTTCTTATTTTTATATGTTCATGCACGCAAATGTTTGTCCTGTTTGGGAATCGAACCCATGAGCGTTGGTGTAAAAGTAACGTAACTGGGCACTCCACCTGTGCGCCACCGAGCTCGTCTATGTTATATAAAAAACATATATTGAAATGTATTTTTTAGTAATTGGGTTATTTAGCCGATTATAAACTTTATTTAAAGGAAATGGAACTTTAGGGCTACATAGTGGCTACTAAGTCGGTCACGTATTGCAACCTGCTAATTAATAAATGAGTCTGGCCAGAGAGACGTAAGGCACATCAAAGCAACCTGTTAACTTACAACAAACAGAAGACCGCAAGGAAATTACAACTCCCTCACTGTCCATGTCATCTCTAATACTCAGCGACGTATCAAAAGGTAAACACGTTATACACCAACATTATTGTATTTTAAAATGGCGCAAGTAGTACTATATCTACGTACAGTTATTTATTATGACACTTTGCTCTAACAATGGCCTTATGATTTCATACCTGTCATCATACCTGTCGTTCGGATGAGATGAATATATATCTTAAGACATTAATGCTTTGTGGCGAAGTGGCGTATAGTCGCGACGCGAGAGCGTGGCCAACTGTACGCCGATTCTACAAAAAAACTGCAACTGCACTGCAGCGCGGCATGTGTCAAAATGCGTACATTTTGACGTTTCGTTAAGCGATATGACAGCAGTGACGTTTAAAGAAACGTCAAAATGCACGCATTTTGACACATGCTGCGCTGCAGTGCAGTTGCAGTTTTTTTGTAGAATCGCCTTACTGAATGCAAGTTGGGCAATTACTTACTATTTAAATAGGGCATGGAAACTTTAGTGTTAACCCTTTTCAATTAGACTTGTGTCATCGCCTTTATGTGAGTGTTCTATGACAAATCATGAATTCGAGCAAACAGCACATCATGTTCTCTGGGAGTGCGATCTCTGGCAACGGAGCGGGACGATATGTTAAATTCCTTGCGTGTCACATCCGGGGTAGTATACTATTCTGATTTGGTGGCAACAAGGGACAATTACCAGGCGTTCAGGTGGTTCTGCAATCTATATTATTGGACTCGATGTGTTAGGTAACAACTTACAATTTAGGTCCCAATAGTGTTAGATATTTGATAAACCGTGTTGCACGGCAGTTGAGCTTCACTTGACTAGCCATCTCTTTGAGGTTTTTAAATGCCTTATTTGTCATATTGATAGATAGATAGATAAAAAGTTTATTTGTATTATAGAAGATATTGCTGTCTCTCACTTTGCCAAGAGGGGAAGTCAATTCCAAAACTTTCTACTCCTACAAATTTCTTCTGATTAAATTCGTTGTGAGTTCCAAGGCAGCTGTAGTTTAACCCCCGAGACAAAAATGAATGACTGTTCATTGCCTTTTTGGTGGTCGCCGCTGTTAATTCTGGCTACACAGGAGACACAGTGGTGGGTATGAGTGGTGGGCCTGTCCCGATAAAAAAATACTCTTAATTGATTAACTGAAAAGTGTATTTTTATACTATGAAACGACATAGCGAAGTGAATAATGAATCATGAAATAGATTCAGTCATTGCAAACAAATTTTAAGTAACAGTAAACAAACACAAAATCAACAACAAAGACTTATGTAATTTACTCGCGTGATCTCTTTCAGAAGTTTAATTACCAAGTTTCGTGGCCAATACGAGTAAGCTGCGATCCGTGAAACGATTCTATCAAGGGTTTTTGCATTTCAACCACACTTTGGCATAGTCTTCGTTGTGTGTTGCCAAATCACATTGTTTGCTTTATTCTGCTGTTTGTGTTTATGTTATTCTCGTGGATTTCGGGGTAGTGGCTTTATTTGTATGTATTATAGCCGTGATTACACATTATAGTTTTACACTGTGATTCACAAACAAAGGGAATCCATCAGGAATGCTATTTTTGCGAGTTGTGTACTGCTTTTGAATCTGGTGCTAACTTTTACCATAGTAGGAATATAATAACGATACAATGTTTAACTCGGGATTAAACCATTACTCATGTAATAAATAAATAAATATTGTCGGACAAATTACACAGCGCCGTCTAGCCCCACAGTAAGCGAAGCTTGTGTTATGGGTACTAGACAACTGATAAACATACATACGTAAATACATTTTTTTTTTGTAAATACATACTTATACATAGAAAATGCCGAGACCAAGACAAACAGACATGTTCATGCACACAAATGTTTGTACTGTGTGGGAATCGAACCCACGAGCGTTGGTGTCAAAGTGGCGTAACAGCGCGTTCCACCACTGCACCACCGGGCTCGTCAAAATATGCTTTTACCCGGAGTTAAACAGTCTACTTTCCATTTCGAAGTAGCAGTTAAATAGATTGTTCAATAATTAAATATTATTTTCTTACAGTTTTTTCTTACTTTTATTGTTTTATATACTGGCCCTGGATACTGGCTCTTTAGTGCACTACACAATTTAATTTTCTTCCTTGGGAAGAAAACAACTATTTTCTCTACACTATATAAAAAATGAAATATTTTTTGACCCGTAACGATTTTTTGTACAATGTCGAGAGGCATACAAGCACACGACCCACCTGATGTAAAGCGGTTATCGTAGCCTATGGCTACTAATAAAGCTACTCCTTATGAACTTATTTGTGACCTCACTCACTTGCAGGAATACGCAACACTCCAGGCAGTTTCTATTTGCAGGCAATTTGATCCAAACTACTTTGTGTGCTTCCGCTCCCGATTAGTTCATGCGAACTACTGCCGGCCGGCACCCACCCACTACCGTTAGTAGATGCATGCCGCCGCTGCCATGGCTGCTCTGGTCGTCTCCGCGACACGTGTTTCGCCTCTCCACGAGGCATCCTCAGGCGCTGTAGATGTTAGTCGTTAGAATTAGATTCGTAGCATGTTATTCTAACGACTAACATCTACAGCGCCTGAGGATGCCTCGTGGAGAGGCGAAACACATGTCGCGGAGACGACCGGAGCAGCCAGGGCAACAACGGTGGCGGGTGCATGCGGTTCACATTTCAGATGGCGAACACTCGCAGAGACGACCGGAGCAGCCATGGCAGCGGCGGCATGCATCTACTAATGGTAGTGGGTGGGTGCCGGCCGGCAGTAGTTCGCATGAACTAATCGGGAGCGGAAGCACACAAAGTAGTTTGGATCAAATTGCCTGTAGATTTGACTTTCGCAAAGTAACGCCTGAATCTATTAACTATTTAGTTTCTATTTGGTTGCAGTTTTCTGTGAAGTGGAGGTATTACGTCAGACTACTTTGATGCGCCCTACCTCTCTGAAAGATGAAAAATATATACATATGCGTCCTGAATTTCATACATACTGCAGCATGCAGCAAGCTACGGTATTAGGGGGCGGATTGTTACATAAAATGTTATACATTATACCCTTCAAACTATTCCAACTCGATATGCAAGTTGCAACTTGAACGAAGTAACTTGAGCCGAGTTTCGAACTCGCAATACCCATCTTGACGTAACTGTCTAACCATCTTGACTTCACTCAACACTTGAATCCAAAATGCAAACTATTATATTTCAATATAAATCACCTCGGTGACGCAGTGGTTAGTACTTTGGCACCGACGGTAGTGGTTTCGATTCCCACACAGAACAAACATTTGTGTGTATGAACATGTCGGTTTATCTTGGTCTGGGTGTTTTAAGAGAGGTAGGGTGTATCAAAGCAGGCCATCTTGGAAATGCTGGAGGTACATTCCATGTACAGAAAACCGTAGCCAAATAATTTGACGAGCTCGGTGGCTCAGTGGTGAAACGCGTTGTTACGCTACTTTGACACCAACGCTCGTGGGTTCGATTCCCACACAGTACAAACATTTGTGTGCATGAACATGTCTGTTTGTATTGGTCTGGGTATTTTCTATGTACGAGTATAATAAGTATGTATTTACAAAAAGAAAAATGTATTTACGTATGTTTATCAGTTGTCTAGTACCCATAACACAAGCTTCGCTTACTTTGGGGCTAGGTGGTGCTGTGTAATTTGTCCGGCAATATTAAAAAAAAAAAATTAAATAATAACTCTCTCGAGGTTCATTGTGTTCCTGCGTATAAGTGAGGTCAACAGTAATCTCTTAAGGAGTTGCTCTGTTAGCAGCAGATGTGGCATCGTGTGAGTGATACTTAATGTATTACAAGCGTTCATAGGCCACAGTAACCGCTTTACATAAGGTGGGCCGTATGCTTGTGTGTCTCCCGACGTGGTATAAAAAATCCCTTTTTACGATCTTCTTCCTAGTGTTGTCCCATTTTCTAATCCATTCGGATCGGCGGGGTCCGCTACCTAAGCCTAAGGATTTGGCGAAGATACTGATTTTGACATGGAGCGACTGCCATCGGTCCTCCACAACCGAAAAGGAAAACCAGACGTTTTTAGGTTAGGTCGAAGGTCTTTAAAAATATAATTTATTGAACGGGCACGTTTCCTCACGATATTACAAATTATGTACAAAAAACTAAAAACACGAACTTATTGGTACATGCCAGGATTGGAGACGGGGACCAGTGGGTCAATAGGGCTATTCCTTATCTACTAGACCATCACGGATTACCATTTCTTTTTACGATAGCTGCCTTATTACCTTTCTACCGCTGAACACTTGAAGGAAACTGAAAGGGTCGTAATAAAATTGGGTACATAGGTATTGTTGAATCCGTGGAAGTTATTTTCAGGAACATCGCTCCTATATTAATTCTATATGTTTGTCTGTGTGTGCGATTTTTTCGAATATTCGAATTTTGACTTCTGATTCGAATTCAGCATAAAAAAGTAGAATAGGAATGTTCAGGAACACCGTTCCTATCTCTTAAGGAACATGGTCAAAATGGCCGACAAATTAAAAAAAAACTGAATTGTTACATAATTGACGAGCCAGGTGTTCCTCTGGCAAAGCAAGCTTGCGCATTCTCAACTGGTTTTTTATACAACGTCTTTTTTCTTACAAGCATACGGCCCACCTGATGTAAGTTACCGTGGCCTGTGAACTCTTGCAACATATAATCACTTGCGCGATGTTACTTCTGGTGTAACACGCAACTCCTTAGGAGCTTACTGGTGATCTCACTCAAACCCTGCTCGATGGAGCGACGACCTTTAGGAGTTTATAAAGATTCGTTGGATGCGGGTAGCACAGGATCGCAATGAATGGCTCTCTAGAGTTGAGGCCTATGTCAGCAGTGGACGAAGACAGACTGAAATCATGACGATGCTTTTTTCCACCGGTATGTACTCGTATGTCATATGGCCACGATACACCGATGTGCCGCGGCACACCGTTTTAGATTAACATAAAGGTAACTTGTAACAGTTATGTATGTCTAATACGTTTGTATGTATCGTATAATTTATATGTATGTATGTATATATATATATATGTAAGTATATATGTATTTAATATATATATGTATAGTCGCAATCGTGATTCTCTGCACTTCCAAAGGTAGAGACTGGTAGAGAATGCACCTAGCATTAATTAAGTACGCCTATTGTACCACAATATAAAGTGGTCAATAAAGTTTTAAATAAATAAAGGTGGGCGTTTGTCCTGAAAATGTTTGGGGTTCCGGTGCAAAACTTGAAAAACCGAACTCCACGCCGGCGTAGCGATTAATAAAATCCCATTTCATTCCCCATTTTAATACGCAGAAACAATATTCTAATCCTGTTCAGTAATGACATTACAATTTGTTTAATGATATAATCATATCACCCGAAGAATAATTAGGACAGACCGTGTCCGCAGATTTAGGTTGACAAGGAGTTAACTCGTGGCCTTACCACTCAAATCTGATTGACGCGGGACCTATTCGAATTAAAGATATGATTTAGGAAGTTTACGGTACTTTGTATGTTTATTTTTTTTTCGTGTGAGATGTTCAGTAGTTTTCGCGTGAAAGCGTAACAAACAAACGGACATTCACATTTATATTAGTAGGATATAGGTAAGTAATGTCACATAAATACATATCATCAGTACTTTAATGTGCCCTACCATACAGTAAATTAGTATTTTCGAATTTATGACCACATTGTAATCGTCACTTGCTCGACAGTGAAGGAACCCCATCGTTAGGAAACTCACTAATCCAAGAAATTATATTTCGAAAGACGATATGACCTTGCTTAGGAAAGTTCTGGTTTTCCTCTGGGGTATGGACATCTGACGGCAGCCACTTCATGTAAAAGTCAGTATCTTCCAAATCCTTGGGCTTAGGTAGCGGACGCCGCCAATCCTAATGGATTAGGAAACGGGATAACACTAAAAAGAGGAATACTGTTTGTTCACCAAAACCAAATAACAACCTTGATTTTTTATCCAATAAATTACATCACAAATAGGTAACAATATATTTTGTATAAAAATATTGGCAGAACGCCAAGAAGCGCGTCCTTGTGACCTACATTCATAAATTATGTCACCCCATAAAAGGTGGCGCTCGGATCGTATTACCGCTATTACCTCCATATTTCCTGCTGAAACCTCTTACGAAACGCTCTTGTTAGTTTTGTTTGATTCTAATAGATGGCGCTATATTTAATTAATAATGTTTCGGTAATCTTGGTAATCACTTAAAAATAATTATTAGAATTAAGGTTTTTTTCCCATTACGTCTGCATGAAGTAAAACGGTTACCGTAACCTATGAACGCTTGCAATACATTAAGTATTAGGTACTCGTGCGATGCCACCTCTGCAAACACAGAAACTCCTTAGGAGCGTACTGGAGACCTTATTCACACGCAGAAACACAATAACCCGTAAGATCATTGTTAGTTGGCTGCGGTTTTTCTATGAGGTGGAGGTACTTTCACCGACGGGCTGCGCCCTATCTCTCTTACCTTATATTGGCACAAACAATCTTGAAATCATTAAAAATATTATATTTCAAATGGAAAAATAGAGAATCAAAAGATTGTATTGTGACCCAAGCTTTTTAGACCCAAGCAACTGCAGCTAGCTATAAATTTAATCTCTGCCTCTCTCTCTCTCTCTTTCACTTGCAATACCTACCAAGGTACATTATGTGTATTGACACTGTATATAAAATCCTAAAGTTGTGAATGACATAATGTAATGCAATGAATAAATAAATAAGGAGTTGCTGTATTAGCAGCGGGGTGACAACGCGCAAGCGATACTCCTTGAATTGCATATGCCATTGGCTACGGTAATTATAACATCAGCTGTGGTATTCTTGTTTGCTTACCAACGTTGTAAAAAATGAAACATGAAAATTTGACTTGAACTAATTTGTGCATCCACCACCAATTAGTTCATTCGAACTAGCCCCGGTCGGCACTCACCCACTACCGTTACTAGATACATGCCATCACTGCCATGACTGCCCTGCCATGCAATACTGTAAGAGCAAACGTCCTTACATCCTCGGAAACATCGGCTGTTACAGCCTTGAACACAAAATTGCAATTCTTTGGTGTCGCTTTTCATGGTTGTGCGACACTAGCGCCGCAAGGCTGCGTTTGGAATTGGAATTCTACAAGGCAAACAGCCCCGCGTACGCTTACAGCCTTATAGAATATCAAATAATTTAGCCGTGATCGCAGTAGACAATGTCAAAGCTGTGACATCTGTGATCACAGCGACGCACACAGCCATTACGAGTCGCTTAGAGAATTGCATGGCTGGTCGTCTCCGCGACACGTGTTTCGCCTCTCCACGAGGCATACTCAGGCGCTCTAGATGTTAGTGATTAGAATAACATACCAAGAATGACGTTTAGCCTCGACAACCGAAGCAGCCATAGCAGCGAGAACGATATTTATCTACTGACGGTAGTGGGTAGGTGCCGGCCGACACTAGTTAGTGTGAACCAATTTGTAGCGGAAACACACAGTTGTACAACTCAAATATGTAAATTTGACCTTTGTAATATAACGCCTGAATCCATTAACAATTGAAATATAAACTAGCTGGGAATGCGCAAGGTTGCATTGCCAGAAGAACCTGGCTCGCCAATTATATAACTCATTTTTTTTTTATTTGTCGGCTATTTTGACCATGTACCTTAAGAGATAGGAACATTCCGGTGTTCCTGAACATTCCTATTCTACTTTTTTATGCTGAATCCGAATCTGAAGTCAAAATTCGAATATTCGAAAAAAAAGCGACAGACAAACACACAGACAAATGCACAGACAAACATATAGATTTCATATAGGAACGGTGTTCCTGAAAAAGGGGTTACGGCATTACTTTTATAATACTTTTGAAACGATGCCATCATTATAGGTCATCATTATTAGGTTGAACTATTTTGTTAAGAAGCACCCGCAGATATTTAAAAAAGACATTTTGAACATAAACATTCGTCCAGGGATCCGACCAAGTTACAATTGCCCAATTCAAACTCAACGCTGTATCATAAAATCGTTGGTTCGGACATGTAGAAAGAATGCAGGACGAAAGAATGACGAAACAGATATACAATGCAAAAGTGGAAGGATGTAGGAGCCGAGAAAGACCAACACTAGCCTACCATGACCAAATTAGTCGTGTTCTATCAGAAAGTGATGTCTGGAGCCCTAGGAACTGACATGAGAAGAGAATGAATGCTATGAATGTTAGAGAAGCGACTGAAGCATGTAAGGACCGCCTCTTATGGCGCTCGGTTCTCTCTGCATACACCGCAAGGGACCTGGCGATATATAAAATTGTTATTATATGATAACAAAGATTTATAATAAAATTCCAAATTATTTCAAACCAGATTATCAAAATGGCTGATGGACAACTGTTTTTACTCAATTAATGACTATCCTATAAGCATAAAACAACTGACATTTACATAATTGACATATTTAACATTAATATTATTATTGTGATACTTTTGAAATTTAAATTTGCACTCTTAATACGCTTTGGCAAAATATGAGAACAGTAATAGCTAATTAAACCTTAGATCTAGCGAATGTAATTATGTTTCAGGCACATAAATCATCTGTCTATCTATCTACATCTTAGATGTTTTTATAGTTATAGATGCGTCGTACACGCTCTAGAATGGCAATACGAAAGTAAGGTAATTTGCCCAACTCGCATTCAGTTGGGCACGCGCTCGCGTCGCGCCTAAACGTACTTCGCCACAAAGCATAAATGTCTTAAGATATATATTCATCTCATTCTAGCGATAGGTATGCCCTATCAATTGTCTCTTCGTTAGAGCAAAGTGTCATAATAAATAACTGTACGTAGATATAGTACTACTTGCGCCATTTTAAAATACAATAATGTTGGTGTATAACGTGTCTACCTTTTGATACGTCTCTGATCTGCATATAAATAATTCTTAAATGTTTAAGACCACATTGGTTAAGTTTAAGTCTATGTTACTACTTACTATTTATTAGGTTGCATGATATAATTTATTTCCCTGGATGTGCCAAGAGCACTGACCTTTTTTGGCAAGAAAATTGCACTATTTTATTCAGGTTTTATGTGACTTATTTTCATTTTATATTTGTCTTGTAACTTTGTATGTTGTTATTTCAATAGAGTTTACTAACTTAACCCCAGTGATTGCCCAGGGGAACTGACCTGTTGATGGTTTGGTACCCGGTTCGGATTCTGGCACCACCACTAAACTTGTGTTTTCGAATTCATGTACATATTTGTAATTATCACTTGCTCAGCGGTGATGACCAACATCGTGAGGCAAATAAAAAAATATATTTCGATACACGTGTGACCTAGCTGAAGAAATATCTTTATTTTTTTTTATACAACATCGGGAGTCATACAAGCATACGGTCCATCTGATGAAAGCAGTTACCGTGGCCTATTAACACTTGTAATATATTAAGTATCACTCGCCTCCTCTGCTGCTTACACAGCAACTCCTTAGGAGCTTACTGGTGACCTCACTCACACGTAGGAACACAACAACCCTCTTGGGAGTTGTTATTTAGCTGCGGTTTTCTATGAGGTGGCGGTACTTCTCCAGACGGGCTACTTTGATGCGCCCTGCCTCTCTTAAAAAAAGTCCGTCAAATCTCCACAACCCAGAGGGAAAACCTCCGGGTTGTAGAGGTTTGACGGTTGTCGTTCCATGTATAAATCAGTATCTTTGTCAAATCCTTAGTTTTAGGTAGCGGACCCCGCCAATCCTAGTGTTTTAGGAAACAGGAAAACAGTAGGAAGAAGATTACATTTTTCTGACTGAATGTGCCTGAAACACTGAGTACTTAATAGGTTTTTTAAAAACTTATTAACTACCTAGCATTTAAGTATATTACGCAAGAAAATGTTTCATTTTATTAGAATACATAAATATTTATGAAGGTGCATGTTACACGGCATTTTAAAATGAATGGATGGAGCCTTATGAAAATTTCTAAAACGGATTCTAAATGACACCGAGTTATGAAAGAGAATACAGAAAGGAACCTTGTAAAACGTGCGTCTGTGAATTTGAAATTCAATGGCGTGACGTCACTCTAGAACGTTGACTCATACTATCCTATTGATATACTCGTATTCGTCAAGCAAGAAGAGTGTCTTGATGGCGTCCATGTGAGTGCCAGTTTAATCGAACACTTATGTCAAGCAACGTTTAAAGAGACCTTTTAATGGATGGTTTTATTTATTTCCCAAATTTTTCGTTCTGTAAGTACGGTAAGCCATCGATTCCGGCTGTTGTCAATACATGACGACGACGAGGACGAGCTCGGTGGCGCAGTGGTGAAACGCGCTGTTACGCTACTTTGACACCAACGCTCGTGGGTTCTATTCCCACACAATACAAACATTTGTGTGCATGAATATGCCTGTTTGTATTGGTCTGGGTATTTTCTATGTATAATAAGTATGTATTTACAAAAAAAAATGTATTTACGTATGTTTATCAGTTGTCTAGTACCCATAACACAAGCTTTGCTTACTTTGGGCTAGGTGGCGCTGTGTAATTTGTCCAAAAATATTTATAATTTATTTTATTTATAATACATGACAGTTGTTAAGCTTAGTCAGTGGCTATTTAATAAATTTAAAAATATTGGCATCAGAATTTTAAAGAGATATAGGGCGCATCGAAACAAAACCACCCCTCTGGGGAAGTAGCTAACCACACCCTTAAAACACTAAAGGAGTGTTGTGTTCCTGTGAGTGAGTGAGGTTATTATTAGTAAGCTCTAAAAGAGTTGCAGGATTTAGCAGTAGGTGTGGACACACGCGAGCGATATTTTCAAGCTGTTGCAAGCGTTCATAGGCTATGGTATCTGTTTAACATTGGGTGGTATGTTTGTAAGGCTCCCGACTTAGTATAATATATATATATATATATATATATATACGAGTAGGTATATATATTATTGCGGTTCTGAATAGTGCAGTTCTGGATAGTGTAGTGTAAACCGCTGGAAGAATTAGTGGTTGACGTCAGTTCTGGTTCGCCAAGGATAGCGGCGTAAGGCCTTTATTAACCGCTATAAGGTCGTGATATATTTTGCTGGAGGAAATATTCTCTTAGACTGCATACCTTACGGTTGTGTAAGTTCTTGGCAAGTAAAAGTTAATTTAAATAAAAATAACTAAAAAACCAGTTGGGAATGCGCAAGCTTGCATTGGCCTGGCTCGTAAATTATATAAAGGAGAATTGACGAGCTCGGTGGCGCAGTCACTACGTATCTCCCAGTCAGCATGTTTTTAGGGTTCCGTACCCAAAGGTTAAAACGGAACCCTATTACTGAGGCTTCGCTGTCCGTCCGTCTGTCACCAGGCTGTATCTCATGAACCGTGATAGTTAGACAGTTGAAATTTTCACAGATGATGTATTTCTATTGCCACTATAACAACAAATACTAAAAAATATAATAAAATATATATTTAAGGGGGCTCCCATACAACAAACGTGATTTTTGGCATTTTTTATAGATAATGGTACGAAACCCTTCGTGCGCGAGTCCCACTAGCACTTGGCCGATTTTTTTTTTTCAAATCTACAACAATTATTGTCATAATTCAGCCATATCATATACTTACATAGTTATTACATTGTTATTTGATGTTATTGTTATATTACGAGAGCTCTCAATTCAACTCTACGTATTACGACAAGAAATATGTAATGATAATAAAGCATTATAGCATATTAATGTTGGCGTTAATACACCCTGAATGATAGCCAAGCGAGCTTTGCTCGATATGTTATCGCTTGTTACGAGTAGCACGGTTTGATACTATCATTGATACGGTTTCCTGCTTTCACTTTTCTTTCAATATCGCCTTCAAATTTTCCATCTCTCGTAAACATAGAAACCAGATACACAAATTCATTAAATTTTTCCACTTTTTCATCTTCGATCATTATATGACAATCTGTAACACTTTCATTCCTTTCAAATACCATCGCTTTCGTCATCATTATATTTATTTTCATACCTTTCATTTTAAAGGACTTATTCATTACAGTAACCATTTGTTGTAGTTCTTCCGCCGAAGATACCTGATCCTCGGCGTACATCAGGGTTTTAAATATTGTATTCCACAGTCATACTCTTTCAAGTCTGTCAAGCAACTGTCCATGAAAAAGTTGAACAGCCAAGGGGATGCTACACAGCCCTGCCTAACACCACATTCGATGCTGAACCAGTCTGTACAGACCCCATTTGTCCTGACACAGGCACTCGATCAGTGCCCGTATCAAAATACTATCCACCTCATACATGGAGAGAGTAGTCCAAAGTTCGTCCCTCGCTACTCTGTCATAAGCCTTTTCCAAGTAAATGAACGCGCAAAATTACCTTTGAGTACTGGCAATAATTTCATTTAAATGGCGAACCGTAACTTGAGAGTTACGTATTGACATTAAAGTATTCTTAATTTTATGTAATTTATTCTCCGGGGAAATTATGGCTTAATTTTACGTAGTGAAAAATAATTATTCGATTTTTGATGTTAATCATAACTGTGCACAACTTGTAACCATTCATAGGAAATCTCCTCTG
The DNA here is from genome assembly GCA_947507595.1 of Pyralis farinalis. Classification (NCBI taxonomy): domain Eukaryota; kingdom Metazoa; phylum Arthropoda; class Insecta; order Lepidoptera; family Pyralidae; genus Pyralis; species Pyralis farinalis. The sequence continues at coordinate 4,723,769 of OX382275.1, forward strand.
ATTTTCGCAAAATAACACCTGAATCTATTAACTGTCTGACGTCATACTGGCTGTGCACACTCCGGGAATGAAGGTTTACGTCCGCCATATTGATTTTATGCAGACATCACATACCTTGTAACACTCAGGGAAAGAATACGAATCTAATGATACCTTCCTCTTCAAAATGGATCTAGTTTTTTAGGCTGGAAGGTTACACATACATACATTCGCGCGAAAAACATTGCCTTCCTTTTAGATCAGTCCGATAAAAAACCAAAATCTTCCGTGGTATGTACACTATTACAGTATTCACATTACATCAGGTGGGCTGTATGCTTGGAAGCCTTCCGACGTTGTATAAAAACACTTGATTGTAACAAAATGTTTTTCGAATATTTTCCGTCTCTAAGCATCGTCGGGGGAGGCAAGCACAAACAAAAACCCGACATATTCAAGCGATCTCCCGTGTCGCGGGCGTTGGATCTCGATAAAAAGCGAATGTATAAAACTCTCTCTGGATACAAAGAAGATATATTACGCGGAGTCTCTCGAGATCCACTCGTGATACTTTTCGGAGCATGTTAAGAGGCATTTAGTATTTTAAAATGTACTGTATTATTGTAAAATTAATGAGTAAATTCAGATAAAAATGCACAGCGCTGTGTTTACGATGATGCGAGTTTTTATGTTGTAATTTTTTGAAGTTCTACTTCTTTTGGCGCGCTAAGGACAAATTATGAGAGTGAATTTTTACAATACGTAATAGTATAGTAGTCTGAAATCGACACCACGATGTTGGTTAGTAAATGTCTATCAAGTTTTGTTCGTGACTATATTCAAGTTAGTTCAAATACTTATATATGACATAACACGTGTTTTATATAAGAACAAATGTAATATATTTAAATAAAAATATGTATGGGTGTCAGTGTCTGTAAATTATATACGATAGTGAATGACATTTGTTGATTATTTATTGAAATGACGCTCCTTATCCTTTCGTGATCGAAAGAGATACGCACTCGCCAGTGCCTCTACTTCTTGAAAAGTCCCACAAACTGGCTTACCATCAGGTAGTGGTCCGTTTCAAGAGTGGACCTCTAAAGGCTAAAACGTCTATCTATTAAAATCAAATCAACCACACATATTTAGTTATTCCGTCTCCATCATCGATGGTCTCCATGTATACGTGTGAATATCCTTGTGACGAAATAAAGTATTCGACACGAGGAAGTTTCGTTCCATACATAAATCTAGAATCCGCTGTCAACACTGCAACTCCTCGTGTATGCCTTCCGGCGTAGAATAAAAAAAATATATATATTCCATGAGTAAATAAGCAATGACGTTAATGACTAAATATAAATAAATATTTCCGAACCAATTACACAACATCATCTAATACCAAACTAAGAAAAGTTCAGTGCTGGATAACTGATAAACTTACTCATACTAAATTACTTTTCTTTCAGAAATGTATACTTAGAAAACACCCAGATCAATACTCTATGACATGTTCATACACACATATGTTTGTTTCGTGCGTGAATAGTATCCTTGCCTACCAAACGGATTTCCACAAAAGAGAAGAAAAATCAAAAAGAATTTCTTGCGTATATTTCTTTTTACGTAAGTTCCCGATGTTTCAAAAAATCTCAGCAGAATTCAAACTCAAACCGTATCTTGTTAAGGTTAACACAAACATCTCGTTCCTAGCGTTATACCGTTTCTTAATCCTCTAGGATTGGCGGGATCTTTTACCAAAGCCTTCTTTTACAAAGATTTGGCGAATATACTGATTTGGACATGAAGCGACCGCCATCAGGCCTCTGCAACCTAGAGAAAATTCATACCTTTCTTAGGTTAGGTCCTACGTCTCTGGAAATATAATTTCTTTAACTCGCGGGTTTTCTCACCATGTTTTCTTTCACCCCCAAGCAAGTGATATTTATATATATAGACATAAATCCGAAAATACGAATTTAGTGGTAATTGCCCACGTCAGGTTAGAACCCGAGACCGTAGGTTAACAGGCTGATCCTTCAACAACTGAGCTATTCCTTCTGTTAGATATACAATTGTAGTTACATAAAATAAATCTAACGTATAAAATGTCTAGCTAGGCTTGAATACTTTTTTGCCTTTGCCAATTTGATGAAGATTTATGATTATTTACTTATTTTATTAAAAAGTTATTTGAAAAATAATTTATAAAGGAGAGCCATTGGAACATGCTAACGTGCATTACAAGAGCTATGAATGGTAAAGAAGCGAGCAAGGTGTGTAAGGATAAAGTAGATTAGAAAGTTTAGAAAGTTACCTATGGGGCTTGTCTGTGGAATTAAAATAAAGTTAAATAATCCAAGAAAGCAATATAAATTATCGTTAATTGTTCGCTTTTTAGTAATATGCTAATGCAACAGAAGTTATTTATATTTTCAAATTTTTGAGTTCTACGAAGGCACTTAAGCACATATATGTACACATTATTGCAAATGGACTTGAGGAATGCAGTTTTAGTCTCGATGTGGGTAGCACAAGTCTATTTTCCGGACGAAAGTTATATTTTGCTAGCAATATATATCTTTCTACTAATGGAATCGTAGATATTTTCAATGCAGTACGTGTATTATGCGGTTTGTGGTTAAGAGATACAACGCGGCACAAAACCGTAGTGCGGCTTACACATGGACAAAGCAATTCTTATCGATTATTTAAAATTGTAGAATAAATAATCTTCATTTCGACGATTATCCCCTGCCAAACATGGACCTCTCCGTTGCTGTTCCACAGCAATCGATCCTGTACCTCTTGCATTTGTCGGATACTCATTCATCGTGTGGGAGGCCGTCCTATTCTGGGTTTTCTGGTTCGTGGTCGCCATTAGAGAACTTTTCTACTCCAATGCTACCTCAGCTTAGTAATCTTTTTTGAAGTGAAAACTTCTTAAGCGGCGTTATGCACTTTTTGGGATGAGTAAAATGTTAAACTCACGTTAGGACACTTGACCCTGACCGTAAGATTTTGGTGAGAATTAGAGCTTAAGTTCGCTGCAGCGCTAAAACATTAGTTACCTCTAATTAAACAATTAAAACATGAAGCGCTAGATCGTTCATAGGGCATTATTTTCACGCGACCAAAACGTTGTAAGCGCCATGAAATACTTGGCGCTTATGCGTTTCGTTCAACGTAGTTTATCAACATCGCTATTTGGTTTAAGCGGCGCTGGCCGCTTGCGCGAGTGTGCGTGTGTGTTTGTTAGACATGGGTAACTCAAAAATTCGTGCGAAATTATTCCCTAACCATTCCAAAATATTCAAAAATGCACAATGTTAATGTTCAAGTTTCACTTCTGCCGGCACTCCCGGAGTGCAGCCCGTTTTTTTTAATACCACTAAGGTGGCAATCAAACGTACAGCCTGCCTAATGGTAAATAATTACCGCAGCCTATGGACATTCTCAATACCAGGATTGTCACTCTTGCCATGCCGACCGTGTAAGAAGCTCTTCACGCCTTTCTTGAAACACTCCATGCCGTAGTCCCATGGGAAAACCTCGGCAGGGAGCTCATTCCACAACTTAATAGTTATTGGTAGTAAACTCATCTGGAAACGCACAGTACGCGACCATTGCGGCTCTTGGTTCTCTCCATCGCATGCTATGAAATCGTGAACTTCCGTATGAGGTCCACAGTAAAAGTCTACGTTTCTGCGCCATAAGTCATCACTGCCAGCACACACTGGTCGAATACTTTCATATTGGGACATTGAAGTATTTTGGACGAGCAAGTGTTTGGCGAATGCTGTTCGACATAATTTATATTTTTTTATACCACTAAGGTGGCAAACAAGCGTACGGCCTGCCTGATGGTAAGCAGTTACCGTAGCCAATGGACATTTGCAACACCAGTGGTGTCACTCTTGCGTTGCCCACCCTGTAAGAACTTCTTCACGCCTTTCTGGAGAACCCCATACTGTAGTCCCTTGGGAAAACTATTTAGTTTCCATGTTTATCCTAAGACCTACCTGTTGGGATGCTCGGTCGAGCTCTTCGAATATTTTACCCAGGTCCATCAGCGATTCCGCCATGTTTACTACATCTTTGGAAAATCGAAGGTGAGACATATACTCGCCGTTGGTGTTGATACCGTATCCAGTACTTTGAAACAAAGAATGCAATAATCTTTTGATTAATTAGACGAGCTCGTTGGCGCAGTGGTTAGTAATGCTACTATGACACCAACGCTCGTGGGTTCGATTCGCACACAGGATAAACATTTTGTGTGCACGAACATGTCTGTATGTCTTGGTTTGGTTATTTTGAGAGAGGTAGGGCGCATCAAAGCAGCTCGTCTGGGGAAGTACCTCCACCTTGCACAAAATCGCATCCAAACTGGGTGTTTTCTATGTAATAAGAATGTATTTATAAAAAAAATGTATTTACGTATGTTTATCATTCGTCTAGTACCCATAACACAAGCTTCGCTTACTTTGGAGTTACATGGCGCTGTGTAATTTGTCAGAGACTATTTTTTTTTATATATACTACGTCGAGAGGCATACAATCATACGGTCCACCTGATGTAAAGCGGGTACCGTAGCCTAATAACGCTTGCGTATTAAGTATCCCTCGCACGATGCCTCCTCTGCTGCTTACACAGCAATTCCATGGGAGCTTAATAGTGACCTCACTCACACGCAGGAACACAACAACCCTCTAGGGAGTTGTTATTTGGTTGCGGTTTTCTGTGAGGTAGAGGTACTTCCCCAGACGGGCTGCTTTGATGCGCCCTACCTCTCCCAAAACATCCAGACCAAGACAAACAGTTCATGCGCACAAATGTTTGCCTTGTGTGGGAAACGAACCCACGAGCGTTGGTGTCAAAGTTGCGTCATTCACGACTGAGCCACCGAGCTCGTCGAAATATTATAATTATCATTCAATATGCGTGTTTATTAGTGAGAAGCAGTCAGAACCCGTTACATACGTTTTCCCATACATTTCGCGGTCGTATTCGACCACCCGGGTTTCGAAGGGTTAATACATTTTTTTTCTTGAACGTCTCTGTAACTTCACGCCAAGTCCCTTACGGGGTAGGCAGAGAGAACCGAGCGCCACGCGACTCGATCCTTACATACCTCACTGGCTTCTTTAACATTGATTGCTCTTTTCATGCACGCTCGCCGGTTACTAGGGCTCCTGACATCCCCTTCTGATAGAACACGACCAATTTGATCATGATAGGTAAGTCACTTGAACGTCCTTTCTTGAACGTCCGATATATTATTATATCGAACGTATCGAACATTCAATAAAAATCCGTATTTACGGTCACTAATGAAAACGCGCATCGATTGAATTCGAAGGCAATCTGAAATATTACTCGTTTCACAAATCTGTGCTTCATTTTCGCACTAGTTTCAGTAATCCCAAGGGGATTACTTCGCGGATTGGTGATAGCATTACCGAATGTAATCTAACGTATCGGATGAACTACGGGGAGGTAAATGTGGACGAAATAATTAACAAATCTATACGTATTGAGTAGATTATTTCGATTCTTACGTTAGAATCCCCAGATTTCATAATATACATTAAGACCCCACCCTATAACACTAGCTTCGCTTACTTCGGGGGCTACTTCGCTTACTAGATGTCGCTGTGTAATTTGTCAGAGACTATTTATTATTATTTTTTATACTACGTCGGGAAGCATACAAGAATACGGCTCACCTAATGTAAAGCGGGTACCGTATCCTATTAACGCTACGCGATGCCTCCTCTGCTGCTTACACAGCAACTCCTTGGGAGCTTACTAGTGAGCTCACTCACACGCAGGGACACAACAACCCTCTAGGGAGTTGTTATTTGGCAGTTTATTATAGATAGATAAGATTTGTACAGACATGTATTCGTTATTCCTATATCGGTACTTTTAGCCTCAGACTGAGTCTTATGACAAACTATTTAAATTATAACCTATATGAAAAGAAATTACCATTAACATTTTTTTTTCCTTTACTTGTGCTACATGACATTGCTTTTTGCCAAATTTCATGATTCTAGGATAACGGGGAGTGACAAAATATGCGCATAAACGAGACATAAACCGATTTTTTCACTGCTTGAAGGGATTGTAGACCTGAGTACTTGATATAATTTCAGCTTGATAGCTCCATCCGTTCCTGAGAAAAAGGATCTTGACGCACAGACAGACGGATAACAAAGTGATCATATATGGGTTCCGTGTTTCTTTTTTGGTACGGAACCCTAAAACGATATAAAATTTGATTCATGTCCTATGTAAAACTTATTGAATTTTACTTACAAAGTAGAAGTTGTTTATAATAAATTAGTGAATTTATACTTAAGTATGGAATTAATTGGATATGCTATTTTTTAATTACAATTAACTTTAAACGCATTAATTGCATGTGCGTCTTTTAAATTTGTTTATTTTGATATGCTACTCGACTCGATACGTTTTGGTCTTTTTTTCCCCCTCAGCCTGTACAGTATGGACTATTAATCCGCCATATTATTTTCATTATGATGTCATATGGTCATACACGTGAACCAATTCAGTTTCTTAGGTAATGGTAGAACAAAAATCCAAAAACATGCATACATAAATCTAAAAACATTACACTCTTTTTCCCTTGAGGCAGTCATGTAAAAACCAATTCTTTTCCCGTCTGGATCGATATAATGCAACCGATAAATATATTACATAGGAATACTAAAAGCTTTAAGTACAAAAGATCGTAAACAATGTCACCCCATATTAATTTGGCAGACTTTAATCTCCGCTGTTTAATTACAATACCACAAATTGACGCACATCACACAACCAAGCCGCAGCGTGGTATAAAATAATGTGTTGTAGGCTTTTAGCGAAATTCCCTAAAACAAGATTAATACTCGAACGATATCAATTTTCATAACAGAAACCGCTTAAGCGTAATTAATATTTTAAACGCTTATTTCGTTTGTTTCAGATTTCATAATGGAACGCAGAATTGCTGGGATAATCTACATACTGATTACATTTGCTCTTGTTAATGAAATGTCAATAAACGTGCAGGCAAAGGACAATAAAAGGCGACCAAAAGAAAAGACCGGAGGTTTTCAAAAAAATATCTGCGATATCACCGATCGCGAATCTAAAGTCCATTGCTACTGCGAAAATACTAGAGAGCCAAGGAATGCGACCAAAGCGGAATGTTGGGTCTTCAATGGCGGAATACCAAGGGACGATCTCATCTGGCAAAGTTTCGCCTCCCAGCCGAGTTTGAAAACTTTGTCTTTTAACGTCCGCGTCGATGGCGCATTAGAATACATACCCACAAAGGCGCTACAATACTTGAAAAACCTCAAATTCATTAACATCAGATACGGAGACATCTCGGAAATTTCGTCTTACGCTTTTGCAAACTTAACAAACTTAACAGAAGCAACACTATCTCAAAACCAAATAGAAGCGCTGCATCAATATTCTTTCACTCACATGCCGAACATAACGCTGATAAATCTCGAGGATAACATGATTATGGAAATTGGTACGGAAGTGTTTTACAACTTGCCTAAGTTGCACAAACTTGTGTTTACCAAAAACAACATATCGACTATAAGAGACGGCGCCTTTCAGCACACGTTCAATCTACTAGACTTAGAGTTGAATAAAAACAACATATTCCATTTGAACCGTCGTACGTTTGATGGATTGGCCAACTTGCGGAAATTGGATCTGAGACGGAACCGCATTTACAATCTCACAGAATTTACGTTTGCTGAGTTGTGGAACTTACAGGAACTGTTGCTGGGAAAAAACGACTTGAAGTATATTTCCGAAAGAGCATTTGATGGCTTGTCTCAGCTTAAAAAGTTGAGCTTAGACGATAACAAGCTGGCATCCCTCCCTTCGGGATTATTTGCGGGTGTGAGGGGACTTAGTTCTCTAGATTTACGATCCAACGAACTACACGCATTAACTTTAGACGACATCAGACCCATATTGGACAACTTGAAGCCGCAGAACAGTAATTTGCTACTCGAAGGTAATAATGAATATTTAATACCACCTTAGACTTTACTAAACTTAAAACATTAGGTACGTTGAATATTAAACGGTTTTGATACAGAGACGTTATTATCAACTTTAATACTTAGGAAAGTTGTTCTTTTATGATTCTTAAGGGTATTATTAGAAATGAAGCCCTGGGGAGTTGTTGAGTATTTTAAGTGAAAGTTTGAAAGTGAATAGATTTTTTAATAACTCTTGGAAGTTAAGTAAGCATACGCGCCGCCTGACTTGTAGCGATTATTTTAATTTACTAATTCTTACAAAATAACGCTCGTCGTATTTTTGCCCACCTAGCTAATGATGTAATGACCTCCAAGTCTTTCTGACATCCTTATAATTACAAATTGTTATTTTAAAGTATTGTATATTGTTTTACAGATAACAATTTCGTATGCGACTGCAGATTGGAATGGCTGCATTTGCTACGCAACGAAACAAAAAGTCCAAATACAAAGACATCTCTGCACAATGTGACGTGCAGAATGGATCCGCCTATAGTCAGCTCTGCTTACAATAAAATGTCGGATGTCATAGAAAATAAAATAGATTACAACCAGGAGATACTGCACGCTGGAATCACAATAGAAACGTTGAACGAGAAGATGAATATCACAGAAAAGAAAATTATACAAGATGACGACAGTAATGACATAAGCAGTCCTAAGAAAGGGGTTAAAAGAAACGTTTTAAAAATACCCCCTGGAACGCTTCCATGCCCCAGAGAAACAATAAAGACGACGGAGCCACCACAGCTAATTGTAGATCCAGTAGTACCAATACAAAATGAAATGAAGACGTTTAGATTACGCGAAATGAACTCTGCGCACGTTAACTTTAAGAATAACATAATATTATGGAGTTGCTTTGCGTTCTTTTTCACTTAGACTATAAGTCAGTTTTGTTCTAGTTATTAAATTACGTGAGGTACAGACTTTAAATAAGCCACCAAAGTTTATTGTATGGAATTTAATTAATGAGCACTTACCAATAATGTGATTATTCACCATATGAATGTTGTACATTACCGGAAAATTAGTATAAGTAGATTAACGTTGTAAATTAATTTGGTAATTTGATTCATAGCAATAAGACTTTTGGTTGAATGTGGATTCAGAAGTATGAGCACGTTATTACTGTTAGTTACGACAAAGTTTTTGGAAAAAAATTGTCAAATACAAGAGATTGTATATGCAAAATTGTCTATTGAGTAGAATTATTATAGCGATTTTTAAACAAGATATGTAATACATGTGCAATTTAAGTATACGTTACAGATAGAATTATAATTTCATATAAAATTTGTCGAGCTCGATGGCGTCGATACGCGTATCAGTCTAATTGAATACGCAAGTTAAGCAGTCTCGATCGCAGCCTGTATATGTCTAGGATTTAGTTGTCCCGATTTCCTTGTTACTCGGAGGGCATGTTGAATCGTTGGTTCTGACTGTTTCCTTTAGATTACAGCCTGTAGGGTACAGAGCGATTAGTGAATATCATCCACCTCATACGTACGGTCCGTTTTGTGAGTGAGATGACCAATAAGTTCCCGAGAAGTCGCTGTGGGTGTGGCAACGCGCGAGTGATTATTTTTAAATTGTAACCTTTCATAAGCCACAGGTGGGCCATGTGCAGGCATGCCTCCCAAACATTCTCGCAACGTTGTATAAAAAGACAAATGATTGCTCGTGGGAAATAGTGTACCTATTGCCGATTATGTATTATCGAATGTCCCTTTTTAATACATAACGTGTTTCACAAGTAATTGAAATCGTTAGCAGATAAATTAAAAATTGATTTTAGAAAAAGGAAATTTAAAATTCCAGTTAAAATAATAAAAAAAATGTTTCTATGTGCGACAAAATAGTTTGTGTATTTTTATAATATAATACAAAACATTAATTTTACTAATTAATCACATACAATAATTATACACAATATAATCACACTTACAAATTTTAACATAAAAATACTCCGTGTTATCATTACAAACTTCAAAGTGAAAATGTGTTGTAGTGTATGGACCAATATTGACTCTAATTGTTTCGAACATTCAAAATAACGATATATAGCAGCAAAAATTTAAAATCCAACATCAAAATAAAATTTAAATTCACGAAAAATGACGGAGAAAGAACAAATTTTAATATTGAAATTTGAAATATGTCGGTTAACTTTTTTAATAAAATCGAATGAAAAATACCCCTCCAATAAGCTTTCTTAATTGTAATTTGTCGTGTTTTACGATGTCAGGGAGAAACTTACCCCTATTTCATCCCCCGTTAAGCAAATGATAGCTGTATCAGATGCAATTCTATCCTGAAGTTTCTCAATTAAGGAGATTACGTAAAAGAAACAGGGAAAGGCGCCCCTGGGATGAGTGTTGGAGCTTTTTTTGTAAGGACGATCACTCACTTTGATTGTATAGATTAGTTGTACAAATTACTTGTTTAAGTACTATTTAGAATACTTTCCTTTAATTAAGTATGAAATGTTAAAAACGGGCCAAGTGAGTGTCGGAACACGTGTAGTACTTACTTATAAGGTGGTTTTCATTTTGTTATGTTTATTCATGTTTGATACATTTATATTTATTATATTATATACCGAGCTCGTCACAATTTTTATTACGTTATAATTTGGTGAGGTCGACAGCGCAGTTGTTACCAACGCTACTTCTTAGCCCACTAATGTAGTTCTTCAGCACACTAATGTTTTTTCTATGTGGGAATCAAACTCACTCTCTAAATAATATATTTACTTAATCATTTATCAGCATTCAGGGTTTAATTTCCACACTGACACCCGACCTACTTGACAACACAAGTACCTATATAAAATACAAGAAAATATACTAACGTGATTTAATTTATGTATGTAAAGTCAAACGGCATCATCTAATATATATATTTTTAATAAGGTACTTACTCATAATTAAAAAACTATGTAATGCTAATGATTTCACACAATGCTTTTTTATTTCACGCCCGTAATCGAATCCATAATCACTTGCAGGACGGAAAGTGATTATGGAATTTGATTACGAGCGTGAAACAATAATTCATTACATGACGTCATTAGCATTATATAGTGTTTTAATTATTTTACGAAATCGAATTCCATAATCACTTTCCGTTCTTCGAGTGATTATGGAATCCGATTACGGGCCATAATCATCAAGTATCTAATGCTAACTTCCGTCCTTCTTTACTTGAAATTTATGCAAACATTTCCGAGCAAAACATGAGAGTAAGAAAATGTTGTAAGAAAACTACTATGAAATAAAAATCATGAAATGTTTTAATTATACTGCGTCCATTTTATTAAGCAACTTTTGACAGATAATTCTATCTCTTTCGAATTTATGAGACACGCAACACTTGATAGGTACCTGTCTCTTCCTGACTCGTTAAAACGATTACCTGTCAAAAGTTTAATTATAAGATGGACAGTGTATAGTGAATGTTTAATTTGTCATGCAATTTGACAATACTATATCGTCAGAAGGCCTACAAGCCTATAGCCCACCTGATATACAACGATAACCATAGCCTATGAACGCTCGCAATACATTTATTATCACTCGCGTGATGGCACCTTTGCTGCTAAAATAGCAAATCCCTAGAAGCCTACAGGAGCCCTCACTTACACGCAGAAACACAATAACCCTCTAGGGAGTTGTTATTTTGGCTGCGGTTTTCCGTGAGTTGGAGATAATTCCCCAGACGGATTGCTCTACCACTCTTAAAAACACCCTAGACCAAGACAAACAGACAAGTTTACAGATATTTGTCGTGTGTGGGAAACGAACCCACGAGTGTTGGTGTCAAAGTAACCTTACCACTATGCCATCTATATTTATTATATTCTATACATTAATACCACGTGGTGTACTACAAAAAGCAACGCCTGCCGATTGTGTTGCCACTCTACAAAGATTTGCTAGTTTTTTGGGAAACTTGGGTAGTATGATTACTACAAAAGATTGTTATATATTTCAATAACATGTTTAATCAAACTGTTTTTATTCGGCGATGTCTTCGCATTAAAATAATATCATAAGTCCTTTACAAGTCTTTTCACACTGTCACACTGTATATCCGGTGTATGAACATATCTGCACATCAGATACGTGCATATTTGTTACACGAAGTGATACGAGTATAAAACATAACTGCCATTCTGCGTGATTCACCGGCGTATTTTCAACTAACATTTGGCGTTCGTTACGTAATAACAATGCAATGAATGATGAATAGTGTGATATATCACTCCACTATTGTACTGTCGAAATTTGTCACGTCAGTTGATGAATTTCTCTGTTAGGCGATAGAGAATCACACTATTGCGTGTGACATTTGAGGTATTCGTTCAAATAATCAAGAGAATAATCTGACAGCTTGATAGCTGTCACAAACCGACCGACCTTGAACATGCAGGTTAAGCAACATCGGCTGTAGTCTGTCTACGGATGGGTTTATCTATTTCGGAGAGCACGTTAAGCCGTCAGTCCCGGCTTTTGCTGATAGATGAAAGTTGGTCAACTTGAAGACACTTGCCTCCGCCAATACGCAGTTCAACAGCCTGGTGATGCCTAAACCCCTCGGTTGAAGGGAGACCCGTATCCCTGCAGCAGTGGGATGAGTTAGGATTGGTGTACTAGTAGTTCAAATAATCGTGTACGCAACGTACGTTACATAATTTACGTACGTCACGTACCTACGTTACGTACTTACGTCACATGCGTTACGTACATACTTTTACGTATGTTACGTACGTTACTTACCTACATTACATATGTTACGTACGTTACGTACCTTCGTTACGCATACGTAACATATTATATGCCTACGTTACGTACACTACGCACCTACGTTACGTACGTTACGTACCAGTACGCTCATACTTCTGGAAGGTAATGTCTGAGCGTTCCCACTTGTGTATAACGTTGTATAAAGTATTTTGACAAAGTGTTTTTGTATGAATAAAATACGGTGTAATTTTTTGTATTAATGTAGTTTTATTTTTATCCTTAACGTATATTTTGGACATTCTACAATGCATACTGATCGTTGTGTTTGTGTAAGTATATATAAAAGCGATGAAACTGAAAATGAAGAGTAAAATGCATTGCTGGTGCGAAGGTGAAGTTATAGCTGGGTTGAAATAGCAATACTAAGGACTACAAAGCAGCCTGATTGAGGAAGCACCTCCACGTTACAGAAAACTGCGTTTAAATAACAATATCCTGGAAAATTACTGTGTTCCTTAAGTTTAGTAAGTTCATAAGAAGCTGCTATGTCAGCAGCGGGTATCGCGATGCAATTTTTTTTATACGACTAGATTGGTAAACAAGCATGCGGCCCGCATCAGAAGGTAAGCGGTCACCAAGCATATTGATGCTTGCAACACAACGGGGATGTTACCCGCGCGCTGCCAATCTAAGGACCTAAGGATGTTTCGTCACAGTACCCAGTAATTTCTCCGCCATGTCTCACCCTTCAAACACAGCTATATAAATATACTTCATATAATAAAATATAAACTTCATATAAATTTACCTTCTTACCTGCCGACTCCGCAAGGGACCTGGCGTGACGATATACATACACAGGTCCTTTGCAGGTGGACTGTGTGTGGTGACGGTGGTGGTGGACTTGTTGGTCTTCCATTTTCCAAAAAAAAACACCTCTGGCAAAGTAACTGAGGCTTTTACATCGTAAGATATTTTTGCGATAAACATGCGACAAAGGGACAGGGAAAGGAAATACTACAGCATCGCGATGCAATTTTTTTTATACGACTAGATTGGCAAACAAGCATGCGGCCCGCATCAGAAGGTAAGCAGTCACCACAGCATATTGATGCTTGCAACACAACGGGGATGTTACCCGCGCGCTGCCAATCTAAGTACCTAAGGATGTTTCGTCACAGTACCCAGTAATTTCTCCGCCATGTCTCACCCTTCAAACACAGCTATATAAATATAGCTGCTTGGTAGAAATAGGTGAGGCAGAGGTACCCATGTAGACTTTTGTACAAAGTCTCCCTCGGGTATAAAATCCTTTGGCTATTAGGTGGGGCCAAATGCTTCTCGATGTTCTATGAAGTGCAATGCAAGCCACTTACGGAATCTTCTAGAATGTTGTCATCCTGCTAGAAAATTAAGCTATTAGTAGACTCCTGTAATGTTGCTGCGGTAGCAACAAGGACAGCAATGCGCGATTAATAATTGTAAGCGGCCATCCCACTTCATGAAGCAAGCTTTCATAGTTTTATAAATTAACTTCATATAAAACCTTCTTACCTGCCTACTCCGCAAGGAACCTGGCGTGAAGATATACATATACACGTCCTTTATTTATAGGTGGACTGTGTGTGGTGACGGTGGTGGTGAACTTGTTGGTCTTCCATTTCACAAAAAAAAAACACTTCTAGCAAAGTAACTGAGGCTTTACAAAGTAAGATATCTTTGCGATAAACATGCGACAAAGGGACAGGAAAAGGAAATACTACAGCCAAAGGAAAGCAGCGGTATGGTACATGGGGTGGATACTCACCGACTACAAATTTGCGATGAACAGAACATAGTACAGGCTGGCACCTCGCGCCAATGGAAGAAGGTGATATGTCATACTATCATTCGCGCGATATATTTGCTACTAACACAAGTACTCTTTAAGAGCTTAATGGCGACCTCACTCACTCGCAGAAACAACTCTCCAGGGAGTTGTTATTTGGTTGCGATTTTCTATGAGATGAAGATACCTTCCACCTCACAAAAAACACAGTCAAATCATGCGTTATACTCTTACCTCTCTTAAAAATACCCAAACGAATACAAAGAGATATTTTCATGCACACCATGTTTCACCTGTGTGGGAATGGATCCCACGAGGGGCGGTGTCAAAGAAGCATTACTAACCTCTGTGCCACCGATCTCGTCAAATTCATTTTGTCGTTGTATTGGCAGTCTTTCATAGTTTAGAGTAATCACTCTATATCAAAATATTTATATAAAAATCGCCACCTCTAGCGAAGTAACTGAGGCTTTGCAAGGTAAGACATCTTTGCGATAAACCTACGACAAAAGGGACAGGAAAAGGAAAAGCTACAGCCAAAGGAGGGCGGCGGCGGAAAGGAGAGCAGGGACAGGTCAATGGATAAGTAACCGGCTTATTAAGCAACAGGATCCCGGTTCAAATCCTGGCATGTACCACTAAATTCGTGTTTTTTTTATTTTTATTTTTTATTCTACGTCGGGAGGCATACAAGCATACGGCCCACCTGATGTAAAGCGGGTACCGCAGCCTATTAACGCTAGCGATATATTAAGTATCACTCGCGCGATCCCTCCTCTGCTGCTTACGCAGCAACTCCTTGGGAGCTTACTGGTGACCTCGCTCACACGCAGGAACACAACAACGCTCTAGCGAGTTGTTGTTTGGCTGCGGTTTTCTGTGAGGTGAAGGTACTTCCCCAGACGGGATGCTTTGTTGCACCCTACCTCTCTTAAAAGTTTTCGTTCTCGGATTTATGTACATATTTGTAATTATCACTTGCACTGCCGTGATGGCCGGTGGATGGACTACATCGTGAGGAAACCTACACGTCCAAGAAATTACATTTCGATAGACGTGTTACTTAACCTAAGAAAGTTCTCGTCTTCCTTCTGGGCAGTGGAGGTCGGACGGCGGTCACTCCATGTTAAGATCAGTATCTTCGCTAAAGCTTTAGGCTTAGGTAGCGGACCCCGCAGAACCTAATGGATTAGGAAACGGAACAAAGCGAAGAGGAAGATTCTAGGAACCAACTGTCATGTTAGTTCGTTGGATATATGTGAATAAAATTCGTTTACATACTTGCCCGGCGCCTTTATTCCACTTAGTCTTTCCACACACCGTTCCTATATGAAATCTATATGTTTGTCTGTGTGTGTGTGTCTGTCGCTTTTTTTCGAATATTCGAATTTTGACTTCAGATTCGGATTCAGCATAAAAAAGTAGAATAGGAATGTCTGAAAAACCAACCTCCTATCTCTTAAGAAACAGGATCAAAATGGCCGACTATATAAAAAAAAAATATTTCAGATTCGAAAAGTAAATTAAAAAGTAGAATAGAAATGTCTTAGAAACCAATATCATATTTCTTAAGAAACATGGTCAAAATGTTACAAAGTTTAAAAAAAAAAAATGAAATTGTTATATAATTGACGAGCCTGGTGTTCCTCTGACAATGCAAGCTTGCGCATTCTCAACTGGTTGTACATAATATTTCATGGTAACAGCAAACCCGACAGTTAGTGCTCAGCCCGAAAATAATTCTCTCTGCTTACACCGCTAGCAAATGGCGTGAAGATATAAATAGATAATTGAGGCTCTGGAGGAGTTCGATGGGGGCTGATGCCCGTTAAGTTAAGACAGAGGAAAGTAAGTTATGGCGTAGAGATGCCAACATACTTTGACTTGGTATTTGGTAAATCCGATAGCAACGCCACCTACCCGGTCCATTTGTAAATATAAATCACCCAGGAGATATATATATATATATATATATAATTTATACTGCGACGGATAGCAAACAAGCATACGGTCTGCCAGATGTAAAGCCGGTAGCCTATGAACGCTAGCAACAAAAATAATGTCGCTAGCGTTTTCCCACCCCCGCTGTCAACACAGCAACTCCTCATCTTCCTTTAACCTCACTCACCCGCAGGAACACAACAACCTTCCAGGGAAGTATACTACAGTATGGGGTGCTTCAAGAAAAGCGTGAAGAGGTTCTTACAGGCAACGCAAGAGTGACACCCCTGGTGTAGCAAATGTCCATAGGCTACGGTAACTGCTTACTACGGTAACTTAGTGGTATAAAAATAGGGAGTTGTTATTACCGTCGTGCCCTACCTTTCTTTTGCCCGAGCCTCGCCTGTTGATAAGCATGGTGCACCATGTGCAGGTGAGGTTGGCTTTGGCTCCAAAGGTGATATCGAGCCACTTACATATAGGTTTACTCACTCAAATATACACAAAAAATTCATCAAAAGCCGTCCAGCCGTTTTGGAGGAGATGAGTGACCAACACAGTATCTGTTACTAGTGTATTAACATTTTTGAGTAGAATTTTGCGAACTCGATGGTGCAGTGGTTAGTTACGCTACTTTGACACCAGAGCTCGTGCACCCACCAGCCAGCATCCACACAGGACAAACATTCGTGTGTATGAGCATGTTTGTTTGCCTTGGTCTCGGTGTTTTTAAAAGAAGTAGGGCACAACCAAGCAGCCCGTATGGGGAAGTACCTCCACCTTACGGAAAATCGCTGTTACATAAAAAACTCCCTGGGGGGTTGTTGTGTTCCAGCCAGTGAGTTCCTAAGGGGTTGCTTTCTTAGATGCAGAGGTAGTATCGGGCTGGTGATACTGAATGTGTTGCAAGCGTTAGATTATGATATTTACTTTACATCAGGTGGGCCGTATGCTTGTATACCTCCCGTCATCGTGAAATAAAACCAAGTAGGTATTATAAATTTTAGGAGCATAAATTTTACTATTTTCAAAAATCCTAGCTTTCAGCTATTTCTTTTTACTTCGATTGAATAAACTACAATATACGACTATCTTCACCGGGCAGAAAACTGTATCCAAATAACAACTCCCTGGAGCGCTGTTGTATAGCCGGTCTATGGATGGGTTTATATCTCGATTTTCACCACATCCTGAAGGGCACAAAGTCCTTCCGGCTGTTGTCGATAGTTGTCAGTCGTTAAGCTAAATCTGTTGCCTTTAGGCGGCTTGAAAACACTGACTTCCATCGGCAGTTGAGAAGCGTAACGACATATGCTCTCAACCCCTTCAATTGAAGCAAGATATGGATCTTTTTTAAGTAATGGGATGAGGAAGGGTCGATCTGGATGAGCAAAAGTAAACTACAAGCACGATCAACTTAACGGACTACCAAATTCAAACACAAATTTACCCTAAAAGGTATTTAAATAAACAAATTGAACGCAAATACCAAGGTACCCCCAAGTTCCTTTTATCCGGGGAGTGCATGAAGTGATCCGTACATTTTCAGTTCATTTATCCCGTATAATTCCACTATCTCGGCCGTTTTGTCTACTAGACTTAATACGGAAATCCCCTGAACATTCCCTTGCTCGAATTAAATTTATGGCTCTACATTAATTTGTTGGCAATAAAATTAGACAGATTCCCTTAGCTGTGAGAGGGGTTGGATTGTGCATGCACAAGAATACAGTCGGCAGATGTCTTAAACTACTGTCTCATAATAAACTTTACATTGACATCTTGCAACTTGAAACTAGCAATTCTTGTATGTAAGTATGTATATCCTCAAGTCAGGTACCTTGTGGCGTGGGTAAAGAGAACAATGCCCCATAAATTCCTTTCACACCTCGCTCACTGACTCATGACAAATTTGATCGTGGTATCAGAGCTCGAAGGCGTCGTTGTGCGTGTCATTCTGACCGAGCATTGTTGACCGCAGCCTGTCTATGGATGGGTTTATCTATCTCGAGATTCTCGGTTGAAGAGAGACCCGTATCCCTGCAGTGGGATGAGTAAGGGTTGATGTGATGCGATGAGTTAAGTCTTGGACTCCCTCTGCTCCTGCATCCTTGCACTCCTGCATTGTATATTGATTTTGTTATTCTTTCATCCCGTATTATTTTTACAACCCCGATCGAATGGAGCATGCCTCCTAATGATTATATAAATATATATATATGAAATTATTGTTCATATATAAATATAGTTTTTGTATCTCGAAAACTGCTGCAACGATTCGAATCAAATTCTGTATTCAAATAAGGGTTTGCATTTTACTTTTGTCTATAAAAGTGTCTTTTCTGAAAAAATGCAATTTTACACAAAAAAAAAATACTATAAATGCCAAATAATGCTCGCTCATATACTAAGATTTAAGCGCATAAAGCAACAGGACTGGTAAGTGTCAACACATTACAGAAAACCGCAGCCAAACAATAGCTCTTAGGAGGATCCCTGTATAACTCCAATTGAGTATGCTCCTGAGGTGTAACAGCAAGGGTATCAAAGCCCGAGCGGTTCTTAAATTGCCAGGCTCAAGCCTGGCAATTTAAGAACTTGTCAACAAGTACGCTCGTTTGCTAACGTTGTATAAAAAGAAAATAAAATTAATACCGAAGGTAATCTTACCTGCATTTTGGGGCTTCCTGCCGATGAGATAACTTTCTCTTACGACAGAAGGGGAGGATATAATAAGCAGTAGCTCGACTGGGACGGCACATAGTATAGCAGTGGGACAGTTTAGTGCCCGCAAAGTCCCAATTTAAAATAAAGATTTTTATCTTTTTTATTTCTTCTTGTTGAAAGTTAGAGATTTACTGCGATTTGTTTATCTATTATACCACCCGACGCCATGATCACGTCGCCGAAACCTGATCAAAATACAAATAAAAAAATTGGCCAAGTGCGAGTCGGACTCGCGCCCGAAGGGTTCCGTACCATTATCTATAAAAACGGCAAAACAATCACGTTTGTTGTATGGGAGCCCCCCTTAAATATTTGTTTCATTTTAATTTAATTATTTATTTTTAAACTAAATATTCTGTGAATATTTCAAGCGTCTACATGTTGCCGTTATGAATATCGAGTAAAAACCAGCAAAAAAATTCAGCCAAGTGCGAGTCGAACTCGCGCACTAAGGGTTCCGTACCATTATCTATAAAAACGGCAAAAAAATCACGTTTGTTGTATGGGAGCCCCCCTTAAATATTTGTTTTATTTTAATTTGATTATTTATTCTTAAAGTGAATATATAACTAAATATTCTGTGAATATTTCAAGCATCTACCTGTTGCCGTATTCAATATCGAGCAAAAACGAGCAAAAAAATCACGTTTGTTGTGTGGGAGTCCCCTTAAATAATTATTTTATTCTATTTTTTAGTATTTGTTGTTATAGCGGCAAAGAAAATACATCGTCTGTGAAAATTTCAACTGTCTAACTATCACGGTTCACGAGATATACCCTGGTGACAGACGGACGGACGGACGGACAGCGGAGCCTCAGTAATAGGGTTCCATTTTACCCTTTGGGTACGGAACTCTAAAAATCACGTTTGTTGTATTAGAGGGCTCCCTCTTAAATATTTACTTTATTCTATTTTTTTGTATTTGTTGTTATAGCGGCAACAGAAATACATCATCTGTGAAAATTTCAACTGTCTAACTATCACGGTTCATGAGATACAGCCTGGTGACAAACGGACGGATGGATGGACGAACGGACAGGGGAGTCTCAGTAATAGGGTTCCGTTTTACCCTTTGGGTACGGAACCCTAAAAACGAGTATGCTTTAGACCACACGACTGAAGTAAAACTTCTTTAGCTCCATAGTGTGATACAGACAATAGGCCTGCACTGTGTCTTAAATATATCTACGAAACTTAACTCGCTATGAGAGAAAGAAAATGTGTACTCGCACCTCCCTCTCTTGCCCCTACAGTAATATACGAAACGTAACTCTCTCTCTTTCTATCTTCACTAACTTATAACTCCCTCTCAACTTTCGTTCGCCTCACCCGATCACACTTTACGTAACGCTCTCGTCACGCATTCACCAGCTTACTCCCCAAGTCAAGCGTCCGTAAAGAAGTTTTACTTCAAAAATATATTCACAAATTATATACACAAATAACTAGCTGCAGCTTTCTTCCAATCCGACTGGTAGTTACAGAGATTAAGAGTTGTTATTAAGTTAATTATTAAGTTGCAAGAGTGACACCTCTGGTGTTACAAATGCCTACAGGCTACGGTGACTGCTTACCATCAGGCAGGCCGTACGCTTGTTTTCCACCTTAATAGTGGTAGTACATGGGGCACACTAAAAGTTTTACACTTCTAGCTAATCGGAACTATTTGAATTTCGAATGTTATATTTTTTGAAACGTTGCAACCTACTTAGTAATAAAAAAAAACAATTGGCGGGAAATCATTTGTCAATTGTTTTTTATCACACATCAAAGTTCTACGAACGCAACGAAAATGGAATTGAGTCGAAAAGATTTTAGAGCGATGATTTTTTATGATTTTAAAAGTTCTCTCTCTCCGCAAGACTGTGCTGCTCGTCTTCAAAATGCTTTTGGGAGAGAAGCATCTTCTTTGAGCACCATGAGGTGATGGTTTGCTGAATTTGAGAGAGGTCGAGTTTCTTTACATGACGAATTTCGTGAAGGGCGGCCTTCAACTGCCGTCAACGTAAATAATGTGGCTAATGTTAAGCTGCTAATTGAAGAAAACCCGCGGATTACCTATGAGACAATTCGATAATTATTGGGGATTGATATGAGCCAAATTCAGAAAATTTTACAAGAAGAATTGAAAGTTCGGAAACTTTGTTGTCGTTGGATCCCTCATGAACTGACAGCGGAGCAGAAGCGGGCTCGCGTGGAATGGTGCTCACAGATGCTACTGAAGTACGACCACGGACATTCTAATGCTGTTTATGACATTGTCACAGGAGACGAAACGTGGATTTATTGTTTTGAATCTGAAAAACAACAGCAATCTTGTGAATGGGTGTTTGAAAATGAGAACAGGCCAACAAAAGTCAGGCAGGCGAGAAACTTTGGTAAAAAATTGATCGCGTTTTTTTCTCAGCTACGGGTCCCATATCTGAACAATTCCACTTGAAGATCAAAAGAGTATTAATGCCGAGTGGTATTGACACACGGCCAACAAAACAAAGTCATTTTTAACTTCCGAAAAAGTACAACTCGTTACCCATCCTGCGCATAGCCCCGACCTAGCACCCTGTGATTGCTGTATTTTCCCCAAAATCAAAGATTTGATGAGAGGTTTCACTTTTACCAACTCCGAAGAGGCAGTGAAAGCGTTCAATCAGCACGTAGAAAACATGCCTTCAGATCTGCAGTGGTCCTCCTGCTTTAAAAAAATGGTTCGATCGCATGAAAAAATGTTTAAAATGTAAAGGAGAGTATTTTGAAAAGCAATAAACATGATATATTGGTTATAACATGTTGTTTTTTTAAGTTACGCAAAACTTATAATGTGACCTACGTATCGTCTTAGGTTTTCGCGATTGTTACACATTGAATAAACAATTTTTAACGGTACTTCCGTTAAAAATTGTCGCGTGTTTTATTTATTTTGTTGAACCTGACGTTTCGAACGTAAATTATATATGTTCCGATTCACACAAAGCTTATATATGAGCGATTTTTGTGTGAATCGGAACATATATAATTAATCCATCCATGTCGGTAGATGTAATAATTGAATAACTAATGTAAGACAAATACCACCTTAGTCTTCCTGCGACCACGGACACTGCAAAGCGTTCGAAACGTCAGGTTCAACAAAATAAATAAAACACGAGATACTTCCGTAAAAAATTGTTTAATTCAAAACTTAATAGTGGTATTAAAAAAAGGTTAGCGCGTTCTAACAAACTCATCTTATAAATTAAAAGTTTAAGTTTCTCCTTCCTTACTAATCCTACCTTCTCTACACACCGTTCCGTTGCCTTAAAGTTGTCGTAAAAACATTGCTTTTAATAAGAAAGCCGCCTTGTTGCATAATAAGTAAGAAATCTTTCTTGACCCAAAACTCTAAAATAGTTTCAATGGATTTTGAATATTGCGAACATCAAATTTTTTCACTCGCCCCTCATTTCAGAACAGAGTTAAAAAGATCCAATCACACTTCACTTGACTGTGAAATTAAATCGTCCTCGACGCAATCCGGTTTCCCCGCTAATTTTAACTACTACTGCAGCTCTCAATTCTAGATTTACTGGACTAACTTTATCTATGACAGTACTTAAACAGTTTGGGGATCAGAATTTAGAGCAAGTTTATTAATTTACTGGAAAATTTAGCCCAGTTTCGTTGTAGACAACTGCAACTTTTGGAACATTGGATAAACAAAGGTGGTTCTCGCGAGAGTGGTAGCAACTAATCTGGAGAACTATTTATACCCTACATAAGAATGCAGGAACTTTTAAGGTCGTTGTGTTGCTGTGTATTACTCGTAGTCATGTGACCAGAAAACTGTGTAAAAGTTGCAGAGTTAACAGGTTGAGTACCTGCGACGCCAGGCATCCCTATGCTCAATAGGTAATGAATATACATGTTTTTTATTTACGTAACTCTCTCTCTTATATCTTCACTAACTTATATCTCCCTCTCAAATACCGTTCGCCTCGCCCGATCACACTTTTCGTAACGCTCTCGTCACGTATTCACCAGCTTACTCCCCAAGTCAAGCGTGCGGAAAGAAGTATTTACTTCTAAAATATATATTCACAAATTCTATATATACACAAATAACTAGCTGCAGCTTTCTTCCAATCAGACTGGTATTTACAGAGGTTAGCGCGTCCTAACGCTGCCAGTATCTTCGGAACCTTGCCTAAAGGGACTCCTTTTAATAATCTATTTTACTTATTTTATTATATTTTTTAAGGTTTTTAGTTTTAGATTCATTGTTCTAGTATATATATATATATATAATAAATACTAAATAAATATTAATATTTCTTTTTAGGGTTCCGTAAACTGAACCCTATTACTGAGGCTCCGCAGTCCGTCCGTCCGTCCGTCTGTCACCAGGCTGTATCTAATGAACCGTGATAGTTAGACAGTTGAAATTTTCACAGATGATGTATTTCTGTTGCCGCTATAACAACAAATACTAAAAAATTTAATAAAATAAATATTTAAGGGGGCGCCCATACAACAAACGTGATTTTTTTGCTCATTTTTGCTCGATATTTATAACGGCAGCAGGTAGACGCTTGAAATATTCACAGAATATTTAGTTATATATTCACTTTAGAAACAAATGATTAAATTAAAATAAAACAAATATTTAAGGGGGCTCCCATACAACAAACGTGATTTTTTTGCCGTTTCATGGATAATGGTACGGAACCCTTGGTGCGCGAGTCCGACTCGCACTTGGCCGATTTTTTATCTTCGAATACCAACAGGAACCAGTATTTTAGTCACTTTTCAATAATCTTGGAAACGATGATCCCAAAAATTAAAGAGCTTTGCAATTCTCATAGACTATGAACAATATTTAAACAAAAAAACAAAAATGTGTGTGTACTTATGAATGCGTGCAGGAAGAAATTATGCTTATTTCGCGTAACAAAATAAAAATAATTTCAAAAATTTCATCCCGCGTGCCAGTAATTTCAATATTTATTCATTCAAGTATTCCGACGAGCTCGGTGGCTCAGTCGTGAAAGACGCGACTTTGACACCAACGCTCGTGGGTTCGATTCCCACACAAGACAAACATTTGTGTGCATGAACATGTCTGTTTGTCTTCTGGATGTTTTTAAGAGAGGTAGGGCGCATCAAAGCATCCCGTCTGGGGAAGTAGCTCCACCTCACAAAAAACCGCAGCCAAATAACAGGAGTTGCTGTATAAGCAACAGAGGAGGCATCGGACGAGTGATACTTATATGTATATCTCAAGTGTTAATAGGATACGGTACCCGCTTTACATCAGGTGGGCTGTATGGTTGTGTGCCTCCCGACGTAGTATAAAAAAGGACTCGGCTAATAAGAAGAATAGATTTCCGTGCACGAATTGTAGTAAATGATGTGTATATATGAATACATAATTATGTTTTTGATTGGTACCATCCCAAAGATTTGTCCTTACAAATGACTTAACCCATTAAGCGCCCTCCCACCTAGTAAATAACAACCATCGCGCAGCTGTCTGCGGTCTCCTAACAACAACTACTTGACGTCTGGCAAGTCTGTAACTTTGCTAGATGTGACCGCAGCACGGACGTAAACCGCATTGTTAATCTGTGTAACCCTCAGTTATTATTTTTATTAAAAAAGCTGCATTTTGAAGTTGATGCTTCTTTTGATGCATTTGGGAAAATGATGGGAGTGTTTTATTTTACCACACCGACGTCCAAAATCGACACGACGAAGCTGGTTGGTAAATTTTCCTCAGTTTTGTGTTTCAGTTTTGTGTGGCTACATGCAATGCATGTAGCCACACACAAGTCATTTGTGTATGTGTGTCTTTTAATTATATATGGTGGTGAATAATATTTATTGATAATTTTCTATATTATCGTTTTGTTTTACAAACGTAGAGTTGATGTTTAAGAAATTACTTTTGTATAGTTACGCGAAAGAAGTAAAACTTCTTGCTTGCGTACACTCTCACTTTTTTTTATTAAAAATACAGTATATTTTTCATAGTTTCTAATTGTATTTTCAGTAGTACCATTTTTTTATATTTAGTTCTAAATCTTTCCCGTAATTGTTTGAATTCGAGGAGATCAAAACAGCTTGATAACATTATTGTACGTGTCAGCATAATCGAGCTCGCAAGTTATGGAACGTCAATCTCAGCATGCAGAAGGATGGGTTGATTTACTTCAATCATCTCCACGCTCGAAGAGTACATTTAACCGTCAATCCCGGCTGTTTTTGATTGATTATAGGATGTTGAAGACAGTGACATTTGTTGTTGCCGTTGCGGCTATCGTCTGGAGCTGCGATCTGCATCTGCACCCTGAGGCACTGCAAATTACATGCTGTGAATAGTTTAATCTTTCCATGTGGCATCCCAAGGTGCTGTAAATAACATGCTGCCAATGAGAACTCCATAGCACTGACGTCATACCGAGCTGGAGATGATGACTCTTATGAATAAATATAACAGGCATTTTTGAATTATTATGTTTTATTATCAATGACACACATAACCTCAGGGTTATAACTAAATATTAGGGGAACAATTAGAAATTTCTAATATACTCGTATTTACTTTTTGAATCTAATTTTATTTATTTATTCAATATTTAGTTTCAACCTAATAACTACAAGTTATCATTTATTTATAAAATCAAACACATAAATTAGTTTAAATCAAATTACCTGTAAATTTGACATTCGCAAATTGACACCTGAATTTATTTAAAATAAATAACGTTTTCACGAATACATATCACTTCGAATATATGAACACGGTCAAAAATGAAATTAACTGATCACCATTTAACCCTCGCTAAAGTAAGCAATAAAATTCGACCTTAAACATGCTAAAAGATAAGCTCAAACAATTTCCAATTCAATTTTCCCCGATCCCTAAATAGGTTTTCAAAATTCAAGTAGCATTCCACCCTTATTTTAAAGCACTATCAGTTTTATCTAAACAATGTAATGAGTCTATTCGTAATCTAGTGGAAGAGAACCCGAAATAAAATTTATGTGATGGGCTTAATGAGATTTAGGATCGGAGGGGACAATGCAGTTAACAAGTAGGGCTCGGGTCTTTTAATTGGCGGAAACAGTATTCGATTAACTTTTATTCAGCACGTATTCGTTGTTTTTCAAACTAAATGCAAGAGAAATAGAAAAATAATAAATATTTGGGTTCCGTAGCTCAAAAAAAAAACAAAAATTAATGGATCACTTCGTTGTCTGTCTGCAGTTTATAAAGATCTTTTTTTCTCAGGAACGCGTGGAGGTATCAAATTAAAATTAATAACAAATACTCAAGTCTATTACTATGATCTTTGAAAAATCAGACTTCTAAGTCAACGCGATCAAAAGGTACGGCCATTTCTGTCCCGTTCATGCCATGTATTTTGACACTCGTATGAGAATCAAAACATTTAGGGTACGTTCCCGTTGAATTAGTGTCATGACAAGCAATGGCATGTAGCACAAGTAAAAGCAAAAATCCAAATACCTTAAATTTGTATTTGACATAACATTTAGATAAGCATATTTTGACGAGCTCCGTCGCGCAGTGGTTAACAAGGTTACTGTAACGCCAACACACGTGGGTTCAATTCCCCCATAGGACAAACGTGTGTGTGCATGAACATGTCTGTTTGTTTTGGTCTGAATGTTTTAATAGAGGTAGGATACATCAAAACAGGCCGTCTGGGGATGTACCTTGCAGAAAACAGCAGGTAAATAACAACTTACTGCAGGGATTTTCTATTCCTGCGTGTTCCCTAAGGAATTTTTGATTTAGCAACAGAGTTGTCATCGCGCAAATTATTGCAAGCGTTCATAGGCTACAGTAATCGATTTACATCAAGTGGGCCGTATTATATATGCCTTCCTGTTGCTAAAACAAAAAAGAAAATAATTTCTCGCTATCTCTGGTCGCTTGAGCCACACCTTACTGAGATTACCTTATACAGACTCTTACTGGCATTTTGGAGAACGCTGCACTTTAAACAATTGAACTACGATGCCACAGGGTTCGTGTTTATGGTTCTTACATACAAATGCAATATATAATTGTTAATATAATACAACAGCAGAGTCAGCTAACCATATGCTTTATATGCTGTGCTTCATTTACCTAAGGATTAAAAATAATTTTATTTATTAAGAACATTACCTAACTTTGGTATTCTCTTTTCAAACTTGCAGTTCAATTACCTTGCATCTTTATATGTATCTCACAAACAGATGTCTCGGTAACTTAAGAGAAATATGTCTATTATTAAGGCTAACCGGGAGAGAGACTGGAGATCTGCAATACAGATTCCAAACCTAGTACGGACTCCAGACTCTCACAAGGTTTTCTTATAATATCTTTGTGTATTATATAGTACTTCTGGAATTTGTTACAACCTTTGTGAGAAGAATAAACGTTTATTATTGTTATTATTAAAAAAAAAGGATTCGGGAACTGCAAATCGTTTTCAGTTTACATTCAGTTTAACATTTGTAATGACAATTTGACATCTGGAACACGTTTTCATTTAAATGTGGGCTTAATGATAACTCATACATAAGAAATATACAAGTCAGCCAACTATACCTACATCAATAGATATGACGAACAAAATCATGTTCATTTATTTATTTAATGAACACCAACATAATAAACATGAATACTAAATATAAGGCTCAATGACATGTACGTTCAGCTTAATGTTATTATAATTACAGGTGAAGACCACACACACGTTTTTTGAAACAACACTTAATTAAATAAGATTGAAATTGAAAAGGTAAGTATTGCTCAATGAAAACGAAAACTGAGAAACGAGTGATTTTTTTTAAAGCTGCGAATGCCATTCACGAATAGATCAAAATCTATAGTCTTAGATATGCTGTTAAACTCTCTAACGAAGCGGTTTAAAGGTGCGTTTTGTCCAAACTCTGAATCTGCTATATTCGACCATCGGAACGATAAATTTCGATGGCAGCGGAATGTGCTTTATTTAACTAACATTCAGGAACCACAAATGGTTCATATTCAGTTTGACATTTATAAGTATATTTTACCGCCTGTACCATGGTGAGTGCTCTGAAGAAGTATTTTCCCTTATCCTATCCTCTCCCTTCCGTCATAGAACCACACGCGCAGGCTTGCGATGTCATCATTCCACTGTTGAGGACATTTTTTCTCCTACTTAAAAGTTCGGCAAATCCTATCTCTGTTGAACTATTAAATAGTAGAATGCCTTGCCTGCACATGTGTTTCCTTCTTCCTCCAACATGGGATCCTTTAAACGAAGCGTGAAGAAGCACCTTGCGGGCCAGCATGGTAGCGTCAACGGACAGGACACAGTAGTCCTTTGTCAGTTGCCGCTGCAATTTGGGCTCCTCTTTTCACTTACCAACAGGCGAAGCGGAGTCACTATGCTGAGCCAATATAAAAAAAAAACAAATTCTATACTAACGGCTAGAACAAGATTTATACAGAGCTCTTTATGAGCTTACTCACACGTAGGAACACAATAACCCTCGAGGGTGTTGTTATTTGGCTGCAGTGTTCTATGAGATGCAGTCACTTCCCCAAACGGGCTGCTTTGACGCGCCCTACTTCTTTTATACATACAGAAATTATTTTTCAGGAAGTAATAGATTTATACACTTGGATTGCTGGGATTTAAGTAAAATAATAATTGGAGATAGAAATGCTGTGCCAGGTAATGCAAAACTGTTCTGACGGGTATTCAAGAATGGTATCTTGATACACTTGTGCCGATGTTTTGATACCTTTTTCACAAAAGTATTCACGTTGCACTCCGTCGACTAATTGGAACGCTTCCTTAGGGCTTTGAGCATAAATATGGTCATTTTGTTTGTTAAAATGTTGCTCAATTGTAAAAAAATTCTCATCCGTAAATATTTTTTTTCTGTGACCTCCCTTTGCGTACCGCTTCAGTAGTTGTTTCGATTTTGCTTTTGCTTTCGGACAGGATTTCTACGAATTCTTTCCCTTACTGCTTTGACCACCTTTTTCGTACGAACACTACGTGGACGGCCAGATCTTTTTCTGTCACAAATAGAGGAGGTCTCATTGTTCCTATTAATAGCCCGGTACACAAACATTTTACTAATACCAAGCGTATGGAGAGTTTTAAAAATTGCATTTGGCTCCATACCGACTTTGTGTAATGCAATCACAGCGATTCGGTTCTCTTTATCACCCCACTCTATTTTAATATCGCAAAATATTGTACAATGTATTGGCGACAAAATGAGAAAACTCAATGAAAAATCATATAAAATGACAGATTCCAAATTCAAATGTAATATTTTGTTTATTTTTAATTGTAACAGTATTTATGGCCAGACTAAGTATATGCAATTAGTATTTTTTACTTGCTCGGCGGCGAAAGAAAAACATCGTGAGGGAATCCACACGTCCAAGAAATTATACTTCTATAGACGTGTGACCTAACCTAAGTAAGGATAGGTTTACCCTGTGGGCTTGCTTAGGTCTGGTAGCAGTCGCTCCATGTAAAAATCAGTATCTTCGCCAAAT
Organism: Pyralis farinalis; assembly: GCA_947507595.1. Taxonomy (NCBI): domain Eukaryota; kingdom Metazoa; phylum Arthropoda; class Insecta; order Lepidoptera; family Pyralidae; genus Pyralis; species Pyralis farinalis. The sequence continues at coordinate 4,753,636 of OX382275.1, forward strand.
CCTTAGGCTTAGGTAGCGGACCCTGCCGATTCTAATGCATTATGAAATGGGATAACGCTAAGAAAAATAAGGTTTTCGTCTGATGCGGTAATAGATGGACAGACAGACAAATATATATTCGACCTCTATATTGATAATAATAATTATCGGCATATGATTTTACAGAAAATATTCAGCAAGAAGAGAGGTAGGGCGCATCAAAGCGAAGTAAAAAAGTCTGGGGATGTACCTCCACTGAACAGAAAACCGCAGCCAAATAACAATTCCGTAGAGGGTTGTTGTGTTCCTGCATGTGAGTAAGGTTAACAGTAAGCTCCTGAGGAGTTACTGTGTTAACAGCAGAGAAGGCATCGCGCGAGTTATACTTAATGTATAACAAGCGTTCATAGGCTACAGAATCACTCAGGTGGGTCGTATTCTTGTATGCCTTCCAACGTTGTATACAAAAAATGTACAGATTCTGCTCTGTTGCAATTTTATTACATGCATAGATTTAATTCAAACTAGCAGATTTTGCCCGCTGTCTCTGGTCGCTTGAGCCACACCTTACTGAGATTACCTTATACATACTGTTAGACCTGGTATTTTGGACAACCTTGCACTTTGAACAATTGAACCACACCGCCTCAGGGGTCGTGTTTATGGCTCGACTACGAATGCAATATATAATTGATAATATAATTCAACAGCAGAGTCAGCTAACTACATGCTTTATATGCTGTGCTTCATTTACCTAAGGATTCGGGAACTGCAAATCGTTGTCAGTTTACATTCAGTTTAATATTTGTATGACATTTGACATCTGGAACACGTTTTCATTTAAATGTCGGCTTAATTATTGAACTCATATAGAGACCGCCACAGCGGCGACCACCAAAAAGGTAATGAACAGCGAATTTCACTGCTATCCCGGGAGTGAAACTACAGCTGCCTTAGAACTCACAACGTCAGAAGAAATTTGTAGGAGGAGTAGGAAGTTTTGAAATTGAACTCATACGTGAGAAATATATAAGTAGTATGAAAAAATAAGACTGTCTTAAATAAGATCCAATGAAACGCAGAAATTTTGTGCAAAATATATAAAAACGCCGAGCGACCAGCGAGACTGTAGTATATATTTTATGTACGTGACTGTATTTAGAACTCCTTTGTTTTGCGATAACTATATAAGCAATCATTATTTATCATTTCAGCTTGTATTTGTCCACTGCTGAACACAGACCTCCTCTCTAGAGTGCCACTCGTCTCGATCCTGTGCCACCTGCATTCATCGACTGCCTATAAACTTCTTGAGGTCGTCGCTCCAACTAGTGGGGCGTCTTCCCACACTGCGTGCACCAGTACGGGGACGCCATTCGAGAACCTTTCTTCCCCAGCGGTCATCGGTTCTACGAACTATGTGGCCGGCCCACTGCCACTGTTATCCTGTGGGCCACGCCGGTTACCTTAGTTCTACTGCGGATAACCTGACTTCTGATTCTATCATGCAGAGAAACCCCGAGCATGGCCCTTTCCATAGCACGTTGAGCGACCTTGAACTTCCCCATACGGCCCGCAGCAATTATTTTTAGCAAGCGCTAATTGTACCACTCTCTACGAGAAATGACACTCTATACTCATGTAAGGGTTCCGTTTTTAGTTTTGATGTACGGAACCCTAAAAATAAACCTTCGTTGTAAAACTGATCCAAATAAAGCGATTAAGCACTATTTAACCAAAACACTGTATCTTGAGACATATCATATTGAATTTACACGAGTGTTACATAGTGTGTTCCAAGCGTTCATAAGTTACGATAACCACTTTAGATTAGGGCGTATGCTTGTCCCGACGTGGTAATAAAAACAAACTTCGCCCGAAGAACCGATAGCCGCTGAGATAGAAAGACGACAATGAACCGGGAACGCAGCCTAAGACCGCCTCGCAGCCGATGAAACGATGCATTGCGAATGTCGCAGGAACCTGATGGATGTGTGGCTGTGCCTAAATCGTAAACAACACAACACTGACTTGCGCATCGCAGTCGGTAAAGTATTTCGTCGCAGCGCACTGATTTATGTTTGCGTCGCAGGGCACCGCGTTACTTCGTGTCTACCGTGCGAATTGCCATAAGAGGGGGAAAAAATATGATAATAAAGGGTTAGTTAGTTATTTACGGTACGCGCATCGAGTACTTACGATTATTTGAACTCCCAAAAAGCTAGTTTCCATACGGTTATCGTGTTCTTTGTGTATTTACTTTATTGGTATACCATCTGGACTTTGTACAAAAGATATAGGCAATGCAAGTAGATTTAAAAAATAGTGTGTCATTCATTGAATTATTATGTACTAGTATACTAAAACCGACACTGCGAACCAAATGCTTTGTTGCACTACGTTGAACGAAACACGTAAGCGCCACGAAAATAATGGTGCTTTTGACCTTTTGCGATTTAGTGCTGTATCTTTGAATCTTTGGGATAGACATCTAAATTATTTCAGCGCTGCAGCGGACATTAGTTTAATTATTACCAAAATGAACAAAACTTTTACTTAAGATAGCTCCTCTAGTACGTAATAATACAATGGTGTCATTAACCCAACGTACAACTATAGATGCAACATACAACAAACCTACCGTGGAAGTCTAATCCCACCAAAAACATTCTGTAAAAAACTAGCCAAGTCTCGACGGAGCTACTTGTTTATCTCTAAAAAGTAATGATCTAGACAAAGTCGTGCCAAGTCTAAGGTTCCTTACTGCGATTTCTTTATTATTATAGTTAATGTTGTGTGACTTGGCCGTTGAAAATTCTTTATACGTTAGTGGGTACTAGTCAATTTTGTTTACACGTAATGTTATATCTGTTGTAACTACCTATGTTTATTAAGCGAGATAATAGCCCATACTGGTATTGGTAATTGGACGCTAGTGTCTCATTTTAGGCTGTTGTTGATTGTGCAACACATGCATTCAGCATTGACAATGCTGACTTCTGCTCTCTTCTTTTTGGAGCGTCAAATCGACCACCGATCCAATATAAAATAGACGTACAGACGGACTTCTATCAATGATTAGAAGTCAAGTCCGTCTGTACTGGAAATATTTTTTTATATTGTTTGTTTCAGGCTCGCCTATACGTAAGTATTATTGAAATCAGCAGCTTTATCAAGCCTTCAATTGACTGGTTATTGAATCAACGTTTTCCAAGTGGCAATTTTCCATCGTCAATCGGTAGCGGTTCTGGCGACAGATTGGTGCAATGGTGTCATGGAGCACCTGGTTGTGTACCCTTGTGTACCCTTCAACGGCCAAGTCACACAACATTAACTATAATAATAAAGAAATCGCAGTAAGGAACCTTAGACTTGGCACGACTTTGTCTAGATCATTACTTTTAAGAGATAAACAAGTAGCTCCGTCGAGACTTGTGGGTGGGATTTCACTTCTTTTTGTAGAAACGTGGACATATTGATTTATTTTATTAGATTTTCTTATTTGACACAGTTTTTTTCTCATAGTAGAAGGGGGCATTACCATATCTCTAATACAGCTGAGACCAGCTGAGGGTTCTTCATCAGATACTTTAGACCTTCGATTTTTGACATCAAATGAAGTGGCCCAAGTGACCAAGTTGAACATTTTTTGTAAAGGCGGTATGTCGATCTCTAATAGTTTGGTTGGGCTCTTGTGTTTTCTAATCAGGGTCACCAGATCTTCGATTATCCTAGTTTTTATAGTTTTCCCTTTATGTGGCCATTAAACCCTAACTCTGTACCAAATTTCAGCTCTCGGAGTTTATGGGAAGTACTAGTTCTATTTTGATGATCATGAGTGAGTGAGTGAGTGTCATAAATGCCAAACTTTGCTTTCGCTTAACTTCGGAACTAAATGACCTACAGACTTGAAATTTTGGATTTTAAGTATGTGATTATAGCTTACTGGATGACGAAAATTTGTGCGTTCTGGTCTTATCCAGAGGTTCTCAAATAGGGGCCTGAAAATGCGGCGAAATGGTTCCAGTAAAGGATGGTACGGCAGTGTTTGCTTCGCGCTCGACTTGGCGGGGGCACTGCCGTGCCCCCTGATGGGGAGGCTTGCGTTCAGCAGTGGACGTCCTTCGGCTGACATGATGATGATGAAATTATTAACCTGGCGAATCTGCGGAATATAATACGCAATATACGATAGACATCTCGTGCTTGGCGCCTTTATTTTTATTTCATACACAATCTCAAAAGGTATCTTCCAATATTCATAACAACAAGCAATATCGAAGTGAGGCGCAGGATAGAATACTGAATACCAATTATCCTACAAATGGACCACAGCATAGAAATACTGGCAGTAGGTTAATTCGAAAGAAACGTCTGATATTGATAAGCTCGGTGGCGCAATGGCGAAACGAACTGTTACGTTACTTTGATTCCAACTCTCGAGGGTTCGATTCCCACACAGGGCAAACATTTGTGTGCATGAACATGTCTGTTTGTCTTGGTCTGGGTGAAGAGAGGTAGGGCGCATCAAAGCAGCGCGTTTGGGGAAGTACCTTTCCCTTAGAGAAAACCGCGGTCAAATAACAACATAGTTGTTGTGTTCCTGCGTGTGAGTGAGGTCACCAGTAAGGTCCTAAGGAGTTGCTGTGCTAGCAGCAGAGGTGGCATAACGTGAGGGATACCTCAGATATTGTAGGCGTTTATAGGCTACGTCGACTGCTTTTAATTACGTGGGCCGTATGCTTGTATGTCTCCCAAGGCAGTGTAAAATGTTACATTCGTTGAGACACGCGCCGCTATACAATAGGCGATAGGACAACATTTCAAAAAGTGATTCGATTTAATCATAATGAGTATTTACCGCCATAAAAAATTTAATTTAAAAATAAATAAACCTTTAAATGACTCAGAACTAATTATTTAAAATATCGTGTAAACAACAGGTGACGTTATTTGTGTGTTATAATAATTATAATTATTTAAACAACAAACTGTATAATGATTAAAAGGACTTCGCCCTTATCAGGGTGTCTTTCCATGTCTTGGTGCTAATAAGAACATTTGAAACTAAGTGGCGTAGGTTATCGGGCGAGGAGACTGATTTTTAACAAAATCACGATCGTAACTCCTCTATAAAATAATAAATATTGTCGGACAAATTACACAATGCCAACTAGCCCCAAAGTAAGCGAAGCTTGTGTTATGGGTACTAGACAACTGATAAACATACGTAAATACATTTTTTTTTGTAAATACATACTTATACATAGAAAATACCAGGGCCATATGCGTGCATGCTTCCCGACATTGTATAAAACATATACTTACTCAACTCAAACATATTAAATGTATATGTTACTGTTAAAGTCCGAACTACGGTAAATCTTAGGTTTTACCAATAAATCTTAAGATTTACCAAGTGAATGTGGTGGTAAATGCTCCAAATAAACGAACATCACAAAACTTTTCGGACTTTTACCATAACTAGTTGGTACTTCTTTGATATTACCTGTAAATCTCATGATTTACCGTAGTTCAGGCTTTATAGTAACATATATACTTAACTTTTATGTAATTGATGCTTTGCAAGTTAAGTACTTAGGTAGAGTAACGTACGAAATTTATTAGCACTACTTAGCAGAAATCTAATTGCCTTGTAATGTTTTTACCTACTTGTAAATAGTTTCCTGTAATATTCGTAGTTTATAGTTATTTATCTAACTGATCACTTCTTCTTCTTAGCGGCGTCAGCTAGATGATCGTAAAAATTTGGCCAAGATATTGATTTTGATATGAAGCGACTGCTTTCACTACTTCTACAACCCAGAGGGAAAATCACAACTTTCGTCGATTAATACATTTCACACGTATTTTTTTGGCGTGCGGGTTTTCTCACGATGTTTCCCTTCACCAACATCCGACAGCGACATCTCACATCGACACCACGAATTTTATAGCACACCGACATCTAAAATCGACACCACTAAATTGGTTGAAATATGTCCGCCAATTTTTGGTCGTGACTATATTCAAGGTAGTTATTCAAATACTTATGAATTTATAATACATGTTTTATATCAATACAGATAAAGTATTAGTGTAGAAGTGTATATATGAAATGAATTTATTGTACTGATAATAATAAGGGATTAATCCCCTACCCCATATAGGGATTTGGCGTGAAATTATAGATAGAATTTATTGTAATATCTATTTGACAATAAATTAGAGTCCTATATTGGCAAGTTTCTTTCGGCATTTCTTCTTCTGCAATGATATTTTTTTAAATTTTGGTAGACAAGAAAAGAAAAATGAAACTAACTCGCTTCTTTAATATTCGTAACTTTTCTCATACGCGCTCGCCGGTTTCTAAGACCGCTGACATCACCTTGGTCATCACACAATCAATTTGATCATGGTAGGTAAGTCTTGGCCTTCCTCGGCTCCTACATCCTTCTACTTTCGCAATGCATATTTTTTTGTAATTCTTTCTTCCTGCATTCTTTCTACATGCCTGAACCAACGGAGCATGACTGTTCTTATTTTAACACCGACACTCTCTTTCAGACCAACTGTGTTTCTATCATCATAGCGAATAAAAAAATATAATTGGAGATAGAAATGCTGTGCTTGACAATTTCGGGATATTCCAACGGGTATTGCACATAAAGAAATACTCGTAGCAACCTGGCAAGACCCTGCTACTTCAGTCAGATCATCTGTAGAAATTCCACATTACCAATGGATGTGTCACTAGTTACGTTGCCTTAAGTACTCAAACGTGTTCCCTAGCTCCTAGACTATAAACAATGTTTTGGAAATCATGTAAAAAAGCATGATCGCGACGTATGACATACTGGTATTATTTATTGTGAATGGAGTATTGCTTACTCAACACAGTACTCTTTTATACTGTGTACTCACGTATCACCATTTACTGCTGGGAATACTACTAGGAAATTATTTAATAGAGCTGTCGAATATCGGCATAACATTTTTATTCTACTATAAAAATGGCACGTATAAAAGTTAAGCTTCATTTAATATGCGACCCAGCAATGGGCATAAAAATTTTCGCTCATTAATATTTATATCTGGTCATCTCACTTGTGGGAATTTGGTTCTCTTTTAACCTAAAGCATTTAGATCATATTTCACTGTAATATCTTACTATATAATAGCACGATACGAAAACTATGTGGAATGAAAGATGACGTAGTGACAAAAATTTAAAAGGGTAGACACGCTCAACCTAGACACCTGATACTACAGACATGAAATTATATTTTCCGTGTATTCTAAAGGAAAACAAAGATAAGTTGGGTGGAGAATAATACAGTATCATCTTCAGAGTCAAGACTAACATTCCTGCGCGTGGGCATCCTGATAACAAATCACCGAAATGTTTACTTAGATGGTTTGGTCATTTAGAAAGGATGAATGACAAAAGAGTTACGAAAGAAGTGTATCATGCAAGAGTGAATGGAGATATCGGTAGGGGCCGCCTGCACACATATAGATCTAATTGGTGAAGTGTTAAAAAGGGCTAAAAACAGCATCCAAAACCGAAAACTATGCATGAAGAGGTTGATGAAGGTGACCTGACGTTTTGAACGCTTCGCAGCGTCCGTGGTCGCAGGAAGACTTCCTGTTTGATTGTTACACATTGAAATGTTTAATTTCAATGTGTAACAATCGCGAAAACCTAAGACAACACAACGTTCTCTCTTTAATTTAATTTATATAATTTAATTTTAAACTGCACTAATTGTTTTGTATGGATTTTAAATTATCTGAAATAAACAATTTTTATTTTATTTTATTAAGCAAGATATAAGTAAGTAGGTAGTTGTACATTTAGGTAATACTTCTTACGAGTTCTTCAGTTTGTTGATAAGTTAATTGTGGCAGAAAAGCGGATACTGTCTTTTTGCATTGAGCTAAGGATAAAGTATAAATGTTTAAGACTCGGTTTATTCTATTGTACAATCTCTTGGATTGATTGGCTAATACCAATACTCGAATTTCTTCGGAACAGCTGAGATAGATGAGGCGTCAATTTTCTACAATTAACTTTTTTTTTGATACAACGTCGGGAGGCTTATAAGCATGGCCCGACTAATGTAAAGCAGTTACCGTAGCCTATTAACGCTTGTAATATATTAAGTATCATTCGCGCGATGCCTCCTCGGCTGCTTACTCTCAACTCCTCAGGAGCTTACTGGTGACCTCACTCACACGCAGGAACACAACAACCATCTAGGGAGTTGTTATTCGGCTGCGGTTATATTAGGTATGGAACCCTAAAAAGCACAAGAATACATCTGTACTGATTATTATGTATATAATACTACTTATATGCACTTGTTGTATGCAAAAGGCACTTTTGTAGCACCGGAACAATGGAAGTGGAGTAGAGTGCGCATTACTGAGAACCGGACGGGAAAACTACTTGTGTTGCGTGTGATATACTACGAGAAATATACATAGGTACGCTTACTACTTTCTCGTAAACAGCCCTCGGGATGTCGAGAAAAAGTACGTTTTCTTTTATACATGGAAGGCATAAAAGTATGATGAAGTCATTGGCGCAATGGTTAGTAAGGCTTTGAAACATTTGCGTACATGAACATTATTCCTTATTTTGGTCTGGGTGTTGTTAAAAGGGGTAGGGCTCATCAAAGTAACCAACCCGAGGAGGTACCTCCACATGACAAAAAATCGCAGTGAAATAGTATCTCCCTGGGGGGTTGTTGTGTTCTTGGCCTGTGAGTGAGATCGCGAATGAGCTCCTAAGAAGTTCCTAAGGAGTTGCTGTGTTAGCAGCAGACGTAGCAATGCCAATAAAATTGCTATAAGGCTAATCAAACAAAACCCCATTATTGCGTTAGCTTGAACCAGTCTATCTATCAATATCTTTAAGAATCGAAAAAAAAGAGCAAAGCCGATCTATTAAGTAATCGTCACGGCATAAAAGGTGGTGCCGTGGACGTTCACGGTGAAAAAAGTTACCGTTGACCAAAATTTAAAAACTTCTTCATATATTGCCACACATTAAACTATTCCATGTTGCCATTGTGCTATACCTACTACGCGCACGGAAATATCATCAGGGTAAAAAAATTAAAAATGGACAATGACTTCTTGTGGCTTAATTGAACAGCGAGTGCTCTAGTGCACTAATTAAAAGTCGATTCGATTAATGAGAATTTCGACGAGCTCGGTGGCTCGTTCGTGAATGACGCGAATTTGACACCAACGCTCGTGGGTTCGATTCCCACACAAGGCAAACATTTGTGTGCATGAACATGTCCGTTTCCCTTGGTCTGGATGTTTTAAGAGAGGTAGAGCGCATCAAAGCAGGAAGGGGAAGTAAGTCTGGGAAAGTACCTCCACTTCACAGAAAACCGCAGCCAAATAACAACTCCCTAGATGTTTGTCGTGTTCCTGCGTGTGAGTGAGGTCACCAGTAAGCTCCCAAAGAGTTGCTGTGTAAACAGCAGAGGAGGCATCGCGCGAGTGAGACTTAATAATATATCGCAAGCGTTAATAGGCTACGGTACCCGCTTTACATCAGGTGGGCCGTATGCTTGCATGCCTCCCTATACGTCGCCATTATGCCACCTATTTTTTTTTATATATATATATAGGTATAAAAAAAATAGGTGCCATGACGTAAACATTAACGTCCATATTATTTTAATTTAAAATAGTATAAATCCATTAATAAAGCATAGTGATAATATTATCGTGTTAACAATTATGTTTTATGTTAGGCAGCAAATTTAGTTTACGTTTTAATTGCGAGTTCATTTATATTTGTGAAAATCATACAATTGTTATGAAATTAGTGCCATAACAAAAATATATTAAAAATATAAACAGGGGATGAAAGTGTGACTACTTATTAATATACTAAAAATGATCTATTTTATACAATCACTCACGAATCTGCAATAAAACCTAGAGAAATAACCAGACCCAATTCAAACTCAACTACTTTAATCTTTAAATATAGAATTATATGCAGATAAAGAGTAATTGCAGAATAATAGTCACCTAACACATAATACTATGTATGCAATCGAAAGTCACCCGAACACTCGCTAACCTAAATTTACTCGCTTGTTCCTGTATACTCCTAATTTCACCAAGTTAACAAATTACTAAACAATCTAAAATAACATTTACGAGTCACACACATAACGTTCAAATAGAATGCAGCGTTAAATTTGTAGGTCTTGTTGGAAGCGTGGCGTAGCTTCACGGATTAGTGCTGCCCCGATCGTGGGTCGATTATCGTATCAAGGGTAGACTTCATTATTAACGCATCGTGCATTCAAGCGTTATTTGCAGATACGTAAAGCGGTTGTCGGATGTTTCGCCTCAAGATTGTTTTGAATCTGGCATTGGAAATAGATCTCGATATCTACAAATTATGTCACCTCTGTTCAATGATTTGGTTTAACCGAATATGCTGTATTTGAGAGAATGACGTTGCAAAAAAATACTGTGACTTATTCCTTATAAAATATCCTAATTAATTAATGAAATCCATTTTTATTTACATGTAATGGAATCACGCCAAAGTTCAGTTCGTATGTGAAATATTAGGGGTTAAAGTGTGAAAATGCCGATTTGTACAGAAAAATTAAAACTCGTTTTTTTCTAAGATGTAACATATTTATTTAATCAAGAATTATCTATACATTGCTGCCATCTAATCGGAAGTTTATTTATGCCTTTGCAATAGAACTCTGGGGATCTAGATTCTACAAACTGTGTGAAAGCATTTTGTACTGCCTCCAGGAAGAAAATTTTTTATCACGTAGAAAATAGTCAAATCATGAACAATGGTAGTCAGTTGGAGCAAGATCTGGCGAGTACAGAGGATGACTTATGGTTTCTAACTACAGCTCCTGTAGAGTTACAACGATTTCTCGTGCAATGTGAGATCTTGCTTTATCATGGAGCAATAAGCTGAAGATCGATTCACGATTCGCGGCTGTTTCACTACCAGTTTCGCCATTTATTTGACCTGGGGTCACCCATTGCATTTTTCGCTTCTGGTTATCGTAAAGAATCTACTTTTCGTCACATATCACAATTCGATCTAATATTCCTTCATTTCTGTACAGATTCAACAAGGCAACACAAGTTTCAACACGCGTTTCTTTCTGCAGATCAGTCAAATCATGAGGCACCCATTTTTCATATCTTTTTATCTTATTTCTTTGATGCCATTGAGTTAAAATTGTAGGTAAGGTAACGTTAAACCATACCGCATATTCCTGGGTAGTTTGACTGGGATCGGCTTCCGCCATCTCCTTCAATTCTGCGTTATTCACCTGTGTGAGCGGTCTTCCACGTGGTTCGTTTTTCAAGTCGAAGTATCCATTACGAAAGCGAAAATACCAAAAACGCATGGTGCATTCATTATCAGTCTCCTCTCTAAACGCAGCATTTATACTGCGAGCCGTTTCTGCCGCGATAGTGTAGACGAGTCCGCGTCGAAACTCGTAGTCAAAAATTGCTCGGATTTGTTAAGTATTCATCTTTCCCGTCTAAGCTGAATAAAAAAATCAAATATTGCACATTTTTTAAACGAAGAATCTCATAGGTGTCTTGTGAAAAAAGTATCACTCGAAAATCTCACACAATGATGGTTTAAAGTCAATTTAAATTATCAATTACTATAAAATGGAAATTTCATAATTTAAACCCTATTATTTTTAATAGGAACAAAAACAGACTATCAAATCGACACAAAAATGACGCTGTCATTCTTTAATTTTCTACCTGTCTGTTCGTTGTACACGTATTAAACGGTAATCGATTCATATTACGAGTTAACAAATAGACTACTTGTATACTTGTAATGATATCAATTTCCATAAAAACATATATTTATATAATAGATAAACCAAAATCTACGCGGTGCGAGTTAGAATAAGAAAATAAATATCATTCATTAAGCTAAATCAGTAGGTTTCGGATGGTTCAAAAATAGTGGCATCTGAACAGCTGCGCAGCACGGTATGTAATGTCTTGTAAAAAATCAATTAGATTTACAAATCTGAATAAAACATTTGAAAATTTGCATCTGACGTATCTTTGTTACGGTTTTATTTAGCTTGCCAAGTGTCTTATGTGGATCCTAAAGATAAAAATTCTTTATTGGCTATAGGGCCCTCGCGGGTACTTAGACACGTCTTACATATTTTGAAGTATAATATTATTGTATGTTCTTTAATTGTCTTATTTTACTTCAAATCTTTCTTAAACTAAACGCTCGTACTAGTACATTCTATATGCTGAGCATGTGAAGTTTTGGTATGTTAACCGGTATATATCAATAAAAAAAAGTATCTACATTATTGGACGAGCTCGACGAGTGGCATAGTGGTTAGTAACGCTACTTTGACACCAATGCTCGTTCGATTCTCACACGAGACAAATATTTTGAATGCATGAACACGTCTGTTTGTCTTGGTCTGGGTGTTTACTATGTATAATAAGTATGTATTTATAAAAAAATATGTTTACGTATGTGTATCAATTGTCTAGTACCCATAACAATAGCTTCGCTTACTTTGGGTCTAATTAGCGCTGTGTAATTTGTCCGAGAATATTTATTTATTTATTATTTTCTCGATGTTACGTGATACTTTCATCGTCACTGTCGCATCACTATACATAGACGGCTCAACTGTGCTCGCATTCAGTTCCCGCATATCTTGATTGTGCTCTCAAACACTCTGTACATTGAGTTGTGTTAATTTTGATTCAATCACGTTGTTTACATTTATTTAATTCAAAACTTTGTATTAAACATTTCTAAGCCTAAGTACATAAAATTTTAATTAAGTTGAATGTTATGGAACGCTACTAATCCTTATTGTTCTTGGCTACTGTGTTCGTTCTTTGTTAGTATTTATTATAGCTAAGTACATAGTTTAGTTTTGCTTAGCATAGTTAATTTTATTGACCGTGAGTACATTTTCTAAAGGACGAAGAATCAAGCTCAGTGTCCCTGACTATATAAAACTTATTATCTTAATCTAAATGGTTTAAGAAGAAGATTGGCGACCAAAGCCTAAGGCTGTGGCGAAAGTAATGATCCTGACACGAACCGACTGTCGTCCTGTCATTCCTGTGAAAACCCAGGGAAAATTAGACCTTGCTTAGCTTAAGTCATACGTCTTTCGAACTAAAATAAATCGAATGTACAGGTTTCCATGCGTTATTTTTCTTCACCGTCGAGCCAGTGATAATTGCAAATAGATACATAAATCCGAAAACATGTATTTAGTGGTATATGCTCACATCAGGATTCGAATCAGACTCAAACTCAAACTTTATTCATGCAAATGTAGGTACAAAAGGTCTTTGGAACATGAACGGATTACCACTACTACATTTTGCCAATCGAGCCGGCATGCAAGATTATAAATTGTCATTATTAAAAAAGTGAAGCTAAAAATACAATTTCTAAGAGCACAACTTTTAAAATAGTCATTAATTCAAATAAATATGTCAGGGACAAGTCTATAAATAGGATGGGATTCTTATTCATTTGAGTATCACTGTTAATAAAAACTATTTATAAACTATGTCTGTATGAATATGAATGTATAGTAATATTTTGTTGCAGTCTATTCTATTGGGCGGTGATATATTGCTCGGAGGACCGGATTGGCGATGATGTTTTGGAGTAAAATTAAAAGCGTCGTTCAAGTAGGAGCAGCCATGTTACAATGTGGTTGCCAGACATGTCACATGATAAAACACATCAAACATTATACATTTTATGACCTGACAGAATTTACAAAGCACAATGTTTGCTCAAAGAGAATTGGTTTGAACAAAAGGCATAGTTACCTGGATGTACCCCATGCTAATCTAACACCTATATTTATGTATAGCTCATATCTGTATTATTCACATTGATACACAATGTTTTATATTATACGTTTTTAAATATAGCGCCATCTACCGAAAATAGCAGGAGACATTTAATATTATGTCAATGTGCAAAGTAGACAAAAACCAACATCTATTTGGTTACAAACTGTTAAGGCAGAGAGCGCTGGTGAATTTTATCCACCTATAAATACGACCATATGGAAATTTTATCTCATTTAGGAAGCTTTGTACAAAATCTATGTCTTTAGCTCTAAAAGAGAGTGTAGGTGTTAAGATAAAAAGAGGCGTGCTTAGTTAGTTGCATGTTAAAAGAATGCAGCATGAAAAAATTACTAAACTATAATAGGTGCATCGCGATATAAAGTGGATAGATGTAGGGGTACAGGAAGTTTAACACTTATAACCTAATTTGTCATGTCCTATTGAAAGGTTTCTTTTTACATAATATCAGGGGGAAACAAGCATACGGCCCACCTGATGTAAAGTAATTACCACAGATCATAAACACTCGTAACACAAGGAGCATCGTTAGCGCGTTGCCACTGCCGCTGCTAATACACCAACACTTTCTGTGCTCAGTAGCATCCAGTCTTAATAGTAGTGTAGTTCTACCAATAGTACAATGTGTTGTGTTCCGAGAAGTTCTTTAATATGATGTCAATAGCCTAGTTTTACAATTGCTCCGTTCGCCAATGGCTGGGGATTCATTCTCGTACAATACCGGACAGTTAATAGTTGAAAAAAGTATTAAAACGTCTAGAATAGAAAATTCTAGTTATTCATAAAATCGAGAGGTTCATGTCAAATGCGTTGGACATTCTATTACGTGATGACAAAGGCCGTCTATTGTAGGACGTCTTTTTTGTAGTACCCGTTTAATTGGAGCAAGTCTGCGGTAGCCCGAAGCGAAGTTGTGATTTTAGATCGGTTCATATGAAAGCCATTGTAAATAATCTATTGAAAATTTTCAATTCAGAAAATGGACAGTCATGCTTTGTAGTATCAATACAAGCTTCAGAAAATCAGTAAAAGTTTAATACCAAGTTTATATATAAATTCAAGTGCTCTACGTTAGTTTCACAATACATCGACATTGACTCGACCGATTTGAACATTTTTTTTGTATGTACAACACATTTTCGGAAAAAAAATGCGGGAGAAGTTGCGGATAATAAGCAATTTGATGAACAACTCGCTCCCGAGCGTGGTCCGCTCCATGCTCGGGAGCGACAGTGCCTGGCAGGCGATGGCTTCCTTCTGTGAGACGGTCATGTCCCAGAAAGAGGCCTCGGAGCGGGACAGGGAGGGTGATCCCGGGGCTGTCCCGCTCCGGAGACGGCGGACGGGAGTACGGCGTAGGCGCTACGCGCACCTATTGCCGCCTCCCTAATATGTGGGACTAGGGGTCAGGATGGAAACCTGGTACCATAGTGGTCCCGCCGCCGGAGGGGCTGTCCCAATTTGCCGGGATGGCCCCTAGATTGAAGAAGTCCGGCCCCTTCTGAGGGGCTGGCCAGTCGCAGTGGTACCCTATTGCTGACAGATCCATCAAAGCGGCCGATGGCAATTCGCGGGGTTGTTTAGTGAGTATACCGTTGGGCAGCCAACGGGGAGTCCTACACTACCACCGGAGGCCACCCAGGCACCGGTGGTGTGCGTAACGCATTTTTCCCCGCGTCACAAAAAAAAGGGTTGGTGTAATAGTACTCCAGTTTGCTATCTAAGAGCTACTCCCAGGAGGGTTGTTGTGTTCCTGCGAGTGTGTGAGGTTGACAGTAACTATATTTTCAGTTGGGGTGGCAGTACATGAGTCTTCATAGGCTACTTTTTACGTTATCCCGTTTCCTAATCCATTGGGATTGGTAGGGGCCGCTACCTAAGCCTAAGAATTTGGCAAAAACACAAATTTATTTTATTTATTTATTTATAAGGTCTACCAACATTTTTACACCAATGACTTATGTATAGGAGCATTACATAATTAAACTAAAATTACAGTGTAAAAACAATAATAGGCAAACACAACATAGTGAATGCAGAGTAAGATCTGCACTCAATACAGACATGTACTTTAACACCGTTCCGAACAATAAATTGAAAAGGTTTAATTTTCAAAGATTACAATAATTTGAAAGTGCTTAATTACGACAAAGATTTAAAAGCACACAGTGACTTTTTGAAAGAAATTAAAGAGTCAGCCAACAAATCAATTTTGTCGGACAAATTTTTACATAGAGCGACTACCGTCATACCCTTGCAATCCAGAGGGAAAACCAGATGTTTCTTAGATTAGGTCACACTTCTTTCGAAGTATAATTTCTTAGATGTGTGGGTTTCCTCACGATGTTTTCTTTCACCGCCGAGCAAGTGACAAATAAATACATAAATCCGAAAACGCGAATTTAGTGGTACATGCCCCCGCCAGGATTAGAACCGGTGACCAGGTAGTAAATAGGCCGGTTCCTTATCCACTAGGCTCTCTCTCTCGCGAATAATAAATACCAATATCAACCCAAATATCGCAGCTTAGGTCGTAGCATTAAGGAGAAAAGTTTATTTTTATCCCGTCGAGAGACTCGTAAACACTGAGCCCCAATAATCTCCATTTATTAAACTAGTGTAGTATGGAGTCGACATCAGTTGTACATTACTCACTAACGAGATAACTTTCTTACGACCGGACCTCTGATCTTCGCTAATCTGTGGGATCGAGGACGTGGAAGTAAGAAAAAGTATATATTTTATTACTATTGTAGTATATCCAGCATATATCCTTGATAGTAAATGATTATGGCTAGTCATCTATAGCCACTTCGCAGGCCGTTATGTAAGTAGACAATTTTTGAAGTGAAACTTCTAATGCGACTTCAAGCAAGGTTGCGTTAAACGTTTAACGCTACCATGGAGTGGGAATAGAAAGAGACAGAATGCGTGGCACTCGAACGCATGCGCGTAGTATACTTATACGTTAGCAACGAGTAGCGTCCAATATTATAGCGAAGTAAACAGTGTGAAGTTTCACTTCTTCCGCACGGAAGGACTCCACGCACTATTTTTTTGTTTATTTATTTCACGTGCATGACAACAGTCTAAAGGCCGTTTATGTCCCCGTATAATTGCATTGTTAAATCAGTTTCAGTGAGTTTTTATTTGGCTTTTTGACACTCTATCGCAGAAATGCAACAAGTTGAGAGGTAGGGCACATCAAAATTGCTCTAACAATTCTCTAGAGGGCTGCTGTCTTCCTATGAGTGAGTGGGATTACTAAGAAGCTCCTAAAGGGTGGCAAGGCGCGAGTGATACGGCAACCTCTTTATATTACGAGAGAGTTTGCTTCCCGTGTTTTTCGGATACTTCTTCGTTACGACTCGAATCAATTTCTTCCATATTTTCCAATGTTTTTTCAACTTTAATCACTTGATGATTTGTTTAATAATACATAAAAATATACGTAAAATGTACTAAGCTTCGTAATACGCAGGCGCGCACATATACGTACAACGCTCGGTCGGTATTTTTGTCTTCGTCTTCGCGTTCATGTTCGGCATTGCGTTCGCGTTCGCGTTCACCTTCATCTACATCTTTGATTTTTCTTTCGAATGATACTTACTGTATTAAAATTGTTCATAGGCTACGGTAACCGCTTTACATCAGATGGCCGTGCGACTTAGTTAAATGATTGATAGAGTAAGAAGTAGCACGATAAGAGAACAATGTGGAACGAAAGATGATGTAGTGGAAAAATTGAAAAGGGTATGCTTAGATGGTTTGGGCATTTAGAAAGAATGAATGACAAATAAGTTACGAAAAAAGTGAATGGTATGGAATGGAATTCAAATTGGTGACGTGTATAATCTGCAATTTGTGTGATATATAATTTAATTTAATTATTATTAACCATCGTATTATTAAAATAAAATTATGTGTTGTGTATTCATAGTAAGGATCAAATCTCTCGTCTATTAGTTCAATCTCGAGTGAAAGAAATGTCAGCAAATAATCATTTAATTTTTCTTAACGTAACTTTGTATGAGAGAATGTAAACCTGTTCGACATATGAAAATTTTGTTTTATTGCACATGTTTGTTTATTACTATATTTAGTTTAGTTTCAGTTTTTTCTCTTTAACATTATCGAGAAAAGTATATTTAAAAATAAATAGCTTTTTATAAATTATCAAGAAACCAAGTACACGCATCAAAAGTGTCTAGGGATCAACATATATTTTTGCAATAACTTTTCTCCTGATTGATATTAATTAAAATTTTCTTTAAGGATTCATCAAATAAAGTGTTTTCGTTTGTCTACAGTAACGATAAACCAAGTCACCTTTGCATTAATAAAGAAATTTGCCATTTTCATAATAAAGGGATTTTTGACATTTGAACCACTAACATTAAAGTTCGAAAAAAAGACTGAAATAACAGTTTTCTTTAAAATTTTATTGGGTAACTTAAACAATTAATAATCCGTGTTTCTACCGCGAACATTAACAACACAAGAACATCGGTTTGGCATACTCAAAATGAGTTCATCCAAATCACGCTGTGGAATGGCCGCCCATGTTCGTTGCTACAACAAAAAAAGGTCTTCTTGCGACTGGATACCCTCCATATTCGGCAGAGCTCTTCTCTGTAGCATATCCCATGCATGCTCAATCGGGTTCAAGTCTGGCGACTGAGCAGGCCAGGGCATGACATTGATGTTAGCTGCGGCGAGAGTCTGTCTTACAACTCTTGCGGTGTGCGGTCGTGCATTATCATGCATTAACTGAAATAAGGGACCGATTTGCACTTGTAGAGGAACGATGACGTCTGATACAATCGTCTCAGCATAAATTTGAGCGTTGAGGTTGCCTCTGATCCAAATCAACTCAGTTCTTCCGCCGATCCAAATACCCGCCCATACCATGATGGTTCCACCACTATAAGGATGGACTTCCTGGCAGGATTTTAATCGCTGTTGGCGTCCAGGGGTTCTCCAGTGTCGTATACGTCTTGTATCCGGTCTCATACCAAAACGAGACTCATCAGAAAAGCACACGAAACGCCATTGTTCTTCTGCCCAATTTCTGTGTTCAAGAGCCCATTGATATCGAATCCTATGATTATGCATTGCTATAGGTGGTACCCTTAGCGGTCTTCGGGAATGAAGGTTCACTTCATGCAAGCGGTTTCTGACTGTTTGGTCGCTAATTAAGTTCCCTGAAGAGTGATGAAGCGTCACGGCTAACATCATGGCGGTTATTGTTGGAGCTCTTCGAGTTGTGATTTGAATGTATCGGTCTTGTCTCCGTGTGGTGCAGCGATACCGTCCTCCATGGCGCTCAGCCACGGTACCAGTGCTTCGGTAACGTGTCCAAAGTCGACTGATAACACTCTGACTTGTATTCAGAGCTAAAGCCACAGTACGTTGCCGGGAACCAGCTTCTATCATTCCCACGGCTCTGAGCATTTCTTCCCTGCTTAAATGACGTCGCCGCTCCATAATAACGTTGGTTTTAATCAGTAGTAGGGAAACAGTAGCACTAATAATGTCTTCAATGCGTTGTATGTTTTTATAGGGAAAATATTGACAGCTGATTTTCATCTTTTACTCGAATTTGATTGACAGTTCCTGTTTCAAATTATGAAATGCACCAAAAAGGATCCATATAAATTTATAAAATCATAAATTTATTACAAAGCCACATCTCAATCTCAAGAAATCCGCATAAAAATGCTTGATCCCTAGACACTTTTGATGTGTGTATTTTTGATTTAAAATATAAAATAGCTCAACCTCTATCTTGATAACTCATCTGTTAGCGGTGCACCCCGTACATCAGCAAAATAGGCTCTCATAATAGAGATGACTTCAGGAGAAATAGTTTAAATGGGCAAATCTAGACGCACGCATGAGAAACATCATATATTTAGTTCAGAATTTTCCATCTTACTAGAGTAAGATGGAAAATTCTGAACTCTATATATTTAGTATATATTTAGTTCAGAATTTTCCATCTTACTCTAGTAAGATGGAAAATTCTGGAAAATTCTAAATATATACTAAATATATAAATATATACTGGAGTGGACTTAATATTCCTTTATTCCTTGTGGTGTTAAGTATATTCGTATAAATACGTTTTGGAAAAAGAATACAATATGTTATGTTAGCAAATAAAACTGAAAGCTAAAATTAGTATCGCCAAGTACAACCTCCAAACACGAACCAAATGTTGCCATATCCATTAAAACTCCGAACGTATCTTTCCAATATTCTTGTGGCAACTTGGAAACACATGTCGTACTACGTGGCACATTTCGCTCATCGATTGCCGCAAACAAGTTAATTACCAAATAAATGGGAAACGTGCCAGAAACTAAGTTCACGTGACATTTTTAGATAGTAGTTTCATTGGTTTTTGTTTGATACACCAGCGTTATTTTCCTTATTATATCAATTTGTTGTTTACGAAATAAAGCAGTTAATAATATTAAATCAGTAGATAAAAGCAATAGAACTTGCAGTTAATGATTTTGATGTTTTTTTTATTCAACGACGGGAGGCTTACAAGCATACGACCCACCTGCTGTAAAGCGGTTACCGTAGCCTATGGACGCTGTACTGCATTAGGTATCAATCGCGCGATGCCACCTCTGCTGTTAACACAGCAACTCCTTAGGAGCTCACTGGTGACCTCGCTCACACGCAGGTACAATCCACAGAGTTGGGTTGCGATTTTGTGTGAGGTGGAGGTACTTCCCCAGACGGGTTCCTTTGATGCGCCACACCTCTCTTGAAATTCCAATAAAGACAGTACAGCAATAATTTATGGGTGCAAACCAACATACAGTTACAGATGAGAACACGTAGGTTAAGCAACGCGAGCGCAACCAGTCTCTAGATGGGTTCTACCTCGAGGTTCTCCATGCCTTGTAGGACATATTAATTTGTCGGTCCCAGCTGTTGTTGATAGATGACAGTCGGAAATTAAGTCAATAACGTTCGGGCGGTTTGAGAACACTAGCCTCCACTAATACCCAGTTCAGCAGCGTGGTGGAGTATGCTCTAAACCGATTGAAGGGAGACCCGTATCCCTGCATTGGGATGAGTTAGTTAGTTTACAAAATAGACCAGTTACTAATATTAAATCAGCTGAAAAACGCAAAAGAAATTGCGGTTAATGTTTTTTATAATAATTCAAATAAAGACTTGGAGTACTGTAGCCATCTATGGGTGGCACCGAGATACCAGCTAGGATAATTTGGTGCAAAAATAAGCAGTGAAAATTGTGGCTGATCCTTACCTCACATACAGTATTGAGCATTTTAATGCTGCATTTTAATTAAGGAGAGATTTTGCCTCTCTTTATGTGTTCTACCGATTGTACAATGGATGTGTTCCGAGGAGCTGTTCGATATGATGCAAACAACCACGTTTTACTTTCGCACCGCTCGCCGACTTCTGGGAATTCATATAAATATATATATTGTTGCAGGGGGTAGTGCCCTGGAGCTAGAAGGGCCGGTATTTACTTGAGAAGAAAAATACACGAGGTAAATATCGACAAGGGTTTATTAAAACAGAAAGAGTACAGCTCAGGGGTAGTGAGTAAGGCCGTGGTTACCGCTATAGTTGCCTATAAGACACTTAGCTTTCCCGAGAAATTGCAGCAGGCACGCTGCAGGAGGAGGACGCTGTGGAGGTAGGCGTAGAACAGCGGAAGCTAGGCGCGTTGGAGCAGGCGTGGAAGCTAGGCGCGATGGAGTAGGCAGCTCTGACAGGCGTAGTCTACCCGTACGGGTGATTCCTGGAACACACACGTCCTGTGTGTTATTAGCGCGTACCGCTTTGTCTCCCGGTTGTCATCAAGTCTACAATGCTAGCCGCGGAGGGTAAAAGCTCAGCGTCTAAGAGCCTAGCTAGCATTTGAAACGGCAACCGGAAGAAGGTATAAGAAAGGAGGTAGATAGACCGATATTCGTTGCTTTAATACTAGAATTGAAAGCAAGTTAAATTAGTCGCTTGAAGAGCTTGACTACATTTTGAATTTTCAAAAATATTACTATTTAAATAATGAAACACAAAACTTTCTTGGTGAGACCAAGTCAGTTAAACTCAAAATTACCTACTAGTGTTTACAATAAGAATCGGGTTGACTTAGAAACAATAATAACGTACATAGTTAGGTCCGGGGAATGTTGTAATGATTACACATACAGTAATATAAAGCATCTTCGTTATGAATACCTGCCGTAAGCGGTAACCACTTAATTAACATAGAAAATAGCAACGAAGCTGTAAGAAATAAACAATAGTTTTATGTAGTACCGAAGTAGATTGCTTGTTAGAACTTAGTGATAACTATTTCGGTTACAGTGCGTAGCCTATGCTTAATTAAGTATATAATGAAATAGGTTAGCGTTGAGATTAGGATTGCGTTGGGTATAACGAGCTGTACCTTCTGGCTTAGATTTTGGCTGTCTGGAAGTTTACACATTCACACTATTCTCTGCACTCACTCGTCTCTCCACATGACCGTTGTACCTTCCATCGCTGGTAAAACCGCTTCCAGGATGTACAATCTCATCTACTTGCTCCAACACTACATCATCAACCGTAATTCTAGTGTTCGTTCAAAGTCAAAGTCAAAGTCAAAATCTTTTTATTCCGTAAAAATGGCTACATTTGTTTGGAATCGTCACAATTTTTTTCCCTACCGTGCAGTTCATGACTATGACGTTCTGGTTGTCTCTCTTTCAAATACCATTATCTTGGTTTTCTTTGCATTCAATTGTAAACATTTCTTCATACAATCATCTTTCATTGTTGTAACTAGTGTTTGCAGTTCGGATGGTGAATCTGCTATTAATACTGAATCATCTGCATAAAGCAGGCAGTTGAGTACTGAGTCACCCATATTTCTTATTCTCTGAAGACAGCTGACCAGATACATTATGAATCGCCGAGCCGACAGCACGTGTCAGACATGGATGATCAAATCAGGGCGATAAGCTACCGTCCATCCGCATACATGCTGTACAATCCTCATAAGTGGATTGCACAGCACAGCACAGCACAGCACGGAGCAGGTCACCGTCAATCCTATATCAGGGCAAAATTTTTCAGAGATTCTTTCGCACGACCCCATGAAATGCTTTCTCAAGGTACACAAAATCGCAGGAAACCTTCTAGTCTATAGCCAGATGCTTCTCTACGATGTTGCGGAGTGAAAAAAATTTGATCCATATATCCTCTGCCGCTTTGAAATCCGCCCTGTGCTGTCCCAAAGCATTCCATCTGAGTCTACCTTCATTCTCCTTTCAATGATTACACTTCAGGTGCTAAGCTGATCAAACTTATGATCCTATAGTCGACACAGTCCATTTGCCTTTATCTCAATATAGTACGATGACTGCGCATCTCCAATCGGTCGGGAGCCTTCCAGTTTTCGAGTATAATTCAAAAACCAGAAGCAAGAAGAAGTCCCTGACGTAGATGCCACCGAGTTCGATCATTTCAACTGTAAGCATATCGATTCCCGCTGACTTTTCATTTTTCAGATTTCGTATCGACCATTCAATCTCATCCATTGTAATGTCTTCAAGGTACGCAGGCACTACCAAGTCAGTCATAGACTCATTCACAGTGCTAGGGTCCTGGGCATAATCATACATTTCTCTAAAATATCCATTCCACCGTTCTAACACTTCCTGAGTGTTAGCAAGAATGCCACCAGCTTTACATTTCATCTTGTTCATTCTGGATCCTTTACAACCATCCTCTCAATATTCCACGTCTCTTTGCACATCCACATGCTTCCTTCGCACTGTCCACCATACTTTCTTTCAAAACTTGCCAACATTCGTCTACATCTGAGTCGGAAAGACTCGCGTTCGCAAGTCTTTCACTGACTAGACGTATATACCTACTCCTTAACGTTTCACTTGACGTGTGGGTTTGCTCACGATATATTCCTTTACCGCCAAGCAAGTGGTAGTTACAAATATGCACGTAAATCCAAATACACGATCAATATTCATCAATAATAAATCAATGTAGTATTCATATACATATTTGACGAGCTCGGTGGCTCAGTGGTGGAACGCGCTGTTACGCTACTTTGACACCAACGCTCGTGGGTTCGATTTTCACACAGTACAAACAATTGTGTGCATGAACATGTCTGTTTGTATTGGTCTGGGTATTTTCTATGTATAATAAGTATGTATTTACAAAAAAAATGTATTTACGTATGTTTATCAGTTGTCTAGTACCCATAACACAAGCTTCGCTTACTTTGGGGCTAGGTGGCGCTGTGTAATTAAATATATATATATATATATATATTTATATTATTGATTTTAAATCACATTGTATAAGTAATATTTATTTTCTTCCAGTCTTTTTTTAACGTCACACATTTTATTAATTTATTAACACCCTTTATTAAAAATTAATGGATTCTTCTTTTATAACGTCAGTGAGCATACAAGCATATGACCTATCTGATGTAAAGCGGTTACCATAGGCTATGAACGCTTGCAATAGTTTAACCTTCACTCGCGTTATCCCACTTCTGCCACTAACACAGCATTTCATGAGAAGCTTACTGGACCTCGTTCACACGCAGAAACATAACAACCCTCCAGGGAGCTGTTATTTGGCTGCGGTTTTCAGAGACGTGGGAGTACTTGCCCAGACGAGCTACTTAGTACTCTAGCTCTTTTAAAAACACCTAGATTGAGACAAACAGATAAGATCATATATGTACACAAATGTTTGTCCAGTGGGTAATCGAACTCACATATTAAATTAAGCCAATATGCAGCTTATCAATCATAGTATATACTAATTATAAAGTATAACTAATGAATCAATCATGACACTCGGACTTGTAGCTTAGATCGTGGATTCGATTCCCACACAAGTCAAACATGTGTGTGCATGAACATGTCTGTTTTTCTTGATCTGGATGTTTTAAGAGAGGTAGGGCGCATCAAAGTAGTCTGCGAAGTACCTCAACCTCACAGAAAACTGCAGCCAAATAATAACTTCTTAGAGGGTTGTTGTATCCCTGCGTGTGAGTGAGGTCACCAGTAAGCTCAAAAGGAGTTGCTGTGTAAGCAGCAGAGGAGGCATCGCGCGAGTGATACTTAATATATTACAAGCGCTAATAGGCTACGGTACCCGCTTTACATCAGGTGGGCCGCATGCTTGTATGCCTCCCGACATTGTATAAAAAAAGAAGATGCTACGACGAAACAAAAGAATCAGAATCATTTGTTTCCACAAAATGTAGATACAACAAAATAGATCTTTAAAAAATAGTAATTATTGACGTCCTGCATCCTTGCGGCATGCAAAAAGTAAAATCAAATGCGCGTATATACATAGTCTGCTAAAGTCATAACCAGTGCTATGGTAAAAAAACTAAAAACTTCTTTATTCGTACAGTCCATGTTCATGAATATAGACTATAAACATGAACGAAAAACTGTGCAATAATCGTTGCACTGTAAACAGTACGACTGCAACTGTTTCATGAAGTGCGCTTATCTACGTTATGTTTTGATAGCGTCCTCCCCGACAATATTACACGTTGTAACCACAGCTGTGTCTTCGACGGAGCCGTTTACACCTCACGACTTTTTACACTAACTTTTGTACAGCTTACGACTTTTAACAGTAACTAATGCATACGTCACGACTTTCAATTGGAACTAGTGTATTTTTATACAAGGTCGGAGGACATACTAGCATGCTGCTCACCCGATGTAAAGTGGTTACTGTAGCCCATGAACATATACAATGCATTAACTATCACTCGCGATGCGATGAGACCTCTGCTGCTAACACAGAATCTCCTAAGGAGCTTACTCGAAGAACCACCCTCCAGGGAATTGCCATTTGGCTACGTTTTTCTATTAGGCAGAGGTACTTATCTAGACGTACTGCTTTAATGTCTAATAAACTGTCTGTATTAAGTGATAGGGCCACTTAATACAAACAGTTTATGTAGGAATTACACCCACGAGA
Organism: Pyralis farinalis; assembly: GCA_947507595.1. NCBI lineage: Eukaryota > Metazoa > Arthropoda > Insecta > Lepidoptera > Pyralidae > Pyralis > Pyralis farinalis. The sequence continues at coordinate 4,779,565 of OX382275.1, forward strand.
CTTAGTGTTAAAGTACCCACTGCTCATCACTATACAACCGGGGTCATGAAACAGAATTTATTCGATAAAATAAAATACCAGGGTCTCCTTAATAAATTCTCTTCTTCGATCTACACGTTTAAGAGGATGTAGCGGATTTTGATACAAGCAAAGTGATCAATGAATTGGAGCGCATTTAGAAGATGTGCACTAGACTTTTGTTTTTTATACAGCTTTGAGTGGCAAAGAAAAATGTAAAATACTTAGATGCCGTAGCTTTCAATAAAAGTCTTGGTAGTCTTGTTTTAGGTGAGGTAGGTGGAGGGCGCATCTAAGCAGCGCGACTGGAGAATTATCCCCATGGCACCTAAAACCGCAGCCAAATGACAATTTTACCAGGAATATAAGGAATTTCTATGTTAGCAGCAGGGTTGACAACATGCGAGCGGTACTAACTGTATTGGAAGCGTTCATAGGCTACGGTGACCACTTTACATCAATAGCCTGTTGCCTGACGACTTTGTATAAAAAAAAAACACTATCATTGTAAGAAATAATGCAAATCGTAGAGTGTAAACGAGCCGCATACATAGTGGAACTGTACAAGTTAAGACCATAGATAGGAAGCGCTTGCCGAGGAGATTACACTGAGCCCCTATCAATTGTTCATTTTTAATCGTTAAATGTGCAGGGAGAAATTGTTAGAAATAAATAATTTAATGTCTGTCGGTAGTTTTATTATATACTAGCTGACCCGCGAACTTCGTACCGCCTAACAGTCGATTACTTAATTATTTTTTTTATACTTATTCTGCTAACTACGATTTAGTATCGTCACTCACGTCACTCTAATGTTTTTCCTTCCCGGAACCTCTCCACTAACACTTAAACTTTATCGTATGGTATTAAAGTTCAAATTGACTTTTAAGTATCATTACGAATCTTTTGTATGCGAGTATAGAAAAGTGTTCTTTTTAGACTTTTAAGACAATTTTTAAAATTTTTCTCTTCGTAAAAACCATCCTCGTACTTCAAGGAATATTCTAAAAAAAGATTTAGCGAAATCGGTTCAGCTGCTCTCGAGATTTGCGCTTAGCAACACATTTAGCGATTCATTTTTATATTATAGATATAGTTCGACGCAAAGGAGGTAAAAAACGGACTGTCGTTGTGGACACGGCTAAGAGTATTATGTACGTACGTTTTCGGTAACAGGTATACGTAAGTAAGTTGTACTAAATGGAAATTATGTGTTGCATTACAGCGAATTGATCCCCCTACCATCCCCACCACGCTTAATGTATCGAACTCTTTAATTTTTGAGCTATCGAGTGGTGTAATTTAATTTTACGATAGGCATGTAACTACAATACCAAGTTGCAACCCAGCGTTTATTATAATCAGTTTTTGAAATTGCCTCCCACTACGGAAGCAAATTAAAGACGTGTTCATGTCAAAAATCTTATATGACACATTATAAATAATAAATAAATATTGTCGGACAAATTACACAGCGCCATCTAGACCAAAGTAAGCGAAGCTTGTGTTATGGGCACTAGACTACTGATAAACATACGTAAATACATTTTTTTTTTGTAAATACATACTTATTATACATAGAAAATACCCAGACCAAGACAAACAGACATGTTCATGCACACAAATGTTTGCCTTGTGTGGGAATCGAATCCACGACTGAGCCACCGAGCTCGTCGAGTTCATACGTATCGGTTGAGGATCTCGACTCCAAATGAGATGTCTTTGTATTGGGCTTCGAAACAAGTATATTTGCCCAATTTAAGCCACTGGGATACCAGTCGCTGCATTGGTTCGTTTACTGAACTCGAATTGAATGGAATACATTATATATATACATTATGGAAATTGGTTACCAGAGCTTGTGAACGCTTGCAATAGAGGAATTATCTGTCTAATTATCTCAACTCCTTGCTGCTAACACCTCAACTGATTATGAGGTCACTGATCTCATCCACTCACAGGAACATAATAAACCTTGCAGGAAGTTGTTATTTGGCTGCGGATTACTGTGAAGTTACTCTACATCTCTAAAAAACACTCAGATCAACACAAACAGATATGTTCATGTACACAAATATATGTCTTGGGCGGTAATCGAACTCATGAGCGTTGGTGTAAAAGTTTTTTCCCAACACTATAATTATGTACCCGTATTCGCAATAAATATATTTGATTTGATTTGATTTGAAAAGTAGCATTGGTAACCAAGTTGCGTACCGTTTCGTCATTCTTTCCTCTTGAAATCTTTCTACATGTCCAAAGCAACGGAGCAGCTTCTTATGCTAACAAGGTACCTTGAGACAAACTCTCAAACTCTTTTTCTATTATTTTCAGGGCGAACTATGCCGAAGATATTGTAATTATGAAGTGAAAAGAGTATTTTTTCTCAGGGAAAAATATCTAGAAATAGAAAAAGATCGGTACTTCTAACATTTTTAAATATTTTTACCGTTTCTTTCTTTGAAGCCTCTTCCAGACCAACTCTCTTTTTATATCTTCATTACTCCGCAGACTTTTCAAAGTTATTTTCTAAAAAGATAAAGGTAAAAATATCCAGAAATATAAAAAGTGTAGATACTCACACCAGGAAGTTTCTTCCAGAACAACACTCTTTTTACATGTTCATTGCGTACTCGGTCTATAAGGATATGTAGAATAATTATCTAAGAACATAATGGCAAAACCTATGAATGTATTTATTAATATCACTTGCTGAACAGTGAAGGAAAACATCGTGAGGAAGCTCGTCTGGGTTTGTCGGGTCTAAGAAATTATATTACAAAAGATGTGTGAAAAATAACTTACTCAAGAAACCTTACTTTTAAGAAAGGTTTGGTTTTCTCTCTGGGTTGCGGAAGTCAAACGGCAGTCACTCCATGCCAAAATCATTATCTTCACCAAATTCTGACTTTTAGGATAATTTTTACTTTTTAGACGTCGCCAATCGTAATGGATTAGGAAACGGGTTAATATTAAGAAAAAGAAAAACCAGGAACAGATATATTAGGTATTTTTAGAAATATTTTCTGAGAATAAAGGGCAAATCTAATGATAGAAAGAAGTACACATTACTTACACCAGGAAACCGATAAAAGAGCATTGTCTAACTATCTAAATTACACGCTCGTTAAGTTTCGAAATAAAAAATAATTGAGTGCCGTCCGGACCGATAGTGAAGTGGGACATTGGGACGCTTCGCTGGAAAGAAACGATTTGCCGAGAGAAAACGAGTCTTCTGGCTTGCTCTTTAGTTCCAACAAAGCTGTGCTGGAAATAAAGACCATTACTTACGTAGGCTTAATGACAGTGAATTTTATTTAACCTTCTTTATGCAAAAGTCGGGGGGTGTACTACAATATGGTACACCTGAAGCAAATTGATTTCTGTAGTATATGAATGCTCGCAGTTGGAGCTAGATATTACTTTAGAGCTTACTAGTGACCTCACTCACTCACAGAAACACAACCACCCTCCAGTGAGTTGTTATTTGGTTGCGGTTTTCTGTGAAGTGGAGGTGCTTCCCCAGGTGGGCTGCTTTGATGCGCTCTCTCTTAAATATATATTTATTTATGTATATCTTATTTTTATGTTTATGTTACCCGATGTGAAATTAAAAACTGTACATCTCGCTTATTAATTAGTCTGAAAGCTTACTAAGTTTTACCTGTATATACATTTATTCATTTAAATATAGGCTCGGAAGGTTTTAGCGAAAACTCCGCCCATGTTAATTACAGGCCGATGTAACGGACGCAGTTACAGTTAATTGTACAGTTAAGTTAACTGAAAGTTATACGCTCTGTGTGGTCTAAACGTAGGTCGGACAATGTAAAGTTAACATTGTTTTGGTGAGGAATTCATTTTTAGAATTATGAGGTATGTGGCCTATGAAAACTGATGTAATTATCACTAGTTTAGCGGTGAAGAAAAACATCGTGAAGAAACCTGCAAGTTCAAGAAGTTTTATCGGAAGACGTGTATTTATTTAATCCATTGCAATTGTAGATAGGTAAAAAAATCTTCTTCTTCGCCTTATCCCGTTACCTGATCCATTGGAATTGGTGGATAGCGAAGCCTAAGGATTTTGGTAAAGACACTGATTTTTACATGGAGCAACTGCCGTCAGACCTTCGCAACCCAGATGGAAAACCAGATCGTTCTTAGGTTACGTCACACGCCTTTCGAAATATAATTTCTTGGAAAGTGTGGGTGTAGTCACGATGCTTTCCTTCACCGCCGACCAAGTGATAAATATGTACATAAATCCGAAAATGCGACTTTAGTGGTACCTACTCGCCTACACCACTAATCGACCTCGGAACCGTCGGATACCGGATCGGTTCTTTATCTACTGGTACTGATACTATCACCACTCAGAAAAAAAATGTAAAGAGAAAAGATTTGGTATTTTGAATAAAAATAAATAAATAAATAAATAATATTGCCGGACAAATTACACAGCCACCTAGCCTCAAAGTAAGCGAAGCTTGTGTTACGGGTACTAGACAACTGATAAACATACGTAAATACATTTTTTTTGTAAATACATACTTATTAGACATAGAAAATACCCAGACCAATACAAACAGACATGTTCATGCACACAAATGTTTGTACTGTGTAGGAATCGAACCCACGAGCGTTGATGTCAAAGTAGCGTAACAGCGCGTTTCACCACTGCGCCACCAAGCCCGTCAATGTTTTTTTAGAATTTTATTTTATTGCAATTGTATGTATGTATATCTTCACGCCAGGTCCCTTGCGGAGTAGGCAGAGAGAACCGAGCGTCATATGACACGATCCTTACATACTTCACTCGCTTCTCTAACATTCATAGCTCTTTTCATGCACGCTCGCCGGTTCCCGGGGCTCCTGACATCACCTTCTGATAAAACACGACCAATTTGGTCATGGTATGTTAGTTTCAGTCTTCCTCGACTCCTACATCCTTCCACTTTTGCATTGCATATCTGTTTCGTCATTCTTTCGTCTTGCATTGTTTCTACATGTCCGAACCAACACAGCATGCCTTTTCTTATCTTAACACCGACACTCTCTTTCAGACCTTTCTTTATTGCAATTGTAGATAGGTAAAAAAACCTACTTATATACTATTTACTGCATCACCCTAATGTTGACTGGTAGAGAATGCTTGTATAGCATTAAGTCCGCCGTTGTACACCTGTGTGCATAAAGTTTAAATAAATAAATAAAAAAATATTAAGTAACAATTCTCTTTTCACTTACACCGACTATTAGCCGGCAGGTGAAAGCATCGTTAACTCCGTTATAGGATGGGCAAACGAACATTTTTTTTTCTTATTTGCCACAACAGCCACTAAGCGGGTGTTGCTTGTAGTTTTTTTTTAAACATTTAGCTGTCCGGCGCGGAATGAAATTTCCTAGTATTTCCAGGCCGGAAATATTTGCGCCACAAAATACAGGCAATGTGTTTATAAAGGATAATTGTTTCTATCTATCTATAACTTCACGGCATATCCCTTATAGGGTAGGCAGAGAGAAACGAACGCCACATGACCCGATCCTTATACACCTTACTCGCTTCTTTAACATTTATTGCTCTTCTCATGCTCGCTCGCCGCTTTCTAAGGCTTCTACGTGCTTCTTATTTTGTGTAGTATATTTGTTTCGTAATTCTCTTTTCCGGTAGGTATTCCGAACTAACGGAGCATGACCCCTTCTTATTTTAAGACTGACACTGTCTTTCAGACTAACTCTGTTTCTAACATCATCATTACGAAAACAGTCTGTAGTCAGTCCGTAGACACGCGCAACGACACCATCAAGTTCTATATATATATATTCATATGATATTGTTGTTATAGAATAGTAAATAAATTTATTTTCAATCTTTTTGTAAGTAGGCCAGAAACGGACACAAGTGCAAGAATATACCTCCTTAAAAACATAAACAAACGAATTTAATCTCCTGTTAATATACATTAAAAGGCCTTGTAGGAACCAATTTGTAAGTTACGAATGGTTTACTATACATGAAATTTAATAAGCGAACAGGAAACACTTTTTCTTTCCTCGTCTGAGCGGATTGTTAAAAGTTTTGCGCGAATAGAATGCATACACGAGTTCGCCTGCCTTTTGCATACAATGCATTTTGGAGCTACGAATATGATAGGGTAACCAATAATTATAATTAAATATTCAGAATCAAATAACCAAATGTTAGAATATGTGTATTCAAATGTTCAGTTATTTGATTCAGCTGTTTGGGAATAATTGATTCCATCTATTTATATCTCCATGTCAGGTTCCTTGCAGAATAGACAGAGAGAACGGAGCACCATAATACGCAATTCTTACACACGTCGCTAGCTGCTATAACATTCATTGCTCTTTTTATGCGCGCTTGTCGGTTTTTGGAGCTCCTGACAACATAACTTTGTCATAATACATAATTAATTTCGTCATGGTAAGTAAGTGTTAGTCTACGTTAGTTCTTACATCTTTTCACTTTCGCATTCACATTTGTAATTTTTAAATGCCAGCTTATTTTCCTTTATCACGTGTCCTAATCCACTAGGATTGGCGGGGTCTGCTCCATAAGCCTAAGGATTTGGCGAAGATTTAGATCTTTACATAGAGCGAGTGCCGTCATACCTCCGCAACCCAGAGGGAAAACTAGATCATTCCTAGGTAAGGTCACACGTCTTTCAAAATATAATTTCTTGGACGGGTGAGTAGAAATATCAGTGTTTGTCAATTGGTGATATAGTAAGCATACAGGATTCAGAACGGTTAATGGGGAATTCTGAAACTATAAGATATAGTTCTATGGAACGTGTCGTCAATGTGGAAAAGTAAATTATCGACGATGACGACGATTTGACGAGCTCGGTGGCGCAATGGTGAAACGCGCTGTTACGCTACATTGACACCAACACTCGTGGGTTCGATTCCCATACAGTATAACCATTTGCGTGCATGAACATGTCTATCTGTCTTGGCCTGGGTATTTTCTGTGTATAATAAGTATGTATTTACGACAAAAAATGTATCTACGTTGTTTATCAGTTGTCTAGTACCCATAACAAAAGCTTCGCTTACTTTGGGGCTACATGGCGCTGTGTAATTTGTCCGACAATATTTGTTTATTTATTTATCTCCGAGCTCGTGACGCAGTGGTTAGGTCCGCTACTTGGACGCCAATGCTTCGATTTCCACACGGGACAAATATTTATGTGAATGAACATGTCTATTTGTCTTTGCTCTGGGTGTTTTATAAGTCATTTATTGTATGTTTATTAGTTGTTTAATACCCATAATATAAGTTTCGCTTACTTTGGGGCTCAACCGTGGTGCGCAATTTATCGGACAATAAAAAAATCCGTAGGCGATCTGCATTTACAAATTTTCAAGTATGTCGTGTTATTTTATTACGAAAACGTTTAGTTTATATTGCTACGAATAACTCATTTTTCTTAGCGTTATCTCGTTTTATAATCCATCCATTACTATCCATTCCACTAATCCTATGGATAAGTGGAATCCGCTACCTAAGCGTGAAGATTTGACGAAGATACTGATTTTGACATGGAGCGACTACCGACAGACTCCCCTCCGTAATTTAGACCTTTCTTGCGTTACGTTATACGTCTCTAATAATAGTTAGATAATGTAAGAAAGTAAGTTGTTCTGAAAGAGTGTCGGTATTAAGATAAGAAAAGAAAAGACATGCTTCGTTGGTTGCTTCGCGAAAAAAAACAGCTTTTACACAAGGTTATTATTTACTGGCAAAAACCTAACCTTTCAAATAGTTGTTGCAGCTTTCAATGGAGTCTACTAAGATACTTGGGCTACATTTTCCCTGAGCCTCATTTGTCACATGACAGGGTACAGCAAGAGTAGGTGATGACGACATGCCTCTGAAAATGATGGCCACCTACTTGGATCGTATAAATTATTTGCTGACCGTTAAATTCGTCAAGATTTATATGTGTCAAATATTCCTCTATATTTTCCTACCTCCACTGATTTAGTTTAGTGAAGTCAGAGTACATTTGCTGAACATACGCAGGTTTTCCGTTCCGTCGGAAACTTATATGTCAGTATTCCAGACACGGGAATATGCTCAACTTATAAGGCGAAAACTTGAAGTAACAAAACAAATTCTGCATTCAGGTGTGAAACTTTTAAAAGTATTACATGTCAAGAGATTAATATACATATATACTGATGCTCACTCAAAATTCTTTATGAATTTATTTGAGCTTCATTCTAATTGAATTTATATTGTTTTTTTTTTTTGTGGAAACAGAATATGAGATTTTCACCTAAATGGAAAGTTTCTTTATGTGCTTTATTGCTATTTGCTTCAAAATAAATAACTCCAATTATGTATTCACCCATATTACGTACATGTTCACCATAATATAAAGCAGCCTGTTTTAACTGATAAGAGCCCAATGCAACAGTACTTAATTGATTTAACGTGAGTTTGGCAAAATCATTTAAATGTTCACTATTAGTGTCAATACGGTCAAACATTGCCCATCTTCTATTTAAATCTTCATTTAGGACATAACTTTCTAAATTAACGCGGTTTCTGGCAATTGTTAAGAAGTTCCTTGCTTCTGGATAATCTTCAATCAATGGGTAGAATTAATTAAGAAGAGCACAAGCTATCTTTAAGTTTTCAATCGGGTGTGTCGATGCTCGATAAAAATATTTTTATCCTACCGTTAATAGTTTCTATAACCCTATCGGCACATCTTGACTGGTTAGTCTGGAAGGTTGTAAGCTGGCGCTCTACTTCCATTAAAGACTCTGGCATATATCTGACTGGTGTTTTATAGCCATATCCTTCTAATATTGGTATCACATCCCTGAATCCTCTAACCAAGATATCACAAGTTATCACAACACATCTCTTGGCCTAAAAACGATCACGTTGGATCTTCCTCATTTTGAAACAAATCTGCCATTATACTATCATGATTATCAGTTTCCTTGTATGGCCCTAAACAATCTATAATGTACCTGGCATATGATAAAAATAACTATGAAAATAACAAATAAAAAGGGTTTAAGTAAATGACTATGTGTGTGTAAGCTATATATTCATTTTTGGTATAGATACTACTCCTTATGTACTATAATAGGTACTGCTTTAAATATATATGTTCCATCGCAAATTGTAAAAGCTGGTTTAGTCTCTCTTGGCACCTGAGCATTACCAAAGATTCCCTCTACAATTATTTTATTTCTAACTGCTATATCGTGTATTGTCATACTTTGTAGGCCCAACTATAGTGAGGCAACTTATTCTGTAATATGTATGTATGTATGTAATAAATTTATTCATAAAAAGTTTCACTTTCGTTTAAACCATGCCCCGCAAAACTGCTTACGCAATTTGACTGCAGGTAACTCGCTTTATATAAACATAGCTTATAAATGATTAAATTAGGTTATATTAATACGTAAATTTACGTAAATGGTTACAACGTATTTAACAAGTGTTTTTTAATAAACTTTTAAATTTAGCAAGTGTAGGCTCACGTCTTATGTCCTCGGGTAAACTATTGAGTAAGTATGGAACTCGTTTTTTTAACGTTCTATTTCCATAGTAATTTTGTACCATGGGTATTTCAAATTTACCTTTGGACCTTGTGCCAGTTTTATGTTGTACCAAATTAAAGAAACGATCCTGTTTACAATGATTGTTTATAAGTAGAAGATATTTATGTTTCAGGCTAGCCGGTAAAAATTTACATATTTTATATAGTTTAGAGCAGTGGCGAAGGGTGGATATTTTCAGAAGGGAAGCCGGAGTATAAAAATGTCCACTCACCAAATGCTGCACGCTCCAAGATGCAAAAATATAGGCCCCACCTTCATCATACATGGAAGCTGCTTATATACGAGTAACAGTGTCTTTCAAGTATGATAATGGCGGCTTTGAAAAAAGCCTTTTGAGTTTTTTTTTTTTTTTTTTTTTTATAGAATGTAGAAACCCTTTCATTACAATCCCCAGTTCTTGATTAGACAATAAGTATGTTTGAAGCTACACTTGCCAATGAAACTGCTTGATGCAATATGTATGAGATAAAAGTTGTTCAAATTGCTCAACATTCATGCCCAGCCAGTCATGAATCTTCATAAAGTCTTGTCTTAGGTTTTCGCGATTGTTACACATTGAAATTAAACTATTTTTAACGGAAGTATCGCGTGTTTTATTTATTTTGTTGAAACCTGACGTTTCGAACGCTTTGCCGCGTCCGTGGTCGCAGGAAAAGCTGTAGACTGTAGGACGCTGCAAAGCGTTCGAAACGTCAGGTTTCAACAAAATAAATAAAACACGCGATACTTCCGTTAAAAATAGTTTAATTTCAATTCATAAAGTCTATTTGTCTAATATATTTATTTCTCATCAGTCTCATCATGTCATCCATTTTGAACCCAGTAAACTAAAACACACCTTCTACTACTCTCCAACTATTCTTGCTCGGAGAGGGATATATAAATGATGGCGTAGAAGAGTCATCTCTTTTAATGCTGCCATTTTGTTATAAACCCGAAAGATTATTGGTACCTACCAATAATCTTTCAGAATTGTTACGAAATGGCAACTAACAATCCTTTCTTATCACTGGACATTTATAAGTCTGTGAATGTACTAGTAGTGATATGTGGAGTAGTCTAGGTACTTAGATAGATAGATACACTTTATTTGCATAATACAGAATTTAAGGAAATACACTCAAAAGATTCTTACAATTATAGAAATGTACTATGCAACAAACTTCTTCAACAGGTTCGGGTAAATATCATCATCCATAGCCACGTCCAGTATCCAGTAGGTTTGATGCCATCTCAACCAGTTCTTCATCATTTCTGTTAGCTTCTAGTAAACTTTGTCTTGCAATTTCTCTCGTAGCTGCCATGCAACATGGATAACAGATTTTATTTAGTATGTCACCTGTAAAAAGAATAGATGTTAATAATTCTTTATTATGAGTAATAAATATGAAAACCTTATAATGAATGATGACGGAAATGAGCAGAGATGTGTTTTCTTTCATTGATTGTACGCTAAGGTTGCTTGCTTGATAGGGAAAGTGTTTTTTTTTGCATCAAACACAACAGTATAAACACACAAAATTATGATAAACTACACAACACCATCTTGTCACAAATTAACACATGCATAGCATACTTCACGATGTCCAATTGCAAGCATAGGTATTACTTGACTGTGTGAAGCAGTTTAAAGCAATGTAAAACATTCATGACACAAAATGTCTTCAGGAGATAACTAAAAGAGAAGAAAAAATAGTTGAAGTACGTATATGGTATCTTGTTTACAATAAACTGTATTCCAAGAGGGCAAGATATCAGCTCTATAGGGATGCAGTTTGATAATACTTATTTTGTTTTGAAGAATTGTATCGGAATCAAGTATAAAAAACCATTTACGTCCGTCGGCGAAATCAAAGAAAGTAAGATACTGAGTATATTATCAGCACCAGGTTCTAAAAGTGTATGTGCTCTCAAGTTGTGTACCAACAACAGTGACCAGTCAATGAAATGACGACGCTGGTTTTGCCCATGTGCAACCATGACGCACTTAACACAAAAGATAAAACAAACAAATCGCAGACACCGTTTAGTTCAGAAATAATACGAAACGATAAGTATTTTTGTTCTTAATCATGTTGTTTATTGGTAGTTAGGTATACAGGGAATTAATTTTACAATATTTTTAGTTCTGATATTTTAAACATGAACACTGAACGCAACTAATTTGGATTTGAGTACATAATAAAAATGTCTAAATTTCCTTTTTAATGCGATAATGTTTCCTAGGGTACATACAATGCTTCAGTTTTGTACTCATTTGTAATAAGAATTTTAAATCATATAAGAATTTTACGTACTATTTCGTAGATGTACAGTCCGGGATTCAAAAGCCCAAAAGTTAATCAATCTCCTTTGACGGCACGAGAGAGCATCGTGCCAACTACCATCGTCGTGGCACACAGTTCGATTTTACTACCAAGACACGCCAATAGATTTTTCACATCAAAAATACATGGGCTGAGTCTTTTTCAGATATCTTATCAGTTAGATATTCATCAATTCTACAGTAAGCCCTTTAAAGAGCATTTTTGATGTGAATCAAATAGAGCTGCGGAAAGTGTTTGTATGAAAAAACTCTAATATAAATTCGTATCTCAACAAAAATGCTAACAAAACAGCACTTAATCCCAACCCATACATTTTCAAAAGAAATGTATCGCTCAAAACATGATGCCAAAGGGAGCCATCATTACACTTTTACCGCGGTTTTATTGGACGCTGAAAGAAATGGCGGACTTTTAAGCCCCAGCTCTGTTTTAGTTAAAGAACGGATGTTGGATTTTCGTATTTCCGTCTGTCTGACCATCCTACTGAGATTTTATCTCAATTCTTTAAGCATCTGACATATGACTTTGTAAACCAGAAAACTTGTATTGTTATTATTTTATACAGCATTCTGTGAGGTACATATACTTCCCTTATCTCGTTAAAAAACTCAGACCAAGACAAGCAGAAATATTCGTCAACATGCACAGAAATGTTTGTCTTGTGTGAAAATCGAACTCACGAGCCTTGGTGTTAAAATAGCATTGCTAAACATTTCGCCAGCAGGCTCGTTAATATTTCACCGGGCTTTTTATGGTACTGGAGATTAGAGTGTCAATAGCTCGCTTTCCGCTGTTTAGAGTCCAAACCAAATTTGTCCTCCACTATATATTATACCCTGTATATTACATATTATACCTTGCCGATAAGCAAAGTGGCAGTAGAAGTAAAATGAGAATATACTTTAATTATATATCAAAGTTCCGATTCGGCAGCCGCGCACGCTAGTCCTGTGGGCTCTGTCTCTGTTTTTTCTCGTGTTCGCGTGTTTTCTGTTGGTGAATATTTTGTACTACGACTGTTTCGTCAAGTACATCGCTGTATTGCAAATTATTTGGTGTTCAATTATTGTATAGCTACGATTTATAGCTTTTAGACTTCTCAACGCTTGTAATCGCTCGGTTTTTACTGGTGGAAACCTATAGGTGTGATACGAAGCCTCCTACCAAGAACCAACTTGGCTCCTACCAAGGGAGACGGTCCTTTTTGACGCCTATCGAAATTAGAGATGTATTTAACGTCCCTAGGAGTGTCGACTCTTTTCGAAGCGTTGCTCTTGTCAGAGTGACGCTTGCGACCTTCCGTTCCTCTAGGGCGATCACTTTCGATGAAATCGTGATAGCCTTCCCGGCTAAAGGCAGTCCATAGGTGGTGTTTTAGTCAGTACAAGTCTGACAGAACCCATTCGCCCTTCCGAAAGGGTATCCGACGAGGACTTTGCCATCTCCCTCCCATCATGTCCTGAGGGTGCCCCCTCAGAAGAATGACTACACACACTACATTGTATAATAAAGGCTCTCACTGAGAAACATACTTTTAATGAGATATTATTGAACTCCTGTTTTACATTGGATATTGTACATGAAAAGTTCATTCAACGAGCTCGGTGGCTCAGTCGTGAAAGACGCGACTTTGAGACCAACGCTCGTGGGTTCGATTCCCACACAAGGCAAACATTTGTGTGCATGAACATGTGTGTTTGTCTTGGTCTGGGTATTTTCTATGTATAATATGTATGTATTTACAAAAAAAAAAAAATGTATTTACGTATGTTTATCAGTTGTCTAGTACCCATAACACAAGCTTCGCTTACTTTGGGACTACATGGCGCTGTGTAATTTGTCCGGTAATATTTATTATTATTATTATTATTTTATTATTATTCAGCGCGATGTATAAAATGCTGCTGGTTTAGGGCTTCAAGGATAGCGCGAAGAAGAAGAAAAATGTAATTAGTGTAAGTATATACTTCTCTGCCTTACCTATCTCGTATGTTGCCACTGGCAGTTTAGTCCAATACGATGGATAAACATATAGCTGCCATAAAATCCCTATAAAAATCTTAAGTACTTTTATACCAGTACCATCACGGAATTTGGCATCGGAATATAGTTTTGCTGAAAACATAATAATCTGGTTTGATTACGGAGGTTTGAAAGTGCCTATAGAAATTTCTTCATGATTGACAGTAGTCTATGTAATTTGGGGTTGTCATATACAACGTTTCCTAGTAGCAGTAATCAAAAATATTTGGAAGCTGAAAAATAAATCGGGTATATATGCTTGATAGCTGTTCGAGCAGTGTGTCTCATACGGTATAGACTGATTGTTTCTTTCCCTGTATTTCACTCTTCGTACACGTCCCGGATTTGTGGGATTTAAAACCAGATCTTATACCAGTTTTTCTTCTTTTTTACTAATCGCGATAATATCATAGTGATTTATTTTTATTGGTTATTTTTTATTTGCTGACCTACTTCTTGCTTGCGAATTCGAACGCATTTTATTTGTTTGGGTCAGCAACAAGCTTATGAACCACCTGATTGGAAGCGGTTAAGATAACTTTCCACGTAAAACTAACTTTACCATCTATTACGTAAAAACGTCAAATAAACAATGTTTCTTGTGTGGGAGGTCCCTTAAATTTTTGATTAAATTATATTTGATTACGTTATATTTTATATAACGCTAAGAAAAACAAATGTGTCCCAGGACTATATTTCGAACAGACTTGAAATTTTGACAGATTACGTATTGTGGGTTCGGACGTGTAGAAAGAATGCAGGAGGAAATAATTACAAAACAGACATACAGCGTGATGTTATAGACAGATAGAGAGTAATTACTATGGCCGCTGAAGCAACAAAATAAAATAAATTAAAGGAGTAATTAATTAAATAAAGGAGTTATTTTATTATTTGTTTTTATAGCGCTCATAGTAAAATTCTGTGATAACTTTCAAATGTCTTCGTATTACTGTTTATACTTCGTATCTATCTATCTATCTATATCACGGTTTTTTAAGAGAGGTGGGGCGCATCAAAGCACCTCTAATTCCCCAGAAAACCGTGGCCAAAGAACAATTCCAACTTATTCTTTACCTGGGAGTAAGTTGGGTTACAAGTGATCTTGTAAGATTGCAACAAGTATTGTCGTGTTGTATGCACGGGTGGCAAAAAGATTCCTGTATTGTAAGCGTACATTGGATACGGTAAGTACTTTACTTCAGGTGGGCATGTATGCTTGTTGGCATCAAAAAATCTACAAACGTTCGTTTGAAAAAGAAGTTCGTAAACAAATATGTAAATGAAACTTGTAAATCATAAATATAGTCCATAAAACTATATTTTTTTTTATATATCACTAAGGTGACAAACAAGCGTACGGCCTGCCTGATGGTAAGCAGTTACCGTAGCCTATGGGCATTTGCAACACCAGAGGTGTCACTCTTGCGTTGCCGACCCTGTAAGAACCTCTTCACGCCTTTCTTGAAGAACCCCATACTGTAGTCCCTTGGGAAAACCTCGGCAGGGAGCTCATTCCACAACATAATAGTTCTCGGTAGAAAACTTCTCGTGTAGCGCACAGTGCGCGACCATTGCGGTTCCAGTGTGTGCGGATGAACTATATATTTGTTTTAAAACATTGAAAAGTTTTGTGTGATTTTTTTTTTATGTAAATTGATAATTCTAATACCAGAAAAACTCAACATGATGTAGGCACGTTGACGTCTAAGTCAAAGTTTAAAATTTTATTAACAAACCCTTCGTCCGTGTATCTTGCGAGGTACCATAAGTTACGTGTCCAGCGGTTCCTTAAACTTGGCACATTAAAACCTTTGTACATGTCTTGGGAGGTCGGAGATAAGAACACTTTACCTAATATGAAACTATAATGTTTATGGTGTCCGTCCATGGCACTGCAGGGAGGTATAAAACTGTATTATTAGTGGATAGTGCTTCTTGACTTAATATTTTTATTCAGTTACAAACTTTTTAAAGTCACGAGGATAGTAACTATCAGAGATTGTGAGTTGATATAAAGTGGAAAAGTTGTAGAAATTATTTTGACACGTATAAATGTATACGTGTATGTAACACTGTTTTTTTTTTATACAACGTCGGCCTACTTTATATAAAGTGGTCTAAACGCTTGCAATACATTAAGTATCATTCGCGCGATGCCACCTCTGCTGCTAACACAGCAACTCCTAAGGAGCTTACTGGTGACCTCACTCACATGCAGGAACACAAAACCCTCTAGAGAGTTGTTATTTGGCTACGGTTTTCTGTGAGGTGGAGATTGTTTACCCAGATACCTAGATATGGTACCCAGATGGGATGCTTTGATGCATTCTATCTCTTAAAATTACTCAGATCAAGACAAAATATGTCAGTGTGTGGGAATCGAACCTACGAGCGTTGGTGACAAGACACGTTGTTAATCGTTGCGCCACCGAACTCGTCAAAATTTATATAAAAGAGATACTGAAAAAAGATAGAAAAACAGTGTGTGTGTGTGTAAAAGAAATTTTACTGCAAGAAAAGATTCCTGAGAGATAGACGTATTCAGTTAAAGATTTCAATCAAACTTGAAATATTTGAAGGCTTACGTTTATACGAGAAGAAAACGAATCTGAGTTATACAAAATAAAATCATAGGATAAAGTAGGTATTGAAATGTTATATAAAAATGTAAATATTATCACTTGAAAGGATGAAAGAGGCGCTATCAAAGGATGTTTTAAGAGCGACTTTAAATACCCCACAAAAATGAACATAGTACATTTCACATCAAAGTAAATAAAGAGCTCGCATAGCCACGGATTTGTCTTAAGGCTTAGTGCCCACTGACGCAGACTCCAAGCGAAGCGAAAATATGTTATATTGCATATTGAAGTATATCTCTACAGTACAATAAACAATTTTCTGCGGGGATTAAAGAATACTCAAGCAGCTTTTATTTGCACGAAAGCATGCGTTTTCTTTTCGCTCAAAGATATAGAAGGCATATTGATACGTATGTATTAACAATAAAAATATTCCTTAATTTCTTTGGAACAAGTGGATGAGTTTGTATATCTTGGATGCGCTTTCAGCAGGGATGGAAGGTACACCGCAGATGTGGAAAGACGAGTGAGTGCTGGGAATAGTGTGAATGGAGCGTTGGGAAAACTTCTTGGCGGTAAAATCCTGAGCCAGAAGGCACAACTCGCTATACACAATGCAGTGTTGGTCCCAACGCTAACTTATGGAAGCGAGAGTTGGGTATGGCAGAAAGAGCATGAAAGTAGAATAAACGCGGTTGAAATGCGAGCGCTGCGCAAAATTTGTGGCGTAAGGCTCGTAGACCGTATTCGCAATGATGATGTTAGAAATAGAGTTGGTCTGAAAGAGAGCGTCGGTGTTAAAATAAGAAGAGGCATGCTCCGATGGTTCGGGCATGTAGAAAGAATGCAAGATGAAAGAATGACGAAGCAGATATACAATGCAAAAGTGGAAGGATGTAGGAGCCGGGGAAGGCCAAGACTTACCTACCATGACCAAATTGGTCATGTTCTATCAGAAGGTGATGTCAGGAGCCCTAGAAACCGGCGTGCGTGCATGAGAAGAGCAATGAATGTTAAAGAAGCGAGTGAGATATGTAAGGATCGAGTCACGTGGCGCTCGGTTCTCTCTGCCTACCCCGCAAGGGATTTGGCGTGAAGTTATAGATAGATAGATAGATAATTTCTTTACAACAAAAATATTTAGTTAACAAGTAGTATCCACTAACAAAACAATTTTATGCAGTGCAATGAACGTACACAATAAATATTGTAGTATATATTACGCAAAGTGGTCTTATCTCCCAGCTCTCAGGACATATACGAGAGTTTCAATGTGCCAAGATTAAGGAGCTGCTGGACGCGTAAATGCGTAACCGTATCTTATGATGGCTTGTAAGATAGGCAGGTGGAGGGTTTGCTAATAAAATATTAAATTTTGAATTAGGCGTTAGCGCGCATACATCATATTGATCTTTGCTGGCATTAGAATAATCAATGAAGATAAAATAATGATCTTGAACAATTTTTCAAAGTAATGGTTAAATGCCGTAAAAGTGAGGAATTGTTTGGCCGACATATTTTTAATACACAAGTCTCATTTAAACTGTTGTTTACGAACTTCTTTTTCGAGTGAATATTTTCATTTGTCCATTTATTTATGCAACGGAGGCATACAAACCTGATTTTACTTTGACCGCTTGAAAGTTTTCACAGAGATTTACAATGAGAACAAATAACAAACATTAACTTAAAAAGAAAACTGAATGTCAAAGGTCTTTACGTCAGAAGTGAATACTTCTTAGCTACAAAAACTTGTAAATCTTTCTTTAGTCTCCAGAACGTAATTTGCACAAAACTGCAGCTAGGGCTGTCTTTGGTTTCTTAAATGTTTGGGATAAGGAGGAAGTCTGTTCCAATATATTTAAGAATATTTCTTTGCTATATACAATATAATATAGTAGTACCCTGTATATATATATATGTATATATATATATATACAGGGTGCTCCTGTAGGGCCCGAGCTTAGTAACTGGCCAGGCTTTGGTGTGTGACTCTACATGAATAATTATCACTTCCTCGGTGGTAAAAACATCGTAAAGAATCCGCATGTTCAAAAAATTATATTTCGAAAGACGTATGACCTTACTTAAGATAGGTCTGGTTTTACCTCTGGATTGATGACTGCAGTCACTCTATGTAAATGCGAAATCAGTACCTTCGCTAATCCTTAGGCTTAGCGGATCCCACAAGTCCTAATGCATTAGGAAACATTATAACGCTAAGAAGAAAAAGAAAATAATTGTCCGGTGACTTTTGCCTTATCATTTTTTTCTTAGCTCTTACGTCCGTTGATATTACATAGAGCTCGAACCCCTAACTTTCGTATATTCGCCCCCTGTGGGTAAGTTAGTAAGTTTGTGGTCATTCGACCAAGTCCGCAAATGGTTCGGCTAATTTATTTATTTATTGTATAGGAAATGGCCTGCGACTTCGCTTAGTAGATTTTAGTGGCTTCCACATAGGTTTTATGCTTTGTGTATTTTTTTTGTTGAAAAACTAAGCTTAAATATACGGGCACCATCATCATATATTAGTACAAAAGATCAATATAATAAAATGACAAGACCGATAGCCGAGTGGTTAACAATATCTACTATTCGTGAGTTCTGTTCCCATACAGGGTAAATAATTGTGTGCATGAACATGTCTGTTTGTCTAATTCTGGGTATTTTAACGAACGGTAGAGCCCATCAAGCTTTAACAAGAGAAATACTTTTAGCCCACTTATAACCTCATACAAGTAACAACTGCCTGGCGAGTTGTTGGGTTCCTGTGAGTGGGGAAGGTTACCAGTAAAGTTATTCCTAAGGAGTTGCTGTGTTATCGATAGGCAACGCTCGAATTGTAGTTTTTGTATTGTAAGCGTGCATGGGCTTCGATAACTTGTTGTTGTGAGTGTGAAAGCGATATAGTTAATTAAAAAAAAAATGAGTTTGTCACTCGCTTTCAGTGTATAAATTCATTTTGAACTTTTTCCGTACAGCAGGCAGGTTTTCTATTTTTTTTAATTACTTCTCTATTACAACGAAAATCAATTAAAACAGAACTACAGCCCGAAAAGCGGTATAGGTCTGGCATAAAATTAAAAAAACCTGGGAAAGGAGGTGTATTCTATATACCGGCGGTGAATTCGCATGACAAAATCCGATGCCTATTATATTTTACGCCCATTATACTTATATATATCTATTACTTCACATCAAATCCCTAGCAGTATAGGCAGAGATAACCAAGTACCATATAACCCGGCCCTTACACACCTACTCGTTTCTTAAACATTCACAACTCTTCTCATGCACGCTCGCTGGTTTCTACGGCTCCTGACATCACCTTCTAATAAAACACGATCAATTTGGTCAAGGTAGGTAAGAAAAGTTGTAGTTAAATGCAAACAAAGTGTTTCGTTAATATCTATATAGATTAAGTTAACATTACCGTTAATCAAGAGCATTCCTGTTTACCAGATTCCTCTCAGAACAGAAAGTTTCAGTGCATTTCGGTGCGAATCAAAAGTCACATACGTTATGTTGACTAAAATGTGAGACCACATTTGTAGATACGGCAAATAAGATATTTACACTGTACGATCGGATATTCGTTGTGATTATTTTTTAAATTTCTATCTAAGGCAAGTTTTGATACTGCTGAGGCAATATTTATTTAAGTTCTCTCCGTTTTTGGTACAATATCTTTGTTTCGTAGTTCCAAATATATATATATATATATATGTACGAGTATACAATATGGCAGGGTTATTATTTCTCAATTATATTTTACATACACTTTGGCTTTTAAACTGATCAAATTGGTGGCCTTATAGCTGTCGCTGTCCATTCGTTATAAATTTCGTGCCCTTGCCTATTTACAAAGGTACAATTATTTTTCTCTCAATTTAAACTAACTCAATTAAAACTTATTCAACATAAAATACTCATACTAAACCAATCCAAAAGGCTTGAGAAGTGTGTGTGTTCTTAAAAAAACAGAATACATCCTCACTTTGTCCATTTGTTTTATCTTACTAGCTGTATCCCGCGACTTCGTCCGCACGTATCCCGGTATCTAGTGGAAACTGCTTTTTCTACTTTATTTATTTTTCCACAGCTTTTTAGCATCGTATCGTGATGTTAAATAGCTTAACATTTCTTAGGAATTGGGCTATTAAATGAAGAAAGATTTTTTAAATCCGACTCGTAGTTTTTTTTTATAGTACGTCGGGAGGCATACAAACATACGGTCCACCTGATCTAAAGCGGGTACCGTAGCCTATTAACGCTTGCAATATACAAAGTACCACTCGCGCGATGCCTCGTCTGCTGTTTACAAAACAACTCCTTGGGAGCTTACTCGTGACCTCACACGCATGAACACAACAACTCTCTAGGGAGTTGTTACTTGGCTACGGTTTTCTCTGAGGTGTAGGTACTTCCCCAGACGGGCTACTTTGATGCGCCCTACCTCTCTTAAAGTTCCAGCGATTAACGCGTTCAAACAAACTCTTTCGCTTATAGGTATTTCTTTGAATTACCAGACTTAGAATATGTATAGAATAGTATATCCACTAGCGTACATTGATTCTTTTGAATTAATTAGCAATGCTTGCGTTAAGTAGAGTGCTCTATAAAAAAGTAAAGATTGACCACTCCTTTCGATACACACGACTAATTCGACTAAAATTATTATCTAGAAAAGAGAAACGATAGTCGATTTTGTGAATGCAATGACATCAGACGATTCTTCGATGTTATCGTTGTGATACATAAATATATATAATGGTCATCTATCTACTGTGTATTTGTAATGAGCGACACAACTTCAGCTAATGCGGAATAAACTAACTAATTAGAATCAGTAACGTTATAATTAAATGAAATATAATGGTTAACTGATAAAAACTGGTTATTTTTAAAAGTCAAGTCTTGACAGATATAATAGAATATCGCAAGAAAAGGGTCAGTGTCTCATTGTCATCTACAGAACTAAAGCCAGCCTCACCTGCACGTCGCGCTGAGGTAGGGTGTGTTCCTGCAAGTGAGTGAGTTAGTAGTAATCTCCTGAAGTGTTGCTGTGTTAGTAATGGACGCGGTAACGCATTCATGGGCTACAGTGAGCATTTCACGTAGTAGGCTCTGTGCTTATTTTCGTCCGGATATTCTTCTTCTTCGCGTTATCCCGTTTCCTAATTCTTTAGGATTGGCGGTGTCCGCTACCTAAAAGCGAAGACGCTGGTTTATATATAGAGCGACTGCCGTCAGACCTCACAAACCAGAGGAAAAACCAGATCTTTCTTAGATTAGGTCACATGTTTTTTGAAATATAATTTCTTGGACGTGTGTGTGACGTGTTTCCTCACGAAGTTTTTCTTCACCGCCGAGTAAGTGATAAATATGTACATAAATTCGAAAATACGAATTTAGTGGTACGTACCGCCAGAATTCAAACCGGGTACAAGGTGGTAAAAGGTCGGTTCCTGATCCACTGGGTTATCACTGTCCTACTTTCCTCCAGACGTTGTATGTACATAATCTGTTCCGATATTGCCTATCCGCAATATAGATGAATATTTATCATGTTTAGAAAGTCGTGAGATCGTATCGTAAGTTATAAATGTACCTTGCACTCTAGCCAAAAGTGCGGAAAATAGAAGGAGTGCGAGTGATAAATAAAACCACTACCCGAAGCTAATTGGAAAGCCGACATATAAATCAGTGGGCACTCTAACTCTACTGGCAAAGAACAAAACAATTGCCAGGCTAAATGGCTAACGTCACTGTGCCAAGGCAAAGCATTTTGAAATGTGATTTAGAATTTGGAATCTGCGTAATTTATCGCTTTGTAGCTAAATTTGACGTCCATTCTGCTAGTCAAGCTTTAGTCTTTTTTGCGTAGGTAAATTTTTTTGAGGGTAATAAAATGGGAAGTGCTTTGTTATCCATTTAACACACTGGCATAGCAGTTAAATTCGCTAAAAGTATATAATATAATTCGACGATCGCAGGATGCTATTTAGGGTCTTGTGTGATTTCGCTAAAGCTTTTGATTGCTTCGAACAATATTACCCAAACTACACCATTACGGTGTTACTGATATAGCGCAAAGTTGACTAAATCTTATTTAAACAACAAAATACAGCACTTTAATATAAACTGGGTACATGTAAAGGCTATGACGTTAATATTAGAGTATTGTATGGTTCCGATTTGTATCCCTTTTTATTTTATAACGTTTGTGAATGATCTGCTTATTAAATAGTTAATAGATTCAGGCGTTACTTTGCGAAAGTCAAATTTACAATAACATGCTACGAATCTAATTCTAACGACTAATATCTACAGCGCCTCGTAGAGAGGCGAAATACGTGTCGCGGAGAGGACCGGAGCAGCCAGGGTAACGACGGTGGCGGATGCATGCGGTTCACATCTCAGATGGCGTATACTCACAGAGACGACCGAAGCAGCCATGGCAGCGGCGGCATGCATCTACTAACGGTAGTGGGTGGGTGCCGGCCGGCAGTAGTTCGCACGAACTAATCGGTAGCGGAAGCACACAAAGTAGTTTAGATCAAATTGCCTGATCTGCTTATCCTGCATGGTGCAGAAAATAGTGAATATAGTACTCTTTTAATATTAGCTCTGAAAATATTGATAAGATAAATAGTGTTCTGTGTGTCGTATTAATTTGATTCACATACTAATTTATTCATAAATCAACCAAAATCAAATGTTTATGTCTGTAATTTTAGTCTTTCAAATTGACTACCAAAATAGGAGTTCTCATTGAATTACAGAGGATTGGACTTTTCAATGACAAAAAAATTACGGAATAAGTGTATGTCAAACGTAAGTGGAGATATTGACTGAGGGCGCCCTAGACACCCACTCACTGATCAAATTGATGATATGCAGAAAAAAGGCTAAATCAAAAGCAGCCAAAACCGAAGACGATGTATGAAGAGGTTGATATGTGTGGAACCAATTTTCCCACACCATTGGGAGACAAGCATGATGATATGAATGTATGTAGAATTAGAAATTGAGGTAAGATATTACAACTGTAAGTTGGTGTAAGTAAGTTTGGATGGTCCAAGAATTCTCTGTGTCCGTATGATATTGGGGATCATAATTTTTTTTATTTTGTACACACTTAATATATACCTAAAACATTTTCGCACAATTTTCACTCATCCTAAATTTTGGCCTTATTTCACATTACTGTATTTGGTTATTTCCTTATCCAGGAAATTCAAGTACATTCGTATTTTAGGATATGTTACGGATATATGTACACATTTGTAATTATCACTTGCTCGGTGGTAGTCATGAAAACATCGTGAGGGACACACGTTGTTAAAGAAATTATATTTCGAAAGACATGTGATACTAAAAAAAATGGGTGCGTGTACTTATGTACGCACGTGAGAAGTTATACTTCTCTGGCATCATTAAATAAATATTTAACATTAATAACTTAATAATATTTAGTATTAATTATATTAAATAATAATATTTTAATTTTAACTATAGCGCCATCTACCGGTAATATCGTGAAACATTTAGCAGCTTCAACCTGTACTTTTGAGTTCGAGTGCCATGCATTCACTCTCGCTCTGTCTCTTTCTATTCCCCCTCCATGGTAGCGTTAACCGTTTAACGCAACCTTTTTGCAAGTCGCATTAGAAGTATAACTTCAAAAAGCCTGGTTTTCCCTGTGGGTTGCGGAGGTCTGACAACAGTTACCGTGTGGTGGCGGCATAGAATTGCGCCACTCCCTCTCATCCCGTGGGTGCTGTAGGAGTCGGCGGAAACATACAACCGGATGACGGGCAGCAGCGTCCTCTCGTGCGCTGCCTTTTTTTTATACTACGTCGAGAGGCATACAAGCATACGGTCCACCTGTTGTAAAGCGGGTACCGTAGCCTATTGGCGCTTGCGATATATTAAGTATCACTCGTGCGATGCCTCCTCTGCTGCTTACACAGCAACTCCTTAGGAGCTTACTGGTGACCTAACTCACACGCAGGAACACAACAACCCTCTAAGGAGTTGTTATTTGGCTGCGGTTTTCTGTGAGGTGGAGTTACTTCCCCAGACGGGCTGCTTTGATGCGCTCTATCTCTCTTAAAATGTTCGGAGTTTCTCTGCGAGATAGGTTCAGAAATGAGCACATCCG
Source organism: Pyralis farinalis (assembly GCA_947507595.1). Lineage (NCBI taxonomy): Eukaryota > Metazoa > Arthropoda > Insecta > Lepidoptera > Pyralidae > Pyralis > Pyralis farinalis. Next base: position 4,804,305 of record OX382275.1, read on the forward strand.
TAGCAGAACTGGAGTTACCAACGTGGCTCTAAGGATCAGCAAGCTGAAGTGACAGTGGGCAGGCCATATAGCTTGGAGAACAGATGGCCGTTGGGGCAGAAAGGTCGAATGGCGACCACGAATCGGAAAACGCAGCGTAGGACGGCCCCCCACACGATGGACAGACGATCTTGTAAAGATCGCAGGGAGCCGTTGGATGTAAGGAGCACAAGACCGATTACTGTGGAAGTCTAAGGGGGAGGTCTATGTTCGGCAGTGGACGTCTTTCGGCTGATATGATGATGATGATGAAGTGATAAATATATACGAGTACATAAATACTTTTGGACGTTTTCACTCTGTGTGAATTTTAGTTCACTGATTTTGAACAGTAGGGGTTATGAATTTTATCGTATAGTATCGAATTTGGGAAATAAAATATACGTAATAATATAAAAACATGCTAAAAATTAAAATTGTACAACAAAATTTTAGGCCTACGTCATGGGAGCTGTACGCTTGTATGTCATTTTTAACATCACGTCGGAAGATCAGTAACACCTTAGGAGCTCGATGAGGACTGGTAACCTCACTAATATCCAAAAAAACAACAACCTTCCGTAGAGTGTTTGTTTGACTGCGGTTTTCGTAAAATGGAGATACTTCCCCATAAAGTCTGCTTTGATGCGCCCTACCTCTCTTAAAAACATAATAATACAAACAGACATATTTATGCACACAGGTGTTTGTCCTGTGTAAGAACCCACGAGCGTTAGTGTCAATGTAGCGTTACTGACAATTACTACTCGTAGCTTGTCAGGTACCTCCCGATGATGTATAATAAATACAGTGGATTAATTCGGCAGTCTGTTCGTATTGTCATTAAGTGTATCAATTTTCATTCTCCTGATACGGATTCAAATCTATTTAACTATTTTTGCATATCATGGACCTAGATCAAGAACCTTATCAATCGAACAATGTGCTTAAGTAGAGTAATCTTTATCCAGATAATAATTTTAGCCAAATAAAAACTTCCCTTATGATTGTTCCTGTGAATAACGAGGTCACCAGTAAGCTCCTAAGGAATTGCAATGTTCGCAGTAGAGATAGCATCATGCGAGTTATACTTAACGTGTTTCATGAGTTTAGTTACGGTAACCGCTTTAGATCAGGTGGGCCGTATGCTTGCATGCCTCCTGACGATGAATAAAAAAAACTTTAAGAAGCAACTTGAAATAATTAGAAACATTTAATGTTAAATGGAATATAATTCTATCTATCTATCTATAATTTCACGCCAAATCCCTTGTGGTGTAGGCAGAGAGAACCGAGCGACACATGACACAATTCTTACACACCTCACTCGCTTCTTTAACATTCAATGCTCTTGTCATGCACGCTCGTCGGTTTCTAAGGCTGTTTTATGATGTCATCACCTTCTGATAAAACACGATCTATTTGGTCATGGTAGGTATTAAATCAATATATTAAAAGACTTGAGTCTCTATAGAAACAAAGTGAATTTTATATTAAGTCCTAAACTGTGGATCTGTCAACATTTTAACGTAAAATACCAATTTCAAGCGTACAGCAACTAATATAACCTCCGTACAACTTCATACATTTACCATGAGACATGAAATACTATCTCCATTTCACAAAGGCCGTGTTTCGGTAACTGCATGACTGTTGAACAAATGCATACGTAAGCGTGGCTTTGTGGAAGCCGTGTTGAGCCGAGAGCTGGAATACGAAGGGTATTAGAATAGACGTTTGAAAGCATCACATTTTGTTCACAAGGAATTGAACATTTAAAATTTGTTAAAAGGAAATTATATTTGTTTTGTTGGCTTTTAATACTTATGTTTGTCAATTGTTAGTTGAAGTCAATATAGTTTGAAGTTCTGATTATATGCTGGCGACCCGCCACGGCTTCGTTCAGGTACAGATTCTTTATTGCACATTGATATACAGAATATTGTTACATAAATAGTGTACAAACGTGAGCTTATCTCTACCAGAGATCTCTTCCTCCAGGTAGCACTTAGCCCTGATGAGCCTGATGACTTTTGGTTGATAGATTAATTCAGCAGTATGTTCATATGTTTTTCTTATTAGTATTGTGTAGGGAACAAGGGTGATGCGCATAAGAATGACTATATCCCTAGGAGTATGGCCATACATATTTAGATGAGCCGCACACATTTATTCATGATTGTGGTCGCGTCAATGTTGGACCTGTACCACTCTCTGGCGGGCTCTGCTTACGGGGTTCATTTTTGCTAGGTTAATATAGTGTTTAGACCTCGGAGGCAGACGCTTGCTGATTAGGGTTGACGTTAGGCCGCCAGATGCGTGTCCACATGGATTGATAGTTAAGTTCGGGTGCGCCGTCGGTTACACGTTTGGCCTTTGTTGTGCTTCACTCACGAAATCTATTCTTGCTAGGTTAATAGTGTTTGGGTTTTGTGAGAGGGAGCGCACAGATAGAGAAGCCACGCCACCCCGGGCGGTGCAGCCCTGTTCTTCGTTGACAACTGAAAGAAGATGAAGAAGTAAACAACGTCAATAACACCATGGTTTTTTGTGGAGCACAGCAAAACACCAGAGCGCACACAGCACCTCTAATGTTAGCGCTGACATAAAGACTAGGGATGTGAGTGACATCCCCAATTTTGTTATACCCTGTCCCAAGTAGTGGCGCAAGTTCAGGTAAAGAGTATCAAGAGTTCGAGGCTTGTACACACCATCTCGCTGTAAGACCGGAACTATCTAGTAGATTAAGCAGTAATGTGACAAGATTTTACCAGATTTCTATAGATACAGTGGACTCACATCATCACATCATGTTTGTCACTGCGATACCGCTATCGTCCTTGTTAACATACTATTATGTCGAGTAATAACCTAAGATATTCATCAAAATTATATGGATTATATGAAAATTTTGGTCCAAAATACTTGAGATGACTAAGTTATATATTAGGATTAATATGCTATACATTCTTAACATTTCCATGTAAACATTTATAGAAGACATATTAGGCTGATCCAGATGTCCTATTTTATTCAGTGACTAACTCAGCTACTAACTTACTAACAAATTTCCCTTAAAAATTTTCTTCGCATGTTTAATATATGGCGTTATAAAAAGGCGAAGACGTTTTGTACGAATTTTAAGATGCAGAAAACGTTTAGTATTTTTTCTATTTTCTATATTTTCATTGGATTGAAAATTCAATTGACATATTGCTGAAATTCCGATTTTCAATTGTTATTTTTTTGTAATGCCACATGTTTTAACAGGCATGAAAACAGGCATAGATCATAGGATTTGTTGCTATACTATTAGTATCTATCAAAATTTCATTAATTCATGACTCAACCACATAAATATCACTTGACCTGCCAAATACGATGAATTCATCGTCGTCATACGTCGTCGTTTCTGCCCGCGAGAGAAAACGAAGGGATAATTACCGCTTGATTTGTTACAATACTCAGTAAAGGTCGGCATGTTAAGCATTTTTATCTCGTCTCGTTGAACGCCCTTTAAGTACGTAACCCAATGGCAAACAAACATTTTTATATTTGTCTATTGTCTTAATCAACACAAGCCCTTTTCTATACTGGTTCGGTATTTGCGAGCAATCTAACCGCAAAGCTTTCTAATTTTTAACTGTACATGAAAATCTTTTTGCATTTGGCTAATACCAATCCCCGAATTTCTTCGGAACAGCTAGTAGATGAGGCATCGATTTTCTACGATTAACACCATCCAATCGCACTTAAATTTTCTGTAACAATGTCTTAGTTGATACTCAGATCAGATACTTTCGTCCCAAATACATTTTGGCGACGAATAGAGATTCAAGAACCTTACGGAAAATATTTTAATAAAAAAAATTTTTAAACTTTAATATCTCAATAAAAAAATCATTGTCTTGAATGTCTTTCTCTTTAAGTACATTTTCAAAATCTGATTATCTATCTATCTATAAATTCACGCCAATTCCCTTACGGGATAGGCAGAGAGCTTCGAGCGCCACGTAACTCGGTCTTTACATACCTCACGAGCTCGATAGACCAGCGGTCAATAACGCCGACACTCGTGGGTTTGATTCCTAAACAGGGCAAACATTTGTGTGCATGAACATGACTGTTTGTATTAGGCTGGGTGTTTTAAGAGAGGTAGGGCGGAAACAGCCCGTCTGGGGAAGTACCTCCACCTCGCAGAAAACCGCTGTTATATAACAACTCCATAGAGGGTTGTTGTATTTCTACGTGTAGCAGCAGAGGTGGCATCACGCGAGTGATAATTAATGTATTGCAAGCGCTTTACATCAGGTGGTCCATATGGATATATGCCTCCCAGCGTTGTATAAAATAAAACCATAGCTCTTCTCATGCATGCACGCCGCTACTCTGTAACGACAAATTTTCAGATATGAAGTACAAGGTAAGAAGTAAAAATATACACTCTGTGAAAAATTAGTGTGTTTACCTATTACGGTCACAAAAATAAAGCGCCGTAACAGACCGACGTACGGCTATTTGCGTACGGAACCCTAAAAATAATTGATAATCAAATTCTGAACAATTTATGAATAGAGAAACAAACACGTCTTTGAGTTTAAAAATATAATTCGAAATTGTAACCCTTATATGTGAGAATTCAGGAGCGCAAACTCTTTGTGTGGCTATGTAATTTACTACATTATGCATAAATTTAATCTCTCTCTCTCTTTAAGCACTCCTTCCCCAAACGAACTTGGTTTAAGAATAAAACACCTCCTTATGAGTAATGGGCTCAATGATTTTTCTTCATGAATTCTATAATTACACGCATGAAGAAAGAAGAAGCTATTTCATAGTAAACCACTGAATTCTACAAAATCGTAAACCAACCAAACAAAATCGAAACAGGCTACCATAATTCATTCAATATCTCGGTATTCAATGACGTTTTCATTGGAACATTCCGCATATCTTCTCGCTGCAGATTCGGCGCGAGTTCCATTTGCATACAAATCGTATGGTACATTCATCTTCGAGTCGTGTACTGTGACGTCACGCTCAATACTAAAAAGAAACTTCAATTTATACTACACTAGAGGATATCCGAGACTATGCATTACCATTCTTTCTTCAAAAGCCTTTCTTAGTGCACTAGGACTATAAGCGCAGAGAGAAAACAGAACTATTGGACTTGGATAGAATTTTGCTTGTATGCAAAGGTGATGCAGAGTGTTACCTCCATATTTTATTTTTACCATCTCGGTAAAATATTTTCTGAATTCTCCTTTCCAAGCAGCAAAAATAAAAGGTAAGATATAACTATCGATTCTATTTACATTAATAATTAGTATGTTTGTTTATACAGTACAGTAATCCTCATTAGCAACAACCTCATTTACAACTCTGATATTATATTACTTACATTATACTAAGGCATAAAACATTTATACTGTTGAATTTATTTAAAATATATATGTATGTACATCTTCACGCCAGGTACCTTGCGGGGTAGGCAGAGAGAACTGAGCGCCATAAGATGCGATCCTTATATACCTCGCTCGTTAAACATTCGTAGCTTTTTTCATGCACGGTCGTCGGTTCCGAGGGCACCTGACTTCACCTTTTTATAAATCACGACCAATTTTGTCATGTTAGCCTTGATATTAAACTAATTTAACATTAATTTTTATATTTTTATTATAAATGTTATATTTAAAAATCTACATTTTGCCTAAAAGTTGTCTTCTTAACATTTCTTAATATCGAAATGCTCTTACATAGGCCAGGAATTATGTAACGCATAGTTTTTTGTAGCGTGTAAGTAACTATACTACATATTATTACTATATTATGTATGAAGTAATAAAATCTATGTATTCTTATTCAATAAACACATATATTTGTAGTATTCGATTGTATCATTGCTGCCAACCTCATATAGCGACTCTGCCTGATTTGAAACTTGTTTATAAAATCCGTTCTCTGTATAAGGAAGGCATCCACGATGTACGCGTACCTCGGAATCGCGAGTGTTTGTGAAGACCTCCCCGGACTCTCACGGTACTAATTGTTTTATCTATTGTAATAAATTATTAAAAAATAGTGGGCTCCACGTAGACTAAGGAGGAGGTCATCCTTAGCCAAAAAGCCTCAGGGGAAAACAACGATGCTGTGATTGAGCAGTTTAACTTCGACACCAGCACAACGAATATAGTATTGGTGACTATATTGCTGCTGACTTCTCTGGCGTTTTTGTACATAGTATATCGGATTTATAAAATTGACACAGAAAGTGGACATCCAAGGACGTCTTGAGGAGGTCTTTAAGTTTGTATCGTCGTCGTCGTGAATCGACATACAGTGAACAGGCCAAAGAGAAAATCTATACATCTATACAGATAAATAAAATTGGAGTGTCTGTTTGTAATATTAAAATAACCGCTTTTTATTAAATGCATATGGATATATACACGGTACATATACCAAAATGAATATTTTTACAATTTTTGTCTGTCTGTCTGTCTGTCTGTTTGTTCCGGCTAATCTCTGAAACGGCTGGACCGATTTTGACGGGACTTTCACTGGTAGGTAGACGACTGTTCTGAGCACAATATAGGGTACTTTTAATCCCGTAAATATTTAGGGTCCCTGCGTAAAATATGAAAAACTGTAAAAATTAGGGGGAAATATCTTCCCTTCGGGGGACTTTGCACTTTTATTTTTATTATTATTTTCACAGAATACGTATTTTTGTGACATAAAATAACTACGCATTTTTTGATATATATATATATATATAATAACATAATATGTAATAATATAATAATAATCTTCTATACAGATAAATAAAATTGGAGTGTCTGTTTGTAATATTAAAATAACCGCTATTTACTAAATGCATATGGATATATACACGGTATATATACCAAAATGGATATTTTTTCAATTTTTGTCTGTCTCTCTGTCTGTCCGTCTGTCTGTTTGTTCCGGCTAATCTCTGAAACGGCTGGACCGATTTTGACGGGACTTTCACTGGCAGATAGCTGATGTAATAAGGAGTAACTTAGGCTACCTTTATTTTAGATTTTTTTTTTATTTTTATTAATATAAATAAATAATAAAAAAAAACTATTCCGCGCGGACGAAGTCGCGGGCACAGCTAGTATGAAATATGATAAGATACACATATAATGGCATATGTAAAGCATCTGTTATCAATAACATGAAAGGACTGATTCTTGTTACAAAGATGATGATGAAAGGAAAACAAATATTATTTTCATGTTAGTTACTTACACACTACAGAAAATAATGCGTTACATAATTCCTGGACTACATAACATTATTCTGATATTAAGACAATTCTTAGGCAAAATGTAGATTTTTAACTAAAACCAAGAAGAAGTTTAATACCAAGAATAACCTAACATGACCAAATTGGTCGTGTTTTATCAACTCGGAACCGGCAAACGTGCATGAAAAGAGCTACGAATGTTTAACGAGCGAGGTGTGTAAGGAGGAGGTCTTATGGCACTGAGTTCTCTCTGCCTACCATACATATATGTGTACATACATATAAATTTTAAATAAATTAAACAGTACAAATGTTTTGTGCCTTAGTATAATGTAAGTAGTATAATATCAGAGTTGTGTATGCTAATGAGGATTGTTATAGAGTGTCGAACATATATTATGACTTAAATAAAGAATTTCTTTTCGCAGAAAATCGCATTTGACCATTTAATTTTAAATTTAAGTACTTTACGCAAGTGTTAAAATATATTCATGAACTGCACGGTAGGGAAAAAAATTGTGACGATTCCAAACAAATGTAGCCATTTTTACGGAATAAAAAGATTTTGACTTTGACTTTGACTTTGAGGTGTTTACTATGATCAGACAAGTTTCGACCTAAAATTATGTTGACTAGACATAAGTTAGCCCAACCATAGCCATTGTCATCATTCGTCAAAAATGTCAAAAATGAATTAGGGCTGGTTTTAATGCACGTTGAAAATAAAGTGACAGTGTGATGATGTGATATCAGATTTCGTAATCGGTTATAATATAAAACAATACGCGTGTTTTTAGTGTGTGGTGCAGCGTAAACTTTGAACTTCAGATATTTTGTAAGCGCTATGCTATCGAATATTTTTGCTTTGATAGATCAAGGTGACGGATAAACGTCATTGAATTGTAAGTACGAGTAGTATACTATTTTATGTAATTGTATAATGCTATGACATTAAAAGATTTACTTGAAAAATAAGAGAAATAAGAAAGTAATAAAAATTGGGCCAAATAGGCGTACCGGTAATAATTATAATTGTTATAAAATTACGAGAAGCTAATATTTGGTGAATGAAAATAATATTTTTTTGGATATATTAAAGGTAGTATAAAGCAAGATGAATACTTAAATATTAAGGAAAATTGTGAAGAATTCGATAGATTATATAAAGAAATATGCGATTTATGTGTTGAAAGTTGTAATAAAAATCAATTAACAATGTTGAAATTTGATTTTAAGATTGCGTTAAATTTACTACCTGTTTCTGTAGACGACGAAGTTAGTGTGAAATAGCTGATTAATGACATTGGTTTTATATGGCGCGGAACTTAATAAAGATTCACAGAAAAAGTTAGCCATTTTGTATTACAATGAGATTATCGCAAGCTGACAAAATTAAATTACCATAAGTTATAATAGTGTTAATGACTCGATTTGAAAACTCGGTTCTTACCTAAAAATCGGCCACAGCTATACAGCGCAAATTATTGACGGTTAGGCAAAAAAATTTGACAATAAATTAATTTGGCAAGTAAATTACAGAAATGATTGTAGACTTTACTATCTCTCAGTCTGAGGGCAACAATGATAGTTTTAATATTTTGAAACCATTGAATTAAAAGCTTTAGGGATTAAATGTTTTACAGACGGGCTGAGAAATCATAGGCTAAGTGATTGCATGACGAGACCTACCCTCGCTAAAGAATACTGTTCATGCAGCAGTGGATGAAGATGTCACAGCGCCTTCAACATCGGTGAATTTCATGTACGTAAGTCACTTTAATTACAATACTAGGAATTTTAGAGACTAATTGTTCCTTTTGGATACGATTATTTAGAATTGGTATGTCCTGGAAATTTGATTCTTAGCAACAAGTTCTTTGTTTTTGATTCCCTGCCTTATAAGACTAGTGGCTTAATAGGACAAAACTTCTTAAACAAATACAAGTCAGTTTTGAATTAAGGAAATAAGACTTTATTCCTGTGGAATAATAATGTACAAATTTCTGTACCTTTAACAATTACAACTATAGATATTATTAACCCGCAAGAATCTATTCATTTTATAAATACTCATTTGACCGAAGAAAGTGTTATTTGTGCACCTGACTTACAAGAGGGGGAATTAATATTTAGTAGTTTAGTTAAACCCTTCAACCAAAAAATACTCATCCGTACAACATCCGTCAACACCGCGGAAAATAATTTAACTTTAACTGAAATTAATCCAATTGTCCATAATGCAAATGAATACAATTCATGTTTATTTGAAAAAGCGTACAAGAATGCGGAGCGTGTTAAAAAATATTTATATTGTTAAAGTTACATTATCTTAACGAAGCAGAACGAACATCGATCGAAAAAGTATGCGCCAAATATTCAGATATTTTATATCTCGAAGGTAATAAATTAACTACGGCGGACTAGTATAAATACAATATTTCTTTAAACCCCAATACGGTGTATAGTAAAATTTATAGGATTCCTCATTAACAAAAGGCAGAAAAAATAAACACATAGAAAACATGCTTCAACAGGGAATAATAGAAACGTGTAATAGCGAATGGTCTAGTCCCATCTTATTAGTAGCTAAAAAGTGTGACTCCAGTGGTGAAAAAAAGTGACGGTTGGTCATAGATTATCGTAAATTAAACAACTGCATACAGGCATAAGTTTCCACTGCCCAATATATCTGAAAAAATAGATTCATTGTACGAGTGCATTTATTTCAGCCATTTAGACTGGAATCAGGGTTTTTTTAATGTCGAGTTAGAATCGAAGTGTAGAAAATATACAGACTTTTGTTCAGCACTAGAACCACATTCAATTGATAGATCTACGTCGAGTTCTGGCCAGTTTCAAATGAACCGTATGCTCATGGGGCTTAAAACTAGCCCTAGTTCATTTTCACGAATGATGACAATGGCTATGGTTGGGCTAACTTATGATAAACGTCTAGTCAAATCTAGTCTACCTTGACGATCTCATAATTTTAGAAACTTATCTGATCATACTAAAAACCTGGTCGATGTATTTCATCGCTTGCGTAAAGTAAATTTAAAATTAACTTCGTTAAAATGCGATTTTCTACGAAAATAAATTCTTTATTTGGATCACGTAGTGTCCAGTATTACCAAACCCTGAAAAAAATAAAATTATGAAAGAGTACCCAGTTGCCACATGTACTGATGATGTAAAGCGTTTTGTGACTTTATGATGTTATAGTAAGGCGACTACGTTACGTTTACGTTTACGTTATGACTTCACAATACCTACAAATGTAATTATTATGCTTAAAATGTTAAATGTTTTTTTTCTTTTTATTTTCTTGTTTAGTGCATGTTTTCTGTGAAATGTGTGAAGTTGGAATAAATATTTTCTATTTTTATATTTCTATTTGTGGCGTTTGCAAACTATTACCGAAATTACGAATTTTGCCGAAAAAGCCTTTCATGTTAATTTATTTAGTAGAAAAACTAATAAATGTACGTGGGTCGAAAATTGCCAAAAATCATTTGAAACATTGAAATCTTGTATGACATCATCGCCAGCGCTTCAATATCCAGACTTTTCGGATAGTGATCAGTTTATCCTACACATTGACAGCTCTGCTTACGCTGTTGGAGCTATTTTATCAAATTCGGATAGCCGCCCTGTCGCTTATGCGAGTAGAAGTCTTTATAAAGCCGGAAATAAATTATCCCACTATAGAAAAGGAACTATCAGTCATGGTATGGCTGTAAAGCACTTTAGGCCATACTTATATGGGCGCAACTTCAAAATTTTGACTGATCATAAAAACCTTAAATTAATATATACAATATGAAAGACCCTTCGAGCAGATTACTTAAATTTAGACTATACTTGAGATATGATTACGTAGTAGAATAAATCAAATGTAGAGAAAATGTGGCTGTACACGCATTATCTCGCCTTACTATAACATCATAACGTCAATACTGACGTAATTTAAAAACTAATGTGTATTTCCAAATAAAAAAGTCATTCGGGATTTTAGTTACCCTATAAAAATAATAATAATTATTCAACACAAAACTGGGAAAATAGAAAAGTGCCTCCGGGCGTTTGTTCAGCCCCGAATGACAGACTTTGGGTCAAACAAATAGGTGATTTCGCTCGAGGACCCACTATCAAAAGGGTCTACTATCAAATTTGCATTTGGATATTTGCATATAATTTATAATGCGGGTATTTCCGAATGCGGAATATCACCAAATAAGTACCTGATAAAGTTTCTTATATACACCCGAGAAAAAATAGAGACCATTTTGTAAAAAAAAGTTTTTCGTTATTCTTTCTTCTTTTTCGTAACATTGCCCCGTTTCCTAATTTTTTAGAGTGCTGTGAAGTTGCTGTGTTAAACGTGGAGATGGCATCGCACGATACTTAATGTAATGCAAACGTTCATAGGCTACGGTAACCGCTCTACATGTGTGGACTGCATGCTTGTATATAAATTAAAGAAAATGCGCAGGTTTTTCTAGTTCCGCGCGCTGCGACGGAAACCTCTGAATCCAGATGAGGATAGTTGTCCTAAGTTCAAATGATAGGAGAGGACAAGGATAGTTCAGTACTGGAGATCCAAACCGTAAATTCTTAATCTTCTAAGGTAGGTTTTTTTTTTTAAGAGAGGTAGGGAGCATCATACGAGTAGCAATCCGTCCGGGGATGTATATCCACTTAAAAGAAAAACCGCAGCCAAATAACAATTACCTGGAGAGTTGATGTGTTCCTGCGTGTGAGTGAGGTCACCAGTATGCTTCTAAGTTGTCGCTGTATTAGCGGCAGAGGTGGTATCGCGCGTGTACTTAATGTATAGGCTGTTCATAGGCTACGGTGACCGCTTTACATCAGGTGGGCCGTATGCTTGTATGTCTCCCAACATTATATATAAAATGCAATCTTTCCTTTTTTATAAAACGTCGGGAGACATACAAGCATACGGCCCACCTGATGTGAAGCTGTTACCATAGCCTATACGCTTGCTATACATGAACTAACGCTGACGCGTTTGTTTGTATATTTGGCATGTGTGGGAATCGAACCCGCCAGTGTTAAAGTAGCATAACTAACCACTCCGTCACCGGACTCGTCATGATGACTATCTGACTGCCAAGTTGTTTGAAAAATATTCAGCACATAATTTTTTTCATAATTTGGCATTATTATTAAATTTTATTCCACTAAGGTGGCAAAAAAGCGTACGGCCTGCCTGATAGTAAGCAGTTACCGCAGCCTATGGGCATTGGCAACACCAGGGGTGTCACTCTTGCGTTGCCGATTCTATTATATATATTGTTAAAAGCGAAAACTATGTCAACTAAATACATAATACAAAAAATAATAATATAAAAAACGTGAACAAGTACCTGCGAGGGCCCAATGGCAGATAGAATTTTTATCTTTTTCGAGTGTTAGAGAAAAGTCCCATATTGCGACAACTAACGCCATCTATATCGTATATTGTGAGTTATTCTAAGCTTTGTTGTGAAAGTATGCAAACAGAGAGCGTTCGTTTAACCTAATTACTTGGTTACCAATAGAAATGCGACTCTTGGTATTGTGACTTCTTACATCTTGTCAAAAAGTCTTATGATGGACCCGGTGGCGCACTGGTTAGTGACGCTACTCTGATACCAAGGCTCGTGTGGTCGATTCCCACACACTACAAATATTTGTGTGCATGAACATGTCTTTTTTTGTTTGGCCTGGGTATTTTTAAGAGATGCAGGGTGCATCAAAGCAGCTCGTCTGAGGAAGTAGCTCCAGCTCACAGAAAACTGCATACACATAACAACTCCCTGGAGGGGTTTTGTATTCCTAAAGGAGAGTGAGGTCATCAGTAAGCTCCTAAGGAGTTGCTGTGTTACCGCTGTGTTACAGCAACTCCTTTGGAGTTTACTGGTGACCTTATTCACTTCCACCGACACAACAACTCTCCAGTCCTCCAGGAGTTGTTATTTGGCTGCGGTTTTCTGTAAGGCGCAGATACTTCCTCAAAAGGGCTAATTAAATGTGTATGTACGTATATCTTCACGCCAGGTCCCTTGCGGGGTAGGCAGAGTGAACCGAGCGCCATAAGACGCGGTCCTTACATACTTCACTCGCTTCTCTAATATTCGTAGCTCTTTTCATGCACGCTCGCCGGTTCCTGGGGTTCCTGACAACTTAAATGTACCTCTTTTAAAGCACCCAGACAAACAGATATGTTCAAGCACATTAATGTTTGTCTTGTATGGGAAATCCCACGATCGTTGGTGCCAAATTTAAAAGTTACCGACCACTGTGTCATTGAGCTAATCAAAATTCCAAAACATATAAAATGCGTCGCCGTATCAACCTATCTTCGTTTTTGGTAGACAGAGACAATGGAACGCTAGATGTTCCGATCCAAATAAACCTATGGTGGTTCTTCCCCCTTTCCCCCAACACCCTACTCATGAATGTACTTTGGTTTCGGGTAGCCCCTGCACTCCACATCAACTATTTGATTGTCTGTTGATAATGTAATCAAAAGATACGGCCGCTTATTTTCTTAGTAATTTTCTTCGGCAGCTTTAGCGAGCAACCAGAAAGCACTGCTCCCAGGTGAAAGGTTTGCACGCCGCTCGCCAACTCTGCCGACGAAATTGAATTTTGCTCTAGCAATCACCCTTTTACTGGACTTCGAGGCAGCATTCAGTTTGCGCTTCAAAACAGAGATATCAGGATCCTCATTAGCACGACCCGTGGTTCAATCCTTATAAGGAGCCTGCTTAAGAAGATTGGCTTCTCTACAATGTCGATTACATCACGGACGTTTTTTACTCCCGCAGTAGATACTAGACGATTGGGTACGATGCGTAGAACTCACGCAATCCATCCCAGTCTGCTGACTTATAGTCTCATACGCGACGATATCCGGCAGGCCGGGTGGGCCGCGCCTGGTGCAGGGTACTTATGTCCAAATGAGACAGTGATCCGACGAGCCAAGCGGCGCATCCACTCACATTTTATACGCATCCAGACATGTGGTCAGCAGATGGTCCAGCAGAGAGCTTACATGGTCCTCTACATCTGGTATTCCCGTGGGAGAATAAACCAATCGGTAGAAACTATAGGTCAGAGCAAATTCATGAGCAAATCTCCCCGCGTAGTTAGTGCACCGAGAGCCAAGCCATTTGGCATTAAAGTCTCCTAAAATTACTGACTCCGTGGAGGGATACTATGCCATAACTCTGTTTGTCGCCATTTGCAGGTGCTCGAATAAATGAGCTATGGACACGCATAAATTTGGGTGTGGCCACCACGATCCACACATGCCCGTGATACCGACAAGTCCCTGTCTTCAAGATTGGGTAGTCAGAACAAGCATACCCTGGCACGACGCACAAATAAGTGGTCTAGTTTGTACTCGGGGTAATGCAAATAAAAAGTGTCGGCCGGTGAGGATATTTGTGTCTGAGATGCGGTTTGTGTGTGAGAAAAAGAACGGTCTCCAAGTGATGATGGAGCGCGTTGATGTTCGAGGGAGTGGCCGCTGTGAATGTACTTTTCGTTTTCTTTTTGAACATAACGCGTGTGTATGTGTATGGGGTATAAAATGAGAGGTTAGTGGGCAGAGCGACAAAAGCTCGGTGACGTTCACCATAGCACAGTTCAGGTTGTGCGGTTTGCTGGTGCGGCTGGCAGAAGGGCCCCTGGTCCTCCCCTGTTGCAGCATCCGGGTCCACCCCGATCTCCATCTACGGCACGAGCACTGCAACAGGGACTTTTCACAGGTTGGCGGTTCAGCCTCCCGGGGCGGACATTAAGTGATTCCCGAGTTTCCTGTCTGCCAGCGGTCAACCGTTTCACCGGGTCTCCTTGACCGCCACGCCAACCCGCCGCGCTCACACCGTTCGTGGCGGTTCGATATTTGCCGGTCGCACGCACAGGAACACAACAATCCCTCTGGAGTTGTTATTTAGCTGCGGTCTACTGTAAGGTGAAGGTGCTTTCCCAGACGGATATTTAGAGCACGAAGTCATGCTATGCCCCACCATAACAGAAAAAGAAAATCTGAGAGAGTGGAACACAGCACGACCTCTCGCTGGGTCCTACCTCTGCTTGATGTATTTCTTTCATAACTTTTTTATCATTCATTATTTTCAAATGACCAAACTATTTCAGCGTACTCTTTTATGTCGCTCAATCATCTTTCATTTCACTTTATTCTCGTATCGTGCTATTTTTTACCCTATCAATCATTTTAACTACACCCACACTTCTCAGCACTCTCATTTCTGCAGCATTCGTTCTACTTTCACGCTTCTTCTGATATTTCACAGTTTCAATACTTAATACAGCATGAATGATAGCAATGCGAGCTTTGCTTGATATGATTTCTCTTTACACCGAGAATACGGTTATACTATTGATACGGTTTCTTGCTTGGACTCATTATTGAATATCTCCCTCACATTTTCCATCTCTCGTATCCGTCTCTCATTAGCTTGTTCCACTTTTTCAGCTCAGAACATTATCAGAAACTGTCTAGCAGTTTCGTTCCTTTCCATCATCAGTTCTTTTATCATTCACTTTCATATCTTTCCGTTAGTTACATGAGTAATTGTTAATTAAAAGTGGATAGATTATTCACTTCTTATGCTGTGAAAGTCAAATTTATAGGCAATTTGATCTACACTACTTTTTTAATTTTTTTATGGAAGCACACTAAGTAGTTTAAGTTAGGTATTATAAAAAAACAACCCACCTGGACTCGTACATGTACGAGTATTATAAAACTACATGGATCACACAATATACACAACAATAATTGGATCATAAAATAATAATTATCAAAAGGATTAAAAAACCAGTTGAGAATGCGCAAGCTTGCATTGCCAGAGGAACCTGGCTCGTCAATTATATAACAATTCAAAATATATTTTTTTTAATTTGTCAGCCATTTGGACCATGATCCTTAAGACATAGGAACGGTGTTTTTGAACATTCCTATTCTACTTTTTTATGCTGAATCCGAATCTGAAGTCAAAATTCGAATATTCGAAAAAAAAAAAACGCACAGACAAACGCACACACAGTAAAACATATAGATTTCATATAGGAACGGTGTTCCTGAACAAGTAAAGGTGTTCAAGTCATTTCCATACCTTCTATATGTATATATATATAGATATAATTTTCCATTAAATTGTGCATTTTGTTTAATTTTGGAGACAAGAAAATACATATAAATATAAAATATAGATATCTCAAAATTCCATTCTGAAATACGTATATTCGAATTAAAAAGTTTTGAAAAAACATTGAATCTTCTATGAAATGTCCCCGAATAAATTTAAAAATATACGGAAAAATTTCGCTCGTCTGCTTAAAAAGAGAAAAACATATACATCTGTAGGATTCAACTTGTGAGAGTGGTAATGATGAAGAGTCCCAAAAACACGTAGACGCGGTTAATTGGTAAGTAAGTTCACTTTTATGAACAATATAAATTTTTATTTAGATTCCCATACAGGACAAACATTTGTGTGCATGAACATGTCTGTTTGTATTCGTCTGGGTGTTTATAAGAGAGGTAGAGCCCATCAAAGCAGTCCGTCTGGTGAAGTACCTCCACCGCAGAAAATCACAGCCAAATAACAACTCCCTAAAAGGTCGTTGTGTTCCTGCGTGTGAGTGAGGTCACCAGTATGCTCCTAAGGTGCTGCTGTGTTAGCAGCAGAGGAGGCATCGCGTGACTGATACTTGTATTACAAGCGTTCATAGGCTACGTTGTATAAAAAGATATGTATAGAGAAATATCTTGGAGGCTTTCGCATAAACACATTGGATTGCATCTTTTAATAACCACAAATAAAATGATACAACAGCGAGCTACTTTTCAGTCGATTTTCTCTTTCATGCAAAATACATACAATGTTCATGGATGTCAAAAACAGTAATGGCCTATTTCCTTACAACGCTATTATACTGAAGAGTAGGAAAACGCGTTTCAAATATTGAATATGCTATGAAACATCTTCGGATATTTTCCAAGTACGAGTAGTATTGTACTGAACTTTCTCGGCAATTGATCTAATGTTTCAGCAGAACGTGTATTTATATCTTTAACCCAAGTTCCTTGGGGTGTAGGCAAACACCAACCAAGCGCCAACTAACTTGGCCTGCACCTTATACGCTTCTTTATCATTCATGGCTCTATTCATATGCACTCCTCGGTTCTATTATCTGATAAAACACGACTGATTTGGTCGTAGTGGAGACATAGTTTTCTTTTTTTTTATCTTTTTACTATCGCATTATATAATCTGTTTCGTCATTCTATCTATATGTCCGCCATATGTATTAACAGAACATGCCATACCTTCTCTTTCCGCTGAACATGACAGCATACGACCGTAAATTTATGCAAATACGGAAAATTTCACGGATCATCACACTTTGTTGCAACGCTCACTTGATTTCAGAAGCTGAATGAAACAAATTCATGAATATTCATGTATGTGTTATTGTTTTAAAACTCTTTAGTGCCCGAATTTACAATGTAAACTTGATCAATATGTCTCTAGGTCGTGTAGAAATTTTATATGGATGAACAAAGTTTTGTAAAGACATTCGGCATGTGGAAATTTCAGCTTTCAGCAGATTCGGCACAGAAGAATGACGATAAGGATATATAATGCGAAAGTGGAATGATGTAGTTTCCGATTGAGGCCAGGACTCCCCTACCATCACCAATGTATGAATGATATGATGGCAACCCTGGTGATGCAAATATCCATAGGCTAGTCTAACTGCTTACCATCAGGCGGACCGTACGCTTAATTGCCACTATAGTGGTCTAGAAAATTCAGAATCTATAGGATAAAGTACTAGCTTTGGAGCTGGTGACATTCTAGATAACATTCAGGGAGTTTGTTTATTATGTACATAAGAGTACATGCTTGATTGCCACCTTAGTGGTATAAAAAAAAATATTACAAGGGCGCATATTATATGCTACGGTAACCACTTTACATCAGGTAGGTCTATGCTTGTACGCCTCCTGGCTTTATATGAAATAATGTGTTTGTTGCCTACCCAAACAGTAAAATAAATATTATGACACTTTGCTCTAACAAAAAGAAATGATAGGGCATACCTGTCGTTGGAAAGAGATGAATATATATTTTAACATATTAATGCTTTGTGTCGAAAGACGTATAGTCGCGACGCGAGAGCGTGCCCGACTAAATGCGAGTTGGGCAATTACCTTACTTTTGTATTCCTATTCTAGAGCGTGTACGACGTATCTATGACTATAAAAACATCTTAGTTGCAGACAACTAAAGTACCTATCCATATCGACGTTAGTAACGAAACTTAGAAATATTATTAGTAGTGGTTACTTAAGTTTTTATAGGTCAAGGTCAACCCTCAAGATGGTGAGATGCATGTACCGAGGATTATCAGAGGCGTGTGAGTTTCCATGATCACCCTCCGCACAGAGCATCTCCACAGCGGCGACGTGTACCGGTCCGCTATCGTATCTACCAAAGCAGCCCATCTGGGGAAGTGCCACCTCAAAGAAAACCGCAGCCAAATAACAACTCCGTGGAGGGTTGTTGTGTTCTATTACAAGGGTTCATAGGCTACGGTACCCGCTTTACATCAGGTGGGCTATATGTTTGTATGCTTCCCAACGTAGTATAATCAAAAATTCTGCGGATAAGCGATGTAGCGATGAGAAGTAGAGTCGGTTGAAACTCTAGTTTATTGTTCTACGAAAAAAAAGCCGTCAAGTGCAAGTCTGACTCTCGCATCGAGGGTTCCGTAAGAAAAATTGTTTCGCAAATTATTTTCCGAATAATTTTTTTTTATGATGTGACTACAAATTTACTGTTTTCATATTTTTCCCTTATTTGTACTATATGACACTGCTTGTTACCAAATTTCATGATTCTAGGTCAACGGGAAGTACCCTATAGGTTTTGATTCCCTTGCCAGTGTCAAAATATGAGCATAGACGAGATATAAACAGCTGTATCTTTTGATTGCGTTTACTTAGAAGTTTGATTTTGTTACTGCTCGAAAGGATTGCAGATCTGAGTATTTATTGTTAATTTCAGCTCGATAGCTCCACCCATATCTGAGAAAAAAGGGTCTTGACAGACGGACGGGCAAACAGACAGACAGACGGACAATAAAGTGATCCTATAGCGGTTCCATTTTTCCTTTTGAGGTACGGAAACCTAAAAATGAGAAAAAATGGACTCATTTTATCCGGTGACGTCATGTTCTGTAGAACAAATGAGATCCATCCAACTCGGTTCAACGTAAGTACATCGACGTACAAAGAACTTCTGCAAATGTTTAATAAAGAAAATATTGAGGTATATATCCTTGCGTGAAAGAGAATTTCTTAGTGGCACCCGTGTACAGTATTTAGGGTTCCGTAACTCAAAAGGAAAAACGTAAATTTTATTGGATCACTTTGTTGTCCTTCCTTTGTACTGAAAACCGTAAATTTGTAGTTACATCACAAAAGAAAATGCGAAAATAATTTGCGAAAATATTTCTTACGGAACCCTCAGTGCATGAGTCGGACTCGCACTTGACAGCTCTTTTTTTACAACAGGAGGCCCACCTGATATAAAGTAAGTACCGCAGGTTATGGACGTTTGCAATTCACTAAGAAACGCTCGCGCAATGCCGCTGCTGCTAACACAGCAACTCCTAGGAGTTGGTAACCTCGCTAACACGTCGGAACTCGACGACGAGCTCGGTGGCAAAGCGGTTAAATGCGAGACTTTGTCACCGACTGTCCATTCTATTCTCACAGGGCAAATATCAAAACATCAAGAACAAACACAAGATCTCTTGGTCTAAACATCCTACTGAGGATGTGACTCCACCTTACAGACTACCGCAGCTAACAACTCCGGCAGGATGTTGTTGTTGACAGACACAACTCTTGTGCGTTAGTCAGATCGCCAGCTTGTTGAGTCGTTGCGCAGACAACGGGACGACCGGCGGATCTCGAAACGCTACCAGCGGTATGGGCACGGCAGGCTGACGCGGCGGTCAGCGGAACCCGGTGAAACGATTGACCACTGGCCGTCCGCAGTTAGTATGGTAACTGCTCACTATCAGGCAAGTCTTATACTTGATTCCACCTTATTGTTATAAAAAAAGGTAATTCTCTCTAGACTAGAGGGAACATAGAGATTTTTTTTTATAACTAGATTGGCAAACAAGCATGCGGCCCGTATTCGATGGCAAGTGGCCACCGCAGCCTATTGACGCTCGCAACACCAAGGGAATGTTTACTCACGCGCTGCCAATCTTATGACCTAAGGCTGTTTCGTCACAGTAGCCAGTAATTTCTCTGCCATATCTCACCCTTCAAACCGGAACACAGCTATATAAGTATATGCTTGGCGGTAGAAATAGGTGAGGCAGAGGCACCCACGCAGACGACTTTTGTACAAAGTCTTCCTCTGGTTAAAATATTTTTATACTAGCTCTGACCGACCCTAAATAAAGCTTGATTGACCTTACCTAATAAAGGTCTGGATTTCTCTCTGGGCTATGAACGGTCTGGCGACAGTCGTACTGTGTAAAAATCAGTATCTTCACACCAATGCTTTCTCGGTTGAAGCAGTGCGCCTATGGAATGCTCTGCCTTTCGATGTCCGGAATGCGGAATGCTCACTTCAATCCTTCAACCATCTTGTCAAACTTCATTATTTGACGAGCTCGATGGCGCAGTGGTGAAACGCGTTGTTACACTACTTTGACACCAACGCTCGTGGGTTCGATTCCCACACAGTACAAACATTTGTGTGCATGAACATGTCTGTTTATATTGGTCTGGGTATTTTCTATGTATAATAAGTATGTATTTACAAAAAAAAAATGTATTTACGTATGTTTATCAGTTGTTTAGTACCCATAACACAAGCTTCGCTTACTTTGGGGCTAGATGCGCTGTGTAATGTGTCCGATAATATTTATTTATTTATTTATTATTATCTTTCCCTTAACATTTCATAAGTAGCATTATATTCTTGTCTTTCCCCTCAATCTCATTTAGTGTGTGTATATTTTATTCAATGTATTCATCAATTTGATATATTGTGTGTATATGTATACTTGATTATATATAACTTATGTAGTTATGTATGTTTATGTATTTATTTAAATAATTACTTTATTTCCTTTAAGTTATGCTCTTCAGTACTACGGCGGTCTTATCGCGATGCGATCTCTTCCAGACAACCTTAGGGTAGAGGAGAAGTAAAGAAACAAGGTAGGGTGGCCCTACCTTACTACGATCATCGATTAGGATTAGCGAATCCCGCCGATCCTAACCGATTGGGATAACGGGATTAGGCTAAGAAGAAGATGGCAGAGATAAGAAACCGTCAGGTGATACAGAATAATTTGTCTTCAATATCGTATAAGACCATCTAAACTACTTGCATAATACTCATATATGACAACAATAATCTATTTCACAAAGTTTATAATACGCAGTTTCGCTATCGAATCAGATTACCATATACAATGTGTGTAGTAAACATAAATCTAAAATAAATATCATTCACCATAAACCAAAACCCTCTATAATATCCCGAAATTATGACAATTCCAACACAACACCAGGATTAACCTCAAAATTTATAGCCATCCCTTTATTCCAGCGCCGAACAATTATGAAACAAAAACATTCAGAACTCCACTGAACTGTATTTAAAATATATATACCTAGCACCCTGTATTATTTTTATCACCTATGGCTTGAGCTTTTTTTTTGCTTTTTTCACGAAAATACAAGGGATTAGTCGCGGGTAGGGTAAATTAATTAATACAGAGTTGAACAATGCCGTCGAGGTAAGTCCGTATATTAAGCACACAATGGAAGTGGTATGTGCAGTGAGCTAAAATAATGCGCCGTGCGGCCTTTGTTTGTATTCCACGTTCATTTTTTTATACGGACATCGAAAATTGGGAGCCTTTTGTGATAAGTACGTTTTGTAAGCTGTGATTTTCTAAACAGAAGTAAAAAAAATAAACCAGTAAGGAACTTCATAATATATTTTTAAGAGAGGCGACACACCTCCACCTTACGGAAAACCGCAGCTAAATAACAACTCCCTAGAGGATTGTTGTGTTCCTGCGTGTGAGTGAGGTCACCAGTGAGCTCCTATGGAGTTGCTGTGTTAGCAGTAGAGGTGGCATCGCGTGGGTAATACTTAATGTTTTGCAAGCGTTACTAGGGCTACGGTAACCGCTTTACATCAGGTGGGCCATGCGCCTTCGTTGTATCTAGGCTGACCGCCATTGCCAAATCCTAACGGTGTTTAAGATACACTAGTGGGATACTCACTTTGCCCCGAAAAGCTATATTCGAAACGGATTCCAGAAGTTCACTCTGATTTCATACAGTCATTTCGACAGATGACTTTTCGATTCCGATTCAAATATGGTTTTCCTAGGCAATGTGAGAGTCCACAGGAGATTGTTTTCAGGAACACCGTCCCAATATGAAATCCATATGTTTGTCTGCGAATTTGTCTGTGTGTTTGTCTGTCGCTTTTTTTCGAATATTCGAATTTTGACTTCAGATTCGGATTCAGCATAAAAAAGTAGAATAGGAATGTCTCAAAAACCAATATCATATTTCTTAAGGAACATGGTCATTATGGCCGACAAATTAAAAATTGACGAACCAGGTGTTCCTCTGGCAATACAAGCTTCTGCATTCTCAACTGGTTATACGAGTATATAGCTTCACGCCAACTCCCTTGTGGCGTATGCAGAGAGAACCGACATGCGAGAGCCACGTGACTCGATTCATACAAACCTCACTCGATTCTTTAACCTTCATTGCTCTTCTTTCGCACGCTCGTTGATTTCTATGGATTTTGACATCAACTTCTAATAACACGATCAATTTGATCATAGTAGATAAGTCTTGGCCTTCCTCGGCTCCTCGGCTAATACATCTTTTATTTATTTATTAAGGACCACAAACAAGTTCACAATATTTTATAATTATGAATGTATGTTAGTACTTATCTAATTATGAACCCAACACTGTTGGCCACAAATTTATCATATACATTATTATACGTGTAGATCTTATAAAAAAGTAGTCTAAGTTACAATTCATTTGAGTGTGATGGTGGTATTACATTTACACGGAATTGAGTTATGTTAAGATTTACAGTTTATGATTAGTAAAGTAGTTTGGTGTTTTACTATATTTAAATCCTTCTGCTTTCGCGTTGTATATCTGTTTCGTAATTCCATTTTCCTGCATCCTTCTTCTTCTTCCTCTACATGTCCGAACCAACAGAACTTCTTATTTTAACACCGATACTCTCTTTCAGACCTGCTGCTGATGCTCTCTCTGCCATATCCAGCTCTCGCTTCCATAAGTAAGCGTTGGGACCAGCACTGCGTTGTGTATAGTGAGCTGTGCATTCTGGCTCAAGATTTTTCTGTCAAGAAGGGAGGGTGCTGGAAAAAGTGTGAATCGAGCATTGTAAAAACTTTCACGTCTTTCCACATTAGCGGTGTATCTTCCATCCCTGCTGAAAACGCATCTAAGACATACAATCTCATTCACTTGTTTCAATACTTCATCATCAACTCAAGTGAGTGCTGGGAAAAGTGTGAATCGAGCGTTGTAAAAACTTTCACGTCTTTCCGCATTAGCGGTGTACCTTCCATCCCTGCTGAAAACGCATCTAAGACATACAATCTCATTCACTTGTTTCAATACTTCATCATCAACTCGAGTGAGTGCTGGGAAAAGTGTGAATCGAGCGTTGTAAAAACTTTCACGTCTTTCCACATTAGCGGTGTATCTTCCATCCCTGCTGAAAACGCATCTAAGACATACAATCTCATTCACTTGTTTCAATACTTCATCATCAACTCGAGTGAGTGCTGGGAAAAGTGTGAATCGAGCGTTGTAAAAACTTTCACGTCTTTCCACATTAGCGGTGTATCTTCCATCCCTGCTGAAAACGCATCTAAGACATACAATCTCATTCACTTGTTTCAATACTTCATCATCAACTCGAGTGAGTGCTGGGAAAAGTGTGAATCGAGCGTTGTAAAAACTTTCACGTCTTTCCACATTAGCGGTGTATCTTCCATCCCTGCTGAAAACGCATCTAAGACATACAATCTCATTCACTTGTTTCAATACTTCATCATCAACTCGAGTGAGTGCTGGGAAAAGTGTGAATCGAGCGTTGTAAAAACTTTCACGTCTTTCCACATTAGCGGTGTATCTTCCATCCCTGCTAAAAACGCATCTAAGACATACAATCTCATTCACTTGTTTCAATACTTCATCATCAACTCGAGTGAGTGCTGGGAAAAGTGTGAATCGAGCGTTGTAAAAACTTTCACGTCTTTCCACATTAGCGGTGTACCTTCCATCCCTGCTGAAAACGCATCTAAGACATACAATCTCATTCACTTGTTTCAATACTTCATCATCAACTCGAGTGAGTGCTGGGAAAAGTGTGAATCGAGCGTTGTAAAAACTTTCACGTCTTTCCACATTAGCGGTGTACCTTCCATCCCTGCTGAAAACGCATCTAAGACATACAATCTCATTCACTTGTTTCAATACTTCATCATCAACTCGAGTGAGTGCTGGGAAAAGTGTGAATCGAGCGTTATAAAAACTTTCACGTCTTTCCACATTAGCGGTGTACCTTCCATCCCTGCTGAAAACGCATCTAAGACATACAATCTCATTCACTTGTTTCAATACTTCATCATCAACTCGAGTGAGTGCTGGGAAAAGTGTGAATCGAGCGTTGTAAAAACTTTCACGTCTTTCCACATTAGCGGTGAATCTTCCATCCCTGCTGAAAACGCATCTAAGACATACAATCTCATTCACTTGTTTCAATACTTCATCATCAACTCGAGTGAGTGCTGGGAAAAGTGTGAATCGAGCGTTGTAAAAACTTTCACGTCTTTCCACATTAGCGGTGTACCTTCCATCCCTGCTGAAAACGCATCTAAGACATACAATCTCATTCATTTGTTTCAATACTTCATCATCAACTCGAGTGAGTGCTGAGAAAAGTGTGAATCGAGCGTTGTAAAAACTTTCACGTCTTTCCACATTAGCGGTGTACCTTCCATCCCTGCTGAAAACGCATCTAAGACATACAATCTCATTCACTTGTTTCAATACTTCATCATCAACTCGAGTGAGTGCTGGGAAAAGTGTGAATCGAGCGTTGTAAAAACTTTCACGTCTTTCCACATTAGCGGTGTACCTTCCATCCCTGCTGAAAACGCATCTAAGACATACAATCTCATTCACTTGTTTCAATACTTCATCAACAACCGTAATCCTTACATTGGGTCTGGTTTCTTTCAAGTACTATCATCTTTGTTGAAGACAAATATCATCATCATATCAGCCGAAAAACGTCCACTGCTGAACATTGATCTCCCCCTTCTTTGCCTTCAATATTAAGCCTTTATCCATACAATCTTCTTTCATTTTTATGACCAGTGATCAATTCGGTTCGATGGTATTTCTACTAATAAGAGAGACAAAAGTATATTGACGATCCCGGAATCTCGGTCATCAAATTGGTGAATCTTCCAGGTATGCTAATCGCTATATTTCCATATTTTTGAACCTATATAAATACGTTTTGAAATTCGATAATGCAGCGTATCCCACAGGTGGCTGATAGACTATCGTGACGCAAAATGATCAATACCAGCACGTACCCAGATATGCTAATAACCAAACCGTAAACAACTCGTATAAATCACGCTAAAGACACATTATCTTGAATAAAATATCAGTTACGCATGCATTATGTCTGCGGATATTTGTATTGTTGCCGCAAATTTAGGGTTTCGGGTTTTTTACACGGTGGCCCGAAAATGGAGTGAAATGTATACAGGTATTGCAATGCCTGCCAACAAGGTGCCTTGCTCATGTTGGAGTACTCGGGTGACCGTGTACTCCAACACTGTTTTCAAGAAAGGATTCAACTTAATTGGTTAATAAAAAAAACTGCTTTGATGCAGGGGGGATGTTTCTCGCGCGGCATCGCAATCTTGTGACCTAAGGCTGTTTCGTCACAGTACCCAGTAATTTCTCTGCCAAATCTCACCCTTCAAACGGAACACAGCTATATAAATATAGGTACTTGGCGGTAGAAATAGGTGAGACAGAGGTACCTACGCAGACGACTTTTGTACAAAGTCTTCCACTGTAAGATATAGATAATTCAATGAGGGATGTTGTTCTATATATTTTATATGCTGTGCGAACACATAAGCATAATTTGTTAGAGTCTCAAACACAATTGTGGAAGTAAGTTTATAATAATAATTACAAATGTAAGGCAATGTCACAATTAAACATTCGACGAGCTCGGTGGCGCAGTGGTGAAACGCGTTGTTACGCTACTTTGACACCAACGCTCGTGGGTTCGATTCCCACACAGTACAAACATTTGTGTGGATGAACATGTCTGTTTGTCTTGGTCTGGGTATTTTTCTATGTATAATAAGTATGTATTTACAAAAAAAAAGTATTTACGTATGTTTATCAGTTGTCTAGTACCCATAACACAAGCTTCGCTTACTTTGAGGCTAGATGGCGCTGTGTAATTTGTCCGACAATATTTATTATTTATTTATTTATATCAATTAATTGTCACATTATGACACTGACCACTTTGTTCGACAGTTTTTATGTTATTTATATATATGACGAGCTCGGTGGCGCAGTGGTAAAAAACGCTATTGCGTTACTTTGACACCGACTCTCGTGCGTTTGATTCCCACACAGGATAAACATTTGTGAGCATAAATGTGTCTGTTTGTCTTGGTCTGGCTGTTTTAAGAGCGTATCAAAGCAGCCCGTCTGGCGAAGTACCTCCACTTTACAGAAAACTGCAGCCAAATACCAACTCCCTAGAGCGTTATTGTGTTCCTGCGTGTGAGTGAGGTCATCAGTATGCTCCCAAGGAGTTGCTGTGTGACCAGCAGAGGTGCAATACATTGATTGCTCTACGGTAGAATAGGTTTTGCACGGTTTGAAGCTTTTGAATGGTATTAGGACTGGCATGAGCGTATATTGGAGACGCTTTCAATATCACCGTCTTTATGCAAACTTTGTGCAGGGTTCGCTTATTTCTTAAAGTCATCCTACAGTTCCATCCCAACATAAAGTTGAATCGGCCCGGATAGAATCTGACGGTACTGGTTACCTTTTTAACATAATTGAACGCGAGTTTAGATAGAAAAGTAACTCCGAGATAGTCCGTTGTACACTGCCAGGGGACTGACGACCCTAGCTGGCGTAAGCGGGGAGTATTATACGATCGTTTGTATCACATCGAATATATTTCGCATTGTAGTAAACTGTTAAGCTGTTCTTTGAGATCACGTCGGTACCTCGGTCGGTTTGGAGTTTGGCAAATGCTGATTTTGCCTACACACTCTTTGCGTAAAATGCGGTGCCCCGCCTACGCGTTGCCGCCCATGTTCATATAGCAACATCTTATGCTCTCACTGGTACACTGACTCACTCGCAGACACACAAAAAGCGTCTTGGGAGTTGTTATTTTGCTGTAGACTTCTGCCAGGCTACTTCTTTGTCAGTCGTGTTGCTTTGATGTGCCCTTAGATACTTATAATAACCAGATTAAGACGAACAGATGTGTTCATGCACACAAATGTGTGTCGTATGTGGAAATCAAACCCACAAGCGTTGGTATCAAGTAGCGTTATACTAGTTATTAACATTTTTATTGTATTCTTGTACGGACAGAGATTTTGTGATTATAATTGAAAAAATACCTATATTGGCAAGTTTCTTTCGGCATTTCTTCTTCGCCGATGGTCATCTTCGAAATCTTAGTAATTCAAAAAAGTTTGAGAAATTATTAAAATACAATAAGATTTGATTTTATAAATGTAAGCCGTGTCTAAGTGTCCGCGATGGCCTAATGATAAATAAATATTTTTTATCTTTATCTTTTATCTAGACAGGCTTGACGCCAGACGGACGACTCTGTCAGGTGTAGACAGAGTCGGCTGTTTGGCGGCCTCCTACCTCAAGGACCGTTGCTTTCGTTACAGATATGAAGGAACACTTTCTTCCCCATGCCCACTCAAGGGCGGGGTTCCACAGGCCTTTGTTCTCCTGTTGATGCGGCACTCGCAGTGCGTAAAATTGTGGAACTCTCGGATAGTAAATACGTTGTAGGTATTTTCTTAGACATTTCAGGTGCCTTAGATAATACTTGGTGGCCAATGTTGTTGCTGAAACTAAAGGCGAGAGGTTGCCATAGCAACATTTACTCGACCTTATTCGATCGTACTTTTTCAATGGTACAACTAAATTAAAACTTGTCCATTAGGCTGCCTAGAATGCTTACGCAGGGATGTACTCAGGGTTCGGTTTTAGCATAGCATAATCAAACAAGTAGGCCGACTCGACCCCCGAGCGAAGGATAATAGCCTAAACACGTAGGGCTGGCGCTTATAGTTTATACAATCGTCAAAAATTCATAGTCTATATACAAAACAATTTTCCCCTGTAGGTGAATCATCAGGGATGTATAATTCAAAGATGTTCTTAATTATTTTTTGTACATAGACCAGGAGCTGACTATTGTATAGAAGTTATATATTCCTTTAGGCGCGTTATGAAAAAATGATGAGTGAAATTTTATGATACTGTAACACAAAAGTAACAGGTTGAAGCTGCCCTCTAAACCGCTCATTAAGTCACGAAAAATATGCTCAAAACGAATGAACAGAATTGTTATTTAGCTGCAGTTGCCTGTGAGGTGGTAACGTCACTCACTCGCATGATCACAACAATCCTCCAGGGAATTGTTATTCGTCTGCAGTTTTGAGCATATTTTCCGTGAGGTAGTAACGTCACTCACTCGCCTGAACACAACAACCGTCCAGGGAATTGTTATTTAGCTGCTATAGGTTGCTGTAAGTTGCCTGTGAGGTGGTAACGTCACTCACTCGCATGAACACAACATCCCTCCAGGGATTTGTTGTTTAATGATGCCAGTGAAGTATAACTTCTCACGCGCGTACATAAGTACACGCACCCATTTTTTTTTACACTAAACTATTTTTTACTTTTTCATTTACTACACTTATCAAAATTATAATCTTTGTTTGTTTGTTTGTAATATCTTTATTGTACATAAAATAACAATGAAAAATATAAATTAAAATGCAACACATTAATAAATGTACAAAGGCGGACTTATTCCTATAAGGAATCTCTTCCAGTCAACCTTTGAGTGTCTAATTGGAATTTAGTTCTTTCTGGTGGAATCTTTATATTCCGAAATTTAATATTTTTACAGTAGCCTAAAATGATAGGCATTAAAAGTACTTTTTTCTGTAGAAAATTTGTGTTATTATAACAAAATTACACATTTCATACAAACAAAATAATTCTTTTTACTTTTAGCGATCTTTACGAATTTGTAGTTAAAGTAGGTAGGTACACGTACAAATTATTACGAGCGGGAGCCTCTTCGTCCAAATCAATTATTGAGTGTAGAAGTGTTACTACTTTTTTCTCACATTAAATAAAACTATAATTGAATTGAAACCTTACGTCTGTTGTGCAAGTGCTACATTAGTGAGACATTAACAAGTATATTTCTATAAAATCATCGAGCCACCCGCTAACGTACCCGTGCAGCGAGCGCGGGGACACGACCTCTCTCCCGGCACGATAAGAGACGGCCGATATTTTTTCATCTCTGTCTGCCCATCGTAGCAGGTATCGATGGGTTAACGGCATCAACGGATCACGAAGCTACACTGCGGTCGGCCTATTATCAGGTAAACAATATACGTGCTTGTTATTGTTTTTATATTAGCGCGCTACGTTGATTTTGTTTCCGATATAAAGTAATAGATCCGTTTAATGGATAATAGAATGGAACGGTCACCGTCTGAACCGAACATATCTGCTTCTGGCTCTAAAAATACTGCACCAACTAATTATATTTCCCAAAGACTTAAAAGGAGAAGAGAAGACGACTTTGATTCAGAATTAAAAGCATTCAAAGAGGAAATGAAGGAGTTGATCAAATCATTAATTACTCCCTCGTTAATGGAAATTAAACAGACAAGTACTGATATTCAAAATTCCATTGAGTTTCTTACTCAACAGAATTCTCAATTACTCAATTTGAAAAACAAAATAGAAAAATTGGAAACCGAATCGAAAAAAGACAAAGAACATATTGTGCTGCTCGAAGAAAAGTTTGAGGATTTGCAGCGCACAAATCGGAGACTTAATTTGGAAATTAAAAACGTACCAAAAAAACCAAAAGGAACGAAAGAAAACTTAATAGACATGGTACTCAATTTGGATAAAAATATTAAATGCCCAGAGCTACGCAGAACTGACATTCGTGACAATTATGGGGTAAAAGGTAAACAAAGTAATAAACAAATAAACACACCCACTATTATTGAGACCACATCTACCCTGATTAAAACTGAAATACTAAAAACATGCAAGACTTACAACGCCCGGCATAAGGAGAAAATCTGCGCGAAGCATCTCGGACTTAGAGAAAATGAATATACCGTAATTTTTGCAAAAATCTTATAAGAAACCTTAAAAATAATTATGAAAGACAACAAATAACCATCACTAGCAAGAACCCAAAGAAAATGTGGAATGTAATCAACAATATTACGCATCGTAAAGATAATAACTCACAACAAAACTCCAATTTATTACGTCTTAAAACATCTCCACAAGACTCTGTTAATTTCATAAATAATTATTTTGCTAACATTGGCAAAGACTTAGCAGCAGACATTCTTTCAAAACATAAATTGCAACAAAATTTAGCACAATATTCCAATATCTCACATTTATCATCTCAGAAGCTTCCTGGTAACCTCACTCACACAACAGAAAGGAACACGATAACTCTTTTTTTAAATATTACGTCGGGAGGCATACAAGCATACGGGCCACCTGATGTAAAGCGGGTACCGCAGCCTATTAACGCTTGCGATATATTAAGTATCAGTCGCGCGATGCCTCCTCTGCTGCTTACACAGCAACTCCTTGAGAGCTTACTGGTAATCTCACTCATAAGCAGGAGTACAACAACCCTCTAGGGAGTTGTTATTTACCCGTGGTTTTCTGTGACGTGGAGGTACTTCCCCAGACTTTTGCTATGATGCGCACTATCTCTCTTAAAATATCCAGACCAAGACAAACATGTTCATGCACACAAATGTTTACCTTTTGTTGGAATCTAACCCACGAGCGTAAGCAAAAGTCTGGAGAAGACCTCACAGAAAACCGCGGCTAAATAACAACTCCCTAGAGGGTTGTTGTGTTCCTGCGTGTGAGTGAGATTACCAGTAAGCTCTCAAGGAGTTGCTCTGTAAGTACCAGAGGAGGCATCGCACGACTGATACTTAATATATCGCAAGCGTTAATAGGCTACGGCTTGTATGCCTCCCGACGTAGTATTAAAAAAAAAGATTTATTGTGTTCCTTTCTGTTGTGTGAGTGAGGTTACCAGGAAGCTTCTGAGGAGTTGGTGTGTTAATAGCAAAGCGGTCATAGGCTACGATAACCACTTTTCTTCAGGTATACATGTATCTGACGTCCTAAAAAAAAACTAGTGAAGGTATCGCCCTACTTTTATAGGCTTCCATTCTGTAAATTAGCAGTTTGCAACACGTAAATAAATGAAAAAATAATATAAAATAAATAAATATTGTCGGACAAATTACACAGCGCCACTTAGCCCCAATGTAAACGAAGCTTGTGTTATGGGTACTAGACAAATGATAAACATACGTAAATACATTTTTTTTTGTAAATACATACTTATTATACATAGAAAATACCCAGACCAAGACAAACAGACATGTTTATGCACACAAATGTTTGTCTTGTGTGGGAATCGAACCCACGAGCGTTGGTGTCAAAGTCGCGTCTTTTACGACTGAGCCACCGAGCTCGTCAATCGAACACGTGCAGGGAAGGCAGATCATAAGCATATAATATGATAGTGATGTGTACCACTTTAATTAGTATTGTTAGTCAGCGCATAAAAGAGAGAATTTAACAGCCCTATATTTAACGGTAAAAACAAACCGGTTACGCTAAACCATAAAATATGACCGGTTAAGCGTAGCACCCATAAACTGCGCTATTAAGGCGCGCCACTTTAATTCTTGTTAGCTCCGTGCATAGCCGTTCAATACGTTACAATTTTACACATAACCGGTGACCTGGTTTTGTTATAGGATGGGTGACCATTTGTGTGGAAAAGTTTAGAAAGTTGTATATAGATAAAGCTAGATTAATACCAATAAATAATAGCTCGTAAAAATGGATTTTCCTGTTTTTTTAGTAAAAATTGGTAGTAAAATCCCTTTCGTTGTACTGTTTGTATCTTGCTGGTTTTGATATCATTAAATAGATGATATTTTGAAAACAGAACAATTTAAAGGTAAAACTGTTTTCCACCTTTTTTCTATTGTTTTTCTCTTCGCCAAAATGAGTGAATGTTACGACGAAATTTTATGAAGTTTTATTACAAAAGAGAGAAAAATGTAATGAAAAATATTGTGTTATTTATGAACTTAACGCAGTGTTAGTAAGATATCACAAAGTTAGTTCAAGCGTTATTACAGTCTGGGAATTTTCATGTCAAAGATGAAGCTCCCTTTGATTGACCTGTTAGGGATAAAGTCAGTGACATTTTTGAGAAAGTGGAACAAGATAGACATGTTAGTAGATATTAAAAAATATTAAAAAATGCTGCAAGGGCTAGTTTAGTAGATTTTTCTTTTTACGATATATATTTTCCGAAATGCAAGTTCGGAGTAACAAATAAAAGCCATGCCACCAAAGTTAACTAAGCACTATTAAGTTATTAATAAAAGGCATAAAAAGATCCTATGCAAGAAAATGACCTATTATGAACACAAAACAAAAACCTATTACAGCAATATTCCAAATTTTTAACTACTCATTTTAAATAACACTTGTCTAAAATCAGCTGTAGGAGTTAAGGTCAAATGTCCGTAAAATAGTGTGTAATGTGGAAAGCAAACCAGGAACCATGGATCACATTCCAATGACGATGTCGTATGTAATGAAGACAAGTTTCCGTCCTATGCTTCTCCACGCGAATTAAGAAATCACGATTCGTACATGTATTTCGGTATTCCGCCTGTGACTTCCACCACTCTCCATCTGATTTTACCATGAAGGAAGCAATTAATGAAGAACCGATGAAACGGAATTGCTTAGCAAATCTACTCGTCAGTTGAGGGGTAAAGTACAACGCGCAGCTCTTATTGGTTAGTTTACAGATCAACATCGCGTCTGTTACAGGTTTATTGGTAAAAATATCATCCCATAGGTCAGTATGACGAGCTCGGTAGCGCAGTGGTGGAACGCGCTGTTACGATATTTTGACACCAACGCTCGTGGGTTCGATTCCCACACAGTACAAACATTTGTGTGCATGAACATGTCTGTTTGTCTTGGTACTGGGTATTTTCTATATATAATAAGTATGTATTTACAAAAAAAATGTATTTACGTATGTTTATCAGTTGTCTAGTACCCATAACACAAGCTTCGCTTACTTTGGGGCTAGATGGCGCTGTGTAATTTGTCCAAGAATATTAAAAAAAAAAACCGAGTAGCTCGAGTCGCTGTGTTTAGGCGCTCTAACGTTACGTTCTAATGAGTGAGGAGTGCCTTTATGTGTAGTCAGGTGGTTTATTGGTTTGTGTATATTACCTTCAATCTTCTCTCATTTCTTTCATACACTTTTAAAATACACGCATACATGCACGCATAAAGCATGCACACTCCAACATGGACGCAATGGTTTTGTAGGTAAAAATACTCTATCCGAAGATTCGTTCTTGACTGTAGAGTGAAAAGGATACATTATCCCTCCATACCTTTTTTTAATACCAGTCAATAAAACAAAATGATACTTATTATTAAGTAGTCATGTGCTTTCTACATGAAAGAACTTAAAATAATTTATTTTGTTCTGAGTCGTTGAAAGAGTATCTACATGACAGACTGCGCGACCACAGAATTCTGAGCGAATACAGAGCCTTGATCAGTTTGATCAACAGTCAACTCTTATTTTTCTGATTATCTGTTCAATCACTCCTAATTTCCAATAACCTTTTCTGGAACCATCGAACTCTCACTTTATCACACGATCAGTCCAGTGTATGGTGTTTTTAGTTAGTCCGCCATGTTTTTGTTATCTTTTGATTTCCTACAGATATCGGTGAAAAATAAATGACATTTTTTTATTAATATTAAATGTTTTCTAAAAATACTAAGCTAGTAATAATAATCTTTCTATTTTTCCCATAAAATTTAGATAGTCGGTTCATCGTGTGGAAGGTCATACGCTGCGTTTACCGCTTCCTGATCGCTATTCGAGAACATTTCTGCCCCAGCGACAATCGGTTGTTCTAGTTATGTAGCCTGCCCACTGCAACTTCAACTTGTTGATCCTTAGAGCCACGTTGGTAACTCCGATTCTACTATGGATGTGCTCAATTCAAAGTCTATGTAGCAGAAAATCTCCTAGCTTGGCTCTCTGTATCGCACACTTTGCTACTTTGAGCTCCCGTCTGAGGCCCAATGAAACCACAGAAGTTGTAAAGTGTGGATACAATTATGTTTCTTTTTTTTTGCGCCCTACCTCTCTTTATAACATTCAGATCAAAGAGACAAACAGACATGTTCATAGACACAAATGTTTGTCTTGTGTGGGAATCGAACCCATGAGCGTCGGTGTCAAAGTCGCGTCATTCACGACTGAGCCACCCAGCTCGTCAAAACTTTCAATGCGGTAATTTTTCAAGGGCTTTCCAGTAAGCTCGATCACAACAACCCTCTTAAATATTTTTGCTTTAGAGAATAGATTATATTTTCTTATTGAATGAGTGTGCATATTCTTATTTTACGAATGATAATTATTAAAATATTTGTTCCACAAGCGTAAATGGGTAATTAGGAAAATTGAAAAGGAATATAAAATTTTGTGAGTAAAGTATATGAACATGACAACGTTTTTGTCGTATATGCATATAAGTTTATGACGCGAATATACCTAGAATATTTTCGGAACTGAATTTGTATGAGCAGCTATTTTGTATATAACGTATCTTTCAGTCGATCGAATAGCGCTGAAAATGCGCCTGAATGCGCAACCATTTGCAAATCACTGTGCTGTGTTTTTCAGTGATTGTGTTATAGCGAGCTATCGAACTGGAAGTGATATCTATTTCAGACATTTGCTTGTAACAAACATCGGAAAAATCTGAAAATTTGTTGGCGAATGAATGATTTATATCATATTTTTTTTTTTTAAATATATATACATATAGGTAACATTAAGAGGCATACAAGCATACGGAATGTAAAGTTGCTACCGTAGCATATAAACGCTTGTAATATACAACGCATCGCACTCAGGTTGCCACCCCTGCTACTAATACAGCAATTCCTTCGGAGTTTACTAGAAGTTGATTTTTTTCAGGCCCACCTGATGTAAAGCGGCTACCGTAGCCTATTAACGCTTGTAATATATTAAGTATCACTCGCGCGATGCCTCCTCTGCTGCTTACACAGACGGGGCTGCTTTGCTCCGTACCTCTCTTAAAAAGATGTTTAATTTGTATAATAATATTGATTATACACTGTTGGACAAATTTCACAGTGGCATCTAGTCCCAAACTAAGCAAATCTTGGTCTATGGGTATTAGACAACTGACAAACATACGTAAATACATTTCTTAGAAACATGTACCCAGACCAAGACAAATAGACATGTTTATGTACACAGTTACTTGCCTTACGTGGGAATCGAACCCACGAGTGTTGATGCTAAATTGCTAGATACTCTACGACCGAGCTTGTCTGTATATTTACTTATGTTTATCAGTGTAAACTCACTTTAATATGTGTGGTCTGTGGGAGTTTTGTTAAATTAAAATAACATTAGAGATTAAATGACTCTGTATATATATTTTTATTTTTTATTTTATATAAATAATTATTTTATTTATTTTTACATGCAAGTTACACAGAGAGAGGCACAATAGAGAATTAACAAATGAATTCGCTTATTTACATAAATAAAAGTTTATGCTTTTAATCACGCAAATAAATCATTCCAATTGTTTTCAGTTGGATTATATAATACCTACATGTGTTTTACTCATGTGGGAATCGAACCCTTGAAGTATTTATTTTATTTAAGTAGTATTTATTGAAGTAGTTTTTTTTTATACTACGTCGGGAGGCATACAAGCATACGGCCGACCTGATGTAAAGCGGGTACCGTAGTCCATTAACGCTTGCGACATATTAATTATCACTCGCGAGATGCCTGCTCTACACAGAAACTCCTTGGGAGCTTACTGGTGACCTCACTCACACGCAGGAACACAACAACCCTCTAGTTGGAGGAGTTGTTATTTGGCTGCGGTTTTCAGTGAGGTGGAGGTGCTTCCCCAGACGGGCTGCTTTGATGCGCCCCACCTTTCTTAAAACATCCAGACAAAGACAAACAGACATGTTCATGCACACAAATGTTTAACTTGTGTGGGAATTGAACCCACGAGCGTTGGTGTTAAAGTCGCTTCATTCACGAATGAGCCACCGAGCTCGTCATGTGTTTAACTGCAGAAATAGAACTCTTGAAGTATTTATTTTATTTAAGTAGTATTAGTTAGAGTAGTCATTCCAGATCTCTGATTAGTTACTCAGCAAATGGGCTTGTCGATCCAATATTTATTTATATTTCATCATGTAAAAAGATCATAGAGAAAATCCATCTCAGCGTTTTAGAGGCAGTAATGTAATAAGCCAATCTCTTTACTCAGTGAAAAGCAAGCACAGAAGGTCAGCTCCATAGTAATGGAGGATAACGATCATAAGTCCTCGACCAGTATGTGTGGTCAGTGATGACTTACGGCACAGTAACGTGGTCCCTTACTATGGGCATCATACGAAAGCTCAAGGTAGATGCGATGGAGAGAGCCATGCTCAGGGTTTGCCTGCGGGATAGGCTCAGAAATGACTACATCTGTAGCAGAACTGGTGTTACCGACGTGGCTCTAAGGATCAGCAAGCTGAAGAGGCATTGGGCAGGTCACATAGCTCGGGAAAACGATGGCCGTAGGGGCAGAAAGGCTCTCGAATGGTGAGCAAGAACCGGACAATGCAGCGTAGGACGGCCGTCCGCACGATGGACAGACGTTCTTGTGAAGATCGCAGGGAGCCGTTGGATGCAGCACAACACCGATTGCTGTAGAAGTCCAAGGGGGAGGTCTATGTACAGCAGTGGACGCCTTTCGGCTGATATGATGAAACGATCATACTCCTAAACATCCTTCTTTTGAGAGCACATCAAAGTAGCCCGACTGGGAAAGTAACTCCACTTCACAGAAAACTGGAGCCAAATAATAATCAGTGCGAGTGAGTGGGGTTACTAGTTGCCGTGCCGTGAAGTTGACTTGCGATGGATACTTATCGTACTGCAACCGTTCATAGGCTCGGTGGCTCAGTCGTGAATGACGCGACTTTGACACCAACGCCCGTGGGTTCTATTCCCACACAAGGCAAACATTTGTGAGCATGAACATGTCTGTTTGTCTTAGTCTGGATGTTTTAAGAGAGGTAGGGCGCTATAAGCAGCCCGTCTGGGGAAGTACCTCCACCTCACTGAAAACTGCAGCCAGATAACTCCCTAGATGGTTGTTGTGTTCCTGCGTGTGAGTGAGGTCACCAGTAAGCTCCCAAGGAGTTGCTGTGTAAGCAGCAGAGTAGCGCGAGTGCTACTTAATATATCGCAAGCATTAATAGGCTACGGTACTCGCTTTACATCAGGTGGGCCGTATGCTTGTATACCTCCCAACATTGTGTAAAAAAATCGATTTAAGATACTGCGGTAATCTAAAGTTACGCACAGCTTAGTTTACTTCAGCTTACCACCGCATCATCAATGCTTGTTACCTAATAACAGTGTACCAAGGAATCACAATAGGTATTCGTGCGTTTTCAAGGTATCGTACACAAAAGCAAATAACTGTTATATTAAAAGCTTAATAAACCCCGATATAAATAGCCTATAAAAGTCATCATCAACATCACATCAACTCTTACTTATCCCACTGCAGGGATGCGGGTCTACCTTCAACCGAAAGGGTTTAGAGCATACTCCACCACGCTGCTCAAATGCGGATTGGCAGTGTTTTCAAGCCTCCCGAGCGCCACTGACTTTGCTTAGCGACTGTCATCTATAGATATTAGCCGGGACCGACGTCACAATGTGCCCTCCGAAGCAGGAGAAACTAGAGATATATACCCATCCATAGACAGGCTGCGATCGAGCTCTCTAAAAAGTAAAAAATCGGCCAAGTGCGAGTCGGACTCGCGCACGAAGGGTTCCGTACCATTATCTATAAATGGCAAAAAAAAACTGTTGTTGTATGGGAGCCCCCCTTAAATATTTGTTTTATTTTAATTTAATTATTTATTCTTAAAGTGAATATATAACTTAATATTCTGTGAATATTCCAAGCGTCTACCTGTCGCCGTTATCAATATCGAGCAAAAATGAGCTAAAAAATCACGTTTGTTGTATGGGAGCCCCGTAAATATTTATTTTATTCTATTTTTTAGTATTTGTTGTTATAGCGGGAACAGAAATACATCACCTGTGAAAATTTCAACTGTCTAACTATCACGGTTCATGAGATACAGCCTGGTAACAGACGGACGGACGGACGGACAGCGGAGCCTCAGTAATAGGGTTCCGATTTACCCTTTGGGTACGGAACCCTAAAAATCATAAATTTTTGGATGGCCCAAGTCCTCTAACTGTTACATTTAAATAAAATGTTATAGCTAAATAGTGTCGGTGTTAAGATAAGAAAAAGCATGCTCCGTTGGTTCAGACATGCAAGAAGAATGCAGGATGAATGACGTTACAGACATAAAATGGGAAAGTGGAAGGATGTAGGAATCGAGGAAGACCATGACTCACTTACCATGGCCAAATTGATCAGGAGAACTAGAAACCGGCGAGAGCGCATGAAAAGAGCAATGAATGTTAAAGAAGCTAGTAAGGTGTGTAAGAAGAAGAAGAAGCATGTCTTCTGACATTCGGTTATCACTGCCTACCTTACATGAGACCTAGCGTGAAGATATACATACACATATTAAAATATTTATTTATAGCTAAGAACTATCTCGATCACTACAGCTTTTAAAATAACCTCATCGAAATCGGTCCATCCGTTTAGGAGCTATGATGCGAAAGACATGCATACAGAGACGTTAAATTTATAACACCCTTCGTTTTGTGTTGGGGGTTGTAAAAGGATCCAAGCATACGGCCCGCCTGATGCAAAGGATTTTCTCAGCCCTCAACATGCTTGCAATATAGGCGGTACAGTTCGCGGATTGCTAGTCCTACTGCTAACGCAGCAACTTTTCATTTCTGACGTTACCTGTAAGGTGGAGTGCCCTCTCAGTTGGGCTAAATAGGTGCTTCCTTTGCTTAACAACTATTTTCTTTTTTCTAGCGACATTCCGTTTCCTAATCCCTTTGGATTGGCTGGGTCCGGTACCTAAGCGTAAAGATTTGGCGAAGATACAAATTTTTACATAGAGCTCCACAACCCAGTAAAAATCTGACTTCAGTTAGATGGCACGAACTTCCTAAATGTAATTTCTTGGATTTGCATGTTTCTTCTTTTTCGCGTAATCACGTTTCCTAATCCATTAGGATTGTCGGCGTCCACTCCCTAAGCCTGGCAAGGATTTGGCGATACTATTTTGTACATAGAGCGACTACCGTTTGACCTTCACATCACAGAGGGAAACCAGATCTTCTTTAGGTTAGGTCACACGTGTTTCGAAAAACACACGGGTTGCCTCACGACATTTGGTTTCACCGTCCAGCCAGAGATAATAACAAATATGTACATGAACTCCAAACACGGATTTATTGGTACATGCCAGGACTCTGATCCAGGGAGCAGTGAGAGCCCAGAGGATAAGGAGTCGGATTATTGACCACCTGATCCTCGGGTCGAAACCTGGAGGGGCGGTTATGCCGGCGGTGCAAGAACTTCATGCCTATTTTGACGAATCTCATGCAGTAGTGCCTTTGAAAAAGTCGTCAGGGTGTTCATGCCTTATACAGGACAACGGACCCTCTGTGTGTTATGTTTTGTATGACGGGAGTAGAATTTGACGTGCTCAGAACTGAGGGAATTAAATTACATGAACGTCATTTTAAATGACGAAGGATCGAATATCCCCAAAGTTGTCGTAAATGTTGTCACTTTTTCTCTGAACTGCGATCTGTCACTTCATTACGTTTTTTTTCGCTTTCTACGTTATGTGCCTATTAAAAACGTGTCGTGTACTTATGTACAGTTGGAACGAGCTCGGTGGCTCAATCATGAATCAAATCAAAGTCTTCAAGCCGTCAATGTTCATTTATGTGCGCGTGTTCTACCGGCTGTATAATGGGTTGTGTTCTGAGGAGTTGTTCGACATTATACCAACAGCCTCGTTTTACAATCGCACAGCTCGCCGGCGGCTGGGAGTTCATCCGCACACACTGGAACCGCAATGGTCGCGCACTGTGCGCTTCACGAGAAGTTTTCAACCGAGAGCTATTATGTTGTGGAATGAGCTCCCTGCCGAGGTTTTCCCAAGGGACTACAGTATGGGGTTCTTCAAGAAAGGCGTGAAGAGGTTCTTACAGGGTCGGCAACGCAAGAGTGACACCCCTGGTGTTGCAAATGCCCATAGGCTACGGTAACTGCTTACCATCAGGCAGGCCGTACGCTTGTTTGCCACCTTGGTGGTATAAAAAAAAAATATAATTTTCTCTGTCTATTGTTTTCACAGCAAAATATTGTATAGCACTGAAATTCGTTGTAGGTAAGTTACCTCTTAAGTCGAGGAATTCTAAGTACGGCACGCGAAAAGCACGTTGTTTGTCGGATCTTGGGACGGTATAAATTTTATGCTCCATTTTAAAGCTGCCGTACATACTGTTGCCCGACGCGGTCTTGCGACAACGTCGAAAACAACTTTAAATATTATTATACGTCTACACGTTTAACTTAAACTTCTGAATAAAATTACCAGGCAAATAAATTAAAAATTCTCATTAATAATATTTTTAAGTTACTTAAAAAACACCTGTATATTTTTTCACTACCATTTCAGAAACGAGTTTATCGATTAGGGTAGTTCGCATTATACTGCATTAAATTAAAAATTTGGTGAGTAGTTTAAAAGTAATTTGAAAAAATATAGTGAATCAAATTTCCTAACAAAAAAAAAGAAATAATCGGTTAATAAAATTTAAGGTGTAGCGCCGATGCTAATCGCGAATTTCAATTATTGTAAGAAGAATGTTGCTTCCATATCATGATAAAGATTTAACCAAATTGATTTTTATAAAAACATTAACCAATTCTTTGACCTTTTTTTCTTCTTTTTTGGTGTTTCTATTTTTACTGATATCGATTTCATTGTCTGAAATTTTTGACAATTACTATCTGAACAAAAAGGCTGATTTTCACACATGGTTAGCTAGTAATCGGGTACTTCCGTCCATAACTGACTACAGTATTCCATGTGCGGTCTGACTTGAGACTTGTATAGAAGAAGACTTTCTTCTGTTGGGTTAACCTTAACAGGGTCAGAGTTCATTCTATAAACTAAAGGGTTTTTAAAGAATATCTTATGTATAATAGGAAACAAAACAATAATCAATATAGATGGCAAGTGGTTGTAAACGAAAACTGTAAACATTAATTAACTCAGAATACAACCCATTATGTAATCGGAAGAATTTAATATAGCTTGTCATGACTAGTTAGGATGGTTTCAGGAAGTGGTATGTAGGGTTTATGACATGTTAAAGTTTCTTCTTCTCTCTCTCGCACATCCACATGCTTAAGTTGCGATATCTATCATTGATCTTTAAAAAGTTTTCGGCAATCATCCACATCTAAGTTAAAAGGATTGCCTGATTACACTGACCAGACGCACATTTACATTTCTTACACTTGTAATTCTTCACACATCATTTTATAATCTATTAAAATGATAGGAGGTATCGCAGGTACTTTCACTTAAAGAATAAAATAATCAATCTATATTTAGGCGCTTATTACCACTAATATTTTATTGTCACATGGAGCTAAACTAAAAATAAAATCGCTTTGAGCACCCAATGCGAATAACGACAAGGAAAGCTAAGAAGAAAAATCATTCCTCTGCGCACTCAACAAGTAAGTGTTGAACTTTTTCAACTTTATTGCAATCCACTCAATTAGGCGATTTAACTTTGTCCATACGATGCCCAAAACTCCTTTGTCGGGTAAAGACCGTAACAATTAGTAACAAGTAGAGGATCTCTTAATGTATGTATATAATATGTAAATTTTTCTTCGTGTTCAAGGCGATTAATTCGTCAAATAAAGGTAATATCTACAACGTAAACGAATTGATAATTTAGTTTCTTACAGGTTTTGTATTTTACGAGCACATGCATTTATTTTCGAGAAAAAAGGTGGGATAAGTCTTTTCTACTATGAGCTATATTTACTAAAAATGTTTCGTCAGCCATCTTGTATATTTTAAACGACGTATGTATGAGAAACTTTTTATGTCATGATTCATAGTCAACCTCATATACCGGTATAAAAACAACTTTTTAGTATAGGATACATGCATAATATTATGATAAACATAGTGCACGAATTTACACAGAAATGGTGCATTAAATCAAAAGCTAGTGCTAGACACACAGTTCTTATACTCGTACATATGTTACTGATAACTTTATCTACTGTTCTACATATTTTAAAATGGTAAACTTAAAAATGTTTTAGAATTCTAAATGATGCACTGTATGTCAGCTACAGTTTTTCTGCACAAGACAAACATTTGTGTTCATGGACACAAATGTTTGTCTTATGCAGGGTATGGATACTGTACGTAGGATATATAAAATGATGGATTAGAAAGATACTTGAATAGAAACCTAGAGAGAACACGTGATAGTGATACAGAGGCCGGCTGATATGACATCTTTGATTACGCAGGTCGAAGTGGGATGAAGGTGGAACAAGACTGAGCTGTCAGAAATGCTTTTAAGGAGACCTATTGATTTACAGTCAAGATATAGAAGTAATGTTTTTGTCAAATGAGTATCTTCGCCAAATCCTTAGGCTTAGTGAATGGACCCCGCCAATCCTAATGGATTAGGAAAC
The DNA here is from genome assembly GCA_947507595.1 of Pyralis farinalis. Taxonomy (NCBI): domain Eukaryota; kingdom Metazoa; phylum Arthropoda; class Insecta; order Lepidoptera; family Pyralidae; genus Pyralis; species Pyralis farinalis. The sequence goes on from OX382275.1 coordinate 4,847,986, forward strand.
GGGATAATGCTAAGAAGAATGTTAGTCATGTAATATTTTACATTTTAATTTTATTTATACAATTTCGGGAGACAAACAAGCATACGGTCCATCATATGTGAAGTGATCACGGTAGCCTATAAACGCTTGCATCACAAGGAGTATCGTTAGCACGTCGTCACCGTCTACTAACATAGCATATCTTCAGGTTAAGCAGCATCCACCGCAATCTGTCTATGGATGGGTTTATCTATCTCAAGTTTCTCCGTGCTCTAACGTGAGGGCACGTTAAGCCGTCGGTCCCGGCTGTTGTCGATTGATGACAGTCGTTAAGCTAAGTCAGTGGCCCTCGGGCGGCTTGAAAACACTGGCCTCCGCCAATCCACAGTTGAGCAACGTGGCGGAGTGCGCTCTAAACCCCTTCGGTTGAAGGGAGACCGGTATCCCTGCAGTGGGGATGAGTAAGGGTTGATGTGATGTGAACATAAATGTTTATCATAGAACATTTTTTTATTACTATGATATCCACAACAGGCGTTATATGCTTTGTCGAATATTTATTTATTACGCCAACATGCAGTTAAATATCAGGAAACATGCTTTAAAGGAATGCAGTGTAGACTTGATTTTACTTGGATCTTGCACTTTATATTTTCTAGGTACAACGTGCATTTCAAAAAACGATTTATCAACGAGTCGGTCTATCTGTCTGTACCGCGTTTACTCATTAATCTAGGTCCGGCGCCGGTGACGACTACGATTGATGTTTTGATATAGCATAACTGGAAGTGATACATTATACAAATATTTAGACGACCTCGGTGCGTAGTCGCTAGACGCGCTACTTTGACATCAACGCGTGTGGTTTCGATTCCCAAACGGGACGGACATTTGTGTGCATGAACATGTTTGTTTGTCTTGATCTGGGTGTTTGCTGTATCTACGAGTATTTACAAAAAAAGTGTATTTACGTATGATTCACGAAAGTCCTGTCTCAAGATCGAAAAAAAACATGAAAATGATTTTAAAAAATTTAATTACGCAAAATTATATTTGATCTTATATTAAAAATTAGTTGTTGACGCGATCAAGGCAAGAACAGAAGTGGCATTTACCGTGGCGGGTTCGTAGAGCCGTCCGGTTGGCGGCGCCGTCGGTGCACGCGCAGTGGTCACGTTGTGCAGCGTAGGCATTTACGGCGATTGCAACAGTTTGAAATGCGGCGTAGGTGGCCTAGTTAGGGTTCTGTTGTATCAGTGTTCTCCATAGGGTTCTATGTAATTTATGTTTATCAATTGTCTAGTACTCATAACACAAGCTTCGCTTTCTTTGGGGTCAGAGTTTGTGTAGTTCGTCCTACAAGATTTATTATGTATAAAAAATATCAAAGTTAATGCCTAACTGGTTAGACTGGTAGGTAAGTAAATGTGCTTGCACAATATAAGCGGTTTGTTATTTTTTAATTCATGCCGTATCGAATTTACAGGCATAAAGTTTGTCTATGATCACAATTTGGTTCTACCCTATTTCTGTTTGTATCACTAAAGTTTTTTTTTCATTGCATACCACATATGTGGGCATATCCTTGTATGCCTCGAGACGTAGTATAAAAAAAGTGTAATAAAATAGAATAATATTGATTAAAGCTAAGTGCTACTGCTTTAATCCCGAGTCGCGAATGATGCCACTTTCATATGTCATCATCATTAAATCATCAGGAAAACTGGTTACCAATTATTGTTTGCCTGGAGCCAGTTTCACTCAAATAGTTGATAAAATAGTTAAGAGGGATTACCACCCCAACACAACTTTAATTGTTTTTATTGGGAGGAGAGGAAATTTAAACAAATATATAATGATTAAATATTTTAATATGTTACAACAGTTAAATGTGGGAAAAGTGTTTTTATTTACTTTCCCATACAGTCATTTGTTGCCCGAGGCGGAAAATGCATCTAGGTATAGATTAAATGATAAAATGCATACATTGACATTATATGATGACAAATTTCATATACTTGACATAAATATATTTAATAATAAACATTATAATCTGACAGAAGATAAATTTTATCTTAGCAATTTTTATAAAAGACAAATAGCAGATTCGCTATCATATTGTTTTAAGAAACCAGCCAAAAGTTTGGCTAACAACCCTGCTTCTTTTGAGCAGTTCGATAATTTGACATTATGTAATGGTACCTTGGAAGGTATTCCAAATTCTTTAAATTAGCTTACAAGACAATAGAGTTTTACTCTGGCAATGTAAATAGTAATAATAGCAGTATTCAAAATGAAACTAAAAGTAATAATAATACAATATCCCCATCAATTGTAAATTGTCAAGAATATAGAAATAATAATAATTGTATCAACCTGGTGCACCAAAACATTCAGGGGATGATAGGAAAGGAGTTAGAATTGGAGTTGTTTATGAATTGTAGCAATATTGATATTTTATGTCTAACTGAGCACTGGCTAAAACACCATCAATTCATTTTCAGCTTCAATAACCACCAGGTTGCAAGCTCATTCATCAGAGAGAAATATATACATGGTGGCTCTTTAATATTATTAAATAAGTTGCTTAAATTTAAAGAAAGGTGTGACATTGTGAGCCTCTCTGTTGAGCGAGTTGTAGAGATTTCATGCATTGAATTGGAACGATTCATTGTTATGAACCTGTACAAACCTCCTAGCACGCCCTTTGAAACATTTTCAAATATCATGGAGGATGCCTTAAATAAATTATCTAATAGCCATAAAACTGTTATAATTTGTGGAGACTTTAATATAAATATCTTGGAGAAAAATACTGTTACCTACAACTTTTTAAATTTATTTAAATCAAACAATTTGCATCATATTTTTACAGAGCCAACAAGAGTAACTGCTACAAGTGCTACATGTATTGATAATATATTTAGTAATGTAAAACCTTCGTATCAATCTATAATTAATAAAGTTCAGTCAGACCATTCAGGTCAGTTGGTTTCATTTCCAAATTCTTCAAAAATACAAAGAAAGCAAATAAACTATATACCATTTAGTAAAAGCCGCTTAGAAAGATTTAAGTCTAATATAGCAGAAAAAATTGTATTGTTGCCCTATCACGGTACTCCGGACCACTTGTACTGTTCATTATTTAGCTTAATCACTAGTGAATTTAATGCAATCTTTACTCCAAAACAACTGTCTGTAAGTGACCGTATGACATTCAGTGATTGGGCAACTCCTGGTATTTATAAAAGTCGGAATAAATTGTATGAACTTTATGAAGAAAGGACCTGTAATCACAATCCGACTTTTCAAGAACTTGTAAAAAATTATGCTAAAATATTTAAACGAGCCTGTTCCAATGCTAAATCTATATATTTAAGAAATAAAATCACTGGTTCAACAAATATTATTAAATCTGTTTGGAATATGATAAATAATGAGACGGGTAGAGCGAAAGTACGTAGTCGCGACTTTCAGTTAACGATAAATGATATAGATATCAAAAATGATGTAGAAATTGCAACTGAATTTGAAAAATATTTTTCTAACATTCCTCTTATTACTACGAGAAATCTTAGGTCTTCTTCTATAGCTGCTGAACTGGTTCTCAAACAGAGCGTGGTAGAATGCGACACAATATTTGAATTTTCAGCTGTAAGCCCAAAAGATGTTTTGAACGCTTTTAAATCAATAAATATGAAAAACACTAAAGATCTGTGGGGTCTATCTGTCAAAACCATATCTTCTATTATTATTTCAATCGCTCCACATTTAGCTACAATTTTCAATTGTTGTGTGGCATCTGGTGTATTTCCTGACTTGATGAAACATAGTAAAATCATTCCATTATTTAAATCTGGTGATAGTTCGGACCCTTCGAATTTTCGACCTGTTTCCATACTGCCCATTCTCAGTAAAATTTTTGAAAAACTAATGCTTAGCCAGTTGCTCAGACATTTCAATACACATAATTTGCTTCATAGGAGACAGTTCGGATTTACGAGAGGTTGTTCAACTATAGACGCAGGGATTCATTTGCTTAAAAGTATATTCGCGGCATGGGAAGGTTCGCAAGATGCCTTGGGAATTTTCTGTGATCTGTCTAAAGCGTTTGACTGCGTGCACCATGACACTCTTGTCAGAAAATTACACCACTACGGTATCAGGAACAAGGCTCTCGAACTTCTGTCTTCTTATCTGGGCAATAGGATACAGAAGGTCGATGTTAATGGTAAAAGATCTTCGGGGTCCCCTGTAGTTATGGGAGTCCCACAGGGGTCAATTCTAGGTCCATTCTTATTTTTAGTATATATAAATGACTTACCTTATTATGTAAAGGATAAACATGAGATTGTATTGTTTGCGGATGATACCTCTTTGACATTCAAAATTAATAGACAGTTAGATAATTATGACGAAGTTAACGATGCTCTCTCTAAAGTTATGCATTGGTTTAATGTTAATAATCTGCTTTTAAATGATAAAAAGACAAAAGTAATTAAGTTCTCAACACCTAATGTAAGACAGGTGACTACCAATGTCAATGTTAATGGAACTAATTTAGCCCCTGTGGAGACAACTGTGTTCTTGGGTATAACAATTGACTCCAAACTACAATGGGGCCCACAAATTGAAAAATTATCAGGAAAACTAAGTTCTGCAGCCTATGCAGTGAAAACTATTAGACGGCTCACTGATGTTGATACGGCTAGAATAGTTTATTTCAGCTACTTTCATAGTATTATGTCATATGGAATTCTTCTTTGGGGTAACTCCGCGGACATTAACACCATCTTTTTATTGCAAAAGAGAGCCATAAGAGCTATCTACAAACTTGGTCCCCGGGAGAGCCTTAAAGAAAAATTCAAAGAAATAAATATTTTAACAGTCGCATCGCAATATATATATGAAAATATTTTGTATGTCCATAAAAACATAGACTCATTTTGTAAAAAGAGTGATACTCATAATATAAATATTAGATATAAGCATAATCTTGTGTTACATGCAAGCCGTCTCCACAAAATAAGTAATTCTTTTATGGGGCAATGTATACGGTTCTATAACAAACTTCCCAGCAATATAAGAGAATTGTCAATAAACAAATTTAAAACTACTATTAAAGCCAAATTGTGTAGCAGGGCATATTATAAAGTATCTGACTATATTAATGATAAAAATGCCTGGGATTGAGTCGATCCAATTGTAATGTAATTAATAAATTATGTAAATTTGTTTGGATACCAAAAGAGGGATGCCTGAGTTTTTTGGCAGTATTTTTATCAGTGCTCACCTAGTCATGAACTGCACGGTAGGGAAAAAAAATGTGACGATTCCAAACAAATGTAGCCATTTTTACGGAATAAAAAGATTTTGACTTTGACTTTGACATACCAAAGACCGTGGGTTCGATTCCCACACGTGACAAACATTTGTGTTCAAAACGTGTCTGTTTTTTGGTGTGGATATTTTTAAGAGAGGTAGGGTGCATCAAAGTAGCCCGTGTGGGGAGGAACCTCCACCTCACAGAAAACCATAGCCAAATAATAACTCCGTAGAGAGTTGTTGTATTTCTGCGTGTCAGTGAGGTCACCAGCAAGCTCCTAAGGAGTTGCTGTGTTAGCAGCAGAGGTGACATTGCGCAAGTGATGCTTCGTTTATTACAAGCGTTCATAGGCTACGGTAACCGCTATACATCACGTGGGCAGTATGCTTCTATGCTACTCCACGTTGTTGTGATCCCTGCCAATTAAAGGGATTACAGTTCTGGAATTACATCGAACTAATATGCCCACATATTTGCGCATCACCTGGAGGTGACCCGCAGGGGTTCTCCACCGTAGGTGCGAAAAACTGTGGAGGCCATACTTTGTCATGAATATTTGTAATGAAAGTATGATTGTCTTGAGATTTGAAATGGGTGACTCTCCTTGTATCGAACACTTTATTCCGTTATAAATATATTCCGTAGAAAACAATTGAATAAAAGAGTGTTAATGATTTGATTTCAAAAAAACGAACTCCGAAATAATGTTATGAATTCTAGCATTCTGCATTGGTCTTTCAGGCTTCTAGATAGCTTCTCGTTTGTAATTAAACTTGTACCGAACTTGGGGCAGAATATAATATAAATTCTATAATGTCACAACAATTAGAAGTGGTTGAAATTCGCGCCTTACATTTTAATATTAAAGGGTATATTAGAACTTCGTTGCCACTTCCAGAGAATTTATAGAAGAGTTTATATGAATGTGACCCCGTTTTTGAAGTGGTGAAGATTGATTTAGTAGATATGCTGCATTAATTCCATGCTAATGCTGGAAAAAATCCCTGCATATATTTTGTATCACAAATACTTATTTAAAATAACTATTCTCTGTTACCAATAATTAGAGACAAGAAAGATAACCACAGTAGAATACTTTACACACACAATAAGTAACCACAGTTCCTAAGAAGTATTCTTAGTTTTACTAAGCTGCTTAAAAATATAACTATACTAATTTATGTTTATTTTATATTACTGTATATATATGTTTATAGTTGTGAATGTTACAAAATTGTCTCCACCACCTAGGTGGGGCTCAAAAGGCGATTTTTGTATTACAAAATATTTTGAGAGTTTCTGACAAATCTTGTCATAAATAATTATAATAAAATCATGTTTATACATACTTGTACACATACTCGTATATCTTTACTTCAATGTCACCAAAAAGTAGCTAAATCCATCAGTAACGATGGGCTAACATGCCCAAGTTGTACATATGTCTGGCCATAAATATTATTACATAGATACTTTTCTTTTTTCAACTCTTTATTTATTTTGAATTAGGAACGTGTTCATTCTGTTAAAAAAATATTTCGATTTGACGCCATTTTACATATTTATTTCGTGTTTATTATCAAATTACAATATAGAATGGAGTGTTAAAGAAAATAGGATTGCAGTGATTGCCTTGCAATGCTGCAAAGGCTGTTAATGTTGTTAAAGCCAGAATTCGCCGAAACAGCGTTCATCAGGAAACAAAAAATCTTATCACGAGAATGTACTCGTAGATTCCCGCTAGGACTCTGACGCGTCTAATTAAACAAGACCTGAAACTCGGCGCTTGTCGTTGACATACAGGACATGACTTAAATCAATCGCTACAGTGGGTCGATCAAAACGCCTTCTGTCCCGATACGCAGGTGAAGGGCACAGAAATATCCTCTTTACTGACGAAAAAATTTTCACCATTGAAGAGCACTACAACAAGCAAAATGACAAAGTGTAACCACATAGTTCTTAAGAAGCCGCCCACGTGGTCGGAAGGGTGTAACGTGGTCATCATCTTGCATCAGTATTGAGGAGTCATAAAGCTTCATTTTATGAAAAAGGAGTGAAGACTTCACCCAAAGTGTATCAAGAGACTGTCTTGGATCGTGCGAAACCTCTCAGCAATACATTTTTTTTTAAAGTACCGTCGACTTTCCAGCAGGACTCTGCACCTGATCACAAGGCACGAACCCTCGTCTAGCCCAGATATGAACCCCTTACACTACAAATTATGGTCAGTTTTAGATGACACATCCTGCTCGAAACGACACGCCGACAGAAATTTCTGGAGCAAACATGGAAGCAATGCGATAATCCATAGTATCGTGCATAGACTCGATTATCGCCGCACGACGAAAATCGGCCGTTGAAATGGCGATTCGACTAAGCTGCAGTTGATTAAAGTCGTAAGTTCCAAAATAGACTAGCATCTGACTTTTAGACGTGCGGCGATCGCCTGCATGCGACTGAAGACTAAAATCTGTAGTCATTTTTAATCATTTTCTAAAGTAATCAGGATCTCCTGAACTTCATTCCACCAACATAGTATCCGAAGCACGAGTCGAGAAATCCATCGGCGTACCCAAAATCTACGTTTTCTCCGTCCTTCTTTTTTATTTTATCTCTTTGTTCTTCAAGCAATTCTTCAATAAATTGATTTACAAACTATTTCATTTATTTTATTTCGATACCGCCACAGCAAACACCTGTTGTACTCAACATATTCAAAGAAAGTGACGTAGTCACTTGCGATTTCAGTCAACTATGTAAATGAAGTAGCGGTGCTGCTTAGTGAAGCGATTTGGTAAGCGAGTAGCCGCACGGCGAAAACTGACCCGTGTAAATATCCCTTTATCCGTTTTCTACATGTATTCGATTGAACAGAGATCGCAGCTATAGTAGACCACGGCCAATGCACCTATGGTTTCAGAATCAGCATATTAGAGATCAGGTATGGCAAGCTAAAATGCTGTTAAATGGGTGCGGTTGGACATTATAAGAGTTTTTAACCACCAGCCGTCATGCAGTGTTTGTTGAGAATAGAAAATAAAAAAGTGCGAGTCGGACTCGCGCACGAAGGGTTCCGTACCATTATCTATAAAAACAGCAAAAAAAAAAAACACGTTTGTTGTATGGGAGCCCCCCTTGAATATTTGTTTTATTTTAATTTAATTATTTATTCTTAAAGTGAATATATAACTAAATATTCTGTGAATATTTCAAGCGTCTACCTGTTGCCGTTATCAATATCAAGCAAAAATGAGCAAAAAATTCACGTTTGTTGTATGGGAGCCCCCTTAAATATCTATTTTATTCTATTTTTTAGTATTTGTTGTTATAGCGCCAACAGAAATACATCATCTGTGAAAATTTCAACTGTCTAACTATCACGGTTCAAGAGATACAGCCTGGTGACAGACGGACGGACGGACGGACAGCGGAGCCTCAGTAATAGGGTTCCGTTTTACCCTTTGGGTACGGAACCCTAAAAATCTAAGAGTTATGGGATGCTGGACGGCCAATGGCCACATAGTTGTTGTTTGCCTAGATGGTAGTAGGCGAAAAATTATATCTATGGCTCCGCTCCTTCATATCAGATATAGCGGACACCAAAGGCAATCAAAAACCTCCGCGACAACCACAAGGTCAATCTGCGACTGCAAGACCAGTGAAGATCCCAGTAAAGCCACCCAGCAAGATATTGCGTGCCACCCGATTACAGCACAAGCCAAAGTAATCTTTTTAAAGTTTGTTAATCGTTAAACAAAAAAAATTAACGACTAACAAACTTGTTATTTTATGCATTTCTGTTTTTATACAAACTGATATAATGATAAATGGGTGCATAGCTTGTACAATACGAGTCATAAATTGCAGCTATTGGGTTACTTATTTTCATATTTACATTTGTTGATTTGTACGGTCCATATGAATTATATAATGAAGGTACACTCCAAATTACATAAAATCGTAATGTTGAATTATTGTGGGTAGTAAACTATATAAAAATTTTATAATATGCATTTACATCGTCGCTGATCGCGGGGACAGATACCTATGTCTAACTGACATGTGCGTGAAATGAAACCCATTCGTACATTAAAATTATAAACATGTTCAATTTCACAATTAACTTGTATGTAATTAATAGAAACAATATGCAATCCACCTATGAGGATTGCACAGCATGTGTGCGAGTGGACGGCAGATTATCGCCCTGGTTTGATACCAATATTGGTGTCAGACAGATGTGTGCTGTCAGCTCGGCTATTCATCCTGTCTTCACTGACAGTCTTCAGAGAATGAGAAATATGAATGTGGGAATGCGAATGAGTGACTCTGTGGTTAACTGCCTCCTTTATGCAGATGACGCGGTATTAATAGCAGAATTACCATTTGAACTGCAAACACTAGTCACAACGATGAATGACGATTGTATGAAGAAAGGCTTACAATTGAATGCCAAGGAAACCAAGATAATGGTATTTGAAAGAGAGGCAACCAGAACGAACACTAGGATTAAGGTTGATGATGTAGTGTTAGAGCAAGTGGATGAGTTTGTATTCCTTGGACGCGCTTTTAGCAGCGATGGAAGGTATACCGCTGATGTGGAGAGACTAGTGAGTGCTACCACCACCTGCTATCTTATCATACTTAAAGGAAGTCACAGATAAAATTGGCAACATCTTACGGCGAGCTTCAATTAAAACTTATTTCAAGCACCATAAGAAGATCAGACAATTTCTAAGACCTATCAAGTGAATATCCCCTTGCAAGATGCAGGAGTATACAAATTAGACTGCGAATATGGTTTATCATACATAGGGCAAACAAAGAGAAGCATATGTACTCGAGTGAAAGAACACATGGCTGACATGAAGAATAGGCGTGATAAAAACTATGCAGTATGTGAACATACACTGGACCAGCCAAACCATTACATACGGTTTGATAAACCACAAATCCTCGCCAAGGAGAATCGCTACATGCCTAGAATACTACGCGAGGCTATTGAAATAAGAAAACACCCCAATTTCAATAGAGAAGATGGTTGGCAAGTAGGTGGTACTTGGGATCCAGTTCTACAAATAATCAATTCACAAACCCAGAGATGTACTCAAAAACGTTCGGACACCGTGAGCGATTTTTGTTTGAATCGGAACATATAATTAATCCATCCATGTCGGTATATGTAATAATTGAATAACCAATGTAAGGCAAATGTCACCTTAGTCTTCCTGCGACCACGGATGCTGCAAAGCATTCGAAACGTCAGGTTCAACAAAATAAATAAAATACGCGATACTCCGTCAAAAATTGTTTAATTCAATGTTTGCATTTATCTATACGTGCAACAGATATTATTTTGTTTGTACATTAATATAGTGTGAATGTTTTTGTGCTCATACCTACTTCATTACATTAATATTTCCTATCAGGTACTCTATGGTTGACTGGAAGGGATTCTGGATGGTATAAGTTCGCCATTGTACAAACAATTATTTTCTTCTTTGCATTTTTTTCTTATAGTACAATAAAGATTATACAAACAAATAAAAACATTTTTTTTTTGTTTAAAAAAATATCATACTTTAAATTACAAACGGGAGACTGTCCTGAAAACACCACGCATAGAGTTATTATGTATGAGAAGCACGTCCTTCCCTTCGCAAAGGTTCCATCTCGCGTGAAAAGGGTTAGATTTATAACCATTGCTAACTCACTCGCTGTATATCCTGTTATATTTGACACCTCCTGTAATAAATATGTTAAATTCCTTTTTATCTTTAAGATATAAGATAATATATTGCTTTGCGATCGGCCAGTGTTATCGAATATATATTTAATTTCGTTGAATTGAAATTAAAAATTATGTTAATATATGTGTGTTATGTTAGAAATACTTGTTATAACAGTCTTGAGTATTACTTTTGCAACGGAGTGATTACCTAGTGGATAATCACCCAGCGTTTCACCAGACTGGTCTCTGGTTTCAATCCTGACGCGCCAGGTTTAAGTACATATTTGTAATTATCACTTATACACTATCACTATAACACCAAGTCACACAAGTCTCAAGACAGAGCGCTTATGGAGTACTGTAGTCACCTTTGGGCGGAAGACTACCAGTTGGGACCTTGTGACTCGATGCAAAGACGAGCTGTAAGGATCGTTGCCCAACCTAAACTCACACACGGTATTAAGCCTTTGAGTTTAATGAGAGATTTTGCGTGTTCCTCTCTTTGCGTGTTCTTTTTTTACGGGACAGGCCCACCACTCATACCCACCACTGTGTCTCCTGTGTAGCCAGAATTAACAGCGGCGATCACCAAAAAGGCAATGAACAGTAAAGTCCATTGCTGTCCCAGGGGTTAAACTACAGCTGTCTTGGAGCTCACAACGAATTTAATCAGAAGAAATTTGTAGGAGTAGGAAGTTTTGGAATTGACTTCCCCTCTTGGCAAAGTGAGAGACAGCAATATGACAAATAAGGCATTTAAAACCTCAAAGAGATGGCTAGTCAAGTGAAGCTCAACTGCCGTGCACCACAGATTATCAAATATTTAAACACTATTGGGACCTAAACTGTGAGTTGTAACAACTAACCTAACCTAACCTAACACATCGATTCCAATAATATAGATTGCAGAACCGCCTAAACGCCTGGTAATTCTCCCTTGTTGCCACCAAATCAGAATAGTATACTACCCCGTATGTGACATGCAAGGAATTTAACATATCGTCCCACTCCCGACGCCAGAGATCGCACTCCCAGAGAATATGCATGTTCTACCGATTGTCCAATTGGTTGAGTTTCGAGGAGTTGTTAGACATGATGCTAACAGCCTCGTCTTACATTCGCACCTCTCGCCGACGGCTGGGAGTTGATCCTCATACACTGGAGCCGCAATTGCCACATACTATGCGATTCCAGAGAAGTTTTCTACCGAGAACTCTAAAGTTGTGGAATGACCTTCCTGCCGAGGTTTTTCCTAGGGACTACATCATGGGGTTCTTCAAGAAAGGCGTGAGGAGGTTCTTACAGTCGGCAGCGCAAGAGCGACACCCCTGGTGTTGCAAATGTCCGTATGCTACGGTAAGTACTTACCATCAAGAAGGCTCTATGCTTTATTTGCCACCTTAGTAGTATAAAAAAATAGTAAATCAAAATTGACGAAGTACATAAATTCCAAATCCTTCGTGCGAGGGGATCCATTAATAAATAAACAAAGGCCAGCGGCACTTCACCAGCACAATCTATGCACAGTAAAGTAAACAGTACCTCAACTTCACTTACATGGCGGTGAAGGAAAACATCGTGAGGAAACTCGCACATCCAGAAATTATATTTCGAAAGACCTTACTAAATAAAGGTTTGATCCTCCCTCTGGGTTATGGAGGTTTGACGGCAATCGCTTCGTGTAAAAGATCTTTGCCAAATCCTTAAGCTTAGGTAGCGGACCCGCGGATCGTAATGGTTTAGGAAACGGAATAACGCTAATAATAAGAATTTTTAGACATAATTTTGGGTCAATTTAATGTTTATTTATTTACAATGATGTTTTCTATGGTGATAAATATCCATTACGTTTAAATCGAATCACTCTTTAAAATGCTGTTCTATTTTCTAACTTCTTCTTGACTTCTGTAGTTTTTTAGGGTTCCGTACCCAAAGGGTAAAAAACGGAACCCTATTACTGAGACTTCGCTGTCCGTCCGTCCGTCCGTCCGTCTGTCACCAGGCTGTATATTACGAACCGTGATAGTTAGAAAGCTGAAATTTTCATAGATGATGTATTTCTGTTGCCGCTATAACAACAAATACTAAAAAATAGAATAACATAAATATTTAAGGGGGCTCCCATACAACAAACGTGATTTTTTGCTCGTTTTTGCTCGATATTGATAACGGCAACAGGTAGACGCTTGAAATATTCACAGAATATTTAGTTATATATTCACTTTAAGAATAAATAATTAAATTAAAATAAAACAAATATTTAAGGGGGGCATACAACAAACGTGTTTTTTTTTTTTGCCGTTTTTATAGATAGTGGTACGGAACCCTTCGTGCGCGAGTCCGACTCGCACTTGGCCGATTTTTTAGGGTTCCGTACCCTAAGGGTAAAACGGAACCCTATTACTGAGACTTCGCTGTCCGTCCGTCCGTCCGTCTGTTACCAGGCTGTATCTCACGAACCGTGATAGTTAGACAGTTGAAATTTTCACAGATGATGTATTTCTGTTGCCGCTATAACAACAAATACTAAAAAATAGAATAACGTAAATATTTACGGGGGCTCCCATACAACAAACGTGATTTTTTTGCTCGATTTTGCTTGATATTGATAACGGCAACAGGTAGACGCTTGAAATATTCACAGAATGTTTGGTTATATATTCACTTTAAGAATGAATAATTAAATTAAAATAAAACAAATATTTAAGGGGGGCTCCCATACAACAAACGTGATTTTTTTGCCGTTTTTATAGATAGTGGTACGGAACCTTAGTCCCCTCGCACTTGGCCGATTTTTTAAAATACGACGACGCCGTATATGCTCAAGTATACGGCCCACATGACATAAAGTTTATCGTTGCCCATGAACGGTTTTTTTAATACTAACTACGGATAGCTAACAAGCATACGGTCCGCCTGATGTTAATCAGTTACCGTAGTATATGAACGTTAGCAACAAAAAGAATATCGCTAGCACGTTGCCATCCCCGCTGTCAACACAGTAACTCCTCATATTTTGGTGACCTCACTGACTTGAAGGAACACAAAAACCCTCCAGAGAGTTGTTATTTGGCTGCCGTCTTCTGTAAGGTGGAGATACGTCCCCAGTCGGGCTAACGTTGTGCACTACTTCTCTTTCGCCAGAGCCTCGTCTGTTGATAAGCAGGGTGCACCACGTGCAGGCGAGGTTGGCTTTGGCTCTAAGGGTGTCATTGAGCCACTTACACCTTAAACGTTTGTAACACATTAAATATCACTCGCGGGACGCCACCTCCGCTGCTAAACAGCATCTTCTTAGGAGCTTACAGGTGACCTCACTCACACGCAGGAACGCAACAATCTTCCAGGGAGCTGGTATTTGGTTGCGGTTTTCTGTGAGATGGAGGTACTTTCCCAGACCATCTTTGTCCTGTGTGGGAATCAAACCCACGAGCGTTGGTGTGAAAGTAGCATTACTGGCCACTGCACCACTGAGCTCCTGAAGCATCTCTAATAATAATAAATCCTTGGAGAGTTGTTGTGTTCCTGCGTGCGAGTGAGGTTACTCGTAAGTTTACTACCTGTATAGGTACCATTCATAGACTGAGTCCCATGTTCGTATGTATGTACATGACATGTACTGACATTGAGACAATTTTTATCTTACTAAAAAGAGCCATTCGCTCTATTTATAACATGGGCTCCAGAGAATCCCTCAGGGAACTGTTCAAAGAAATAAATATCCTCACTGTTACTTCTTAATATATTAATGAAAACATAATGTACGCCGCATTCCTTACACATTCACTCGCTTCTTTCACATTCATAGCTCTTTTCATGCACGCTCGCCGGATCCTAAGGCTCCTGACATCACCTTCTGATAAAACACGACCAATTTGGTCATGGTAGGTTAGTCTTGGCGCTTTCGCACTGTATATCTGTTTCGTCATTCTTTCATCTTGCATTCTTTTTACATGTTCGTATGTCAGTTTATATATCAAGATACGGGTCTCACAACAACGTTTAGAGCATACTTCGCGGGTTTTGCGGCTGTGATGAATTGACTTTACTGATAACTCATATACTATGACAGGATCAAACTTCATACATTATGTACCCCGTTTTAAAACTTGCCGATGAAAATGGACAATATAGCCGGGGGTGAATAAGCTCGTCCCGTAATTAAAGACTCACTGTGCGCAAGCTGAAATTTCAATACCTATTAATTAACCACTGTATTTGATGCACACGGGGGAATGACAAATTCATTTATTTACGAATTTTCGGATGAATTTCTACTCAACCGAGTAACAATTTTTGCACAATAAAAATATATGAAGGACAATAAATAAATAAATAAATATTGTCGGACAAATTACACAGCGCCATCTAGCCCCAAAGTAAGCGAAGCTTGTGTTATGGGTACTAGACTACTGATAAACATACGTAAATACATTTTTTTTGTAAATACATACTTATTATACATAGAAAATACCCAGACCAATACAAACAGACATGTTCATGCACACAAATGTTTGTACTGTGTGGGAATCGAACCCACGAGCGTTGGTGTCAAAGTAGGGTAACAACGCGTTTCACCACTGCGCCACCGAGCTCGTCAATGCATGAAATGTATGAGCAGGGATAAACCAATGGATATGGAATCGGCCTATTGAACAACAGGGCTCCGGTTCGATGCCTGGAATGTACCATTTAAATTCGAGTTTTCGGTTTTATGTACATATTTGTAATTATCACATGCTCGGCGGTGAAGAAAAACACCATGACGTCGTAACGCACGTACAAGAAATTATATCTTGATAGACGTGTGACCTAACCTAAAAATAGATCTGGTTTTCCCTCTGGGTTGTTGAGGTCTGACGGCAATCGCTCCATGTAAAAATCAGTGCCTTCGACAAATCCTTAGGCTTAGCTAGTGGACCCCGCGAATAGGGACAACGCGATGAAGAAGAATACATAAAATGTATGAAAACAACAAGCTTCCATTAGCATTTCATCTTCTTAGCGTTATACCATTTCCTAATCAATTAGGATTGGCAAGGTCCGCTATTTAAGCCTAAGGATTTGGCGAAGATATTGATTTTTACATGGAGCGACTGCCATCAGACATCCACAACCCAGAGAAAAGCCAGATATTTTCTTGGGTTAATACACCCATCTTTTGAAATATGTTTTTTTGGACGTACGGGTTTCCTCACGATGCTTTCCGTTACCGCAAAACAAGTGATAATTACAAATATTCACACATAGTATTAGGAAAGTACTTTTCAGTTAAAACATTGACGTCCATTACATGACACTAGCCGCAGCTCGCTATATCCTCCGCGCGTATCCCTGCGTGAACCACTTTTTCTTACTTTCTTTCGTAATACATAGCTTATAAACCTTCTTCCAGAAAAGGGCTATGAAATGCAAAAAACATAAACTATTTATTAGTTCCAGAAATTAGTGTGTTCAAACAAACCCTTCCGCTTAAGTTAAACATTTCTTCGTAAACTACGTAAATTGCCTTCAATAAATTAGAAAATCTATAAGTATTGTCTTAGATTTTCGCGATGATGCCATCCGTTACGGCAAAGTCCGTGGTCGCAGGAAGACTTCCTGCGACCACGGACGCTGCAAAGTGTTCGAAACGTCAGGCTCAACAAAATAAATAAAACACGTGATACTTCCGTTAAAAATTGGTTAATTCAAAATCTATAAGTTTTACCTTTGCCGAATTCAACATATATCCATATCTGTACTCCAAGTATCTTGTATGCTGTAGTTGGTAGAGGTCCGAGGACGCGTGACGCGCTCCTCTCATTCGGTTCTAGCTAACTTCTTTAACATTCGTAGCTATTTTAGGTATCCTCGTTCCTAGGGGTTCTGATTTGTTCTCGTATGTACCAATAGAGCATACGCCTTTTTATCTTAGGATCAAAACCAGTAACTAAACTAAAAATGCTCATTTATTTTATAGTTGTTGCGATGTAAAAGCTAAGCGGGAAACGGAAATGTTGTGTAACTTATGAATTTGGAAGGCTTGTTTGTTTTAGGTTTTGTTAGATAGTTTTCTCTATTAATAAACAGAATATACCGTAGTAACTACTCGAAATTTTGCTATGCCGAAACTTTGATATATTTGAATGGATAAAGGTTTACATAAATATTATAGGATCGATGGAATTATTTTTGTAGCACAGTTTCTAGAAAGTATCAAAATATTAAAAAAATATATATTGAAAAGCGTGTCCCTTGCGAAACATATACTAAATCTCGTAAATCCTGCCTACATTTTGTATATTTTACTTTTATTTAGTACTTTTAGTATTACTCCCTAAGTCAAGCGTGCGTAAAGAAGTTTTACTTCAAAAACTTCGTTATGATAGACGGATAGACAGAGACGGTTAGATTTCGTTATCTTGCTTTATGAATGAAATTCTAAGATATACATCTTTAATATAAGCTACAAGAGAACGTCACAATTTTATGCAGCATTCTCTAAGTACTGACTGTACTACTCGTATATCACAGACAGTCGCGAAAATTGAATTGCAAAAACGTAAAACACCCCGGTTCCGGACATTCTTGGAATAAATCCCGCTGCACCCTTGTCACGCGTCGAGATAAGTGACCGAACTTCTCTGCCCAGATCCAAACGTTTTGTTTTATCTAAACGGTGATCTCGTAAATTTTTCTAATCTTTCAACTATTCCTTTTCTTTTTGCGCGACTGTACTTGCTTCGTATAAATTGAAAATGCTTTTAAAATTTCAGGTTTCCGTACCACCACTCCAACCCTCACTCATCCCACTAAATCTCCCTTCAAGCGATGGGGTTTAGTGCATATTCCGCTACACTGCTCAAATGTGAATTGGCGGAGGCTAATATTTTCAGGCTGCTTGAAAGAGACACATTTATCGACTGTCATCTCAACTGCAGCGGGGACCGATGGCTTAATGCACCTTCCGAGCACGAAGAAGCTCAAAAAATAAACCCAACAATATACAGGCTACTGTTGACATTGCTTTCCTCCTTTACAATATAAAACTATGCCCTAGAAATCGGCGAGCGTGCATGAAAAGAGCTATGAATATTAAGAAGCGAGTGAGATGTGTAAGGACCGAATCATGTGGCGTTCGATTCTCTCTGCCTACTCCACATGGGATTTGGCGTGAAGTTACAAAAAACTCTTTATTGCACCAATAAAATATACAAATATACATAGTCTATATAAGAAAGTACAATAGGCGGCCTTATCGCTAACGCAATTAAAAGTTATGAATAGATAGACTATAAATTCAATATGATTTTAACTATTAATTTAAAAAAAAAACACAAATGCAGTCGAAATGTAAGCGTTGAGCTACGTTTGTTCATTAGCAATGATGACGTTAGAAACATAGATTGTCTGAAAGAGAGTCGGTGTAAAAATAGGAAGAGGCATGCTCCGTTTGTTCGGGCATGTGGAAAGAATGCAGGAAGAAAGAATTACGAAATAGATATACAACCCTAACACTGTTGAGAATTTATGTTACCACATATCATATCTATAATAAGTATATAAATAACAGTACACGCTATACCACTGAAACTATCCTCGAGATGTGTACTATACAATGAAAAAAAGAATCATCTAACTCGATCCACAATTGGCGAAGGTATCGCGTAACATCCGCACAAAAATATCAGTCGAATTGACAACATTCTCCTTTTTATAGAAGTCGGTTAGAAAACAAACGAACTGCACAAAAATTATTCCTTTCAAAACCGCTTTAAAATGATTTTATAATCTCACTGACAAAAAACAGCTTACCTAACGCTATTTCGGTTTCGTGATGAAAATAAAAACTGTTTCAAATTCACATTTTATGATTTAAAACGTGTGAAACTTTAAATTAAGATAAACGGCTGCTTCATATGCATAATGGCTGATAAAAAAAGTTTTAAGTCTATCCATTTATGTTATGATGTTTTATCTAAAACCTGCTAGTGAGCTGGATATAATAGCCTCTATTTTAAAATATGCTCCATGAAAAATTATTACTGAAATGGTGACACTAACAGGTAGTTAAAGTTTTATCCATGTGAAAAATTTAAAACTTTAAAGTTTAAAATAGACTGGTTTTGGATTATTTTTATGGATCGAGAATAGAATAGCCATTTATCCCTTAGAATATGGTGATTACATAGCGTCATGATGTAACCGGTGGGTATAGAGTAAACATATTCTGCTATCAATTAACAAATACTGGAGTTTATTCAATTGAAATTAATCTATATCTACAAATGATATATCACCACATAATTTATACTTGTCATTCATAAATCTTATTGAAATATTTCGCTCATGTCATAATAACATTTACTTACGAGCGAATTAAACAATGTACATTTGAGTTTATTTAAATAAGACGTTTCTCTAAAGCTACTTAGTTTTGAGCTATACTTATTGAAATATTTAAAAGAGGGTACCAAACTATATCTTTACGTCAAAGCCATGTACGACCGACTTTCTGGAACATTAGCTTACTGACTTTGAGGACTATGACGCCAACTCTAGTTTTTCGTTCAAGTACTTCGTTCTGGATCTTATGTCTTAGATAATCATCACATTTAGGTCTCTCTATTAATGATTACGTGACTTTTAATCTGTGGACTAGCCCAACAAAATGGTTCTATGTTTTTTTTTTTTTTTTTTTTTATTAATAGTTGTCATATCCACAGGCTCTTTGGCCCGTGCCTTTGTTTGTTTGTCATTTTTTTTTTGTCAGATTGTTAGTTTTTTTATTTATCGCTCCGCAAGTGCGATTACAATAAGTGCCTTATTACTAGTTTTTATTTTAGTTTTTGTTTTAAGCAGAAAGAGGGACGAGAGACGCGGGCAGACCAGTCCCTCCGAGCGGCACCCGTTCACGAGTTGACGCAGAGGGCAGCCATCACCGTGCTCAACCATATTTTAGGGAACTCGATGACCCGCCCCCCAACGCCGCCGCCCGTCTAGACATTTTAGTGAGCACGACTGCTGGCATCTCTCATCTCTATCCCTGCTTTAGTCACTTTTGTTTCTTCCGGAAAGGAAGGGAGATGGCATCCCGGAGCCTTGCCATGACGCTCTTCCCCTCTCTCAGTCTACTGGTTTGGGAGGAGGAGGAGAGACCGCTCTCTGGGTTTTCGGAGCTTTGGGTCAACTTTTTGATGACCTTCTCGTCTCTCGCCCTCATCGCCATCTTAAGGTTATAGTCCCTGATATGTTCCGTTGTCGCGGTCTCGGCTCGCTGGATAAACCGAGCTGTCGCGTCGTTATCGAAACAGTCTGTGTGGTATACACAGCTGTCCGTGTGTCTAGAGACCGCGACAACGGCATGGGGGACACTTTGGAGGAGGTGGGATTTTTTGGAGGTTGTGCGCACAATAATCACTGACTCGCACGTTAGTCCCTGTGCTTCATGTATGGTCAGGGTGCGGGAACCCGAATTTGCTCCATAGCCCTGGCTGATAAGGAGTGCCTTCTCAGCCTGGGTGTGGACAAGGTAAAGCGTGTTGTCCTGTTTCGGGATCCGCTCCCCTGTAAACCGCTTCAGCGATAGGGATTTAGTGCGAGTCTTGGCCGAGTATATGCCACTGTAGATTTCTCTAAGGGCATACGCTACGTCCTGTGGATTCCTGTACGTACAAAGGAGATTTTGGGAGATTGACGTCACAAGGTTGGGTCTGTTGTATAGGGTGGTGAACAGATTGTTCCTGTCGATGTAGGGAAGCTGGTTGTCGTCTCCGATTAGCAGGGCTTCACTGGCTCTGGCTAGTTGTATTGCCATAACTATGGATCCGAAATGGTTCATAAGGGCTTCGTCCACCATTAGGCGTGTACACGTTTCGCCCTTATGTAGTCCATTTACTAGTAGGGATGCCATAGTCCGCACTCTCTTTTTGGCTAGGTCGCCAAAACGCGTTTCCAGTTTTTCCCTGAGATCAGTGGCGGCCTCAGTTGTCGTTGTCACTATGATGTCTCCAGCCAGGTCGGCTTGTGACACCACTCACGTGGATTTCCCGCAGCCGGGGACTCCGTTAACCCACGTGATAGTGGGTCTCACCCAGTGCTCCGGGCTTACGCCTTTGAACAGGTCCCCCGCTATGGCTTCTGCCATATCGAGGATCCTGTCATCCAGCATTACCCTTGTGCACTTGGCTACCACCACCACCGGGTCCTCGGTCGGTGTTTCGAATGTGATTCTCCCTTCCTCGCTCTTCTCGTCCAGGGGAACAAAACCACTGGTTGCGCTGTATGCTGCCATGTACGACCCCGACATGTTACCCAGTATTACTAGGTTCCTGTCGCTGTCGTAGATCGCTGCCTCAGCTTCGCCTAATTTTATCCGTAGCAGTTCCTGTGAGCCGCGGTGATAAGTCTGCAAGATGGAGTTGCAGGTATCCATGTTGACTTTCCGCGTTGCTCTGGTGACTGCCACGAACTCGATGAAGGCGTTTACCATGTGGTCTTGCGGCTCCCGAGCCGGTCTGAGTTTGGGGGGGATCACTTGTCCCATGTCTGCTCTGGTGCGGGGGTCAGCGGGAGGCTCCGATCCGTGGCGAGGAGGCATCTGTATGAACTTTTCGACCGCCGCTTCCATAGACAGAGCTCTTTCCACTTCTCTTTTTTTTCTTGCGGAAGGTTGGGCCACCGATTGGACACTCCTGTTGAGGGTCGCCAATATGGTGGAGAGTATGTGGCTGGGTTCCTTGCTCTTCTGTTCTGCCAGGCACCTTTCCTGCATCACCCGTTGTTGTAGACGTTCCGACCCACTGACGTGGGGGTTAACAATCGGGTGGTCCCAGCAGTCCCTGGGAATCAGTTTGGCACCTGGGTCCCGGGATTGGGCCTTAAGGAAACTTAAGTTTTGTCCCCTGTCCTCGTATATCACGATCTCGTGATTCTGCGAGGCCAGGAGAGCTCCTTCGTAGTCCTTAGTTCTCCCACTGAGGTATCCCACGACCATGGCGTCGACACTAATGATCTTAGCAGGTTCGGCTCCTTGCCCTATGAACTTCAGCATTGCGCACATCTGTTCGAACTCGGTGACTTCGTCCTCCGCGCAGAACAGTGCGATAGTTTTGTTGTTCTTTCGCACTATTCTGCACGTCTGGTTTCCGATTGTCACTCTTAAAAGTTCATTGAACATCTTGCGCCGCATGGTGGTCTTGCGTGTGCTTCCGTTCAGTAAGGCTCCGAGCCCCGGCGAGATCGTGACCGTTTTCCCTGCCAAGGCATTGCAGAAGGCAATCCCTGCTCTCTCCTCGCTGTCGTCCATATATAAGGCTACTCCTCTCAGGCGCAGTCCTGGTCGTCCGTTTTCTCCGCAAGTTAGGATGTCAAAGGATTTTTTGTCAGGTGTCGTGTCATGTCCGGGTGTAGAGTCAATTTGAGGTGTCATGTCAGAGGGTGGGAGGGGAGAAGTGGGATGGGTGCTGTTTCGCCGCGTTGCGACTGATGCTACCTTCTCCATGTAGGCCAGGAGCTTTGGACGAGATTTACTACACTCCATCAGCCTTTGCAGGTTTTGTTTTGTGAGCTCCAGATGAACAGAGCACTGCAGGTTGAATCTTTCTAGCTGAAAACGGGGGCATTCGAGTATTAGGTGCCATACCGACTCGCTAATATGGGGGTTGCACTCGCATTCCGGGCTGTGCCTCAGATTGAACCTGTAAAGGTACTCTCCGAAGCCGCCGTGCCCTGTCAGGATTTGCGTCTGGAAGTGGGTTAGTCTCGTTCCTCTCACAATGCGATAAGCTGTGCTCACATCTGGGAGGAACGTTTTCGTGACTGAACCCGTCTCGGAGGAGTCGTATCGTGCTTGCCATTTCTGGACCGACTCCTCTCGGATCTTTTTCCTGACATATGAGAGTGGAACCTCTACGTAGTCGGGGTTTGCTATCTTGCTTGCAGCTGTTTTCGCAAGTTCGTCTGCCCTTTCGTTTCCCGCTGTACCTACATGTGCTCTAAGCCAGAAAAACCGCACTTTTTTGCCCTGCCTTCCCATCTGCGCGATGTTCTCCTTCATGGCCTTAGCCAGGGGGTGGAGCAGCTTGGGATTATTCAGTAACTCGAGTGACGATCTTGAGTCACTCAAGATATTTACTGTTTCCCTTTCGCTGTCTTTTGCCCTGATTATGGCCCTGTGGAGTGCATACATTTCGGACTGAAATACAGTGCATGTTGGGTCAAGGCTGAAGGTCTCATAGGCTGTTTCTCTTCCATCTTCCCACCACGTTAGCGCCGCTCCGACTCTTCCCTCCATTTTGCTGCCGTCAGTGTAAATCTGAGGGCCTAAAATCTGGTGGGTTTCTTGGGTCGGGGGCTCCATGTCCTCGAGGAGCTCGTACTCAGTTGTTATTTGAGTTGCAGGGTGCGGGAGGTCTTGGAATTTCACCCTTTGTTCGAGCTTCCTTCCGAGTGGCAGGAATGCGGATGAGATGCCTCTTTTGGCTTCGTACAGTGCGGCATTTTCTTGAATTCTCAGGTCCAGCGGAAGCGTCCCAGATAGAACCAGTGCTGATGTCAGTGACGTGGTTCTGTAGGCCTTGCATATTTTCTGGGCAAAACCTCTCTGGAGCGCTTCCAGCCGTTTTCTGTTCATCTGGAGTTGTGTTGCTTGCGACCAGGCGCTGGCTGCGTACGTGGCGATCGGCTCGATGACCGCGACGTAAATTGTTCTGACAATTTCTCCGTTCAAGCCCCAGGTAACCTTAGCTGCGCACGCTAGCTGTTTATACATATCGGCCGCCTTCTTGCAGATGGCCGACGCGTGCGATTTAAAGTTAAGATTCCTGTCTATTATGAGCCCCAGGAGTTTGATCTCATCAACCAGTGCCAGTTTCGTATCGGACATGTGGATGTTCGGGGGGCTGAACTTCAGCTTGTTCGTCAGCAGCATCATTTGAGTTTTGTGTGCTGCGAAGTTCAGCTTGTTTCTTTGCCCCCATGTCACAATTTTGCCTAGCACTTTGTTGATGTTATTCTCCATACCGGCTATGGTTTTCCCGGAGAATGCCAGAACACCGTCGTCTGCGAACGCCTGACAGTAGACTTCCTCCCTTGACAGTTCCTGTAACAGAGGATCCAACACGAGATTCCAGAAGGTCGGTCCTCCGATGGATCCTTGGACGCATCCCTTCGTGGTCTCCCTCTCACTGGATGCTCCCGCATAATGAACTGTTATTTTCCTTCCCGTGAGGTATGAGTCCACCATCTTGTACAAGTTGCGTGGGCATCGCCTGATTGCAAGTTGGTGTTTAAGAGCCGGCCACCACGCGTTGTCGAAGGCCCCCTCTATGTCCAATGAGACTACGATTACGGATTTCTTTTCTTCGATCCTAGTTCGTATGTGTCTCATGAGGTCATAGAGGGCGTCCTCGGTTCCGCGCTGTGGCATGAAACCGTACTATTTTGGACTAAGAGTTGGAAGAAGGTGCCACTGCAGCCGCCCCACCAAAAGCTTTTCTAGAATCTTACCCAGCACTGATAACAGGCCTATGGGTCGATAAGACTTCGGGTGGGTGTAGTCGTCCTTTCCAGGTTTCCTAAGGATGATTACATGAGCTGTTTTCCACTGTTTCGGGAAGTAAGATAGGGCCAAGCATTTGTTTGCGATGGCCATAAATACCTCCCTTTCACTGCGGATTGCTCTGGCGCAGATGTCGGCTGTGAATCCGTCCGAACCGGGGGCCTTTTTGGGATTTTGTGCTTTCAGCACTGCCTCCACTTCCGCCTCGGTAAAAGGTGGATCATTGGGCGGTAGATCTTCCGGATTCCTGCTTTCCACTAGTTGTCTGAGTTCCGTGTGCTGAGGTTTATCTGTCGATACAGTGTCATCAGGGTAGAACGTTTCGGCTAGAAGGTTTGCCGACTGTTCGGGACTAAGTGTCTTGCCGTCCGAACCTCTCAGGAGCATATCATCCTCCCTCCTGATCGTTCTTCTGATGACCCTGTATATGCCATCCCACACACTCTCTCTGTCTTGTGTAGAGCAGAACTCCTTCCAGCTCTCAGTCTGGGCTTCAGCGGTCTTTTGGACATATTCCGCTTTAGCCTGACGATATTCTTGCAGTACGATTTCTATTCTAGTGGGGGCTGCGTTCCTGATCCTGCGCTTCCTGCGGAGCACATCATTTTTCAGATCTTGGAGCGCTTGGGTCCACCAGGGCGGTGTTGGCTTTCCTCCTCCCATGCCTACTTTGGGAATCGCGGTTTCGCATGCTTCCTGTATTGAATTCGAGTAGGCTTGGATGATGGTCTCCAGGTCCTCTACACCTTTCACCGCTTTGATTGTGCCGACGTTGATGTATTTCTCCTCTAGGGCATCGTGTAATCGTCGACTGAACTCCTCCCAGTTTGCCTTTCTTGTGTTATACTTCCTGGTGGTGGGCGATGGCCGCTTTTGCAGCCTTTCTCCCAACACCAGTGTATATGTGATGGCATTGTGGTCTGAGGTGGTCAGAGTTCTGTCTACTTTCCACTCTGTTATCTTCCCGAGGAGTGGTGCGGAGCATGCCGTGACGTCTACTACACTCGAGTAGAGTTTGCCCTGTCGGTACTCTTCGAAGGTGGGTGTGTTGCCGGTGTTTAGGATCTGGAAATCCACTTCGTTTAGGAAGGAGTTGTAAGCTTCGCCTCTCTGGTTTTCGGACGTGCTTCCCCACCAGTGGCTCCAGGCGTTAACGTCTCCCCCCAGCAATATGTTGGGAGTGCTTAGAAGTTCGCATACCGCTTTTGTACGCGCGATGTACGGGTCAATCTGTTGGTCCCCTTCGTAATAAACGGACACTACTCCAAGTCTCATGGATCCGGCCTCCAGCAAGACCGCGGCCTCAGTCTCGGTGACCAGCTGAGGGTCATGAATCACTCTCAGTCGGTCCCCGAATACGAAGATCGCTGCCTTGACTGGTTTTTGCCTGTTGAGGGTGCACTGGATGACTTTTGTGCCAGGGATGTGCTTCACCGTGCCCGTCGAGCCCACGTAGGGTTCTTGGACCAGTGCCACTGCTATCCCTTTCTCCTCAGCTACTTTTAGTAACTCGGCTGTGGCCTGCTTGGAGCGTCTCAGGTTAGCTTGAATGAAACGCAACCTTGTGTGTCCTGTTGTACTTGGGGGATCCACCAATATCATCTTCTGCATCAGCAATAAGCGATCTTGGACCGCGCTATATTATCCCATATTTGCCTCTGTGGGCATATATCGCTATATGCCATATGGGGTGGGCCGTCCTCCTGTTTAGCCCTAACGCAGTTTCTGCATCGAGGGGGTCGGTTTTCTCTACGGGCAGGGCACTCTTGCCAGGAGTGAGCACCACTACAGTAGTTGCAGTGCTGCTCACTCTCCTTACAGAGTGCTTTTGTGTGCCCGTAACCCAAGCACCGAGTACATTGGATGAGCGGCGATTGGTCTTCGACTCGGTTTCTTCCGAGGCCGATGTGGACCGTTTCTGCCTCCAACATCTTCCGGTGGAGCTGGGGTGAGACTTCCAGTACAGGGTGGCACTGGAGCGTGTTTCTGGCACGCTTCCTATAGCGAAACTTGACCTCGGTCTCCTCTCCCTTCAGGCCATCGAACAGTTTCTTGTTCTGAGCCTTAAGGTTCTCGAGCATCTCGTCGTCCTTGTGGTAGTCCATTACTCCCAGCACTCGCACGAGGGGGTTTGATGTTTTACCTGTATTGACTTTTAGGGTGTTGTTTTTTTTGATTTGGCTTTGGAGTCGGTTTGCGTTCTCCTTCGTCTCGCAACTCAGGACCACCTTATGGTTGGTTCTATGTTATTGCTTCCTAGGTCGAAGAATGGAGATTGCTCTGCTTAAAGACAAGTTTTAAGTCTTATTATCTTCACTTATGCTTTATAAGTCGAATTCTGCATCTATACATTAACGGTTTATCATGGTCATTTAATATCAGTTCACGAGACTTGAAGCAAGTTATTCTCGAATATGTATTGTCCCTCAATATTAAATTTTGGATGGCTCAATGAATATTTGATTTCGATATTGACACCTTATACTTGTATTTAGGAAGCAATAATCAATACAAAGGTCATTTAGCCAAAAACCATTAGGAAAAAAAAAGCATAGTAACACATATAATAAAAATAGAATATTGTAATCTTTTCAGGAACAACGTTCCTATATGAAATCTATATGTTTGTCTGTCGCTTTTTTCGAATATTCGAAATTTGACTTCAGATTCTGATTCAGCATAAAAAAGTAGAATAGAAATGTTCAGGAACACTGTTCCTATCTCTTAACGAAAACGGTCAAAATAGCCGACAAATAAAAAAAAATTGAATTGTTATATAATTGACGAGCCAGGTGTTCCTCTAGCAATGCAAGCTTGCGCATTCTCAACTGATTCTATCTGTATTTCATGTCAAGATCACAATAGAAAGATATAACGTAGATATGTAGATCGACTTGTGCATTCAGCCTTTTGGTATAATTACCAACTCTCACTTTAGAGCGGTGAGATAGTGAATTTACAGAATAATTTATGATTGTCTCCACAATCGAAAATTTGGAAATATTACAGAAAACCATACTAGCGTCTTGCAATGTCTCTCATGCATTGTGAACACGCTTAATCAATGTCACTACAGCATCAGCAGTCGATCTAACTGCTGTAAAATTGTATTACATATTACATTTGATTTGTCTTTTTTTATACAACGTTAGGAGGTGTACAAGCATTTGGCCCATCTGATTTAAGAGGTTATCCTAGCCTGTGAACGCTTGCTCGCTCGCACGATGCCATCTCTACTGCTAATACAGCAACTCCTTAGGAGCTTACCGATAACCTCACTCACACACAGGAACACATCAACCCTCCAGGTAATTGCTATTGGGCTGCGTTTTTCGGTAAGGTGGGGTAACGCCTCTCTTAAAACACCTAGGTCAAGAAAAACAGACATGTTTATGTACTCAAATGTCCGTTCTGCGTGAGAATCAATCTCATGATGGTGTCAATATAGCGTTATTAACACTCCGCCGCTGAGCTCGTCCAAAGATTGAACACTGATCTTAAAATAGAGTTGTATTTGATAAAAAATTATCACGTTACTCAAAACTGGCAAAATAGTTACGTGTGTAATTCGCTTGTTTACGATATTTTTGGTTTATTAAATCTGTTAACAACTACACGCCTATTGAAGATAAGCATCAAATGTGGAGCTGCTGTCTAAACACAATATGAAAGAATAAAATTTCACTTCAACTGTCATTCCCCAATCATCTTCTGAATTTTTAATGATCACTTGTTTAAAAGTTTTGGTTAGTCTCTGTGATTCATTACTTATATACTTAAAATACATTATTACATAAATATATATTCGTTCGCATTCGAGACTAATATGTAATAAATATGTAATTACTTTGAAATAACTACTTTAAAATACACTCACTTGCTAAAAAAGAAATCATTCCTTCACATAATATTTTCGTACTCATTTTGGAATATGTTTATTATTCTTACAAACCACAGACGAAGAAGTTAAATCATTTAAAGTTTTATAAACGTTGTACAATTATACTGTCATCACGAAACTCGTTACTTAGATTTATACAGAGTGTAGCCAGTAACACCAAAATTTTATATTCATTTACAATTATCAATGATTATGTTTGATTAATTATAAAATATAATAATCTTTGCTAAGCTCGGCTGGGAATAATAAATTAGTATTTATTAATAATACTGTGTTTCTTGGAATTATAATAGACTTACAGTGAGGCTCCCAAAGATATGAACTTGCAAGTAAGTTCAGCTCCGCTGCAAATGTAGTTAGGAGAATCAGACAATTGACGAATGTGGCTACTGCGCGCTTCGTCTATTTCAGCTACTTTCACAGTATTATGTCATATGACATACTTTTATGGGAACGGCGGCTGACATTGAAACAATGTTTCTCTTGCAAAAAATAGCTATTCGCTCTATTTATAACATGGACTGTAGAGAATCACTCAGGGGACTGTTCAAAGAAATAACTATCCTCACTGTTATTTCCCTATATGTTCTTGAAACAATGTATGTCCGTAAACATTAAAGTTGCTTACAAACTTCAGTGAAAAACTTACATTTAGAAATAAGTTGCATATGCTGGTACATTGGCTAGCTAGAATTGGTATATCTTCTTGTAAATTGTATTCCTTTCTGTAATAAATTGTCTGAAACAGTTCTGTCCTCTCTTGACTAATTATGTTAAAAAAGCACATCAAAAATACTCTCTGCAAAAGGCTTATTATATAATTTTACCAGAGGGAGACTTTGTACAAAAGTCGCGTGGGTACCTCTGGCTTACCTATCTCTACCGCCAAACAGCTACATTTATATAGCTGTGTTCCGTATTGAAGGGTGAGATATGGGGAGATATGGCAGATAAATTACTGGGTACCTTGACGAAACAGCCCTAGGTCTCAAGATTGGCAGCGCGCGAGTAACATCCCCGTGGTGTTGCGAGCGTTAAATGGCTGGCGGTGACTGCTTACCATCTAATGCGGGCCGCATGCAAGTTTGCCACTCTAGTAGTATAAAAAGAAAGTAATTAATGAATATGTAACTGACAAAGACGTCTGGAAATAATTCAGTACATACAACCTTTTCTTAATAATCTTTATCTATCCATAACTTCACGCCAAATCCCTTGCGGGGTAGGCAGAGAGAACCGAGGGCTGCGTGACTCGATCCTTACATATCTCACATATTTTTATACTGGTCGAAATAATTTTGAAAAAATATTTGAAAATGTCACGTAGAAGTAATATTTATATTGATCATGTTTCATTAGAAGATGACGTCAGTAGACCTAGAAACCGGCGAGCATGAGAATAGCAATGAATGTTAAAGAAGCGAGTGAGATGTGTAAGTATCGAGTCATATAGCGTTCGGTTATGTCTGCCTACCCCTCAAAGGATACGGCGTTAAGTTGTAGATAGATATAAATTAAAAGTAAATTTGAATTCATTAGTAACTTCTCAATGGGTATCGGTTAATATTTACCCATTTCTTTGCAACGTGGTTTAATTGGCAATTAACTCTTATTTTGTTGAGTGAGATCTGTGGCAATCGCAGTCCTTTTTATTTTATACTACGTCAGGAGGCGTACAAGCATACGGCCTACCTGATGTAAAGCGGGTACTGTAGCTGTACTGTATCCCTCCTCTGCTGCTTACACAGCAACTCCTTGGTAGCTTACTGGTGTCCTCACTCACACGCAGGAACACAACAACCCTCTACGGAGTTGTTATTTCGCTGTTTTCTGTGAGGTGGAGGTACTTCCCCAGACGGGCTGCTTTGATGCGCCCTATCTCTCTTAAAACATCCAGACCAAGATAAATAGACATGTTCATGAACACAAATGTTTGCCTTGTGTGGGAATCGAACCCACGAGCGTTGGTGTCAAAGTCGCGTCATTCACGACTGAGCCACCGAGCTCGTCAAAAAATAAATAAGATGTATCCAAGTCTATCATCGTCTTAGGCTACTAATAACTTAAGTGACTTCAAAATTTAACTCTCTCACTTAAAGAACTATTAGTGGACAGTGCAATACAAAACACTTATTGAATTTTAGAACATGCTTCGCGTCACGTGTACATACAACAACAAAAGTTATACGACAAAACATAGACTCTCAAAGGCGTACGGACTTTGTGTCGTTCCCTGGATTAACATGGAAATTGAATCAGCTTGCAGGGTGAACTTAGCCGAGACAAAGCTTTGCGACTCCCGCTAGTTTATGTATGTATTTTTGCATGTCAGTGTGGCTTATTTTCACGGGTTATTTTTTGTGAATAAATTTAATTGCGGAAGGCTCTTGTTCTTCATTGTATTTTTAATGTTCCTGTGGAATTGGAAGTGAGATTTATCGAGTCACTTCGGTGTCTCTCTGTTCATTCTTTTATGGTTCGTTATATAGCGTTCATAGGCTACGGTAACCGCTTTACATCAGGTAGGCTGTGTGCTTGCAGTCTTGTCGTTGCTTGCAGTGCAGTCATCGTACCCTTGTATAAAGGCAAGGGATCACGCATGGACTGCGCCAACTATAGGGCCATCAGTTTGATCAGCTTAGCAGCAAAAGTATATGGAAAGATAATTGAAAGGAGAATGAGGGTGAAATCTGACGAAATGCTGTGGGAGGCACAAGGAGGATTCCGAAATGGAAGGGGATGTACGGATCAAGTTTTCTCGCTCCGCAATATCGTAGAGAAGCATCTGGCCACAGACCAGAAGGTTTTCTGCGGTTTTGTGGATCTTGAGAAGGCATTTGATAGGGTTGTGCGAAAGGAACTGTGGTGCATATTGCCGAGATATGGGATTGACGGCTCACTGCTGCGTGCTGTGCAGTCCACCTACAAGGATTGCTCAGCATGTGTGCGAATAGATGGCAACATGTCACCCTGGTTTGATGTCAAAATTGGTGTCAAACAGGGTTGCATGTTGTCTGCTAGGCTGTTTATTCTGTATCTCGATAGTTGTCTACAGAGAATAAGATCGACGAATGTAGGATTACGCATGGGTGACCTAGTGGTGAACTGTCTGCTGTATGCAGATGATGCTGTCCTGTTAGCAGAAACACCATCTGAGCTGCAAACACTAGTCACAATGATGAAAGACGAATGTATGAAGGAAGGCTTACTATTGAATGCGAAGAAAACAAAGATTATGGTATTTGAAAGAGAAGAAACCAGAACCAATGTAAGAATTACGGTAGATGATGAAGTGTTGGAACAAGTGAATGAGTTTGTATATCTTGGATGCGCTTTCAGCAGGGATGGAAGGTACACCGCAGATGTGGAAAGGCGAGTGAGTGCTGGGAATAGTGTGAATGGAGCGTTGGGAAAACTTCTTGGCAGTAAAAACCTGAGCCAGAAGGCGCAGCTGGCTATACACAATGCAGTGCTGGTCCCAACGCTTACTTATGGAAGCGAGAGCTGGGTATGGCAGAGAGAGCATGAAAGTAGGATAAACGCGGTTGAAATGCGAGCGTTGCGCAAAATCTGTGGTGTAACGCTTGCAGACCGTATCCGCAATGATGAGGTTAGAAGCAGAGTTGGTCTGAAAGAGAGCGTCGGTGTTAAAATAAGAAGAGGCATGCTCCGTTGGTTCGGACATGTAGAAAGAATGCAGGATGAAAGAATGACGAAGCAGATATACAATGCAAAAGTGGAAGGATGTAGGAGCCGAGGAAGGCCAAGACTTACCTATCATGATCAGATTGGTCGTGTTCTATCAGAAGGTGATGTCAGGAGCCCTAGAAACCGGCGAGCGTGCATGAAAAGAGCAATGAATGTGAAAGAAGCGAGTGAGGTATGTAAGGATCGAGTCGCGTGGCGCTCGGTTCTCTCTGCCTACCCCGTAAGGGATTTGGCGTGAAGTTATAGTAGTAGTAGTAGGCTGTGTGCTTATATGCCTCCCGAAGATGTATTAAAAAGACGTGTGTTAAAATAAAAAATGTTTTTTTTATACTACGTCGGGAGGCATACAAGCATGCGGCCCATCTGATGTAAAGCGGGTACCGTAGCCTATTAACGCTTGCAATATATTAAGTATCACTCGCGCGATGCCTCCTCTGCTGCTTACACAGCAACTCCTTGGAAGCTTACTAGTGACCTCACTAATTTCAGCTACTTTCATAGTATTATGTCATATGGAATTCTTCTCTGGGGTAACTCCGCGGACATTAACACCATCTTTTTATTGCAAAAGAGAGCCATAAGAGCTATCTACAAACTTGGTCCCCGGGAGAGCCTTAGAGAAAAATTCAAAGAAATAAATATTTTAACAGTCGCATCGCAATATATCTATGAAAATCTTTTGTATGTCCATAAAAACATAGACTCATTTCGTAAAAAGAGTGATACTCATAGCATAAATACTAGATATAAGCATAATCTTGTGTTACATGCAAGCCGTCTCCACAAAATAAGTAATTCTTTTATGGGGCAATGTATACGGTTCTATAACAAACTTCCCAGCAATATAAGAGAATTGTCAATAAACAAATTTAAAACTACTATTAAAGCCAAATTGTGTAGCAGGGCATATTATAAAGTATCTGACTATATTAATGATAAAAATGCCTGGGATTGAGTCGATCCAATTATAATGTAATTAATAAAATATATAAATTTGTTTGGACACCAAAAGAAGGATGCCTGAGTTTTTTGGCAGTATTTTTATCAGTGCTCACCTAGTCATAAACTGCACGGTAGGGAAAAAAATTGTGACGATTCCAAACAAATGTAGCCATTTTTACGGAATAAAAAGATTTTGACTTTGACTTTGACTTTGACTCACACGCAGGAACACAACACCCCTCTAGGGAGATGTTATTTGGCTGCGGTTTTCTGCGAGGTGGAGGTACTATCCCAGTCTATGCTTGTCAAATTACCCTTTAATAAAAAACTTATTTATTAAGTACAGAACAAAGTTTTGTTGCAACTTTCCAGCGTCCACTTAACCAGTGTTACTAAATTCGTATTGTGTACGACCTGACTGATGGTAAGCAGTTACTTTTTTCATACAACGTCGGAACGCATATAAGCATACAGTCTACCTGATGTAAACCAGTTATCGTAACCTATGAATGCTTGTAATACACTAAGTATCACTCGCGCAATGCTAACACTGCCATTCCTTAGGAGCCTACTGGTGACCACAATCACACGCAGGAACACAACAACCCTCTAGAAAGTTGTTATTTGGCTGCGGTTTTCTGTGAGGTAAAAGGTACTTCCCCAGACGGGTTGCTTTGATGCGCCCTAACTCTCTTAATGTAGGGGGGGTCTGGAGTAGTACGTCCACCTGGCAGTAAACCGCAGCCAAGTACTAACCACCTGCTGTATTCCTGCGACTGTGTACCAATAAGCTCCTGAGGAGTCGCTGTATTAGCAGGGGATTGACAATGGGCGAGAGATACTTCCTCTACTGAAAGCAATGCAATCCCGATCTCGCGGGATCACGCGATATGGCGAGTGCATGAGATTTAAAAGCTCATAAAGACTTGTTAAGTTATCCGTAGCGTGGCAACGCACGAATGTTACTTAATGTGTCACAAGTGTTCATAGATCACGGTAACCGCTTCACATCAGGTGGGCCGTATGCTTGTATATCTTCTGACGTGGTATAAAAAAAATCGGTCAAGTGCGAGTCGGACTCGCGCACGAAGGGTTCCGTACCACTATCTATAAAAACGGCAAAAAAAATCACGTTTGTTGTATAGGAGCCCCCCTTAAATATTTGTTTTATTTTAATTTAATTATTTATTCTTAAAGTGAATATATAACTAAATATTCTGTGAATATTTCAAGCGTCTACCTGTTGCCGTTATCAATATCGAGCAAAAACGAGCAAAAAAAATCGGCCAAGTGCGAGTCGGACTCGCGCACGAAGGGTTCCATACCATTATCTATAAAAACGGCAAAAAAAACACGTTTGTTGTATGGGAGCCCCCTTAAATATTTGTTTTATTTTAATTTAATTATTTATTCTTAAAGTAAATATATAACTAAATATTCTGTGAATATTTCAAGCGTCTACCTGTTGCCGTTATCAATATCCAGCATAAATGAGCAAAAAAATCACGTTTGTTGTATGGGAGCCCCCTTAAATATTTATTTTATTCTCTTTTTTAGTATTTGTTGTTATACCGGCAACAGAAATACATCATCTGTGAAAATTTCAACTGTCTAACTATCACAGTTTATGAGATACAGCCTGGTGACAGACGGACGGACGGACGGACGGACGGACAGCGGAGCCTTAGTAATAGGGTTCCGTTTTACCCTTTGGGTACGGAACCCTAAAAATCACGTTTGTTGTATGGGAGCCCCCTAAATATTTATGCTATTCCATTTTTTAGTATTTGTTGTTATAGCAGCAACATTTCGTTTTACCCTTTGGGTACGGAACCCTAAAAAACTAGTGTCACATATTTTGCCTGAATCAGAAATACATTTTTTTTTAAACCCATCAAATTACATTCAATTACTTTACTTAGATCATTCAGCATGTCAATAATTATACACTTGTTTGCAAGTGGTTTTTTAACTGATTGTAACTGATTGATTTAAAGGCTGATGAGGGGGTCTACTATGTTCTTTGATCTATCTATATATATATATAAATATATATATATATATATATATATATATATATCTTCACGCCAAATCCCTTGCGGGGTAGGCAGAGAAAACTGAGCGCCACGTGACTCGATCCTTACATATCTAACTCGCTTCTTTAACATTCATTGCTCTTCTCATGCACGCTCGCCGGTTTCTAGGGCTCCTGACATTACCTTCTGATAGAACACGACCAATTTGGTCATGGTAGGTAAGTCTTGGCCTTCATCGGCTCCTACATCCTTCCACTTTTGCATTGTATATCTGCATTGTCATTTTTTCATCCTGCATTCTTTTTATATGTCCGAACCAACGAAGCATGCCTCCTCTTATTTTGTTCTTTGATAATTTGTTTAATATTTGAAACCCATCGGATAACAACTGACATTGTATAGTGTTGTAGATATGTATGTATGTATATCTTCACGCCAGGTGTCTTGCGGGGTTGGCTGAGAGAAATGAGTGCCATGAGATATGTTGTAGATATATTAGGCAATATTAGTTTATTTGGGTATATCTCCCCAGGTTGTTACTAAGTTTACTTTGTTAAAGAACAGATGGGTGCGAGTCTTTAGAAACTGACACATTTCATAAGTATATATGTACGGAGCTCCATGGCGTCATTGCGCGTGTCATTCTTAGCGAACACGCAGGTTAAGCAACGTTGACCGCACCCTGTCTATGGATGGGTTTATCTATCTCGAGATTCTCCGTGCTTCGGAGGGCACGTTAAGCCGTCGGTCCCGGCTGTTATCGATAGATGACAGTCGTTAAGCTAAGTCAGTGGCCCTCGGGCTGTTTGAAAACACTGGCCTTCGCCAATCCGCATTCGAGCAGCGTGGCGGAGTATGCTCTAAACTCCTTCGGTTGAAGGGAGGCCTGTATCCCTGCAGTGGAATGAGTAAGGGGTGATGTGGTGTATGTACGGAAATTATAGCATATTTAACTCATTAAAATATAGTTTACAATTTTGTTTGTAACTGTTTCTTTTTATACTACATCGGGAGGCATAAAAACATACGATCCACCTGCTGTAAAGCGGGTACCGCAGCCTATTAACGCTTGCGATATATTAAGTATCACTCGCGCGATGCCCCCTCTGCTGCTTACACAGCAACTCCTTGGGAGCTTACTGGTGAACTGACTCACACGCAGCAAAACAACAACCCTCTAGGATGTTGTTATTTGGCTGCGGTTTTCTGTGAGGTGGAGGTACTTCCCCAGTCGGGCTGCTTTGATGCGCCCTACCTCTCTTAAAACATCCAGACCAAGACAAACAGACATGTTCATGCACACAAATGTTTGTCTTGTGTGATACTTAATATATTACAAGCGTTAATAGGCTACGGTACCCGCTTTTTACATCAGGTGGACCGTATGCTTGTATGCCTCCCGACGTAGTATAAAAAAAAAAAACTTTTTTATAGAAAAGATGGGTGTGAGTCGTTACAAACTGACACATTTCATAAATATATACATATACGGAAATGATAGCATATTTAACTCATTAAAAATAGTTTACATTTTTGTTTGTAAATATGATTACAAACACTGTACTATATTGGTATTAAATACTGCTAGTTAAATTTAAGGACTTTTTTATAATTACCTAATTATTCTATACAGACAATGCACAGGCAAATACTAATAGATATATTCTGAATATAAATTTAGTTGTTGTTACGGAATCAAATTCTCTAACCTTGATATTAAATTGATATAGCAGTCACTGGAACATTGGATCCAAAATATATTTCATGTACATTTTTATCATTCAAAAGCTTTAATTTACTTACATAAAACACAGCGATAATAATAATAAATAAATCTATTTACTATCATACATACAATTATGGTTCCCTCTGCCTAACCCGCAGGGGATCTGGCGTGAAGATACACATATATACATTCCTAATATTCCATTCTACATACTGAGGTTAATATTTCTTTTAGAAATTTCGTATCGGCACCCACAACACAGATCACTCTAGTGTGGGTACCACTGGACAATGATATACCGATAATTCTCACAACACAACAGCAGGGAATACGCATTTGTTATCTACCTTCATGATATACATTACCTACCTACTAGAAACAAACTACAAGCGGAAACTGAATGTCTTATTTATTACGTAAGTAGGTATAGTATAATAAGTTATATTGTATGTCAAACGTGGTTAATATTGTAATCTGTTTTTGTTGTTGTAAATAAATATTTTTGTATATTTTTTTTTGTATCATTCAAAAGCAATACTAATAAATCAATTCGAGGAAAACCTTCATTCTTCCATCACACAATAAGCAAGAAATAATAGTTAGCGAAAACCAGTTATGATAGGATCAAAGAAAAAATCACGTTACCACTACGTGCCTATCCTACAATGAAGCAGTTAGCGTATAACTAAGAAAGTTATCGCGTTAATCTAACAAATAACGCGGAAAACTTCTGACTCACTCACTAACAATGTTAATTTCTACTTAAGGCCTCTCGCAGGAAAATAGGTTTAGCAGTGTTTCGTGTTGATTTTATTAACAAAGATACAAAGGATGTAACAATGTGTTTTCGTGATTCTTTTGTACAACTAACGGAGGCATACAAGGAAAGGGTCCACCTGATATATATATATTTTCAGGAACACCGTTCCTATATGAAATCTATATGTTTACTGTGTGTGCGTTAGTCTGTGTGTCTGTCGCTTTTTTCTTCAGATTCGGATTCAGCATAGTAGAATAGGAATGTCTGAAAAACCAACCTCCTATCTCTTAAGGTTGATGGTCAAAATGGCCGACAAATTTAAAATAAAAAAAAAAAATTAATTTTTATTTCAGATGCGAAAAGTAAATTAAAAATTAAAATAGGAATGTCTTAAAAACCAATATCATATAGTAATGTACAATAATAATTATAACATATGAAGAGGGCAGTGACCAGCCTGTTGGCCATATGGTTTCTGGTTCAAATCCTGGCATGTACCGCTAAATTTGTGTTTTCGGGTTTATGTACATATTTGTAAATATCACTTGCTCGACGGTGAAGGAAAACATCGTGAGGAAAGCCACACGTCCAAGATAATTATAATTCGAAATATGTGTGACCTTAACCTAAAAAACGTCTGGTTGTCTCTCTGGATCGTGAAGGTTTGACGGCAGTTGCTCCATGTAAAAATCATTATCTTCGCCTTAACCTCAGGACAACACAACCGCGGACCCTGTCAACCTAAATAGATTTTTTATACAACTTGATTGGCAAACTTGATGGTAAGCGGTCTCTGCAGCCTAATAACGCTCGCACCACCACGGGGATGTTACTCGCGTGCTGTCAATCTAATCTAAGGTCTAAGGATTCGTCGCTGTACCGAGTAATTTCTCTGTCATATCTCACCCTTCAAACCGGAACATAGCGATATAAATATAGCTGCTTGGCGGTAGAAATAGGTGAGACAGACGTACCCACGCAGACGACTTTTGTACTACGTCTCCCTCTGGTAAAGATTAAGAAACGGAATAAAGCTAAGAAGATGAAGACCTTAGTGTACGACCGCAACACATTGTGTTACTCACATAGCAACTCCTCAGGAGCTTATTGATAAAAGGACTATCTCGGGATACAATATTAATCAAAAGTGATTATTTGGCCGCGGTGTTCTATGAGTGGATCAATCATATGAGTATCAGGGATACTTATATGTACCTCTCTTTGCTTGAAGACTGCGTGTTCTATCTATTGTATAACGGGTTGTGTTCTGAGGAGCTGGTATGCCAGCAGCCCCGTTTTACAATCGCACAGCTCGCCTACGGCTGGGAGTTCATCCTCATAGACTGGAACCGCAATGGTCACGTACTGTGTTCCAGAGAAATTTTCTATCGAGAACTATTAAGTTGTTAATAGATTCAGACGTTATTTTGCGAAAGTCAAATTCACATGCAATTTGATCTAACCTGTGGTATGCTCCAGGGGTGGAAGAAAAATCTAAATGATGGCGGTAGCAGACAAAGCAGGTCAGATCAAATTCCATGCAAACATATTGTTAAATGAGCTCCCTGCCGAGGTTTAGGAGGTCGCCAACACAAGAGTGACATCCCTTGTGTTCCAAAGGTCCATAGGCTGCGGTAAATGCTTATCATCAGGCAGGTTCGTTTGCTTGTTTGCCACCTTAGTATTATAAAAAAAAGACTGTTTTTTTTAAACGTGGGAAGGCATGCTAGCCTATGGCTCACTTAAGGTAACGTAATTACCGTAGCCTATAAACACTTGAAATATATTAAGCATATCACTGGTGTGATGCCACCTTTGCTACTAATACAAATTGTTAGCAGTCTACCTCACTGGTGATGACCTCACTTTTTTTTTTAAGGTATTATTATTATGTTTCTCTTATTTCACAGGTTTTAATCCCGGTCATTTGATAGGCGTGCCCGGGGATATGAATCCAACGCGTAGAGACCCCTTCGAAAAGTATGATTTAATGTATTATACATATATAGGAATTTCTGGAAATTATGAATTCGACTTAAAACATTATTGCTTTATACACCCAGGAATACAATGACGCTACATGAAGTTGTTATTGGGCTGCGGTTTTCTGTGCTGCGTAGGTACTTTCCTATTCTTCACTCAGATGAAGACAAACAGACAAACAAAAAAAAACACATTTTGTGTTTGTCTTGTGTGGGAGACGAACCCACGAGCATTGGCCTTAAAGTAGCCACCGGGACTCACAAAATAATTACTTATCTACATATATATTTACGCCCTGTTACTTGCGGGGTAAGCAGAGATAACTCAGCTTCCACATACGCGCTCCTTGTATAACTCGCCAGCTTCTTCAATATTCATAGCTCTTTCTGGGTGTTTTAAGAGAGCATCTGTATCGGGAAGTGCTTTTACGTCTTAGATATAATAATTATTAATTCCATTATTTAATAGTATTTTCCGTTCCGGTATTTTATGGTTGGTTTGGTATATCGATCAACAATCAAGTAGGTACGTGTCTCGGATATTACATATTGTTATTATTATTTTTTTATATTTGCGGGATACAAGCGAGCAATTGGATCACCAGATGGTAAGTGATCACCGCGGTAAGTCGCACGTCCAAGAAATTATATACCTATCGAAAGACATGTGACCTAACCTAAGAAATGTTAATTGTTGTTGAATAGTTAGGCTGTGATGATCTGACGTCAGTAGTACCACGTAAAAATCAGTATCTTCCCCAAATCTTAAGGCTCAGGTAGCGGACCTCACCTAGTGGGGTTTGAAATGGGATAATACAAGATGTAAATACCAAGTCATGCGGCCACGAACCGCTCCACCTTCCTTGCTAGGGACTCCACTTATAGTATATAAATTACTACAGCATGGAATTGTTCAAGAAATGCGGGGAGAGGTTTTCAGAGGGTCGGCAACGCACGGGTGACACCACTGGTGTTGCAAATGTCAATCGGTCAACATCGGCAATACCAAATGGTCACTGATCCGATGTCAGCCTTTTTAAGGAAACATAGGCTCTTTTCTTTGTAGGCACCCATATCGTATATGTTTGGGAACACCGCTGAGGGTAATTCTATACCGCTGTTGCTTCATTTTATCGTCTTGAAATTGTAATTTCTGTTTGAAACTTGTAAGAGCAAAGTTAAACTTATTGTAATAAGTTTTGGCGAACTCATTACGTCCTTAACATTAATTCACAAATACGGCGCAAATGAATTCTAAACAGTCCATTGTTTTACAATGTAACAGAAATCAAAATGACTACCATTTGTATTCTTGTGGAATTGTCTGTCTTTGAATTTGACGGGTACGGTGTCGTAGTGGCGAAACGTGCTGTTACGTTACTTTGACACCAATGCTCGTGGGTTCGATTCCCACACGGGATAAACATTTGTGTGCATGAATACGTCTGATTGTCTTGGTCTGGCTGTTTTTAAGAGAGGTAGTGCATATCAATGCAGCCTGTCTTAGAAAGTAAATCTACTTCACAGAAAACCGCAGCCAAATAACTGCGTGTGAGTGAGATCATCAGTAAGCTCCTAAGGAGATACTGAGCTAGCAACAGGGGTGGCATCGCGCGATTAATACCTAATATATTGCGAGCGTACATAGCCTATGGTAACTACTTTCCATCAGGTAGAACGTAAGCTAGTATGCCTCCGGAATTGTATAAAAAAATGCACATTACGATAAAATTTACATTTGCAAGGTATTGTATTTGTAACTTTTTTTTATACAACAAGCATACGGCCCACCTGATGTAAAGCGGTTACCGTAGCATATGAACGCTTATAACACATTAAGTATGCGCGTTGCCACCTCTGCTGCTAATACAACAACCCCTTAGGAGCTTACTGGTGGTCCTCTAGGCATTTGTTATTTGGCTGCGGTTTTCTGTGAGGTGGAGGTACTTCCCCATACGGGATGCTTTTGATGCGCCCTACCTCTCATATACAACTTCTTAATAGCACTCTTCCGTTACATCATTAGGATCGGCACTATGCAAGTTTAAGAATTTGGAGAGGATATTGATTATTATATGGAGTTGAAATTAAACTATTTTTAACGGAAGTATCGCGTGTTTTATTTATTTTGTTGAAACCTGACGTTTCGAACGCTTTGCAGCGTCCGTGGTCGCAAGAAAGACTAAGGTGGTATTTGTCTTACATTAGTTATTCAATTATTACATCTACCGACATGGATGGATTAATTATATATGTTCCGATTCACACAAAAATCGCTCACAGTGTCCGAACATTTTTTAGTAGAGGATTTGTGATTTGATTATTTTTAGGACTGGATCCCAAGCAGGTGGTACTTGCCAACCATCTTCTCTATTGAAATTGGGGTGTTTTCTTATTTCAATAGCCTCGCGCAACATTCTCGGCATGTAGCGATTCTCCTTGGCGTGAATCGGAACATATATAATTAATCCATCCATGTCGGTAGATGTAATAATTGAATAACTAATGTAAGACAAATACCACCTTAGTCTTTCCTGCGACCACGGACGCTGCAAAGCGTTCCAAACGTCAGGTTTCAACAAAATAAATAAAACACGCGATACTTCCGTTAAAAATAGTTTAATTTCAATGTGTAACAATCGCGAAAACCTAAGACAATACTATTATATAGAGTGATTATCGTCAGACCTCCATAATCAAACGTCATAATCCATAATCAAAATCAAACATTTTTAAGTTTCGAAATATAATTTCTTGGACGTTCTGTAAAGTGGTAAACTAGTGGATGGTGTAATTGATTTTAATTGTTGTCTATTATTTGGAAAATGAATAGCTTGAGCTAATGGATTTTACATGTAATCACAACTACATAAATCAAGGAAAACAAATATACGCCTCCAACTAAACGTAAGAGCCAGCAACACAAACCAACTCGGTGGCTCAGTCGTGAATGACGCGACTTTGACACGAACGCTCGTGGATTCGATTCACACGCAAGGCAAACATTTGTGTCCATGAACATGTCTGTTTGTCTTGGTCTGGATGTTTTAAGAGAGGTAGGGCAACAAAGCAGCCCGTCTGGGGAAGTACCTCCACCTGACAGAAAACCGCAGGCGAATAATATCTCCCTAGATGGTTATTGTGTTCCCGCGTGTGAGTGAGGTCACCAGTAAACTCCCAAGGAGTTGCTGTGTAAGCAGTAGAGGAGGCATCGCGCGAGTGATACTTAATATATCGCTAGCGTTAATAAGCTATGGTACCCGCTTTACGTCAGGTGGGTCGTATGCTTGCATGCATATGCAATCAATAAAGCACTTGACTGCACATGAAGGCACCCGCGCGCACAAAAATGTTGCCTTTTACAGCCTAAATAAATCAGCGATTCAAGCCTACTGACCAATATACTATACATAACGCCACAGTATGATCGTAATTCATAAATTTTCTCGAATTCTGCACGTCGTTTTTCTTCAGAGATCTTTTTGTAATATTTTCTTGCACATCGCCAACTGTTATATACTACTCGTAATATATTTCATTACAAGTGTACTGAACAACTATTTTTAATACAGTCACGAAAAAATGAAGCAATTTAATAAAATAATAAAAACACAATAAACTCAACTAACTAGGAAAATGGCGCCAACCGTAAAAGAATATAATTTTTTTTTTTGGTTCTTTTTATCCCCGTGGGGAAAGGCAAAGGGATCTAGCCCATACAGCCAAGTCATCAGTTTAGAACCATTTGAAAATCTTAATTCTATGTTCCAGCTTCAGGAACTGTGCTCAAAAAATACTTGGGAAGGGTACTTCGACCCAATCAACCCAGTTTAAATACCACCCGTAAAACGATAGGAATTTTACAAGGTTTTCTTGATGAACTTATTCACGTCTTCCAAAAAGTGCATAAACGTGTTATATTTGAGGTTTTTCATTATTGTATAATTGCACTAGCACTTATGTTACAAAACACTATCGAAATTGTCACATAAAACTAATTTTACACTGAATTGTAAAAATTTCAAATATAAGAACAATGTCACTCGTCAGAAGCGCGGGAAGAAGTCTAAAAGAATATAAGCAGAGATTTTCTTTTGTTTTTTTTCACCCATTCTGGGTAGGCAAAGGGAACTATGCCCATACAGCCAAGTCTTCAGTAGAATTTTTTTATTGATATGAAATGAAAATGAAATTTAATGAGATGAAATGAAATGAAACCTAACCTAACTCATTGAATCAAATCATTTAATCTGATATTGAAAACAAATTAGTAGCTTCTTTTTAGAAATATTTGCATGAATCATAAAAACTTCTATGAATTTTTTTTAGTAAAAACTTCGTGGTTGGTTTTTTCTTTTTAATAGACATTATTTTGACAGTTGGGAAAGAGAACGCACGAGTTCGGAAAAGGTAAAGAAAAAGCTCGAGTATGTAATAGCCCACATCCCGAACGATATACGTCCCTGCAATACGCCACTTTTTGAGCAACTGTATTAAAAAAACATTTTAGGGACGACTTGCTGGAGTCCCAATGATCCTCTAAATGTTAAATGTTTTATTGTTAAAAAAAAGAGGAAGTTATGATAATATTATCATAGCCAACTAAACTGAATTATTCATAAATATAGAATGCACCAGAATAGGCCGTGAATGAATAAGCGAGGTTAAAATATATTTTGTAAATATCCTTCATGCCAAAGTTCATAAAAATATTGCTGCTTTCCTAATTTCGAGCATTAATAAGACAAGTTTAAAGTTAAAATCCCATTTGGAATTTTATTCGCT
This sequence comes from Pyralis farinalis, assembly GCA_947507595.1. NCBI lineage: Eukaryota > Metazoa > Arthropoda > Insecta > Lepidoptera > Pyralidae > Pyralis > Pyralis farinalis. Next base: position 4,892,408 of record OX382275.1, read on the forward strand.
CCAAAAGTTTGTACCGAGCAGCTGAGTACTTTTGATTGACGTTTATTAATTTCAGGCTTCACCTTTTTGACGGAACGTTTTATTTTATGATGTTTTTCTCAAAATATTACAGTAACATTTCTTGGTACCATCCAGACGGCTAGCGCTTTTATTAATCGATTTTTGAAAAGGGGAAGTTTGTTAGTCATGTTTTGTCTTTTGTGTAAAGTCATAAGTTTGTAAGCCTTGTTTATAAATGAGTATATAATTTTAATGGTGCTCCGATAGTATTAAATGGATATCAGTGCTGATGTCTTTATACTGTCTCTGATACTATTAACGTCGTAAGCATTAGTAAGGTCGTAAGCATGAGGGGTTGCCGATCTTGTAAAACCTTTATTTTTAAGTTTTTTTTTTATATAGCCACGGCGAGGAGTTTGCTATACAATGGGAGTATTCACAAAAGGTAAGCTTGATGCAATTTGATCCAACCTGCTTTGTGTGCTTCCGCCACCAATTAGTTCATGCGGCCTAGCGCCGGCCGGCACCCACCCACTACTGTTAGTGCGTGCATCATGCCGACGCTGCCATGGCTGCTCCGGTAGTCTCTGCCTCGGCTGCTGCGGTCGTCCGCCATCTGGAACAGAATCCGCATGCCCCCACCACCACCGTCGCTGCCACGACTGGCCTGGTCGTCGCTGCGACACGTGTTTCGCCGTGGTGTGAGCGAAAAGATATTTAATAGTGGGGAATGGTTTACGTCAGTCCGTTTGTTCATGAGAGTAATTTTAGAATTTTTATGTTTATTAATTTCTAATTGTTCCCTAATATTTAGTTTTAAACATTTGTCTATGGTGTTTAAAATTTGATATGTATTAGTGGGGGATAAGTAAAATTACTCTCATGAACAAACGGACTGACGTAAACCATTCCCCACTATTAAATATCTTTTCGCTCACACCATCCACCCCCACCCTCAATTCAATATAAGGGACGGCACTGCGATGGATTTGTCACTTGTAGCATGTTATTCTTACGATTAACATCTACAACGCCTGATGATGCCTCGTGGAGAGGCGAAACACGTGTCGCAGCGACGACCAGGCCAGTCGTGGCAGCGACGGTGGTGGAAGGGGCATGCGGATTCTGTTCCAGATGGCGGACGACCGCAGCAGCCGAGACAGAGACTACCGGAGCAGCCATGGCAGCGTCGGCATGATGCACGCACTAACAGTAGTGGGTGGGTGCCGGCCGGCGCTAGGCCGCATGAACTAATTGGTGGCGGAAGCACACAAAGCAGGTTGGATCAAATTGCATGTAAGTTTGACTTTCGCAAAATAACGCCTGAATCTATTAACTATTTAAGCTTCCTGAAACTACACAGGACGCGAAACTTTTGATGATACACCATGTGTAAGCTTTCATCATCAAAAAAACATTTTTAGATTCATACAAACGGTACATAGGGAACTCTCCATCACAAGGTCTCGATATTTTCTTTTGAAAATGACTGGAAAAAAGTCTATGGTATGCTTTCATCGAATTAACCATTATACATTATTGTATATGGTTCTAGCTTCAGCCCGCTACTTTTTTCGCATTTATCTCCTCTCTCGCTTTTTATTCGTGCATTATTTTTGATCAGCTTCCAAGCGTCATATCATAATGTTGAATAGCTTCTAACAAGAAAGATATCCAGTGTTCAGCGGTCAGCTGGGCATAAGCCGTACCTTGGATCTTGCGTCACACGTGTACTTATTAAGTTTGTATGTTTTTCATAATGGGTATAAATTTGTCCAGTTAATTTTTATTGAACCTTATTTTTACCCGCGAAGGTCACGGAGGCGGTATATGCGTTTGGGGTAAGAGGTGTTTGTTTGTGTGTCTGTTTTTCTCGAAAATTACTGAACCGATTTTGATTTTTTTTTTGTTTAAAAGGTGACGTGATTGGGATTGTTGATTGTTGCCTACTTCTAGGGCTCTTGACATCATATTCTAATAAAACATGACCAATTTGGTCTCATCATCATCCTATCAGGCGAAAAACGTCCACTGCTGAACATAGGTCTCCCATAATTTGGTCTACTATGACCAAATTGGGTGTGTTTTAGTAAATAAATAATCAATTTGGCAGTGCATAAAGGCACCCTTCACTCGCCAAAATGTAAATATCTCACCTAACCCAGCCTAAGGTCGAATGAGAGGATATTTTAGCCAATCAGGTGACGTGACGTTGAAGTAACTGACATAGCCCAAAGGATAAGTAAGCTGAAGTGGCAGTGGGCCGGCCATATATTTCGTAGAACCGACAACCACTGGGAAATAAAGGTTCTCGAATGGTGGTCCCGTACTAGTACGCGCAGTGTGCTACGACCCCCCCCCCCCCCCCCCGAAATTTTGTGATAAAGTTAGTTCAAAACTTACTTTATCACAAAATTTCAATGTTACGTTGCTCTTAAGTTGTACATATGTAAAATAAATATATCGATAGTATTTTATAGTCTAAATATGCATAACATGATACACCGGCTTGTAACATGGCTAAAAACACTGCATTATGACGAAACGGAAACATTGGTTCTAACAATATCCTAACCCATGACGGCGGCATCAAATTACATTAATAATTACCTATTAGGCTTGATAAATTATTAAAATTAATGAATATATGTTATATATCTTAGTTTGTCAAAGTTCACAGTCGCGGTGGTCGCTTTCACTACACTACACAGTGCAAAACATTAATACAAGCTATGTTTACGCTACGCCCCAGTTGCTTCAACTTAATTATAAGTTGCAGGGTACTCGTGTGAACCTAAAATTTAAAATACCTCTCTTAACCTCTGTTTAGTGACCGCTGTTGGCGAAATATCTATTAAGAATATAGCTGAACTAAGTATAGCATTTTGAAATTGTGCCGATTGGAAGGAAATAGTATCTATAGTACAGGCTCAGCCTAGTTTAGATACTAGCGTGCAAGACTTAGGACTATAATTGTAAGTTGTATTATAATGCTACGTTAATGTACCTACATATAGTTTTAAGTTCATATACCGTATAATTAAAAGATATGTGTGATGAATAAATAATACAGCACTCGTATTGTTTACATTTGCTATATAATCATTTCACAACTTACACTTATGTAAATATATTCTAAGCCCATTTAACCAGCAGTGGATACTAAATTAATTAATTCTCGAGTATTTCCATATGTACTGCGGATAATCTCCCGTCCGTCTGTTTGCTGTGCACACTATTATCTGATACCAGTAATTGCTGCACCATTGTGCCTCTACAAATTAAGTTTGAGATACACATGACTCACAAAATATTCGTATGTAGAATATATGGCGGGCTTTAAGAAAGAATTATATGTTTCCTTTATGGTGATCTAACAAATTAGTTCATGTCTAAATATGGCGGTGATCACTTACCGTTAGGTGACCTACATTTTATTCTTGTATACAACGTTGGAAGGGTTGAGTGAGCATACGGTCCATTCCACTAGTTACGTAGCCTATTAATCTTTACTGGAGGTCGCCCCGTGGTCGAACTTCGACCATAAATCCTCGATCTGTGTGAACGTTATTAAGCTTCTTTTGTCAAAGAATATAGGTACCTCTATTATCATTGCAAATATATATATATTTAATTTAATTTGTTACGCGTATTTGTTTATGAATTGTAGCAATATTGATATTTTATGTCTAACTGAGCACTGGCTAAAACCCCATCAATTCATTTTCAGCTTCAATAACCACCAGGTTGCAAGCTCATTCATCAGAGAGAAATATATACATGGTGGCTCCTTAATATTATTAAATAAGTTGCTTAAATTTAAAGAAAGGTGTGACATTGTGAGCCTCTCTGTTGAGCGAGTTGTAGAGATTTCATGCATTGAATTGGAGCGATTCATTGTTATGAACCTGTATAAACCTCCTAGCACGCCCTTTGAAACATTTTCAAATATCATGGAGGATGCTTTAAATAAATTATCTAATAGCCATAAAACTGTTATAATTTGTGGAGACTTTAATATAAATATCTTGGAGAAAAATACTGTTACCTACAACTTTTTAAATTTATTTAAAACAAACAATTTGCATCATATTTTTACAGAGCCAACAAGAGTAACTGCTACAAGTGCTACATGTATTGACAATATATTTAGCAATGTAAAACCTTCATATCAATCTATAATTAATAAAGTTCAGTCAGACCATTCAGGTCAATTGGTTTCATTTCCAAATTCTTCAAAAATACAAAGAAAGCAAATAAATTATATACCATTTAGTAAAAGCCGCTTAGAAAGATTTAAGTCTAATATAGCAGAAAAAATTGTATTGTTGCCCTATCACGGTACTCCGGACCACTTGTACAGTTCATTATTTAGCTTAATTACTAGTGAATTTAATGCAATCTTTACTCCAAAACAACTGTCTGTAAGTGACCGTATGACATTCAGTGATTGGGCAACTCCTGGTATTTACAAAAGTCGGAATAAATTGTATGAACTTTATGAAGAAAGGACCTGTAATCACAATCCGACTTTTCAAGAACTTGTAAAAAATTATGCTAAAATATTTAAACGAGCCTGTTCCAATGCTAAGTCTATATATTTAAGAAATAAAATTAATGGTTCAACAAATATTATTAAATCTGTTTGGAATATGATAAATAATGAGACGGGTAGAGCGAAAGTACGTAGTCGAGACTTTCAGTTAAAGATAAATGATATCGATATCAAAAATGATGTAGAAATTGCGACTGAGTTTGAAAAATATTTTTCTAACATTCCTCTTATTACTACGAGAAATCTTAGGTCTTCTTCTATAGCTGCTGAACTCGTTCTCAAACAGAGCGTGGTAGAATGCGACACAATATTTGAATTTTCAGCTGTAAGCCCAAAAGATGTTTTGAACGCTTTTAAATCAATAAATATGAAAAACACTAAAGATCTGTGGGGTCTATCTGTCAAAACCATATCTTCTATTATTATTTCAATCGCTCCACATTTAGCTACAATTTTCAATTGTTGTGTGGCATCTGGTGTATTTCCTGACTTGATGAAACATAGTAAAATCATTCCATTATTTAAATCTGGTGATAGTTCGGACCCTTCGAATTTTCGACCTGTTTCCATACTGCCCATTCTCAGTAAAATTTTTGAAAAACTAATGCTTAGCCAGTTGCTCAGACATTTTAATACACATAATTTGCTTCATAGGAGACAGTTCGGATTTACGAGAGGTTGTTCAACTATAGACGCAGGGATTCATTTGCTTAAAAGTATATTCGCGGCATGGGAAGGTTCGCAAGATGCCTTGGGAATTTTCTGTGATCTGTCTAAAGCGTTTGACCGCGTGCACCATGACACTCTTGTCAGAAAATTACACCACTACGGTATCAGGAACAAGGCTCTCGAACTTCTGTCTTCTTATCTGGGCAATAGGATACAGAAGATCGATGTTAATGGTAAAATATCTTCGGGGTCCCCTGTAGTCATGGGAGTCCCACAGGGGTCAATTCTAGGTCCATTCTTATTTTTAGTATATATAAATGACTTACCTTATTATGTAAAGGATAAACATGAGATTGTATTGTTTGCGGATGATACCTCTTTGACATTCAAAATTAATAGACAGTTAGGTAATTATGACGAAGTTAACGATGCTCTCTCTAAAGTTATGCATTGGTTTAATGTTAATAATCTGCTTTTAAATGATAAAAAGACTAAAGTAATTAAGTTCTCAACACCTAATGTAAGACAGGTGACTACCAATGTACATGTAAATGGAACTAATTTAGCCCCTGTGGAGACAACTGTGTTCTTGGGTATAACAATTGACTCCAAACTACAATGGGGCCCACAAATTGAAAAATTATCAGGAAAACTAAGTTCTGCAGCCTATGCAGTGAAAACTATTAGACGGCTCACTGATGTTGATACGGCTAGAATAGTTTATTTCAGCTACTTTCATAGTATTATGTCATACGGAATTCTTCTTTGGGGTAACTCCGCGGACATTAACACCATCTTTTTATTGCAAAAGAGAGCCATAAGAGCTATCTACAAACTTGGTCCCCGTGAGAGCCTTAGAGAAAAATTCAAGGAAATAAATATTCTAACAGTCGCATCGCAATATATCTATGAAAATCTTTTGTATGTCCATAAAAACATAGACTCATTTTGTAAAAAGAGCGATACTCATAACATAAATACTAGATATAAGCATAATCTTGTGTTACATGCAAGCCGTCTCCACAAAATAAGTAATTCTTTTATGGGGCAATGTATACGGTTCTATAACAAACTTCCCAGCAATATAAGAGAATTGTCAATAAACAAATTTAAAACTACTATTAAAGCCAAATTGTGTAGCAGGGCATATTATAAAGTATCTGACTATATTAATGATAAAAATGCCTGGGATTGAGTCGATCCAATTATAATGTAATTAATAAATTATGTAAATTTGTTTGGATACCAAAAGAGGGATGCCTGAGTTTTTTGGCAGTATTTTTATCAGTGCTCACCTAGTCATGAACTGCACGGTAGGGAAAAAAGTTGTGACGATTCCAAACAAATGTAGCCATTTTTACGGAATAAAAAGATTTTGACTTTGACTTTGACTTTGACGTGAGTTATGTAAGTTCTACAAAATACGTCATAGGAAAAATATGGTATAGCTATGCTATAAGCACTATTAAAAAGCAATAATGTATTTTTGACATTTTCTTGGGATTTTTATTGCTGTACCAGCCACATATATCGCCAATATGTAGTTAATTTGTCTATTTTTACTTTTTATTATTTATTATTTATTAAGAAGATTTACAGCGTATTTGCAAAATAATTACAGTGTAGACACTAGATGCCAATAACAAATCTTCATAAGTATGAAACAAAATTGTTCTTGCAGTATAGTATATAATAAAATGAATTTATAAAATATACAATAATATAATAATATTGTTACAATGTATGTCCAAAGTAAACAATGCATATTTTATTTTAACAATATTATTTATAGACTCTTTAGCGATAATCTATAATCTCAGTGTGACTATTTGATCATAGTCTAATATGTAATTTGACATTGACAGATTTTACATATCAACATTTTGTATTTCACTATGAATAATTTTATTTTGTTTAAGGTAGTATATTTTAACACATATTATGCATATTTTTTTATATTTCTGCACTTCTTCTCGATATGTGCGTTAATTATGCCAAGTGTCCTTGCTGGTAACCTTACGTATCCGAATAACCGTAAGGCTGTTGTATTCCTACGACAGAAAGTTGTTTTTTTTTGTAAGGATGAGGTACGTCCCGTTTGCCTCCTTTTGATAGTATTCGTGTATAGAAGTGAAATAGAATATACTCGTATATGGTAAATAAATACTTTTCTTAGTGGTGTAAACTATCAAAATTATAAACAAGACAGATAAGTTTGTTCTCGGTGTACCTTCAGTGTTATAACAAATTAAAAACAGACATAGAGGCCTCGGTATAATGATGTGCACAATTATTGCACGTATCATTATAGCGCACTCAATAGAGTGAGCTGCATGGCTCGAATGGTTCTTCAATTGTATTTGTGTCAAAAAAAAGAATACGTCGCGTCTTTTAATTAGAGTTCCTCTCCACAACGTCAGTCAATATTGGATTATATTGTTTACAATATTTGATCATGAATTGTGAGGTTACAAATTAAAATTATTTTGTCGGTAGAGCATGGCACTCTTAATCTCAGGGTCGTGTCATACGTTGGGCGCCAACAAATTTATATCTAAACAAAAAAAGCGATAATTGTTTAAATTAATTTATCAAACCACGAATAGAATCAAAAGGTGATAACAGTTATATCATGTTATTAATTCTTATCCTACTAAATAGTCTCATATGTTATCTATTACTACTACTACTATCTATTATACGAAGCTAAGGCGAATCGCTAGTATATTTAAATTACGTAACAATTTTTTCTTATATAATAATTTAATTATAATTTAATATTTTAAGTAAAATAGAACGTGTTCTTACCGTGCCTTTGAAGTCATGATATATCAATGCATTTGCGTTTACCGTGATTATGGGACAACTGGACACTGTGAAAGTGGCGTCATGATGCATGCTACTTGTCATCATAACGTATCGAGGTATCATATATCACGATGCGCAGTGATCACGAAATTATATACTATTGTACAACATTTACCACTGCTCTCTGTCTTAACAATTTGTAATCAATTAAATTGTTAGTTTCGGTCTGCTTCGCATATTGGCACGACATTATAGATTAAATGTTTCACGGTATTGCCGGTGGATGGCGCTATATTTAAAAATATATTGTTTGATGTGTTTTATCGACAGTTCGATGATGTTTATAATGACTTCTGTAATATATTCCGTAAATATGGCTGCTCTTAATTGTACATGTTTAATTTTATTCCAAAACATGATCGCCCATCCGTTCCTCTGAGCAGTATACGTCATCGCCCCACTATATGACACGTAAATTTGTATCAATGTAATGTCAAATTCTTAATTAATTTATAATCCTTTTCAATATGTATGTACTAATATAATAATAATAATAAAAGCTACGAACATTACATTATTCTTTCAAAAAAAAATCCTCGATATTATAAAAGCACCTTTCTAATATATATTCAGTCCTACCTTTATTTTATAGCTTTTGAATACACATTTTACTTTACATTTATCTTATTCACTAAACTTTACATGAGTAATAATATTTGTAATATCTATCTACATGGGTCCATATTCGAATGCATAAACATTAAGGTCGCAAGACGGTTTTTGCCATTATCATCATTTCGCATAACGTTCATAATGAATAAATTATTTGTCATTTTTTTCCATAATGCATTTGATCATAAAAATATATCGGCATAGATACTTTTCGCATCAATATTTTTATCATAACGTTTATTGGCATTCCAACTTAAGGCATAACGATAAGAAATCATATAATGTAATAGCATAATACATACTTATCAATAATTATACCTAAGAAACTGAAAAAATAAATAATTATATCATAATTTGTGGGATACATAATTAATTACTGCATTGTAGTAAGTATCATCAGTATCACAGTGATCTTTTACGGGCTCTAGATGCTAACTTAAAGTTGTAGTAATTACATATATTTGTCAATAAAATTAAAAATTATTAGGCAATTAAATATTTGTTTATTAACTTATTTTTATAATCTCAATAAAAAATATTTTCGCAAACATTAACGAATTTTTATTGTTATGGATCTCTATTATTAGTTTTGTATTTTTTAATTAAAATCCTTTAGATATATAACAATTATGACCTTTACTATTATGATCATTAAAATTATGATGAAGAAAATTAGAGTAGAGGTGATGAATACCTCCGCCATATTTATTGTTAAAATAAGAAGAGGCATGCTCCGATGGTTCGGGCATGTAGAAAGAATGCAAGATGAAAGAATGACGAAGCAGATATACAATGCAAAAGTGGAAGGATGTAGGAGCCGGGGAAGGCCAAGACTTACCTACCATGACCAAATTGGTCGTGTTCTATCAGAAGGTGATGTCAGGAGCCCTAGAAACCGGCGAGCGTGCATGAGAAGAGCAATGAATGTTAAAGAAGCGAGTGAAATATGTAAGGATCGAGTCACGTGGCGCTCGGTTCTCTCTGCCTACCCCGCAAGGAATTTGGCGTGAAGTTATAGATAGATAGATAGATATTTATTGTTTGTTGACGTCACATAGCCTCTGACACTCGGGTGAATAATGCGAATGTAAATATCTCACTGTTCAAAATCGGTTAACCCGTTTAAGCTACATGTCACAATGGAACCCACATACATGCGCGCAAAAAACAATACCCTCCTTTTGGGTCAGTCGGGTAAAAACACATAATGGTATTTGAAACAGAAGAAACTAAAATAGTTCCGAATATTACAGTTGGTGATGTGGAATATGTGTATGAGATTGTATAATGCTCCATAGGTACCTACTTTGTGTAATGCAATCACAGCGATTCGGTTCTCTTTATCACCCCACTCCATTTTAATATCGCTAAATATTGTACAATGTATTGGCGCCAAAATGAGAATATCTCAAATACGCTGTTAGCAGAGACAGAAGGTATACCGCTGATGTGAAAAGACGTAGGCTGATGTGAGAGAGCGAATGCTGGGAATAGTGTGAATGGAGCGCTGGGAAAATTTGTAGATTATAATAATAATAATAATATTTATTTGCTTTAACATACAAGTTTTTCTTAAACTATATCCGGAGTCTCCTTTTAAGCATACGAATGCCTGTGCCAGGAGACACCGCTCCTCTTTAGCTTACATGTTAGTATGTTACAATTTTATGTATATATAAGGTATATTGTTTTTACGAGTGCATTTCGATAGAATATATGCTCATGAGGGTGTGTGTGTGCAATGGTGTGTGTGCATGCGAGTGTGTGTGTGTGTGAGTGTGCATAAGGGTGTTGCGTGTTTGTGTGTAACTTGTTCTATGTTCGAGAGTGCGTGTCATGTATGTGGTAGTTTGTGTCGTGTTCAACTTTCACATGAAATTAACCACAATATCAGCTACTTGAAAGTAGGTACTTATAATTTTATTTTGTTCTACAAAGTGATTCAGTTTCATCATAGCTCATTTTTTTAATCCAATTAGTTACAGCACGTTTACATTCATGGTGGGTTCCCATATAAATATCTAATTTCTTATTTATTTGATTATATAGACTAGCCGATTGTTTGTTGTATTGAATGCTTGCAAACATAGTCCTTGTTTTAGGTACAGGTGCAACATTATGTTTTCTTCTCTTAGATTCAAGACTCGGATTATATTTTATGCTTTTGTGTTTTTTAGTATGATATTTACCATATATAATTTACGAATTGATAGCAGATTACTAATTTCATATAATTTATCTGTAGAAAATCGTTTTTTTTTTTTTTAAATACATTACTTTTATTAGGGTTCTTTGAGCCCTTTCAACCTCAAGAAAACGAGTTTTTAGTGCTCCTCCCCAAATGGGAAGACAATATGTAATTACTGATTGAACTAATGCCAAATAAATGTAATTAAGAAGATTTCTACCCTGAGAACCAGCAAATGCTAAACTGTTTTTTGGGGTTATAAATCTTAAAGTTTTGAACATCCATACAAATTTCCTTATTCTAGCAGTCATATGTTCAATATGTTCATTATATACAATAGATACCAGGTAAGTCTCTGGTCCAAAATTATACCCAGGTATTTTGTACTTTTGACCCTGCCTATAACAGAACACTTACATTTGACATAATTTTTGCTATTGCATTCATGTATTTTTATACTAAAATCTTGATTTGGTTGCGTGTTATTGTATATTGAGTGACAGATATAATTTGTTTTATTTGTATTTAGCGTTAGTAAATTATATTTAAGCCATTGGGCTACTCGTTTCATTCCCTGTTCTGCGTTATCTTTGATGCTTTGCCATGATGGACCAGTAAATACAATCGCCGTATCGTCTGCATAGGAAAACAACTTTGCATTTTTGAGGTTCATACTACACATATCATTGATATAGTATATCAGAAACAAAGTAGGACCCAGAACACTCCCCTGAGGCATACCGCACATTACGTCAATGTTCTCACTAGAACACTGTTCCAGCTTAACCTTCTGTTTCCTGTTCGTAAGATAGTCTCTAAAAATCGACAATTGTTTATCTCTGATCCCAATTTTATCCAGTTTTTGTACAAGGACGGCAGTGGAGACCGTGTCAAATGCCTTTTTTATATCCAAAAAAAATGGTCAAGCATTTTCCTCCCTTATCCAGTTCATCTATTATCAGTGACGTCAAAGAAGTTACTGCGTCTGCAGTAGATATGCCAGATCTAAAACTAAATTGTGCTGCAGATAATATGTTTTGAGATGTTAGATAATTTAGTAATCTTACATTTAAAAGCTTTTCTAGGACTTTGGATAGGGCAGGTAACACCGATATTGGTCTAAAGTTGTTGACATCAGATTTGACACCGCCTTTATACACTGGCGTAACTATCGACTTTTTCAAGGCAGTGGGAAATATCCCTTCTTTAAAACAGAGATTAAATAAATGTGTTAAAATAGGAATAATGTCATGTCTGATAAGTTTGAGATAGCTAGTTGTTATATTATCCCATCCTGGAGCACTATTAGACTTGAGGTTTATTATAACTCTATTTATTTCTTCAGGATCTGTGTTCAATAGCACAAAAGATTGGGGACGCGATGGCAACCCGTCCAGGTAAGTATCTAGATCCTCACGTGAAATATTTACCTGAATATCATTCGTAAGTTTAGTTCCTATGTTTCCGAAAAAATCATTGATGTAATTTGCTGATTCGAATGGGATAGATTTTATATTGTCTATTTCAGAGTGGGTCAGATTTGAATTTAGGTGTTTAATATTTTTCCATAATAGTTTATTATTATTAATTGTGTTAGCTAAAAGATCACGATCGCGTTTCCTTTTTAGTTTTTTTATTAAATTATTACAATGATTTCTATATCTAATATATGATATCCTCTTAATTTCATTGAATGGATCGTTACGTGACTGTTGTTGAAGCTTATTTCTGCTTCGAATACATCGCAGTATGCCTGCACTTATCCAGGGTTTCGTGTTTCGTTTTGTTTTGGGAATGTTTTTAATTATAGTATTTTGTGTAAGCGAATCAGTAATTTTCGATATAAGGCAGTCAGTAATTAAGTTAGGGTCTTTAATGTAGATTGTAGACAATCGTAGATTGCAGAAGCTTGCGTCCTAGGAACCGGCAAACAATGAATGTACAAAAGGAGCTATGCATTTTAAAGACGCGAGTGAGGTATGTTAGCATCGGGTCATGTGGTACTCGGTTTTCGATGTTTTATGAAACTTAAATGGGACCAATTGAACGCTAGAAGCCAGCAAAAAAAACTCAGTTTTCATAATTACAAACTAGTAATTTTCGAGATCGATTCTCCGCTATCTATTGTTTATCTACTTCAGCATGTTTTGGAATGCGCTTTGTTTATAGCTAAAAAGGTCCGCCTCTGGCATTCAATTTAAGAGTCAAAAAATTTAATCGTAGGTACACATTAATCACTTTAATTCTTGTTCGTGGCGTTTATAGAACGTCTCTTCCTAGTGCATTTTCTTTTTGTCTTTTTTACATTCAATCGTTATTATATACTATACCGATTTTGTGAATAGTAATATTAATTTTCCAGTGCACTAGTACAGTAACTAGTATGTTGTTATCTCACTATTACATATTTCGTGTTGGTCTAAATTGGCTGGTAAGATCTCTTTTATGTCCGCTTCCGTACCATTAATCATATGTTCCTTGTAATTTACTAATAACGTACAATAAAGATTGTACAACTACAACGATTCCTAATTTTACAAAAGTGGTAAGATACACATGCTATGACTAAATTAGTTATATTTTAACAAAAGGTGGTGTCAGGGGCCCAACACACCAGTGAATGATGCGAAAGGGACTATGAATGTTAAAGAAATGTGTAAGGATAGAGACCGATTGCGCTTGTTTCTCTTCATCTACAAGGGGCTTGGCATGGTGATATAAATAAATAGACAGATTTTTAATATTCGAAGACATCAAACAATCTCAATAAGAATTTAGGATATTTGTAAATTAAATGTAAACCAAACTCCACATGAGCAAGTCCATGGTTAGCATCTATAGTATAGTCTAAACCAGTTTGGTTTACGTTCTTTGACATGAGCCACATGGGCAAATCTACGGTTGGCACCTATATAGCATAACATATAATAATACAATATCCATAGTTATATTAACATAACAGTAAGGACACTAATCTCTGCTTGTTACCACCTACTTAAGGTACATTAACTGCTCCGCTGCCTATCGTACATGTTATATCATACCAAAGATTATAAGCATTGCAGACTGGTACATCTAATATTACTTGAAATATAGTGTCAAGGTTCCTCCGGCGGAGATTTCTTCATCTCGACCTTCTTCAGTTTCACCAGGTAACTTGCGTCTTAGCTGAGAATCGACTACGGGGTATCTGGCGGTACGCAGTACATATTCCCCACTTCGCGGAACGTCAATGCAGCCAAATTAAGTTGAGAAAAGTCTCAATTATTAAAATACACAGCACTTATGTCTTTTACAAATTTAAAAGTCTTCTCGAGATAAATTAGTTCTAATGTTTTACATTAAACATTATTGTCTGTACTTTCTATCGTTTCTTTCTTGACCAACTTCCTCTAGAGGATCTAAACCCCTGTGATGATGTAACAGTGTATTGACTGTTACATCCTTAGCCACAAATTCATAATTTTAACAACACTCATAATGATAGTCATATGAAACAATGCACTGCTGTGTAACGAATAACAGCTTCTATTCTGTGACAGTCCTTAATTACTGGAGACTTAACCGGAGGCAATTGTTTTCTACTACCATGGGTGATAAGCTTACGTTATTATTTTATAATTCGCATCATTTGTAGTTTTTTCAATTACTATTGTTTATACCAAAGTCAAAGTCAAAGTCAAAATCTTTTTATTCCGTAAAAATGGCTACATTTGTTTGGAATCGTCACAATTTTTTTCCCTACCGTGCAGTTCATGACTAGGTGAGCACTGATAAAAATACTGCCAAAAAACTCAGGCATCCCTCTTTTGGTATCCAAACAAATTTACATAATTTATTAATTACATTATAATTGGATAGACTCAATCCCAGGCATTTTTATCATTAATATAGTCAGATACTTTATAATATGCCCTGCTACACAATTTGGCTTTAATGGTAGTTTTAAATTTGTTTATCGACAAATCTCTTATATTGCTGGGAAGTTTGTTATAAAACCGTATACATTGCCCCATAAAAGAATTACTTATTTTGTGGAGACGGCTTGGATGTAACGCAAGATTATGCTTATATATAGTATTCATGTTATGAGTATCGCTCTTTTTACAAAATGAGTCTATATACCGTTAAGTTGATATTTATTTTAATTGTTTGTTCAACCAACATTTTTACACCATATATTATACACTAACAAATTTTATTACAACAATGATTAGCGTAAAAGCAATTACAGGAAGACACAGTATGATAAAAAAGTAATTAGTACTTTAACATTACAATATAATACTAGTTAAGTGTAGAAGTTACGTATGAAGAAACAAAATTACAAAGAAAACATTATGAATAGTTGTTGCTTTATACGAGTATCTTAAATGAGTGATGCTTTGAATTGGCGTAATAAGCAAACGTGTATACTGCTCTCCCTACAAGTACGGTAAATGACAGGAAGTACCTCAATTTTATAGTTCAGAAAAAAGGTAGGTAACAACTCACAAATTAGATCCCAATAGTGTTAGATATTTGATAAACCGTGGTGCATGGCAGCTGAGCTTCACTTTACTAGCAAGCTCTTTGAGGTTTTTCCTCCCCCCGGGGCAGCAATGAACTTCACTGTTCATTACCTTTTAGTGATCATCGCTGTTAATTCTGGCCACACAGGAGACACAGCGGTGGGCCTGTCCCGTAGTTCGGAAAAAACCGCTCAGTAACCACTATGAGGTCAATGTATAAGTTTGAACCGAAGAGTACGATTGAAGAAGGCATCATCTTATTTCGTTTATTATTTATTACCCTTATATTATAAACATAGAAATAGGCCGTGGATTTTAATGTCATTCCTATTTTAAAACGATAAATCTGTTGATTTTTAGACGCCTAGAATATCCCAATATTGCGCAGATTCTACAACTCGTATCCAAAATTCTTCCCATTTAAGGTCGCATGTAAATTATCACAAGAAAATTTGTTATTACAAGAATTCTGTTTGTCTCTTCTCTATGACGAAATTACGTTCCCACTGGCAGCGTCAGGATGTAGCAAATTAAGTGCTTGCAGTTAATGTCTGGAAGATATATTGAGTATGCAGTTAATACCATAATTATAACTATGGATTAATAAACAGTGCATTTATCTGTATAACTTATTGCAGCAACATAGTGAGGAACTTTAAATCCTTATCGAACTCTCAATTACATCAATTAAAATAATATACATGTTAATCGAAAGGTTAGCTGGGAAGCTAGTAATTGTATATCACATTTAATTATTAAGTTGTTGAATGAGCTCCCTACTGATGTTTTCCCAAGGGACTAGAGTATGGGTTTCTTCAAGAAAGGTATAATGAGGGTCGGCAACGCAAGAGTGACACCCCTGGCGTTGAAAATGTCCATAGGCTACGGTAACTGCTTACCACCAGGCAGGCCGCATGCTTGTTTGCCACCTTAGTGGTATAAAAAAAAATATATTTACAAAATTATATGATTTTCTTGTAGAATTATTTTACTTGCACAATTTTTTTTTCAATTCAAGAGGCACATTCAACAAACAAATGGTTAGCGCCAAGGTCAGTGGGTTCGATTCCCGCATAAGTTGACTAGTACTCATAGCATAAACTTCGCTTAGGCTAGGCCTAGATGGCGCTGCGTAGTTTGTTCGATAAAAAAGAGCAATATACCTCCAGTTCAATACGCCACAGTCGTAAATGTATAAGGAATTTAATTCTACAATTGGTATGCATTACGAATTTACACAGTCGATCGCTCTAAAGTCACGTTATGTTCGAACTATAAAACTGCAGTAAACCATACTCACGTATCGAATGCAATTGCAAACGTATTCCTTACCTACCCCTATCGCAGTTATCTAACACTGGAATCTTTGATTCTTAAAATCTTATAAAACATTAAGAAGTTCTACGAAAGAATTTTGGGATTAAAGTAAGTGAAGCTTGTATTATGGGTATGTGTGTACATACATTTTTTTTTGTAAATAACCAATCTGACTAAGAGTTATCAATTGTCATCGAAATATACGTAATATCTTAAAGTTTTGCGCAATAAATGGTAGATTATGGTAAATTTATATTCAATTGACTTTTTTTTTTAATACGTCGGGAGGCATACAAGCATACGGCCCACCTGATGTAAAGCGGGTACCGTAGCCTATTAACGCTAGCGGTATATTAAGTGTCACTCTGCTGCTTACACAACTCCTTGGGAGCTTACTGGTGACCTCAGTCATACGCAGGAACACAACAACTCACTAAGGAGTTATTATTTGGCTACGGTTTTCTGTGAGGTGGAGGTGCTTCCCCAGCCAGGCTGGTTTGATATGCCTTACCTCTCTTGAACTTTTAAAATATCTGTCCTCCTATTTGTTTACTGTGTTACTCCGCGTTTGTGTAAACCATCAGTGAATATTAATCAATCCCACTGTTTATATGTAGCGGAAATAATTTTGGTTTGTGCAATAATCCAAAACCCAACTCCACGCAAGCGGAGCTTTGTCATTTACCCTTTTACATTTAAACTGCAATATCAAATATTTTTAATTATTTTATATTACAGTTTAAGCGACTAACAACTAGCCAAGAGGTTTTATATAATCCCGGGAGGCAATAATGTATACGACGATGTAAAGCGATTATCACAACCTATGATCATTTCTAAAACGGGAGTGTCTGTTGCCTGCTACCTGTCCTATTGCTAACCACAAGATAATCTCAAGAGCTTATTGGTAACCTCACTCACTCATAACACAACCTTCCTCGGAGTTCTTGTTTTGCTGCAGCTTTCTTAATTTAAGTCTTCAATCATACTACCGGGCTCCTCAAAATAGAATGTGTCATATGGATACACCATATCAATACTAATTCATCTCACTGCAGGAATACAGATCTCCCTGAAATCGAAAGAGTTTAGATCATACTCCACCACGCTGTTCTACCACGGATTGGCGAAAGCCAGTGTTTTCAATTCACCCGAAGTCCACCAATTTAGCTTAACGACTATCATCTATCGTCAAAAGCCGGGAGCGACTGTTTAACGTGCCCTCCGAAGCACATAGAAGCTCGAGATACATGAACCCACCTATAAACTGTGGGTGACGTTGCTTAACCTGCGTGTTCGGTTAGAATGATACACGCAACGTCGCCATCGAACTCTCCTATGAGTATAAACTAGTTAATATTATCAATTTCATTAATGTATGGATATAAATTAGTTAATATTAACAGTTCCAGAAGTTTAATAAAACTAGAAAATTAGAAGCTGATACGATTAGACCTCTTTTGAAGGTCCTATTATTATTTTTTCATGTATTAATACCGCCATCTATTAGAATTTTCTGGAATGAAATAGCATCCATAGAACCTGGATTCTCCGAACCTATTTCGCAATTTAAATTAAATTATTTGTTATGTGATGAGTATATTATATGAATTAATTTCGTATAAGATTTCATGTTATACACGAGTAGGGTCTAATTATGCTAATTAGCACAATATATTGTAAGTAGCCTAATTTCGGTACGCATTTTGTAACAACACTTGTAATTTTGTTACAATATATACTACTATCCTAATCTAGATCGCACCCGCGGCTTCTCTTGTGTTGGGGTCGCGTAAGTAAGCTTCCTTGGAATTCAAATTATCGCAATAATCGATATCATTACAATCTGCTAAGCGGTTTTGAATTTTGATGTTAATGATAAACAAACAGGATCTATTTCGCATTTATAGACAAAATATGAAGATAAAAAAACATTTATTTGTCATACATTTTATGAAAAAAAAAAGTTTTCATTTACATTATATTTTATGAACAAAAATTTATTTATGTATATGTCATTACGTTTTTATTCATAATATATACAACGTGTATGGTACAATAATAATGAAATCTATTGATACAATTAAAAGTATATTAATACATGTGCTGAATAATTTCTTGATCTTAGTCAGTCAGATATTCATGAAATATAATTATACTTTTCACAGAAAAATATTTTAGATTTGTCTTTTGAAGATAGATAAGATCATGATAGGACAGAACTGTTTCAGATACATTATTATAGAACAGAAAACTATTTACTACTAAAGATTTATGTGACTTTAAAAGCCGATGTTATTATTCCTGTTTCTAGGTTTTTATTGTATATCTTCACGCCAAGTCCCTTGCGGGGTAGGCAGAGAGAACCGAGCGCCATAAGACGCGGTCCTTGCATACTTCACTCGCTTCTGTGACATTCATAGCTCTTTTCATGCACGCTCGCCGGTTCCTGGGGCTTCTGACATCACCTTCTGATAAAACACGACCAATTTGGTCATGGTAGGTTAGTCTCGGCCTGCCTCGGCTCCTACATCCTTCCACTTTTGCATTGTATATCTGTTTCGTCATTCTTTCGTCCCGCATTCATTTATTTTATTATTATTTTATTATTTTTTATTTAGGTTTTTATTGAATTATGAAAATGATTTTACGAGTACACACAATTTCATAAACACGCTGGTGAGCATATTTCTTTATTTAAACAATTTCTTGCAGCATATGTTACACAGAGCGGGGGGCTCTCTTTTATACCAAAAAATCTAGCGTGCCTTACAGTAGCCGCATAATAATGTCACGTCTGATATCTCACCTTGGCAATAAGCAACTAAAATTAAATTAGAATTATAAATAATCAAGAAATATTAAAGAAATTAATTTGTTTTCGAAGTTGAAATTCTTTAGACGAGATATGATGAGGAAATCAGATCTTTCTCGGACGGAACTAATGTTTTCAAACGGAAATGACATTCAGTAAAGAATATATAGCTCGTTTGTGACAGAAATGTGAATAATTACATATGTTATAAAGTAAGAATACAAGTAAATATATTGAAATACGTATTTATATGATTAATCTATATATCTATAACTTCACGCCAAATCCTTTACGGGGTAGGCAAAGAGTACCGTGCGCCACGTGACTCGATCCTTACAAACTTGACTCGCTTCAATAAATTTCATTGCTTTTCTCATGCACGCTCGCCTTGCATTTTATACTACGTCGGGAGGCATACAAGCATACGGCCCACCTGTGTAAAGCGGGTACCGTAGCTTATTAACGCTTGAGATATATTAAGTATCACTCGCGTTTTCCCTCCTCTGCTGCTTACACAGCAACTCCTTGGGAGCTTACTGATGACCTCACTCACACGCAGGAACACAACAACCCTCGAGGGGGTTGTTATTACGCTGCGGTTTTCTGTGAGGTGGAGGTACTTCCCCAGACGGGCTGCTTTGATGCGCCCTACCTCACTTAAAACATCCAGACCAAGACAAACAGACATGTTCATGCACGCAAATGTTTGCCTCGTATGGAAATCGAACCCACTAGCGTTAGTGTCAAAGTCGCGTCATTGCCACAGGCGACTGAGCCACAGAGCTCGTAACATAACAAAAATAACTCGAATAATTTTATCCTGTGTGCCGGTACTCTGCGTTTGTAAAACAAATAGATAATATAATAAATTATCAATAAATATCATATCGTATAAATAACAATATACAATTTAATGACTCACATGCACATATATCTAAACTAATGTACAAAGTGGAAGAGTTCGTTTATTTGATACATGGATACGATGACCGTCTCTTTTCAAGCGAAGTGATTTACTTAACTGCTGATTCGCGACGCTACTTAACTGCTGATTAGCGGAGGCCAGAGTTTTCAGGCCGCCAGGAGGGCACCGACTTAATGACAGTACAGTTTAGTGAATTTTTGTTTAGTTTAAGGACGCATCAAAGTAGCCCGACTATCAAGTACATTCAGAGTTGTATTTCTGTGAGTGAGTGAGGTTACCAGTAAGTTAGCGCTAGTGATGCTTTCTATATTGTAAGCGTTCATAGTCTACGGTCACCACTTTACAACAGATGGACCATATGCTTGTATACCTCCCGACATTGTATAAAAATTGTATAAAAAAGAAAGCTACGAGTATTTCGTGATTAACTAACAACTTATGTATACATACCTAAAACAGGGGTGTCAGCCTGGGGATCCGTAATACCGATTTCATATCAACCCAGTACAGGCCCCAGTCTCCCACAAAAAATAATTATATAACAAACATACCCCTAAGTAAATATATAACAAAGTGAAAAAAAAGAAAGACTTATTTGATGAAGTGTATGTTCAAAAATACGAAGTCCAATAAAGTCGGTATTTATTATTATTTTATTTCTACATTGGGTTTAAGTTGATCGATGAATGAATAGAGCTACTTAGGTTCGCTACCGCGCTCTCTTCTCTTATTTCTTTTTCTTCTCTCCTTCTCATAAGGTCTCTTGGCCAACATGCGCGTAAAATTTGTTACGTGGGATAATTTACGCGCTCACTAAATCAATTGTGATACATAAGGAGGAGAGATAGAGCGCATGAAATTAGCCCGTCTGGGAAGTACCTCTACCTCACAGAAAACAGCAAAATAACAACTCCTTGAAAGGACTGTTGTATTCCTGTGAGTGAGTGAGGTTATCACTAAGCTCCAAAGGAGTTGCTGTGTTGACAACAGGAGTGGCAACGCACTAATGATGCTTACTATATTGGAAGCGTTCTTGGCCTACGGTAGCCTACCGACGTTGTATAAAAAAATATATTTTGAACGCGATTTCATGATTAACTAAGAACTCATGTATACTCGTACCTACCTAAAATAGAGAGTGGGCCTGGTGACCTGGTGACTTAATACGGGTTTCTTATTAACCCAGTACAGGCATCAGCCTCCCACAAAAAATAATTATGTAACAAACATACCGCTATTTAAAAAACGTAAAGAATACAATAATTGTGATCATGTCAAGTGATAAAATAAAAATATTAAAAAGTGTGATGTAAATTCTAAATTGTCCATAAAGTCGTTGTAATAAAGCTACTTAGCTACCGCGTCCTCTTAAGGACAGGGTCGCTTGTCTACCACGCGTGTGTAATTTGTTACGTGGGACAATTTACGCTCTCACCTTCGATACTAAATCAGTTGTGAGAGATAAAGGAGCAGGACAACTTCAATGAAACCCTTTATGTATGCACGTGAATTAAAGACGCTTTCAAAATTTTAAGGTAGAACGCGCCGATGCTAGGCTGTGAAAGTTTCATTCAACCTTTATCACAGTCTAATTTCAATCCTACGACCCCAGACTATCTCCACAAGTCATTAAGGTTTCGTGTTATGGACGCCTAGCTTCAGCCTAGTAACGATTTATTCTTAGAAATTCCAGTTCATAGTTCCAATATTTTTCAAATCCTTTACTGATTACTACAAACGTCAGCGTGAGTGCGTTCCCACTCCAATCAGTCCGAAGTTATCTCAACGGTTCAACTATATTTAATTACAAGGGAAGAAACACTATGACTCTACTTCCGATACATGAGCTTAGAAATAACTTTTGAACTTATATATGTACTGTGTGTGTAGGTATATTATATTCTATGTATTGTGTTATACAATTCCGCACTAAACTGACAAAATGAGTTGAATCTATCTTCAAGCGTTTTATAGTTGACTGGAAGAGATCCATATTGAGATTCCATGACGTCAGTTTGTTACCGTTCTAAAGTGAGTGTGGAAATTGTGGAATTTTACATAGTTCGCTTTTATATACAAAGTGAAAAGTGCAAGTGGTTCGGATGGCACGTTCGGAAAAAAATGCTTGTACTATATCTACTGCAAGTTAAACTAAATAAGTGTTCAGTTTAAATTGAATATTTTTTTATAAAACGCGGAACACATACATACGGCCCACCTAGTGGAAAGTAGTTACCGTAGGCTAGGAATGCTGCCACCCATGCTGCTAACATAACAATTCCTTAGGGGATTACTGGTAACCAAACACTGGGAATACAACAAATCGGTAGGGAATAGTTATTTCCCTGCGGTTTTCTGTAAGGTGGAGGTATTTCCCCAGTCGTAATACTTTAATGTACACTGCGCTTGCGCTATGCGCGCCAAAATCTCGTTCAGTTCAACTGGTAATCTCACTCACTCGCAAGAACATGACATTCCTCCAGGGACTCATTAATTGACTGCAGGTTTTAGTGAAGTGAAGGTTCCCTGTTGACTACTTTGACTACTCACTGAAACAGCGCTATTTCCATGGGACGTTAGCAAGTCGCGCATACCGTCCCAATCTGCTGACGAGTAGTGCCAGAAACGCGTGGGCTATGGTGCAAATATGCTTGGCACTGTACTGGACAGTAGGCAGAAGTGCCCAGGGGCACCCTGACGTCAACCTGTAGTTAGTGAGTTCGATTCGGACACAGAACAAACATTTATACTAACATGTCTGCTTGCCTTGTCGGGTGAGAGGTGAGGCGCAACAAAGTATGTCTGGAGAAGTACCCTTACTTCACAGAAAAATACAACAAAATAACAACTTGTTGTGTTCCTGCGAATGAGTGAAGTTACCAGTAATCTCCTAAGAAGTTACTGTGCTAGCAGTAGAGGTGGCATCGCGCGAGTGATACATAATGTGTTGTAAGCGTTCATAGGCTATGGTAACCACTTAAATTCAGGTGGGCCGTATGCATATATGCCTCCCTAATTTTATAAAAACATCAAAAAAATTTTGAATTGCCTCTCATTTAGTTTAACTTATAGTAGATACAGTTCAAGCAACCTTGGTTTTAATTTTTCCGAAGGTGCCTTCCGTATCACGAAGAAACTTGATATGAAAAATACATTCATAGACAAGCTGATATCAAAGATACTTAACTTTTGTTCTCAAAGCAAAGCTGTTCAGATTAAAACATAAAAATCCAGAAGAATTTCGTATTTATTGCAAAAATTTACGTTGCAGTATTCTATTTGAGTCTACATCAACAACGTGCTATATTGAAATAAACAAATGAGTCATCTGTAATGCTCGACTTATCGTTGCTATTTCAGTGCAATAGGCAAAGGTTCTTCCCGCCGAGTTATTTTATTTGGTACTGCGTGTCGCCCGAACTAGGTACTTTATTGTTCCCTACTATACTAAACATACACAAAAATTCATTAATGTTTCATATATAGATGAAATATTAATTAATTAAGTTTTAATAATTCCAAAATCCCAGAATCTCGAAGATATGTCCATATTAACATAACGTTTTAGGTCATCAACTCTAAAGCAATATACTTATTCCGATTTCTGATTAAAACATTACTGATTTACAGAATCTTTTCTTTGCCTTATGAAAATCTCTCAATTTACGTACATTCTAATGTAGTAAGTAGGTAATTTTACAAAGTACAACTAACATTGAGCTACAACAAACAATAAAACGTTTTGA
Source organism: Pyralis farinalis (assembly GCA_947507595.1). Lineage (NCBI taxonomy): Eukaryota > Metazoa > Arthropoda > Insecta > Lepidoptera > Pyralidae > Pyralis > Pyralis farinalis. The sequence goes on from OX382275.1 coordinate 4,916,614, forward strand.
TCTGTATGCTAAATGCTTTGAAAATTCAAATTCAACGTATATTAAATAATTTATTCCAAATCCAACCATTTTCGCCCATGGTCCTTCACTTCTAAACTTCTATATTAAATTGCAATATCAACCATAACCTGTCTTTCATAATTTGTCCCTTATCAAAAAATATAATAAGTTGTTTTCTCTGGTGACTTTATACAACATTTACCAGAGAAAACAACCTGTTTTAAATTTACTTAGCTTACATAAATTTACAAGTATAATTGTTGTATACCAAATTATTCTAAATTGAATTTATGATCAAATTTGTATACCTCAGTGAATTTTGGTGCGCCCTAGGTCACACTGGATACGATTAGGGAAAGTCATTAAAATATGCCTCCAGCTAGACAACATTAATTCTATTAAAATAACGAATTATGTGTACACACCCTAAATCTAATTGTTCTTCAATTTTATTGAGGGTCAATCAAACTTTATGGTTTCAATAAAATCATAATTTATTTATGTATGTATATCTTCACGCCAGGTCCCTTGCGGGGTAGGCAGAGAGAACCGAGCGCCATAAGACGCGATCCTTACATACTTCACTCGCTTCTCAAACATTTATAGCTCTTTTCTTGCTCGCCGGTTCCTGGGGCTCCTGACATCACCTGATACGCGACCAATTTGGTCATGGTAGGTTATTCTCGGTCTTCCTCAGCTCCTACATCCTTCTACTTTTGCATTGTATATCTATTTCGTCATTATTTCGTACTGCATTCTTTCTACATGTACAAAACAACGGAACATGCCTTTTTTTATTTTAATACCGATACTATCTTTCAAACCAACTCTCTCTCTCTTACGTCGTCATTACCAACGCGATCAGCAAGCGTTATGCCACAAATTTTGCGCAATGTTCTATAATACCTAGCTCTTATTTCCATTACTTAGCGTTGGGATAAGCACCGCATTGCGTACATCGAGTTGTGCCTTCTGGCTTAGATTTCGGCTGCCTAGAAGTTTACCCAACGCTCCATTTACGCTATTCCCTGTACTCACTCTTTCTACATCAGCGGTGTACCTTCCATTGATGCTAAAGGTTCTCCAAGAGATACAATCTCATTCACTTGCTCCAACACTATATCATCAACCGTAATCCTAGTGTTCGTTCTGGTTGTCTTTCTTTCAAATACCATTATCTTGATTTTCTTCGTATTCAATTGTAAGACTTTCTTCATACAATCATCTTTCATTGTTGTAACTAGTGTTTACAGTTCGGATGGTGATTCTGCTACTAATACTGCGTCATCTGCATGAAGCAGGCAGTTGACCACTGAGTCACCTATTCGCATTCCCACATTCATATTTCTTATTCTCTGAAGACAACTGGCCAGATACAGGATGAATAACCGAGCCGACAACACACATCCCTGTCTGACACCAATATTGACATCAAACTAGAGTGACAAGCTGCCGTTCACCCGCACACATGCTGTACAATCCTCATAATTGGATTACATAGCACGGAGCAGGTCACCGTCAACTCCATATCTGGGCAAAATATTCAGAGATTCTTTTGCAGAACCCTATCAAATTCTTTCTCAAGGTCCACATAACCGCAAAAAACCTTCTAAGCCAAAGTCAGATGCTTCTCTACGATGTTTCGGAGTGAAAAAATTAGATCCGTATATCCTTTGCCGCTTCGAAATCCACCCTGTACTTCCCCAAGCATTACATCGGATTTCAGCCTCATTCTTCTTTCAATGATTTTTCCATACTCTTTAGCTGCTAAGCTGATCAAACTGATGGCTCTGTAGATGCGCAGTCCATACGTGAGCCCTTGCATTTTAAACAAGGGCACAATGACTGCCCGTCTGCAATCGGTCGTGACCATTCCGTTTGTCTAGCATAATTTGTTCAAAAACCAGAATGCGTCCCTAACTTAGGTGCCACCTAGTTTGATCATTTCAGCTGTAACCATATCGATTCCCGCTGACTTTCCATTTTTTAAACTTCATATCGACCATTCAATCTAATCTATGGTAATGTCTTTATGGTACTCTGGCGCTACCGAGTGATCCATAGTGCCGGCGTCCTAGACATAATCATACATTTCTCTAAAACATTCACTCTGCCGTTCTAACACTTCCTAAGTGTTAGCAAGAATGCTAACAGCTTTCCATTTTATCTTGTCCATTCTGAATGCTGACGACTTCGAGAATTCTTTACCTCTGTCGAGAATAATTTGGCAAATGCCTCGAAGTACTTCGCCAGCCTCTATTCCTTATTCTTAACAAGTCTTTCACGCTTGTCTTTCACTAAAGCTTTGGTTTCATTCTTACTTCGACGGTATATTTTTTCTTTCTTCGTTTCTTTCATACCTACGTCTCTTTGCGCATCCACGTGCTTCTTTCGCACTGTTCACCATACTTTCTTTCAGAACTTTTCAACATTCGTCTACATCTGAGTCGGAAACACTCGCGTTCGCAAGTCTTTCACTGACTAGACGTACATACGTACTCCTTACACTTTCCTTTTGCAATTTTTCACTTCTTATTATTCATGATCTCCGAAAGAAATACGCATTCGCCAGTGGCTCCACTTCTTGAAAAGAACCACAAACCGGCTTATAACAACATAGTGGTCAGTTTGAAGAGTAGGACCTCTGAAGGCTATTGTATCCATTAATGACTTTCGGAGACATCCATATATCAAAATCAAATCAAATTAATCACACTTTTCTGTTCATTCCGTCTCCATGTGTAAGTGTGAATATCCTTGTGATGGTAGAGCGTGTTCGACACAAGGAGGTTTCGTTCCAAACATATGTCTAAAAGTAACTTACCAGTATCGTTCACTCTCTTATCTACTTATAGACCAAGCATCCATTCAGACCACCACACATAATTATCCGTTCATTTCCATCAGCCAAATCCAGAACACCTCTTGCAATCTCCCAAAACTTCTCGAGCTCCTGGGGATTAGCAGAGCTCACAGGAGCATATGCTGCAACTAAAAATACTCGCGAAATCTGCGCCACGGGGCACATGTTTAGTGTCGCTTTCCTTTCGCTTGGTCTCTGACATACATAAAGCATCTAGGCATCTCTCGTTCATTACATCTATCAACTCATTCATCTTATCTTTTAACCTACCTCTCACATTCCATGTGGTCAATACGACACTAAGCTCTTCTCGACCTGCCAGGTTGGGCGTTTCGTTGGGGTGGTGGGTGGCAGCCCTCACCGCCACAGGCATTTAATCCCTCACCGACGAGGGCGGATCGGTGCGCGTCGCCTCCGGGGGGCATCCTAATCCGCGCCTCTGAGCAGTTTGAGTCCAGTATTACAGTCAACGGTGTTGGACTGGCAGGGTTGCTGGGTGCACGCTTCTGGTATCGACCCCTAAAACTTTATATTAGGTGAGCCATATGCTTGTATGCCTCCCGAAGTATTAAAAGAAGGCCGACAATCCTAACATGCACTTGAAAGAGGTAGAGAGTATCAAGGCAACCCGGCTGGGGAAGTACCTCTTACAGAAAAAACGCGATCAAATGACAACTTCGTGAAGGGTTACTGTATTCTTTTTTGAAGTAACCCATGCTGTTATCCCTGGAGATAATCTGGGCAGGGAGTTTATTCCACAACATAACTATCTGTAGAGGTTTACTTCAGGATCTACAGCATGAGATTGTTCAAAAAAGTCGTGAAGAGGTTTCAACAGAGTCGGCAACGCACGAGTAATGATACCTCTGGTATAAACTGGACGTCAGCTACGGTAACCGTGTGGGAGATCAAATGCCATAGGCCATATTATGGACAGCAAACTCTCTTTTAAAACTCAAAAAAAGACTTCTAATAGAAAGTTGAGGCATTAAAATAGTTTGTGAGCTTTGGATCGTTGATAATTCTAACAGTTCAACTCTGAACTGAATCGCTAGATACTAGGTACGAGTAGTATCCACTGCTCCCGCGCACACGTAAGTACTCCATGTGTGGTCTAACTTGAGTTTGTATTACAAATGTGCTTGTCTGAAGCAGAAGTACTACTTCGCTCTGTAAATCACAGGAAGTATCCAGGTTTTTGCTTGACCTACTTTTCCAGGTGACTTTGGAAATGAACTGGACTTACTTGACATATCGTCACCAAGCATCCAAATATCCGAGGTATTTTTAAGAACGGTTTTCTGGAATTGAGGAAATACAGCAAATGAGATTTATATCCATAGAATGTTTTACTCAAAGTACACTTTACAATTTCAGACACAAGTTCATCGCGCCAATAGATGCTATCAATTGACAATCATTAATTTGCAGCACCACATCGTTGAACAGAACATCAATGATATTTATTATCACTGATAACATACATCGTTATTGTTCTCAGTGAGCTCCTGAGAAGTTGTTGTGTTAGCAGCAGGAGTGACAAAGTGCGGCTAATATTGCCTGTATTGCAAGTGTTTATAACATGCTATGGTAACCACTTTACATCAGATAGGCCGTATGGCCTTGCTTGTTTGGGTTACTATGCGGAAAAATACAAGCCACTTGTATCTCAATTTTGTATCAATAATATACTTTTTCCTCACTCAGAAAATCAAATTTCATTTTATTATACAGGATCTCCGTGAGAAATGTACCCCATTATTAAATTTACAGAGTATTCATAGCTCTACACGTTCGAGCCTTTTGCCCCGGAAACGGGATTTCCGGGCTAACCGAGTCATCCCTTAAAAGATATAAGGGACTTACACTTGTCACTCTTAAGAATATATATTCTATTTACCTAACACTATACATTTTATGTACATACAGATAAAGCAACCGGCAGACAAACGTAGTATAAATAAACAAACTTAAGAAAAACTTATTTTACGTACCGCTACCGTATGCTCACCCCACTGAAACATGAGCCTACACTCTGTCACATTACTCTATTGCGCATTGTCAGGGGCTAGTCACCGCTATACAATAAAATTAGTGAATACCCTCCTATTTCGGAAAGGCCATAATTTCTGAACCACCCTATATAATTAACCTGTGTAATAAGCAGCTACCAACGCGCAGAGAGTGGGTCCTTAGTCATAATTATTTTGTTATTAGTCCGCTACAGAGGTTAGCACCTGCGGTTGACGGCCTTAGTGGGATCAGTTTTATTTTATTACAATCTCCTTTCTGTCACAAAACACCCGTATTTAGAATTTATTTTTTGAATAGGAATTTTAATTCATGGGATTAAAAATATATACATTAAAAAAGCAGCGGTAGTTCAATGGATAAAGAACTGTTAAATTGACCAACTGGTTTCCCGTTCGAATCCTGGCATGTGCACATTCGTATTTTCGAACTCATGTACGTATTTGTAATTATCACTAGCTGGGCAGTGAAGGAAATCTTCGGCAGGAAACTGTAACGTTCAAGAAATTATATTTCAAAAGACGTAAGTTAAAAAAAGTCTGGATCTCCTTATGAGTTGTGAAAGTCAGATTGCAGTCGCTTTATGTAAAAATCGGTATCTTCTCCAAATCCTTACGCTTAGGTAGCAGTCTCTGCCAATCCTAAAGAACTAGGAAACGTATAACACTAAGGAGAAGACGATTTAAATTTTTTTGTACAATGTCGAGAGACATACTAGCATACGGCGTTCCAGATAGTGGTTACCGTAGCCTGTGAACGCTAATAATACATTAAATATCACTTACGTTGTGCCACCTCTTCTGCTAATACAGTAACTCTTTAGGAGCTTCCTGGTGACCTCGCTCGCAGGAACGCAACAACCCTCTAGCTAGGAAGCTGTTATTTGAAGACAGTTTTCTGCGAGGTGGAGATACTTTCCCATACGATACAGCCTTGATGCACCTAACTTCTCTTAAAAATGCCAGACTAAGGCAAACATATATGTACACTTTATTATGTTGATTGTAGGCACTTGGTGGAATTTTGAAGACATCGCGTTAATGTTAATACTTGCACTTGTACAGATTCCACTTCACAATTTTATTTAATAATTATTTTTACCGGCGTAAAGGCGAAACCGGTAGGTAAAAATAATTATTAAATAAAATTGTGAAGTGGAATCTGTACAAGTGCAAATATTAACAATAACGCGATATATGTACACAAATGTTTCTCCTGTGTAGGAATCGAAACCACAAGTGTTGGTGTCGAAGTACATTGCTAGCCACTGCGCCACTCTAAAAAAAAATATATACATTAAAATTTTTTACCTTTAACATGTCATTATTGTAAGGTTTTTCTACTTACAAAGTGTACTTGCATGATGTAAATCACTTACCCTAGCATTTGGAATTTAAGTGGCTCACTATCATGTATCAGAGTAAACCAACTTCACCTGCACCTTTTTAATTAACAAGTTAGATTTCTATGATTGGTAGGATACATCAAAGTAGCTCGACTAAAATTACTGCCACGTCATCAAAGACTGCAGCAAAATAATTAATTTCCTAGGTGATTGTTACACACCTTTTTTTTTTGTGACGCGGGGAAAAATGCGTTACGCACACCTCCGGTGCCTGGGTGGCCTCCGGTGATAGTGTGGGACTCCCCGTTGACTGCCCAACGGTATACCCACTAACCGACCCCGCGAATTTCCATCGGCTGCTTTGCTGCGACTGGCCAGCCCCTCAGAAGGGGCCGGACTTTTCACTCTAGAGGCCATCCCGGCAAATTGGGACAGCCCCTCCGGCGGCGGGACCACTATGGGGCCAGGTTCCCATCCTGACCCCGGGTCCCACTTATTAGGCAATTGTTGCACACCAGCAAGTAAGTAAAGTTATCAGTAAGCGCCTAGCAGCGGGAATGGCCACGTGTAGGCGATACTTATTTATAGTAATTGCATAGGTCAGTAATTTTACTTCGGGTAGGCGCTATGGCTTCTGACGTCGTATAAAAAACTGAAGAAAATTTAATTTTAGTAATTGATATTTTCACTTTCGACTTGGCCAGTGCAACCCAGACACCCTGTATAATTAACCTTTGCAATAGCCACCTACCTATACGATGTGGGCGAGTCGTTACTCATAATTATATTGTTATTACATTGCTACAGAGGTCTGACGATTTTCCTAGGACATTTTTATGCTGTTACGATCTCCTTTCTGTCACAAAACTCACATACCTAAATAAACATTTATGTACTTGAAAAGGCCTTTAAATTCTTTTCTGCTATAGTCTTTCTTCATGTATAGACCACCGGAGCGTAAACGAAGAGTGAAAATCATATTGTAAATAAAATTCAACCGTGAAATTCTATTACATAATTGGCTGAATACAGTGGGTGGACTGAAAAATTTAATAACGGCCAGCAAGGAGTTATTACAGAGGTCTACCTACGCTGGCCGCACGAGAATTCCAATTATTCTAAAACATTTTCTCGGTGACCAATAGCACGCAGACGATCGAGGTTGGTGGTTCGTTGAATTTGAAACAGTTGAAAACGAATTTAATACTTGGCAACCTAGACCAATTAAAAAGGTTAATCTGAATACGGTATCACTAAAGTATACGTCACAGTTCATAAAAGAATAAAAAAAAAAATATCTTTAGTCTTATTGTGATATCGGGCTTTACATACATCTCTCGTTTCTTTAACATTCATAGCTCTTTATTTCGCATAGTAACATAATAAATATTCTTGTATTGTACTTCTATCAATCTATGAACATATTGATTGATGGACTTACAGATCAGAGTGCGTGTGCCTGAATGAACAAAATAAAAGAATTTGTATCTGTTTAGTTTGTTCTTTTCGTCTTTTATACTACTAGTTAATTAAACGAGATAAGAATGAGGATGCCGAAAGTTGAACTGAGGACTGTAAAGTGCCAGATTTTAAAAGTGTGTGAAATCATAAGATAGGAATAGAACACGGTCTAGGATGAATATTGTAAATTCTACTACTGCCTAGGAGATCAGTGCCAGGGTATTATTAGGTTCCTCGTCTATGGAAAACTAGTCAATAAGATAGATAACATGAAGAATGTTTTAATATATTAAAATAAATTAAAACATAACTTTAAATATTATTAAAGTATATCTAAATTTTAGATGATGACGGTGAATTGTAATTATAATGTGTGGGTTAAACCTGAAGTCAACAATATTATTATTAGGGGTAGGTAAGTATGAAATTGCCGTTTTATAGTAATAGATACTTGGAATTGACATTAAACCTTCATGGTGTGAGATTTTCGAGTGAAACTTTTTTCACATGATACCTATGAGGGTTTTCTTTTATAAAATGTACAATATTTGATTTTCGAATTTCAATTGTTTTTTTATTCAGCTTAGACAGATACTACGAAAATCCGAGTAATTTTTGAATACGGGTTCCGACGCGGAACTAACGCGCTAGAAACGGCTCGCAATATCAATAATGTGTTTGGAGAGGAAACTGCTAATGAACGCACCGTGCGTTTTTAGTTTAAACACTTTCGTAATGGTAACTTCCACTTGAAGAACGAACCACGTGGAAGACCGCCCACACAGGTGAATAACGCTGAATTGAAGGAGATGTAAAAGCCGATCCGGCTCAAACTAACCAGGAATTAGCGGCATAGTTTAACAATACCTTACCTACAATATTGACTCATTGGCATCAATAAGATAAAAAAATATGAAAAATGGGTGCTCACGATTTGACTGATCTGCAGAAAGAAACGCGTGTTGAAACGTGGTTGCCTTGTTGAATCGGAACAGCAATGAAGGAATATTGGATCGAATTGTGACATGTGACGAAAAGTGAATTCTTTATGATAACCGTAAGCGAAAAATGCAATGACTCACCCTAGGTCAAACGCCGCAACAGTGCCCTAAAGCAAAGCTTACCAATAAAAAGTCAATGGTAACTGTTTGGTGGTCTCTTCATGACGTTATTTACTAAAGCTTTTTCAGGTCTGGTCAAGCAATAACAGCAGATGATTACTATGCCGAACTTCGAACAATGATGGTAAACTGGCAGTGAAACAGCCCCGACTCGTGAATCGATCTTCACCATTATTGCTTCATGATAACGCAATACCTCACACTGCACGAAAAACCGTTGTAACTCCAGGAGCTGCAGTTAGAAACCATACGTCATCCTCCGTACTCACCACACCATGCTCCAATTGACTACCATTTTTTTTTGTCACAATTGTCAATTTTTCACGTGGTAAAAATTTTTCTTTTCAAAAGGCAGTACAAAATTCTTTCACACAGTTTGTCGAATCTAGATCCCCAGAGTTCTATCGCAAAGGCATAAATTAACTTCCGATTAGATGGCAGCAATGTATAAATAATGAGCGTAATATTTTGATTAAATAAATACATCTTAGAAAAAAACCGAGTTTTAATTTTTCAGTACAAATCGACAATTTCATACTTTAACCACTAATATAAAGGGTGCTCAGAGATTCCCATTTTATTTATAGTATATATGAACGATCTGCCCTTTTTTATATACCTTTAAGGTGGCAAACAAGCGTACGGCCTGCCTGATAGTAAGCAGTTACCGTAGCCTATGGGCATTTGCAACACCAGAGGTGTAACTTGCGTTGCCGACTCTGTAAAAACCTCCTCACTCCTTTCTTGAAGAACCCCAAGCTCTAGTCCCTAAGGAAAACTTCAGCAGGGAGCTCATTCCACAACTTGGGTTCTCAACTAGAGTAAGTGACCATTGCGACTCCAGTGTATGTAGATGAACTTCCAGCCGTCGGCGAGAGGTGCGATAATAAAATGAGGCTGTTAGCATCATGGTAAACAACTCCTCGGAACACAACCCATTGTGCAATTGGTAGAACACGCAAACGGAGGCAAAATCTCTCCTTAAAGTCAAGGGCTCAATACAGTGTGTGAGTTTAGAATCATCAGTGATCCTCACAGCTCATATTTGCGCCAAGTCACAAGGTCCTAGCTGGTATCCAGGTGCCCCCGCCCAATGATACACTACAGTACTCCATATGCGGTCTAACTTGAGACTTATATAACATGAGTACTATTTGCTGATAATATGTCTCTAATCTTCAATCCAGACCACTGGTATGAAAATATTGACGGGGTATTCTGTCTGTTAATTCTAAACTGATTCACATATAATAATCTTTTGCTAAACTCGGTTAAAATGTGACATCTGCTAATACAGAAGTTCTCTTTGGGAATAATAAATTAGAATTTGTTAATAATACTGAGTTTCTTGGAATTACAGTAGACTCCAAATTGCAATGGGATCTCCTCATATATATGCGGCGGCTCTGTGCTTACTGGCAAATTTATATTATAAATTTGCCAGTAAGCACAGAGCCGCCGCATATGCAGTAAAGATAATCAGACAATTGACGGCTACTGTGCACTTGGTCTATTTCAGCTACTTTCACAGCATTGCGTAGTATAGTATTATGTTGTTGTATGACATTGAAACAATTTATATCTTGCAAAAATGAGCCATTCGCTCTGTTCATAACATGGAAATAAGTTGCATGTGCATACATCGGTTAAGATTGGTAGGTCTTTTCTTTTCAATTATATTCCATATTGTAATAAATTGTTTGAAATAGTTCTGTCCTTTCTTGACAAAAAGCACATCAGACATATTTGCCATAAAAAGGCTAATCATAAATTTTATGAATATGTGATGTGAAAAATTTATGAATATGATAAACATGGCAGAAAATAATTTAGTACAGACAAATTTTCTGTATTAAGCTAATATGTATAAAGCTAACTAACTAAGCTAACTCTCATTTTGCCTTTATTAACTACGCTAAATGAAAGACCAATTGCAAAAAAACGCTCAAAAGTATTGAGCGAGTAGGGCCATGTTTATGTTTTTGAGACATATTCTGTATTTATTATCTAAAACCAAAGTGAGGGCGACACTTAGTTTTATACACCCCCTTAATAACCAGTTCTTTAAATTATAATCATTATTATTGTACCAATATGGAGGCGTAGTGTAATATCTAATTATTATATCTTATTAATTTATTGCAATATCTAATTGACTATTTGAAAAGTATTGACAACTATATTGACAATTTTTTTCGTCATTTCTTCTTCAGCAATGGTCATTAACGAAATGCTAACAGATTAAACAAAGAAAAATAATGACAATAAGATTATATTTTAAAAACCTGGGTCTAATGGCAAATAAAAAAAAATCTTTTTCATCTTATTAAGCAAATAATTTAATGCAGAATTAGTTAATGCATGTCTTATTCAGGAGAAATAATTGCGAAACAAGCATTTTAATAAATGAAATGAGAATACTACAGAAATGAAAGCGCTGACTTGTATGTGTGGAGGGACGAAATAAGAAATAACATGATACGAGAACAATGGCGGATGAAAGATGATGTGGTGACAAAATTTGAAAAGGATGACGGAGATGGATCGGTAATTTGGAAATAATGGATGACAAAACTGTTACGAAAGAAGTGCATTCAGCCAAAACGGGTGGAGATATCGGCAGGGCCCGCCCTAAATGCTTACACATTGATCAAGTAGGTGTATATATCGATAAAGGGCCAAATTTCAAGCAGCCGAAATAAAAGCATGTGTGAAAAGTTTGACGAATGTAGATCAGCGAAAGAGGCATATTTGTATTGGTGTATCGGGCATTCAAATAGTATTTGTCTATCCCAATGGGCGACAGGCGCGATGACGAATATTTTATTACTCATACGCGATAAGTAATATCTTTGCGCCCGTTGTTACGAGTGATAAGTCGCTATTTGCCAATTTTAAAATTACAACATGAGTTTGGAGTAAACCACACTCCATTTGAGTGCGACAAGTAAACTTAGCGCACGCAGATTTTCCTTCACTACATTTGAGTGCGACAAGTAAACTAGGCGCAAGCAGATTGACGAGAAAAAAAAATGAATGACGTCCCTGGACCCCAATTTTGGACGACGGAATAGTTCCGCATTGGTAATAAAAAATAGTATCTGCAACTCGTGCGATGTTGTCGATTGCCCATGATGTTGGCAATCGACAACTTATCGCACTAGTTGTACAGTATACTATTATTAAACAGCCTCAATATACTAATATTTAAGCAAACAAATTTATTTATTTCTTTGTAAAGAGAGGTGAACGATTTTAAATAGTGTCATCAACTATCCACAGTCTTTGAGTTGTTATAGCAAATACCTACTATGACAAATAACAAGAAAATAATTAGCCAGTGGCGTATTGTTAGTCTTTTTTTTTGTTTTATACATGATTGCGAGGCATACAAGCATACGGCTGACCTGATGTAAAGCGGTTACGGTAACATATGAACGCATATAATACATTAAGTATCACACGCGCGATGCCGTCTCTATTGCTCACACAGCAACTCTTTAGGAGCTTACTGGTGACCTCACTCACACACAGGAACACAACATCCCTCGAGAGAATTGTTACTTGGCTGCGGTTTTCTGTGAGGTGGTACTTCCCTAGACGGGCTGTTTTGATGCGCTCTGCCTCTCTTGCTTTTAATTAGTTCTTATCTATATATATCTATTATAAAGTAATATTACTATCGAGATAGTTCTCGGAATCGATAAAAAATAAATAAAACCAGTTTTGACTAGCTCGGTGGCGCAGTTGTTAGTAACGCTACGTTGACATCAACGCTCGTGGGTTCAATTCCCATATAGGACAAATTTATGTGTGCATGAACATGTCTGTTTGTCATATTCTGGGTGTTTTAAGAAGTGTAGGGCATATGAAAGCAGTTTTCCTGGACGGTAATCATGTTCCTGTGAGTGAATGCGGTTACCAGTAAGCTCCTAAACTCCTTAGAGTTACTGTGTTAACAGCAAACGTGGCAGCACGCGAGTGAAACTACAATATTATGTTCTACAAAAAATATCTACAGTGCTTAACTTCAGCGTTTCCCTAGTCACCTACGAACATGGAATGTTCATTCAGGCAATTCCGTCCCCAAAGTAGTACATACGAACTAGCGCCGACTAGTAAATGATATCTACCGTTGGTAGATGCATGCCGTAGCTGCCATCGCTATTTTGGTCATTTGTGCCTCAGCTACGGCAGTTGTCCCTGCCAGTGCAGATCAGAATGGAGGTAGGACCAGCGATATATCAAAAGGTAGACACGTTATACACGAACATTATTGTATTTTAAAATGGTTTGCTCTAAAAAAGAGACAAATGATAGGGCATACCTGTCGTTAGAAAGAGATGAATATATATCTTAAGACATTTATGCTTTGTTGCTTAATACGTATAGCCGCGACGCGAGTGCGTGGCCCACTGAATGCGAGTTGGGCAATTACCTTACTTTCGTAATGCCGTATTTCGTTTTGCATGTACGACTATGTATATGTATGTATCTATAACTATAAAAACATCTTAGAATAGGACTGCTAAACACGAACCCATTCTCGTTTATGGCACTTCGATGGATATGGAATAATGTTTAAAGCTTTGAAAAGACGCGCGAGATTCATATTTAAATTACCTGACACTTGCAAGGTATATTTAAAAAATATAGTATCTTGACTTGACTTTCTAATAAAACACGACCAATTGGGTCCTTTCAAAATCCTCTGGTTTCAGTTCAATCCTCTCACTCCATTGGTTTCGGGCCGTCATGAAAAATATTGTTATCTTCGCTTTCCATCCAATGTGAATTGTTTTTATATTATAAGCCTTCGCTCATCTTGAAGAAGTGACTGATGCCATATTACCAAACCAAAGGACTGAAAAACGTATTGAATATAAATTTATATACCAGTAATTTAAAACTTTCACGAGGTATTTCTATGTTCCCGATATTTCAGCGACGGTCACGTGATAACTGAAGTCAAAATTTAAAACATATCGAGGTATGTCCCGTAGGTACCTTTTTTTATACAACCTCATGAGGCATACAAACATACGGCCCACGATGTAAAGCGTTTACCGTAGCCTGTGAACGCTTGTTCACTCGGTCGGTGCTACCTCTGCTGCTAATAAAGAAACTCTTTAGGAGCTAGAACACGCAGCATCATAAGAATCCTACAGAGAGTTATTATTTGGCTTCGGTTTTCTGTGTGGAGGTACTTCACCAGACGGGCTGCTTAGATGCGTCCTACCTCACTTGCGTGTTCTACCGGTTGTATAATGGGTTGTGTTCTGAGGAGTTGTTCGACATCATGCCAACAGCCTCGTTTTACAATCGCAAAGCTCGCCGACGGCTGGGAGTTCATCCTCGTACACTGGAACCGCAATGGTCGCGCACTGTGCGGTTCATAAGAAGTTTTATACCGAGAACTATTAAGTTGTGGAATGAGCTCCCTGCGGAGATTTTCCCAAGGGACTATAGTATGGGGTTTTTCAAGAAAGGCGTGAAGAGGTTGTTACAGGGTCGGCAACGCAAGAGTGACACCCCTGGTGTTGCAAATGCCCATAGGCTACGGCAACTGCTTACCATCAGGCAGACCGTACGCTTGTTTGCCACCTTAGTGGTATAAAATAATAATATTTAAAAAAACTTAGAACAATAGTGATCTGCGCTATTGTTTGTAATATCATTAGTGAAGTTCAAACAGCGCGTAAGTCAAAAGTTACTTTACAGGAGAGCAAAATAACTAGGTATATACAGTTACAATAATCAACATTGAAAGTATATATTTTTGGAAAATGTATTTGAAATAAATTCTGTGAAGAAATCAGACAAAACGATGACGAAATGACGATTATGACGAGGTCAGTGACTAAGTGGTTACCAACGCTGCTTTAACACCAACGGCTTCGTTTCCCACACAGGGCAAACTTTTGTGTGTATAATCATGTCTGTTTGTCTTAGTCTGGGTTCAAGCGACGAAACATAAATGGATATAAGAGACCTTTCTTAATCCAATGGCAACAAAATCTTACAACCGTCAAAAACAATACTTACGTTCTGTTCGAAGGTTACGCCGATGTATGGTTGATGTTGTTTTGGAAGCAAGTGGGACACTTTTAAATAAACTGGAATGTTTGCAAAATCTTGCAATAAGGTTTATCTTCGGACTTGAGAAATGTGATCACATTACCAAGTACAACAACCGATTAAAATGGCACCCTATTCATTTCCGCCCCAACGTCCATATCCTTACATTTCTTTACAAGGTTCTCCATAACCCTGCTGCTCCCGCGTACTCCGCATCCGTCCGTCTACAACCCATTCTCGTCGTCTCTGCCATACCAAAACGCTACTACTCCCAGCTTCGCAAACTGTTTTCTCATAACTCCTTTACTTACCATGGTGCCTAGTTGTGGAATAAATCACGCATAAGTGAAAGAAATTTCATTAAAAAATTCTCATTTAGAAAGAAATTGAAAGATTATTATTTATCTGTTCAGAAATAAGTGTATGTATATATGTATGTATGTATGCCTATATCATGTATATGTTGTCTGTGTATATGTATGTATGTAAAGTATCTGTGTTTATAACTTTTATCCATGCACGCACAGCTATTCCGCGACTAACAATATATCCCAATGTTGGAGGTTGACTGACAGAGATCACTTTTAGAGATAAGCTCGTCTTTGCGAACTAAATACTTTAAGTGCTGTATCTCTTTAGTTATGTGCAGTAAAGGATAATAATAATGATAATAATAAGAACTTCACTGACAAAATTTTTTTTGAGGATTGTGCCTCAAAAAAAATATCTCCAGATATAAGAAATATACCTTATATTATTACAGGCTAATAATAAGGCTTTTGCTTAAAATTATTTTAAGTTAGGTAAATTACTTCTATTTTAATTAAATTGTTACGAAACATTAAAACCGAAAACTGTTTTGTTTATTTTACTTGAAACTTTATTCATATTATAATTGAAAAAATAAATAAACAATGGAATTAAAAAAAATCGGCCAAATGCGAGTCGGACTCGCGCACGAAGGGTTCCGTACCATTATCTATAAAAACGGCAAAAAAAAATCACGTTTGTTGTATGGGAGCCCCCTTAAATATTTATTTTATTCTATTTTTTAGTATTTGTTGTTATAGCGGCAACAGAAATACATCATCTGTGAAAATTTCAACTCTCTAACTATCACGGTTCATGAGATACAGCCTCGTGACAGACGGACGGACGGACGGGCAGCGGAGCCTCAGTAATAGGGTTCCGTTTTACCCTTTGGGTACGGAACCCTAAAAATGAAATATTGAAATTCTATGCATTTAAATTCTTGTAAATATATTTTGTGTACCTCATAAAATGGATCTAATAATAATGGATCTAATAATATAATAATAGCTCTATGGCGAAAATGACTTGAAACTGGATCAAATTTTGTATTTAGGATTAGCTTAGGAAAGAATGAATATACGCCATTTTGCACAAAATAAACACCAAAAACGACAAAGGAAACTAGGTCGCCCGGATACTACGGTATTAAATATATACCTATACCTATGACGTATTTCAAAATTTGTGATTTGTTTGCAGCTGTAGTACATTACATTTGATCATCTTTTTCTGCGATGCGTAAAAAGAGATGCATTAATAGCCTTTTCTTTTTCTTCCTACGTTTATCCCATTTCCTAATCCGTTAGAATTGGCAGGGTAGTAATACTAAAAAAAAATCGGCCAAGTGCGAGTCGGACTCGCGCACGAAGGGTTCCGTACCACTATCTATAAAAACGGCAAAAAATCACGTTTGTTGTATGGGAGCCCCCTTAAATATTTATTTTGTTCTATTTTTAGTATTTGTTGCTATAGCGGCAACAGAAATACATCATCTGTGAAAATTTTAACTGTCTAACTATCACGGTTCATGAGATACAGCCTGGTGACAGACGGACGGACGGACGGACGGACGGACAGCGGAGCCTCAGTAATAGGGTTCCGTTTTTACCCTTTGGGTACGGAACCCTAAAAACGGCAAAAAATCACGTTTGTTGTATGGGAGCCCCCTTAAATATTTATTTTGTTCTATTTTTAGTATTTGTTGCTATAGCGGCAACAGAAATACATCATCTGTGAAAATTTTAACTGTCTAACTATCACGGTTCATAAGATACAGCCTGGTGACAGACGGACGGACGGACGGACGGACGGACGGACGGACGGACAGCGGAGCCTCAGCAATAGGGTTCCGTTTTACCCTTTGGGTACGGAACCCTATTTACGCGAAAACAATTAGTTTGATATGGATTGACCTGCTCAGACCATCGAAATCAGACCTAACTTTCTTAGGTTGGGTCATACTTATTTCGAAATATAACTTTTTGGGTGTGCGATATATATACATGACACTACTCTTGGATTTATATATATAATACGTAAATTATCTTTAGTGTGTAGCAAAATATGGTTATCTGTCTAGGGTTAAGATAGGTAGGGCGTATGAAAACAGCCTGTCTGGGAAAGTACCTCCACCTCACAGACAACCGCAGCCAAATAACAACTCCCTAGAGGCTTGTTGTATTCCTGCGCGTAAGTGAGGCCACCAGTAGGCTCCTGAGGAGTTTCTGTGTTAGCAGCAGATGTAGCATCACGCGATTGATACTTAGTATATTACAAGTGTTCATAGACTGCGGTAACCGCTTTACATCAGGTGGACCGTATGTTTGTATGCCTCCCGACTATGTGTATATGGACCCAAGAAAGGTCTGGTTTTCACTCGCGGTTGTAGAAGTCTGACGGCAGTTGCTTCGTCTAAAAATCAGTATCTTCCACAAATCTTTAGGCTTAGGTGGCGGACTCTGCCATTCCCAATGGATTAGGAAACGTCATAACGCTAAGAAAAAGAAGACATAGAAAGATGCGTTAGGAGTGTTATATCGATACATAACCCAATGTAAATAGTTTTTCTTTTCCGTCTGTGTGTTATATCCGTTTGAACGCCTCGTCGAGCTTATAATATATGTAATTATGATATTTATAATATATACTAATATAAAGCTAAAGTCTTTGTTTGTATGTTTTAAAGAGTAAATCTCTGAAACTATTAGTCAGTTTCGAAAAAAAAATATGTGTACCTTATAGCTCAATTATTACGGGAGGTTATAGGCTTTTTTTTTATACCAGTAAGGTGGCATACAAGCATATGGCCTGCCTGATGTTAAACAGTCACCGTAGCCTATGGACGTTTGCAACACCAGGGGCGTCACTCATGCGTTGCCGACTCTCTAAAAACCTCTTCACGCATTTCTTGAAGAACTCCTAGGCTATTTAATAACATGACACGGCTCTTAGAAGCCGAGGAAATATATAGTAGAAACAGCGGCGATACAACTACCTAGAGAGTTGTTGTGTTCCTGCGCGTAAATAAGATCACCAGCATGCTCCTTTGGAGCTTCTGTGTTAGCAGCAGAGGTGGCATCGCGCGAGTGAAACTTAGTGTGCTGCAAGCGTTCATAGGCTACGGTAACCGCTTTATATCCGGTGGACTGTATGCCTCCCGACGTACTAATGTATGTATGTTTGGTGTTATCGAAAACTGCTATGCTAGGCTCTTATGCTGCTATGTTAGTACACATCTCAGTATATAGATGGCGTAACATAGCGGCTCCCGCAGTGAACAGCAATGGAAATATTTGTCACTGTCACAAAACTTCCTGGTAGCTCACTTGGAAGAACATTCAACAGCTAATCGAGATCGCATGTTCTCCTGTGTGGGAAAGATGATTATTTTATTTTCAAGCACGCTAAGCGAAATGGGAAGGTATTGTATTTTTTGTTTTATTTCGTAACTTTGATGCAATTTATTAAATACTATGGGAATACGAAAAACTTGATTTAAAATTGTATAATCTCTGCGTCTGTCCGTTGTCAAAGATTCTAGCTAAACTTTTTTTTGATACCACTATGGTGGCAATCAAGCATACGGCTAGCCTGATGGTAAACAGTCACTGTAGCCTATGGATATTTGCAACACCAGGGGTGTCACTATTGAATATGAATGTATATATTCACCCACAAGTGTTCCTACTTCAATTTCATCAATTTCTATCTATCTATACCTTCATACCACGTCCCTTGCGGGGTAGGCAGAGAGAGCTGAGCGCCGCATGGCTCGGTTCTTGCACACCTCACTCGCTTCTTTAGCATTCTAGACTCTTTTCATGCACGTTCGTCGGTTTTAAGGCACTTATACATATAATAAATAAATATTGCCAGACAAATTACACAGCGCCACCTAGCCCCAAAGTAAGCGAAGCTTATGGTATGGGTGCTAGACAACTGATAAACGTACGTAAATACATATTTTTTTTTTTGTAAATACATACGTCGTTGAATTGGCAACACCGGTTGTGTTTGTTATGGTTAGCTCGAAATGTCGGTTGTGGACAGTTGTCAAAAACGTCAAGATGAGATACCGCCATTGGAAGCGGCATTACGAATCGAGGAATGGAGCCAATCGCACGTGTCGCGTCCACCGCATTTTGAATCCGTTGTAATCTACGATCTAAGCATAACTTTTGTTAAAAGTATTGTGAAATTGTGAAATTGTGAAATTGTGTAAATATTGAGAAGATTAACTACGCTGGTATTTCGCTTTATTCGCCATGAACAACGAGCCACCTGACGACAATTATATCCACGTTCCGACATATATATAAATGAGCTCGGTGGCGCAGTGGTGGAACGCGCTGTTACGCTACTTTGACACCAACGCTCGTGGGTTCGATTCCCACACAGTACTCAGTTCATTTGTGTGCATAAACATGTCTGTTTGTATTGGTCTGGGTATTTTCTATGTATAATAAGTATGTATTTACAAAAAAAAAATGTATTTAATTATTATTTATAGTATTTATTTATGTTTATCAGTTTTCTAGTACCCATAACACAAGCTTCGCTTACTTTGGGGCTAGATGGCGCTGTGTATTTGTCCGACAATATTTATTTATTTATTTATTATATATATTTATATGCGCGATGCCTCCTCTGCTGCTTACACAGCAACTCCTTGGAAGCTTACTGGTGACCTCACTCACACGCAGGAACACAACAACCCTCTACGGAGTTGTTATTTTGGCTGCGGTTTTCTGTGAAGTGGAGGTACTTCCTCAGACGGGCTGCTTTGATGCGCCCTACCTCTCTTAAAACATCCAGACCAAGACAAATATTCGCCTTGTGCGGGAATCGCACCCATGAGCGTTGGTATCAAAGTCGCGTCATTCACAACTGAGCCACCGAGCTCGTCGAACCTAACTTACGATCATCAATGAGTTCTCTTAGTTAAGTGTAATTCAAGATTATTAAGTCAAAAAACATTCTCTGCATTTAACCAGATTCTCGATCATTTCAGGATATAGCTAACACAACGATCTTTTTTTTTTTATCAGGACAGGCCCACCACTCATACCCACCACTGTGTCTCCTGTGTAGTTAGAATTAACAGCGGCGACCACAAAAAAGGCAAAGAACAGTGAAGTCCATTGCCGTCCCGGGGGTTAAACTACAGCTGCCTTGGAGCTCACAACGAATTTAATCAGAAGAAATTTGTAGGAGTAGGAAGTTTTGGAATTGGCACAACAAACACAACGATCTGGCTATCATCAATAATAGAGATTGGATCTATGATAACTGCTACGTCACAAATTTCCAAAAAAACATGTTTGATGTGCAAATTCATCCGGGCTACGATTTATTGTACTTTTGCATTTCGCTAAATCAAGGGTTCCATGAAGGTCTGCGTGAAATCATGGATCTAAAATATGCCCCTTCAAGAAAAAAATATGTACTTTGGTATATCAACCACTACAGGGCGTATCACTGGAGCAACGTACCAATGAACACGTCAATACAGTTACCGGAACTATTACGAAACCGTTCTACCTTCCGTCAGAACAAGTAATGCAGGCAGGCAATTTAACTATATATCAACTCAGTTACGAGTATATAATACCACCAACAAAGCTATATATATACGTATCTCCCCTATCCCCTATCATGCCATCAATGTAAAATTACACTTTAACTGGCTAAAGTTGAGGAGTTATGACGATAATGAAGTACTTATAAATTGACACATTTTTTTTTGACTAATATACATTAAAGTCGCACCTTACATATAAAAAAGCCGTCAAGTGCGAGCCCGACTCGCGCACGGAGGGTACCGTAAAAAAAAAATCTCTAATAAATTTTGCTGAAAAAGTATTTTCAGGAACACCGTTCCTATATGAAATGTATATTTTTTCAGTGTGTGCATTTGTCTGTGTGCGTTTTTTTTTCGAATATTCGAATTTTGACTTCAGATTCGGATTCAGCATAGAAAAGTAGAATAGGAATGTTCAGGAACACCGTTCCTATCTCTTAACCCTTCGAAACCCGGGTGGTCATATATGACCGCGAAATGTATGGGAAAACGTATATAACGGGTTCTGACTGCTAGGAACATGGTCAATATGGCCGACAAATTAAAAAAAAATAAAAAAAATGTTATATAATTGACGAGCCAAGTGTTCCTCTGGGAATGCAAGCTTGCGCATTATCAACTGGTTAATTTTGTGATGTAACCACAAACTGACGGTTTTCAGATTTTTTCCTTTACTTGTACTACATGACATTGCTGCTTACTAAATTTCATGATTCTAGAGCAACGGGAAGTACCCTATAGGTTTTGATTCTCTTGCGAGTATCAACGAGGCATAAACAGCCGTATCTTTAGATTGCGTTGACTTGATTTTTTCACTGCTCGAAGAGATTGCAGACCTAAATACTTATTAATTTCAGATTGATAGCTCCACCCGTCCTTGGGAAAAAGGATCTTGATATTAACGTAAAAACAGACAGACGAACAACAAAGTGATCCTATAAGGGTTCCGTTTTTCCTTTTGAGGTACGCAACCTTAAAAATTATAAATAATATTCATATATACAGTATATTATAAATATTAAACAAGTACATTTCATGCACTGAAACTTTTCATTACACATACATACTTAACTCTCTATCGCACTCACACGTTATCCTATTTCCTAATCCATAAGAATTGATGAGTCTACACCCTACGCTTAAGAATTGTATGAAGATGCTGATTTTGACATAGAAAAAATGGCGTCACACCTCCCAACCCAGTGGTAAATAAACCTTACTTAAATTAGATCATATGTCTTTCGAAATATAATTTCTTGAACGTACGGGTATTTCTTCGCCGAACAAGTGTAATATACAAATCTGTACGTAAATCAGTAGGCCGATTGTACTCAAAAGATGCCGCTTATCTGGACCTATCTGAGGAATTACTTAATAAGTTGGAGCGACTGCAAAACATGTGTATCAGATATGTTTTTGGTTTGCGGAAGTTCAACCATATTACTGAATATCGTAATCGTCTTAATTTGTTACCGGTGCGTCTTCGCAGAACTCACCACGTGCTTACTTTGCTTTATCATGTCCTTTTTCACCCTACAGCTCCAATTTACTTACGGGAAAGATTCACATTCCGCTCTCTAGATGATCGTCTGCGGTCTTGCAACAATCCTCTCCTGTATGTTCCTGTCCCCAACACCTACAACTATACCAAATCTTTTAGTGTGTATGCAGCACGTCTATGGAACTCGCTTCCAATTGATGTAAAAATGGCACAAACGATAAATTCATTCAAATCGAGCGTGATGAAACACTTTGTCAGTAATTCGGATATTTTGGACTAGTAATGTTTGTATTGTATTTGCAGTTAATCGTGTATATTGTTTACTACTTATGTGTGTATTATAAATCTTAAAATATTATTGTATATACGAATCCTCGTACGTATTTTGTCAGACTTTGTATCTACTCACAATGTTCCTAAAACTCTCGCCAAGCTTGTATCTCCTTTCGGTTTCTCTATGGTTGACTGGAAGAGATCCCTAATGGGATAAGTCCGCCATTGTACAATATTAATTTCTACCAAACCATGTACTTAATCATTGTAATGTTTTATTGTACAATAAAGCTTTATACAACAACAACAACAAAAAACTGCAACTGCAGCGCGGCGTGTATCAAAATGCGTATATTTTGACGTTTCGTTAAGTATTCTGTCTGCAGCGACGTTAACGAAACGTCAAAATGTACGCAAATTTTGACACACGCCGCGCTGCAGTGCAGTTGCAGTTTTTTAGTATAATTGACCTACTGAAAACGCGAATTTGGTGACACATGCTAAATGGTTAATAGACTAGTCTATCGACTATATTATCACCATTATACCATTCAGACGCAAATAATAATCAAGTATGTGTGTTGAGGATAGCTTTTATATAACCTTTTCATACTTTTGTAAACTCTATGTTTTTACACTCTGGTATTATGCTTTCTCTTGTTTTCTACGGTCTTATTGTGTCATCGTTCGTCTTTTGGTAAGCATTATTTTTATTGTAACTCCTATATCCTAAATAAATAGAAAATACTCTGATATCTGGTCTTTACCTATTTATTACATACAGTCCACCGTTCGAAACCCGTGTGGTCATATATGACCGCGAAATGTATGGGAAAAGGTATATAACGGGTTCTGAAGGCTTACAACCCATTCTTTACAATGTGAATATAATAGATTTTATTTAACTAGGTCTGAAACCTATATTACATTGTGATATATCGCCACCCAACCCAAACCGGCCACGTCGTTATCCTTCATATCGAAGTAGTATTCTTAACCTTTGAGTGTCCATCGTTATTCTGATAGATGCGACCATTTGTCTAAAGCATCCCTGAACATCGACTTAGCGGAGTAACTTTTTATTTTTGATGCAAAACTATAAATCTTAGATATGAGAGGCGATTGTCCCCCGATTCGATTTGAGACGTTCTCTTTTATTACAGAGCTTTGTTTTTCTTTTCTATATCGCTTGTCATCTAAGTGAGTAGATCCTTCATTATTTGATATATGAGATTGAATGAAATCTTATATTTACGGTGTAGAGTCATTGAATTTATTTACGAGGAAAACGATTTTTATTTGTAAATTACCAGTGAAAATGTCAAACATCTATGTCACAAGAACGTAATTCATAATTGATTTTGTTCATGTAGTTATTTTATTCTTCGTGTTTCAGATATAAAACCAGTAAAAACTGTCTTGAATGGATTGATGAAGAATATTGATACTTATATTGGTACTTGGATATTCTCGCTTGCCACCGATCGAGCAGAAATATTGGCTGAACATCTGGACAACGTATTTATACCAAATGAAATCGATCCCGGCGTAAACATTGATATCCGTACACACAATGCTGCTAACGTACGGCTCTAAGCTGTTCGAGTATTTGGTACTGCGTAAACTCAGCACATATAATAAACCTGGCCGGAAAATATTACCTAGATTAACGCTGAGAAGCGAGCCCATTAATTGGGAGAGCACGGTGAGATATCTGGGGTTACATATAGACCGGTCGTTACACATGGTCGTGCAAGTCAATCATGCTATCAACCAAGCAAAGGCGGCCAGCGCCATGCTGAGACCGGCCTACGTTCCCTTCTGCCTCTGCGAGAATAGGCATCTACAAAAGATACGTCCGCAGCAGGCTGACGTATGTGGCCCCTGCCTGGCTAGCACTGTGCTCTACAATATAAAAGAGTCGCCTGCGGGCCCAGTAGAACACAACTCTACGTACAATAACATCTGCTGGTCGGTACGTCCTAAATGAAGTAATTGCGCGCGACACACGAGTGCAATCAGTGTTAGAGTTTGTATTATGGCTAAACGAATGTTCAACCGCGCCGATTACTCAATACATACTCACCTTTTTTTTTTTACACACCACCGGTACCTGGGTGGCCTCCGGTGGTAGTGTGAGACTCCCCGTCGGCTGCCCGACGGTATACCCACTAAACAGCCCCGCGAATTGTCATCAGCCGCGTTGGTGTGGTGCCCCGGATCTGTTAGCAACAGGGCACCACTGCGACTGACCAGCCCCTCAGAAGGGGCCGGGCTTCTCCAGTCTAGGGGCCATCCCGGCAAATTGGGACGGCCCCTCCGGCGGCGGGACCACTATGGGGCCAGGTTCCCATCCTGACCCCTAGTTCCACATATTTGGGAGGCGGCAATAGGTGCGCGTAGCGCCTACGCCGCACTCCCGTCCGCCATCTCCAGAGCGGGACAGCCTCGGGGTCATCCTCCCTGTCCCGCTCCGAGGCCTCCTTCTGGGACATGACCGTCTCACAGAAGGAGGCCATCGCCTGCCAGGCACTGTCACTCCCGAGCATGGAGCGGACCACGCTCGGGAGCGAAAGGTCCACCAGATCGCGGCGCTGCCGAGACCACCTGGGAATACATACTCACCTACGTTGACTCGCCCCGCTACACGCCCGATCGCCAGACAACACTGCGAGAAACGTACCGTGAGACCTGTAAAAATGAACTCGAGTAGTGACGTTAAACTGACCCTAATACACTCAGAAGTGGATCAAAAAGAACGTAAATAGTGAACCTCAGCTCAAATAAACAATTTTAAATTAATAAAATAAGACACCTACACTCTGGTGGGCTTCGCTCGCGGGGTTCAATCTTGCTAGGCTAATATAGTGTTTGAACCTCGAGGGCGAGCGACGCCCTACGCCGAAGTTCGACCCCTGTCGGGGGCCCTTAGGCTGTCGCTTTTTGCATTTTCAGGCTGTGGTTATGGCCCACAGGGGCCAACTACATAGTCAGTGTCAAAAAAAATGTTGCCCATAGCAGTCATTGGATAAGCATCTCCCGTCACTCTACAAGCCATTAGCCTCTGCAAGCCGCCCTCTAGGAAGCATTACCTCCGGACTCATACTGGCATTTCAAGCCAACTGCATTTCTCCAGCCAACACCTACAAGCGGAGTGGGAAGAACTAATTCGCCAGTACCTACTGCATTATTTTATATTCAACAAGAAAACGTGTACAGGTCGTATCGAAGGGGTCCATACAGTACCA
This sequence comes from Pyralis farinalis, assembly GCA_947507595.1. Taxonomy (NCBI): domain Eukaryota; kingdom Metazoa; phylum Arthropoda; class Insecta; order Lepidoptera; family Pyralidae; genus Pyralis; species Pyralis farinalis. Next base: position 4,942,428 of record OX382275.1, read on the forward strand.
ATAGCGCTCAAAAAATATGACTAAATAATTATAGGGAAATAATTACTTAATGCTAACTGCAACAACAAAATAATTAATTCTTAACATATACATGTTATGTACTACTCGTACTCGTAGTTACACTGACCAAATAGTTAAAGAATTTAAAAATAAATTCACGAACATTTCTTTCAGGATACACCTCTAGCTTCAAATTGCATACAAATCACGTTGTTACACTGCACCCCAATAAAATAACAAAAAACAAATTTAAAATAAAATATTTGAAGAATAATTTTAGAATTGGAATGGAAAATTAAAGTCAATCACTTTGTCATAGAAGCCTAGTTTTACACCTTGTTAATATGTTCATGTTTACATAAATGCGTATTATTTTAAATTTAATTGAACATAATAAAGTACATCAAATCATGTAGATAATAATATGATCCAATGTCCCAACAATGTTTGAGCAATTTAGGAGATCACAATTAGTTGACCGCGATATCCAAAATATAACAAAGTAAAATATTTAGGACGAGACACAAAAAGTTATACATGCCAAGCAAAAACACTATTCTACGGACGAAGCGCTCATATATCTTTCGTAAAAGGGTTATGTTATCATGTTGTTCAAATACAAAGCCATGCCCAACACAATTTATAGCGAATAAAAACAATACTAATAAAAGCATTAAATGACAAGAGACAATTCACTGGAAAACCGATCGGTTTTTAAATGTACGATTGTACTACCACAAAATAAAGTGGTTTAAATTATTTATGTTGACATGCATTAACGATACTCTCCCTGCGAAATTCGCTAGTGAATATTTAGTGAACTTTATTCGGATGCGTATTGACGATAACCGGTGTCTTTGAATTGGAATGTATTGCAATTTTGTATCTTTTTTATTGTACATATTTTGATAATTAGAATGTAGAAATAATAGTCTATAACACAGTGATTTCGGGATTCTTGTCCTGTAGAAAAAAAAACATTTTGATTTAACTACATTTTTTATGTAAACATGTTTTTATGTAAGAAAACAGCATTAACCACGAGCATTGGTCTCAAAGTGATGTTAGTAACAACTGCACTACCGAGCTCGTCAAATTTCACACATGCATCAACTATTCTATTTCTCTAGGAATTGGATTTTTTTCAAACTTTCTCAACGCACACGCAAACTTTATTCACGCTTTTCTTCAAGTACAAAGTGCCATGCTATAGTCCCTTGGAGAAACCTTAGTTGAAAGTTCAGTTCACAATTTAAGATTTTGTATCTATCTATAATTTCAAGCCAGAGAACAATTTGAGAATTCTGGGTAGAAATTTCACTAGAACCGCACCCAGGGTACGCAACTATTGCGGTTATAGCGCGTGACGATGATTTTCCCTCCGTTGGAGAACGATGCGATTGTAGAAAAAAGAAGAAAGAAGCTGTTGGCATTATATCAAACAATTCTTCTGGAGACAACCCGTAATACAATCGGAGAACATGCAAAGAGAGACAAAGTCTCTCCTTAAACTTAAGAGATCAATACCGCGTGTAAGGCTACGCATCATTGACAATTCTCACAGCTCGTCTCTGAACCTAATATTGATGTCAATAACATACTGCGTCAATTAAATACTGCCAAAAATGCTTGTTACTCAATTAGTACTGTATTAGACACTGAAATGAGTAAAATATTTTACTGGAGGTATGGAAACTTTGCTCGCTATAGATACCGTATGGTTAATAGATTCAGGCGTTAATTCGCGAAAGTCAAATTTACATGCAATTTGATCTAATGCTTCCGCTACCGATTAGTTCACGCGCACTAGCGCCGGTCGGCACCCACCCACTACTGTTAGTAGATGCATTATACCGTGCCTGGCATGGCTGGTTAAGTGAAACATAATTAAAATATGTTAGGTTAAATTGAAGATACCGTAAAAGTCGATGAAAATTTGATCGTTGAACTGGAATAATGGGCTAAATGCGATTTATATCATTCTTTCAAAGTACCTAATAATAAATAAACAATGTATATTTTAGTGTGCAATACGAAAATACGCTACCCGTGCACTTTATGTATTCCATTTTATTGAAAAATCTCACGGCAATCGAATATGCATTTATTGCATAAATTTATTAAGCATTAATTTTGTTTTCGGTGATATCGTTTTCATTGATATATTGATGTTGGAAATAATGATTGGTTTATTTTTTAATTATATAAAACTATTCTTATTTCCTTATTTTTCCCCCTAACTATGGCCCACGGATTTATATCTCACCTCTAACAATATGTGTTCTTGGGGAAGATTAGGGTCAAAGTTTGCAACTTCATTGAATTATAAGTACCAGATTATTTTAATTACTCTCATCAAACCATCAGAAGATTTAAAAATAAGTCCCGAATGTTCGTTCATTCCTGCTATACTGGAACCCACCGGACTAGCTAAGGACGATGGTAAGCGACCCGCCGGAATGTCGTTGATTACATGGAAGACGAGGAGGGTTTTGTGGGATGCAACTTGCGTTTACACACTGGCCTCTTCTCATTTCCATCGCACTACCATCAAGGCAGTCGGGGCGGCTGAGGCTGCCGAACTTAAAAATAAATAAATACAGGGGTCATAGTTCCGACTACAACTTTGTTCTTTCGGAGTAGAAACCTTTGATCCGTGGGGTTCAGGCGCGCAGTCTCTTTTTAAAGAACTAGCGAGACGTCTGATCGACGTCACTGGCGACCAAAGAGCTGGTAGCTTTCTCGCTCAGTGCGATAGTATTGCGGATCAGCGCGAAAATCTGCCAGCATCGTTGGTACAATGCCGCGGGGGCACACTTTTTAGATTTATTTTAGTTTATTATTATTTTTTGTTTTTTGATTTATTAGGTACCTTTTATTAAATTTTAGATCTAAGTCCTGAAAACTAGATGACTAAAGCTGTTCATTATAGCGATTATTTCCACAAACAAACTAATAAACCACTTGGCCGGTCATAAAGGTCCCTTGCCCTTCACTTGCTAAAACGTAGTTCATATGTAGTAGAGAGTAGATTAGAACCTGACCAATGGAAGGATATTTTAATCAATAATCCTATAATTTCTATTAAAAAATAATCTACGAGTATAATCTCTCTCATGCGTTTGCTTCTTACGGCAAAAAAAAAAAATATTGCGCCAATTAATACAAACGTGCGGCACATCTGCGGATATAAAAAGTTTTTCAATAAATTATACCTGTACATAAAATTTTAAATTCATATATTTACACGCAATACGAATTTTGTAAGGATTAAGCAGCCGGGCAACTTGCTTACTTCCCAAACGATGTTTTATAAAAACATCGCTTAAAGATTTAAGGTTAAGCGCATCGTTTAAGGTTAAGGGATTCTCTGTCAGTCATCTTTCACAAATACAATACAGATATTTGCATACCAGCTATTCTCATATTATTGCATGGGTTATAACGTCATCATGTTGGCCAAATAAAGTATATGTACGTATATATTTCTATCTATTTAGATTTTCACGCCAATATCTTGCGGGGTAGGCAATGGGACTTGGCGTGAACATGCCACTCAGAAAGTATTGCGAAAAAAGTTTTTACTGACTATTTATAATATATTTTGAAAATATGATTATTTATAAGTAAAAATAGGTACGTTCTAATTTCGAAAATTCCCTGCACATTTTTTCGAGCTAATTTAAATTATCGTGCCTCATTGAAAAATGGATCTGTGACGGGAATATTTTCGTGTTATGATTTTTTACGATTTCAAGTGCTAAATCTGACGAATCGTACGATACACTTCAAATGGCATTCATGGATGAAGGCCCTTCCATGGCAATCGTGTATCATTAGTATATCGAATTCAAGTGCGGTCGACTAACTTTGGGGGATACAGAAGTGGTCGCCCTTTGACGGCTGTTATGGAAGAAAACGTGCTAGCAGTGAAAAAATTAATCCATAACAATAGGTGAGTTACGTATCAGGAGATTCCGCATATACTGCATATTGGATCGGGAAGCCTGACGAGATTCTACACTTGCATCTTCGCGTGAGGAGGATAGTTTCACGCTGGGTGCCGCACAACCTCACCGTTGCTAAGAAGCAGGCCCGGGTGGAATGGTGCCGTGATATGATAAACAAATTTGAAGCAGGTTCGTCTTGGCATGTCAAAGTCAAAGTCAAAATCTTTTTATTCCGTAGAAATGGCTACATTTGTTTGGAATCGTCACAATTTTTTCCCTACCGTGCAGTTCATGACTAGGTGAGCACTGATAAAAATACTGCCAAAAAACTCAGGCATCCCTCTTTTGGTATCCAAACAAATTTACATAATTAATTATTTACATTATAATTGGATCGACTCAATCCCAGGCATTTTTATCATTAATATAGTCAGATACTTTATAATATGCCCTGCTACACAATTTCGCTTTAATAGTAGTTTTAAATTTGTTTATTGACAATTTTCTTATATTGCTGGGAAGTTTGTTATAGAACCGTATACATTGCCCCATAAAAGAATTACTTATTTTGTGGAGACGGCTTGGATGTAACACAAGATTATGCTTATATCTAGTATTTATGTTATGAGTATCACTCTTTTTACAAAATGAGTCATGTTTACGACATTATTACAGGTGTTGAGTCCTGGATTTATCGATACGATCCAGAAACGAAGCGCCAATCGACGGTTTGGGGTATTTCAAAACGCTTACCAAAGTGAAGCGATCTAGAAGCGGGGTTGAAGATTTTGATCGCGAGCACTTACAATTAGACTGGCTAGCTGGTGTAAATTCCTTTACAGAACCTAAGACGCATCAATGCCGAATGGTATTTATTTATTTAAATGCTTGGCAGATGCGCTGTCAGTGTTCGAGGAGGCTACGAATAAGGTGTCTGCGGCGGCCTGAAAAAAGTGTTTCGAAACCTGGTTCAGACGCATTAAACTTTGTATAGAGGCTAGTGGAGAGTACTTGGAAAAAATTTAATAACAAAGTATTTACCTCTAGAACACTTTTTTATTTTCGCAAAACGTTCTGAGTGCCCCACGTATATGTGTCATTTCTCTTTAATAACAGAAAATTTAAACGAGCTATGTCTACAAATATTTGTTCAGGTTCCTTATTTTTTTATAGTACGTTTGTATACGATGCCTGAGTTTTTTGGCAGTATTTTTATCAGTGCTCACCTAGTCATACTCTGCACGGTAGGGGAAAAAAATGTGACGATTCCAAACAAATGTAGCCATTTTTACGGAATAAAAAGATTTTGACTTTGACTTTGAATTTGACTTTGATAGCAAATATCTAAACAATTCATCTGATGTTTAGACTTCGACAATAATGCAACGAAAGCTGGTTAAACACATATGTTTCATTTGTAATAAATATTTTTTAAAACCCAATTGATTATTCTTCATTGGCATCAATTCGAAATTTTATTTTAAAAAAATACAAGTAATTTTATTTAAAAACACATTGGATAACAAAAATTCCAACGGCCAGCCTGTACCATAGCTGCATGTAGCCGGTGCCGAAAGATTCACAGTACAGTAAAAAAATTGATTCGTTTTATTTATTTAAATTCTTCTTCTTGTTAGTGTTTAACGTTAGGATCGGCGAGGTCCGTTACCTAAGCCTGAGGATTTGGTGAAGATACTGATTTTTACATGAAGCGACTGCCGTCTGACGTCCACGGCCCAGAGGGAACACCAGACCTTTCTTAGGTAACACGTCTTTCAAAATAAAATGTCTTGGATAATGCGGGATTCCGTACGATGTTTTCCTTCACCACCGAGCAAGTGATAAACATGTAAATCCAAAACACGGTCACTTCATGCACTAGGATTCGAAGCGGGGACCTAGCGTTATTTATACTAGTAAATAACAGCAAGCTGTGTAGGCAGAGCTGATATTTTTTAAATTTAAAAAATATTTAAATATTTTATTTTTAATTTTTTAAAAATATATGGAACCCTGTACGACATCTAGCGACGAGTGCTGTTACTTTTTCTGTTGATGGGAGTGCAGTGCAGACTCTGCACTGCAGAGTGGCCGGCCATACGTTTTCCCATATGTTTTTTTTTCTAATTGGAACGATTTTGGACCGTTCTTCCTCACCAACGAACATTTAAATTTCAAATTAAAGGATACAAAACTACAATATGTTAGCTATTAGTGTGTCGATTTTGGAGTTTCTCACTATTACCGTCTAAACGCTAGCTGGATGACATCAGTCTACCCCAAACGGCAATTTTGAGGGTAATGTGGCTCCGCTGGCTATCGCAGCTCTGCCAATAAATCTATCTATCTATTTATCTACAACTTCACTCAACTAAATCCCTTGTATGGGGTATGCAGAGAGATCCGAGGGCCACATGACTTACACACCTCTCACGCTTCTTTATCATTCATTGTTTTTCTCATACACGCTCGGTTTCTAAGGATTCTGACGTCACCTTCTGATAAAACACGATCAGTTTGGTCATGGTAGGTAAGTTTTGGCCTTGCTGAGCTTGTATATCCTTCTACTTTCGCGTTTATTTATATATTTAAATATTCCTTTTCATAGAATATATTCTCAATACTAATACCTTAGTAATGTGTATTTTTTTATTATTTTTCATTTAAGATCTGCACAGTGGCTCCGCTTTGCCTGATGGTAAGCGAATGAGGAGCCCAAATGGCAACTGCAACTGACAAAAGGCTATATACAGTGTCCTGCCAGTTGACGCTGCCATGCTGACCCATAATCTAATTCAATGTTAAATTTAAATGAATTGCATATGACTACCTGAATTAAATCCAGAGTTAAACCTATTTTGGACATATGAATATGTCCAAAATAGGTTAACAAAATCCTATCTAATAAATACAACTTTTTTATACAACGTTGGTAGGCCGTATGCTTGTATGCCACAAGCATACGGCCCACCTGATACAAATGGGTTACCCTAATCTACTCGTATGAACGCTTGCAACAGATCAAGTATCACTCGGGCGATGCCACCACTGCCGCTAGCACAGTAACTGCTTAGGAGATTACCGGTGGCCTCACTCACATGCAGGAACACAACAACCCTCCGGGGAGTTGTAATTTCGCTGCAATTTTCTGTGAGGTGGAGGTATTTCCCAGGACAGGCCATTTAGCTGCGCACTACCTCTCTTAAAAACACCCATATCAATATTAACGTACATGTTCCTGCACACAAATGTTTGTCCTCTGTGGAAATCGAACACTCGAGCGTTGGTTGATCATGTAGCATTACTAACGACTGCGCCATCGAGTTCGTCAAAATAACTGCCAATTTATTTACAGATTATGACGGTGTTATATGTCGATTCGACCATTTTATAAGTATCACTCTCAAACTGTTTAAGCATTCATTCTTGTCTTTACAATATGTTTATTACTTTGAATAACAAAATGCGATTTATTTTATTTCCAATGTTTTGTTAAATGTTTCAAACTCATGTAAGCTACGATAATTACGAAATAGATTACGGAACCCATTCCCGAATATATTACAGTCGATTTATTGTAAATTTTGGTATTTTGGCCGCTGCCTTCTCGCCGACAGAGCGGATGTTTTCGTTGACAAGAAACATGGCATCGTCAAAGAATTAAGAGCTAAACGAAACGACAACAATTTTCTGAGTTTTTTTTTTTTGTATCTATTGAGAGATTTGTATATATCTATTTAAATGTTTAACAAACATATTAATTTTTTTAATCCAAATAAGTTTATATATAAATATGTATGATTAAAAATAATAATTTTCGGTTATTATACGTCTTTGACACTTGAAAGTCGAAATATCGTTACGTAGGAGAATCACCTTTGTGCCCTTAACGTTAGCCCATATCCTAATCCATTAGGATTAGCGGAGTTCACTATCTAATCCTAAAGGTTTGGCGACGATACTGATTTTTACATAGAGTATCAGCTGTCAGATCTCCACAACCAGTGGAAAGACCAGACCTCTTCTTTGGTCAGAACACAATTCTTTAGAAATATGATTCCTAAAGACATACGAGTTCACCACGATTTTTTTATACTACGTCGGGAGGCATACAAGCATACGGCCTACCTGATGTAAGGCGGGTACCGTAGCCTAGTAACGCTTGCAATATATTAAGTATCACTCGCGCGATGCCTCCTCTGCTGCTTACACAGCAACTCCTTGGGAGAGATCCAACTACTGGTGACCTCACTCACACGCAGGAACACAACAACCCTCTAGGGAGTTGTTATTTGGCCGCGGTTTTCTGTGAGGTACTTCCCAGACGGGCTGCTTTGATGCGCCCTACCTCTCTTAAAACATCCAGACCAAGACAAATATATATGTTCATGCACACAAATGTTTGCCTTGTGTGGGAATAGAACCCACGAGCGTTGGTGTCAAAGTCGTCGAATCGTCGAAATGTTTTCCTTCACCGCCGAGTAAACGACAATCGCATATATATCGTCTACTCAACTTTGTAAGAGCTCGATGGCGTTGTTGCGCGTGTTATTCTAACCGAATACGCAGGTTAAGCAAGGTCGACCGCTACCTGGCCATGGATGGTTTTATCTATATTGAGCTTCTCCGTATCGGAGGGCATGTTTTAGCCGTCTGTTGTCGTTAGATGGCAGTTGTTAAGCTAAGTCAGTGGTCATTGGGCAGCTTGAAAACACTGGCCTGCACCAATCCGCACTCGAGCACCGCGGTGCAGTGTGGTCCATACCCTTGTGTTTGGCTAAAGGGAAAGGGAAAGTGGAATGAATTAGGATGGTGTAGTAAAATAATTTTACTGTCTATTACTACTAGAAATACATATACAGTTTCATGGTTATTCAAACAACTTGCCTAATTATTTGTATTCCCACTTATAGATAGGGCTATAACCGGCGAGCGTGCATGAAAAGAGCTATGAATGTCACAGAAGCGAGTGAAGTATGCAAGGACCACGTCTTATGGCGCTCGGTTCTCTCTGCCTACCCCGCAAGGGACTTGGCGTGAAGATATACATACATACATAGATAGGGCTATAACGATCCACAGAAATAGAAATATTGGAAGAGCCATCCTTTCCTTTATACAATGTCTGTAGGCATACGACCCATGTGTTGTAAAGCGGTTACCATAGCCTATGAACGCTTGTAATACATTCAGTATCATTTGGACGATGCCACCCAAGATGATTATTATGGATATTAAGAAAAATTTCTTACACAAAACTCGACTGCGAACTCATTTTTGAAGATTTATTTTTTTGTCAAACATACGGTCTACCTGATGTAAAGCGGTTACCGTGGCCTATGAACGCTTACAATATAATTAAGTATCACTCCCGCGATACCACCTCAGCTGCTAGCATAGCAGTTCCTTAAGTCCTTACTAGTGACCTCACTTACACGTAGAAGTACAACAACCCTCCAGAGAGTTGTTATTTGGCTGCGGTTTTCTGTGTGGTACTTCCCCAGATAGGCATCTTTGATGCGCCCTACCTCTCTTAATTTTTTTTTCCATCTAGGCAGGAATGCGAATTTTTACATTGTATAAATATTTATAGATAAAAACATAAATCCACCATGAACCAACAAACAAATATAGGTATAGAATTGCGTTAGGGTTATTTTGGCTAATTATATTTTACTGAAAGTAATTTAGATAATGATTTTCAGACCATTGGAGGCCTAACTTGGACAAAGTCCAGATTCGATAGAAGTGCGATCAAAGCGATATACATGGACAATTAAATAGAGACTATTTGCAAATACTAGATATTTGATCGTAAGATCGGTTTTGGCTGAATGCCATTCATATCTTTTCGAGGTATATATAAACAATCACATTTACTACTGAAGCTAATCTCAGTTTATGGATAAAGCGATGTATGATAGGCTCTGTACTTACTAGAATTTGCACAAATTGCCTTTTTTGTTTATTTATCTATATCTATCCTTACGCCAACTTAGGCAAAGAGAACCAAATGCAACATAACTCAATCCTTACACACTTCACTCGCCTCTTTACCATACAGCCAAATATAAAAGGAGGTTTGTTTGTTTCCTGCGTGTCAGTGAGGTCACTAGTAAGCTCCTAAGGAGTTGCTGTTTTAGTAGCTGAACTGGTATCGCGCGAGTGACACTTTGTTATTTTGTAATCGTCCATAGGCCGCAGTAACCGCTTTACATCAGGTAGACCGTATGCTTGACAAAAAAAAGAAATGTTCAAAAACGAGTTCGTCGTCGAGTTTTGTTTAAGAAAATTTTCTTGTTATCCCATTTTTATTTTACTATATCTTACGAATACTTGTAACAGCAAGACCATCACACATGCGTAGCTAATACTGTAAAAACATTCCGCCCTTTTTTAAAGGAAATTCGTGTCATAGATTTACAGTATCTATTGCGATAATAATAATGGGAATACCCGCTCGTTCAACTGTCTTTTGTATAAAGCACGTAGGTATCTTAAAGATAAATAACGTAACCTCGAGAGAGGAACAACTGCACCGTTTAAATCCGGAAGCCGTTAAATTGTCGAGATAGAGGGAACTGACGCCCTTTATTAGAGTTTCTATCGCGGTTAGCATCAATCTACAAGCTGAATGCTCAAGCCAAAAATATAACTAACTAAAGGGAAACATTGTATAACGCAAGTTTTTTTAATTTTTTATATAACATTGGGAAATATACTACTCGTAGCTATGGAACCCATCTGATGTATCGCAGCTAATTAATGCTTGCAGTACAAAGTACAAGGAGTATTAAAGAGATGAAAAGAAAAATACGGTCAATGGGTTCACGCGGCCACTCAGGCACGTGATACATATTTAAAAAAGATCTTATATGTATCTATATCTTCAAGCGGGCTTGCTTAGGCAGAGAGAACCAAGCGCTCTAAGACGCGCTCCATACACCGTTCACTCCCTTCTCTAACATTCATAGCTCTATTCATGCACGTTCGCCGATTCCTATAACTCCTGACATCACTTTTTAATAAAACACGACCAATTTGGGCATGGTAGGTTAGTCTTGGTCTTCCTCGGCTCCTACATCCTTCCAGTTTTGCGTTGTATACATGCTTCGTCTTTCTTCCACCCTACATTATTTTTACATGCCCGAACCAACGGCGCATGCCTTTTCTTATCGCAGCACCGACACTGTCTTTCGGACCAACTTCTTTTTTATATACTACATCGGGAGGCATACAAGCATACGGCCCGCCTGATGTAATGCGGGTACCGTAGCCTATTAACGCTTGAGATATATTAAGGATCACTCGCGCGATGCCTCCTCTGCTGCTTACACAGCAACTCCTTAGGAGCTTACTGGTAACCTCACTTACTCGCAGGAACACAACATCCCTCTAGGGAATTGTTATTTGTTTGCGTTTTTTTTTATGCCACTAAGGTGGCAATCAAGCATACGGCCTGCCTGATGTTAAACAGTCACCGTAGCCTATGGACATTTGCAACACCAGGGGCGTCACTCATGCGTTGCCGACCCAAAACCCGTTTTCTGTGAGGTGGAGGTACTTCCCCAGACGGGCTGCTTTGATGCGCCCTACCTCTCTTAAAACATCCAGACCAAGACAAATAGATATGTTCATGCACTCAAATGTTTGTCTTGTGTGGGAATCGAACCCACGAGCGTTGCTGTCAAAGTCGCGTCATTGAGCCACCGAGCTCGTCAATCTCGCTCGTAAGAAAGTTGACTTACGTCATCATTACGAATGCAACGAGCGTTATGCCACAAATTTTGCGCAGGGTTCGCATCTCGACCGTATTTATACTACTCGTACTTTCATGCTCTCTCTGCCATACCCAGATTTCACTTCCATAAGTTAGCGTTGAGATTACCATCGCGTTGTGTACAACAACAAGCTGTGCCTTCCGGCTTAGATTTCGGCTGCCTAGAAAAGTTTACCTAATACTCCATTCACGGTATTCCCTGCACTCACTCGTCTTTCCACATCAGCGGTGTACCTTTCGTCCCTGCTAAAAGCTCTTCCAAGATATACAATTTCATCCACTTGCTCCAATACTACATCATCAACCGTAATCCTAGTGTTCCGTCAATCCGTAAAAAAATATCTTAATGTATCTTATTTACTTTTGGTTTCATTTTTCTTTATTACTATACCGGCAATTCGAAAATGACCACTAAACCAGAGACGCAGGGCGCATCAAAGTAGCCCTGCTGAGAATTACCTCCACCTCACAGAATACCATATAACACCATATAACAATTATGTTGCAGCAAATGAGTTTAGTTCCCCGTAAGCTCCATTCATAGGCTACGGTAACCAGTTTACTTCAGATGTATGTTTGTATTTGTCACACGTAGGAAAAGAACAAAGTTGTGAAAAACTAAATTATAGAATTTATAACATAATCGTACAATAAAAGTCCTTAGTTTGTGATGGAGCGACTGCCGTTAGACCTCGACAATCCAGAAATTAATCCAGACCTTTCTTAAGTTAGATTAGTCTTTCGAAACATAATTTCTTGGACGCGCGAGTTTCCTCGCGAAATTTTCCATCACAGCAAAGCAGGTGATAATTACAAATATGTACATAAATCCGAAAACCAAGAATTTAGTGGTACATGCCAGGATTTGAGCCGAGGACCAGTTGGCGAATGGTCGGTTCCTTACTATACATGGACTCATTGCACTTATTCGGTACAAATGTCAATACACATATAAAAAAATATAGCAGTATTTGACGACACCAAGATGATGTTCGACCTAAACCTGGCAAGACCTTTTTAAAACCATTATCACATATTCCACGTTAAAAGACATTAAGCAAAGCTTTCCGTTTTAGGAATACCTAGAAACATAGTTGAACAAACTATTTTTAAAAGCGAACTTTAAAACCCGCCGGGCATAAAATGTGAGGAATGTCGCTCGTCTATCACGGGATTAGGTAAATGGTTTGGGAGACGCGGGAGCGCATACATACCTACATTATGTACGAGCTAGTCGGAACTAAAGTGTTCTGGATAGTATTCTTTAAGTGAATTATGTTAACACTATTATTTAACATCGCCAATTCTGTTTACAATTCTTATAATTGAAAAATTTATAATTTTGTAAATAAAGGATAATCTTAAATCCTAAAGTTCGTCGGTAGAACTGATGGACAGCTTGCAAGCCTTCCCTCCGGGAGTCGTGCTTTCTCGCTAAATCTGTGGGGTGAACCTTCGATCATCCACGTCACCACTGAGACAACCGGATGGTATTTGGCCTGCAATGCCTATAGAGAAAGACGATTTAATTAATAATTTCTTTGCCTCAATCTCTTTTGTCTAAATTTAAATTAGGGAGGGAGAGAGGAGGCTGTGCCATCCACGAACCCGAGGTGCCGTAACTTAATGCCGGAAATCTCAATAATCCAGCAAAATGTCCGGCGGGAGATGCTCTCTCTCTTGAGTCATAAGATCAGACGGCATACCGGCAATAGTACTAAAGCTATTTACTCCCGAGTTGTCTCGTGTGTTGACGCTTTTCAGCGTTTCGTACTCTACTGTCCACGCCCATGAATACGCAACTGGTCTAGTTGCGTATTCACGGGCGACCTCTAATATAAACCCAGAACTCAAAAAGAATTAGAGATCAAATCCACCGATTTACTGACCTGTCGCTGTAATATAACGCCATTATCCACATTACCGATTACTTCTGAATCGCATGTTGATGATGAGGATGATGGAATGCGTGATAAATATGTGGCTACTAATATATCTGGAAGATCACAGCTTGATCAGTGACCCTCAATACGGCTTTCGCTAAGGTCTTTCGCGATTGTAGATGTGGCGAAGATATTCAATAGAATTTGTTGTCGACGCTATTTGTGTTGCATATCAATGATATGTTGTCAATTGATGGCATTCATTGCTATGCGGACGACAGCACCAAGGATACATATTATACAGGCCGGGCTTACAACCCTCGTCCTTTTGTGAACAAACTTACAAGTAATATTTCTCTGAAATTGAATGTAATTTAAGTAAAGTATTCAATTGGATTCAGTTGTCAATTATGGACGCATTTTGAAAATTCTTTATTGAGAAGTACAAAGTTTGGCAATGTTGTGCAATGTAATGCTCTTAGCAATGCTCTAAGAATAGAAAATTGAAATGGCGACTTTAAAGTCGTTTGTAAGGTTTATAAAACTTTATAATTGTATAAGAGGCATGCTCCGTTGGTTCCGACATGTAGAAAGAATGCAATATGAAAGAATGACGAAGCAGATATACAATGCAAAAGTGGAAGGATGTAGGAGCCGAGGAAGGCCAAGACTTACCTACCATGACCAAATTGGTCGTGTTCTATCAGAAGGTGATGTCAGGAGCCCTAGAAACCGGCGAGCGTGCATGAAAAGAGCAATGAATGTTAAAGAAGCGAGTGAGGTATGTAAGGATCGAGTCGCATGGCGCTCGGTTCTCTGCCTACTCCGTCAGGGATTTGGCGTGAAGTTATAGTAGTAGTAGCAGTAATTGTATAAATAAAAGTTTGTGTGAGTAGTATCTAATCTTAAGCAAAGGAACTACCACCACTCCCTCCCCGTTTGACATATATTACTTAATGTTATAAACATAATTACGTGCTACCCGTTCAATACTTCAACGAGCTCGGGAGTCGAGTGGTAAGCACACACCGGACACACATTTGTGTGCATCAAAATAGTTTAACTGAGGAAGTACCTTCACTGAAACCTGCAGCCAATTAACAATTCCCTGGAGGATTGTTATGTTCCGATATGAGAGAGGTTACTAGTAAACTCAGGACTTGCTGTGTTAGAAGATACGTTGAATTTGGCGATGTGATGCTAGAAATGTATGTAATAATTACTTTTTCATTGATATCGCTTGAAATAGGTTCTCAAAAGGATATCTGCGCGTTCGATCTACATCCCCGTGCATGACTATCAAAAGATAAATACACATGATTAGAGAGACTATATAATATACAAGCGGAAACGGATACAGGAAACTATGCGCTATAGTACAATAACCCAGAACAACAACATTTTGTTACATGGCCTTTGTGTACCAGTTTTGAAATACTCTTATTACAACTTTATATTTAGTTTGATTCGATCAGGTCTAATTTTTGTGTTACAGCTATTAACCGTAGAGTTAATATATCATTTTAGCA
The DNA here is from genome assembly GCA_947507595.1 of Pyralis farinalis. Lineage (NCBI taxonomy): Eukaryota > Metazoa > Arthropoda > Insecta > Lepidoptera > Pyralidae > Pyralis > Pyralis farinalis. Next base: position 4,957,570 of record OX382275.1, read on the forward strand.
TATTATTATTAATTCAGAGTATTGTGTTTTTAACTAGCTTGGTTATGTTTTGTGTTTTCCGAGTTAGGTAATTCTCAAATAGTGCTCTGATAGTATAAAAATGATAAGTTCTGTTACAATATAATAAGACATCAGGGAAAAGAAAGCTCAAGTGTACTAGGTGATTACCGTTGAACTTTGCAACAGGAACTCTAAGCATAATCTATACATCAATACAGATAAATAAAATTGGAGTGTTGTTTGTAATATTAAAATAACTGCTTTTTACTAAATGCATATGGATATATACACGGTACATATAATAAAATAGATATTTTTACAATTTTTGTCTGTCTGTCTGTCTGTTTGTTCCTGAAATGAATCTCTGAAATGGCTGGACCGATTTTGACGGGACTTTCACTGGCAGATAGCTGATGTAATAAGGAGTAACTTAAGCTACCTTTATTTTAGAAATTTTATTTATTTTTATTAATATTTAATATAAATAAATAATAAAAAAAAACTATTCCGCGCGGACGAAGTCGCGGGCACAGCTAGTATAGAATAAAATCATGAAACCTTTATATTAACGCTATAAAACTATAAATAATTTCATTTGGATTATAAAAAATATGCTTTTTTTTAATGCAAAAAATAAAACCTAGCTGATTACAATAAAATTATTCGTATTCGAAATTTTCTAATATCAATTCTAACATCATTTACCTTAGTCTAAACCTTGGTCCAATTATACTGGTCAATAAAAAACTGGTTTTTTTTTTGTTGACCAGTGTATTTGGACGAGTACTAATAATGTTTCATTATTAGAATAATACAGTTAATTACTATTTGATTTTCGGTTTGCTAAGCGATTTAGTTTTTGATTAGTAGCTATAAACGAGTTATAGTGTTATCCATTAGCACTGTTTGTTCTTCGAACTTTTACATAGAGATTTTAATTAGATGAAGGTTTTAACCCTACCTCTCTTTCATCAAATATCAAATCAAAGATAAAAAATGTAATAAAAAATCCTGGAATAGAAGCGTGGCATTATTCACAACACCTAGAACAAAAAAAAACATTTTTATTAATACTTTTTAACCTTTCACTGGGCATCTATCTTCCACACGTCTAGTCACATCGATTATATCAAGACACGTATTTCAGCAGCTTGGGCCAAGTGGCGTGAGATGACTGGTGTCATTTGTGGCCCTAAAATATCGGTTAGGTCAAAAGGGGAAGGTTTATAAGTATATCTATAGAGCTGTCTTTTTATATGGCAACGAAGTGTGGCCGATGCTTAAGAGGCATAAGCAGGAGCTGCATGTCATGGAGATGATATGCTGAGATAGATGTGCGTGACGTGAAAGGATTGCATCGGAAATTTCCGTATTCGCATTAGCCATCATGTTACATCGCAAATAAACTGCAAGAGGGTCACACTATGCTGGTGCGCTCACGTCTCTGGAAATCGACAAGTAACCTGAAAAATAAATGACTAACCATGCCCTAGAAGTGCAAGCTTGATGTCGTAATGGACCACACGCATGCCAATGGTCTCCGGATGGTCAAGGTTCCAACGCTACCTTCTCTGCCGCTCTTTCACTGTTAATGCCGCACAGCTGTGAAACAAATTACCACTACAAATACGGGACAGTTGCACTGTAATTACTTTCAAGAAAAGTTTGAGAGAGTACTTATACACAACAGTATCTTTCAATAAGTGATATTATATGTATAGTACTTACTTATATATTTATGTATGTGTAGTTATTTATATATTGATATTATTAAAGATTATGTATGTATTTTAAAAGTGAATATGTGCATATTTTTCTGCATATAAATTAGTGTATGAAATTCATGAATATGGTGTATTTAATTGCACATAACTTTTTAACTCCAGGCCAAAATAAAATTACTGCACGCAGCTGCAAGAAATCTCTTAAAGATATAAGCTCATCATTGTACACTATTTACAATGTAACAAATTCTGTGTGTAATGTTATGCAACAAAGTAAATGTAGTATATATAAGGAATGCCGATGGCCGCTCTCTGTGTGAAAGCTTAAGATATGTTTAAACTTGTTATTGGCTCTATGTTATTTATAAGTTTTCAGGAACACCGTTCCTACATGAAATCTATATGTTTGTCTGTGCGTTTGTCTGTCACTTTTTTTCGAATAACTTTGACTTCAGGAACGTTCAGGAACACCGTTCCTATCTCTTAAGGAACATGGTCAAAATGGCCGACAAATTAAAAAAATAATAATTTTGAATTGTTATATAGTTGACGAGCCAGGTGTTCCTCTGGCAATGCAAAATTACGCATTCTCAACTAGTTTTTAATGTAATATGATTTAACGCTGTTGGTCTTCCAAAGAATAAATAAATATGAACCGAGATTGATGCTGAGATGATGATGATTATATTGCATTTTATATCTTCAAATCTGAAAGGCCTTCAGACTATCTTTGTTGCGAGGTCTATCCCAAAAAGTAAACTATTTATGAATTTATAATTTCAAAATATCAGTATTGACTTTAAAATCAATAACTCTACTAAATCAATAGTCCACGATAACCACTTTACGTCAGGCGTATGTTTGAGTGCCTTCTGATGTTTTTAAAAAAAAATTGGTTGTCTGTAAAGTCGGTTTACGGACGATAATGGTATGTGATAACTTCATAAGAATACATTCAATAGTTGACGAAATAGTTCATGTGTAGGTTGTGTGCTGCCACTGTCTCTCTTCTACTTGGACGCATCGGTCGATGGAGTGGAAGAGAGATAGATGCGTTACAAGCCGAATGCTTAGGCAGATCGTGCCTCTCTATCGCTTGTTCCGCGCTCTCGCTTGCACGCTCGGTTCTGGCGGAACGTGACACTTTTTCGTGCGTGCAGCCGGCGTTCATCGAATTATAAAACGTTACCACGTCAAAAATTGATCAACGATTGTCATCTATCGAAAACAGCCTGGAGCTTTGGAAGTCTCGTACACCGAAGCTGGGAGTAGCTCCAGATGATTAAATCGATATATACGCGTAGATCACCTACCGTTTTCGCTTCTTAACTTATGTGATCGTTTAAACTGATATGCAATACATGTGTAGGTACATCGAGTATACAATTTTTTTTTGACAAATTACACATCGTCGTCTGCCCCCAAAGTAAGCGAAGCTTGTGTTTATAGGCACTAGACAACTGATAAACATACGTAAATATATATTTTTTGTAACTATATACTTTAGATACCTACATAGAAAATACCCTGGCCAAGATAAATAGCTATGTTCATGCGCACAGATATTTGTCCTGTACGAGTATCGAACCCACGAGCGTTGGTGTTAAAGCAGCGTCATGAACCACTGCGCCACCGAGCTCGTCACATAATCAAGCTGTATAGCGTGTCTTACTAAGTATGAACACCGATGAACTATACCACGTATAAATGTCGCAGTCCATCAATAGTATAATGTATTTATATCCAGAGATAAGAGTATTTTTGGGAATGAGATTTGTATTGTGACTGTATTGAAATATAGATAGAATAGAAATTTCACCACATAATTATAATACACGAGTAGAACATAATTATAATAGCTCTGTACCATAGATACACATCTATAAAAATGCTTATGATCAGTACAACTGACAGGAGAGATACGTGCACTCATGCTGTGGGCTTAGATTATATGTATAAGCATAATCTAGTGTTACATCCAAGCCGTCTCCACAAAATAAGTAATTCTTTTATGGGGCAATGTATACGGTTCTATAACAAACTTCCCAGCAATATAAGAGAATTGTCAATAAACAAATTTAAAACTACCATTAAAGCCAAATTGTGTAGCAGGGCATATTATAAAGTATCTGACTATATTAATGATAAAAATGCCTGGGAGTGAGTCGATCCAATTATAATGTAATTAATAAATTATGTAAATTTGTTTGGATACCAAAAGAGGGATGTCTGAGTTTTTTGGCAGTATTTTTATCAGTGCTCACCTAGTCATGAACTGCACGGTAGGGAAAAAAATTGAGACGATTCCAAACAAATGTAGCCATTTTTACGGAATAAAAAGATTTTGACTTTGACTTTGACTATGTACTCTAAGTTTAATATAACTCACACGTTGCCCCTGCCGAAACTGTGCTTCCTCAGTACCATCAAATTAAAGTTATACAACGATAATAAAGTATAGAAACGGTTAACTTCTCTCTGTAATAGTTTCGTATTCATAGTACTGCGAGAACAGACACTGACAAGTCCGAACAGCTATAATAAACTACATGAAGTTACTTGAAAAGTAGAGAAAGCATAAAAATTCTACGTAAATATTTATATTTTACGCTTTCTATATTTATCAATAAAGTACGCGACGCATTTACCCACGAAACTTGGCCAGTGCGTTTAAACATATCTTATGGTTAATGATCACAGATCAAGTGTAACATTTGGACCCTCATTATGTTATAGGTGATGTGCTCTGTAGTGTTCACTTTTTTGCAATCCGTATTATCTATGTTTCAATGCAAATTAATAACAAGCCACCGACAAAACCCCTGGTCTACTTTTTTTCTGTCTTTTACATGTTACGAGTAGATTCAAATTGTAAAATCAAGATGTTTCTGCATAATTCTGTTAATGACAAAACAGTGATAGGTTAGGTTAGATTAGGTTAGTGACATCCAAAAGTATTTATCTAATTATTTTATTTTACCATATGATTGCTTCCGCTTCAACATATCTACCTACTATTATAGTTAAATCAACATTAATAATTTATGATATTCGATAATTTCACGGCAGGACCCCCGCTGAATAGGCTGAGAAAACCGTCTATCATTCGTTACTGTGTACTTAAATAGCTCACTTGCTTCTTCTTTATTTATAGCTTTAAAATATCATTTTAGACATTTGTATTTCGAGGTACCAATGTACATTTTTTTAAATCGTAATGAAAAATAATTGTCTCTCTATTAACTTTCGTAGCTCCTACCGAGTAGTTCTACGCAAAATGTACCGTGGTCGGGACAAATTGACAGTGGAACTCCCCAACCACGACAGCTCCCTAGCGATTGATTATTGCATTTCAATATTCGCTGCAGTCCACGCCACAAATTGAAAAGTTCTCGTTCTGGAATTAGTTGTCTCTCATTTTCTAGAACGGATCGATCTATTAGTGTTCTAGACGAGATATTTGATCTAAAATTGTGTGATAGTATGATAAAATGTTTCCTTGTTTATATATTTTTTACGTATTATGATAAGTTTAATGTATAGAATATCCTTCTATAAGGTCACGCTAATCCCTTGCGGGTTAGGCAGAGACAACCGAGCGCCACATGACTCGGTCCTGACGCAAGTCACTTGCTTCTTTAACATTCGTAGATCTACTCAAGCACGTTTCACAGTTTCCAGGGTTCCTGGTATAATCTTCTGATAAAACACAATCAATTTGGTCATGGTAGGTAAGTCTTGGCGCCCTACATTTTTCTACATTCGCGTTGTATATCTGTTTCATCAATATCTAAATTATAAATAAGCTCACGTAAAGTTCGATTCATGCGTAGTTCAACGAATAAAATGAGTTATATCGTAAAAAAGGCATGAAAAAAAAGGAGTTCGTGATACAAGCGATCTAACTGAGAGAGCTACGCATTGAAAGGTCAGAAGATTTCTTGGATAACATCCGATATCGGCCGAGAATAAGAAAAAGTGATTCGAGACAGATATATGTAGCAAAAAACAAATCTCAGGACAGGATAGTTGTGACTATAGATATTTTTAGGAATTGAAATGAAATTATAGTAGAATTTCAATATCTTTATATATATAATTCTACTGTACGTGTGTATGTGACTGAAATCCTCCTAAACGACTGGACAGATTTTGATGAAATTTTTTGTGTGTATTCAAGAGGATTCGAGAATGGTCGAGATTCACAACTGGATCCGGTAGGTGGCGCTGTAATCGGGTTACAGGATTTATTGTTTTTATTTTCGGACAGCCAAGGCAACGTCTGTCGGGTCCGCTAGTTCTTTATAAATAAAGCTTTTATTTGTACCTGTTTTGCGTCAGTGTCAACTTCGAATGTTTATAATATAGAGTATTGCAATGCAACCACATTATACGTTTTTTGATATCAGCTACATTGAAATATATATATCATTTACATTTTTATGTATCATTTCTATGTATTATAAGTATATATTTGCAAGAAAATATAAGTTAACGTATGTTTATCAGTTGTCTAGTACCCATAACACAAGCTTCGCTTACTTTAGGGCTAGATGGCGATGTGTAATTTGTCCGACAATATTTATTCAATAATTATTTAATAATTATTTATTTATCAACATGAAGTAAGACAAATTAAAACTGTAGGTTTTACAAACTTAATGTATATTTTAAACAGCATAATTACTTTAATATTTTTTGTTGTGAAGGCCTTTAAGTTATTACTTTCAACTTGTATATACATTAAATTATTTCGTCTAAGTTTAGACGGTTTTGCTTCATAAGTTTATCTATATAGATATCCCCCCCCCCCCCCCCCTATTGGGGAAAACAAACAATGACACTGTATTGTAATTTAATAAATACTCAAAATCACGATAGACTTGACGATTTATTTTCCATAACCAGCAACCACACATCTCCCGCTGGCGTCTCTAACAGTAATGGCGCCATCTTGCACTTATCAAAATAGAACTACTCTTTGTATCATAATTACTCACAATTACTAAAATTAATTCAGTATTTTACTTACAAAAGTAATCTTAAACTAAAATTAAGATAACACTTATAATTAAGGGTAAACAATTAATATATACTTAATATTATTTTATAAAAGTATGTTAACTTTTCACTTCCTAATCGAGTCAATTTTACGGAAATCGATACATCATTATAAAACTAATAGTAACTAAGGTTCAATTAATTAATCGTTTTAACAGTCGGCCATCCTGACACTTGCCTGACCTCAGGCAACTAAAAAAAATCGAGATTAAAGCTAACAACGAGTTTTCAATAATTGATTCAAACAAAAGAAAGAAAAACAACAAAATTGTAATCAATCACACAAATTAAGTGATTTAACATAGAGAACATAAAATCGACAATCTTAATACAAAGCAAAAAAAACATAGGTAACTTTTAGAGTACATAATAAAGTAATATTTATCGGCCATCCTTTGTTATTGAATGACCTCATTCAAAATTTTCGTAGCTACATAATGAAGGTAAGTATTTATTTATTATTCCTATTTATTTTATAACAAGGCAGATAATTTAATACACGAGTAACGTTTTACAAAAAAACGAAATGCAATTAGCTGTATCACTTACACTTACAACACATAGATATAAACGTACAAATGATACCGCGTACACACACAGTCTAGGTGCATCGGCCTCCGAACAGTAGTAGTTGGGTGTATTGGTGGGATACCACGTACACTTATTGAGTGTACCGGTCTCCGTACAGCATCATCATGTTTTAGCATGCCGCGTACACGCACAGGGTGTATCGGCCTCTGGTCGGTATTATCATGTTTTGGGGCACCGCGTACACGCACAGGGTGTATCGGCCTCTGGTCGGTATTATCATGTTTTGGGACACCGCGTACACGCACAGGGTGTATCGGCCTCTGGTCGGTATTATCATGTTTTGGGGCACCGCGTACACGCACAGGGTGTATCGGCCTCTGGTCGGTATTATCATGTTTTGGGACACCGCGTACACGCACAGGGTGTATCGGCCTCTGGTCGGTATTATCATGTTTTGGGACACCGCGTACACGCACAGGGTGTATCGGCCTCTGCCCATTTCTAGCGACATGTTGCTGTGGTACTACCGCGTACGCTCACAGGGCGTATCGGCCTCTTAAGCCCACAGGTATTAGTTCCGTCACCAACATACGCTCAGCAGATGCTCGTCGCAATACTCCGTTTCGGTTCACTAAAGTTATCATAAGTCAATGCACGGAACTAATTAAGTGTAGTAAATATTATTATTGGTACGAGTATGTATGCTATATTGTAAATATGTACAGCATTAAAAGGTAAGTATATAAATATATGAAAAGTGTATAAAATGTAAATATATATTCAGTGTATGTATTTTTGTATCAACGAGTCTTAGCTGTTGCTACTCACTGTCAGAGTGAAGACTTTGATCGTCGGAATCAGAATTCAGAACGGGGCCGAGTCGTATCCATGGTTTTATTTTATCTGCGGAATAGACATTTTTATAGTTTCTTTTCGAAAAACCCTGAACACTGCTAACCTCATACCGATCATTTCCTAACACGGCCGTTACTTTGTAGGGTCCGCTATATGGTGGCACAAGTTTGTTACTATTGCCCACATTGCGCACGTGTTTTAATACCATGACTAAGTCTCCTACTTTATACACATTAGCCACGCATCTCTTCTTATCGAAACGGGCTTTCATTGCCTCCTGCCGCTTACTTATATATGAGGACGCCTGCGCTCGCGTCTCATCGATATTATCATCCATTACTAGATTTTCTGATATTTCGTGTAAATGGTTTTCAGTTATGTTAACTGTGTCTTTCGCAAACACAATTTGGACAGGAGTTTTCCCCGTGGCTTGATTGTGTGTATTATTTAAACTCCACTGAACTTTACTCAGATCGCAGTCCCAGTTCCGATCGTCTTTATCGATATTTAAAGCCGTGAGCGAACTTAAGATTGAACGGTTATACCGTTCAATCTGTCCGTTAGCGCGCGGTGTTGCCACCGCATTTTTAACGTGTCTTATTTGGTTGGTTTCCATAAACTTTTTAAACTCATCAGACGTGAAACTGGTCCCACGATCGGAGACTACTGTTTTTGGACATCCAAATAACCCAATAAAATCGCGCATTACCTGTATCGACGTTCTACTTTTTGTATTTCTTACAGCACGTAGTACGATAAATTTAGAAAACCCGTCAATTATGCCCAGAATATATGTATTACCAGTTTTACTGCGAACGAAAGGACCCACATGATCTATGTGTACACATTCAAAAGGTGTGCTAGATTTAGGGATGGGATGCAAAAGACCCTGCTTCCTTCCCGATGGCTCTTTCGCATATGCACAAGAAATGCACGCTCGGACATATTTCTTCACAAAACGAGTCATGCCAGAAAACCAGTAGTCCCGTCGCATCTTCTCCAGCGTCTTCTCAAACGAGAAATGACCGCTCTCGTCGTGAGAGAGATGGCTAACCTTCCACCGAGCATCTCGCGGTACAGCCCATTTCAGTTCGCTACCTACCCTTTTGTAAATCTTTCCATCCTTTAGTTCATAATTGTTTTTAATGTCTTTAGCTTCTGCACAATTTTTGTCCAGGATACATTTTATGAGCTTAAGTTTGTGATCACTTAATTGTGTCGCTAATAAAGAATGCTCGCCTTGAATAATATTCATAATGTTTAAGTCAAATGGTTCCTCGTCAGCAATAGGTACTGGGTTGCGACTCAACGAGTCCGCGTGCTGTAATTGGTTACCGGGTCGATATTCGATGGAGAAATCAAAATCCTGAACAAGAAGCCACCACCTAGCGATGCGTGGGATAAGGTCGCGTTTTGTCAAAGTAGTTCGTAATGCGTTGCAATCAGTCACCACCTTGAACTGAATGCCGATCAAATATACACGGAATCGATTCAGAGACATGACTACGGCAAGCGTCTCCAGCTCATAGGAGTGGAGATGCTGCTCCTCTATCGAAGTCTGTCGACTATAATATGCGACAGGTTTTAGTGGCAATCCCTCGTTCTCCCTTTGAAGTAATACACTGCCTATACCCAATCGACTCGCGTCCGTGTGTAGTTCAGTCAGATGATTGGGATTATATATGGTTAGTACCGGTCTAGTTGTCAACGTTTCTTTAATGTTCGAAAAAGCCGTCGCTTGTTCTGCTCCCCAAACCCATGGTACATTTGATTTAGTCAACGATGTCAAAGGCCTGGCTATGGTAGCGAAATTACGAATAAACCGTCTGAAAAAACTGGCCAGGCCGATAAATTGGCGTACCTCGTGAGGATTTCGAGGAGCAGGAAAAGCCGTGACAGCATCAGTCTTTCGTGTCCCAGGTCGAAAGCCTTCTGCTGAGATCTCAAATCCCAAGTATTCAATTTTGGTTCTAAAAAAATGGCATTTCCTTAGGTTAAGTGTAAGATTAGATTGACGCAATATCTTCAAGACCTGAAGTAGGTTTTCGATGCCCTCTTCCACTGTCTTCGATCCAATGATTACGTCGTCCATGTAGGCCATGACCCCTGGGATTCTAATTTTATCCAATAACGAGTGAATCATCCTTTGGAAGACCGCAGGCGCATTTGTCAACCCAAACGGCATACTATTATATTCGAAATGGCCGTCTGGGGTGACAAATGCCGTGAGATGCTTTGAGTCGTCAGCCATTGGTATCTGGTGGTAGCCTTGGGTCAGGTCCAGAGTGGTGAAATAGCTGTGGCCTTGCAAGTTATCAATTTGATCGTCGATTAGCGGCATCGGATATCTATCTTTAATCGTCTTACGATTTAGTGCACGATAATCGACGCACAGGCGAAGATCGCCGTTTTTCTTGGCCACAAGGACGATGGGACTAGCATATTCCGAACTGGACTCACGTATAATGTCATTAGATAAAAGTTCGTCGATGATTTTACTTACCTTTTCCCTTTCAGAAAGTGACAGCCTATACGGTCTGTACGTTACTGGTGTAGAGTCGCAAAGTTTAATGCGCATCTCGGTGACGGATGTTTTTCCTAGTTCAAGTGTAGTGAGGGCGAAACAATCGCGATGTTCATTTAGTACCCGGATTAATCTAAGTTTTGTGTCTTGGTCGAGGTCTGAATCTACATTCAAATCATTTGCAGTAATAGAAAACATCTCATTTGTTATTCGTCTTACATTCACTACATAGTTATCATTATTTTCAATTGCTAAAACCGACTTCGGTATCCCTACACCTCTAGCCAATATAGTGTCTTTTTTTATAAATATCTCTTTGTTGTCTAGACTAAAAGCAATCAAGTGACCAGTTCCATTAGTAATTGAGGAAACCCCGGGTAAAATCATATATCCAGAGCCACTGCGTTTTCGTAATTCGGATGCGATGCTTACAACGCCAGTATATTCAGTTACGCAGTTCACTTCGACAACTGTATCATTCTTGATTACGTAATCCCGCCTGGTTTTGAGCACAATCGAATTTAATTTATTTGCAGTAACCTGATACAGCGTCAACTCCTTATCCGTTTTGTATGCTCTTACTGTTGGGCACTCAGTAAGAGATTGACCTATTAAGATATCGGCCGGCAAGAGAGACGCTGGTACCACAAGGGCAATTACTTCAACATCGACTAAATCAACAATCACTCTCACTTGCGTTTTACCAGACGGGGGAATGACACTATCGCCAAATCCACGTAGAGTAGGTAAATTTTCTGGGCGTACATTCAGTTTTAGATTTTCGCATATGTTGTCAGCAATAAGGGTACATTCACTCCCAAAGTCAATGTACCCCTTCATTTCTACGTCATTAACTTTAACTTTTTTGAAATATTTTTGGTTAGCGTTACTGATTCCTCCAATATTTAACACCTTCTTAGATGCATTTATGTTATCAGGATTATTTATGGCCCCACTACCAGTTCTGTCAAACGAATAGATTTTGCAGTTGACTTCTAAGTGGCCATGACGCTTACATTTGTTACACTTAATAATCTCTTTTGTACATTTTACTACTGTGTCTCCTACTTCGCCACAATTGTAGCAGGTAACTAGGCCAAATGGTCTTCTGCTAATATTTAAGTCATTGCTACCCTTAAACCTGTTATCCATCGTCTGACCTACAAACTTGCGTACTTGACCCTGACTCTCGCGATTCTGTTTATCCCGATCATCTGGGTTTACTCTTCGAAAAGTTAGTGTATCAGTTTTGTTATTGGAAATATTACGTAGATAATTTAGTACTAGGTCGGGATCATTAAAGTGTGCTCCTTGTACATTCATTCTAATATTGAAATCATAGATCCCGTGAGCAATGCAGTCGACCGCCTGTCTTCCCTTCAACTGGCATCGATTGACCAGCATTATTTTGTCGTAATAGTATTCTATTAATGTTTCATTCCGCCTGCTCTTACGACTCAACATTTCGGTTAACAAATCTGCGTAATTTTGGTCACATGGAAATGTTTTAAGTAACTTTTCCTGCCATTCGGCCCAGGTGAATTTTACGCTTGTCAGCCCATCATACCACTTTTTTGCTAATCCCTTTAGCTTGGGTAATGCATAAAAAATGGTTTGTTGTTCCGTCCAACCATAAATTTCGGCAGATTCATTAATTTTTATGATCCAATCCCTCATCGTTTGTGATCTCGAATTGGGATCGAATTCGGTAATAATATTTTGCGCCCCCTGTATATGTGTCGTTGTCACGTTTCCTCGAACGCCACCACTCTGCAAAGCGCTGACTAATTGTTTTAGTATCGAATTATTTGACTCGGTTTGTAAATTGGAAGTAGGCTTATTTGATGTATTCTTGGGGCGCGAGACGCTCGAAGAATCGTTGTACCTTTCGCATGTATGTGCATGTTTAGGCTCAGAACGCGACGAACTACAGCGACGAGAGCCTTTAGGATCGCGGGAACTATAACGGAATTGTCGTCGCTGTTGTCTCTGCTGCTCAACTTGTGAGCGCGAGTGACACCGCTCAGGCGATGAGTAGTCGATACGCGAGGGCCTATTATTGGTCCGCCTAACACGTGAACGCGATCGGTATCTTGTACGACGTGACCCTGAATCATGTCTTATAGAAACTCGTGTGCGTGAACGTCCAACCCGTCTCGTAGGGGATGATGATGATCTATCACTAGACGTTGCCCTATGGTGGCAACGTTTTCTACTTATATACTCGTAAGATGAACTCGATCGTGACGAACTGCTAGATCTAGTACGGCGACGCTTGCGTCTCAATCGATTCGACTCGGATCGTTCCAAATTATGTCTCCTCTCAGGAATGGGTGGCGTGTATGCACGACCCGACATTGTGAAGAGGTAAATGTTATTGCTGTTATATGTGTAGGTATTAATGTGGTATTATAGATAGATAGATTAAAGTATGCTAGGACTTTAAGTAGATAACTCAAGTTGAACAATCTATAGCTTAGAAGGCATAAGAACCTAAAATAACCGTAAACCGAAACAGAGTTTATTTCCTGTAACACACGTAGTCTATTTTAATTAAAAATAACAACAACCAATAGCGCAGGTGTATACTTTTAAGTACCTACCTACATAATTTGCTAGAATGGGTACATAAATGAGTCCTCGTTTTTTTTTTCTTTTCATTATGAAATAAGCGCATAACACGTATCAGTGTTCTCGCCTATCTGCTATCTAGTAAAATCGAAGGTAGGGTAACTAGTTTACATCTGAATCGAAGTCCTAGCTTTGCTTTATATTTTAGGTCGTATTGTATAGTTTCTATATTATTTCAGGTCACGCTCACGTCACATTTTCACAATAATTAAAAAAAAGAGATAATCTGGCATAGAAGTAGACTAGGTAAACGAAATTTAAGAGCTCAATATCATTAGCCATCCATAACTAAGATCCTACGTTCAACATGCAAAAACTATGTGATAGAAAGACAAAGTCACTTACCGAGCATCGCGAAGTAACGTTGTTGTTAAAAGAAAAAAAGTTAAATACGAAACCTTTTCTGAATATATGGGCGATTTAACTTCTGAAATGTAATTTAATAAATACTCAAAATCACGACAGACTTGACGATTTATTTTCCATAACCAGCAACCACACATCTCCCGCTGGCGTCTCTAACAGTAATGGCGCCATCTTGCACTTATCAAAATAGAACTACTCTTTGTATCATAATTACTCACAATTACTAAAATTAATTCAGTATTTTACTTACAAAAGTAATCTTAAACTAAAATTAAGATAACACTTATAATTAAGGGTAAACAATTAATATATACTTAATATTATTTTATAAAAGTATGTTAACTTTTCACTTCCTAATCGAGTCAATTTTACGGAAATCGATACATCATTATAAAACTAATAGTAACTAAGGTTCAATTAATTAATCGTTTTAACAGTATAAATTACTTAACGTAACATAAATTGTATTCTTTGATTTTTTGAAAAAAAAAAAATGTTGGAAACTGCAGGCATGCATGACAAGTGGTATGAATGTTAAGGAAGTACGTGACGTGTACAATGACTGCTTCTATGCATATGGCACTCGGTTCTCTCTGCCTACCGTACAATGGAACTGGCGTGAAGATATAGGTACATAATATACACACAATTTAAAAAATCGAAATATCGCCGGGCAAATTTCGGTGGCCCATATACTGTTTGTTGTCTTGATATAAAGCTATGGAGATAGTCGGACCAAAAAAGTTATTTTAGAGTATGTAGGTACAAACTTACGATTTTGATGAGCTCGGTGGCGCAGTGGCGAAACGCGCTGTTACGTAACTTAGACACTAACGCTCATGGGTTCAATTCCCCCACAGAACAAATACTTGTGTGCATGAATATGTCTATTTGTCTTGGTCTGAATTTATTCCTTTATGATTTATGATAGAAAACAACCTTAAGTTATTATTTAAAACATCACGACGAAAGTACCTCTCTACCCCGGGGAGTACCTCCAACTTACAGAAGGGTTGCTGTATTCTTTCAGGCAGTGATGTTATGGAGTTCAGTAATCTCTTAAGGAGTTGCTTTATTAGCAGTAGAGAAGGCGACTACTTTGCGTTGCCTTCCTTACTCCCTCCTCAGGAGTTTACTGGTAAATTCAAAGCAAATACGTACGAGGAAGCTATTCCAACAATCGAAAACCGTAGCCAATTACCAAATTTCTGTCGGGTTGTCGTTTGAGGCAGATAGTGAGGTTACTGCTCCTATGGGGCTGCTGTGTTTAGAACAGGGGTAATCACGAGCTATTCATATATAGCTATTGTTCATATGATATAGTAATCACTTTATTTAATGTAAGCCAAGTGCTTTCATGCGTCCACATAAAATAAACGTAATTCTGTAATCTCCTTTTGTTTTGTTGGAGCTTCGTTTGCTATAACTTTCGTTTGCACCACCTGCAGGTTTACCTTGGCTCAGATCCCATATCGTTTTGCAGTTTATTTTGGAGTCCAGACGCAAATCTGTGGAACCAAATGCCCATAAATGTTTACGAGTGCTCATGGTACCATTTATTTCATTGCGACTACAGTCGCTTCAATAACTATCGGGAATTCCATGTTATCTAGATATTAGACTTTTATTCCCGTATTTTCCACATGTGGTATGGTGTAAATTTTAAACTGTTCATATATGAAAATATCTATGAGATGTATGCTTATATAAATCCTGTGGTGGACATGTAGATACCACTAAATTCGAGTTTTCGGATTTATTTGAAACTATCACGATGAAGAATTGGTAGCCTAGTGGATAAAGAACTTACCTAGTGACTAACTAGTCACCGGTTCGAATCCTGGCATGTACTAGTAAATACGTGTTTACATCGTGAGGAAACCCACTCGTTCAAGAAAGTGTATTTCGAATGTCGTGTAACCTAACCTAAGAAAAGTCTGATTCACCCTTGTGGAGGTCTGATGGCAATCGCTCCATATCAAAATCAGTATTTCCGCCAAATCCTAAGGCTTAGGTAGACCCCGCAATATCTAATGAGTAAGGAAACAGTGTAACACAGGATATAAGCTTATATGAAACTATATATATATACTAGCTACTCGACCCAGCTTCGCACGGGTGTTCCAATCGTAACCAAACTTCACAGGATCACCTGCTGGGCTAACCTGAAGATTCACTGAAAATTTCATCAAAATCTGCCCATACATTTTTGAGTCCATAGACGACATATACACAAACATTCATTTTTATATATATAGAACTTCACACCAGGTCCGGGATCAGGATAGAACCCAGGGGTAAAAGAGGGGGCTTGTTTCTGGCACACCACGCTCGCTAGCTTAACATTCATAGTCATGATATATGTCGATACATGTGGGGTATTTCGTTGCCTCTTTAGTTTACATTAATCTTAAAAATTCTGTTAGTTTGTGCCGAAAATAATAAAAAAACATAAATAAAATAGATCTTCTCATGCACGCTTGCCGATTCCTAGGGCTTCTGATATCACCTTCTGATAAAATACGATCAATTTGGCCATGGTAAGTAAATCTTGGCCTACCTCGGCTCCTACATTCTTCTGCTTTCGCGTTGTTCATCTGCTTCCTAATTCTTTGAGGCATGCTCTACATGTCCGTACCTTTAGTACGGACATGTAGAGCATGCCTCTTTTTATTTTAATACCAACTCTTTTCTTCAATAGTTTATAAACAATATGTATTAAGAAAAACCATAATTGTCGCTAGTACATATTTAGCCTAGTTATAACTTCAAGCCAAATCCTTTGCAGAGTTGGCTGAGAAAACTGAGCGCCACATGTCTCGGTCCTTACACGACCTCACTCGCTTCTTTAACATTCATAGCTCTTCTCATGCCTGCTCGCTGATTTCTAAGGCTCTTGACATCACCTTGTGATAAAACATGATCAATTTGATCATGGTAGGTAAGTCTTGGCCTTCCTCCGCTCGTACATTCTTTTACTTTCACTTTGTATAACTGTTTTGTAATTCTTTCTTCTTAATTATTTCTACATGTCCTAACGAACGGAGCATGATTCTACTTATTTTAACACTGGCGTTTTAATTCAGTAGTTTATATATAACATATTAATTAATAAGAGACTACAATATTCGTTAGTATAGATTTACTACCAAACGAAAATGTAGCCAAATGAAAACAGTATCAATAGTACTTATTACCACAGTCGCATTTTAGACCTCGTATACAAACTCATAGAGCCATTATTATGAAATATGTTGATTATACTATTGACAGCGGAACTATTGACAGATGCGCGTGTCAGATGCAGACAGTATGCGTATTCACATTGCCTTGAAACACCATATTCGAATCGAAATCGAAATCGAAAAATTGTCTGTCAAAATTTCGAATCCGTATCGAATATCGCTTTCCGAGACAATGAAAATCCCAGCAGCAGCAATATTGAAAACTTCCTTGTAACATGAAGCAGGTTAAATAGAATATATCATACGAGTGAGTGAGGTTACTGCGAGTAAGTTTTAGAGGGTCGGCAACGCATGAGGGACGCCGCTGGTGTTGCAAATGTTCATATGCTACGGTGGCTGTTTACCATCAGGCAGGCCGTATGCTTGATTGCCACCTTAGTGGTATAAAAAAAGATGAAGCCACTTTGGATTGCTATTCTGGCAGCAGGGGTGGTATTCTCTTTGTAGTGAAAGTTTTTATGTGGTTAACACTAGGATAATGGGATAATGATACGTGGGAAGTAAGCTACCGATAAAAATACGATCAAGAAGCAATCTTACGCTGATATTTTTATGCTGCATTCGAACTTGTCAAAAATTCTTTTCCATTGTGTATATTACTATTTTATTCTGTGGCTAATAAAGTGTAAATGAAAAAACGCAAAAAATTTGAGCTTTGAAAATAAAAAAAGCATTTCCTTAACCAGCTCAGTCAAATGTAAAGGTGGGCTACGTCAGCTTGCTACCGGGTTCGATTACGCTATCTAGATTTAAAGCGCTGACCGTTTCGGAACTGCTCAAGCAAATGTGTCTAGAACATAGATGTAAGAAGCAGAGATATATTAAAATGGATACGCCTATTATGTAAGTGGCTCCCGATCCCAAGATAGAAATCGTATGGCTGACGTGAGTTATATTATTATCATATTTCTTTCGTGCTCGGGGGTAAGGATCCAACGCGTAGAGTCCCCTACGAAAAAATTGTATGTAATGTTGTACACCCGCCGTCACCCGCTCCAGGGGATATCAATTAGATAATATACCAGTGAACAGGTCACAGCAGGTATTGGTACTATTGTAAATATGTCGGAAAAAAGTGGGCTATAAAATGAGATTTAAAGTTATTATTAGTACCGGGCTATTGCAGAAGAGGGACGGACGCCTGCCACAACTATCATATCTGATGTTACTTTCGGCTGGCGGTGGCTCGCCACTCACTAGATGGACCCCCGAAATGTCAGAGAAAATTGGCCGGGGGCAACATCAATGTGAGTGACTCAGCGGTGTAGAGGTGTGCTGCGCTTTCTCCGAAGTAACTTGCGGCGTTATGTACTTTAACACTTCCACCTCTGGAGCATATTATCTGATAAAGCAATATGCTCTATCGACTCCTCTCTGGACGGCCAACGAAGGCAATCCAGAGCTGAGTATTATTATTATTAAACTGTTCATTATAAAAAAAATGTTTCGTACACGCTTAGTGAATTAAGGCATGATTTTACAAACAAATAAAAAAGAGAACGTACCTTGCGATTCAAACTGTTCACTGTGGGAAACGGAAGTTAAAGTTTATTATATTATTTATGATATATA
The DNA here is from genome assembly GCA_947507595.1 of Pyralis farinalis. Lineage (NCBI taxonomy): Eukaryota > Metazoa > Arthropoda > Insecta > Lepidoptera > Pyralidae > Pyralis > Pyralis farinalis. Next base: position 4,976,079 of record OX382275.1, read on the forward strand.
AAAGAGCAAACCACTATATTTAGCCTGAACCATGCTAAAAAGTTTGCAAATCAATCAAATTTTGATAGTGACATGGTGATCCATATCACAAAATATCACCTCATCAAAGGGATATTTATTCGCTAAATTCGCTGAGGTTTCAGTTCAATATCATTGTTCGTTGTTCACAAATTATTGTACTAATTTGTATACAATGCACACACGATTTACACGGTGTTGTCATTAGTCAGGTTATTGAAATTGCTACTGTTATTGCACTCGTAATATATATATCTATTGAACAGAATTTCTATACTAAAATATAAAGCGAAAAGGTTACGGTGTTTGTTTGAACGCGCCAATCTCTGGAACTACTAGTCTTATTTAATTTTTTTTTTTTTTGCATTTAATAGCTCAATTCTTGAGAAAGATGATAGGTTATTCACCATCACGATATAATGCTCAGAAGCCGAGAAAAAAAATAAAAAGTAGAATAAGCGGTTCTAACGGGATATTAGCATAAGCGCTGATGGAGTCGCGGGATGGAACTAGTTATTATATAAATATGGTGGTGGGTCTACTTTTAAGCTATATTACGTAAATGCCTACGCGTACATATTATTGTGTAGTGTTGTATATACTTACCAATAGAATATGTGTAAAATCTTATTTTCTCACTTTGTGGCTTTCATTTACATTATGCCTTGTCTAATATTTTATTCACGGAAGATTACATCCATGTTTTGGCTACGTGAGTGTCGCACGAAGTCTTTACGTGCCTTTGTAAATTGATCTAACATCCTTCCACTAGACGTCGTTTATTTGTCCTTTGTAAAATTAACTCTGGCTAAATTTGTGGTTGTTTGGCTTCGTCTTGTCTATTTTACTACCTGGGTATTTTCTTGTTTTAGTATCAGATCGTATTTTCTCTCGTTTTGCTATCGTAAAATTCTTTTATAATGTCGTAAAACCCTGAAATGCCAAGTTAACTATTAATTATTGTGTACTACAAATAAGATGAGCGGCACTAAGAAATTGGGTACTAAGGAAGCGTCAGTTCGAAACCCGAAGCGACTCAACATAACGTGCATGTTTTAAGATAGCAAAAAATATAGAATTTATCTACTATACAAATAGTTACACAGTTCACTGAGTGCGAAATTTGTGTCGGTAGCACACTGCGTTATGCTTTGGTCTCGTGACATTAATGCACAACGCTGCGATCAGCGGCTCTGACGCAGCGTCACGACGCAGCGTTACTGTCTGTACTGAGAAGTCGACAGTTGATTTTGCCGCAGCTATCAGTAGACGTGTCAACATGAACAATATTTTTGAAATTTGTGCCTTGCTTGAGGAGGAGGAGGAGGGAGAACTTGACTTCAACCTTTCTAATTTACAATGGCAGTTTAACGCGACTGTAAATTCTTTATAACCTGTGTGCACTTCTAATTCCACTGATTGTTTGTTGACGTACTTTCTTTCAACGGGCTAACCAAATGCCAACTAAATGAAATTAATAATCCAAACAGCCGGACGCTAGATATTGTTATTATTAATACTCTCAACTGTTTAACAGTATCAAAATGCGTGGTGGTGAGAATCTTCAATTACTACTCGTAGAAGGGTAGCCCCTTCTACGAGTAGTAATTGAAGATTCTCACCACCTAGCATTCAATATCTTTTGAAGTTTAAGAATCAGAAACCTCTTAAAATCAACAAAACAACGACTTTAAATTATTCAAATGCAAATTATTTAAAAATTAAAGAAGAATTAGATGCAATTAATTGGAGGAACATTTTAAACAAAACCAAACCGTAGACGAGACTGTCGACATATTCTATGACTATAGCACCCCAATAATTTCTAAATGCACCAGTAAATCGCAAAGGTACTCGTAATAACAACTATCTCTTCTGGTTTAGCAGTAGACATCAATCAGATTAAACTGCAGAAAGATCCAAGGTAGCCAGAATATTACGAGACCAGCCTCTTAGTGATACTTTTCTGAATATTTCCGCTCAATCTACCCGAGTGATCAAATAGCATCAGCGGTCGCATCTGAAAAAATAACTACCTGTTATCGGTCGCTTGGGTCATATTACTTGTCCGAGTCGGATATTCTTAAGGCACTTCATCAGGAATCTGGTCTAGACGGTATTCCACCACTTTCAACAAATCCCTTTCTTGCGGAATATTTCCTACGAAATGGAAGCTTGCACACGTTACTCCCATTCACAAGAAAGGCGATCTCATGTATATGGGAAATTATAGGCCCGTCTCAATTCTTTGCGCCATGGGAAAAGTATTTGAGTCGATGATACAGAATAGGATTCACTACCACCTCAAACCCCAACTCAACACTAATCAATACGCGTTTTTACCAGGAAAATCAACTACATCCAATCTCCTTGGTTACATCAGTGACGTGATCGAGGCAATGATAGTGAAGTACATGCTATCTGTACTGACTTTTCTAATGCATTCCATGTGGTTAACCATAACCTACTTATTCAAAAACTGGCCGCGTAGAGATTTGTGGTTCACTGTTGAGGTGGTGCGAATCGTAGCTCGTTACAGTTCAAGGCTACAACTCTGTAGCTAGACTGGTTCCTTCTGGCGTGCCACAAGGTACCTTGGGCCGCTTTTCTTCTTGATACTTATTAATGACCGGTGTTCGGCTGTAACCTCTGGGTACCGAATGTTCGTTGATGATCTGAAATTGTATAGAGTTGTTCGGAGCCATGATGACATAATATCTTTGAAAAACGTCATTGCAATCAGCAACTGGTGTTCGAAAAACAAAATGGTATTAAACGCGTCTAAATGTTTTCATATGAGATTTTAAAGAAAAATGAATCTTACAGCCGCAACTTACCAATAACGTCATTTGCGAGATTTCGAGTATGCGTTACCTGGGTATCGTAGTTGACACTAAGATGGACTTCCGTGAGCACATTCATCACATAATCAAAAAAGGAGCTCGTTTACCGAGGCAACAAAATTCCTATAATAAGGATCCTTTTAAGGATAATATAAGGAGCATATTCCATTAATTCTTTCCAACTGCTACGTGAGATCACTATTATAATTTTTAATCCTGTTTGGAACCCCTCTTACGCAATCCACATTAATCGACTGGAAAGACTTCAGAAACAGTTTTTATATCATTTATCATACGGAAACCACCTTTGCCGCAGATTAATAACCTATGATTCTCGACTGGCACATTTCAAAATGATTCCACTCCCACTCAGGCGAAGTACCACCGATATTGTGTTCTTGTATACATTAATGAATGGTGAAATAGATACGCTGTAATTATTATCAAAATTAACATTACGAATACCTACCAAGCAGTTGTCTTTCGAATAGTAAGACGTTAATCCTATCATTTTGTCGTACAACTTATTATCAGCATTTTCCGATTAATTGCATATGCTTATCGTACAGCAATATCTGCCATGACTTAAATATATTCAGTGCATCGGTTCCATCTATTAAAAGTTATTTCTGAGTAGTTTTAACAAACTGTGTTAACTTTATTACTATAATATTTTTCTTTAATGTACCAATTCATTTTTTCTAAAATTTCTAACTATTATTTTTAGTTATCAAATCTGCTGACGAGTCTAATAGGGAAAAAATATAATATAGATAGTTCCGTGATACGCGACTTAATTAAACAGTATTTCAGCAGTGATCATGGTAGCGTACCTTGGCAAGGCGATGAAGTAAAAAAAAAGAGGTAGGATGTATCAAACACGTACCCCTATTTGACACCAATATTGAAGCCAAACCAGGGTGACAAGCCACCGTTGTCCCACACACATGCATTACTCAAAAGTGAACTACTCAGTACGGAGCAGGTCATTAATTGAAGCAGCACACTAGGACGAAGAATACGTAATTACGGCGCATGGCACCTGTGTTAAATAAAAATTGACAAACACGTGAGTAATCGTTTTTAAGGTTTCTGCTTCTTTAGAGGTGCGGAATCCTAAAAAACCTTCAAACCAATTAAAGATGAATGAGGCTGCTCATAAAACACATTAAAACAAGAAATAAGCTCATAAAAGTTGGATATTCGACCCTGTTTGTGTGCCGACCACATGAGGCAGCTACCTTTATCAGTAATGTAAATACACACTGTCTGTTTACATTTGGTTACAGGGCTGTGTGCTCGGCCAAGTTAAGGAAGGAAACCTGATTTTGCTATTTGCTAAAGTCTCTAGACACTATTCTGTAAACATCTTTATCTACATACACTATCCGTTCAATATAAGGCGTTCAAACAGTTGTGATAGCCCAGTTGATAAATAACCAGCGTATTAAAGCCAGCCATTGGGCCCTGTTTCGAATTCTGGTATAGGACAAGTACCAAATTATTATTATCGGAATTATGTTGTAAAGTTACTAAAGAAAAGGGTTTTCCTAATAAAAAGAATATAAATTTAATTAAAACTAATATATACACATACAGTTATAAAAAAAGACGGGTTAGGAAGATATTTATTGTTTTGGCTCAGACGGGCTTTAAGGATGGGCCTTACCAATGTTCATATAAAGATATATATAATGAGAGTTAGGGGCCGGCTGCTATAGCCAATAGTTCCCGGACGCGACAGTAGGTCCCGTCAGGCCGAGATAGACAGGCCTTAGACCTAGTTCGCCTAGCGAATCACGACTGCAGGAGCCAGGAACACAGGAGGTTCAGTCACTGCGGTAGGCAGAGAGAGAGTGAAGATCGCTCTGCGAAATACTACTGCAGCAGACTTCGGTGCTCACAGACGCAGGAGCTCCGAGTGCTGATGTACACGGCGAGAGAGGAGGTCGCACTGCGGCTCAACAAAACAAGTGACAGTGGAGCACACAGCATACGTAAAAAGGACAGCGCGGAGATGTACAACGTGTGCGCTGTCTAGTTCCCAGCGTAGACTAACGCTTCTTTCTCATTCCAGTATTCTACTGGATTTAGATTTAAAATTTATTATTTCATACAATATTATTTTTTTATGCTGCTATCTACTGCCAGAAAACTTTTTAATGCCATATTGTCATCATCATCTCAGCCTGTATTCGTACACTGCTGAACATAGACCTCCCCTCTAGAGTGCCACTCTGCTCGATCCTGTGCCACCTGCATCCATCGAACCTCTTGAGGTTATCGCTCCGTCTAGTGGGGGGTCCTCCCACACTACGTGTACTAAGATTAAGAGTAAGATAAAAATTGTCTCATTGCCAGCCGCCGTTCAGGATACCATACGATATAGGCGGGAGGAGCGGCCAGGCTGCCACGATTGTGGCGCGGCCGAGGACACTGCTCAGCATACTCTAGAGCAGTGCCCCAGATGGTCTCGGCAGCGCCGCGATCTGGTGTCCGCGCTAGGAAGCGCGGACCTCTCGCTCCCGAGCGTGGTCCGCTCCATGCTCGGGAGTGACAGTGCCTGGCAGGCGATGGCCTCCTTCTGTGAGACGGTCATGTCCCAGAAGGAGGCCGCGGAGCGGGACAGGGAGGATGATCCGTTGGCTGTCCCGCTCGGGAGACGGCGGACGGGAGTGCGGCGTAGGCGCTACGCGCACCTACTGCCGCCTCCCTAACCTGTGGGACTAAGGGTCAGGCTGGGAACCTGGCCCCATAATGGTCCCGCCGCCGGAGGGGCTGTCCCAATTTGCCGGGATGGCCCCTAGAGAGAAGAAGTCTGGCCCCTTTTGAGGGGCTGGCCAGTCGCAGTGGTGCCCTGTTGCCAACAGATCCGGGGCACCACACCAACGCGGCCGATGGCATTTCGCGGGGTTGTTTAGTGGGTATACCGTCGGACAGCCGACGGGGAGTCCCACACTACCACCGGAGGCCACCCAGGCACCGGTGGTGTGCGTAACGCATTTTTCCCCGCGTCACAAAAAAAAAAAGGATTATTATTTATTTATTTATTATTTTTACACTTTATTGCACCAAAACAAATACATTCAATAGACATAACATAAGAAGAGTACAATAGGCGGTCTTATCGCTAAAGCGATCTCTTCCAGACAACCGTACAAGGAAGAGAAATAATCGTTAATAACAAGTAGGTAGGTGGCGCATTTATAATAAGAAACATATTTATACACATGTATATATGAACATGAATACATACAACCCACATTCTAAATAATTACATTTACACTCGAATAAATTATGTAAAAGTAACTTTGATGTGGAAGACCATAGACATAATGGTCAGCAACAGGTAGCAATACCAACGTAAGTTATTATAAACATACACATATATAGTATCATAGATATACATAAACATAATATAAGCTAGATAGAGAGAAAGTGTGACTTCACAAGATTTTTAAAGGAGTCTAAAGATTGTGCACATCGAATAGAAATAGGCAAAGCATTCCATAATTGGACAGCTCGTACCGAGAATGACTTAGCGTAATATTGCGAAGAGTGAGATGGTGTTAATAGACGAAGGGAAAGAGTACTACGTGTACCGCAATTGCGACGATCCCGTACCTCACTGAGATAGATAAAACGTTCCTTCAAGTAGCCAGGAGAAGTAGGATTGAAAAGAATAGAATAAAGAAGAGAGAGAATGTGCAAGTTGCGACGTAACCTTATAGGGAGCCACTTGAGCTGCGAGCGAAATTCGGAAACATGATCATATTTACGAAGTCCAAATATATATCGAATACAGAGATTTTGAAGGCGCTCAAGTTTGTTTAATTGGTCTTCAGTGAGGCTAAGGTAACAAGAGTCAGCATAGTCAAGGATAGGAACGAGCAAGGACTGTACGAGCGAAATTTTGGTGCCAATGGGGAGAAAATTACGCAAACGACGAAGAGAGCCAACTGCAGCAAACAACTTCCTGCTGACGTTGGCTATCTGCACCGTCCAGGAAAAGGTTCTGTCGAAATAAATACCTAGGTTTTTAACACTCTCACTATATTCGATACGAACATTATTAAAAGATATTGGTGGAACAGTTTCCCAGTCGATTAAAGAGATTAGGCGGGAACTGCCTATAATGATAGCTTGTGACTTTATAGGATTGACCGTAAGACCGTTAGACTTAGTCCATTCGGATATACGTATAAGATCTGAATTTACTTTAGTGATCGTATTGGGCAGGTTAGTCATAGAGTCATGTGAATAAATTTGCAAGTCATCAGCATAGAGATGGCAGAAGGATTGAAGATTAGACGTAATAGAATTAATGAATATACAAAATAGAATAGGAGATAATACGCCACCCTGAGGTACGCCACCAGTCGTAGAACACCAAGAGGAAAGCTTATCATACGATATAAAGGATACCATACGATATAATGCTGTGAAAGTAGCTGAAATAGACTAAACGCGCAGTAATCACATCCGTCAATTGCCTGATTCTCCTAACTGCATATGCTTATCCGCAAGTTTAATTATGTGGGGGCCCCATTGTAATTTGGAGTCTACTGTAATTCCAAGAAACACAGTATTATTAACAAATTCTAGTTTATTGCACTTGGATCGGTTTCGTCTTCCACTTTTTCATTTTCGATCTCATCTCATCTGTAACATTTTCATTCCTTTCAAACACCGTCGCTTTCGTCTTCTTTATATTTATTTTCATACCTTTCCTTTTAAAGGCCTCATTCATTACAGTAACCATTTGTTGTAGTTCTTCCGCCGAAGATGCTAGGAGAATCTAATCATCGGCGTACAACAGGCTTTTAAATACTGACTCATTCATTTTGATTCCATAGACATACTCTTTCACGTCTATCAAACATCTGTTCATGAATAAGTTGCACAGCCAAGGGGATGCTACACAGCCCTGCCTAACACCACATTCGATGCTGAACCAGTCTGTACAGACCACATTTACGCTGACACGGGCACTCGAATCCTTATACAAGGACTAGAGTGTCCGTAGCAAAATACTATCCACCTCATACATGGATAGCGTAGTCCAAATATCGTCCCTTGCCACTATGTCATAAGCTTTTTCCAAATCAATAAACGCGCAGAAAACTTTTTTGTGTTTTGCTAAGGCTTTCTCCGTTATATACATTAAGGAAAAGACTTGATCCACACATCCCATCCCCTTTCGAAACCCCGCTTGCACAACCCATATTTTCGATTCCGTTACAGACATCACTCTTTCAATTAGAACCTGTGCATACAATTTGCCTACTACACTCAGGAGGCTTATACCACGATAATTCTTCCATTCCTTTATAGAAACACTGATTTATAACAGTAGATTTTGACAATTAACTTGCAACATAACTACATGTAACAGTATAAAAAGTATTAATTACAATGTGTATATTTATATATCATTTGTTTGATGGTGCAGAAAAACATCCTAAGAAACTTCGCAAGATAATAAATTATATTTTGAAGTACGTGTGACCTAACCTAAGAAAAGTCAGACTCTCCCTATGGTCTGACGGCAGTCGCACTATGTCAAAATCAATCTCTTTGCTAAATCCTTATGTTTTAGGAACATCGATTTACGGGTGGTAACAAGTGTCATAATGTTGAATCAAACATTAAGTAATCATAGGCAAAAAAATGCTGTAAACGACTTACAAATATAAGTCAAAGAAATGCAAGCTAATTGGCCTTACTGTTAACTAATAAGCAGTTGTTGCTCAGGTAAATAACTTCTATTATAAGTCAAATTTACAATATTTTTGAATATCACTATCACTGCTTATTATAAAACAAAGTCCCACACGTCTGTTGGTTTGTTCGCGATAAACAGATGACGAGCTCGGTGGCGCAGTGGTGAAACGCGCTGTTACGCTATTTTGACACCAACGCTCGTGGGTTCGATTGCCACACAGTACAAACATTTGTGTGCATGAACATGTCTGTTTGTCTTGGTTTGGGTATTTTCTATGTATAATAAGTATGTACTTACGTATGTTTATCAGTTATCTAGTACCCATAACACAAGCTTCGCTTACTTTGGGGCTAGATGGCGCTGTGTAATTTGTCCGACAATATTTATTATTATTATTATTTATTAAACTCAAAAACTACTCAACAGATTTTCATGCGGTTTTCACCAATAGACAGAGTCATTGTCGAGGAAAGGTTTGGGAGTATATGTTGTAACGTTTTTTTGTAAATTGGTTGAAATATGACGATAATTGTCCGTCTGAGGAAGTATCTCGACCTCACAGAAAACCGCAGCCAAAAGCAACTCCCTAGAGGGTTGTTGTGTTCCTGCATGTGAGTAAGGTCACCAGTAAGCTCCTAAGGAGTTGCTGTGTAAGCAGCAGAGGAGGCATCACGCGATACTTAATATATAGCTAGCGTTCGTAGGTTACGGTACCCGCTTTATATCAGGTGGGCCGTATGCTTGTATGCCTCCCGACGTAGTATAAAAAAAAAGAAATAAAAAAGGTACAATATGATGTGACTTAAAGGATTTAAAAGTTATGTCTAAGTGCCCGTGGGGGCCTAATGACTGATCAATAATTATTTTATTTTTTATCTTAGGAACGGGGATGGCCGTCTAGCGATTGCACACATTACGTCTATAGGACGTACGGCTAAAATTAAAAGTCGAACTTCTGTTTGATGAGTAACATATTTAATAAGTCACCATAACAAGTCACGTCTAGTGTGGGCGCGATAGCAAAAAAATGAAGGTCATATTGCCTGTAAATTTGATTTCTGCGTAATAACACCTGAATCTATTAACTGCGTAGCTCTTTCTATTTTAGCAGGCCCGATTGTCGAGTGGTAGCTCGGCGATTTTAATACCGAGGTTGGTGGGTTCAATTTTCACATAAACCAAACATTTATGTGCACGCACGTTTGTCTTGGTCTGGGAGTCTTTAAGAGGTAGGGTATATCGAAGCAGCCCAACTGCAGATGTACCTCGCAGATAGCCGCAGCCAAATAACAACTACGCGATATTCGTTCGTTCCTATGAATAAGTATGGTTACTAATAAGCTCCTAAGGAGTTGCTGTGTTAGCAACAGAGATTAGTACGATTTATTCTTAAATGGTAAAAACTTTTTATTAGGTAATGGGCCCTCGGGCACTTAGATACTTCTTGTATTGTTTAATTTTATTGAATCATAATAATTTTCATAACTTTTTTATTTACTACCATTTGAGCAACAATCTTTTTTAGGGTTCCGTACCCAAGGGTAAAACGGAACCCTATTACGGAGGCTCCGCTGTCCGTCCGTCCGTCCGTACGTCTGTCACCAGGCTGTATCTCATGAAACGTGACAGTTACACAGTTGAAATTTTCACACATGATGTATTTCTGTTGCCGCTATAATAACAAATACTAAAAAGTGGAATAAAATAAATATTTAAGGGGGCTTCCACACAACAAACGTGATTTTTTTGCTCATTTTTGCTCGATATTGATAACGGCAACAGGTAGATGCTTGAAACATTCACAGAATGTTTAGTTATATATTCACTTTAATAATAAATAATTAAATTAAAATAAAACAAATATTTAAGGGGAAAACATGTCGAAACAACAAACGTGCCAACATGGGGTTATTTCTTAAAACCTTAATTATTATTATGATATGTTTATGTGAGAATAACAGTACATACAGTAGATGTCTGGAAATAGTTCAGCACAGACTATCTGTCCTTACTAATCTTTAATTTTACCATTTGATATCATTATTGTACCAATATGCTTATGTATTTTTTTTTTGTAATATCTAAATGACAATTTTAAAAGAGACCTATATGGGCAAGTTTCTTTCGGCATTTCTTCTTAGCCAACAGTCATTTCCGAAATGCTAGTAGATTAAAAAAAAGTAAAATAAGAGAATTAAACAAGATACAATAAGATTATATTAAAAAATAAATGTAAGACGTGTCTAAGTGCCCGCGGGGGGGCCAATGGCAAATAAAGAATTTTTATCTTTATCTTTATCATAAGCAACATTTTTAGCATTATCCCGTTTCCTAATCCATTTGCATCGGAGGGTTCCGCATACTAAATAAGGTGGTCTGTACGCTTTTATGACTGCCGATATTGTCTAAAAAAAACCGAACCTTTGTACCTCCCGCATTTATTCCTATCACTATTTATCAATACCGTTTCTACTCCACACATTTCGCAGTTCCACTCTCATACATCTTCCACCTTATGGTAAATAAATATTGGCAAATAATATAAGTTTACTTGGCTCACAATTTGTGGTATATTTTTGATGGTTTGTATGTACGAAATATACGCATTTCGATGTTTATGTGCGATTTTATCGTCTCATCAAATATCAGCCACCTGATCCCAAGGCGATGTTTATTGAAAATTGGGCATGAGTCATAAAGTTTGCGGAAAATTTTGGGGTAATGCGCAATAACGTATTCGCTTTCTTGAGGCGTTTTTTGACTGAATAATACATAGAAAGGGTTAAGAAGTTCTCTTACTCCTTCTATATTTGACGAGCTCGGTGGCACAGTGGTTATAGATATACTTTATTATTATATTATCTTGGCGTCAGCCCACAGTATTCTGACACAAGACAAACATTTGTGTGCATGAACATGTCTGTTTGCCTTGGCCTGAGTGTTTTTAAGAAAGCGGTAGTTTTTCTATGAGGTGGAGGTACGTCCCCAGATGCGTGGCCCTGATACATTCTACCTCTTTTTTCTCAGAGCTTCATTAGTTATTTAACAGTTTTACTATGTGTAGATTAAGTGTGCTTTGACTATAAAACATTGGAAAATGTCATCTTTGACGGAAAGCAGGACATAAAACTATTTGTAGTTAATCTATCTATCTATACATGTCTATATATACTAGGGGTTAAAGTATGAAATTGCCGTTTTATAGTAACAGATACTTTGAAGTGACATTAAACCTTCATGGCGTGAGATTTTCGAGTGAAACTTTTTTCACATGATACCTAGGTTTCCTTTTAAAAATGTTCAAAATTTGATTTTCGAATTTCCATTTTTTTTTAATCAGCTTAGATGGGAAAGAGGGATACTTCGAGAATCCTAGTAATTTTTGAATACGAGTTCCGACGCGGAACTAATGCGGCAGAAACAGCTCGCAATATCAATGCTGCGTTTGGAGAGGAGACTGCTAATGAACGCGCAGTGCGTTTTTTGTTTATACGCTTTTGTAATGGAAACTTCGACTTGAAGAACGAACCACATGGAAGACCATCCACACAGGTAAATAACGCTTAATTGAAGAAAACGGTGGAAGCCGATCCGAGTCAAACTACCCAAGAATTAGCGGTACGGTTTAACGTTACCTTACCTACAATATTGACTCATTTGCATCCAATCAATAAGATAAAAATATATGAAAAATGGGTGCCTCATGATTTGACTAATCTGCAGAAAGAAACACATGTTGAAACTTGTTGCCTCAATGTAGAAAAAGAAACAATGTAGAAGTAGTTCCGCAGAAATGTAGGAATATTGGATCGAATTGTGACATGTGACGAAAAGTAGATTCTTCACGATAACCGTAAGCGAAAAATGCAATGGCAGACCCCAGGTCAAACAAAGCAACAGTGCTCTAAAGCAAAGCTTACCAATAAAAAGGTAATGGTAACTGTTTGGTGGTCTCTTCATGGCGTTATTCACTATATCTTTCTCAGGTCTGATCAAGCAATAACAGCAGATGTTTACTCTGCCGAACTTCAAACAATGATGGCGAACCGAGCAGTGGAACTCCCCGCCCGGACTCGTGAATCGATTTTCACCATTATTGCCATTATTGCTCCATGATAACAGAAGACCTCATACTGCACGAGAAACCTAGGAAGTGAGAGAACTGAATGTTTTTGATTGACTGCCTGAACATGCTCTCAAATAAATGAAGCGTGTAGTATGTTTGATACAAAGGAAACTAATATTAGAGCAATGTTAATAGAACAAGACACTGTGGTAACCCTTAGTAGAAATAGGCTATTGTCCAAGGGGTTCCCGATTCGTACAATTAAGTACGCGTTTCGAAGTTACAAATACATACGAAGACATACCACTTACTCGGCGGTGAAGGAAAATATGAAACCAGCACGTCCAAAAAGTTATAGCTCCTTTTTTTAGGAGGTGGAGGTACCAAGTTGTAATTAATATCATATTCTCTGCAATCCATTGGAGCAGTGAAACAGTCAAACTTCTAAGTCAACGCAATCTCAATCTCAACGCAATCAAAAAAAGATACGGTCGTTTATGCATATACATAATTGGATTGGTCTTCGCGTTGACCTAGAGTCATGAAATAGCAAGAAGCAATGCCATGTACCACAAGTATTATTTGCAATTGGTAATTAACTGGATGTATTTGGACAACAGTTAACAACAAAGTATCTCCTTCAATAAAGTTTATCTTTCCGTTAGAGCATTGTCCTGTGCTTTCACAGTTTACGAGCTTCAGTAATATTATTTAAGTACTAATTTTTCAATTTCACCTATAATGACACTATTTTATACCATTAAGGTGGCAAACAAGCGTAGCGTTGAAAATCCCCATGCTGTAATGCTTTGTGAAAATTTCGGCTGGGAGTTTATTCCACAACCTGAGAGTACTCGGAAGAAATCTCCTTTGAAAGCGCACAGAACGCGACCATTCCATTCCATCGTGTGGGGATGAAGTCCCCACGGCAAGCTATGCACTTGCAAAAAGAAGATGTCGGAATCATATCGAAAAATTCTTCAGAACACAACTCCCAAGGAGATGCTGTGTAAGAAGCAGAGGAAGCATCGCGCGAGTGATACTTAATATATTGCAAGCGTTAATAGACTACGGTACCCGCTTTACATCAGGATGGTATGCTTGTATGCCTCCCGACGTAGTATATATATATAAAAAAAAATATTATACATATATTTTTTTTCTTTCCGGGGTCCTCCATATGAACTTTAACTATGTCACATACCGCACTTCTCAGCTCGCTTCATATAATACATATTGCGATCTAAAGGTTTTTCTTCACGTATTAATATATACCCATCATATTTATACACGAACAAACAAAGAGTGACAATAATATAAAGTAAATCCACAAATAATTTATGAAAGCATTTTCGGCGCCACTAGCGCCTCTATGAAACTTAGTCGGCAATTCAATGAACCAATTTACATTACGTTGTCAATGTCTTCTAACAGATGGCGCTACAATCTACGTTTAAAACGCGAGTTTTATATTTACGTAGTTTCAATATGCATCATAGGCTGAGTAGTTAAATATATTATAGTAAACAAGAAAGAAATATATTAAAAAATGTCGTCTCTGCAAATGTAGGATCAATCTACATGGAGTTACAATTACCTATATTGATAAAGCAATAGAGGTATATTCGTTTGTTCTTTTTGTGAGTAAAATTTAGTTTTTTAAAGGCTCCACTCGAAAAGAGTTCGATTTGGGATGTACATCCATCTCACAAGAAACCGCAGCCTCCTGTAGGGATGTTGTGTACCTAGGAGTGAGGTGACCAGTATCTAAGTAGTTCCTGCATTAGTTTACGGTAAATATATTAAATGAACGAAAACATAATGTATGTTCGTAAAAATATAAGTTGTTTTCAAAATTCAGTGAAAATATTAGAAGCAGAATTTTTTGACGAACTCGGTGGCTCAGTCGTGAATGAAACTTTGACACCAACGTTCGTGGGTTCGATTCCCACCCAATGGAAACATTTGTGTGAACATGTCTGTTTGTCTTAGTCTGGATGTTTTAAGAGAGGTATGGTGCATCAAAGCAGTCCGACTGGGGAAGTACCTCCACCTCAGAGAAAACCGCAGCCAAGTAACAACTCCCAGGAGGATTGTTTGTTTCGAGTAAGTAGGTTACCAGTGATCTCCTAAGGAGTTATGTGTTAGCGGCAAGGTTGGCAATTCGCGAGTAATACTTCCTATGTATGGAGCGTTATTGTTGATAAAGAAAAGAACAAAAACAGAAAGTACAAAATAATAGTTACTGTCACGAGTATATTAGTGTAGATAAAGATAAATACCACATCAACCTAACTAACTAACCTAACTCTTCGCACTACAGGGATACGGGTGTCCCTTCAACCGAAGCGCGTTTAGAGCATACTCCTCCACTCTGCTCAAATGCGGATTGCAATTTGATCTAACCTGCTTTGCGTGCTTTCGCCACCAATTAGTTCATGCGGCCTAGCGCCGGCCGGCACCCACCCACTACTGTTAGTACGTGGTACATGCCGACGCTGCCATGGCTGCTCCGGTAGTCTCTGCCTCGGCTGCTGCGGTCGTCCGTCATCTGGAACAGAATCCGCATGCCCCCACCACCACCGTCGCTGCCACGACTGGCCTGGTCGTCGCTGCGACACGTGTTTCGCCTCTCTACGAGGCATCATCAGGCGTTGTAGACGTTAATCGTAAGAATAACATGCTACAAGTGACAAATTATTCAATAAAATTAATTATTCAACAAAATTAAGGGTGCCGGCTGGCGCTAGGCCGCATGAACTAATTGGTGGCGGAAGCACGCAAAGCAGGTTAGATCAAATTGCATGTAGATTTGACTTTCGCAAAATAACGCCTGAATCTATTAACTATCAAATGCGGATTGGCGGAGGCCAGCGTTTTCAAGCCTAAAGTTAAATAAACGTGTTAAAAAAAAGCACGAAATTGCTGAAAGCCGTGCATTTTCTTCGGCAGACACTTACATTTTGATGGATTATCGGAAATAGCCCCTCTTTGTCTCACGCTGTGACTTTTTCTGGCACTCCAGCGGACAAAATGATTTATTGATTTCTTACGCAGCTATTTGTTCAGTGTATTTTTTTCTGTTATTAAGGCTTCCGTTGAACAAATTGGCACCCTTTGCTACATTTTTAGAATTATCTGGGAATAATGGAAAAAGGAGATTGAAGGAGTGATAAGGTAGTGGATAAGGAACCAGCATATAACCACAATCCTCGATCGAATTCTGATGTTAGGATGTATAAATAGATACGCGTTTTCAGATTTACGGACATCTTTGTAATTATCAACTATGGAACTTATGGAAGTGAAAGCTGGGTATGGCAGAGGGAGGATTAAAGTAGAATAAATGCGGTCGGAATGCGAGCGTTGCGCAAAATTGTTGCGTTATGCTCGCTGATCGCGTTCGTAATTGTGATGTAAGTAAGTGAGTAGTAAGCAGCTCGTCTGGGGAAGTACCTCCCTGAAAACCGTAAACCGAATAATAACCAAATATTAGCAGCAGAGGTGGTATCTCGCGAGTGATACTTAATGCGTCGCAAACGTTTATAGGCTACGGTAACCGCTTTGCATCAATTGGGTCGTGTGCTATCCGTATATCCTGCCATTGTATAAAAAAAAGTACATGCGAAAATACGAAACAAAATTTTTACTTTTTTTTATATAAATCTTTTAAAGACTGCTAATTGATATATAATAGTCTTGCAGGAAAAAGTCAGCCCTAAGTTTGCAGCATCACTTTACAGCCCCCGTGGCGATGATACCCGCATTTTGCTGATCTTTACGAGAGAGCTTGACAATAAAACTCAAATAAACTTTTAATTTGTCTTTTTATTGTACTTGTTTCGGAGACGGCCCGTTAAAGACCTTTAGGTCTTTTGAGGGCCTTGTTTTGGAAGTTCTCCTGTATTTAAATTTAAATGTAAATAGAGTCTTCCAATACTGGTCTGCTCGACATGGCAGATTAGTTGAAGTATTTGATAATAAGCCTTATCTTAGTTATTTAAGGTCGGGGTTTTTGCGTAAGGGTTGATTTACCTGAGGTCGTCTCATTGTCAGCGATTGCGTTGTCTTTATTTTTTGTTAAAAACTTTGTTTAACAATTTTTAATACAAAATACTTAATTATTAATTAAAAAATACTCCAATGAAATAAATAAATTAGGTGTATAAATATTACTCACATATATACATATATATATATATATATATATATATATATATATATACATACCATAGATAACAGAAACAACGGGAGATGTGACATACTACGTGAGTTTGCACCGGGACGGTTGTCGCCTAGTTTCACACTATCATAAAACACTCACACACTTAAATAAATAAAAGATGTCATTCTACGCACACAAGTACAACGACACACTTTTGTTAAGACGCTGTCATTGAACGTTTATTTAAACAACACCCAAGTAAGCACGCACTACTACAAACACTGATAAAGCGACTTTGCTGGGACACGCGGGTCGATATGACTTTGTCGATATTGACAACGTTATATCGATCTATGATCTATCAAGAAGTGTAATGTTTGTAATAAAATATTTATGGGGTGTAAGTGGATCAATGTCAACTTAGAACCATAGCCAACCCCACTATACTATATAACATACATACTATATAACATACATTCCCTGGAGGATGATTGATTTCATGCGAGTTAGTGAGGTCACAAGAAGTTGAGTTGCTGGATTGGCAGCGAGGGTGACGATGAAAATATAGATGAAATAATAACTACAGTAAAGACATAATTTTTATCTAATACTAGCAGTCTATTGACACTTCGTATCGATAGTGAAGTCAAAGCGCACCCCTAACCGGCGGCAGAAACAAGCGGCCGTATCTCGAAACTGCACACACAGTGAACGAATAATATCACTCACTTTACATTGCGTGTTGGGAAACGAGCGGTGGCGACTGCGTAATGGTAGAAAAGCAATGTATGATTTAAGAATGAGATGTTGATTATTTAAAAATTGCATCGTGGTAAGGTTCGGGTAGAAATGGCGTCGGAGAATTTTTGAAATAAATTTTGTATTTATGCTTATAAAACGTAATATTATTTGTACTTACAGGTGATAAGTGATTCCATTTGATTTAAAGTTAACCACTGCACTTCTATTTTTGCAAATTGCAACAGCACAACTTGGCATTTTGCTAAAACAAGGAGCAACGTATCTCAATCGAACTTGATTGCAACTAACTAACTGTTCTTGGCAATGTTCTCGTTTTGAGCATATTGCGGCGACACCAACCACGCCCCCTCGTCACATCTCCCGTTGTTTCTGTTATCTATGATACATACATATATACTTCTAATATTTTTCTATCTTTTTAGAGGATTTTTAAAATATGTGCATGGTTACCGGTTAAACCGACCTATATATTTTAAGGGGTTGTAGTTCCCATCATTACTAACTGATCTGACCATGAAACACCATACCCCAAACCTAACCATTATCGAAATTTTGAACTTTTAAGATTATTAAAAAAATTGCGATGTTTTGGTTATTACATTATTTTTTTCTAACCTGAGCCTCTATTTTTTTTAAGGATTTTGTGTAACAAATAAGTGGCTTTACAATTATCATCACCAAAATTGTAACTGTACATAGATCATCGTATTGCAAACGGCTATCATAGCCACTTTATATTAGATGGGCAGCATACTTGTATACCTCCCGACGTTCTAGAAAAGACCAAGTGAGAGTTGCACTCGTACTGAAGGTTCCGTACAAGCTTGCAGATATGTAAATAGTAATCGTACATCACGGGAATTTAGTCTCGAATTTTCCTGTATTTATATATTTATTATTTATTTACATACAAGCAAATCTTCATAAGTAATAACCAATAACAACAACTCTGCCTCGCCGCTCATTCTGTTCTATTTTTTGTATTTACATACTACAGCATGACTACAACTTGCATTAATTAAGCAATTACATTTGTAATGGAGAACAAATGCCATAAATTAATAGAGATATTCTATTTTATATGATATCTTACTTATACATATATTAATAGAAATATCTATGTAATTATACAATAATAAGTACTTATAACAGTTTAACAGTTAGGTAATATACAGCTACTTTCATTAAAATTATTAGGTAGCATTACTTAAGTTTATTAACTATGAAAGCACTGAACATAGCTCTAACGAAAAGATAAACTTGAGAGAGAAACTTAATTAACTTCGTTGTCGGAAAACTGTTATCCCCATATATCGACATAGGTCACGGTTAGTTTATCAACGACAAATAAGTTTGTAATTGTAAATAAATATGTTTTTGAGATGACTATACATTCACGGCTTTCGGGTTTTTCCCTCTACTTGTGTTACATGATATTGCTTCTCACCAAATTTCATGAATCTAGGTCAACAAAAAGTACCCTGTAGCGTTTGATTCCCTTGCGAGTGTCAAAATATGCGACATAAATGGGGCATAATCGGTCGTATTTTTTGACTGAGTTGACTTAGAAGTTTTATATTTTCACTACTCTAAGGAATTACAGACTTAGGTCTGTCTGATAACTCAACGCGTTCCTGAGAAATAGAATTTTAACAGACGGACAACGAAGTGATCCCGTGAGAGTTCCAGTTTCGTTTGGATGTACTGAACTCTAAGAAAGTTGATATTGTATCCTAATAACGCATTCAAAATCAGAAGCATCGCTTGGGCCACCTTCTAACACATAGACTTTTCCGAAAGGTGGAAGTACTTCTAGAGCTTAGTGAGATTGGTTTACAAGCCCTTCATATTAAAATCCGTAACCCGTGAGCTAGCAGTAAAACGAGAATGAATTCATGCCACTAATACGGATAACGTAATATTATCAAATATTCCAATCACAATGTGAGCATAAAGTCAAAGGCATCATAGATATCGCAAGGCAAAACTTTAAATTGATCTGCCCATACCAGGTTCACAGTATAAACATAAAAAAGTAATGCAATTTGATCTAAGCTGCTTTGTGAGCTTCCACCACAATAGGCGAGTTCAGTATGTAATATTTTTAAATGTGATTTGAGGTTGTTCCTAACCGCTAACCAATGATGCGATTCCTCATTTAGCCAGATGAATTGGGCTTTTTGATTGGCTTTATTAGCCGTTTTAGCCGTTAAAGGTATATAACGGGTTCTGAAGGCTTAATATGAATGCGATTTTATAGAAATATAGATGGGAATTACGTGGTTGTGTTTCCACTGTTGGTTGAACCGGAGATTTTGAACGGCAATACGGTAGAGTTTTGTCAGCTTAATATACTCCTTCACCTGATCAGCTGTATTATTTCATTAAATAGTTAATAGATTCAGGCGTTATTTTGCGAAAGTCATAACATTTACATGCAATTTGAGCTAACCTGCTTTGTGTGCTTCCATCACCATGCACGCAAAATAACGCCTGAATATATTAACTATAAAGAAGTAAGTTAACTTCAATGAAACATTCTCGTCATCGCTGTCATACATACACGAATCGCAACATCATTTTTAAATACATGTATTTCAAACTCAACCGTTGCTCGCGCATCGTCTCGTGGATATTAGTAATTAATATGTGACAGAATATATTATGTTACATGTGATTTTTTTACAGGATATGCGATATCATATGCAACATACTATATTACAGTAGAGATATAAGTAGTAAGATAACTTAAAAAGAACCACCGATTATCAGTCTTTCTTCGGTTAGGAAGACCACATGTCTTGCATGATTACCTAAACTTTATGTTTATTATTAGTTTTTATAGCAGCTACAGAAACATACACTTTGTATAGTTTTGAACTTATTTTCTTTCGAGTTTTCAAGTTCTATTACGGTTCAAAAGATTTTGATAGATAAACGGACTGATTGTCAGATAGACAGACAGATTCCGCTATCCTTAGTGACGTGATTCCGTTGGTATCCTTAGGATAAAAAACAACACCCTAGAATCTGTCACACTGTGTCACTCACTACACGATAACGAAGTCCTTAGTGAAATTTACTGTGAAATCAGTCTCGACCTGACACCTTGAAACGACGTGTCACGTTTTACGTACCTAATATACCGCTTACAATCAATAACAATCCTTTGCTTTTACTTTTATATTTATTTCAAAGAAGGCGTAAGTGCTCTAGTATAACATACTGTTCCGTGTATTTACTGTGTCATCTCGTACATATTACACAAGAGCCAATTCGCTCACGCTATCACTGCCCTGTGATTTATATGAACGCGTTGAACCTCTGACGTAGGAAGTTTAATTTACGTCAAGTCGATTAGATGAAAGTTTCAACGCAGATGTTGTTATCTATATATAAATAGGTAAAGATGAAACAGTTCGGTACCATTTTCCTCTTTTACGTCAACCGATATCGACGAGCTTTATCAATGAAAATTTTTAGAAACAGATAAAATAGTTGAAATACACATTTTTGTAAAATTTTTAATAATGATTATTTTTAAATTTCATACATTATTCTACGAACGCTATTCTAAATAAAAATAGGCAAAGGAAAAACAGTTTCATGCCTTTTTATCCGCTGTATGTTAATGTTTTTTTTTATTTAGTTAATTTTGACGAGCTTTAGTGTTATAAATTATAAAGATATTTGAAAACAGTACAGCAAAAAACGCTGGAAAAATAGAAATTCGTAGCTTATTTATCTCAAATTTTTATAATAATGATGTCGTCGAAATTCAACAACTGAAGCTAATGCTCGGAGTAGTATTGATAATTATTCGTTATTTTGTTTGTTACATTGACTAATTAGGTGGTGTTAGAAAATAAATCTATTTTATGTTCTCATATTTATTTAAACAAATATATACTTAAATTAGTAATAATTCCAGCACGCTTCCATAATGTTAAACGTAATAATAAGTTAGCCACCGCCTGCCGTAAGTAACATCAGATATGATAGTTGTAGCAGGCGTTCGTCCCTCTTCTGCAATAACCCAGTACCAATAATCCCTCCAGATCTCATTTCAATAGCCCAATAATTTCCAACACATTCGCAATAGTCCCAATACCTGCCGCGACCTGGTTCATGGGTATATTGTCACATTGATATCCTCTGGAGAAGATCACGGCGGCTATGCAACTGTACATCAAGCTTCTCAAAGTGACCTACGCGTTGGATCCAAATACCCGCGCATGCCTATCAAATGACCGTATAAACTCTTGATATGAGAACTAGAAGCAATAATACATACAGATAAGACAAATAAAGATATTTGATCTAATAAAAGTTTACTGCTTTTATTTGATCAAATATGCTTAGAATTAACTTGTTGAAGCTTAATACGCTATGATAAATGAATATTGAATGAAATTCGTAGTTTATAGATAACTACCTAGTCACAGCCAGCGATAAAGATGCCAGAGACTGTTCGACTGATGAAGTACCTTTACCATTCAGGCCATCGTAGCTAAGCTAGCATTGCTTAAAGAGTTTTATTCCTGCGAATATACATGGTTACCTGAATTGTCTTTATGACTTGTGTCAGCAGCAAAAGTGACAACGCACGAGAGAAACTTGTTACACTGCATCTTCTTCTTTTTAGCGTTTACCCGTTTCCTAATCCGCATTTGTACATCTAAGCAGTGATAGTCCAGTGGACAAGGAACCGGCCTATGGACCACCTGATACCGGGTTCGAATCCAGGCGGGGCAAGGACCACTAAATTTGAGTTTTCACATTTATGTACATATTTATCACTTGCGCTGCAATGAAGGAAAACGTTCGTGAGGAAACTCACACGTTCAAGAAATTATATTTCCTGAGACCTGAGAAAGATCTGTTTTTTTCTATAGGTTGCGTGATCTGACCTGAATATCTTTCTCACGTTGTCTCTCTGGGTTGTGGAGGTGTGACGATATATGTAGAAATCAGTATCTTCGCCAAATCCTCAGGCTTAGGTAGCGGACCCCGCCAATCCTAATGGATTAGGAAACGGGCAATTACGACGAAGAAGATTTTTACATCTACCGCCAGACGTTCATATCCTAGAGGGTAAGCCAGACCTATCGTAGGTAAGATTTCACGTCTTTCAATATATAATTTCTTGGACGTGCAGATTTCCTCATATGTTTCTTTACCGCCGAACTAGTGATATTTATAAATATGTACATAAATCCGAAAACAAAAATTTTGTGATACATGCCAGTATTTGAACCGGGGATCAGTTGGTCGGTACGGCGATTCTTTATCCTATTATACTATACTGGTTTTTTGAAAATGAAAAGCACCCATAGGGCAACCAACTACTCCAACATCTATTTTCTAGGCACTGGATTCTCCGAAAATACACAACTCACTTGCAAAGGTACAACGTGGTCATTATCCTGCATCTGTAACGGTTTGGTGGGGGGTGTCTTATCAAGGAGTCACAAAGCTTCATTTTTGTGAAAAAGGAGTGAAGACTTCTGCCAAAGTGTATCAAGAGACTGTCTTGGATCGTGTTGTGAAACCTCTATATATGAGTGTATTGCTCATTTTTTGAAAATGTACCGTGGACTTTGCAGAAGAACTTTGCACCTGGTTACAAGGCATGAACTACCAAAGTCGGGCTGGAAACCAACATTCTGAACTTTATAAAAGCTCAAGTCTGGCCCCCGTCTAGCCTAGATCTTAACCCCTTAGACTACAAATTATGGTCAGTTTTAGAGGACATGGCCTGCTCGAAACGATACGACACGCAAGACATTGTGTATCTTAAGAAATCTGGCGCAAGCAGTGGCTAAATTTTCCATGGAAACAGTGCGTACATCCATATATATATGTGGCCAGACAGATTAAAGGCTTGTATTGAAGCCAAAAGTGGTCATTTCGAATACAATATTTTTTTTATTTTTTGTCGAGGCCTCCATAAATATATACTTATAAATTTTATCAGCTTACATTATTTCAAAAAAAATAAATGCATATTCATTTGTAATAAAACTTATGGAACTAACAAAAATATAATAAAAAATATCATAGCAAGCGATATAATAATAGAGTTACATAAAGTTCAAGTCTGTAACGTATGCAAATCTTTTCAAATATTACGGTTTACGCTGGTTGATAAGTACTCCTACCGGAGAAACGACGCATAATTTACCTTGCATCGACCAGTTTCTAATAAGTAAGAACGTCGATTTCGAAATGGAAATCCAAAACGAGCAAAATCCGGATTATAACACGTTCTTCGTCAGATGGCAATACACTGGAACGTATCTGTCAATATAAAACTACCAAATGCATATTCAACAGAAATAACATATGATCATGTTCAAAACAGCACTAGGTATTGGTAATTGACAAATAAATAAATATGCCCACATAATAATATAAGTGATGAATATATATTATATATTTTTAATTTAAATACAGATCTTGTTAAATAAATACATTCCTAAAATATTACTACACCAACCCTAACTCGTCCTACTGCGGGGATGCGGGTCTCCCTTCAACCGAAGGGACTTAAAGCGTAGTCACGCTCAATTGCGTGTTGGCGGAGGCTAGCAGTTTCAAGCCGCTCTAAGGCAACTGACTTAGTTTAACGCCTGTCAAATATCGACAACAGCCGGAATCATCTATAAGTAAGCCGCGGTCGACGTTGTTTAACCTGCGTGTTTGGATAGAATGATATGCACAACGACACTGTTGAGCTCTCACACCATCGAACTATCCTAAATTATATTTCACTATGAAAGATAGAATAAATACAAATAGGCCGTAAGGGAATAAAAATGTAGCAACCAAAAACGTTTGATATTATTACAGCTTGCCAAGCTATAAAAAGCCAGGTTGTGTCTGAAATTGAGACATCACTAGAACAGAACTCAGGACAGGATTGGGGTAGACTGAATTTAGTTCAACTTAATCCCCTAAAGACACAAGTGTGCGCATTTATCGCAAAAAGTCCCCATTTATCATAGCTCCTCGATTAGAAGGTATATCCCTCAGCATTACGCCTAGCATCGGAATCCTGGGTGTCATCATATCGAGCGATGTACAGTTTCACGGTAGTCTGGAGAGCAAGGCTAAGTTGGCGTCCAAGAAGATTAGTGTTATCAATAGAGCTAAACAATACTTTACACCTCAACATCGCCATCAACTTTACAAGGCCCAGGTCAGGCCTCACGTGGAATACTGATCACATCTTTGGGCCGGCGCGCCACAATATTTGCTTAATCCATTCGGTTGCATACAACGTAGAACAGTTCGAATCGTCGGCGACCCAGTGATATCCGCTGGGCTGGACTCGCTTTGTACACGAAGAGACGATACTTTTCTTTGTGTACTGTACACATTGTGTCACGTGGAGTGTTCAACTTAATACCAGCCGCTGAGTTCCACTGTCGTACCACAAACTTAAATTTCACCCTCACCATCTTGGTGAGAGGCAATCCACTACAGTACGCTTTTTGAGGCATTTTCTACCACGTACGGTTAAATTGTGGAATAAATTACCCTCATCGGTGTTCCCAAACAAAAACGATATGGGTGCCTTCAAGAAAAAAGCCTGTATCCTTAAAAAGACAGCCAACGAATCAGTGATACTTTGGTGCTCTTGATGTCTATGGGCGGTAGTTCTACTTACCATTAGGTGACGCTGCTCGTTTGCCCCCCTCTAATATAAAAAAATATGCGAAAAATCATACAGCTAAATGTTGGAAACAATTTATTGCTGCTGATAAAAGGAAATCTGAGATACGAAGAATGAATATCTCTAAAAATAAATACAAAAGAATGTGGAGCATAATTATTGAAAAAAATATAACAAAGGAAATCTAACATTTACATGAATATATTCATTTAAATAATATTAATAAAGAAAAATTATATGTCCAATATCAGTAGCAAATTTATTTATTGAATGTTATTTAAGAGTTGATCTATCTGACTTCCGTTATTCACAGCCAGTCTCGGAAGCCGAGCTTTGGGAAGCTATCTAGGACATATACATTACGAGCTTTAGCCGCTTGTCTGTCCTGCTTGCTGTTACCATCTAAGAGTTAAGTTCCTATAATTTGTTAACGGAATGAGATAACCAAACTTCATGTTAGCTACTTATAATTAAAGGTTTTTTATATAGTCAATATTTTGAATTGAATGATTGTTTTTATTTAGGTTCTATGTTTACGAGAGATGGAAAATTTGAGGGCGATATTGAAAAAAGAGTGAAGTGTATAAGTACCTTTTTCAATTTAGTCTCAAATTTACTACCTGGGAGAGCCTTTACAGTGTTTGGTAAGTGATTATTAATTTTAATTGTCATGTAATAGTTGATTGATTCAGGATTTTTTTTTAAATTTACATGCTATTTGATCTAACCTGCTTTGTGTGTATCCACCACCAATTAATGCATGCCAACTAGAGCCAGAGTGAGTTTAGTGAAAGGATATTTAATTCAGGAAAGTTGTTTAGGATTGTCTCTTAGTTCATAGTAGCAATTTTAGATTTATTATCTTTAATAATTTCTAATTCTATTTATCTCTATCTATAACATCACGCCAAATCCCTTGTGGGGTAGGCAGAGAGAACCGAGCACAACATGACTCGATTCTTACGCACCTCACTCGCTTCTTTAACATTCATTGCATTTCTCATGCACGCTCGCCGGTTTCTAAAGCTTCTGACCTGCTATATCCTTCCACTTTTGCGTTGTATATCTGCTACGCCATTTTATCATCTTTCATTATTTCTACATGTCCGAACCAACGGAGCATGCCTTGCGTAGTTCGCGTAGCCATGCGAAAAAAATTTGCATAACGCTAGCATTTCGACCGCTTATATTCTACTTTCATACTCTCTCTGCCATATCCAGCTCTCGCTTCCATAAGTAAGCGTCGGGACCAGCACTGCATTGTGTATAAAGAGCTGTGCCTTCTGGCTCAAGTCTATTTCTATTCTATTCTATTGTTCCAACATTTCATCATCAACCGTAATCCTTACATTGGTTCTGATATCTTCACTTTCAAATACCATTATCATTGTTTTCTTCGGATTCGATAGTAAGCCTTTCTCCATACAATTGTTTTTCATAGGTGTTTACAGTTCAGATGGTGTTTCTGCTAATATCACGGTATCGTCTGCATACAGCAGACAGTTTACCACCAGGTCACCCATGCGTAACCCTATATTCGATAACCTTATTTTCTGCAGACCACTATCGAGATACAGAATAAACATTCTAGCAGATAGCATACAACCCTGTTTGATATAAAATTTTGCCATCAAAACAGGATGACATGAGACCCTCTATCCGCACACATTTGATTGAGCATGAGACATGAGACATTGAGCAATCCTTGTAAGTGGACTGCACAGCACGTAGCAGTGAACCCTCATTCCCGTATGTCGCCAATATGTCCCACAGTTCCTTTCGCACAACATTATCGAATAGATAATGCGTTGCTAACACGCCTATCTGTCTCTCTCTCCTCGATCCGGCAGAATTTGCGCTACGTGGTGGGTGGCGTCCCCAACCGCCGCATGCAGCTACATTCGTACTGACGGGGGTGGATCGGCGTGCGTTGCCTCCGTGTCCTAATCCATACGTCGTTGCGCTCTTGGTCCAGAATTGCAATCTGATTGGTTGGCAGGGGTTGCGAACGAGCACGCTTCTGGCACATTGTTCCCTAATATTTAGTCTACTAAATATCTTTTCGCTCACCCCATCCATACTCACTCTCAAGTCAATATAAAAGACGGCACTACGATGAATTTGTTACTTATAGCATTTTATTCTAACGAGTAACATCTACAGTGCTTGAGGATGCCTCATGGAGGGTTACCTATCTTACTTTCGAAAATTTACTATGCGAATTTCCATTGTTCGAAAACGGTATGACGAAGTTTTAAACGCCATATAGTTCTTTTACATATTTTGTGTTTCTTGAAACTTTTTTACATATTATTTTTCATCAAGCTCGTCAGTATGTTATCAAAACATTCTGACGAGCTCGGTAGCACAGTCGTGAATGACGCAACTTTGACACCAACGCTCGTGGGTTCGATGCCCACACAAGACAAATATTTGTATGAACATGTCTTTTTCTTCGTAATGTCATTGTGTTGATCTGGATGTTTTAAGAGAAGTAGGTGGTAGATCGCAACAAAGAAGCTCGTCTCGGGAAGTACCTCCACCACATAGGAAACCGTACCCAAATAACAACTCCCTAGAGTAAATAACAACTCCTGCGTGTGAGTGAGTCCTTAAGAGTTGCTATGTTAGCGGCAGAGGAAACATCGCGTGAGCGATACCTAATGTATTACAAGCGTTCATAGGCTACGGCAACCGCTTTTCATCAGGTGGATCGTATGCTTGAATGTCTTCCGACGTTGTGTAAAATAAATGTAATTTTCCTTTGACATAATAAGTGTTTTACAATTCGTAATAAATACAATACAATCGTAATAGTAACAGTCCGACATTGCTAGGTTTGATTAAATATGACTTGTGACCATCAATAGCCGAGTGAACGAAGCGAGCGAGGCCCTTCTTCTTTTAAACTACATATCACGTTTAGAATGGGAAATATTTTTCCGGAAACTAAAACCATCTAGAAATAGCATCTAGCTATAATTAAATGTTGAGTTAGAATTTAAAATATACAGCATTCGAAAAAAGTAACAATGGTAAATCGGAATTTCATCAATCTGTCAATCGAAATTTCGCTCAAAAGAAAATATGGAAATAAAAAAAGGACTGAACGTTTTCGGTATATTAAAATTCGTACAAAAAACGTTTGCCTTTATGATAGGTAATCCTCGTGGAGAAGCGAAACATACGTGTCGCAGCGACGACCAGGGCAGTCATGGCGGCAACTGTGGCGGGTGCGTGTGGTTTTTGTTCCATATGTCAGGCAATCGCGAGGACGACCACAGCAGCCAAGGCAGAGACTACCGAAGCAGCCATGACAGCGACGGCATGTTGCATGTACTAACGGTAGTGGATGCCAGCTGGTGCTAGTTCTTAACTTATTGCTATCGGAAGCACACGTAGCATATTAGATTAAATTACATGCCATGCAATATGCGTTACTTTGGTACAGTCTCAGATGGGTGGAGGGGGTTAACAGATTACTGTAGCGACGCCAAACATAGCGTGTTGCTACATCACTGACTTGTTTAATTAGTGAGGGTTATTTCTCAGAGATCGCCACTACTCAAATATATAAACACAGGTTTTTAAATTTTAAAACTTGTGTCTTACATGAGAACCTTGTCGCTGTCAGCGTGATAATTCCGAGGCATCTATTAGTATATGGCATGCACATCGGTTGAATTATCCCAGACTGCAATATCGTATCTTATCCAAGCCGCACCTTGCCTGCGATAGGCAGTCACTGCACATTTGTACTGATTAGGAGTTCACGAAGTGCATATGAGAATTGACTAAGTTTGCCTACCACTACACTTATGTGTTGTTTCCATGATAAGGTGGACTCTATTTTTATTCCGAACAGCGGAAATGTCTCCACTTGGTGGTACTTTAATATGGGCGTGAATTTTCTTATCTTAACACCGACACTCTATTTCACATCAACTCTCTTCGTTCGAACGCGGTCAATTTACTCTACACAACTTTTGATTCTCGATTATTTTTCTGACTCTACGTAATCTCTTTCTTTACAGGTGTTTAAATTTCATGAATTATTAATTTATTTTACCTTCCTAAAACTAACATTGGGCATCGAAGTAGAACGAAAAATAAGACCTATACTAGTAAGTTTCATAGGTAATGTTTTCAGCAAATGTTATTTCCAAAATCCAAGTAAGTACCTAAATAATAGTGATAATAGTATATGTAAATAGAATGTTTATACATATCATACAATGCATGTGTGCTATGTGTTTGTATAGCGTAGTAAATAACCCCAATAAATACAGATTTCGTAGAACTTCTTGATTTACGTTCTCGTTTACGCTCGAAACATAAAGTAAGTCTGTCATATTTCCTATTACACCACTTCTGAAAACATTAAGGAAGCAATTGTAATATCAGATTGTAACAAAATGAAATATTATTTGGCATCATATGAATACATAAAGACATGGAGAGCAATGACGATGCACATTAGTTTGTATAATGCAACCAGTGTACTAGGGCACGGCATTGTCTAAAGATATAAATGACTTGTCGTTGAATTTTTACTCCATAACGAGAATTGCAAAGATCATTTTAGACTGGATATCTGGGCAATAATGCAACAAGAGAATAAAACAAACATTATGGAATATGGTTCAAGTTAATAGAAATTCGCGATTATTGTTTATTGATGTATTGTAATTGAGATAAGCGATTAGATTAGATTAGAAGAGAGAATTTAGGTGGTTCTGCAATCTATATTATTGGAATCGATGTATTAGGGAACAACTCACAATTTAGGTTCCCATAGTGTTATATATCTGATAAACCATGGTGCACGGCAGTAGATTGGGTTGAGCAGTTCACTTGACTAGCCATCAATCGCCCAGAAAGGTCACACTTCGCCGAGCATCTCATAGACAAAGGACATAAATTATCCCCCACTAATACATATCAAATTTTACACACCATAGACAAAGGTTTAAAACTAAATATTTGGGAAGAATTAGAAATCAATAAACATAAAAATTCTAAAATTAGTCTCATGAACAAACTGACTGACGTAAACCACTCCCCACTATTAAATATCTTTTCGCTCACACCATCTACCCTCAATTCAATATAAGGGACAGCACTGCGATGGATTTGTCACTTGTAGCATGTTATTCTTTTTTTTACGATTAACGTCTACAACGCCTGATGATGCCTCGTGGAGAGTCGAAACACGTGTCGCAGCGACGTCCAGGCCACTCGTGGCAGCAACGATGGTGGTGGGGGCATGCGGATTCTGTTCCAGATGGCGGACGACCGCAACAGCCGAGGCAGAGACTACCGGAGCAGCCATGGCAGCGTCGGCATGTTGCACTTACTAACAGTAGTGGGTGGGTGCCGGCCGGCGCTAGGCCGCATGAACTAATTGGTGGCGGAACACAAAGCAGGTTAGATTAAATTGCATATGAAATATTAAAAAATATATTTTTAAACCAACTAGTAGTTCCAGATATTGGTGCGTTCAAACAAACTAAACGAAGAAACTTTTCCACTTTATACTCGTATATTGGTATAGGTAACGTGAAAACGGTTGAATGATTGACGTGTTGAACGGTGAAACGGTTTGTTCTATAGCTATTAATTAACATTGGAAGTTAAGACTTAGAGAGTTCGATGGCGTCATTGCGCGTGTGATTCTAACCGTATTCGCTAGGTTAAGCAACCTCGACCGCAGCCTGTATACAGATAAGTTTGTATATCTCGTACTTCTCCGTACTTCTAAGAGCGCGTTAAGCCGTGTGTCTCGGCTGTAGTCGATAGATGACAGTTGTTAGGCTAAAGCCTTCGGGCAGGTTGAAAACACTAGCCTACGCCAATTCGCAGTTGGTCACAGCGGTGCGGTATGCTCTGAACACCTTCAGTTGAAGGGATACCCGTATCCCTGCAGAAGGATGAGTTAATGTTGGTGTAGTAGTTAATATTTATTTTTATCCACTGTTAAGATGTATGGATGACGAGCTTGGTGGCGCAGCGATTAATTGCGTAAATTCGACACCAACACTCGTGAGTTTGATTTCCAACAATTGTGTGGCATGATCATGTCTGTTTGTCTTGGTCTGGGTGTTTTTAAGAGACGTAGGGTGCATCAAGAAACCCGTGCGGGGATGCACCTTCGCCTCAAAGAAAACCGCAACCAAATAATAACTCTCTGGAGGGTTGTTGTGTTCCTGCGCGTGAATGAGGAACGCTCCTGAGGACTTGCTACGCTAGCAGCAGAGGTGGCATCGCGCGAATGGTACTTAATGTATTTCGACCGATCATAGGCTACGGTAACCGCCTTCCATCAGGTGGGTCGTATGCTTGTATGCCTCTCGAAAAAAAATATTGCAACAGTGACTCGCGATTTTTTGGTACTTGGTAACTAACCATAGTACTGGAGAGGTTTCGTTTACGCTTATAACTTGTTACCCCTACAATGCATTGTTACCAATGTATTCAAATGAAATCCCTGTCTTTGCCATAGAAAATAATCATTAGTTCCAACGAAATGAGGACTCGTAACTCCTATAATAATATTCAGATCTGAAAAAAAATGCTCAACTTATATCAACTCCGCTGTGACATTTGTCTTCAAGCGCATAATGATATGAATTGAGCATAATGGCGGGACGTACGTGATTCAGTACGTAAGGGATATTATACTTTGACAAATGATCATATCTGGTAATTGTGTCATCGAAAAAAGTGATTTAAATGTTTGGCAATTATTTTTATTAAAGTACGGTTGAGATATTGATCAACCAGTCCCCCGTTCGAATCCAGGCGTGTACCACTGAATTCGTCTTTTCGGATTTATGTACATATTTATAATTATATCTTGCTCGGCGGTGATGGAAAACATATAAGAAAACCCGACGTGTGACCTAACCTAAGAAATGTCTGGTTTTCCCTCTGTGAGGTCTGATGGCTGTCGCTCCATGTCAATATCAGTATCTTCGCCAAGTCTTTAGGCGTAGGTAGCGGACCCCGCCAATCCTAATGGACTGAGAAGCGGGATAACACTTATAATAAATAATAGATATCTCCGGACGAAGTAAATCGCACTAGATACAAACATGAGCCATGCTCCCCGTAGTACTAGTCAATTGATAAACATCATCAGTTCAGCCCATATTCGTTCACTGCTGACCATATGCCTATATCTTAGATCCTCTACAGAGAATCATGCGCCTCGATTCTGTGCCACCTGCATCTATTGAATCCCTCAAAATGTCTTGATGTCGACGCTCCATCAAGTAGGGGTCATCCCACGTTGCATGTACCGGTATGGTGACGCCATCGGAGAAGCTTTCTTCCCGAGTGATAGAAGGTACTAGAAATTACGTGGCTGGCTCACTGCTATTTCAGCTTGCATGTTCTTTAAGCTATATCGGTTACCTTAGTTCTACCGCGGATATCCTCATTTCTGATACAATGTGCAGAGAAACCCAGAGCATAGTTCTTTTCATAGCACCCTGAGCGATCTTGAGCTTCCCCTTATGGCCCGCATACATTGATAAACGTATATGAATATCTTTACAAGAACATACTTGTGATGTATATCTTCACGCCAAGTCCCTTGCGAGGTAGTAGAGAGTAGTCTAGTAGAGAGAACCGAGCGCCATAAGACGCGGTCCTCACTTACTTCACTCGCTTCTCTAACATTCATAGCTCTTTTTGCACGCTCGCCGGTTCCTGGGGCTCCTGACATCACGTTCTGATAAAACACGACCAATTTGGTCATGGTAGGTTAGTCTCGGTCTTCCTCGGCTCCTACATCCTTCCACTTTTGCATTGTATATCTGTTTCATAATTTTTTCGTCCTGCATTTTTTTCTACATGTCCGAACCAACGAAGCATGCGTTTTCTTATATTAACACCGACACTCTCTTTCAGACCAACTCTTTCTCTTACGTAGGTTAGCGTTGTGATTAGCACCGCGTTGTGTACAGCGAGATGTGCCTTCTGGCTCAGATTTCGGCTACGTAAAAGTCGGACGCCTATGGTATGGTACCCACTTAACATCAACGGAGCTCTATCTTTTTTGGCTCACGATTTAAAAAATATTAATTTTATACGATAAATTCCTAGTTCGAGTCTGAAAAGCAAAGCCCGTACAATGTACATGTAAAGAATTCAGGTCGGATGGCCCGATAGTGGCGCAGGTTACTTTTTAAACTTATTTTTCCTCGTTAAAATATTTCGTCACCACAAGAAAGACCTTTTGTTTTCTTTGACCAAGCAGCTAACAGTTTGTGTAAAATAAAAACGCATTAAAATGAATTATTCTTCATAGCTACACATAAAATAACTTATAATTGAAGTACAAAAGGCGGTCTTATCGTATAACAATCTTTTCGAGACAAACTCAGGTAATCTTCCCTAAACCAAAAATAAAATTCAAGCAACTTAGAAATAATAAAAATAACGACATATACTTCTATTATATTATCAGAATACATAATTCTATGTCGGTTACAGTTTGTTTTTAAATTTCATTGACTTCATAATATCTTCATTTCTCCAATGTTATATCAGTTTGTTATTCACCTCTCACCAAGAGTTCTTAACTTCAGCAATATTTATCAAATGGAATATCAAATATCAAACTTCTCACATACCTGCTTATCTAAAACGATCAAAGTCTTATTAGATATTCTTAATATAGAAGTTATGAAATATTCGGCCTTGCGTAGGTCTTTCGTTCGTTATGAGAGTCGGCTTTTGAAATAAGTTCTCAGTGAGCCTAAAATTTATATATTTTTCTATCGAATTTCAGTTTCTGTCATTTATTTTTCTATCTATATATTTACGCCAAGTCCTTTGTGGGATAAACAGATAGAACCGAGCTCCATATGATTCGATCATTAAACACATTTTTTTACAACACCAGGAGGAGGAGACATACAAGCTTACGGGTCACCTGATGTAAATCGGTTACCGTTGCCTGTAATATGTATAGTATCACTCGTGCGGTGCCATCTCTGCTGTTAACACAGCAACTCCTTAGGAACTTACTGGTGATCTTATTCACACGTAGAATCATAACAACTATCTAGGCAGTTGTTATTTGGTTTGTCCTATATGTCAAAGTGAAGTAACAGTGCGTTTCATCCCCGCGCCAACGAGCTCGTGGACCTCCATCCCTTCATTAACATTCATAGCTTTTCTCATGTATGCTCCCGGTTTTAAGGGCTCCTGAAACACCTTCTGATAAATCACAACCAATTTAGACATAGTAGATGAATCTGTGATGATGCTGTCAGAAATGTCGGCGATCTTAAGCTTACATACTGTATATAAGTTTGAGGCGAGATTTTGCCTCCCTTTGTGTATTCTACCACAACGGGTTTGTACAACTGGTTGGGTTCTGAAGAATTGTTCGATATGATACCGACAGCTTCTTCTTACAACCGTATCGCTCACCGACGGTGGAGAGTTCACCCTCACACATGGGAATCGCAATGGTTGCGTACTGTATGGTTCCATCGAAGTTTTCTTCCGAGAACAATCAAGTCTTAGAATGAGCTCTCAGCCGAGGTATTCCCAAGGGACTTCAACATGGGGTTCTTCGAGAAAGGAGTGAAGAGGTTCTTACAGGATCGCCAACAATGATGGGGAATCGTGGCCAAATATCAACTAGCTGGAGGGTTGTGTTTTAGAGAGTTAATAAGGTTTCCACCAAACTGAGGAGTTGTTGTGTCAGTAGCTAGGATTGAAATACGCGCGATGCGTTCATAGCCTACGGTAACCACTTTATATCAATGACTATTGAAATAGTAACCAATGGGTAGGTAGGCAGAGAGTACCGAGTACCACATGTCTCGATCCTTACCTCACTCACTTTCTTAACATTTAATTAGTCTTCTTATACACGTTCACCGGTTTCTTAGGCCCCTGACATCATCCAGATCAGAACCATCTTCTGATAAAACAAGATCAATTGGATTATTGTAGGTAAGACTTAGCATTCCTAGGCTTTCTATACCTGTTATGTGATTCTTTCTTTCTGCATTCTCTTTATGGATGCCTCTTCTAATTTTAACACTGACAATCTCTTTCATGTAGACATTTTCGAAATGTGATACGAGTGGTCATATTATACCTGGACTCACTCCACAAGGCTACGTTTGTGATATAAATTCCATGTCCCCCAAGGGATTTTCTTATATACTTAATATATAAGTATATAAGAACGTCGGGTGACATACAACCCCGTCTAATGTAAAGCGAACATTGCCACCCCTATGGCTAACTTAACAAATTCTTAGGAGATCCCTGGTAACTCAATCACGCGTGCGATCCTCCCAGGAAGCATTATTTGACTGCGATATTGTTATATAGGTCCAGTAGTCATAATAATTAGGCGCGATGGAGGAAGTATCTTCACATTATAGAAGACGGCGCGGCTGAATTAGCAGCAGCATGGTGTTCTTTCAGAAAGGACATCACTGGTGTTGCAAATGTTCATAGACAATAGTAACTGCTTACCGCCAGGCAGATTGTGAGCTTGTTTGCCATCTTGTTATCCATCATCGTATCGTATAAAAATTACAACACCTGGGTGCAAACGAGGGAGCGGAGTTTTTCAGGGTATTTACACTATTACATTTTTTAAGCACTGGTAAGTGAAGCCCACTATCATCTTTAGGATGAAAGCTGACCTCACCTACTCTGTAGTGTACCATTTTAATAAATCAATGAGCCAGTTGTGGAAGAGAGGTAGGGTGCATCAAAACAGCCCATTTCGAAAGTTCATGAAAAGAGCTATTAATGATAGAGAAGCGAGTGAAGTATGTAAGGACCGTGTCTTATGGCGTTCGGTTCTCTCTGCCTACCGCGCAAGGGACCTGGAGTGAAGATATACATTCATAGAAAGTTCTCCCTCACAGAAAACCGTAGTTAAATGACGGTTTTATGTATTCTGGCTAGTTAGTGATGTTACCAGTAAGCTCCCGTGAAATTTTTGTGTTTGCAACGGACGATGAAAGGAGTTGCTGTGTAAGCAGCAGAGGAGGCATCGTGCGAGTGATAATTAATATATCGCAAGCTTTAATAGGCTACGGTATCCGCTTAACATCCGGTGGGCCGTATGCCTGTATGCCTCCCGACGTAGTATAAAAAAAACCCTATCGAAATCAGTATCATTGCCAAATTCTTAAGTTTAGGCAGCGTACCTTACCAATCCTAATGAAAGAAGAAGAAGATACTTAATTATATACATTATTATATTTGACAAGCAACGTGGTGGAGGAATTAGCAATGCTACTTTAACACAAAAGCTCGTGGGTTCGATTCGCAAACAGGACAAATATTTGTCCGCATGAACATATCTGTTTATTTTAATCTTGATATTTTAAGAGAAGTAGGGCACATTAATACCGCCCATTTGTGAAGTACTTCCACCCCATAGAAAACCATATAGCTACCCCCTTGGGGGGTGGTTACGATCCTGCCAGTGAGTGATGTTACTAGTAAGCTCCCAAGGAGTTAACAGCCGGGGTGGACACGCCTATGCAAAAGTTCCTGTATTGCAAAAGTTCATAGGCTACGGTGACAACTATACACTATCTGTGCCGTATGCTTGAATGCCTACCGAAGTTGAGTTGGTGTCAAAAAGTTATGCGGTTCAACGCCATGACACATCGGGGTGCCCTTTTCCGCGTGCCCCGCCGCAGCGTTATAAAAGTCTAGGCACGGCGTGCTTCGGGATTTGCTTCGCCCCGCTTTCCCTGGGGCAATCTCCCCATTGGGAGGGAGGTTGTGAATACTCAGGAAAGAGAGTTAGTCCTTTTTTTATGGCTCGTCGTTTACACCGTGCGTAAAAATAAAAAAGAAGCTACGGAATTGTTCCTTACCCTGCATGCAATTTATCTATAATCTATTGATTTTAAGCTTAGTGTCTTTTCTATATAAAATAGGAAATATATAAATAGATTGATATAAAATGTTAACCATCAATAATACTGTATTATCTAACTTATATGTATAAGAGAATGTGTTACATTACATTTGCAAAGCCTAATAGTTTTTCAGTTAGAAATAATTTAGTTTTCGATGAACCGACTGTGTCCTTAGAGACGGCTACATTCATGTCAACATTTAAATCCGAATACGTTCGGATCTGCTGAATCTTTGTTGAATAGAGAAGTCGTGAAACTCGAAATATATCATGTTTTATGAGTTGATATTTCAAACGAGGAATCTTGAAAATTAATACTTTACATGAATGTTCAATATCGCTTCCGTGTGTCTAATATTTTGCTGAGATAGATTTACGGGTAGAGATGACAGAAGTAATCTTATATTAATTCCCTTTTCTAGATTTAGTACGAAACGTGATATAAAATATTAGTTGTTTTTGTTTCATTGTTTTTTATTGAAATATAAAAACTTGCAATATAATATACTGAAACATATTTCATTAAGGAGAACACTAGTAAAGGTTCTCAAATTAATTGTACTCATCCCGTATACAGCAGCGATACGGGTCTCCCTTCAACCGAAGTGTTTATGAGCATACTTCACCGCCCTGCTCAACTGAAGATTGGTGGATGGCAGTGTTTTCAAGCCTCACAAAGGCCATTGACTAAGCGTAACGACTGTCATATATAAACAAGAGCTGGAACCTTAACCTGGAAAGCTTAACGTGCCCTCCAAAATTCGAAGAATTTGTTTATATATTTTTTACACAACGTCGGAAGTAATAAAAGCATACGGCCCACCTGATGTAAAGCAGTTACTGTAGCCTATTTACTTAAGTATCACTCGTGCAATGTTTCCTCGGCCACTTATACAGCAACTCCTTAGAAGCTTACTGGTGACCTCGCTCACACGCAGGAGAATAACAAACCTCTAGGTTGTTGTTTTAGCTATGGTTTTCTGTTAGGTGAAGGTGTTTCCCCAGACCGGTTGCTTTGGTGCGCCCTACCTCTCTTAAAACATCCAGATCAAGACAAACAGACATGTTCCTGCACTCAAATTTTTATCTTGTGTGGGAATCGAATCCACTAGCATTGGTGTCAAAGTCGCGTCATTCATGACTGAGCCACCGAGCTTGTCAAGTTAATATATACGACTGTCTTATATAGATAAAAACCAGGGCTGTATCGGAGAAGCTTGAAATAGTGTAGTAGAAAAGGATTTGCTTCTACATACAATATGTCGTAACTCTTCCTTTGCTTTATTTGTCTTCAAGATGATATCAAGAGCCCTAGAAACTGGCAAATGTGCATGATAAGAGAATATTAAGGAAGCGATTGCGGCATGTGAGGACCGAGTCATGAGTCGATTCTCTCTGCCTATCCTGCATAGAACCAGTCGTGAAGTAATAGATAGATAGATAGATAGAAATGTATTGATAAATTGTGCCCTGCTCATCCATCAGATTTTTCTTCCCTAATGATTTTCCTTGTACGGCATAAGTTCACAACTTAAGGTAACCATTTTACTGTAGCCGACCGGTTGTTGGACGTCACACGAAGTATAAATAATACTCATGGTTACTTGTCTCTATAAATACCTTTTTAATTTCTGTATTTTATTTTTACAAAAGGGAAACTTTGTACAAAAGTCGTCTGCATGGGCACCTCTGTCTCACCTATGTCTACCTCCAAGCAGCTATATTTATATAGCTGTGTTCCGGTTTGAAGGGTGAGATATGGCAGAGAAATTACTGGGTACTGTGACGAAACATCCTTAGGTCACAAGATTGACAAGGCGCAATTAACATCTCCGGGGTATTGTGTTGAGTAACCACTTACCATCTGATGCAGGCCGCATGCTTGTTTGCCCAAATAGTTCTATAAAAAAAAAGTGTTCAGATTATTATCAAATGCCACATTTAATGCAAGCTTATTATTATATTAACCAGTTGAGAATGTGCAAGCTTGCATTGCCAGAGGATCACTTGGCTCGTCAATTATATAACAATTTAATTATTTTTTAAAAAACTTTGTCAGCCATTTTGACGTAGTTCCTTAAGAAATATGATATTGGTTTTTAAGACATTCCTATTCTACTTTTTAATTAACTTTTCGAATCTGAAATAAAAAAGCATTTTTTTTTATTTGTCAGCCATTTTGACCATGTTCCTTAAGAGATAGGATATATTTAATAATAGCAATTCGTTCTACTTCGGTGTACTATCACATGATTGCATGACATGTATTGACTTTTGCAACACGTATGAAGTGCATCTCTTGTTGTGATTAAATTTAGTGACCAGTATTTACTCTTTTAATTTTCACACTCTACTGTTCGAGACTCATAAAATAATTATTAAGACCATGAACCATTTAAGACCATAAACCATTTTATGTACTCTAAAATTTTCTCACGGAAAGTGTCTGAAACTTACAATGGATCGGATGTTCCCTACTTTTCTGGCTTCCGTGTAACTATATCACTTTGTTGCAGTTGGAAACTTGCTCCAAGCTCCTCGAATAATGCTCTCATATTTGTGGCTTCAAACTCAACAATAGTTTTAAAGCGTAGTATGAATTATATTGGAAATTCATCTATCTATATATAACGCCAAATCCCTTGCGGGATAGGGAGAGAGAGAATCGAGCGCCACGTGAATCGATCCTTCCATACCTCACTCGCTTCTTTAATATTCATTGCTCTTTTCATGCACGCTCGCCGGTTTCTAGGGCTCCTGACGTCATCTTCTGATAGAACACGACCAATTTGATCATAGTAGGTAAGTCTTGACCTTCCTCGGCTCCTACATCCTTCAACTTTTGAATTGTATATCTGCTTCGTCATTATTTCATCCTGCATTCTTTCTTCATGTCCAAACCAACGGTGCATACCTGGAAATTCATCCATATTATAACTACTGTGTGAAAAGTAGAATACAATGGTTATTGGGTACTCGTGTATGTACGGTAACATATTAGTTTCTTTAGTCAATGTCGGGAGTCATACAATCATACAGTCCACCTGATTTAAAATAGTTACGTTCTACCTCTACAGCTAACACAGTAATTCCTTAGGAGTTTACTGGTAATACTCTAAACTTAAGGTGCTTTCTTAGTTGGGCTGAATTGATGTGTCCTACCTATCTAAAAACACAGACCAAGGCAAACCGACATGTTCGTGCACACAAATGTTTGTTTTGTTGGGTGTTTTTAAGAGAGATAGAGCTCATCAAAGCAGCCCGTCTAGGAAAGTACCATCCACCTCACAGACACCACAGTCAGATAACAACTCCTGGCTCTTAGCATCACCTTCTGATAATACACGATCAATTTGGTCATGGTAGGTTAGTCTAGGTCTTCCTCGGCTTCTACATCCTTCCACTTTCGCATTGTACACACAACTCCCTAGAGGGTTCTTGTATTCCTGCGTGTGATTGAGGTATCCAGTGTACTCTTAGGAAGTTACTGTGTTAGCAGCAGGGGTGGTATCCCGTGAATTACTCACGGGATATGTACCTAATGTATTACAAGCGTTTGTAGGCTACGGTAACCGTTTTACAT
The DNA here is from genome assembly GCA_947507595.1 of Pyralis farinalis. NCBI lineage: Eukaryota > Metazoa > Arthropoda > Insecta > Lepidoptera > Pyralidae > Pyralis > Pyralis farinalis. Next base: position 5,016,839 of record OX382275.1, read on the forward strand.
CAGGTTGTCCGTATGCCTCTCAACGTTGTATAAAAACAAAGCTTATTCCACTGACCTCTCTGATTATATTAGCTATATAGTAGTAAGCCATACGGTAAGCGATACGTAGAATCAATAAAATACATCAGTATCCTAATCTAAAAATACTAAATAAAGTGAAAGATATATCATCAGATGGAGAATATCTAATAATTCAAATAATCACAACGGGTGGGTAAGAACCGAATCGTGTCGCATTCGGTTCTCACAGTCTATCCACAAGGAAATTCAAGGTACGGGTAAATTAATCCAAAATGGTGCAAACTAATATAGTATTAAAATATATATATGCATGAAAACGATTGGTAAAGTGTTCTAAAAGTAATTCACTTAAGCTGAAAATGTATTTTGAATCGCCATATTTGCTAACATGATACCCGATGATTACAAATAATGGTGAGTTTCAGAGGACATGGCCTGCTCGAAACGACACGACACGCCGACATTGTGTCTAAGAGAAATCTCTGGAGCAAACAGTGTCTAAATTTCCCATGGAAACAGTGCGTAAATCCATAAATTCGTGGCCAGACAGATTAAAGGCCTGTATCAAAGCCAAAGGGGTTTCGCCATTTCGAATATAATCATTTTTTTTATTTTTTTTGAGACTGGCTTCCATAAATATGTACATATAAGATTTATTAAGATTACATATTATAAAAAAATAAATGAATGTTCATTTGTAATAGAACTTACGGCCGGACTAGGTATAATAAGATAATCTCACAAGCCCATCATTTCCAATAATGTTTTTTGTGAAGTCTGTGAAACTATTTGTCAATAAAAATGTGTATCAATGCCTAACCTCACTGTTCAAGAATGCAGATTCTTTTACGTAAGGATCGCTTTTAAATAATGTGAAATTCTAAAAATGAGGTGAACAGTATTATAAAACACACCCCGCTTCTTTTTTCTAGCGTTATCCCGTTTTCTAATACCTAGGGTTTGGCGGGATCCGCTACCTAAGCATAAGGATTTGATTAAGATGCTGATTTTGACATGGTGCGAGTGTCAGACCTCCACGCCTAGGAGGGGAAATCAGATATTTCTTGGGTTCTTGATATTTTCTTTTACTGCTTAGCATGTGATAATTACAAATTTGTACGTGAACCCGAAAATACGAAATTAGTGTTACACGCCTAGACGAGCAGCCTATTTACCGACAGGTTTTAGTTGGAATAACTAAAATCAGATGGGTAATAGGCTTTATAGTACTAAGCTATCAGCTCTTTAATAATTTACGTGTGTTAGACTATACTAAAGTCAAACACTCGCTCCTCGCGGTGACATAAATCATCGGTGCGCTAGGGACAGACGCGTGCGGTGCGCCACTTATCGATAACAGCTTATCGATTCGTAGAAGCATGAAGGATAGTGTAAGCTGGCTCGCGGTAGTTTATTAATGAGTGCGGACAATTTAATAATTATAAAATACGTATTTAATTTTACGTTTTTTATCTACCTGTTTTAATAAACATAAACATCGACACAACCGTGATGCGTCACTATGCCCGATGTAAGGCCCGTAAGTGCGACAGAGAGAGCAAAAAGCGGGGTCCTGTTTCCACATTTTATTGCCCCGCGGGTAGCTAGTATTTGACTTTAGTATAATCGTTAAAAATACAGCCATCTATAAATTGGTACTATGTAAAGGAATGAGGAATGTAAAGAGGCACCTTCAAGGCCGGCATAGTAGATGCGACGAGATGACATGAAGTGCATGGTCTTTCGTGGTTTCTATTCCTGGATACCAGTGTTCTGCAGCCCATCAGGTAGGCTATGGCTGTCACATGCCGTGTCCCCAATAAACAAAAAAAAAATATCACTCATGATATCTTGAAAAGTAAATACTAACATAAAAATTCGCTTTTTTGGGCAATTGCAATATCTTCACTTACAGTGATATAGCCAAATCGGACACATAACAAAACAAACAAAAATGTGTAATAAATTAATTCTGTAAAGTTACGTAATTACACTGGTCAGGACATATTCCTCACAAAGGACGCGGGAAAATGTAATCTCGTTATTAGTTGCTTTGATGCAACAGACTGTAAAAAACAAACAACTGTTTATAACGCACGAGGAAATTGCCTCAGAAGAACATTAGTTACTAATACGATATTTAATATGGAGCTATTTATGATACATATTTATAGACTCATTTTGTAAAAAGAGTGATACTCATAATATAAATACTAGATATAAGCATAATCTTGTGTTACATGCAAGCCGTCTCCACAAAATAAGTAATTCTTTTATGGGGCAATGTATACTGTTCTATAACAAACTTCCCAGCAATATAAGAGAATTGTCAATAAACAAATTTAAAACTACTATTAAAGCCAAATTGTGTAGCAGAGCATATTACAAAGTATCTGACTATATTAATGATAAAAATGCCTGGGATTGAGTCGATCTAATCGATCTGGGAATAAAAAGATTTTGACTTTTGACTTTATTGACTTATACAACCAACCAATTAATTAACTGTTCCCTGTTTCGAATCATTGTATATGTATGTATGTATGTACCAATAAATTCGTGTTGTCATACATATTTAATTTTTTATGGATGTATGTCGTGGTGGGAACGTTATTATGTAGTTCACTACTCGCATGCCACGTGATAATTTTGTAGTTTCTGTATGCTTTGCAAAGGGTATCAAGAGTGATCAATTGAAGATTCGGCCGCCTTCTTCTCTGCTACTTCTTCCTAGCGTCATTCCGTTTTCTAATCTATTAGGATCGGCGGGCTCGGCTACCCAAACCCAAGGATTTGGCGAAAGTACTGATTTTGATATGGAGCGACTTCCACTAGGCCTCAACAACCCGAAGGGAAATACCGACTTTTCTTGGGTTTACACTAACTAAGCTCACGCGTCTTTCGAAATATAATTTCTTGAACGTTTGGATTTTCTAATGATAGTATCCTTATAGGCCTAGCAAGTGATAATTAGAATGTTGATACTGTTGACTGTATGCGCCTGGTTGAACTTTGAACATCTGACATCTCGTTAATGTTAATACTTGCACTTGTACAGATTCCACTTCACAATTTTATTTAATAATTATTTTTACCGACCGGTTTCGCCTTTACGGCATTATCAAGGTATTTTATACAACATAATGTCATATAAAATACCTTGACCCCGACCGGTTTCGCCTTTACGGCATTATCAAGGTGTTTAAAAATAATTATTAAATAAAATTGTGAAGTGGAATATGTACAAGTGCAAGTATTAACATTATCGAGATGATATTTTTTTTTATACCACAAAGGTGGCAATCAAGCATACGGCCTACCTGATGTTAAACAGTCACCGTAGTCTATGTACACTTGCAATACCAGGAGTGACACTCATTTCTTGAAGAACTCCATGCTGTAGTCCCTTTGAAAAACCTCGGCTGGGAGCTCATTCCATAGCTTGAGAGTTCTCGGAAGAAAACTTCTCTGGAACCGCACAGTACGCGACCATTGCGGTTCCAGCGTGTGAGGGTGAACTCTCCGCCGTCGTAGAGAGAAGTAGAATCAGTTCATAATTCCACAATAACGAATACAATGGTATACGCTCGCGCCAGGAACCCGTTCTTTTAACACTGGGCTATCACTGTATGTTATACATGGTAATAAGCACCTTACTCTAAAAACAAAATATTGTTTCGTGAAGTTAGGAAGACAGCGAGTAGTTAGTTTGACGATCTCGGTGGCTCAGTTGTGAATGACGTGACACCAACGCTGTGGATTCGATTCCCATACAAGGCAAACATTTGTGTGCATGAACATGTCTGTTTGTCTTGATCTGGATGTTTTAAGAGGTGTCCACCTCACAGAAAACCGCAGCTAAATAACAACTCTCCAGAAGGTTGTTGTGTTCCTTCGTGTGAGTGAGGTCACAAATAAGTTCCCAAGGATTTGCTGTGTAAGCAGCAGAGGAGGCATCGCGCGAGTCATAACTTAATACATCGCAATTGTTAATAGGCTACGGTACCCGCTTTACATCAGGTGGGCCGTATGCTTGTATGCCTCCAGACGTAGTATAAAAAAAGCGATGTAATATGGCTATAAAATTAACTGGATCAAACACGAATATATACTGGTTCATACTAATGTCACATCACCACTTATTGCTACGAGTATACTATTGAACAGCGATTTATCAAAAATAAAAAGAAAAAAATTGTGTGTGTATGCATCTAACAAATTATATATCTTTCGCGCAACAAAAAAAAAAATTGATAATTTTATTACGTGTGCTAGTTATTTACGTTTGTAAAACGAACCGATAATATAATAAATTATCAATTAATATCATTCACCACTGAAAAAAAATTTGTGTTGTATATACAACCTTGAATATAAATACGATCAAAATTTGAGACACACTAACCAACTTGGTGGCGTTGATTTTAGATGATGGTATCGGAAAAAATCACTATCGTCGTTTTTCTCTAACGCAGGGGCTCCCAAAGTGTGCGCCGCGGCGCCCTGGTGCGCCGTAGAGAGTACAGTGGGGCGCCGTAAGATGCTCTTGTTTACCATACGAGCTCGGTAGCGCAGTGGTGAAACGCGCTGTAACGCTACTTTGACACCAACGCTCGTGGGTTCGATTCCCACACAATACAAACATTTGTGTGCATGAACATGTCTGTTTGTCTTGGTCTGGGTATTTTCTATGTATAATAAGTATGTATTTACAAAAAAAAATGTATTTACGTATGTTTATCAGTTGTCTAGTACCTATAACACAAGCTTCGCTTACTTTGGGGCTAGATGGCGCAGTGTAATTTGTCCGACAATATATTATATGGGTATATATAAAATATATATATATTGCATGAGAAGAGCAATGAATGTTAAAGAAGCGAGTGAGATATGTAAGGATCGAGTCACGTGGCGCTCGGTTCTCTCTGCCTACCCCGCAAGGGATCTGGCGTGAAGTTATAGATAGATAGATATATAAAATAATAAAACAAAATAAACAAATCAAATCGAATCAAACAAGAAAAATATGCGTAGATCCAAGATCCTTTCCATGCACAAGCTCCACCAGAATTCCCTTCGCAAGAAGAAGAGAGCATTTTTGAACTCTCTTGCGACAACAGTCTAAAAACAAGATTCATGTGTTCCGATGTCCAAAATGAATACCCAACATTAAGTTCAATATCATTAAAAATTCTCATTTGCTTTGCAACATCTTATATTATGTGAGGCCGGATTTTCAGCTGTTGGTGTAATAAAATGCAAATATCGGTCAAAGATTAATATCAAACCTTATGCAGCGCTTTGAAAAATGTGTGGAGATCACCAAGCTCACATATCACATTAATTAAGTTATCATTGTATTTTGTATGCTATTTTTCTCAAATTATAAATGTTTCTTACGTGTCAATGAAAATGTAAAAACTCAATTTCATATTGCGGATGTTTTAATTTTTTATGCCTCTCTACCTAGTATCCTTGTACCTTCTTTCGAGTACTAACTACTACGGGGTGCCGAGACAAAATATTAAATAAATAAATATTGTCGGACAAATTACACAGCGCCAACTAGCCCAAGGTAAGCGAAGCTTGTGTTATGGGTACTAGACAACTGATAAACATACGTAAATACATTTTTTTTTTGTAAATACATACTTATTATACATAGAAAATACCCAGACCAATACAAACAGACATGTTCATGCAAACAAATGTTTGTCTTGTGTGGGAATCGAACGCACGAGCGTTGGTGTCAAAGTCGCGTCATTCACGACTGAGACATCGAGCTCGTCATATTAAACCCGTAAGTGCGCCGCAACCTGAAAAACTTTGGGAACCCCTGCTCTAACGCATCCAAATAAGTATGACGCCAAAATCTTAATTTCTGTCCTTTATATACGTGTCTGAAGATTTGTCTAATTTTAGTTACAACAATGGAGAATTACCAGGCGTTTAGGCAGTTCTGCAATCTATATTATTGGAATCGATGTGTCTATATTATATATCTATATTATAGGTAACAACTCACAGTTTAGGTCCCAATAGTGTTAGATATTTGATAAATCGTGGTGCATGGCAATTGAGCTTCACTTGACTAGCCATCACGTTGAGGTTTTTAAATGCCTTATTTGTCATATTGCTGTCTCTCACTTTGCCAAGATGGGAAGTCCAAAACCCAAACTTCCTACTCCTCCAAATTTCTACTGAATAAGTTCGTTGTGAGTTCCAAGGCAACTGTAGTTTAACCCCCGGCACAGCAATGGACTTTACTGTTAATTGCCTTTTTGTGGTCGCCGCTGTCAATTCTGGCTACACAGGAGACACAGAGGTTGTATGAGTGGTGGGCCTGTCCCGTAAGAAAAAAATCGGGTCTCACTGAGGTGGCATGGCGACACCTTAAACTAGACTGTTTGACCTGCGTTCGGTATTATGGGCGAACGCAATAAGAGCAATAATGGAGTTGCAAGTGTCTAACATGACTTGTCGCTGTGTGTACTCTTGTTTTGTATGGTGCTGTATTAAATGTTCCCACTCCAATAAAAAAATATTTAAATTAAAATAACAAGTTGTATTATATATATTACCTTTTTTTATAACTAACAACAATCGCCCAGAAAGGTCACACTTCGCCGAGCATCTCATAGACAAAGGACATAACTTATCCCCCACAAATACATATCAAATTTTACACACCATAGACAAATGTTTAAAACTAAATATTAGGGAACAATTAGAAATTAATAAACATAAAAATTCTAAAATTACTCTCATGAACAAACAGACTGACGTAAACCATTCCCCACTATTAAATATCTTTTCGCTCACACCATCCACCCCCACCCTCAATTCAATATAAGGGACGGCACTGCGATGGATTTGTCACTTGTAGCATGTTATTCTTACGATTAACGTCTACAACGCCTGATGATGCCTCGTGGAGAGGCGAAACACGTGTCGCAGCGACGACCAGGCCAGTCGTGGCAGCGACGGTGGCGGTGGGGGCATGCGGATTCTGTTCCAGATGGCGGACGACCGCAGCAGCCGAGGCAGAGACTACCGGAGCAGCCATGGCAGCGTCGGCATATAGCACGCACTAACAGTAGTGGGTGGGTGCCGGCCGGCGCTAGGCCGCATGAACTAATTGGTGGCGGAAGCACACAAAGCAGGTTAGATCAAATTGCATGTGAATTTGACTTTCGCAAAATAACGCCTGAATCTATTAACTAAATAACTAAATAATGCAGACAAGTGTACACCTTGATGGAAAATAGTTCAACGCACCTTCTGCGGGAAGCACTGTACCTAATTCATGTCAGAATCTCGTTGGTTAGTTACAGGAAGCGCCCCTTTCAGGCCTGGTTGCATTTGAATCTAACAGTGAGCCAATTACACCCTAAAATCTCGTACAATATCACCTTATAACACTGTGAACGCCATAATGATAAGTTCATATATCCACATGAATTAACAAACCTACATTCATTGCATTTCAATGTAATATTCGACGAACGCATTACAATTCACAAATTGATTGGTATATGCCAATTTGCACGTCAGTTTAGAAACGTTCAGTTTTGGTGAACCTGCATTGAAAGTTATTGGAACAAAGATCTTTATGTTATTTTGTTTTTTTTATTACATTCATATATTTGCGTCTAGTGTTAGACAACCTTTTCAGGAAAACCTTTCCTATATGAATTCTATATGTTTGTCTGTGCGTTTATCTGTGTGTTTGTCCGTGCGTTTGTCCGTGCGTTTGTCTGTGCGTTTATTTGTCACTTTTTGTCGAATATTCGAATATTGACTTCAGATTCGGATTCAGCATAAAAAGTAGAATATGAATGTTCAGGAATACCGTTCCTATATCTTAAGTAACATGGTCAAAATGGCGGACAAATTTAAAAAAAATATTGAAATGTTATATAATTTTCGAGCCAGGTGTTCCTCTGGCAATGCAAGCTTACGCACTCTCAACTGGTTGGATTTGTATTGTCATTGAACTGTTGCTTTAATTTTTAACGCTAAGGGTTAATTCTCATTGAATGAGCTGCAGCGTGTAATGGCTTCTAGATGCAAAAATATACAGAGTGATTTGAATCTTACTAAAAATTATCTTTGTTTGAAATGGTAGAAAAGGTAGAGCAGTGTATAGAGCAGATGCAAGGTCGCACGAAACTTGTAGCGACTAGTCAAAGGAGACCGCGGTCGCTCTGCTTTTTGAGTGGGATTTGACCCTAATAGTATACAAGTAGGGTCCGCAACAGATAACTGATGCCAAAAAAAAACAATTGTGTTAATTTTGTACGATGTCTATGTAGTTTAGTTTTGCACCTGATCTTGTATGAATGAATATTTTATGCTGATAGGCAAGTACTTGGTGGAGTAAAACTACTTTTCTATAGTCCTTATTTCGTATTTTTTAGCTGCAGAATCCGCTACCTAAGTCTAAGCATTCGGCGAAGATACTGATTTTTGTATAGAGCGACTACGGAACAACTTCAACAACCCATAGGGAAAACCAGATCATTCTTAGGTAAAGTCTACTGAAATACAATTTCTTGTACATGGGGGTTATCACACGATAATGAGAATTACAAATAAGTATATAAATCGGAAAATACGAATTTAGTGATACATGGCAAGATTCGAACCGAGGACCAGTTGGTCAATAGAGCGGCTCTTTATCCATTGGATAATAGAGAGATGGAGGTAATGAGATTACTGTACATAATCTCTATCTCACCGGAGCATCTGAATTTATACTTCCTAGACTCATAGTTCGTCCAAAATGTAAAATTGTAAATTGTAAATATTGTCGGACAAATTACACAGCGCCACCTAGCCCCAAAGTAAGCGAAGCTTGTGTTATGGGTACTAGACAACTGATAAACATACGTAAATAATTTTTTTGTAAATACATACTTATTATACTCGTACATAGAAAATACCCAGACCAAGGCAAACAGATATGTTCATGTATACAAATGTTTGTACTGTGTGGGAATCGAACCCACGAGCGTTAGTGTCAAAGTAGCGTAACAGCGCGTATCACCACTGCGCCACCGAGCTCGTCCAAAATCAAACAGGTGTAAGTCTGTATATATTACTGAGAGAAAATAACACCCTAACTGTAACAAAACAAGTGTAAATCAACTATTATAAGTAGTACTCGGTAAATTTGATAGATAAATTGTCACACTAATAACTAAACTATTATTTTTCTCAACAATCAACATGTCACACAAACCAGCTGGTAATTTTTGAAATAGTTACCTTCTAGTTCTCGGTTCAGTTCTACAAAGCTTACTTGTTTGTGCCATATTTTAAAATATTGTTTTCATGGAGAAGCAATAAATGATACTATACTTACATTAACAAACTTAATTTAGATATGACAGTAACTATAAGTCACAAAAAAACTCAGGGAACAGTTCAAAGAAATAAATATCACCACTGTTACTTATTTATGAAAGCATAATGTATGTCCGTAAAAATTTAAAGTAGTTTTCAAACTTCAGCGTAAAACTTAGAAATAGAAATAAGTTTTGTATGCCGGTACACCAGCTTGCTAGGACTGGTAGATCTTTTCTTGTAATTTGTATTCGATTTTACAATAAGTTGCCTGAAACAGTCCTTTCCTGACAATGTATTCAAAAAGCACATAAAAAATTCTCTCTATAAAAGGGCTTAATATAGAATTGATGAATATGTAACTGATAAAGATGTCTGGAAATAACTCAGCACACACGACTTATCCTTAATAATTATAATTCTACAATTTGGTATCATTACTTTATCAATACGCTAATGTGAATTTATTGTAATATCTAAAGAGACCTATATTGGCAAGTTTCTGTCGGCATTTCTTCTCCACCCATCGTCATTTCCGAAATGCTAACAAATTAAAAAAGGAACAGTAAAATAAGAGAATTGAATAAGATATAATAAGACTATATTTCAAAAAATGTAAGATATATCTAAGTTGCCGCAAGGGCCCAATGGAAAATAAAGAATGTTTATATTTTTTGTTTTTCGCCCATGAATATGTAGATCCACAAAAGAAGGACTAACCCACACCCGGGTGAGCATTACTCATTTTTCCGTGAGAAGCACCCTCCGGGACTCGACGGGGGGTAGGTGGTGAACTCTCATGAGTACCCTTTCAAACGGCTGAACGAGTTATGTCAGACTCCTATTTACTAAACACCGCCCTGCCTGCCGCGAAGAAAGGTAAGGCGGTGTTTAGATTGCCTTTAACCGGGAAAGCTTTAAAGGCTTCATCGGAGGCGATCGCCCCAGGGGATGCGGGGCGACGCAAGAATGTTTATCCTTATCTTTTATCTTATAAATGTGATCGTAGCTATATTTATGATAGTAGCTCGTCATCATCTTTACAGAATATGTTAAACTTATCTGTTCTTGTTGTAACATAGTAATTGTCAAACAAGACTGGCAGAAAAGAAGTAGGACATGCAGGAATCGAATTATCTACCCGACTAAATAAACAAACTTACAAAAATTACCGTAGCTTTAAACATTTACATTTCACCTGAAACTGCTGTGCATTATATTTTGCGAGTATTAGTTATTCTTGAGTTAGCAGTCAATTGAGTCATTAGCGATACTCCTCGTATTACAAAAGAGCATAGGTTGTGGCAGCAGTCTCGCATCAGAGCAGAAATTAATCAAAACTTGTATTTCTGTACTTGCTACCTTTCTTTCTAGCGTTATTTCATTTTTCCTCCACCCACCCACTACCGTCAGTAGATGGAGCATGCTGTCGCAGCGGTGGCTGCTCCGGTAGTCTCTGCCTCGGCTATTGCGATCGTTCACTATCTGGAACGGAAGAAGCAGCCACGGCAGCGACGGTATGTAGCATCTACTAACGGTAGTGGGTGGGTGCCGGCCGGCGTTAGTCCGCATCAACTAATTGATGGCGGAAGCACAGCAGCATCTTTACAACTCACACACAAAGGGAATACCAGAGTTTTCTTAAGACAGGTCATAAAGTTTTCGAAATATAATTACTTGGACGTACTGATGATGACTGATGATATTTACGATGTTTTCCATCACCGCCGAACGAGTGATAATTACAAATCCTATACTTGCTACACAAACACATCTAATATTAAAGACAAATTGAATTTAGAGGTTCGGTACATTGAAATTATATTCCGACATACGCATACACAACTATTGTGTATTGCGAATGTTGACCAAGCAATGTTTGCCTTTACCTCATGTCAAGACTGGAGAGGAGATTGAAAATTAAACTTGTAGGCACGGTGCAAACTAACGGTTTCAGCTAATGAGATTAGTTTAGCTAATAGTTACCTGCATTGTACACAAATGATGTTCAAAAGATTTGTTTATGACCACCTCGGTGGCGGATTGGTGATGTCTGTTTGTGTTTGTTTAGATGTTTTATAAGATGGGGAGCTTCAAAACAGCCCGTACGATCCCGTAGGATGGTTTCGATAGAAGACTCCGATGTCCGACCCGTTCGAACTTCTTCGCTATATCTAAACTCACAACCAATGCCTAGACTTATATATCTCATTTTATAATATATATAATATTAAATTTTTAGAAAATTGCCCTCAACTGGCAGGTTTTTTTTTTGGCTAATAAGTCATATAAAAAATATTAAGCAATTACCAATTAATACATATTTTGTTTTATATTTTTTATTTTTATTTAGAACCTTTATATTTAGAATATATCAAAAATATAACATTACGAATATAACCAGTTGAGAACGTGCAAGCTTGCATTGCCAGAGGAACACCTGGCTCGTCAATTACATAACAGTTCAAAATTTTGTTTTTTTTGCCATTTTGACCATGTTCCTTAAGAGATAGAAATGGTGTTCCTGAACATTCCTATTCTACTTTTTTATGCTGAATCCGAATCTGAAGTCAAAATTCGAATATTCGAAAAAACCGACAGACAAACACACAGACAAATATATAGATTTCATATAGGAACGGTGTTCCTGAAAACATAAAAGGAAGCGAGATTTATTTTATTATTATTGAGTATTATCATTGACTGAAAATGATTTTTATATATTGGAATCGGTCCTACTTTAGAATCCGAATTGTCGCTCTGTAGTGTATCTAGAGAGTTTTTCTCCGGAAACACTTAGGTTGTGAAGCCCCGACCATCTAGACCCTGCAAGCGTTCATACGAAATTGTAATTGCTCTATAACCATCAGGCAAACCGTACTTTTGTTGGCCACTTTAATATTATAAAGCAACTAAAGCGACTAACACAGCATAAGCATGTGTATATATTAGTGAGACCAGTTAGTTATTAGATCAGTCTATTGTCCACTAGGTTATCACAGTTCATCCAACTGTCAGGACCCTATGAGTTTTAATTATAATTTACTGACAATAGCAAACCATAAAATCGCTCCTCATCTAATAATCCATTTTCTGAAACTATGCAATGAAATCTTGAACAAAGCTATTGAATGAGTAACCTGGGTTATTCAGTAAACTTTCTTTGTACATGACTGAAAAATAGATTACAATGTTCAGCAGTAGGTAGACTTCCTGCGACCACGGACGCTGCAAAGCATTCGAAACGTCAGGTTCAACAAAATAAAAAAAAAAACACGCGATACTTTCGTTAAAAAAAAATTGTTTAATTCAATGTGTAACAATCGCGAAAACCTAAGACAGATCATAATGTGCTCTTTTTAAATGTTTTTAGACATATTACTGTTAGGTCAAAAAACTTTAGGAAAAAATACCCTAGATCGAAATATAAGGTTATTAAGTAAATGAAGTTTTATTGGGCTATTTAAAATATTTATCTATGACTTAGATTACGCCTTGAAATATTAAGCAATTTTGTAAACTGACCATAAATCTTTACCATAAATAAATGACAATAAATCACAATAAACGAGATGAAAATGCAAACAGGTATGGAAGACACATTGCCTTGGATGTAATATTGTTATTACGCTTTTACTTTAATAAAATTATTGATTATAAGATTTTGCTTTGTACCTGGCTTGTGTTTCTATTTATCTATCTATATATATTTTCACGCCAGGTTCCGTGCGGGGTAGGCATAAAGAACCGAGCGCCACGAGACGCGGTCTTTTACTCCTAGTTCGCTTATTTCTTTTCTGTATCTTGGATTTCATCATCAATACAAATCATTTTTGCCAATCATACTCGTAGGTGGTTAAAACATTTATTTTATTCTGAACATTTTAGATCATGGTCTATTTAACAGAGTTTAAGGGCGGAGTTTAAAGTAGGAGGCAACTAAGCAACCCATCTGTGGAAACACTTCCACATCATAGAAAATTGCAGCCAGGAGAGGCGTTGCGTTCATGATGTGAGTGAGGTCACCAGTAAGCTTCTAAGGAATTGCTGTGTTAGCTGCGTTCATAGGCTATGGTAATCACTTTATAATAGGTAGGGCGGATGATTATATGCCTCCCGACGATTAAACAAAAAAGACGGTAACTAAGAAAATCAATTACTGGCACGAAACATAAAAAACTACTTTGTGACCCTACTTAATATGTACTTAATTCTAAAAACATCCACTAACACAGCAACTTATGTTTAAAGATATGGGAGAGCTAGCTCGCAAAATGAAATTCAATTCAAACAATTAAGTTCAAGGTCGCTCAGCGTACTATATAAAGAACTATGCTCGGGGTTTCTCTGCGTGATAGAATTTGAAATGAGGATATAGTTCGTAGAACAGACAACCGCTGGGGAAGAAAGGTTCTCGAATGGTGTCACCGTACTAGTGCACGCAGTGTGGGACGACCCCCACTAGATGGAGCGATGATCTCAAGAAGTCTAGGTTGACTACTACTTGTTATTTAAAAATGTTATTTATCCTCTTTTCGCCAGAACATTGCTGTTCGTCGGCAGGGTATAGTGAGGTTGAGTTTGATGCCGAGTAAGTGGCTTTTAAAGCGTAAGAGATTTAACCATGCCGCCACAGTAATACCTATTTTTCTGCATATTTACAAAAAGAAAAACTAAGAACAAAGCGGAGTGGCTGTATCGTGGATACGGTCGTTGCATGAATACGTCTTCGTAATGGGTAAACGGAAGCAAGTTATACTGAAAGGAAATTATATGATGCAGCGAAATGATTTCAAAATGGCGGCGTTCCCCCCCCGCCTCGCTCGATTTATCCAGTCCTCACTTAACGTAACCATTTATTTGATTCTTTAGCTATCAAGTGGTGTAAATCATTGGATGTAAACGACATCCAATAGATATATGCGACAACACAAAACTTTATACCTAGATTTTAGTTCTCATCAGTTTTCTGATTTGCCTCCAACTATGGAAGCACATTTAGAGACGTATTCACGACAAAACTAGCTAAGGTTGACAGGTTATCTCTAACACGCCACGATAAGATTGATTAAGGCAAAATTAATTTATCTAGCGATGCATAATTGCCTAATTTAGTACATAGCGATCAAGGTAGGTAGGTACAAGAGAGGTAGGGCGCATCAAAGCAGCCCGTCTGGGGAAGTACCTCCACCTCACAGAAAATCGCAACCAAATAACAACTCCCTAGAGGGTTGTTGTGTTCCTGCGTGTGAGTGAAGTCACCGGTAAGCGCCCAAGGAGTTGCTGTGTAAGCAGCAGAAGAGGCATCGCGTTAGTGATACTTCGCAATCGCAAGCGTTAATAGACTACGGTACCCGCTTTACACCAGGTGGGTTGTATGCTTGTATGCCTTCCGACGTAGTATATAAAAAAATAGGTATACAAGACTGGACGCCATATGTTTCTGTTCTCATACGCCTCTTTCATTTCTTTAATATCCATTTCACTTCATAAGTATTTATAGTGCAGAAAGTGCATGTAGAGTCTAACATGAACGTTAAATAAATTTAGTTTCACTTAAATTGTTGGAGTACCACTTTATTTTGTAGTACCGGTTGCAAGGATCATAAACGCTGCGTGGAAAAATGTACAGTCGAGTAAACTAAACGCTTCCGGTTTTATACAACAAAATGTAACGTTGTGGGCCACGAAACTCAACTAAGGTAAATGTTGCACGGGTGCTGTTAGTCTTCAGTGCTATTCTTGTTAATGAAAAGGTAATCTTGCTACAAAGTTCGTTAACAGAGTTTTAATTTGCGGGATATGAATAGTATAATGAAAATAATAGTACATTGTTCACCGAGGGGAGAAAGTGACCGATTACCAACGAGGGCGAAGTTTTAGTTAGTTTGAATTCTCCCAAGTTGGGAATCGCACTTTCTCGCCGAGTGATACATAGTGCTTTATACTACACCTGCGAGTAAAGTATAAAACAAAATCTCTATTATTGTCAAAATTAAAAAAAAAACAGCAGGCTAACAATGAATTTTCATATACTTTTTCTTCCCGCTTAGCACGTTAACAATGGATTTTCATACAGTTTTGCCGCCCGCATATTTGTAGGGCTACAAAGACGAACTTTCTGACCCATTCTTACACAAGTAATAACCTACTTTCCGACCAGGTGTAGTATAAATAATATTATTAACTCAAAAACATTTGCCTTTTGTATATTTGTAGGCAAGTATGTATATGTATGTATATCATCACGCTAGGTCCCTTGCGGAGTAGGTAGAGAGAAACGAGCGGCATAAGATGCGATCCTTAGACAATTCACTTCCTTCATTCATACCCATTTTCATGCACGCTCGCCGGTTTCTAAGGCCCCTGACATCACCTTCTGATAAAACACGACCAATTTGGTCATAGTAGGTTAGTCTTGGTCTTCCTCTGCTCCTACATCATTCACTTTGCATTGTATATCTGTTCCTCGTTCTTTCATCCTGCATTATTTCTACATGTACGAACCAATGGAGCATGCCTTTTCTTATCTTAACACCGATACTCCCTTTCAGGCCAACTCTCTTTCGTACGTCATCATTACGAACGCGGTCAGCAAGCGTTATGCCACAAGTTTTGCGCAGTGCTCGCCTCTCGACCGCATTTATTCTACTTTCTTGCTCTCCCTACCATTACGCAGCTTTCACTTCCATAAGTTAGCGTTGGGGTTGTGTACAGAGAGCTGTGCCTTCTGGCTTAGATTTCAGCTGACGAGAAGTTTACCCAATGCTCCATTCACGTTCACTCGTCTCTCCACATCAGCGGTGTACCTTCCATTGCTACTAAAAGCGCTTCCAAGATATACAAACTCATTTACTTGCTCCAAGACTACATCATCAACTGTAATCCTAGTGTTCGTTCTGGTTGTCTCTCTTTCAAATACCATTATCTAGGTTTTCTTTGCATTCAATTGGAAGCCTTTCTTCATACAATCATCTTTCATTGTTGTAAGTAGTGTTTGCAGTTCGGTTGTTCTGCTATTAATACCGTGTTATCTGCATAAAATAAGCCGTTAACCACCCATTCGCATTCCTACATTTATATTTCTCATTCTCAGAAGACAACTGTCCAGATACAGGATGAATAGCCGAGCCGATATCACGTATTCCTGTTTGACACCAATGTTGGTATCAAAACAGTGCGATAAGCTGCCGTCCACTCTCACACATGCTGTACAATCCTCATAAGTGGATTGGACAGCACGGAGTAGGTCATCGTCAACCACATATCTGGGAACTCGCACAACCCTCTCAAATTTGGCAGAAAACCTTCTAGTCCATAGCCAGATGCTTTAGCACGATGTTACAGAGTGAAAAAACTTGATCCGTACATCCTCTGCCGCTTCGAAATCCCCATAGTAACAGATACCTTTACGATAACCTACAATTTTTCTTTACACAACGTCCGGAGACATACAAGCATACGGCCCACCTAATGAAATGCGGTTACCGTATAATAAACGCTTGCTAAAAGAAAAAAATTACGAATCATTTGCGCGATGCCACCTCTGATGCTAATACAGCTCCTCCTTAAGAGCTTACTGGAAACCTCCCTTACACGCAGGAACATAAAAACCCTCTAGAAGTTGTTATATTGCTGCGGTTTTCTGTGAGGCGGAGGTACTTCCCCAGATGGACTGCTTTGATGCGGCCTACCTCTCTTAAAAACTATAATGCGGTACTAGCTGCACGCATGTGGAATGCACTTCCTTTGGAAATTAGCCTTTCACAGACCGTGAGCTCCTTTAAAGGGCAACTAAACAAGCTCTGTGGTGGTCCGCATCAAACAATTGAGGTTAGGTAGGTATATAGTTATTGTTTGTTTAATATATATGTGCTTGTATTTACATAATTTGTGTTCACATCAACCCTTACTCATCCCGCTATAGGGATACGGGTCTCCCTTCTTCCGAAGGGGTTTAGAGCATACTCAAATGCGGATTGGCAGAGGCCAATGTTTTCAAGCCGCCCGAGGGCCACTGACTTAGCTTAACGACTGTCATCTATCGACAACAGCCGGGACCGACGGCTTAACGTGGCAGAAACTCGAGATCGATAAACCCATCCATAGACAGGTTGCGGCCGACGTTTCTTAACCTGCGTGTTCGATTAGAATGACCGCGCAACGACGCCATCGAGCTCTCATATTTTGTGTATTTGTTATTTATTTTATATATGTATTTTTTCTTGTACAAGGTTGTTTTGTGTATTATATGGCATTCATATATATTATACGGATAATTTTATACAGCGCCATCTAGTTTCAAATCGAGCAAAGCATGTACTTTGCATACCATAACCGTAACCATACGTTAATATTTTTATAGATAGTATTTTTTGTTTATACATATTCTTATTACGGAATGGCAGGCTGTGGCAGGCCGGAATACCCACTCTTCCGGCCGGTGTTAGTTCGGATATTGTCTGCCGACCGACACTAGTTTACATGAAATAATCGGCGGCGAAAGCACACAAAGTAGTTTAAATTAAATTGCCGGCAATATCGCAGTAATAAATGACCCATTTTTGTTCAATGTCGGGTAGCAAACAAGCTATATTGAAGCTCAAAGGTCAGACAGCTTAAATATAATCTCCATTTTTATTTTGCTTTTACAAATATTTGCTCTATCATCTGTTTAATTAATTCTCCCCTAGCTACAATATTTTATCGTTACATTCCCCTTGAAAATATTTGTTGGCGAATCCAAAACAAACTTTCTTCCGTAAAAATATTAACGTGAGGCCAAAAATTGGTGTTATAATAATTGACTCTCAAGAACCCGAGGTAGGTAAATAATGCGTAAAATTAGCGTTGCCTAATTACGGGCAGCAGAGTTCGGGCCCAAGATATAAAGGAACGCTAAAATGATATTTATTAATAATACTTTTTTGTCATAATGTTGTAACACATTAAGAGAGGTAGGGCGTAGCTCATCTTAGGAAGTCCCCCCACCTCACAAAGACCGCAGCTATATGACAACTACCTGGAGGGTTGTTGTGCTTCTGCAAGTATTGTGACAACCTCTATATGGAGTTGTTATGAGTGCAAAGTTGCTACTAGCTCGATTGCATAATGACAAGCTCGGTGGTGGTATAATGAGCTCGATGGTGTCTTTATGAGCTGGCTATTGACTCGATTATATCATGACAAGCACGGTGGTAGTATAATGAGATTGTAAAAAAGTTGTTATCTGCCATTCTCTTATTAATTCAAAAGGATGAGATGACTTGCATGGCAATTTCATATCCCAAGATTAAAGCAAGACAAAATAGCCCCGGAAAAAAGGGTTAATAATACTAATTATCAATTAGAATTACCATTTTAACTCACGCTGTCTCCTAAAATACCACCATCAGCAGACGCTTAAAAAAAATAAACTGCTACCACTAACGAACGAGCCAGACTTCTAATTCTGGTTCCAATCTGTCATGTGGAATTGCTATCTATTTCTCAAATCGACAGCTAATTGAATAATAAACTTAAATATTTCAATATCACAACCAATCCCATATAAATTGATAAATGTTATTAAGTCGCAAGTCATATGCAACTTAGAATACCGTAGTTAACTTTGAGCAGGATATCAGCTAGGATCTTGTGATTCTGTTAACAGCCGTGAGAACAGTGAGACATGCAACCATAAAACCGCCGCAATCACTACCACGGTTTACGTAAAAAAAGGCTCACACTGGTTTCATTGCTGACAGTAGCTTCGTTATGTCCATTTATACCCTAAAGGTAGAAATAGGTCAGCTTTATTTTGACCGTATTTGTGGTAATATGTTTCGTGATTGAGTAGCGTACCCATGCGAGAATTGTTGACGACTCTTAAGTTTACAGACGGTATGAGGCACTAAAATTTAAGGAGACATTTTGTTCCTATTTGTATGTTTCAAATATTTTTTATACAACGTCAGAAAGCATACGACGTACCTGATGTAAAGCGGTTACTGTAGCCTATGAACGTTTGCAATACGTTAAGTATCGCTCACGTGTTACCAGCTCTGCTGCTACAGCAAGTCCTTAGGAGCTTACTGGTAAATATTGTGTAACGGGTTGCGTTGGAGTTGTTGGATATAATGGCAATAAAAGCTATTGTTATAACCATTTCACTTGAAGATGGAGGCTTACATTTATACTCACACACTGGAAGGGCAACATGCGGTTCCGGAGAAGTTTTCTGGCGATAACTATTAAGTAGTGTAATAAACTCCCTGCCCAGATTTTCCGAGGATGAGGAACCAGTCTATTGATTATACTGCTCCCAGGTTCAAATCCAGGCAAGTACCACTAAATTCGTATTTTCGGATTTAAGTACATATTTTTTGGGGAAGTGCCTCCACCACACAGAAAACTGCAGCCAAATAACAACTCCCTAGAGGGTTGTTGTGTTCCTGCGAGCGCGTGAGGTCACCAGTAAGCTCCCAAGGAGTTGCTGTGTAAGCAGCAGAGGGGGCATCGCGCGAGTGATACTTAACATTTCGCAAGCGTTAATAGGCTACGGTACACGCTTTACATCAGGTGGGCCATATCCTTGTACAAAAAATGTAAAAAAAAATTGTATTTATCACTTGTTCGGCTGTGATGGAAAACATCGTGTACAACCCTTATATACAACAAATTATACACCGAAAGACATGTGACCTGTAAGAAAGATTAGGTTTTACCTCTGGGTTGTGGGGCTCTGATGGGTGTCGTTCTATGTCAAAATCAATATCTTCACCAAATCCCAAGGCCTAAGGTAGCGGACCCAGTTAATATATAGTATAAGCCCGCTTATACTCGTACTATATATTGACTGGACCTATAACACAAAGAAAAAGAAAGCAGTAGTATTCGAATGACATTCCACGTGTTGTAAATGGCAGCAGTAACTGCTTACCATAACGCAGGTCATACGCTCGATTGTCATTATCATCATCTTCATCTCAGCCTGCACTCGTCCACTGCCATGCAATTCTCTAAGCGACTCATAATGGCTGTGTGCATCGCTGTGATCACAGATGTCACAGCTTTGATATCGTCTACTGTGATCACGGCTTTTTATTAGTATTCTATAAGGCTGTAAGCGTACGCGAGGCTGTTTGCCTTGTAGAATTCCAATTCCAAACACAGCCTTGCGGCGCTAGTGTCGCACAACCATGAAAAGCGACACTAAGGAATTGCAATTTTGTGTTCAAGGCTATAACAGCCGATGTTTCCGAGGATGTAAGGATGTTTGCTCTTACAGAATTGCATGGCTGCTGAACATAGGTCTTCCCTTTAGAGCGCCACTCGTCTCGATCCTGTGCCAATAAAAATATTATTTGTATATATAAAAACTTAGATTACATATTAAACTACGTCCCACTGCCACTTCTATTTGTAGAGTATCTTTGTCTGAAGCTCTACTAATTGCTTAGAGCGTTTTCAGCTATTTTACAATTTATTTTTTCGCTTCATTTCTTACAGGATTCTTATAATTCAGCCGGGTGAATTGTTAATTTTACTCCAGTCGTTGCCCTAACGTATAATTAATGAAGTTTATTGTCAAACAAGCGAATTTCCCGGCAAATTGTCTTGTAACAGGTTCATGTGACGATTTTGTCGACTGTAATCCATTTTGTGTTTAACAATGCAATGTTTACATGAGATTTTCAGAAAACAATACGCACAGAATATTTGTGGTAGATTGGAGCGTGCTTCTTCAGCGTCAAGCCGTCCGATTTGGCAATAATGATAAAGAGTTGGTGTGAAAGAGAGTCAACATTCTCTTGATCTCTAATATCGACGTTTTATGATATTCAATTCAATTCATTTATTTGCAAAAATGTAGGTAACAACAGTTGTTAACATTATATGAACATTGAATTAAACAATTTTTAACGGAAGAAAAATTAACAGAGCACGCCTTTTCTTATACATAAGAGTTAATGATAACAGCAATAAATTAATCTCAGTTAGAATGGTACTAATGTCCAGTATAAATTGTAATTATTGTATTTTTTTTATAATTTTGTATGTAATCAATTTTGCACGCCGAAAGGTAAAATTTAGAAGGTAATAGTATTGTCTTAGGTTTTCGCGATTGTTACACGTTGAATTAAACATTTTTTAACGGAAGTATCGCGTGTCTTATTTATTTTGTTGAACTTGACGTTTCGAACGCCTTCGAACGAGTCTTCCTGCGACCACGGACGCTGCAAAGCGTTCGAAACGTCAGGTTCAACAACATAAATAAAACACGCGATACTTCCGATAAAAATTGTTTAATTCAATGTGTAACAATCGCGAAAACCTAAGACAATACTATTATATGAGCACCTTCTAAATTTTATCTTTCGGCGTGCAAAATTGATTACATACAAAATTATAAAAAAATACAATAATTACAATTTATAATGGACATTAGTACCATTCTGAGATTAATTTTTTGCTGTTATTATCATTAACTCTTATGCATAAGAAAAGGCGTGCCCTGTTAATTTTTCTCCTTAGAGATCCTAAGGAGTTACTGTGTTAGTAGCGGAGGTGGCATCGCACGAGTGATACTGAATGTATTGCAAACGTTCATAAACTACAGTAACCGCTTTACATCAGGTGGGCCATATGCTTGTATGCCTTCCGACGTTGTATAAAAAAATTGAACCGAATTGGTCAACAAACCGGTTCTTTCTTTATCCACTATGTTTTCGCTGATTTATTATAGTCTTGAGTATATATCATCGTAAATATAATGAGAAATATTGTATGTAACACAGGCGGTATATAAATTACATACTCGAATCATTACAACCTGGACATTTACCTCAAGCATATTTTTTTTTACACTACGTCGGGAGGCATGCAACCATACGGCCCACCTGATGTTTTCTGTGAGGTGGAGGTACTTCTCCAGGCGGGATGTTTTGATGCGCCCTACTTCAAATACACAATATATTGAAACAACCTCGTTTATTAGGTCAACCTGTACGCATACTATGTAATGCTAATAATATATATGCTAGAGGATTCGACATACATTGTAACAAAAAATCCTAACCCCTTTGCAGTGCCACCTATCGGGTCCTATTGTGAATCTAAACCATGCAGAAACCTACTCCAATATACCCAAAAAATGTATCAAAATATATTGAGGCATTTCGAAAGAGTTCAGTGCCGTAAACATGTTTTTTAAACCACGTCGAGAGGCATACAAGCATACGGCCTACCTGATGTAAAGCATTTACCGTGACCTATTAATGTTTGTAATATATTAAGGATCACTAGCGCGATGCCTCCTCTGCTGATTACACAGCTACTACTTAGGAGTTTACTGGTGACCTCACTCACACGCAGAAACACAACAACCCTCTAGGGAGTTGTTATGGGTACGGTTTTCTGCAAGGTGGAGGTACTTACCCATACGGCCTGTTTTAATGCGTAGGGCGCATCAAAACAGCCTCTCTTAAAACATCGAGACCAAGACAAACAGACATGTTCATGCGCACAAATGTTTATTTTGTGTGGGAATGGAACCCATGAGCGTATTATATATTGAGCCACTGAACAGAATTATATATATAAAGGTGGAGTATTACACGGAAATTAATTTTAGCTTCATCATTATGAATAACATAGATTTATTAAGTTCATGTTAAGACATACAAATTGGAAAGATAGAATAGTACGATTTCAATTAGGACTGCTGATTAATACTTTAATAAAATTATATTTTCAATAAAGTTCCCTTGAACAGCTTTAATATTTTTTTTTGTATACTACGTCGGGACGCATACAAACATACATCAAGTATATATCAATACTTACAGGGTACTTCTCGGTGATCTAGAATCATGAAATTTGGGAAGAGGCAACATCATGTAAAATTGTAGTTACATCACAAAAAACATTTGCGAAAATAATTTGGCGCAAAAATCTTTTTTACAAATTTTATCATTTAGGAAATGATGTTGTGAAAAAGAATTATTATTTCATTGACAATAAAATTAATTCTTTAGGTACTATTAAAAATATATAACCCTTTTACATATATACTATAAAAATAATAATTGTATTACCCAGGCAAAGAAAACAGACATGTTCATATTATATATGATAATTATATACAGCGAAATAATTTGTGTGTGTGCTTGATTGTTTAATTACATGCCCTAATCTCTGAAACTACCAGTGGGATTTGAAAATTTTTTTTGCATTTGTTACCCAATATACGATACGACCCTTAGAAATCGAGGAAAAAAAATAGTATTAAAAGCGATTCACGGGATACCGGGATACACTCGCCGATGTCACGGTATTCAGTTAGTATATGATAAACTTAATCGGGAGTCGAACTCACAAACATTTATTGTCTGTTGCTCAATTATCCTACAAATTAACTGTACAACCATGCAACAACAGGCACAACTTAGCACTATCAAAGGCTCATAATACAAAGTAAACTTCAACTAACATATCCATAAAGCGTTGAAAGTTTCGCAATGGGAACAACTTCGAATTATGCATGCAACAGAAGCTTGCATGTCGAAAATGGCACTTAGCCGCATGAAAACTTTATGTAAATTCTCAAGCCTGCCGACTGAGGATTTGGGGATATTTTAGTGTTAACACTAAAATGCTTTGTCTATTAAGGGGAGTATTCATTAAGAGCATACCTGCGTAATATATATAGTATACAACGTCAGGAAAACATACAAGCATACGGTCCGCCTAATGTAAAACCTAAACCTAGTGTTACCGTAGTCTTTGAACGCTTGTAATGTAATACCTCCTCTGCTGCTAACATAGCAATTCCTTAGGAGCTTACTTATTACGCGAGTGATACTACAAGCGTTAATAGGCTACGGTAACCGCTTTACATCAGGTGGGCCGTGTGCTTCTATGCCTTCCGACGCTGTAAAAAAAAATCGGCCAAGTGCGAGTCGGACTCGCGCACGAAGGGTTCCGTACCATTATCTCTAAAAACGGCAAAAAAATCACGTTTGTTGTATGGGAGCCTCCTTAAATATTTATTTTATTCTATTTTTTAGTATTTGTTGTTATAGCGGCAACAGAAATACATCATCTGTGAAAATTTCAACTGTCTAACTATCACGGTTCATGAGATACAGCCTGGTGACAGACGGACGGACGGACGGACGGACGGACGGACAGCGGAGCCTCAGTAATAGGGTTCTTATGATAGATAGATAGGTCTCCCGTAAAGGTCAATAGATGGCGCTGAATGAAAATTAAATCGCTCTATGGTTGCATCTGGACGTAGATGCAACCATAGATTGAACTTTGTTTTTTTTTTTTTTTTTTTTTTTTTTTTTTTTTTTTTTTTTTTTTTCAACACACAGTCCGGTTTGAGCAGCGCTCGGAGACGGTCACGGTTCGCTCCCGCTTACCGATTCGGACCCGTGCGCTACTTGTGCCATTTCCCTACAGGCTTCCGCCTAATACACACGCTTCGTTGTACGGTCTTTCTCAAGACCCTCTGCAGCTCGTGTCCCGAGGTACTGTACGGTCTATATAGACCCACTGCAGGCCCGTCTCCAGCGGATATTAGCCCGGCTAATTTTTCGCTGACTTCGAGTGAGGTTGAAGTTCTTTTCAGAACTTGCCTCAGTAGAAAAAGTTTCTAAGGAGCGGTCTGCAAATCCACACGATTTTAGTGCGGTCGGCTTGTGGAAAACGTGTCGGCAATTCACGGTGAGTTTGTCGTACGAAAGTGCGGCATCTCACTAGGTCAGCAGTCAAACGTGAGGTACTCGCCTTGTGAGCTAGCTCCAAGGCAGAGGAAAGCGTAGCTGACCACTTGCTGCTTCGGCAGTGGTGAATTTGCGAACGTGCCAACAGAGCGAGTCGTAGCGTTGACCCGTACGCTAGCCTTTCCCCCTCTGGGAACGGCAAGTCATTCGGCTGGGACTGGGACCACTGGCCTTGGGGGCTACCCTCGTCAACCCCAGTTATCGGTTAGGTAGTTAAGTTTCTTAGTTTTAAGACTAGGTACTCAAACCGGTGCATAATAAGACTGGCACCGGTCTACACACACTAGGGACTAGGACCCTCCTGGCCTATACCCGGCCGGGAGGTTAGGTTTTTCCACGCAGGGTACACACCGCCCGAGTGTACCCCTCGGGCGGCCCTTCACCCCCCTCAGGTAGGCAATGTCTGCCATGGATCCCCGGCTGGATCCAACTACGCAGCTTCATATGCTGCGTAGGTACGTGGCCTCGATGGCCCCCGACCTATTAACGGGGTTCGGCACCTGGTGCCGAACAAACCCCGCACCCCCCGCCCCTCAGGCAAAAACCCCAGCGACCACTAAGGTCGCCCCCCCACCCCCGCCCCCGGCCCTTCAGGCCAAACAAACCAAGGCCCCTCAGGCAAAATCCCCCAAGGCCCCTCAGGCCTCGCCCGCTAAAGCCACTCAGGCTAAAGCCGTTAAGGCCCCTCAGGTCAAACCGAAGGAAGTCGCACCTGCGACTACCAAGGCCCCTCAGGCCACCCCCGCTAAGGCCCCTCAGGCCGCCACCGCTGTTGCCTCTTGCAGCAGCGCCTCTCCCGTCCCTCCTGCAGCCCCTTCAGGACCACAGGAGATGGACATAGACCAGGGTGCAGCTGCAGCTGCAATCATAACGGGGCCCACCAGCTCCTTGTCCGACGACGAGTCAGACATAGAGTCCATTATTGACCCCCTTACGGAGGCCAAATGGACCACTGTCCCGGAGAACCGGAAGCGGAAGCCCCGCTCCAGTGACTCCCGTCCCGCAAAGGCCGCAAAGGGTAACACCGGAGCGGCCCGTCCCTCTTCGCCAACGGTGCTCTCGCAAGAGACACCGAAGGCCAAGCTCCCGCCGCCGATCACCATCCGTGACGGAAAGGTCTGGGAGCGGCTCTACGCGGTCGATCTCCCCGCGAAAGAGATTCGCCTCACAAGGGCAAAGTCGACCCACCTTGGCATCAGCGTCACGGTGGCAACACCCAACGACCACCGGAAACTCACGGGCCTCCTCCGAGAGCGGCGCGTGGAGTACTTCACGTACGCTCTCGAGGAGGAACGTGAACTTCGCGTGGTGGTTAAACGCGTCCCCACGTCGCTGTCACTAGATGGCATAACCGAGTCCATTAAAGGACAAGGAGTCCCCGTCCGGTCGGTACACCGGATGACCCGCAACCACTGCAAGGATGGCGAGCCATATAATATGGTTATCTGCCACCTTCCCCTTACCCCCGAGGGTAAGAAGATCTTTCAGATCACAAATATTTGTGGTCTCTTCGACATCGAAGTCGAACTCCCCCACAAACGTGGACTCCCAGGGCAGTGTCACAACTGCCAAAATTACGGGCACTCTGCCCGTAATTGCTTCTCGCGGTTCCGTTGCGTGAAATGCTTAGGCGATCACGAACGGGGCCAGTGTCCGCGCGACCCAGCGGTGGAGCCGCCTGCGTGCGTTCTCTGCGGCGCCGTGGGGCATACCGCCAACTATGGCGGCTGCCCTAAGGCGCCGAAGAGGCGCACGAGGCCGGCACAAGCCAAAGGCCGCTCGCACACGCGCCTCCCTCCGCCCTCCCAGAGCCAAACGGCTTACCCCCAGCTTCGGCCCACTCGGGTCCCCCAGCCATTTATTCCGGCGCCCATCCCCGCAGTGTCTGCATGGGCTTCACCCAGGCAGCCTCTTGCGCCCCTACCCACACCGGTCGAACCCGTAGAGACTGCCCCAGCAGCTGCACCCCAGCAGACTCCCCCTCTGGGAGGACGCAAACCCCATTTGACGGACATAGTGTTTGACATGGCGAGTAAAATCGACATGTCAGAGCTATTCGTCCTAGCCCGCGAGCTACATGATTTCCAAGACACTGGAGTGGGAAACCAATTCCAGATCGTCTGCAAACACATCGCTGTGTTTGAGTCCATCATGGACTATCGCGCGCCTGCCCACCTTCGGCGCACAAACCTCTCCCAACAATAATGGGTTCACGGAATCAAAGAGTGAAACCACGCTCCCTTTCCCTTGCGTTCTATAACGCAAACGGCCTTGCGTGGCAACGGGATGAAGTACGCCAGTACCTAACCGACCACCAAGTTGATATCCTCCTAGTGCAGGAGACCCTTTTGAAACCATGCAATCGCGACCCGCGCATTGCAAATTACAACGTCATCCGTAATGATAGAGAGGGCCGCGGGGGCGGAACCCTAGTCTATTACAAAAGGTCCCTGCACTGCATCCCACTAGAACCCCCATCTCTCGAAAACCTCGAGGTCACCATCTGCAGGCTAGGGATGACCGGCCATCAGCCGATCAATATCGCGTCCGCGTACCTCCCCCCGAGCAAGCGTATCCTTCAGAGCGACTTGCAAGCCCTCTTTGCCCTAGGAAACTCCACCATTCTGGCTGGAGATTTCAATAGTAAGCACATCCAGTGGAATAGCCACTCGTCTTCACCAAACGGCGTAATCCTAGAGAGCCTACAGGACTCCCTAGGATTCGACGTCATAGCTCCCATGTCTCCCACCCACTATTCCGCAACAGTGGGACACCGCCCGACCGTTCTGGATTTTGCACTTCTAAAGAACGTAGCCTTACGGATGCGTTCAATCCAAGTGCACACAGAACTTAGCTCTGACCACCGGCCAGTTCTGATCGAGTTCGGGCTACCAACTGACGTACCGACAGACGAGGACACCAGACGGGTAACGGACTGGCGAAAACTCAAAAGAGTGCTCGCACAGACTTCCACACCCGAGCTGGAGCAAGTACCCGAACAGATTCTCACAAATGACGAGACCGACCTTGCGATCGACGCCCTCACTAGCCACTTGCAAACGGCAGCTAACAACTGCTCCAGAGAGGTTTCAACGGCCGACTTAGCTCGGCGTTGGGAACTCCCTGCTTATTTGCGAGAACTAGTGTCGGAAAAGAACGCAGCGACACGCGCCCATGACTCTTGTCCCACCGAACAGAACCATTCTCGGATGCGCTATTTACAACGCCAAGTAAAGAAGCGCATCAAAGAGTTCAGGGATGAACGGTGGGCCAACTTTGTTGGAGAAATTAAGCCCTCGCACACGGCGTACTGGCGAGTTGCTAAATCTCTCCGTTCCGACCAAATAACCCAATGCCCTCCCCTGACCCGACCAGACGGTACGATAGCGTTCGATGATGACGAAAAGGCTGAATGCTTTGCAGACAGCCTGGAGAGCCAATGCTCTCCTAGTCTAGAACCAACCGACGACGAACACGTTCAGATGGTTGACTCCGAGGTGGAACGAATCCTCGCGACACCTCCCACGATCCCCCTCGAGCCTACAACGGTTGAGGAGGTCCAAACGATCATCAGGGACCTTCGGAGCCGGAAAGCTCCCGGAGCTGACGGCATCACGAACTCGGTCCTCAAACTCCTCCCAGGCCCCCTGTTAGTCCTTCTCGTGGCGATATTCAACGCCGCTCTCGCGAACTGCAGATTTCCAGACTCCTGGAAAGATGCAGACGTAGTTGGCATCCCCAAACCAGGCAAATGCCTGAAGAACCCCGCCTCTTACAGGCCCATTAGTCTCCTCAAATGCCTGGGGAAAGTCTATGAGCGCATCATAGCCATTCGCCTCAAAAAGTTCGTTGAACTTAGAGGCCTTCTCATAGACGAGCAGTTTGGGTTCCGTCCCAAACACTCGGCAGTCCACCAAGTGCACCGCATCACGGAGCACGTCCTCTCCAACTTTCAAACAGGGCGCCATACCGGTGCCCTGTTTTTCGACGTCGCGAAAGCGTTCGACAAAGTCTGGCACAATGGCTTAATATATAAGCTACACCAAATGGAAGTGCCAGACAGTCTCGTGCACATCTTACGAGACTACTTGTCGAATCGCTCCCTCCGCGTCAGAGTCCACGGCACTCTCTCGAGGCCGCACCCTATCCGAGCCGGGGTCCCTCAGGGCTCCGTGCTCGGCCCTATCCTATACACGTTGTACACCAACGATGTTCCCAAGACTCCCTTCGTGGAGTTAGCCCTCTTTGCCGATGATACGGCACTTTACACTTCCGAACGAGCCAAATCCAACATATCGGATAGGCTCCAGAGAGCGGCTAACGCTCTAGGCGAATGGTTCCGACGTTGGCGAATCGAAGTGAATCCGGAGAAAAGTGCCGCTGTGTTCTTTTCTCGGGATCCACGAGGTCTTACGAGACCAGATTCCCAACATAGGACCGTGAGCCCCATCTCATTGTTCGGCCGACCCATCCCATGGGTCGAGAAGGCCAAATACCTAGGTGTCATCCTAGACTCCAGAATGACGTTTGGACCTCACATCACCGCTGTTAGGAACAAAGCCGCGTTCTATCTAGGCCGGCTCGGTCCGATATTCAGGAATCGTAGAATGTCACTTAGAAATAAGTGTACACTCTACAAAGCCTGCATCCGCCCCGTTCTCACATACGCCAGCGTAGTGTTCGCACACGCTGCGCGCTCCCATCTGGCTAAGCTCCAGATTATCCAAAACCGGTTTGCCCGCAATGCAACCGCTGCCCCTCACTATCTCAGGGTCGCAGATCTCCATCTCGACCTTGAACTCCCTTCCATCATTAGTTTCATGAAGAAAGCGTCTAGACGCTACTTCGAAACTGCCTCTCAACATCCCAACCCATTGATAGCCCGGGCTGTCAATTACACCCCGCGGATCGACGCCCGGGGGTTCCGGCGCAGACCGCGGAATTCACTCTTTGATCCCGATGATCGCATTACTGTTGCGAACGCCCCCTACCTCTCCCCCTCCAACCCCAACACTCCAGACACACACCGCGCTCGGCGGCTCCGGGCGCGAAGAGTAAGGACTTCTGCGCGATACACCAGGTACCGGTAGCCCACGGTACCTGGGCGCCTCTCTCTCCGACAGGCCCTTAAGGCACGAACCCGCGTGTTCGATTTGTTTCTCCAGCGACGTCCTGAGCCGAGGTCCGACCCCTCTCGGGGGCCCTTAGGCTGTCGCTTAACTTTGTTTTTCAGGCTGTGGCGCCTCACGCCCGCCCTCTAGTCCGGTGACGTAGTGACAGCCCAACCGGGGCTAACTACATAGTCAGATCAAAAAAAAAAAAAAAAAGTTTTTTTTTTAAACAGAAAGAATTTCAGGTCAACAGAGGAATAAAGTCTACTAAAAGCCCAAATCTCATGCGTGCGAAGCCCCGGGCTTCAGCTAGTTACAAATATGTACATATATCCGAAAACATGAATTTAGTGGTACACACCAGGATCCAGGCTATCACTGCCGTTGCTCTCCGAACGACTATGGACATAAAACAAAATCTTATCTAAATACAAGATTCATCTAAATCGTTAGAGCAAGATAAATATATTTTAGTATTGTCTTAGGTTTTCGCGATTGTTACACATTGAATTAAACAATTTTTAACGGAAGTATCGCGTATTTTATTTATTTTGTTGAACCTGACGTTTCGAACGCTTTACAGCGTCCGTGGTCGCAGGAAGACTAAGGTGGTATTTGTCTTACATTAGTTATTCAATTATTACATCTACCGACATGGATGGATTAATTATATATGTTCCGATTCACACAAAAATCGCTCACAGTGTCCGAACATTTTTTAGATCTTTGGGTTTGGGATTTGATTATTTTTAGGACTGGATCCCAAGCAGGTGGTACTTGCCAACCATCTTCTCTATTGAAATTGGGGTGTTTTCTTATTTCAATAGCCTCGCGCAACATTCTCGGCATGTAGCGATTCTCCTTGGCGAGTCAAATTAGACTGCGAATGTGGTTTATCATACATAGGGCAAACAAAGAGAAGCGTAGGTACTCGTGTGAAAGAACACATTGCTGACATGAAGAATAGGCGCGATAAAAACTCTGCAGTTTGTGAACATACACTGGACCAGCCAAACCATTACATCCGGTTTGATAAACCACAAATCCTCGCCAAGGAGAATCGCTACATGCCGAGAATGTTGCGCGAGGCTATTGAAATAAGAAAACACCCCAATTTCAATAGAGAAGATGGTTGGCAAGTACCACCTGCTTGGGATCCAGTCCTAAAAATAATCAAATCCCAAACCCAAAGATCTAAAAAATGTTCGGACACTGTGAGCGATTTTTGTGTGAATCGGAACATATATAATTAATCCATCCATGTCGGTAGATGTAATAATTGAATAACTAATGTAAGACAAATACCACCTTAGTCTTCCTGCGACCACGGACGCTGCAAAGCGTTCGAAACGTCAGGTTCAACAAAATAAATAAAATACGCGATACTTCCGTTAAAAATTGTTTAATTCAAATATATTTTAATTATCTTGCTTTAAAGCTCTGGCACGAGCATTATTAATACAATACAATGTTCCGCAAACTTTTTGCGTTGAAGGTACGCATACCAAATCAAGAAACTTTTTATATACACCATAGAATATAGAAATATATTGTTTTAGACTATACACTGACCATCTTATAATTAGACTATTGACAGGTAATAATTTCAACGAGTCAGAAAGAGACAGGTAACAATCAAGTGTTGCGTATCTCTCAAATCTGAAAGTTAGAATGAACTGTCAAAAGTAGTTTAATAGAATGGACGCAGTATAAATATATTAATCAAGGTAGCTCCTCGTAGTAGGTAATGCAGATTTTGCAGCGTTGCGCAATGCTATCACGGGCGTACGCTTGAGGGCGTACGCTTGAGCGTAGCTTTTCCGCTCCTTGTAACGAAATGCATCGCTCACGTAATTCTATTCTTAAATTTAATTCTGAGAAAACTTGCCATTCTTCCCCGGCACATCTACAAATGAACACGGTACACTAATGTATACCGCGGCTCACATTACGGCACAACAATATACAATACAGGTAGGTACTATGTAACTTTAAAATCTAAACAAATCCTTCTCATTGTTATGAAGGTGATAGTGAGCTTTCCTTAGGAGTATATAAAAGTATTATAAGATTTAATATTTTACAAAATATTATTTCTCATTTATTAATTGATATATTTACGTCATACTTGTATATTTGAGTAATAGAATCTGATCAAATATGAGATGTGATTAAATTTCTACTTAATCGGTTAGGAGAGTTTCGTCATCTGCCTTTTTAACTTTTTTTAATTGTTGACAATCAGTCCTTAAATTCTTATTATTTTTGTAGCATTTTAGATAAATATAACAGTTTCAATTTATGCGAGCATTTCATGATACCGTTGTAATATTAACATTAGTTACGTATTTTTATATATTTATTATATTTATATTTAGTTATTCTAACCAAACACGCAGGTTAAGCAACGTTGACCGCAGCCTGTCTATCCTGGATGGGTTTATCCATCTCGAGTTTCTCCTTGCTACGGAGGGCACGTTAAGCCGTCGGTTCCGGTCCATGTTGTCGATAGATGACTGTCGTAAGTAACTAAGTCGGTGGCCCTCGGGCGGCTTGAAAACACTGGCCTCCGCCAATCCGCTTTTGACCAGCGTGGTGGAGTACCTATATACATACTTCGGTTGAAGGAAGACCCGTATCCCTGCAGTGGAATGAGTAAGGGTTGATGTGGATGTAGTTATATTTATATTTACACTTGCAAGACCAGATATATCACAAAATGTATTCACATCGTTTATGGTGAACCCTATAAACATGTCTATTTTATTTGACTTTATGTCACATATTGCACACCCTGTATTTTATAGTAAAAGCGATCCAAATGCAAATAGTTTAATAAGAAACATGGTTGATTATGTACTAATACTAAACTATAATAAACAAAATAAAAATATGTTTCAAAGTGTAATTGGCTACATGACAAAAAAATAAGGAATTTACACTTCTATGAAGGAAACATTTACCAGTATTCAGTTTCTC
This sequence comes from Pyralis farinalis, assembly GCA_947507595.1. Lineage (NCBI taxonomy): Eukaryota > Metazoa > Arthropoda > Insecta > Lepidoptera > Pyralidae > Pyralis > Pyralis farinalis. The sequence goes on from OX382275.1 coordinate 5,050,071, forward strand.
AATGCTGCCTCTCGTAGGCTAGTTTACTGTACTTAAAGTTTCTCGGAAAGTGCTTGAGCTTTTGAGCACAGTTTGGCAATCTGCCTACATGTAACGGAAACATTTAACTTTCCCTATAAAGGAAACGCTGTGAAACCCTCTTAAAATGCTCTCTCCAAGGGTCTCGAAGTAACCTATAACCCTGTTTTATTATATAAAATGGTCTCGGCCATTTCGAAGGTTATATGACAATTCGATCTGAACTACTTTATGTGCTTTTGCCATCGATTAGTTGATGCGAATTAGCGCCGGCCGACATCCACTGGTTACCTTTAGTAGATGCATAGCTGCCAACACGTGTCGCATATTCATGCTGTTTTGGTTTTCAATGGCGGGCAATCGCAGAGACGATCACAGCAACCGAGACAATCACACGATCGTTTCTGGTTCTCTAGCACGCCATTGGGAACAGACTACGCATACACTTGTCACCAGTTGCTCCGATCATCTCTGCGACAAATGTTTCGCCTCTTCACGAGGCATCCACAAGCGCTGTAGACGTTAGTCTTCAGAATAACATACTACAAATGTTATATGTATATAGATCTTTCGCAAAATAATATCTTAACATATTAACTCATTATTATTATTTTTAATTAACCGTTCCAAGTATACCGCTTGGGTACCAATTACTAGCTAACTTGCGTCCCGCGGGCCGTGATCAGTGGCAATTTCTGCAGTTCTATGTATCTTCCCGTATGAACTCTAATTACTCCTAGTAGGAAAGTAATTCTTACTCATAGAAAACCACAGCCAGTTAACGACTCTGTTGTGTTCCTGTGTGTGAGGTTTACAGTTAACTGATAAGGAGTTGCTGTGTTAGCAGCAAGCGTGGCAACGCACGAGCAACACTTCCCGTATTGTAGTAATAGTAATAATCATCACGTTACCCCTGGGTAAACAGCAGCAAGTATATTAGTATTATATAATTTCTTGAGGTGGTTTCCTCATGATGTTAGCAAGCGATACTTACAAATATGTACATAAATCTAAAATCACGAATTTAATGATACACGAACACACCAGGATTTGAACCCGAGACCAGTAGGTTAATAGGTTATTTATTACTGCTCTTAACATCCGATCTTCATTAGCAATTCAGCTCAATGCATTGTCAGTACATAAAAAGCTATATTTATACAACGTCAGGAGGCATACGGCCACCTTAATGTAAAGTGGCTACAGTTGCCTATGAACGCTTGCAGGAAGCATCGCTCGCGCGTTGCCACCACCGCTGCTACCAGTTGCTGTGCTCTTTAGCTTACTGGTGATCCCACACGCAGTGCGCAGTGGTGTTATAAAGATAATACCAAAAAGCGGTGATAAGCAACCCGATGATCCGAAGTCTTATCGCCCTATAACCCTACTACCATCGCTGGGTAAACTACTTGAACGTTTAATTGTACACCTTTGTTGCCCGGTGGCCCTCAATTTCATAAAAATCAATACGGCTTTACCATCGGCAAGTCTACTGTGATGCGATAAAATTGTGGAACTCTCGGATAGTAAATACATTGTAGGTATATTCTTAGACATTTCAGGTGCCTTCGGTAATGCTTGGTAGCCAATGTTGTTGCTGAAACTAAAGTCGAGAGGTTACCATAGCAACATATACTCCCTTATTCGATCGTACTTTTTCAATGGTACAACTAAATTAAAACTTGGCCATGATGCTGCTTCGAAGCTGATTACGCAGGGCTGTCCTCAGGATTCGGTGTTAGGGCCGTATCTTTGGAATATCGATTTTGATGACTTTCTTAGCCTACCCTTACCGGAAGGATGCTCGTTAACAGGCTACGCCGATGACGACCTACTATTAATAAAAGCTAATTCCAGTTCAAGTACAGAAAAACTAGCCAGTATTTGCCTTGGCCTGATTTTAGACTATATCGTATCGTAAGCGTCTCGATTTCGCACCCCACAAAACATATAAGCTCTTACTCAAGGGAGATTTGCACGTTCCGCCGCGATTACACTTCAATGGAGTATCAGTTGCAAATAAAAAGTCGTTCTGTTACTTGGGATTACTGTTAGACAAAAGTTTTAATTACATTGAACACATGAAACAGGTTGGAGAAAAAGCCAAAAAGAACTTTTATGCGTTATTCGAGTTTAACTATTACAACGTTAAAAAATATTTACACAGTCACATATTTAGGATGTATTACGTACGGTTCACCTGCATGGGCTGATAGGGCTACCATAGATGCTATACGTCGTAGGTTGGTGCAAAGTCAGTGTCTCGCATTAATATTTTTATGTAAATCGTATAGAACTGTAAGCACCGAGGCACTACCAGTGCTGCCAGGCGTGTTACCAGTTGACTTAGAAATACACCGCCGCGCTTCAATGTACTACACCTCTAAAACCATGCACCCTGACTTTCTAAAACACCGCAATCATGACAAATTACTTAGATTATTTAAACCAATTGACAAGGTACTTGAAACTTTGCTGTCAGAATGGAAAGAAAGATGGGAAAATTCTACTAAAGGACGCCACTTATATCTGTTCTTTTAATTAGTGCGAGATTAAGTAACGAGTGGTTAGAAGTCGATCATCCCGTTGCGCAATTTTTAACTGGTCATGGAAACTTTAGAGCTAAGATCTTTTCGCTTAGACTTGTATCATCGCCTTTATGTGAATGTTCTACGACAAATCATGAAATCGAGCAAACAGCACATCATGTTCTCTGGGATTCCTTGCATGTCACATCCAGGGTAGTATACTATTCTGATTTGGTGGCAACAAGTGAGAATTTACCAGTTGACTTAGAAATACACCGCCGCGCTTCAATATACTACACCTCTAAAACCATGCACCCTGACTTTCTAAAACACCGCGATCATGACAAAATACTTAGATTATTTAAACTAATTGACAAGGTACTTGAAACTTTGCTGTCTGAATGGAAAGAAAGATGGGAAAATTCTACTAAAGGACGCCACTTATATCTGTTCTTTTAATTAGTGAGAGATTAAGTAAAGAGTAGTTAGAAGTCGATCATCCCGTTGCGCAATTTTTAACTGGTTATGGAAACTTTAGAGCTAAGCTCTTTTCGCTTAGACTTGTATCATCGCCTTTATGTGAATGTTCTACGACAAATCATGAAATCGAGCAAACAGCACATCATGTTCTCTGGGATTCCTTGCATGTCACATCCAGGGTAGTATACTATTCTGATTTGGTGGCAACAAGTGAAAATTAATAGGCGTGAAGGTGATTCTGCAATTTATATTATTGGAATCGATGTGTTAGGCAACAACTCACAATTTAGGTCCCAATAGTGTTAGATATTTTATAAACCGTGGTGCACGGCAGTTGAGCTTCACTTGACTAGCCATTTCTTTGAGGATTTTTAATGCCTTATCTTATTTGTCATATTGCTGTCTCTCACTTTGCCAAGAGCGGAAGTGAATTCCAAAACTTCCTACTCCTACAAGTTTCTTCTGATTAAATAAACTTCACTGCAAAAGCGGAAACATCATACATACCTATTTTACATTTGTCAATTCAAGACTCCCATTAATGTTGCCGTATATTAAACGAGCTTGTTATTCGTTAATTAATTTTTAAACTTCTTCTTCTTTTAAATACACGTAAGGAGTGAAAATATACTTGAAGAGTCATCGAAATATACATAATATGTAAAACTTTAGCTCAATAAATGGTATAGGTACGTTTGGGGGTCATGTGCCAGAAGCGTGCTCGTTCGCGACCCCTGCCAATCAGTCGATTGCAATTCTGGACCAAGAGCGCACCGACGTGCGGATTAGGGCGTCCCCCGTAGGCGACGCGCACCGATCCGCCCCCGTCGGTGCGAATACAGCTGCATGCGGCGGTGGGGGCCGCCACCCACCACGCAGCGCCAATTCCGGCGGGACGAGGGGAGCCGAGTGCCGCATAGGCACGTGGAATGTGAGAGGTGGATTGAAAGATAAGACGAATGAACTGATAGACGTAATGAATGATAGACGTTTGGATGCTTTATGTGTGACAGAGACTAAGCGCAAGGGGAACGACACCGATGATCTGCCCGGTGGTATGATGGCCCTATGGTCCGGGGTAGACCGGGACGATCATGCCAGTGCTGGTGTAGGTGTCGTACTCTCCTCTCGCTTAGCCACTGGTGTAAGAGATTACTGTTTGGTAGGGCCTAGACTTCTCTGGGTTCGTATTAAACTGGGCATCACGCGAGTATTTTTGGTTGCAGCATACGCTCCCGTAAGCTCAGCGTGTGCTCAAGAACTGGAGAAGTTTTGGGAGTCTGTGAGGGATGTTCTGGACTTAGTTGAAGGGAACGAAAGAGTGATTATGTGTGGAGACTTGAATGGATGGGTTGGGACCAAGCGATACAGCTATGAAGCTGTTCTTGGTCCGTATGGAGATAAGAGAGTGAACGAAGCAGGTAAGTCTATACTAGATTTATGTATGGAACGAGGCCTCCTCGTGTCGAATACTTTATTTCATCATAAGGATATTCACACGTATACATGGAGAAGGAATGATCAAAAAAGTGTGATTGATTTGATTTTAATAGATAGACGTCTCCGAAATGTTTTAATGGATACAAGAGCCTTTAGAGGCCCCACTCTTGAGACGGACCACTACCTGGTGGTAAGCCGGTTTGTGGGCCTTTTTAGGAAGTGGAGGCACTGGCGAGTGCGTATCCCTTTCGGAGATCATGAAAGGATAATGAGCGAAAAATTGCAAGATGAAAGTGTAAGGAGAATGTATGTGCATCTGGTAAGTGAGAGACTTGCAAATGCAAGCCTCTCCGACTTAGATGTGGATGATTGTTGGAAAGTTTTGAAAGAAAGTATGGTGGATAGTGCAAAAGAAGCTTGTGGATGCGCAAAGAGACGTAAAACAGCGAAAGGAGATGCCTGGTGGGATGCGGAGGTTGAATCCTCCGTAGCAAGAAAGAGGAAAGCGTGGTTGGATTACGTATCATCTTTGCCTTTAAATGAAAATATGAGAGAAAAGAAGAAAGAAATGTACCGTCTATGCAAGAATGAAACCAAGGCTTTAGTGAAAGAGAAGCGTGAAAGACAAATTATGAATGAGGAAGAGAGGCTGACGAAAAACTTCGAGGCAAATACCAAACTCTTTTGGAGAGAGGTAAAGAAGTCTCGGAGTGGTTCGTCGGCATCCAGAATGGATAAGATAAAGTCTAAAGCTGGTGCCATTCTTGCCAACACTCAGGAAGTGTTAGAACGGTGGAGTGAATATTTTGAGGAAATGTATGAGTATGCCTCGGACGCTGGCAATGAGAGTGAGTCGGATGCTTACTCCACGTTGACAGCGTCCGACGAAGGCATAACTATGGATGAGATCGAATGGTCGATACGAAGCTTGAAAAATGGAAAATCAGCGGGAATTGATCTGATCACAGCTGAGATGATCAAATTAGGTGGCACTTACGTCCGGGACGCCTTCTGGTACCTATGCAACCTATGCTGGAGAACTGGAAGGGTCCCAATGGACTGGAGACGCGCAGTCATCGTGCCCTTGTATAAAGGCAAGGGATCACGCATGGACTGCGCCAACTATAGGGCCATCAGTTTGATCAGCTTAGCAGCAAAAGTATATGGAAAGGTGATTGAAAGGAGAATGAGGGTGAAATCCGATGAAATGCTGTGGGACGCACAAGGAGGTTTCCGAAATGGAAGGGGATGTACGGATCAAGTTTTCTCGCTCCGCAATATCGTAGAGAAGCATCTGGCCATAGACCGGAAGGTTTTCTGCGGTTTTGTGGATCTTGAGAAAGCCTTTGATAGGGTTGTGCGAAAGGAACTGTGGGACATATTGCCGAGATATGGGATTGACGGTTCACTGCTCCGTGCTGTGCAGTCCACTTACAAGGATTGCTCAGCATGTGTGCGGATAGACGGTGGCATGTCACCCTGGTTTGATGTCAAAATTGGTGTCAAACAGGGTTGCATGCTATCTGCTAGGCTGTTTATCCTGTATCTCGATAGTTGTCTGCAGAGAATAAGGTCAACGAATGTGGGATTGCGCATGGGTGACCAAGTGGTGAACTGTCTGCTGTATGCAGACGATGCCGTGCTATTAGCAGATACACCATCTAAACTGCAAACACTGGTCACAGCGATGAAAGACGACTGTATGGAGAAAGGCTTACTACTGAATGCGAAGAAAACAAAGATAATGGTATTTGAAAGAGAAGAATCCAGAACTAATGTAAGGATTACGATTGATGATGAAGTGTTGGAACAAGTGGATGAGTTTGTATATCTTGGATGCGCTTTCAGCAGGGATGGAAGGTACACCGCAGATGTGGAAAGACGAGTGAGTGCTGGGAATAGTGTGAATGGAGCGTTGGGAAAACTTCTTGGCAGTAAAATCCTGAGCCAGAAGGCACAACTCGCTATACACAATGCAGTGTTGGTCCCAACGCTAACTTATGGAAGCGAGAGTTGGGTATGGCAGAAAGAGCATGAAAGTAGAATAAACGCGGTTGAAATGCGAGCGCTGCGCAAAATTTGTGGCGTAAGGCTCGTAGACCGTATTCGCAATGATGATGTTAGAAATAGAGTTGGTCTGAAAGAGAGCGTCGGTGTTAAAATAAGACGAGGCATGCTCCGATGGTTCGGGCATGTAGAAAGAATGCAAGATGAAAGAATGACGAAGCAGATATACAATGCAAAAGTGGAAGGATGTAGGAGCCGGGGAAGGCCAAGACTTACCTACCATGACCAAATTGGTCATGTTCTATCAGAAGGTGATGTCAGGAGCCCTAGAAACCGGCGTGCGTGCATGAGAAGAGCAATGAATGTTAAAGAAGCGAGTGAGATATGTAAGGATCGAGTCACGTGGCGCTCGGTTCTCTCTGCCTACCCCGCAAGGGATTTGGCGTGAAGTTATAGATAGAGGTACTATGTACAACTATATTACAATTATTTTTAATTAACTGCCTTTATTCAGTTGAGTATCTTATTTACATTTTTTTTTTAAACTAGATTGGCAAAGTGAGACAGAGGCACCCACGCTGACGACTTTTGTACAAAGTCTCTTTTGTCTGGTGAATTTGAGGTATAATTGAGTACTGGCAATAATTTCATTTAAATGGCGAACCTGAACTTGAGAGTTATGCTATGGTATCAAAGTATTTTTAGTTTTAATTTTTTGGGAGACATAGTGAAATATATTGCTTGGAGTTTTAATGTTACTCTTGACTGTGCACAACTTGAAACTATGAAAGAGCATTCTCCTTTGTAGATTATTTGACGTGTATTCAAGTGCCTTAACTATTCTAGTCCCGCAGGAGTCAAATTGCTCCGAAAAAGACAACAGTGGGAAATTCTTCGGTACGATAAATTCTACGAAAATGACAAATGTTAAACGGCTTTGATTGCAACTTCCAGTTATTGTACACTTCAACCGATATCTGCTTCATATTACACTATCAATGCTAAGAAAAACAAACGACCTTTTGACGAGCTCGGTGGCTCAGTAGTAAATGACGCGACTTTGACACCAACGCTCGTGGGTTCGATACCCACACAAGTCAAATAACTCCTTGGGGGAGCTGTGTACCTACTCCCTAGAGTGTTTTTGTGTACCTGTGAGTAAGGTCACCAGTTAGCTCCTAAAGAGTTGCTCTGTAAGCAGCGGATGCATCGTGCGAGTGATACTTAATGTAATAACTAGAGGCGTTAATAGGTTACAGTAACCGCTTTGTGGGCCATATGCTTGTATGCTTTCCGACTTCGCATTAAAAATAATCAAGAAAAAATGTTCAGGGACGCTTACTGAGCTTAAACACTGCTCCCACCAGATCCATTATATTTCTTTATACTGGACAGGCTGTCACTCACGGAATTAACGTTAATCTAATAACACCTCATATATAAATACTCTTTCAGTCGTTTGATTACATAAAGGAATAACGAGTTCCACATATCTAGATACATATATACATATGCGAGAAAAACATAGATGGTCTACAGTTAGGGAAAATTATTAATATAAAGAATTAGGATATCCTGCTTCGTGTCTCAAACAACATTTAAATAATTATGTCTCGTATTATTAATTACGTCTTATATTTATGAAACGTAGGTACAATAATATTTAATTTCGTGTACATTGAATCTTTTACTTCTAATGTAGCAGCATTTGGCAAAGAAGAAGTGTCGAAAGTAACTTGTTAATATAGGTATTTCTGTCAAATCGTAAATTAGAGCTATATGTTCACATACTCACTCTACAGTATGTGAAAACTTTGCAGTATGTGAACATACACTAGACCAGTCAAACCATTACATGCGGTTCGATAAACCACAAATCCTTGCCAAGGAGAATCGCTAAATACCTAGAATGCTACGCGAGACTATTGAAATAAGAAAACATCCCCATTTCAATAGAGAAGATGGTTAGCAAGTACTAATTGTTTAATTCAATGTATAACAATAGCGAAAACCTAAGACACGTCCAATTTGGGCGTGGAGTGTCTTGGCTTTCCTCGGCTCCTATATCCTTCAACCTTCGCGTTGTCTGTTTTTGTCTGTAATTAAATATAACAATATATAAATATCAGTAAATCAATAAAAAAATAATGATGTCAAAGAGTAAAATAAAGATATTTCGGTGCGCGCTAAATTATATCCATACGTCTTTGTCGAGAAGATATTCATCGACTTTTTATTAGGCCCTTTTAAGCAAAAAATGTTTAAATGCCTCTTTAAATTATTTTCGAGCGAGTACATAAAGGCATGGCATGTCCAGTGTAAAGTTATATATTATATTTCTTTACACTGGACGTACCCTATGTCACTCACGTAATTCACATTAATCTAATGACACCTCCCTCACACAAATACTTTTCAGTCGTTTGATCATATAACGAGAATTGAGGTACGTACGTAGGAATGTATAAAAGACGTAGGGCGCATCATAGCAGCCCGTCTGGGAAAGTAACTCCCCACCTTACAGAAGACCGCAGCTAATAACAATACCTGGAGGTTTATTGTGTTCCTGTGTGTGAGTAAGGTCGCCAGTTACTTGAGAAGTCATTGTGCGGGCAGCGGGAGCACCGGAGGATATCGAAGTGCCATGAACGGTGTGGGCACAGAAGGTTGGCGCGGCGGTCAGGGAGACCCGGCGAAACGGCTGACCGTTTGCCGCCCGTGGGTCAGTACGGTTGTTGTATAAAAAAATTGACGATCTCGGTAGTGGCGTGGAGAAACGTGCTATTACGTTACTTTGACACTAATGCTCGTGGGTTCGATTCCCCCACACATATGAAATATTTGTGTGCATGAACATGTCTGTTTGTCTTGGTCTGGGTGTTTTCTATGTATAATAAGTATTTATATACAAAAAAAAATGTATTTACGTATGTTTAATAGTTGTCTAGTACACATAACTCAAACTTCGCTTACTTTGGGGCTGAATGGCGCTGTGTAATTTGTCCTACGATATTTATTTATTTTCTCACAGGAAAATCGCTTTCAAAATCAACCATCAAAAATTAGCATTATATCTGCCGTTTTCAGTACAACGTTGAAAATGAAGTAGCGAAAAAGAAAAGGCGGCAAATTGTGAAACAATATTATTCAACACACACTGCTGTAACAAACACTTTAAAACTAGATTCGTCTTGCATTTGATTGTGTCTGCCCGTTTCAAGTACGGTAATGGTCTTGAATTGGTTATTTCTCTCTACGTTCAGATCCATTCTATTAGCCTGCACTTTGGTGTTGCCATTAAAATATTTAAGTACCCTATCGGTTCATACAGATGTTGTCATTTTAATAATGTTTGGTTACCAGGTGTTACTAACGTAAGAAGGTTATTTACTATCTATATATCTATCTATTCATATCTTACGTTACGGGGCAGGCATAGAGAATAGAGAATAATATGACTCGACCCCATACGCCTCGTCGCTTCTTTAACATTCATAGCTTTCATGCACGTTTGCCGATTATTAGGGATTCTGACATTATTGTTCCTTAGCACACGACCTATTTAGTCGTAATTAGTGAGTCCAGGCTTTTATTGGCCCCTACTTTCGCGATATAATAGAAAAAAAATCGGCCAAGTGCGAGTCGGACTCGCGCACGAAGGGTTCCGTACCATTATCTATAAAATCGGCAAAAAAAATAACGTTTGTTGTATGGGAGCCCCCCTTAAATATTTGTTTTATTTTAATTTAATTATTTATTCTTAAAGTGAATATATAACTAAATATTCTGTGAATATTTCAAGCGTCTACCTGTTGCTGTTATCAATATCGAGTAAAAATGAGCAAAAAAATCACGTTTGTTGTATGGGAGCCCCTTTAAATATTTATTTTATTCAATTTTTTAGTATTTGTTGTTATAGCGGCAATAGAAATACATCATCTGTGAAAATTTTAATTGTCTAACTATCACGGTTCATGAGATACAACCTGGTGACAGACGGACGGACGGACGGACAGCGGAGCCTCAGTAATAGGGTTCCGTTTTACCCTTTGGGTACGGAACCCTAAAAAGGAGTTAAATTGGACATTACAATTTTTATATTATTTTGTTGGTTTAAGTTTATCATCTCTTATGTCTAGAGTTATAATATAGGTGTGTTGACTATTATACTACGTCGAGTGGCATTTCACACGCGTGACCTAAACTACATAATGTCTGGTTATTCCTCTGGGTTGCGGAGGTCTGACCATGTGAAAATCAGTATCTTCGCTGACTCCTTAGGATTAGGTAGCGGACCCCATCAATCCTAATGGATTAGGAAACGGGATAATGCTAAGAAGAAGAAGACTGTATATCCGTATAATATTCGACGAAAGCCCCCAGGCAGCTTGACTTTTTCCGTCATTTTCAACAACTATCCCCATATTTCAATCGATTGATACAAAGCCCTAACAAATTATTCACCTAAACCTTCCTCAAGAATTACTCTGTCTAGTGCTGAAAACCGCATGAAAATCCGTTCAGTAGTTTTTGAGTTTATTGTGAACAGACAGACAGAGGCGGCGTGGGACTTCGTTTTGTAATATATAGTGATGCAGCTGCATACTTCATGACTCAATGATATAGAAAAACACAGCCAATGTTAAATTCCTTCGGAAACTTGTCCTATTCTAGTAAGTGATTAGTATAACCTCAATCAAATCTAGGCTTATCAAATAGGCACTAGTTTTGCATGCTGTTTAAAAGTAGGAATAGTCAAAATCAATACAGCAAATAGAATACAAAAATATTTTCCAATATGGCAGTCTTAAAATTAACTGGAATATTCAATGTTTGGACTATTACGACGGAGCAAACTGCAACTTCAAAGCAAGTTAGCCGGGTAAGTTTTTCTTGTGCACTAGTTTTCTTGAACTATATGTTCAAATAAGCACGTACTAGTTTTATTATTTCGTACACGGTTAAAACTAAACTGTTATAAGACAGTAATTTTTGTACTAAAAGACAAGGTAAGAAAATTTCGTCGGGTTCAGTCTCTCAGTGGCTAGTGACGCTAGGTTGACACCAACGCTCGTTAGTTCAAATCCCACACAGGACAAACATTTGTGTGCATGAACGTGTCTATTTGTATAGGTCTGTGTGTTTGTAAGAGAGGTAGGATGATTTAAAATAGCCCGACAGGAGTAGTACCTCCACCTCACAGAAAACAGCAGCCACAGAGTTGCAACCAAAACCGTAGAGTTGTGTCCATACGAGTGACTGAAGTTACCAGTAAACTTCTAAGGAGTTGCTATGCTACCAGTTGGGGTAGCAACGCGCGAGTAATACTTTCTGAATCGCAGGCGTGCATAGGTTGCGGTAACCACATCAGCTGGGCCGTATGCTTGCATGCTTCCCGACGTTACATAAAAAGAAAAAAAGTTTCTTCTAAGTTCTTTCTTATTAAGTTTTTTTTTTTAACGAGCAGTAATAGCGCACTAGATAAGGAGCTGACATATTGATCAACCGTATCGTAGTCACCCTACAAGGAATTATTGTTTGTCTGTGGTCTTTCACAGCAGTGCAGATCCACCTGCGCCATTTCGGATTTACGAGACACCTAATAACGTCTAGACCTATAGGTACTAAATAGGCAGTATATTTTTTTAATATGTCGTCGTCGGCATATATGCATACAACCTAGCTGTAAAGTGATTACCATAGCCTATGAACGCTTGTTTTACATAGTTACCACTCGCGCGAAGCCATCTCTACTACTAACACAGCAACTGGTGACCTCCAGGGATTTATTATTTGGCTGCGTTTTTCAGTGAGATGCAGGTACTTCCCCAGATGAGCTGCTATAACACAACCTATATAGCGCTCAGCATAAAAGAGTTTCCTCATAGTGTTTTCAAACTCCTATAAAAAGATCCAGAAAAGCTCACTTACATTCAAACAAACAAACTCTTAAACTTTTCTTTTTTATAATATTAATATTCTATTATTCTCACGGGCATTATCCCGGTCATTTGATAGGCGTGCGAGGGGATAAGGATCCAACGCGTAGAGGCCCCTTCGAAAAGACTATGTAATGTTGTAATAATATTATTATTATTTATTGTAATTATATTAATATTATTGTTATTGTATTATTATATATTAATCTTTAAATAATTTATTTTTAAAAACAATGCACCGTCTTCATACAACGTCGGGAGACATATAAGAATCTCATTATTAACTTAGCCTGTGAACACACATAATACAAGAAGTGTAGCTTGCGTGTTGTCTCATCTCATATAGCAACTAATTATTATCTTACTGATAGCCTTACTCACTCGCAGTAACACAATATCTCCTCAAGGGAGATGTTTCCTTGGTACGATTTTTTGTGACGTACTTCGCCAGTTGGGCTGCTTTGATGCGTCCTTTTTCTGGTTTAAAACACCCAGACAAAAGCAAACAGACATATTTATGCATCCAAACGTTTGTCTTGTGTGGGAATCGAATTCACGAACCTTGGTGTTAAACTAGTCATTACTTGTTATTTGCTCCACAGACAACCAGACTTGTTACAGACTTGTTATTTGCTCATCTGTCTTGTCAGCTGAACTCTTCTATTCATGTAATATTTATTTATGTATGTCTGTCGTTATCTCCAAATAAACCATTCAGAAACGATTTAACGTGTTTTGATAACACCTATTATTTTCTTTTGTTGTGATTTTAAAGGACACTTCTCAAGGGCCATTCATTAAATCTAGCCGCGACCTAACTTTCCTGAGGCAGAGGATTGTTTGCGAATCGGCAGGCTACATCATGTGGCTTCAGTCTTAAAAATACTGAAGAAAAAGTTACGCTTCAAAAGATAGCTCTATACCTATCGCCAGTTATGTCAACACGTTCCTATTGAAAACTGTATATTTGGCATTTCTTATGGCTGTTGCTTTAATCTAGATATATTTTCTCGCGTCGAGTCGAACCAGAGATGCATGCAAATGATGCTCTTTGAAAAAGTCACAGCGATTTAGCCGAGCGTGTGGAAGCAAATATATTCCGAATTACGAAGTCCGGATGTAGAATACTTGCTTTAAGCTCGGAAATTTAGTAGAGAGTAATAAAATGGACAGGTTTGAAGTAAGATTTTTGATTTTCAGGGTAGCCGTACTTTGAATTTGGATCGTTCGATACCTTCTTCGTCTTATTCCGTTCCCTAATCCATTACTGGCGGGGTGTGCTCCCTAAGGCTAAGAAATTGGCGACGATATTGGTTTTTACAGGGAGCAACTGCCGTCAGAGCTTCACAATACAGAAAACCAGACCGTTATCAAGGTAGGTCAAAAGTCTTTCAAAATATAATTTCTTGGACGTACAGGTTTCCTTACGATGTTTCCTTCACCGCAGTGCAAGTAATCATTACAAATAGGTACCAGTCCACATCAACCCTTACTCATCCCACTGCAGGGATACGAGTCTACCTTCAACCGAAGGTGTTTAGAGCATACTCCACCACGCTGCTCAAATGCGGATTGGCGGTGGCCAGTGTTTTCGAGCCTCCCCGAGGTCCACTGACTTAGTTTAACGACAGTCATCTATCGACAACAGCCGGGACCGACGGCTTAACGTGCCCTCCGAGGCACGGGGAAACTCGAGATAGATGAACCCATCCATAGACAGGTTGCGGCCGACGTTGCTTAACCTGCGTGTTTGGTTAGAATGACACGCGCAACGACGCCATCGAGCTCTCGCATAAATAGGTACGCAAATACAAAAATACTAATATAGTGGTACATGACCACGCCTGGATTTAAACCGGTTGGTCAATAAGCCGGTTGTTCATCCACTGGTATATTACGGCTTCTATAGCACTGATTTTGTATCGTTCCATAACAATTCATATTTACTGTATAATATGCAACTCTCTTCGTATGTAAGATAAAATACCTCGCGTTAATGTTAATACTTGCACTTGTACAGATTCCACTTCACAGTTTTATTTATTAATTATTTTTACCGATCGATTTCGCCTTTACGGCATTATCAAGGTATTTTATACAACATATCATATTGATAATGCCGTAAAGGCGAAACCGATCGGTAAAAATAATTATTAAATAAAATTGTGAAGTGGAATCTGTACAAGTGTATGTATTAACATTAACGCGATGTCTTCAAAATTCCACCAAGTGCCTACAATCAACAGTATCAACATAAGATAAAATACATATGTTTTTCTCAGCACATAAACGCAGTACCAAGCATGCACAGCCGTATATGTTTCACATTTGTAACGCACGAAAGTATGGTGAACGTCGTAGAAACAAAAGCACTGAGGAGTTAGAATGATTGGTAGACTAAGAACATAGCATGATACGAGGACTGTGCGGAATGAAAGATGATGTACTGACAAAAATTGAACAGAGTATGCTGAGATGGTTTGGTCATTTAGTATGAACGAATGACAAATGAGTTAAGAAAGAAGTGTATTGAACAAGGGCAAGAGTGAATGGAGATATCGACAGGGGCCACCATAGATGCACAGATATAGATAAAATTAGTGATGTGTTAAAAAGGGCCAAATTAAAAGCACCCACAACCGAAGAGCATTTTTGAAAAAGTTGATGAGTGTGGAAGAATAGACATAGTCTCTGCCAATGGGAGTATGTATGTATGTTGTAACGTACGAATCAGAATAAAACAGAAAAAAAATATACAATTTCGGATTGATTTGGTTCGTACATGTAGAAAATGTAATTCAGGACAAAAAATCTGCAACGGGACAGTGGAAGTACATGTCTTCGACGAGCTCGGTGGCTCAGTTGTGTATGACGCGACTTTGACACCAACGCTCGTGGGTTCCATTCCCACACAAGGGAAACATTTGTGTGCATGAACATATCTGTTTGTCTTGGTCTGGATAATTTAAGAGAGGAAGGGTGCATCAAAGCAGCTTGTCTGGGGAATTACCTACCTCACAGAAAATTGCAGCCAAATAACCACTCCCTAGAGGGTTGTTGTGTTACTGCGTGTGAGTGAGGTAACCAATAAGCTCCTAAGGAGTTGCTGTGTAAGCCGCAGAGGAGGCATCGCGCGAGTGATACTTAATATATCGTAAGCGTTAATAGGTTACGGTACCCGCTTTACATCAGGTGGGCCGTATGCCTGTATGCCTCCTGACGTAGTATAAAAAAAGGTATTGACGCAGATCAAGTCTACTACTACTAAATTGCTGGTGTTTCATCAGAAGGTAATATCAAGAGTCGTAAGAAATGCATGTTAAAAAAGCTGTGTAAAGACCGACTTATGTAGCGCTCAGCTCTTCTTCATTGAAGTCATAACTAGGAATACTTACTGACTGCCTGAGATCCTTGCCTGTTGTCTGAGATATAATAGTTTAAATAGTTAATAGATTCTGGCGTTATTTTGCGAAAGTCAAATTTATATGCAATTTGATCTAACCTGTTTGTGTGTTCCGCCACCAATTAGTTCATGCGGCCTAGCGGCTGCTGCGATCGTCCGCCATCTGTCCAGATGGCAGAGACTACCAGAGTAGCCATGGCAGCGTCGGCATGTTGCATTTACTAACAGTAGTGGGTGGGTGCCGGCCGGGGCTAGGCCGCATGAACTAATTGGTGGCGGAAGCACACAAAGCAGGTTAGATCAAATTGCATATAATAGTTTCATTCTCGGATAGTCGAAAAAGTCCATACCTACGTGTACGTACTATTACAATCCATATATCATGTTGCCTAGTTCGATATTTTAGTAATATTGAAAATAACAGATCAGCGATATTTTCCATATGTAATCAATGCCGTTTTCAATAATGGTCAGTTATTAATCTAACTAGGCCCGCACCGGATCTGGTTTCTGCCTGCCAGCCTAGATAGTTAATAATGCTAACAAAATACTGCCGGATTAATCGGACATCTCTAAGTCTAGAACTCTATCACGAAAGTAGATATACATAAGTGTACCTGTCATGCGAAAAATTGTAAAATAGATCTAGTGTAGCGTTAGTAACTGAGATCTTTTTTTTTAAGTTTTTTTTCCTTTTTTAACAACTGTCTGTATCGACTTAACAGTACGAATTATATTCGTATGTAAACGCACCCCATGGTGTGGCTAGCCCAAAGACGTTTTTTCACGAGTCAAGCAAGATGAGACGAGAATTAAAATCATTTGATATATTGATCACATATGTTGTTGTTTCTTCTCTATTCACTTCGTTTTCCATTTCTTTGACCTCTTTCCCCATGGCCATTCATTGTGTTATTCAGTTAATCAATAAGCGAGCACTTGCAAATCATGTAATTTTATACTTTGTTATTAATTATGAATAATGCAATAAACTTATACAAACAAACAAATAAAATCGCACCTGTCTATTTAAACATATTTGAAATTATCACTTGCTATGCAGAGAAAGAAACCATTGCGAGGAAACCCGTAAGTATATTTCGAGAAGAAGTTTGACATAAGCAAGATCTGACGTACCCACTGGGTTATGTAGGCCAGTCTCCGTGTATTAAAATTTGTATATATCTATCTAGACTTCACTTCACGCCAAATTCCTTGCGGAGTAGGCAAGGAGAACCCAGCGCCACATGACTCGATCCTTACTCACCTCTTTCGCATCTTTAGCATTCATTGTTCTTCTCATGCACGCTCGCCGGTTTCTAAGGCTCCTGACATCACGATCAATTTGGTCATGGTAGGTAAGTCTTGGCTATCCTCGACTCCTACATTCTTCTACTTTCGCGTTGTATATCTGTTTCGTAATTCTTTTCTCCTGCATTCTTTCTACATATTGGTTCGGCAACGGAGCATGCCTCTTCTTATTTTAACACCGACGCTCTCTTTCAGAGCAACTTTGTTTCTATTATCATCATTGCGAACACGGTCTACAAGCGTTACGTTAAAATGTATCTTCGCCAAATTAGCCTTAGGCTTAGGTAGTGAACCTTGCCTATTCTAACAGATCAGGAACGGAATACTTACTAGAAAATATATAAACATGAAATTAGATAAACGAATAACGTACTGACAGCCCAATAATATGGTACCGTCGACTCGATATGATGATGGAGGTGAAATGTAGCTACGGACTCCTTAATAGATAACAGTAACCTCACCTCCTTTGTTTATTGCTATAGCTTGTTTTAATGACGGCTGTAGTAATATAGCCAACTTTATCGGTTTTTTCAATGCTACTTAGTATAAGAATAAATACTATAAACAGTGTTCTGTACTCTCAAATAACATTTAATGGATGTTGATGCATTTGCTTACGTTTCATGGTTTTTAACTCCGCTTGAACATATCGGGTAATTTTTAATACTTCATTTTCCTGAGGAATTGCCTAATATTCTTGACGCTTGTTGTATTTAATATGTTTTCTAATAGTTTTGGTTATAGTATTTAACGAACTTTACGTTAACTATCATAATACGAAGATCGAATATAATAATACTCGTACTTGGGTTTGTAATTCCTGTGATGTTGTGACCATTTAGTACTTTTACCGCAATTATGAAAATATAACGCGAAAAGCTTTATATAACATACAATTACTTACATTATTGCCAGCAATAAAATTAGAATTTACTTGGTGAGCTTATCGACAACCATAATGCTTTGCTTTTGAACTCTGTTGTGATGGTTGTAAATAAATTCATCAAAACTCAATTGAATTATGACTATAAAATTAAATTATATATAGATTAATAGGATCTTCCGACCAAAGTGAAGAAAATTCAATAAATTTGTATTGCATATACTACTTTAGGCAAAATAATTATATTTGGCTGACATTAATAAATTTTATAAAATATACAAGACAAGATATGCATTAAATTTCTCAAAAAGCACAGGTTTAAAAAGAAAACATAGTTATCTTTGATTTAAAACCTTTTGCCTGAAAGTTGACGTATACATGGAATGCCAGGTGCACCGATCCAAACATACCCCTTTTGCTTCTTCCACCCGCATCAACCTCTTTATGCGTGCTCTTCGGTTGGTGTATTTGATTTTGCACTTTTTCAAGACATCACCGAGTTGTGTGCATCTAGAGCGGCCCGTGCCGATACCTCCATTCACTCTTGCCTGCATTACACTTATTTCGTAACTCTTTGTCGTTCATTCTTTCTAAATGACCAAACCATAGATAAGATGTGTTATAATTTCACTTGAAAAATACGAATACAACGGTGGGCGTTCTAAAGGCCATTCACCACATTACTTCGAGTATATTTCTTATCTTTACGAGCAAGTGGGATGAAATATAACGAACACTTTAGCTGTGCTTACCAGCGAGTTAATCGCAGCAACACAAATACTTCTGATGTGATACAACAGGCACTGTGTCCACCAGAGATCCTACTCTACATTGTTATTTGTAAAATTTCTAATATTTAAACACTCGTTCACAAATAAAAGAGACATGGACCGGTTAAAACAATTCCAATTTCGCATTATAATAATTCTGTTAAATTTATATGGTACTAGCTAAATGTTGCAATTCCGGTATTACACCGGGATATGCGCGGAGGTCTGTAGGGTTCGCTTTTTCTACTTTTTTTTGTCGGTTTCTAAGCGTTGTATCTTGATGTTGTATATACTGGTATATACGCTATTAAATGCAAATATAATATTTCAAATTCGACTGGTAGTTCCATAAATTAACGCGTTCACATAAAGAAACAAACAAAGAAACTCTTCCGCTTTATATATTAGTATAGATACAGTAGTTAATATACTGTATGAGTCAAAAATTACTTCTAAATACTGAAAATGACTTATAAGTTTATTCTATATTTCCCTTTTCTGACTATTAAGGGATATTAACTGCATGTTGATGAACGATGCCGTGGCTTTTTGCCTTGACTCTGGCAAATTGCAATGAAAAAGTTGTTAGGCTTACGTTACCCCACGATGTTACCGTAAGATACACTAGAAAACCCCCACAATCACACATTTTCGGTATATATAGTGCGCTAAATTTCATCATTATTTCTTCTACCTATCTATAAATAACTTCTCGCCAAATCTCTTGTGGGATAGGCAGAGGGTACCGGGCGCCATAATACGCAGTCCTTACACACTTTACTCGCTTCTTCTTCTGCGTTTATGCACGCTCGCCGGTTTCTAGGACTCTCGATATCACCTACTTATAAAACACGACCAATATTTAAATTGCAATTTCGTAATTGAAATGGAGTTAGTTCTCTCAGAAACGGCATAGAATCTGTCTCTTAGAGGATTATGTTTTTTATGTAAGTATGGATGCATGCCCGTTCCAGTGTGACCACCTTTAGCCTAAACAGCTTGAACGAGTGTGAAGAGTGATGTCAGCACAAAACTCATACAGTGAGCTTAACCCACGTACTGTCAATATCATTTTAGTTCTTTTTTACAGTCAGTCAGATTTATGGTACTTTAAATTACCTTTTACTTGTTTAATTATTGTAGTCTTTCTACTGTCCAAAGAGAACACAGTGTGATCATAATCACAAGTTTAAACGCAGAAAGTCACGCTTGTATCGTACATCGTTTTATTGCACAATAAAACAATTTCGCCATCAGATAACTGGATATTTTGTGCTATAAATTCCTAAATAAAGCCACGCAGCAGAAACTTATGACTGACCAGGCTCAAGCGAGCTCAAGCCAAATCACACTCAATCCACACAAGCCAATCCCGTACTGCAATAAACGATTGTGAGAAGTGTCTTTTAAATCCGTATTATTGGGGCTATTTTTATTTTGAGGGCATAAAGGATTGGAACGATTTAGTGTTAGGATTCATTGCGAAATATTTTCGGGGAAAAGTAGATTGAGTGGATCGCTTCGCATCCTTTATTTACATATTTATGTGTATGAAACATGGCCTTTATTATTCATAAGAGTTAGTTACAGAACGAAACTTCCCAATATCTCCTTATATAAAAGTTACATATCTATATATAATAATCTAAATAGCTATTTTTATTTCTTCTGCATCAATGGTGATTTTCGAAATTCTAGTAATTAAAAAAAGAAAAACGAAAACATAAAAAAAAAAATATTACCATATATCTATCGATCTATAATTTCACGCCAAATCCCTTACGACAGAACTTAAGAGAGAACCGAGCGCGACGTGAATCGATCCGAACATATCTCACTCGTTTCTTTAACATACACAGCTCTTCTCATGCACGCTTCCGGTTTCTATGGCTCCTGACATCATGTCAGGAGCCATAGAAAGGTGATCCTTTGGATAGAACACGACCAATTTGGTCATGGTAGGCAAGTCTTGGCCTTCCTCGGCTCTTACAATAATATTACTGTTATATTTAAAAAAATATAGTACCCCAATAGTAAATTATCATTTGTTTTTATACTGTCCAAAGTATCCAAAGTATCTTTAAATTTCATAATCCTAGGTTAGCCGGAATGAGTACTAGACCACTGAGAAACACGTAAAACATTATTTTTTTTTGTAAATACACACTTATGTATGATATGTGTATGATACATAGAAGACACCCCCTGTATAACACAAACAGATATGTTCATGCAGACAAATGTTTGTCTTGTGTAGGAATCGAATACACAAGCGTTGGTGTCAATGCAGCGTTACTAATTAAATATATATCAAATGTATATTACCATAGACTATGTTCTATATACATTTGCCTTAAAAAAGATAATTTAATCATAAATTTTGCATCTTAATATCAATTTTCTATTTGTTATTTATGAGATTCACCAGCAAGCAGTAATTTTTGATATAAGGTCAAAAAATTGGCAATAAATTATAACAAGCCACCTCGATTTCGGCCTTTGTTATTGTAAAAATGTTTACAGAAAAATTGACAGTGCAAAGAGCTTTATTAAAAGCTTTTTTATATATAGCTTTATGTTTGGGACTTGTTGGAACTTTTAAGTTAACTTATGGTCCTGTGTGTTTACCTGTCATTGGTTTGGGTAAGGACTAACAGATACAACGAGAATTCACAAGCGTTGGTGTCGAAGAATCTTTACTCACTGTTTCGCTACCGGATTCGTCATGCTTTTGGATTTGTAAACAAATTTGTAAATATCACCTGTTTAGTAAAGGAAAACATCGCTAATAAACATCTAGTTTTCCCTGTGGGTTGTGAATGTCTGGCGTCAGTCGCTTCATGTTGAAATCATTATCTTCGTTAAATACTTAGGTAGTGGAACCCGCCGAACCTAATGAATTATTAAACGGAATAACACAAAGCAGAATAAGAATTTTAAGAAGCGAATGAGATATCTAAGTACCGCTTCTACTACCGCTTGTTGAATCACTAAGTAACTGCTTTATAAAATGAGTATAAGTATTGTTTTCTTCGGATATGTATTATTTTTTATTTATTTTATAAAGTAAATTAGGTATTAAATTAAAGTTCTATCTATCTATAACTTCACGCCAAATCCCTTGCGGGGTAGGCAGAGAGAACCAAGCGCCACGTGACTCGATCCTTACATACCTCACTAAACTTAAAGTTACTACCCGTATTTAAGTCTCTTCTTCTTGTTTATCCCGTTTCCTAATCAATTAGGATTAGCGGAGTCCGCTAACTAAGCCTGAGGATTTGGTGAAGACTTTGGTTTTTACATGGAGCTACTGCCTGCACCTCCACAACCCAGAGTCAGAAAACCAGGTCTATCTTAGGTTAGATCACACGTCTTTCGAAATATAAGTTCTTGAATATGTTGGTTTTCTCATGATGTTTTCCTTCACCGTCGAGCAACTGACAAATATGTACATAAATCTGAAAACAGATAAATCACTTGATGATAACGATCTGATGGCAGATTTAAATTGTTTTATATGACAGATTGTGAAAGATAGATTATTCAAAAGACAATCCTGAATTCGATTTTGGCTATATAGATTCATGTACACTCCACTGTATAATAAACAGATATTTGATGATATTATAGCAAAATTCCACTGATTTTTTAAATAAATACACTGAAAATTTAAATTTTCACATCAAGGACCCCGCCTTGTGGTGCTCGTAGCGTGTAAATATACATACATAAATTTCCACATATTGCTGCTTGAAAGAGAATGCATGTTTTAGTTTCAAATATTTACAATGTACACACTTCCAACCAAATGAAATAATTAAAACTTTCACAGTTACACATTGAGACATCAACATTGAGAAGATTATTGAGAAATATCAATTAATATGTATAAGTGGTTGGCTCAGTTATCAAAGTTTGACCGTAATCATTATTGGAAATTTAAGACGAACATGTGAATATAGCGCGAGTATTAATCTCTCATTACCCGCGGGCCGCTTTTCCGCCAAGAAATGTATGGGAAAACGTATATAACGGGGTCTCACAGGTTAAGAGAGGTAGGGTGCATCAAAGCAACCCGTCTGAGGAAGTACCTCTACCTCACAGAAAACCATAGACAAATAACAACTCCCTAGAGGGTTGTTGTGGTCCTGCGTTTGAGTGAGGTCACCAGTAAGCTCCGAAGGAGTTGCTGTGTTAGCAGCAGAGGAGGCATCGCGCGATACTCAATGTATTACAAGCGTTGATAGGCTACGGTAGCTGCTTTACATCAGGTGGGCCGTATGCTTGTATGCCTTCCGACGTTGTATATATGAAAAAAAACAACATAATGAACAAAAAAGAAAATCGGTATACAAATAGAAAAGAAAAAGGTTCTTGACTGTGTTATCTATGCCTAATTATACCCGCTGTACACAACGTAGTGCTAATTCCAGCACTAACTTATGGTAATGAAAGCTGGGTATGGTAGAGATAACGTGAAAGTAGAATAAAAGCGGGCAAGATGCGAGCATTGCCCAAAATTGGTGGCGTAACGCTTGCTGACCGTGTTCGCAATGATGATGTATGAAAAAGAGTTGGTCTGAAAGAGAGTGCCGGTGTTTAGACACGAAAAGGTATGTTTCATTGGTTTGTACATACATTCATAAATACAAGATGAAAGAATGACGAACCAGATATACAATATGAATGTGGATTGATGTAGGAGTCGAGAAAGACTCACATATGATGACCAAAACGGTCATGTTTTATCAGTAGGTGATGTGTAGAGCTCTAGAAACCGGAGAGCATGCATTGTCTTCATGCATGCTCTCCGGTTTCTATGTTAAAGAAGCGAGCGAGATGTGTAAAGACCGCGTATTATGACGCCTACGACCTGGCATAGAGATATACACATATATATATATATATATATATATATGTATACATATTTATAGATAGACGATGAGCTCTATGGCTCAGTTGTGACAGACGCGACTTTGGCACTAACGCTCGTGGGTTCGATTCCCACACAAGACAAAAAAATGTGTGCATGAATATGTCTGTTTGTCTTGGTCTGGATGTTTTAAGAGAGGTAGGGCGCATCAAAGCAGCCCGTCATCAAACCTCCACATTAAAGAAAACCGCAACCAAATAACAACTCCTTAGAGGGTTGTTGTGATCCTGCGTGTGAGTGAGGTCACCAGTAAGCTCCAAAGGAGTTGCTGTGTAAGGAGCAGATATATCGCGCGAGTGATACTTAATATATTACAAGCGTTAATAGGCTACGGTAACTGCTTTACATCAGGTGGACCGTATGCTTGTATGACTCCCGACGTTGTATCCAAAAAAAAGACAAAATATATTTACCAAAGTTCGCGTGATGTGTCAAATGGAGCTTTTGGCAGTTATGACGATAAACACCGAATGTCCCATTCTATACATAATAAAGTCGCTTAAAATCATAATCAGCTCACGATTAGAAATATGTGAAAAGAAAGAAATGTTGTGGTTCTGAATATCGAATACATGTTCAAAACCTACAACATCTTATAACCTAAAAAGTAACTGTATATATCCTCCAGTCTGTTAACAATTGTATATATTGTACGAGTATTATAACACGGAATAGACACCGAATCTTAAATCGCTTTATATGGGAATACAGAGTCCAGTACCTACATATACAACGAATCCTAAAAAGTTGTTACAACCACCCGCTGCGGGAATACCGTTTGTCATACAATTACCTCCGAGATTGCAACCTCGTTAGTTGCTTGCTGTGCAAAGATTTATATATCTTGGAAGTTCTTTAATAACTTTTTTAATACGATTGCTATGTATATTAAAATAACTAGAAAATATGTGAACGGAAACCTTCTTTATTAAATTCGAAACTAGTGGGTTATAAAGTTTCTCTATAACTTCACGCGAAATCCCTTGCGGGGTAGGCAGAGAGAACCGAGCGCCACGTAACTCAATCCTTAAACACCTCACTCGCTTCTTTAACATTCATTGCTCATCTCATGCATGCTCGCTAGTTTCTAAAGCTCCTGACATCATCTTCTGATAGCAAATAAACAAACTCTTGCGCTCGCTTGTAGATAAGAGTTTACACAAGAGTTCCTTAACGGACTATGAAACTCTGAAATTATCCGTTCGTTCGGACATGTTGAAAGAATGCAGGAAGAAACAACTACGAAACAGATATACAACGCGAAAGTAGAGGGATGTAGGGGCCGAGGAAGGCCAAGACTTATCTACCATGACAAAATTGATCGTGTTCTATCAGAAGGTGATGTCAGGTGCCTTAGAAACCGGCGAGCGTGCAGAAATAAAATAAATAAATAAATAAATATTGTCGGACAAATTACACAGCGCTATCTAGCCCCAAAGTAAGCGAAGCTTGTGTTATGGGTATTAGACAACTGATAAACATACGTAAATACATTTTTTTTTTTGTATACATACTTATTATACATACTTATTATACATAGAAAATACCCAGATCAAGACAAACAGACATGTTCTAGCACACAAATGTTTGAACTGTGTGGGAATCGAACCCACGAGCGTTGGTGTCAAAGTAGCGTTACAACGCGTTTCACCACTGCGCCACGGAGCTCGTGGCAATGAAGCTTAAAGAAGCGAGTGAGGTTTGTAAGGATGTGTCATGTAGCCTTCGGTTCTATATATGTATACACTTATATATATACTAGCCGATTCGACAAACGTATGCCCTGTCCGAAAATACAAACGATAGATCCCGTAACCCGACCGCAGCGCCAACTATGATCCAATTTGAATCTAAACCATTCTTAAATCTACATAAATACACAAAAAAATATATATACAAAATCGGTCCAACCGTTTAGGAGCAGTTAACACACACAGACAGCAGAATTATAAATATAAAGATATACAAACAAAACTGTTAGATAAATATAACGTTCATTTGCTGCCGTGTGCTGTTTGAATGCAGTGCATAATTACTAAAGCTTTATTTATGAGTCTCGGCGGGATTTACAAATGTAATCATCTGCACATACAGGCCCCACGTCGTGACTCAGTAGTAGAAATCAGTTTAGTCATGGGGTTTTAGAAAAATATTTCGGCGAGCGATGCGTAAAATTTGTGGTGTAACGCTTGTTGTTCGTATTAGCAATGATGATGTTAGAAACAACGCTGGTCTGATATAGAGAGTCGGTGTTAAAATAAGAAGAGGCAGCATGCCTCTTCTTATTTTAACCGTTGGCTCGGACATGAAGAAAGAATGCAGGATGGAAGAATGACGAAGCAGATATACAGCGCAAAAGTGGAAAGATGTAGGAGCCGAGGAAGGCCAAAACTTACCATGACCACGTTGGTCGTGTTCTATCAGAAGGTGATGTCAGGAGCCCTAGAAACCGGCGAGCGTGCATGACAAGAGCAATGAATGGGAAAGAAGTGAGTGAGGTGTGTAAGGATCGGGTCACGTGGTGCTCGGTTCTCTCTGCCCACCCCGCAAGGGATTTGGCGTGAAGTTATAGTCATAGATAGATTTCGGCATTTTTTTATATATACAACGTCGGAAGCTATTCAAGCATACGGCCCGTCTGATATAAAGCGGTTACCGTACCCTATAAATGCTTGCAACACATTAAATACCGTACCGAAATTGATACCCAAAGTGCCATACCCTACCAGGGTCCATGTTTAGCTGATAAGAAATAGATAATTGTCTGTAACTGTCTATAAAAATGTGCAATAAAATAAAATAAATAAAATAATAAACATTATTGGCTGCTTTTATGCGCCCTACCTCTCTTACAAATACCCAGACCAAGACAAACAGACATGTTCATGCACACAAATGTTTGTCCTGTGTGGGAATCAAACCCACGAGCGTTGGTATCAAAGTAATATAACAGCGCGTTTCGCCGCTGCGCCAACGATCCTGTTAAAACCTAAACGAACGGTCTCTAACTAGCATATAAGTATATATAACTATCCGAAATTTCGGAAGCAATTAATGAATCAAGTAGCAGTTTGCCGAACTTAACGGGAAACAACACTAAAGTAACTCAGAATTTAATAGTATAGGCTGAAATCCATATCACATCCAGCTGAGGAGACCCATATCCTACCATTAGAAATGGTCACTCTTAGACGAACGAACGTTAGGCGAACTAAAAAATAATTAAAAAAAAAGACCGAGCCTTACAGTTGTCACATATGATGTGTAATATCTCATTTTGGTAATAAGACACTAAAAACTAAAATTATAAATATAGGAATTATTAATATCATAGAAATTATTCCTGTAATTAATTAATTTGATTTTGAAGTTAAAATTCTTTAGACGCGATGTGACGAGAAAGTGAGATCTTTTCGGGCGGAAATAACGTTTTTAAACGGAAATGATGTTCAGTAAAAAATATACAGTACAATATACAGTTTAGGACAGTAGTGTAACTATTTCCATATTTAGCTATTAATAATTGAGAATTCAAGTGAAACAATGAAATACGTACCTATTTATTTGATTAATACTTCTACCAATGCAACAAAGTTTCTAATTATTCCTTACCATTGATATTAGTTTGTTGTCTGTGCCGTTGTCTGTATTAATTTTTTTTTGACGACAATCAATCAATATATTTTGAAATCTTTTGTTAATCAATCAATAAAATTATGACACTACTACTACTCACACTGTAAATTACATTATCCGCAGAACAGACAAGCATTATGCGCCGCGTCCCTTTCAGAAGCGCGCGAAATTTTTTTGCTGCCGGGACGTTACATACACATATCATCATGCCTGTCTACCATTGGGGTAGGCAGAGACTATAGAACGCCAGGTGAACCGATCCAAACATACTGTCCGGGCGTTACGTTTTGATAATTTATTAAATTATTTTTTAATTCCGATTGAGTAATTCAATGATGATGATGATATGGTTGGGCTATATTGCCAACTTAATAGTAAACTGTACGAACGAGACGCAAAAAGGATATAACCATAAATTAGAGAGAAATACAAGATTATACAACGAAACAGGGCTATGGTGCTTAACGATATTACTGGCACTCAACGGAAAAGAAATCATGGAATATATCGAAGCCGACTCTATCATAACGCGAGCTCTTTGGTCAAATCAAAAAGTGTGCGCTTCCCTGGCTTTCTGTCACAATTCCGTCACTTTTCATGAAATCGCTCCTTCTTTCAGACTTCAGAACAGCGAGACATATTACACATCAAAAAGAATGTGTAATAAGTAAATAGATATTTAAAAAAGTCACATACAGTTCTGTATTTCATAAAATCTTCTGCACCAAAAATAAAGATCAAAAAATCTTACAAAGAATACTCAAATACAAAATATACCAAGAGATAAAAAAGATAGCGTAAATAGTAAATTCTACACAAAAAGAAACAGGAAACAAAATGTATTCGTAACAGTACATATGCACGTACACAATACACACGAATGCATATGGAAATAAGCAAGGGAGTAATGAACAAAATGGCGCAATTTAAATAAAATTATTGTTTTTCCCGTAACATTTAGGGAACAATTAGAAATTACAAAAAGGGAATGCAGCGTGTTATTTCCTAGTCTGTCGTTTTACCAATTTTGTCATCTAGCATCAATGATACGTTGTTTAATTAAAAACCGTAAATACGCTTTAATTTCCATTTAATAAACCACCGTAAAATGGGCTTACCGTGAAATGCATTCTCATACACCGCGTACAACTTTAATCAATTGGATTAATTATATCCTGGTGTTACCCTCGTGTATTGAACGAATAATAAAAATCTTTTGACAAAGGTAATCGGGGAATATGAACTCTAAGCATACATGAATAACATTGATTTTAAATCGTCGATTTGAGATTATTTTGTCTTTTCATCTACATACCATGAGGTTGTAATTACAACATCCTCTTTGCCGTAGCGTAACTTTTTTGTTACTTTTTAGTGACTTAACTGGAATTGTCTGAAAAGAATATTGAATGTTTCTATTTGCTATGTTCTTTGTTACATTTTTTTTTTGTTTTGCGATGACGTTGTGATGCTCATTGTGTCTTTCATTGGCTTTTGCACGTATTTCTGCCTTTGTCCTGATAGTTTTCGATTTGCAGATGCGTTCTATTTTGCTCATTAATACTTTGCTTTTGTAAGTTGGGCTGTACATTTCTGAATATTGATAAATAACAAAAGATGATGGAAGAAAATTTTTATATACTCTTATATATGAAAATCTTTAATTACTAGAGTGACGTTAATATTGATTGGAAGAAAATTTCTAAGTCGATTGAGGAATCGTAAGGAAGAAATAACCGCACGACTGACCTCCGTGATTTGTATTGTTCACCTAAGTGTCCAGTCGATGTGGAGGCCTATTAATAATAATGTCTTTACCATAGAGTCTGAAAGGTATAATGCAGTTCTCAAATATAACAGGTGAAATAGAATTGGAATCTATCTTTGCAAGTTGCCTAGAACTGCCCACGATAATAGTTTGATATTTATTAGGGTTGACGGAAATCCCAAAGTATTTAGACCAAATACTAACGCCATGTAAGTCAGAATTTATCTGCGTAACTGCTATATCTATGTCCTCAGCGGTTGTCTGTATATCTGTCTCACATTACAGCCAACTTGTGCCTTTGCTGCTAACAACAACTCATTAAGAGCTTATTAGCTACCGCACTAATTCGCAGGAGCACAACAGCCTTTCAGGGAGTTGTAATTTGATTGCAGTTTTTTGTGAAAGTACTACCACAGGCGGGCTGCTTTGATGCGCCCTACTTCCCTTAATTGATACCATTGACTTATTTGAAGCTAGAGACAAAACTTATTCACGCCCCTTGCGGTGTAAACTTGCGGAAAGCCGAGTGCCATATGACTCGTTCCTTGTACACCTTACTGGCTCCTTGGCAGTTAGTAAAGAAGTAGTTCTTTTAATTATAAATTATGGTAGTTGTTGAAAATAGATTTTGATTCATAAAGTGTTTATACTAGCAATTAAAAGTAAACTTAAGATGCGGAAAGTTTGCACACACCGTTAGGAGTTAAGAAAAAAATATGCACTATGAGACCATCAGCGAAGTCTTTAGTAAGTTCTTTAGTTAATGTGAGATTTTTCCTTTTAGGAACTTATCCCGAGAGGAAAACTTTTTCCCATCGACTGAATATCAGCAAGAAGTTAGTGTATAAACAAAATTCAATATTGCTCTAATTTGCCGTTGAACTGCACAACGATATTTCCCTTACCAATTTTAGTTTTAGTTGGCAAAAAGTTTCGCTACCTAGTTACCGATGAAAACTGTTAAGGGGATGACTGTGGCTAATTAATATACCTATATATATATTTTAGACAACGTCGCGAGATCCACTAGCATACGGTCCATCTGACGTAAAGTGATTACCATAGCCTACGAATGCTTACAATACACATATCACCCAAGTGATGCCGCGTCTAATACTGACACAGGAACTTCTTAGGAGTTTACTGATTATTTCCCACACATGCGTAGAGTACTGTTCTCACCTCTGGGACGGGTCTGCCAAATATCTACTTGACGCTCTCGATATAATGCAGCACCGCGCTATACGCATCATAGATAGCGCTGAGATCACTCCCTTGAGCCTCTTCAGCTGCGTAGGGATATAGGTAGCTTGAGTGTTCTCTACCGTATCTATCATGGGAAATGTTCTGAGGAGCTTTTTGACCTCGTCCCTCCTTCTCCTTTTCTCCTCCGGAATACTCGCGTTGGACTGAGATCACATCCACATAGAGTTGGGTTGCTTACTTCCCGTACTAAGAAGTTCGGCGACTCATTTCTTTGTCGGACTATCAAAATGTAGAATTCGCTTCGGGCGCATGTGTTCCCCACTTCCTATAATCCCGGGTCGTTTAGACAAGGTGTGAAGGGGCACCTTAGCGGGCCGTCAAGGGGGATATAACCAGCACAGCGTTAATCAATGTGATGCCTGTTCTCACATCTGGTTCTAATTGACGCTTTCCATCAGGCGCGATGGGGACATTTTGATAGGCCACATAAAAAAGCACTCACAGGAATACAACAACCCTCCGGGAAACTGTTATTTGGCTACGGTTTTTCTGTCTTTACTTCACAAAAACTGTATTACTTGACATTTCTACTTTCAGGTACTTTCCAGACAATCTGTTCCATGCACCTAACCAAATAAATATGTTCGTGCACTCAAATATTTGTTCTGTGTGGAAATGGAACCCACGAGGTAGTGGTGTCAAAGTAACAATGCTGTCTTCTCCACCACCGAGCTCGTCAATACAAAAAATTTATCGTATATGCATATGTATATATATACAAGTAATTACGTTTGATTTCAATACATAAAATTAGGTTGTGTTCTTCTTACGACTAGCATCTACAACCTCTGAAGATGCTTCATGAAAAGGCGAAACATATGTCGTAAAGAAGTCCGGAGCAGCCATAGCACCGACGTCATACATTTACTGATGGTAGTGTTTGGGTGCCGGTCGGTGTTAGTCACTGTAAGTTCCATTCTCCGAAATAGCAAAACACCTGCGTACACCAAAGGATGTAATTCCGTACCAGACACCGGGTGTCTACAAGATTGATTTCTGCAGTAGTTCTTATATTGGCCAGACTAAGCGTAAAATAGCAGCGAGAGTCAAAGAATACACTGCAGCTGTAAAGAATCATCAGACGACAAAATTAGTGATAACCGAACATCTGCTCGACTCTAACACTAACCAATGGATTGAGGTTTTATCTACCGATCGCCAATATTTTTGATAGGAAAATTAAAATCTCGCCATTTATCGTTGAATGCCCTCGTGGACATTATTAGTGTCATGTGTAGTGACAATGACAAATACATCACCAATCATCACCAATTGGATCTATATGTGTGCATCTAGGGCGGCCCCTCCCAACATCACTTCTTATATATATATCTTATTATCTTATATATATCTCTTAGACTTTGTATTTGTCACAGTTATAGTATTATTATAATAGTTGAAGAAAACAGCCCAGAGCGCGGCCGGCGACGCCGCGCACCGCCAGGCCGCCTGTGACCACGGCTAATGCAACTCAGCCGAAACATCGGGTAATACAAAGGTAATATTTTACCTAAATTACGCTTTAACTCCCTCATTATATAAATTCCTATTAATAATAAGAGATTACAAAAATATCTTCTTCGTAATTGAGAAGGGTAAGTTAAGTGGTAAGTGGTGTTATGCGACTTCAATTGATTTATTGATTTGGGTATATAATACAAGCGTTTAAGTGAGGTACACATCAAAGTAGCCCGTCTGGGGAAGTACCTCTACCTTACAGAAAATCGCAGCCAGGTAACAACTCCCTAGAGGGCTGTTGTGTTCCTGCGGGTGAATGAAGTCCCATGGAGATGCTGTGTTACCAGCAGAGGCGACATCACGCGAGTGATACTCGATGTATTGCAAGCGTTGACGGGGTACAATAATCGCTTTACATCAGGTGGATCGTATGCTTGTATGCCTCCCGACGTTGTGAAAGTGTGCGTTTAGTAAATTTATTTCGAAAAAGCTTATACTAACAAACGAGAAATTTAAGTTCCATGTATATAAAACAGAAGTAGTTCCAAAAGTCTCTAATTAAAAGGAATCAGGCACTAACGGGATTCTATTACTAAGAATGAGCTATCTGTCCATCACACCACAACTGTAATAAGTAGACACTGGAAATGTTTTACACAATTTGTACTGCTATGGCCGAACCAAATAACAAATAAAAATAAAAAAACCTTTTTGCACGACTTCGTATAAAGCTTGACCGATTTTTTATTTCATTTGAATAGCAATCAGAGCCTTAAGTAGTTCTGCTGTAGTTCCAGTTTAGTGGTAACAATAAATCTGTATGAAAATTGCGAGTTTTTTATATATACAAGCTCGGCAGGCATTCAATCATACTGCCCACCTGATGTAAAGCGGTTACCGTAGCCCATGAATGCTTGCAATATATACAAGATGACCGGAACATTGACGATCAAAAAAAAAATTTAGGTCCCTCATATCGTGGGGTACCCGAATTACCCCCATGTATGTTCCGCAACTTTCATTACTATCGAGTTATGATTTTTTATTAATTTTTGAGAAATTTCAACTGAGCAGCTTAAAAAAATTATAAAAAAGTAGAAATTTATTCGATTTTTTTTCTTAGAACTAGATTTACATGAGTTGTAATTTTATGTACTCGTATTTAATTATCAGCTTCGTAAATTTGATGAAAGTTATAAAAAATGTTGGTTTAACGGGAAAGTATTACGTTCAGTGAATTATGATTTAAATATTCAACTTTAAATTAAAAATCTAAACAAGTGATTTAATGGTTCTTAAGTAGGCCTCAAAAGTCTGCGTCAAACAGGAATGCGGCCTGCTTTTAAGGTGTTGTGTATGTTTAAAAACACGATGGTCAGGATATCGATCAGGTTGCGGCACAACATGATATTGAAGTATTTCGCGAAACAGTCGCGCTGCCGTTTCCTCGTGCAACTCCACAAAAATAACGCATTTTTGCATATTCACTTAACTTATAACTCATCTTTTACACTTTCAAGTAAACAAAGTCCAAATCAGAATGCAAAACACAGTCCAATAAACAAGCAAAGTAGACAAACAGGTAGGCAGTGGATTTCGTGGGCAAAGCGAGTGTGATGAAGACAAAATGGCGACACGCGTAGTAGTAAACACAAAGTAACACAACTGAGGTGACTTGTTTCGCATTGGTTTCGGTTGCGCGCTGTCCCTCTCACTACCGAGAGTGAAAGAGATATCAATAGTTCGGTCTCTTATACTCTCGATCCATTGGTATTGTAGATAAAAGAATTGCACCCACGTTTACAACCCATGATCCTCAAGAAAGAGATCGTGCAAATTTAATTAAACATAAACTAAAAAAAATAACTAATAATTTATGTTAGCTTTCTTATAGTCATTATTGGACAGTTAACAAACTAATTAACATTAGGAATGATAAAAAGGCAAAAAATAATCAGATGGCTAATTTAAAGAATTTTCCACCTCGTTGTCTTTGAGAGCCCATTTTTGCCAAAGTAGCCCTAAGTAGTAGTACTAAGTAATATTTTCAGGAACAACGTTCCTATATGAATTCTATATGTTTGTCTGTGTGTTTTTCGAATATTCGGATTTTGATATCAGATTCGGATTCAGCATAAAAAAGTAGAATAGGAATGTTCAGGAACACCGTTCCTATCTCTTAAGGAACATGGTCAAAATGGCTGACAAATAAAAAAAAAAAGGTAATGCAAGCTTGCGCATTCTCAACTGGTTTTTAATGATTGTGAAAGAGTCTAGCATATTCTTGAGGTTTACGATGGAACCATTCACTTGCTTAGATTTTTAATGTAAAGTTGAAAATTTAAGTCATAGTTCACTGAATTTTTCACTTTAAACCCTTTTATATTTTTATAACTTTCGTCAAAATTACGAAGCTTCAATTGAAAAAAAATCTCAAAAGTCTTCTACTTTTTTAGAAATTTTTAAGTTGCTCAGGTCAAAAATTCTCAAAAATTAAAAAAAAATCATAACCCGAAATGTATGAAATGTCGCGGAACATATATGAGGGGGATTCAGATACCGAGCGACCAAATATTTTTTGGACGTCAATGTTCCAGTCACCATGTACAGCAACTCCTTAGGAGGTTGTATGGCTTGTCAATCATCGTCAGAACGTTACTCGATGTGCAATGTGAAAAGATCATCATTTTATTGGCATATTGGTGTTATCATGTAAGGTCCATAATTAAAGACAAATAATATTTTTATTCCTGGGTAATTGCAGTTATAGTAACCGTATATTTTCCATTTATCTAAAATACAGAAAACGTATATTTATAATAAAGCTTGCCGGCTCTGACCAAACTTACTAACCTTTTTGAGTTATTACAACCTTTTCGCTTATAATCCTGACCGGTAAAACCTTAGTGTAAATCTCTTATATATTATTACAAAATAGCGAGTAACTTGAATCGCTATTAAATAAATATGCACATCTACCATAAAGACTTATTTTAACTATCAATGTAGACATTCAATGAGGAGCTTATCGTTACGCGTCTCACTTTAATTGAACACCAAGTTAAGCAATATTGACCCTAGTCTGTCTATAGATTGGTTAATCTACCTCAATCTTCTCCGTGCTTCGGTCTCGGTTCTTGTCGGTAGATTATAGCCATTCAGCCAAGTCCTTCAGGCAGCTTGAAAAAGGCAGCTTGTGGCGGAGTATGCTCTATGCACCATCGGATGAGTACGGCTGAAGTGAAAATATTAAAACTAGTGAAGCTTCTGAAAGAATTGTGCTACGATCGTTTTGATATTGGTGCCAATACGTAAATATTAAATTTAATTAAAGAGACTAACCTCTTTAATTAAATTTAATATTTACGTATTGGCATGAAAATGACGATTTGTACTCAAAAATAAAAACGCGTTTTTTTTCTAACATGTAACATATTTATTTAATCAAAATAATTTAATCTCAATGTCTATACATTGCTGCCATCTAATCCGAAAATTATTTATGCATTTGCGATAGAACTCTGATTCCATCTAGATTCGACAAACAGTGTATTTCGTACTGCCTCCCAGGAAGAAAGTTTTTTACCACGTAGAAAATTGTCCAAATCACGAAAAAATGGTAGTCAATTGGAGCACGGTCTTGCGAGTATGGAGGATGACGTATGGTTTCTAACTGGAGTTCCTGTAGAGTTACAACGGTTTCTCGTACAGTGTAAGGTCTTGCGTTATCATGGAGTAATAATGGTGAAGATCGATTCACGAGTACGAGCTCTTTCACTGCCAGTTTCGCAATCA
Source organism: Pyralis farinalis (assembly GCA_947507595.1). Taxonomy (NCBI): domain Eukaryota; kingdom Metazoa; phylum Arthropoda; class Insecta; order Lepidoptera; family Pyralidae; genus Pyralis; species Pyralis farinalis. The sequence goes on from OX382275.1 coordinate 5,085,709, forward strand.
TTGTTCGAAGTTCAGAATAGTAAACATCTGCTGTTATTGCTTGGCCAGACCTAAGAAAGCTATAGTGAATAACGCCATGAAAGAACACCAAACAGTTACCTTTTTATTCGTAAGTTTTGTTTTAGAGCACTATTGTGGTGTTTGACCTGGGGTCAGCCATTGCATTTTTCGCTTACGGCTATCGTAAAGAATCCACTTTCCGTCACATGTCACAATTCAATGCAACATTCCTTCATTTCTGTACTGATTCAACAAGGCAACACAAGTTTGAACACGCATCTCTTTCTGTAGATCTGTCAAGTCATGAGGCACCCATTTTTCATAATATTGATTTCATCATCTTATTGACTTGATGCAAATGTGTCAATATTGTTGGTAAGGTAACGTTAAACCATGCCGCTAATTCCCGGCTAGTTTGACTCGGATCGGCTTCCACCATCTCCCTCAATTCAGCGTTATTCAAATGTGTGGGCGATCTTCCACGCGGTTCGTTCTTCAAGTCGAAGTTTCCATTACGAAAGCGTTTAAACCAAAAACGCACGGTATGTTCATTAGCAGTTTCCTCTCCAAATGCAGCATTGATATTGCGAGCCTTTTCTGCCCCGTTCGTTGAGCGTTGGAAATCGTATTCAAAAATATGTCGGATTTTCAAAGTATCCATCTTTCCCATCTAAGCTGAATAAAAAAGAAACAATTGAAATACTAAAATCAAATGTTTCACGCGTTGTTTTTTAAAAGCCTCATAAATATCGTGTGAAAAAAGTTTAACTGGAAAATCTCACTCTCTGAAGGTTTAATGTGGATTCAACTTATCTATTACTATAAAACGGTAATTTTATACTTTAACCCCTATTATAATAAGGAATAAAACGTAACTTAACAAATGTGAAACTTAGTAACAAACAACATTTACATGAAAATCAAACCAGCATGATCTCAATCAACGCCTTAGCTTCAAGACGTTGCGTATGGCAAACTAATAGAATACACTAGTTATGTAACCGATCCGATCCGATCCGACCGATCTGGTTGCATGTGTGTAGAAGCTTGGAACCCTATATTGATGTCAATATTGGTTGCATTGGCCCCGCTTGACGGATTGTATGCTGTCTGTTTGGCTATTCATTTTGTATCTCTGCAATTGTCTGCAGTGAACGGTTCTACAAATGTAGGATTAATAATAATAATAATAAATATTGTCGGACAAATTACACAGCGCCACCTAGCCCCAAAGTAAGCGAAGCTTGTGTTATGGGTACTAGACAACTGATAAACATACGTAAATACTTTTTTTTTTTTTGTAAATACATACTTATTATACATAGAAAATAAGACCAAGACAAACAGACATGTTCATGCACACAAATGTTTGTCCTGTGTGGGAATCGAACCCACGAGCGTTGGTGTCAAAGTAGCGTAACAACGCGTTTCACCACTGCGCCACCGAGCTCGTCATTGTCTACTTTATGATTGGATGACCTTGTTGCGAATTGTCTACTTTATGCAGACGATGCTGTACTATTAGAAGAAATTATAGGTAGCGTTATTATAAAAATCAATTCGGATATATCGGAATTAGACTTGAACTCTAAAATTACGACAGTAACATTGGATTACTTTAATCTTAGAAATCGTTGGTTTAGCTATACACCAGAAACCTATGGTGACGAAATTAAAGTAAATATTAGAATATATTACTAAAACTTCGCCATAGGAATTAGATTTACATTTAAATTTACTTGAAGAATAACAATCTTTCTGTATTCGAAACGCTAATCGCAACGACAAAGCAGTACGGTTACATACGAAAAAAAACCTAGACAATAGTATTTGTAAAAATCAAACCAATATGAACGAATGATTACCACGTTCATTGCTAATTTAGTGTTATATCATGTGAATAAGATTACTTAAGGTTATTGTAAACAGAAGGTGGACCTTTTTGTTATACAACATCAGGAGGTATAGAAGCATATGAGCTTGCAATACATTAAGTATTAATATCGTCTTGCCATCTCTGCTGCTAATACAGGAGAAATGAAACCAGCATGTGAATGTCCGAGGCAGGGCTATATTTAACATAACAATTTGATAGTGTTTTACCTGATAAATACCTGTTAGTTATGCCAGGAGCAATGAAAGAAGGAAAGAGAGTTATAAAATTGAGTAATGACTGAATCATGTGGCATTTAGTTTTATGCCGGGAGAAGTTGACTTGAAGTATAAATAAACAAGTATTTTTATTTCCCTGTTGTTCAGCACAAGCTACCGGGTGAGGAAGGAAACAAATTATGAAAAAAAGAAAATAGAACAAATTACAAATCAACGGAGAAGCAAATAAATATAAACTAATTGAACAGATAAGTAAACAAAAGGAACTGAGGACGATGAAATACTAAACTAAGTTATAGAATAGTCAGAATAGTCATTATCTGAGCTAAATAGGTACCGAAGACTGATCATGAAGACAAGCCAAAGCATAGTTTACCTGGAATTTTCTTCGGTATTCATTTCGGTGAAAAAATAATTACCTAAAAATTTTTAAAGCTAATTAAAAAAAAAGGGTATGTGTACTTATGTACGCGCGTGAGAAGTTACATTTCTTTGGCATCATAGGTTACCTCTTAAAAAATTTCATTTTATACCAAACATTTACTACAAATATTTCCAATTTACTACAAGGGTTAACATATGCACAACAATACAAAAGCATGCTTCGCTATAGTGCTTGAAGAGCAGTTTAGCTTCAACCTGTTACTCTTGTGTTACAGTGATGCGCGCGCATCTTAAAATTTCACTCTCATTATTTTTTCATAACACGCCTAAAGAAGGGTGGTGGGGGACGCATGGATGTAAACATCGACTCCGTGTTGATTAATTCGTAAAATAATAAATAAGCCTCGTTACTGTAATGTTTTAAACTAAAAGTGATTATAGAGTAACAATTAAAGGGTGATAGTGTTTGTGGCAAAAAATTTTAAATAACCAATGAAATAATTGACATTGAAAATATAACATTTTGTGACAGTGTTAAGCTATAAAAAATACGATACGTGAAAACTATTATGCTATAATATTTAGTGAATACACATAAATAATAAAGAATTACATAAATAATATTAGTTTACAAGTGGACAGTGAATATTTTTTGAACTCTCGTAACGAATAATATATATTAACAACTGAACTTTGCACCCGACGAACAAAAACCGCACAAAAACTACTAGTGTCGTCATCTAGCGTCAAGTAGCAGAACCATCTATTCCATAACAAAGCGACATCTATTGCTTATAATACTCGCAAGCAATATTTAATGTGCGTAAACGCAGTGTCAACAACGCCATCTGTTGACATAGACCTTAAAACTTTTGAAGCGAACCAAGATCAAGCACCTGGTTTTTGAATTATTATTCCCTACACAAGGATAACAGAGGTCGCCACTTGCATGTAACACAGTAATTAAATAATATTTGACTGGGTCAATTATATATTTAAAATGTCTTCAGAAAACATAACTGTCAGAAAAAATACCAGAACAAGAGATATTTTAAATGAAACCAACGAATCCTTTACATCGACTATGTCAGACCTTAGGACAACAAGTTTGACCGATTTGACCGTAGATTATAATGAAACAGATGAATTAAAATCAAAAATTGACCTATTACAGCTTCAACTTAAAAATGCCGATAATGAAATAATAAGACTATCAGATGAAAATAAAAATTTAACAAAAATAGTAGAAAATCAAAAACTAAAATAAATATGCTGACTATACAATTAAATCCACCGAACTCTCCCAACGCAAAAAAGAAAAATACAAAAGGAAATAGACTCTCCTCTCCAAATAATAAGACATTAAATGTCAGCGCAAACTCCACGGATCAAGCCCTATTGAGCAAACCAAATACGTCTTCCAGTACTCCACAACATTCGAGTAGCACAAAAAATAGGAATCCGCAATCAACGTCACATATTCATTTTTCAACTATGAACGGCCAATCCAGCAGCTCATCATTAGAAAAATCGAACACTTCAAAAAATAAACTATGTATAGTGAGCAGTAATAACAATAATAATACTATACAAGTACTCGAAAATATAGAACTGAACAAGACATTTACATATTGCCATTACATTAATACTGGTTCGGGAATAATCAACCTTCTGTCTGGTATCTCTGATAAACTCAAAAGCTTTACAAAATTGGATTATTGTATAATTATGATAGGAGAAGATGATTTCAAAAAATCACAGCAAAATATGGGTCTGGTATACGAAATTGGAACGATTCTTGGAGAAATAAGACACACAAACATAATATTATCCCTGCCAACATACATATGTGGAGCAAACATTTTTAACTGTAGAGTAGAAAACTTTAATTCGCTCTTGACAATGGATGCGTGGAGGAATAAGTATGCTTGGATATACGATTCAAACAAGAATTTGACGTTGGATATGTTCTCACATATAACTGGAAAAATAAAAAGGAGAGGTATTACTAATATAATGGAAAACATAAAATTACTAATGGAGCAAATCACAGCGGAACACTCAAATTCTACGCCTACTGTAAACAACCGTGCCTCTACGAGTATCAGTAGCAATCTACAATCAACACCCAATCACGAATATACAAGCACAAACCAAGGACAAGATTTTTTTCGTATATAACTCAATAAATTTAATCCATCAAAATATAAATGGACTAATAGGCAAATCTGATATTATAGCTGAGTGTTTAGACAACCTTTCTGCAAATGGAAATAAAATAAATATTTTATGTTTCACTGAACATAATATGACCTCAGGTGACGTAGACTTTCTGAACATATATGATTTTAGATTAGCTTCATTATCCGGTAGAAACGAAAGACATGGAGGATCATATATAATGGTCCAAAATGGCATAAATTTTAAAAACATAGAAGTAGTAAAACAATATTATGTTCCTAATATTTTCGAATGCTGTGCAGTAGAGTTAATCGATCACAACATTATAATACTTTGCATTTATAGATCACCGAGTCAATCAAATACTGAGAAATTTTTTGAAACATTTTACGATGTCTTACAATTGTTCTGTTATAATAATAAAAAAACAATCGTTTGTGGTGACTTTAACATAAACGTTTTAGAAGAAACTACTGCTTCTAAGCGTTTTGAATGTTTATGTAAAGAATTCAATCTAAAAATAGCAATACGCAAACCAACACGACCTACTAGTGGCACTTGCATAGATAACATCCTCTATAATATACGTGGTTGCAAATTCGAATTGCTAGAGTTGGGTGTATCAGATCACACAGGGCAACTTATGACTTGTCCGGTAAAAAGATCTTGTATTTTAAAACAGTGGTACACGTTTAAACGTGACTACAACAAAGACAATGTAAAACTTTTCAAAAATTGTATAAGTAAATTAAGTTTTTCTGACGTATTCGATACGAATGATGCAAACAAATGTTTTGACAATTTCTTTGACATATTCACTCTTTTTTATAATCTATGTTTCCCTAAAATCAAATGCAAAGTATCCACAACAGTTAAACCAAAATGGATCACGCGCGGAATCAAATTATGTAGTAAAAAAAGGCGAGAATTATTATGGAAACATAGAATTAAGCCAAGCATCGATACTAAAATGGCATTCAAACAATATACACGAAGATACAAAAAAATCATTACCCTGACCCAACAAGCACAAAATAATTACTACATCAAAACAAGTCGCAATAAATCAAAGGCTACTTGGAAGATAGTTCATGCAATGAAACCAAATTTACCTAAAGAAAATATCAAAGGCATACAAATAGGAAATAAGTACATAACAAACCCTAAACAAATAGCACAATATTTTAATGACTATTTCATAAATCAAACACAAACACGTAAACCAAAGCAAAATAATAAAAACTATTGTAACTGTAAATCTAGTAAATCTATTTTCATGGAGCCAACTATACCGGAAGATATCATAAAAATCATCAAAAATCTCCGGAATACTAACAGCACCGGTTATGATGATATCCACACAAAAATTATAAGAGATGTAACTCTTTTAATAGCCCCTGTACTTAGCGACATTTTCAACAAATGCATTCTCAGCGGTACGTTCCCCGAAAAGTTAAAAGTATCTATCATTAAACCATTGTATAAAAAAGATGACACAACAAATGTTAATAATTATAGACCCATTGCCTTGTTATCAGTATTATCAAAAATTTTTGAAAAAGTGATCTATAACTCACTCTACGCCTATTTCGAAAAAAACAATATTCTCTGCAAAGAACAGATGGGATTTAGAAAAGGAATAAATATAAATATGGCAATTTATAGCTTTTTGAGAAGTATACATCAAAACATAGACAATGGGAAACCTGCAGCTGCAATGTACATGGACATGACTAAGGCTTTTGATCATGTAGAGCATGAGGAACTTTTACGCAAATTAAATATTTATGGTGTAAGGGGTAATGTGCTGGATTTGATTAAATCTTATTTGGTAGGTCGAAAACAATCCACTCATATTTCGCGAATAGACACTAGAACCAAAGTCGAAATGACATACGCCTCAGAGCATAAAACTGTAAGTGTAGGCCTTCCACAGGGTGGAGTCCTAGCTCCTTTGTTATTTTTAGTCTACATCAATGACCTCCCGCAAGCAACAAGCCATCAAATGTTATTATTTGCCGATGACAGCACAGTCGTATTTAGTAATGGAAATTTAGACGACATCGAAAATGATATAAATGATAATTTAACATCAATTATTGACTGGTTGAATAACAATAACCTTAAAATAAATTTCGAAAAAACAAAAATAATGAATTTTCATCTAAAACAAAGACCTACTAGAATATTAAATATAAACTATAAACAAAATAATATAAAGGAAACTAACGTAACAAAATTCTTGGGACTATTCATTGATAAGAATATGACATGGAAAACACATTTGGATCATATAAGTAAAAAACTACATCAATTTTCATATGCCTTGCACATGTTAGGTAAAGTAGCTAACCGTAATGCTCTACTAACGGCTTACCATGGCTACATCGCTTCTATTCTAAGATACGGCATTATCTTTTGGGGTAATGCTACCAATATACATGAGGTATTTCTAGCACAAAAGAAATGTTTACGAGCCATATTGAAATTAAAACCGTTTCAGACGTGTAAAACTTACTTTAAGGAACTAAAGCTACTGACTCTACCTTCAATGTACATTCTTGAAAGCGTTTTGTTTGTCAAAAATAATATTAAATTATTTGAAAAAGTAGAAAGTCGACGTCGCTTAGGAAAGCTCCGTTTAATGCTGACAAAAACTACCTTTTTACATAAAAGTATATATGCAATGGCACCTAAACTATACAATAAACTGCCTGATGAAATCAGAAATATAGACAATTTGAAATTATTTAAGAAAAATGTATTTAACTTTCTAATCAATAAGGTATATTACTCAGTAAACGAATATCTCAGCGACAAATCGTAATAAAATAATACATTGTTTTCTAGACATCATTAGAATAGAATCAATGAATTGTCATTTTCACTTTTGACATTTTATTAATCTAATGACTTTAATATTTTATTTTATTATTACATTGACATTATATAACTTATAATAACACCGTTGACTGTAATGAAACTATAAACCGCTGCAAGTTATTTGAATGCTTAGATTATTAATTGTATAGTCATAACTCATATCACATTATTAATTTTGTATGCCCTCCGGCGGAACATAGAGGAGACTTTTCATTGTGTAACATTTATCATGTATTGACCTATGTTCACGAAATAAATAAATTGAATTGAATTGAAGTATAACTTCAATAAAGATACTTAAAAAAATCTATATGAGAATCATTTTAATACATGTATATATAACAGTCTCATCATGAATATAAATTATTAATTCCCCATCTTAAGATGAGTTTTAAGAGTATCATATTGGGCTGAAAAGTGGAAATTCAGAATTTTATGTCTATGTGTAGGGAATATCTTCTGGGTTATTCTAAACTTTTTTTGGCGAGTGTACCCAAGTATATGTGTGGATAAGTGAAGTGTGTATTTTTAAATGTTCAGTCAAATATATCGATTATAACTCTACGAAAAAAAATGCCAACGCTGTGCTAAAAAACAAGAGACCGACTGTGGCTTGAAACGGTTCCTGTTTGCAAGTGAAAGCTATATAGTGAGAGCTTTATATATATAGTGCACAGTACGCTTGTCGTAACTTCAACAAATCCTCATAAGTGTAGTCGATGCTAAACTACGGGTCGTAGCACCTTGCTACGAAGTGCTACGAGGTTGTAGAAAGCCTCGTAGACACAGGTGTATCCCAGTAGTTCCCAAGATTTAGCTTTATAGATTTGTTGAAATACTCTACCGTATGTACTACAATATAGTTTGAGGCCATGACATTAACAAATATAAAATTCATATAAATTAAAGAGGTTCAGTGTTTATAAAACAATTGAATATGAATATACTGACGAGCTCAGTGGCACAGTAGTTAATGACGCCACTTTGACATCAAGTTTGACATTTTTAGGGCGCATCAAAGCAGCATGTCTGGGGAAGTACCTCCACCTCACAGAAAACCGCAGCCAAATAACAACTCCCTAGAGGGTTGTTGTGTTCCTGCGTGTAAATGAGGTCACCAGTAAGCTCCCGAGGAGTTGCTGTGTAAACAGCAGAGGAGGCATCGCGCGAGTGATAATATATCGCAAAGCGTTAATAGGCTACGGTCCCGCTTTACATCAGGTGGGCCGTATGCTTTATGGGCTTGGTAGGAATATGTAATACATATATACCTATACATAGGTAGAGAAACTATCAGTACCTTATTTAACTAAATTATCATGAACTAGATATCATGCCAAGACTTACCTACCATGATCAAATTGGTCGTGATCTATCAGAAGGTGATGTCAGGAGCCCTAGAAACCGGAGAGCGTGCATGAAAAGTGCAATGAATATTAAAAAAATCGGCCAAGTGCGAGTCGGACTCGCACACGAAGGGTTCCGTATCACTATCTATAAAACGGCAAAAAACAAAACACGTTTGTTGTATGGGAGCCCCCCTTAAATATTTGTTTTATTTTAATTTAATTATTTATTCTTAAAGTGAATATATAACTAAATATTCTGTGAATATTTCAAGCGTCTACCTGTTGCCGTTATCAATATCGAGCAAAAACGAGCAAAAAAATCACGTTTGTTGTATGGGAGCCCCCTTAAATATTTATGTTATTCTATTTTTTAGTATTTGTTATTATAGCGGCAACAGAAATACATCATCTGTGAAAATGTCAACTGTCTAACTATCACGGTTCCTGAGATACAGCCTGGTGACAGACGGACGGACGGACGGACGGACGGACGGACGGACGGACGGACGGACGGACGGACAGCGAAGTCTCAGTAATAGGGTTCCGTTTTACCCTTTGGGTACGGAACCCTAAAAAGCGAGTGAGGTATGTAAGGATCTAGTCACGTGGCGGTCGGTTCCCTCTGCCTACCCCGTAAGTGATTTGGCGTGAATTTATAGATAGATAGATATATCATGAAATAATACAAAGTTTAATAAGTTTGTAATGAGTCATTGCAAGAATAAAAACAGATACATAAATATAACACAATGAAAATTAAAATAAAAGAAAAATCATACATATATCAGTACCTAAGCAAAAGCACATTCAAACTAGGGGAGAATGTAGTGGAACCGAAAACATTGCTCAAGATAAATATTATTCTTTGGATTCCATGTCTATACTGAAGAATCCAAGGTAACGAGATTTGAATAACTCAAAAGAGGGCGCCTATCTTACATTCAACGGGAGTGAGTTCCACAGTTTTGCCGATTTGATAGTAAAGCAGTTGGAGTTAGTTTTCGAAATATCAGTCTGTATCTGGATTGGAGTACTGCTCGAACGCAGACAGTCATCACCATGTCGAAATTGCATTCGTTCGCCAAATTTATTTGGAGTAGATACTACTATTTTTTACATGAAACAACTGCCGCCAGACTGCCACAACCTGTAACGAAAACCAAACGTTTATTTTAGGCTAGGTCACACGTTTTTTGACATATAATTTCTTGGCCTTGCGGATTTCACCGCCTAACAAGTGATAAATAAATAAATAAATATTGTAGGACAAATTACACAGCGCCATCTAGACCCAAAGTAAGCGAAGCTCGTGTTATGGGTACTGAACAACTGATAAGCATACGTAAATACATTGTTTTTGTATATCCATACTTATTATACATAGAAAATACCCAAACCAAGACAAACAGACATGTTCATGCACACAAATGTTTGTACTATGTGGGAATCGAACCCACGAGCGTTGATGTCGAAGTACCGTAACAGCGCGTTCCACCACTGCGCCATCGAGCTCGTCATCATCATCAGTGATAATTACTAGCATGTAACATAAATCTCAAATCACGAATTTAGTACATTACAATGACTAGAAAGTGAAATAATTATGACCATAAATATATATATATCTATTTTATTCTAAAATTACAACAATAATTACTAAATTTAATCTGGAAACTATGTTCAGTATACTTTCTTCATTAGTATAGATAATTTGTATTTATAATGCTTGGTAAAACACATTGTCATGTGGAAATATGCTTTGATTGAATTCATAAAATCCGAACAGATTATAACATAAATAAAAAAGTAATATAAATAAAACCTCCCTATTATTATTACACTATTATTTTATTTTAATAATTACATGTAGTTTAAAATTAACTTAAAAAAATACTTTGTTCACACATTAATTATAAACACACTTTAATTGCAATGTAACCCCATCTTCTTTAGATTTGTGTAGTTAACTGAATTTATGCTATATCGGATACCATTGTATGAACAATATAATTATGTGCTGTGGTTGTGATGTGATATGGAGATGTAATTAATTATAAACTAAATATAGTTTTTACACTCGTACGAGTCGGAGTTTATAGGTCACAACATAATGTAAATGGTAATATATTCGACTAGTTAAAATAAACTAAATGAGTGCTAACACGGTGGATTTACTGGTAACTTTTGAAAAAATCCATTACCTTTATATACGAGCACAATGGCGGAGCATTGATGCTACTTTAACACCAACGCTAATGAGATCGAATCCTATAAATATTTATGTGCACGAATATATATTTTTGCCTCTGTCTGGATGTTGTCAAGAGAGGTATAGAGCATCCAAGTACCCCGACCGGGGAAGTAGCTCCATCATAGAGAAATCCACAGTGACATAACATTTCCTTGAGTTTCTGCCTTTCCGCGAGTGAGTCAGTTTACCAGTAAGCTCCAAAGGAGTTGCTGTATTATTTGCAGGGTTTATAACGCGCGAGTAATACTCCGTATATCACAAGTGTTCGGAGTCTAAGGTAACGGCTTTATCAGGAGGTCCGTATGCTTGCATACTTACCTACGATGTAATTAAAAAGATATGTTTCCAGGAAACATCATCCGAGCATCGTCACGTCATTCGTCACGTCAATATTCGTATGTTCTGCTTACAGAGCAAGAGGTGGTTTGTGCTAATTTATTGATGATTCTAAACCTATTATGTGCTTACTTCTACAAATAAACGCTTTAATTTGATTTGTTCATAGGCTGTAACCATATAAAAACATGTGAGTGTGTATAAAAAAATAAAGATAAGTTAACCAGTGCATTTGTGTCGGCGAATGTAAGAAATAGCGATCGAAAGTAGAGCCGTAAATTATTTGAAGTGGATTAAAATAATTATTAACTTCATACCAAGCCATTTGCACTCGAGACTCCAATTTACAAGCACAATAATTTGAAAATAAAATAATTGAAAATCATGTTACAAGGTTATAAGTATGATAGCACAACATTCAAAAATAATAACGATATTCAAATTATACAAGTAAAGTTAAAGTGGAAAGCGTAATTTCGCTCCATTGTTATTCAATCATTCAAAATTCTCTCAATAAAAAATTCGCGTCCACTGTCATAATTAAATTGGTACGTTTATCATAATTTATGTGCGTACACCACAACGGACGTATTGCCCAGCAAATTAATTAAGAGTATCTAAATTATTTGTAAACCGCTGACTCGACACAACATGCACAATAATCATTACAAACGCAGTATTATGTTTACGCAATATTTTATTTCTTAATGTGCAAAACATTATTAAGGAGAATGGTTTCAATTTCACTGAATTATTTTCTGTATTTTACACCATGTATTTGCTGAATTTGAATAGATTTCAAAAATGATGATTTTGTTGGAATGCTTCTAACATCCGATTGATTAAAATTAATATTTGGTTAAGTCACGATATTCTTAAACCATTGTATTTATTGGTATTCACTATTTGATCACCAATAGTGCAGAGATGCTTCAACGTAGTTGGTTTTTCAAACTATTCTCTAATACGCGATATCCAATGCTGAAGAAATTTACCCTGTACAAAATTGGAGACTAATGAACAGTAAATATCATCCTTCACAGTCAGAGTGTCGCAATGTCTTTTTTCTTTTTCATGATCCGATTCCGATTATGGTTTCATGAGTATTGTACTGTGATAGTGTAATGGATCTTTGAAGATTTTATGATAAACTGAAAGTCTTAGTGTATGCTTACCTATGTAAAAGTAATATATGAAAAAGTAAACTAAATTTTGCACTCAATATTCTCCCCCATATTTTCGAAGCTTTATTACAGTAGGTTTGCCTAAACGTTGCTTAAATTGATAAGTTTATTCAGTTTAATCTGAAAAGTAAATTTTGAGCCATCAATAAAAATATTAAATTTATTCATATATAGTGGAAAATTTTAAGTTGGCAACAGAAAATTAGCTGATAGCAAAAAAACTATTTTGTTAGTATCAGATACTAATGTAAGAGTAAGGTTAAATACTTATTTTGAATACCATTTCCTTGTTACAGTGTGATACTACTATTACTATAGCAACAATACTTTTTGACAATATAGTTTTCCAAAGTATTTATCAACATTCCAACGTTTTTGGAACTTTATATACTGTTCAATATATTTATGATTTCCACAGTGTAGCCCAGCCAGTAATTTGGGGGCAAAACGTCGGAGACTGCGCGGCCTTTAGTACTTCGCGCCCCTTTATGACGTTCGGACGTACGGCGTTTCTCATCGTACTGTGTAAGCAAATACGCACCGGAAAGTTCTATACGCAACTCCGTACATTTTAGATGTGATTAAAATTTAATCGAACAGTGAGTGATGGTGGTTTGATTAAATATTCAATAGTGGTTAAAGTGTAAATTTACTCTTCAACGTGATTGTTCGAGATGAGTTTTGAAGGGATTTTCTGATTAAATTGGAATAACTGGTAAGTCTTTTTTTTAATTTTAATATATTAAAAAAAAGAATACAATAACAAAAGAAACAACATAATTAATTATTAGGTTATAATGTGATTTTTGTGGTAACGCCGGTAACAGATAATTTTGCGATTTTACCAGGAAGCACCAGATTAGCTATTGTGCTAGCAATGTATTACATTGCAAGCATTCGTAAGCTATGGTAATCATGTACCATGTGGTGAGGATTGTTTACCTTCATACATCAAAAAATGGGTTTTTAATAAATCCAGTCCATGGGTAATGCCTATTAGCTGCTCAGTGAATCTTTGGAGTTAATTCCGCTTTCGTACCTGGCGGCTAAATGTGTTCGTATATACTCTGTACTCGGAATACGGTGGTAACCTTTCCACCTTTTTTTTACAATAGACTAAAAGATGATTACACCCACTTCTATTGAGGTATAAAGTTCAGCCTCGCGTTGTTAATTTTGTCGGATAATACCAAAGGTTTGGGTGTTTCTCCGAAAAAATATGCTGTATTTTCTTATCTCTAAAGCTCAATGCGATGTACAAAATTTATTACGGTAATATGTTTGAGTTTTCTTTCCAAATAAACGTACTGAAACTTGTTTCTTCTTTTTAACGGATTTAAAAAAGAAAGAGGTTCTACGTTCGTCTACATAAAGTTTTTTTTATTATATTTAGCGGTATCTTGGAAACTGACAAATCAAATTCAAATGACTGACAATTCAAATGACAATACCTAAAGGTAGATTTGGTCCCATAAAATTTTAATGAATATCTAATGGGCTAAAATGTTATTGAAAAAAAAAAAACTTTAGAATACCGCCTTTTTGAAGACTTTTTTTGTTTATAATAAGAATTCGATATCGTTTTACATAGTTTTATTGGTTCCATGCAATATTATTGAATATTACCTGTGATCATTATATGTATAATGAACATAAACAAAGAAATAAAAAATGTTTTTTTTTTAAGTGAAATCGTGAGATTTTGATGCCAGTAAAGATAAAGCCTATGTATTAATAGGCATCGACTCCAGTAAAGGTGTAAATTGTGTTTATGTTATATTTAAAAAGAGTTACACTATGATAGGGTCATTATACTGTACAGTTATATAACATTAGGGTCAAATAACATTAATAATGTTACTATAAGGTTTGAAGGAGCTATCTTGAAATAATTGGAAATATTTAATGTCTAACTGTATCACTTATATTCTTCACGTACATGTGGATAAATCTTTCAAACTTTTATCAATACATTATTTTCAGTATTTTATACTAAGTTAATATTAAAAAATATTGGAAGGAATCCACATCAATGATGCCACTTATCAGGCTAATTGTGACACAGGTACTCGTCGGAGTACTTGGATATGTCTGGACATCATATGAACATAAAATACCTTTTCTTCTTTATATATATATTTAACTGATCACACCCCACGACTTCATTCACGCGTATCCCATTATCCCATGGAAACAGCTTTTTCGTACTTAGTTTTTCCTCGGTTTCTTATCGTTGAGCGTATCGTGATGCTGAATAGCCTTGAATGACCTCAATGACCTTCCTCAAAAAATGGGAAAAAAGAAAAAAATATTCTTTCAAATCCGGCAGGTAGTTCCAGAAATTAGCGCGTTCAAACAAACAATCAAACACGCAATTTGAATGTGAGCAGTTATGCAGTTGCCCAGTGCATGGATATGTGTGAGCACATAGACACATAGACTCATTTTGTAAAAAGAGTGATACTCATAACATAAATACTAGATATAAGCATAATCTTGTGTTACATGCAAGCCGTCTCCACGAAATAAGTAATTCTTTTATGGGGCAATGTATACGGTTCTATAACAAACTTCCCAGCAATATAAGAGAATTGTCAATTAACAAATTTAAAACTACCATTAAAGCCAAATTGTGTGGCAGGCAATATTATAAAGTATCTGACTATATTAATGATAAAAATGCCTGGGATTGAGTCGATCCAATTATAATGTAATTAATAAAATATGTAAATTTGTTTGGATACCAAAAGAGGGATGCCTGAGTTTTTGGCAGTATTTTTATCAGTGCTCACCTAGTCATGAACTGCACGGTAGGGAAAAAAATTGTGACGATTCCAAACAAATGTAGCCATTTTTACGAAATAAAAAGATTTTCACTTTGACTTTGACATAGTACTAAATTCGTGTTTTCGGATTTATGACATATTTGTAATTGTTAGTTGTTCGGTGGTGAAGAAATAGATCATGAGGAAACTCTCACGTCCAAGAAATTATATTTCGAAAGACTTATCTTCGTTATCCCTCTTGACTGTTGAGGTATGACAGAAGTCGCTCTACATACAACTCAGTATCTTTGCCAAATCCTTCGGCTTAAGTAGCAGACCTTGCCAATTCCAATGGATTAAGAAGAAGATTATCAGTCGGCAACAATTTGAGAGATGTATATGACAGACTTTCATCTTTGGAATCATTTTCACGAGCTCGGTGGAGCAGTGGTGAATGACGCGACTTTGACACCAACGGTTTTACATTATTTGTTTTGTTTCGTCTTAAAATAGTTTTTTTTGTAAATTTTGTATGTATGTATATATATGTTCACGTCAAGTCCCTTGAGAGGTAGGCAGAGAGAACCGAGCGCCATAAGACACGGTCCTTGCATACTTCACTCGCTTCTGTGACATTCATAGCTCTTTTCATGCACGATTTTTTTTTCATTCATTCACTTTTCGTTTTCATTTTTATGAATTTTGATAATTAAAATTGTGTCATATTAAGTTGTGCACAAATTACGAGCAGTTCAATTCAGTGGAGATTCGACAATTAAGTATAAAGTTATTAAAAAAAAACCTTTATTGGCAGCGTATTATGTTCTTATTGATGAGGTTCCTACTATAGTCCTATATAGATCTGGTTAAAAATTCATGATGACATAATTGAAATTTAATATAAAAAAAATTTGTTGAAATAAAGACCTAACTACAAAGGTGAAACTGACTTCATTGGCCATGGTAATGAGTATCCACTGAATAGCAACTTCAATAAACTTCATTTTAGAAC
The DNA here is from genome assembly GCA_947507595.1 of Pyralis farinalis. Lineage (NCBI taxonomy): Eukaryota > Metazoa > Arthropoda > Insecta > Lepidoptera > Pyralidae > Pyralis > Pyralis farinalis. The sequence continues at coordinate 5,102,166 of OX382275.1, forward strand.
GAATTTTAAAAAAGGTACTACACCGTTTTGGATCTTCGTTTAAAAAAGGGAAAGTTCCAATTTTTTTGTATATTTTCTTTGTGTGTATGTATTTTTTTATATACTACATCGGAAGGCGTTTCACATCAGGTGGACCGTATGCTTGTATACGGTCCACCTGATGTGAAAGGCCTCCTCTGCTGCATACACAGTAGTAAATAAACTAATGGAATCAAATCATTGAAGTTGACACCTATTTACATAGATGATATATATATATATATATATATATATATATATATATATATATATATATATATATATATATATATATATATTATTTATTCACATCATATTAGCATACACATTACATATATTGCCTTGCCACGAAAGCCCGCAGGGTTTATCTGTGACACGGCGAGTCGCAGTAACATGAAATTAAAAAATCTATAAAATAACCATATCACCTAGCAGTACACATTGTGTGTTTTTTTGGATTATAATATTTTTTTAACTTAACTACATACCTTCCGTTTTTAATGTACATATTATGTAGTTCGTCTGGTAGCTCGTTTAGGTATGTAGGAATTAAGTTGTTACAGAGTCTATATCCATATAAATTATTTGTTTTTGGATGATTTTTGTTTTTGAACGAGTTTTTGGATGTGCTGGCGTCGATTTCAATGAAGTTGATTCTACATTTTAATTCGAAAAGTTTTATTTATTAAGTAAGTTCTAGCGTCCGATTGACCTCATATAATGTTACGATTTCATCGAAGCTATCTATAACTGTTTTAAAACATTTGTAATTATGATAATTTCATTTTCTGTGAAACTCCTAGCTTCGATTAGTGGTTAAGTATGATGAACTCGGTGGTTCTGTGAGGTGGAGGTATTTCCCCAGACGGGCTACTTTCATGCGCCCTACGTCTCTTAACTACCTCTCTTTTGTGAGCGTAGGGTGCCTTTATGCTACTTATGGTATTTTGACTTTCACACCAATGCTCGTGGGTTCGATTCCCATACAAGGTAAACATTTATGTGCATGAACATGTCTGTTTGTCTTTGCCTAGATATTTTAAGATTAATTAATATTTTTTTTACCTACACCTCACAGAAAACCGCAGCCAAATAATAACTCCATAGAGGGTTGTTGTGTTGTAAGCTCCCAAGGAGTTGCTGTATAACAGCAGAGGAGGCATCGCGCGACTGATAATTAATAATCACAGGCGTTAATAGGCTACGGTACCCGCTTTACATCAGGTGGGCTATACGGTTGTATGCCTCCCAATGTAGTATAAAAAAATGAAGTTTAACGATTTTGCAGTTTACTAGCTAGCAGTAACAGTAACCCCGCGGCTTCGTCTACGCCTATCCAGGTACCCCTGGGGAACTCTCTGCATTATTTTTCTTTCCTCGGCTTCTAAGGGTCGTATCGTGATATTAAATTTACCTATAATCTTCCTCAAGAATTGGGCTATCAAATGCAAAAGGAATTTTTCAAATCCGACATAATCCGAGTAGTTTCTGAGATTAACGCGTACAAACAAACAAATTCTTTCGGTTCAGATATACGTAAAGTAACATAAACTTTGGAATTGTCAACTTAAAAGATTTTTTGAAGTTGTATTTCTATTGGCGCGATGAAAACATAATGGAATAAAATAAAACTTAATATTTTCAGGAACACTGTTCCTATATGAAATCTATATGCTTGTCTGTGCGTTTGTTTGTGTGTTTGTCTGTCGCTTTTTTTCGAATATTTGAATTTTGATGAATTTTCAGCATAAAAAAGTAGAATAGGAATGTTCAGGAACTCCGTTCCTCTCATCTCTTAAGGAACATGGTCAAAATGGTCGACAAATTAAAAATAAAATAATTGAATTGTTATATAATTGACGAGCCAGGTATTCCTCTGACAATGCAAGCTCGCGCATTCTCAAATGATTTTTTTTGACATCTAAAATCAACACCATACATAAGTTGCTTGATAAATGTCTCTCAAGTCAGTGTTCGGGACTATATTGAAAGTAGTTATTCAAATATTTATTTATTAATAATATATAATACGTGTTATATATAAGTATAGATAAAATATATATGTGCGTATATAAGCACACATATAGATTTTTATTGAATGTCGGATTTTTGGAAGGACACATTCTAAGATTTAGAACGCATCATTTCTCTCTTTGTTATACGAACTCTTTCTCTCTTTAGTTTCATGAAACAGGGGTTTAAGCAAAGAGATTTAGCAGATATACAATGCAAAAGTGGAATTACGTAGGAGCCGAGGAAGGCGAACACTTACCTACCATGATCAAATTGGTCGTGTTCTATCAGAAGGCGATGTCAGGAGCTCTAGAAACCGGCGAGCGCATGAAAAGAGCTATGAATGTCACAAAAGCGAGTGAAGTATGTAAGGACCGCGTCTTATGGCGCTCAGTTCTCTCTGCCTACCCCGCAAGGGACTTGGCTTCACGCCAATACAGATATAGATAGATTTAGCGAGATGAACTACGTGCAGCTTAGGTTAAGTTTGACTCTCAAGAGAATAGTGAGCTTCATTCACCCAAAGAGATCTTTGTTCGTATGCCAGAATATCCAATAAAAGCAAATTGGTTAAAATTTAGACATAAAGTGATACAAAGTAACTGGACCTTACAAAGAGTTCGCGTCGGATGTGGCAACCGGCCAAATTGAGGAAGCCTCCAAATGGACATCACTCACTGTCAGGTGACTGAAGGCTTTTTCCATTTGCATTATTATTTTCTGCTGATGCTTTTGGTTAAAATATCGATGACTCGTCAGCGCGTTGAGGCCAACTGGATAGCTTTCAATTTTTGTGCGTATTATAAGTAGATTAACTATTCTTTATCAGGGATGCACATAAGCATACCTGCTGGTAAGCAGTTACCGTAGCCTATGGACATTTGCAACACCAGGGGTGTCACCCTTGCGTTGCCGACCCTGTATGAACCTCTTCACGCCTTTCTTGAAGAACCCCATAATGTATTGCCTTGGGAAAACCTCGGCAGGGAGCTCATTCCACAACTTAATAGTTCCCGGTAGAAAGCTTCTCAGGAACCGCACAGTACGTGACCATTGCGGTTTCAGTGTATCCCAGGCGTCGGCGAGCAGTGCGATTGTAAAACGAGGCTGTTGGCATGATATCGAACAACTCCTCAGAATACAACCATTATACTATTCTTTATACAATTTCAGGGAGGCATACAAGCATACCCACCTGATGTGAAGACGTTACCGTAGCCTATGAATGCTTGCAATACTATCTAAGTATCGCTCGTTCGCCACCTCTACAATTCACAGCAACTCCTTAGAAGTTTGTTCTAGTACTTTTAACTTAACTTACTCGCAGGAATACAACAACCCAAGGGAGTCGTTATTTGGCTACCGTTTACTGTGAGGTAGAGATACTTCCCCAGACAGGCTACTTTATTGCACGCTACCTCTCTTAAAAAATCTGGACCAAGTCAAACAGATATGTTCATGTATACAAATGTTTGCCTTGTGTGGGAATTGAACCCACGAGTATCGGTGTCAAAGTAGCATTGACCTGAATTGGATTAGGGTACACGTGGCTCACTATCATCTTTACGAGTACAGTAAAACCAACCTGCACCAAGTGTGTCCTGCTTATTTAAAAAAGTGATACATCTTGTATTCCAAGCGCTCACAAGATAAGTGACCCATTATACACCATTAAAAAATACCAAGGCTTTCAAGGCAGTGACGCCCCTGGTGTTGCAAATGTACATAGGCTACGGTGACTGTTTACCATCAGGCAGGGCGTATGCTTGATTGCCACCTTAGCGGTATAAAAAGATTTTTATATCAATCCCGCTGATGAGATACCTACGCATTTGGCGCAGTAGTTTAGAGCATCCGTCACGCTGCCCTTTTCTCGGATTATCGTAATTTACCTTTTCCAAATATCCTGAACGTTACATGACTTTTTGAACTCATTGGAGATTAAAATAAAGAAACCAGTAAACAGGCCGCGTTCGTAATGAAGACGTGAGAGAAAGAGTTGGTCTGAAAGAGAGTGTCGGTGTTAAGGTAAGAAAGGGCATGCTCCGTTGGTTCGGACATGTAGAAAGAATTCGGGACGAAAGAACGACGAAACAGATATACAATGCAAAAGTGGAAGGATGTAGGAGCCGAGGAAGGCCGAGACTAACCTACCATGATCAAATTGGTCGTGTTTTATCAGAAGGTGATGTCAGGAGCCCCAGGAACCGGCGAGCGTGCATGAAAAGAGCTATGAATGTCACAGAAGCGAGTGAAGGACCGCGTCTTATGGCGCTCGGTTCTCTCTGCCTACACGGCAAGGGACTTGGCGTGAAGATATATACAATAGATGCTGCTTCAGTTGCTTGTTTGACTGATGATGAGCAAAATGTTAGCATTGAAGTTCCTTGTTGTTTTTAGGGTTCCGTACCCAAAGGGTAAAACGGAACCCTATTACTGAGGCTCCGCTGTTCGTCCGTCTGTTCGTCGGTCCGTCCGTCTGTCACCAAGTTTGTATCTCTTGAACCGTGATAGTTAGACAGTTGAAATTTTTACAGATCATGTATTTCTATTGCCGCTATAACAACAAAATTTTTATAGATAATGGTACGGAACCCTTCGTGCGCGAGTCCGACTCGCACTTGGCCGATTTTTTATTGTATCTGACGATACAATCGTGAGATATAACAGCAGATCGACTTATTTAGCCCTTTCTGACGTTATGTTAGCGTTTAAGCGGTGAAGGTCGCCGCCCGCTACATAAATGTGACTTCTTCGCTCCAAATGCTAGCCGCGACTGATTCCATTATTGAGTACAAGTCGCTTTCGCTTCGTCAGCCCCGTTGCTGATGCTGCAATTGCTCGCGATATCCGTGGTGCACAACGCCGTCTAGTGCAGCGTGACGTGCAGACATAACGACCCTCGGCTACTCGTTATTTGGCTGTTCACTGTTTTATCTAGTGGAAGTACTTATCTAGTCAGGACGAATGCTACTTATTTATAGAACAAAACGTAGAATCCTACTAATATTATAAATGTGAATGTCCGTTTGTTGGTTACGCTTTCACGCGAAAACTACTCGACCGATCATCATGAAACTTTGTACACATATTCTTGGAGGTATCAGAAGTAAAACAGGATACTTATTATTAATTTTTTTTTATCAATGCGAGCGAAGCCGCGGGTAAAAGCTAGTGTTTATATAAAGGCAGTTAAATCTAAATATCAGAAGGTGATGTCAGGAGCCTTATAAACCGGCGAACGTGCATAAGAAGAGCATTAAATGTTGAAGAAGCGAGTGAGGATTCTAAGGTTCGAGTCATTAGGCAGACTTACGGTATTTTAGCAAACTGCATATTCATGTTGATTATACTATTAGACCTGCTGAAGCGAAATGGAGATTCACTATCCCCGGCGATCGTTCCCTTGGGGAAGTCCACGAGTCCAAGAACGTCAAGATTAACCACATGTGGTGCTCGGTTCTCTTTGTGTACCCCGCAGGAATTTGGCGTGAAGTTATAGATAGATAGGTAGATAAATCTAAATATTAATATCAAAGTACCCCCGATTTTATTCAATTTCTTTTTATTTTAAAGTATACGCTTTACATTGTGCATATAACATGACGTAGTACTATTTACTGATGATACCTCTTCAATTCTAAATGTGATTCGCCGATATATTTTTTTTGAATTGATGTTCTGTCTACCATACCTTTTCACACGAATATTCATCCGCTGTATTTAGAACAGTTTAGGAGAGCTCGTTGGCATCATTGCGTGTGTGATTTTACTGAACATGTAGGATAAGTAACGCGACTGCAGCCTATGTATGGATGGGTTTATCTATCTCGAGTTTCTCCGAGCTTTGAAGGGTACGTTAAGCAGTCGATTCCGGCTTTTGTTGATAGATGACAGTCGGTAATCTAAGTCAAACGCTTCGGGTGGTTTGAAAATACTTGGCGGAATGCCAATCCGCAGTTGAGCAGCGTTGTGGAGTATGCTCTAAACCCTGTTGAAGACCCGTATCCCTGGAATACTATCAGTTGAGGGTTGGTGAAGTGGTAGCACAAGTCTTTAAAATAAATAAATATGGTCATCTTTGCCTATCAGTATTAAAATGATAACGACGTTTTTAAAATTCTGTTATAACCTCAAAAACAAGAATAAGTTGCTTATGTACATCGGCACGTTAGGACTGGTAGCTCTTTTGTTGTAAATTATATTCGATTCTGAAATACTAAAATGTTCTGTCCTTTCCCGACTATATCTTGAAAAGGAACATCGAAATTACTCTTTGCAAAAGGGTTTATCACAGAGTTCATGAATATCTAAGTGACAAAGATACCTGAAAATGATTCAGGACATGCAAACGTGTAACCAGTTAATCGATGTTATTTTGTATTGTTTGTGGAATTCAAATTTAAATCATATTGCTTATGACTGAATCGAGAGCTCGATGGCGTCGTTGCGCGTGTCATTCTAACCGAACACGCAGGTCAAGCAACGTCGACCGCAGCCTGTCTATGGATGGATTTATCTATCTCAAGTTTCTCCGTTCTTTGGAAGGCATGTTTAGCCATCGGTCCCGGCTGTTTTCGATAGATGGCAGTTGTTAAGCTAAGTTAGTGGCCTTCGGGCGGCTTGAAAACACGGGCCTCCGGCCAATCCGCATTTGAGCAGCGTGGTGGAGTATGCTCTAAACCTTTAATTGAAGGGAGACCAGTATCCCTGCAGTGAGTGGGATGAGTAAGGGTTGATGTGGCTTATGACCTCTATATATCATTACAAATAATATATATAAAGAGAGGACACCAGGACCAACCAACCAACCAAAACCCACCACTGACCAAATTTATCAGAAGGTGCTATCAGGAGACTTGAAAATCATGAGCGAGCATGCATGAGAAGAGCAATGAACGTTAAAGAAACGAGTGAGATTTGCAAGGATCTTTCTACCTACCCCGCAAGGGATCTGGCGTGAAGTTATAGACAGACTAGAACGAACACCAGGATTACGGTCGATGATGTAGTGTTGCAACAAGTGGATGGGATTGTATATCTTGGAAGCGCTTTTAGCAGGGAAGGAAGGTGCAGCGCTGATGTGGAGAGACGAGTGAGTGCAGGTAGTGGTGTGAATGGAGCAGTGGGTAAACTTCTTAGCAGTCGAAATCTAAGCCGCAAAGTACAGCTCGCTGTACGAAAGATGGTGTTAATCCCAAGGCTAACTTACGGAAGTGAAAGCTGGATATGGCAGCGAGAGAGAGGACGAAAGTAAAATAAATGCTGTCGAAATGCATAAAGCTTTCTGACCACGTTCGCAATGATGATGTCGGATTGAAAATTGGTCTGAAATGGAGTGTAGGTGTTAAAATAACAAAAGCATGCTCCGATAGTTTGTACATGCAACAAGAATACATGATGAAAGTATGACGAAACAGATATACAATGCGTAGTGGAAAAATGTAGGAGTCGAGGAACCAAGACCCACCTACCGTGATCAAATCGGTCATATTTTATTAGAAGGTGATAATAGAAGCCCAAGGAGCCGGCGAGCGTTAATGAAAACAGCTATGAATATTATAAAAAAGCGAGCAAGCGACTTATTCGTATAGCGCTCTGTTATCTCTGTCTACCCCGTAAGCCACCTCGCGTAAAGTTATACCACACCACATCAACTTTTACTCATCTCACTGCATGGATATGGGTCCCTTTAACCGAAAGGGTTTAGAGCATGCTCCACCACGCTGCTCAAATACGGATTGGCGGAGTATAGTGTTTTCAAGTCGCCCGAGGGCCACTGACTTAGCTTAACGACTGTCGTCTATCGACAACAGCCGGGACCGACGGCTTAACGTGCACTCCAGCACGGAGAAACTAGAAATAGATAAACCCATCCATAGACAGGCCACAGCCGACATTGCCTAACCTGCGTGTTCGCATAGAATGACACCAACGACGCCATCGAGCTCTCGTTAAGTTATACATTCACATAAATTAAATTTGACGATTGCAATTTCATTAAGTATTGCTCGCGCGATGCCATCTCTGATGCTGACACAGCATATATTTAGCAGCTTACTCGTGACCTCACTCACACGCAGGAACACAACGGCCCTCCAGCTCGTATTATTTAACTATGGTTTCTGTGAGGTGGAAGTACTTCCTCAGACACTTTGATGCGTCCTACCTTTCTTAAAACGCCCAGACCAAGTCATACATACATGTTCATGCACACAAATGTTTGTCTCGTGTGGAAACCAAAGTAGCGCTAATAACCACTGATCCACCGAGCTCTTCAAAAAGTATTACTCACTTATTTCATTCCAGAAATTGTTAAAACCTCAATTATTCATTTCGAGATAACAAATCTGTTTCACTATTACGTCAATTAATTTTTATAACTTTTGCAAAAAGATTGTTTCGACTTTCTTTCTCATTATATTTCTTGAAAGTCACTATGGAACGGCTTTTGATTTCATCTTAGTTTTTATTCAATTTATTTTAAAGTAACTTTACCGGGCATCGTGCTCAAAGGATGCTACTGAACCTACGCTGTCCCTCTGTTCGTCCTTCGTTTAAAGGACGTCTTCGCCGAAATATCGAGAGAATATTTAATAGTAATAAAGGAACCAAGTAGCGGATTTATGTTTGAAAAGAAATATGTATGTATAATTACACAGTGACTTGGAGTATTAAAGCATACGGCCCAGAAATTCCAATATATGAAGTCTATCTAGCACATTGCCACACATATGTTCTAGCAGATACGACTAAGAAAGAAAGAAACCGTTTATTTGGATGTAACACAACACTACACACACAATAAACAATATACAATAGGTAGTGAAGCAATAATAGTGCTGTGTGGTGTTACAAATAGGTCCTATCTCAGCATATTGCCGTGTCAACTCATGACCCGGCGCTGATTTTCAGATAAAACCTGTCTGTGACACCACGGATAGAACAAGTAAGCACTTAGCAAACAATAAATACACAAATACAATCTTTTGGCTAAACCTTGTATCCAGAAACTCAAAAAAAAAACTAACTAGTGAAAGTGACTATTTTCACAATGGAAAAAAATCATCTTTCCCTCCTACATGCACTTTGAACCCATGACCTCTCGTTGATAGAAGAGTCTTTTTAATTAAGTGACCAGAAGGATTTTGAAAATGATAAATTTTCCATTTTTATGTACTGCGGTAAAATAACGGTATAGCACCATTTACCTAATAAGTAATGCACTAATAGGTGGGCACAGCAGTATTAAAAATTATATGCAAATGATGTTCATTGTAATCATTTTGTTTTTGCTTCAGGCATAGATAACTTTGTCTTGAATATTTTTTTTTGTATTAAATACAACATTGCTAGGCATATGACCCACTTGATGTAAAGCGGTAATCGTAATTGTATACCGTCGGAATACATGAGATATCAATCGGGCGATGTTACCTCCTCACTTACACGCAGGAACAACCCTCATACAACATGAACATAACAACCCTCCCGGGAGTTCTTTCTTGGTTGCGGTTTTCTGTGAAGTGGAGGTACTTCCTCAGATAGGCTGCTATGGTACGCTCTAACTCTCTTAAAAGCAACCATATGAATCACAACAGACATGTTCACGTACCCGACTTTTTGTCTTATGTAGAGAGCGAACCAACGAGCATCGGTGTCAAAGTAGCATTAATAACCAATGCGCCAATGAGCTCTTCAAAAAGTATTCCTTTATTACTCTATGCTACGTATATCTTCTTATCTATTTCATTAAATAAATAAATAAATATCATTAGATCAATTACACAGCGCCATCTAGCACGAAAGTAAGCGAAGCTTGTGTTATGGCTACTAGACAACTGATAAATATACCTAAATACATTTTTTTTTTGTAAATAGCTACCTATTATACATAGAAAATGCCCAGACCAAGACAAACAGACATGTTCATGCGCACAAATGTTTGTACTGTGTGGGAATCGAAGCCACGAGCGTTGGTGTCAAAGTAGCGGAACAGCGCGTTTTACCACTGCGCCACCGAGCTCGTCTTGAAAAAAAAATGTTTAAAAATTGTTGCTTAAAACCTTAATTACTACATTTAGAGATTACCAAAGATTTTCACTATTACATCAGTTAACTTTTTATAGTTTCACAACAAGAATATTTCGCCTTTAGTAAACCTTTTCGTTATATTTTTCTTGAAAGTCAGAATGGAAGGGCTTGTGATTTCATCTTAGTTTTTATTCAATTTATTTTAACGTAACTTTAATGGGCATCGTGCCCAAGGGACGCTACTGAACCTATATAGTCTCTGCGTCTGTCTTGCGTTTGAAGGACTTGTTTTGAATTAAGTATATCTTTTGATTGCGTATTTGATATTAATTTCAACAGATACCGCCGCGCGTTCCTTGAGAACATAGACCTTGACAGAGGGATAGGCAGACAACTATACGATCTTATAAGGATTCCGTTTTTCCTTTTAGGGGACCCTAAAAATTATCTCGTCTAGACACACTTGAGATATAAGTAGTTATATTCTTTTGGTATCAGCATTTAGACAAAAAGGAGCATTCTTAGTTGTTTAAAACATGTATGTGTGTACACACCTCGCTTATTTCTTTAACATTTATAGCTCTTTTTATGCCCGCTCGCCATTTCCAGGGGCTCCTGACATCACCTTCTGATAAAACACGACCAGTTTGGTCATGGTAAGTTAGTCTCCATCTTCCTCGGCTCCTACATTCTTCCACTTTTGCATTGTATATCTGTTTCGTCATTCTTTCTACATGTCCGAACCAACGGAACATGCCTTTTCTTATCTAAAAGATAAAAATGATGAAACAGGACCAAATGGGTTCGGACAGTTAGAAATAATGTAGGAGGAAATAATGACGAAACAGATATGTAACTTTAAAGTGGGAGCATGTTAGAGTCAAGGATGTTCAAGACCCCATGAAAGCCAAGCTCGGCTATTCATGATGTATATGGTGAGTTGTTTTCAGAAAATGAGGATAATGTGGGATGGTGAATTGGTGGCTCCATAAACTACCACGACTATATTGGTCTTGTTTACGAGAAGATGATGTCGGGAGCCCTAGCAATGCACGCTTGACGAATGCAAGGAGTCAAGGAGTCATAAATGTTAAAGAAGTAACCGAGGTGTGGGAGAGAGTCATGTATTGCTGGATTCCATCTGTCTACACTGTAAGGAGCGTAACGTGAAAATATAGATAGATACATTTCAAAACTAGTTGTATTCAATTAATATTCCTTATTGTCAGGAGGCATACAAGTATACGAGCTGCCTGATGTAAAGACATACAATATTATATTTACGGTATAAAAATACACTAGTAAATAACAGCAAGCTGTGTAGGCAGAGCTGATATTTTTTAAATTTAAAAAATATTTAAATATTTTATTTTTAATTTTTTAAAAATATGGAACCCTGTACGACATCTAGCGACGAGTGCTGTTACTTTTTCTGTTGATGGGAGTGCAGTGCAGACTCTGCACTGCAGAGTGGCCGGCCATACGTTTTCCCATATGTTTTTTTTCTAATTGGAACGATTTTGGACCGTTCTTCCTCACCAACGAACATTTAAATTTCAAATTAAAGGATACAAAACTACAATATGTTAGCTATTAGTGTGTCGATTTTGGATTTCTCACTATTACCGTCTAAACGCTAGCTGGATGACATCAGTCTACCCCAAACGGCAATTTTGAGGGTAATGTGGCTCCGCTGGCTATCGCAGCTCTGCCAATTAATTGTTAAAAAGTCAATTAGAATGTTAAATTTTATTATTGTAGATTAGAACAATGTTTTTTTTTTACACAACGTCGGGAGGCGGCCGATCTGGTGGAAAGCGTTTACCGTAGCATATGAACGCTCGCAATACATTAAGCATTACTCGCGGAATCTTCTCTGCTCACCTCCTCTGCTGCTCAACTCTTTAGGAGCATACTTGTGACCTCACTTACACGCAGAAGCGCAACAACAAAGTTGTTATTTGACTGCGGTTTTCTGTGTGGGGGAGGTACTTCCCAAGACGGGCTGTTTTGATGCGCCCTACCCCTCTTCACCCAAACCAAGACAAACAGACATGTTTATGCACATACAAGTTTGCCTTGTGTGGGAATCGAACCCACGAACGTTAGTGTCAGAGTAACGTAAGAGCGCGTTTCGCCACTGCGCCACTATAGGTTAAGAAGCGTCGACCAAAGCCTGTATGTTGATGAGTTTACTAATGTTATCTGCATCGGAGGTCGCGTTAAGCAACTGGCCCCAGCCGTTGGTGATAGATTACACAGTTGAGCAGCGTGGTCAAGTATGCTTTAATCCTCTGCAGTTGAAGGGAGACTTGCCATCCATCTGTAATATGATTAATATAATGATGGTTGATCCATCATTATGATGGATGTTAGAGCCAGCATCTCTCTATCAAGTAGTTGTCTTTGGCTCCAGTTTGATGCAAAGCATGCAGTCCTTTAGTAAATATTGCTTGTCAAGCATGCTGTTCCGTAGTAAATATTGCTCCATCCTCAGTATCTTCAAAGCTTCGTGTGCCAATCTATGACGTGAACCATATGCAGGTGAACTTTTTAAAAGAGGTATTTGTTGGTGTATACAGAAATTGTCTAGCATTTTGCGCTAAAAAATTTTAGCTATTCTGTAAAAAAGTTGTATGTTTACCTTATAATATTCCTGATATATACAGGAAGCGGCTATCATTTGCCATCAGCTGACCCACATCATCCTTCAGTCCCTTGCAGGGTAGGGGTAAAGAACGAAGCGCCACATTACTTGGTCCTTACACGTATCACTAGCTTCTTTTACGTTCATAGCTATCCTCATGCACGCTCGCTAGTTTCTAACACGACCTACATAAAAGACATAGTAAGTCAAAGTAAATTTCGATTTCAGTTTATTAACTAAAATCGTCTAGTAAAAGTTTTAATATAACTAGTCTCGGTTGCTTTTGAACGGACAAAAAAAATGAGAAGGTTTTAAACAATATCCGGTATTTGTGCACACTACTATATCTTCATCAATTATTTTTAGGGAGACAACGGATAGCAAAGATTGTTTTTAGTTACGGGAAGCCAAAACGGAATCCTTAAGAGGTCACTGCGTTCCACGTCAAAAAATACCATATATTAGTGTTTATATGTCTTCATAAAATAAATAAATATTGTCGGACAAATTACACAGCGCCATCTAGCCCAAAGTAAGCGAAGCTTGTGTTACGGGTAAACTGATAAACATACGTAAATACATTTTTTTTGTAAATACATACTTATTATACATATAAAATACCCAGACCAAGACAAACAGATGGCGCAGTGGTTAATATAGCTACTTAACACTAGCTCGTGGGTTCGATTCTCATACAGGAGAAACATTTGTGTGCATGAACATACCTATCTGTTTGTCTTAATCCGGGTATTTTAAGAGAGATAGGACAAATAAAGCAACAAGCCTGGAAAAGTACCTTCACCTCACAGAAAAATGCTAACTGCGTTTTAACTAGAACTTCCTGAATAGGTTATTGGGTTCCTGTGAGTGAGCGAGGTCACCAGTTAGCTCGCAAGGAGTTGCTGTGTCAGCAGAAGAGATGGCATGACGCGCATTGACACTTAAAGTACTGCAAGCATTTATACTATTATATATAGCTACAGTAACCCCTTTAAATCAGGTGGGTCACATGCTTGAATTTGTGCCGACGTGGTATTAAAAAAAATGTATTTGTAGTGCTTTTAATTTCAATCGACCAACCATTTACTGAAACCCTTTTCGTGTTCCCTATTTTCTCTTTGATTAGGGAATCCTATAAATAAATAATCAATCAGTATTGTGTTTTCAAAAGAGTACCTGCGTAGGTACGTCCCTTTCAGCTAGAAAAATAATCATCCTACCGAAACAGAAATGAATAAGAATAAACAAATATATCACAAAGAAAGCCTACCCCGAAGCAATTTCTTCCGAGAAACTTTACAGAAGAGCATAAATTAAATTTGTAAACAGATAGGAGCCACTTCTAAACATTGAAAATGATAAATATTTTGCTGAAGTAATCATATATTATCAACAGTAATTTTTGTAAACAAAGTAATTCTATATATTGCTTGTAGCGTTATCCTGTTCCCTAATTCATTAGGATTGGCGGGGTCTGCTATCTAAGCCTAAGGATTTGGCGAAGTTACTGATTTTTACACGGAACGACAGCCGTCAAACATCCACGACTCCGATGTTAAATCAGACCTGTTTTTTTATACTAGGTCGACAGGCATACAAGCACACGGTGCGACTGATGCAGAGCGGGTACCGTAGCCAAACATTTGTAACGAATATATCTGTTTGTCTGGGTGTTTTTAAGAGAGATGTGGACCATCAAACCAGCTCATCTGGGGAAGTGCTTCCACCTCACAGAAAACCGCAGGCAAATGGCAACTCCATGGAGAGTTGTTGTGCTCCTTCGTGTGAGTGAGGTCACCAGTAGGACTCCTAAGGATTTGCTGCGCTAGCAGCTGGGGTGGCATCCCACGATACTTAATGTATTGCGAGCGCTTATAGGCTACGCTAGCCCCTGTCCATTAGGTGAAATGTATGCTTATATGCCTTTTGACGTTGTATAAAAAGAAAAAAGACATTAGTCTCATATACCACGAGTTAGGGAAATTTTCGAGTGAAGTGTTATTTACAATAGAAAACTACTGTACCAGTAACCTGATCCAACACTGGTGTAATAAATAATATAAAATTAAATATAAATATTGTCGGACAAATTACACAGCGCCATCTAGCCGCAAAGTAAGCAAAGCTTGTGTTATGGGTACTAGACAACTGATAAACATACGTAAATACATTTTTTTTTTGTAAATACATACTTACTATACATAGAAAATAGCCAGACCAAGATAAACAGACATGTTCATGCACACAAATGTTTGTACTGTGTGGGAATCGAGCCCACGAGCGTTAGTGTCAAAGTAGCGTAACAGCGTGTTCCACCACTGCGTCACCGAGCTCGTCGAGTTATCATAAATGCAGGTGCTTCAGTTTGGTCCAACTAAATCCCTAGCAACGAAACGAAAACCCCAATTTGGTTTCGCAAAGTGTAGTGCAGTAAATCGGTTCGCTTGAAACTCAGCACTTGGAATATAATGGGGGTTAAAGCATGTAGTTACCGTTTTATAGTGAAAGACACTTTGAATTGACATTATACCTTCATGGTGAGAGATTTTCGAGTGAAACATTTTTCACATGATACCTATGAGATGCTTCTTTTAAAAAATGTGCAACATTTGAGTTTCGACGTTCAAATGTTTTTTAGGGTTCCGTACCCAAAGGGTAAAACGGAACCCTATTACTGAGGCTCCGCTGTCCGTCCATCCGTCCGTCCGTCTGTCACTAGGCTGTATCTCATGAACCGTGATAGTTAGACAGTTGAAATTTTCACAGATGATGTATTTCTATTGCCGCTATAACAACAAATACTAAAAAATGGAATAAAATAAATATTTAAGGGGGCTCCCATACAACAAACGTGATTTTTTTGCCGTTCTTATCGATAATGGTACGGAACCCTGCGTGTGCGAGTTCGACTCGCACTTGGCCGATTTTTTTATTTAGCTTAGACGGGAAATATGGATACTTCGAAAATCTGTGTAATTTTTTAATACGAGTTCCGACGCAGAACTAACGCGGCAGAAACGGCTCGCAATGTCAATGCTGCGCTTGGAGAGGAGACTGCTAATGAACGCATCGTGCGGTTTTGATTTAAACGCTTTCGTAATGCGAACTTCGACTTGAAGAACGAACCACGTATAACGGTGAATTGGTACGTATAAAGGAGATGGTGGAAGCCCATCCGAGTCAAACTACCCAGGGATTAGCGGTATGGTTTAACTTACTGTTATATTTGCAACACCCAGGGGTGTCACTCTTGCGTTGCCGACTATAAAATAAATACCGACCATAAAAGTAGGTAGAAATATTGAACGTAAGCGAGCGTCCACGACCATGATCTGAACCCAAGACGCAAGACGCGACACGGTAATCATTTGCGCACTGGCAAATACTCAACGACATTTCCATGCTTAGGGAGCTGGAATTTGGAATTGAACCCTTATGACGAACTTCTTCAAGAAGCAGAAGCAGACGCAGCACGAGTGTACCTGGACGAACCAGATCGTTTCGACGAAGAACATAGTGGAATTCATTTGGACGACCAGCCGGCATTTGTTCAATGATGTCTCTGTAACCACTACTCTGTAACACAGAGTGAAGCGACCACCGGATACTAAGAGATAAATAATAAATAATAATAAATATTGTCGGACAAATTACACAGCGCCATCTAGCCCCAAAGTAAGCGAAGCTTGTGTTATGGGTGCTACACAACTGATAAACATACGTAAATACATTTTTTTTTTGTAAATACATACTTATTATACATAGAAAAACACAGATCAATACAAACAGACATGTTCATGCACACACATGAGGTTAAACCAGACCTGTTTTTTTATACTAGGTCGACAGAAATACAAGCATACGGCCCGACTGATGCAGAGCGGGTACCGTAGCCAAACATTTGTAACGAATATATCTGTTTGTCTGGGTGTTTTAAGAGAGATGTGGAGCATCAAACTAGCCCATCTGGGGAAGTGCTTCCACCTCACTGAAAACCGCAGGCAAATGGCAACTCCATGGAGAGTTGTTGTACTCTATCGTGTGAGTGAGGTCACCAGTAGGACTCCTAAGGATTTGCTGCGTTAGCAGCTGGGGTGGCATCGCACGATACTTAATGTATTGCGAACTCTTATAGGCTACGCTAGCCGCTGTCCATTAGGTGACATGTATGCTTATATGCCTTTTGACGTTGAATAAAAAGAATAAAAGACATTAGTCTCATATACCACGAGTTAGGGAAATTTTCGAGTGAAGTGTTATTTACAATAGAAAACTACTGTACCAGTAACCTGATCCAACACTGGTGTAATAAATAATATAAAATTAAATATAAATATTGTCGGACAAATTACACAGCGCCGTCTAGCCCCAAAGTAAGCAAAGCTTGTGTTATGGGTACTGGACAACTGATAAACATACGTAAATACATTTTTTTTTGTAAATACATACTATACATAGAAAATAGCCAGACCAAGACAAACAGACATGTTCATGCACACAAATATTTGTACTGTGTGGGAATCGAACCCACGAGCGTTGGTGTCAAAGTAGCGTAACAGCGCGTTCCACCACTGCGCCACCGAGCTCGTCGACCGAGATGTCTTACACAATAACATAAATATAGTAATGCGGTGCCTGGTGATGTCTACGATTCGTTCGTCTTCTAATCTGATCCAGCACCACGTTGTATAACTTAGTCTGATATCGATGGCAAGCTCTTGAAAACTATATATATAATGGAAGCGAACTCAGAAGCGAGTTTCTATTACCACGTCGGGAGGCATATGAACATAGGGTCCACCTGATGTAAAGTTGTTACCGTAGCCTATGAACGCTGGTAATACATTAACTGTTTCACCAGAGGGAGACTTTGTACAAAAGTCGTCTGCGTGGGTACCTCTGTCTGACCTATTTATATAGCTGTGTTCTGGTTTGAAGGGTGAGATATGGCAGAGAAATTACCGTACCGGAAGAAACAGCCTTAGGTCACAAGATTGGCACCGCGCGATTTACATCCTTGAGCTTCAATAGGCTGCAGTGACCGCTTACCATCTAATGCCGCATGCTTGTTTGCCAAACTAGTTTCATAAAAAAAAATGTTACTCGCGCGATGCCACCTCTGTTGCTAACACAGCAGCTCCTTGGGAGCTGGTGACATCGCTCACACGCAGGAACACAACAGCTTGTTGGTTATTTGACTGCGGTTTTCAGTGAGATGGAGGTACTTCCCCAGTTGCGCTGTATTGATGCACCCCACCTCTCTTAATTAAATCTACGCGCAAAATCTCAAGTCCGATGCAAGCGCAAATCTGTCGTGAAATATGGCTGCAGTCTGCACTCGCAGCTAAACAAGCAGGTCTCCAAATGTATACCACTACACTTCAATACAATTCGTAAGAAAAGAAAGGATTGAACGGTAGGTGCCAAGGTCTGCAGCAAAGATCTGTCTGTTGAGCAAAATAATTGATTTAGTAGTAGTAGCAATATAGGATATGTCTCAAAAAAAACATAAATATGGTTCTACAGTGCCAGTATAGAGCGTTCTTTTGGAACTGGTCTTAAATTCGGCGTTGTTAATAAAATCAAAATGAGGGCGTCACTTAGTTTTATATGCCCTCATAAAGAAGCGACTAAAGTATATAAGAACAGAGTCATCTAACATTCCGTGACATATGCCTACCCCGCAAGGTACTTCACGTGAAGTTATATATAATGAAATGTGCCGATATTACCTATTACAAGGGCTTACAAGTTGCTTTGATAACCGAGAAAGCTGTATAACAAATAACCGTTAAGAGACAATTGTGTAAGGAACTCCTTTTCAGCGTAGGAGGGTGTGAAAGTAAAGGTGCTCCCACACTGGTGTTATAAAACGTTATTTAACATGTAGTAACATCCGGTATACGAGCAGAAAATAAATTGATTGAAAATTGAAATGTTTTATAAACGTTAGCTAACATTCATTAACATTCAAGGTACAAATGGTTACATATTGTACACAGTTCCAAACGGTTAAAAAACATTTGTTAACTTTTATCAACAAAATTGTATGCAACATTTTTGCACAAAACATAACAAAACTGTTTGAAACTGTTTGGAATAGTTATAAACTTCGGTGTGGGAGCACCTTAACAGAAAAGGAATTCGAACATGATAACGTCATTACTGTGAACAATTTAGGAGGAATTTTACGTAACAAATAATTAAAAAAAAACGAGAGTAGCCGTTTCTTGAATTACCAGCTCGGCTACGCAGTGATTAGTAACGCTAGTCTGACACTACAGCTCGTGGGTTCAATTCCCACACAGGCCAAACATTTGTGTGCATGAACATGTTTGTTTGTCTCGGTAAGCAAACCATCTGGTGAAGTACCTCCACCTTACAGAAAACCACAACTACTCCCTCGACGGTTGTTCTGCACCTGCGAGGAAGTGAGCCGTATGCTTGTTTGCCACCCGATATTGTATACAAAAATAATTAATTTTTAAAGACTGTCTTCATTTTTTTTAAGTCATTCCTTTAATAGTGATAGCCCAGTGTCATGTATCACTAAATTCGTTAAGTAAAGATTTATGTACTTACACATTTCTAATTATCACTTGCTTGGCGGTGAAGGAAAACATAGTGAGGAAACCCGCAAGTCCAAAAAAATATATTTCGAAAAACGTGTGAGCTAACCTAAGAAGGATATGGGCTTCCCTCTAGATCTGACGCCAGTTGGTCCATGTAACAATCAGTACCTTCGCCTAATTCTTAAGCTTAGATAGGGAATACCGCCAATCCTAATGAATTATTAGAAAACGGTATTAGGCTAAGAAGATGAGTCCTTTAGTATACTACTCGGGGGAAAAAATCATTCCAATATTATGTTTAGTGAAATTATTAAAGGAGAAAATCGTAGTCCCGAGGAGATAGGAGTTCAACAAACAAAACTGGGGATAGTTATTGTGGGTAGGTTACGAAGACATACAAATACAATGGACTGATAAATCGCTGGAGGACCTTAACCCTCAATTAATGCTCAGTGACTCAATAGAGTTATCAACCATGTTGGTCTCAAAATAAACATGGACAAGTCGAAGGTCATGCCCACCGGCCCACCTGGTGTACAGCGGTTACCGTAGCCTATAAGCGCATGCAATATATTAAGTATCGTTCGCTAGTCGAATTTTGGGGTGCGACGCTACCTCTACTGCTAACACAGAAACACCTTAGGGGCTTACTGGTGACCTCACTCACGCGCAGGAATACAACAATCTTCTAGAGAATTGTTATTTGGCTCCCGTTTTCCGAAAGGTACTTCCACAGGCGGGCTGCTTTGATGCACCCTATCTCTCTTAAATAAAATGTTATGTATGTTCTGGCACACTACAAATTCTAGCAGAGTTGGCTGGGAGGGTATGTACCTTGTTATGTGCACTCCTGGCCAACTCGATTAACCGAAATGCATCCTCGCGCCAACTCCGCGAGGTGTAGGCAGAGGGTGCAAAAGTTAATAATGTGTTTTGTTTCAGCAGTGGGGCTATGGATGCATGAAACCAAGACGTAGCATGCAATCATAGGCCTGCACTAATCATCATCGGCCTTGTTGTGAAGAGTGGCCGTAGTTTTGCTCTTGTCCTTTCGTGTCTGGCTCTGTGTTAGCTGCGGGGGTGTCAAGGGGAGTTCCGGCACTGTATGTAGCTGGTGTTTGGGAGGCCCCTGGCATTCTCCGGCAGCCACAGGGTCGTTGTTCGGGGTGCATTTCGGCGTGATTAATCCTCGGATTCATCCGTCTCAATGCACCCCAAAATTCGCCATGTAGGTTGACTGCCCTGCGTTTACGCCAGGGACGTTACGTGGATTAGCAGGTGCTGTACGTATTTGGCGGTGCGTGGCCATGGATGTCCCTTATGGCCGCGGGGCTCCTTTTGTAGGGGTCCACATTCAGGCGGATTAATCATCGGATTCATCCGTCTCAATGTGGGCCAAAGTCGTAAAATTTGTATTCCTTCGTGTTTCCTTCGGTTTCTGTTCTGTCCAGCGTCGTCTCTCTTCCAATGTGTGCTTTCACACACGTTCGTTCGTTCATGCGAAGCGTCCGTCGTGCCACGGCACTCTCAAAGTCAGTTAGGCAGACACAAATTTATATCCACGCCTGCGTACTCGCAGTGAAACTTACCCGGGAGCGATAGCTTCCGGAGACAGCCCGGGTAAAGAGCTACTACTCGAGGCCCGTACGCACCTTCCGTGGGTGCACGACCCTCTGACTGACTTTTAAATGGTGGGCTTCGTCAGTAAATTTAAATCTGGAATAATTTAGGTTCTTTCGATGAGCTTGGTGGTACATTGGGTAGTAATGCTAACTGCTTAGTCTGGATGAAAAGAGGTAGGGCACATCAAATCTCGCCTGAGGAAGTACCTCGTGTTGTACATTGAGTATCACTCGTGCGATGCTACAACTCACGAGGTGGAGGTACTTTCCCAGACGGGCTGCTTTGATATGCCCTGCCCCTCTTACATTACATGCAATATTCCCCTAGAGATATCTCAAATAACGGAACGAACCGTACTTTCAGATTTCTCAATAACGTAACAACAAAAATAGCTTTGTGTGATAGAATCGAGCCCTCAGAATGGATCACTCGGGCTGACATCGGCCATTTTAGTGTCCTGTACCCGCATATAGGGGGCCCTCGTAAAATGCCTGAATCTAAATTTTCAGATCAAATTACGATTAAGAATATTCTTTAGGATTAGACGAGTGATGTTTTTAATGGCAAATAAATATTTTTTCTTGTTTTTTATTATATTTAAGTTGACATATTGGCACATTAATAATTACTACATATTGTAAAATAAACTCTCACACCGCCTCTGTCTGTCTGTTCGCGATAAACTCAAAAACTACTGAACGGATTTTCATGCGGTTTTCACTAATGGACAGAGTGATTCTTAAGGAAGGTTTAGGTATATAATTTGTTAAGGTTTTCTGTAAATCGGTTGTAATGTGATGATAATTGTTGAAAATATCCACCTGGAGCTTTCATTGGATATTATACATAACCATCACACCACCAAATCTCTCCGGGTCTTCCTTCAACCGAAGGAGTTTAGAGCATGCTCCACCACGCTGTGTTGTAGGATAATAGCATTCTTGCGTGTTCCGACGATAGTCTCAGGTCGCCAGTACGCTCTCGAGGAGTTTTTTTTTTATACCACTAAGGTGGCAATCAAGCATACGGCCTGCCTGATGTTAAACAGTCACCGTAGCCTATGGACATTTGCAACACTAGGGGCGTCACTCATGCGTTGCCGACCCTCTAAAAACCTCTTCACGCATTTCTTGAAGAACTCCATGCTGTAGTTCCTTGGAAAAACCTCGGCTGGGAGCTCATTCCACAGCTTGAGTGTTCTCGGAAGAAAACTTCTCTAGAACCGCACCGTACGCGACCATAGCGGTTCAAGCGTGTGAGGGTGAACTCCCCGTCGTCGGCGAGCGGTGCAGTTATAAAAAGTAGCTGTCGGCATCATTTCGAACAACTCTTCAGAACACAACCCGCTGTACAATCGGTAGAACACACAAAGGGAGGCAAAGTCTCTCCTTAAACTTAAGGGTTCAATACCGTGTGTAAGCTTAGGATTGTCGAGTTGCTGTATTAACAGCGCGGGTGCCATCGTGTGAGCGAAATTCCTTATATTGCAAGTGTATAGGGTATATATAGTATCAGCTTCACACCATGAGTATCCTAAGCTTCCATGCCTCATGTTATTGCATAAAAATATACGTTTTTCCAATACTCCACTCTCACTAATCCCAGCTTTTACTCGGCTCTGGATACGAGCTGTCTGTTTGCAGTCCCAGATAAAAGCACATACAAGATAAATAACCTCGATTCGCAACAAAATACGATTTAATAACTAGAATATTTATATTACAGTGGCAAACAAGGTGCCTACCTGATGTTAAAGTTTAGCCATAGGATCTTACAATACGAGGTGCGTTACTCGTGTGCACGAAGGAAATAACATATGGAGAACCAATAAGACCGATTTTGCGTCGTCTCTTAATTCAGTACATAGGTCGTGGGGTAAAGTAGAACGCGGAGTTCTTATTGGCTAGTTAGCGAATAAACAATGAATCCCTTATCGGCTTATTGGTTTGAAATAACATATGGAGAACCAATAAGACCGATTTTGCGTCGTCTCTTAATTCAGTACATAGGTCGTGGGGTAAAGTAGAACGCGGAGTTCTTATTGGCTAGTTAGCGAATAAACAATGAATCCCTTATCGGCTTATTGGTTTAAATAACCTCCCATTGGTTAGTAGACAAATCGCTGATATACTCAGGCGTTAAAACAAAACGTTTTGTAGGGTGTAGGGTGCCTTTATGTTACTTATGGTATTTTGACGAGCTCGGTGGCTCAGTCGTGAAAGACGCGACTTTGACACCAATGCTCCTAGGTTCGATTCCCACACACGACAAACTTGTGTGCATGAACATGTATGTTTGTCTCACCGAAAACCGCAGCCAAATAACAACTCCCTAGGGGGTTGTTGTGTTCCTGCGTGTGAGTGAGGTCACCAGTAAACTCCTAAGGAGTTGCTGTGTAAGCAGCAGAGGAGGCTACGCGCGAGTGATATACGTTACAAGCGTTAATAGGCTACGGTAACTGTTTTACATCAGGTGGACCGTATGCTTGTATGCCTCCTGACGTTGTATAAAAAAATGCGCAATCAAGTGGTTATGTGTTAAAGCTGTTGTCCCTCAAAACTGTAGGAACTTAAATTCGCATAGGTACATAACTTAAAATTCTCGGAAGAAACCACAGTATGCGACTATTCCATTTCCAGTAGATTCCTCTTTCATGCGTTATTCTGTTTCCTAATGCATTAGGATAACCCATCTCTCCTACCTAAAGATTTAGCGAAGGTACTGATTTTGACATGTAGCCACTGCCGTCCAACCATCACAACCCAGGGGGAAAATCAGACTTTTCTCAGGATAGGTTTCGTGCTTTTGAAATATATTTTTTGGGCAAGCTCTGTAGCATAGTCGTTAGTAACGCTAATTGTAACCAATGCTCGTGCATTCGATTCCCACACAACATGAACATTTGTGTGCATGAACATGTCTGTTTAGATGTTTCTAATAGAGGTAGGGTATCAAATCAGCCCGTGTGGGGAAATACCTCCACCTCGCAGAAAACGGCAGCCAAACAACAACTTCCTTAATGGTAATTGTGTTTCCCGGAGTGAGTGAAGGTTTATTATTATTAAGGTTTATTAATTTATTAAGCTCCCGAAGAGTAATTGTGTTAGCAGCAGAGGTGGAATCCCACAAGTGATACTGAATGTGTTTCAGGTGTTCATATGCAACGGCAACCGGTTTAAATCAGGTGTTCCGTATATCTCCCGCATGAAAAAAGGTGAAAGTTTCCGCATAATGTTTTCCTTCAACGCAGAGGAAGTGATAACTGACGAGCTCGGTGGCGCAGTGGTGAAACGCGTTGTTACACTACTTTGACACCAAGGTTCGTGGGTTCGATTCCCACACAGTACAAACATTTGTGTGCATGAACATGTCTGTTTGTCTTGGCCTGGGTATTTTCTATGTATGATAAGTATGTATTTACAAAAAAAAAATGTATTTACGTATGTTTATCAGTTGTCTAGTACCCATAACACAAGCTTCGCTTACTTTGGGGCTAGATGGCGCTGTGTAATTTGTCCGACAATATTTATTATTATTATTATTATTTATTTATTACAAATATGCACACAAATTCGAATATACGAATTTAGTGATAAAAGCCCACGCTTGTATTCGAACTAGGGACCACTCGGTTATTAGTCTAGTTTCTTTTTCCCCTGGGCCAGTTACTAGTGCTCACAGCATGTAGAACGAACACTAGGATTCCGGTTAATAAGTGGATTCGTGTTGGTGCAAGTGAATGTTGGAGTTGGAGCAAGTGAATGAGATTGTATATCTTGGAAGCGCTTTTAGCAGGGATGGAAGGTATACCGATGATGTGGATAGACGAGTTACTGCAGGAAACAGCATGAACGTAGTGGCTAAACTTCTAGGCAGCCCAAATCTAAGCCTGAAGGCACAGCTCGCTGTAAACAACGCGGTACCCAACGCTAACTTAAGGAAGTGAAAGTTGGTATAGCAGAGAGAGCATGAAAGTAGAATAAATGCGGTCGAGATGTAAGAGATGAGAGCATTGCGCAAAATTTATGGCATAACGCTTGCTGACTGTGTTCGTAATGATGACGTAAGAAAGAGAGTTGGCCTGAAAGAGAGTGTCAGTTTAAGACAAGAAAGTTATGTTCCATTGGTTCGAAGATGTAGAAAGAATCCATGATGAAAGAATGACGAAACATATATACAATGCGAAAGTGGAAGGATATAATTATTAGCTGACGAAGACCAAGGCTAACCTACCATGACCAAATTTGTTGCGTTTTAGCAGAAGTTAAGAGGGTCCATAAATTAAACAATTTTTAAGACTCCAGTCTTCCTGCGACCACGGACGCTGCAAAGCGTTCGAAACGTCGGGTTTAACAAAATAAATAAAACACGCGATACTTCCGTTAAAAATTGTTTAATTCAATGTGTAACAATCGCCAAAACCTAAGACAAACTAGGGTGCATAAAGCTAAGTGGCGCCCTTATTTTGTTTTTATTAATAACTCTGAATTTAAGACAAATTCCAAAAAACGCTCAATACAGCCACTGTAGAAATATATTTGTCGGAACGTGGATGTAAAGGTCGTCAGGTGGCTCGTTGTTCATGGCGAATAAAGCGAAATACCAGCGTAGTTAATCTTCTCAATATTTAATCAGCCAATTACAAAAGTAGTTTTAATAAAAGTTATGCTCAGATCGTAGATTACAACGGATTCAAAATGCGGTGGACGCGACACGTGAGATAAGCTCCATTGCTCGATTCGTAATGCCGCTTCCAATGACAGTATCTTATCTTGACGTTTTTGACAACTGTCCACGACCGACATTTCGAGCTAACCATAACAAACACAACCGGTGTTGCCAATTCAACGATGTCGATTCCACCCAAGCGCCGACTTGACATTTTGATCCGTTATTATTAAAACTAGCATCACGGGGATTGATTTCTTCCGGGCTTCTCAATATAGTGTTGCTACCTCTGCGACATATTTATGTTTTTTGAGACATATTTTGTATTTATTATTTATGTGCAATTAATCATACCTTTTATTATTGCTATAAGTGGCCACAATAAGCAATAATTAAATTAATAATTAATTAAATACAAGACATGTTTCAAAAACATAAATATGGTCCTTCAGTGCCAGTATTAAGCGTTTTTTTGGAATGGGTCTTAAATTCAGCGTTATGAATAAAAACAAAATGAAGGAGCCACTTAGCTTTGTACGTCCTCTTAATGTCAGGAGCACTAGTAACCGGTAGGCGTGCATGAAAAAGCTATGAATGATAAAGAAGCGAGTGAAGTGAGTAAGGACCGCGTCTAATGGCGCTCAGTTTCTCTCTATTTACCCCGCAGGGCACCTGGTGTGAAGATATATACAGACAGACAAGAATAGCCTCTATATATAATTGCACTTCAATAGATAAGGCCATAGCGCCGACAGTGCCAACCTGTGCACACAGCTGCCTTACTCAATAATATATTGCTGCAGATGCAGTGCTCTGTTCCCGCCTTTGTTGCGTAAATTGCATATTTATTAGACAATCAGAGAAGGCATAACATCTATACAGTGCGGGAGACAGATCGTAGTAGTCAAGAATATTAATATATTTCTATACATTTATTTATATTTTTGAGAAGCTCGGTGATGCCGCGGTTAATAACGCTAATGTGACACCAACGCTCGTGGGTTTGATTCCTACACAGGGCTAGGGCACATCAAAGTAGCTCGACTGGCGAAGTACCTTCACATAATAAAAAACCGCTGTCAAATAACAGCTCCCTAGAGGGTTGTTGTATTCCTGCGTCTGAGTGAGGGCACCAGTAAGCTCCAAAGGAGTTGCTGTATTAGCAACAGAGACGGTATCACGCGACTGAAACTTAATAATAATATAATAATAATAATAATAAGGATTTTTTATTTACTACTCACAAGGTTATCTTACATATGTAGGTATATAAATTGTTGCGGTAAGAATCTTATATATTAGTTAAAACGTTCCTTGTGAGAGTCTGGAGTCCGAACTAGGTGTAAAACCTGTACTACAGAGCTCCAGGCTCTCTCCGAGGATCTGACATAACATTGCAGTGATAGGAAATCAAAGAATAGAGTAGCGTTGTAAGGTACGTTAACAGTACAAATATTTCAAATAGTGTATATGTGATTGAGAGACGTGTATGATTGGGATGTGTGTACTTACGTGTCTGATTGTATACTTTGTGTGAATTTGTTAACAAAGTATATGGTTTTTATTGAAATAGTTATACGACTGAAGTGTGCGATTTACATTATTTGAGACATATATACATGTATTCAACTTTAACTTTTGTTCTATTTTAATATCGTTAAAACATTTTCTGTATCTTCATATGACAAGGTAATGTAACTTTATATCCTGTGGGCTGTTTGGTTGCTTGCCACCCAACGATGTAAACAAAAAAAGTTACAGTTAAAAGTTGACTTGTTTTGGTTCCTGTACTTCTGCTTCCGCCTTGTCTATCTGTTTCATCATCCTTTCTTCATAATTCCTCATTTTCTAATTAGAAATATGTACCATGTGAAAGTAAAATGGTGTTCATCTCCTAAACGTTGGACAGTAATGAATTCTTTTATGCGACCTATTTTCTATATTTGTTTTAAACACAGTAATATTTGTTATAGTAATGATTGCGCTGCTCTCGCGACAGATGTAGGTTATCAGGTCAACATGTTTAAAGACACATTCAACGGTACCTACGTGTAGCTCCAATTGCATTGTTGGATCGGAAATAATAAAGTTGAGTTTTATTTAATATCGCATGTAGCCTCTAGCGGTAACTGTACATTTGTGCACCGTATATATGTAGTACATACACATTTCGTGGGTTCGATTCTCACATACGACAAACGTTTGTGTGTATGTACATATCTGGTTGTCTTGATCTGGGTATAGTCTTTGTATTATAATTATGTTAAAATAAGAACAGGCATGCTCCGTTGATTCGGACATGTAGAAAGAATGCAGGATGAAAAAATGACGAAGCAGATATACAATGGAAAAGTGGAAGGATGTAGGAGCCGGGGAAGGTCAAGACTTACCTACCATGATCAAATTAGTCGTGTTCTATCAGAAGGTGATGTCAGGAGCCGTAGAAACCGGCGAGCGTGCATGAGAAGAGCAATGAATGTTAAAGAAGCGAGTGAGGTATGCAAGGATCGAGTTACGTGGCTCTCGGTTCTGCCTACCCCGCAAGGGATTTATCGTGAAGTTATAGATAGATAGATCATAATTATGTATTTACAAAAACAAAATGTATTTACGTACGTTTATCAGTTGCTCAGTACCCATAACACAAGATTCGCTTACTTTGGGGCTTTGCTACACGACGCTGTAAAAATCTTCTTCTTCGCGTAATCCCGTTTCCTAATCCATTAGGATTGGCGGGGTCCGCTACCTAAGCTTGAGGATTTGGCGGAGACACTGATTTTTACATGGAGCGACTGCCGGCAGTCCTTTTTCAGGCAGGGTTTTCTCACGATGTTTTCCTCACCACCGAACAAGTGATCAATATGTACATAATTCCGAAAACACGAATTTAGTGGTACATGCCCTCGCCTGGACTCGAACCGGGGACCATTTTCTCACTATCCACTGGGCTATCACCGCTTTCTGCTGTGTAAATGTCCGACCATATTTATTTATTATATACTAGCTACTGCCCGCGGCTCCGCCCGCGTGGAGTCAAACAACGTAGCCTATGTGTTAATCCAGATCATAATCTATCTACGTGCCAAATTTCATTCAAATCCGTTCAGCCGTTTAAGCGTGAAAGAGCAACAAACATCCATCCATACATACAAACTTTCGCATATATAATACTAGCTGCTGCCCGCGGCTCCGCCCGCGTGGAGTCAAACAACGTAGCCTATGTGTTAATCCAGATCATAATCTATCTACGTGTCAAATTTCATTCAAATCCGTTCAGCCGTTTAAGCGTGAAAGAGCAACAAACATCCATCCATACATACAAACTTTCGCATATATAATACTAGCTGCTGCCCGCGGCTCCGCCTGCGTGGAGTCAAACAACGTAGCCTATGTGTTAATCCAGATCATAATCTATCTACGTGCCAAATTTTATTCAAAGCCGTTTAAGCGTGAAAGAGCAACAAATATCCATCCATACATACAAACTTTCGCATATATAATATTAGTAGGATACACTATACTTAGCAAACAGAATGGACAGTGTAACATTATTAGTAACCAAGCAAAGAGTTCCTGTATTAGCAGTATGGTTGGCAACTCATCAGCGATTCTATATTGAAAGAAATAAAAATTCTATATTTATAGGCCAAGATAACAATGTCACATTTTGTATAAAAAACAATTGTCGCGATTTTGTGGGTATGAGTATCACTGACTTCAAAAAGAGGACTAATCACTGCAGCCGACTACAGAATTATTGTGTTTGTTCGAGTGACGTAAACAGTATGCTCCTGACGGATTGTTGTGGTAGCAGCAATGTAATAATGTGTTACCCTTATATACCAAATGTTTATAAGGTACGGCATGCATGAAGAAAGCTGGGAATGTAAAAATGGGATGAGGTGTTTATAAGAGATGTAAGGCGAATCATAGCGGTCCGTCTGGGGAAGTACCTCCATGTCACAGAAAACCGCAGCCAAATAACAACTCCCTAGAGGGTTGCTGTGTTCCTGTGTGTGAGTGAGGTCACCAGTAAGCTCCTAAGTTCCTACGTTAGCAGCAGAGGTGGCATCGCGCGAATGTTACTTTGCGTTCATAGGCTAACCACTTTCCATCAGGTGGGCCGTACGCTTGTATGTTTCCTAAAAAAAAGTATGCATGGACTGAGTCATGTGGCGGGAAGGTATTGATATACAGACATATTCGTATTTAGCTTAAATCAATTAATAAATATCCTACTAATATTATAAATACGAAAGATTGTATGTATGGATGTTTGTTGCTCTTCCACGCTTAAACGGCTGAACGGATTTGAATGAAATTTGACACGTAGATAGATTATGATCTGGATTAACACATCGGTTACGTTATTTGACTACACGCGGGCGGAGCCGCGGGCAGCAGCTAGTAATAAATAAATAAATATTGTCTGACAAATTACACAGCGCCACCTAGCCCCAAAGTAAGCGAAGCTCGTGTTATGGATACTAGACAACTGATAATCATACGTAAATACATTTTTTTTGTAAATACATACTTATTATCAGAGATCGGAATAGGTAGAGCTATTTTGGTTCATTGACCGCAAACGTAGATGTTAATATGGACATGCCCTGGGATTTTGACTCAATCCCGCAATTTACATAAAAACAAAAAAATAGGTAATTAAGATAACAAAAAAATAGCTTAATAAAACGTGCAAATGAAACAGAATTTATTAATTAAATTATTTTATCAGTAAAATAGATTTAACTTTTTTACTATTACATGTGTACTCCTTCCAAAACTTCTCCTTTGACTTTGACTTGACAAAAGATTTCGAGTAGTTGTATCACTATTAATGTGGAAGTACTGGTCTAAACCGTATAATAAATATTGTACGTGATGGTTTTTAATATATTGAAATTCTAAGAGATTTTAAATGAAAAATGTAGTTTTTAGTTGCGACAGATTGTGTTTTCATCTAATTATCAACCTAGTTATGGACCGCGAGCAAAGTCGCACCATAACTGTAAGAGCTTAAAGTGCTAGTGCTAGCGTTGCACTCGCTCCCACGGTGCAACGGACGTGGCATAGCCATAACAATAGGTGACATCATGCTCTCCCTTTGTTTAGTTTTAAGCTAAGTAGACAAAAACTGTAACTAGACAGAACATACGAGCATACGTCTCTGCTCGGACGTGTAGTTGAGTTTAATAATTAATATACTTTTTAATTATTTTAAATATAGTTTTTAATTTTTAAAAACACTTTCCGTAGCCGCGTAAACTTAGCTGGCGCAGCCGGTAGGATAGTCGTTAGCTGTGCTGCGTAAATCGCGTATTTTCGGCTATATAATTTTGACCGATTCCGTGAAATCCGCGCGCGAGTGGCGTTTCGACTATCCCACGAACCAAAAAAATTTGTTGAGTCAGTGGTGAGCGGAAAGACATCGTGATGCGAGTGGCTGGCTGGTGAGTACGACTTTTCACCTCCTTCCTTACTCCATTTCGTGGTTTTTGTGTTGTATCGAAATTAGACGTTTTTCGTTATAAAACACTTTATCTGACTTTACATAAGCTTCGGTAATTTCAGTTGTTAGTTATATTAGTTATTGTTAGATATATTAATAAATGTGTTAATCGAAAGTGATTAAAGCGCATAAAGTAGTACAGTATAAGTAAATAAATAAATTGTAAATATAAAATATCTAATTAAAATTATTTAACTAGTATATAGAGTTCTCTATCACTCTATTACTTACTCTATAATCATATACATATCATAAAATTGTAAAAACAATATAACATTACTTAACTATTATAGAGTTATCTATCACTCTTTTAGTTACCCTATATATACATATATTATTACAGTGTGCATAGTATAAATTAGTATATTAAAATGGAGCAGTTAGTAGTGATTCCTAGCGAAATGTTAAAATTAGTGCCTATGTATGATGGTGATAAAGGTACACTAAACCTATACCTACGTAAATGTCAGTATATAATAGATAGATTTAGCGGTAGGGAAATACAAAATACATATGTGCTGCAGAGTCTTACTAGTAGATTAATTGGGCCTGCCGCCGCCTTATTAAGTGAGCGCGAAGATATTGTTACTTGGCATGCCCTTAAAAATTTGTTAATACAGCATTTTGGAGATCCAAGGAGTGAGGCTTGTATAGCCATTCAACTAGAATCATTAAAAATAAAATCAGGTGAATCGCATCTAGAGTTTTGCAAACGAATACAGTCTGTTCGCTCAGCACTCATTTCAAAAGTTAATCAGCTACCAGACCCTGATATTAGGACGAGTAAAATATCAATTTATGATAACACGGCCTTAAACACATTCTTATATAATTTACCTGAGTCCATGGTGCGTATAATTAGATTCAAGGGTAACCTAACCTTAGAGGAAGCCTTAAGTGTTGTGATGGAGGAAGAGAACTTCCATGATATATATACCATGAGAAATAGATTGAATAATGCAAACAGGCGTCCACAGGTGTCGCACTTTCCTTCAACACAGCAAAGACCTAATGCTTTTATGCCAACGAATTTTAAGCCTGTTTTACTAGTGCCGTATCAAAGGCCACAGTTTAATTTCGGTATTCCGCTTACGCAACGGGCCAAACCGGTGCCACAATTTGCACAACAAAACATGGGTTTTAACACACAGCCTATTTATAGAACACAGAATTTCAATAACCAGCAATTCGGCTTTCGCCCGCAGTTAAACAACCAACAATTCGGTTTTCGTCCACAATTTAATAACCAACAGTTTGGTTATCGCCCGCCGATAAATGCCCAACCGTTCGGCTATCGTCCACAGCTAGCCCAACAACCCTTTGGGCAAGCGCCTAAACCTTTCGGGTATAAACCACCCGTTAGGGATTTTATGCCAACCGACGTCTCTATGAGGACGGCTCCTCCCGTTAAACCACAGCAAGGGTTCAAATTAAACGAGTTAAATATACAGAATGATTATAGTACAGATATTGAGCAATGTTATTATGAGGACCCATATTCATACCAAGAAAACTATGCCGATTGTTTCTACGAAATGCCCCAAACTGACTCTATGGTAGAGCCCAATATCTCAACCCAAATAGACTCGTCCTTACATCAAAACGCTGACGAATCAACTTCCGAGACCGTTGAAAATTTTCACATAGTGGCCTCCAATTTAACCGCGAGGTAATCGAACTTAACTGTAACCTTAACCTTAATCTACCATATATATATATATACCGGAAATTGATTCGAAGTTAATGATAGATACAGGGAGTACTAGATCTTTTATCCACCCAAATAAAGCATATAAATTTTACTCACCCTATATCTACCCAGAACCCTTCCAGGTAATTAGCACACATGCAACTAGTAAGCATGGCGAGGTTGCCCAAATTCCTTTACCACCCACATTCAATAATACCGGCACTCATAAATTCTACTTATATAATGTAGACTCACGATATGATGGGTTGATAGGTAATGACTTGTTGCACCAACTAGAAGCAGTAATAGACCTTAAAAATTGTCAGTTGAATACTAGTACCACCAATATACCTATAATACATAACCAGACACACTTCAAGGTCATTCTGGCCCCACGTTCAGAGCAAAGGGTAAACCTACCCACCGATCTTTACTCGGGTTATGGTTTGCTCGAATATAAAGAGTTTTGTAAAGGTGTTCGAATGCCATCCGCTATTGTAGAGTGTAGAGACGGCTATGCAACCACAGTTATACAAAATACGCTAGAAACTGAAATGACTTTAACCATTTTAAGCCCTTTCAAAGTCACACCATTTGATGATAAAAACCTTTGTCAGCTGAATAATATAAACAATTTAATTCAGGTAGTGACAGACCAAATTTTAAGCGAAAATTTATCAAAATTACGACTTGAACACATGAATGAAGAGGAAAAAAGAGTAGTGCAAAACTTATGTGACGAATACAAGGACATTTTCTATTGCGAGAAAATTCCCTTGTCATTCACTAATCAGGTGAAACATTGTATTAGAACTAGGAACGAGGACCCTATATACATTCGACCCTATCGCCAACCTATAGCGGTCTGCGCTATAGGTTGGCGATAGGGTCGAATGTATATAGGGTCCTCGTGTGTATATAGTCCTCGAATGTATATAGACCATAGAAATTAAAAATCAGGTGGAAAAACTCCTTAATGACAACGTCATCCAACCTTCTTACTCCCCCTGGAGTGCCCCTGTTCACCTGGTGCCGAAGAAGCTCGATGCTTCTGGGGAAAGAAAGTACCGTATGGTTATAGATTACAGGCGTTTAAACGAAATTACCATAGATGATAAGTACCCTTTACCCAACATTACCGACTTGTTCGACAAGTTGGGTAAAAGCACTTACTTCTCAACAATTGACCTTGCTAGCGGTTACCACCAAATCGAAGTAAATGACGCCGACAGACAGAAGACAGCCTTCAGCACACAATTCGGTCATTATGAATTTTCACGCATGCCATTTGGCCTTAAAACTGCCCCGGCTACTTTTCAGAGGGCTATGGATAATATCCTCAGAGGATTGCAAGGCTTTCATTGCCTAGTTTATCTTGATGACATTATCATATTTTCCTCTAGCCTTGAGGAGCATCTTCAAAAATTACGAACCGTTTTTGACCGCCTCCGGTCCACAAATTTAAAGGTGCAATTGGACAAGTCCGAATTCCTGCGTAAAGAAGTTTTATACCTAGGTCACACTATTACAAAGGACGGACTACGACCAAATGATGACAAAATTAAAGCCGTTTTAGAATACCCATTACCTCAAACCACAACAGAAATCAAACGTTTTCTAGGTCTCATTGGCTACTATAGGCGTTTCATTAAAGATTTTGCCAAGGTAACTTCACCCTTAACATCCTGTCTGAAAAAACGCAATAAAATAATAATTAATCAGGACTATATAAACGCATTTGAAAAGTGTAAAGAGCTATTAGTGAACGCCCCTTTATTGCAGTACCCGGACTTCACCAAGCCGTTTATATTAACCACAGATGCGTCTAATGTTGCCGTAGGTGCCGTATTGTCTCAGGGACTAGTTGGTAGTGACCATCCTATAGCATATGCCAGCAGGGCGCTGAGTGATACGGAATCACGTTATAGCACGATAGAGAAAGAGCTTTTGGCCATAATTTGGGCGGTGAAGCATTTTAGACCGTATTTGTATGGCCGTAAGTTCCAAATTTATACAGACCATCGTCCGTTAGCCTGGTTGGACTCTCTTAAAGAGCCTAACAGTAAATTAACACGCTGGCGGCTTCGCTTACAGGACTATGACTTCGAGGTCATTTATAAAAACGGCAAACAAAATACGAATGCGGATGCCCTTTCCAGAATAAAATTAAATATCCTTGAAACACCAGATAAAGAATCCATGATTGTTAACATCGACGGTAGTGACGATGGTGCCGATAAACCTGTAACTATTTCCGACTCTTCTACCGCATCAGTGGTTGATATGGAGCATTTAGAGCCTAAATCCTTTATTCGATCAATATCGAGTAGTACCGATACTGCGCATTCCGCTGTAAATTTGGAGACTTCAGGTATACCTATACTACATGAGGCAATAGATACCAAACCCCGGCAAATCCTTGTTTTCACCTGGAACAAAAATGATATCCAGGTCCGTGATCTCTCCCGAGATAAACAAAACGTCCTTGAAGTATTCCTACCCTTGGGGAACGACGAATTAATTATAAAATTTCTAAAGGAATATATAAAACCTAAACTTAAATATTTTATCTATTTCGAAAACCCCGAACACAGACGCGACTTTAGTAATACAATAATTAGGCTATTCAAGGAAGGTGCTGTACAGTTCTTTGAATGTACGGAACGCGTTATATATGTTGAAGACGAGGATGAGCAAAAAGAGGTTATACTGAAGCATCATGATGGCAAGACCTGTCATAGGGGAATAAAGGAAACTATGGTTCGAATCCGTAGAAATTATTACTGGAATAATATGTTTGAAACGGTGTCAGCATTTATTAACGCGTGTGAGCCTTGTCAAAAAATGAAATATGACAGAAAACCATTAAAGCCTGTTGTACAGTTAACTCAAACCCAACACGCACCTTTCCAAGAAGTGTTCATAGATTTGTTCTCAATTGAAGGTCAATATTACCTAACCAATAGATGCGTTTAGTAAATTAGGTCAGGCTATCAGTGTTACAAACAGATCCACCCCCGAAGTCGTACGTGCCCTTGTCAAATACTTTCCTTTCTATGGAACACCCAAAAAAATCACCAGTGACCCTGGCACTGAATTTAATAATGAGCTTATGCGAGAATTGCTTGATCTATATAAAATACAATTCCATATTACCACGCCTAATAATCCAAGTTCGACAGGTATCGTGGAGAGGTTCCACTCAACCATTATAGAAATTTATAGGCTCGCTAAGTATGAGCAGAAAAACACTGACGCGGCATCTGTAAAGTCATATTCCATAATGGCTTACAATCATACAATTCACTCTGCCACAGGTTTAACCCCCTTTGGTCACGTGGACTCTAGTAGTGCTCTTATAGCGGACTTTGATAAGCAGTACCAGCAAAACCTTATTAAAGATCATCAAAAGCGCACAAAATACCTATATAGCTATATACATGATAAACTACATGAAGGAAAACGGCAAGTGAGAAGCAGGGAGAAGGGAGAAGTAGACATGCAATTTAGCGAAGGCAAAGTGGTTTTTAGCAAAGATATCAACACCCGAAAAAGCAAGGATAAGCCAAGGTATAAAAAGGCAGTAGTTGTAGGACAAGTAGAGCGAAATGTAGTACCTATAGCTGTAGGGAATCGTATTACGAAAGCCCCAATTAAAAATATAAAACGTCCTCCACAGGTGGTGCGTAATACTCCTGATGGTAGTCCAAGCCAACCTGGCGCTTCATCTGCAAAGGATTGACCCAGGTCCTGGGATAATACCTATTAAAGAAGGGCTCTCATTTAAGCAAGAGGACAAATGGTTAATATTTAAGATATTAGAGATAAGTCAACTGTGTGAAGATTTCACATTTAGTATAGGAAAATATAAGGAATTTAATAGTTTAGTTAATGTAAGTCGCCTATATACCTATGAATTTCTAGGTCTAAAGACGCAAACAGATTATTTAGTACAAACGGTATCTGATAAGTTCCAGCAGTTGATGCCCACTCAAAGGCCTAAACGAGGCATTCTCAACCCTTTAGGATCTTTGATTAAAGTGCTTACGGGAAATTTAGACCATGAAGACGCTATTCGCTATGATTCACTTATTTCGCAATTAAAAATTAACCATATTCATACTGAAAAGAAAATTACCTTAATCTCTAAAATGTTGGATAGTCTCATTAACAGCACAGAAACGTTACATAACAATACATTAATTTTGGATGAAAGGCTTAGTCGAATTGAAAAAATTGTTAAAAATATGATTACAAAAGAAGACAACTCTATATACTCTACCTATGTGTTAGGCATGTATAGTATGTTTATTGTTAACTTCCGTTCCATGCATATGTACTTAAGTGAGATAGAGACCGCTTTAGCTTTTAGTAAAGTTGCTGTACTTCATAAATCTATTATTAACTCTACGGAGCTGTTATATATACTACAGTCTATAGCAAAAACTGAGAGTCTTATATGTGAACCGACTGTTCAGAGTCTCATTAAGTTAGAATCGACTATTTCTGTTAAAGCTTATATTAAAGGAAGTCAGATAACGTTCATTCTCGAAGTACCCTTAACTAATAATAGTACCTATAGTTATTTTAAAGTATATCCGGTACCCATTTATAACGAAATTCGTAATAAAACCACTATTATTGTACCCAAATACCCCTTCCTTATGGTGAAAGGTCCCATTTACTTACCAGTAGCCAGGCCATGCAAGCAGATCTCCCTCGGCGATCAGTACGTATGCACTGACGACGAGATAGCTGTGTATCCAGAGCAAACCTGTATAGAACAGTTGATGAAATTTGATCCTGACCTCTCTGCCTGTGTCTCACAAGCAGTCCATGTTGAAGATTTGAAAGTGCAGCATATCCGGGCTAACAGCTGGATAGTATACTCCAGATATAATACTATACTCACCTGTAGATGTGTTGATGACGCTACTCGTCAAACTCTACGCGGTACTTACCTGCTCACTATTGAGGAACCATGTGACATACTTCTAGGAGAGCTGCTTATACATCGTCGACACTCCTATGCCGGAAACCTGAAATTCAAACCTATTCCTGTTATTACATTACCAGAATTTAGACCTATAAAGGCTGCCAATATTTCTGCAATCAACCTGAAAGCTGTAAACCTGGACGACATAAAACAATTGTCGTACATGCTCAGTGTTAAAAGTGGTGAAAACGAATTCAGTGAAATAGCGCAAAATTATAACGCTATAAAAGGTGTCAGTGTAACGACGATTACCTTATGTGTTAGTTCTATAATAACAATTGTATGTTTTATAGTATATAAGCTTAGACATAAGTTAAATACTGTTAAGCGAAATAATCAGCCAGTTTCCTTAGCTGATAATTTCGCTCTTAGGGAGGGAGAAGTTATGGACCGCGAGCAAAGTCGCACCATAACTGTAAGAGCTTAAAGTGCTAGCGTTGCACTCGCTCCCACGGTGCAACGGACGTGGCATAGCCATAACAATAGGTGACATCATGCTCTCCCTTTGTTTAGTTTTAAGCTAAGTAGACAAAAACTGTAACTAGACAGAACATACGAGCATACGTCTCTGCTCGGACGTGTAGTTGAGTTTAATAATTAATATACTTTTTAATTATTTTAAATATAGTTTTTAATTTTTAAAAACACTTTCCGTAGCCGCGTAAACTTAGCTACCTTGTGCGGTATGTGACTTAACTTCCTAACAATTAACCGGGTGTTTATAAAATAATTTCCAGCTCATATGAAATCCCGATATCAGTATTTAAAATTCCAGACTTCGGGCATGTCCACATTATTACAACATATCACAAGTACCAAAAATAGCTCTACCTATTCCGATCTTTGCTTATTATACATAGAAAATACCCAGACCAATACAAAGAGACATGTTCATGTACACAAATGTTTGTACTGTGTGGGAATCGAACCCACAAGCGTTGGTGTCAAAGTAGCGTACTTATTTTTATTAATTAATAGCTGCAACCGGCGCATACTGCTTTGTCTAACTTTCTTCTTGCTTGGAGTCTCAAAGTCGTATTGTGGTGTCTTCTATAACCTTCCCCCAGAATTGGGCTATGAAATGCAAAAATAATCGAAATCTTTACGTAGTTCCAGATATTAACGTATTAAAACAAACTAACATTCTTATCCGCTGTACATTTCTATATTAGAGATACATGATATATATATGTATCAAGGACGAATAAGATACAGAAAGATATGTTACCGCGTAACTTATCCGCTGAAAAACAAGCGTTCAATCACGTAAGGTTCCATCAGTGGGGATGGATTCCTTTGAGGAATGATTGTTATGGAGTATTATTTACGAGACAAATGTTCACGATTTGTTTTGGTTATTTTTTGTAAGAAATCATTCCACCCCTTGTATCATTTTCGTCACATTTCACTAAGGTTTTATTAAGGGAGAAATTTATTGGTGGCGATAGCGCATACATCAAATGCCACTTCCAATCGTTTTTAGGGTCCGTACCCAAAGGGTAAAACGGAACCCTATTACTGAAACTCCGCTGTCCGTCCGTCCGTCCGTGCGTCTGTCACCAGGCTGTATCTCATGAACCATGATAGTTAGACAGTTGAAATTTTCACAGATGATGTACTTCTGTTGCCACTATAATAACAAATACTAAAAAATAGAATAAAGTAAACATTGAAGGGGGCTTCCATACAACAAACGTGATAATGTGAATTTTTTGCTCGTTTTTGCTCGATATTGATAACGGCAACAGGTAGAGTCTGAGCTTGAAATATTCACACAATATTTAGTTATATATTCACTTTGAAAATAAATAATTACATTAAAATAAAACAAATATTTAAGGGGGGCTCCCATACAACAAACGTGATTTTTAGGGTTCCGTACGCAAAGGGTAAAACGGAACCCTATTACTGAGGCTCCGCTGTCCGTCCGTCCGTCCGTCTGTCACCAGGCTGTATCTCATGAACCGTGATAGTTAGTTCAAATTTTCACAGATGATGTATTTCTGTTGCCGCTATAACAACAAATACTAAACAATAGAATAAAATAAATATTTAAGGGGGCTCCCATACAACAAACGTGATTTTTTTGCTCATTTTTGCTCGATATTGATAACGGCAACAGGTAGACGCTTGAAATATTCACAGAATATTTAGTTATATATTCACTTTAAGAACAAATAATTAAATTAAAATAAAACAAATATTTAAGGAGGGCTCCCATACAACAAACGTGATTTTTTTTTGCCGTTTTTATAGATAATGGTACGGAACCCATCGTGTGCGAGTCCGACTCGCACTTGGCCGATTTTTTTTGCTCGTTTTTGCTCGACATTGATAACGGAAACAGGTAGAGTCTGAGCTTGAAATATTCACAGAATATTTAGTTATATATTCCTTTAAAAATAAATAATTACGTTAAAATAAAACAAATCTTTTAGGGGGGGGCTCCCATACAACAAACGCGATTTTTTTGCCTTTTTTATAGACAATGGTACGGAAGACTTCGTGCGCGAGTTCGGCTCGCATACGGCCAACATGATGTAAAGTGGTGACTATAAACGCTTGCAATACATAAAGTACTGTTCACACCACCTCTGCTGCTAAGGCTTGTTCCACACGTACTACAACTACGCCATAACGTCGCGACAGGAAATGGTCAAGCAATGATTACGTATAAATTATGTCGCTACAGCTTTCTGCAGTTTTTTGAAAGTATATTTTTATACAACGTCGGAAGGCTTTCAAGCATATGGCCCACCTGATGTAAGGCAGTTACCGTAGCCTATTAACACTTGTAATATACTAAGTATCACTCGCGCGATGCCTCCTCTGCTGCTTACACAGCAACTCCTTAGGAGCTTACTGGTTAACTCACTCACACGCAGGAACACAACAACCCTCTAGGGAGTTATTATTAGCTACGGTTTTCTGTGAGATGGAGGTACTTCCCTAGACCGGCTAGTTTGATTCGCCTTACCTCTCTTAAAAAGTAGTATGTGCCAGTAGATTCGTTGTTAATAATAATTTGTATTTAATCATATTACGCTTTTTACGAGTAATATGCAGGGTTTTTGAATTTTTTCATTTGAGGTTTTACCAGAGAGTTAAGTGTATCGTGTAATAAAATTGCTCAGTGCAGGAACAAACTATTTATTAGTTTTATGGATTTTTCACGAATAACATATTATTATGTCATCGCAGTAGAAAAGCGAATATTTTTTAAATTTGAATTTTTGATTAAAAAAATACAAGTAGGTTTACTACATACGGGAGACGGAAAAATGTGTTCTTTTTTTAACATTATAATTTATGTTTTAGTTTTTGCTAATTTCAATAGTGAATGCATTACATTTATTTAAATATTAAATTGCCTAATTTTTACTTGAGTAAAGTTGACAGATAAGAGGTGAAACGCGCTGTAACGCTACTTTGACACCATCGCTCGTGGATTCGATTCCAACATAGGACAAACATATGTGAGCATGAACATGTCTCTTTGTCTTGGTCTGGGTATTTCCTATGTATAATAAGAGGAAGGATGTAGGAGCCGAGGAAGGCCAAGACTTACCTACCATGACCAAATTGGTCGTGTTCTATCAGAAGGTGATGTCAGGAGCCCTAGAAACCGGCGAGCGTGCATGAAAAGAGCAATGAATGTTAAAGAAGCGAGTGAGGTATGTAAGGATCGAGTCGCGTGGCGCTCGGTTCTCTCTGCCTACCCCGTAAGGGATTTGGCGTGAAGTTATAGTAGTAGTAGTAATAAGTATGTATTTACAAAAAAAAAGTGATAAAAAAGCAGTGATAGCCTAGTGGATGAGGAAGCCGGCCTAGTGACCAACAGGT
This sequence comes from Pyralis farinalis, assembly GCA_947507595.1. NCBI lineage: Eukaryota > Metazoa > Arthropoda > Insecta > Lepidoptera > Pyralidae > Pyralis > Pyralis farinalis. The sequence continues at coordinate 5,143,782 of OX382275.1, forward strand.
CCCCGGTTCGTATCCTGACATGTATCATTAAAATTGTGTTTTCGGATTCATGTACATTTTTGTAATTATCGCGTCCTCGGCGGTGAAGGAAAACATCGTTAGTAAACCCGCACGTCCAAGAAATTATATTTCGAATGACACACTGAGAAAAATGTTTAGTTGGATTTCCCAGATTCCTAATAGAATCCAAAGTCGACGGTTGAACTGGGTCCTACCTATGATTTAAGTTGATTTTACCAATCAAAAAAGGTTAATGAAGTATCAGTAAAAATAATAAAATTTATTATTTAGTATGATAAACTGTATCATATTATATGTAGAATCCATTTATTAGCGGTAAATTATACATTTAAAATAGTGATAGCTACAAAATACTTTTGTATGAAAACCAACCGTAATATATTTGTAAATTTAACTACATTTTTTTGCATTAATTAACAAAGTTTACTAGTAAAATAGCCTACCTTTGCTTCTTTGGTAAATTTACCTAATCTTTTTTTTCAGTGCATGTGACCTTACCTAAGAATGATCCAAAACCTTGGGCTTAGGTAGTGGACATGCCAATCCTAATGGATTAGGAAACGGGATAGAGCTAAGAAGAAGGTGATATCGTCGTACTAGTTTATTAATGTTGATTGTTTATATAATATTAGCACAAATCAATAAACGACTTGACTGCGGATGAAGGCACCCCGCGCTCACAAAAACGTTGTGATTTAGAGCCTATATGTCTCAGCGATTAGAGCCTACAACCCAGTGAGAGAATATTTTAACCTATAAGCCGATAAGCACCGCGATGTTAATCAGTAAACTTACCAATAAGACCTGCACGTACAATACCCTTCGATCCGTAGCGATGAAATGAGTTACTATAATATAGCTCACATTGGTTATTTTGTTCATGAATATTAGGAACAATATTTCCATTAGTTCTAGTTTTATGACGTCACGAAACTTATAACACGTTATCAAGCTGGCATGATAATAAAAGACGTCAGAAGAACCCCTTAATGGTTAACAGTAAGCTCTCGTCTGACGTAGCTCAGAGAGCTTAGGCTGTAATAGCGCGACGTGACCTCACCATTAATGTTTGATGTACAAGCTAAGTCTATTCTTTGGTTAAGTTCACTTAAGTAAGTACCTGTATCTGTTGCTTTTTGGAGTTTACTCCTTACGAAACGATTTTGGAGTTATAAGGCCCGGTATGGAAATTTTATGAGGAGTAAAGTCAAGTGTTAACAAAAAGTGATGGCGTTACGCTCGTTCGCTTAAAAGAGACTACCACATACATCTATAGGATTTAATGTGCGAGAGATTATTCTCATAGCTTATGCTAGAAGTATCTATGAGGTGGAGGGACTTCCCAAGGTGGGCTGCTATGATGTGCCCTACCTCTCTCGTTTTTCGGCTGAAATAAGAATGATGGTGGTGATCATCGATTTTTTAATGCGATTTTTTTTATTTAAAAGTAATTTATTTCATTTAATATCGTCTTACTGCTAATATTGCTCTGAAATCATAATCTAATCTAATTTCCTTTGTGAAACGAGCTTGCATGAAAAGTGGTGGGAAGATCTTGTTGTACTCGATTCTCTCAACCTACACCGCAAGGAAACTGCTAGGAAGTTATAGATAAACAGCGCAAATTCAACGACAGTAAACATTTCCGCTTCCTGTTTCAAACAGCATATCGTTTGCAATGTCCAACTAGTCACAGAGTACCAACAGTGTACATTGGACCTCTGGCTACAAATTGCTTGCGGAATCCCCGCGGGGACAGATCTATGGTATTGACATTGCACTTTAACCGATACTCTGCTATACGCTGCTATATATACAATTTACGGTATATATTTTCTGTGTCAGTAAAATTGATGATCTATATTCGCACAGGAGCTTATCTGAGTTGATGTTTTGGGACTCTTAAGCGAGTCACACACTACGCAGATACGATAACATTTTATCTGCGTGTAAAAACTTAATTATCTGAAAGTTTCACACACTACGAAGATGAGAAGTGATACATTTACTCGCAATACTTTACTAGCAAAATATAGTGAACAGGCGTATATTACTTGTACTTGTTATACTTAGTAATAAAACATGTATAATAAATCAATACGATTAAATAATCACAGTCGGGCGAAGGAGGGTAATGTTGAAAATTACCTACTCAGGTTTTGCTGAAGATGAGATGACGGACTACGCTGCAAAAAATAGATTGAGTGACCCTAAATAAAGTCTGTCGAATTCGACAAACTAAAAACGGAAAATATTTCTAAAACACTGTACATAATTATCTGCGCAGTGTGTGTTCATTGAATTATATAGAGAGCGATATTGAAATATATGTTCTCAGATACAGATATCTTATAGTATCTGCATAGTGTTGGACTTCCTTTAGTGTTTACTTATTGCAAACACATATGATGTATACACTTTTTGGTCGATAGTGTAAAACTTTTACGGAGGGATCGTGGTTGGAATCCTGGCGTGTATGTATCGCTAATTTCGTCTTTACGGATTTATGTACATATTCCTAATTATCACTCGGCGCTAAAGGAAAATATCGTTAGGAAACCCCCACGTCCAAGAAATTGTATTGCCAAATACGTGTGACCTAACCTAAGAAAGGTCGGATTTTCGCTGTGGGAGGTCTAATAACAGTCGCTCCATGTTAAAATCAGCCATTCCTTTGAATGACTTTTACCCGTTTCCTAAGCCTAAGGATTTGGCAGAGATACTTTTTTGCGATGCGGGAAGATATGTAGAGCTGAGTTTTGTTATGTCTGTGCTATGAACATCGTAAGTTTTTTTTTATACTACGTCGGGAGGCATACAAGCATACGGGCCACCTGATGTAAAGCGGGTACCGTAGACTATTAACGTTTGAGATATATTAAGTACCACGCGTGAGATGCCTCCTCTGCTGCTTACCCTCGCCCTGCCTCTCTTAAATTAAAACGAATTTAATACTTATTTATTTCAAAAGTATGGCTCTTTTCAAAAGAAGGGTAATAAGATGAACAAAGCACAGCATGATAGCTTGGTAAAACATATCCCTGCTTACAATATGAAGACATAAATGTAGAATAACTAGCATACTTAGGCTGTTATGAACATGATTACTAACAACAGACATAAAATTATAAATCACATAATACGAGTACCTTCAGTAGAACAAGGACGCACTCGCAATTTTTGCAATTTCTTAGGGGCGCCATAATAAGTTATTTTTTCCACACAGCATCGTCTTGTTCTCTTTGTTCTAAAATTAGTTTAATTTATATGAGGTAAACGATACACTTTAATAATTTGAGAAATGTTCATTTTTGTACTATTGTTGATGGAGTATTACAATTGTGTCCATGTTTTACCAAAGGTGCGATACGTTACCAACGCTAGTGTTAGAACAGTAGGGTCATATTTCAAGATAGCGCAAGATTTTTATACTACATATGTAGCATATGTTACAATATATTAAGTATCACTAGCGCGATACCACCTCTAGTACTAACACAGCATCTCTTGTTTTTATGAGCTTACTGATGACCTCACTCACACGCAGGAACGAACAACAACCCTCCATGGAGTTGTTATTTGGATGCGGTTTTCTGGGAGTTGAGGGTATTTCTCTAGATGGGCTGATTTGATGAGCACTACTCTTGGAAACACCCAGACCAAGACAAACAGACATGCTCATGCACCCGAAGCGAACGAATCGCACTCATAAGCGTTGGTGTCAAAGTAGCAGTATAATCTCATATATGCTATCTTGACGCTAAATCCCTGACGGGATAGACAGGGGTAATGGAGCGCCATATAATTCGGTCCTTACATACCTCACTCGCTGCTTTAACCTTCATAACTTTTCTCAAGCATGCTCATCGGTTTCCATCTATATTTACGCCTTAGCCTTGAGAAGTAGTCAGAGGGAACCGAGCTGCACATGACTCAATCCTTACACATCTCTTTCGCTTCATTAACATTCATAGCTTTGTCTTGACAAACAAATGACTTACCAAAACATAAATAAAACGCAAATATACCAATATTGCGGACTATTAGGAAACGTCTTCCGCATTGTAGAGATGTTATGCATTCTCTGATTGTCTAATAAATATGCAGTTTACATAACAAAGGCGGGAACAGAGCACTGCATCTGCAGCAATATATTATTGAGTAAGGCAGCTGTGTGCACAGGTTGGCACTGTCGGCGCTATGGCCTGATCGATTGAAGTGCAATTATTATATAGAGGATATTCTTGTCTGTATGTATACATATCTTCACACCAGGTCACTTGCGGGGTAGACAGAGAGAACCGAGTGCCATTAGACGCATATTACTCGCTCACTTATTTGATGGTCACAGATTTTTTTTATGCACACTCGCCGGTTGCTAGGGCTTCCGACACCGCCTTCTAATAAAACGCGACCAATTTGATAGGAATAACTGAGTCTTGGGGTTCTTTCTCGTGTACTCTTTAGCGTCGAATATCTGTTTGGTCATTTGTTCATCCGAATTATTCATTCTTTCATCGTTCTTCGTTGCGAATGCGGTCAGCGAGCGTTAGCGCTCGCCGTCAGTGGGAAATTCATGCTCACGCACACACATTAATATAGCAGTGATATCCCAGTGGATAAAGAACCAATCTGTTAACCGACAGGTCCCTAGTTCGAATATTATAGGTATTTGCCACTAAGTGCGTAGATTTAAGTATATATTTGTAAATATCTTGCTCGGTAGTGAAGGAAAACATCTTGAGAAACCCGCACGTTCAGGAAATTATGACGACCCACTTGTTCGTTTGCCCCCTCTGATATATACGAGTATATATAAATACTTGCCAGTCAAATAGTTTTAATGCGCTTATCTAATATGGAAATTGAACCCATAACCCCAGATGTTAAAGTATTGTTATATAAAACAACGTTATTAACAAGTTTATATGCAGTGACCAAATAAACAAACATGAACATTTTATATGTTTCACGCATTATTGCCCTCCTAGAACCAGGATATAAGCACCATGTAACATCAATAGTGCGTGCTTGTTTCTTGCTTGACCGATTTTACTTCATTCCCGCTACCTACTTCTGTTCGAAACAATACAGTTTCAAATAAAACGGTATCCTTATCCATAGGAGCACTTTGTGTCAGAATAACACGCACGTACGATCTCATGAATAAGAAAATTGAATGAATAATCGCCCGATCTTTTATCAGTGGTACAAATATATTACGACTTATTTTCGTGAACACCGTTTTGTGTTACCTATTTAAGCGTCAGTGTATAATATGATAGCACTCATAAATAATGTGAATTATATCAGTATAGTTCAGTCATAGAGACCTGAGTCTATTTAGCGTACCGTTTACAGCACGCGCTCATGAATTGTGGCGACCCTATTGCTCTTACCTGAATGTTGGTTGGTCTAAAAGCTGGAATCCGCTAGTTAACCTTCCATTATATCTCTCTACTTGGACTATATAGATATAACTTCAGGCTTATATCTCTCTACTTATAGTGTATTCTATGTAGCTCTAGGTTAATATGCTCTGCTTAGATCATATAGACATAGCTTCAGGTTCATATCTTTCTACTTGGATTGTATACATATAGCTATAGGTTATAGCTCTCTACTTCGACTATATACCTATAGCTCCAGGCTTAAATCTCTCTACTTGGACTATATTGATGTAGCTCCAGGCTTACATCTCTCTACTTATATTGTATACATAGCTCTAGGTTTATATTTCTCTACTTGGACTATATTGATGTAGCTCCAGGCTTATATCTGTCTACTTAGATTGTATACATAGCTCTAGGTTTATATCTCCCTACTTAGATTATATAGACATAGCCCCAGATTTATAAATGGTAAGCCACTATGGATTTCCGTTCCGTATAAATTCATTCCGTGACGTACATATACATCTGGCCGAGAGTTCTAACCACCACCTTCTTTTCAGAAGGTGGTGTCAGGAACACGATCAATTTGATAGGAATTGCTCAGTCTTGGCGTTCTTCCTTGTGTCCTCTCTCTGTTTGGTTCCTTTTGATAGGAATTACTTAGTCTTGGCGTTTTTCCTTGTATCCTCTCTCTGTTTGGTTCCTTTTGATAAGAATTACTCAGTCTTGGCGTTCTTCCTTGTGTCCTCTCTCTGTTTGGTTCCTTTTGATAGGAATTACTCAGTCTTGGCGTTTTTCCTTGTATCCTCTCTCTGTTTGGTTCCTTTTGATAAGAATTACTCAGTCTTGGCGTTCTTCCTTGTGTCCTCTCTCTGTTTGGTTCCTTTTGATAGGAATTACTCAGTCTTGGCGTTCTTCCTTGTGTCCTCTCACTGTTTGGTTCCTTTTGATAGGAATTACTCAGTCTTGGCGTTCTTCCTTGTGTCCTCTCACTGTTTGGTTCCTTTTGATAGGAATTACTCAGTCTTGGCGTTCTTCCTTGTGTCCTCTCTCTGTTTGGTCATTCGTTCATCAAAACTGTTCATTCATTTTACATGCCCAAACCAACGGAGCATGTATTTTCTTATCTTAACACCTGTACTCATTTCAGCCCAACTCTCTTTCTTACATCATCGTTGCGATTGCGGTCAGCGAGTGTTACGCGGCAGATTTTGTGCAACCGCGTTTCTTCTACTTTCGTGCTCTTGTGTTTATATACATATTATTATGCATATATATATATATATAAAAAATCGAGTCGGACTCTCCCACGAAGGGTTCCGTACCACTATCTATAAAAACGGCAAAAAAATCAAGTTTGTTGTATGGGAGCCCCCCCTAAATATTTGTTTTGTTTTAATTTAATTATTTATTCTTAAAGTGAATATATAACTAAATATTTTGTGAATATTTCAAGCGTCTACTTGTTGCCGTTATCAATATCAAGCAAAAATGAGCAAAAAATTCACGTTTGTTGTATGGGAGCCCCCTAAAATATTTATTTTATTCTATTTTTTAGTATTTGTTGTTATAGCGGCAACAGAAACACATCATCTGTGAAAATTTCAACTGTCTAACTATCACGGTTCAAGAGATACAGCCTGGTGACGGACGGACGGACGACAGCGGAGCCTCAGTAATAGGGTTCCGTTTTACCCTTTGGGCACGGAACCCTAAAACACAACGATGGGAGACATACAACCATATGGTCTAGCTTATGTAAAGAGCTACAGCAACTTATGAACGCTTGTAATATATTAGCTAGCTTACTGATGTTCTCACACCCACCCAAGAACATAATGACAGGGTCATTACGTTCTTGGGTGTGAGTGAGAGGGAGTAGGATGTGATTATTTGGCTGTGGTTTTCTATGAGGGAGGTACTTCAACAGACGGATTGCTTTGATGCGTCCTACCTCTCTTAAAAACTCCAGACTAAGACAAACATGTTCATGCACACAAATATTTGTTCTGAATGGAAATCAACCGCATTGGTGTCAAAGTAGCATTACTAACCTCTGCGCCACCGAGCTTAGTATGAACTGGTACTGTTGTTTAGAATACCGGTAAAGGTATTCCAAATAACAGTATCAACTTTAATTAAATTATGTATTTTATTCAAAAACGTTTTCTGTATGCAGTAATTTGTTATTCATACATAACCTATTTGCAAGTGAAAACTAGAGTGATTTTAACTTGGCCTCGTTTTTAATATATTCACTGCCTCTCAGCATCTTTTACATACAACGAAACGGAGATGGTAGGGAGTTGCATTTATGATAGTGGCTTCTTTTGCATCTATATATCTACACGTCAAGTCCTTTGGGGGTAGACAGACATTAGCGCCATATAATTGGATATATAATATAATTGGATTGGATACAGCTTCAATATATTTCATATCTCTTGCGTATAATGCTTGTTGTTTTTGGTTGTACCCCTTTTCAAGAGGGTAAATTAAATCCTCTATTTTTTAGGGTTCCGTACCCAAAGGGTAAAACGGAACCGTATTACTGAGACTCCGCTGTCCGTCCGTCTGTCACCAGTGGGCCGATTCTACTAAAAACTGCAACTGCACTGCAGCGCGGCGTGTGTCAAAATGCGTACATTTTGACGTTTCGGAATTCTGTTAAACGATCTGACAGCAGCGACGTTGCAGGAATGTTGCAGTAAATGAATCGCTATTCTGTTAAAAAACCTGCACTGCAACTGCACGTTTCCTGCAATATAATCGTATTCTGATAAATTGTTTTGACATTTGTATACCGGTGACAGATGTTTTGAAGGAGTTTACTTGCAGTTTTGTTAACGTTACTCTTGAGCAACTTTTGCGAAGTGAAATTAATATTCTGAGGCGGTGAATTATATTTGCTTTGTTTTGGGAGATGTTTGTCGATAAATATAATTAAGTAAAGCTTCTTTTCGGTTAGAAATACCTCCACTCCGGCAACCAAGGTCAAAAAAGTGAAACCATAGGAGTCGACATTAAATAAAAATTCAGTTTTATTAGACTGAAATATGGCAACATTTAAGGTTTTAAGTAGTTTACTTGCAGGATACGCACAGTTGCAGCGTAGTTGCAGTGCCGTTGAAGTGCAGCATACGCGCAGTTCCAGCGCAGCTGCAGTGCAGGATATTTTAGTAGAATACACCAATCGGCACTGCACTATTCCTGCACGACTCAAGTGACAGGCGTAAACGTGCAATTGCAGTTATTTAGCAGAATTGGCCCACAGGCTGTATTTGATGAACCGTGATAGTTAGACAGTTGAAATTTTCACACGATGATGTATTTCTGTTGCTGCTATAACCATAAATACTAACAAATAGAATAAAACAAATATTTAAGGGGGGTTTCCATACAACAAACATGATTTTTTTTGCCGTTTTTATAGATAATGGTACGGAACCCTTTGTGCGCGAGTCTGACTCGCACTTAGCCGATTTTTTTGTTTTTAATCAAGCCGATTTTACATGTTGTTTTGATTTTAACTTAACCGACTGTATGTATGACATGTCCTTAGATGGTAGTTTCGCAAGCCCTCTGTGTGTGGTAGTTACTCAAGACCTTGTGTTGTCTATCTATTTATCTATACCTTCACGCCATATCCCTTACGGGGTAGGTAGAGCGAACCGAGCGCCCCGTGATTCGATCCTTACATACCTCACTCGCTTATTTAACATTCATTGCTCTCTTCATGCACGCTCCCCGGTTTCTAAAAACGGTTTCTGAAAACGCACCGATGTGCGGGTTAGCGCGTCCCCCGGAGGCGACGCGCACCGATCCGCCCCCGTCGGTGCGAAAGTAGGTGCATGCGGCGGTGGGGGTCGCCACCCACCACGCAGCGCTAATTCCGGCGGGTCGAGGAGAGTCGAGTGCTGCAAAGGCACGTGAGAGGTTACCTTGTGTGGTAGCTACATAATAACTTGTGTGGTAGTTACCCAAGACCTCCTTTGGTGGTCGTATACGTAATACAATAACATTTGTGTGCACGAACATATCTGTTTATCTACATCTATGTAATATGTGATATAACAGTAAACGCCTATTAGCCTTTAGACACTTGGAGTTGCTGGCAGTCCTGTGGACAAAAGCAGAACGCTGAAACGGGCGGCGTAGACCTATTATACAACTGAGATGTACGAGTATAAAGGTAATGTTACACCGGACGCAAGAAAATTATGTTACGAAGTGATTAAAACTGCTTGAAATAAGCAATGATAATCTCGAAGGCCTGTATAATAAATATATTTATTAATTACTGAACAGTTAATAGATTCAGGCGTTATTTTGCGAAAGTCAAATCTACATGCAATTTGATCTAACCTGCTTAGCGTGCTTCCGCCACCAATAAGTTCATGCGGCCTAGCGGCGGCCGGCACCCACCCACTACTGTTAGTACGTGGTACATGCCGACGCTGCCATGGCTGCTCCGGTAGTCTCTGCCTCGGCTGCTGCGGTCGTCCATCATCTGGAACAGAATCCGCATGCCCCCACCACCACCGTCGCTGCCACGACTGGCCTGGTCGTCGCTGCGACACGTGTTTCGCCTCTCCACGAGGCATCATCAGGCGTTGTAGACGTTAATCGTAAGTTTAACTTAAAAAAACTTACGATTAACGTCTACAACGCCTGATGATGCCTCGTGGAGCGACGACCAGGCCAGTCGTGGCAGCGACGGTGGTGGTGGGGGCATGCGGATTCTGTTCCAGATGATGGACGACCGCAGCAGCCGAGGCAGAGACTACCGGAGCAGCCATGGCAGCGTCGGCATGTACCACGTACTAACAGTAGTGGGTGGGTACCGGCCGGCGCTAGGCCGCATGAACTAATTGGTGGCGGAAGCACGCAAAGCAGGTTAGATCAAATTGCATGTAAATTACTGAACAGCCAAACGAGCCAGATTTTAACCAACTGGTCCATAGTTATATAGTGTCGGATATTATGGGCATGCACTACTAAATTCGTATTCTTGGATTTATGAACACGTTTCTAATTATGTTTTACTAGAAATTGAATCAAAGTATCATCAGGAGAAACTCGCAAGTCCAAGAAATTATATTTCGAAGAACGTGTGACTTAACTTAGTAAGGTCTCGTTTTCCATCTGGGTTGAGGAGGTCTGATGCTACGCTCCATCTCAAAACGACTATCTTCGCCAAGTCCTTAGACTTAGGTAACGGATCCCGCTAATACTAATGGACTATTTTTTGGTTTTAATCATAAGGAGACTGACGGTTAACTATTGAAGAAAATTTTTTTTTTGATCCTAAATGTTACAATCGCTTACTAATTTAACTCTATAAGCTTTGCTCGATCATACCATTTGTTATATTTATAGTTCTTAATAGTTTAAGCTTTGTTTATCCGTACAAGTGCTTCATCTTACAACTATAGAACCAGCATAGTTATTTTATTGTCATTGAGCAGTCAGAACCCGTTATATACGATTTCCCATACATTTCGCGGTCGTATACGACCACCCGGGTTTCGAAGGGTTAATAGATGGGATTCGAGAGCTGCACGCAGACCAATACCTCGGAGCAAAGCCTGTACACGAATTGATGCATGGGACAGCCATCGCTATATTCAATTATTTTCAAGGGAACACGGGAATCTGCCAGACGATGCCCATTTGGACACCTTTGGGAACATGACTCCCTTGCCTCTCTCAACCCCATTTCCATTAGATTACTAGTGTTAGTATTTCCCCACTTATTACTTATTGTTTCCTTGCCTCTATCGTCTAATGCGCTCACCAGTGCATCGACAACTGCCGAGTCGCGACCCCCAATCTCCATCCGAAGATTATAGCCCCTTATTTCAGATCCCTTTGGATGAGCTGAGTCATTGCATCATCTTTTCGGCATGCTGTGTAATATATACAGCTGTCGCAATGAAGCTAAATAGCCGCGACTGTTGAGGAACACTCCCATACAACATGATAGCTTTGCAACTATCGACTTCTCTGTGAGTGCAGAGAAGTCGATGGTTGCAATAGAATTTGATTTAATATATCGCATATTAAAAAGGTTATCTCGGTCGATGTATGGAACTTTTTACTAGTCGCCTATCAGCAGGAGGTCTCAGGAACCAGTTAGCATTGTTTTATGCCATCACCAGGGCTACGAAATGGTTCATCAGTGCCTCATCGATTACCAGCCTTGAAACCCTTATCCACTCTTATACCGCTGATTAGCAGCGACGCCATGGCGAACATTCTGTACCGTACGTCAGGTCCGAGTTCGATTTTTTTGTATTTCCAAGTTACAATTTGAAGATATGAATAATGTTACATTTGTAGCACATTCGTAAAAACTGCTGATCTAAAGCTTCATTCTGAAAATCTAATCAAAGCTAACGTACACCTGCCATAAAATTAAGATAATTGTTTCAGATGTTCCGAAGGAAAGAAACTGAAAATTGTATTACTTACGTTGGCAACACGCACACACTAATTGAATACCCTCAAAAATAGTATAGAATTATTTAAAAGACATTAAAATGTTGATTTGTCAACAAAATTGGATTACATTTCCATATTTTGAATATTATGTTCCCTACGACACTCCCGACTCCATGTCATTGAGACGAATCTAATGAGATCTTACAGGCTAAAATCCAACTAGCCTAATTGGCTACATTCTGAAACATGTACACGTATACGTGTAATATATATATGTCGTATTCGTGTAATTTTTCGGTCTATCCGTTATTATGCGGGCGTATGGTGGGTAGTTGTGCAATGAGAAATCCAAAGCAATTCGTATCACACTATAATTTTAAATCAACACTTGTAATCAATGTTCAGGAAAATACGAAACGAGAGGACAGTCCCAAGACGTCGTCCCTTGCAGCCATTTGCACTAACTGTCCATTTCTCCCAGTGTCGACCTCTTGATTCTGCCAAAGCGCGCCACCGTTCGCGCGCTTTTGTTTCGTTTTAAAATATCCATACTCATGATCGGATGCGAGTATGCGTGTGATAAAGAAAATATTACTTTATTGTTGTAATCGATTCACAAAAAATAATAGTAAAAACTGGGACATGCATTGCAACCCGTTCCGTTAAACACAAAATAAAAACATTTATACCAAGAGATGTTCCTCCCTACATGTTGCAAGGCCTCTATGTTGCAAACTAAATCACCAAAAAGAGAGGTAAGGCGCATTGAAGTAGTCCAATTGAGCAAGAACCTCACAAAACAGAGTAGTCAAATAAATAGATATTAGGCCTAATTAAGGTCTCACTATTTAAATGACAATTTAACCGTCGCCATCACGTCAAGCCTGTTTGACGAAAAATATATAATGGTATAAATAAATTATATAAATCTACTTAATTCAATAATTTAATAGAAAATAATAATGTACGTAGCCGAGGAAGACCCAGACTAACCTACCATGATCAAATTAGTCGTGTGTAGCAGCAGAGGTGGCATCGCGCGAGTGATACTCAATGTGTTGCAAGCGTTTATAGGCTACGGTAACCGCTTTATATCAGGTGGGCCGTATGCTTGTATGCCTCCCGACGTTGTATAAAAAAAAAACGATTAATGACTCACACGGATATCCGGAAATGTTAAGTACATGTATATATATTATTTCGTTATTTTATATTCCATGACCAAATTGGTCGTGTTTTATCAGAAGGTGATGTCAGGAGCCCCAGAAACCGGCGGGAGTGCATAAAAAGAGCTATGAATGTTAGAGAAGCGAGTGAATTGTGTCAGGACCGCATCTTATGGCGCTCGATTCTCTCTGCCTACCGCATAAGAGTCCTGGCATGAAGATATACATAAATATATACAATAATGTACTCGTATGCGTGCGGTTATCCTATACTAAATATATATCCATCGTTGATGGTGAGAAAGTTAAAAGTTAAGGTGTATTGGAAGAATTTTTTTTCAGTGTTACATTTGGCTACTGGTTTACTGGTTAGATTTATTATAATTTGTTAGAAATAACGCCTTAAAAAGTGTAAAAAAGTGCAAAAGGAATGTTACGGATCACGTTCATGAAAAGTGACAATAGTAACAAGATAGTTTGAAAACGATAATATTATCCACTCAGTGTGTAACGGTATTAACTGAACCTCTAAGCACAAATTACTGTCGCGAGGTGCAGAAGGCCTTTGCTCTTGCAGCCAAGACCTAGTTCTCGCCATCTAGACGCAAATTGAGAGAAGCTTATGTCATGTTTACAAGAGATCTGATAAACATAGGTCAATACTTATTTCTTTTTTACGGAACCCTATTACTGAGACTTCGCTGTCCGTCCGTCCGTCTGTCACCAGGCTGTATCTCATGAACGCTGATAGTTAGACAGTTGAAATTTTCACAGATGATGTATTTCTGTTGCTGCTATAATAACAAATACTAAAAAATGGAATAAAATAGATATTTAACGGGGCTCCCATACAACAAAAGTGATTTTTTTGCTCATTTTTGCTCGATATTGATAACGGCAACAGGTAGACGCTTGAAATATTCACAGAATATTTAGTTATATATTAACGTTTAACGTGCTGGAACCGCACGCTATCGTGTTGTTTATGGTATTCATAAAGGATGAATAGATCAGGGATAAACACGCGTATCTTTATTTTAAAATAAATTGGGGACTCAGTAAGTATAGGTTGTAGTCATGAAAATTACGAGCGTTAATCCGCTTTGTAATCCATTAGGATTGGCAGGGTCCGCTACCTATGCCTAAGGATTTGGCAAAAATATTACGTAGATTTTTACGTAGCACGGCACCACACCTCTACAAATAGGGTAGAAAACCAGCCATTAAGTTACGTTCTTTCATGGATGAAGGCCCTTCTACGGCAACCGTGTATCGTTGGTATAACGAATTCAAGCGCGTTCGTTTAACTTTGGGGGATAAAGAAAGAAGTGGTCGCCCTTTGACGGCTTTTACGGAAGAAAACGTGCTAGCAGTGAAAAATTTAATCCAAGACAATAGGCCAGTTACGTATCAAGAGAATCAGCACATACTATAAAGCTTTACGAGATTCTACACTTGCATCTTCGCGTGAGGAGGATAGTTTCATGTTGGGTGCTGCACAACCTCGCCGTTGCTCAGAAGCAGGTCCGGGAGGAATGGTGCCGTGATATGATAAACTTTAAGAATAAATAATTAAATTAAAATAAAACAAATATTTACGGGGGCTCCCATACAAGAAACGTGTTTTTTTTTGCCGTTTTTATAGATAATGGTACGAAACCCTTCGTGCGCGAGTCCGACTCGCACTTGGTCGATTTTTTGTACTACATGACCCAACTGATGTAAAGTGGTTACCATAGACTTTGAACGCATGCATCTTTAAACTACATAATACTTATAATACACAGAAAAACTCAGACCAATATAAACATAAAATATATGTTAAACTACGCTATAATCCTTCCAACAGTAATCAAAAAATATTTTTTTATTCAACAATTATCCATAGTCCATGGGAACTAGATCCGATCCACACTCTGGTTGTCTCTTCCTCAGCTGCTGCAGTCATGTTTGTTATTGCCCACCATCTGGAACAGGAACCACATGGACCCATCGCCATTGCTACCCTGGTTGCTTCAGGCATCTCTCCGTCACATATTTCCACAAGGTATCCTCTGATACTAAACTTTTGACGAGCTCAGCGGCTCAGTCGTAACAGACGCGCCTTTGACACCAACGCTCGTGGGTTCGATTCCCACACAAGACAAACATTTGTATGCATGTACATGTCTGTTTCTCTTGATCTGGATGTTTTAAGATAGGTAGGGTGCATCAAAGCAGCCCGTCTGGAGAAGTACCTCTACCTCACAAAAAACCGCAGCCAAATAACAACTCCCTAGACGGTTGTTATGTTCCTGTGTGTGAGTGTGGTCACCATAAACCTTCTAAGGAGTTGCTGTGTGAGCAGCAGAGGAGGCATCGCGCGAGTGATACCCAATATATTACACGCGTTAATAGGCTACGGTAACTGCTTTACATCAGGTGGACCGTATGATTGCATGACTCCCGACGTAAAAAAAATAGAAAACTAAATATGTTAGTCGTTAAAATAACGTGTCTCAAATGACATTCGTTATATTGAGTAGGTCAAATATTTGTGTTCCGTATAAGAGACAAATATTATTCTTGTATGGAAATCGATTCCACAAACCTTGTCATTGTTAGTGAGCCACAAATCCCAAGAGTGGAGTTTCAAATCGATGCGGTAATTAAAATTTGGTTAGGTACATTCGACTCCCAACAATTGTTTACTGGTAAAGCTATAAAAACATATTAAAAACAACTTAAGTGACTAATGCTTCAAATAAATCCGTAAGTAAGTAAGTTGTAAGTTGCAATAAAAGGATAAACATCATCATCCTCTCAGTCCGAAAACGTCCACTGCTGAACATAGGCTTCTAGTGTCATTTGTCTCTTGGCCGATACTGCGTGCACCAGTACGGGGACGCTATTAGAAAACTTTTCTTTCCCAGCGGTTACCTGTTCTACGAACTATGTGGCCGGCCCGCTGCCAATTCAGCTTGCTTATCCATTCGGCTTTGTCAGTTACCTTAGTTCTATCGCGGATATTCTCATTTCTGATTCTATCATACAGAGAAACCTCGAGCATAGCTCTTTCCGTAGCACGCTAAGCGACCTTGACTTTGCAGACTGGGATGGAGAATATAATACAGGAACGCGTATAAAGAAAAACTTTGTCGTTAATAGATTCACGCGTTATTTTGCGAAAGTCAAATTTACATGCAATTTGATCTAACCTGCTTTGTGTGCTTCCGCCACCAATTAGTTCATGCGGCCTAGCGCCGGCCGGCACCCACCCACTACTGTTAGTGCGTGCTACATGCCGACGCTGCCATGGCTGCTCCGGTAGTCTCTGCCTCGGCTGCTGCGGTCGTCCGCCATCTGAAACAGAATCCGCATCCACCACCACCGTCGCTGCCACGACTGGCCTGGTCGTCGCTGCGACACGTGTTTCGACTCTCCACGAGGCATCATCAGGCGTTGTAGTCGTTAATCGTAAGAATAACATGCTACAAGTGACAAATCCATCGCAGTCCCTTCTATTGAATTGAGGGTGGGGGTGGATGGTGTGAGCGAAAAGATATTTAATAGTGGGGAATGGTTTACGTCAGTCTGTTTGTTCATGAGAGTAATTTTAGAATTTTTATGTTTATTAATTTCTATCTATAACTTCACGCCAAATCCCTTGCGGGGTAGGCAGAGAGAACCGAGCGCCACGTGACTCGATCCTTACATATCTCACTCGCTTCTTTAACATTCATTGCTCTTCTCATGCACGCACGCCGGTTTCTAGGGCTCCTGACATCACCTTCTGATAGAACATGACCAATTTGGTCATGGTAGGTAAGTCTTGGCCTTCCCCGGCTCCTACATCCTTCCACTTTTGCATTGTATATCTGCTTCGTCATTCTTTCATCTTGCATTCTTTCTACATGTCCGAACCATCGGAGCATGCCTCTTCTTATTTTAACACCGACGCTCTCTTTCAGACCAACTCTATTTCTATCATCATCATTGCGAATACGGTCTACGAGCCTTACGCCGCAAATTTTGCGCAGCGCTCGCATTTCAACCGCGTTTATTCTACTTTCATGCTCTTTCTGCCATACCCAACTCTCGCTTCCATAAGTTAGCGTTGGGACCAACACAGCATTGTGTATAGCGAGTTGTGCCTTCTGGCTCAGGATTTTACTGCCAAGAAGTTTTCCCAACGCTCCATTCACACTATTCCCAGCACTCACTCGTCTTTCCACATCTGCGGTGTACCTTCCATCCCTGCTGAAAGCGCATCCAAGATATACAAACTCATCCACTTGTTCCAACACTTCATCATCAATCGTAATCCTTACATTAGTTCTGGATTCTTCTCTTTCAAATACCATTATCTTTGTTTTCTTCGCATTCAGTAGTAAGCCTTTCTCCATACAGTCGCCTTTCATCGCTGTGACCAGTGTTTGCAGTTTCGATGGTGTATCTGCTAATAGCACGGCATCGTCTGCATACAGCAGACAGTTCACCACTTAGTCACCCATGCGCAATCCCACATTCGTTGACTTTATTCTCTGCAGACAACTATCGAGATACAGGATAAACAGCCTAGCAGATAGCATGCAACCCTGTTTGACACCAATTTTGACATCAAACCAGGGTGACATGCCACCGTCTATCCGCACACATGCTGAGCAATCCTTGTAAGTGGACTGCACAGCACGGAGCAGTGAACCGTCAATCCCATATCTCGGCAATATGTCCCACAGTTCCTTTCGCACAACCCTATCAAAGGCTTTCTCAAGATCCACAAAACCGCAGAAAACCTTCCGGTCTATGGCCAGATGCTTCTCTACGATATTGCGGAGCGAGAAAACTTGATCCGTACATCCCCTTCCATTTCGGAAACCTCCTTGTGCGTCCCACAGCATTTCATCGGATTTCACCCTCATTCTCCTTTCAATCACCTTTCCATATACTTTTGCTGCTAAGCTGATCAAACTGATGGCCCTATAGTTGGCGCAGTCCATGCGTGATCCCTTGCCTTTATACAAGGGCACGATGACTGCGCGTCTCCAGTCCATTGGGACCCTTCCAGTTCTCCAGCATAGGTTGCATAGGTACCAGAAGGCGTCCCGGACGTAAGTGCCACCTAATTTGATCATCTCAGCTGTGATCAGATCAATTCCCGCTGATTTTCCATTTTTCAAGCTTCGTATCGACCATTCGATCTCATCCATAGTTATGCCTTCGTCGGACGCCGTCAACGTGGAGTAAGCATCCGACTTACTCTCATTGCCAGCGTCCGAGGCTTTCTAATTGTTCCCTAATATTTAGTTTTAAACCTTTGTCTATGGTGTGTAAAATTTGATATGTATTAGTGGGGGATAAGTTATGTCCTTTGTCTATGAGATGCTCGGCGAAGTGTGACCTTTCTGGGCGATTGTGTGGGCGCATGAACTAATTGGTGGCGGAAGCACACAAAGCAGGTGAGCTCAAATTGCATGTAAAAAACTTTGTCCTCAGGCTATGCAATCATCAATTAATACACTCAAGAACACCGGAAACATTAAATAACACATATATCCACTTTTAAACCTTATCCCATTGTAATAAAGTTCAACAGTGCATGCTATTTTTGTTATTGACTGTACATCGTAAATCAAACCAATGAGCTCCTTTATTACTTCAGAACTAATAGGTCATCCATTGTTTTCTTTGGTAGATATTGCAACTTCGTCGATAGGGGTATTATGACGTCACGTAACTTAATGTTACCATGTTTTAATGATTTGGAGTTTCAACACGTCGTCATGTTTTAATGATTTGGAGTTTCAACAGAGCGTCGGTGTTAAAATAAGAAGAGGCATGCTCCGATGGTTCGGGCATGTAGAAAGAATGCAAGATGAAAGAATGACGAAGCAGATATACAATGCAAAAGTGGAAGGATGTAGGAGCCGGGGAAGGCCAATACTTACCTACCATGATCAAATTGGTCATGTTCTATCAGAAGGTGATGTCAGGAGCCCTAGAAACCGGCGTGCGTGCATGAGAAGAGCAATGAATGTTAAAGAAGCGAGTGAGATATGTAAGGATCGAGTCACGTGGCGCTCGGTTCTCTCTGCCTATCCCGCAAGGGATTTGGCGTGAAGTTATAGTATAGTAGGAGTTTCAACAGTTTTTGTACTATTATAAACTTTATAACATAATATTTTGGTAAATGGTAGCTTTAGTTGTTAGATAGGAAATTGTATGAATGAACTAAAAATACAATGGACTTGTATTTGTCATGAATTACATTCTGTGTACTAAGTATCGGGAATTTGTCAATAAAACAAAAAATACAAATTATTCATCTAAATTTATTTTATCGCCTTCAAAGTAGGCCCCATCGCTTGCAATACAACATCTCCACCGCTTCACCCAGTCTTCCATACATTTTTCATAGGCTATTTGCGGTATGGCCTTTAGCTCATTCAGCGAATTTTCTTTTATGGCTTCTATCGACTCAAAACGTTTTCCTCGAAGTGGTAATTTTAACTTGGGAAATAAAAAAAAGTCAGACGGAGCCATATCAGGTGAATACGGTGCTTGGTCGGGAACTTTTGTTGAATTTTTCGCTAAAAACTCTTTCACTATAATGGCTGTGTGTGATGGTGCATTATCATGGTGCAGCATCCATGAGTTGTGTTGCCACAAATCTGGACGTTTTCGGCGGATACTCTCACGCAAACGCTTCATGACGCCTAAATAATATTCTTTATTCACTGTTTCTCCCTCTGGAAGGAATTCGGAGGGAACCACACCACGGTAGTCAAAAAAAACTGTCAGCATCACCTTGATTTTGGAGCGACTTTGCCGCGGTTTTTTGGGTTTCGGCTCGTTTTCGAGACGCCATTCTGAAGACTGTTGGCTTGTTTGCATGTCGTACTCATAAACCTATGTCTCGTCGCCAGTTATTATACGTTTCATAAAGGTCGGATCCTTAGAAGCTCGGGAAACCATGTCTTCAGCGACATGCTTTCGCTGCGCTTTTTGAACAAAATTGAGCTCTTTTGGAACTAGTCGAGCGGCGACGCGTTTCATGCCTAAAATGTCAATGAGAATGTTGTGGACGGACTTAAAAGATATGTTCACCTCACTAGCCAACTCTCTCAGACTCATACGTCGATTTTCGAGCACTAGCTTCTTGATTCTGTCGATGTTTTCTCTGGTCGTAGCGGTTGAAGGTCTACCAGAACGAGGCAAGTCTACTACTACTTCTCGGCCTTCTTTAAAAGCCTTATACCATTCATAAGCCCTTGTTTTCGATATACACGATTCGCCGTAGGTATTTCGCAACATTTTTAGTGATTCACCACATGAAATATCATTTGAAACACAAAATTTAAGGCACACTCTTTGTTCAACAATATTTTCCATTGTAAAAATCGCCGAGGACTCAAAACTATGACCAACAAAAAGTGTAGTTTAAAACAAATTAAATGACAGATCCCGCTCAAATTTTGCGCGCTAAATCAGTACAGTGCTACCAACATGCAGTAAAAAAATTAGAACGACCTCTTTTACGCGGGTCTTTTTATTGACATATTCCCGATACTTTTTACACAGAGTAGTATGTTATTTTTAGGGTTCCGTACCCAAAGGGTAAAACGGAACCCTATTACTGAGGCTCCGCTGTCCGTCCGTCCGTCCGTCTGTCACCAGGCTGTATCTCATGAACCATGATAGTTATACAGTTGAAATTTTCACAGATGATGTATTTCTCTTGCCGCTATAAAAACAAATACAAAAAAATAGAATAAAATAAATATTTAAGGGGGCTCCCATACAACAAACGTGATTTTTTTTGCCGTTTTTATATATAATGGTACGGAACCCTTCGTGTGCGAGTCCGACTCGCACTTGGCCGATTTATTTATCTTTCAAATTGCTAAGTTAGTAAGGTGACGTCATAATACCATGGTCGTGTACCAATAATATTATCAATTTCACGTAAATCAGTTGAAGGGATTATAATGACGTTCAGCACATAAATAGAGTATATTTTGGATTAACTCTCTATCTTTTTCCTAGCGTTATCCCGTTTCTACTACCAAGTCTAAGAATTTTGACATGGAGCGATACCATCACACCTCCACAACCTAGATGGAAAACCAGACCTTTCTTAGGTTAGGTCACACGTTTTTCGACATATATTTTTTTGGATATGCTTGGTTTTCTCACGATGTTTTCCATCAATGTCGAGCAAGTGATAAATACATATATCTACATAAATTCGAAAACACGAATTTTGTGGTATACACCAGGATTCGAACCGGAAATCAATCAATCAATAGACCAGTTCTTTGTCCACTGCGCCATCACAGATTTTTGGATTTACACAAAGGGTTCTTTAGGTATATTACGAATATACGAGTATTGAGTATTTCAGCGTATAATTTGAAACGTTCTTCTCATCCAGATTCGCGAAGCAGCAGCTAATACGTCATAAGGAGGAAAATATTAATAATGCCATGCCTGGAAGGCCCGACAAGTGTAAACATGATTTTCCCTATCAAGTATCAATGCTATGGCATTGTGATACTTAATAGGGAATATAGCTTCTGTGTATATCGCTCGTAAGTAATTTTATTTAAATAATATTACTTTCGCGACCGCAGTGATTTTTTTTTATGTTAAATCGCACTATTCTCTATACTTATCTAGAACCCATTCCTACAAATTTCTTCTGATTAAATTCGTTGCGAGTTCCAAGGCAGCTGTAGTTTTAACCCCCGGGATAGCAATGAACTTCACTATTCATTGTCTTTTTGGTGGTCGCCGCTGTTAATTCTGGCTACACAGGAGATACAGCAGTGGGAATGAGTTGTGGGCCTGTCCCAAATAGCTATATAGATAAAGCTAAACATCAAAACCTTATATAATAAAATAATTGATCCAAATTATTACAGCAGTTTCTGATACACAAGAATATTTACGTACCGACGAGCTCCGTGGTTAGTATCGCGGCTTCGATACCAATGCTCGTGGGTACGATTTCAACACAAGACAAATATATGTGAGCATGAATATGTCTATCTTAGTGTGGATGGTTTTTAGAAAGGTAGAGCGCATCAAAGCCGTCCGTATGAGGAAAGTCTTCCTCCTCCACCAGAGGGAGCTTTGTACAAAAGTCGTCTGCGTGGGTACCTCTGTCTCACCTATTTCTAAAGCCAAGCAGCTATATTCATATAGCTGCTCCGATTTGAAGGGTGAGATTTGGCAGATAAATTACTGGGTACTGTGACGAAACAGCCTTCAGTCACAAGATTGGCAGCGCGCGAGTAAAATCCGAGTGGTGTTGCGAGTGTCAATAGGCTGCGGTGATCGCTTACCATCAAATGCGGATCGCAGGCTTGTTTGTCAATCTAGTTTCAGAAAAATAAACCTCACTAAAAATCACAAATAACGTTTCCTGGAGGTTTGTTGTTTTCCTGCGCGTGAGGTCACCAGTAAGCTCCTAAGTAAATGCTGTGTTACCAGAGGTGGCTTCGCGCGAGTTATACTAAATTGCAGGCGTTCATATATAACGGTAACCGCTGTACAGTAGGTAGGCCGCATCCTTGCCGACGTTGTATATAATAAAACAGTCGAAATACAACGAAGAAATGTTACACACCTAGTTGACCTCTATTCTCCTGATCATAATATGCAACTATCTACCGCAACAATGGTAGACACAATAACGCGAATCGGAGCGACCAGCCATGCAATTCTGTAAGAGCAAACATCCTTACATCCTCAGAAACATCGGCTGTTATAGCCTTGAACACAAAATTGCAATTTCTTAGTGTCGCTTTTCATGGTTGTGCGACACTAGCGCCGCAAGGCTGCGTTTGGAATTGGAATTCTACAAGGCAAACAGCCTCGCGTGCGCTTACAGCCTTATAGAATACCAAATAAAAAGCCGTGATCGCAGTAGACGATGTCAAAGCTGTGACATTTGTGATCACAGCAACCGCACACAGCCATTACGAGTCGCTTAGAGAATTGCATGGCTGTGTATTTTATGAGAGCTCTATGGCGCCGTAGCACGTGTCATTCTATCCAAACACGCAGGCTAAGCAACAACGACCGCAGCCTGTCTATGGATTGGTTTATCTATCTCGAGTTTCTCCGTGCTTCGGAGGGCACGTTAATAATAATAATAATAACCCCGCAGGGCAGCTTGTGGCGAGCTGTTGGTGCGTAACGACACCACGGGTACCCGAGTGCTCCAGAGAGTCGATCAGGGCCTTCGTCTCCGGCGTGTCTTCGTCGGTCGGAGTGGAAATCCAAGAAGGCCCGCAGGACTCTCAGCTCTGGCTTGCCTTCATTGGCCGTCCAGAGAGGAGTCGATAGAGTATATTGCTCTAGCAGGTGATATACTCCAGGGGTGGAAGTGTTAAAGGGCATAACGCCGCGAGTAACTTCGGAGAAAGCGCAGCACACCTCTCGACACCCCTGAGTCACTCACACCGGTGTTGCCCCCGGCCGACTTTCTCTGGCATTTCGGGGGTCCATCTAGTGAGTAGCGAGCCACCGCCTGCCAAAAATAACAGTCAGATATGATAGTTATGGCAGGTGTCCGTCCCTCTTCTGCAATAACCCAGTACCAATAAACCCTCCAGACCTCATTACAATAGACTAATCATTTCCTACACATTCGCAATAGTCCCAATACCTGCCGTGACCTGCTCATAGATATATGGTTCTATCGATATTTTTAGGAGCGGGTCTCGGTGGGTGTACAATATAACATGAATCTTCTTAAAAGGGCCTCTACGCATTGGATCCATATCCCCGCGCACGCCTATCAAATGACCGCGATAATACCCGTGAATAAAAATAAAATAAATAATAATAATACTCATTTATTTCAGACAACAGGTTTTACAACACGGGTCCATAGATAAATACCTTAAATTAAAATATATATGACAATATAAACTAATTACTAATTCCACGTAGAGTCGGCGACGTGTAGCGCGTGTCGTTAGGCAACCGTCCTCGGAACTTCCGAAACACGATTCCCTCCGGCCAGAATTCTTCATTCATGAAGGTCGGCAGATGATGAGTTGGAGCCCTCACCACAAAGGAACTAAAGTTTACCTTGTGGCGAGATTCCAGTCGCTCGACCCTCAAGGTGAAGTTGGTCTTCTTCTTCACATAGTCTACAACCTCCTCGACCTTTGTAGACCAGTGTAGCCTGGATACGTACAACGGCGTCGCTGGTACTTCCACGCGCAGCTGTGACGGTCCGGTCTGTGCGGTGCCGCAGTAGTTGCGGTTGGAGAGCTTCTTCTTCTTCTTCCTGTCCACTTGAATGAAGCCCTGCTCATCGCACTGGTCCTTGCGAGAACCCGGTTTCAAAGCCTTACGAGCGGGCTCGCAACGACTTGACTTACCCCGGTGAGATGGTAGGTGAGACGGTGGTAATGCGGTAACTTTTGCATAATCACGTCCCGGGGTTGACGGGGTTGTGTTTATATTTTGAGTCGGCTCCGCTGGTGAGCGGGCGGCATGGCACGGTACGGAGCTCCTAGCAACAGTAGTCGGTGACACCAATAAACTGCATACGGATGCATTCTGTGCACCACGACGCGTGTTAATGTTGCCGACCTCAGGTGACCTACTTACGGAAACATTACATTTTAGTGATAATATTTCCGTACGTAGCCCACTGATCGTTGTTTCCGATGTCGCTAATCGTGACTGGACATCAGCGAGACTGGCTTTCAGGCTTCTGATGTCCTTCAGAAGCGTACTGACGTCGACATGTTCCAAGGTCACAGATGGTAACTTGTGTAGGTCTTTCGCTACAAAGGAAGGCACGTCGTCTGGATCGGTCACCTTCAAAAGACTGATCACGTCTTGTATACTTTTGTCACCTCCATCCCTCCTGCGTGACGGCATCTCCGTGGTCTTGTCCAGCGTCTTGAACAGTAGCATCTTGCCACTGCAAATCTCATCTTCACTGAAGGTAGACTTACAGATGCGCATGATGCTGACTTCGACCAAAGTGTCGATGGCGTGTTGTATGAACGCCAAGAACTCGTTGGCTATGAGTTGTTCGGAACCCATAGCGACGGCAGCGTACAGCGGCTAGGCCGCGGCCGCTCAATTCGCGAATTAATATTCGTAACTATGACGTGTGGCGGGAAGCGACCGTATTCGTTCGCACATCGCACTGCACTGAGCACTGAGTTAAGCCGTCGGTCCCGGCTGTTATCGATATATGACAGTCGTTAAGCTCAGTCAGTGGCCCTCGGGCGGCTTGAAAACACTGGCCTCCGCCAATCCGCTTTTGAGCAGCGTGGTGGAGTATGCTCTAAACCCCTTCGGTTGAAGGGAGTCACGTATCCCTACAGTGGGATGAGTAAGGGTTGATGTGTTGGTGTATATTTATATCATGCAATTTGATCTAATCTGCTTCGCGTGCTTCCGCCACCAATTAGTTCAAGCTTGTAGCATTTTATTCCAACGAATAACATCTACTACCGGATGATGCCTCGTAGAATGGCGAAATATGTGTCGCAGCGACGACCAGCGGCTTCTGTTCCAGATGACGGGCAATCACGAGGACGACCACAGCAGCCGAGGCACAGACTAATGGAGCAGCCCTGGCAGCGATGGCATATTCCACCTACTAATGGTAGTCTAATTGGTAGCGGAAGCACATAAAGCAAGTTAGATCAAATTGCATGTAAATTTAACTTTCGTAAAATAACGCTGCGAGCTATTAACTATTTTTATAACCATAGAAAATGATGTAGACTGTAGATAAAGTTCCATATACCTTAACACACTTCTTCGTTTCGCTTCGTCTCAGTCATATCAATTGGCCTCGAGCCTAGGGTCCTGATCGACTGTCTGAAGCAATACCTGTGGCTACTCGTCTACAGTCATCAAAAGCATTATTATAATTATTATTCTAAATGTTATTCCGTTTCCTAGTCTCGTAGGTTTGGCGGTGTCCGCTACCTAAGCCTAAGGATTTGGCGGAGATACTGATTTTGACATGGAGCGACTGCCGTCATATCTCCACAAAGGGAAAACCAGACCTTGCTCAGGTTGTCATACGCCTTTCGAAATATAATTTATTAAATGTGTGGGTTTCCTTACTATGTTTTCCATCACCGCCAAGCAAGTGATTACAAATATGTACATAAATCTCGACTTAGTGGTACATGCCAGGATTCAAACCGGGGACCAGTTTGTCAATAGACCTGGTTCTTGTCCACTGGACTATCACCGCTCAAAAGAATTATTGATATTTCATCAACCTTTAGTAAATTTATGTTCGTCTTATGTAAAAATATGTTGCATTCTAAAAGTTTCCTACCCAACGAATATTCAGCAGAATATTTTAATGCAAGAATGCTTGTATGCAACGATGCATCTAACAACAGAACGCCATGCGCGAATGTGCTACACTGATAGAATGCTACGTACTAAAATACTTTCGAAACATACATGAATCTACATTTTCATATTCCTTTTTCTTCCCTTTTTTTGAAGGGGTCTTTAAAATAGTATATTGCCGAGCATGTGATCAAAAGTAAATTCTACAAAGGATGATGGGCAAAATATATGGACCCTGGTATACCCTTGCAATGGCGATGAGATATATATCGATAGAAAGGTAATTTTATGTACATTACTATATTGCACTTACTGGTGCATATGTCTTTAATTGTTGTCGGGTGGGAGAAAAAATGCTTCGAATATGATAGATTATTTTTTAATTCAAATGCAGTTTAAGTGTTCAAAACCAACTTGTCTTTAAATAAATAAACAAACGATTTTGCGATTCTCTCGCAAAGTAATATACAATGACTGACTATATCGATATAGACAATATAAAGAAAACACAGTTTTAAAAAAAAAATCGGCTAAGTGCGAGTCGGACTCGCGCACAAAGGGTTCCGTACCATTATCTACAAAAACGGCAAAAAAAATCACGTTTGTTTTATGGGAGCCCCCCTTAAATATTTCTTTCATTTTAATTTAAATATTTATTCTTAAAGTGAATATATAACTAAATATTCTGTAAATATTTCAAGCGCCTATCTGTTGCCGTTATCAATATCGAGCAAAAATGAGCATAGAAATCACGTTTGTTGTATGGGAGCCCCCTTAAATATTTATTTTATTCTATTTTTTAGTATTTGTTGTTATAGCGGCAACAGAAATACATCATCTGTGAAAATTTCAACTGTCTAACTATTACCGTTCATGAGATACAGCCTGGGGACAGACGGATGGACGGACGGACGGATGGACAGCGGAGCCTCAGTAATAGGGTTCCGTTTTACCCTTTGTGTACGGAACCCTAAATATGTCTTTTATTACATCAAAATGCATCATTTATTATTACGTCATTTAGAAAAATGCAGGAGCATCTAATCCTTCACGTCTGGCGTATCCTAGGTATCATATAATAGAATAGTACATGTGCACAAAGGATATGGTACACCGCCGCGTCAAACATGTACAATGATATTGTAGAACATTTTCATTATTGTAACCTACTATTACGAGTATATACCAGTTATATAACCTTTCTCTTCCACGTGCTTCCACGTGGTCGCATTCAGTCACGTCATGACCACGCCACGTGGAAGCTTCTACATTTATCCCATATTCAGCTAAACCTTCGGGAGCATTTTCTCTGTAGGTTTCTATCAAATATAGACCATCTTGCGTTCACTGCAATACGATCGTGCTAGTTTCAATTGGTACGTGCCCAAAGTAAATAAAACAATTTTATCTTCTGTGAAACTTTGGGAAGTGTTCGAGATTATCTGCCTCAATTCTTAGAAAATCTGACCTTCTGTTATTTAAATTGTATTAGGGATATTTATTTTGGCTCTTATTGTGTTTATGCAGGATTCTGCATGTTCATTGTCTTCGATGGGTGCATGGAAGTGATTAATTATGGATGCAGCAATTCTAAAATCACAGAACATATTCGGCAGCGTATTGTTAAAATACTTTTGACATTGAAGTTTAAAATCTCGTTTAGACCTCCCGTTTACTATTTCCACTACCCACCGCCTCATTGTGACTAGCCGCGTTCTGTTCTGTAGTGAGTTGTCTCTCTTGTTTATCTTTCGTGGATAGTTATGAGCTTCATAACCACATGCTTCGACGTCACATATGCTGTCTCTATAACCACGATCTAATATAAATACATCATCTTGTTCTCACAACCAATATATGGGATCATCTCCGTTGTTCATTAACTCGCTCGTAATATTGGCGTCAGTTTTAGTGGCTGGATAAAGCCCTTTAACTTCAATTTTATAGCCATCTGTGCTTACTATTAAAAACGGCTTTAATAGATTTTGAAACTTATGTAAAATATAAGAGCCGCATGGAAAAGAAAGTTGAACTTTTATTGATATATATGTATGCTCCATCTCATATAATAATGGGTTTGTTATTTTGGTCATTACCAAATAAAACTCTTGGAATAATTAGGTGTCTTTGTAATATGTTATTCTTGTCGACATGGTCTACACCCAAGAGAAGTACAACATAATATACGAGTACATTTGTCAGACATTCGCGTACAATAGCTAATAGACGTTCTAGCTTTCTTCACGATATATTAAATAATCTTACTACTCTCATCTTAATCTCCAGTACGGAGTTTCGTGAGATATATTCCTAATGTAGTTCGTGGATTTGCACACACATGTTTCAATATAAATTCAAATTCTGCAAGCGTACGCTCAGTCCAAAAATGCATTTCGTCATTAATCAACTCGCTTCTATTCTCAAAATCAAGTCTAGATCTATCTTGCACTGCCATTCTCATTAAATGACAAATATAACTAAACGGGGCTACTGTAAAATCATGACTGATATTACATAATTAGGGCAGTTCATTTAAATAGTTATTTAGGTGTCAATATAACTAGTCTGCCCATATATCTTTTTTTCAACTATTTAATTATTTTGAATATTGGTTTCATGTTACGTGTTAAAGTGGGTGTGGACCCGTCGTTGGTCATATTCAAGGCACTTTGAAAGTTTGCTATCAGCAGTATGTTCGTATATCGTACTTTGACAGATATACCTACACTTTCTCTGTTGAATACCATAAAAAATTGGGGCGACCGAGCGCTGTTAGAATTACAAAGGCTAATTATGCTGTTAAAGCCAGAATTCGCCGAAATCCCATTAGGAAATAAAAAAAACATATCGCGAGAAATGAAGATTCCCGCTAGGGCTCTATCGCGTATAATAAATCTAGACCTGCAGCTCGGCACTTATCTTCAATATAGACGACATGCCCTAAATGAATCCCTACGGTTGGAGAAAGTGGATCGATTAAAACGCCGTCTGTTCTTCGCAGATGAATGGCACAGAAATATCTCTTTTCAAAACATTTTCACAATTGCAGAGCACTACAACAAGCAAAATAACACAGTGTACGCACATAGTTCTAAAGAAGTCGCCCAAGTAGTCGGAAAGGTACATCGTGGTCATCATCCTGCATCTGTAATGGTTTGATGGTGGGTGTCTTATCAAGGAGT
This sequence comes from Pyralis farinalis, assembly GCA_947507595.1. Taxonomy (NCBI): domain Eukaryota; kingdom Metazoa; phylum Arthropoda; class Insecta; order Lepidoptera; family Pyralidae; genus Pyralis; species Pyralis farinalis. Next base: position 5,173,323 of record OX382275.1, read on the forward strand.
CACAAAGCTTCATTTTTGTGAAAAAGGAATGAAGACTTCTGCCAAAGTGTATCAAGAGACAGTCTTGGATCGTGTTGTGAAACTTCTCATCAATACACATTATAAAAATGTACTTACCGTGAAATCTCCAGCAGGTCTCTGCACCTGGTCGCAAGGCACGAATTACCCAAGTCTAGCTCGAACCCACGTTCCTGACTTTATAAGTGCTGAAGACTAGACCTCGTCGGATCCAGATCTCTTCGATTTCAAGTTATGGTAATTTTTAGTGGACATGGCCTGCTCGAATGACACCCACGACCACATTGTGTCTTTTAAGAAATCTCTGGAGCAAGCGCAAGCTAGATTTTCCATGGAAACAGTGTGTAAATCCATAGATCCATGGCTAGGCAGTTTAAAGGCTGGTATCAAAGCCAAAGGAGGCCATTTCAAATAGAATTATATACTGTATATACTAGCTATATTGATTGTTTTAAGCGCAGAGGTTAGGTGATAGTGGCTTTTATTGCAAAACTGATCGGGTATTAGTTACAAATACGTATGACATATATAATAGGTAAAAAAGTATCTACTTCATTAGAATCCTTAAATTTGTAAAAAAAATTAAGGAAAAAACTACACTGAAGACCGAAAGCACCTTTAAAATAAGCCTATTTCCTCGTTCGCCTTCTACTCAAGTTTCATCAAAAAGACAAATTATGAGTAAGTCATTTAAGAAGCTGGAGTCGAGATTAGACGCCTACGCTGTACCAACGACAAAATATGGTACAGTATCTCAACTTGAATGAACGTAAAATATCGCTTTTTCACACTAATTTTTATCTTAGTAAAGTGACAAATTTAATTTGCCTTGCCATCGTCTACCGTTGCAAATGAAATAAATCAGTGTAATCTATACACACATAATACAAGATTAAAGAATGATTTAACAAATCAGTGTACAGTAGACATTCATCGTGTATGGTGCTTCAGTTCACCAGATGAGATTAGTAAAACAAAATTTTCTTTAAAACAAGTAAAATCACAAACCGCATTTTGAAAACTGCAAGCCTCTTCAGCTAAGGTTGAATCTCATAATTCAGGTGAGAGTGAATTAGTAGCTGATACTTGTATACAAATAATTCAATAATTTAAGGTTAATTATCGATTTTTATATTCAATACGACATGATTTCAACAAAAAATATCATTTAAAAAGTGTTACGTAATGGAATTGAGCTACTGTTGTAAATATATATAATGTGCTTGTAATTTCTGCTCTCAATTTTAACATGATAGAAGATATTTTCCTTAATGTGTGGCTTAAGTATGATCGCGAGAATATACGTGCACAGTATATAGGATATAGTGAAATAATTACGTCGTGGTGCATTCTGCCCATTAGGTTAAAGACAGATAAGGTACAACTAAATTCTATCAAGAGATCTCAACTGGAAAAATTGCACATGAATACCAGGCACTGTAGCATTATTGTATTCCTACCATTACGTGAGATTACTAGGCGGTTCTTTAGGACATCTCCTAGCGATATAATGTTGCCAGGGTGGCAATTATTGCAAAATTCTCCATTACCGTCAAACGTTTGAATGCCATGGTGATTAAATCAAACTATGGTTTGAATCTCTTGCCTGCACATGAAGGCCATTCTCACCAAAGCGTAGTATTTTAACTCTTAAATATCTCAACTATAATAATAATAATAGCTACACGGCCGCTACAACAAGGCCCTACACGGGCCTGATGTAGACACGTTGGCTTCCGTATCCTGGTTACGTTTCGGGGACCTCTTTGGGGAAACCGAAGGTTTTGTCTGTGGAATTATGGACGAAGTTATTAAGACGAATAACTACCGGAAATATATCATGAAAGATGGCACGCTAGACATCTGTCGAGCGTGTCATCTTCCTGGGGAATCTCTCAGACATGTTGTTTCCGGTTGTTCTCATCTTGCTAACGGCGAGTACTTACACAGACATAACCAAGTAGCCAGGATTATCCATCAGCAACTTGCTTTGAGATATAGTCTTGTAGTTAATGAAGTGCCATATTACAGGTATACGCCCGAAGCAGTTCTCGAAAATGACCATGCCACATTATACTGGGATCGATCTATTATCACTGACAGGACTATTGTAGCCAATAAGCCTGACATTGTATTAATAGATCGATCGACGCGCCAAGCAATCATTGTTGATATCGCTGTTCCACATGACGTTAATCTTGTGAAAGCTGAAAAAGATAAACAAACAAAATATCTTGATTTAGCTCATGAGATTACCGACATGTGGGATGTCGATTCAACAATCATAGTTCCGATTGTTGTATCGGTCAATGGCTTAATAGCCAAGAGCCTCGATCAACATCTGAAGAGGCTCGCGCTGGGAAGCTGGATTAGGGGCCAAATACAGAAGGCAGTCCTCCTTAGCACGGCACGTATTGTGAGGAGGTTTCTGTCTCTGTGACCTTGACCACTGATAGTTTGGACCTTGTTCCCGCTATCAGAAGGAAGCTGTTTTTTATATTTTTAAATGTATTTTTTTTTTGTAATGATATATTTAAAAATATATTTAATAAGATTATAATTTAATAAAGGATATAATAATAAATATTGTCGGACAAATTACACAGCGCCACCTAGCCCCAAAGTAAGCGAAGCTTGTGTTATGGGTACTAGAGAACTGATAAACATACGTAAATACATTTTTTTTTGTAAATACATACTTATTATACATAGAAAATACCCAGACCAATACAAACAGACATGTTCATGCACACAAATGTTTGTACTGTATGGGAATCGAACCCACGAGCGTTGGTGTCAAAATAGCGTAACAGCGCGTTTCACCACTGCGCCACCGAGCTCGTCAACTATAACCCGATAAGTGACGTGGTTGATCGGTGAATTAACCAATAAGAGCTGCGTGTTTTACTTCACCCCCGACACGTAACGGTGATTTTATTTACTATGCAAAATCGCGTGATTGGGTCTCCACAGGTTTTATTTTCGACATACTTTGAAATGCTTGAAGTTGTTTAAAATCTTGTTAATTTGTAAACTAAATTATGATTTGCATTTGTCACATAATGCTTGCTGACAGCGTTCGTAATGATGACGTAAGAAGGAGATTATTTTGCGCAACGATATCAACAGTTGGTCTGAGAGAGTGTCGGTTTTCGAAGATGTAGAAAATGAAGAATGCAGGATGAAGAAATGACGAAACAGTTATACAATGCGAAAGTGGTAGAATGGAAGAGCCGTGGTCAGAAGGTGAGTTCAGGAGCCCTAGGAACCGGCGAGCGTGCATGAAAAGAGCTATGAATATTAAAGAAGCTAGTGAAGTGTGCTCGGTTCTCTCTGCCCACCTTGCAAGGGACCTGGCATAATGATATACATACACAAATAATTGCCTATCAAGTTACAGCAACATTTATAGCGTGCAAGATAATAGGGAAAGGTTACCAAGTCCTACTGGCCTAAGTCAACAGAGAATACCAATTAAGAGCGAATATCAAAATCTCAATTAGAGAGAAACCTAATACATGTTCAAAACAATCTGTACTTGAGACCGTTGTTTGAGTACTTGAGACTAAGGGCTGAACGATATGCTCAATTTGTTTTACAATGTTTCAAATTTTGTTTGAGTACACTATACATGCGTGTAAATAAAATATTATCAACCTTTGAGGGTAACCCTTTTTTCTATTATCTGTTGATTAATAAATTTACGTCGACAATTGAAGTAAAGAAGGAGCAGTTATAGCCCAGTAATACAGTTTAAGAACCGTTTTATTGACTAATTGGTCCCGGGTTTGAATGCTAACATGTACCACTGAATGTGTTTTTTCGGATTTGTGTGCAAATTTGTAATTATCACTAGTACGGCGATGAAGCAAAATATTGCGAGGACACACGTCCAAGAAATCATATTACCAAAGATGTGGGACCTAACCTAAGATAGGTATTTTTTTCACCCTTGGATGTGGAGGTATGGCGGCGGTCGCTCTTTGTAAAAATTAATATCTTCACAAAATCCTTAGGCTTATATAGCGCACTCCGCCAATCCTAATAAATTAGGAAACAGGATAACGCTAAGAAGAAAATATTTGAAAAAAATGAAAAGAATTTTCACTCCTATGTACTAGTGTACATGTTAAATCTTATCATGTTACATCTAATCAATATGAAAATATTTTTTTAATGGAATTTAGGGCATTATTTATTTCTTCTTTGATTTTATTCAGACCCTTATAACAGGAAAAATACTTCTCTGATGAATGAAAGTGTCATTTACTTTAATAGTGTGCCAAAAATGCTATAAGAATCATTTGAGTTTGTTCCGTACCAAATACTTTAATTTGAAGTGTTGGAACAAGAAGATGGGATTGGGGACAAGGTACACTTGGATATGCTTTCAGCAAGTATAGAATATACACCACCGATATGGAAAGACGAGTTAGTGCTGGGAATAGTGTGAATGGAGCGTTGAGAAAACATTTAGGCAATAAATGCTTGAGCCAGAAGGCACTGGCTATATACAATTCAGTGCTGGTCCTAACACTAACTTATGGAAGCGAGAGCGGGGTATAGCAGAGAAAACATGAAAGTAGAATAAACGCGGTCGAAATGCTAGCGTTTTGCTTGTAGATCGTGTTCACAATGATGATGTTACAAATCAAGTTGATTTGAATGTGACTATCGGTGTTAAAAAAGGAAGAGGCATACCTACTCTGTTGGCTCGAACATATAGAAATAATGCAGGAGTCCGAGGACTACCAATAATTACCTACCATGACCAAATTGACCGTGTTTTATCTCAAGGTGATGTCAGGACCTTAGGAACCGTCGAGAAGCATAAGAAGGGCTATGACTATCAATGAAGCGAGTGAGGTGTGTAAGAACTTCTCTCTTTACCCTGCAAGGGATTCGACGTGAAGTTATAGATAGATAGACAAAATAATTTAATAGCATTTGACACATAGAACGATTATTTGTGTTAATAAATATGTCTGTTTGTCTTGATCTGGGTATTTTAAAAAAAGGTAGGACGCATTAAAGTGGCAAGTACCTTCACCTCACAGAAAACTGCAGCCAAATGACAACTCCCTAGAGGGTTGTTGTGTTCCTGCGTGCGAGTGAGATTTCCAGGAAGCGCCTAAAGATTTGCTGTGTTAGCAGCAGAGGTAACATCGCGCGAGTAATACTTAATGTATTGCAAGCGGAGTACCAACCGCTCTACACGGCCCGTATGCTTGTATGCCTCCCGACGTTGTATAAAAAATATTTGCAGTTTACAGATTTTATTTCCACTATATGTCCTATTTTTTTACTGAACACTATAGTTTCCTCATCAGTACCTACTAAAGAAAAGAAAAAAAAAACACAGAACTGCTGTATCTGTACCTTTATTAAAATGGAATTTTGAAAGAATGACTCGTTTGTGGAATATCCACGAGAATTTGAGTCATAACAACATCCGCAGCACTCCATAAACTCGATCGCCATTATTTTTATGCCTCTGTGCCCTTATAAAAAAATCTTCAAACAGAAAATCGTATGTAAATAAATAAGTAAAAATTTCGTAAAGTGATCTCAGAGGAAATCGTATTAAGAATCAAATATATTCGGGGCTGACGGAAGCCCACTGCTTTTGAAGAAGCATTACTTTTTGTGTGCGCCGATTTATTTGGAGCAATGAAATGAGGTTGTGGGAGCGAATATTTTTGATTGAGAGGCGGTTCTTTTATGATTGATATGATTTTATTTTATAGTGGGTGTGTTAATTACTGTATGAAGCAGATTATATGTTAAAAATAGTGTTTTTACAGGATTATTAAGGGCAACCCGCAAAATGTGAATAAAAAATGAAGATTATTGCGGTCCCATCTATAAATTCACGTCAAATCCCTTGCGGGGTAGGCAAAAGGAACCGAGCAACGCATAACTCGATCCTTACCAACCTCACTCACTTCTTAAACATTCATAGCTCTTTTCTAGTAATTTTTGAATTACTTGCTCAGCGGTAGAAAAATATCCAGCGTGGGGAAGCCCTCACGTTTAATAAATTATTTATATGACAAGCTCAGTGGCTCAGTCGTGAATGACGCGACATTGACGCCAACGCACGTGAGTTTGATTTCCACACAAGGCAAACATTTGTGTGCATGAACATGTCTGTTTATCTTGGTCCGGATGTTTTAAGAGAGGTAGGACGCATCAAATCAGCCCGTCTGGGGAAGTACTTTCACCTCACAGAAAACAGCAGCTAAATAACAACTCTCTAGAGGGTTGATGTGTTCCTGCGTGTGAGTGAGGTCACCAGTAAGCTCCCAAGGAGTTGCTGTGTAAGCAGCAGAGGAGGCATCGCGTGAGTGTTACTTAATATATCGCAAGCGTTAATAGGCTACGGTACCCGCTTTACATCAGGCGAGCCGTATCCTTGTATGCCTCCCGACAAAGTATAAATAAACAAAAAAAAAATATCTGGAAAGACCCAACCTCAGAAATGGTCTGATTTTCTTTCTGGGTTATGGATGTCTAAACCAGGCCAGGATCCGGGTAGGTGTATACAAAAGGGTTGTTCTTTATACACTGGACTATATAAATACTAAGTAATTACTACAAAGGTAATTTTAAGAGAGGCAGCATGTCTGTGGAAGTACCTCCACGACACAGAAAATCGGAGCCAAATAACAAGTTTCTGAAGGGTTTTTGTGTTTAGCTTCAAAGGAGTTGCTGTGTGTGTGTAACAGGAGAGGTGGTCCAGTGACCCAATGTATTACAAGCGTTCATAGGCTACGATAATCTTTACAGTAGAGGCCGGATGCTTGTAAGAATTCAATCCTGAAAAGGTTTTCTAGCACGATGACGCGATAAATGTAAATTATTATTGATATAGTTTGAAATATATAAAAAATAAAAAAATCGGTCAAGTGCGAGTCGGACTCGCGCACGAAGGGCTCCGTACCACTAACTATAATAAAAATCGGCCAAGTGCGAGTCGGACTCGCACACGAAGGGTTCCGTACCATTATCGATAAAAACGGCAAAAAAATCACGTTTGTTGTATGTCAGCCCCCCTTAAATATTTATTTTATTCTATTTTTTAGTATTTGTTGTTATAGCGGCAATAGAAATACATCATCTGTGAAAATTTCAACTGTCTAACTGTCACGGTTCAAGAGATACAGCCTGGTGACCGACGGACGGACGGACGGACAGCGGAGTCTCAGTAATAGGGTTCCGTTTTACCATATGGGTACGAAACCCTAAAAAAGACGACCCTGCTGCAAAAAAATCAATAGCTTACAAATATTCTTATATTTTAACACTACAAAAATCATGGTATTAATATATATATATATATATATATATATATATATATATATATGTATTTTGCAGTATTTTAAGCGCCTGGCTGCTTAGTTGTATCGAGGCCAGAATACTATGTTACAAATTATACGAGTATATAACTAGTGACCCGTCCCGACTTCGCACGGGTAGTAGAGCATGTTCCATGTATACATACATACATACATACAGTAAGGATTACTCCTGTAGTATATATAGTCTGTATAATATGGAATGAAAGCTCCCAGACGGCTGGACTTTTTTCGACATTTTCAACAATTATCGTCATATTTCAACCAATTTACACAAAACCTTTACAAATTATTCACCTAAGCTTTCTTTAAGAATCAATCTGTCTATTGGTGAAAACAGCATGAAAGTCCGTTCAGCAGTTTCCGAGTTTATCGTGAACAGACAGACAGACGCGGCGTGGAGCTTTGTTTCATAATACGTAGTGATTATTGCGTAAAAAATTCAGTATTTCATCCACAATCCAGATTACATTTCCATAGAACATGATTCACTATTTGATTAAGTTAACAGTTGACAACAGAACCGTCGCACTTAGTACTGATGGCGGCACAAATATAAATGAGAAAAGTTTATCCTTAAAATTACTATGGCTGGTTTAAAATTGCACAACGGCGCAACCAATTAAGTCGTTGTAACTTTAATGTATACTAGCTGAAGCCCGCGGTTTCGCACGCATGAGATTTAGGCTTTTATTAGCCTTTATTTCTCCATAGACCTCAAATTCTTTCAGGGTCGTAGATGCAATCATAGAGCGATTCAATTTTCATACAGCGCCATCTATTGACCTTTACGGGAGGCAACGTATATTTATTTTATTTTTATTACATAATAAATGCGTTGTTATTTTATGTCACAAAAAATACGTTTTCTATGAAAATAATAAAAACAAAATTGAAAGTTCCCCGAAGGGGAAGATATTTCTCCCTAATTTTAACAGTTTTTAATTTTTTTAAACCATTCTTCTCTGAACAGTCCCCTACCTATGTCCCGTCCCAGTGAAAGTCCCGTCAAAATCAGTTCAGCCATTTCGAAGATTAGCCCGGACAAACGAACAGACAGACAAAAAGTTAAAAATGCGTATTTAGGCTTTGGTAACGTGATAATAACAATATGAGCTTAAGACATAGGCTTTATTTTGAAATCACAGACAGATACTTCAATTTTATTTATATGTATAGATGTCATCAACAAAAAAAATAACAGCAGCATTTTAAGTACTTCGTTAATCTATCATCTTCATTATTTTCAGGGTAGGTAGAGAGAAACAAGCGCAATGTGACTTCATCTGCTTTAGATTTGTAGATGTGTTTCGTCATTATTTCCTCTTGCGTTCTTTATATATAGATATAATACAAGAGATAAGAAGAGGCATGCTCCGGACATATGTCCTATTTAACTTATCACTGATTCTCTGCATTGTGAATTCGATTTACACTTTAGTCAACAGATTTTGGGCAAAATTCGTGTCTAGACGTTCTCAAAACAGCAAATCAATTTATTTGTATAAGATATCGTAATGCATAATGTACCTTGGTAGGTATAGCAAGTGAGAGAGAGACGTAGACATTAAATTTATAGCTAGCTATAGTAACTTGGTTTAAAAAGCCTGCGTCACAATACAATCTTTTGATTCACTAATAATTTTTCGTTCATGTATAGCATAATATGTTTTGTCAATTAAATGTCGTCTTAAGGTTTCATAAATTGCAATTAATTTATTTCGTTTTTTTATGGTCTCCGGTAATTTATTGTAGATTTTTATGGACATTGAATAGGGCCTAATACTTATGTAACGTCTTGAACCTGGAGTAGCTTATTTCTGTTACGTAAAGCATGTCGGTGAGGAATACCGCAGGCTCTGGAATAAAAAGCTGAATGTTTTCTCACAAATTTACAAATTTCCAACATGCACATATGCACGGGAGTGTCAAAATCTTCAGTTTTTTAAATTGTCGTTTACAGGTTTCATCTTGTTTTATATTTGCCAATATCCTAACACATTTTTTTTGCAAAAGGAACAAGTCGTGGCTGGCTGTACTTCCACTTCTACCCCACAACATCACGCCATAATTCAACGACGCGTGTGCGAAAGCATAATCAGCTGTAACTGCTGTTGTTAAATTTGTTGTTTTCTTAAGTTCTCCCAATGCATATACAAACTGAGAAAGTTTGGGTTTTGCTTTTTGTACGAGTGATTTTCAGTTTACGTTTGAATATATAATTATGCCGAGGAGAGTGTAGTTAGGGACGGAATTCAGTTTTATGCAGTTAAAAGAAAGGTCTATTTTCAGTTCAGTTTTTTGGCGCGGCCTGCATTGCATTATTTTTGTTTTTGAATAACTAATTTCTAAATTGTGGTCCTTGTCTTATTTTGATTGTCTGTCTTTGTGGCCGTTTGTTGAATTTACATCAGTTAAAGTATAAATTTAATATATATATCATAAACAGATTCAATTTAAATTATTGAAAGGTTTATTACTGAATGAATAAAAAAAAATGTATCACACCTATAAAAAAAATCGGCCAAGTGCGAGTCGGACTCGCGCATTAAGGGTTCCGTACCATTATCTATAAAAATCGGCCAAGTGCGAGTCGGACTCGCGCACGAAGGGTTCCGTACCATTATCTATAAAAACAGCAAAAAAAAAATCACGTTTGTTGTATGGGAGCCCCCTTAAATATTAATTTTATTCTATTTTTTAGTATTTGTTGTTATAGCGGCAATAGAAATACATCATCTGTGAAAATTTCAACTGTCTAGCTATCACGGTTCAAGAGATACAGCCTGGTGACAGACGGACGGACGGACGGACGGACGGACAGCGGAGCCTCAGCAATGGGGTTCCGTTTTACCCTTTGGGTACGGAACCCTAAAAACGGCAAAAAAAAATCACGTTTGTTGTATGGGAGCCCCCTTAAATATTTATTTTATTCTATATTTTAGTATTTGTTGTTATAGCGGCAACAGAAATACATCATCTGTGAAAATTTCAACTGTCTAACTATCACGGTTCATGAGATACAGCCTGGTGACAGACGGACGGACGGACGGACGGACGAACGGACGGACGGACGGACGGACGGACAGCGGAGCCTCAGTAATAGGGTTCCGTTTTAACCTTTGGGTACGGAACCCTAATAACCTTTGGGTACGGAACGCTAAAAACAGTACCTTTCAGCCAGTAAGAAACATGCAAACATTATCTTTCAGCTAGTAAAAAATTGCACAGCTGTTGACAAAATTGTTTGTATGTCAGATCTTTTAAACAATGTGGTAATTTGTTGTATATTTTCATACACATTCCATAAGTGTTCCCCCAAATACAGTTCCATCAATGGAATGTGTGACAGAAAACCTTCTGTTATTTACGTTGTTATTTATATATTTAAAGTAATTTTTAGCACACAAACCAATACAAACATGGAAGCACTGTAATTTTTAAACATTTTCACATTAATCAAGCTGAGTGTACTGTATACAAACTACACTCAGTAGTGAATGACATTAACGTAGCACAAAAAAAATACAACACAAAAAATATTAAATTATGAGCTGGGAGCTGAAAGCTCTTACGTCGGAGTTTTAATTCATCGACATTCACCATCGTCAAAGGCTTTTACTGTTATATTTTAAGAGAGGTAGGGCGTATCAAAGCCGCCTCCACCTCGCTGAAAATCCGCAGCCAAATAACAACTCTCTGGAGAGTTGTTGTGATCCTGCGTGTTAGTGAGGTCACCAGTAAGCTTCTAAAAGGATTTGCTGTGCTAGTAGCAGAGGTGGCCTTGCGCAAGTGATATGTATTACGAGCGTTCGTAGGCTACGGTAACCGCCCTCCATCAGGTCGGCCGTGTGCTTGTATGCCTCCCGGTGTAGTATAAAAAAATCGGCCAAGTACGAGTCGGACTCGCGCACGAAGGGTTCCGTACCATTATCTATAAAAACAGCAAAAAAATCACGTTTGTTATATGGGAGCCCCCCTTAAATATTTGTTTTATTTTAATTTAATTATTTATTCTTAAAGTGAATATATAACTAAATATTCTGTGAATATTTCAAGCGTCTACCTGTTGCCGTTATCAATATCACGCAAAAATGAGCAAAAAAAATCACGTTTGTTGTATAGGAGCCCCCTTAAATATTTATTTTATTCTATTTTTTAGTATTTGTTGTTATAGCGGCAACAGAAATACATAATCTGTGAAAATTTCAACTGTCTAACTCTCACGGTTCAAGAGATACAGCCTGGTGACAGACGGACGGACGGACGGACAGCGGAGCCTCAGTAATAGGGTTCCGTTTTACCCTTTTGGGTACGGAACCCTAAAAATATCTACCACTACATCTTTAAGCCAGGTCCCTGGTGGAGTAGACATGGAGAATCGCGCACTATTCGACGCGGCCCTTACACGCCTCACTAGCTTATTTAAATTTCATAGCTCGCTATGCTCGTCGATGTTGGGGGCTCCGCATGTCACGTAAAACAGCCCTTTTCGGGCACGCTCAGCAGTTCCTGGCACTTCTGACATCACCTTCTGGTAAAACATGATCAATTTGATCGCATAATGTAAGTCTTGGCCTTCGTCGGCTCTTTCTTCATCCTTCGACACAAACTTTCTTTCTTATATCATCATTGCGAACAAGGTCAGCAAATGACGCGCCACCAAATTATCTTTGGATCCAAAAATAAACTGAGCACAGAGTGCATCCTGTCAAGCAAACGCGGCTTTAACAGCTGATAATAAGGGATTGCCATACTTTTGAAGATACAGAAGAAAGTACATTAACATTACAGAAGATTGTAGAAAGAAACTTTTCTTTCGGGAACTATTAAGAGAGGTAGAGCGCATTAAAGCAGCCCGTCTGGAGAAGTACCTCCATCTCACAGAACTCAACTCAACAGTAAACTCCTGAAGAGTTGCTGAGCTAGCAACAGAGGTAGCACTGATATTGGTATTAGTGGTATTGCAAGCATTCATAAGCTACGGTGGCCGCTTTACACCATGTATGTCGTACACTTGCATACCTTTCAACGTTGCATATAAATTACTTTCTCAGTCTGGATGGTCTTTATTTTTACTTTAGTACACTGCAGTGTTTTTGTGTTCGAGATATACCTATCAGGCTAAAAAAAAATATACGTACACCAAAGATAAACTTAATAATTTTGACGAGCTCGGTGGCTCAGTCGTGAAAGAGGCGACTTTGACACCAACGTTCGTGGGTTCGATTCCCACACAAGACAAACATTTGTGTGCATGAACATGTCTGTTTGTTTTGGTCTGGATGTTTTAAGACAGGTAGGGCGCATCATAGCAGCCCGTCTGGGGAAGTACCAAACCGCAGCCAAATAACAACTCCCTAAAGGGTTGTTGTGTTCCTGCTTGTGAGTGAGGTCACCAGTAAGCTCCTAAGGAGTTGCTGAGTAAGCAGCAGAGGAGGCATCGCGCGAGTGACATATGTTACAAGCGTTAATAGGCTACGGTAACTGCTTTACATCAGGTAGACTGTATGCTTGTATGCCTCCCGACGTTGTATATAAAAAAATAATATATATTTATCTATCTATAACTTCACGCTAAATCCCTTGAGGGGTAGGCAGAGGGAACCGAGCGGCATTAGACGCAGTCCTTACACACTTCACTCGCTTCTTTATTATTCATAACTCTTTTCATGCACTTCGCCGGTTTCTAGGACTCTTGACATCACCTTCTCAAAAAACACGTCCAATTTGCTCATGGTTAACCAACCATGACCAAATTGGACATGGTTGGGTTTCCTCGGCTCCTACGTCCTTCCACTTTTGCATTGTACATCTATTTCGTCATTATATCAACATACATTCTTTCTACATGTTCGAACCAACGGAGCATGCCTTTTCTTATCTTAACATAACATATCTTAATTATTTAATTAACTATATTATCCTAACGGCTAGTTAGGTGGCTAGACTAGTTATATGAATTCGCTCCACGTGCTGCAATGCGCCTTGCTGGCATAATTCTCACCTACGTGTAGGTTTAATTTTATATTTATCTTCCAAATTCCAGTTACGGAGTTTTGCAGAAATAATTTAAGAAGCTATATTTCTACATAACACCAATGTAACATATTAAATATGAAATTCACTGCAAGATAAAGGAGAATAAATAAATAATAAATAAATATTGCGGGACAAATTACACAGCGCCACCTAGCCCCAAAGTAAGCGAAGCTTGTGTTATGGGTACTAGACAACTGATAAACATACGTAAATACATTTTTTTTTTTTTGTAAATACATACTTATTTTACATAGAAAATACCCAGACCAATACAAACAGATATGTTCATGCACACAAATGTTTGTTCGGTGTGGGAATCGAACCCACGAGCGTTGGTGTCAAAGTAGCGTAACAGCGCGTTTCACCAGTGAGCTCGTCCTCAGAATCGTCCGTAGAATGCCTATATAGTTGTAGTTGTTAAGACTACTATTGCTTACAACGTAAGACGAGAGAAGATACTCGTAGTTAGGGGACATAAGAGCTGTATAAATTTAAATAGCCAAAGCGTGCCTTTTCCTAGCTGTATAGAGCACACAAGACGCCTGGAGTAAAGCAGCTTGCTAGCTTACAGTAGTATGTAACATAAGGCGTATAATTTTTTTTTATACCACTAAGGTGGCAATCAAGCATACGGCCTGCCTGATGTTAAACAGTCACCGTAGCCTATGGACATTTGCAACACCAGGGGCGTCACTCATGCGTTGCCGACCCTCTAAAAACCTCTTCACGCATTTCTTGAAGAACTCCATGCTGTAGTTCCTTGGAAAAACCTCGGCTGGGAGCTCATTCCACAGCTTGTGTGTTCTCGGAAGAAAACTTCTCTGGAACCGCACCGTACGCGACCATAGCGGTTCAAGCGTGTGAGGGTGAACTCCCTGCCGTCGGCGAGAGGTGCTGTTATAAAAAGTTTCGAACATTGTAATAAAATATATATGTATAGATAACTCACCCATACACGTTGGACTTTTAGACGAGCCGTCATTTCTTTCATGAAAAGCTTTTTCTCTTTTTTCATCTAATTCTGCGTCAGAATCCAATGTGCTGGGCAATGAGCTGGCCTTCGCTCGGATTAAATGGATTTGGCTATAAAAAGTTGTTGGCGTCTGCCGTTCGAGGACTACCACACCTCCCATCCTTCGCCTGGCCGGTATTTTGATTGTGCATAAATGAAACCTGCTTGCAGTCTGTAGAGCTTCAACTATCTATTGTAATAAAAGTGACATCGTTTATAAATCTTTAAGCTAAGCAGCTAAATATAAGGTTTGAAGGTTGAGATATGGCAGGGAAATTACTGGGTACTGTGACGAAACAGCCTTAGGTCACAATATTGGCAGCGCGCGAGTAACATCCCCGTGGTGTTGCGAGCGTCAATAGGCTGCGGTGACCGCTTACCATCTAATTCGGGTCGCATGCTTGTTTGCCAATCTAGTTGTATAAAAAAAATAGCTCCGGAATTATAGGAAAAACACTAACAAAATTCTTTATTTTAAGTTATTTTTGACACGTAATATCACCTACATTTCTCAGTTGGATTATAGATAGCTGCTATAGGTAATGTATTTGAGACATAAATAACTAAATAATTTTATTCTTCGGCATCGCACGGGTAGCAGAACATATACGTAGCTCCCAGTCAGCATGATTTTTTTTGTAAACTTCAACAATCATCATCATAATTCAGCCATATCATATATATATATATAGTTATTTATATTGTTATTTGATATCATTGTTATATTTCAAGAAGATCAACTCGACGTATTACGACAAGAAATATGAAATGTTATAAAGCACTTAAACACGGGCGAAACGAACCGTAGGTATACTTTCGCATATAATAAAAGCGGAAACACCAAACATATATTACATTAGTCAATTTAAGACTCCCATCAATGTTGCCGTATATTTATTCAATCGAGTTTCTCGATTTTTAAACCACTTCATTTAAATACACGTAAGTAGTGAAAATATACATGAAGAGTTATCAATTGTCATCGAAATATACGTAACATGTATAAGTTTGGCGCAATAAATCGTACATTGTGTTATAATTATTTTCAATTGACTGCCTTTATCCAGTCGAGTACTTATTATTACTTTATTCATTTACCTTTGAGTACCGGCAATAATTTAAATGGCTAACCGGAAATTCAAGTTACGTTATCATATTATTGTTAATTTTATGTAATTTATTCTTCGGAGAAATTATGAGCTTAATTTTGTGGTAGACGTAGTGAGATTTCCGGTAGACGTAATGATTTGATTTTTAAGGTTAATCTTAACTGTGCACAACTTGAAACCATGAAAGGCATTCTCCTTTCCACCACGCTGTTCCATTTTCATGCCATTTGATCTAACCTACTTTTTTGGTGGCGGGAACACACAAAGCAGGTTAGCGCATATAATTTAAGAATCTATATTCCCACATAGCACCTATTAACATATGAAATATGAATTTCCCTGCAAGAACAATATCCACCATGCTGCTTCATTTTCAATTGGCAGACACCAGTATTTCTAAGGCGTCAGAAGGCTACATCTGTCTTCTAACTAACAACTATTATCTCTCAAGGTAACAACCGGGCATGACTGCATAACACATCCTGTGTGCTCAGGGGAGTCTATTATTTTAGACTCCCAGTATTTGTTTATTATACATGAGGGATTTAGTGTGCCTGAACACGCACTTTGCGTAACACTGCTTCATTTTATGCCAATAGATGTCCACAGCTTCTGATGCTTAGAATTTGGTTTGTTATATTTGCCACAGTAATCCCAAATATTTATAAGTTAACGGTACACGCACAGGAAATCAAATCTTTTTCTTTCGTTTGTTTGTTGAAGTAGGTACATACAATAGGTGTTACAATTAATAAACTAGCACAGAACACTTCAAACCGAGCATACCAATCAATATATTAATAAAAACTTTGTACGCCTTTTTACAAAAATTACGCGAGCGGATGAGAATGAAATTTGGCACAGTTAAAGTTTATATGGAGAAGAAGTGCAGAAAGCAAATTTTTTTTTATACTAATGCTTGGAAAATACATTCATTAATAAAAAAAAATTACACACACTACCGTGCGTTTGATATACAGACACATATGTCTATCTATCTATCTATATATAACTTTACGCCAAATAGTAGGCAGAGAGAACCAAGCGCTACGTGACTCGATCCTTACATATCTCACTCGCTTCTTTAACAATCATTGCTCTTCTCATGCACGCTCGCCTGTTTCTAGGGCTCAAACACATATGTACCCAAATATATACATACTGTTTTGTTTATGGTTAAAATCTGTGGTTAAACCGAGGAGAGATTCATAATATTAGTCTATAATATTATTTGTCTATAGTTTAATGTGGTTTGTATTGAATTTAATATGCGGAGCATAGCCAATGAAACAAACACTAAAACAATACTGATTTTATTGTGGTTTTGAGGTAGATCCAACAACCGCATTTCGCAGCTACCTACACTATACTTATTATTAAATACACACTATAATAGACCATTTACACGAGGCTAATAGTCGAGACAATCCACTAAGCCAAGACATTATGCCAGTCCAATGAAAGATGCGTTGTCGTTTACATGTAGGCTTTTTATGAGTCAGTTTGTAGAGTACATTTTTAAAATGCACTCGCTTCTGGAGATGAATAGGCGTAAAACTGCTATTATTGCTAAATGTTACGTAAAAAAATGCATTAATTTTAATGCAAAAAAAATCTGCCTACATTTTTTATACAACTAAGGTGACAAACAAATATACGGCCTGCCTGATGGTAAGCAGTTACCTTAGCCTATTGATAATTGCAACACCAGGGGTGTCACTCTTGCGTTTCCGACCCTGTAAGAACCTCCTCACGCCTTTCTTGAAGAACCCCATACTGTAGTCGCTTGGGAAAACATCGTTAGGGAGCTCATTCCACAACGTAATAGTTCTTGGGATAATACTTCTCTGGAATTGCACAGTACGCGACCATTGTATATTTTTCCAGTGTATGAGTATCAACTCCCGGCCGTCGGCGAGCTGTGCGATTGTAAAACGAGGCTTTTGGCATAATGTTGAACAGCTCCTCAGAATACACCCTGTCATACAAACGGTAGAACACATATATGTTACAAGACGAAATTTTAAAAGAAGATGGTGTATTCGACCTTGGATATCCAGAAGATCTACATTGGAGCCAATTCTCATCAAGTCTCATCTTAAGTGAACTACAAACTGAACAACACTATACAAACTCTTCTTAATTTAATCGGACCTGATATACAAAAATCAAATACAATAATGCGTGATTCTATTCCTGCATTAGTAAAAATAGAATTAATAAATAATAAATATTGTCGGACAAATTACACAGCGCCATCTAGCCCCAAAGTAAGCTTGTGTTATGGGTACTAGACAACTGATAAACATACGTAAATACATTTTTTTTTGTAATTACATACTTATCATACATAGAAAATACCCAGACTAAGACAAACAGACATATTCATGCACACAAATGTTTGTACCGTGTGGGAATCGAACCCACGAGCGTTGGTGTCAAAATAGTGGAACAACGCGTTTCACCACTGCGCCACCGAGCTCGTCCAATTAACTTTGACATATCTATTTTGTGGATGCACTTTCGTTTCAATTCCAGCTATTTTAATTATGATTCCAGAAGTATGTGATGAAAATATTGTGGGGTAGAAAAATTAAACAAAGTCTATTTTGTTAGAACCGTAGTTACTTAAATCGTGCAATAATCTAAACTAGAAAATAATACATAGCCTAAATTATGGATAAACGTGTCGTGACCCGTTTGTGGCCTGCAAGTGGTCCATTAATGAATGTCAAAAATACTTTTGTTTATGGTTGTAGTCTGTGTTCAAACTAAGAAGAATATATATTATTTCTCTTTTGGGTTTTTTTGTCTATAGTCCAGTTGGACTGATGATGATGAAATGTCAAAAATAATCATAATTATTATGTCATAGTTATAGTTTTAAAATATACTTGCCCCTTATAAATGTATATTAATACGTGAAGGAAAAGCTTTTTACTCTTTTTTAAGTATATTACGCACACGGAGAAGTATGATATATTTTTTTTTTAATTTATTTCCAATATTCTTAATAATATATTACAATGGTAAGTAACCGCACTTGGAAACCTCGCAGGGTTTATCTAGTGCTGTTGAGCCGCTCATACTTACATTTTGGTTTTTTAAATAATAACTTTTTAATGTACCTTTAAGAGTTTTACAATTTTGTTTATACAAGTTTTGGATAGATTCTGTTGTTTTATTTAAGCACACAGGAATTAAGTACTCATCTATCCTTGTGCCGTGCAGGTTGTTCCATTTCGGTAAAAAGTTTTTATTTACTAGTTGAACTAGCCTCAAAGGGTTCGGCCTCTTTTTCTCAATAATATATTTAGGGTGGTTAGTTTCAGATACTGTGAGAAATTCAATTTTGCTGTACATACATTCATTACTTTGCAATATTTAAATAATTCTATGTCGTTATTTTTTCTTTATATGACTAGGTACAATGCTTTTTAATGCTTGTCATTGGAATTTATATAAGTCATTCAAATAGGTTGCGTAGGCTCTACCGTAACTACTTAACCCATAGTCGATAACTGAATCTGCTAGGGCCATATACAGCAGTCGTAGAGTTATGAATTGTAATTTATATTTTAATATACATAATTTGCTGATAACGGATCTTAACTTATTACATACGTAATTTTTATGTGGTCCCCAACAGAAGCGGCCATCAATCACGAGTCCAATGTAGTTATGTTTATCAACTACCTGTAACAAAGGGCATGCACATGGACAGGCTACAGCTTGCAAACTATTATGTAAGCAGAGATGGTTATGGGCCTTTACAGTTGGTATGAAAGGAGATGTATTGTGCGACGATCATGCCACCTTTACCTTTATCCACCTATACCTTTTCTCTTCCGCGTTGTATACCTGTTTAGTCATTGCTTCGTCCCACAATCTTTCTACCAAGTTCGGCCATAAATTCTGTTACAAATGAATATGCATTTATTTTTTTACAGTAATGTAATCTGAATAGAACTTATAGGTAAAAAAAAAAGTCTATTCGAAATGGCAGTCATTGGCTTTAATACAGGTTTTTAATCTGTCTGGCAACGAATCTATGGATTTACGCACTGTTGGCATGGGAAATTTAGCTGCTGCTTGCTCCAGAAATTTCTTAAGGCCATGGCCTCTAAAACTGACCATAATTTGTAGTCTAAGGGATTCAGATCTAGGCTAGACCATTGGTTTCGAGCCAGGTGAGCCAGGGTATTTCCTGCCTTTTGACAAGGTGCAGAGTCCAGGTGCGAACTCTTGATACACTTTGGCTGAAGTCTTCACTCCTTTTTAGAAAAGTTTAGTGAGCCTAGCGATGGACCTCTACCACCTACACCCGATCCACCTGACAGCCCAAGAACCCTTGCAATTCAACCTTCTATTGAAACTGATCACCCTAGATGAGTAATAACAGTCCAAAGAGCCCAAGACAATGTTTGTCGCCAGGCTAGAGATATGTCCAAGCCACGGGGGCAAGAATTTTCTTACCTTAACACCGACACCCTCTTTAAGACCAACTCTCTTATTTAAATCATCAGGTTTCCAGGTGTGCTTTGTTTTATTATTGTGTTTTCGATAACAAAAATATAGAGTTAATAGATTGAGGCGTTATTTTGCGAAAGTCAAATTTACATGCCTCGGCTGCTGCGGTCGTCCGCCATCTGGAGCAGAATCCGCATGCCCCCACCACCACCGTCGCTGCCACGACTGGCCTGGTCGTCGCTGCGACACGTGTTTCGCCTCTCCACGAGGCATCATCAGGCGTTATAGACGTTAATCGTAAAAATAATAAAATTAAACGTAACGTAACGTAAAGAATATTTTTTTTAAGTTAGATCAAATCGCATAAAAATATACAGAGCTAAGTTAAATATGTGTTCGTGGTTACACTTCTACTCTCACAAAACTCCTCGTAATAAAAATATGATTTATTATATATATATATATATAAATACATTTGTATAAACGACAAAATAACAGTTTCATTAGGATACTCTCGTTCTGCTTTTGCGTTGATTTTCATGAAATGGCTCTGCAAAGGGAATTATTATTTCAGGACCGAAATTTAATTAGACCGCATAAGCGAGCGAAGCTGATAACATCGTGCGGCGTGTTTTTGTATATTTCTACTGAAAACTCTGAAACATGATTTCGCTTTCAATACCTTTTGCAAAGAGTATTATGCGGTTTGTATGTGTTTAAGGGATTAAAGACTTTACAATTCTATTAATCTGCCTTTTTCAAAAAAATTGGGGATGACATTCAATATTATTTCTTTGAGATGCATGCCCCATTGATAACTTTATTGATAACAGATGGCTTATTTTAGGATTTTTTCCACTCGCTGTCTTTGAAGGTTTTATCCAAAGTAGCCCATTAAGTACTACTTTTCTGATTTTAGCCAATTTAACCCTATTAAGTACTACTTTTCTGATTTTAGCCAATTTAACCCTATTAAGTACTACTTTTCTGATTTTAGCCAATTTAACCCTATTAAGTACTACTTTTCTGATTTTAGCCAAAGTAGCCCTATTAAGTACTACTTTTCTGATTTTAGCCAAAGTAGCCCTATTAAGTACTACTTTTTTAAATGATTATGAAAGCTGAGAGTGAAGTTGCTTAAATTTTTAATTTAAAGTTGAAATTTAAAGTCAGAATTCACCGAATGAACAAATTTTTTTTTAAGTTAATGTTCCGGCCATCATGTATATGCGTAGTATCAGCTGCTTTGATGCGCCCTACCTCTCTTAAAATCACGCAGACCAAGACAAACATACATGTTTATGTACAGAAATGTTTGTTCTGTAGGGAATCGAACCCACGAGCGACGCCGTCAATGTAACGTAATAACACTTTTTACCACTGCGCCACTGAGCTCGTCTAATTTTCTTTTTCATTGCTTTCTTTATTTTTCCTCGTCTTCTAAGAGACGCATCGTGATGATGTATTCAACAACACGGTAAGACTCTTAAGAGGGCTTCCATAACCTTCTTCAAGAATTAGGCTGTCAAATGACTTGACTTTGACTTTGAAATGAAAAAGATTTTTTTAATCCGACTGCTAGTTCCAGAGATGTATGCGTTCAAACAATCATTTTTTTAAACTACATCGGGAGGCATACATATGGCCCACCTGATTTAATGCGGTTACCGCAGCCTGTAAACGCTTGTAGTACATTAGCTAACACTCGCGTGATGCCACCTTTGCTGCTAACATAGCGATTCCTTAGGAGCTTACTAGTTACCTCACTCACACGCAAGAACACAACAATGCTCAAGGAAGTTGCTATTTGCTGCATTTTTCTGTGAGGTAGAGGTACTCTCTCAGACGTGCTGCTTTGATCCGATCTACCATAGACATCTTCATGCACACAAATGTTTGTTCTATGCGGAAATCGAACCCAGGAGATGCCCTCTCCTGGTGTCAAAGTACCGTTACTAACCACTGTGTTACTGAGCTCGTCAAAACATTATGGAGTTTTAGAAAAATAATATATGATGCTATATATCCACATAGCACCTATTAAACATCTGAAATATGAATCTCCCTGTAAAGTTTAGAGCAATCTCCACCATGGTGCTCCATTTCGAATTAGCAGATGTCAGAAGACTACAACTGTCTTCGAACTAACAACTATCATGTACTGACAACAGCTGGGTATAAATTCATAATGTAGCTTCTGTACTTAGGGGAGTCATATATAATTATTTGTGTATACAGCAGGGATATAGTTACCTGCAAATAAAAGGGGTAAATGTACTCTAAAGTTGTAACATTATTAACGAATTCAACATGCTTATTGAAAAAAAAATACTAAGCATACTAAACTGATCGAACAATTTGTACGAAGTATACTTTAGTATTTACCATATGATCATCATCATCATCATCTCAGCCTGTACTCGTCCACTGCTGATCATAGGCTCTAGAGTGCCACTCGTCTCGATCCTGTGCCACCTGCATCCATCGACTCCCTGCAAACCTCTTGAGGTCGTCGCTCCATCTCCCACTAGATGTCGTCTCACACTGCGTGTACCAGTACCGGGACGCCATTCGAGAACCTTTCTTCCTCAGCGGTTGTCGGTTCTACGAGCTATATGGCCGACCCCCTGCCACTTCAGATTGCCTATCCTGGGCTATGTCGGTTATCTTAGTTCTACTGCGGATATTCTCATTTCTGAGTCTATCACGCAGAGAAACCCCGAGCATACCGACCATAGCACGCTGAGCGATTTTGAGCTTCCCCATACGGCCCGCAGCATGTGATCATAGTTATTACGTATTGTTAAAATAAGAACAAGCATCCTCCGTTTGTTCGGACATGTAGAAAGAATGCAAGAAGAAAAAACTCCAAAACAGATGTACAACGCTCAAGTAGGAGCATGTAGGAAGGCCTACGCTTACCTACCATGATCGAATTTATCGTGTTTTAGCAGAAGGTGATGTCAGGAGCCCTAGAAACCGACGTACGAACATGAAAAGAGCTATGAATGTAAAAGAAGCGAGTGAGGTGTATAAGGACCGAGTCATGTGGCACTTGGTTCTCTCTGCCTACCCCGCAAGGGATTTATCGTGAAGTTATAGATAGACAGTACCTGCGGTTCATATCATTTTATTTAATTCCGGTAATTAATTCGAGATTATATACATTAGGTTAGGTTACTTTGACACGCGCAACGATGCTATCAATATGTACCTACATCAACCTCCATACAATTTATCCCTCGAGACTGAGGCATGGTTTATGCAGTCCTGTAACGTTCCGTATAAGGGCACGTATGATCTCCTGAGACTTCACTTTATACGTATGTTCTTTATGAAAACGTACAGTTTTTCGGGTTCCGCATTTCATAGGTTAAAGGACAGTAACAAATTATGAAATCTTTTAAGCAATAAGATCTCTAGAGTAATGGCAAAAACCGGTGGTGCTTAAAATTTGTCCGTTTTTCAAGAATTGGAAATCTAAAATTGTATGGTACTTACAGTTGACCTGGGATTATGAACTTTATCAAACAATAAGATCTTAAGAGCCGTGATAGACCAGTGGATAAAGAACCACCCTATTGTCTGTCGGTCCCTGGTTGGAAATCTGGTATTGCATGTACCACGTAAATACGTGTTTTTGAAATTATGTGTAGACATTTATAATGAACACTATCGCAGCGGTGAATAATAAACAGCGTAAGGTTTTTAGGGTTCCGTACCCAAAGGGTAAAACGGAACCCTATTACTGAGACTTCGCTGTCCGTCCGTCCGTCTGTCACCAGGCTGTATCACATGAATCGTGATAGTTAGACAATTGAAATTTTCACAAATGATGTATTTCTGTTGCCGCTATAACAACAAATACTAAAAAATAGAATAAAGTAAATATTTAAGGGGGCTCCCATACAACAAACGTGATTTTTTTGCTCGTTTTTGCTCGATATTGATAACGGCAACAGGTAGACGCTTGAAATATTCACAGAATATTTAGTTATACTACTCTGTGTA
Organism: Pyralis farinalis; assembly: GCA_947507595.1. Lineage (NCBI taxonomy): Eukaryota > Metazoa > Arthropoda > Insecta > Lepidoptera > Pyralidae > Pyralis > Pyralis farinalis. The sequence goes on from OX382275.1 coordinate 5,197,343, forward strand.
AAAAGTATCGGGAATATGTCAATAAAAAGACCCGCGTAAAAGAGGTCGTTCTAATTTTTTTACTGCATGTTGGTAGCACTGTACTGATTTAGCGCGCAAAATTTGAGCGGGATCTGTCATTTAATTTGTTTTAAACTACACTTTTTGTTGGTCATAGTTTTGAGTCCTCGGCGATTTTTACAATGGAAAATATTGTTGAACAAAGAGTGTGCCTTAAATTTTGTGTTTCAAATGATATTTCATGTGGTGAATCACTAAAAATGTTGCGAAATACCTACGGCGAATCGTGTATATCGAAAACAAGGGCTTATGAATGGTATAAGGCTTTTAAAGAAGGCCGAGAAGTAGTAGTAGACTTGCCTCGTTCTGGTAGACCTTCAACCGCTACGACCAGAGAAAACATCGACAGAATCAAGAAGCTAGTGCTCGAAAATCGACGTATGAGTCTGAGAGAGTTGGCTAGTGAGGTGAACATATCTTTTAAGTCCGTCCACAACATTCTCATTGACATTTTAGGCATGAAACGCGTCGCCGCTCGACTAGTTCCAAAAGAGCTCAATTTTGTTCAAAAAGCGCAGCGAAAGCATGTCGCTGAAGACATGGTTTCCCGAGCTTCTACGGATCCGACCTTTATGAAACGTATAATAACTGGCGACGAGACATGGGTTTATGAGTACGACATGCAAACAAGCCAACAGTCTTCAGAATGGCGTCTCGAAAACGAGCCGAAACCCAAAAAACCGCGGCAAAGTCGCTCCAAAATCAAGGTGATGCTGACAGTTTTTTTTGACTACCGTGGTGTGGTTCACTCCGAATTCCTTCCAGAGGGAGAAACAGTGAATAAAGAATATTATTTAGGCGTCATGAAGCGTTTGCGTGAGAGTATCCGCCGAAAACGTCCAGATTTGTGGCAACACAACTCATGGATGCTGCACCATGATAATGCACCATCACACACAGCCATTATAGTGAAAGAGTTTTTAGCGAAAAATTCAACAAAAGTTCTCGACCAAGCACCGTATTCACCTGATATGGCTCCGTCTGACTTTTTTTTATTTCCCAAGTTAAAATTACCACTTCGAGGAAAACGTTTTGAGTCGCTAGAAGCCATAAAAGAAAATTCGCTGAATGAGCTAAAGGCCATACCGCAAATAGCCTATGAAAAATGTATGGAAGACTGGGTGAAGCGGTGGAGATGTTGTATTGTAAGCGATGGGGCCTACTTTGAAGGCGATAAAATAAATTTAGATGAATAATTTGTATTTTTTGTTTTATTGACAAATTCCCGATACTTAGTACACAGAATGTATATCCACTTTCAAAATAAATAATTTAATTAAAATAAACCAAATATTTAAGGGGGGCTCCCATACAACAAACGTGATAATTATCCCACAACTCAATATAAAATTATAAAGTGACAACACTGCCCAGTAGTAACCTCTGTGAATTACCCACAATACCCACTATCACTGATTGCACGGTGCCACCATATGTTGTATAAAATACCTTGATAATGCCGTAAAGGCGAAACCGGTCGGTAAAAACAATTGTTAAATAAAATTGTGAAGTGGAATCTGTACAAGTGCAAGTATTAACATTAACGCGGTGATATTTTTGTCGTTTTTATACATAATGGTACGGAACCCTTCGTGTGCGAGTCCGACTCGCACTTGGCCGGTTTTTTTTTATATTACGTCGGTAGCATACAAGCATACGGCCCACCTGATGTAAAGCGGGTACCGTAGCCTATTAACGCTTGCGATATAATTATTGTCACTCGCGCGATGCCTCTTCTGCTGCTTACATAGCAACTCCTTGGGAGCTTACTGGTGACCTCAATCACTGGCAGGCAGGAATACAACAACCCTAAGGGAGTTGTTATTTGACTGCAGTTGTCTGTGAGGAAGAGGTACTTCCCCAGACGGGCTGCTTTAATGCGCCTTACCTCTCTTAAAACATCCAGACCAAGGCAAACAGACATGTTCATGCGCACAAATGTTTGCCTCGTGTGGGAATCGAACCCACGAGCGTTGGTGTCAAAGTCGCGTCATTCACGACTGAGCGACCGAGCTCGTCAAATGGATGGATGCTATAGATGGATGATACACGCATATCCAAGAAATTGTTGTTTGACCTAACTTTGGTTTTCCTTGTGGATTGTTGAGGTCAAATCCTACTTGATTAGCAAACGGTACACGCTGCAAAGAAGAAAACCAAGCAATAAGTTATTATATCACAAGTATAGAAAAAATCCATATACCCCAATTTTCAGTTCATCTTTGTGTCTGTGTCTATTTTGTAAAACAATACATCCAAAACAGAGATTGTATTTAGGATCATGGAATGAGGCAAAGATCCAGGTTTCGTGGGGCATGTATAAAAGTAAATCAAATATTGCTATTTTTCAGTTGCGTGTGTCAGTCTATTTTTGATACAAACCAAAAGCTTGACGGCAGTGAACTTCAGTGTTCATTGCCTTTTTGGCGGTCGCCGCTGTTAATTCTGGCTACACAGGAGACACAGTGGTGGGTATGAGTGGTGGGCCTGTCAAATAAACCAAAAGCTACAGAGTGCATGCAGTTAACGTGAGATAATGATATTAAGGATGCACGATTTCATTTGAATTAAATTTCTAATGGTACAAACCCTCAATGTGCTAGTCCGACTCGCATGTGGCCGATTTTTTATATATATTGCCTAGTTGTGTTGTAGTAAAAAAATTGGGATCTCACGGGAAAAAGGATAAAGATAAAAGTTCTTTATTTGTGATGTATAAAATCATATTGTTTCTGATTTATTTATCACTGTCAATTTTTTTTTTTTAACCTACCAGCATTTCGATTTTTTATATATATTGCCTAGTTGTGTTGTAGTAAAAAAATTGGGATCTCACGGGAAAAAGGATAAAGATAAAAGTTCTTTATTTGTGATGTATAAAATCATATTGTTTCTGATTTATTTATCACTGTCAAATTTTTCTTTTTTAACCTACCAGCATTTCGGAAATGACTACTGGAAGGACAAGGAATAAATTTCAAAAGATACTTGCCTATGTAGATCTCTTTTCAAGTCGTCAATTCCTGTTACAATAAATATCTTCTGGTTCGTAAGAAGATGAACTGGCATATGCACTCTATATACACAATGTAACATCTACCTTAAATATCATTTTGTAAATGTATTTATGTATTTGTATACTTATATATTTTGTATACTTATATACTTTATATATTTTGTATACTTATTAAATGTTTAAAGACTGTCTATTTCGTGAAACTGCCGTAACTTGATCGATAGCGGTGGAAGTATGCGACATATATTCACCGGTTCTATACTCAAAAAGATCAAAATGTACTCATAAAACACGTTTCCGTATGTTGGTCTATTTGTGAGTCTTTCACAGATAAACGAAAAAACCGAAGCAGTTGTACCTCCGCGGGTATCTCCTCACCTCCACGCGCAAGCGCCCAACTCGCCAGTCGCCTTCCGCCATCCACTTTTTTTTATATATGGCAATAGTGTTGCTACTTTATGCCAGTGTCAAAGTCTTCAGTTTAGAACCATTTGAAAATCTTAATTCTATGTTCCAGCTCCCAATCAACTCAGTGTAAATACCACCCGTAAAACGATAGTGATTTTTACAAGGTGTTCTTGATGAACTTATTCACGTCTTCCAAAAAGTAAATAAACGTGTTATATTTGAGTTTTTCATTACTGTATAATTTTACTAGCACTTATGTTACAAAATACTATCGAAATTGTCACACAAAACTAATTTTATACTGAATTGTAAAAATTTCAAGTATAACAACAATGTCACTCGTCAAAAGCGCGGGAAGAAGTGCCGCCATCCACTTCCTCTGTCGGTTTTCACATAGTGTTTACGATATCTATACAGATAAATAACATTGGAGTGTCTGTTTGTAATATTAAAATAACCGCTTTCTACTAAATGCATATGGATGTATACACGGTACATATACCAAAATGAATATTTTTACAATTTGCGTCTATCTGTCTGACTGTCTGTTTGTTCCGGCTAATCTCTGAAACGGCTGGATCGATTTTGACGTGACTTTCACTGGCAGATAGCTGATGTAATAAGGAGTAACTTAAGCTACTTTTATTTTAGAAATTTTATTTATTTTTATTAACGTAAATAAATAATAAAAAAATAACTATTACGCGCGGACGAAGTCGCGGGCACAGCTAGTTTGACATGTAATTGTAAAGTTTAATTTTAAATATATTTCTGAACTCGAATCTGTGAACTGACTCACATGTTTTTACAAGCTTTTATTTAACTTGCAATGTAAGTATGTTCGGGTGAAATCTTGCAACTCAATTTTGAAGCAGATATCTTTAACCGATTAAGCTTAAATTTTGTATACACGTTCAGTTTGGATGACAATGCATGACTAAATGTGTGACGTCATTCTAAATCCAACATGGCGGCATACCCAAGATGGCGGACCAACTATTTTTAATGCACTCCTACAATATGGGTATCAAATAAAAGGGCTTGATAAGAATAACTCGAAAAATAATGTGACGCCACTCTTAATCCAATATGGCAGACTTTTAAAGCTTGAAAATCAATTTCGACAGATATCTTCAATCGATTGAGCTGAAATTTTGTATACACGTTCAGTTTGGATGACAATGCGTGACTAAATATGTGACGTCATTCTAAATCCAACATGGCGGCATACCCAAGAATGCGGGGCGGACCAACTATTTTTAATGCACTCCTACAATATGGGTATCAAATAAAAGGGCTTGATAAGAATAACTCGAAAAATAATGTGACGTCACTCTTAATCCAATATGGCGGACTTCTAAAGCTTGAAAATCAATTTCGACAGATATCTTCAATCGATTGAGCTGAAATTTTGTATACACGTTCAGTTTGGATGACAATGCATGGTTAACTGTGTGACGTCATTCTAAATCCTACATGGCGGAACACCCAAGTTGGCGAATATTTTTAAACCATTGCATAGCTTTTATCGCGGGCTTTGAGCGCGGCGACCGAATCAAGAAATTCCGTAACGAAAATAAAACCTAACACCCCCCACTCCGCCTACCATGTAGCTCGTTTTTTTTCATAATCATCAAATGATGATGATGATGATCCGTCGGGTGGTAAATAAGTAAGAAAATTGGTACAATATATATTTTTTTTCATAATCATCAGATGATGATGATGATCCGTCGGGTGGCAAACAAGTAAGAAAATTGGTACAATATATTTTTTTTTCATAATCATCAGATGATGATGATGATCCGTCGGGTGGCAAACAAGTGTTCAGCCCGCCTGATGTGAAACTGTTACACAGCCTATGGACACTTTTAGACTCCGTCGGGTGGGAAACAAGAAAATTGGTAGAACAAATTTTTTTTTTTCATAATCATCAGATGATGATGATGATCCGTCGGGTGGAAAACAAGTGTTCAGTCCGCCTGATGTGAAACTGTTACACAGCCTATGGACACTTTTAGACTCCGTCGGGTGGCAAACAAGTAAGAAAATTGGTAGAAGAAATTCTTTTTTTTTCATAATCATCAGTTGATGATGATGATGATTTACTTTTGTGTCCTGTCAGGGTATGTATGCACGGTGGTCGGGGTGTTTACCTGATGTGATACTGTTACACAGCCTATGGACACTTTTAGACTCCGTCGAGTGGCAAACAAGTAAGAAAATTGGTAGAAGAAATTTTTTTTTCATAATGATCAGATGATGATGATGATGATTTACTTTTGTGTCCTGTCATCAGTCATCATAATCATCAGATGATGATGATGATCCGACGGGTGACAAACAAGTAAGAAAATTGGTAGAAGATTTTTTTTTTTTCATAATCATCAGATGATGATGATGATCCGTCGGGTGGCAAACAAGTGTTCAGCCCGCCTGATGTGAAACTGTTACACAGCCTATGGACACTTTAAGACTCCGTCGGGTGGCAAATAAGTGTTCAGCCCGCCTGATGTGAAACTGTTACACAGCCTATAGGGTGTTGTGGAAGGACTCGACCATGGGGTGTCCGCAGGGATCCGTGCTCGGGCCGACGCTATGGAATATCCTCATGGACGATCTGTTGCGTTTGCCCTTACCGAAAGGAGTAAAGATGGTTGCCTACGCCGATGACGTGACGCTCATCATTGAGGCCAATTCACGATCGGCCATTGAATCAGCCGCGAAAGCGGCTCTGAGCCTAATTGGCGACTGGGGCGCCCGTAACTGACTGGGTTTCTCCCCCACAAAGTCGCTATCTATGTCTGTGAAGGGAAAACTACAGAGGCCACCTTTGATCAAGTCCAGCCAGGACTCAGTGAGGAGCGTCACGTCTGCGACGGTCCTCGGCGTGGAGTTGGACTCAAGCCTGTTGTTTGTGTAACACGCCACCCGGATAGGAGAACGAGCCGCTGCATGTTTTGGCAAGATGTCGAGGGTTACGGCATCATCTTGGGGAATTAAATACCAAGCCTTAAAGGTCCTGTACAAGGGAACGTACGTACGCTGACGTATGCAGCTGCCATATGGTGCCACCGATTAACAGCGTATTTCAGTTCTTCGTAGTGTCGTACTAAGAAGTCAGCGACAGGTACTCATACTACTGACCAAAGCATATAGGTCTACCAGTACCGTTGCCCTGCCCGTACTGGCTGGAGTACTCCCCTCAGACCTGGAGGTGACTCGTGCTGGAGGAATGGAGGGAGCGCGTAGATCCGTGACCGGTAGGGAGTTGAGCCAGCGAAAGCGCGATATTTGGGACGCTACGATGCGCGAGTTGCAGGATCGCTGATACGAAGGGGAGGGAACTCCATCGGCTCTTCCCGGAGGTGCCTGGCCGACTGAGCGCAAGCTGGGTCGAGCCGGATTATCAGACCTCCCAGATCCTTGGAGGACATGGCATAATCAGGAAGAGACTGAATGCGTTGGGACGACATGAAAGTAGCATGTACGAGTGTGGAGAGAGCGAGGAGGACAGAGACCACATACTGTGGTCCTGTCCTATGTATGATGACCTACGTTGTATGATGATGGCTGAAATACAGCGCTCCAAGGACCAACCGGGTCCGGTGTACTTCACCGATCTCGTATCGTCGGCGGCGAACTTTCCTGCTTTGCGCAGGTTCGCCCACGGATGGCACGCACGGAGAAGCGCAGCGGAATGGCTCGAGAAGACCGGAGGAAGAGCGCCTATGGACGACAGCTAAGGCGTTAATGTGGATGTCGGGGAGAGAGCGTACAAATAGAGACAAGGACATGGAATCAAATAATTTGTAGGGAGTCAAGAAATGCCCACGGCACGGCGAAGAGCCTTAGAGCAGCAAGTGCCGTGCTGCATCTCCCGCGATTCGGCTCAAATGACCGCAAGGTCGGTGGAGCCATGGGCGGTGGTGGGTTGTTACACAGCCTATGGGCACTTTTACTTATTGCATAGCTTTTATCGCGGGCTTTGAGCGCGGCGACCGAATCAAGAAATTCCGTAACGAAAATAAAACCTAACACTCCCCACTCCGCCTATATAACGTGTATGTATATGGTACGACAGTACGAAGCTCGCACGGATCGAGACGAGCTGCTTCGAAATCGGACGAATACGTAAGCAGCTGTTTGTGAAAAAGTATATAGGTGTATAGGTATCTGTCATATCTTTATAATGCCACACTCACCGCATGTGCGCCCCGTAAGTATACATATAGGTATATATGTATACATAGGTGTACCTATATACAACAGTGAATAGCAGTTACTGGTGAATAGCTATACGCGTAAAATTTGTGTATAAAGTGTTTTAAATATGAATAAACAAAGTCATTTATTAATGAAGAAAGTGATGAAAAAATAATTATAATTGCATAAGTTGATAAAAAAAAATGCTATGCAATAGCTTTACCGCGGCAGTCCCCGAGTGCCACACGTTTTTTTTAATTCATTCCTACAATATGAGTATCAATAGAAAGGACTTGCTGAGAATAAGTCAAAAAATAAAGTGACGTCACTCTAAACCAATATAGCGGAGTAAGTTTTTGGTGCTTGCTTATAATATGGGTATCAAGTGAAAGGACTTACTGAGAATACGAATGCGAGTTTAAAAAAAAAGATGCTGAATATCAACTCCATTGCTCCAATCCGTCTGGAATTTTGATGTATTGGGGTTTTTGGAATCGTCGATTATGAAATTGAGGTCGAATTGTTACTCCAAAATCAAACCCGGAACTGTGTTTCGTAAGGCACAAGTAAGCTTCAAGCTGAAATAAGTGGCACATTTCTCTAAACACCCAAGTCAAGGTGAGGCCGTGCCGAGGACTGAGTGGCATCAGGGTGTAATATGATGTCGCGAACGTACCACCGCAGGCCTCCGGAGCGAACCCTGTTGTATATTACCCTTCTAAACGAAGCTCACGACCATGCAACAATGATGCGTTGAATGAGATGAACAGACTGAGAAACGAGTCCAGCGATAACTAAAAAGTAAAAAATAAATTAAAAGTAAAAAACCTTTTTAAAATCAAGCTTTTATTTAAATGCTCTAAAAAGAAAAAAATAAAATTTTATACTAAAACTTTTACTGTTAATTTATAAGGTCATTTCACATTTGACACAATTTATAGGATATAAAAGCTTGTCGCGAGATTTACTTGTGTAGATTAACAAGTAAATTAAATAATTTGATGTGAATAATATTATCTATTAAAATTTTCAAACTAAGTAAATACGAGTACTTAAATCTCGCGACAAGCTTTTATATCCTATAAATTGTGTCAAATGTGAAATGACCTTATAAGTTAACAGTAAAAGTTTTAGTATAAAATTTTATTTTTTTCTTTTTAGAGCATTTAAATAAAAGCTTGATTTTAAAAAGGTTTTTTACTTTTAATTTATTTAATTGAACACGAACTCCGTCTGTGAACACGAACCACATACCTGCACCGTCATTGATGAATCAAATATTTCTTTTGAAACTTTGAGGATAACCTATAGTAATATAAAATGGTATAGAATTCATGTGTGAACATATCGAGCGAATTGAATGATTTACAATTCTATTTCTTAGGAGTTCATTCACTGGCCATTTTCGATATCTATAAGGTCGATGTCATTCTGCAATAAGACCACAATTTCTGCTTTAGCTCTTGTCGGATATGATCAATGATAAGAACTTGGGATCTATACATTCGTAAGTACAATTTGCTATAAACAGTAGCGTTAGCATTTTCAGTTATGTATTCAACATGAGAGCTCGATAGCGTTGTTGCGCGTGTCATTCTAACTGAACACGCAGGTTAAGTGACGTCGACTGCAGCCTGTCTATGGATGGGTTTATCTATCTTGAGTTTCTCCGTGGCTTGAGGGGCACGTTTACCCGTCGGTCCCGACTGTTGTAGATGGATGACAGTCGTTAAGCTAAGTCAGTGACCCTCGGGCGGCTTGAAAACACTGGCCAGCATTTGATCAGCGTGGTGGAGTATACTCTAAAACCCTTCGGTTGAAGGGTGTCCCGTATCCCTGCAGTGGGATGAGTAAGGGTTGATGTGGTAGTGGTTCAACAAATTAGTAACCGGCGGTGATCTGTATTCTGATAGCGAAAACTTAGATGAAAGACGTTTCCCGCGCTTTTGACGAGTGACATTGTTGTTATACTTGAAATTTTTGCAATTCAGTATAAAGTTAGTTTTATGTGACAATTTTGATAGTATTTTGTAACATAAGTGCTAGTGAAATTATACAGTAATGAAAAAACTCAAATATAACACGTTTATGTACTTTTTGGAAGACGTGAATAAGTTCATCAAGAACACCTTGTAGAAATCACTATCGTTTTACGGGTGGTATTTGAACTGGGTTGATTGGGTCTAGATACCCTTCCCAAATATTTTTTCAGCACAGTTCCTGAAGCTGGAACATAGAATTAAGATTTTCAAATGGTCCCATACTGAAGACTTTGACACTGGCATAAAGTAGCAATACTATTGCCATGTATATATATATATATATATAACTTAGATGAAGTTACTTTCCCTCCAAAATGTTGACGTTAAAAATTCCTGGTTCATTATCTAACATATTCAATAGCTAACTATCGCTATACATCTATGAAGTTTAATTTGTTTTTTAGTTTAGTTTATTACTAGATGAATCTCTGTAATTCGTCCTGAAATATTTACTATCATGTTTCTTGTGTTTCAGGTAATTAAAGCGTAAAAAATAAAATCGGGATAGTACGATGATGGTCGGAGTTGCCATATTGCCGAACAGTAAGTCCTTCTGGTTTGTGTTCTTTTAGCATAATAAGCCTTCTGGCATCCGGCAATACAGTGAATTTTTTATTTAGCTGCGTTCTATCTTCTTATGTTTCAAAGTTTTATCCCAGTTATTTGATAGGCGTGCTCGGGAATTTGAATCCAACGCGTAGAGGCCCCTTTGAGAAGATTGAGGTTATGTTGTATACCCAGCAAGACCCGCTCCTGAGAATATCGATTGAGCAATATGTCCATGAGCAGGTCACGGCAGGCATTGGGACTATTGCGAATGTGTGGGAACCGTGGGAACTTATTGGTAAATTGTAATTAGGTCTGGAGGGATTATTGATACTGGGCTTTTACAGAAGAGGGACGGGCACCTGCCATGACTCATGACTAAGTCATACTATGTAGTTAATAAATTCAGGAGTTATTTTGCGAAAGGCAAATTTACATGCAATTTGATCTGATCTGCTTTGTGATTTGGTGACGGAAGCACACAAAATAGGTTAGATTCAATTGCATTATACTATTTAATCCGTCATGTCCTTAGAGGCACTGTACATCACGGCAATGCTGCTATTTATACATACGCGGGAGCACTTCCAGAGTCCAGAAATCTGCTGAGAATATTTATTTGTAGAACCTATATAGTAGTAATACTTCCAGCCTATGAAATTGTGAAGAATTTGACAGTATTTAATGACATAGCCGGTGTTAAAACACCGGCTATGGCATTTTATATATTTTTTTCAGTCCTATTGGAATAGGGGTTTAAAAGTTGAGTATTAAAAGTTATTTGCATTTCCGCTTATGACTACAAATGGAGAATGACAGGTAAATCATGAATGAGTTTACGGTTGCGATGATTATGTAATCAATTATCGATTATAAAATATACTAAATAATTGTTTGTAATTAAGAACCTTAATAATTCATTGCTTATAAAGTGAATATAAAAAGCTTCTATTCATTTCAATAGCTCTCTTCTTCTTCTAAAAATCTTCTTATAAAAATGATTATAAACAATCATGAAGCATGAATAACACCACTTCTCAAAATATTTCTTTAACAAAAGTTGTTAAACATAAGCCGATATAACCGAATAATATATGTTAAATCGATTAGATTTAACATATATTATTCCGCCAGTAACTTCGGAGAAAGCACAGCACGTCTCTCGACTCTCCTGAGGCACTCACACCGGTGTTGCCCTCGGCCTACATTCTCTGATATTTCGGGGGTTCATCCAGTGAGCGCCGAGCCACCGCCTGCCTAAAGTAACAATCGGATACTTATGCAGGTGCCCGTCCCTCTTCTGTAAAAGCCCAGTATCAATAATCCCTCCAGACCTAATTACAATTTACCAATAAGTTCCCACGGTTCCCACACAGATCCAGATCCCTAAATAAGTCTATGTATTGGACTCTTTATCTCTACTGTGATTAAGTAACTCACGCACATTCTTTCTTTTGTAATCATTGTAATTTCGACCCAGTATACTTGTGTTTACTTTTAAAGTAACACAGTTTTCTTTCTTCTGTACCTATATAGATACTTTTGTTTTTCTGAATACGTTTCATAATCCCAAGCAGTAATAATGCAGACAATTTTGTTTATAGATCTTGATTAAGCATACCCGAGAATTGGCGCAGAGCCAGAATTACCGAATTAGTGGTCCTCAGAGCCATTCGTGGTTAGATGAAGAAAGTTTTTATCTGATCTTCATATACCATGTGTTCGAGATGAGAATAACAATTGTGATTATATTTATTTTTTGGCTTATTTCATTGAGAGCAAAAAGTATGTTTTCACCTTCTCATATTGTCTCACTTTATAGTTGTATATATTGGAAGACGGAGAAGATAGCAACGTCTAAGTACTTATGTATAGTATCTTAGTATATCTTATACATCTAGTATTTTCCTTATTTGAACCTAAATATATACTTATTCAATTGAATTTTATAACATTTTATTTCCCTTTTGTTCGAAAAAAGGATTAAGTCATCATTTTTAATTAAGATAATAATTTAAGAGAGGTAGGCCGCATCAAAGTATTCCGTCTGGGGAAGTACCTCCACCTCACAGAATACTGCAGCCAAATAACAACTCCCTAGAGGGTTGTTGTGTTCCTGCGTATGAGTGAGGTCACCAGTAAGCTCCCAAGGAGTTGCTGTGTAAGCAGCAGAGGAGGCATCGCACGATTGATACTTAATATATCGCAAGCGTTAATAGGCTACGGTACCCGCTTTACATTAGGTAGGCCGTATGCTTGTATGCCTCCGACGTAGTATAAAAAAAGCTATTCTGCTTATATTTATCTGTCTACGTCATTATGCCAAGTCCTCCTTTTAAGTAGGCAAAGAGGAGCGAGACCTACATAATTTCTCGGATAAATTTGACAGCGCTCTATATCTATTCCTAACAAAGCAAAACACTATAGCTACAACAACTGATAAAAAAATCTGAACACCTTTATCTTTCGCAAACAAATAAAATAGTCAGACCAAAAACAACATATATGTACGTGCATATGTTTGCCTTGTGCCGACTAAGTCATGAGTCTTGGTGCTAATGTAGCCATCGCTAGCCAGTCTGCCGCCGAGCTAGTCAAAACAAACAACATGCGGTTCTTACATACCTAACTCTGTTATTTAACCTTCAAGTACGTACTCTATTTTGATTCACGATGTCGTTTTTTAACCGACTTTTAAAAGAGGACGAGGTTATACATATTATTTTATGTATGTTCGCTCATAACTTTTTTGTTTATGTAACGATATTTTTTTTGTTTTTGCATTGCATTCAGAATATCTCCAAAAAAGTCCTATTTTAATTTCATTAGTATTGGTCTTACCACTTCGGAGATGCACCAGGAAAATGCTCAAAAACATAGGAAATTTATAGAGCCTGAGGTATTATTATTATTATTAGTATTTATTGTTAGGTTCATGACAATTCAAAAAAATGTCAGGTACCTACTATGGTCAAGGAAGTCTTAAACTGGGCCGGACTTAGACTGTGGTCAAGGAAGTCTTAAACTGGGCCGGACTTAGACTGTGGTCAAGGAAGTCTTAAACTGAGCCGGACTTAGACTGTGGTCAAGGAAGTCTTAAACTGGGCCGGACTTAGACTATGAAAGCACACAACGGAACTCCTTAACAACAAAGATTCCGAATACGTCAATTGAGTATTTTTTTATACAACGTCGGGAGATAATAAGAGACGAGCTCGGTGGCGCAGTGGTGGAACGCGCTGTTACGCTGCTTTGACACCAACGCTCGTGGGTTCGATTCCCACACAGTACAAACATTTGTGTGCATGAACATGTCTGTTTGTCTTGGTCTGGGTATTTTCTATGTATAATAAGTATGTATTTACAAAAATAGAAAATGTATTTATGTATCTATATAATTACGTATCAGTTGTCTAGTACCCATAATGCAAGCTTTGCTTACTTTGGGGCTAGATGGCGCTGTGTAATTTGTCCGACAATATTTATTTATTAATTATTTATAATACAAGCATACGGCCCACCTGATTTAAAGCGGTTACCGTAGCCTATAAACGCTTAGATTACGTTAAGTATCACTCGCGCGATGTCACCTGTGCTGCTAATATTTCAACTCCTTACAAGCTCACTGGTGATGTAATCACATGCAGGACCATAACATTCCTCCAGGAAATAGTTATTTGCCTTCAGTTTTCTGTGAGGTGGGAGGTACCTACTTCCCCAGACGACCTGCGTTGTTGCGCCCTACCTCTGCTAAAAGCACCCAAATCATGACAAATGCTGACTTCCTTCTTCATTTGTCAGAGAATATTCGAATTGTTTTTTTTTTTACTTGGCACCGACTTCAAAATTATAAAATAATTAAGAATTAAATAATGAATAATAATTTATTAATTACACCCTTCGAAACCCGGGTGGTCATATACGACCGCGAAATGTATGGGAAAACGTATATAACGGGTTCTGACTGCTCAAACGGAACAACAAATAAGTATTAAATTGTAGTATGCAACATTTCTTTTTTGTGTTGAAATCGGTTTTTCTTTATTTAAGTCAATTATTATCACATGCTTTTATTCCATTCCTAATAGCCTGTCATTGTTTCTCTGTACACGAAAATTGTTTACCTCCCTTTTTAGAGCCACTCCGAGTTCACGGGTTGCATGCACGGGTTTGTTTAAGACGCAGCACAGGCGTCGAGAGCACTCCATGCATCGTCGTCGGAACATATATTTTTAGCAATGTTATTCAATTAAGTATTTTATTTTAATACTTATATAAATATATAAATCATTTTCTGAAATTTCTGAAACTAGCTTATACATATCTATATATATGTATAAGCTAGTTTCAGAAATTTCTGTCAATATAATTGATTTTACAATTTCGGTTTTATTTGTATCTAAGTTTTTTTTTTTCACAAAATGTATCCCAGGTTGAAGACAATGTGTCTGAATAAAAAATAAATTGTTAATAAAGATTTGGTGCTTTAAATTTCTGCAATATCCCATAGGTATTAAAGGTTTCGCGCAACTGCTAAAATGACCCCACGCCCGCTTGAAAGGTTAACATACATAGCTATTCATGAACGTCCGTCGGTTTTTAAAGGGTGACCTTAGCTTCTAATATATCACGTACAATTTGGTCATGGTAGCTGAGTTTTATCCTTCCCCGGGTCCTAAATTTTTCAATATATGCGTTGTATGTGTATCTTCTTTGGATCTTTTTCTACATGCACAACCAATGGAGCATGTGTTTCTGTAACTTAACACCAAGAGTCTATTTCCGCTCCATCTCTTGCATTATCATTGCGAATGCCGTCAGCCAGCATTATATCTCAAATTTTGCATAATACTCGAATTTCGACTGTGTTTGTTATACTCACGCTCTTTCACAACCATGTCCAAGCCAACTCTGGCTTCCATGAGTTAGCGTCTGTCTTCTGGCTTAGATTTTGGGTGCATCGAAGGTTTTTCCAGGTAGAATCTAATTCTATTGTTTCGACATTTAATCAAGAATTATTAATTAATAATTTCTAGTTTTGTTGTATTAAAAAAGGTCGTATTAACATTTCGCTAATATGATAAACAGAGGTATTCGAATTTGTTACTAATACCTTTAGACATTTCAAATTCTACAATGTTTCATGAAATAAAAAAAAAACGTATTTTGTGTCTATATACGTTATTTCAGATTATGAATGTAGAAAGAATGCGGGACGAAAGAATGACGAAACAGATATACAATGCAAAAGTGGAAGGATGTACGAGCCGAGGAAGGCCGAGACTAACCTACCATGACCAAATTGGTCGTGTTTTATCAAAAGGTGATGTCAGAAGCCCCAGGAACCGGCGAGCGTGCATGAAAAGAGCTATGAATGTCACAGAAGCGAGTGAAGTATGCAAGGACCGCGTCTTATGACGCTCGGTTCTCTCTGCCTACCCCGCAAGGGACTTGGCGTGAAGATATACATACATACATACATACAGATTATGAACAGATATCTGGTCGCCGTATAACCCGGACCTTACCTAAACTGTAGAATAGAATATTGAAAATCACTTTTCCCTATTTTTATGATGCACTGGTAAATAATGCCCAATAAAATGATAATTATGTTTTATTAACTGAAAAGTTAACCACTATAGATGTTTTCAAAATCTCTTTTTCATTATCTTTTTAGTGTCAGAACAACGCGAACAAGTTTTATCACCATTAATAATAACTTATCATAACTTCCCCTACCTATAATAACTTGCCGACATTTAATGCTTGAGTATTCGCTGTCCCGACTTTCTATAAAAAATTATAAAGTTATACCGACTCATTGTAGTCGTCATTGATTTTAAATATTTCTGTCTTGTATTTGTATTGTATTTCTGTCATTCTCCAGTTGGTTACTTCGCTAACTTTTAGAACTAGACAAGTTGTTATTGTAAATTGCATTGTAATACAATTACAAAACGGCGATATTAAGACTTTAGATAATTACATCGAAACTACTATGTGTGCTTACGATTTTCATATTCTTATATACGTAATTCTAACGACTTACATCTATAGCGTCTGATGATGACTCGTGGAGAGTTGAAACACGTCTGGAAGACACGACCGGAGCAGCCAGGGCAGCAACTGTGGCGGGTAAGGTTCATGTTTCGGATGGCGGACATTCGCAGTCACAACCGCAACAGCCGAGGCAAAGACGACCGGAGCGGCCACGGCGCTCTACTAACGGTAGTGGTACCGTCCGGCACTGCTGCACGTTCTGGCGATCTAATCGGTAGTGGCACACAAAATAGTTTATCATAAATTGCCTATAAATAATAAATACTTAGATTTTTTTCCACATTTGAGCTGTAACTGCGCTTATATCCCTCGAAATTGGCATCGGAAGCGTGAAGAAGCACCTTGCGGGCCAGCATGGCAGCGTCAACTGATAGGACACTAGTCTTTTGTCAGTTGCTTCGCTCCGCCATCAAGCGAAGAGGAGCCACTAAGCTAAGCTGAAATAAAAAATAGAAAAACGAATAAAAGTAAAAATTAAACCAATAAGACGATGAGTGCCGCGACAAGCCAATAAGAGCAGCGCGTTTTACGAGTACTTTACCCCCCGAACCGTAGTGGTGAATTGAGTTACTACGCAATATCGGTCTCATCAGTTATCTATAGGTTATTTCCTTCATGTATGAGGGTTTCTTATACGTTCTTCGGAACGAAACTATATAAACATACGTGACTTAAGTCATATACCTACATACACACATAAAAACTCGACTTTTTGAAAACGGTTAAAAAGAGAGATAAAATTAAACTGAAGGCGTGCCTTCAGTTGACCTGTCAAATACTAAGAAAATGTGTCAAGGTCATGTAGTAAGAGTGAGAGCTGAGAGCTGTCAGACCCACGTCAATTTAGTAATGCCACAATTGTATAAATAATATATTACGTGGGTAAGAATATACATACCTTGCAACTTGAATGTGGGGCACTGTTTTAGGAAGTAGGTAGCAAAGGCATAAAGAATTTACTCGCCTAAGTTTAGGTTTACTGGCGTTACTTAAGTAAAAAAAAAATATGTGTTCAGTTCACACGCTATAGAAGTAAAACCTTCAAAAATGTCTATCTATAACTTGACGCCAAATCTTTTGCCGGGTAGGCAGAGAGAACCGAGCGTCACGTGACTCGATCCTTACATATCTCACTCGCTTTTTTAACATTCATTGCTTAACATTAACTTCAAAAATGTGAACTAAATAATCAAGGTAATATTCGTTTTCGGCATACCTTGAAATGATTTTAAGAAATAATGACATATTTTATGTCATTATTTTATTAAAAAAATATGTTTTTTTATGTAAATAATACACGTGTACAATACACCACGGTTGTTATGACGCTTTATCCATATGAAGCTTCGTAATAGGCAGGTGTGTACACACACGTACAACACTCGGACCCTGTAATTAGCACTGTATAAGGCTTTCTATCTCATTTTCTCGCATGGTTAATTATATAGATGTATGTGATTGTCTCTTTTCAATACTTATCTTCTTCTCTCGCTCGTTAAATCCTATAGATGTATTTGGTTGTCTCTTTTTACTGTCGCTTTTTCGTTTCATTGACATTCAAATCACAACGATGCTCAAGTTTTCAATTCAAAAATAAAAATTCGCGAAATATGATTAGCTTAGTAGCGCAGTGGTTTGTAACACTACTTTGACATGGGGCTCCATTCCGACACAGAACAAACATTTGTATGCATGAACATGTATGTCAGTGTTTTTTTTTATATACTACGTCAGGAGGTATACAAGCATACGGCTCACCTGATGTAAAGCAGTTATGGTTTTACATGAGGTGTATTTATATTATATTATATTGTATATATATGTATGTGTGTACATTTTACACATTGAGTTGTAAAATGTACGTCGTATGTATCCCCCGTGGGGAAGGAGGTACTTCTCCAAACGGGCTGCCTTCATGCGCTCTACCTTACACACTACTTTTGACGAGCTCGGTGGCTCAGTTGTGAATGACACGACTTTGACACCAACGCTCGTGGGTTCGATTCCCATACAAGGCAAACAGTTGTGTGCATGAACATGTCTGTTTGTCTTTGTCTGGATGTTTTAAGAGAGGTAGGGCGCCAAGCAGCCCGTCCACCTCACAGAAAACCGCAGGCAAATAACAACTAGAGGATTGTTGTGTTCCTGCGTGTGAGTGAGGTCACCAGTAAGCTCCCAAGGAGTTGCTGTGTAAGCAGCAGATTAGTGATACTTAATATATCTCAAGCGTTAACAGGCTATGATACCCGGTTTACATCAGGTGGGCCATATGCTTGTATGCCTCCCGACGTAGTATAAAAAAAAAGTTGGCTGTTATCGGACTTCGAAAGTACTTTCCAGAGTAAAGTTTAAATAAAAATACTTACGTTAAAGTTACCGTTCCAAATTTTATATATGTTACCCCTCGCATCAATCAACGTTATCATGATGGTTAGACCAAACCGAAGGGTCTGAAGACCCATATATCCTCTTAGTAAAGTTTTATTGTACCCGAGGGCATGTTTGACGATAAAATTGGTCTGGTTGTTAACAAGTGGAATTCAAGCGATCCCTGAGCAAGGTTTATAAAATTTAGACTTAAAACAAATAGGTAAGTAAACATTTTTCGAAGACATGTTCGAAGACACTTTCCCCAGTCCCTAGTTTGAGACAAATGCTGTAAAGCTTCTTAAAAACTTAGACCATTACAGCAAGTTCTTTTGGCATTCTGCCTGAAGACGTTGTGAAACAAGAATTATTCTTATTTTATAAATTCTTTATTGATAGTAAGATTTCGAGGTTTCGGGGTGTCCCTGAAAAAGGACATAAGCTAATTTCTGACGAACTCGGTGGCGCATTGGCAAAATGCGCTGATGCGTTATTTTGACACCCACGCTCGTTCGATTTCCAAACAGTACAAAATATTTGTATGAATGAACATGTCTGTTCGTCTTGGTCTGGAAAATTTTAAGAGAGGTAGGGCACATCAAAGCAAATGTGGAGAAGTACTTCACCTCACAGAAAACCGCAACCAAATAACGACTCCCTAGAGGGTTGTCGTGGTCCTGCGTGTGAGCGATGTCTCCTGTAAGCTCCTGGAGTTGCTGTGTTAGCAGCAGAGTTGGCATCGCGCGAGTGCTACTTAATATATAGCGGTTATAGGCTATTGTAACCACTTTACATCAGGTGGGCTGTATGCTTGTATACCTCCCGGCATTGTAAAAAAAAATACAGTACTGAGATTGCTAGACAGATGCTATTTCTACATATATTATAAAGCGTGCTTCAAAACAATAACAACTTCTCAACTGCTTACTTAGAATATGCGTTTATTTTTGTAGCTGCGTGGAAATGTATCTCGGAATTCTTAAGTATGTTTACTTGCGAAATTATCTCCGCCTCGGTTAGCTCACGAAGTAAATCGTATCGGATTATTATGTTGTTCATCTAATAATAAACGTAACGAGTGTGGTATTGCTTGGGGAACTGTCGTGGTATTATATGATATGTTAACAGAACGTACTGAAGTCTCAAGACCAATCAATCTCATAGCCATTTTAATAATATCTCAAGATATAGTTTGACACAATTATTTACCAGAGGGAGACTTTGTAGTTAGACATCAGTCTCACAAATTCCTATAATTTTGTTTCTTTGCGTCTAAAATGTGATTCCATAGAATTAAGTTTATCAGATAGGGTTTTGTGAAATTAATAAACGTTTTTATTATTATTATTATGTTTTTCTTTAATCACGGGTGTTAACCCCGGTCTTTTGATAGGCGTGTGCGGGGATATGGATCCAACGCATAGAGGCCCCTTAGAAAAGATTGATGTAATGTATTATACCCGCTGTGAACTGCTCTAAGGGATATCAGTGGGAGAATATACCCACGAGCAGGTCACGGCAGGTAATTGGGACTATTGCAAATGTGTCGGAAATAATAGTGCTATTGAAATGAGATCTGGAGGGATTATTAGTACTGGGCTATTACAAAAGAGAGACGGACACCTGCCATAACTATCCTATCTGATATTACTTCGGCAGGCGGTGGCTCGCCACTCACTAGATGGACCCCCGAAATGCCAGAGAAAGTCGGCCGGGGGCAACACCGATGTGAGTGACTCAGGGGTGTCGAGAGGTGTGCTGCGCTTTCTCCGAAGTTACTCGCGGCGTTATGCCCTTTCACACTTCCACCCCTGGAGCATATCACCTGCTAGAGCAATATACTCTATCGACTCCTCTCTGGACGGCCAATGAAGGCAAGCCAGAGCTGAGAGTCCTGCGGGCCTTCTTGACTTTTCACTCCGACCGACGAAGACACGCCGGAGGCGAAGGCCCTGATCGACTCTCTGGAGCACTCGGGTACCCGTGGTGTCGTTACACACCAACAGCTCGCCACAAGCTGCCCTGCGGGGTTATTATTATTATTATTAAGTCGTCTGCGTGGGTACCTCTGTCTCACCAATTTCTACTGCCAAGCAGCTATATTTCTATAGCTGTGTTTGAAGTTTGAAGAGTGAGATAAGGTAGATAAATTACTGGGTGCTGTGACGAAACAGCCTTAGGTCACAAGATTGGCAGCTCGTGAGTATCATCCTCGTGGTGTTGCGAGCGTCAATAGGCTGCGGTGACCGCATAACATCTAATGCGGGTAGCATAATAATTATCCTAGTTCGGACATTCCTAGTCATTATTGTTTCTTTATAAGAATGAATTCAGTGTTCAATAATAAGTCGATCAACGTTTCTTCTGCATCTTACTTACATCTAATTTAATAAAAATAGACAAGACACACACTTCGACATATTTACATCTGCATATGTTTTTGGTCCTTCGAGCCGGACCTTACAGTTTTTTGTGCCTTCGAGCCGAATCTTACCGGTGGGAAAGCGAACTATACTTTATGTTTTGCAGGTTAATAGGCTACTGCAACTATTTGACATCATGTGGGACGTGTAATTGTATGCTTCCGACGTAGTACAAAAAGAAAGTGAGTCGTACGACATGAGCTTGCTTATATTATTGTACTAGCGACCTGCCCCGGCTTCGCATGGGTAGATAGAAAGTATGATAAATTAGTGCTTTACAAATATTATGGAATGTAACAACATCCCCATATGAAACTATCTATCTATCTAGAACTTCACGCTAAATCCCTTGCGGGGTAGGCAGAGAGAACCGAGCGCCATAAGATGCGCTCCTTACACACTTCATTCGTAACTCTTTTCATGCACGCTCGCCGGTTTTAAGGACTCTTGACATCACCTTCTGAAACACGACCCATGTGGTCATGGTAGGTTAGATTTGATCTTTCTCGGCTCCTACATCCTTCCACTTTTTCATTGTATATCTGTTTCATCATTCTTTCATACTGCATTCTTTCTACATGTCCGCACCAACGGAACATGTCTTTTCTTATTTTAACACCGACACTCTCTTTCAGCCCAACTCTCTTCCTTACGTCATCATTACGAACGCGGTCTGCAAGCGTTACGCCACAAATTTTGCGCATTGCACTCATCTCGACCGCATTTATCCTACTTTTATGCTCTCTCTGCCATGGCAATTTTCACTTCCCAAAATTAGCATTGGGATTAGCATCGCGTTATGTTACTAAGTTGCTCACTGATAATTAAACTTTCATTTGTACCAGAAAGAATATTTAAAATCGGAAAGCTATTATTTAAATTTATCCATTACAAACAAACATACATGAAACAAAGATTGGGTCTACTGTCTATAATATTACTTAGTTTGGATTATCATTTAAATATTTCAAATTTGGGAGTGTAAGTGGGTCACTGTTATCTATTGGATCAAAGCTAATTTCATGTACACATGGTGCCCTGTGCATACTACCAAACAAAGCTCTGCTGAAAGAGAAATAGGGCACACCGAGATTGCTCTCGACAGCGGAAGTACCACCACTTCACAGAACATCATAACAAAGTAACATCCAATTATAATTATAAACCGATTAGTGCGTATAAAATTGACTCAATAACAAATAACTTAAGCTGTAAAGAGGCGCCAGGGTTGGACAAAATTAGGATACAGGATATCAAGTATATAAAATCTAAAATAAATCTGATACTAGCAAAATTTATCAATATGTGTATTAAGGAAGGCTCATATCCTGAACTATTTAAAAAGTAATGATAAGACCTATATACAATACTGGTAAATATTTAAATTAAAAAGAAATATATTTTCGAACATATGTGAACAAATACAAGCAGATTTTGAACGCATCACAAGATGGGCACATTACAACGGCATCATATCGCCGATCCAATAAAAGCTCATGAAACAATTCACTCTGTGTAACGAGCAAATAGGTCATTTGAGAGGAAGTGACCGACCATGTTTGATGGGATTATTAACAGTTTCAGAACATGAACAATGAGATATTATATTATTTAAGAAACACAATTTCTTTTTGTATAGAGTCGTGAAACATATAACCATATGGCCGACCTGACGGTTACCGTACCGTAAGAATAATTGTTATACACGGAAGATTTCTTCATCTGAATTTTGAATTAGTTATGTTGAAAGACCAGGTCTTAGCGGATTGAAAAAGCGTAGTCATCGTGCCCTTGTATGTAGGAAAGGAATCATACATGAACGGCGCCAACTATAGAGTTATCAGTTAGATTAACTTAGCAGCTAAAGTGTATGGGGAAATACGGTAGTATGGGAGCGAAATCCGATGGAATGATTTTGAAGCGCAGGGTGGATTTTGAAATGGCAGGGGATATACCAATCAAATTCTTTTACTGCACAATATCGTGGAGAGAGTCCATAACTAGCTATGAACTAGAAGGCTTTCTGTAGTTGTGGATCTTGAAGCAATTGGCAGGATTGTGCAAAAGGATCTCTGGGGCATTTTACCCGGATATGGGATTGACGGTGATCTGCTCCGTACTGTGCAGTCTATTTATGGAGAATGTACGGTATGTGTGCAGGTAGTCAGTGGCTTGTTACCCTGGTTTCGCATCAATATTCGTGTCAATCAAGATTGACGCTATTCATCCCATATCTCTGTAGAGAATAATATCCACGAACATGTGATGGCGAATGAGTGACATGGTAGTAAATTATCTGCTTTATGCAGATGATGCCGTATTAATAGCAGGGTCACTATTCGATCTGGAAACACTAGTCACAACGCTGAAAGATCATTGTGTGAAGAAAGACTTTCAAATAAATAGGAAGAAATCTAAGATAATAGTATTTCAGAGAGTAGAAACCAGAATGAGCACAAGAATTACGGTTGATGGTGTAGTGTAATAACAAGTAAATAAGATTGTATATCTCGGAAGCGCTTTTAGCGGGAATGGAAGGTACACCGCTGATATGAGGGACGAGTAAGTACATGATCCAAAGGCTCGTGATCGCCAGATCTTCCTTATAGTATAAAATCTGAAAGTTTCTCTGTACATGACCCCAACAAAGGTAAGAGCCATGGGTGATTATGAAGGTAGAGATCGTAGCTTTGGCAGATAACTGGTAGAAAAGGTGTACAAGATTGATACCTACCAGAGACTTTGTATTACAGCAATCCCGCGCCAAATACTCCCAAACCATTGATCTAACTCACTATTTTCTCTTAGGCGCTTTATGTGTATATTGGCTCGCACTCACAGCTTCCGCTGACCTTCAAAATTATCCGGCAAGATGTCACAGCTGTCCAAACTCTGCTAAGGAAACATATTTTAATAGTTTTCCAAGTAATCTATACAAAATTCAGTTTTTATACTATACAGAAAGTTAAATTACAGTTTATTAAAGTTTAATGGCAGTCTTCAATCTGCGTACTGGGTTGCCACGATACAAAGTATCTGACGACGGACAATATGATTTTTAATATTATGAAGAATAAAACATTTAAAAAATACCCTTTACAAGTGTAAATGGTATATGTTAAATATTTTCTACTTTGCTTATGATTGGGTCATCTTCGAAAACCACGATGACCCAATCTTCACAATCATCTATTGTTCCCACCTGTGTTAGGCACTAGTACAGATATTTTTTTAAGTTTCTATGCTATAAGGATGGTCTGGATATCAAGGGCTCTTACTGGGGAACTCTCTAGCAGGGCACAGCATGGATAGAGCTTTGGGTAAACTTCTAGGTAGCCCAAATATAAGCCAAAAAACAGAATCGCTGAATCACTGCCTCGATGTTGGTTCCAACGCTAACTACTGGAAGTGGAAACTGGGTATGGCAGAGAGAGTATGAAAGTAGAATGAACGTGGCTGAGATGCGAGCTTTGCGGAAAATTTGTAGCATAACGTTTGCTGACAGCCTTCACAAGCATGAAATAAGAAACATAGTTGCTCTGAAAGAGAGTATCGGTGTTAACATAAGTAAAGACATACCCCGTTGGTTCGCGCGTGTAGAAAGAATGCAGAATATTCGTAATTATTTATTACGAAACAGAAAACAGTGCCAAAGTGGAAGTACGTAGAGCCGAGGAAGACCAACTGGACTTACCTACCACGACCAAATCAGAAGAAGATATCAGGAGCCCTAGAAATCGGTGAATATGTATGAAATGGGCTATGAATATTAAAGAAGCAAGTGAGGTATGTAAGGACCACGTCCTATGCCGCCCAATTCTCTCCGCTAACCACGCCAGGGATCTAGCGTGAAGGTATAGTATAGGTAATAGTACGAGTATAGTACGAGTACAGTAACAGAATGTTTTCTTCATTTTGTATCTAATTCATTTATAAGTTTAATGAGTGATTAGATCCAATTCAATAAATCCATTGAAGACATTGTCATTATAAAGATAAATGAAAAAGTTGTCAACTAAAAGCTTTTAAACAAAAAGCTTTTATTTGATAACTTGGAACCGAGTTAATTAAAGTCAACGCTAATAAAGCTAAAGTTGTTTCCACTTCTTTAGCATTTCAATTAATATAGTAACTTAGCCTGTAATTATATTATCGGAAAGCTGATTCCGTATTAAATTTTGTTAATAAGTATGTATTTACTGAAAATATTATTTGTATACAATGTCTTTCATATTATTCACGAGTAGGTACCCATCCATTATCCGATCGTACCGAGTTCGAATCCTGATGTGTATATGTACCACTAAATTCATTTTTTTATACTACGTCGGGACTCATACAAGCTTACGGCCCGCCTGATGAAAAAGCGGATACCGTAGCCTATTAACACTTGCGATATATTAAGTATCACTCGCGCAATGCCTCCTCTGCTGCTTACACAACAACTCCTTGGTAGCTTGGTTAGCTAATATATCGGAATAAGTTCACAATTTTATATATTTTATTTCTTCCCGCTCTTCTTCAGTAGTGTTCCTACTTCTTTCTCTAAAATAAAAGTACGGGTAGCTTAAGTTACTTATTGCAATATTAGCTATCTGCCAGTGAAAGTTCCATCAAAATCCGTTTAGCGATTTCGGAGATTCGCTAAATGAACGAACAGAGAGACACAAAATTTAACCGATTTTTTGGTATAAGTACCGTATATACAATTATATGAATTTAATAAAATTATATTATTTTGACTTTTCAAACAGACATTTCAATTTTACGAGTAGTAATTTGCATAATATTGATTTACCGTACCGTAATCGAAAGGGATGTACGGATCAAGTTTTCTCGCTCCGCAATATCGTGGAGAAGCATCTGGCCATAGACCAGAAGGTTTTCTGTGGTTTTGTGGATCTTGAGAAAGCATTTGCGTAAAATTTGTGGTGTAGCGCTTGTTGACCGTATTTACAAAGCTGATGTTAGAAACAGAGTTGGTCTGAAAGAGAGCATCGGTGTTAAAATAAGAAAAGGCATGCTCCGTTGGTTCCGAATCATGTAGAAAGAATGCAGGACGAAAGAATTACGAAGTGGATATACAACGCAGAAGTGGAAAGTAGGAGCTGAGGAAGGCCAAGGCTTACCTACCATGACCAAATTGGTCGTGTTCTATCAGGTGATGTCAGGAGCCTAAGAAGAGCTATGAATATGTAAGAAGCGAGTGAGATGTGTAAGGATCATGTGGCGCTCAGTTCTCTCTGCCTACCCCGCAAGGGATTTGGCGTGAAGTTATGGATATCTAGATATATAGTTAGATATACTAAATATATTTACATGTGTTTATCAAATGTCTAGAATCCACCACTTAATCTATACTTAGTTTAATACTAGATGAAAATCTGTTATTTGTCCTGAAATTTATTTTTTGTGTTTCAGGTAATTAAAGCATCCCCGTAAAATTAAATCGAGAAGGCATGATGGTGAACGTCGTAATGATCATAATGGCGAACAGTAAGTCTTTCTGGTTTGTGTTCGTTTGATTTGACATAATGGCTACCATACCACCATATGGCAACACAGTGGGTATTTTTTTTGATTGGCTGGGTTTTTTTTATAAATATTGTTGTGAGCAGTAATGGCCTAGCCGATGAAGAAGCAACCTTTTAATCGACCGATCTCTGGATGGATCCTCGTTTGGGCATGTACAGCTAAATTGTAATTATAGGTGGTATTCATTCACCACATCGTGAGGGAACCCACATGTCCAAGAAATTATATTTCGAACGACGTGTGATCTAATCCAACAAAGATCTGGTTTCTTCTCTGTGTAGTGGCTGACGGCAGTCGAATCAAAACCATGCACCCAGGCGCTTATTAGTAACCTCTCTGGGTAACTCACACGTAGGAACACAACAACTCTCCAGGGAGCTGTTATTTCGCTGCGGTTTTCGGTGAAGAGGCCCCAGACGGGCTGTCAGAGTGTCAGTGTTAAGATAGATAAAAAAATCGGCCAAGTGCGAGTCGGTTCCGTACCATTATCTATAAAAACGGCGAAAAAATCACGTTTGTTGTATGGGAGCCCCCTTAAATATTTATTTTATTCTATTTTTTAGTATTTGTTGTTATAGCGGCAACAGAAATACATCATCTGTGAAAATTTCAACTTTCTAACTATCACGGTTCATGAGATACAGCCTGGTGACAGACGGACGGACGGACGGACGGACAGCGGAGCCTCAGTAATAGGGTTCCGTTTTACCCTTTGGGTACGGAACCCTAAAAAGTAAAATAAGAGAATTAAATAAGATTATATTTCAAAAAATGTAAGACGTGTCTAAGTGCCCGCGAGGACCCAATAGCAAATAAAGAATTTTTATCTTGTATCTTTAGATAAGAAAAGGCATGTTCCGTTGGTTCGGACATGTAGAAAGAATGTTGGACGAAAGAATGACTGTAGAATGAATTAATGTAGGAGCCGAGGAAGATGGAGACTAACTTACCATGACCAAATTGGTCGTCTTTTAGCAGATGAGTGATGTCAGCAGCCCCAGGAACCGGCGAGCGTGCATGAAAAGAGCTATGAATGTTACAGAAGCGAGTGAGTATGTAAGGACCGCGTCTTATGGCGCTCGGTTCTCTCTGCCTACCCTGCAAGGGACCTGGCGTGAAGATATACATACATATAACAGATATACATGATTGCTTATAAGAAAATATATGATAATGTAAGCTGTTCGGTTAGTTCTTACATGTCTAAATGAATCGAGATATATATAATAAGTATCTCGGAACATATACTCAATGCGAAAATAGAAGGATACAGGAGCTATGAAAGGGCAATACTTACTTACTACGACGAATTTACTGTATTGGAAGTAGAATCTAAAGTAAATAGTCAATATTAATTAGGTGACAATATTTTATGCAAAAATTTGTTATATGTTATATATGAATTAACTGATGTAAGTTTATAACTGCGTTTGGACATATTTTGTTTAAATATTTTGTTTACTATGACATATAATGATATATTTTATGTTAAAAAACTTGCATGCCTATACTACAGGCAAAATTTGGTTTTCATATATACAAACTTTATATAAGATCTTTGTTACCCATATTTAGCAAGAAATAAATTTAATTGAATTGAAGAATCCATCGGGTGTGCCGTATGCTTGTATGCCTTTTTTATAAAACTTCGGGAGGCATTCAAGCATACGGCCCACCTGATGTGAAGCGGTTGCCGTAACCTATGAACGGTTGTAATACATTAAGTATCACCCGCGTGATACTACCTGTGATGCTAACACAACGACTCCTTTGGAGCTTACTGGTAAACTCACATAGACGCAGGAACACAACAACCTTCTAGGGAGTTGTTATTTGGCTACGGTTTACTATTAAGAGAGAAAAAAAATCTGATGTTACCGTAACTTATGAGCATTTGCGCGATGCCACCCCTGCTGCTAATACAGTAATTCCTTAGGAGCTTACTGATGACCTCACTCACAACAACCCTCTAGGTAGTCGATATTTGATTGCGGTTTTCAGGTAAATGGTGGAGGTACTTCCCAGCGGGACTGCTTTCATGTGTTCTACATCTCTTAAAAACAACAAGACCAGGGCAAATATACGTGTTTATGCATGTCAATGTTTGTACTGTACGGGACTCGAACCCACGAACGTTGTTATCATAGTAGTCTTAGTAACCACTAAGCCGCCGAGGTCGTCAACTTATACCGGACACACACTACACTAGACCTAAGAACAAATGATCACTAAATACTTGTATTCCTCCTGAGGAAAGCAGCTGCTGGGGTACTGGGGACCTGTTTACACAAGGTCGATCAATATCTCCCATCCATCATATTATAAAAACAAACATCTCCACAAAGCTTTACAAAAAAATTACTTATAAAAATCACACTTACAAAAGTAGTTTCAGATAAATAATATTTTCAATCTTAAGTCGCAGGAGTAGAACTCAAGTTACAATAACGAGGTGAATGTAACAAAAAGCGTGGAGATTATTACAATCGTAATACCAAATTCTGTACTTTGCGAAAATGTTACGCACCATTTATATTGAGCGCTGCGTGAATATAGAAAAAATGTATAAAAAGGTTCTATTATGATTACGGCCATGAGGTTTTTGTTATTATTATTAACTATTTTTGACGAGTTCGGTGGTTCAGTCGTGAACGAAGCGACTTTGACACCAACACTCGTGGGTTCGATTATAGCACAAGACAAACATTTGTGTGCATGAACATGTCTGTTTGTCTTGGTCTGGATGTTTTAAGAGAGGCACGGCGCATCAAAGCAGTACCATCTGGGGAAGTACCTCCACCTCACAGAAAACCGCAGAAAAATAACAACTCCCTAGAGGGTTGTTGTGTTCCTGCGTGTGAGTGAGGTCACCAGTAAGCTCCTAAGGAGTTGCTGTGTGAGCAGCAGATGAGGCGACGTGCGAGTGATACTTAATTTATTACAAACGTTATAAGGCTACGGGAACTGCTTTACATCAGGTGGGCCGTATGCTTGAATACCTTCTGACGTTGTATAAAAAAAACTAATGTTAGCGTATAGTTCATAGTTACACGATTAATTGGCTACATAATAGATAGTTTATGAAATGCGCATGTTCAAAATCTGCACTAATACATAAAGCAGAAGAGTTTTGATTATTTGTTTGTTTGGATGCGCAAATCTCTTTAACTACCAGTTCGATTTGAAAATTTATATTTCTATACGATAGCCCAATTCTTAAGGTAGGTCATAGGCTATTCAACGTCATGTTACAATATTCAGAAATCGAGGAAAAAGAAAGAATGTGAAAGACTTCACAGAGGGAGACTTTGTACAAAAGTCATCTGCGTGGGTACCACTGTCTCACCTATTTCTACCACCAAAGAGCTATATTTATATAGCTGTGTTCCAGTTTGAAGGATGAGATACGGCAGAGAAATTACTGGGCCCTGTGACGAAACAGCTTTAGGTCACGAGATTGGCAGCGCGCGAGTAACATCACCGTGGTGTTGCGAGCGCCAATAGGCTGCGGCGACTGCTTATCATCGAATGCGGGCCGCATGCTTGTTCGCCAATTTAGTTGTTTAAAGAAAAATGCCGCCAGCGTGCATGCGTCACTAACAACGTTTGATTGATCGCAATATTCCCAAGAGCTAGCCACAAATTTCCCTTTGATTTGGGCGACAAAACCGGCGCTTGAACGGATCGGTAAGCTCTCGTAAGTCTACCAATGCAAGAGGTATATCCGCACGTGTGAATTTGTGATGATTTGCTGCGATTTGGTAAACGTGAAGATTTCGTATAACGGCAGAATATACAGTAGAGTGCTTTCTCTAGACGGTAAAGTTAGAGAAATTACTGTATATTCACCTGTAGACTAAAGGCAAATTTTGAAGTCTATACAACATCATTGACATTGTATAAGGATGGAAAATTTGTCACATTGACAACACATGCCCCTTCGCATTTCCTTGTTACTCTTTTGTTACGAAATATAAGTAATAGTTACACATTTGCTTATGTAAATTGTATCGTAGATTAATTCATGGTCTCATGATTTAGTAGTCACATAGTCACGATTTAGAAATCATCCTACCATATATTTATTAGGTTAAATGCAAATTTTGAAGTCGGTAACATAATTACCTCATTGATAATGTAGTAGAGATGGAAAAATTTTCACATTGACTATACATGTCCCTTCGCACTTCCTTGTTACCCTTTTGTTACGGAATATACGCAATATTATTTCCGTATTGAATAACTCAACGTTTTACTTATGTAAAATTAATTCATGGTTACACGATTAGTAGTCATATTGAAAGATGACTGCTTTTTTATGCAACGTCGGGAGGCATACATGCATATAACTCACCTCATGTAAAGGATTGCCGTAGAATATGAACGTTTGCAACACATTGAATATCGCTTATGCGATGTCATCTCTGATGGTAATACAGCAACTCCTTAGGAGCTTACTGGTGACTTCGTTCACTTGTAGTGGTAAGATAATAAACCTACAGGGAGATGTTATTTGACTGCGGTTTTCTGTGAGGTGGAGAGTTCAGATGGACTGCTTTGACAGGCCCTACCTCTCTGGAGTACACCCAGACGAATGCAAACAGACAAGTTTATGTGCACAAATGTTTGTCCTTTATGGGAATCGAACCCACAAGCGTTCCCGCATGTAACGTAAAGCGTATAAAACCGGCCAAATTGAGTCCGATTTGCATACGAAAGGTTCAGTACTACTGTGTAAATACATGCGGTCAAAAACAAGTCCCTTGTATGGGTACCCATTTAATTTTACTTTATCGGGGGGCACGGCAGTGACCCCGCCAAGTCGAGTGCGAAGCAAACACTGCCGTACCATCCTTTACTGGAACCATTTCGCCGCATTTTCAGGCCCCTATTTTAGAACCTCTGGATAACGCCAGAATGCAGAAATTTTCGTCATCCAGTAAGCTATAATCACATACGTAAAATCCAAAATTTCAAGTCTGTAGGTCATTTATTTCCGAAGTTAAGCGAAAGCAAAGTTTCGCATTTATGACACTCACTCATGATCATCAAAATAGAACTAGTACTTCCCATAAACTCCGAGAGCTGAAATTTGGTACAGAGTTAGGGTTTAATGGCCACATAAAGGCAAAACTATAAAAACTAGGATAATCGAAGATCTGGAGTACCTGGTGACCCTGAATAGAAAACACAAGAGCCCAACCAAACTATTAGAGATCGACATACCGCCTTTACAAAAAATATTCAACCGCCGGTGGGCCGCTTCATTTGATGTCAAAAATCGAAGGTCTGAAGTATCTGATGAAGAACCCTCAGCTGGTCTCAGCTGTATTAGAGATATAGTAATGCCCCCTTCTACTATGAGAAAAAAACTGTGTCAAATAAGAAAATCTAATAAAATAAATCAATATGCCCACGTTTCTACAAAAAGAAGTGAAATCCCACCAAAAACATTCTGTAAAAAACTAGCCAAGTCTCGATGGAGCTGCTTGTTTATCTCTTAAAAGTAATGAAATCTAGACAAAGTCGTGCCAAGTCTAAAGTTCCTTACTGCGATTTCTTTATTATTATAGTTAATGTTGTGTGACTTGGCCGTTGAAGGGTACACAAGGGTACAAAACCAGGTGCTCCATGACACCATTGCACCAATCTGTCGCCGGAACCGCTACCCATTGACGATGGAAAATTGCCACTTGGTAAACGTTGATTCAATAACCAGTCAATTGTAGGCTTGATAAAGCTGCGGATAGAAGTCCGTCTGTGCGTCTATTTTATGTTAGATCGGTGGTCGATTTGACGCTCCAAAAATAAGAGAGCAGAAGTCAGCATTGTCAATGCTGAATGCATGCGTTGCACAATCAACAACAGCCTAAAATGAGACACTAGCATCCAATTACCAATACCAGTATTATCTCGCTTAACAAATATAGGTAATTACAACAGATATAATATTACGTGTAAACAAAATTGACTTGTACCCACTAACGTGTAAAGAATGTTCAACGGCCAAGTCACACAACATTAACTATAATTATAAAGAAATCGCAGGAAGGAACTTTAGACTTGGCACGACTTTGTCTAGATTTCATTACTTTTAAGAGATAAACAAGCAGCTCCATCGAGACTTGGCTAGTTTTTTACAGAATGTTTTTGGTTGGATTATATGTTTACTAAAATATATCAAAATATATTTTAATAAAAATATAATTAAAAGTTATACTTTCAAAAGTTAAAGTTAACACATAGTGTGTATAAGAAGAGGTATGCTCTGTTGGTTCGGACATGTGGAAATAATGCAGGAAGAAAGAATTACGAAAGAGACTTAGACCACAAAAGTAGAAGGATGTAGGAGCCAAGGAAGGCCAAGACTCATCTACCATGACCAAATTGATTGAATGAATTGTGTTTTATCAGAAGGTGATGTCAGGAGCCTTAGAAACCGGCGAGCGGGCATGAGAAGAGTAATGAATGTCAAAGAAGCTAGTGAGGTGTGTAAGGATCGAGTCATGTGGTGTTCGGTTCTTTCTGCCTACTCCGCAAGGGATTTGACGTGATGTTATAGATAGACAGATATATTTTATTCTGTGTCGTTACCGGCCATAGCAATGCACACTTCATAAAAATAACAAAATCGACCTAACATCATTTAGAACTACAGCTCTGTGACATGCGGATAGACAGACAGTTTGTGCCTTACTACCACGGTCCCGTTTGCACCATTTGGGTACCAAACCCTGAATTCAATGACCCTCTATATACATGCTATTATAAAGACAAATGTCCTCATTTCTCTGGCATGAATACGAGTTTAAAAGGGGTTTTTGTTTTTTGTGTGGGCACGGAACCCCACGCAAAAATACTCCTAGAGATACTAGTAAGATCACTCACGTGTTTGTCTGTCAAAGTAAGTGCTAAACACACAAACGTGGATTATAGTTGTTCGCAGGAAAACTGTAGTCGTCGAACGAATTTAAATAAAACCAGTGAGAAATCTAGTAAACCTTTTTTTTAATAAATTCTGATGCTCTACGAAAATCGCCATAAAGAATTAGTGAAGAAGTTCTTAATAAGATAAATAAGATAGAACATGATTAAATGAAAAATGTTAACCGTACAAATAAATTGTATTTATCTGTTATCTTTTTATTTACGTTGTTGTTGCAGTCGCGTTAATGTCAATAAATGTAGGTGCAATTTTAAACTTTCGGAATGTCCCGTTAGCGGCGCGGCTAAAATTTCCATACTAATTGTCGACGTAAACGTAATCGCAGTGCTAACGTAAACCATTGAAAAACGGATAACAATCCGAGTCAGAGTTTTTCAAAGGATTCTATTACTTATTTCTAACTACTGTAGTAGTATTTTTCTGCTGCATGCACATGAAAGACAAAAAAAAAATATATGTATGCAGTTCACATAGAAAGAATAGATAGAAAGTTTCAGAAATGTGAACTTCACGATATTGAGACGAATGAAGAAATTCATGAGTAAGATAATTGTAGGATTTATTTGTGATGATATTGATCATACTTGAAAAATGTTTTTATTAAAATAATGAAACGTTTATGAAAACATTACACGTGTACAATACACCACGGTTGTTATGGCGCCTTATTCCAAGCTTCGTAATACGCAGGTGCGCACACACACGTACTATTACGCTATTACAATGCCCGAACCTTTACGAAACACTGTATAATGCCTTCTATCTCATTCTTTCGCACGCTGAGTCCTATAGATGTATGCAGTTGTCTCTTTTTTACTGTCGCTTAGTCGTTTCATCGAATTTCAAATCATAACGATGCTAATGAAGTTTTCATTACAAAAAACCAAATTTAAATCTCCATATTTCATTAGATTTACAGTCGAATAACTTTATAGATTCGTCAAATATCATAGCACTCACACTGATGCAGACTTCTGTATCAGCTTTAAACTTGATATTCCAAGTACATATTCGAGCCCGCTGCAATGTCTATCTCCATCCATCTATAACTTCACGCCAAATCCCATGCGGCGTAGGCATAAAGAACCGAGCGCTACATGTCTCGATTCTTACACGCCTCACTTACTTCTTTAACATTCATAGCTCTTCTCCTGCACGCTTGTCGGTATCCAGGGCCCCTGACATCACCTTCTGATAAAATGCGATGAATTTGGTAAGTAAATGTTGACCTTTCTCGGCTCCTAATCCTTCTACTTTCGCCTTGTATATCTGTTTCGCGATTCTTTCCTCCGTAAGTCTCTCTACACGTCCGAACCAACGGAGAATGCCACTTCTTAATTTAACACCGACGCTCTTTTTCATACCATCTCTCATCCGTTTCTAACATTGTCATTGCAAATGGGGTCTACAAGCGTTACGTCACAAATTTTACGCAACTGCCTTTATCCTATTACATCTATATAGATAAATAAAATTAGAGTGTCTATTTGTAATATTAAAATAACCGCTTTTTACTAAATGCATATGGATCTATACACGGTACGTATACCAAAATGATTTTTTTACCAAAATGAAATTTACAATTTTTGTCTGTCTGTCTGTTTGTTCCGGCTAATCTTTGAAACCGCTGGACCGATTTTGACGAGACTTTCACTGGCAGATAGCTGATGTAATAAGGAGTAACTTAGGCTACTTTTATTTTAGTAATTTTTGTTCTTTTTATTAATATAAATAAATAATATTCCACGCGGACGAAGTCGCGGGCACAGCTAGTTTATTATATATAAACATATCTCCTAATGGGAAAACGCTCGACTGATCACGGTGATCTGCCGTTCATATGGGAATTCAAATATTCGCATACTCATCGGCGTATATTGAGGGCCGATTGTCATTCAAACGAATTACGTCGTATTTATTTCCGACTCTGGCCATGTAGGGTTTATTTTAAATTTCAGCTTTTAGCTTAATTATGAGGGTAAAAGTTACTGTACCCGTCTTTTATACGTGATTTTTAAAATTTAATTTTCAAAAACAGCTTGGAAGAGCTTTGCAATATAACCTCCAAAGACGAAGGTAATGCTAAGAGCTTTAATAACTTCCATAAGTTACTTCCAAGCTTTTAAAAACCGATATTCCCACAATAAACAAGTATGAAAACTTATTTAATTTATCGTAGTATACCTAGTGCTTAATTAAAAGATTTTTTTAATACAGTTTTTATTTTATTTCAAGCTTTTTAATTATTTTGTCTCGTTACAAGTTCAAGTCGGACCTTACCTACGTCTTTATATATATATATACATTGGCTTAGCATAGTGGCTCCGCTTCGCCTGTTGGTAAGCGAAAAGAGGAATCCAAACCGACAAAGGACTACAGTATCCTGTAAGTTGACGCTTCCATGCTGGCCCGCAAGGTGCTTCGTCATGCTTCGTTTGAAGGATCCCATGTCGTAGGAAGGAGGAAACACATGTGCAGGCAAGGCGTTTCACTTTTTAATCGTACGACAGAGATAGGAGTTGCCGAACTCTTTAGTACGAGAAGAAATGTTCTCAACAGTGGAATGATGACATCGTAAGCCTGCACGTGTGGTTCTATGACGGAAGGGAGAGAGTGGGATAAGGGAAAATAGTTCTTCAGAGCACTCACCATGTTACACGCGGTAAAATATACTTAGTGAGCCTATGTCCCTACGAAGTTATCAAGTTACGTTATCAACAAGTCTCCCAGCGCCTCACTTAAACCGGGTTTCATTTTGTTTTTTCCGTCTTCTAGACAGGACTGGTTTAAGTTGTGTCAAAGGAAAAGACAATTTGTTCATTAGAGAGACAACTAGAATTTAGTTTATTGTCACTCACTTTAGCGTTTTCTACTCGTCCAGCTATTTCATTTGACCTATGTACCATGTTACCTATTTAAGTGGGACAAAAATACATCATCCGTCGACTTATGGCAGCGACCATTTTGAAAATGTTACGATATTAAAATATTTAAATGAATTATTACGATTATATTATATATTAGGTACGGTAAATTTATTTCGACGCTGAAAACGATTTCTCAAATATACTAACCAATGAAGTGAAATAAAAATTCAAAAAATATTGATCATTAACGTATGATAACCGCCTTACAAAAAGTTATCAAATTTCTCATAAAAAGATCTCTGACATCATTATTTTCATTATTTTTACATCTACGAGTACAAGCGATAAATTGGATATTCTAGCTGTTCAGTGTGTTGTGTTATTTTCCTCCAATAACCAATGCCACAAAGACATGTACCATGACTAAACTACCCCTACCTCATCCCACTGCAGGGATACGGCTCTCCCTTGAACCGAAGAGGTTTAGAGCATACTCCACCACGCTGCTCAACTGCGAATTTGCGGAGATCAGTGTTATCAAGCCGCGCGGATGGCACTGACTTAGTTGTTTTAGACTGTCATCTATCGAAAACTGCCGGGATCGGTTAACCTGCCCTCTGAAACATGGGAAAGCTTGAGATAGATAAACTCATTGTTATGACAGGCTACGGTGGACGTTACTTAACCTACGCGTTCGATTAAAATAACACTTAAAAACCTCTCAAAAAGACAAGTATATTACTTTAAAAACTAGTACATAAACTAATAGAAACAACAATAAGTAATAACCAAACCATTTAAACTTTTTCAAGCTGAAAGAATCGCAGGTGGGAACCATTTCTGATCCCAAACTGCACTAAAAATTGCCGCAATGCGACTATGCTATACAAAACCCATTTTCTTATTCAGCTTAATGGTCATACTGGGTACTTACCGCGTACTAACGAAAGTACACACGGGAATGTGAACTGAAATTTTATTTTAATAAGTCATATAGTTATAGTTCTATTAAACGAGTCCAGTTAAGCTCGGGGAGTTATAAAAGTTGACTATGACATGAAACCAAAAGTAATAGAAACACAATTTCTTCTAATGGTAATTCTAGTGTATGTGAATAAAAGATTGAAATCTTGTTATTAAAACTAAAAGATATAATTTCATTTATTTATATCATTAACAGTTCAGATATAATAGATAATTCAGTTTAGATATAATTACAATAACATTATAATGAAATATAACAAGTTAGATTTATATTAAAAATAATAAACTCATTACAATGAACATTACTATCTTTTTTCTAATTCTGTTTATGAACTCTGCATTCACTAAGTAACGATCACTGCTCATCAAATCTATAAATATTTCTTAATAATTACAAGTATCTTATCAAAGGGTACTTTTACAAAATACCACCACAGATATACCATATAAATATTAAGCAGTGATTTTCATAGTCTCCACTTCATTAGATTTACAGTTGAATAACTTCAAAGAATCGTCGAATATCATCGCACTCACACAGATGAAGCACGGGAGCGGTACTCTACTGTAGAGATGGTATGTTTGGAGGACTTTAACTCTCACCACGATTCCTGGTTGGGATCCTCCATAAATAACCATGCAGGAAGGACCGCTCACGCATTCGCTCTGTCACAGCCTGACGTAATTGGTAGACCACCCTACCAGAATACTAGATATCGCTGGTCAGGCGCCCTCTCTACTAGACCTACTGACCACCATCCCTGCTAGCTATTGGGTTGAGGTCAGGGTGACTATGGGCACACCTAACCACTGCTTAGTGTCCAGCATCAAGCAGAGCTCCAATATAACCCACGGTGGTAAAGCGTCGTATCTGGCTCTACATATCAGCAGATTGGGACGGCATGCGCGACTACTTTGCTTCCGTGCCATGGAGGCAGCGCTGTTTCAGTGAGAAAGATCTTACGGTGAGTGTGCCATTGTTGACGAGATCGGCATTGAGATGGAATACTACATTCCTCACTTCGATGTCATCATAAAAGCCGGAGACACCCTTGGTTAATCCCGAGTGCGCTGAAGCTGTTAGTAATTAACAGGCAGCGTATCGTGCTTGGATCAGTGGTCACGCCCTCAAAACACAAATACACAAGCCTAAAGTTGATATAAATTTAAATTAGGAATTCCTAACCAAATGCCAGATATCAAAGTAGTCAGTTTTACAAAATGTCAATTTTATATGTAAGGACCTAATACTTATCTTAAATACACCTAGATAAAAGAAATAGACATGTTCATGCAGATAAATGTTAGTCTTGTGTGGGAATCGAACTCACGAGTCTTGGCGTTAAAGTAATGATGCCACCATGCCACCGATTACGTTAAGTGAAAAATAAATATGTGCTCCGCCTGATATTAAGCAGTTTCCGTTGACTGCTTGCAAAATAATCTCGCGCATACCCTATTGCCTTTGCTGTTAGCATAGAAAGTTTTCGCCAGCTCGATGGTGATTATACTCACTCGAACTGTTTAGTTCATTTATATATTACATCACTAAGTAACAAGCCTGGCGATCGAGTGATTAGCAATAGCCAATTAACACCAATGGTCGTGGATTTTTTCTGGTGGTATACAACCCAACTGATGTAAAGCGGTTAACTTGAAATACATTAAGTATCACTCGTGCGAGACCACCTCTGCTGGTAACACAGCAACTCCTTAGGAGTTTACTGGTACTTTAATGTTAACCTGATAAATATTTGGAAAGTCATTTAAATTTCGACTTAACAATTGGTTGTCGTTTCACTGCTTCTATTCAAAATATCCTGATAATACACAATTTTGTTAAATGTCGTTAATATAGTTAATTTTTAATTAATCTTTCATTGGCGACATTTTTATATTCATTACATGACATTGACATTTAAATTGAATTTCATATTGTATTATAATTTTATTGTATCTATTTTAATTATTCTTATTCAATGTATGTTTGCGATTATTATTTTAATTTTGAGATGTCGCAAAGTTTTAAGATTTTAACTTAAATGTTTGCACACCTCCATGTAGACTGAATGTACAGCATTTAAAAATTGTAACCACCTGAATTCCGCAAATAAATAAATGATTGATTGATTGATTGTCACACAAAAAGCGAGCGCGATCCGGCGCGGTGTAATTGTTTCTTGTATTACAGTATTGTACAGTTTGCATTATGAATGTTACATAAAAAATCCATCCTGGATCGCTGCCGCTTGTCCGCTTTCACCGGATCGGTGGGTTTTGACTGTTATTTTTTGAGAAACTCATTAGCATTGTATCATAGTAATTAACTTTATATATCTTTGAAGCTTACACATAATAAATGGTACCATGTGGGCGGTATTGTTGTATGCCGCGACGTTGTATAAACTCAAAATTTTCTCTAGTCTAATTTATTTCGACGCATGACGGGCACTTCCTCATTTACCGCCACCATGTAAAATCAAACAATATATGAATTTAATGTATATCTACAGCTTCTCAAAGAGTTTTGTTATTAAAAATTTAAACATGTTTATTCATTGGATAATTTTCTTATTATAAAAAAATTCAGTGTGTCCCACCTGACACAAATAAGCATAGCGTTCGATATTAAAAGGTTATTGTAGTGTCTGAGAATTTGCAATACAGGGGCTTCGCGAATTACACTTCCACTTTTAACTCAGCATCCCCTCGGGCGGTTACTTGTAAAGTTACAATAACCCATTTTTGCGCCATGGGACAAAACTTGATTACAACAAGATGAAACGCATACACCCCCTCTGTTCACACGCGGGCAATAAAACTCGACAACTCAACAGAGATTTCATTCCTCCAAACACATGAAGACACGTATACTTCAAACGACTCTTGAGCTCCAGTTTCATGCCATAAACAATTTGTGAAGTCGCGTCTAGCGCCTGGGGATCGCACTTGAAGTTTCCAAGTGTATGAAGATTTGTGATTGCCTTTGATATGTGAATTCCTTTCAAGTGCTTTTAATATTATAACACGATAAAGTACGAACTTTGTCTTAATCGATTTCAAAAAGATATGCTATGTTTTATCTTCTTTCTAGCATTATCCCGTTTCCTAAATAATATATTACGATTGGCGGTGCCCGTTACTTGAACCTAAGGATTTGGCGAAGGTACTGATTCACTGTGAAGTGATTACCGTCATATATACAGAACCCAGCTGGGAAATAGAAATTTCCGAGGTTAGGTCACTTATCTTTTGAATTAAATTTTGAATATTGGAAGTGCGGGTTTTCTCACGATGCTTTCCTTCTAAGTTCTACGTGTTATGTTCGTTGATGGGTCAGAGACGAGCCTACCGATTTGGATAGTTTAAATTGTACTATATTAAGGTATATCTATATATACATCATACCAATTACCTTACGACGTAGTCCTTCAGTCCGTCCTTAAAAATAAATGTAAATTCATAAATTGGAGCCCCGTGGGCACTTAGACACGTCTTACATTTTTTAAATGAAATCTTGTGTTTTGTTAATTGCTCATAGTTTTTGTTCTTTTTTAGTTTAAATCGAACTACATTCCTGGGGATTCCTGGAGTTCCAGAAACCACTTTCTTGTAAAATACGACGAAATTTAGCGTACCTATAATAATACATGCTGTACAAACAGGTGCTTATGTCAGTAACAGATTTCTTCGAAACATAAATTTTATTTTGTTACTGTTGGTATAGGAATTACCGCGGTTTTTATATTTCCCCGATATTTCGGCAACGGCGACTTCCCCAGACGGGCTGCTTTGATGCGCCCTATCTCTCTTAAAAAACCAGACCAAGACAAACAGGCATGTTCATGTACACAAATGTTTGTCTTGTGTGGGAATCGAACCCACGAGAGTTGGTGTCAAAGTCGCGTCATTCACGACTGAGCCACCGAGCTCGTCATGCCCATGTTTAGCAGTGGACGAATACGGGCTGAGATGATGATGAAGTGGGTACAAGATCTCTCAAGCGCGTGCCGATCGGTTACACAGCTGATAGTAAGTACGTAAACATGCGGCACCCGCTCTCGTTCCAGAAACCAGCTGCGAGTTATAACAACTTATCATCAAGTCGTA
Source organism: Pyralis farinalis (assembly GCA_947507595.1). Taxonomy (NCBI): domain Eukaryota; kingdom Metazoa; phylum Arthropoda; class Insecta; order Lepidoptera; family Pyralidae; genus Pyralis; species Pyralis farinalis. Next base: position 5,238,916 of record OX382275.1, read on the forward strand.
AGTTAGTTTAAGTACCTAAATGTACTTACTAACTTACAACTTGAGACCGACAATAAAGACGATATCAGTTATAGATGGTTTTAGCAAGATTATTTTATACTATATTACTATAATTCCTTTACCTACCGTGCTGCTCAACTGTGGAATAAATTACCAACACACATTCGGAAAAGCCCATCAATCCACTCCTTTAAAAAAATATTGAAAGAGCATTATTTATCAAATCTAAAATAAGTATATATATGTATGTATATAAGTGTAACTGTATTTATGTTATATATGTATTCATGTAAATATATTTATGGTATATATGTGTGTATTCGGTATGTATGTATTTATTTAAGCACGTACTGCTGTCCGCAACTAACGAGATATCCCACTGCTGAGGGTTGGCTGGAAGAGATCTCTTTTAGAGACAAGCTCGCCTCTGTACTATCTTTACTATACACTGTAACTCTTTGTATTTATATGTGCAATAAAGAATAATAATAAAAAGATTACTAAATCACACCACTGTATATGCCGGTATATCGACTTGTTAAGAATCGTAGATTTTTTCTTGTAATTTGTATTTGATTTTATAATAAATTGCTTTGTTCTTTCCTGACAATGTATTAAAAAAGCATATTAAAAATGTATGTATGTATATCTTCACGCCAGGTCCCTTGCGGGGGAGGCAGAGAAAACCGAGCGTCGCAAGACGCGGTCCTTACATACTTCACTCGCTTCTCTAACATTCATAACTCTTTTTATGTACGCTCGCCGGTTCCTAGGGCTTCTGACATCACCATCTGATAAAACACGACCAATTTGGTCATGGTAGGTTAGTCTCGGTCTTCACATTAAAAATTTTTTTATTTTTTTATTTATTGTCCAACACATCTCAATTTCATATATTTACATACATATATGCCCACATAACAAAAACCTCGCAGGGTTTAACCGTTTTGTGGGGAGTCGCTTAAGTGTAACTAAATATTAATATTTAATTGTTATGGTTTACAAGATTAGGATTTGTTAGATAATATTTTTTAAATTTGCTTTTGTACGAATATAATACAGAGTTCGAGTATAGGTCTTGAAATTCTTTTGGTAGTTCATTTAGATAGCTTGGTATTACATGATTTAGCTTTCTAGTTCCATATGCGTTTGTTACTTTGGGTATATGTATACGTTACTAATACTCTCTGTAAAATAAATGTTATAGAATTGACGAATATGTAACTGACAAAGATGTCTGGAAATAATTTAGCACAGACAACCTCTTCCTAATAATCTTTAATTCTACCAGTTGACGGCGTCATTGTACCAATATGCTGATGTGAATTTATTGTAATATCTAATTGACAATTTTAAAAGGGAACGGGATATTGGCAAGTTTCTTTCGGCATTATTTCTTCAACAATATTAATTTCTGAAATGTTGGCAGATTAAAAAAGAAAAATAGTAAAATAAGAGAATAAAATAAGATACAATAAGATTTAAAAAAATGTAAGATAATCCAAGTGCTCTTGAGGCACCAATGGCAAATTGTCAATTTTTATCTTCATCTTTAAATAATTCCTTTTTGTAGGTATTTTTAGACACGTTATTCCATGCCTCCGTATAACATAGCATAGAACAGCGAAAACAGAAAGTTCCTTTTCAGTAATTCCTAGTTCACTGATTGTAAGGACTTAAATTAGAACTAGTACTTCATGCCGCATAAGTTCTCAATTCTGAACTATTGCAGCGAACTGCGCTAGTGCAAGCGTAAATAGCTAAGTTCGGTTGGATTTTGGAGGGAGTTGGGCTCTATGGTTTATTAAGTATTTGAATATTTGTATTTGTAAAACAACAAACATGATGGATTTATGGTCTGACTTTGACGAGCTCGATGGCTCCTCGACGTGGAGTCGGTGACGCTACTTTGACACCAACGCTTGTGGGTTCGATTCCCCCACAAGGCAAACATTTGTGTGCATAAACAAGTCTGATTGTCTGTATGGGAATCGAACCCACGAGCGTCGGTGTCAAAGCAACGTGCATGGATAGAACTATGTGTGCAAGGACTGGAACTTTCTTTGACTACCCCGCAAGGGGTCTTAATATAAGAGTTGGATAGAACAACGACACCAGCAAAGGAGTGCATCGTAAATACCCTTGATTTTCACAACGAAGACCAAGCTTCCCTTCTGTTTTTTGAGAGATTCTCTTGCTACCATGATAATATCATTACGATCCATTCTAATTAGACGCAGTCAGAACCCGTTATATACGTTTTCCCATACATTTCGCGGTCATATATGACCACCCGGGTTTCGAAGGGTTAAATCCCATTACAAAGGCGTTATGTTGATTCTATCTATCTATAAATTTACGCCAAATCCCTTGCGGGGTAGGCAGAGAAAACTGAGCGCCACGTGACTCTATCCTTACACACCTCGCACGCTTCTTCAACGTTCATCGCTCTTCTTGCACGCTCGTCGGTTTCCAAGGCTCCCGATGTCACCTTCTGATAGAACACGATCGATTTCATGTCATGGTTGGCAAGTCTTGACGTTCGTCGGCTCCTATATCCTTCTTTAGTGTTGTATATCTGTTTCGTTATTCTTTGCTCCAGCATTCTTTCCACTAAGGAGTGTCTCAGTCTACGTTTATTTAAGAATAAGAATTTCAGTTTTACAGGAAAAATAATATAAAATTGTTAATAAATTCCACGCAGACAAAATCGCAGGCGATCGTCAATTCATTAATGTATATATAGCATAGTGACCAGTAAGAGCCCAATGGATAAGGAGCCGGCCTATTGAGCAATAGATCCTGCGTATATAACTGCGGGTCATATGGCGAAGCTCAAGCTCGCTCAGCGTGCTATGGAATGCTTGGTGTTTCTGTTCCTTGTAGAATCAGAAATGAGGATATGCAGTGAACTAAGGTAATCGACATATCCCACAGGATAAGCAAGTTGAAGTGGGCCGGCCACTTAGTTCGGAGAACCGACAACCGCTGGGGAAGAAAGGTTCTCGAATGGCGTCCCCGTACTGGTACACGCAGTGTGGGATGACCCGCCGCTAGACGAACCGACGACCTCAAGAAGTTTGTAGGGAGTCGATAGATGCAGTTGGCACAGGATCGAAACGAATGGCACTCCAGAGGGAAGGCCTATGTTCAGCAGTGGACGAATATGGGTTTAGATGATGATGAAAGTATATAACTTCTTATAGCGGCCTCTATTTGAAGCCGGATAAAACGAGTTTAAATCCTTTGGCAACTATGCAATGTTTTTCATTCGCTGTATACAATGAAGGCGCGTGTGTTCTCCACAGAATTACAATATTTATCTCCACATATTTGTCTTGTATCACCGCAGAAGAGGTAAGTTAAATCTCATCGCACAAATCTTCAAACGCGAATAGTGGCAAAAAGAAAAATAATGGCTGTCACACGCTACTGCCATAAATAAACGAACGCGGGAAGAAAACGAAAGTGGCGCGTTTGAGCGTTTATCTTCAACCTTTTGTTGACAGGACGAAATTAAATTATTACTTCCAGAGAGGTGATAACTATGTACGTTTTTTTATTCAACTTCTGGCGGGCTTTAATACGCTCGTCTTTTCTTTCGTTCGTTTGTTAGAATAGTGATGTTATGTAATGTTACGAGTTTTGTAAGGATTTTATACTACTATCGTGACAAGCTCGCGGATAGTAACGCTACATTGACACTAACTCATAGGTTCGATGCCCATACAAGACAAATATTTATGTACATGAATATGTATCATTGCTCTAGGTCTTTTTAAGAAAGGTAGCATAAAAGCAGCACGGCTGGGGAAGTACCTCCACCTCACAGAAAACCGCAGCAATATAACAACTCATGGAGGGTTGTTGTGTTCCTGCGTATGTGTGAGGTCATCAGTAATCACCTAAGGAGTTGCTGTGCTAGCAGAGGCGGCATCACGCGAGTGATTCTTAATATATTGCAAGCACACGTAGGCTATAGTACAATGTATATATCAGGTGAGCCGTATGCTTGTATGCGAACGCGTCAAAATGTAACACAAAATTCGGGTTTTCGGATTTATGTATGTATGTGTACGCGTGTTCTTTCTGATTACGGGGGAATATCTACGGGGCACTAATAAATACCAAAGTCTGCACTTGAAACTGTATATATTGTCTTTCACTGTATACAAAGTTCTTAACAAAATTATCTGACTCCAAATTACAATTTAACTGAATTACATGTTACATATACTGAGTGCCTAAGTGTACAGAACCTTAACGAAGCGGTTTTACTGAGCGACTGACGAGCCGCATTCCGCTCTGGCCCTCGCTGGCCGCGTTTCGTACAATCAGCATTATTCTGCACAGTGTGTCGCCACATCACACCCTCCCTTTTTTAAAAAAATTGTAAAAAAAATTTTATATAAACTTAAATTCCAATACTGAACCCTAAAATATCAAACAATGTTATTACATTACTTCAACTAAGTATGTCAACTAGTAACAAGGGAGCTCTACATAAATGCAACGTTTCACAATACCATGTTTACAATAATCAACGTTGGCATTAAGTTACCGACGCTTAAGGCGTATACTAACAAATCTATTTTTAGAACTTTTCATTTCACGTTAAGGCGAAGTTACATTTCAACCAAACTAATATGTAATATTTTTTTTAATAAACGTTTTATAACAAACTACATTTTTCATTTTCATTATCTCTAACACATTACACTTTATTTTTACTCAGCTCTCTCCAACAACTTATACATTATTTTCCTTATACTCTACGCATACATTTGCGGATACTTATTATTAAGACCGACTTGAAACATTTCATTACACATTACGCAAAAATGAATACATTACTTCCTAAACAAGTCCAGGTCTTCCCGATGGTACACTGGTGGTGGTACGAGGCATCGTGATGACCTCTGGTATCACCACTCTCGTTGCTTCTTTCTTTACCCAATTTTTTACACTGCTAATACAACCTCGGCGTAAGATATAAAGTATGCCGATGCTTAACACTATCACTAGCACAATCAACACTATGGTGAATAAGTTCACTTGACTCTGTAATTTTTCAGTATTTGCAACTTGTGCTTGAGCCTCAATCATTACATCTCTATTCTGTATATTTCCCATGTTCTAAAATGAATTATTACTTTATATTAACGTGACGTGAACCTTAACAAATCACACATGCAAGTACTTTGGACTGACACAGATTTGACTCTATACATTACTTATAATTATTATTCAGCAAAAATCTAACTGGTTGCTTAACAATTCTACCACTGCGTGTAACTTTAATTATAGGTTTCAGCGTTTTCTGTTGACTGCAATTTACCTCTGTATTTGCTTTACATTTATCTAATTTACATTCATTTTGCTGTTCACTATTGACATTACTTTCACAACTTTCACTAATACTTGGATTACATTCTTCATTAAGTGTATATGCTGGTTTCAGCCTATCTATAGAAACATTTGATTGGCGTTCTGCAATTTGTATAATTAAGGACTTAGGTAATCTCTTAATTACTTTATATGGACCACTATACGAAGGGGTTAATAGTTTTTTTACCATGTCATTCCTCATGAAAACATGGTAAAAAAACCATTAACCCCTTCGTATAGTGTATGTATGTATATCTTCTTTCTTTCTTGTATGTATGTATGTATATCTTCACGCCAAGTCCCTTGCGGGGTAGGCAGAGAGAACCGAGCGCCATAAGAGGTGGTCCTTGCATACTTCACTCGCTTCTGTGACATTCATAGCTCTTTTCATGCACGCTCGCCGGTTCCTGGGGCTTCTGACATCACCTTCTGATAAAACACGACCAATTTGGTCATGGTAGGTTAGTCTGATTTATGTATATATTAGTAATTATTACTTAAGACGTGTGAACTAACCTAAGAATGATCTAGTATTCCATTTGCGTTGTTCAGGTTCGCCGGCAGTTGCTATATATAGTAGTTAATATCTCAAATCCTCAGGGTTAGTGCCTTGCCAATTATAATGGATTAGAAAAAGAGGCACCGTTAGAGAGAAATAGGTAGGTGGTGAACACCCTACTATCTTCTATCTGCCAATCCCAGACGGTTGTATTGTTGTACGATAAGGTTGGCTATTGTATACAAATGATTGTCAATCAATCAATCATATTGTTTGTTTGCATGAATACAGGCCAAGCAGTTGGATTATACAATACATAATGTCCTTGGCCATATTCTACATTAAGGTGTGCAAATACATATATGTGTCGCAGGATAATTAGAGAAAACGGATCTTTGCGACAATCCTAGAACAATTGCAAATGGCCGGATAATAGGAATCTACTCGTAACAAAAAAATCTAACTTTCGCAATTATCCGAGGTATTTACAGGATCATTGCAAAAATCCGACCTATTTTAGGTTAGGTTAGGTTAGGTTTTCCTATTAGCCGGTCATTTGCAATAATCATATCATCATAGGATTATCGCGAACATCCATTTTTTTTTCGATTATCCTGCGACATGTCGTTCGATTTTCGTTCATTTTGTATCGTTCGAAAAATTTATCACTCAAATGATTTAATGTCAAAATAGTCATATAGCGTTTAAATGTTTATCACTATAACAACAACACAATAATTGTTCAATGTTCTATTGTTGCAATAAAGTATTGTATTTATTCAAAACAATATCAAAATAGGGGAGTAACTGAATATCATCTTTAGAACCAAATTGAACCACGTATTTCCTGGTGCACTGCCAAATAGCAGACGAGGTTCTGACGAAAGCGAGGGCACGATGGTCCGACTGGGAAAATACCTCCACCTTAATGAATAAAAATAACAATTCTTTAGAGGATTGTAGTATTTCTGCGAATTAGTGAGGTTATACGAATGCAGGAGCACTTATTGTTATTGTGTATTTCTTATTGTATGTAGCGGGCTGGCGACTCGGTACGAAAAGTGCATGCTCGGCATTTTCGGCACAGCGAGCCGGTTGCCACGCGCACGCGGCTCCAGTCGTCCCTTGTCGCCCGCTCGAGCTAGGTTCCCCAATTCATGTTAATATAAATATTGAATAACATTGTGTAATTGTAAATGACATTTCGTGAAGTTAAGAATAAACAGTGAACTTTTTAACAACTCTCATTTACCTACCCTTCTGCCCAGAACACAGTTATAATAGACATTATATAGACAATTCATAGGACCTTACATTGTACATTAAAGATATTACAAACAAACAAACAAACAGGAGCTTTAAAAACTGGGATGGCAACGCGTAGGAGACCTTCGTTTGTTGTGAGTGTTATATATATATATAGGCATCGGTAACTGCTTTGCTTCAGGCAGGTCGCTCGTTTGCCAATCAACGTGAGATAAAAATAGGTTTGGTTATTATATATACTTCGGAAAATCTATTGAATGGCTTCAAGTATGTTCTATCAGTTACCTTCAGGCCTTTAATAAATTGGGAGATAAAATTGGTTAGAATGTTTTTTAAAATACCGCCTTATTATCCCTTTCTATATACCTTTCCTTATTTTTTTTAACGTCGTGAAGTCAGACAGTACATAGAGTACTGTAGCCACCTTTTAACGGGCGCACATGGATACTAGCCAGGACCTTGTGATTCGGTTCAGAGATGAGCTGTGAGAATTGGCGGCGATACTTAGCTTACAGAGAGTATTGAGCCCTTATGTTTAGGCGAGATTTTGCCTCCCTTTATATTACCGATTGTACAACGGGTTGTGTTCTGAGGAATTATTCGATGTGATGTTGATAGCTTCTTTTTACAATCGAGCGGAGTTCACCCTAACACACACTGGAACCGCAATGGTTGCGTATTGTGCGGTTCCAGAGAAGTTTTAACTAAAACTCTCAAGTTGTGGAATGAACTCCCAACTGAGGTTTTCCATAGAAACTACAGCACAGGGTTCTTCAAGAGAGGCGTGAAGAGATTTTCAGAGGGTCGGCAACGCATGAGTAACAACCCCTGGTGTTGCAAATGTCCATAGGCAACGTCCACTGCTTATCATCAGGCTGTACGCTTAATTGCCAACTTAGTAGTATAAATAAAACATTGAATTAAACATTTTTTAACGGAAATATCGCGTGTTTTATTTATTTTGTTGAACCTGACGTTTCGAACGCTTTGCAGCGTCCGTGGTCGCAGTGGCGTGGTTCCGTTCAAAATTGTTTAATTCAATGTGTAACAATCGCGAAAACCTAAGACAATACTACTCGTATATAAATAACACTTTCCAGTTGGGCTGCCTTTATTCTGAAAACACAAACCAAGACAATCAAACTCTCACAATATTAGTCCGAGATGAGAAATCAACCCGACTCAAGCCAAAACACACCGAGGCGGATTGTTACATGTGTGACAGTTTGCATACAAACAGAAGTGTTACAAAAAACCCGTCCAGGATCTCTGCCGCTTGCCCGCTTTTTCCGCCTCTGTAGGTTTTAGCTTTATGCACATAAATGTCACATGTGGACATCGAATCCACGAGCGTTGTTGTCAAAGTAGAGTTATTAACCGCTGTGCCATCAAACTCATCAAACCCAATAGATAGGCAAAAACCGAAGTCATTACAGTCTGTTCACATCGTTATTCCAATCTGTACTAGCGGGGCGTGGACTTCAATGAAGTAGCTTTCACTATTTAATATAAAAGTTTTCCGTTTGCAAGAATAACTTACCATGGAACTGTTAAGGAAAGCGTGGGAAACCCGGTTCCCTTCTGACCTCTCGTTACTTATCTTTTGGTCCAATGTTCTACAGTTTCCTCCCCTCGAGAATTAACTAAAAGTCGTAATTCATTGTTTCTGGAAACTTCTTAACATTGTAAAAGCCTCTTGCTAAATATAATTTGATGGGAGGCGTAAATACGAAACGATTTTATTGGACATGGAAATTTCGATACCCCTGGGATATCAAAATGTGTTTAGACTTTAGGCTTCTAACTTTAATATCGAAATATGTTTAGACTTTAGGCTTCTAACTTTGATCAAATGTATAAATACCGAATTATGGGACCTTACTGACTGCATTATTCATATGAGAATAGTAATAATCTTTTAGACAGCTTTTTTATATAACATCGGGAGACATACAAACATATGGCCTACCTTATGTAGAGTTTTTTTAAGAGAGGTAGGGCGCATCAAAGCAGCCCGTCTGGGGAAGTACCTCCACCTCACAGAAAACCGCAGCAAAATAACAACTCCGTAGAGGGTTGTTGTGTTCCTGCGTGTGAGTGAGGTCATCAGTAAGCTTCCAAGGAGTTGCTGTGTAAGCAGCAGAGGAGGCATCGCGCGATTGATATTTAATATATTACAAGCGTTAATAGGCTACGGTACCGGCTTTCCATCAGGTGGGCCATATGCTTGGATGCCTCCCGACGTAGTAAAAAAAAAAGAGTAGTATCAATGCCTCGTCTGTTGCTAATACAGCAACTCACTCACTCGCAGTAAAACAATAACCCTCCAAGGTGTTGTTAGCTGTGGTTTTCTGTGGTGTGGAGGTCCTTCCCCAAAAGGACACTAATGTTTGTCCTGAATGGAAATCGAACCTCGTAGCCTAACCTCATTGTCAAAGCAGCATTATTTCCAGAGAGCCGTACAAACATACGGCCCAGCTAATATAAAGCAGTTACTGTAGCCTATGAACTTGCAATACATTAAGTATCACTGGCGCATAACCACCTCTGCTGCTAACATAGAAACTCCTTAGAAGCTTATTGGTAACCTCACTCATGAACACTGCTGTTTAGCTGCGGTTTTCTGTAAGGTGGGGGTACTTCCCCAGACGGGCTGCTTTGAAGCGCCCTACTTCTCTTAATCACCCTGCAACTTCGTCCGCGTGTATCTTTCTTTCTTTTTCTTCGGCTTCTAAGGATCGTATCGTGATGCTAAATAGCCTATGACCTTCCTCAGGAACTGGGCAATCAAAGGTAAGTAAGTAAGTAAGTAAATCTTTATTAAACATAGGTTAAATATAAGAAACACAGTATTACTATGACCCCACACTAGGCTCCGCCTGTATCGTGGCCGTCAATACATGAGAGTTACATGCAATTTGTGACAGTATAGCGTCGAACACCTATTACAAGAGTTTACAATGTGATAATTCATCATCCATACTTTATACTGCTTTTGATATGCTACAAGCGTCAGACGCTTTGGTACGTAGCGTTTGGTGCATAGTTTCAATTAATTTATCTGCTTAGTTACTTCTATGTATTTTTTTTTCTAAGATGCTGCACGTGTATTTGTGTGTATGTATGAATGTGTGTGTGCACGTGTGTTTTTGTGTAACTTATGGGTGTGTTTCGTTTATCGTCCGGGAGATTGAGCGCGTCTGAAAAATCCATACTCAAAACGTAATTTTATCAGTTAACACACGATCTACATTAAATTCTCTCTCTCTTCATAGTCCATAGGCATTAACAGATTCTTTATGTGATTTTTTGCGTCAAATGTTTTACAGTCATATTGGTAAAAATATTTTTTCTAAATTTCTAATATATCAATAATGATATTACATATATTTTGTTAGAGAAGGAACATAAACAAAGATACTATTATTTTTACACATTCAAGGCCTTACAAATAATGTTAATACCTTACTGGCATACATAATGTATTTCACTAACGTAACATAATATCAGAATGGTAATTCTTGTTAACATATGAGAACTATATTTTCATTTGGCTACGTTACTACGTTACGACTTCGGTTGCATTAGCATATTAGCTCTAACACAAGGTACACATAGCAGACATCTATCTACAAATATATTTGAGAATAGTATTAATAATTACATTCTGAAAAAAAAATCGGCCAATTGCAAGTTCGAAGTGTTGCGTACTTTTTAACGTTTTTCCTAACTAAAGTAGTACTGGGGGCGGCTAAACTTAGTCCAATTTAATTCCACGAAGATCCAAGTTTGAGCGTTCACTAAGAAAACCTCATTTGCTGTGGTTTTTCAATTCCAGACCACACCTCTTACCATCGCCAAAAGGATTGGGATTCTCAGTGTAGAGATCTCCAGTGAGGTTCAGTACCGAAATCACCTGGAGGAAGAGGTCAAGCCGTCTCAAAGACTTGGCGTGCTAAACAGAGCAAAACAGTACTTCAACGCGGGGCAGTGGCTTATGGTACATAAATCTTAAGTCAAACTGCACATGGAGCACGGTAGTCATCTTTGGGCCGGAGTAACTCGATACCGGCTAGGGCAGTGTGATTCGATTCAGAGACGAACTGTGAGGATTGCGACGATCCCAAGCTTACACACGGTATAGAGCCCTCAAGTTTAAGGAGAGATTTTGCCTCTCTTTGTGTGTTCTACCGATTGTACAACGGGTTGTGTTCTGAAGAATTGTTCGATATGATGCCGACAGCTAATTTTTACAACCGCACCGCTAGTCGACCGCGGGGAGTTCATCCTAATACTCTGGAACCTCAGTGGTTGTGAATTAAGCGGTTCCAGAAAAAGTTTCTTCCGAGAACTCTCAAGTTGTGGAATGAACGCCCAGCTGAGGTTTTCCCTAGCGATTACGGCATGGGGTTGTTCAAGGGAGGCGTGAAGAGATTTTTAGGAGGTCGGCAACGCATGTATAACACCTCTGGTGTTGCAAATGTCCATAGGCTTCGGTGACTGCTTACCGTCAGGCAGGCCCTACGCTTGTTTGCCACCTTAGTGAAACAAAAGCTTATAATATATTAACCATAGCTCGCGCGATGCCTCCTCTGCCGCTGGTGACCTCACTCACACGCAGTAAAACAACAACCCTCTAGGAAGTTGTTATTTGGCTGCGGTTTTCTGTGAGGTGGAGGTACTTACCCCAGACGGGCAGCTTTGATGCGCCCTACCTCTCTTAAAACAATCAGACCAATGTTCATGCACACAAATCTGTACCTTGTGTGGGAATCGAACCAACGAGCGTTGGTGTCAAAGTCGTGTCATCCACGACTGAGCCACCGAGATCTACTGATCTATTACTGATGTGATATGCAAAAAACGTAATATGTGCCGAATTGAACATATTTCCTGAACTCTAATTTTCAAGGAGCTAGACTTGCACTATTTCATTTAGAGAAATTTCTCTAGCTTCATTAGAATTCTTCAGGAAGACAAATGAACAAGGTGGATGGAAGCTTGACGCCGTGGTATGTGTGAATATGTAGAATAAGTCTTTATAAGTTTTAAGTTTAAGTAATTAAGTTGCTAGTATAAGTTTGTTCTGCACCTATATCAGCATGAATAAGTCTGTTATGGTCTGGCAAGTTTACTTTATACTTAGATATATTTTATTATTTAGAAAATATCTAATTCAGAGTCCCTATTTTACGTGGACAACGTTGCTGTCCTTCAGGTATCTGTCCTGTATCTGTATCAGGTACTATCTTAGTTTAACACTGGTTTTTATATTAAATTGAGTTTCTCACTTAGGTATCTTAAAAGTTTTTACCTTGGAAATTTTATTAACAAATTCATGATGATTTTTCTATTGAAAATTCATTTGCCGTGTCGCCCCAGTCTTGTGTTGGCCCTGACTCGCGCATCCCTGTGTGCGGAGCATAGGTAGTTGAATAATTGTTATGTGATTTAACTTTGTAACGAATGGTACGTAATAGTACCATTTTTCTGTTAGTTCACTTGGATTGATTTTTTTTTTTTGGTTCTTTTTATCCCCGAGGGGAAAGGCAAAGGGATCTAGCCCATACAGCCAAGTCATCAGTTTAGAACCATTTGATAATCTTAATTCTATGTTCCAGCTTCAGGAACTGTGCTCAAAAAATACTTGGGAAGGGTACTTCGACCCAATCAACCCAGTTTAAATACCACCCGTAAAACGATAGGAATTTTACAACGTTTTCTTGATGAACTTATTCACGTCTTCCAAAAAGTGTATAAACGTGTTATATTTGAGTTTTTTCATTATTGTATAATTGCACTAGCACTTATGTTACAAAACACTATCGAAATTGTCACATAAAACTAACTTTACACTGAATTGTAAAAATTTCAAGTATAAGAACAATGTCACTCGTCAAAAGCGCGGGAAGAAGTCCCTCACTTGGATTGATGTCATGAACGCTTTTTATTTATTTTGTTCTTCCGTCTTGTATCTGCTTTTTCGTTATGGCACTCGGTTCTCACAATCGGAATATTTTTGTAATATCTTTAAACTGTATATTTAAGTATGTTTTATATTGTTTCTTTTATTACTACACAGGCTTCGACAATATACTGAGTCCAGACCATTTTGTTACATCACACAACACTGTTTGCTGTGTTTATATTTGTAATGTTACGTTATGTTTAGTTTTGTACTCGTATATATATGTTTTGCTGTGTATATATTGTTGTTCAGTGTTGTGTTGTGTACGAATAAATGTTTTTTCTTTCTTTTTTTCTTTAATTTGTTTGACGAGCTCGTTGGCTCAGTCGTGAATGACGCGACTTTGACACCAACGCTCATGGGTTCGATTTGCACAAAAGACAAACATTTGTGTGCATGAACATGTCTGTTTGTCTTGGTTCAGATGTTTTAAGAGAGGCGTGGCGCATCAAAGCAGTTTGACTAGGTACATACCTCCACCTCACAGAAAACTGCAGCCAAATAACAATTTCCTAGAGGGTTGTTGTGTTCCTGCGGGTGTACCAAAGCCTCCATCCATGAGTTAGGAACCACGCCAAGCGAATAGGAGTACCGAAAGAGGCGCGTTAGAATCGGAGCTAACGCCGAAGCATACATCTTCAATACAATGGATGGAATTCCATCCGCCCCGCTCTACTTATGAATGTCCAGGGAGATAAGGACGCAAAAAGCTGTACGTAGAGCACTTACAGCTTTTTGCGAGAAATGCATTTCTAACATAGAACTTTCACACCGGGGAGGAACACCGCCGACCATACCGCGCGCGGCCTCCCCGGTCATCAAGTCTCGAGTTAGATGCAAAAAGTGAGTCCAGGAGATCGGCTTTCTCCTTTACAGTATTTTATTTTATTTTTATTTTATTTTAATACAAAATCCACAGCCCTTAGATACATAATGAAAATACTCGAGACTTGATGACCGGGGAGGCCGCGCGCGGTATGGTCGGCGGTGTTCCTCCCCGGTCATCAAGACTCGAGTTAGATGCATAAAGTGAGTCCAGGAGATCGGCTTTCTCCTTTACAGTATTTTATTTTATTTTTATTTTATTTTAATACAAAATCCACAGTCCTTAGATACATAATGAAAATACTCGAGTCTTGATGACCGGGGAGGAACACCGCCGACCATACCGCGCGCGGTATGGTCGGCGGTGTTCCCCCCCGGTCATCAAGACTCGAGTTAGATGCATAAAGTGAGTCCAGGAGATCGGCTTTCTCCTTTACAGTATTTTATTTTATTTTTATTTTATTTTAATACAAAATCCACAGTCCTTAGATACATAATGAAAATACTCGAGTCTTGATGACCGGGGAGGAACACCGCCGACCATACCGCGCGCGGTAAGGTCGGCGGTGTTCCTCCCCGGTCATCAAGACTCGAGTTAGATGCATAAAGTGTGTCCAGGAGATCGGCTTTCTCCTTTACAGTATTTTATTTTATTTTTATTTTATTTTAATACAAAATCCACAGTCCTTAGATACATAATGAAAATACTCGAGTCTTGATGACCGGGGAGGAACACCGCCGACCATACCGCGCGCGGTATGGTCGGCGGTGTTCCCCCCCGGTCATCAAGACTCGAGTTAGATGCATAAAGTGAGTCCAGGAGATCGGCTTTCTCCTTTACAGTATTTTATTTTATTTTTATTTTATTTTAATACAAAATCCACAGTCCTTAGATACATAATGAAAATACTCGAGTCTTGATGACCGGGGAGGAACACCGCCGACCATACCGCGCGCGGTAAGGTCGGCGGTGTTCCCCCCCGGTCATCAAGACTCGAGTTAGATGCATAAAGTGAGTCCAGGAGATCGGCTTTCTCCTTTACAGTATTTTATTTTATTTTAATACAAAATCCACAGTCCTTAGATACATAATGAAAATACTCGAGTCTTGATGACCGGGGAGGAACACCGCCGACCATACCGCGCGCGGCTCCCCGGTCATCAAGTCTCGAGTTAGATGCAAAAAGTGAGTCCAGGAGATCGGCTTTCTCCTTTACAGTATTTTATTTTATTTTTATTTTATTTTAATACAAAATCCACAGTCCTTAGATACATAATGAAAATACTCGAGTCTTGATGACCGGGGAGGAACACCGCCGACCATACCGCGCGCGGTAAGGTCGGCGGTGTTCCTCCCCGGTCATCAAGACTCGAGTTAGATGCATAAAGTGAGTCCAGGAGATCGGCTTTCTCCTTTACAGTATTTTATTTTATTTTTATTTTATTTTAATACAAAATCCACAGCCCTTAGATACATAATGAAAATACTCGAGTCTTGATGACCGGGGAGGAACACCGCCGACCATACCGCTTACAGTATTTTATTTTTATTTTATTTTAATACAAAATCCACAGCCCTTAGATAGATAATGAAAATACTTGTATACTGAACATATGGCCAATAACGGATTTACATTTTACAGTATGGGCAGCAATTTGTCCCCTTTGCGTAACGGAGAGAATGACAGAAGTTACCCTGAACAGCTTTGTCGAGAGACCAGACCGCATGAGTCCAGGAGGGCAAGCGTACGAGTTTTGCCAAGAGACTGCAGTATGCGGTTCTTCATGAAATGCGTGAAGAGGTTCTTACAGGGTCGGCAATGCTCTTGCATGTGACACCGCTGATTTTGCAAATGTCCACAATCTAGGGTAAGTGCTTACCATCAGGCAGGCCGTGCACTTGTTTGCCACCTTAATGGCATAAAAACTTTTCTAAGTTGGTTGTCAAAGTCAAAGTCAAAGTCAAAGTCAAAATCTTTTTATTCCGTAAAAATGGCTACATTTGTTTGGAATCGTCACAATTTTTTTCCCTACCGTGCAGTTTATGACTAGGTGAGCACTGATAAAAATACTGCCAAAAAACTCAGGCATCCCTCTTTTGGTATCCAAACAAATTTACATATTTTATTAATTACATTATAATTGGATCGACTCACTCCCAGGCATTTTTATCATTAATATAGTCAGATACTTTATAATATGCCCTGCTACACAATTTGGCTTTAATAGTAGTTTTAAATTTGTTAATTGACAATTCTCTTATATTGCTGGGAAGTTTGTTATAGAACCGTATACATTGCCCCATAAAAGAATTACTTATTTTGTGGAGACGGCTTGCATGTAAGACAAGATTATGCTTATATCTAGTATTTATGCTATGAGTATCACTCTTTTTACAAAATGAGTCTATGTTTTTGTGGACATACAAAAGATTTTCATAGATATATTGCGATGCGACTGTTAAAATATTTATTTCTTTGAATTTTTCTCTAAGGCTCTCACGGGGACCAAGTTTGTAGATAGCTCTTATGGCTCTCTTTTGCAATAAAAAGATGGTGTTAATGTCCGCGGAGTTACCCCAGAGAAGAATTCCATATGACATAATACTATGAAAGTAGCTGAAATAAACTATTCTAGCCGTATCAATATCAGTGAGCCGTCTAATAGTTTTCACTGCATAGGCTGCAGAACTTAGTTTTCCTGATAATTTTTCAATTTGTGGGCCCCATTGTAGTCTGGAGTCAATTGTTATACCCAAGAACACAGTTGTCTCCACAGGGGCCAAATTAGCTCCATTAACATTTACATTGGTAGCCACCTGTCTTACATTAGGTGTTGAGAACTTAATTACTTTAGTCTTTTTATCATTTAAAAGCAGATTATTAACACTAAACCAATGAATAACTTTAGAGAGAGCATCGTTAACTTCGTCATAATTACCTAACCGTCTATTAATTTTGAATGTCAAAGAGGTATCATCCGCAAACAACACAATCTCATGTTTATCCCTTACATAATAAGGTAAGTCATTTATATACACCAAAAACAAGAATGGACCCAGAATTGACCCCTGTGGGACTCCCATAACTACAGGGGACCCCGAAGATCTTTTACCATTAACATCGACCTTCTGTATCCTATTGCCCAGATAAGAAGACAGAAGTTCGAGAGCCTTGTTCCTGATACCGTAGTGGTGTAATTTTCTGACAAGAGTGTCATGGTGCACGCAGTCAAACGCTTTAGACAGATCACAAAAAATTCCCAAGGCATCTTGCGAATCCTCCCATGCCGCGAATATACTTTTAAGCAAATGAATCCCTGCGTCTATAGTTGAACAACCTCTCGTAAATCCGAACTGTTTCCTATGAAGCAAATTATGTGTATTGAAATGTCTGAGCAACTGGCTAAGCATTAGTTTTTCAAAAATTTTACTGAGAATGGGCAGTATGGAAACAGGTCGAAAATTCGAAGGATCCGAACTATCACCAGATTTAAATAATGGAATGATTTTACTATGTTTCATCAAGTCAGGAAATACACCAGATGCCACACAATAATTGAATATTGTAGCTAAATGTGGAGCGATTGAAATAATAATAGAAGAAATGGTTTTGACAGATAGACCCCACAGATCTTTAGCGTTTTTCATATTTATTGATTTAAAAGCGTTCAAAACATCTTTTGGGCTTACAGCTGAAAATTCAAATATTGTGTCGCATTCTACCACGCTCTGTTTGAGAACCTGTTCAGCAGAGCGTTGTTAAGGTTGTTAAGGTTTAAATACATAGCCAACAGCAGCAGCAGCGTTGTTAAGGTTTAAATACATAGCCAACTTCTATAATGCAAGGTAATTTACTCACTCCGGGCTTACGGTGTTAATGTCTCTGTGTCATTATTCAAGACAAAGTTAACGGAATTATTAGGGTCGTTAGTAGAGTTGGAAAACTTACGATGACACTGTTATATATATATACGATTTTATTTTAAGTATAGTCTGACTTTTTCTTTTTATTTCATTTATTTCTTAACGTCGAGAGGCGTACAACCATACGGCCCACCTGATGTGAAGCGGTTTAAACAGGCTATAAGCCATATATAAATTAGGTGTCCTTATGATTGGAACTAAATATGTAATATTGGTAATATCGATTCGTATTAGTGTTCAACACGATCCACATTTTTTATATTTATTAAGTATCACGTTTTTGTTTTTCAAGAAAAACAGACAGACAAACTTAAATCGTTAGAGCCGTTTCTGATGTACACTTTTTTGTACTACGTCAGGAGGCATACAAGCATACGGATCACCTGATTTAAAGCGATTGCCGTACATCGTAAACTCTTGCAATATATTAAGTATTACTCGCGCGATGCCACTCTGCTGCTAATGCAACAACTCCTCAGGTGCTTACTGGAGACCTCAGTCACACAGCAACACACCAATCCTCTAGGGAGTTGTTATTTGACTTTGTTTTTATGTAAGGTACTTAAACATACAAATGTCCTGTGTCCAAATGGGAATCGAACCTACGAGGGTTGGTGTCAATGTAGAGTAACAGCGCGTTTCATTATTGCGCCACTCAGCTCGTCGAAACTATACTTTATATGAGCAATTCTTTTGTAATATATGTATATAAAGTACCTATTTAAAGATTTTATGTAGTTAGCAATGTATACATTACTTGCACGTGTCACAATTTACCTATTAGTAAACGAGGCTCTAAAAATAGACCAGTAGAGCACAACATTCACAATATAATGTCCAAAAAGTTGCCACATTCGTTAAATATGTCTACTTTAAGAAGAAGATAAAGAGAGTACAAATTCGCAGGATTGCATTTTAAAACGAGTTTTTTTTTATACACCTAGTTTGACAAACAAGCATGCGGCCCGCATTAGACGGTAAGCAGTCAACGCAGTCTATTGACGCTCGCAACACCACGGGGGTGTTACTCGCGCGCTGCCAATCTCGTGACCTATGGCTGTTTCGTCACAGTATCCAGTAGTTTATCTGCCATATCTCACCCTTCGAATCGGAACACAGCTATATAAATATAGCTGCTTGACGGTAGAAATAGGTGAGACAGAGGTACCCACGCAGACGACTTTTGTACAAAGTCGCCCTCTGGTAAAGGAATTTCAGACGAAAGAATTTTGTGCATAAGCGGCAAAGCACAAGCAATGCACTTCGCATTACTAACGTTAAGGGATTAAAAATTTCACATAAGTTTTACATCCAAAATACCCCAACGCCTGAAGAGCAAGGTCTTCGAACTGTATTGCCAGAGATATAAGAAACTGAGACGCGACCCTTTACTGCGAGCCGTATGGGGAAGCTCAAGGTCGCTCAGCGTGCTATGGAAAGGGCTATGCTCGGGGTTGCTCTGCTTGATAGAATGAGAAATAAGAATATCTGCAGTAGAGCTAAGGTAACAGTAGAGGTAAGGTGACGAGCTCGGTGGTGCAGTGGTGAAACGCGTTGTTACGCTCTTTTGACACCAACGCTCGTGGGTTCGATTCCCACACAGGACAAACATTTGTGTGCATGAACATGTCTGTTTGTCTTGATCTGGGTATTTTCTATGTATAATAAGTATGTATTTACAAAAAGAAATGTATTTACGTATGTTTATCAGTTGTCTAGTACCCATAACACAGGCTTCGCTTACTTTGGGGCTAGATGGCGCTGTGTAATTTGCCGACAATATTTATTTATTTATTTAACCGACATAGCCCACAGGATAAGCTAGCTGAAGTGGCAGTGGGCCGGCCATATAGTTTGTAGAACCGACAACCGCTGGGGAAGTTCGAATGACGTCTCCGTACTGGTACACAGTGTAAGGACGACCCCTCACTGAATGAAGTGACGACCTCAAGAAGGTTGTAGAGAGTCGATGGATACAGGTGGCACAGTATCGAGACGAATGGCACTCTAGAGGGGAGGCGTATATTCAACAGTGGACGAATACAGGCCGAGATGATGACGATGAAGTTTTACATCAGTTAAATCAACCCCGTGTGCAATTGCATTTTTGATAACACACCAAAATTCAACGAAACAAAATTGAATCGAGTTTCGTAGAAAAAGATCAAAATTAACATAAATAGGTCCAACTAAATCCACCTAACCGTAGCATTGGTTCAAAACAGTGGAGCAACTTGGACGCTTTCCAAAAGCAATGACCAGAAATTGCTGCAATGAAAGAAAATAAGTAATGCCCCGTAGCCAATAAATGGTATATAAGATGTGCAATATAATCATTCTTTGCTTCTTCGGATTTAAGATCTTATTTCTTCTCATAAGGGATGAGAGAGGGAAGTGAAAGATGATATAATAACTGTAGTTGACAGAGAAATATGTATTACAAAGTGCATATAGGGAAAGAGAGAAAAAATGTAAGAGAAATTATTGCAGTATAGTCTCACTAGAAACGTTGCTTTGAATTCAAGGGTTCTAGCGGTACTAGAATATTCTATTTTGTACCGCTGAAACCCTCAATCGTGTTCTAATCGTACTGTTTTTTATCACTAGAACCCTTGAGTACCATTATACACATAATATATATTATTATTCACCACACAACTCCATCTTTTCTAGAAAAAGCGACTTTAAAATACGGATTTTTCAAATATAACAGAAATCCGAAATAATATTTTGAATATCGTTTTCGAATATAAACGTAAGCAATGTATGGGGAAATTGTTGTTACTATTTCAAGGGTTCCGGTGGTACAAAATAGAATATTCTAGTACCGCTAGAACCCTTGAGGGTTCAAAGCAAGGGTTCTATTGAGACAACTTCAATCATTTCTCTTCTATTATTTCTCTATATGTACTTTATAACACATATTTCTCTTTCTCTAGATTATCTAGTATCGTTACAACCCATAAGGGTTCAAAGCAAGGATTCTAGTGATACTTCTCCAAATGATTAACGTAACATTTAGGTAGCTAAAGTAAACGATAGTAGTCCAGCATGAAGACTTACGAAATAATAAATAAATAAATAATAAATATCCTATCCTATCCTATAACTTCACGCCAAATCCCTTGCGGGGTAGGCAGAGAGAACCGAGCGCCACGTGACTCGATCCTTACATATCTCACTCGCTTCTTTAACATTCATTGCTCTTCTCATGCACGCTCGCCGGTTTCTAGGGCTCCTGACATCACCTTCTGATAGAACACGACCAATTTGGTCATGGTAGGTAAGTCTTGGCCTTCCGCGGCTCCTACATCCTTCCACTTTTGCATTGTATATCTGCTTCGTCATTCTTTCATCTTGCATTATTTCTACATGTCCGAACCAACGGAGCATGCCTCTTCTTATTTTAACCCGACGCTCTCTTTCAGACCAACTCTGTTTCTAACATTATCATTCTATCATCATCAATAATAAATATAGTCGGACAAATTACACAGCGCCATCTACCCCTAAAGTAAGCGAAGCTTGTGTTATGGGTACTAGACAACTGATAAACATGTGTAATTTTTTTTTATACCACTAAGCTGGAAATCAAGTATACGGCCTGCCTGATGTTAAACAGTCAGAGTAGCCTATGGACATTTGCAACACCAGAGGTTTCACTCATGCGTTGCCAACCCTCTAAAAACCTCTTTACGCATTCCTTGAAGAACTCCACGCTGTAGTCCCTTGGAAAAACCTCGGCTGGGAGCTCATTCTACAGCTTGAGAGTTCTTGGTAGAAAACTTCTCTGGAATCGCATATTTATACATTTTCTTTACGTACATATTTATGATGCACAGTAATCACCCAAAACAAGACAAACAAACATGTTCATGCATACAAATGTTTGTTGCGTGTGAGAATCGAACCCACGAGCGTTCGAAAACACCGAGCTCGTCCGAAATATTCGAACACAATTAGTACCTCCACCTCACAGAAAACCGTAGCCAAACAACAACTCTCTGGGGGGAGGGTTACTGTGTTCCTGCATGTCAGTTAGATTCTCAGTGAGCTCCTAAGTAGTTGATGTATTAGTAGCAGAGGTGACATCACGCGAGTGATACTCAATGTATTACAATCATATATCAGTTCATAGACCACGGTAACCGCTTTACATCAAATGGGCCAAGATTATGCCTCCCGAGATTTTATAAAAAGAAGGATATTTAGGCGCTGTCTAAATACGTTTGGTTTACAATTGGTTTTTGATGCGAGCAAAGTCAAATATCGCAGCCAGTCATCACTGAACATCAAAACACTGCAATCTATATCTATAGCTATCATCCAAAACACAAAGCGTTCTTTGTTTGTAATCACCCGAGATAATGAAGTATCAAGGAAAATATCGATGCAGATAGTGGCGCGAGGTTCTATTGTGCTCAACAATGGCTTTAAGAATCTCACGAGACGATTCTGTGTTAAGAGCCTTTTCGGCAATACAATCGTGTTTATTATTCTGTTTTCATATCAGTATATGGTCATGGTACGAGTATCATTGCAAGCGCTTTATTTATTCTTACGCTTTTCTTGTACTTATTAAAGGGGATATGAATTGAGAGTGAAGTATAAAGTACAGACATAATATTTGTGCGCGAGAGCTGGGTATGGCAGAGAGAGCATGAAAGTAGGATAAACGCGGTTGAAATGCGAGCGTTGCGCAAAATATGTGGTGTAACGCTTGCAGACCGTATCCGCAATGATGAGGTTAGAAGCAGAGTTGGTCTGAAAGAGAGCGTCGGTGTAAAATAAGAAGAGGCATGCTCCGTTGGTTCGGACATGTAGAAAGAATGCAGGATGAAAGAATGACGAAGCAGATATACAATGCAAAAGTGGAAGGATGTAGGAGCCGAGGAAGGCCAAGACTTACCTATCATGATCAGATTGGTCGTGTTCTATCAGAAGGTGATGTCAGGAGCCCTAGAAACCGGCGAGCGTGCATGAAAAGAGCAATAAATGTGAAAGAAGCGAGTGAGGTATGTAAGGATCGAGTCGCGTGGCGCTCGGTTCTCTCTGCCTACCCCGTAAGGGATTTGGCGTGAAGTTATAGATAGATAGATAATATTTGTAGGAATGTGGGACGAGGTTGAAGTATACAAAGGATTAGATAGAAAATTATGTAGGCTGGAATCGCGAAATTTAGGGTTTTTTTTTTATATAGTTAAGGTGGCAAACAAGCCTACGGTCTGCTGGTCTGGACATTTGCAACACCACGGGTGTCACTCTTGCGTTCCCGACCCGCTAAAAGCCTCTTCACGCCTTTCTTGAAGAACTCCATTGATGTAGTCCCTTGGCAAA
Source organism: Pyralis farinalis (assembly GCA_947507595.1). Lineage (NCBI taxonomy): Eukaryota > Metazoa > Arthropoda > Insecta > Lepidoptera > Pyralidae > Pyralis > Pyralis farinalis. The sequence goes on from OX382275.1 coordinate 5,262,124, forward strand.
ACCTCAGTTGCTTCTTCACACAGGTGGGCTATATGCTGGTACGCCTTCCGGCGAAGTATAAAATTAAAACCTACTGCAGTGGTACTTAGTAAGAAGTAAAACTTAATTAAAAAAGCAAAAATCTCGAGTGACTGTACAAAATAACTAAAAAGATATTGCCAGTATAATGGTTTACGTCCACTATATGGGTTTTGTGCTGACGTCATATTAGCTATGTACACTTCGGAGATGAAGTTTTACGTCGGCCATATTGATTTTTTTCTGACGTCACATAGCTTATGACACGTCTTGGGAGAAGAATACGAATCTAATGACACCTCACTCTTCAAAATCGGAGAGGTCACAATAGTACGGACATCTCGTACATACGTGCAAAAAATATTACCCTCCTTTTAGATCAATCGGATAAAAAGACGGAAACGAAAAGGAAAGAAAACACAATTAGTGGAAGTTTCTTCTCTTTCTTCATACATGATTTAAATATTCTTCTATTTATCTTTATACTTTTTATTTAATTCTTCTCATCGCACCTTATCGAAAAATACAGGAGAACAAGGGACTGTATATTCACAGTGGCGTGCACAGAGATTTTTGACAGGGTAGGCAGAATTTTTTTAAAGCTATTAACTTATCAAAAAATACAGAATGTTGATTTTGGTTACCCAATCTTGTGGAAATAATGATGTATGTGATCACTTGTTTTTTTTCACGGAAAGATAGTTTTGAAAACATTTATTTTCCCTACACACACCACATGAACAACTTTCGCAGTGAATATCATCCATATTTATCAACTATAAAACTTTAAAATCTTATTTCGTCTGCTACCAGTCAATCGATTCAAAACAAAAACAATGGCGGCCGTTTTAAAATCAAAATAAAATTTAACATCAATTTTATACGAAAAAAAGAAATGGCAATATCTTTCACTATAATTATATGCAGCAAACTACTTTTTAAAATAGTGCTCGCGACACTTCGGTAATTTACGTTATAGTTCAGCTGAAAAGACATTGTCTATACTATGCGATAGTGTGCGTTATTTCTGTTATTGTGGGCAATGTAATTACAGGAATGCACACTACAGTATTTGTATTAACAACACGGCACACATACGTAAATTTAGACAGAAATAGTTAGTGTCTCTGCCCGTTAAAAGCTGCTAATGCGGCGCTAGTGTAGTGTAGCGCCTAGCTGCGATTTGAATATGACTAGCGATGATTTTAATAACTTACCCATATCGATAGATGGAGCTGTTTTTAATTTTTTGTTTTTGATACGATATATTAGTTAAAAACTATGTTTAAGAATGAAACATCGGATGGTATTTATCAAATTGATAGGGTAGGCAATGTCTTTTTGCCTATATGGAGTGCACGCCACTGTATTCAAGTAACCAAAAAATGCAATAGAGTTTAGGACACGGTGCATATATTCAATAAAAAGAAATAAATAAGTCACCACATGAACCTCACGAAAGGGGAAAAGGTGACAATACGGTATATTATAAACATGTAATATTAGAAACCTTAGGAACTGGCGAGCGTGCATGAAAAGAGCTATGAATGTGAAAGAAGCGAGTGAAGTGTGTAAGGACCGCGTCTTATGGCGCTCGGTTCTCTCTGCCTACCCCGCAAGGGACCGCAAGGGATCTGGCGTGAAGATGCATATATATATATATATATGTATGTATGTAATTTTCATGGTAATTTTGCTCTTTATAATCTCTTCAATGCGAATATTTCTACATTCCCGAGGATATTATCTTTTATCTTTAAACGAAAAAATAATAGAACCGACTAGAATAGCGGGAATCAACCAGCTCGTTTTGAGGAAAAAAAAGACGGTTGATAAAACGGTTTGTTCACGATATCAGAATATAATACCCAAGTGTAAAGAATTCACTACTATCAAGATCAGTTTACAGATATTTATACCCGATATTGAATTCTCGGGAGTGTTTTCGACACTCGATGTCGATATTTTTTGAGGTCTTTTATTTGAAAAACACTGTATTACACCGTTACAATTTTGTTAAGAGGGTGCACTAAGCTAAGTGGCGCCCTCATTTTGTTTTTATTAATACAGCGTGTATTTAAGACCAATTCCAAAAAAAAAAACGCTCTATAGGGCACTGAAGAACCATATTTAAGTTTCTTGAGACATATTCTGTTTTTATTATTTATATAGAATTAGTCATACTTTTGATTATTGCTATAAGTGGCCACAATAAGCAATAATTAAAATTTTGATTACTTGTCATAGATAATAAATACAAGATATGTTTAAAAAAAACATAAATATGGTTCTTCAGTGCACTATAGAGCGCTTTTTTTGGAATTGGTCTTAAATTCCGCGTTATTAATAAAAACAAAATGACGACGCCACTTAGCTTAGTGCACCCTCTTAAGTTACAATGAACATCTTTTCTTTGTCTTAGTAAACTTACAAAAAAGTATAAATCAATTGCAGTTCTGAAATCATTAAATTGTTATACTTAAGTCCCCTATTTGTCTTTTGAGATCAATGAGAAAGTATTGGATTTCTAATTTGTTTCATTTTTATATAATTTCGGAAGACATAACCATACGGCTCACTCTGAGGTAAGACGGTTGCCGTAGCCTATAAACGCATGCAATAAATTAAGTATTACTTGCGCCATGTCACATCCGCCATTAACACAGCAACTCCTTAGGAGCTTTCTGGACACCTCACTTACAGGAAAACAACAACGCTCCGGGGAGCGTTCTGTGAGGTGGAGCCACTTTACCAGACATGCCGCTTTAATGCGCCCTACCTCTCTTAAATAACATCCAGACCAAGATGAACAGACATGTTCATGCACACAAATGTTTATCCTGTGTGGGAATTGAACCCACGAGCGTTGGTGTCAAAATAGCGTTACTAACCACTGCGTCAACGAGCTCGTCAAAACGCGTCGCCGCCTCGTTTGTGAACAAAAAAAAGACGCTTGATAAAAATGTTTGTTCATGATAACAGAATATAAATGTCACTTGCTTGTAAAGAATTCGCTACTATCAAGATCAGCTTACAGACATACACGATATTGAAATCGCGAGAGTGTTTTCGACTTTCGATATCGATAATTTTTTGATGCTTTTTATTCGAAAAAACACTGTATTTTCTATTACAATTTTGATAAGGAATTACGAATATCTCTTCATTTTCTTAGTAAAGTTAAAAAAAAGATTGCGTGTATACTTATGTACGCAAGTAAGAATTTATATAAAATAAATAAATATTGTCGGACAAATTACACAGCGCCATCTAGCCCAAAGTAAGCGAAGCTTGTGTTATGGGTACTAGACAACTGATAAACATACGTAAATACATTTTTTTTTTTTTGTAAATACATACTTATTATACATAGAAAATACCCAGACCAAGACAAACAGACATGTTCATGCACACAAATGTTTGTACTGTGTGGGAATCGAACCCACGAGCGTTGGTGTCAAAGTAGCGTAACAACGCGTTTCACCACTGCGCCACCGAGCTCGTCAATTTATACTTCTTTCGCGTAACATAATAATAATAAGCACATGTCCGTCCCTCTTCTGTAATAGCCCAGTACTAATAATCCCTCCAGACCTCATTTTAATAGCCCAATAATTTCCAACACATTTGCAACAGTCCAATACCTGCCGTGACCTGGTTCATGGGTATATTGTCACATTGATATCGCCTGGACAAGGTCACGGCGGCTATACAACATTACATCCAGCTTCTCAAAGGGGCCTCTACGCGTTGGATCCTTATCCCCGCGCACGCCTATCAAATGACCGGGATAATACCCGTGAATCAAAATAAGCACAAAATTTGTATAATTTGTGCGAGTGTAATAACATGTTACGAAGAAAACGAAACGATTCGTAGCATGTTATTCTAACGACTAACATCTACAGCGTCTGAGGATACATCGTGGAGAGGCGAAACACGTGTCGCGGAGACGACCGGAGCAGTCAGGGCAGCAACGGTGGCGGGTGCATGCGGTTCACATTTCAGATGGCGAACACTGGCAGAGACGAGCCATGGCAGCGGCGGTATGCATCTACTAACGGTAGTGGGTGTAGTGGGCAGTAGTTCGCACGAACTAATCGGGAGCGGAAGCACACAAAGTAGGTTAGATCATATTGCCTGTAAATTTCACTTTCGCAAACTAACGCCTGAATCTATTAACCAATCAAATTCGTGGTGTCGATTTCAGATGTCGGTTCTGTAATTATTCACTCTAATAACTTTTCCCTAATGTGCCAAAAGAATTATAATATATAATTAATTACATATGCCTTATAATTAAACACGTCTTACGTTTGTTATGAATTTTTTTTTATTAATTTTGTTTTTACTAATTACACAGCGCCATCTAGCCGCAAAGTAAGCGAAGCTTGTGTTATGGGCACTAGACAACTGATAAACATACATAAACGCATTTTTTTTCCTAAATATATACTTATTGTACATAGAAAATACCCAGACCAAGACATACAGACATGTTCATGCACACAAATGCTTGTCCTGTGTCGGAATCGAACCCACGAGCGTTGGTGTCAAACTAACGTCACCGAGCTCGTCAATCCTCAAAAATATCTTTAAAACATAAACGTAGGTAAAAAGGAACTTAAATGGCTCCGCTTGGAATGATTTATAACATTCTACGCCTCTCATATCTGTTATACTCAGGTCTCTACAATTACGGGTCTTGACTCCGGTCATTCGATGTACGTGCGCGGGGATATGAATTTAACGCGTAGAGGCTATTTTTAGAAATTTAATGTAAGTCGTACACCCGCCATGTTCCACTCTAGGAGATGTCAACGTAACAATGACCACGCAGATCTAGATAGGCATTGAGACTATTTGCGAATCTGTGGGGAAAGAATGGGCTATTAGTATGATACATAGAGAGATCATTTTTGGGCTATTAATAAAGAATATCTATCGATAGATATATGTGATGTAATAAAATATTGATCGCTACTTCCGGCAGGCGGTGACTCGCCACTTACTGCATTTTCCCGCGAAGATCAAAATGCCAGAGAACTTTGGCCAGGCATTAGTGACTCAAAGGTGTCGCAAGGTATGCTGCGCTTTCTCCGTACTTACTTGCGGCTTTATATCCTCGAATACTTCCACCCTGGACCAGTGTAATATATCACATGAATATATTTTTCTTTTTCCAAGCGTTATTTCATTTCCTAATTTATTATAATTGATGGGGTTCGCTACCTAAGCCTAAGGATTTGACAAAGATACTGTTTTCGATATGGAGCTACTGCCATCAGACATCCACGACTCTGAGGAAAAACTCGACCGTTCTTACGTCCCACGTCTTTCAGAACTTCTGGGACGTGCGGATTTCCTTGCGATGATTTGTTTCACCGCCGAGCAAATGACATTTATAAATACACACATCAAAAGTGTCTAGGGATCAACATATATTTTTGCAATAACTTTTCTCCTGATTGATATTAATTAAAATTTTCTTTAAGGATTCATCAAATAAAGTGTTTTCGTTTGTCTACAGTAACGATAAACTAAGTCACCTTTGCATTAATAAAGAAATTTGCAATTTTCATAATAAAGGGATTTTTGACATTTGAACCACTAACATTAAAGTTCGAAAAAAAGACTGAAATAACAGTTTTCTTTAAAATTTTATTGGGTAACTTAAACAATTAATAATCCGTGTTTCTACCGCGAACACTAACAACACAAGAACATCGGTTTGGCATACTCAAAATGAGTTCATCCAAATCACGCTGTGGAATGGCCGCCCATGTTCGTTGCAACAACAAAAAAAGGTCTTCTTGCGACTGGATACCCTCCATATTCGGCAGAGCTCTTCTCTGTAGCATATCCCATGCATGCTCAATCGAGTTCAAGTCTAGCGACTGAGCAGGCCAGGGCATGACATTGATGTTAGCTGCGGCGAGAGTCTGTCTTACAACTCTTGCGGTGTGCGGTCGTGCATTATCATGCATTAACTGAAATAAGCGACCGATTTGCACTTGTAGAGGAACGATGACGTCTGATACAATCGTCTCAGCATAAATTTGAGCGTTGAGGTTGCCTCTGATCCAAATCAACTCAGTTCATCCGCCGATCCAAATACCCGCCCATACCATGATGGTTCCACCACTATAAGGATGGACTTCCTGGCAGGATTTTAATCGCTGTTGGCGTCCAGGGGTTCTCCAGTGTCGTATACGTCTTGTATCCGGTCTCATACCAAAACCGTCACGGCTAACATCATGGCGGTTATTGTTGGAGCTCTTCGAGTTGTGATTTGAATGTATCGGTCTTGTCTCCGTGTCCATGCATGGGATATGCTACAGAGAAGAGCTCTGCCGAATATGGAGGGTATCCAGTCGCAAGAAGACCTTTTTTTGTTGTTGCAACGAACATGGGCGGCAATTCACAGCGTGATTTGGATGAACTCATTTTGAGTATGCCAAACCGATGTTCTTGTGTTGTTAGTGTTCGCGGTAGAAACACGGATTATTAATTGTTTAAGTTACCCAATAAAATTTTAAAGAAAACTGTTATTTCAGTCTTTTTTTCGAACTTTAATGTTAGTGGTTCAAATGTCAAAAATCCCTTTATTATGAAAATGGCAAATTTCTTTATTAATGCAAAGGTGACTTGGTTTATCGTTACTGTAGACAAACGAAAACACTTTATTTGATGAATCCTTAAAGAAAATTTTAATTAATATAAATCAGGAGAAAAGTTATTGCAAAAATATATGTTGATCCCTAGACACTTTTGATGTGTGTATATCTATCTGTCTATAACTTCACGCCTAACCCCTTGCCGGGTAGTCGAGAGCCGAGTGCTACAATGCGTAAAATTATAAATATGTACATAAATTTTATTGGTACCATACACCAGGATTCGAACCTGAGACCAGTCGGTTAATAGACTGATTATTTATCCCTCTCACTTATTTTATCACATCAATATATGATTATTATTTTAAGAATTATAAAAATAGATCTATTTATAACTTCACGCCAAATGCCTAGCGGGGCAGGCAGAGAGAACCGAGCGCCACGTGACTCGATCCTTACACCCCTCGCTCGCTTCTTTAACATTCATTGCCCTTCTCTCGCGCGCTCGCCGGTTTCTAAGGCTCCTGACATCATCTTCTGATAGAACACGACCAATTTGGTCATGGTAGGTAAGTCATGGCCTTCCTCGGCTCCTACATCCTTCCACTATTGCGTTGTATATCTGCTTCGTCATTCTTTCATCCTGCATTCTTTCTAGAAACCAACGGAGCATGCCTCTTCTTATTTTAACACCGACGCTCTCTTTCAGACCAACTCTGTTTCTAACATCATCATTGCGAATACGGTCTACCAGCCTTACGCCACAAATTTTGCGCAACGCTTGCATTTCGACCGCGTTTATCCTACTGTCATACTCTGCCATACCTCCCTCTCGCTTCTATAAGTAAGCGTTGGAACCAGCACTGCATTGTGTATAGCTAGCTGTGCTTTCTGGCTCAAGTTTTTACTGCCAAGAAGTTTTTCCAACGCTCCATTTACACTATTCCCAACACTCACTCGTCTTTCCACAACAGCGGTGTACCTTCCATGGCTGCTAAAAGCGCATCCAAGATATACAATCACATCCACTTATTCCAACACTAATTATAAACACTATATATAGGGTTTGTGTTGAGTTGTCTACCTAGATACAAGCTTTTTCAATTCAGAAAAAATAAATTTTATCCGTACAAAATACGAAACTTAAATGTTATTCTCACATTAAGCCAGTTTGATTCCCCGTGCTTAAAAATAATTGTAAACTTGTTCTAGTTTGTTCGCATCGTTCGATAGGGAAACTCGACGGCTGGTGTTATTTCAAGCAGCTTTTCCGAACAATCCCTGTGATATAGTTGGTGAAATACACAAAGAGAGGCGACGTCTCTACGTCTAACTTGTTTGTAATGACACACAAAATCACAAAGAAATGTGCCGCGTATCAAGAGGCGATCGATATGACACATGGGTAGGAAACCTACAGATCGTCTTTAACAAAGGGGAATGAGCTGGGGAAAATTTTCTGTATTATATTTTGTCTTTATTTATGTACACGGCGAAACCATACGTGTATCTTTTCTTTTTTACTTACGCGTAAAAGATTTACGGCAAACCGAATGTTTATAGACTCTTATACCTCATGCTGAGCAGTTATTATTTGTGGTAAGGTGATTTACTCATGTTATGTGCGCAATATAATCTTTCATAGTGGTTTCTTTCGCCCGAATATCCAAATTTGGTATTTTACGTTTCATATTTCGATGTTCATTAGTTGCAAAGTATCTAGTTCCTATTTACCCTTAGACTAGTAAATTAGGGATATCGAATATCAACAGTTCCTAAATAGTTCCTTTCGTTTCATTTTCTATTTAAGTATGCTAGGAATATTAATTTTTAATAATACTTTTCACTACAATATTCGAATGAAATATTTGTATGCTTTCTTAGGTTTGATTTACCCTCAGGGTTATGGAGATCTTACGGCAGTTGTTCCATTGCATAATAAGTATCTTCGGTATATACCGGTACCGGTTTCTGTCGCCTACATTCATGGTCGGAATTCTCCGAACCCCCGATGCTGATACACAGCTCCAAGTTATTTTCTTAGTCGCAGTCATGTACGGTCATATCGATGTAAGTACTTAGCACTTATGGTACATTCACTGTGCTCACGGAAGATGTCATCGTTTTCGCTGTTAAGATGTTACCCGTATTAAGATGTTCGGCAGGAGTGTGACGGTATGGAATGGTTAACAATTGTCACACAATCAACAACCCAAAAATGTGCAAATCATGAAGTCGCGGGAGAGAGTTCCATTAATCAAGATTATAAGAAAATGCATACTCTATTGGTTCGGACGTGAAGAAAGATTCTTATATTCTGAAGGTTGGAAAGAATCTCGAAACCGATATACAGTGCTATAGTATAATAATGATGGAGCTGAGGAAGACCAGGACTGAATTGGTTGACTGTTATCAGTACAGAGCGAAGCGAGTGAGGTTTCTTTTTATACTACATCGGGAGGCATACAAGCATACGGCCCACCTGATGTAAAGCGGGTACCGTAGCCTATTAACGCTTGTGATATATTAAGTATGACTCGCACGATGCCTCCTCTGCTGCTTACACAGCAACTCCTTGGGAGCTTACTGGTGACCCTCAAACACAGAATAACCCTCTAGAAGTTATTATTTGGTTGCTGTTTTCGATGTGGTGGAGGTACTTCCCCAGACGGGCTGCTTTGATGCGCCCTACCTCTCTTAAATGGTGTGTAAGAACTGAGTCATATGACACTCAGTTATCTTTACCTACCCCGTATGAAGGCTGATCAAATGTGAGTTCACGAGAGATCCCGTACCAATGTACAGAAAAAACGAGAAAATATCCTGTGTATTGTATTATCAACTTAAAGTTGTAATGGTTACGGATTATCGAGTAAATGTTGCAAATAATGTAGAGCAGACAGTGGAACACGCCTTCGGATGTCTCTTGTCTCGATAGACGTAGGTCGCTGTTTAATATTCAGTGATACAAATTCCTTTGAACACTGCTAGCTAATATGGAACGAACAATAAATAATTTCAGTGATCAAAGTTTATATGTTTCATTCATACGGATACAACCCTCCATATTTTCTTTTTTTTAAACGACGTTGGCAGGTATACAAGCGTACGCCTCATCTGAAGTAAAACAGTTAACATAGCCTATGAAAAATTGCAGTATATTAAGTTCCACTCGCGCGATACCACATTTGGAGCTTAGTGGTGTTTTCACTCATACGCAGGAACACAACTACTTTTCAGGGAGTTATCGGCAGGCATTCAATCATACGGCCCACCTGATGTAAAGCAGTTACCGTAGCCTATTAACGCTTGTAAATATATTAAGTATCACTCGCACGATGCCTAATCTGCTGCTTACACAGCTGCTCCTTAGTAGCTTACTGGTGACCTCACACACACGCAGGAACACAACTACCATCCAAGGAGTTGTAATTTGACTGCGGTTTTTCTGTGAGGTGGAGGTACATTCCCTAGACGGGCTGCTTTGAAGGCGTCTACCTCGCTCCAGTCTTAGTACTAGACTATATATCTATACATATAAATAAAATTGAAGTGTCTGTCTGTGATTTCAAAATAAAGCCTTTATCTTAAGCTCATATTATTATTATTTTCACGTTACCAAAGCCTAAATACGCATTTTTAACTTTTTTGTCTGTCTGTCTGTATGTTTGTTTTCCGGGCTAATCTTCGAAATGGCTGAACTGATTTTAACGGGACTTTCACTGGTAGGTACAGGACTGTTTAGAGAAGAATATAGGGTACTTTTTATCCCGTAAATATTTAGGGTTCCTGCGTAAAAAATGAAAAACTGTTAAAATTAGGGGGAAATATCTTCCCCTTCGGGGGACTTTTTATTTTTATTATTCAAGTCAAAGTCAGGGTCAAAATATTTTTATTCCGTAAAAATGGCTACATTTGTTTGGAATCGTCACAATTTTTTCCCCTACCGTGCAGTTCATGACTAGGTGAGCACTGATAAAAATACTGCCAAAAAACTCAGGCATCCCTCTTTTGTATCCAAACAAATTTACATAATTTATTAATTACATTATAATTGGATCGACTCAATTCCAGGCATTTTTATCATTAATATAGTCAGATACTTTATAATACACCCTGCTACAAAATTTGTAATAGTTTTAAATTTGTTTATTGACAATTCTCTTATATTGCTGGGAAGTTTGTTATAGAACCGTATACATTGTCCCATACAAGAATTACTTATTTTGTGGAGACGGCTTGGATGTAACACAAGATTATGCTTATATCTAGTCTTTATGTTATGAGTATCTCATGCCTCCCATAAAGGCCAATAGATGGCGCTGTACGAAAATTGAATCGCTCTATGGTTGCATCTGATACGAGTCTAAGACCCGGAACTTAGTTTTTTTTTTTAAACAGAAACAATTTCATGTCTACAGAGAAATAAAGGCTACTAAAAGCCCAAATCTCATGCGTGCGAAGCCGCGGGCTTCTGGTAGTTTATAATAAATTCCTTTATGCCAGTATATTGGCCATAACAATACACTTTATGAAAATTTCTAGTTTTTATCGATTACATTTGAAAGATACAGATTAGTTGCAGCTAGGTGGACTAACAGCAGCCTGGCAACAGAATTCTATTGAATAAGAAATAAATATTTAATATTATTATTTTATGTAAACTCACTGGGAGGTAACTTACTTGGATCCAACGCGTAGAGGCCATTTGAAAAAGATTAATATAATGTTATATAGGCAATTTGATCTAAACTACTTTATGTGCTTCCGCTCCCGATTAGCTCGTGCGAACTACTGCCGGTCGGCACCCATCCACTACCGTTAGTAGATGCATGCGGTCGTATCTGCGAGTATTCGCCATCTGAAATGTGAACCGCATGCACCTGCCACCGTTGCTGCCCTGGCTGCTCTGGTCGTATCTGCGACACGTGTATCGCCGCTGACGTCTACAGCGCCTGAGGATACCTCGTGGAGAGCCAGGGCAATTTGAAAATTGCCTGTAAATTTCATCTAAGTCGATCCACCTAAGTTAGAGTCCATAGAGGATAAACATACTAACATTTATTTTTGTTTATATAGATAGATGTGCAAAGAAACAAATTTAGTTAAGTTAAAGTATTTAACAATTTTTGTTGTCAGCACCTTGAAATTTACATCATAATCATTCTTTATTGTGGTACATAGACATAAACATACTCGTACTTACCATGCCACATGGCTTAGAATAAATCACAGTTTATTATCAAAATTCTAGGATAGAAAATATAAAAGAGGATTAGTCAAATTAATTCAATGAAAAAAAAAATCAACTAAATATTTTTTGAACAAAATTATAAAATTATTTTTACATAGCGTAAAAATTTAATAGTACTATATTACGGGTACATTAAATCTGAATACAGCTGAGTAATGTAAAAAATACAACTACTGTAAAATGGCAGCATTTCGCGGAAAAGTATCAGTTCGGACGACTATTGAGCGTAAAATTACGTTTTCTTGCAGATTTCAGTATTTCAAAATTATAAATCGACACCACTAATTTGGTGGGTAAACGTCTCTCAAGTTTTGTTCGTGACTTTATTCAAATAATTCATTAACCCTTCGAAACCCGTGTGGTCATATATGACCGCGAAATGTATGGGAAAATGTATATAACGGGTTCTGAAGGCTTCTACAACATGTGTTTTGTATCAGTACATATAAAATATATGTATATATAAATATATGGGAGTGTATCTTTAAATTATATACGATGTTGAATTATATTTATTGATTTAATACATTATCGTTTTGTTTTACAAATGTAGAGTAGATGGATATTTTTTTTTAAATTTATTACTGTTTTTACGAAACAAGTATAAATACGTAACTTCTTACGTGCTTACATGAGTACAAACAAACTTATGTTTCATCTATCAAGTGAACAATGCAATGCAAGGCAATAGGTAGCTAATAAGGTGTGGGGGTATGAAGGGGTGGTAACGCACCCATTCATGCACCCTATATGCTACCTCTCTTACGCAATAGCCTTATTTTTCAATAAACAGCGCATACATAAACACGTAGCTATACTCTTGAAAATAGTACAGAATTGCAAAGGCATGAAAATGTTATGTAGTTATACTGAAATATCCGTAACGCATGTATCACATTCTAACAGAAATCAATAAACCAATTGACGTCGCATAAACACCCCGCGACTCTCCAAAACGTAGAGTTTGAAATACCCGTAACGCATGTATCACATTCTAACAGAAATCAATAAACCAATTGACGTCGCATAAAGACCCCCGCGACTTAACGAACCGTAGAGTTTTATCGCCTAAATATATCAGTGATTCAAGCCTACTGACCAACGAGAGGAAATTTTAACCAATAAGCCAGTAGGTGACACGATGTTTATTTATAATACACAATTCTTTTATAATACAGTATAATATATTTATCTGAACGAAAACCTGTGTTACATATTTATTCTTAAATAACTATATACTCCCATAAGTAAATAAAAATTATTACAAATATTTAAATCTACACATAAATATCACTTGCATATAATCATTTCCCTAAATCACATATCTTTTCATTCAAATATTCATTTTATACACATACAGACATACCCGTACATCCTTAAATTCTACTTGAAATCTACTTTTTAAAACTAGAATTTATGTTTATTTCAATTTTAGTTTAAATATATAAATTTAGAATTGTTAAAATTATTAAATTATGTATCACTTTTAAGTACCCTTATTTTATTTTGTGAGAGTGGAGGCTCCTAACACAAGCAATTGATAGCTTAAAAGGAGCCTGCGGTCATCTGTAACATAGTGTAAAACTATGTCAATGAAACATTTTTTCATTTTCATTACTTTCTCAAAAAACCAAAGCTATAAGCTTGGTAAGACTTCGGCAGGAAGTTACCTAAGAATACCTAAGATGTGCTCGCAGAAATTTTAAAAGTATTTTTTTATTTCAACTTTGTTGACTCGAGAGAGTTAGCAGTGAAGTTGCGCGATTCAATCAATGTTTGCAAGTTCTTTCATTTCCTATATCATGTGATGTTTTAGTAAGAAAAGGTAAAACGTATTGACTTTAATATTTAGTTTAACTTTACTTTTGACGTCGCATAGCTGTTAGTTTGGACATAGCAAAGGCCTTCGATCGGGTGTGGCACAAAACACTTACCCCGAAGCTTCCTTCTTTTGGGCTATCCGAAAATTTTTGTACATGGGTTGCCAGTTTTCTCATTATGCGGATCAATATCGTCGTTGATTGTGCGTGCTCGGATCCACTGCCCCTGAACACTGGCGTACCACAAGGCTGTGTGTTGTCTCCCACTCTATTGCTTCTGCATATCAATGTTTTGTTGCACGTGCGCAACATTCATTGCTATGCACGATACACTGGTTAAGCCAATATCTCTCGGGATTGCGTCAATGAGTGCCAATCACAGCTTGTGTCTGCATTGAAACATCACTAGAACAAGTCTCGAATTAGCGTAGACTGAATTTAGTTCAACTTAATCCCCTAAAGACACAAGTTTGCGCATTTACCGCGAAAAAGTCGCCATTCACCGTAGGTCCTCGATTATAACCCGAAAGAAACGCGTATACAAACTTGTGTTACCTTGTTGAATCGGTACAGAAATGAAGGAATATTGGATCGAATTGTGACATGTGACGAAAAGTGGATTCTTTAAGATAACCGGAAGGGAAAAATGCAATGGCTGACCCCAGGTCAAACACCGCAACAATGTCCTAAAGCTAAGCTTAGCGATAAAAGTGGTAACCAGAGGGAGACTTGGTACAAAAGTCGTATCGTGGGTAAAAAAAAGCGTGGTTACCTCTGTCTCACCTACCTCTACCGCCAAGCAGCTATATTTATATAGCTGTGTTCCAGTTTGAAGGGTGAGATATAGCAGAGAAATTACTGGATACTATGACAAAACAGCCTTAGGTCACAAGATTGCCAGCACGCGAGTAACATCCCCATGGTGTTGCGAGCGTTAATAGACTGCGGTGACCGCTTACCATCTAATGCGGGCCGCATGGTTGTTTGCCAATATAGTTGTCTAAAAAAATTCGATCTTCACAATTATTGCTCCATGATAACGCATCGTAATGCACGAGAAACCGTTGTAACTCTACAGGAGCTGCAGTTAGAAACCATTCGTCATTCTCCGTACTAGCCAGACCTTGCTCCAACTGACTACATTTTTTTCGTGTTTTGGACAATTTTCTACGTGGTAAAAAAATTTCTTCCCAGGAGGCAGTACAAAATGTTGTCACACAGTTTGTCGAATCTAGATTCCCAGAGTTCTTTCGCAAAGGCATAACTAAACTTACGATTAGATGGCAGCAATGTATAGATATTGAGGGTAAATATTTTGATTAAATGAATATGTTACATCTTAGAAAAAACGAGATTTAATTTTTCAGTACAAATCGGCAATTTCATACTTTAACTCCTAATATTATAGACCCATAATATTAATCTCTTTTCCTAAAATCTTCTCTCCTGACCACAGACTTTAACCATAAATAAAAAAGTAGTTACATATCTGTGTAGGTATTTGTTTGTGTGTCAGACGCGTGATAGTGTAACGTCTTTTTTTATTAATTTAATGTATTTTCCAAGCATTATTAAAAAAAAATTAGCTTTCTGTAATTCTTCACCATATAAACTTTAACTGTGCCAAATTTCATTCTCCTCCGTTAGCCTAATTTTCGTAAAAACGGGTTCTAAGTTTTTGCTTCTCGTACCTATTAATATATTGATTTAGCAGTGGTGCATTATCGAGTAAATGCTAAGTTGCAAATTTATGTAGAGCAGACAGTGGAACACGCCTTCGGATGTCTCTTGTCTCGATAGACGTAGGTCGCTGTTTAATATTCAGTGATACAAATTCCTTTGAATACTGCTAGCTAATATAGAATGAACAATAAATAATTTCAGAATGTTTATACACTTCACTTATACAGAAATAGCCATTTTAGTAGAGCTACATATTGCAATACACTTATTATTTTTAATCATATCGGGCATAATATTACACGACGAACTCTGTGACCCGGTGCTTAGTAACTCTACTTTGACCCCAACGCTCGTGGGTCCGATTTCCATATTTGACAAATATTTGTGCGTCTGTTTGCCTTGGTCTGCGTATTTTTGAGAGAGGGAGAGCGCCTTAAAACAACCCGCTTAGGGAAGTACCTCCGTTTCACAGAAAGCTGCAGCCAAATAACAACTCCATTGAGGGTTGTTGCTTTTCGACGAGTGAATGAGGTTATCGGTAAGCAACTGAGGAGTTGCTGTGTTAGCAACAGCGGTGGAATTACGCGAGTGATACTTAATGTATTGCAAGCGTTCATAGGCTACGGTAACTACTTTACATCAGGTGAGCGGTATTTTTGCATGCATCCCGATGTTGTAGAAAAAAATCGGCCAAGTGCGAGTCGGACTCGCCACGAAGGATTCCGTACCATTATCTATAAAAAAGGGTAAAAAATCACGTTTGTTGTATGGGAGCCCCCCTTAAATATTTTGCTTTATTTTAATTTAATTCCTTATTCTTAAAGTGAATATACAAGTAAATATTCTGTGAATATTTCAAGCGTCTACCTATTGCCGTTATCAATATCGAGCAAAAATGAGCAAAAAAATCACGTTTGTTGTATGGGAGCCCCCTTAAATAATTACCTTATTCTATTTTTTAGTATTTGTTGTTATAGCGGCAAAATTTCAACTGTCTAACTATCACAGTTCATGAGATACAGCCTGGTGACAGACGGACGGACGGACGGACGGACAGCGGAGCCTCAGTAATAGGGTTCCGTTTTACCCTTTGGGTACGGAACCCTAAAAAACCACACACACTTTATGAAATTTTCAAGATTCTACCCACTACGGCTCTATAGACAGTGAATCTGTGACAGACGGGCGGACAGCGGACGGCTCGTTTATCAAATCAAAGTTCTTAAGCTAAAACAATTTCAATCATGTACATGATCTCTACCAGTTTGCAAAGGTACAGGTGTGCATATATTATATAAAAATAATAACAATAAACGTACTAAATGTCACAAAATAATACAGTCATAATATATAGTTATAATATATTTTGTGTGGACATAAATATTTTAAATATTTATATAATATTTTTATACATTTTTAATATTTATGTCCGGATATATTTGTACGCACAATATAACTACCTTTTTTTTCGTGATTTGGACAATTTTCTACGTGGTAAAAAAATGTCTTCCCAGGAGGCAGTACAAAATGCTTTCACACAGTTTGTCGAATCTAGATCCCCAGAGTTCTATCGCAAAGGCATAAATAAACTTCCGAGTAGATGGCAGCAATGTATAGATAGATGATGTGGGTAAATATTTTGATTAAACGAATATGTTACATTATAGAAAAAAAAATGAATTTTATTTTTTCAGTCCAAATCGGCAATTTCATACTAATATACTGAAATATCCACAACGCAGCTATCGTATTCCTGTCGTATCGTACCTACGCTCAACGCCTTTGCGATTCTGTGAAAACAAACATACCTTTCTTTAAAAACCAATGCTGCCGGTTTGGTAACTTCGACAGGAAATTTACTAAGAGATGCTTGCAGAAAGTTTCAACGTATTTTTTTATCTTTGTAGACATACTCGAGCGAGTTGCAGTTATGTTAAACTATGCGATTCGATCAACATTTAAAAGTTCTCTCATTTCCTACAGAAAGACGCTTATTTTTTTTTATACAACGTCGAGAGGCATACAAGCACATGGCCTGATGTAAAGCGATTACTAATGCCACCTCTGCTGCTGATACAAAAACTTCTTAGGAGTTTACTGGTGACCTCACTCACACGCAGAAACACAACAATAATCCAGGGAGTTGCTATTTGACTGCGGTTTTCTGTGAGGTGGAGGTACTTCCCCAGACGCTTTGATGCGCCCTACCTCTCTTAAATATTGTTTTTAGTTTTCGTACTCATTTTATTTTTTAATTTGGTTATTGTACCACTACCACATGTACCACTAAATTCGAGTTTGGGGATTTATGTGCGTGTTTGTAATTTGTAATTATCACTAGCTCGTCCGTAAAAGTAAAACATCGCTAGGAAATCACTACGTCCAAGAAATAATAATAAAAAAATTATAGTTCTAAAATATATTTATTTTCTCTCCAAGGTCACAATGTTATGTAATGTAATGTAATGTTATGTATATGTGGGTTACATAGCTTGTTTTGCTTAAACTATTCCTTACAGGAGAGAACTGGTGCCCGCGCTAAGTGGAGAACCCGCCTGTGTTACGAGTCACCAGGCCCCCTCCGCGCTATTATATGCTGTAACTATGAGAGAGACAATATACTATGTTGTAATAAACGAGAATATTTCAAAGACGTGTGATTTTACCTAAGAATATTTTAGTTTTCCCTCTGAGTTGGGAGGTCTAACGGCAGTCGCTTCCTGTAAAAATCAGTGTCTCCGCTAAATCCTTAGGTTTAGGTAACGGACCTTGCCAATTCTAATATATTAGGAAACGGTATAACGCTGAGAAGAACTATATAGATTGTTTAAGAAATTACCAAATAGAAATTAGGCGTCTTTTAAAAAAAATTGAACGGGATAAAAATTTAATGTTTCAGCAAAAATTGTTCTCAACATTTATTATTTCTGTATGGGGAATTATTTTACGGCAGCAACTTGTAAACTATTAAATAAAATCTGAATTCGCTTTATTTAATCGAGCAGATTTTTCATCCTATATTAACAAATAGTACTTCCAGACAAATAACACAGCGCCATCTGGTCTTAAAATAAGCGCTTATGCTCTGCATACTATACAACAGATAAACATAAGTGAAAACAGTTTTTACAAATACATATATGTGATGATGTAGAGACGCAGAAATTTTCAGGTATACAAATATCTGTATTGCTTAGGAACCGAACCTGAGGTGTCAACTGTTGTTAACCACCTCGATAAAGATCAATGATACTACAAAACTGGTAAAGGAAAACCTCCAAGGGAAAATCGTAGGAAAGGTTAATTGTGCGGTTTACTTGACAACGCCAATTCTTCATCTGAAAATATTTTTCTAGCCTACTTCGGAGAAACCGCGGATGAAATAATAAACGGTTTATATTACTTTACTAAAATAAATTACCGCGAATACCGTAATAAGGAATTAGTCATTTGCCTAAGATACATTAATATAGCTTACTTATTAATTTAAGTATATTATTATTAATACTATGAAATAATAAATTCAGATGTTATTGTTCTATCTATCTATCTATAATTTCATACCAAATCCCTTGCGGGGTAGGCAGGGACAACCGAGCGCTACATAACTCGATCCTTACAAACCTCACTTGCTTCTAACATTCATGAGTATTATTTTACGAAAGGCATATTTACTGCAACTTACGAATTGCAGAATTTGATACAAAGTATTTTGTGTGTTTCCGCTACTAATTAGTTCGTGTGAATAAGCGCCGGCCAGTACCCATGCACTATAGTTAGTTGAAGCGCGTACCATAGCTGCCACAGCTGCTCTGGTCGTCTCTGCCTCGGCTGCTGCGGTCACCTCTGCGATTATCCGCCATCTAGAAGTTGCAGGGTGTTTTCTATATATATATCATAAATATTGTTGTGTGCATGAACATGTCTGTTTGTCTTGTTCTGGTTATTTTATATGTATAATAAGTATTTATTTACAAAAAAATGTATTTACGTATGTTTATCAGTTGTCTAGTACCCATAACACAAGCTTCGCTTACTTTGGGGCTAGATGACGCTGTGTAATTTGTCCGACAATAATTATTTATTTATTTACAAAAAAAAATGTATTTACGTAAGTTTATCGGTTGTCTAGAACCCATAACACACGCTTCGCTTACTTTGGGGTTACAAGGCGCTGCGTAATTTGTCCGACAATAATTATTTATTTATTTATTTACAAAAAAAAATGTATTTACGTAAGTTTATCGGTTGTCTAGAACCCATAACACACGCTTCGCTTACTTTGGGGTTACAAGGCGCTGCGTAATTTGTCAGAAACTATTTATTATTATAATATGTTATAATAATATAAGCAAGAGATACCTAAATCACTCTTGTTTGCCAAAGTGCGAGATGAAATTGAAGTCGTTTGGGTAGCGTCTCGTCCACGTGACTCATCGGGCATTTCACGATCAGTTTGTGTATAAGATTTAAATTAATTAATTATTAAAGAGCACGTTGAGTCTCTCTTTGCGTGTTCTATAGATTGTACAATGGGTTGCGATCCGAGGAGTCGTTCGACATTATGCCAACAGCCTAATTTTTCATCCTTAATTACTAGAGTCGCAATGGTCACGTACTGTGCGGTCCCAGAGAAGTTTTCTTTCGAGAACTCTAAAGTTGTGGAATGAGCTCCTTGCCGAGGCTTTTCCTAGGGACTACAGCATGGGGTTCTTCATGAAAGACGTGAGGAGGTTTTCACAGAGTCGGCAACGTAAGAGTGACACCGCTGGTGCCACTGGTTAACAGCTTATCATCAGGCAGGCCGTACGCTTGTTTATCACCTTAGTGGTATAAAAATTAATGTTCCTCTGTTCGCACGTACAATTAGTTCAACTTTCATGAATTAATTTTGACCCCGCAATAACGTGTCTACCTTATTGTTTTTAATTGTCAACCGGTATACCTTTATATTTCTTTTGTTGCAATTGACAAGCGTTAGTAGAAAAAGTTCAACGTATTCGTATACATTTTTCTCAAATTTTAAATAATGATGGTCTAATTCCGACCATTAGGGTTAACATTAAAATATTTAAAAAGCCCTTGACAAATTATTCGAGGTCAAATGCCGGAGCCCTTCCACAAAATCGTATGTTAATATTGGACAGATCTTTTATGGAAATGAGACACAATGGATCCATTGTGTACATTTCCTAACATTGTACTGGTTCTATCTATTAGTTTGAATTGCGATTTAGGGTCGATTGTGTGTTGACAGAAGTATGTGAATAGATTTCTGTTAATGGTGTATTGTGATTTGTGATGTTTTTGTTTGTGATACTGCTGACTGTACGAATAATAGGACACGAATACATATATATATATTAACCTTCTCGTGCCCAATTTGTCATCACTTACATGTTGATCCAGTGATCCAGTACATCCAGCGATGTGTGGTAGCTTAATTGCGGGAATCACAATTACCCAGCGAGATGTCCGGAGATGTTGCTCTCTCTTTCGACTTTCATATGTCGAGTGGACATAGACAGGCAGTATACTGAATCTGTGTCTTCTAGAATTCTATACTGATGCACCAATTCGCATCGTCGTACTCCTTTGGGCAAGTTCCGTCTTCGTGGAAGACGATTGATGTGCACCCGGTGCCCAAATAGTGCTACGGATCAGTTTCATAGAATTGCAGACCTATCGCCATGTTCTTCCTTTTCTCCAAAGTTACAAAGCGTGTGATAACCACTTGAATGCTGACATATCTGAAAGATCACAACTTGATCACCGACTATCGTTATGGCTTTCCCGTGATCGTCCGTCTGTATATGATCTTCTAACGTACTCGTAACATACTATTGGGTTTTGATGATTGAGTATCCAGGTGAGTTTGTATGTCAGTCTAGATATAGGGAAGAAAATTGAACGGGTCTGGCATTGGTATCCTATATCGAAGCTGCCATCATCTGCTTCATACAAATGATCTGCTAAATAAAACGTTACACATTTGGTATAATACTAGCAATGCCCGCGACTTCATCTGCGTGGAATATTATTTATTTATATTAATAAAAATAAATTTCTAAAATAAAAGTAGCCTCAGTTACTCCTTATTACATCAGCTATCTGCCAGTGAAAGTCCCGTCAAAATCGGTCCAATCGTTTCAGAGATTAGCCGGAACGAACGGACAGACAGACAAAAATTGTAAAAATATTGATTTTGGTATATGTACCGTGTATACATCCATATGCATTTTGTAAAAAGCGGTTATTTTAATATTACAAACAGACACTCCAATTTTATTTATCTGTATAGATTTAGTATAATAAATACTTCAACTGGGTAAGTTGCTCCACCTCAAAGAAGACCGCTGTCAAATAACAATTTTCTGGTCGTTGCGCTCACAGCTAATTTCTGGGGTTCCTTTTGATAAAGCGCGACCAATAAAATTCGACACAAAAGGGCCATCCGCTCTATTTATAATATCGGCTCCAGGGAATCACTTAGGGAACTGTTTATGAAAATGCTCGCAAAAATATAAAGTTGTTTTCAAAGTTCAGTGAAAATCTTAGTGGTAGTTATTAAGTATAGTTATAAATTGCCTATGGCAGAACATTGACTTGTAAAGACTGATAGATCTTTTGTTGTGAACTGTTTTCGATTTTACAATAAAATGTCTGAAGTAATTTTATCCTACGCATACGTATATGTATGTACATAAAAACATAAGAGTTATTATAATAACAAATGAAAGTTGCAAGATTTTTTTGACATTTCTTTTGGGCCAATGACAATTTTCGAAGTGCTGGCTAGTGAAATAAAAATTGAGAATTACGAAATATGAATAAAATACAGTAAGATTTCATTAAAAACAACGTGAAACGTGCATATATAAGTGCATATATAATATCTTCATCTAATTTCATCTTCTTCTTCTTCTTAACTTTATCTCTTTTCGTAATCCTATAGGATTGACGAAGTCTGTTACCTAAGCCTAACGATTTGACGAAGTACTGATTATTACATGGAGCGACTGCTATCAGACCTCCACGACGAAGACGGAATATCAAACATTTCTTAGGTACGATCACACGTCTTTCTTGGACGTACGGGTTTCCTCACGATGTGTCCCTGCACTGCGAAGAAATAACAATTATAAATATGAACATAATTATCACTGGTGAAGGAAAACATCATCTAATCTGATCATGGTATGTAAATCTTGATTTCTTTCGTTCCTATATTCTTCGAATTATTTATTGTACTTATATACATTCCTTCATTATTCCGTCTACGGAACCCTAAAAAGTAATACATAATATCATAAAGGCATAAAATAACTAAACAATAAACGGCGCTATTTGATACGTTGTTTTTCTAAAGCAATCCTAGAGATTCGTTTTTTGACCTTATTTGTTTTTGTTGTTTTCCTTTGATGATTGGTGTGTTGTGAAAGAAATATTTTCAGTTATCCAGTACTCATAAAATACTTTGGTTTACTTGTTATACTTCGTAAACAACTCGCTTGACTTCGCCATTATGCATTTATAATATTTTTCAAGTTATCTTTACCCATAGTAAAATTTAGTTACTAGGAAATAATTTAAGACTGTGTTAAATACGAATAAAGATAGGCAAGTAACAGTACATATAATTAATAGATAATCAGTTCTCCGGTGGAAATTTTTAATAAAAAATGATAATTATTCTCTATTCGTCCAATTAATTCCGATTTTCGTAAATTTTCGAAAAATAATCCTTACTTTTTGTAAGTGGTCAATAAAAATATATGAAAATTATTTTAATTTATATCACTTTGCCGTGTCGTGTGGTGTCGGCATAGAATTGCACCACCTCCTCTCGTCCCGTGGGTATCCTACTTAGGAGTCGGCTGAGGGAAACACACAACCGGATGACGGGCATCAGTGTCGTATCGTGCACTACCTTGTACTGCGATCACCAACCAGCCTGCCAAGCGTGGTGATTATGGCACCACCCAAATTAACATACTTTTTGGGTACGTCAACAACGCTCACCTAATATTTATGGTAGATGCGTGCCGTCACTATCATGGCTGTAGTGATCGTCTCTGATTCGTTTGCTGCGGTCGTCTTAACGATTGCACCACATTTGTAGCAGCGACCTAAAAGGAATTGTTTTAAAAGTTTATAAAAATATTGGCATTTTGTAGAAAAGATTTCGAGTGACGACAGCCTCCTCAGTACTGCTTATTCAGGCAGTACGAAATCTATATACAAATTTACAGGATTTTTTACATGATAAGCATGCACGACTGACGTCAGTCGTGCATGCATATCATGTGTATATAGACGTCTGTATTAATACTGCCTGACTGAGCTGTATTAATACTGATGTCAATCTAGACGTCAGTATTAATCTGTATTAATACTGCCCGACTGAGCTATATTAATACTGACGTCAATCTAGACGTCAGTATTAATCTGTATTAATACTGCCCGACTGAGCTATATTAATACTGACGTCAATCTAGACGTCAGTATTAAGCTGTATTAATACTGCTTGACTGAGCTGTATTAATACTGATGTCAATCTGGACGTCAGTAGTAATCTGTATTACTACTACCCGACTGAGCTATATTAATACTGATGTCAATCTAGAGGTCAGTATTAAGCGGTATTAATACCGCCTGACTTAGCTATATTAATATTGAATGCTCAAAATTAATACTGACGTCAATCTATACGTCATTATCAAGCTATCGGGAACCTACCTTCGATCGGGAAACCGCGGTCAAATAACAACTCATTAGAGACTTTTCTTGTTCCTGTGAGCGTGTGATGGAGTCACCCTCATGTGGATCGTACGCTTGTAAGCCTCCTGACATTATCAAAACAAACTATAAGAAAATCCATAAATCCATCCATAATAATCCATCGGTAAACAGATTAATCAAGAATATACTGAACTGGTTATTTTTATAGAACTCTATGAAACTCTTTAAGTCAATATTAAACAATACTACATAGTAGAAAGTATTCAATCTACTGTGGGCTCTGAGGCTCTACTCTCGACTCTTTCCAATCAATTCTCTCTGCTCCTTTATTCCTATATAAATCTAAAGTGCGTTCAACGAGACGAGATAGAAATGGTAAACACGCCGACCTTTACCAAGTTTCGTTATAAAGCAAGCGATAACCATCCTTTTCTCTCGCAGGCAGGAAAAGCAGCGTAATCGACGCTAAGTGTGCTGTCTGTAAATAAAATTACAGGAATTATGTCTGTACATGAAATCCTCACATTTGGCAAATCAAGTAACATTTACGTGATTGAGTTGACCTTTAATTAAATTGGAATAGAAATTAATAAAGCAACAAATCCTATAATACATATATGCGCTTTTTGAGAAAATAAACAAAGACGAAACTATATACACGGATAATGTTTTGGTTTGTGGTTCACTTTAGCAAAAGTTTTTGATGAGAACTTTCAATCTCTGTTTTTCTTATTTACACCACTAAAAAGCTAAAATTTTTTTTTAAATAAATGAAAATATTTTTATGGAGTGTCGGTGTTAAGATAAGAAAAGGCATGCTCCGTTGGTTCGGACATGTAGAAAGGATGCGGGACAAAAGAATGAAGAAACAGATATACAATGCAAAAGTAAAAGGATGTAGGAGCCGAGGAAGACCGAGACTAACCTAGCATGAAGAAATTGGTCGTGTTTTATCAGAAGGTGATGTCAGGAGCCCCAGGAACCGGCGAGCGTGCATGAAAAGAGCTATGAAAGTTACAGAAGCGAGTGAAGTATTCAAGGACAGCATAATATCAATTGATAATATCAGTATACGGGTACCGACTCCAAAATTCTAAATTGAAAAATCATTGTGACCATTTATTACCTACCCCGCAATGGACCTGTCGTGAAGATATACATACATACTGATTTTTACATGGAGCGACCGCCACAAACCTCCACAGCTTAGGAGGTTTGGCAATAAGCGATAATTACAATCTATCTATAACTTCACGCCAAATCCCTTGCGGGGTTCTCTGTGCCTACCCCAGGCACAGAGAACCGAGCGCGACGTAACTCAATTCATTGCTCTGTTCATACACGCTCGCCTGTTTCTAGGGCTCCATATGTATTTGTAAACCAATAATTACAACGATGTACATAAATCCGAAAACAAAAATTTAGTGGTAAATACCCACACCAGGTCACCAGGATTCGATCTTCAAACCGTCGGATAATGGATCGGTTCTTCGTCCACTGGTCTCTCATTGCTATTGTTTGAGCATCTAGTATTGTTAGATAAATACAGTTTTGTTCTGTAACTCGTTTCATTCAGTATAATAATTGCTTTAATCGTAGCAAACATAGGATATGTACTTAGAAGAATAAAGAACATAATTTGTGTGTGTCATCTGTAAGAAATTGGTTATGACGTGGAAAGAGAAACGTATTAATATTTATGTACGCGCGGACAATTGAGGCAAACAATTTCTCTAATGCGTTCTTGGGAACGTTGCTAACTGGAGTAAATAAACGAATATTGGTCACAATGTTTTAGAAATTATTTTCAGTTGACATTCAATATTTGAATCATTTAAGGGGCTCTTAGTGTGCGTGTGTGTGTGTGTGTATGAGTGTGTGTATATGCGTGAGTGTGTACATATGGGTATGTATGTTTGTGTGTGGTAAATTTTGTAGTGTAGTAAAATGTGGGTGTATGTTTGTGCGTATGACAATTTAGGAAGAGAGCTGGTAAAAATGGTACAATACAGCTATATTAACGTTTTATTAATTAGAGTCTCCACTTCATCATAACATAGTTCTTTTAACCAGGTTGTTAATATTGCTTTACACTCGTAATAGGGTTCATTATATATGCATATTTCTTTATTTACTTTATTATATAGGAAGGCAGAGCGTGGGTTAAGTTGCACTCTTGCAAAATCAGTTTTAACGAAGGGAACGTGAGCTACAACATGCCGTCTTCTTCTGCTTACAGTCTCAGGATTATATGGTAGGGATTTGTGTTTCTTTAATATCATTTGTACGATATATAGTTTCCTTATTGATAGCAAATCTGATATAAGAGAGTAGTGGAAAAAGTTCTTTTTTTAAAATACATCACCTTAAGGAGGGCTCTTTGAGCTCTTTCAATCTCTAGGAAACGCGTTTTTAATGCGCCACCCCAAACAGGAATGCAGTATGTAATGATTGATTGTACAAGGGAAATATAAATTTTGTTTAAAAGGGTTTTTGGGACTATATATCTTAGGGTCTTGAACATATATATGAATTTACGTATCCTACTAGACATTTGCTCGATCTGAGGGTACCAAGTTAGTCTTTCGTCTATTACTATACCTAGGTATTTAGTGTTATTAACTTTTGCTATTGAGGGGCAATTGCAGTCATTGTTTGGGACTTTGTCACATGAATGTATTTTTATATCAAAGTTTTGGGTGGGCTGTGTATTGCTATATATACCGTAACAAATGTAATTGGTTTTGAATGTGTTTAGAGTAAGGAGATTGTTTTTAAGCCATTTAGCGACCAGAGCCATACCCTGTTCAGCATTTCTGCGAGTGACATCCCTATTATTTATGTAATTTGCTGATTCGAGGGGGGTGGATTTTAAATCTATCAAGTCGGGGTTTGAATTATTTTTCTTACTATTATATGTCAACGTTTTTATATTTTTCCAAAGTAATTTATTATCTTTAATTGAGCAGTTAATTAGGTTTCTTTCATAATTCCTTTTTAGTTTTTTAATTAAATTGTTGCAAAAATTTCTGTATCTAGTATATATAATTTTTTTAATCTCATTTTCAGGTTCATTACGTGACTGTTTTTGAAGTTTATTTCTATTTTGGATGCATTTTGGAATACCTTTTGTCATCCATGGGTTGATTGTACGTTTACTTTTAGGAATTTGTGTCGTAGTGGTATTTTCTTTTATTGATTCAATAAGGGTTTGGGTTAGAATGTCGGTAATTTGATTCGGGTCTTTACAGGTAAGTAGGTCCGCTACATTTTTCTCTTGCAAATATTTTAAAGCGTTGTCAAAACAGATTTTTGATAAAGTTTTAGAAGTGGATTTATTTATTTTTGTTTTGGATATACACAAGAAAGTTGTTTGTCTTGGTATGGATGTTTTAAGAGAGTTTGGGGAAGTAATTCCACCTCACAGAAAACCGCAGTCAATATAACAACTCCCTAGAGGGTTATTGTGTTCCTGCGTGTGAGTGAGGTCACGAGTAAGCTCCCAAGGAGTTGCTGTGTAAGCAGCAGAGGAGGAATCGCAAACGTTAAAATGGGCTACGGTAACTGCTTTACATCAGGTGGGCCGTATACTTATATACCTCCCGACACAGTATAAAAAAAAGATCTACAAGTTAACTATAACAATCTTATTCGTAGCGTAATTCAGTTTCCTAATCCATTAGAATTGGCGGGATCTAAGCCTAAGGATATGGTAAAGGTACTGACGTTTACAACGAGCGACTGCCTTGAAAGCTCTACAACCTCGAGGGAAAACTAGATCTTTCTTAGGTAAGGTCACTCGTCTTTCGAAATATAATTTCCTCAACAGGTGTGTTTTCTCACGATGTTTTCTACACCGCCGAGCAAGTGATAATTACAAATATGTACATAAATCAGAAAACACGAATTCAATGGTACATAAGTTCACAACAACAATATATATATATATATATATTATATTATATTTTGACGAGAACAGTGGTGGTTAGCATTGTTAGTTTAACACAAAGGTTTGTCGATTCGATTTCCATACAGGACACAGACATTTGTTCATGTCTGTTTGTCTTGGTTTGTATTTTCAGAGAGGTGGGGCGCATCAAAACAGCTCGAAAAAAGTTTTCAAAAGAATGAGTATATACACGTTTTCGGGTACGCTATTGGTTTGGGTATAAATAGAGCCTTCTGATGGAAGTAGTATGAGTTCAGGCGTACCGCAAGGCACACTTCTAGGGCTATTTCCTTTTGTAATTTACTTAAAAACGAACTAAGGGCACAAGATTCCTGTGAGATTGTATCATTTGCTGATGATACCTTTTTGGTTTTAAATTTGACCGGAATAAACCTAAGCTAAATCTGACATACTATTCTGGATATTATCAGTTTGGCGAGAGATGAAATACTGAGTATCAATCCAATAATTCGTTAATGGCCGATCTTCCTGTGGATGATAAAATAGTTACCAACTCATATACACTCAGTTTTTTATACATTTAGCCGGCCCCCTTCCTCGTTCAATTTTCACGAAATGCATAGATTTTGAAAGCATACTTTTGCAACTTCATGTAACACTCAGGCAGTCCATCTGAAGCCGTTGATTTTTACTATAGATTCATTCATTGCACAGCCCACTGCGTTCTACCCTCACTCACTCAAGTTTGGCACAATACGTCTACCATGAAACTACAAAGTATATAAACTACTTTCATCAAATAATGATGAAATTAAGCAAGGGCTCACCATTCGGCCCATAACTATCTATTAATGTTTTGATCTACGTAAAATTAAATCTCTTAGTAACTGCTTTACTGAAATTAATGTTTGTTTTTGCTATTCATTGGTTAATCAGCACGATTCTCTACAAAAAAGTACCACATTTTAAATCTAGACTTCTCTATTCCCTTCACTACCATTCGAACGACTTCGAACCTCTCATACTCAGGCAATTTTCTACTGTTTTGTCAGTAATATCTTAATGGATATATTTGCTCTTTGATATGGAAAGGATTTTATCAGCAGTGATAGAACCGATGTTACGTACTTGCTACTTAGTACTCTCTGCCTACACTGTTTTTTCTATACTACATCGGGAGGCATTGGTCTGAAAGAGAGCGTCGGTGTTAAAATAAGAAGAGGCATGCTCCGATGGTTCAGACATGTAGAAAGAATGCAAGATGAAAGAATGACGAAGCAGATATACAATGCAATAGTGGAAGGATGTAGGAGCCGGGGAAGGCCAAGACTTACCTACCATGTCCAAATTGGTCGTGTTCTATCAGAAGGTGATATCAGGAGCCCTAGAAACCGGCGAGCGTGCATGAGAAGAGCAATGAATGTTAAAGAAGCGAGTGAGATATGTAAGGATCCAGTCACGTGACGCTCGGTTCTCTCTGCCTACCCCGCAAGGGATTTGGCGTGAAGTTATATATAGATAGATAGATCGGGAGGCATACAAGTATATGACCCACCTGATATAAAGCGGGTACCGTAGCTTATTAACGCTTGCGATATATTAAGTATCACTCGCGCGATGCCTCCTCTGCTGCTTACACAGCTACTCCTTGGGAGCTTACTGGTGACCTCACTCACACCCAGGAACAAAACAACCCTCTAGGGAGTTGTTATTTGGCTGCCGTCTTCTGTGAGGTGGAGGTACTTCTCCAGACTTTGATGATGATGCGCTCTACCTCTCTTAAAACATCCAGAACAAGACAAACATACATGTTCATGCACACAAATGCTTGCCTTGTGTGGGAATCGAACCCTCGAGCGTTGGTGTCAAAGTCGCATCATTCACGACTGAGCCACTGAGCTCGTCAAATAAAGCTCCTACATTGTAAATATGTAATGTGCAACATAGAGCAGTGGTATCCTAGTGGATAAAGAATAGACCTATTTCACCAACTAGTCACTGGTTCGAATTCAGCTATGCATCACTAAATTCGTATTTTCAGATTTACGTACATATTTGTTGCTTGCTCGACAGTCATAAAAAACATTATGAGGAAGCCGCACGTCCCAGAAATTATATTTCAAAAGACCTAACTTACAAAACTTCTTGTTTTCCCTATGTTGACCTGACAAATACTTAGATCAATGTAGCGGAGCTCATTGATAATGAATTATGAAACAGAAAGACCTTACAAAGAAGAGAGGATCTCAAGAGATTACCCAGGAGAAATAAAGTAGACTCTATGTGACGTAAAGTGGTTAAAATAACTGAATTCAGAAAGAGATATTTGAATTCAAATTGAAATAGTTGTTGCAACCTCGGAACTAACTAAAGACCATAGGAATATGGAAATAAAGATCTATAGAAGGCTATTGATAGAGGCGCTGTGTGGCGAACGTGACCTTTAACCTTTTTACAAGTAACAACGTTTCTCGGCGCCTAGAACGTGGCTGCAATATTTATGCTACTCATAAATAAAGCCGTCGGACCCATGCGTATTAATACACTATAAGTGGTACAGATATGATGGATCGAACGAAACATGAAATTGTAAATTTTTAATAACATGTAAGTAAATATAAATATTATCGGACGAAATTGACGAGCTCGGTGGGTTCGATTCCCACACAAGGCAAACATTTGTGTGCGTGAACATGTCTGTTTGTCTTGGTCTGGATGTTTTGAGCAGTCAGAACCCGTTTATATACGTTTTCCCATACATTTCGCGGTCGTATACGACCACCCGGCTTTCGAAGGGTTAAGGGAGGTAGGCCGCATCAAAGCAACCCTTCTGGGGAAGTACCTCTACCACACAGAAAACCGTAACAAAATAATGACTCCCTAGAGGGTTGTTTTGTTTCTGCGTGTGAGTGAGGTCACCAGTAAACTCCCAAGGAGTTGCTGTGTAAGCAGCAGAGGAGACATCGTGCGAGTGATACTTAATATATTGCAAGCGTTAATAAACTACGGTACCCGCTTTACGTCAGGTGGGCCGTATGCTTGTATGCCTCCCGATAACTCCCTGAAAAGTAGTTGTGTTCTTGCGTGACGTTGTACAATAAATAATTACACAGCGCCAACTAACCCTTAACTAAAAAATATGCTTTGGGTACTAGACAACTGATAATCTATCTATAACTTCACGCCAAATCCCTTGCGGGGTAGGCAGAGATACCCGAGCGCCACGTCACTCGATCATTACATACCTCATTCGCTTCTTTAACATTAATTGCTCTTCTCATGCACGCTCGCCGGTTTCTAGGGCTAGGTTTACAACAGGTAAATATTCGTAAATACTTTTTTTTTGTAAATACATACATATAATATATAGAAAACATCGAGATCAAGAAATGCACACAAATATTTTCCTTGTGTAGGAATTGAACACACGAGCCTTGGTGTTGGTAATAGTTCGTCAACATCACGCAAGAAACTGGTAAGCTTCTGAGTATAGGGTGTTCACTTCCATTATATCCACACCTGCGCTATTTATAAATGATTATCAATTACCCTTATAATTCATAGTTTTTGCTGAATCCACTTCCAATGGGATTATAATCCATAACACATAAGTTACTTTATTTGTGTCCCTGTGAAAAGATAATTGGAGTAAAAAGGTAGCTAAGGGCAATTAATAATCCATATATCACAGGCTAATTACGCAGTGTGATTGTTCGCTTTCCGACATTGTTCATTGTCATAAATATATTTTAATAGAGTGGCAATCCCGCTCTGTCTCTCTCTATATTGATTGTGGCTAGGTGCGTTGGCTCGTAATAAAATTAATTATTTATTTATCTAAAGGATTTAATTATTCATTACAAGTTATTATACGCATCATTTATACTTCAAAAACCATTTGATACAAAAAACTATACAAATACACAAAAGGTAAATTGCCAAATCAAAGTATCAAATAAGATGTCAATCGTAGTAAGCCTTACATTCTCTCTGCTTCCCCTATTTTATTATGGCAATATCGTAAATTATTTACTTTGTATCAAAAGCTACGGATGTCTTTAATATAGGCTTATAAATTTCAGGGCTACAACGGAGTTTGCTTTTTATGTTCCACTATTGTCTCCATGTTATTTAATATTTTAGTAACAAGTTACTTTATGGGTTTTGGCGCGAATGAGTAGATGTTAAAGATATTTTTTATATCAGTCAGTTGAAAATGGTGACATCACGACATCAATATTGTTGGCGATATCAAAGTATTATTTACGACAAATATTTCATATTTTAGTTACGACACAATTGTATTATTATGTTAATTGTATGTATTATTATTATTCGTTTATTTCATTCGTTTCTTCTTAATTACATTTTTAAATATATAATTGTATAAAAAATAAATTAAAAAATATATAAAATAGTATCACTCCCATAGAGGGAGCAAGGTCCAAACTATCTATGGTTATTATTATATACAGATGGACTTTCTCAAATTGCACTAGATAAATAATGTAGTCAATATAGCCCGATAAAAATAATAATAACACAAAAATACAGAAATTCGACAACAGATAAGTATAAAACAAGGTAGCGATTTATTCCATCTGCAATTTGTTCTCCTATATTGACTACATTCTTTATCTAATAATAATAATGTAAGTTTACCTGTAAATTCTTTGACCAGTGTGTGTTCTCAGAGATGACTTACGGCACAAAAAAATGAGCCCTTACTATGGTCCTCATACAGACGGTTAAGTGTGTACAGCGTGCGATGGATAGATTCCGCACATATATAGCAGAACTGAAATTACCGACGTGGCATTAAGAGTCAGCAAGATAAAGTGGCAGGCTACATAGCTCGGAGAACCGATAGCCGTTCGGGAGAAAAGTTCTCGAATGGCGACCACGAACCGGCAAACACAGCGTAGGATGGCCGCCACGATGGACCAACGATCGGACCTATTCAGCAGTAGACGATTAAATTGTATAAATAGAATAGCATCTATATTGACCCGCCACGGCATTAAAATTCTGTGACATAAATATCTAAATTCATTTAGACTAACTTGTTTTCAATACTTCCATGGTCGAATTTTAATCTGGTAACTTGCAATATTACACTTATATTTGCATGCCGGTTATAAATTTCGCAGTCTGGTCAATTTTTCTGATGAATTATGATTGCCAGGACTATGTAGAAATATATGAAATTTTTATGCCTAATTTATTTATTTATTTAAAACTTTATACACTATTTTATATTTTAGTACAACAGGCGGACTTAGTTCTAGTTACATTATCTACCAATCGACTTTTGGGATTGCAATACATACATACGTATTAGACATAAATATTACAACCTATATTAAAATAAACAGAAATATATAAATAATTTACTACTAAAACCATCAGCATCGGTTATTCTAAATTACTTGACCTTTTTTGTGTTTATTACATTCAAAAGGATCACATAAGATGAACAATTACCTTAACCTTCAAAAGTTACCATATATGTATAATAAAAACCAATAGGTATATTAAATAGGCTTCTAACATAAAGGTTTTAATTGAATAAATTAAACAGAATCACTTTATACCCACTCAGGTTTTTGCTGCTCGCGTTTTCAGAGAAGTCACTTTCCCTAATCAAATTTGAATTGCGGTGCTCGCAAGGATTGGTTTTACCTATAATTTCGTTATATGGCTTTCCTTTCAAGGTTACATATAATTATATTAGTCATCATCATATCAGCCGAAAGTCCACTGTTGAATATAGGCCTCCCCCTTAGACTTTCACAGCGATCGGTCTTGTGCTGTTTGCGATCCAACGGCTCCCTGCGATCATTACAAGATCGTTGGTCCATCGTGTGGGGGCCGTACAACGCTGCGTTTTCTGGTTCGTAATCACCATTCGAGAACCTTTCTGCCCCAACGGCCATCGGTTCTCCGAGCTATGTGGCCTGCCCACTGCCACTTCAGCCTAGTGATCCTAAGAGCCATGTCGGTAGCTCCAGTTCTGCTACGGATGTGCTCATTTCTGAGCATGTACCACATAAAAATTCCGAGCATGGCTCTCCTTGAGCTTCCATATGAGGCCCACAATAAGGGACCACGTACCTGTGCCGTAAGTCATCACTGGCAACACACACTGGTCGAAGACTTTTTGAGACATTGTGGTATTTTGGACGAGAACATCTTTCGCAATTTCCCAAACGCTGCCCATCCGAGTTGGATTCGACGAGAGACCTCTTTCTCGAAGTTAGACATACTCCTCAACAACTTCGAAAACCGAGCTCCCAACTGAAACTGGAGTGGGTACAACATTAAAGATAGTTCTAGCGATGCTACCTCTGCTACTAACACAGCAACTCCTTAGGATTTTACT
Organism: Pyralis farinalis; assembly: GCA_947507595.1. Lineage (NCBI taxonomy): Eukaryota > Metazoa > Arthropoda > Insecta > Lepidoptera > Pyralidae > Pyralis > Pyralis farinalis. The sequence continues at coordinate 5,296,550 of OX382275.1, forward strand.
GGTGACCTCACTCACACGCAGGACCAAAACCCTAAAAGGAGTTGTTATTTGGCTGTTTTATGTTGATGGCACTTCCCCAGTCGAGCTACTTTGATGTGTACCTTAAAAACATTCAGACCAAGACAAACAGACATGTAGACAAATATTTGTCTAGGGAATCGAACACCCTGGTGACAAAGCAGCGTTAACAACCACTGCGCCACCGAGCTCCGAAATGCTACATCTGTAGTGCACAAGCTATACTTGTGTGACTGGCATCTTTAAATTACGGTAACAACTATAGCGATGATAAACCCGGCGATTGTTTGCCGACGTGGTGAATAAAAACGAAAGAAATAAAACGATGGCAAAAAAGCTTCCCCTGACTGTCTCCAACGCTTCTCGTTTCCTCAATAAATCGGCTTAATTGCCATTCATTAGGATCTGCTGAGTTACTTTCGAAAGTAAATTCAGTGACGATCAAATGTCAAAGTGTTGGGTAATATTTCCCAATCTTGACTTTAATTTAGCAAACATAAGATAAAATTTCATTAATTTCAATTCAATTGAGCAGGGCTATCCCCAGTAGATAAAGAACCGGCCTAATGACTAACTGGTACCTGGTTCGATCCCAGCGCGGGCACGTACTATTAAATTCGTGTTTTTGCTTTTATGAACATACTAGCTTTTACCCGCGGCTACGCTCGCGTGGTCAAAAACAAATCGTGTATTCCTGTGGGAGTAAGATCGCCGCGATAAAACTAGCCTATGTCTCTGACGGGCCCTCCATACAAAATAAATCTCCATACAAAAAAAAATACAGCAATCTGTCGCTCCGTTTTGGGATAAAAGGGCTAACCGTGATTTGAAAAAAGGGCTAACCGACAACCAGAGGGAGGGTTTGTACAAAAGTCGTCTCACCTATTTCTACCGTCAAGCAGTTGTATTTATATAGCTATGTTCCGCTTTGAAGAGTGATATATGTCAGAGAAATTACTGGGTACTGTGACGATACATTCTTAGGCCACAAGATTGGCAGCGCGCGAGTAACATCCCCGTTGGTGTTGCGAGCGTCAATAGGCTGCGGCGACCGCTTATCATCTAATGCGGGCCGCATGCACTTTTACATTCATAATAGTACGAACCCCTCTAAGACATTTGGACTTTATAACTCTATGAGTTCTATGATTCTCTACGCTCCAGATTATTCCACAGGAGCCGTGCCCGGAATAAAACTGACATATATTTTATAACTTATCAATTTATGCGATATAAACAATATCTATACAAAAATAGCTAACCTACAGGAGTAAATAAATGTTTCTGGAATAAAAAATCAAATCCGTTCAGTCATTAATACGATTATCGTAGTTGATATCATAATCTTAAGCTAATTCATATTTCAAAGTCAAAGTCAAAATCTTTTTATTCCGTAAAAATGGCTACATTTGTTTGGAATCGTCACAATTTTTTTCCCTACCGTGCAGTTTATGACTAGGTGAGCACTGATAAAAATACTGCCAAAAAACTCAGGCATCCCTCTTTTGGTATCCAAACAAATTTACATATTTAATTAATTACATTATAATTGGATCGACTCACTCCCAGGCATTTTTATCATTAATATAGTCAGATACTTTATAATATGCCCTGCTACACAATTTGGCTTTAATAGTAGTTTTAAATTTGTTTATTGACAATTCTCTTATATTGCTGGGAAGTTTGTTATAGAACCGTATATATTGCCCCATAAAAGAATTACTTATTTTGTGGAGACGGCTTGCATGTAACACAAGATTATGCTTATATCTAGTATTTATGCTATGAGTATCACTCTTTTTACAAAATGAGTCTATGTTTTTATGGACATACACAAGATGATGATTTCAATTACAATATACTTCTCGGTAGCTCGGAGCTCGGTGGCTCAGTCGTTAATGACGCGACTTTGACACCAACGCTCGTGGGTTCGATTCCCACACAAGGCAAACATTTGTGTGCATGAACATGTCTGTTTGTCTTGGTCTGGATATTTTAAGAGAGATAGGGTAGCCCTAAGAACTGGCGAGCGTGCATGAGAAAAGTAAGAATGCTAAAGTAGCGAATGAGGTGTGCAATGGTCAAGTCATGTGGTGCTTAGTTCTCTCTGCCTACCCCGCAAAGGATTTGGCGTGAAGTTATATATAGAAGTAGATAGATTAAGAAAAAAAATTGAAAAACTATGAGAAATGAATCAAATAAAGTAAAATTTCATTAAAAATATTCGAGACGCATTTAAGTGTCCCGAGGTCTCAACAGCAAATATATTTTACCTTTTTTCTATTTCCAGTTATTCTTCAGTCTTTTTTAACCTTGGTTGCAGATTGGTAAAATAAGGTCTATTAATGAAATTTAAGCTTCTCTGCTTTTTTTTATACTACGTCGGGAGGCATACAAGCATACGGCCCACCTAATGTAAAACAGTTAGCGTAGCCTATTAACGCTTGTAATATATTAAGTATCACTAGCACGATGCCTACTCTGCTGCTTACACAGCAACTCCTTGGAAGCTCACTGGTGACCTTACTCACACGCAGGAACACAACAACCCTCTAGGGAGTAGTAGGGCTACGGTTTTCTGTGAGGTGGAGGTACTTCCCCAGACGGGCTGCTTTAATGCGCCCTACCTCTCTTAAAACATCCAGACCAAAACAAACAGACATGTTCATGCACACAAATATTTGTCTTCTGTGGGAATCGAAATCACGAAAGTTGGTGTCAAAGTCACGTCATTTACGACTGAGCCACCGAGCTCGTCAAAAAACTTCAAAGCTCTTATTGGATAGTTGCCGGATCAACGTCACTTGTCACTTGTCGTCTTATTGGTTAAATTATTCTCCCAATCCTTCAAATTGCAAATCAATAATACTATTTTTGAAGAGGCTTTTTATGGGTTCGATGAATATCTAAGTGACAAAGTTGCCTGAAAATAATTGAGCACAATAATACAATATAATCCCTTAGGAGTTGTTATTTTGTTGCGGTTTTCTGTGAGGTGGCGGTACTTTCCTAGATATAGCTATGATGGGCCCTGCACCTGTTACAGAGACAAACAGACATGTACATGCATACATATGTTTGTCTTGTGTGGGAATCGGGAATCAAGCCCACGAGCCATGGTGTAAACCTTTCATGACTGCGCCACCGAACTCGTAGGTTAGTACAACATAATTAAATTATAAATTCAGATTATACATCATCATGTTTTAATAATATTCTATATAATAATCGTATTATGCTTTAATGTCGCAGATTTTTCAATTTTTTTATTGTCACAATATTCACTTATTTTTTTTAAATTTTAAATATATGTTTTATTTGCAACTTGTTTATTTAAAATTTTAATACTAAAAACGTAACGTACGTTTCCGTCTATGTATCTATAACTTCACACCAAATCTCTTGCGGGGTAGACAGAGAGAACCGAGCACCACGTGACTCGATCCTTACATAGATTTTTAACATTCATTGCTCTTCTCATACACGCTCGCCGGTTTCTATGGCTTCTGACATCGCCTTCTGATAGAACACGACCAATTTGATCATGGTAGGTAAGTCTTGGCATTCCTCGGCTCCTACATCCTACCACTTTTGCATTGTGCATCTGCTTCGTCACTCTTTCATCCTGCATTCTTTCTACCCATCTATGTCCGAACCAACGGAGCATGCCTCTTCTTATTTTAACACCGTTTACATTTGTGTTGATATTCGTATTCAATATCATAACAAAATAAAAAAATATTTTAGCTTTTTGGGAACATGTGTACCGTAACATCCACTGGCGGTCTCTAACATTAAAACTTAGCTAAGAACATGCTCAGGAATAAATGCTTCATGCTTACACAAAGTAGAAAACCGTTTCAAAATTGACCTAGCCATTTCCGAGAAAAAGAATGACAAATACGCAAACACCTCTTATTCTGAAACCCATATCGTCTCCGTGGACGTCGCGAGTAAAAAAGGTTAGTTCGTCAAATTTGAATGCCACTATCAATATCCATAAGACATAAATGATACCATAGCATGAAAGTATGATAAACGCGGTCGAAATGCGAGCTATACGCAAAATTTGTGACGTACTCAACTGTAGACCTTACTCGCAATGATGTAGACCGTATTCGCAATGATGATGTCAGAAACAGAGTTAGTCTGAAAGAGAGTGTCGGTGTTGCAATAAGAAGAAGCATGCTCCGTTCGTTCGGGCACGTGGAAAGGATCAATCATCAACTCAAAATTGGAAGGATGTAGGAGCCGAGGAAGGCCAAGACTTAGCTACCGTGACCAAATTGATCGAATTCTCTTAATATTTTTAAAACGAAATAATTCACTCATATTTACAATAATAAAAAACTAAATTGTTTTTTAATAGAACAGTTATTTCTTATAACTTGGACCACCGCCTTATAATAGGAATGCAGCTATGCAGAGTATTCGCTTTGTCTATGAACGACCGTAACAATACTAACATTTTTTTTTTCTATTACCCACACCGAGTAATTATATAATAAATAATTGTTATAATATTTTACTAATATTTATAAAATGTTGTTCTCATGCAAGTGACAAATGTCTTAATGAGAAATAAAGTTCTATAAACCGAATTCTATCAGAAGGTGATTTATGTCAGGAGCCTTAGAAACCGGCGAACGTTCATGAAAAGAGCAATGAATGTTCAAGAAGCGAGTGAGGTATGTAAGGATCGAGTCATGTGGTGCTCGGTTCTCTTTGCTTACCACGCAAGAGACTTGACGTGAAGTTATACATAAATTATACCACCACGTTTTTGTCTTGTTTTAACTAGCTTATAGCCTTAAATTCGGAAGCTACAATCGGTAGAAGGCAATAAATCGGCTGGACTTAAACTAGAAAAGCCCAAAGGACGCCGACCGCGTATTATCATAAAAGACATTCCCGATGAAATGGATGACACAAAGTTTTTGTCACCATTATATAATCAAAATATAAAAGACGAAATGAACATTACATTGTCAGAGTACTTGAAATACGTAAAAATAGGCTACAGCCTACGGTAGAAAATGGATGGCTATCGAATTATCCCGGAAATACGCGAGAACAATATTTTAACAAAATAAAAACAAACTTATTTACTTTGCCACATGTAGATTCGTGGATGATATTGAAGTAGTGTTTAAAATGTCCACAATACGGACATGTTAGTAAATATTGCACAGAGACCAAACCAACTTGTGCTCACTGTGCTGAATCTCATGACTCGCGGGAATGTACTAAAAAGTCTGAAAAAGACTTCAAACCGACATGCGCACCATGTAGGTGGCTAAAGAAGGCATCTGACTACAAGACCGGGTAAGTTCAACTTACGCGGCTAGGTACAATATATTAGTAGTACAATATATTAAATACCACATATGGATAACGTCGTGATTACTCAATTAATCACGACGTTATCCATACGTATATATAGATGTTACGATAAAATTGTAACATCCGAGTTAGATAAGCTCATTGCGGACTATAAGTTCGATCTAGTTTTAGTGCAGGAGCAATACCAATGAGCCCAAATAACTAGTGAATTCCTAAAGCCCAGTAACAGGTCACGCGCGGGTATTTATGTTCCAAAAAGTAGTTTAACTATAACAGCGATATATACCTTAATTCCCCGCACTGTGCGGTAGCTGGAGTAACATCCACCTATCTAAGAGTATTCGTAGTGAGTTGTTATTTTCAATATTCAGACCCAGTAGGTCCTCATTTACGCCATCTGCGTAGAGTTTTATATGCGCTTTCTGGTCATAAAATAGTTATAAGGGCAGACGTAAATGCATCATCGTCATTATGGTATGGTAAGCTGAGAGCAACCGATGCTGACAGACGCTCTGCTGTTGAAGAGTTCATTGCTGAAATTAATCTTCTTATTCACAATACCCCAGAAGCGCCACTTACTTTTAGCAGCCCAATGGGCGAGTCTTCTATTGACGTCACACTTTCTAGTGTAGACGTCCGAATACAAAACTGGCGCGTTTTACCTGAGGCTTCTTGCAGTAATCACCGTCTGATCGTTTGTAACTTCTCTCCGGTTGTAGACAACTTACACCCGCAACAATACACTGACTTTCAATATAAAACTAAAAATGTTGATTGGGCAGCCTTTGCTTCCCTTTTTACTTCTCGCGCCGGTGATTTCACTCGTGCTGAACTTACAGTCACAGAAAGTGTTTAAATTATGTCTGACACATTCATATATTGTGCTGGCGATATATTGGGCCGAAAAGCTATAGTAAATAAGAGACGCTGTGACTAGCAGAATGATACGCTTGTCAGGCTGCGTAGGAGTCTCGCTGTGCCCGATGTAAGGTTTCTAAATTAAGGAAACGTAACATTCAAGGAGAACCATATCAAACCGCTCTGAGTAACTTGCGTATTGCTAGATCTCACTATTGCGCGGCCGTCGAAAAATCTAAAGGTAATTTGCTAAAACGAATAGTAGTAAGATTAAATGATTAGTCACTGTGGTCTCCCCTGTATCACGAATTTAAGGCTAATAGGCGAATTGATCAGGCCTTTATTTCAAATAATAAACTTGATAACCCACACCCTCGGTGTAGAGGAGACAACAGATGCACTTCTGCATGCTTTAATTCCGGATGACTGTCCCGATAATGACATTGACTACCATCGCGAGGTGAGGGCCGCGATAGATCTGCGCCCTGCTACTCCAATGTCAACTGTGGTGTCAATGGACGAATTTCACATGTTGGTAAATCATTACCAACAAATAAAGCTTCTGGTGATGATAAAATCTGAAACAAAATGATCAAGGAAGCTTGTAAAGTAGCTGCTGAACCTATTTTAAAGGTATTCAATCGATGTATTGTAGTTTTGCGCAACTTTCCTGGAGTTTTGCACAGTCGTGTTATAAAGATAATACCAAAAAGCAGTGATAAGCAACCCGACGATCCGAAGTTTTACCGCCTTATTACCCTACTACCATAGCTATGTTAACTACTTGAAGGTTTAATTGTGCCACGTTTGTTGCCCGGTGGCACTCAATTTCATAAAAATCAATAAGGCTTTACCATTGGCAAGTCTACTGTTGATGCGGCACTCGCTATCCGTAAAATTGTGGAACTCTCGGATAGTAAATACGTTGTAGATATTTTCTTAAATATTTCAGGTACGTGCAACTTGGTGGCCAATATTGTTGCTGAAACTAAAGGCGAGAGTTTGCCATAGCAACATATACTCCCTTATTCGATCGTACTTTTCAATGGTACAACTAAATTAAAACTTGCTCATTACGCTGCTTCAAAGGTGCTTACGCAGGGCTGTCCTCAGGGTTGGGTGTTGGGGCCGTATCTTTGGAATATCGATTTTGATGACTTTCTTAGCCTACCCTTACCGGAAGCGTGCTCGTTAACTGGCTACGCCGAAAACGGCCTGTTATTAATAAAAGCTAATTCCAGATCAACACCATTCACCTGGGTTCGCATGGGCTGATACGGCTACCATAGGCGCTGCACGTCGTAAGATTCTGCAAAGTCAGGGTCTCGCTTTAATATTTTTATGTAAATCGTATAGAACTGTGAGCACCGAGGCACTACCGGTGCTGGCAGTGTTACCCGTTGACTTAGAAATACAACACCGCGCTTCAATTTACTACACCTCTAAAAATATGCACCCTGACTTTTTAAAACACCGCGATCATGACAAAATACTTACATTGTTCAAACCATTTGACAAGGTACTTGAAACTTTGCTCTCTGAATGGTAAGAAAGATGGGAAACTTCTAATACTAAGTAAGCCACTTGTATCTGTTCTTTCAATCAGTACGAGACAGATTAAATAAAGAGTGGTTAGAAGTCGATCATCCCGTTTCGCAATTTTTAACTGGGCCTATTTTCGTTTAGAGTTGTGTCATCGTATTTTGTTAGTGTTCTACGACAAATCAGGAATTCGGTAAACAGCACATCATGTTCTCTGGGAGTGTGATCTCTCGCGTTGGGAGCGGGACGATACGTTAAATTCCTTGCATGTCACATCCGGGGTAGTATACTATTCTGATTTGGTGGCAACAAGTTTAGGCGGTTCTGCAATCTATAAGTATATTATTGGAATCGACGTGTTAGGTAACAACTCACAGTTTAGGTCCCAATAGTGTTAGATATTTGATAATCCGTGATCCACGGCAGTTGAGCTTCACTTGACTAGCCATCTCTTTGAGGTTTTAAATGCCTTATTTGTCATATTGCTGTCTCTCACTTTGCCAAGAGGGAAAGTCAATTCCAAAACTTCCTACTCCTAATTTGTAGGAGTAGGAAGTTTTGGAATATAGAGTAGGAAATTTTTATATTATTATAGTTATATATTTACGGTTTTCGGATTTTTCCGATCAACTGAAGTACCCTATAGGTTTTGATTCCCTTGCGAGTGTCAAAATATGCGCATAAACTATAAACAGCCTACCTGTCTCTGAAAAAAAGGGTCTGGACAGACAGACAGGCGGACAACAAGGTGATCCAATAAGGGTTTCGTTTGGCGTTTGATGAACCCTAAAAACGACATTTGTTTCGGGCTGTTAAATGTTTATAGTGTTCGTAAAAACTATAGATATAAGTAATCCATTATTACACTGTACAAGTTCAGAAGTTAATTTAGGTGCTTAATGGCAGTGATACTCGAGTAGATAAAGAATCAACTATTGACCCACTGGTCCAGATATTAACTGACTAGTCCAGATTTAAATCACGGTATGGGCATGTATCACTAAATTCGTTTTTTCGAGTTTATGTACATATTTGTAACAGTTGCTCGATGGTGAAGGAAAACATCGTGAGGGAACTTGAGAGTCTGGTTTTCCCTCTAGATTGTGGAGACTGACGGTATTCGCTCTATGTCACAATCAGTAACTTCGGCAAATCCTCTCACAATCCTAATGGATTAAAAAACGGGATGAAGACGAAGGAGCAAGAAGAATATAAAATAAGAAGGAAGAACGATGGGGCCGAAGTAAGACAAAAATCATCACCTATTATCAAATTGGTCATGTTTTATCTGAAATTGATGTTAGAAGTCCTAGGAACTGACGACACGTTCGTCAATTATTAGGAATTTTGAAAAGCTATTACAGAGATCAAGTAGAAACTTGCTTTGATACAGTACATTTCGCAGTTATTTGAGTTAAAATGTAATCAAATAATTTGAGCCTTGATATCGAAGCAAATGCCAATAACAGCAGAATACATAGTACTCGTAACGTGGTAACAATGGATCTTGTAAAGCAAGCTCCACTGTCAGTTAGCCCGCTGAACACAGGTGCTTGTCAATATCTCGAGTTAAATATAATTTTATTGTACGTTCAATGCATTTCACAGAACAGTGTTCAAAGGTATTTAATATTTTTATTTGTGTTCTTTCTCTATACTACTATCTACTATTTCGTTAGTTAGAACGCATACTTCTTTGTTACCTTCATTGTTCTACTGAAAAATAACTAAATTTATGGAGAAATTACAGTTATGTTAATATATCTATCTATAACTTCACGCCAAATCCCTTGCGGGGTAGGCAGAGATAAGTGAGTACCACGTGACTCGATCCTTACATACCTCACTCACTTCTTAAACATTCATTGCTCTTTTCATGCACGCTCGCCAGTTTCTAAGGCTCCTGACATCACCTTTCTAATAGAACTCGACCAATTTGCTCATGTAGGTAAATCTTGGCCTTCCTCGGCTCCTACATCTTTCCACTTTTGCATTATATATCTCCTTCGTCATTCTTTCATACTGCATTCTTTCTACATGTCCGAACCAACGGTGCTAGCCTCTTCTTATTTTCTTGTTAATATACGATATAGTAATGACTTTGAATGATGAGCTCGGTGGCGAAGTAGTTGACGATGCTACTGTAGCACCTACGTTCGTGGGTCGATTACAACATATGACAAACTTTTTTGTGCATGCACATTTCTGTTAGTCTGGATGTTTTCAAGAAGAGCAGGTCGCATTAAAACCGCAAGACTGGGGTAATACCTCCATCTCACAGAAAACCACAGACTAATAACTGGTTTTTGGAGAGTTTGTCGTGTTCCTGCGAGTAAGCGAGGTTACTAGTAAGCTCCTAAGATATTGCTGTGTTATCAGCAGGAGTGGCAATGTGTGAGTTTTGCAAGCGTTCATAGGATACGTAACCACTTTATATCAGGTGGGCCTTATATAGTGCGATGGGCAAGAACGAATCATATGACGACCAGCAGTTTCTGCAGTTCATGCATCTTTAGGGCTCGTAACACATTTAGTATCACTCGCGCGATGCCTCCTCTGCTGCTTACACAGCAACTCCTTGGGAGCTTACTGGTGACCTCACTCACACGCAGGAACATAACAACCCTTCAGGGAGTTGTTATTTAGCTGCGGTTTTCTGTAAGGTGGAGGTACTCTATGGAGTTATTATTCGGCTGTGGTTATCTGTAAGGTGGAGGCACCGCAGATGGGCTTTGATTCACACTACCGCCTGCCATCAAGAGAAACCGAGGACGACCGCAGCAGCCGAGGCATGTTGCATATACTAACGGCAGTGGCAACGGCAGTACAAATTGCATGTAAATTTGACCATCACATAATAACGCCTGAATCTACTATTGAGTAGATTGTTTTTATTGTTTTTTTTTATACAACTAGATTGGAAAACAAGCATGCGGCTCGTGTCAGATAGAAAGAAGTCACCGCAGCCTGTTGACGCTCGCAACACCACGGGGATGTTACTCGCGCGCTGCCAATCTTGTGCCCTAAGGCTGTTTCGTCACAGTACCCAGTAATTTGTCTGCCATATCTCACCCTTCAAACTGGAAAACAGCTATATATATATATATATATATATATATATAGCTTCTTGGCGGTAGAAATAGGTGAGACAGAGGTACCCACGCATACGAATTTTATACAAAGTCTCCCTCTGGTGAAGAATTGCTAAAAAATTTCATTTCATCAGTTCTGCGTTGGTTATTTCCTACATAATACGATACTGGAACCGGAAAAGTACCGTGTATGGTAATCTCATAACCCTTTTCAGAAATGTGGCAAAACAAGTACATACCGAGGGTGTTTGCACGGAGCTGGGTCGCCGAACGGTCTCATTACATATGTCCTACATAATGCGTATTTACTGCCACTAATGTTGCCCATATTTTGTTGATGTCTGTTCATGTCAGATGATGTATTGCGTTAAGGGTTATTTGTTTATTTGATACTTTGCTGTTGAAATGTGTTAATGGTTTATTGCGTTCAGACAGTAGTTAGTAACTCTACTTTGACGCCAACGCGCGTGGGTACGATTCCCACTAATATTTGTGTGCGTGAACATGTCTGTTTGTCTTGGTCCGGGTGTTTTTAAGAGTGGTAGGGCGCATCAAAGCAGCAGAATTAAAATAATAAGAAGATGATTGGGGAAAAGATTAATTATTATTAATTAATTAACTGTTCCTCTTAATAAAGTTATTAATAAATGTCCTGCAAATATATTGGCTGCTAGCCAATTATACCAAATCCAGGTAAAATTAAAATATAAACTTCAGGATGCCCAAAAAATCAAAATAAATGTTGATAAAGAATAGGATCTCCTCCACCAGCGGGGTCAAAGAGAGATGTATTTAGATTACGATCTGTGAGTAATATAGTAATAGCTCCGGCAAGAAGGAGACTTAGCCTCGTTAACATTGTGGCTCACCGTGGCTTCGCAGTACATATATGAAAACATTATGTTTGTACACAAGAATCTTTATTTAAAAATATTAGTTATGTATACGATTTTAATACACGCAACAAAATAAAGTAACTATTCTTAAATAGAGGCTGAGGAAAGTTGGCAAGGTTTAGTCTTAAGACATGCGTCAGAGCTTACAGATGTACAATAAAATAACTAATTATATGCTACATTTTTTACATAACAAGTGTAAAAAATATATCAAAATGTTCTTGAAAAACCCATTACACTGTCTATAAATATATAAACGACATATCCGCATGGGCCTCGAGTGTACAAACATTATTATGTCATGAAGATAATGTGATGTAAAGCGGTTACCATAGCCTATGAACGTTTGCAATACATTGCGTATCACTCGCCCAATGCCACATCTGCTGCTAATATAGCAACTCCTTAGAAGTACAACAACCCTCTAGTGAGTTGTTATTTGGTTGCGGTTTTCTGTGGAGGTACTCCCCCAGGCGGGCTGCTTTGATGCTCCCTACCTCTATGTTCCCACAAATGTTTCTCCTGTGGTATTTCATATAATTCATAAGTTACTTTATGCCAGGCGGGCCGTATACTTGTATGTCTCTCGATGTTGTAAAAAAAGTTAAGTTAACAAAATTATGTTCGAAAATCTCAACTTCATCGTTTTATGTTGGAAGTCTTAATATAATAACGTAATCACGACTATAAACATGTTTTCGTCGACCTTTAAAACGAATTCACTCGAGCAAGATAATGTACGAATGTACGTTATAAACATTGGGTGATTACGTAACATTCGATCGATCGGTAATGTTATAATTAAAGTATATTTGTTATTCGTATTTTTAAGAAAGTGATATCAGAAGCCCCCCGAATCGGCGAGTGAGCTCGAAAAGAGTCATGAAGGTTAAAGAAGCGAGTGACATGTCTAAGGACCGTGTTTTATTGTGCTCGGTTCTCTTTGCCTATCCCGATTCCGATTTTGACGAGCTCGGCTGCTCAGTCGTGAATGACGCGACTTTGACACCAACGCTCGTGGGTTCGATTCCCACACAAGGCAAACATTTGTGTGCATGAACATGTCTGTTTGTCTTGGTCTGGATGTTTTAAGAGAGGTAGGGCGCATCAAAGCAGCCCGTCTGGAGAAATACCTCCACCTCACAGAAAACCGCAGCCAAATAACAACTCCATATAGAGTTGTTGTGTTCCTGCGTGTGAGTGAGGTCACCAGTAAGCTCCCAAGGATTTGCTGTGTAAGCAGGGGAGGCATCGCGCGAGTGCTACTTAATATATCGCGAGCGTTAATAGGCTACGGTACCCGCTTTACATCAGGAGGGCCGTATGCTTGTATACCTCTCGATGTAGTAAAAAAAAAGCACAAATATGTATCCCCTTAGCTAACTCTTTTGGACTGTAGTGCATACAAAAAACTTGAAATTCGTTCACAAATTGCAAATTAGGACGAGTTAAAGCAATGAAATCTGTTTTCGATCAATCGAAAACACTGCGTAATTAAATCGCAGTTCTCTCGAATAATTCAGTGCTGTCATCAAAAGCCAAGGGCTCAATATAGTCTGACATTAGCGGCAGTCAATACGCATTAGGAGGGACGTTATATAATGAGCCCTTCAGCGACCCTGTTTACGTACAAATGCCCTTGATATTCGGGCGGGTTGTTTTTGCTTTAACGCTGTGATTTCAGAGGTGCTTTGGGCCTGTAAACATTTCTTATAGCAGTATTATAATCGTCTTATACTACAGTAAGCAGTGGTAGCCCCGTGGTTAAAATAACCGATCTATTGACTGTAATGATACAACGTAGATTATATTTTGAAGAGTTATATTGTGGAATTGATAGCGAACTTAGTTGTGTATACATGGAGATCGAGGGGTCGTATGTCCCCACACGACAGCGCGTGGGTGCACATTTCATACGTGTAATTTCGGGCAGTTATAACCGCATGTCGTACGATATCTTAATATTGGGAGATACTATGCATGGTGGCAGGAATTTGTAAATTGCATGTTGAGCGTTGAAAATAAAACAATTAGTTATGCCGCTGGGCGGATGTCATAAAGTTGGAAAGGACCGGACGGACGCACCGGGTGTCTGCAATTAAGCACAAAAGCAATTTTAAAAGCTATCGATAACAAAAGGCAGGCGAAGACAAGAAAGGCGGCCTATCTAATTTGTATTATTCTGAGAACGGGCGGCTTTCTTTTGAGAGAACACGTGCATGCTGAGGTAGAGTCGGTATGAGGGGGGGGCTTGTTGCTACGCGATGGTGGTGTTGGCCAATCAGAGTGAGCGTCACCCAGCGCATGAGACGGGGGCGCGGTGGAGCGGGGAGGCAAGCGGACGACGGGAGGAATTCATTCGGTTCACGGAGTTCTGGCAGTTCGGTTCGTTCGACATCGCAGCTCGTATCATAATAATTATTGGCCCTTTCGATTCCGGAGTTCCCGCAGTTCGGTCGTTCGACATCGCGGACCTTATCATAATAATAAATTCGGTTTTGGAATAAAATTCTTGTCGAACGAGAGCCTAAAAGGGTCGAGTATTCGAAACTCCCCACGAAACGCGAAGGCGCCGAGGTCAGCGTAGCAACACCGACGGGGACAGCCTACGGCCGTCGACCCCACGCTGCACAGTACGGGACCACGAGTTCTTCGCGGGATCGCAGCTCTAGCCCAACTAAGCTGACCTGCAGGCAGATAAGTGTAGTTTTAAGTTTGTTTCACACATATCAAATTTTGTGTCGTGTCTTTTTTTCCCCAGAAACCCGCGTCCGCGAGTAAAGTAAATAACATACGCCTATGCCTAAATCTGTGGCATAGTGGTAAAGTTAATTTTGTTTTGCAAAGGTACCTCTGTGTAGGCGAGGGTGGATGACCGTATTCATACAGTCTCGCTGAGGCGAAGGGCATTTTTAATGGTTGTTGCTTATGAGTGGCGAACTTGTGAAAGTCAGGGAACCCATTTATATGCGCTTTTTTATTTAGTGGCGGCAGAGTACCTTTAGTTTATAGTATTATTCTAGTATATCTCGCAGGATTGATAAGTACATGCTATTATTTCGTCCGGAGACCGCTCTCCAGGCGAGCCGCTGGGCGGCAAAATTACACTACAGCCCGATTTCTGTATACTCAACTGGATTCGCTAGCGGCTCTGAACTGTTTACTCAGACCATTTAAAATACACATGTGAGATTGCCCAGCCTATAAAACAAGCCACGATAATCCTGTAAGGATAATTCACGACAGTGTACACGATACTTAATATAAGTATAATTATTTACGCAGCGATCAAAAATGCAAAATCCCACGAGATTGGTATAATGACAGAAGTCACTATATTAATCGCGTAAGCTGATTATAGCAAAGTCAGAAGAAATTTTCCTGACCTCCAATAAAACTGCGCAGACGCTGAGGCTAGCTAAAGGTTTAAGACCTAATAGCATTATCCTGGTCAGTAAAGGATTCAGACGCTCCTATCAAGTATTCCACAAAGAACCGATATACACGCCATAATAGCGTGCCTACAACCGACTAACTATCAATTCCCTGAACCGCTCTTTATGTTTATAGATTCACGCTAATAATTAAAATTCTAAACAAATGAAACAAACTAGACGATCGTTTTAGGTCACTACAGGCTGCATTCCAGCAGTATCAAGGCCACGTCATTTTGGGTTGCCTTTACATGACGAGCTCGGTGGTGCAGTGGCGAAACGCGCTGTTACGCTACTTTGACACCAACGCTCGTTCAATTCCCACACAGTACAAATATTTGTGTGCACGAACATCTCTGTCAACCCTAAAAATCATGTGATCTTACCTGGAAAAGATTTGGTTTGTCCACTGGGCTGTGAAGGTCTGACAGCAGGTAATCTCTTTTTTAAATTTGTGTCCCATGGTACAATTTATCTTTATTTCTGTATTGGTCTGAGTATTTTCTATATATAATTAGTATGTATTTACAAAAAAAATGTATTTACGTATGTTTATCACTTGTCTAGTACCCATAACACAAGCTTCGCTTACTTTGGGGCTAGGTGGCGCTATGTAATTTGTCCGACAATATTTATTTATTTATTGACCAAATAGTATGTTTCCTCATGTACATATTTGAAGTTATCACTCGCTCGGCGGTGATGGAAAACATCGTGAAGAAACCCCCACGTCCAAGAAATTATATTTCGAAAAACGTGTGACTTTAACAAAGAGAGGTCTGACTTAGCCTCATGGCTGTCGAGGTCTGATGGTAGTCGCTCCATGTAAAAATAAGTATCTTCGCCAAATCCTTAGGATTAGGTAGTGGAGTCCGGCAGACTCCCGACGAGTGACGAGTTCGGTGGCGCAGTCATGAATAAAGCGACTTTGATACCAACGCTCGTGGGTTGGATTCCTACACAAGGCAAACATTTATGTGCATGAACATGTATGTTTGTTTTAGTTTGGATGTTTTAAGAGAGGTAGGGCGCATGAATGCAGCGCGTCTGGGTAAGTACTTCCACCTCACAGAAAACCGCAGCTAAATAACAACTCCTTAGAGGGCTGTTGTGTTTCTGCGCATGTGTGAGGTTACCAGTAAGCTCTTAAAGAGTTGCTGTGTTAACAGCAGAGGCGTATCGCGCGAGTGATACTTAATGTATTATAAGCGTTCGTAGGCTGCGGTAACCGCTTTATATCAGGTGAGCCGTATGCTTGTATGCCTCCCGACGTTGTATAAAAAAAGCCGTCAAGTGTGGGTCAGACTCGCGCACCGAATGTTCCGTCAAAAATATTTTCTCAAATTATTTTTGGAAAAAAAAAAACGCATTTTTGTGATGTAACTAACATTTTACGGTTTTCAAGTTTTTTTACTTTACTTTTTCTTACCAAATTTCATGATCCTTGGTCAACGGAAAGTAGTCTATAGGTTTTGATTCCCTTGCGAGTGTCAAAATATGCGCATAAACAACCGTATCTTTTGATTGCGTTGACTTGGAAGTTTGATTTTGTCACTGTTCGAAGAGATTGCAGACCTGAGTATTTGACATTAATTTCAGCTTGATAGCTGAACCCGTCCCTGAGAAAAAGGGTCTTAACAGACAGACAGACAGGCGGACAACGAAGTGATCCTATAATGCTTCCGTTTTTCCTTTTCAGGCACGGAACCCTAAAAATCGTGTGATCTTACCTGGAAAAGATTTGGTTTGTCCACTGGGCTGTGAAGGTCTGACGGCAGTTAATCTCTTTTTTAAATTTGTGTCCCATGGTACAATTTATCTTTATTTCTGTACGCCATGTTGGGACACCAGCAAGCGTACACCTTATGTAAAGTGGTTACTCTATGAACGCTTAATAAGGAGTATTACACGCACGTTCCCATCCTTGTAACACGTAAACTTCTCATGAGTAAAGTCAGGGAGTAGTTATTTTTGTGCAGGGCAATGCCGATCGGTCTTCTGTCAGGTCTAATTTCGATCGAGGGCTAATTTGATACGCTTTACACCTCTTTCGTACAACCAGCAGTAGGTATGCATGACGTGCAGATTATGTTGATTTTGCCTTCAAATGATAATGACTCAACTTATAAAGCAAAAATATCTCTTAATCCGAAGGAGAACCCAGATTTGTTCAATCTCTTTGTTTGCTATTGTTACCCAAATTTATACTACAGCATACTTATATTTCTATTTTATACTGACAGATATTATACCAACCAACTCGTAAACTGAATGTCATCCGATATTTAATAGTAGTAGGTATACGATAATATATACGATAATAGTCGTAGGTATACGAATTTAATAGTATACGATTGGGAGCAGTGTGCAGGGATGTGGTCCCCATCCCTGCACACTCGTATACTCTGGTTATAGTACTCCCAATTAAGATACAAGACATCCGTATATTTCCTTTATATGAGAAAGTCGGCTACACAGTCTGTATAACAAGTAAATGTTAAATTAAAAAACCAAAAAAGAAAAATCCACCTGACCTTAAAAAGAACTATACAGATATAGTTCCCCTGTTATTGTCAGTTTAATGGTTTACGTCCACTATATGGGTTTTGTGCTGACGTCATATTAGCTATGCTACTCCGGGGATGAAGGTTTACGTCCGCCATGTTAAATTAAATATATTTCAGTAAATAAGCCAAAATAAACAGCCGTAAAGTTAAACACATCTTATGTAGTTAGCGTCAAATGGCGAAACTTGAGACAAGGGTTTTACTTGCGACATTTGGAAGGGTAATTTTGTTGATGACGTACGGCAGCTTTGCGAGATAGTTGCTTATTACGCAAGTAGTACTGTTAAAATCCATACACTTCCTTGACAGGCAAATAACTACTCCCTAGTGGGCTGTAGTGTTCATTAGTTGCTGTGTTAGCAGCAGAGGAGGCTTCGCGCGAGTGGTACTTAATATATTACAAGCGTTCATAGGCTACGGTATCCGCTTTACATCAGATGGGCCGTATGCTTGTATGCCTTCCGACGTTGTATACAAAAAATCTATACTACAAAGCTTCTTTAACATTCATAGTTCTTTTTTGCAAGCTCGCTGGTCACAGACGACCTATTTGATCGTGGTAGGTAAGCCCGCCTTCCTCGGCACTCTACATGTTACGGTAATTCTTTCCTCTTCCATTCTTTCTACATGTAGGATCCAGCAGAGCACACCTTTTTTATCTTAAAATCGATGCTCTTTTTAGACCAAGTCATTTTTATTGCGAATTTCATCTACTAGCGTTACGCCACAGATTTTGGGCAACACTCACATCCCGACGGCGTTGATTCATCTTTCGTGCTCACTCTGCCAAACCCAACATCAACATCGATTTGTGTATAGCGGGCTATGCTTTCTTCAAGTTTATTGTAGATTCTATAATTTAATATATTTTCTATAAATATGTACAGCAGTGCATAGCTGATTTCGACCTATCAAATTGTATTATCTATATTGATATCTTGCAAACAAAGAAAATATAATATGTTATTTAAATTCTAAGACAGATAGCAAAGATTTATTACTATTTCGCGAATATATAGGCACGAATAGGTCTGGAGCTATGACCCCGTATAACCCTGTATGTAAATGCATTGAAGACCTCCCATTACATGTGCGGCCTTCGTAAAGTGGCAGGGGTCGAGAAAGCTCACGACCATAACGGAAATGTAGAACCCACGAAAATTCTGCACTGAACTGTTTAAAAGCTGATGGAAATAACAATGTACCAGAAACAAATTGTAATATGTATTATAACGTATATGGTTACAATTTTGTTTATCTGATTATTTAAACGAGTAATTATTCTATGTTTTCTTCTTCTTAGCTTTACGCCGTTTTCTAATCCATTAGGATTGGCGGGATCCGCTACCTTGCTCTAAGGATTTGGCGAAAATTTATACTTGGTCTCGACTATCGTCAGACCTCCCCGACCACAGGGGAAAACAGATCATTCCTATGTAAGCTCGCACATCTTTCGAAGTACGTCTTGACGTGCGGGTTTCCTCACGATGCTTTCCTTTACCGCCGTGCCAGTGATAATCACAAATATGTACATAACTTCAAGAGAAATTATTCTATGTATACATAAATATATTTATATATCTCAAAGACTAACCATTTCGATCAAATTTTGTATTTAGATAATTTGCTATCTAAGTTTATGTATTTTCAAGTCAGATTTCTTGCGGGGTAAGCAGAGAGAACTGAGCGCCATAAAACGCGATCGCGCTTCTTTCACATTCGTAGCACATTTTATGCACGCTCGCCGGTTCCTAGGACTACTGAGATCACCTTCTGATAAAACACGGTTTTGGTCATGGTACGTTAGTCTTGGTCTTCCTCTTCTCCTATATCCATCCACTTATTATATATCTGATTCTTCATTTTTAGGGTTCCGTACCCAAACGGTAAAACGGAACCCTAAAACCCTAAAAACCCTAACTGAGGCTCCGCTGTCCGTCCGTCCGTCCGTCTGTCACCAGGCTGTATCTCTTGAACCGTGATAGTTAGACAGTTGAAATTTTCACAGATTATGTATTTCTGTTGCCGCTATAACAACATATACTAAAAAATAGAATAAAATAAATATTTAAGGGGGCTCCCATACAACAAACGTGATTTTTTTTGCTGTTTTTATAGATAATGGTACGGAAGCCTTCGTGCGCGAGTCCGACTCGCACTTGGCCGATTTTTTTAACCTGTATTCTGTATCCATGTTCGAAGCAACTTAACATGCCTTTTGTTATACATGTATACGTCCAGCATAAACCGATTGTGCACAAAAGAGGCACTGTTTATTAATTAACATATTATGTGAATTTATATATTAACTTGCATTCTTATGTGGTATTTTTTTTTTCATGTATATGTATTCGGCTTTTGTATGTAATTGTGATTAAACATATAGCACTAACATTATTATTCACTACCACTCATCTTTGACAAAGTACAGAAATCTGGATTTGTTTAGCTTCATGTAAATAATATCCCACCAAAAACATTCTGTAAAAAACTAGCCAAGTCTCGACGGAGCTGCTTGTTTATCTCTAAAAAGTAATGAAATCTAGACAAAGACGTGCCAAGTCTAAGGTTCCTTACTGCGATTTCTTTATTATTATAGTTAATGTTGTGTGACTTGGCCGTTGAAAATTCTTTATACGTTAGTGGGTACAAGTCAATTTTGTTTACACGTAATGTTATATCTGTTGTAACTACCTATGTTTATTAAGCGAGATAATAGCCCATACTGGTATTGGTAATTGGACGCTAGTGTCTCATTTTAGGCTGTTGTTGATTGTGCAACACATGCATTCAGCATTGACAATGCTGACTTCTGCTCTCTTCTTTTTGGAGCGTCAAATCGACCACCGATCCAACATAAAATAGACGTACAGACGGACTTCTATCAATGATTAGAAGTCCGTCTGTACTGGAAATAATTTTTTATATTGTTTGTTTCAGGCTCGCCTATACGTAAGTATTGTATTCATAAACGCCTCCTCTGTGTTAACTAATGTAGTCGTATTTTGACGAGCCAATATCCACGAGTTTTTAAAGGTAGAAAAATAAAAAATATTCTGGTATCTCCAATATTACTGGCAACACCACGAGTCCGCTCCTGTCAAAGCTCATTGTGTTTTTTCGTGCGAAACTCACGAGTATATTATTTTCATTATTTCGATAATAAGACTTTTGAAGTAATTGTTCACCATGAGTAAAAAGAGGAAGATCTGGGAATCCTTAATAAAACTATTGGACGACGAAGACGAAGGTAAATAACTCTACAGATATTTCCTGCTAACGGATAATGGCGGCAGTTTTCGGGGCATACTGAATTGCGGAAAATGCCTGTATCTTCGTATTATTTGCAGCTTATGCACCTGCACATCATAGTACCAATTACATAAATCATAGTTTTGAGTTGTCACGGGCGGGCAAACAAAACTAACTATACCTATGTGAAAAAACACGTGGTGTAACGCAATTAATTGTCATAACAAGCCTTGAACGGCTAAAGTCTCGTAAAAAGGTTTTACTTGCACGCCAGTATTGCGGTGCCACGAGGGGGCGCACAAACTATATATGGCAGTGGTAATAATTAGCAATTACATTAATCACATAGTTTTGAGTTGTCACGGGCGGGCAAACAAAACTAATTGTACCTACGTGAAAAAACACGTGGTATCACGCAATTACATTAATCACATAGTTTTGAGTTGTCACGGGCGGGCAAACAAAACTAATTGTACCTACGTGAAAAAACACGCGGTGTCACGCAATTAATTGTCATAACAAGCCTTGTACGGCTAAAGCCTCGTAAAAAGGTTTTACTAGCACGCCAGTATTGCGGTGCCACGAGCGGGCGCACAAACTATATATGGCAGTGGTAATAATAAATGTGAAAACCTACTAAATGCAAGTAAGTACTTGATAATACCGTTGGTCTCTTTATACCAACGTTCATACCACGTTGAAAACACCGGTTCTCGTCCGATCACCGAAGTTAAGCAACGTCGGGCGCGTTCAGTACTTGGATGGGTGACCGCCTGGGAACACCGCGTGATGTTGGCTTTTTTACATCGCTTTGCAAACAGTGAACACAAGTATTATGCAAATTTGCGGTACCACGAGCGGGTACACAAATTTTAAATGGGTGTGCAATAGGTTAAATTGCTTATACGTCACTGTTCAAGCACCTACATGTGTACTTATATGATTTTTGTAGTGCATTGCTATAAGTTCAAGTACAGGAAAAATAATTCAATTATTACACTAATCCTGCAGTGCTATAAGTGGGAATACACAAGTGACATATTACTGTCCTTTTCAGTTCCTGATAAATGACGAAGAGTGTTATATTCTAGCGATGAAGAAGAGGAGGAAATAGATACATTAAAATATTATAAGGCATGGGTTGGTCATGCAATTGAAAAAGTCAATTAAAGAAAATGAGGTTTTTTGTAACAAGTGCTAAAACGCGTAATACAAAATATTGTGAAAAGCAAGACCAGATAGGTCTTGTTATAACTAAATAAAATTTTAGTTTCTCTAATAAAAGAAAAAGATCAGGAAAAAATTGACGTCATTAGTGACAGCATTCGTCTATTATGCAATTTGCATAATCTAGAATCCCACGCCAGGAGAGCTGTTATCCTGCCCGGACTAAATGGGACAGAAGTAGTATCAGTTATTAAAAAATCTAAAGATTTAATAAAATCATCAAAGGATCTGCAAAGGCAGAAGTCTTTAAACTACTGGGGCCCGTCCACTTCAGCACAACAGCAACAAGCTCCGAGTGGACAAAGAGGCAATTATCTGAACAAGATCAGGAGCATGAAGCAGAGGTACCGAAGACAATCAGTAGGTCAAGTTCCACTGCCTCAATTGCCAGTAGCAGGCCGGCCAATTGCTCACCAGCAGGAGAGTGGCCGAGCACCTCGGGGGCGACGTCCAGCTCGCCAGTTAACTGCCAGAAGGAGGGATTAAAGGTACCCACAGGCGGTTGTTTGTCATTGTTTTCACCAATCATGGGCTAAAGTTAGTACTAACAAAACCATTTTAGAGTGGATAAAATGTGGTTACAAAATACCTCTTTGTAGTAAAATATTGCAAATATCTCCTCCATCAAATAATGCGTTTAGCCCTAATGAGAGAATACTTAAAGTCATTCAATGAAAATGTCTTATTTTTTCATTTCAAAATGGAGGACAGCTATTAAACTAATAAATAGACAGTCCTACCTAGGTTCAATAGATTTGAAGGATGCATATTTTCTTTTAAAAATTCATCCAAGCAGCCGTAAATATCTTAGATTTACTTTTAATGATACAATATACGAGTATGAATTTCAAGTGTTACCATTTGGCTTGACATCAGCTCCATATGTTTTTACAATTAATAAAACCAGTCATATCATACCTCCGAGGGCGAGGATTCAATTAGTTAATTATTTGGATGATTTTCTGTGGATCGGTAATTCAGAAGAAGAATGTCAAAGAAACATTCACATCACTTGTAACCTGTTACAATCACTTGGTTTTATAACAATTTTCAAAAAGAGTACCCTTCATCCTTCGAAGCAATGCAAATTTCTTGGCTTTGTCTTAGATAGCGAGAATTATGTAATTTCGCTGCCTAAGGAAAAACACAACAATTAAGAAAAAATTTGAATGTTTTGTAAAACTGATAGTATCAACTATTAAACATTTTGCATCTTTAATAGGCAGCCTGATATCTATATGTCCTGCTGTACCCTACGGTCTTCTTTATACAAAACATTTGGAACGGTATAAATATATATGTTTAAATAAGAATAATGATGATTATGAATCTAAAATACAAGTGAATAATGAGATTGTACACGATTTACTTAGGTGGAAGAGTAAACTGGTTAATTTTAGTAATCCAATAAGACAAGGAATTTATGTTATGACAATCTATACTGACTCTACTGAGTGGATGGGGTATTGTATGCGGTTCAAAGAAATTACATGGTTTTTGGAATCAATATGATAAAAAACATCACATTAACTATTTAGAGCTAAAAGCTATATACTTTGGTTTACAATGTTTTGCAAAAGAGATGAATAAATGTGAGATACTAATTAGATCTGACAATACTACTACAATATCATATGTGAATCGAATGGGCGGCATACAATATCCCTATTTAAATGACCTGAGCCGAGAAATATGGCAGTTTTGTGAAACAAGACATATTTATATTTTTGCATCATATATAGCGTCTAAAGATAATTTCTTAGCGGATCGAAAGTCCAGAAGACTGAACAAAGAGACTGAGTGGGAACTTGCTGCTCACTCCTATAATAAAATTGTAGAAGAATTTGGATGTCCACAAATTGACCTTTTTTTTTTTTTTTTGCCACTAGAAAAAATGCAAAATGCAAAACATTTGTTTCCTGGCACATGGAACCTGCCTGTGAAGCTGTAGATGCATTTACAATTTCTTGGACTTCTTTGTTTTTATATGCTTTTCCACCATTTGCTCTTATTCTCAAATGTTTAGATAAGATAAAAGTTGATAGAGCAGAAGGTATATTAGTTGTGCCTTTTTTGGCCATCAGAGGCATGGTTTCCCCTTTTTTCATGTCACTCAAAAATCGAAATTGTTAAAATTTAATCCGCAGAAAACTCTATTATCTTCTCCTTTTAGGAACTGCCACCCTTTACACTAAAGCCTTATCTTGGTTGCTGAAGTGCTCTCAGCGAAGTATACTCAAACAAAGGGATTAACTGAAAACAGTATTAAAATTATGATTGAGTCACTGTTCTCTAACACATTAAAACAATATGATTCTTGCCTAAAACAATGGTGGACATATTGTAATAATAGACAAATTGATCCTTTTGTACTATTAATTCCAAATATCTTAGAATACTTAGCTGAAAAGTTTAATAATGATTCTGCCTATGGAACTCTTAACTCTATAAGATCTTCGCTATCACTTCTTTTAGATTATGATTTAGGCTCACAAAGAGACGTAAAACGATTCTTAGCAGGTGTTTATAAAATAAGGTCAAATAAACCTAAATACAATGAGACATGAAACCCTGCACTTGTTCTAAATTATGTATCTAAACATTATCCACATTGTAAATTGACTTTAGACATATTGCCAAAGAAGGTTATCATTCTTCTTACTCTAGTTACAGGGCATCGATTACAAACAATGGCTTTAATTAAGTTAAATAATATAAATATAAATGTTGATAATATAAAAATTAAAATCTCTGATTCAATCAAAACAAGTAGAAGAAATCGTTTTCAGCCTCTATTTGTCATTCCATTTTTAAACAAAATGTTAGTATCTGTGCAGCCACTGAAAATAAAAATGATAATATAAGATGTAACACATAAATAAATGTTGCACAATAAATCATTAAAATTGAGTAATCTATTCTTTGAACATCTACATTAGTTAACACAGAGGAGGCGTTTATGAATACAATTAGATGATCAAAGTAACTTACCTGTAAGTGTCCTTCGATCATGATTGTATGAAGAAACGCCTCCTCTGTGTACAACCCTACCCTTCTAGGTGATTCAATCACGATCCCACCCTAAGTGATTACTAGCAATTTTAATTATCATAATTCTTTAAACTTATAATGAGCTTTGACAGGAGCGGACTCGTGGTGTTGCCAGTAATATTGGAGATACCAGAATATTTTTTATTTTTCTACCTTTAAAAACTCGTGGATATTGGCTCGTCAAAATACGACTACATTAGTTAACACAGAGGAGGCGTTTCTTCATACAATCATGATCGAAGGACACTTACAGGTAAGTTACTTTGATCATCTAATTATTGAAATCCGCAGCTTTATCAAGCCTACAATTGACTGGTTATTGAATCAACGTTTTCCAAGTGGCAATTTTCCATCGTCAATGCGTAGCGGTTCTGGCGACAGATTGGTGCAATGGTGTCATGGAGCATCTGGTTTTGTACCCTTGTGTACCCTTCAACGGCCAAGTCACACAACATTAACTATAATAATAAAGAAATCGCAGTAAGGAACCTTAGACTTGGCACGACTTTGTCTAGATTTCATTACTTTTTAGAGATAAACAAGCAGCTCCGTCGAGACTTGGCTAGTTTTTTACAGAATGTTTTTGGTGGAATTTCTCTTCTTTTTGTAGAAACGTGGACATATTGATTTATTTTATTAGATTTTCTTATTTGACACAGTTTTTTTCTCATAGTAGAATGGGGCATTACCATATCTCTAATACAGCTGAGACCAGCTGAGGGTTCTTCATCAGATACTTCAGACCTTCGATTTTTGACATCGAATGAAGCGGCCCACCAAGTTGAACATTTTTTGTAAAGGCGGTATGTCGATCTCTAATAGTTTGGTTGGGCTCTTGTGTTTTCTAATCAGGGTCACCAGGTACTCCAGAACTTCGATTATCCTAGTTTTTATAGTTTTCCCTTTATGTGGCCATTAAACCCTAACTCTGTACCAAATTTCAGCTCTCGGAGTTTATGGGAAGTACTAGTTCTATTTTGATGATCATGAGTGAGTGTCATAAATGCGAAACTTTGCTTTCGCTTAACTTCGGAACTAAATGACCTACAGACTTGAAATTTTGGATTTTAAGTATGTGATTACAGCTTACTGGATGACGAAAATTTCTGCGTTCTGGTCTTATCCAGAGGTTCTCAAATAGGGGCCTGAAAATGCGACGAAATGGTTCCAGTAAAGGATGGTACGGCAGTGTTTGCTTCGCGCTCGACTTGGCGGGGGCACTGCCGTGCCCCCTGATACTTCCGTATATCACTGAACACCTCCAAAACGACGTGCGTTTGATTTTGTCCATACATGGTTTAAATTATCAATTGCACCAGGTAGGTGGCACTACAAACGTGTTCTAGGAGATTTTTAGGGTTCCGTACCTTAAAAGGAAAAATGGAACCCTTATAGAATCACTTTGTTGTCCATCTGTCTGTCTGTTTGTCAAAACCCTTTTTCGCAGGAATGGGGGGAGCTATCAAGCTGAAATTAATATAAAAAACTTTTTTTTTTTAATTTGTCGGCCATTTTGACCGTGTTCCTTAAGTGATAGGAACGGTGTTCCTGAACATTCCTATTCTACGTTTTTATGCTGAATCCGAATCTGAAGTCAAATTTCGAATATTCAAAAAAAAGCGACAGACATATACACAGACAAATGCACAGACAAACATATAGATTTCATATAGGAACGGTGTTCCTGAATATTTACCTATCGAACACTTTTGATTTTTATTTTCGAAAAACACTGAGTGTCCCACGGATAATCAAATAAATACTACTAAATATCTACAATACGTCTTTAACAGAGTGTTAGACAGCACTACTTGCTTGGTTTAAACAATTATATATTTTTTAAAGTACTAACCATCTACTATAGAGGTGAGGTGTCTTTTATAGAGCACTACTTTAAAGCTCTCTAACACTACTAAACATCTTCAATATGTACTTTATAGAGTGTTAAAAAGCACATATTTAAAACAATTATACTATTTCTAAACTACTAAATATCTACAATATGTCTTTTATATAGTGTTAGAGAGCACTAATTTAGAACAATTGTACTATTTCTAAACTACCAAACATCTATTATGTCTTTTATAGAGTGGTAAAGAGCACTATTTGCTTGGTTAAAACAAATATTCCATTTTATAACGGAAAAGTTATTGCGAAGTTGAATTAACTATTAAATATAAACACTTTGCTATATAATATAGTACCCATGTACAATTTGGGAATTATTTATTTATTTTTATTATTATTATTTTTTTCGGATAAATTACACAGCGCCATCTAGCCCCAAAGTAAGCGAAGCTTGTGTTATGCGTACTAGACAGCTGATAAACATACCGAATTATTTTTTTGTAAATACATACTTGTTATACGTAAAAAATAGCCAGACCAATACAAACAGACATGTTCATGCACACAAATGTTTGTACTGTTTGGGAATCGAACCCACGAGCGTTGGTGTCAAAGTAGCGTAAACAGCGCGTTCCACCACTGCGCCACCGAGCTCGTCATTACAATTTGTCAACTAGAATCATATTCTTTTTATTTATTTGGCGGCGTCCACTACCTACGTCCAAGGATTTGGAAGACATTGATTTGTGACGTGGAGCGACCGACGTCAGACCTCCACAACCTGAAGGAGAAACGAAACCTTTCATAGGTTGGAAATATAATTTCTTGGACGTGAGCGTTTTCTCACGATGTTTTCCATCACCGCAGAACAGGTCATAATTACAAATATGTACATAATTCCGAAAATACTAATTTTGTGGTACACGCAAAGTTATGGGGTCTTAATTTTTGCCTATAAATGTAAGGATGCCAATAATTGGGTCAGTGCCAACGTTTGGGCAGATTACGATACTTGTAATTCAAATTATATACCCTGTAATTCAAATTAATAACTATACATATCTTCACGAGAAATCCCTCGCGGATAGACAGAGAGAACCGAGTACCACATGACTCGGTCCTTCCACACCTAACTGTTTCTTTAAATATTCATAAGTCTTCTCATGCACGTTGGCAGATTACTAGGGCTCCTAATACCACCACTTTTGACTTAAGTATTAACACTACTTTGACTTAATTAGTAACACTATGTTGCACCAACTCTTGTTGGTTCATTTGCACTCATGACAAACATTTGGGTGCATGAACATGTCTGTCTTGATCTCTATGTTTTTAAGAGGATGTTTCAAAGCATCCGTCTGGTAAATAACTCCACAGTCACTGAAAACCGCAGCCAAATAACAACTCACTGGAGGCTTGTTGTGTTCCTGGAGTGGTCACCAGTAAGCTCCTAAGTAGCCCATTTTTTACACCTATTGCAAATGATCATTAGCTACGGTAATCGTTTTACGTCAGACGCGCCATATGCATCCCGGAGTTGCATTATATATATATACATCTACAATATCTATAATATAATGTAATTATGTAAATACATGTAATAAAATAAATAATATACAATGCAAAAGTGGAAGGATGTAGGAGCCGAGGAAGGCCAAGACTTACCTATCATGATCAGATTGATCGTGTTCTATCAGAAGGTGATGTCAGGAGCCCTAGAAACCGGCGAGCGTGCATGAAAAGAGCAATGAATGTGAAAGAAGCGAGTGAGGTATGTAAGGATCGAGTCGCGTGGCGCTCGGTTCTCTCTGCCTACCCCGTAAGGGATTTGGCGTGAAGTTATAGATAGATAGACATGTAATAAACTACACTAAATGTATATTTACAGTAAAGATATGGCCTGCCACAGCCTGTAGGTAACTTGAAGTTATTCCCACTTCATTACACAATTCCATTATATAATACCACATAGTCACACCATATATGTCAATGTAATTTAAGATAACGAATTTGGGACACCCTTAAACAAAGGTCCCTTGGTGTCATAGAAGAGGGTATTGTGTCTCCAAGGTAGGTGTTAGTACCTTACACATTATTTTTATCATCGCATTATGGGCTCTATGCATATTTACGGACAAAATGAACTAGAGTTACCTTTTATGAGCGGAGAAAATCGAAAGACTTGGTACAAGTTAACAGCTTAAGCGATTCTTTTATACCACCAAAGTGTATACGGCCTGCCTGATGATAAGCAGTTATCGTAACCTGTGGATACTTGCAACACTAGGGGTGTCAAGATAAAGAACAGGGCTTAAACAACTGGTTTCCGATTTATCTACATATTATATATATCCTTTATTGCATAACAAACATATACAAAGTAGGTCATACAGAAAATGGTGTGCAAAGGTGAGCTTATCTCTTTAAGAGATATCTTCCAGCTAACCCTAACGTATGTGAAGTAATGTTATTTTGGCTGGGAGTTAAAATTATGCAGAATTATATTTTCCATATTTATACATAATCTATAGTTATACATATATAAACACATAGCATTGAATACATATATACTATACATATAATATTACTTATCATGTGTAAGATAGTGATCACTTAACCTCTTCTTGAAGGAAGATACAGATCCGCTGTCTCGTATTTGCAGTGGTAATTTGTTCCACAGCCGTGCGGCATTAACGGTGAATGACCGAAAGAAAAAAATTGTGTTGGATGTGTTCATATTCGTAATTGTAACTTGCTCAGCGGTGAAGGAAAACATCATAAGGAAACCCACATGTTCAAAAAATGATATTTCGAAATACGTACGACCTTTTTTTTGGTTTGAGGTTTGGTTTCTCACTGAGTCGTGAAGACCTAACGGCAGTTGCTCCATGTAAAAATAAGAGTCTTTGCTAAAGTATGTTAGCGAAAACACATAAAGCAGGTTAGATCAAATTGCATAAGAATCTTTGCTAAATTGTTAGGCTTAGGTAGCGGACCCCGCCAATCCTAATGGACAGTAATGACTACTTATGTTCCTTATGTTGACCGTACTTATGTTGACTGTTTCCATTGCTCGAATCTCGAACCCAATATTTGACTGCTGCACGATGACCGGCCGAGAAGATATTAGCGGGTGGGGCAGCGGTTACAGGGTGCAGGGTTTTTGGGTTCGAATGGCCTAGACAGAGACTATGGAATGTCAGATGTATCGATCCTAACATGCCTCTCTCGTTTCTTCTACACTCAACAATCTCTTCATTCATGCTAGCCATAGTTTTGAGTGCTTTTGATTTGACCCTTTTTCAGCAGGTCATCAATTTGATCTATGTTGTTTATTTGATATATTTAGAAAGGTTTCAAACTCAGCATTACCTTTTTAAATTTTTGTCACTATATCATCTTTCGTTCCATATAGCTCGCGTATTATAATTTTCTACTCCATCAATGATTCCAATTGAACATATACACCTCGGCGCTCTCATTTCTACATCGTTCACCCTACGCTCTACCCAAAAGATATTCTAATTTTGTATGAGCTACTTAAGTGCCCGTCGTTTATAAATTGGACCATAACTCAAAGGTCGGTGTAAAATAAGTGAAGTGATTACCACATTGAGAGGAGAACCGTGTTTTAGTATACTGAGGACCTTGAAGGATATATGGAATAGACCATTTGTAGAGCTCCGACAATGAATTGAAGGCTTTTGTACATTTTAGAAGGTCTCTTTGGGAGCATGTTGACGGATTTGAACACGTTTGTGTATTCTCAAAGGGTATAATATGTACTGTGTGTTATTGATTAAAGCTAGAAATGGCCCGACTAGGGTTTAAGTGGCTACAATTAATTTAGAAGTGGGAGTCAGAGTTCTAATTTATGTACAAGATTTCTCTTTTACGGGTTGTTTTTCTTCAAGATTGCGTCCTATTTTTTATTGTACGTCTCTATTTGAAGATAAAAAAAGTAAACAATTTTTAACGGAAGTATCGCGTGTTTTATTTATTTTGTTGAACCTGACCTGTTTCAAACGCTTTACAGCGTCCGTGGTCGCAGGAAGACTTAATAAAACACGCGATACTTCCGTTAAAAATTGTTTATTTCATAGTGTAACAGTCGCGAAAACCTAAGACAATACTATAAAAAAAGTAAGAGGCCGCTATCCGTATATTTAAACCAAGACCCTTGCGGGATACGCAGGACGAACTATAGGATTGCCCTTGACTGTAAATCCAATGGTAATTCATATCCAATGTCATTGATTTACGTAATGTTACTTTTGTCTTTTTTGCATGTAACGTCAGGATGTATGTCACAAGCACTGTCCCACCTGATATAAAATTGTTACAGACTATAAAAGTTTGTAACATAATTAAGTACGACTCACGAGATGACGCCTTCGTCACCTCCATTAAAAACACCCAGCCCAAGACAAAAGACATGTTCATGCACACAAATGTTTGTCCTGTGTAATAATAATAATAAACCCTGGAGCGGGTCACGACGGGTGTACAACATTACATACAGTCTTTCCTAAGGGGCCTCTACGCGTTGGATCCTTATCCCCGCGCACGCCTATCAAATGACCGGGATTAATACCCGTGACTATAAAGATATAAAAATAATAATAATTTATTTAGCAAGAATGTTATAATTTCTGTTGTACTGGCTCCCACTTTAGGTTTCCCTGTGTTATGGGAGTCAGGCTCTTCAATGGACATAGCGTAGGGACCCATGAGTTTCGATTCCCACATAGGACAAACGTTAGTGGCAAAGTAACGTTACCTACCACCGCGCCACTGAGCTGGTCGATGTTTCGTAATTAATATAACATTGAATCTAATTACTAATCTACCCAGCTAAACAATCGACCACCAAGATCCAATCTCGGGCTACTTTCATGCTTTTATTCTAATATGTATCGAATTTTGTTTCGACAGTAACCCTACTACTGAGTAGCGCTATGACGTCACTGCATGTTGTGCATGTCACTGTAATCGAAAATGGAGGATAAGTAACGTCAATCACCGCATACATATAGATAGGTTTATCTCCAGCTTATCAATTGTTTGAAGGTGATGTGAAATCGCCGGTACCAGCTGTTATCCACTCGGCACGCCTTAACACTGACATCCAGCTATCCGCTGTCGAGCAGTATCGTGAAGAATACTAAATATCTCTACGATTGAAGGAAGATACTTATCCCTGGAGTGAAATGGTGTGCAGGTAGTGATGGTGTGGTAAACCTACTGAGAACCGAATAACTGCAACTACTACCAGGCACTACGCTCTAAATAAAAAGAAGAACAAGCAACGTCGGGTAGCATGCAAGCATTCTGGCCACCTGATGTCTAGCGTAGTAGTACCATAGCCTATGAACACTTGTAATACATGAAGAATCTCTCACGCGTTGCCACCCTGTTTATAACACAGCAACTCCTTAGGAGCGTACCTCACTCCCAAGCAGGAACACAACAACTCTTCAGGTAGTTGTCAGTTAGATGCGGTTTTCTGTGAGATGGAGGTACTTCCGTTTTCGTTCTGAACATCCACGTTCATAACCATCAAAAAGTTGAAAAATAATTCTTCTCTCACAACTAGTTATCAAACAGCGAAAGAAAAATTTTCTCTTGTAACTGGTTACGTAAGTTTAGTTACCAAAGTGGACGAAGCCGATAAATCTTCAAAACCAAGGCAGTAAATGGTTTGGACACTTAGAAAAATTAATTACAAACAAGTTACGTAAGAAGTGTATCGGGCAAGAGTAAATACATCAAATTGATGTTGTGCTGAAAAAGGGCCAAATCAAAAGCACCCAAAACTGAAGAACATGTATGAAAAGGGTGGATGAGCGTCGAAGAATCGAGAAAGGCATGTTTGGATAGATGCAACTGGCGTTCTATAGTCTCTGCCTACCCCAATGTGAGACAAGCGTAATGATATGTATGTATTAACTGACGAGCTTGGTGGCTCAGTCGTGAATGACGCGAATTTGACACCAACGCTCGTGGGTTCGATTCCCACATAAGGCAAACATTTGTGTGCATGAATAGGACTGTTTGTCTTGATCTGGATGTTTTAAGAGAGGTAGAGCGCATCAAGTCAGCCCGTCTGGGGAAGTACCTCCACCTCACAGAAAAACTGCAGCCAAATAACAACTCCCTAGAGTGTTGTTGTGTTCCTGCATGAGTGAGGTCACCAGTAAGCTCCCAAGGAGTTGCTGTGTAAGCAGCAAAGGAGGCATCGCGCGAGTGATATTTAATATATCGCTAGTATTAATAGGCTACGGTATCCGCTTTACATAAGGTGGACCGAATGCTTGTATTCCTCGCGACGTAGTATAAAAAACAAAAAAAAATTAACTAAAACAAAAACTGGTAGTAAGGCCCAGTGGTAAAGAACCGGCCTATTGATCCACTTGTCCCCGGTTCCAATCCAGGCGTGTACCACTAAATTCGTCGATTTATGTACCTGTTTGTAATTATCAATTGTTCGGTGGTAATGGAAAACATCGTGAGGAAACCCGCAAGTACAAGAAATTATATTTCGAAATACGTGTGACTTTGCCTACGAATGGTCTGCTTTGCCCTATGCGGTGCTAAGATCTGACGGCAGTTGCTTCATGTAAAAGTCTTCGCTAAATCTTTGGGCTAAACTAGCGGATCCCGCCCATCCTAAGGAAAAGGAAATGGACTAACGCTATGAAGAAGAAGTTACTGAACCTCCGTTAATAATGATTTAATACGAACGACATTATCGGTAACCTGTTCTAAAAAAACTGTGCTGGTTCTTAATATGGTAATTCTATTTTCGCTACATTTAACTATCTATCTATCTATTACTTCACGCCAAATCCCTTGCGGGGTAGGCAGAGAGAACCGAGCGCCACGTGACTCGATCCTTACATAACTCACTCGCTTCTTTAACATTCATTGCTCTTCTCATGCACCCTCGCCGGTTTCTAGGGCTCCTGACATCACCTTCTGATAGAACACGACCAATTTGGTCATGGTAGGTAAGTCTTGGCCTTCCCCGGCTCCTACATCCTTCCACTTTTGCATTGTATATCTGCTTCGTCATTCTTTCATCCTGCATTCTTTCTACATGTCCGAACCAACGGAGCATGCCTTTTCTTATTTTAACATTTAACTCAAGCCTGTAATCAATTTCGATTCGCTTTACAAACTTTTGAGATAGAAGACAATTCTATCCGTGACAGAACGGCGGACAAACAGACAGATCGGCACTATTAGCGTTCGCCGTAACCCTTAAATGGACGCCAATTTATATTGTGATATTCCTTAAAAATTCCACTCACAGAAATATAATACTTTTTATCTCAATCCCAAATGGACCGCTTAAGCTGAAATTGAATCTGAAATGAAACAAAACAGAAGTACTTTTTCACCAAAGGGGTTTCCGTGTCGTTTGACCTCATTAAAAATAATGTAAGTACTGAAAAAATGACTTCAGTAAGAAATACGGGCAATTGTTTGTTTTTGCTAGTGGTGTTTTTCATTTAACCCTACGCCCTGAGTGCGGGGGGGACATTAGCGATGGGCGGGCGGAGGGGGGCGGCGGCCCGCTAAACGGCCGTTACAACCACCCCTTCTAACTTTTTAAGAAGCTTTGGCGTTGAGCCGCTGAACAAAAGTAGAAATGTGTTAATTTTTTGCGGTCAAAGTATATTCTTGCTGCTGGCAATGATAGGATTTTGTTTTTATTTATTCACGGATTTTGACGTGAAAATATTTTTAATAAAGCGGTAACGAGAGTTTAATTGAGTGCTACTGGCGAGTTTTTGATGTGAAAACTTCTTGTGGGAGGGTAAAGCGCTTCGTTACGTAACGCGTTACGTCGGTAGTCTATCTGACTTGCCTTTCTCTTACGCATATGGCAGCATTTAATTATATGTAGATTAGTTAAAGTTTACACTCCAGTCGGGCATCTCAAGACGCACAGGTTTCTTTTTAATTTTTATACATCAGGTAGGCTACCTCACGTAAAGAGGTTACCGTAACCTACAAACGCTTGCAATACATTAAGTATCACTCGAGTGATGCCATCTCTGCTGCCAACACGGCAACTCCATAGGAGCTTTACTGGTGACCTCCCTCGCACGCAGGATTAAAACAACCCTGTAGGGAGTTGTTATTTGCCTGCGGTTTTCTGTGAGGTGGAGGTACTTTCATAGACGGGTTGCCTTGATACGCGCTAACTTATAAATACCCAGATCAAGATAAACGGGCATGTTCATGCACCAAATATTTATCCTGTGTGGGAATCGAACTCACGAGCTTCGGTGTCAAAGTCGCGTCATTCACGACTGCGCTACCGAGCTCGTCGATATAGACAATGAACTTTGTTGGCCATTATTTTGATGTTTCATTATTAGCCTGTATTACCCGTATTATTATTTATTGTCTATTGTCTTCCTATTTCCACATAAAGCGTCAATCTTAAGCTGCTCATAAATTGGCGTTTGTTGGAAAACAGTAGACAATCACTATCGTTTGCTATTTTCATTTCTTCTTTTCTTGATAATCAAGAATAGGTAAGATTTGCCTTGTAGATGGTGCAGCCTATCAAATAGTGAACAAGCTAGGGAAGGAGACACAGTGGTGGGTATGAGTAGTTGAGTGGTGGGCCTGTCCCGTAAAAAGCTAGGGTATCCGCCTCACATCAGTGGCCCGTAACTGGTACTAGCATCCCCCCCACCCCATACGATGGTGTATCTTTTTTTGAGATAGATTACACAAAGATTTGTTTTTCCTAAAGCTTAAAAAAAAACGTTCATTGCTTTTCCATCGGTTGTGGAGTAACTTTCTACTTTTTTTTTTTATCGGGACAGGCCCACCACTCATACCCACCACTGTGTCTCCTGTGTAGCCAGAATTAACAGCGGCGACCACCAAAAGGCAATGAACAGTGAAGTTTATTGCTGTCCCGGGGGTTAAACTACAGCTGCCTTGGAACTCACAACGAATTTAATCAGAAGAAATTTGTAGGAGTAGGAAATTTTGGAATTGACTTGATTGATTGAATTGAAACAATTGATAAAAACAATTGACTTCTTGGCAAAGTGAGAGACAGCAATATGACAAATAAGGCATTTAAAAACCTCAAAGGGATGGCTATTCAAGTGAAGCTCCACTGCCGTGCACCACGGTTTATCAAATATCTAACACTATGGGACCTAAACTGTGAGTTGTTCCTAACACATCGATTCCAATAATATAGATTGCAGAACCGCCTAAACGCCTGGTAATTCTTCCTTGTTCCCACCAAATCAGAATAGTATACTACCCCGGATGTGACACGCAATGAATTTAACATATCGTCCCGCACCCGACGCCAGAGGTCGCACTCCCAGAGAACATGACTTTCACCTTGTGATACTGAATTAATAGGGTCCGAGTCAGAAGAAGACGTATTGGTCAAAAAGGCTTCTTCTTTTTTGCGTTATTCCTTTCCTAATCCAATAGATTGATCGGGTCCGCTGCCTGCAAATGGGAGGAATTGAGAATTTTTCTGATTAAAATATAATATGTACCTATTTTAGATGTAGGAGCCGAGGAAGACCAAGACTTACCTACCATGACCAAATTGGTCGTGTTTTATCAGAAGGTGATGTGAGGAGACTTAGGAACCGGCGAGCGTGCATGAAAAGAGCTATGAATGTGAAAGAAGCGAGAGAAGTGTGTAAGGACCGCGTCATATGGCGCTCGGTTCACTCTGGCTACCCCGCAAGTGACCTGGCGTGAAGATATACAATGTACATGTGTGTGCCTAAAAACATAGAAACAATTATATTGCAGTGCTTCTATTTTCTTAATGTCTCTCGGTAAACTTCATGTTTCATCAGTAGTCGGATAAATATTCATTTTTGTTGCATACCTAATTGTCAAACTTAAGAACCTACTCTTTTTTGGAAGTTGGTTGAATTTTATATTCTGACGAGCTCGGTGGCTCAGTCGTGAATGACGCGACTTTGACACCAACGCTCGTGGGTTCGATTCCCACACAAGGCAAACATTTGTGAGCATGAACATGTCTGTTTGTCTTGGTCTGGATGTTTTAAGAGATGTAAGGCGCATCACAGCAGCCCGTCTTTGGAAGTACCTCCACCTCACAGAAAAATCGTAGCCAAATAACAACTCCCCAGAGGGTTGTTGTGTTCCTGCGTGTAAGTAAGGTCACCAGTAAGCTCCTAAGGAGTTGCTGTGCAAGCAGCAGAGGAGGCATCGCGCGAGTGATATATGTTACAAGCGTAAATAGGCTACGATAACTGCTTTACATCAGGTGGACCGTATGCTTGTATGCCTCCCGACGTTGTATAAAAAAAAAAATTAGGTTATTTTGTTCATATTTTTATTAATTTCGTTAGTATACTATACATGTTGAAAAGGAGTAAATGATATTTAAAAATCGGCCAAGTTTGAGTGGGACTCGCGCACGAAGGGTTCCGTACCATTATCTATAAAAAGGCAAAAAAATAACGTTTGTTGTATGGGACCCCCTTAAATATTTATTTTATTCTATTTTTTAGTATTTGTTGTTATAGCGGCAACAGAAATACATCATCTGTGAAAATTTCAACTGTCTAACTATCACGATTCATGAGATACAGCCTGGTGACAGACGGACGGACGGACGGACAGCGGAGCCTCAGTAATAGGGTTCCGTTTTACCCTTTGGGTACGGAACCCTAAAAATGAAGTAGTTTTACAACTCTATTTACTTCACGCGGGAATATAAACAAAACAACAATGAAGTACTTAGTTCTGAATTCGAATTCTGCTAAACGATAAATCTAATAATTGACGGTCATGGAAATTATCATTCGTATGTATTCGGAAATGCGATGATTGCCGAAGTGCAATATTTACCGCCGGGCATTGTAAAAGCTGTATCCGTATTCTTTATGAAATAATGTGCAAGACTGGTGTTACTGTTGTGATATACAATTCACATACATGTATTATATATTAAACTATATTCAGAAAGTACCTGGAGTAATAGTAAAACCAGAGTGGTTTAGCTGGAGAGCATGCTCCGTGGCAGGAAAAAATTTTCTTCCGAGAACTCTCAAGCTGTGCAATAAGCTCCCAGCCGAGGTTTTTCCAAGGGACTACAGCATGGAGTTCTTCAAGAAATGCGTGAAGAGGTTTTTAGAGGTTCGGCAACGCATGAGTGATACCCCTGGTTTTGCAAATGTCCATAGGTTACGGTGACTGTTTAACATCAGACAGGCCATATGCTTGATTGCCACCTTAGTGGTATAAAAAAAGAACCCCATACCCTTGAATAATTTCTACAAAGTTACTGGTATACTTATTTTAATATTTCGATACAAATTTATACACATCATGTACATTTTATACGATAGATCGTATCTATTAAACTCTAAGTGGATTCTGCCCTCAAGCACAACATGAGTTATTACTGTTCATACACTGGTCAAGAAGGCTTTAACGTTTCAAGATTATAAAATATTTGTACAGTACACAATAAGGATACATGTATTCATGCATGCTCTCTTGTAATTATGTATTACAAGAGAGCGTGCATGAAAAGAGCTGTGAATGTTAAAGAAGCGAGTGAGGTGTGTGTGGACCGCATCTTATGGCGCCTGGTTCTCTCTACCTACATACGAATGCTGTACAAATCTGTTCATTACGTCCATCAATTATTTTGAAAGTATCAATGTATGAGGTTCATTGCTATATATTCATTGCTATGGTAGAATAAGGTCGTGCTAACATCCCTGTTTCCATTGTGGAGGAAAGCCATGATAAACTTGTGTCTTACATGCAATTTGACCTAACCTACTTTGTGTGCTTCCGCCACCAATTTGGTGGCGGAAGCACACAAAGCAGGTTAGATCAAATTGCATGTAAATTTGACTTTCGCAAAATAACGCCTGAATCTATTAACTATTAAACTTGTGTCTGATATTGAGAATACACCAACTATTCTTTACAGTTGACCTTGGTTCAGTTCAACTTCATCAGATATAAGTCTGCCCGTTAAACGAAAAAGAAAAGGCCATTTCGGTTTCTTGGTATCCAAATCTTCAGTTTAGCTTCTTAGTTACCTGGAAGAGAAGGTCAAGCTGTCGTCAAGCACTGACGTGCCAGCACTTTTTTTTTACAAGTGAGGCATACAATTTGCAACACATTAAGTACTCGCGCGATGCCACCTCTGCTGATAATACAGCTACTCCTTAGGAGCTACCGATGATGTCATCCACTCGCAGAAATACATCAACCCTCCACAGAGTTTTTGAGTTTTAGTTTATTTGCCTACGGTTTTCTGTGAGATACTGATAATTCCCCAGACGGGGTACCTTGATGCTACGTATATCTCTTACTCTGCCTCTGTAATAAATTTAAACTTTGTGACCCGATTTTGTGTTAAGGAGTACAATTGTAAAAAAGCACTTATAGACTTTATAATAATGTATTTTACGTTCATTTTGCATCAGGTAAACATATATTCCCCACCTGATCCTTGTCCACCCCAAACGTTGTATAAAAAAAATAGTTGCCCAACAAGCTTAAGCAATTACTGCACTGTGCTTCTATCTGTACTTATGACGTACGATAATGGCGGAACATTCCTCTTACGCCATATAATAAAAATATTTTATCTGTTATTTCCGGCCTTAGTGCTATATTTCAGGATTTTTATTACCTACATCTCAGAACTTTGGTGAAATTTTACGTGTAAACATTTTGTCTTTGGAATATTATATGTCCCAACTGAATTCAAGATTTTGTATGATTTTTTATTTTGATATTTCATCTGTCAGATTGAGTTTTCCGCCCTTCCATATAAAGCCCCGTTCCCCCCATATTACGTCCTTAAAATATGGAGGTAGAAGGGTGGAATATAACTCTAAAAGTCGAAATCCAAAATAGGCTGGAAAGCAGCAGCGATCCGGGACGGCATTTTTGGAACATCGCACTGCGCCGGGTCACTTTTTGTGTGACAGATTGCATACATACACACAAAATTGGATCGCGAGTGCTCCGGCTTTTCTCAGACATCACTTGCACAGGATATTTGAGACGGCATATTATTTTATTTTAATACTTTACCTGCTGACATTATATACAAACAAAACTACATGAAGAATTACATAATTTTATACATATACTTAGTCCGGCCAGGCAAGTAATGTAATCTAGTAAAACTTATGTATAAGATAAGGATAAAAATTCTTTATTTGCCATTGGGTCCTCGCGGGCACTTAGCTACGTCTTACATTTTTTTAAATATAATCTTATTGTATCTCATTTAATTCTCTTATGTTACTATTTTTCTTTTTTTCCACCATTGGTGAAGACGAAATACCAAAAGAAACTTGCGAATATAGGTTTCTTATCAAATTGTGAATTAGATATTTCAGTAAATTCACGTCAGCATATTGGTACAATAATGATATCAAATGGTAGAATTAAAGATTATCAAAAAAAGGTTATCTGTGCTGACTTATTTGCAGATATATTTGCCAGTTACATATTCATTACATTTGAGCCCTTTTACGGAGAGTATTTTTGATGTGCTTTTTGAATACATTGTTAGGAAAGGACAGAACTGTTTCAGGCAATTTATTATAGAATCGAATTCAATTCACAAGAAAAGTTCAACCGGTCCTAGCAAGCCGATGTACCATCATACACAATTTAATTCTATTTCTAAGTTTTTAGCTAAAGTTTGAATACGACTATACATTTTTACGGACATATATGTTTTCATAAATATATTGAAAAGTAACAGTGAGGATATTTATTTCTTTGAACAGTTCCCTGAGTGATTCTCTGGAGCCCATGTTATAAATACAGCGAATGGCTCTTTTTTGTAATATAAAAATTGTCTTAATGTCAGCCGCCATTCCCAACAACAGCGACACCATACGACAGCAGAGCTGAGCTTACCGGCAAGTTTATTTATGTGGGGGACCCCATTGTAATTTGGAGTCTACTCTAATTCTAAGAAACACAGTGTTATTAACATATTCTAATTTATTATTCCCAATGGGAACTTCTGTATTGGCAGAAGTCTCATTTGGAAGACTAAATTTAATTCATTTGGTTTTAGCCGACTTTAGTAAAAGATTATTACAAGTTTAGAATAGCAGACACAACACCACCACAAAATGCTCTCCACCAACCACCTTGTAAATATTTTCTCACCGGGCGGCGGGCTATATAAAAAATTAATGAGACATCATCAACAAATAGTACTATATACGCAATTTCCTGAATCGTGTAAGGCAGATCGTTCGCGTATACTAAAAATAAAAAGAGACCCAACATAGAACCCTAGGGAGCCCCGATATTAACATTACTGCTTTTAGATTTAACCTCATTTATGTCACCCGTCTGCAGTCTCTTATTTAAGTAAGATGCAGTCAAGTTCTAGACTTTATCTCTTACTCCATAATAGTTCAGCTTGAGTAACAATGTCTGATGATCGACACAATCAAAAACTGTAGAAAGATCATAGAAAACTCCAATAGCATCCTGTGATCTCTCTCAAGCGTTAAGGATATTCCTGCCCCTATATCAGTAGTAGATTTAGCAGCGTAAACCGTATTGAACATAATAAAAAATTTCATTGATCTTAAAAAAGAATTGCAATTGATCAAGCATTGTCCTTTCGAATATTTTACTCAAAACTGTAATTGCCCAGCTCGCTCTTTTCCCCTGGCTGGAATAAAGGAACAAGTTTAAGAGAGATAGGGCGCATTGAACCTCATCTGGGGAAGTAAGTCTACCTCACAGAAAAACCGCAGCCAAATAACAACTCCCTAGAGGGTTGTTGTGTTCCTGCGTGTGTCACCAGTAAGCTCCCAAAGAGTTGCTGTGTAAGCAGCAGAGGAGGCATTGCGCGAAAGATACTTAATAAATCGCAAGTGTTAATAGGCTATGGTACCCGTAACATGATCA
Source organism: Pyralis farinalis (assembly GCA_947507595.1). Classification (NCBI taxonomy): domain Eukaryota; kingdom Metazoa; phylum Arthropoda; class Insecta; order Lepidoptera; family Pyralidae; genus Pyralis; species Pyralis farinalis. The sequence goes on from OX382275.1 coordinate 5,338,630, forward strand.
TGTATGCTTGTATGCCTCCCGACATTATATATATGTCGCGGATTCAAACGGATTAGAATCCACATGTTCGTTATTAGTGTCCGCCATGTTATTTTATCGTCAGTGCGCACACCCGGCGCCGGCGCTGTCTCGAAACCAAGTGAACGAGCTTCAACTCGACACGACAGAACGCACTACTGACTGATATGACATTCACACTGACAACTTCGCTTTACGACTGACAATGACTTGAGTAGACGATGTTGCCATTAGAATAAATAACAGCCGGAATAAGTGGCGCCGTACGGTCGTTTGCATTTTAATCTCTGACACGGCCATTCTGCTAATCAACGCGCTCTCGCGTTGCTTCTACGTATTGCATACAACCAAAACGATTCCAGTACAAGCAAAGCGTCTCAGCTTTCAACTTGACTTTAAACCCAATCACTCTAAATATAAGCCCGCGCATCAACCATGAACATTTATTACACAAAGGCGCCAACATTTCCAATGTCTAGTATCAATACAGCTCTCACACTGCAAATTGCAAAGCGTTGAAGCTTTCAGCACAATACCGTTTTCTCTACGTTCACATGCAAAGCGTTGTAGCTTTCAGCATTAGTTAAAGCTCAATACAGATATCACTTTGAATACACTGCAAAGCGTCGTAGCTTTCAGCACAATATAGTTTTCTCTACGTTCACATGCAAAGCGTTGTAGCTTTCAGCATTTGTTAGAGCTCAATACAGATATCACCTTGAATACACTGCAAAGCGTCGTAGCTTTCAGCACAATATAGTTTTCTCTACGTTCACATGCAAAGCGTTGTAGCTTTCAGCATTAGTTAAATCTCAATACAGATATCACTTTGAATACACTGCAACGCGTCGTAGCTTTCAGCACAATATAGTTTTCTCTACGTTCACATGCAAAGCGTTGTAGCTTTCAGCATTTGTTAGAGCTCAATACAGATATCACTTTGAATACACTGCAAAGCGTCGTAGCTTTCAGCACAATATAGTTTTCTCTACGTTCACATGCAAAGCGTTGTAGCTTTCAGCATTTGTTAGAGCTCAATACAGATATCACTTTGAATACACTGCAAAGCGTCGTAGCTTTCAGCACAATATAGTTTTCTTCACATGCAAAGCGTTGAAGCTTTCAGCATTAGTTAAAGTTCAATACAGATATCACTTTGAATACACCGCAAAGCGTCGATGCTTTCAGCACAATATAGTTTTCTTCACATGCAAAGCGTTGAAGCTTTCAGCATTAGTTAAAGTTCAATACAAATATCACTTTGAATGCACTGCAAAGCGTCTAAGCTTTCAGCACCGTTTGAACAGATTTCCCTTTGATTCCGTCGCAAAGCGTTGAAGCTTTCAGCTATTTATCCAAACAAAGCGAATAAGGCTTTCAGTTCATAGTATTTCTGACAAAGCGTAAAAGCTTTCATTACGTACATTACGTTTTTTTTTTATCGACCAGCAATGATTGCAAGTTATTTAGTAACTCGACTCAAACGACTCGACGCAATCAACAAATAGAAAACACAGTTTTCCTTTGTAATCAAACCCAAAAACGATTCCTTAATTCTACAACGACGTAGATATCCCGTTGCTAATTAGCATACAAACATCGACACCTGTTACGATATTACGATGTGATTAAATAAAATTATTTATCTCAATCCTCAATTAAGAATCCAGAGATTCTACAGTATTCAAACGTTCGGACAATTCAAGTAGGCTAGCTAGATATTTACGTAGTCTTTCATGACCTACGCACTGAACACGTCCACCAGATATCGGCTCTACCATATAACGCTCATTTGTACGAACCTTGGTGATTTTACAAGAACCACTAAACTTTTCACTTTATTCATTATTCGGGGGTTCTTCTGAACCAAAACTAGGTCTCAGACTACAAAAAGACAAATCGCGGCTTTATTAGCATCGTAGCGGAATTTATCTTTTACTGCATGCTCGTCCATCCTATCTTTAGCTGCTTGTCTTATTTCTGCCAAATCCTGTTCACTATGGATATCAGAGAACGTTGTAAGATAGTTTAACTCAGGTGGATTTTTATATCAACCAAGTAACAACTAAAATGGATTCTTGCCCGTATTTTGCACACCGTACAGTTCAAGGCGCGTTGGACTTCACCAATACCAGATTTCCAAGATCTATTTTCGTGGTTTTCAGCGACTGTGTACAATTAGTTAGCACGGACATTATTCTTTCTACCTGGCCGTTAGCCCGGCTTATACCGCTGGCTATTTCATGGAATTCGATAGGCCAATCTCTACATAGAGTCTGAAATTCTTGCCCCGTAAAAGAAGTACCTTGGTCGGAAATGATTCTCTTCGGTGTTCCGAATAAGTGAACAAAACTTCGAAGACCTTCGCAAGCAGACCGCGAAGTTAAATCTTTAACACCTGTCAAATAACAAAAAATCGTGAAGGTGTCTACGATAACAACCACATACTCTTTGGAAGCCTTTCCACTAGTGTCTATGTGAATGGTGTGGAATGGCTCTGCGATTTTATCTATGGGACGTAAATCAGATTGCCTTTTGCCTGAAAGGTTCTTATTTATTTTGCACGGTAGACAATGATCAACAATTGCTCAAACGGACGAGGTCACGTTGGGGAACCAAAAATGTTCTCTAAATTTGGACAGAGTTTTATCCCATCCAAGGTGTTTTAGTCCGTCATGACACTTTTGGATAATTTGCCAACGAAAATTCTTAGGGATCATAACTCTACTAAAAGCTTTACCATCGACTTGGAAATTCCTATAGAGTAAATTGTCCTTGTAGGTGTACGATGATCTAAGGTTGGTTTCAATTGTATCATTTTCGATAGATTCAATAATACGCTTAATATCAGAGTAACCTTTGTTCGGCTTGTAACCATTCGTCATTTACTCGCGAAACATTTACATCCCCGCAACCGATTAGTAGTTCCGATACTCTATCTCAAAGTCAAAAGTCTTCATATAAGCCCACCATCTATGCACGCGAGGTAAAAGTTCGCGTTTATGACGTGATGCCTCTAAGGCGTTACAGTTTGTAACAACCACGAATTCTCTACCGAGCAAGTAGGCTCGGAAATGTTTTAACGCCTTAAAAACTGCTAGAGTCTCTAGCTCATAGCTGTTGTACCTGCTTTCCACGTTCGTTGTTCTCTGACTGTAGTAAGCAATAACTTTTAATTGATTGTCGATCTTTTGAAATAAAACAGCTCCATACCCAATCGAACCCGCATCAGTATGGAGTTCGATTGACTTTCTAGGATCAAAAATCGTCGATACAGGCGCGAAAGTCAGATACACTACCACAGTAGTATGGGCTTTCATATGTTCTGAAGTCTACTGCCATTTGACGTTCTTTTTAGTAAGGACGTACAATGGCGCCCTAATAGTTGAAAAGTTAGGCACGAACTTACGGAAGTATCCGGCAAGACAATTAAATTGCCGCAGCTCCTTTACGCAAGTTGGTAATGGGGCATTAGCCAAAGACTTTACCTTCTCAGGATTTGATTTGATACTATTGTCACTGACAACATAGCCCAAGTATTCAACCGAGGACATCAAGATAGTACATTTTGTTTCAATTAAAAGGGAAACCGGTGTCTGATAAGGCAGATGACACCTGCACGAGATTTTGAAACGCCTCCTCCTTCGCTTTAGAATACACAAGTACGTCGTCCATATAGACGAGCGCTATTTTGTTCTTCAACCCTTTCAGCGCTTTATTGATGGCTCTTTGGTACACGGAGGGCGCGTTACCAAGTCCGAAGGGCATTTTTAAATATTCCCATATACCATATGGGATAATAAAGGCGGTTTTCTCGATATCACTCTGGGATTCCATCAAAATTTAATGGAACCCAGGGGCCATATCCAAACTCGAGAAATAAGATGCCTGCCCGAGAGCATCAATTTACTCTGATATTAATAGCAGAGGATAACTATCACGCACAGTATTGGAGTTAGGCTCCCTATAGTCAACACAGAGACGGTCGGAGCCGTCTTTCTTTTTAACAAGCAAAGCAGGGCTTGAAAAAGATAAAGAACTTTCACGTACTATGCCTTTGTTCTCCATAATGGTCCGTTCAGATGGAGCCAACCGATATGGATGTCGCTGTATACTTTTATCAGGGTTTTTGAGTTTGATTTGCATCTCACCGGTACTGAACTGACAGTTGACTTGCAATTTCCGCAGGCAAAATGATTCTTATATTTTTCAATATAGACCTCAACATATCAATATCACACCACTCAATCAAGTCAGTATCAATATTATGTAACACTACGTCTGTGCTTTGAGTAAGACACGTATTGACGCTGACGTCGCGTGATATCTTAGCACCATCGCTGTTAAAGGTGAAAATTAAACCGGGAGGTCTTGCATATCTCTCTACCTAGAATAACGTCATACGGCAACAAATGTGAATCAACAATTATAAACGTTACCTCAGTATAGAACCCATCGAACTCAACTTAAGGGGTCATTTTTCGGAATGAAAAACATGGTACACAGCCAATACCTGTGAGGCGAGTAAACGAGATTTCATTCTTATCTGGTAAGGCATCAGCTATCTCCTTTTTAATTAGTGAACACTCTGAACCACTGTCAATCAATGCTTGCAGATTGAAGCCACCTACACGCATTTCAATCAAAAAATCATTGGAGGGTAAACAAACATTAACCAATTGAGACTTGACGTCTATAAAATCTTTACATTTTTCATCTCGTTGCTTTGTGAAACAAGTAGGTTCAGAATGCCTAGGTTTGTGACAATAAGAACATAGGTTGGCTGACTTGTCGCTAGACTTCGATAGATGCTCGAGGGCGCTCGGTGCACTCCTTTTATATTTACCACATAATAATAAACAGTGCCGTTTTAGATGACCTATTTTGTTACAGTAATGACAGCGCAGATCTGTAGTTTTCTCGTTAATTTTGGGTCGTTTAAAATAAGAAGGTTCAGATTCATTCCGCGTCTTATCATAGAGTCGCTTAAGGCTCTTAATATTAGAGTATGTACTCAGATGTCTATCAAGTGCTACGAAATTCGGCGGAGTATTATTTTTTAATAATTCTGAACGTACCTGATCATCCGTAATGCCGGAGATTACTACCTCCATTTTGGTTGGACTCACCCCAACCAGTCTCCAATCGATCTATCAGCGCCAACTTGTTGGTCGAGTACATGATGTACGATGTCGGTTGTTCTGGTAATCAGCCACATCGCGAAACAGGTCATGGAACCTCTTCGTTGACGCGAACTATCGCTCCTTTAGCTCCCAGCTCTTGCACGAAGAATAATAACGCGCTGCCCACCTTTTTGCACGGCCTTGTAAGTGAGCGAACACGGCATTCCTTTAGCTTTTTCGGTTCAGCGGCACTCGTAGAGGGTTTCTGGCTAGAGCTATGTAAGCCCGCCATCATATTTTGGAAAACGTCGCCCATGCTTCGGGTGTAGGAGCTAATCGGTCGTCACTTGTCATCGACGATTTCTCCGCCATATTTTCTTGAACATCATATCCCGATGTAAAATATCCTTGATTTTGGGTAGCTGGCATCGCGGTAGACTCGCTGGATGTTTGTGGAAGCGATCCCACCGCTGCTGTCGCGGATTCAAACGGATTACAATCCACATGTTCGTTATTAGTGTCCGCCATGTTATTTTATCGTCAGTGCGCACACCCGGCGCCGGCGCTGTCTCGAAACCAAGTGAACGAGCTTCAACTCGACACGACAGAACGCACTACTGACTGATATGACATTCACACTGACAACTTCGCTTTACGACTGACAATGACTTGAGTAGACGATGTTGCCATTAGAATAAATAACAGCCGGAATAAGTGGCGCCGTACGGTCGTTTGCATTTTAATCTCTGACATATATATAAAAAAAATCAAAATATTTTAATAGTTGAAAAAAGAAGAGTCTCTTTGTAACAGTATTTACGGCCAGAGTAGTTATATATACATATAACTATATAGTATATATATATACAGTATATAGTGTGTGTCAATGTGTATGTTTCATTAGCAGATTGATGTTTATTGGCGTTCACGCGATTTCAACCTCTAAGCTATGCATGCATTTTTGGCGTCAATCGTTGTTTTAAAATTCCTAAAAACCATTGGTTTTCTTTTATCATAAATTTAAGTTCATTTTTTAAATGAAAAATGGAATTATTTGCAAAAAATTTCAAGGGCAATTATTTGTATATAAATTACAATATATACTTCTAAAGCACTCTTTTTCTACGAGATTGCTCTGATCGCCTTTGAAATACTTTTGGAAGGGAGGAATTATTTCATTAAAATGAGTATTGTGAGACATTGGTATGCGGAATTTGAGCGTGGGCCTGTTTCTCTCAACAAAGTTCTTGAAGTTTGGCCTTGCGACGACCAACGTAAACGAGGTTACCGTCAAAGTTTGACAATCAATCTCAACGCATCACTTATGAGATGGCTCGAGGATAGCTGAATAAAAAATAATATGAACATTTTAACGTTGGGAAACTGTTGTAGCAATCGTCATAAAATAACTTCTGGAGTAACATTCTCATATTGATTGATATATTGGTATAGGTGTTGTTAAAGTACGATCACAGACATTTCAATACTGTTTAGGAGATTATGCAAATAAATGAGATGAACCACCTAAAATTGATTTATGCATCGTGAGAATATACCTAGCAGTGCAGTTAAACTTAATTATTCGTATATAACTTCGAAATGTATACTTTTTGATTAACATCAAAATAAGATGTTAAATTTTCTACGCAAAATTTCAATAATTTTCTGAATTGGACAGTTTATTTAAGTATTTTTAATTAGTATTAGATGATTCTATGTGATTTGTTCTGGATAAGTTAAAACCTAGTCGAAAAAACATTATTAACAAAATCGGTCAATGATATTTTTTCTTCGTGTGCTTGCGTGAACCACTTGTTTGTCATCGATGTCGACGATTCCTTCATAACAGTAACTCCTGTAATGATGCCTTACAGTTTGATCGTACTTGAACTTGAATTGGATTATATAAAGTATCCACGATGAACTAAAAATGTATGAAGTGATAATTTAAGCCTTATAGTTTGTCATCATCAACTTCAAATTATATTATTACTCGCGACCCGCCCCCGTTGCATATGGGTGGATTCTATCCACCCATACGCAACCGGGGCGATAATATGTTAGTACTTTACAAATAGCATCCAACAAAAATTGAAACTATTTAGTTCAATAAGGATTAATATCATGATATCTAACCGTGTTTTGATTGATTAATTCGAACAAAATACGGTTATTGTAATTTAATTATAATACCTAGTTAGACATATAGCCGCGTGACCATACTTGTAACAATTCTTACTATAAACATGTAATACATAATTTTATGTAACATCATTAGTTTTTGCAGCACACTGAGTTACATAATTGCAATTTTCTTAAGAATATCTCGTTTTTTTTAAAATATAATAAAACCTATATTTCTATCTTTCTACATGTGAAATACTTTATAAAATCAGTTGAGTTTATCCATCGCAAACAAAAATAAAAAAAAACAACATTTTTTTCTTATATAATTCTAGATTGTTAAAATCTTTAGTTCCCTTTTTCCGAAGGCATTACAATATGGTACTACCGAATAATTTCACGGGAGACGGTGAAGCCAATGCCGGCAAAGTTCGGAGGAGAATTTCAATTCTACTTGTAAATATATCTTGTACCGAATTTCATTTTAATGATTAACCGACGTAATTTTCTCTTTCATTCTACATTTTGAAAGGTTTATATTAGCATTTGTTACAAGTACTCTTTATTTATATTACAAAACAATAGACGAGTTTTTGATCCGTTATTGTAGGATCAAGTCTTTCATCAGCAGATTGTAACATTGTTCTGATTGAAATTACAAAGTTGAAATTAGCGGCATAGCTTTTTCATACGACTTTTCGTTGGAAATGTATAAAATTATTAGGTATTTAGGTTTCCGGACCTCAAAATGAAAAGCGGAACCCATATAGGATCACTTTGTTATTTCGTCTGTCTGCCAGTCAGTCTGTCTGTCAGTCCGACTGTCAATTTATTTATTATATTATATATTTTTTGAGGACGTCTTGGAGGCTCGATTCTGATTCTGAACGAACTATTTACATACAAGTTTGTACGGAACAGTCGGATTAGCGCTTGACGGCTATTTTTTCATTTCTTACTATTTGTGTAGTCATATAATATTCTCGCGCACGCAAAGCGGCGTATTATATTCTTTGTATAGCCTACGTGCATAATAACATTTTTATATTAAATTACGGCACATGGTACAGTCTAATTCCAGGCAAATTTTCAAATCGCTGAATGTTATTTTATGGTTTCAAACTTTGTTTATTGAGAAATCAACAATTTTATGATGTAGGAGCCGAGGAAGACCATGACTAACCTACCATGACCAAAAGGAGCCTTAGGAACCCGTGAGCGTGCATGAAAAGAGCTATATTCATAGCTCCTGAATAGATCGTGAAAGAAGCGAGTGCAGTGTGTAAGGACCGCGTCTTATGGCGCTCGGTTCTCTCTGCCTACCCCGCAAGGGACCTGGCGTGAAGATATACATGCAAACAATAATTTTACAAAATTTGCCATCTATCTGCTTGAAAATGTTTTACAACAACCAATACTTATTAGTTATGGCGGTAAATTAGTATCTCTTTGGACTTTGCTTTCCTGTCATAAAACAAAATGTTCACATTAACTGTGCAATAAATCTACTGGCTTAAAAGTGATAATATAAAAATATAAAAGATATGTATATCTATAGTTAATACCATAGGTAATTATAGATGGATCATGCATTTTATATTAGGTACTTTTAAACTTATGGCGCTCGGTTCTCTCTGCCTACCCCGCAAGGGACTTGGCGTGAAGATATACATACATACTTTTAAACTTTTTCCTCGTTTATTATGGTTGCGTTAATTCATTTCTATATTCAAATTTTCATCTATAGTTCCAAAAATAAGTTATTGGGATAATTATTGGGCTTACCTGATATAAAAAAAAAAATAAGTACCATTTATCCACTTATTTGTATTTATATTTTAGTCTGCGATTTTAATTACATTTTCAGAATAAAAATGAACTCTCATGTTATTTGGTATTACGTTATAATATTACATAACCTTAATAAAATGTTGTTTATTAAAAGTATTTTTTAATATTTATTTTATACTACATACTAGTAGTTACAGTTTGTTTGTTTGAACGCGCTAATTTCTGAAAATGTTAGTCAGGATTTGAAAAATTCTTTCTTTCAATTACCAACTTAGTCAAAGACCTTAGTACTAAAGCACGTTTCGTGTAAAGTTTCAACATGGTTATTTATTTCCAAGTGAATGTGATGAAAAATATTGCACCGCCCATGTTACAGGGCGGTGCGAGAATTATAAACTTGAGTTTTCAAACGTCTACGACAGGTACTCATTTGAAACTACTACATTGTTTTATTAGGTCGTAACTTAGCGGTTAACTTTATGCTTTGTGATATTCGCCTATTATGAAACATTGTGGTGAGAATTACGATATAGAACTTTCGGTATGTATTATTTGTACAGTGTTCGTCAAATTGGGAAATCTTCTTCGTCCAAGCGTTATCCCGTTTTCTAATGCATAAGGATTGGCGAGGTCCACTACCAAAGCTTAAAGATTTGGCGAAGATACCAATTTTTACATGGACCGACTACCGTCAGACCTCCGATATTGAAAATCAGAATTGTTGTAAGTTAAGTCCTACGTCCTTCGAAATAGAATTTCTTTGACGCGTGGGTTTTATAAAGATGTTTTTCTTCACCGCCGATCAAGTCACACTAGTTAGTGGTACCTTTTTCTTTATACAACATCGGGAGGCATACAAGCATACGGCACCCCGGATGTAAAGCGGCTACCGTAGCCTATTAACGCTTGTAATACGAGTATATTAATTATCACTCGCGCGATGCCTCCTCTGCTGCTTACACAGCAGCTGCTTGGGAGCATACTGGTCCTCACTCACACGCAGGAACGCAACAACCCACTAGGGAGTTATTATTTAGCTGCGGTTTTCTGTGAGGTGGAGGTACTTCTCCAGATGGGCTGCTTTGATGCAGCCCTATCTCTCTTAAAACATCCAGACCAAGACAAACAGAATGTTCATGCACACAAATGTTTACCTTGTGTGAGAATCGAACCCACGAACGTTGGTGTCAAAGTCGCGTCGTTCACTACTGAGCCACCGAGCTCGTCAAAACCTAACATGAAGACACGAACCGGGTACCAGCAGGTTAATAGATCCTGCAACTATCTGTAGTTGCCTACACTAAATATGTTTTATTAGAACAACAGCTAAAGAAGTAGAAGCTACTCCTGGCATACCTAGAGGATCACGGCTTAATCAGCGACCGTCAATACGGCTTCTTGGTCGCTCGACTGGTGATCTTCCAGTGTATGTTACACACCGCTGGGCTTCGGCGATTCAGAGCCAAGGTGAGGCATTGGCAGTCTGCCTAGATACCACTAACCACGATTCTATCAATGGTCTATCGTACGCGCTGTTTGATATTGCAAAGTTTACTATCAAAATTCGTGCAATACTATTCGAAACTATTCGAAACATGAATCGGGTTCAATCGTAAACGTTACGCGAATTCGTCTCGTAAATTACAAGGTGTAATTCTCGACATCGTGTGTGCAACCGAATACAAAAGCGTATATTTATTTATTTATTACACCAGTTTACATGAACATTTTATAAAAACAATATTAATGCATTTTATAAACCACTGAGGTTTGACGCAAATGCAATGATATCACTACATCGAGACACAGTCATGTAATAATTAACTACAATATAAAATAATATAGAATAGTGCGTACTTAACTTTTTTTTTCTTTATACTACGTCGGGATACAAGCATACGTCCCACCTGATGTAACGCTTGCGATATATTAAGTATTACTCTGCTGCTTACGCAGTAACTTCTTGGGAGCTTGCTGGTGACCTCACTCACACGCAGGAACACAACAACCCTCTAGGGAGTTGTTATTTGGCTGCGGTTTTCTGTGAGGTGGAGGTACTTCCCCAGACGGGCTGCTTTGATGCGCCCTACCTCTCTTAACTACAACAATGAGATTCATCGGTGACCAGGCACGTACGATCGAAGACATATATCAGGATATAAGTGAGTAACATAAATAATACATACACATACAATAAGCAACTAAGTATACGGTAAATATGAATTATAATTTAATTAATATTTATTTTATTGCAGGTAATAACAATAATCATGTAGCATAATTAGTTTGTTTTCAAGTTCTTAAGTGATATATATGTCGCAGAGGTAGCAACACCATATTGAGAAGCCCGGAAGAAATCAATCCCCGTTATGCTAGTTTTAATAATAACGGATCAAAATGTCAAGTCGGCGCTTGGGTGGAATCGACATCGTTGAATTGGCAGCACCGGTTGTGTTTGTTATGGTTTGCTCGAAATGTCGGTTGTGGTCAGTTGTCAAAAACGTCAAGATGAGATACCGTCATTGGAAGCGGCATTACGAATCGAGCAATGGAGCTAATCGCACGTATCGCGTCCACCGCATTTTGAATCCGTTGTAATCTACGATCTGAGCATAACTTTTATTAAAACTACTTTTGTAATTGGCTGATTAAATATTGAGAAGATTAACTACGCTGGTATTTAGCTTTATTTAACAACGAGCCACCTGACGGCAATAATTATATCCACATATATATCACCGCCGATTTTCGGCTACGTAATAACGGCCGCATAGACCTTTTACTAAAACGTATATAAAACGAACTGCACATCTGAAACGCTTTTTCTTCCCATTATCGGCTTCTAAGGGTTTTTCTTAGCGTAGCCTTTGTACGCTCGCAATATATTAAGTATCAATCGCGTAATGCCACCGCTGTTGCTAGCACAGCAACTCCTTAGGAGCTTACTGGTGACCTCCCTCACACGCAAGAACACAACAATCCTCTACAGAATTGTTATTTAGCTGTTTTCTGTGAGGTCGGGGTATCTCTCAGACGGGCTACTTTAATGCACACTGCCTCTCTTAAAAACACCCAGACCAAGGCAAACACATATTTATGCACACAAATGTTTGCCCTTTGCGGGAATCGAAACCACGAGCGTTGGTGTCAAATTAGCGTAACGCCACTGCGCCACCGAGCTCGCTATATCAAAACGCTTTTTCTTACTTTCTTTCTTTTTCTCGGCTTCTATAAGTCGTATTGTAAGGTTGAATATACTATAACCGTTTTGGTCTATCAAATGAATATAGATTTTTCAGGTCAAGATTCAGGATCGGCAACGCGAGAGTGACACCCCTAGTGCTGCAAATGTCCATAGGCTACGGTAACTGTTCAACGTCAGGAAGGCCGTAAGCTTGTTTGCCACCTTAGTAGTATAAGAAAAAAGTTTCGGAAATTAGCGCGTTCAAACAAGCTTTTCTGCTTCGTACACGTAATTAGTATGTATTGGTATATAAAATAAAATATAAAAATATTTTTTTACAAACCAGGTTTCATTAAGTTTGTATGTAATACCAAAATAACATGAGAGTTAATTTTTATTCTGAAAATGTAATTAAAATCGCAGACCAAAATATAAATACAAAAGTGGATAAATGGTGCTTTTTTTTTTTTCATCAGTTAATCTCAATAATTATGTTACACGTTTATTTAAAACGAAAGTCATCGCGTGTTTATTAAAAATAAAATAAAATATTTTAATATTTTACATTGAATTATTTGTTTTAATCAGCCTGCCTTTGTACTGCTTTTTACCTAATTGTATTCATTTTATCGAATGCTTACATTAATACGAATTTCGATATTTTACATATACAGCTTTAAAATTAAAATACAGTGTTGGTGATTTTAAAATATTCTGCTACTTCCTAGCGTTACCCTGTCTGCTGATCCATTAGGGATTACATGAGACTTGGGATTTGGCGAAGGTACTAATTTCGACATGCAGCGACGGGTAACAGACTCACCAACCCAAGAGGAAAAATCAGACCTTTCTTAGGTTAGGTCAGTTAATTTTGTTTTCAGAACGTTATGATTACATTTCATGTATACACGGTACTTTTCCGGTTCCAGTGTCATATATCGTATGCTAACATGAAGGAAATAACCAACGCAGAACTAATGAAATGAAATTGTTTAGCAATTCTTCACCAGAGGGAGACTTTGTACAAAAGTCATCTGCGTGGGTCCCTCTGTCTTACCTAATTCTACCGCCAAGCAGTTATATTTATATAGCTGTGTTCCGGTTTGAAATATGGCAGAAATTTGGATACTGTGACGAAACAGCCTTAGGTCAAAAGATTGGCAGCGCGCGAGTAACACCCCCGTGGTGTTGCGTCAATAGGCTGCGATGAGGCCGAATGCTTGTTTGCCAATGTAGTTTATAAAAAAATGAATAGGCAATCAATCATTTATAAATAACATGTAGTTTAAACTAACTTGCAACTAAAGCGGCACCATCTTGTATGCCCTGAAAATTGTGTTAGCACGTTTTTTACATTGGCTTGGTTGAGATTTTATATCCCGCGGCTGAAATGAACTGATGTATTTGTCTAAGGGATTTACTAGTAATCATTAAAGAGTTTCACTATTCACCTTCAGGTCGAATCATGGGATTCTCATGACCAAGTGACAGTATTTGACTGGTTAAAACAAACCTAATGAGCTTAAAGTCGAGGAGTTTACTAGAAGATATTAAAGAGTTCCGCTATTCACCTTCTTGCTCTATCATCAGATCAGCTCATCATCATACGGTTCTATAACAAACTTCCCAGCAATATAAGAGAATTGTCAATAAACAAATTTAAAACCACTATTAAAGCCAAATTGTGTAGCAGGGCATATTATAAAGTATCTGACTATATTAATGATAAAAATGCCTGGGAGTGAGTCGATCCAATTATAATGTAATTAATAAATTATGTAAATTTGTTTGGATACCAAAAGAGGGATGCCTGAGTTTTTTGGCAGTATTTTTATCAGTGCTCACCTAGTCATGAACTGCACGGCAGGGAAAAAAAATGTGATGATTCCAAACAAATGTAGCCATTTTTACGGAATAAAAAGATTTTGACTTTGACATCTTTCCACCCCGTGTCGATCCTGCTGGACGTAGGTCTTGTCTTTAGAGAGCCACTCGCCTCGATTCTCAGCCATCGACTCCATACAAACCTCTCGACGCCCTCGCGCTCCGCTCCATTGGGTAACGGGCCCCTGGTACATCGCATGTACCAGTAGTGGAAACAGAGCAACTTTCTTCCCCAACGGTTGTCGGTTCTACAATGTGGCCGGCCCACTACCGCTTCAGTTTGCTTAGCCTTTCCACTGTGTTCATATTTACGACGACCTCGGTAGCGTAGTGATAAAACGCGCTATTACGTTACTTTAACACCAACACTCATGGGTTCGAATTCCACACAAAACAAACATTTAATTGGCTGTAGTTGTATGCACACAAATGTTTGTCCTGTGTGGGAAACGAATCCACAAGCGTTGGTATCAAAGTCGCGTCAATCACGACTGCGCCACCGAGCTCAGCAATTCGAGCAATAGAAGAATATTTTAATCAATAAGCCGACAAGTGCCACAGTGATTATGTTTATGACGACCTCGGTGGCGCAGTGATGAAACGCGCTATTACGTTACTTTAACACCAACGCTCATGGGTTCGAATTTCACACAAAACAAACATTTGTGTGCATAGACATATCTGTTTGTATTGGTCTGGGTGTTTTTAAGAGAGGAAGGGCGCATCAAAGCATCCCGTCTGGGGAAGTACTTCTACCTCACAGAAAACCGCGGCCAAATCACAAGTCTCTAAAGGAATATTCTTACGTGCTAGTGAGGTTACCAGTAAGCTCCTAAGGAGTTTCTGGGATAGTAGCCGAGGTGGCATTGCGCGAGTGATATCTAGAAGAAAGAAAGAAAGAAAGTATTTTATTTTCCACTCTACAATTAAAATATATACAATTTACAGGGTTAATGAGGTGGACTGGAGCCTAAGCTAGGTTAGACCTGTATTTCAGGCCTCCAGGTCACCCGCCCGCAGAGCACTGGTAGTTCTTGACATTGGGAAGGACAAGAAGGAAAGGGGGGAGGGGGAATGGGAATGGGAAGGAGATAATATTTTGCTTGTTTTATTGAGTGTGGTGTGTGGACCTGTGAGTGAATATTCCGACATAGCAGTAAGTATCGGTTAGTTTTTAGTTTTATTAGTCAAGTTAGGATAATAACAAAAGATTCCGTTTCGGTATAGTTGAGATTAAGTAGATATTTTTGTATAATGGATTTACAAGCATATGTACATTTATAATATATATTTAATTTGGAGTTTATTTTATTATATATGTATGAGCTCAGGAAGATAGAATTACGTCTGAAAAAGGCAGTGTTATATGTTGGTGTTTTACAAATCCTTTTCTTAGATCTTACAGATTGTGTTAAGTTTGGGTCATTGTTTAAAATTTTGTGTTTTCTGATGGTAATACGCAGGATAAACAGTTGTCTAACTGTCAGAACTGTGCAGTCATGATATAATACATGTGTAGGGTACCGGAATGGCTTTCTAGTCATTACTTTTAGGATTGACCTTTGCACACGCTCAATTTTTAAAATTTTTGTTTTACAGGCACCACCCCAAGCTGGTATACAATAGTTAAGGATGGATTGGACCAGAGCGTAGTAAACAGTCTTAAGCAGAGATGGTTTGAGGATGTATCTGAGTTTTCTAAATATCCAGATCAGTTTTCGTGTCCGTGAAGATAACAGGTCGATGTGGGCGTCCCAGGATAAGGTGTGGTCAAGTTGCACTCCGAGGTATCGAATTTGGTTAGTGTTTTCTAATTCGATACAGTCGCAAAAAGGGTTAGGATTGGAACATATGTGCAATTTAATTTTGTAATTATTTGATATAGGTTGGGAGTTTTTATTTATTGAGAAAGTAATGGATTTAGTTTTTTTAATATTTAATGTTAATAGGTTTTTATTGAACCAGAGAGATGTCTCTCTGAGCCCTTTCTCAGCATTGTGTCTTGCTTCGGCCCAAGTATCTCCCCGAAATATGAGAGCAGTATCATCTGCATAAGAGAAGATTTTGCCATTGGGCGGTTTATACAGACATAGCTCATTAATATAAATCAGGAAGAGACTCGGGCCTAGCACACTTCCCTGAGGCACACCACATGTTATTGGTAAAGGACTGCTAATTTGGTCTTTTATCTTCACAGATTGGGTCCTATTTGATAGGTAGCTCTCGAATAGTTGAAGAGTTAGGCCACGTATTCCGGCTGCTTCCATTTTATCCAGCAGAATCGGAGTAGAGACTGTGTCAAATGCCTTAGTTAAGTCTAGAAAAGTACCAACACATTTCTTTTTGTTATCTAGATTGCTAACAACGTATTCAGTTAGCTGTGTTACAGCATCTTCAGTAGATTTTTTTGGCTGAAAACCGAATTGTGAGTCAGATAAGATTTTCTGTTTGTTTAGATAACTCATTAATCGTGATTTTAATATTTTTTCCAGAATTTTTGAGAGTGCTGTTAGAACTGAAATTGGGCGGTAATTTTCAACACAGTCTCTGCTTCCATTCTTGTGAATGGGATGAATAATGGAGTGCTTAAAGCAGTCGGGAAAGACTCCTAAAGAGAGGCAGAGGTTGAAAATGTGTACTAGGATAGGGCTGATGGTGCTTTTTGTGTTTCAAGAAAGATGTAGGTATATCGTCCCATCCTGTGGCAGAATCGTTCTTTAGGTTGGTAATTAGTGATTCGACTTCAGCAATGTCAGTTTCAAGTAGAACCATAGAATTCACGTTTCGGGGACAGTTAATAACACAACTAATTTTGGAAATGACCGTGGCATTTTTAATTTTATCCGCTAGCTTGGGACCAATATCTGTAAAATATTGATTTATCGAATCTATTGTCATGTTAGTGTTGGGTGTCAGAAGTTCCTCAGCCGGGTTTTTACTAGTTATTGTATTAGTTATACGTCGAATTGCCTTCCACGTATGTTGCAGAGTTTTGCAGTTTTCAATGACTTCTTTATTATATTTGTCTTTAATGGAGTTTAATAGGTCATTACAGAAGTTTCTGTAACGACGATAAATAATCTTGTGCGTCTCATTTGTTGGAAAAGCCTTAACTTTTTTGTGGAGAGCATCACGATGAGCGACACATCTCAGAAGGCCTGAGGACATCCAGGGCTTGATGATGTATTTCCTGTTTGGAGTTTTTCGGTTTACAGTATTGGCAACGAGGGCGGCTTTTATACGGTCGATTAGAGTTTCAGCAGCAAGGTTGGGATCTTGTATGTTTATAATTGATCCTAGATCTGAGGAGTTTAAGGAGCTAGCGGCTTTTTCATAGTTAATTACCTTTCTAAACTGAGGTGTTTTTTCTATGCTTGGTCTTGTTAAATTTAAGAGTACGGGTAGATGATCAGTTATGTCTGTATTTATGACAAATGTTTGTGATTGACGATTTGTTTTGATGTTGACATGGTCCAGACAATTTAAATCGCGTGTTGGGAAAACATGGGCTGGTAATATTCCATGCTCAGCAAGGAGATTGAGATATGATTCGCTTCTGTTATCATCAGTAGTAGGTTTTATATCAATATTTATGTCTCCAACGATGAAAATTGATTTGAATTCTCGGATTGTTTTAAGGTTATTGTCTAGGGATTCAAGAAAATTGTCTGTGTTTCGATATGACGGTGATCTGTAAATACTTAGAATTGCGATATCGGACAATTTAATTAGCAAACAGTTTGCATCATTGAATGTTGGTTCCACAACAACGTGGCTAATGTTTTTATGGATGTAAATGACGATTCCATCATTTTGGTTCCGCAATACCGATGAGTAATGAAGCTTATAGTTGACTACTTGTGGGGGCTGCTTGAATTTTGATAGCCAGCACTCCGTGAAAACTAGGATATCGCAATCAACGCTTAGACGTTTTGTAAAAGCAAGGAAATGATCTAGGTTACGATAGATACTTCGAATATTGTGAGTAATGATTTTCAAGCTGTTTTTTGGATTGTTTAATGCCTTTGAGCATTCGCTCGGTTCGAGTATCGCCGACTCAGTTACTCCTGAACCATCTAAGCCTGTTTGGAAATGTATCATATCGTTATTAGCCACTTGAATGGTTAGAGAATGATGGTGCAGTTGTGATAAACAGTAAGTAGTATGTAAGTACTGTGTTACTCCAAGTAAATCCAATATCTAAAGAATTTGTTTTTAATATGCGATACAGCCAGTTTTTTATAACGAGTCTAATGTATTCTATAAGGTAAGATTGAAACATAGAGATGTCGAAAATGTATAGCGATATGTGCATCGTCGTTTGTTTAGAGGGGATCGTATGTGTAATGAGAAGGAGAACAGGAAGAAGGACGCATACCCATGCACAAGTGACACTTAGTCATTTGCATATCACCCCACTAATGTCCCTCTCATTTGACAGTCGTATTGCTTTTGACCCTTCTTCTTTGCGTATGTACACAAGTCCATGGGAAGTCCAGCAATACTTGTAGCCATTGTCCTTGGTGAATTTCCGTGCCAAGGCGAAGATTTTTTTCGAACGTGCTGTTAAACTTTCCGAAATGTACACAGGCAGATCAGGACCAGAAAGATTGATGACATTAGTAGTTAGATTGCTTTTCTTGCCAGTCTTGAATCTTTTTACTGCAGACAAGACAGCCTCCCTCCTCGGTACCGAGCAGAAATCGACAACTATTGGCATTGTTGCTGAGGACTTGGAGGGGTAGCGGAATACATCTTTTATGTCATGTTCATTAATGACAATGTTGGTTGTAGTTCCAATGTTTTTTTATAATGTGTATTAAATCTTGTTTTGTTTCTAGTTTTTTACCCGGAATATTCCGTATCTCAATGCTTGTACTACGAGCCGCGCGTTCAAGGTGGTCTATTCTGCTCTCGAGATCTTTTATATGCGCTAATGTTTCGCTCTTCTCCTGCTCACTCTTTTCTAGCCTGGTCCTCATCTCTTCATATTTTTCGGAAATATACTCCAACGCTATTTGTATATCCTTATTCTGCTGCTTCATTTCGTCTATTGATGATTGTAGTTTAGTGAACTTTTTGTTTTGTTCCTCGGTGGCCGAGGAAATCATTTTCTTCATCTCCAGAACGACCAACCTAAGATCTTCTTCGTACATGTCGCTGCGTTTTCTTTTATCCTTTCTGGAGGATATACTGCCTACAGAAGTGCCACCGCTTGCGAAGCCAGTTTCCGATAGGTCCGGGGCAGAGCCGCTGTGTTCCTTAGGTGGAGTACGCGCGAGCGACATTGTTGTTTCCTTTCCGTCAATTATGAGCCGGGGTCAGGTTAATTCACTCCTTCTACCTTGACAGTTTCGCAGATCCACGATAAACTTAGTCGACTATTAAGTAACGTAAACAGTTCACTAGACACATACGCACTCAGCTAGATTACGTCTCGTTGCGAGTATCACGTCGTAGCACTGCTCGAGGGGGTTGACACGGCGTAGCCTCGTAGCACTATCCGTAGCACGACGCAGCGGGCACAGAATGTGTTCTATAATTTCGGCGCGAGCAGACACTCGATGGTGGCGCAGTGGGCAAACACACCTCACAGCGTCAACAATCCCGAGTTCAAATCCAGGCGTCGCACACAAACCGTCCCACAATTTATTAATTTTAAATATTTAAATTTAATTCAATAACTTCAACACAGGTACAAGAGCACGTCCACACCTGTCAGCGGTCCGGGGGGGAGAGGGAATATCTAGACTAAGACATACACACAGATTCACGCACGCAAATGTTTATCCTTGGGGAAATCAGACCCACAAGCGATGGTTGGTTGGTTCTTATTCCATAAGAAACATGACAGTTATAGTTATAGGTATAACAAAGGTTTTTTTATTCGTCCTAGAGACGGAAAAATACTTTGTTATCTTTGCGACGAATGGTAGAGCGTGAGTAACATTTTTATTTATCACCTTTAGCGTTTCGTTTCAGCACCAAAAAGGAAAACAAAACACGTTTTTCCTTTCAACAACGAACGACTCCATTCGTTTGCTCTCTGACCGCTTATCACAGATGCTGAGATACCCTGGTATATTAATGTAAATACGTCTGAAAAAAAAATTACTTAAATTTGCCGTTTGCCGCCGTAGTCCACAGCAGGCACTGGAGGTATTCAAATTATATTTGGTTAAATAAGACGTGGTGCACAGTATGTTTTCTGATCGAATCTTCCTCCAGACTGCCTCGTTTTCTCGTTGTAAGTCTAAAATCTTTAATTTTAAAAATTTGAATTTACAAATACTCGTAATTTATCACAATTGACGTATCATAGAAGAGCGACAATCAAAGAAAAGATTACATATTACACATTATTCAAAAAAGGTTACAAGTTAACAAAATACTCGTAAGTATTCAGTATAATTATTATACAGAATACAGTTGTAAACATGATTTTGCAGCTTTTAAGCACTTCCGCTAGTATTAAAGTTTTCTCAATGCAGATGATGTGTGCGGAACGTTTTACTGTCTGAATTGTTCTGCACCAGACAAAATTACTGCAGATATTGATCTACTGTGTTAAAGCATTTTAGTAGTCTCGCAAATGACTTTCCATTCCGCTGGACCAGAATACTAATACTGTAATGCTTTTCGAACTATCTAATGCAGCACAAACTTAGCTATAAATCTTATGCCAATTATGGCAAGTCAGTAATCTTTTACGAGCTTTTGGTGAGCTCGGTGGCTCAGTCGTGAATAACGCGACTTTGACACCAACGCTCGTGGGTTCGATTCCCACACAAGGCAAACATTTGTGTGCATGAACATGTCTGTTTGTCTTGGTCTGGACATTTTAAGAGAGATAGGGCGCCTCAAAGTAGCCCATCTGGGGAAGTATCTTCACCTCCGAGAAAACCGCAGCCAAATAACAACTCCATAGAGGGTTGTAGGTACTTGTGCTTTGAATAAACGCTTTAAAAAAAACCTCACTTGTGCACCATGCACCCTGCTCATCAAGATTCTGAACCATTCTGGGTATTTCACAGCGGAAAGAAATCCACTGTGCAATAGCCAGTATGGTTGATGCAGTATGAGAATGCTCAGCTCGAGTGATACTTCTTGTATTATAACAGTCTATAGCCCATGGTCATAACACATCAGGCGTATGCTTGTTTGTTACGGGACATAGTACAAAAAATAGAATAGTCCACGTTTTTGGTGACTGAAACCTGTAAAGTAATTCCAAATTGGTAAAGATACGAAGAAATATCGTAGTTTGGACATGACACCAATTTTTTTTTTATACAACGTCGGGATCATGCAAGCATACAGCCCACCTGATGTAAAGCAGTTGCCTATTAACGCTCGTAAAATATTACGTATCATTCGCGCGATTCCTCGTCTGCTGCTTACACAGCAAATCCTTAGGAGCTTACTGGTGACCTTACTCACACATAGGAACACGACAACCCTCTAGGGAGTTGTCATTTTGGCTGCGATTTTCTGTGAGGTGGAGGTACTTCCCAAGACGGGCTGCTTTGATGCGCCCTACCTCTTTTACCTCTAATATAACATTAGTGAAATATTCAAGTTGCATAGATATTAGTTTCAAAATTATAACAAGAGACTGAAATGTATACACCATTAAAAGCGTAGAGTTTCGTCGCTATCCGAGAGTCAAAGTATGAAATGAAAAGTTTTAAATAAAATAGTGAACCCAATTTCGTTGAAGTTAATTTCAGCATAGAGTATAATAACAACATAAACAAAAGTAGAATTCAATGTAATTTTATTTAGTTACAGCAATGGGACTGTTGTTGTAATTACGGGATTAGTTTTGAATTAAACTGTTCTGTAATTTGCATGATGAAATGTACAATCCATGTTCATATCCATAGGTAGAGTCAATACTATTTCATAACAAATCTGACTCATTCATAAATATTTATGCAATTGAAACATGGTTTCGGGTTTGAACTGACGTCCATAACATAGAAATTTATTGTTTAATTATGTTTAATAATATTTTCAACTGATTAATCGATGGGAATAATTCAAAATTTGATCTGTTAGCGTAGATCTGAATTTAGTGTTATGTGAATTTGTGGAATATTTGATGTTGATTTGTTAAAAGACTGTTTTAAATGACTGTCATATTTTTTTTCTTAATACTGCACGTGAACCGTTTTCGAATGTAGTTTAATTATAGTCATTTTGTTCAAGAACTGAGCACAAAATATAAAAAATATATATTGGCAAACATCAAAAATATCGGTCCTTATACACCTTGCTCACTTCTTTAACATTTATAGCTCTTTTTATGCGCGCTCGCTGGTTCCTAGTGCTGCTAACATTACATTGATTAAGTTATCGCATAACCAATAAACATAAAGCAATTACTTAAAAATGAATGAATTATTATAATGAATTATTTTTATTCACAGGGGATTCAAACGATTGGACCACTAATTTGCTTATTTATAAATATGTAATTCAAATTTAATCTCCTTAAAGAAAGAGCCTTAGAAACTGGTGAGCGTGCATGAGAAGAACAATGAATGTTAATGAAGCGAGTGAAGGGTGTGTAAGGATCGAGTTAATAAATAAATAAATAAATATTGTCGGACAAATTACACAGCGCCATCTAGCCCCAAAGTAAGCGAAGCTTGTGTTATGGGTACTAGATAACTGATAAACATACGTAAATACATTTTTTTTTTTGTAAATACATACTTATTATACATAGAAAATACCCAGACCAAGACAAACAGACATGTTCATGCACACAAATGTTTGTACTGTGTGGGAATCGAACCCACGAGCGTTGGTGTCAAAGTAGCGTAACGGATTGTCGTGGAGTTATAGATAGATAGATTTATATCTCCATTTCAGAACTTAACAGGCAATTGCTATTGGTATATTCCTAGGAAGTTTATAAGTGAAATCTTGTCCTTATCGTGGGCTGCATATAGCTAATAATTATTGGCTAGCTAATTGATTGTTATTCTTTTTGTGTAGGCTCTATCAATGCACTACTTGCTCGCCTTTAAGGTATTCTAATGATATTATATTTTTAGTGTATTTCTTATTTAGTTATATCAGCTATCATCACAATAGTGTCAAATCAATTTAAATCACTTTTCTGAAATAAAAAACGGGCTTTTTATTAATTTCATTTATTCATAACATAGTTCGTTACATTTTCATAGTCCTCGTATATTATCTATGACTAATTCATCATTTTGAAATACTTCAGTAATACAATTCATTTTTTCTAACACAATGTCTCGTCATCGGAATCCTTATGACGTCTCACTCACAGGAATATAACAACCCTAAATGGAACTGATATTCAGCTGTTTGGTACATCTCTTTCGCTAGACCTTTATTTGCTAATTGGCTGCACGTCAGCCAATCTTTTTCGATTTCATCCCTACTATAATCAAACACACACAAACTTATTGCATAATAAAAAAGTAGTAGAAAACACAGACAAAATTTCTCACCAGAATTCCATATTCTACAAAAATATTCCGCGTGTATTCGGAATATCCGTAAAAAATATTCCAAGGAAACATAACCTCATTCCTCAAAGTATAATGACGTGATGTACAGCAAACGTGACAGAAATCTGCTGGTATATTTTTATTTCCCTCGTGTTATATTCAATATATTGTGACAATCAACACAGGATCCTCTGTGTTTGAAATAAAGTTAACAGGAAAAAATATTTTCATATTTCTGTTATTGATTCTTAATATAGTCTACAATATCATTGCCACTTTGTATCACAAAAATAATCACAGACTTATATTAGGGGTTTTATAGACTTTTCAATTGTATAATAAACGAATAAAATGTCAGATTAGTTATCTATCTACATTAAGTTCTAAGGTTGGTATTTATTTATATTTTAATTTTTTATTTGCCTTCCACAAAGGCAAGCAAACACATGTAATAATGTAAACGTACACTTTACATATTATAGACCCTTATCGGGTACAGCAAATTAAAGAGAGGATGGCGTTTTGTTTCGCTTAGCAATATCTCCGAAAATAATATATAAAACCAATGTTGATGCAAGTAATGCTAAATTTTATTTAACTACAAGGTATTTATATTGATGCAGATTTAGTATTTTACGTTTTAATATATTATTTTATGTTTTTTTTTATACAACGTCGGAAGGCATACAAGCATACAGCCCACCTGATGTAAAGCGGTTACTGTAGCCTATGATCGCTTATAATACATTACGTATCACTCGCGCGATGCCTTCTCTGCTGTTAACACAGCAACTCCTTAGGAGCTCACTGATGACCTCACTCAAACGCAGGAACACAACAACCCTCTAGGAGTTGTTATTTGGCTGCGGTTTTCTGTGAGGTGAAGATACTTCCCCAGACGGGCTGCTTTGATGCGCCCTACCTCTCTTAGAACATCCAGACCAAGCAAAACAGACATGTTCATGCACACAAATGTTTGCCTTGTGTGGGAATCGAACCCACGAGCGCTGGTGTCAAAGTCGCGTCATTCACGACTGAGCCACCGAGCTCGTCAAAAGGTATGAAACAATTTATTTGAATTTTATTTATTTTCTTTATGTTTATTCTCTTGCATAGTTTATTTCTCAATCACTGTTCGTCTTACATTCTAATTATCTTTATCTTTTTCCATATGAATTAAATTTATATAAGACTGTTGAATTAATAATTTGACCCAAATGTTTAACCGTATATTTCCCCAAGGAACTCCACATATTTTAACTCCATAATAGATTCGGGCCTTATTTTGCATAAGTTAACAGGTAATTTGATCTAAATTACTTTGTGTGCTTTCTCCACCAATTTGTTTCTTATATCTTTATTGTACATAAAATAACAATTAAAATGTAAATTAAAATGCAACACATTAATAAATGTACAAATGCGGACTTATTCCTATAGGGAATCTCTTCCAGTCAACTTTTGAGTGTCTAATTGGTATTTGGTAGGCGAGTGGCACGGTAGTACAACACAAACGAAACAGATCATTAAATTAATAAACAAATATAAAAGTAATAAACGTCAAAATAAATAATAAAATTGAAAGTAGCTAGATAAAATAGAAAATAATATAAATATATATGTTAAGGAGATGATAAAAAAAAGAATAAAAGAAAACGAAATTAAGTAATATAAAAAATATAAAATCAGTCTAAAGCACCATGATATACGTGAGAGCCTTTCAGAGCTAGTTTAAACGATTCAATGGTGGGAGACAATTTAAATGCAAAGAGAGTGAATTCTACAATTTTGCAGCATGCACCGAGTAAGATTTGGTGTATGTACTACTGGTGTGCATAGGAATATTCAGTAAAGGATCCCACTGAAGAACGCAGACGATTATCTATATCACGAAATTGAAACCTTTCACGTAAGTACTCAGGAGCAGAAGGGTTAAATATATGTTGAAAAGAAGGGACATTATGTGGAATATTCCACGTAGCCTAATGCCATACCAACCGAGCTGCTTGGGAAATTCAGAGATGTGGTCATACTTCCGCAGACCAAATACGTACCTTATACAAATTCTGTCAGATCCAGGTAGGCCACATCAGCATAATCCAACAGAGGAAGCAGGAGGGATTGTACTAGCATCGCCTTAGTGGAAATCGGAAGGAAATTTTGCAGACGTCTAAGATAATACACAGAGGCGAAAAGTTTCCGGTTGACTTCATTTACCTGAGGTATCCACGACAGAGTTTGATCCAGGATAACGCCCAAATTAGTTACGGTCGAAGAGATCGCTATAACAGTGCCGTCAAAAACTAAAACTGGGAATCATCATGGTGTCCAATTTAAAAATGAAGTGGGAACCAATTAGAATTGCCTGTGACTTAGCTGCATTAATTTTACTGCCAAACCGTTGGGACCCATGAGAAATGGCAGCGAGATCAGAATTGATTATATTAATAGCTTGAGAAATATTAGAAAGAGAGGCAGCCGTGTATATTTGAAGATCATCTATATATAAATGAAAGGAAAAAGACAGTGTTAGAGTAATGCCATTAATAATCATAACGAATAAAACTGGCGATAATATCCCTCCCTGGGGAAACGCGGCAGTCAAGTCACACCAATTAGACCGACAGTCGCCGACCCTCACCAATTGAGGTCGTCCTTTGAGATACGACTCAAACCAGGTAAGCTGGGTGGTAAAATGGGTGAAAGTTTTAATGACACCTAGTAATATATCATAATTAACAGAATTGAAAGCGCTAGTAAAATCCAGGAGTGAGAGAATAGTAAGATTTTTGGTCTCAATATTATAGCGAATGTCATCTGTGATTTTGACCAGAGCGGAGACAGTGCTTTGCCCGCTATGGAATCCTGACTGATATTTACTAAGAAGACAAAAAACGCTGAAGATGGCTCGTAAGGCGTTGGTGGACAAAATACTCCAACACCTTTGATAGAAAAGGAAGGATAGATATCGGACGATATTGGGAAAAAAGAGAAGGATTAGGGTTCTTATGGAGCGGTAAAATATGTCCTAATTTCCACAAAGAAGGAAATAAACCAGAAGAAAGTGTATAGTTAAAAATTTCTGAGAGAATCGGGGCAATTTTATTCTTAATCGGGTTGATCATATCCAACGAAATTTCATCCTCACCAACAGCCCTAGATTTGATGTTACTAATTATATTTACAATTTCGTTAGGTGTTATAATATCAAGATTCAATTGCGGATAGTCAGCATGAGGACTATTTTCCAAATCAAGAAGTGTTGCTCGTTTGGAAAGTGGAAGAACACTGATGGGAGAGGAACTAAAGTGAACATTTAAAACATTAAGATCGGTGTTGGTACAAGCACTGGTCCGCTCCTTTCCGACTCCTAAACTCTTTAAAAACTTCCACAACTTTGTGGGAGGGCAGTTTTCAATGTTCAAAAAATAGTTCATGCGGGCAAGCGCCGACTGGCACCCATCCACTATCATTAGTAAGACATGAATTTTTCATGAATTTCATACGTCCCTCCCGTAGCTACTCTTGACGGCTCTGCCTCTACTTCTGCGGTCGGGATGGTGCATGACGTTCCCGTTTTAGATAACAACAAAGATGGCCACAGTAACCGAGCCACGGATAATGAGAGCAGACCAGAGAGTTAGTAGAAGCACAAACAGTATTTTATATAAATAGAAATTATGTTATTTTAACTTCACATTGCTAAGAATTACACTCACGCATAAAACAAGTGAAGTCAGAATTGACCCGCACTCAGATTAAGTTGCCTGTGTTATTATTAATTGATGAATGGTTTGCTCGGTTCTCCTTGGCTAGGGGTAGGAGTAAATTCAGGCCCCTTACTGGGGTAAGGTACGACGTGAAGTTCCTTAAGCGTACTTTGTAATCAACTGCACTACAGGACAGGCCCATCACTCATTCCCACCACTGTTTCTCCTGTGTAAGCAAATTAACAGCGGCGACCACCAAAAAGGCAATGAACAGTGAAGTTCATTGCCGTCCCGGGGGTTAAACTACAGCTGCCTTGGAACTCACAACGAATTTAATCAGAAGAAATTTGTAGGAGTAGGAAATTTTGGAATTAACTTCCCCTCTTGGCAAAGTGAGAGACAGCAATAACTGCAATAGGTTCTACGGAGACACATACAGTCTGATAAAAGTCTAATCAAAGTTTGTTTTATAAGCAAACAAAAATAATCCCATCCTCGTCGCCAGTGTAATGTCAGTGAACTTCTTTGCTAACTGGTTCATCAACTAACAATTGTACTCGTATGTACCGACATCGATCACTTATTCAGATACCCTACAGTACAAACATAGACCTAGGTGTTTCTGTAAATAAACTTTTAGGTTTTCAAACAAAATGCATTAAAACAACATCCCTTTTTTTTCTTCTTTTTTTTATACTACGTCGGGAGGCATACAAGTATACGGCCCACCTGATGTAAAGCGGGTATCTACCGTAGCCTATTAACGTTTGCGATATATTAAGTACCACTCGCGCGATGCCTCCTCTGCTGCTTACACAGCAACTCCTTGGGAGCTTACTGGTGAACTCACTCACACACAGGAATACAACAACTCTCTAGGGAGTTGTTATTTGGCTGCAGTTTTCTGTGAGCTGGAGGTACTTCCCCAGACGGGCTGCTTTGATGCGCCCTACCTCTCTTAAAACATTCAGACCAAGACAAACAGACATTTTTATAACCGCACAGCTCGCCGACGACGACGGGGAGTTCACCCTCACACACTGGAACCGCAATGGTCGCGTACTGTGCGGTTCCAGAGAAGTTTTCTTCCGAGAACTCTCAAGCTGTGGAATGAGCTCCCAGCCGCGGTTTTTCCAAGGGACTACAGCATGGAGTTCTTCAAGAGGTTTTTAGAGAGTCGGCAATGCATGAGTGACACCCCTGGTGTTGCAAATGTCCATAGGCTACGGTGATTGTTTACCATCACATCCACTGTTACGCTGATGACAGCACAGCACATATGGGATATGAGGGTCACGCCGGGGTCAGGGGTAATGACGTCCGGGAACTGCGGGAGACGGTGATCTTTAGGCTGAATGACGTCCTGAATGAAGTCACTCATTGGGGTGACCAAAATATTGTAAATTTTAACGCAAATAAAACCCAGGCCTGTGCGTTTTCCACTAAGAAGGACCCGTTTTCTCCGGCCCCAACTTTCCTTGACGTCTCGCTTCCCATCGGCGACCATTTATCAATCCTCGGCTTGAACTTGCGTTCAGATCTGAATCACAAGGATTACATCCAAAATGTCATATTGAACGCCTCTCGTAAACTTGGAGTGCTGAACAGGGTTCGGCAGTATTTCACACCCGCACAACGGCTGTTGCTTTACAAAGCTCAAATCCGACCGTGTGTGGAATACTGTACGCATCTCTGGGATGGCTCCGCAAAGTACCTGATGGATGCCCTTGATTCAATGCAAAGGCGAGCGGTCCGGATTATTGACGACCCTAAGCTGGGAGCATCTCTAGAGCCGTTGGAGCTCCGCAGAGAGGTCGCCGCGCTGAGTCACTTTTACCGACTGTATCATGGTGAATGTTCGGAGGAACTCTACAGCCTTATTTCTCCTTCCCCGTTCAAGTACCGGAACTACCGTCCATCACAGCGTGCACATTCTCACACAGTCGAGAATATTATCCCATTGCCTCAAAAAGGTTTAGTCAATCCTTTTTGTGCCGAACTGCTGACCGGTGGAACGGACTTCCCGGCGATGTGTTTCCGGCTCCACACGTGTTCGACATTGGGTTCTTTAAGAGGAATATAAAGAGGCACCTTCAAGGCCGGCATAGTAGACGCCACGAGACGACATGAAGTGCATGGTATTTCGTGGCTTCTATTCCTGGACACCAGTGTCCTGCAGCCCATCAAGTAGGCCCTGGATGTCACATGCCGTGTCCCCAATAAAAAAATAAAAAAAAATAGGCAGGCCGTATACTTCATTGCCACCTTACTGGAATAAAAACTGACATGTTCATGCATTTCGTGCACACAAATGTTTGTCTAGTGTGGGAATCGAACTCACGAGCATTGGTGTCAAAGTCGCGTCATTCACGAGCGAGCCACCGAGCTCGTCAAAGTCGTCATCTGTGCTCGATTAGAGTGTAATACCAAAGGTGTTATTACATATCGTTTTCGATCGATAAGCTTTGTTTTAAGTAACGAAAACGCTTTGCTGTAAACTAATTTTACATGTCTGGAAGGTATCGTCTAATTAAAACAAAGCCGATCTGTAGATAACTACTTCGACTCAACGGTCGATTTACATCTGAAACATAATGTTATAATTAAAAATGAATTTTTTTACCAACACAAATCTCATAGTCCACCCACTGTCGCGTTTTATGACATTAAAAATCAAACACGTTCCCAACAGAGTGAGTTTCGTTAAGACTAAACTTTTACAACGTGATTGCGACAAACAGCAAACATTTTCGTTTTAGTAAGTTTATGGCTGTCTATCAAAAAATTCCAGCGTTTCGCAAAATCAAATAATTTCAATACAACAAGTTGATGATGTATGTATGGTATCAAAAGTTTAACCATCACCTGTAATGTACCAGCACATTTGTAATGTAGATAATGTTTAATGATAATGTTAAAATAAGAAGAGGCATGCTCCGTTGGTTCGGACATGTAGAAAGAATGCAGGATGAAAGAATGACGAAGCATATATACAATGCAAAAGTGGAAGGACATAGGAGCCGAGGAAGGTCAAGACTCACTTACCTTGATCAAATTGGTCGTGTTCTATCAGAAAGTGATGTCAGGAGCCCTGAAATCGGCGAGCGTGCATGAGAAGAGCAATGAATGTTAAAGAAACGAGTGAGATATATAAGGATCCAGTCACGTGGCGCTCGGTTCTCTCTGCCTACCCCGCAAGGGATTTGGCGTGAAGTGATAGATAGAGAAATGTTTAATATAGATTTGTATAATAGAGATTATTATCAATAAAGCAATACATTATAAACTTATTTATTTGTTCCCAAAAAGCGGTCAAAAATATTTTTGAGTGAACTTGTATATAAACTATATATTTATTACTTCAAAAAAAACCACCAAGGTAAATATCTATAAATGTACTCAATAGAATTGTATTTGTATGACACAAAGTAATAATCATAACAAAAGTAAATTTGAAAAGTAATAAGCCGTTTTATTGATGAATATCATCTTAAATAAAAGAAATTTATATATATCTCATTTTTTATAATATTTGGTTTAAAAATAGAATGTACTGTTAAAAGACTCACTAAAATAAGTCAAACGCACCCAAAAAAAATTCGATTTGCACAACAAAGTAAATTAAAAAATTATATATTTGCATTAAGGTAATTTCTCAGGAGAGGTAGGGCGGAGTGTT
Source organism: Pyralis farinalis (assembly GCA_947507595.1). NCBI lineage: Eukaryota > Metazoa > Arthropoda > Insecta > Lepidoptera > Pyralidae > Pyralis > Pyralis farinalis. The sequence continues at coordinate 5,369,637 of OX382275.1, forward strand.
AGCAATATATGATACTTAATGTATTACGAGCGTTCATAGCCTACGGTAACCGCTTTATATCGGGTGGGCCGTATGCTTGTATGTCTCCCGACGTTGTATAAAAAAGGCTGTCTTATTGCCGAAGAAAAATAATTTTATTACCTTAAAAATAAAAACGTATTAAACTAGTTTATTACTATAAAACTTGAATTACTGTTATAATCAAACTGAACGAACAAGGTTGGTATATATGCTGGGTCAATATTAATATTTTACCAGAGGGAGGCATTGTACAAAAGTCGTCTGCATAACTCTGTGTCATCTATTTCTACCGCAAAGCAGCTATATTTATATAGTTGTGTTCCAGTTTTAAGGGTGAGATATGACAGAGAAATTACAGGATACATGACGAAACAGCCTTAGGTCACAAGATTGGCAGCGTGCGAGTAATATCCCTGTGGTGTTGCGAGCGTCAATAGGCTGCGGTGACCGCTTACCATCTTATGCGGATCGCATGCTTGTTTGCCAATCTAGTTGTACAAAAAAATATATATGTCTCGTAAGTATTCATTATTGCAGCATGAAATTTGGGTAAACAAATTCAATGCATGTGAAGCCGAAAGCAGCAGTTAATACAATACATACACCAGTGTTTCTCAACGTCAAACATCTTAATACAACGTTAGATCTCAACGCTAAAATTAATTAAATTGCTCTTACCAACGGCAATCTAATATGTAGATCTTGTGAAAATTGAATAATCCACAAACCTCATAGCAAATAACGTAGGTATTATCCAGTTAGAGCTGGCATGCCAGTACACGTGCACATCTTATTTCACCTGAGTTGGGAGAGAACGTAGCTTCTATTATAATATACGTATTTAATTACGTCTTACGTGGTGTAAGTTTGAGAAATATTACGTTAGGGATTCGGAAGACAAAGGGTGCAAAAGGAAGTACGAAACCAATGTTCTCCATTTGTCCGTATGTTACAACACAAAAAGTTTAATGGTCTGTCTATTGTAATGTTAGTACCTCAAATAGAGAATCTTTAGTATTAAAATAAATAATCTTTAAAATTAAAATAATAGTGAGGAATTTGTTGTTCGGAGTTTTAAGAGTTCATAGTTAGAATTAACTTGCTAAATATCTGTTTTCACGCTTCAAGCCAAGTCCCTTACGGGGTAGGAAAAGAGTACTAAGCACCTACAGTTAAGGGCTAATATCCATAGCCCTTTTCGCGCACACCCTCCTTCTCCTACGGCTTCTGACATCTTCAGATATATACAACAACTTTGGTAGTGAGTGTCTTAGCCCTCTTCCGCTCCTACATTTTCCATTCAAGTTGGTTAATATTCTTTTTAATTTGCTATAAGGCACATTTTTTAATGGGCCTCAAAAAGCAGGGACTTATCAATTCAACCTGTATACTAAACGATTTACGCTAATTGTGAAAAGATTAAAAATAGGCAGCCACGGGGATTGCCAACAAAAATAAATGCTTAAAACTCATCCTCTAACTTAATAACTAAAGATATACTATTAATAATATGTTATATACCCGAGTGTGTTTGTGGCGAGAACCAGTTTTGATGGGTAGGTACTAGTTATGTGCTCGACGTATTAGTTGACGAGCTCGGTGTCTCAGTCGTGAATGACGCGACTTTGATACCAACGCGTGGGTTCGATTCCCACACAAGGCAAACATTTGTGTGCATGAACATGTCTGTTTGTCTTGGCCTGGATATTTTAAGAGAGGTAGGGCGCATCAAAGCAGCCCGTCTGGGGAAGTACCTCCACCTCACAGAAAACGCAGCCAAATAACAACTCCCTAGAGGGTTGTCGTGTTCCTGCGTGTAAGTGAGGTCACCAGTAAGCTCCCAAGGAGTTGCTGTGTAAGCAGCAGAGGAGGCATCGCGCGAGTGATACTTAATATATGGCAGCGTACTAATTTACATCAGATGGGCCGAATGCTTGTATACCTCTCGACGTAGTATAAAAAATGCTCTTATCATCTGGCCAATTACGCTTTTAGAAATAAAGTCGCCATGATGCGTACATGTAAGATTGTAATCTATCGCTATTTTTATTATAATTCTTACTTGAAATTGTGTAAATCTATACTGATATATGAAGTTTGGTTGTTTGTTTGAACACGCTAATCACCGTAACTACGAGTCGATTTTGAGAAACTCTTTTTGCATTTGATGACCTAATTCTTCAGAGTGTTTCAGCAGTGGTCTCCAAGGGATACTGTGATACGTCACGAAGTAACTGGCTTCAGCTAGTAAATTATATTCTACCTTTTTTTATTTATTACCCGATTGGTTCCATATAAATTCATTGAAATTAACGTCTTTTTTTATACAACTACTATATTAGCAAATAAGCATGCGGCCTGAATTAGATGGTAAGCCGTCACTGCAGCCTATTGACGCTCGCTACACCACGGGGATGTTACTCGCGCGCTGTCAATCTTGTGACCTAAGGATGTTTCGTCACAGTACCCAGTAATTTCTCTGCCATATCTCACCTTTCAAACCGGAACACAGCTATATAAATATAGCTGCTTGGCGGTAGAAACAGGTGAGACGGAGGTACCCATGCAGACGACCTTTGTACAAAGTCTCCCTCTGGTAATTCGTCGTCACCTAAATCGATAATAATAATTTTTAAAACTTCCTAATTATGAAAATTCTGGTCTAATCATGAAGGTTTCATTAGTATATAACTATAGTGAAGTTACTAATTATGAAAGTAGATTTGTATTGTAATTATTACTCTTGTTCTACCTAGGGTTATCCCGTTTCCTAATTAGAACTGGCAGGGTTCGCTTCCTATGCCTACTAATTTCACTAAGATACAGATCGTGACATTAATTTAGCATTACTATGAAACGACGGCTGTCGCTCCATTTCAAAATTGGCATGGTTTCGCGTTTATATTATTTAACAACATAATATGTTGTTAAATATAATTATATATTATATAACAATCCGAATTATGTGGTATATACATATGTTGTAAACTCAAAATAATTTTTTTATATTTTGTAATTGCTGATACCAATCGAGTCTACCCTTCACGAAATTATGAATATAGGTACAAAGTCTTAATTGCCTCTAAAGGTACCTTATTAGTCAAAGGAGATATCAAGCTTAATAACGATTACTTCAGCGTAATTACTACCAAAGCTCATAAATTCATTTCAGTAACGGTCCATTAAATGCTTCAATTAGTTTGCTGTTACCGGAAATTCAATATTGTAAATCTCTTTATCTCATCAGACAAATAACGTATTTTATACTAATGAAAGCTGTACACGTGTAAGTTAGGTACAGTATCAGATAAGGTGTTATGCTAATTTAGTCACTGATCTGATATATATTCAACTTTTTAGATTTTATGAATTATAGGGAAGTTTGTTGTGATATTTAAGTTTGAGATACCTTCACGTCCATTATAGGGTAGGCAGAGAGAAGCGAGAGCCATAAGATGCAGTGTTTATACACCTCACTCGTTCCTTTTACATTGACAGCTCTTTACATGTGAGTTCGCCGGTTCCTAGAGATCCTGACATCACCTATAGATAAAAAAATCGTAGTTCTAAATAAAGGAATATTATACATAATACGCCTTTGCGAACGAAATACTTTAAACCTGTATCTATATAGTGTTTTGTGCAATAAAGGATAATAATATCTTTTCATTATGTAATAATATGTTACAATTGATATGTGTATTTGTACATTCCATATGGACTCCTAAATCAGTCCAGCCAGGACCGATTTTGATGAAATTTGTCAGGCATTATTCAAATTAGTGGGTAAGCTTGTGTAGTTTGGTAGCGATTGAATACTTTCGAGATCAATTGTTCGACGGCGGATCGCTAGTATTGTTTAATATCGCTAATCTGAAGGGTTTCACAAAATGCGTTTAAAGTGCGTGAAGATATTCATACATATATACATACAGTTCAAGAGCAAATTTAAGCTTCTCTTATGGTACATATAATTAAGTCGCTCGTCATAATCTGCGTTGCAACCCGCAACTTTTGGAACTATAAAAGCTTAGATAATTAAAGCTTAGATTTTATTTAAATCTTCTGTTCCAGTACGTTCAAATGGTGTAAGTTTATACTTTTCGAATGAGAAACATGATCTGATGTTTCTACAATATTTAATATTTATAATTTGAAAAGTTTAACAGAATAGAAAAATAAGTTCAAGCTTCTCAACAAAATCCGATATTTTATACCGAAACACATAACTTTTGTTATCATAAATACTTATGTATTGTTTATATCTTCTATTGCAATATGTTCAAATGTTTCAAGTTTTTAAATTATCAAATGGCTTCGAGAATTTTATGGAAAGTGGATCAGGAGTGTTAACAATGTTCAAAATTTAAAGAACATTTTAATGTCCGACAGTTGTTTACTATTTTAGCTGCTGTAATTGTTGTGTAGTTAGTTATGAACCCGGGTGCCGAGCCTAGAGTTGTTTTAATGCGAACGTAAGCGCGAACTGCATACGATTCTCAGAATGTCTGGCGCTGACAGGCTCGTCTCCTGCGGGTGGTCCGATGTGTATTGTACCATGATTTTGTTTCTTTATAGTTAGTCTTAAGCTGAACGTCTGTAACGTGTGACTCTATTTTAATACTAGAATTCATAAATTAATTTTGTATTATTTTTAAAAAGTCTTCGCGAAGCGGTGGATCTAAAACTGGCGCAGCCGGGTCGGATATTCATTTAAAGCTGTGTTCGAGGACTCTATAAATCGGTTATCGGACTTATCAGCGGAATATCCCCGAACCAAATAAATTTGTTTTGCCACGACAAGTGAATTTTTTAAGTGGAGTGTACAACAGTGCGGAGTTCAGCGAGCACCTATAACGGAAGATATGTTGGCGGGCGGATTGTGAGTAGATCTTTTACAATTCCTCTCTTTCCCATATTATTTCCTGTTGGGTGTGACTCATTAGATTTAATATTAGTTATTTTTCTTGATTTTATTTCGGACAAAAATTGCTGATATAAAATTCCGGGAAAGTTATTAAGTTTTTAATAAATAAATAAATAAAAGTATTTTTTATAAATAAATAAATGTTAATTATTTTGTTCATTTAAAATCAGTGAACAACTTATTATAAGGTTATATAATAAATAAATAAATGTTAATTATTTTGTTCATTTAAAAATCAGTGAACAATTCATATATAAGGTTATTTGATTTTCGGTAGTTACTGCACTAAATCGGCAGAGTTCATATAAGTATTTAGGTAATAATTAGTTGTAAAATAGTATAAAACAAATATGGCTCAAGAGAACCAAAACGTAGCACCGGCGCAATTAGTGACTTTGGTGCCTTCCGAAATTTTATCTATTATTCCTAGATTCGGCGGACAGCCTGAACATTTGAATTTTTTTATTACAAAAGTTGAATATGTGTTGCGTAACTATTCAGCGCAAGGAAATTTAGCACAGGCAGTGTATTTGTTTCATGCTATTACAAGCAGGCTTGTAGATAAGGCGGCAGCTCTACTTAGTGAGAGACAGGACATAGAGTCCTGGGAAACGTTAAAGGACGTACTACTTCTACATTTTGGTGACCCTCGTTCGGAAGAGGGCATAGCAATTGAATTAGAGTCTATAAAAATTAAATCGGGAGAATCATATCCAGCTTTTTGTAGTCGCATACAAAGTGTACGCAGTGCTTTATTTGCTAAAGTGAACCAGATCACCGATGAGGGAGTCAAAGCGGCTAAAATGATAATATATAATAACAGTGCCTTAAAAGTATTTATGTACAATTTACCCGAAAATATGATTCGCATATTACGCTTAAGGGGTTGCCCTTCACTTGAGACGGCTTTAGGTTTAGTGATGGAAGAGGTTAATTTTCAAAACCAGTATAACATTAAACACAAGCAGCTAAGTCATCTGGCACAGCCACAACAGAGCTCGTCAACTGTAGGTTTTAAATGGGGATTACCACAAAACGTAGGACCCCAGCCAAATATTCAGCAACAATTTAGGATGCATCCCAATAATCAACAATTTAAATTCGGCATTCCGAATCAACAATTTAAGTTCGGCATTCCGAATCAACCCCAAGCTTTTCGACCAAATCAGAATATGAATTATCAAAGACCGTCGTTTAATCAAAATTACCAAGGTTTTAAATTCGGCATACCGAATCAGCAGCAGGCTAGATTAGGAACTTCGTACCAGCCACAAGGTTATCGACCTCCGGTAAATAACAATAATTTTAATAGACCTAATTATACACAAGGGCTTTCGACTCCTGACGTCTCTATGAGGACTGTTGCTAGGCAAAATATGTTAGACGCGACGGAATATCCAAATGAATTGTCAAACTTTGACCTAGATTATAGTCAAGATTTCTACCCAAATGAAGTCAATTATTTCGAACCGACTGAGCATAACGAATGTACTGGGTTATTTTCAATAAACAACGAACCATATTTAGATACAGCACCTGAAATTAAAGAAATAACTTCAGACGAGGAAAATTTTCATTTAACGGCCTCGCGAACAGACCACCGGAAGTAATAAACCTCAATTGTAGTAGTGTGCTCACGTTGCCTCATATTGAACTACCAGAAATGAATGCACGATTTATGATTGACACTGGTAGTTCTCGGTCATTCATAAGCCCCCATAAGGTCGACGAATATTTTCAAATTTATAAGACTCACGAACCATTCGAAGTCGTAAGTACCCACGCGCGGAGTACACATAATGACGTCATCATAATTCCGCTTATGAAAACTTTCAATAGCAAAAGCCGACATAAGTTTTATGTGTATGAGGTAGATAGGCGTTACGACGGCCTAATCGGCTCCGACCTTCTAAAACAATTAGATGCTACAATAGACATGAAGAACCAAGTTCTGCATACGCGAAATGCTGATATACCCATTATTTATAACTTAATGCACGAAGTTCATTTAGAACCGCGTTCGGAGACTCGCGTCAAAATTCCGACTAAACTTCAAAATGGAGATGCTATAGTTAATTATGTGAACTTTGGACAAGGTGTTCGTATGCCCAGCGCAATAATTAGGTGTACGGATTCATTTGCAACTACGGTAATTCAAAATTGTTCGGAAAAACCCATTTCCCTGACTTTTACAAAACCTTTCGAAGTTACGGAATTCGAAAATAATATCTGCGAAGTTAACTTAACGACCCGTAGTTATGAAATTGATAAAATACTTAAACAAAATTTACACCGCTTGCGCCTAGATCATATGAACCAAGAGGAAAAAGAGTGTATATCGAAACTCTGTTATGAATTCCGCGATATATTCCATGCCGACGAAATTCCATTGACGTTTACAAATGACGTGAAACATAACATACGAACCAAGAACGAAGATCCCATCTACATTAAACCATTTCGACAGTCTCCTACACAAAATGCCGAAATAGAGAAACAAGTCGAAAAATTACTCAGTGATAACGTAATACAAGAATCGCATTCACCATGGAGTGCTCCGGTGCATCTCGTGCCCAAAAAGGCGGACGTAACTGGAGAAAAGAAATACAGAATGGTTATCGACTTTAGGCGACTTAATGAGATAACTGTAGACGACAGATATCCACTGCCGAACATTACGGAATTATTTGACAAGTTGGGTAAGTCCTCTTATTTTAGTACTATTGACCTTGCGAGCGGGTACCATCAGATTGAGGTCTCTGAGGCTGACGTGCCCAAAACAGCGTTTTCAACACCGTCAGGACATTATGAGTTCACCAGAATGCCGTTCGGACTTAAAACAGCACCAGCAACGTTTCAACGAGCGATGAATAACGTCTTGAGAGGGTTGCAAGGAACACATTGCTTAGTTTACTTAGACGATATCATTGTATATTCGAACAGCTTACAGGAACACATAGAAAAACTCAGAAAAGTATTCGAACGGCTTAGAGCGACCAATCTCAAGGTCACTCTAGATAAAAGTGAGTTCCTCAGGAAAGAGGTCCTCTATTTGGGACATGTAATAACAAAAAATGGTCTTAAACCTAATAACGATAAAATAGAAGCGATTTTAAACTTTCCATTACCTACAACAACCACCCAAATCAAGAGTTTCCTTGGATTGGTGGGTTATTATAGGAAATTCATTAAGGATTTTTCTAGGATCACACGACCCCTTACTGTGTGTCTAAAGAAAAGAAATAAAGTTGAAATTACAGACGAGTTTAGAGAAGCATTCGAAATATGTAAGGAACTACTAACTAGCGCTCCATTGCTACAATTCCCCGACTTCGCAAATCCATTCATTATTACTACTGACGCCTCAAACTATGCCCTAGGGGCAGTGCTCTCTCAAGGACCTATCGGGAGTGACAAACCTATTGCATATGCGAGCCGAACATTGAACGACGCAGAAACGAGATATAGTACCATAGAGAAAGAACTGCTGGCGATTGTGTGGGCGGTAAAACATTTTCGCCCATACCTTTATGGAAGGAAATTCACCATATATACCGATCATAGGCCACTTGCATGGCTGAACTCCATAAAAGAACCAAACAGTAAATTAATAAGGTGGAAACTACGATTGTCAGAATATGATTTCGACGTCGTCTATAAAAACGGAAAACAGAACACAAATGCCGATGCTCTATCCCGGATAAGGTTAAATGCACTAGGCAAAGAAGACACTGAATCGCTGCAAGTTAATGTGGACGATACGGAAGATAGATTACAATCTTACCTGGATGACGTTGCATCCGAAATCACAAGACTGAAACAAGAACGAAAAACCACAGAAGAGGATGTTATCGAGCTATCTTCAGAATCTGGAACCTCCAATTCAAAAAACCTTAGAAATGAAGTTGAGTCCGAATACCCAATACCGACAGAATCCGAAGACACTATCAGTGTGCCCGACGAAACTTCAATCTCCAAGACAGATACTATACATTCTGCACTTGACATAGATACGGATGGTATCCCAATCCTTGAGGAAGCTATTGACACTAAGCCGAATCAGATTCTGATATTTTCTTGGAATAGAGATCATATTACGGTTAAAGATCTAGCAAGAAGCAAACAGAAAATATTAGAAGTACACTTACCTACGAATAGACCAGAATTAATAAGACAGTTTCTGAAAGAATACATTAGACCAAAAATAAAATACTTTTTATACTTCGAAGAAGAAGCCCACCGGAAACAATTTACAAAAGCAACTATATCTCTGTTCAACAAAGGTACCGTAAAGTTATTTGAATGCACAAAAAGAGTCATATACGTAGAAGATGAAGAAGAGCAGAGACAAATAGTATTAAAATACCATCATGGACAGACCTGCCACCGAGGTATAAATGAGACCCTGATGAAGCTGAAACGAGTATACTTCTGGAACAACATGGATATCACAGTGGCTAGCGTAATTAATTCATGCGAAGTCTGTAAGCAAATGAAATACGATCGGAAACCATACAAACCGGAGTTACAGCTAACACAAACGCAATCTAAACCGTTTGAAGAAATTTTTATCGATTTGTTTTCCATTGAAGGCCGGTACTTCCTAACAATAATAGATGCCTTCAGCAAATTAGGGCAAGCATTTGAGATTTCAAACCGTTCCACGCCGGAAGTTGTCCGCGCACTAATAAAATATTTCGCGATTTACGGCAAACCTGAAAAAATTAGTGCAGATCCCGGATCTGAATTTAATAATACTCTTTTGAAAGAAACCTTGAGATTTTACAAAATTGTCCTACACATTGGTACACCACACAACCCTAACTCTATGGGTCTTATAGAACGATTTCATTCAACCATTGTGGAAATCTATAGAATAGCTAAATATGAGCAAAAACTAACCGACGCTGCATCCATTATGACATACGCTGTTATGGCATATAACCATACAGTCCATTCAGTTACCGGTCTTACACCATTCGAAGTAGTCTTCGGACACACGAGCTCAACTAGTTCTTTTAATGTTGATTTTGACAAACAGTATACTCAAAAATTAGTAACCGATCATGCCAAGCGAACTAAACACCTTTATAGATTTATAACAGATAAAATGATAAGGGATAAGGAAAGGGTTCAGTTAAATCGTGGAGGTGAAACAAACTTTAATATAGCAAAGGGGGACGAAATATTCATTAAAGGAGTAAATACGAGGCGTAGCAAGGACAAGGCCCGCTTTCAGAAAGCGCAAGTGTCGGGTGAGATAGTTAGAAATACAGTACCGGTCATTTCAAAGAATCGCAACACTAAGATCCCTATTAAGGATGTAAAACGTCCTTCACAGGTTCGTGCTTCTCCTGGTGGTCCGCAGCAGCCAAAGCCAGGCCCCTCGACTGCAAAGGATTGACCGGAATCCAGGGATTCTACCCATAAGGGAAGGTCGAGCCATGATAAGTGATGACAAGTGGTCCATCATCAAAACTATAGATTTAAGCCTAGTACAGGAAGATTTAGAATTTAACAATAACCGCTATGCAAATCTCAACGAACATGTAATTAAATATTTTAGTAATAAATCTGTTAATTACGAGCTTGCTGATGTAAAGACACAAGCAGATCAACTCAAATATCTATCATTCGAAAAATTTAGGCAGATAGTTCCGTCCATACGACGAAAGCGAGGCATTCTTAATCCATTAGGCTCTCTCATAAAAACGTTGACTGGCAATTTAGACAATGAAGATGCCATAAAGTACGATACACTCATTAATAATATAAAAATTAATCAACAAAGTAATTCTAGAAAAATTAGCCTGGTCACTAAAATGTTGGAGTCCGTAATAAATAATACTTCTATTAGTAAGAACAATTTTATCCAATTGGATAAAGAGATCTGGGAGATAAGAAAGGTGCTTAACCAAACAATGACCGAACTTACCGCAAACAAACTTATTCATGTATATAATCTATTTTTACATAATTACCAGATGCTCTATATAAGATTAGATGAAATTGAAACGGCCATAGCCTTTAGTAAATTAAGAATTTTACATCAGTCGATTATAGACCCTGATGAACTCGTAACTATTTTAAAAGATATTGAAAAAACTGAGAACTTAGCCTATAGTGTAAATTACAATAACTTAATAAAGCTCGAACAATGTCTAGAAATAAAAGCTTATTCAAAGGAAAATCAGATTACCTTTATTATCGAAGTTCCTTTAGTAGAAAAGGACATGTATAATTACTATAGAGTCCTCCCACTCCCCGTCATCAATGACCTTAACCAAACTGTCCTCATAATCCCTAAACAGCCTTACCTTATTGTAAATGGATCGAAAACATTTTCGCTGACTCGCTCCTGCAAACAATTGGAAAAGGAACTCTACATGTGCTACCGAGAGCACATAGCACGTGGAGCTATGGAAGACACCTGCATAATTACCTTGACGAAATTCTCCATGAATATCACCGCTTGTTCTCCAGTTCCTATAAAAAATGAAAGAGTAAAAATAGAAATGATACAACCGGATCGATGGATACTGTACAGCAGCCTCAAAACCTTAGTAACGACTCGTTGCGGAAATGAGATGATTAGAGAGTATATTTTTGGAACTTATATTGTTACGATAGAGGACGACTGTCAATTAGAAATAGAAGATGTCAAACTGAGGAGACAGAGTACCAGAGCCGCATCGATCACTCCAAAGTTACCCATTATCAACTTTTTGGGGATACCAACGCCAACGGCGGCCTCACGAAGGCCCGTGAATCTGGACGAGCTGGACCTGCAGAATCTTCATACATTGGCGTACGTCTTGAAGACAAGTGATAGTGAAACAGTGGCCCAAAGTCAATTTAGTGAAAGTGCGATAAAAACGCGAAGTGTTAGCATAGGAACATTACTCCTTTATATTGTGTTAGCTTTATGTATTATCATTTATGTACTTAATAATTATAACCTTCTTAAATGTTGTATTCGAAATCATCAGAGTGACAATCATACTGATGACTTCGAACTTGGGGAGGGAAGAGTTATGAACCCGGGTGCCGAGCCTAGAGTTGTTTTAATGCGAACGTAAGCGCGAACTGCATACGATTCTCAGAATGTCTGGCGCTGACAGGCTCGTCTCCTGCGGGTGGTCCGATGTGTATTGTACCATGATTTTGTTTCTTTATAGTTAGTCTTAAGCTGAACGTCTGTAACGTGTGACTCTATTTTAATACTAGAATTCATAAATTAATTTTGTATTATTTTTAAAAAGTCTTCGCGAAGCGGTGGATCTAAAACTAGTTACTAATTATGAAAGTCGATATTTATTGCAATTATTACTATTGTTTTACCTAGCGTTATCCTATTTCCTAATTAGAACTGGCTCGTTCGCTACCTGTTCCTAATGATTTGGCGAAGAAATGGACCGTGACATTACTATGAAACGACGACTGTCGCTCCATTTCAGAATTGGCATGGATCGACCCCCATTGTTTCATTGTAATTGTTGTTGTTGTTGTAATATATTTATTGTACGTCATATTCTAAATAAATTACAATAAAAATAAAGCTAATGTTACAAAGGTGGACTTATCCCTAAAAGAGATCTCTTCCAGCCAACCTAGGATCTTTGATATATCAATTTACATGGGCGAAAGAACACACGTATGTAATTATTAGTCGATATAAAAGGAGTGGAACGGGTCCTATATTTATACCATCATTGATACACTACTATCGTCTCCGCCATATAGATATTGTACATTGAAACCGGCAAATTTTGGAACTACATAAGCTTAGATAATTAAAGCTTAGATATTATTTAAATCTTCTGTTCCAGTACGTTCAAATGATTTAACTTTATATTTTTAGAATGATAAATATGACCGTATTCGCAATGATGATGTTAGAAAAGAAGAGTTGGTCTGAAAGAGAGCGTCGGTGTTAAAATAAGAAGAGGCATGCTCCGATGGTTCGGACATGTAGAAAGAATGCAAGATGAAGGAATGACAAAGCAGATATACAATGCAAAAGTGGAAGGATGTAGGAGCCGGGGAAGGCCGAGACTTACCTACCATGACCAAATTGGTCGTGTTCTATCAGAAGGTGATCTCAGGAGCCCTAGAAACCGGCGAGCGTGCATGAGAAGAGCAATGAATGTTAAAGAAGCGAGTGAGATATGTAAGGATCGAGTCACGTGGCGCTCGGTTCTCTCTGCCTACCCCGCAAGGGATTTGGCGTGAAGTTATAGATAGATAGATAGATAAATATGATCATTAGCATATAGGTATAGTGTATATAACATTCAATTGAAAACCTTGTCTGTTTCTACAATATTTAATATCTGTAATTTGAAAAATATTATATTCCGTGCTTCGGAGGGCACATTAAGCCGTCGGTCCCGGCTGTTGTCGATAAATGACAGTCATTAAGCTATGTCAGTGGCCCTCGGGCGGCTTGGAAACACTGGCCTCCGCCAATCCGCAATTGAGCAGCGGGTTGGAGTATGCTCTAAATCCCTTCGGTTGAAGGGAGACTCGTATCCCTGCAGTGGAATGAGTAAGGGTTGATGTGATGATGAAAAGCATTAATGAAATTTAGTACGTGGAGTTATTCTTTATAAATGCCCTTATAATGCTAATTTGATTATTAAAGGGTTTCACATGCATGTGTAATAGAAAGAATCAGAAAATTACAGTTATATTTATAAACGAAGAATGATTAAGCAATTAATTCCTATTATTTTCTAAAACTTTAGCAAAAATATATGTCACTCACATTTGCATGTTTTACGCTTCACAAATAACAAAAAAAACACTAATTAAAATATCATGTCGGGCTCTTGGTAAAAATATATACATGTAATAAGCACACGGTTTACAGGTTGGTTGATATATCAATAGCATAATAATAAAATATATTTTAACTATAATTAAATATATACTATTTCTGGGAATTTTACCTTTAATTAATGTACCATTTTTTACATCCAGCGATACCAAGAAATACATCCAATTTGTGTACGCTATAAACTTTGTAAAATATTTATAATACGTCGGGAGTCATACAAGCATATGGCCTACCGTACGGTAAAGTGGTTACCGTAGCCTCGTGCGATACCACCTCTGCTGCTAACATAGAAACTCCTTAGTCGGTTACTGGAGACCTCAGTCACACGTAGGAACACAAGAACCCTGCTTTGATGCATCCTACCTCTCTTATATTCATGTTTGTACGTTTATTCTTGAAAGTGACAATTTAGCCACAATTAAAATAAAGTCGTGTAGTCCTACACAATTACTCTGAACTGTATTTTGAAAAATATATATCGTAAAAAAAATTGGTAAAAATGCTGCAATGGATCTACTAACATATCGATCGAAATACGAAAACACCAGCCAGATACTAACAGTGGGATATTTCACTACAACTTTTTACTTACAAAATACAAACAGTGAGAGACTTTTACTGCAACCTTTTTTGCTGACAAAATACACTTTTTCTCTGACCTATTATTGATCGGTATTGATCTAGCTTTAACTATATACAGCTTTCGAAGCTTTTCCACAGAAATGTTCACCCATCCAATAAAAAAAACAGATCGACGGTTATTCTATTCATGGAGGTCGGCAGATGTTGAGTTGGAACCTTCACCATTACAACACTGCTACACCAACCCTAACTCATCCCACTGCAGGGATACGGGGCTACCTTCAACGGAAGGGTCTTAAAGCATACTCTACCACGCTGCTCAACTGGGGATTGACGGAGCTTAAGCCGCCTGAAGGCCACTGATTTAATGACAGTCATCTATCGACAATAACCAAAACCGATGGCTTAACGTGCCCTCCGAAACGAAGAGAAGCTCGAGATAGACAAAACCTATACGTAGTTAGGCTGCGGTCGGCGTTGCTGTACCTGTGTATTTGGTTAGACAATACGCGCAACAACGCCATTGCGCTCTCCACAAAGGAATATAAATTTACTTCTATCTATAACTTCACGCCAAATCCCTTGCGGGGTAGGCAGAGAGAACCGAGCGCCACGTGACTCGATACTTACGTAACTCACTCACTTCTTTAACATTCATTGCTCTTCTTATGCTCGCTCGTCGGTTTCTAAGGCTCCTGACATCACCTTCTGATAGAACTCGACCAATTTGATCATGGTAGGTAAGTCTTGGCCTTCCTCGGCTCCTACATCCTTCCACTTTTGCATTGTATATCTGCTTCGTAATTCTTTCATCCTGGATTCTTTCTACATGTCCGAACCAACGCAGCATGCATTTTCTTATTTTAACACCGACGCTCTCTTTCAGACCAACTCTGTTTCTTACATCATCATTGCGAATACGGTCTACAAGCTTTACGCCTCAAATTTTGCGCAGCGCTCGTATTTCGGCCGCGTTTATTCTACTTTCAAGCTCTTTCTGCCATACCCAGCTCTCGCTTCCATAAGTTAGCGTTGGGACCAGCACTGCATTGTGTATAGCGAGTTGTGCCTTCTGGCTCAGGTTTACTGCTAAGAAGTTTTCCCAGCGCTCCGTTCACACTATTCCCAGCACTCAATCGTCTCTTCACATCTGCGGAGTACCTTCCATCCCCGCTGAAAGCGCATCCAAGATATACAATCTCATCTACTTGTTCCAACACTTCATCATCAACCGTAACCCTTACATTAGTTCTGGAATCTTTTATTTCAAATACCATTATGTTTGTTTTCTTCGCATTCAGCAGAAAGCCTTTCTCCATACATTCGTCTTTCATCGTTGTGACCAGTGTTTGCAGTTCAGATGGTGTTTCTGCTAATAGGACGGCATCGTCTGCGTACAGCAGACAGTTTACCACAAGGTCACCCATGCGCAATACCACATTCGTTGACCTTATTCTCTGCAGACAACATCAAGATACAGGATAAACAGTCTAGCAGATAGATAGCAGCATAAATTTACTTTATGGCAAGATTCCAGTATATACAGAAAAGTTATACCGCTAAATAACCACAACCCTGAAGTTAAAATCTTTGAAACTTAAAGCCGTGGACGCTGTGTCTACTGGTATAAGGCTGGTAGTTTAAAACTTGTTAAGAAAACCGTACGTATTATATTGTACAAATTCTGTGAGTACAACCCCATGTACATACCATAGCGAAGTAACCCTGCCAGCATCTTCAGCACGATGCCCAGGGGGTCCTTCATAGATTTTAATTATTAGTCTTTTTTAATTCATTTTTAAAATATATACGAAAATAATATTAAAAAATAATCAGTGAAACTAACAAAAATATGTACGCTAGAAGCACGTGGAATCTAAGTACTATGACTAAAACAGAATAAAATTCCCTCTTTTAATTAGTTCAATGCATTGCTAGATTTGCTATAAGGGACAGTCTTAGTTATATAGTTAGAAAGAAAAGCAAGGCG
Source organism: Pyralis farinalis (assembly GCA_947507595.1). Lineage (NCBI taxonomy): Eukaryota > Metazoa > Arthropoda > Insecta > Lepidoptera > Pyralidae > Pyralis > Pyralis farinalis. Next base: position 5,385,996 of record OX382275.1, read on the forward strand.
ATAATTAACTCACACTTTGATCTTCTAATCTGGGTTAAGTTTTAGTAAATTTGTTAATAAATTCAGGCATGACTTTGCGAAAGTCAAATTTACATGCAATTGGACCAAACCTACTTTGTGTGCTTCCGCTATCAATTAGTACATGTGAACTAGCGCCAGCCGGTACCCACCTACTACCGTTAGTAGATGCAACACGCGGTCGCTGTCATGACTGCTCCGGTAGTTTCTGCCACGGCTGCTGCAATTGTCCTCGCGATTGCCCTTCAACTGGAATGGAAACCGCATTCACCCGCCAACGTTGCTGCTTTGACTGCCCTGGTCGTCGCTGCGACACGTGTTTCGTCTCTCCAAGAGGCATCCTCAGTCGCTGTACATGTTAGTCGTTAGAATAATATGTGACAAGGCTTGTAGACTAACATCTGCTGCGGTTTGTGTCAACTTTACGTTAAATTTATGTAAAGGTATAAAAAAATCATATATCTAATTAGCACAGTTTTTTAGAAATCTTACACATACAAATTTTGCGGTTCAAGAAACATACGGCACCCTTGGTAACTTCTTGATAACCTACCGGCACACTTTTTTATTGCACAGCCATTTTTACTATTATTAATGTGTTCTTTTGTAAAACTACTGGTAAACTATTTCATGGTTGTAACGTATAATCATAAATCTTGTTAATATACCTGCTATTAATAATAAAAGTCACGCGAGAAAGTCCTCGATACAGTAATGAGGGATACTAGTGGACTTGAGCCTTTTTGACATAATTACTAATTCTCGTATTAGGGTTGTCAGTCGATATGATCACGCACGTGGTAAAGTTTCTACACACCCCTCGAAACTAATTTAATTTTAAACTTCTTTTGATTCGAAATTCTTGCTACTTCTTTCAAATAGTATCTACTCGTATGTAAGTGCGACGATTTAGAAAGTTTCTTTGAAGTTATTCTACTGTGATATTTGTTTGGGAGCGATGATTTCGTATGTTTCTTTAAAGTTATACTATCCTGCTGCTTTAAGCTCTATAGTGCGAGGGGGTCAGAAATAATTTGATTGTAATCTTTATAGCGGTGTGCTAGGCGTACATATTTTACTTGATATTTTGTTGCTTAAATTTAGGAAACATGTAGCGAGTGCTATAAAATAATAAAACAAAATAATATGTTGTTTTTTTAATTAGGTACCGTCAGGTAAGTAGGTCAATGTACTTGTGTATTTGTAAAAAAAATATCTATTTGCTACAAAAGTATAAGTATACCTAGAGATTAAGTAAATGAATAAAATATATAATTATGTACGATTTCAGATTGCATCCCACAGTACAAATCATGATCATTCATAAGTTGATGACGTAGTTTTGAGATGATAGTCATTATTTTCTTTAATTAAGAAACTAACAATTAATATGAAATTACCAATTAATCGTAGTAAAAAGTGTATTCAACATAGTTATATCTTCACGCCAGGACCCTTGCAGGGTAAGTACAGAGAACCGAGCGCCATAAGCCGTCGTTCTTACATACCTCACTCGCTTCTTTAACGTTCGTACATCATTTTATGCTAACTTACTTACTTACGCTAACTGGTTCCTCGGGCTCCTGACATCACATTAAAACACGACGAATTTAATCATGGTAGAAAAGTCTTGGTTTTGCTCGACTTCTGCATTCTTCCACTTTCGCATTGTATGTCTGCTTCGTCATTATTTCATCCTAAATTCTTTCTACATGTCCGAACCAAGTGAGCATGCATTTCCTTATCTTAATATTTATTATATTAATTATCTTTTCGTATCTTTAGTAAAAAATATCAATTTAATATAACTGTAGCGGGCTGGCGACTCGGTACGAAAAGTGCATGCTCGGCACTTTCGGCACAGCGAGCCGGTTGCCACGCGCACGCGGCTCCAGTCATCCCCTGTCGCCGACTCACGCTAGATTCCCCTATAAATGTTAATATAATATATTGAACAACATTGTGTGATTGTAAATTACATTCGTGAAGTTAGAAGTAAACGGTGAACTTTCTACCAACTTTCATTTACCTACCCTTCTGCCCAGAACACTTTACAGTAGACTTTTTTTTATATATATGGCAATAGTGTTGCTACTTTATGCCAGTGTCAAAGTCTTCAGTATAGGACCATTTGAAAATCTTAATTCTATGTTCCAGCTTCAGGAACTGTGCTGAAAAAATATTTGGGAACGGTACCTAGACCCAATCAACCCAGTTTAAATACCACCCGTAAAACAATACTGATTTTTACAAGGTGTTCTTGATGAACTTATTCACGTCTTCAAAAAAGTACATAAACGTGTTATATTTGAGTTTTGTCATTACTGTATAATTTCACTAGCACTTATGTTACAAAATACTATCAAAATTGTCACACAAAACTAATTTTATACTGAATTGTAAAAATTTCAAGTATAACAACAATGTCACTCGTCAATAGCGCGGGAAGAAGTCCTACAGTAGACTTTATTCTGACCTTACAATGACTATTAACGTGCATTAATCCTTGATATAGTATTTTTACTATCTCATGGATTAATGCAAATTGTTTTAAAATTTTACTTGCTACAGCTCTGGTTGCTCCCTCTCAATATAACTATAACTACAAAACAAAATCTAAATTCAGAGCAATATAACTGACGACTATCTGTACCTATACTCGTAGAGCTTACTGCAGCTTATGTAAGCAGTATATTATGGCTTATATAGTTATTTATGCAATATTCAAGTAGTTATCAGTTAGGAAATTGCACCTCACATGTAAGCTATAGATATGTAGCACTTACATTTTATGATACACCTGTATCTTACATGTAAGCTATAAGGTTATGATTTATGTCTAAGGTACACATACTATAAATACTAATGCTGACATCTTATGCGTAACTTGCAACTTAAAAAAAACTTACAGTGAATCTAATAATAAGTTAATATTAAATTTTTACATGTAGGTTTGTATAGGATAGGATATATCTCAAAACCAATGTAAACTAATAGTCTATTTGAGGTTTAAAATACGAATTGGTCACCAAGTGCCTGTTGACTAATAATTAGTATTATACTTAGGAACTTGAATAGATATGGCATGGTTCAAATAATTAACAAATACAACTTATACCTTATGGTAAGATACAGACCTTTACCAGTTTTAAAAGGTTGTAATTATCAATTAGATTTGGTGTAGCCTTAGGTATTGCTAGCAAGGCTGACTATCAACTACAAAGCAAATGTTCGTTCATCATTCGCCTCGAAGATTTTGTCAGCCTCTCTTCCTCATTCAGACTAATCCTTTAAAGGGTAAGTTAATCTCTTTTTTTATACAACGTCGTGAGGCTTACAAGCATACGGTCCATCTGATGTAAAGTGATTACCGGCGGTGGTAATACATTAAGTATCACTCGCGCGATGCCACCTCTGCTCCTAATACGGCAACTCCTTAGGAGCTTACTGGTGGCTTCACTCACACTCAGGAACACAACAACCCTCTTGGAGAATTTGTTTATATGGCTGCGGTTTTCTGTGAGGCGGAGTTACTTTCCCTGATGAGTTACTTTGAAGCACTTTATCTCTCTTAAAACATCCAGACTAGGATAAACAGACTTGTTCAAGCACACAAATGGTTGTCCTGTGTGGGAATCGAACCTACGAGCGTTGGTGTCAATGTCGCGTTATTAACCACGGCGCCATCGATCTCGTCTTTACACATTCCCACATTTCTTTCACTCTATCCACAATACTTTTTATTGCCTTTCCAACAAGTGTCTACATTTCAGATTTCATCCATTCAGAATCTTCAAAACGCACTCTGCAGTACCTACAATTCTTTAAAATGCCAATAAACCAACTTTCCAACAGATAGTTCGTTTCAAGGGTTTGACCTCTGTAGATTCTTATATGCTCACAGAGATTATAATGGATACAAGTGTCTACAGAGAAAGTTATGGAGTTTGTTCCAGACCATTTATAATCATTTTAATGTTATGAAGTCACAACCGGGCATCGTGCCAAGTTCATATGAGCTACATTATGTTAGGAGTCATTTATTTTACGATAATAATATAATAATGTGACAGCATTATGTATTTTGATAACAATTCTATGATATCCATCCGAAATACAAACACTGGTCATAATAATGAAAGACGATTGTATGGAGAAAGGCTTACTATTGAATGGGAAGAAAACAAAGATGGTATTTGAAATAGAAGGAACCAGAACGGATTACGGTTGATGATGAAGTGTTGGAAGAAGTGGATGGGATTGGATGGGATAGAATGCACATCGCTGATGTGGAAAGACGAGTGAGTGCTGGGAATAGTGTGAATGGAGCGTTGGAAAAACTTCTTGGTAATAAAAGCTTGAGCCAGAAGACACAGCTCGCTATACACAATGCAGGGCTGGATCTACTACTTACTTACGGAAGCTAGAGCTTGGTATGGCAAAAAGAGTATGAAAGTAGGATAAACGCGGTTGAAATGCGAGCATTACGCAAAATTTGTGGCGTAATACTTGTAGACTATATTCATAATGATGATGTTAGAAACAGAGTTTGTATGAAAGAGAGTGTCGGTGTTAAAATAAGAAGAGGCATTCTCCGTTGGTTTGGACATTCTTCGCCAATAGTAATTTTCAAAATGCTGGTAGATAAAAAACGAGAGATTAAAGCTACAAAAAATTAATAAGATACAATATGAACTGATTTAAAGAATGTAAGAGGTGTCTAAGTACCCGTGAGGGCTTAATGGCAAATAAATAAATAATCCTATAGATCATTCGCAAAATAAACTGGGGAGATGCGGTTCTAACTCCCCTAACCAGTTTCTTTAACATTCATAGCTCTAACAACATTAACGCACATAGATTCATAAATTCATGAAGTTCTTCCCAGGTCAACCTTCTATATTTACCGTCCTTCAATTACACCCAGGCTATATATTCCCGGGTTCAGGATAATATCCGGCAAATGGCAAGTGTGGTCGCCATTAGGCCATTAGGCAAAGTTTCACCCCCATTTGCTCCGCGGGTCACAATGTTATGTTTCATTGTAATTTACTGACAGCTGTTATGTTATTATTTGAGTAGTTTAAATGTTCCCAAGTTGGGAGTTCAGAGGTATATTTTTACCTACTTATGGAGAATGGGGCTAAGCCAAATTACCTTCATAATATGATTTTATTAGATTGACCTGGATGTGACCCGAATTTTAATCACTTACAATATTTTTTTTGTACAAGCGTACGGCCCACCAGATGTACGTTACCACCACCTCTGCTACTAACATAGCACTCCCATGGAACACAACAACCCTGTAGAGAGTTGTTATTTGGCGGCGGTTTTCTGTGAGGTGGAGGTACTTTCCAAAACGGATATTTAAAAAATGTTTTATTTAAAAACGAAGATACTGATTTAATTTAATGATTTGCTTGCCTACTTCTTTAAAAACACCCAGACCAAGACAAACAGACATGATGATACACACAAATGTTTGTCCTGTTTGGGAATCGAACCCACGAGCGTTGGTGTCAAAATAGCACAATATCGCGATTTATCACTGTGCCACCGAGCTCGTCGAAAAAAATGCTACGTCATAATGAAACTTGACTATTGAGTAGTATAACACAATGTTGGAAGCTTTTTTATAATGTCGAGAGACAAACTAGCGTGCCGCCTTCCTGATATAAGGTGATTAACATAGTGTATCAACGCTTGCAAAACAAAGGGCATCGTTCATGCGTTACCACTTGCTACTAAAACAGCAACTCCTCAGGAGCTTGCTGATAACTTCACTAGCTGCAACTCAACGGTTATCCAGACAGTTGTTATTTGACAGCGATGTAGTGGAGGTACTTCCCCAGTATGGCTACTTTGAAGCACCCTAGCTCTCTTTCGGTAGAACCTCTTCCAAGTCTGGTCATGGAAGTTGGAAATCAATAGCTGTTACTAAGTACATCAATTTGAGTTTGATTTACTAGTCTTTACGTAAGATACGTTTTTGAAGTGCCTATGATTCATACACTCTAGATTATGTATTTCAATTATATTTGGACACACTTGCATATTGCCCACCCGATGTAAAGCGGTTACCGTAGCCTATAAACGCTTGCAGTATTACTATCGCAATGCCACCCTTGCTGCGAACATAGCAACTTCTTAGGAGCTTACTGGAGATCTCACTAACACGCAGGAACACAACAACCCTCTAGGGAGTTGTTATTTGGCGGCGGTTTTCTGTGAGGTGGAGGTACTTCCCCAGACGACCTATTTTAATGCGCTCTACCTATCTTAAAAGCAACCAGACAAATACAAACACACATGTTCACGCACACAAATGTTTGTCTTGTGCGGGAATCGAACCCACGAGCGTTGGTGTCAAAGTTTAACGACGCGTTTTACCACTGCACCACCGAAGTCATCAATTTTGGTAACATTTACCATCACCAAAGCCTATACTTGGGTTAGGATACTGGTCTCGTGTATATAAAATAAAGGTACTGAACCACGCTGCACAACTGCAGAATTACCATAATCATTGTTCTCAAACAGCCCAAAGGCGACCGAGTAAGTTTAACGACTGTCATCTATCGACAACAGCTGCGACTGATGGCTTGGCTCGCTATCCGAAGCGCGAATTACGATATTGTATATATAATACACATGTTCAGGGTCGGCAACGCATCAGTGACACCGCTGGTGTCGCAAATGTCCGTAAGCTACGGTGACTGTTCACCATCAGGCAGGCCGTATGCTTATTTGCCACGTTAGTGGCTTAAAAAGATACATAAATGATAAAGATTTGAAACAAATTTAATAAGTATGTATGTATGTATATCTTCACGCCAGGTCCCTTGCGGGGTAGGCAGAGAGAACCGAGCGCCATAAGACACGGTCCTTACACACTTCAATCGCTTCTTTCACATTCATAGCTCTTTTCATGCACGCTCTTCAATAAGTAAAAACGATAAAATTGTCAAAAGCATATTGATATGAAATAAACATCAAAATTGAACATGCGGCTCTCCTCTCTCCTGTCTCTGTGCCCAACAAGGGTCTATAATATGATACCTTTAATATATTTAATTGTATACTTTTTTACCATTACGGAATACAATAAATATTTAATTAAATTGACTCATTTGAACCGCACTATTGAGATAAGGGACTCATACTCTATCTAGTGAATGCCATGCTAATCTTTAGGGAAAACCTCAGCAAAGAGTTTGTTTCACAACCTGTGGCTTCATGGAAGGTAACCTAAAAGTGTTTGCTGGTATCGATTTACAATTGTTGTTAAACTGATCTACATATAATTAAAGCTGCCGTATGCGTGAGAGAAAGGGAAGCCAGACAGACTGGCGATGCAACTGATCTTATGCCACGACTTACTGACTGTAAGTCGTGGTATAAGACACACACACACTTCACGTCAAGTCCCTTGCGGCGTAGACAGAGAACCTAGCCCCGCATGACTGGGCTAAAAATGTTAAAGTAGCGAGCCTTGGAGGAGTTTCGTTATCTCTGCCTACCTCGCAAGGGATTTGGCGTGTAAATTATACATAGATATGGAATACACACAAAGTACATAAAACCTATATCAAAAACGGCATGATTGCATTTCAATGAATGCAATGTTCTAGATCTAGAACAACCCTGTAAATGCCTTCTACGATAACAAGTGAGGTCTCGAACTTTACCACGCTGCTCCGGACTCCATCACAGTAACAATAGTTCGTAAATTATTCATCAGCGCAACATGCAACTTTGTCCAGAATTCCTGTGGCAATCATAGTGGCAACTGAGATACATATTCATGGCAAATAGAGGATTGTTGCTGATGTGACCTGAAATCGTAAGCATAAGTGTGTCAATAAGTAGTAAGTAAACGTCGGAAGGTATACAAGCATCCAGCCTGCCTGTTGTAAAGCGTAGGAACACAACAACCCTGCAGGGAGTTGCTATTTGGCTGCGGTTTTCTATGAGGTGGAGGTACTTCCCCAGACGGGCTGCTTAGAAATACCGAGACTAATACAAACAGATATGTTCATGCACAGAAATATTTGTTCTGTGCGGAAAATGAACCTCTAGCTTTACTAGTCACTGCGCCACCGAGCTTGTCAAAAAAATGTGATCACTCGCATCTCACATTAATGTATAGTTCTCTAAACAGCTTCAATAAAGAAGAAGGTATGTTCGTCACGATTATTTGTATTTGTTCAGCGAGGAAACAGGAAATGTCTTAACCAATTTGAACAGTTTAAAGTGCAATTTATGGAATTACATACGCACATATAATCACGGCTGTCTGCCATTGGGGTGAGCAGAGACTATAGAACATCAGGTGCACTGATCCAAACATACCTTTCTCACTTCTTTCACACGTTATGAAATTAAATAATTAAATATTGCCAAACAAATTACACAGCACCATCTATCCCCTATTCTATTTTTAGAGTTTCGTACTTTAAAAGGCAAAACGGAATCTTTATAGGATCACTTTGTTGTCAGTCTGACTTTCTGTCAAGACCCTTTTTCTCAGGAATAGGCGGAGCTATCAAGCTGAAATAATTGACATCAAATACTCAGGTCTATAATCTCTCCGAGCAGTGAAAAAATCAAACTTCTTAGTTAACGCAATCAAAAGATACGGCTTTTTATGCCTCGTTTATGTTTATATATTTTGACACGAGCAAGGGAATCAAAACCTATAGGGTACTTTCCGTTAACCTAGAATCATGAAATTTAGTAAAAAGCATTTCATGTAGCACAAGTAAAGGAAAAAAGCCGAAAACCGTAAATTGGTAGTTCCATCAGAAACAAAAACTACTTTAATTGCGACATATATGTTTATATAATTTGCGAAAACATTCGCGCTTAGACTATTTCAGCTACTTTTACAGCATTATGTCGTATGATATACTGTTGTGGGGAACGGCGGATGACAATGAGACAATTTTTGACTTCCAAAAAAGAGCCATTCGCTCTATTAACATATAACATTGGCTCCAGAGAATCTATCAGGAAACTGTTCAAAGAAATAAATATCCTCACTGTTACTTCTCAGTATATTTATGAAAACATAATTTATGTAAAAATATTAATGTCGTTTTTAAACTTCAGCGAAAAACTTAGAAGTAGAAATAACTTGTCTATGCCGATATATCAGCTTGCTAGGATTGGTAGAGCTTTTCTTGTAACTTGTATTCGATTTTATAATAAGTTGCCTGAAACAGTTGTGTCGTTTCCTGACAATGTATTCAAAAAGCACATTAAATATACTCTCTGGAAAAAGGCATATTATAGAATTTATGAATATGTAGCAGACAAATATGTCTGCAAATAATTCCGCACAGATGACCTGTCCTTAATAATTTTAATTCTATCATTTGATATAATTATTGTACCAATATGCTAATGTGAATTTATTGTAATATCAAATTGACATTTTTAAACGAGACTATATTGGCAAGTTTCTTTCAGCATTTCTTCTTCGCTTATGGTTATTTCCGAAATGCTAGCAGATTTAAAAAGAAAATAGTACAAATACTAAGAGAACTGAATAAGATACAATAAGACTATATTTCAAAAAATGTAAGACGTGTTTAGGTGCCCCGAGGGCCCAATGGCAAATCAAGAATTTTTATCTTTATCTTATCTTTAAAAAGTTGGTTTCACTTTTTATATCATTTTAGTTTCGCCAATTGTTAGAACTGGATCTATTGTTATAAATCTTATGTAGTTAGAAGCTTTCTAGGTACACTTACAACTTAAGGGTTCAGGGTAAAACATGTACTTACCTGATAATGTAATATTTTATACAACCCCTGAGCGATGTGCACGGAAGTAATTTTCCCTGTCAAGTGTCATGATGCTAAGAAATCCCGCCTATCCTCTTGTCATGCCTCGCAGCCACATCGTTATTAATATTTTCTTCCTTATAACGTATATTACGTTGAGAATATTCGTAAAAAAGTTTTAATAACCTATTATAATTGTCATGGGTTATATTAATTTGTATTTTCTCTCTTATATAAGCCATTTGACATTTTTAATGCGACCTACAGCCTTTCATGGGTATTTATTATGCGTATGTATGTATGTATGTATGTATATCTTCACGTCAGGTCTCTTGCGGGGTATGCAGAGAAAACCGAGCGCCATAAGACGCGGTCCTTACACACTTCAATTCACTTCGCTTATTATGCGTGTACCACTAAATACGTATTTTCGGGTTTACGTCTATGTTTGTTATTATCACTTGCTCGGCGGTGAAAAAAAACATCGTTACGAAACTGGCACGTCCAAGACATTATATTCCTACCTTACCTACGAAAGGTCTGATTTGTACCTCCTCCTTAGGTCGTGAAGCACTAACAGCACGCACTCCATGTAAAAAAAACAATATCTTCCCCAAATCTTTATGCTGAGATATCGGAGCATACTAATTCTAGTGGATTAAGAAACGTTATAACACTATGAACAAAAATATTATAGAATATGTATCGCCAACAACAAAATGTAACAAGTAAGAAACATTAACTTGTATCTCTAAATAAATGTATAGAAAAAAAATCCACATCAACCCTTACTCATCCCACTGCAGGGATGAGTAACGGTTTGGCTTCGGGTCTGCCTTCAACCGAAGGGGTTTAGAGCATACACCACCAATCTGCTCAAATGCGGATTGCTGGAGGCCACTGTTAGCGACTGTCATCTATCGACAACAGCCGGGACCGACGAACATGCCCTCCGAGGCACGGAGAAGCTCGAGATATGTAAACCCATCCGTGAATAGGCTGCGGTTGACGTTCCTTAACCTGCGTGTTAGGTTAGAATGACACGCGCAACGATGCTATCTGGTTCTCTATATGACGCCTTGAGAAAAAAAATAATATCATTAAAAAATCACAAGCATTTTCTGGAGTTAAATTCTCTAAATATTACCCCAGACGGGGAAAATGAGAAAAACTTAACCTCGAATTTTTGCCCTAGGGCACCATTCCGTGTTTGTATGCAAGATTTCAGTTCTTTATATTTAGCCTTTGTTCAAAGGTAACCGTGGAAACTTTAATAAGTATTTTAAAACCTACTTTATTAAAAGTTTTAAAATGGGAATTTGGTTTATTTTTTAACGGTGTAACTAATAGAACTTGCCCGTAACTAAAACCTGAGTACGAATATGAAGAATAGGATTTAGTGACTATCACTGAATTTTAACGCCACAGTTCACTTGTCAGACATGTCTGAGTCTCAGTGCTTATTGATATTTTGGTAATTGAAAACTATAAACAACTACGGAAATACGACAGTGACAGAGACAACATAACAATTTCAGTGACAAAATTATTTTCGGGCTGAAATAGTGTCGACAGGCAAATATGTTCACAGGCAGCATTTATTGGTATATGTGGAATTCAAATTTTATTTATAAGATTAATAAAAAGCAAATAAAATTTTATTTACTTAGGAACTACCGCCCCTTGCTTGGTTCTCAAGCAATCCCATTACGAATATTGACGAAGGTAATTTTTTTTTTAAATTGTAATTATTTAAAAAAATTGGCAAAAAATTGTGTTAGTTTAAAATTGAGATTGTTTTCATATAACGTTGAGAGACACACAAACATAAGTTCCAAGGCATGGCATACAAACATACATACATGTTTGCATGCGTATGACCATGATGACGTTACGGTCGACTTAGTCTCTGAACAACCTTGACCCGTTTACACCCGAGTCCCCATTCCAACACTGGGGATGGTCTTCAGAGAATTGTTTGGGTATTTCCTTCAGTAATGACTACGGTTTAACTAAATCCCAGCCATATATCACTCATTGACCCAAAACCTTTAATCTTTTGTGAGCGCACTTGAAAAGCATTTTCTATAAATTGCTCTTGTGGGTCACAAAAATGGCGGAGGCGACGACGGTACATTGGCCGTAATTAATTTGTCCATTCCATAAAACCTGTCCCTTCAGGATAAGGTCGCAAATTGTGTTGCGGAGAATGTGTGTTTTGACGAGCTCGGTGGCGCAGTGGTGAAACGCGCTGTTGCGCCACTTTGACACCAACGTTCGTGGGTCCGATTTCCACACAAGACAAAAACATGTCTGCTTGTCTTGGCCTGGAAGTTCTGTGAGGTGGAGGTACTTAACCCCAGACGGGCTGCTCTAATGCGCCCTACCTCTCTTAAAGCGTCCAGACCAAGACAAGCAGACATGTTCATGCTCACAAATGTTTCCGTACCCAAAGGGTAAAACGGAACCCTATTACTGAGACTCCGCTGTCCGTCCGTCCGTCCGTCCGTCCGTCTGTCACCAGGCTGTTTCTGTTGCCGCTATAATAACAAATACTAAAAAATATAATAAAGTGCATATTTAAGGGGGCTTCCATACAACAAACGTGATTTTTTTTGGCGTTTTTATAGATTTTTATAGAATGGTACGGAACCCTTCGTGCGCGAGTTCAACTAGCACTTGGCCGATTTTTTAGAAGTCCCAACTAACGTGTTACATTAAGCATCATAGGCTACGGTAACTGTTTTACATCAGGTGGACTGTATGCTCGTGAGCCTCCCGACGTCGTATAAGAAGGATGGCAAGCGCGAGTCCGACTCGCTCTAAAAAATATTTTCGCAAATTATTGTCAAAAAATCGGCCAAGTGCGAGTCGGACTCGCGCATGAAGAGTTCCGTACAATTATCTATAAAAACGGCAAAAAAAATCACGTTTGTTGTATGGAAGCCCCCTTAAATATTTGTTTTATTTTAATTGAATTATTTATTCTTAAAGTAAATATATAACTAAATATTCTGTGAATATTTCAAGCGTCTACCTGTTGCCGTTATCAATATCGAGCAAAAACGAGCAAAATAAAAAATCGGCCAAGTGCGAGTCGGACTCGCAAACGAAGGGTTCCGTACCATTATGTATAAAAAACGGCAAAATAAATCACGTTTGTTGTATGGGAGCCCCCTTAAATATTTATTTTATTCTAATTTTTAGTATTTGTTGTTATAGCGGCAACAGAAATACATCATATGTGAAAATTTCAACGGTCTAACTATCACGATTCATGAGATACAGCCTGGTGACAGACGGACGGACGGACGGACGGACAGCGGAGCCTCAGTAATAGGGTTCCGTTTTACCCTTTGGGTACGGAACCCTAAAAATCACGTTTGTTGTATAGGAACCCCTTAAATATTTACTTTATTCTATTTTTTAGTATTTGTTGTTATAGCGGCAACAGAAATACATCATCTGTGAAAATGTCAACTGTCTAACTATCACGGTTCATGAGATACGGCCTGGTGACAGACGGACGGACGGACGGACGGACGGACAGCGGAGTCTCAGTAATAGGGTTCCGTTTTTACCCTTTGGGTACGGAACCCTAAAAAGCATTTTTTTTTGTGATGACACATGTGTGACAAATTTACAGTTTTCGGTTTTTATCCTTTACTTGTGCTACATAACATTGCTTCTTACCAAATTTCGTGATTCTAGGCCAAAGGGAAGTATCCTATAGATTTTGATTCCCTTGCGAGTGTCAAGATATGCGCATAAACGAGGCATAAACAGCTGTATCTTTTGATTCTGATTACTTAGAAGTTTCATTTTTTCAATGCTCGAAGGGATTACAGACCTGAATATTTGATATTAAGTTCAGCTTGATAGCTCAACCCTTTCCTGAGAAAAACGTTTTGACAGACAGACAGACGGGTAACAAAGTTTTTTTTATATACAACTAGAGTGGCAAACAAGTATTCGGCCCGCATCAGATGGTAAGCGGTCACCGCAGCCTATTGACGCTCGCAACACCACGGGGATGTTACTTGCGCGCTGCCAATATTGTGGCCTAAGGATGTTTCGTCACAGTACCGAGTAATTTCTCTGCCATATCTCACCCTATAGCTATATAAATATAGCTGGTTAGCGGTAGAAATAGCGTATCTCATGAACCGTGATAGTTAGATAGTTGAAATTTTCACAGACGATGTATTTCTGTTGCCGCTATAACAACAAATACTAAAAAATGGAATAAAATAAATATTTAAGGGGGCTCCCATACAAGAAACTTGATTTTTTTGCTCATTTTTGCTCGATATTGATAACGGCAACAGGTAGACGCTTGAAATATTCACAGAATATTTAATTATATATTCACTTTAAGAATAAATAATTAAATTAAAATAAACCAAATACTTAAGGGGGGCTCCCATACAACAAACGTGATTTTTGCCGTTTTTATAGATAATGGTACGGAACCCTTCGTGCGCGAGTCCGACCCGCACTTGGCCGATTTTTTTCGTTTTTAATGTACAGAACCCTAATAAAATACGTTACAAATAGAACCAACAACAATTTCTAATGAAAATACCTACACGTATTTAGTTGAGTAAGGATTAATATCATGATATGAATATCATTGTCACAACTATTGGATTGTACCCGGTCTTGATTGACTAATAGAAATTAAAAGAGCACGTCAATTAATGATTTTGCAGGAAAATTAGTTTACATTTTTTGCCGAAAATATTTTTTTTTTATACGTCGGGAGGGTTACAAGCATACGGCCCACCTGATGTAAAGCGGCTATCGTAGCCTATTAACACTTCAGATAAGTATCACTCGTGCGATGCCTCCTCTGCTGCTTACACAGCAACTCCTTGGGAGCTTACTGGTGACCTCACTCACACGCAGAAACACAACAACCCTGTAGGGAGTTGTTATTTGGCTGCGGTTTTCTGTGAGGTGGAGGTACTTCCCCAGACGGGCTACTTTGATGCGCCCTACCTCTCTTAAAACATCCAGGCTAAGACAAACAGACATGTTCATGCACACAAATGTTTGCCTTGTGTGGGAATCGAACCCACGAGCCTTACTATCAAAGTCGCGTCATTCACGACTGAGCCACCGAGCTCGTTATCAAAATCACAGTAAACCTTTTTTATTTACATTACCGAAATTTTCGCAGGAATTTCTATTTTTTTGACAATAAAACCGCGTGTCGCTTAAAATATAGCTGTCCATTGTTAAAAGAATTCTAAAAATCGGTTAACTATTTGTTGAATTTATCGACAAACAAACGTACAAAAAATTTTCTCTTTACAATATTATGTTTAGATATAAAACAGCTGCAAGTCACGCGTTCATAGCCCCACTGTGATTTTCTGAATGAAAGACACCCTTCACATTTTAATAACGTCCCATTCGTGTCCTCAACGCGTCCTACGAACAGTCCCTCAGAACGGTTTATGTAAAATTTTGAGCCCATAATTGTTTTCAGAGTTGTATTAACATAGTTTCGAGGGTTTCGCGCAGCCGTGTCGTTCGAAATAGATTTTAAATGCGTTATAAAACCCCTAACGTTTGAAAATCTGAAATTCATTTGTTTCCAACTCATACTCCCAGTTTGAGGACAAGGGACTCACTTCAACATAATCCCTTTACTGCATACTCCGCCACGATGTTCGATTGTTCAGTATTTAATAGATTCAGGCGTTCTATCTATCTATCTATAACTTCACGCCAAATCCCTTGCGGGGTAGGCAGAGAGAACCGAGCGCCACGTAACTCGATCCTTATATATCTCACTCGCTTCTTTAACATTCATTGCTCTTCTCATGCACGCTGGCCGGTTCCTAGGGCTCCTGACATCCTTCTGATAGAACACGATCAATTTGATTCAGGCGTTATTTTTCTAATACAAATTTATAGGCAATTTGATCTAAATTACTTTGCGTACTTCCTGCCCACCACTTCCCTGGGTGCCGGCCGGCGTTAGTTGGCATGAACTAGCTCCGTCTGCAGCGGAAGCGCATAAAGTAGTTTAGATCAAATTGCCTGCAATTGCTAATTAATGAGCCCTACGTTTTCAAGTGTTCCAAAAGCAACCAATAACTGTCACCTATCGACAACAGTCGGCCCAGATAGCATAACGTGCCCTCCTAAGATGTGAAGCTTGAGATATACAAACACATATAGAAATGTTACGTGTTGAAAATGATAAGTTCAAAGTATTACCTTGCGGTGCATTTTGCGCTATCTCTTATCTGTTTATGTTACAATTACATAGAGATTGAATATTACTTTATGGCACGTCAGCCCCTGGTGAGAAATGGTGAAACTAAATTTCTATTTTTGTATGTGTATAATTAAGGAGATTCATCTATTATTAAAATTCAATTCTGGGATTTTTTTTTTATACTACGTCGGGAGGCAAACAAGCATACGGCACACCGGATGTAAAGCGGGTGCCGTAGCCTATTAACGCTTGCGATATATTAATTATCATTCGCACGATGCCTCCTCTGCTGTTTACACAGCAACTCCTTGGGAGCTTACTGGTGACCTCACTCACACGCAGGAACACAACAACCCTCTAGGGAGTTGTTTTTGGGTGCGGTTTTCTGTGAGGTGGAGGTTCTTCTCCAGACGGGCCGCTTTGATTCGCCCTACCTCTCTTAAAAAACAATATTTTAACGTCTGATATTTTGTTTGTTTTTTTGTTCATAAAAATTCACTTTACACAGATGAAGTGCTGCCATTTATCTGCTCTGTTTTGAACTTTTCTTCTCGAATCTTAATCGAAGTATTAATAATCTATATGCAAGTTTTGCATTATAGATTATTAATACCGCCTGAATCTATTAACTATTTAATAATCTATGTTCTTACGTCACTAGAACCGATCCGAGATTCAAAGACTGTTGCAAACCTTTTGCAATGAAATGGTTGATGGATTAACAGCTGATGATGTTTAATTATTTTTCTTTATAAATGAGTCATTTTCTGATACTTTGTTAGTGAGTAGTTTTAAACGTTGATGTTCGTCCCATTGATTTAGTTAATTGAATGATTTTGCGTAAATTATTCGTCGCATTTTTTTCAGAGCATTGAAATTCCTTTTTCTGCCGATGAGAGGTTACCTGTGTAATCTGGAGAGGCTAGTACAATTTCGATCGAGTTTTCTGCCGAGTACCACTAATACTCTATTGGTTAGTTAAATATAAATAAATAAATATAAATTTTGTCGGACAAATTACACAGCGCCAACTAGCCCCAAAGTAAGCGAAGCTTATGTTATGGGTACTAGACAACTGATAAACATACGTAAATACATTTTTTTTTTTGTAAATACATACTTATTATACATAGAAAATACCCAGACCAAGACAAACAGACATGTTCATGCACACAAATGTTTGTATTGTGTGGGAATCGAACCCACGAGCGTTGGTGTCAAAGTAGCGTAACAGCGCGTTTCACCACTGCGCCACCGAGCTCGTCAAGGTTATAACTCAGGTTAACACACCGCATTTCGATCTAAACCTTGGTAGAATCTGACGAAGTCTCTTTTTAATTCTTACAGACTATATGTTCGGCACTTTGGTTGTAGTCATGGAGTCTGCTCCAACAGATTTTAGTACGTCAGCACCACGAGGCATCATAAAAACCTATTACACCCACGGACCTACACAAGGTACATCAAATTCTTCCAACATACCGACATACAAAATATCACTTTTTTAAACTAATTTAATGACCAGCGTATCCTTCTTTTTCCTTTTTTTATACTCGAACAT
The DNA here is from genome assembly GCA_947507595.1 of Pyralis farinalis. Lineage (NCBI taxonomy): Eukaryota > Metazoa > Arthropoda > Insecta > Lepidoptera > Pyralidae > Pyralis > Pyralis farinalis. Next base: position 5,403,598 of record OX382275.1, read on the forward strand.
AATTATTCATTTTTATTGGCAAGATTTCACGATAATTTTTTTATAACGCACATAAATACAGTGAACCTTTCACAGCGGAAATCATTACGTATATTTCTTTTTTATTCTTTGTATCGCTTCCCTTTAAGACCTTCAAAGAAGAATTCGCGAATATAATTATCAATATAGCTTTCTTAACTTAACTTTCTTTGTTTCTTTTCTCTAATACCCTTTTCGAGTTTTAGGGGAATATAAAAGCTCGTGGCGCCCCTGTAGAAGTGTAGGTAGTGATTACTGTAGGCCTGGACAAACCGAACACTTCGCCCTCTGCTAGACTGCATTGCACAGAATCCTTTAGGGTTTAGAATACTTCACCGGAACAGAAAGCCACGTTACTTAATTTATTTATTTATTTATTGTTGATTGCGAGTATATTACAGATGTTAAATTATACATTTCAATTGATCAATTTCACAATCTACCTTAAGAAGGTGTACAATATTAATAGTCATATTAATTTATAATGTCAAAAAAGAACATAATCGAACACAATATCTAATAATTTTTAATAATGTAATATTGATATAATAGAGAAGTCAACCCAAGAACTCCGATATGTCATAGTAAGATTGTTCCAACAGCCATGCCATTAGTTTTTTTTAAATGTTGTTAAACTAAGTATCTGATAGACTTCACGAGCAATGACGCCATCGAGTTCCTTTAAAAGTTTAGTAATGACTTCACCCCAAATCCCTTGCGGAGTAGGCAGAGAGAACTAAGCGCCAGATGACTCGATCCTTGCAACCCTCACTGGCTTCTTTAACACTCATGGCTCTTCTCATGCCCGCTCGCCGGTTTCTAAGGCTCCTGACATCACCTTCTGATAAAACGCGATCAATTTGGTCATGGTAATTAAGTCTTGGTCTTTCTAAGTTAAAAGCTTTGATTATTGAATTATATTTCATATTGAATTAAACAATTTTTAACGGAAGTATCGCGTATTTTATTTATTTTGTCGAACCTGACGTTTCGAACGCTTTGCAGCGTCCGTGGTCGCATGAAGACTAAGGTGGTATTTGTCTTACATTAGTTATTCAATTATTATATCTACCGACATGGATGGATTAATTATATATGTTCCGATTCACACAAAAATCGCTCACAGTGTCCGAACATTTTTTAGATCTTTGGGTTTGGGACTTGATTATTTTTAGGACTGGATCCCAAGCAGGTGGTACTTGCCAACCATCTTCTCTATTGAAATTGGGGTGTTTTCTTATTTCAATAGCCTCGCGCAACATTCTCGGCATGTAGCGATTCTCCTTGGCGAGGATTTGTGGTTTATCGAACCGGATGTAATGGTTTGGCTGGTCCAGTGTATATTCACATACTGCAGAGTTTTTATCGCGCCTATTCTTCATGTCAGCAATGTGTTCTTTCACACGAGTACCTACGCTTCTCTTTGTTTGCCCTATGTATGATAAACCACATTCGCAGTCTAATTTGTATACTCCTGCATCTTGTAAGGGGATATTAGACTTGATAGGTCTTAGAATTTGACTGATCTTCTTATGGGGCTTGAAATAAGTTTTAATTGAAGCTCGCCGTAAGATGTTGCCAATTTTGTCTGTGACTCCCTTTAAGTATGGTAAGATGGCAGGTTGACGTTCAACTGTAGGTGGCTTCGGGCGGCTTCTGTGACGCATGCGAGGGAGTTTGTGACTGTTGCTCCGCAGTACTTGTTTGACATGTTGGAGTTCCTCCTCTAGATGCTCAGCGTCGCAGATGCCTTGTGCTCTCTGAAACAAAGATTTGCCTACGGTAGCTAACTGACATGGATGGTGGTGTGAGTTACCATTGAGATATTTGTCTGTATGGATAGGTTTCCTGTACACTGTGTGAGTAAGTGAGTTGTCAAGTTTCCTGGTAATTAATATATCAAGGGATCCAGTCCTAAAAATAATCAAGTCCCAAACCCAAAGATCTAAAAAATGTTCGGACACTGTGAGCGATTTTTGTGTGAATCGGAACATATATAATTAATCCATCCATGTCGGTAGATATAATAATTGAATAACTAATGTAAGACAAATACCACCTTAGTCTTCATGCGACCACGGACGCTGCAAAGCGTTCGAAATGTCAGGTTCGACAAAATAAATAAAATACGCGATACTTCCGTTAAAAATTGTTTAATTCAATGTGTAACAATCGCGAAAACCTAAGACAATATTATATTTCATACCATATCAAGTTTAATTCCGACAGTAAAATTTATTTTTCATATGCAGTAAGCAAAAAATATAATTCACATTCAATTGGATTTAGCCTGCTTTGTGTGCTTCCTCCACCAAAACAGCTGAATCTTTTTGTTTTTTTACATCGGGACGCATACAAGCGTACGGCCTACCTAAGCGGTTGGACGCTTGTAATACACGCACGATACCACCTCTGCTGCTAACACAGCAACTCCTTAGGAGCTTACTGGTGACCTCACTCACACGCGTGAACACAAAAACCCTCCAGAGAGTTGTTATTTGACTGCTGTTTTCTGTAAGGTGGAGATGCTTCCCTAGACGGAATGCCTTGAGGCACCCTACCTCTCTTAAAATCTATTAGCTAGAAATATAATTTAATGTATCGGAAATTACCTTGTTTATCTAATGGCAAACAAATACACGTGGATGTGAAATGTATATATATATATATATATATATATATATATATATATGTAAGAAAGAAAAAGAAAGAAAATCATTTATTTGTACATCACACAACACTGTACAATATATGCGTAACTATGTTGTAAAGTTAATTAGACACAAAATCAAGACAAATATGCCAAAATACATAAAACAAACTAATGAATAACAGCTAACAGTATTATGCGATGTTACAAATTGGTCTCGGCTCAGTATATTGTCGAAACCTGTGTGACAGACCCGACACTGATTTTCAGCCGAAACCAGCCTTGTGACACCACGGACGCAGCAAACAAAACACTATGTACTAATGAAATAATACATGAAGAGATTAAATTAAAAAAAAAATATCAAATACACATAAATACCCTATTTCACAACATGTTATTTTTAATACCAAAATTACAGACTTTTAAGGATTATACGTAAGAGACTTCTGTGAGTTAAATTGTGTTACATGACGAAGTATACTTGAGCATATCAATAATTATTTCGAATGTAAACCGAGTGCCAAAACTGTAAGGAAGAAAATAAAGTTCTCGACTTCGACAAATCACAATATTATTACGGTTATTAAAGTCAATTAAAAGAAGAACATCTAATTTCACGTATTAAGAATCACTGTAAAATAAGTTTAATTGAGCTGTCCCCGGCCACATACTTTCTGCCTTACGGAGCAAATGAGTTATGATTACCAATATACTGTAGGGGCAAATCGGCAAGTGCATTTCTTTGAGAAACTACTAATACAGCCAATGTTCGTCGATAAATCCAACCGGTGAGTAGATACTTTTTATTTTTTTATTAATTAGAACCCCTATGAATCTTGGATATTATACTTATTTAAGCGGACTCCTGTCCATTACACAATAACACCTAAAACCTGCAGCTTAATTGAACAATGATAGTTCAACCACAAAATTACTTAATTAAAATATTAAAATAGCATTTAAGGTAATACACTCAACCAGGACAAACATACTCATATTAAGCTCGTAAGACATAATCGGACTTTTGCTAATCACACTAATCATATCCAGTTCAGTTAAATTTGTTTTTGAGCATTTAATATATATGTTTTAACAGCTGCTAAAAAAGACTTTTTTGTTTTTAGGGCACGTATTGGTGGAGGAATGTTATTCCAGCAACGAGTGGCAGCATACCTGAAACTGCCCCGAAAACCTGCTGACCTATGGTATGGTGTGGATAGACGGAAAAGGTTAGACCGTGCAGAGTATTTACGAGCATGCTGCATCCAGGTCAGCCTAGTGTGAAGGTAATCTGGCTGACCGGTGTTGACCACACCAAATAGGAGACTGGCAAGATGAAGGTATCTGCGTGATTCCATTTTTAACATATTACACTTATTTAAATATGGCGTTATGTGGCTACGAGGTGGGACTGTAAAGCAGAAACGAGCACAGGCATTTTGAACACGCTGTGTTAGCCTTCCCGTTCTGGCTAGAAGACAAGGCCCATACACTGTATCTGCATAGTTGAGTTTTGAAAGAATTAATGAGTCACATAGTCTTATTCTCAAATCAGTACTGAGGTAAGGACGAACCTTGTACAGTAGTTTCAATCTGTAGAAACAGTTCTGTACTGCATTAAGGATGTGTCTTTCAAAATGTAGATGTGCATCCATAATAAGGCCTAGGTTGCGTGCCTCAGCAACATGTTCAATTGGCTGATCTCCAAGCAGTACTCTAGGACATTGACCCAATATGTCAGCCATTTGCTGCTTTGTGCCATGTATCAGGTACTTGGTTTTACATGGATTCAACTGTAGGCAATTTTTATGGGACCAGTTGCAGATGCGATTAAGATCCTCATTTAACCTTTTTACAGATATGCCTGTATCATAGGGATGCAAATGAATATAAATCTGTAGATCATCAGCATATAAATGGAATTTACAATTTTGTATATTTTCCACTATGTCAGCAGTGTACAGGATAAAAAGTAATGGACCGATTATGGAGCCCTGCGGGACACCCCTCAGAACAGGACTGCACACCGACCTAGCTGATGTACCGTCACTCCTTTTCACCTCTACCACCTGACTTCTAGATTTCAAGTAACTGCGAAACCATTGCACCGATGCTGTATCTAGTCCATAGTGTGACATCTTCGAAAGAAGAAGCAAATGGTTTATGGTATCAAATGCACGGGAATAGTCAAGTAATACCAGTATTGTGCCCATTCCCTGGTCCTGAGCAGACAAGATATCATCAGTAACATTTAAAAGGGCAGTTGCTGTACTACGGCCCTTACGGAAGCCAGACTGGGCACTAGGTAGTATGTTGTTATCCTCCAGATATTTGGACAGTTGTTGGTAGACCACCTTTTCTAGAATCTTTGAGACCACTGACGAAATACTTATTGGTCTCAGATCCTTTATATCGACTGGATTAGGTGTTTTCGGGGCTGGCCATACAAGGCCTGTACCCCATAAGTCAGGAAAGGTAGATGTAGTAATTGATCTGTTTACAATATCTGTGATAGGATCCAATGAGTGTGGAAGTGTTAAAATTATCATTTTTAGGCAGATACCGTCTATACCCTCTGCATTAGAATGCAAAGACTGGATGATTTGTGCTACTACCCTACTCTCCACAGGTTTTAGTTTAAAAGTAGCAGGACCATGTCTGTGGGACTCATAGTGCAAGAGGACACTGGCCTGGACCTCACCATGTCCAGGAACATCAAGAAAAAATCTATTAATATCATTAGGATTGTTTAGAAAGGGGGGTATCTCTTTACTATTTTTATGAAGGACAGTGGCTTTCAAATTCTTCCATAACCTTTTAGGGTTGTTCATATTATTATTAATGTGCTGTTCGAAATATGCCTTTTTTTCATGGTGTATAGCTGAAACTACAACTGCCTTCATATCTTTATAGAACTGTTTATGAGTGTCCAGCCCAGATTTCCTGTACCTTGTGTAACTTTTGTCACGAATATGCATCATATCTCTTACTGTGTCAGTTAGCCATGGATGTCCCGGGTCTTTTATACATATCTTTCTTTTAGGTGCATGTAGGTCAAACAGAGTGAGAAGGTAGCAATTAAAAGTTTGGACCATATCGTTAACATTCCTCAAAGTAGATATGTAATTCCAGTCAATCTTATCAAGGTCAGCATTAAAGATATCCATAAGAATATCTTTAAATGGTCTACAGATAATAATTTTGGGCATCAGTCGCTGCTTTCTGATATCAAGTACTGCGGAAACAACAGCATGACTACCCAGATCGGGAATGTGGGACACCTTAATTTCACGCATCCGTGCATCAGTACACACTAAATCAATCAAAGTCTCACTATGATCAGTGAAATGAGTTGGCTCTCGAACCCATTGCTTTAAATTAACGCACTGCAAAAACGTGTCCAAGAGTTTACTTTTATTATCTGATGGACATAATAAATTTATATTAAAGTCGCCAGTTAGGAAGATATTGTCATAACTGGAAAAAGCTGCACAGGACTCTGTTAGCGAGTCCAAAAGCAAATTAACGTCCTGCCATGGTGGTCTGTATGCTGTCCCAATAACTAGAGATGTCGAATTAATTTTCGTACTTATCCATAACTGCTCCACTGATGATGCAGGGTGTGGGCAAACTCGCACATTCAAACCTCGTCTTGTATAGAATCCAACACCTCCACCCCGACCACATCGGACATCCAATGGACGTGGGCAGTGCCTAAACCTGTAACCAGGTAGCGATGGAGCAAGTCCCTCTTCACCATCCCGCAACCATGTCTCATTAATGGCTATGAAATCTGGCTCCAAATCCCTCATAGCAACCAGAAATTCCTCATGTTTTGTACGAAGCGAGCCAGCATTAAGAAATCCAATTTTTAAATAATTATTTTTTATCATTTTTATTTATGTAAAGTCATTAATTTCCCGAGTTCATAAACAGATTGTACATATAAAATAATAATAAATATTCTAAGTAATTGTTTATTAATTAATTTAAGTTTTTTGAGTTTGTATATATAAAATACTTGTAAATATTGTAAATAATAGTTTATTAATTGATTTAAGAGCAAAAAATAGTTAATTATATGATTTGTAATTATATAGGATTGTGAAGATGAAAAATTTGTATATAGATATCTTGCCGATTTGCCACTAGAGTTCAGGTTATTTTTATTAAATACTAAAAGGTATATTACTAATTGAACTAGATATAACATAATAGCACAAAACCTCGACTGTTGATTATTCCTGTTACCATTTGACAATGCGTACATATGTGGATTTTGTACATTCGTATGTTTAATCACATCTAACAGAATCGGCTCCAAAAACACGCACCAGGTCGTCCTCAGAATGTATGCGTTGAACCCCCGCCCCATCCGATTGACGTGCAAAAATCTTGCCTTGCCTGGACCACACATATTTCCAGGACAGCCGTCTGCATATCTGCTTGGTTTTATACAAAAGGGACTTGTTTAGTCTCGTAAGCCTCTCATTTAAATAAAACCTCTGTGCAGGGACTGGTATACCTATATCGGCGGTGGTGGTGGTGCGGCGCACACGCGCCGCGCGTAGTAGGTCGTCGCGCAGGCCGCGCCGCGCCAGCCGCATTACAACGCAGCGGCCGCGCGTTCCCCTCTCGGCTCCGGGAGGCGCGCGCGCGCCCACACGCTCAGCGAACACGATATCCCGCTCGTCAACCGTTGATCCGATTTTCGCTGCTATAAGCGTAATCACATGAATCAGATTCTCTCCTTGGACTTCTGGGAGATTGGATATTTCTATGTCGGAGGAGAGGAGCTCCTGATCCCTATCATTAAGATCCCGCTTCAGACATGCAATCGTCTGCTCGACTGCAGCGTGTTTCCCGCATTCCCCATATATTTCTGTACGGGACTCCAGTTTCTCTATGCGGCATTCGAGAACATCAATCCGCTTATTTGTATTTTCCACTGAAAGTAGCATTTTGTTAAAATCTTCTCTCAGCAGAGCAAAATGAGAATGCAAAGCACGTATCTCGTTCCTTATTTCCATCCCCAATTCAAATCCAAATATAGGTGGATTATTAGTGTATTATATGTATATATATATGTTTTCAAACTGCCCGAAAGTTAACTTAGCTTAACGACTGTCATCTATCGACAACAGCAAGGACCGACGGTTCATCGTGCCCTCAGAAATTCAGGGAAGCTCAAGATAGATAAACCCATCCGAGGCTGCAGTCGACGTTGCTTAACCTGCGTGTTCAGTTAGAATGACAAGAACGCCGACGCCATCAAGCTATCAACGTTGGACACCTATTTTTTTTATACTACAAATATAGTACCGTAGCCTATGGACATTTGCAACACCAGGGGTGTCACTTATACGTTGCCGACCATGTGTATCCTATTTAGGGCAGTTGTGTAAAAAGGCAGGGTCTAATGATCGTTTTCAACTTTGAGTATCTATACTAATGTATGAAGAGGAAGAGTTTGCTTGTTTGAGTGCGCTAATCTCTGGAACTATCCGTCGAATTTAACAAAATATTTTTGCATTTGATAGCTCAATTCTTGAACATGGTTATGAGGTATTCACTCACGACTCTTAGAAGCTGAGAAAAAAATTGATTGACTGTAAAGTCGGTTTACGGACGATAATTTTACGTCATAAGGAAACATTCAACAGTTGACAAAACAGTTCACGTATATGTTGTGCGCTGCCGCTGTCTCTCTTCTACTCGGACGCATCGGCCGATGGAGTGGAAGAGAGATAGATGCGTCACAAGCCGAACGCTTAGGCCGATCGTGCCTCTCTATCGCTTGTACCGCACTCTCGCTTGCACGCTCGACTCAGGCGAAACGTGACACTTTTTCGTGCGTGCTGCCGGCGTTCATTGATTTATAAGACGTTACCAAGTCAAAAAGAACACTAAAAGTATGTTCGCACGCCATCTAGAGGCGCGAAAGCGAGTAACATCGACGAGGCTGCACTATGCGCGCGTGCGGTTATTACAAAAAATCTTGTTGTATCACCAATGTCTCCTTTGTAATCGAATTTTTAAATTATACGTTTAGAAGCATTGTACGAATATTTATTTCAAAAATATCACGAAACAAAGTATTGAACATCATTCTACGACTCTTAGTAGCTGGGAAAAAAAGTAAAACAGGTGTTCCCACGGAATACCGGAATACGTGCGAATGAAGTCGCTGCATGCTACTAGTTACAGAAAAAACATACAGTTAGAGAATTGCCGCGAGCATACCACATTAATAGACTCCAGTTTAAGATGCGTATAGGATACAGAAAGCTAAATTGGATTTAAAAGAGAAATAAAATGCTTGTGTTTATTTTTACGGAACAGTTTATCTTCCAAGATTAGGTTTTAATATGAACGCGCGTTTCTACGCTGTATTTCTTTTCATACCTTTTGACTTAGCGTTTCTTATGTATACCGTACTTTATTTATCTTGGGAATAATCTTATTATTTTGTTACTTGATACATAGTACAATTAGGGGTATCGCCATCAGATGAATTCCTTCATCTCACTTTTAAGATACGTCTCCTTTGAAACGAATGGGTTGGAGCATACTGTCCTGCTGAAATATTACGAATTAGTCGCGGTGAGTATTCTATGGCCTCCTGAAGACCACTGTTTTGACCTACTGTTTTGAAGACAACTCATTCGAATGACTGTCATCTATTGATAACAGTCCAGATCAATAATTCACTGTGATCTTTGAAGATCTAAATTAATATCTCTATCATCACTATCTACATCCTTTCAGGTCACTAGCGAAGAGTATCGCTTGCCAAAGCCATGACGCAACAATTATCCTGGAGCGTCTAAGGAACAGAAATGTATTTTTTTATATAACTTCGTGGGCCATACAAGCATACGGCCCACCTGATGTATAGGCGTTACCGTAGCCTATTAACGCTTGTAATATACTAAGTATCCTTCGCGCGATGCCTCCTCTGGTGCTTACACAGCAACTCCTTAGGAGTTTACTGGTGACCTCACTCACAAGCAGGAACACAACAACCCTCTAGGCAGTTGTTATTTGGCTGCGGTTTTCTGTGCGGTGGAGGTATTACCCCAGACGGGTTGCTTCGATGCGCCCTACCTCTCTTTAAACATCCTGACCAAGACAAACATATATGTTCCTGCACACAAATGTTTGTCTTGTGTGGGAATCGAACCCACGAGCGTTGGTGTCAAAGTCGCCTCATTCACCACTGAGCCACCGAGCCTGTCTATGTATCTCGGCGTCATCAGTGACGCCGTCGGTTACGGTTTTTTTTGGAAAAAGCTTTGTAATTAGTGACAGAAAATACGATACGTTAAAAGCATCCATGATTTGTCAATTTACGAGGAGAATAATGTATCTGTCAGGTGGTGGTCGGGCCGAGTCCGGCGGCAATTAATGTTTGTGGGTGGTGTTAACAAGAATGCATTGGGTTGCATTGTTCCGTACATTCAACAGTCGATGCACATAAAACTTGCCCATTCATCTACTTCCACATTAATATTACTAACGCGAATCTGTCTGTGTTTAGTACTTACTTTTTTACTTAATATTTTTTATACTACGTCGGAAAGCATACAAGCATACGGCCCACGTGATGTAAAGTGGTTCCCGCAGCGTGTAAACGCTTACAACACATTAAGAATCACTCGCGCGATACTACCTCTGCTGCTAATACTGAAACTTCTTAGGAGCTTACTGGAGACCTCACTCACACGCAGGAATACAGCAACTCTCTAAGGAGTTTGTTATTTGGCTGCGGTTTTCTTTTCTTTGCGGTGAGCTCCAGCTCAGTTGTAGTGCTCTTCAATCGTGAAAATGTTTTCATCAGCAAAGAGGATATTCCTGTGACTTTCACCTGCGTATCGGGACATACGGCGTTTTGATCGATTCACTTTCTTCAACTGTAGAGATTAATTTATGTCCTGTATATAGACGATAAATTTCGAGCAGGTCTTGTTTTATTATACGCGACAGAGTCCTAGCGGGAATTTTTATTTCTTGCGATAAGATTTTTTGTTTCCCAATGCGGTTTCGGCGAATTCTGGCTTTAACTGCATTAACAGCCTTTATAGTTTTAACAGCACGCGGTTGCCCCGATATTTTGTGGTCTTCAACAGAAAAAGTGTTGGTATATCTGTCGATGCACGATATACGAACATACCGCTGATACCAAGCTTTTGGAGTGTCTTGAATATGACCGACGGCTCAATACCCACTTTGTGCATGGCAATCACTGCAATCCTATTTTTTTTAACACCTCATTCTATATTGTAATTTGATAATAAACACGAAAAAAATATGTAAAACCGCGAGAAAAACGAAAGATTTTTTTAAAGTTGAAAAGAAGAAAAGTTTCTATGCAACAGTATTTGTGGCCAGACTAGTTATATATACATATATACACATCATCACGCCAGTTTCTAATTGGGGTAGGCATAAACTATAGAACGCCAGTAGGCCGATTCTACTAAAAAACTGCAACTACACTGCAGCGCGGCGTGTGTCAAAATGCGTATATTATGACGTCTCGTTAAACGTCGCTGCTGTCAGATCGCATAATGAAACGTCAAAATTTACGCATTTTAACACACGCCGCGCTGCAGTACAGTTGCAGTTTTTTAGTAGAATCGCCCTACAGGTGCACCGATACAAACATACCGCTCTCGCTTCTTCCACTCTCATCAACCTCCTCATGCATGCTCTTTGGTTTTGGATGCTTTTGATATGGCCCTTTGTAAATTAACTTAAACATTTAGAAATATTTCTGAAGCACAAATGAATCCGTCAAGAATGATGTTACATAATTATCTTATGGTAACAACTATTGCAGCGTGGTGGAGTATGCTCTAAACCCCTTCGGTTGAAGGGAGGCCCGTATCCCTGCAGTGGGATGAGTAAGGGTTGATGTGGGAACAATTACTGGAAATATCTATCTATCTATAACTTCACGCCAAATCCCTTGCGGGGTAGGCAGAGAGAACCGAGAATCGATCCTTACATATCTCACTCGCTTCTTTAACATTAATTGCTCTTCTCATGCACGCTCGCCGGTTTCTAGGGCTCCTGACATCACCTTCTGATAGAACACGACCAATTTGGTCATGGTAGGTAAGTCTTGGCCTTCCCCGGCTCCTACATCCTTCCACTTTTGCATTGTATATCTGCTTCGTCATTCTTTCATCTTGCATTCTTTCTACATGTCCGAACCATCGGAGCATGCCTCTTCTTATTTTAACACCGACGCTCTCTTTCAGACCAACTCTGTTACTGGAAATAAACTGTAATAAATTTTAATTAAACTGATTAATACTTACACAAACGTTATATTTTTCTATCTATCTATCTATAACTTCACGCCAAATTCCTTACAGGGTAGGCATAGATAACCGAGGGCCACGTGACTCGATCCTTACATACCTCACTCGCTTCTTTAACATTCAATGCTCTTTTCATGTACGTTCGCCGGTTTCTAGGGCGTTATATTTTTAATCTATGTTATTATATCTTAATTTGATTAGTATTCCAACAATTTTACTAGTTTTCTTTAACGTACCAGCGTCAGATGTGTTGTGTAAATTCCCTCTTAGCAGCGAGTGCACAAACATGAGTGTTGGGCGGAGTTGAATTGAACCAAGTTTAGACGCCGCCAATCGGATGCTCTATAGTCAGAACTCCTCATATGAAATTGGCAACAATGGGTGCAATTTGTGAGGTAAAGGAATTTATAAAAATTTTCACCTTTGACTTCATAGATAGAAAATTTTGGATTTTCTATATACTATTAACTTTAAATGAAATGAAATGAATAAATAAAACAAATAAATGAAAGAAAGACGAAGCAGATATACAATGCAAAAGTAGAAGGAGCCGAGGAAGGCCAAGACTTACCTACCATGACCAAATTGGTCGTGTTCTATCTGAAGGTGATGTCAGGAGCCCTAGAAACCGGCGAGCGTGCATGAGAAGAGCAATGAATGTTAAAGAAACGAGTAAGGTGTGTAAGGATCGAGTCGTTTTGGCACTCGGTTCTCTCTGCAAGGGATTTGACGTGAAATTATAGATAGATAGTCTATAAAAACAACGAATTCCAAAAGTATAAAAATATGGCGTAAAACTTTTATTGTCAGTATTTCACTATTGCTGATACGTGGATGTACGTGCTTGACATCTAGACTGTATCGGTAATCAATTTTGTAGGACTTCCTGAACTGAAGCAAGTTTATTGCGTATCGGTATCTGAATTATATTAGATATTGTATGTGTTACATTGTAACATGTTAAGTTTGGTACTTTTGAGAGTGTAACATTCACTAAAACATGTTTTTTTTTTTCAGGTAAGGCATGAACTTATTGCAGTGGATGGAGTATATTAGAAATCATTGAAAAACTCTTCAACTTTTTATCGAAAACTGAAGGTATAGTATTTTTTTTTCACATAAATTACGAGCCATACAGCGTGCGACCAATCTGATGTAAAGCGACTACCGTAGTCACGTCATGTCTAAGGCTTACACAGTAACTCCTTTGGAGCTCACTGGTGACTATTGTACATACAATAATCCAGCAGGGAATTGTTATTTAGCTGCGGTTTTCTGTGAGGCAGAGGCCCGTCCCAAGACGTGCTGCTTTGATGCACCATATATCGTATATCGTACTAAAAAGTTCGGCAACTCCTATCTCTGTCGTACTAATAAAAAGTGAAACGCCTTGCCTGCACATGTGTTTCCTCTTTCCTACATTATGGAATCGTTCAAACGAAGCGTGAATAAGCACCTTGCGGGCCAGCATGGTAGCGTCAACTGACAGGACACTGTAATCTTTGTCAGTTGCCGCTGCAATTTAGGGTCCTCTTTCACTTATCAACAGGCGAAGCGGAGCCACTATGCTGAGTTAGTATACAAGAAAAATATATATCTCTTAAAAAAACCCAGATCAAATTAAACGTACATGTTCATTCGTCGTGCCCTCAAATATTTGTCCTGTATGGAAGTCGAAGGCACGAGCGATGGTGTCAAAGTAGCATTACTAACCACTGCGCTACATGGCGCGTCGAAAGTATCAGTAAATTGTATCGATATTTGAAGCATGTACAATTATTAGAAACTGTCAAATAGGTAGTATTTGTAAATGGAAATTAATATCATAATACCCGTGCGTTGTACTGTACAGAAGCACACAAAGCTTGTTAGATGAAAACGGAGTCAACTATTTTGATATTAAATGTAATTTAATTACATTTAATATCAAAATAGTTGACTCCGTTTCCATAATAATTTTGTAGTGCAAACTATAGAAGTGATATATTTCACAGCTAACTATGTTTTACTTAATTTATAGATTCTTTATACTACGTCGGGAGGCATACAGGCATACGGCCCACCTGTTGTAAAGCGGGTACCGCAGCCTATTAACGCTTGCGATATATTAATTATCACTCGCGCGATGCCTCCTCTGCAGCTTACACAGCAATTCCTTGGGAGCTTACTGGTGACCTCACTCACGCAGGAACACAACAACCCTCTAGGGAGTTGTTATTTGGCTGCGGTTTTCTGTGAGGTGGAGGTACTTCCCCAGACGGGCTGCTTTGATGCGCTCTACTTCTCTTAGACAAACAAACATGTTCATGCACACAAATGTTTGCCTTGTGTGGGAATTGAACCCACGAGTGTTGGTGTCTAACTCGCGTCATTCACGACTGAGCCACCGAGCTCGTCAGTAGAAATTTACAAAATTAACTTCAACATTCAGAAATATTTCTCAAGCACAAAGGAATCCGTCAACAATGATATTAATTATATTTGACGAGCTCGCTGGCGCAGTGATTAGTAACGCTCTAACGCTCTACTTTGACACCAACGCTCGTGGGTTCGATTCACACGCGGGACAACCATTTGTGTGCATGAACATGTCTGTTTGTCTTTGTGTGTGGGTGATTTCTATATATAATATGTATGTATTAAAAATATCTGTTTATGTATGTTTATCAGTTGTCTAGACAACCTATAAAAGGCTCGCTTACTTTGGGGCTAGACGGCGCTGTGTAATTTGTACGAGTACATTTATTTATTATTATTTTGTGTATTACATTTTGTGGTAACAAATTTTGTAATAAATTGCAATAAATTTTAATTAAACTGATTAATATTTAATTAACGTCTGACTATAGAAACTGTGAAAGCAAAAAACCGTGTCAGTGCTGGGTTATACGCGGTTTTGAGAGGCAAAAACATTCTGAATAACGTTCATCTTGGTAACATTCAAGGAATATTAATGTTGCCGGTTAATATTCCCTGAATGTTATGTGATATTGATTAATGAAACATGGATATGTCAGAGGAATCGTGAATGGTAAATGCTGTGAAAATTAAAGCTCTGAGGAATATGTGTGGATGGCGTAGAATGAGAAACATCGTGATGTTCTAAGATGAAAAAAAAAATGGGTGTGTGTACTTATGTACGCGCGTGAGAAGTTATACTTCTTTGGCATCATTAAATAATAATATTTTAATTTATATCAATACCTAAATAATACATACGGATAGTTAACCTCAATTATATTGGAGCCCTTGAAAACGTATATAAGCAAATTTTTTTTACTAATATTTACGAATAGCAACTAATATTAATTAAAATATTCAATTTAAATCACTACTGAATATAATTTATTAGCACTTGATTTAAAGTACTTTGTGCGCTTCCGGTACCGATTAAGTACAATCCAGTACGAACGTAGATGCATGCCGCCGCCGTTGCCATGGCTACTCCGGCCGTTTAGCGGGCAGCTTCAACCTGTAACTTTTGTGTTACAGTGATGCGCGCGCATCTTAAAATTTCACTCTCATCATTTTTTCATAACGCGCCTAAAGAAGTATAACTTCAAAATACAGTAACAAAAATGGTATGCAGATGTCTTGTATTTTCTTTATACCAATAAGGTATCATTCAAGCGACCGGCCCGTCTGATCGTGAGCAGTTACCGTAGTCTATGGACACTGAGAGCTCATGCGTTACCGACTCTGTAAAAATCTCCTCACGTCTTTCTTGAACCCTATGCTGTAGTGATGAACTTCCAGCCGTCGGCGAGAGGTGATTTTTTATAATGAGGCTGTTCACATCACGTGGAACAACTCACCGGAACACGATCCATTGTACGATCGTTACAACACGCAAAGGAAGGCATCGCTCGGACATTTGGGAAGTATACATTACAAAGGGCTTACAAAGATGTGTATGGGGCGAGAGTGAAAGTAAATATTGACACGGGCCATCTTAGATACGACAATGTTTACCAAATAAGCAACATACCAAATCAAAAACACTTGAAACCTAGCTTGTATGAAGTTGATGAATATAAAGAAAGTAAAAGGGATATTTGGATCGGCAATATCTATGCCTACCACATGGTAGACAAGCGTGTAGGTACATATTTAATATATATTTTTACGTTTTTCACATTATATGCGACGATAAAATTAACATATTTTTACGTTGTTATTCTTCAAGAAACCACTTTACCCACTTTTCTCTACGGAACAATTAATTTCGTGGGTATAAATTTCATGCCTTGGCTGATATTTTTATTCAGTTTGCCTACAATAGAGACTGTTCGTACAGTTGAATTTACTCTCTTTGTTAAGCTAATTTCTAAAGGTATTTCCAATATCAAAAGATATTACGAAAAGTACTTGCCTGTATTTTAATATGCTACAATTTTAGGAGCATTTTCAATAAACGCTTTGCGTGGAAACGACACGGACGAAATTGCTATTCAACAATTGCTACCTATTCATCATAAATCATACTAACTCGTATTTGAGTCGTTAGAATATTGGATATGGTAGGTGAAAGATTTTATATAGAATTCCTAGGCACGAATGTTTTACCTACATAAAAAAGGAGTAAACAAGTATTCCTTTATATGTTACTCGATACCTTCGGTCAATGGTGACCAATTTTTTTTTTGTGTAGTTATGCCTTAATCGAGTTAACTCTAGACTACTTTTGAACCACAGTAATTATTGTAGTACTGACAGATTACTGAACAATATTGTTAATTGCTGTAAAATGGAGGTACTTCCCCAATCGATATATTTAATATTCAACTCTAGCTGTAGTTCACGGTTCCGCCCGCTTAGAGTTTGGTTTCGTACTTTATTTTAACCACTTAACTATGTTTGTTTGTGAAAGAAAAACGTCTATTTAGCAGACGTTTTTCACAATTTTTCCATGTGTGGATTCGTATTTATGGTACAGACGGACTGACATAGCGGCACTGTAAGGGATTTGTTTTTGCTTTTTAGGAACCCTAAGAAGGGGAAACTATATATCTTATTGCCTCGGCTTATTGGTTAATATATTTTGGCGCAAGAACAACGTTTTTAGGAGCACGGGGTGCATTAACGCGCAGTATTGGTATGAGTAGTAATAGCCCTGTGGATAAAGAATCAGCCTATAGATCAACTCTTCCTCGGTTCGAATTCTGGCATGGTCATACCACTGAATTTGCGTTTTAGAATTTATGTACATATTTGTAATTATCACTTGCTGCGCTCTGAAGCAAAACATCGTGAGGAAACCCTCACAATCAAGAAATTATATTTCGAAAGAGGAAGACCTTACCTAAGAATGGTCTGGTTTTCCCTCTTGGTTGCGGAGGTCTGATGTCAGTTGCTCCATGTAAAAATCAGTATCTCCGCAAAATACATCGCGAACTAATTTGGTAACGAGATAGCGCCAAGAAGAAGTAGTGAAACTTGGTAATGGTGTAAAACATGTTTACAAAAGTATATACAATAAAATCGTTGAACTTTACTTTTCCTTTTACCTAAGCTTCCAAAACATACACGTGTAAGATTGCTACTTATCTCGAATACAATGCGTATATATAAATAGGTTTATTCACTACACCCGTACATTGTTGTATTTAATTTGTTTCAAGCCAAGACAATGGGACTGGGACAATATAGTCCAGGCGTTTGATTTTCAGACAATAGGAGGCTTCGTAAGCTACATGGTTATACGGGGATTGAATAGAGTATGAGTGAGTATAAATTATCGAGTTATAACTACATTCCTTTTTTACACTAACTCACATTTGGCTTGTTCTCATAAACTCATCTTTGCATGGGCCAAATAATCGTCAATTTTTTAAATAGTTAATAGATTCAGAATAGGGTATGCTGAAATGGCATGGTCATTTAGAAAGAATGAATGACAAAAGAGTTACGAAGGAAGTGTATCCGGCGAGAGTGAATGGGGAGAGCGGTAGGGGCCGCCCAAGATGCACACTAATAGATGATATAGTTCAAATTGATGATGCGTTGAAAAAGGGCCAAATAAACCCAAAACCGAAGAGCATTCATGAAGAGGTTGATGGCGTTTTTTTTTATTGTCGGACAAATTACACAGCGCCACCTAGCCCCAAAGTAAGCGAAGCTTGTGTTATGGGTACTACACGACTGATATACATATGTTTTTTTTGTAAATGAATACTTATTATACATAGAAAATACTCAGACCAAGTAAAACAGACATGTTCATGCACACAAATGTTTGTCTTGTGTGCGAATAGAAATTGGTGTGGAAAAGGCGAGAGAAGTATGTTTGGATCAGTGCACCTGGCATTCCATAGTCTCTGCCTACTCCAATGGAAGATAGGTGTGATGATAAGTATGTACGTACGCATGTATACAGATCGAATAACTCTGTGTGCCATTCGATCTATTTGTAAGCCTGGTAAAACAGTGTAACCAATGTCACAAATGGTTATAGATTCAGGCGTTGTTTCGTGTAAGTCAGATTTTCAGGCAATTTGATCTGAACTGCTTTGTGTTCTTCCGCTACTTATTAGTTAATGCGAAGTAGCGCCGGCACCCACCGACATCCGGTAGTATATGCATGCCATCGTTGTCATGGCAACTCTGGTAATCTCTGCTTTGGCTGCTATAATCGTGTCTGCAATTGGAACAGGAAACGCGTGCACCTGAAATAGCAAGGCATGGCACGGCATGCATCTACTAACGATAGTGGGTGGCTGCCAACCGGCGCTATTTCGCATGAAATAATTGGCGGAGGAATGACGCAAATTACTTTAGATTTAATTGCCATCGAATTAGTGTTCTAATCAAAGGTAATTTACGACCAGAGGGAGACTTTGTACAAAAGTCGTCTGCATGGATACGTCTGTCTCACCTATTTCTACCGCCAAGCAGGTATATTTATACAGCTGTGTTCCGGTTTGAAGGGTGAGATATGGCAGAGAAATTACTGCGTAAAACAGCCTTAGGTCACAAGATTGACAGCGCGCGAGTAACATCTCCGTGGTGTTGCGAGCGTTAATAGACTGCTGTGACCGCTTACCACCTAATGCGGGCCGCATGTATGTTTGCCAATCTAGTTGTATAAAAAAATAGAAAGGTAAGGTTTTCCTAATGGGCTGTGTAGGTCTGACGGCAATCATTCTATGTAAATACCAGTGTCATCACCAACTTAAGCTTAGATAGCGAAGAAGAAAGCCATCAAATTAATAATGAAAGAGTTGTAAGGATTTTATTAAAAAAAACCTCCAAATAAACGATGAGCTTTCATTTTATAGGAGACAAGTAACAATATATATAACGATTGTACAATATATATACTTCAGCATTGTTGTGTTCCTGGGAGTGAATGATATCGCGATAACTCGTAGCTCCTGAAGAGTTACTGTTACGTATGTTACAGGTGCTTATGTAACTACTTTACATTATTATTATACAACGCATGCTTGCAAGATATAAAGTATCGTTTGCACGATGCCACCTCTGCTGCTAACATAGCGACTCCTTAGGAGTTTAACCTCACTCACATGCAGGAACACAACGAGCCTCCAGCGTTGTTATTTGGCTGCTGTTTTCTATGAGCTGGATACCTCCATGCTCATAAGAGCCGAGAAAAAAGGAAGTGACAATCGTGATACTGAACAGCCTTTACCTACCCTTCCTCAAGAATTTCGCAAACAAACAAATAAACAAAATATTCCGCTTTTCAGCTTTACTTAACTGACAAAGATGTCTGGAAATTATTCAGCACAGACGATCTTTCCTTAATAATCTTTAATTCTACCATTTGATATCATAATTGTACCAATATGCTGACGTGAATTTATTGACGAGCTCGATGGCTCAGCCGTGAATGATGCGACTTTGACACAAATGCTCGTGGGTTCGATTCCCACACAAGGCAAACATTTTTTTTGTGTGCATGAACATCTCTGTTTGTCTGGATGTTTTAGGAAAGGTAGGGTGCATCAAAGCTGCCCGTCTGGGAAAGTACCTCCGCCTCACAAAAAACAGCAACCAAATAACAACTCGCTAGAGGGTTATTGTGTTCCCGCGTGTGAGTGAGATCACCAGTAAGCTCCCAAGGAGTTGCTGTGTAAGCAGTAGAGGAGGCATCGCGAGAGTACTTAATATATTGCAAGCGTTAATAGCCTACGTACGTTAGTAGGCTAGTACCCGCGTTACATCAGATGGACCGTATGCTTGTATGCCTCCCGACGTAGTATAAAAAAATGTAATATCTAATTGGCAATTTTAAAAGATACCTATATTGGCAAGTTTTCTTCGGCACTTCTTCTTTGCCAATGCTCATTTCCGAAATGCTAGCAGATTAAAAAAGAAAAATAGTAACACAAGAGAATTGAATAAAATGCAATAAGATTACATTTCAAAAATATAAGAGGTGTCTTAGTGCCCGTAACGGTCCAATGGCAAAGAAAGAACTTTATCTTATCTTACATATTACTATATATTGCTAGCTGAATTCCGCGACATTGTCCGCGCGTATCCTATTTTCCGTAGCTGCCTTTGATGCATTCTTTTTCTTCTCGGCTTCTGTTCTAATGATCGTATCGTGTTGCTAATTGCCTAGAATCTTCCTCAAGAATTGGACTCCCACATCCCACATCAACCCTTACTCATCCCACTGCAAGGATACGGGTCTCCCTTCAACCGAAGAGGTTTAGAGAATACTCCGCCACGCTACTCAAATGCGAATTGGCGGCGGCCAGTTTTCGAGCCGCCCAAGGGCCACTGACATAGCAACTGTCATCTATCGATTACAGCCGGGACCGACGGCTTAACGTGCCTTCCGAAGCACGGAGACACTTGCGATAGCTAAACCGATTCACAGACAGGCTGCGGTCGACATTGCTTAACCTGTTTGGTAAGAATGATACACGCAACAACGCCATCGAGCTCTCAAGAGGAATTGGACTATCACCGACTAAAAGAGTTTTTCAAATTCGATTGGTAGTTTCAGAGATTAGGGCGTTCAAATAAACCAATTCTGCCGCTTTATCTATTAGTACAGATTTGTATATACACGTAATGTTAAATATACAGTAATTAATTAACGTGAAATATCATGCCTATCTGCATAGGATACATTTATTAATCTCGGTTAAGTAAATTAACTTAATCATACGTTGTTATTCACCCCATGATGGTTTCCGGGGAAGTATCCAATTACAAGCAAGTATTAAATTATGCTCATATTCTAACTTTTCCCGTTCGCATTCGCTGTAAATATGATGTTGTGAGTGCAAAAATTAATTTGCTTCGCTTTATGGATTCATGATGTTATTTCACGAGCTGGGAGCATTGGTTAGTGACGCTACTTTGACACCGACGCTCGCGCGTTCGATTCCAATAAAGGACACACATTTATATGCTGAAACATGTCTGTCTGCGCCAAGATCGGTGTACCACACCGATCTTGTGCCGTCGGCGGCAGACTTCGCGGCTTTCCGCAGGTTCGCCCATGCTTGACATGGGAGAAGAAGTGCTGAAGAATGGGTTAAAAAGGCTGGCTTGGGTCGCTAAACATTCGATCGTAGTATGCTTATAGACGGCAATGAAGGCGTAAGCATGCATGTTGTTACCCCAGAATGGGGAGAACACGGACCTAAACACAATAGAGCAGAATATTTTGACGAGCTTGGTGGCTCAGTCGTGAAAGTCGCGACTTTGACGCGAATGTGGGTTCGATTCCCACACAAGACAAACATTTGTGTGCATGAACATGTCTGTTTGTCTTGGTCTGGATATTTTAAGAGAGGTAGGGCGCATCAAAGCAGCCCGTCTGGGGAAGTACCTCCACCTCACGGAAAAGCCGCAGCCTAATAACAACTCCCTAGAGGGTTGTTGTGTTCCTGCGTGTGACTGAGGTCACCAGTAAGCTCCTAAGGAGTTACTGTGTAAGCAGCAGAGGATGCATCGCGAGAGTGATATATGTTACAAGCGTTAATAGGTTACGATAGCTGCTTTACATCAGGTGGACCGTATGCTTCCCGAAGTTGTATTAAAAAAAAAGAATAAATAATTTGTAGGGAGTGAAGAATTGCCCGCGGCACGAAGAGAGCCTTAGAGCAGCATGTGCCGTGGGCATCTCCGGCGATTCGGCCCAAATGACCGCGAGGTCGGTGGAGCCATGGGAGGTAGTGGGTTCTGTTTGCGTCAGTCTGAGTGTTTTTAACTAATTTAGGGCGCTTTTGTTTCCCGTTGGCATTAGCTGCAAATATGACGTCGTGAGTGCAAAAAATTAATTCGCTTCGCTTTATGGATTCATGACGTCATTTGACGAGCTGGGAGCATTACTTAGTAAAGCTATAAATAATAATAATAAATATAAATAATAAATATTGTCGGACAAATTACACAACGCCATCTAGCCCCAAAGTAAGCGAAGCTTGTGTTATGGGTACTAGACAACTGATAAACATACGTAAATACATTTTTTTTTTGTAAATACATACTTGTTATACATAGAAAATACCCAGACCAATACAAACAGACATGTTCATGCACACAAATGTTTGTACTGTGTGGGAATCGAACCCACGAGCGTTGGTGCCAAAGTAGCGTAACAGCGCGTTCCACCACTGAGCCACCGAGCTCGTCAACTCATCAAAACGTCTACTTTGACACCGACGCTTGTGCGTTCGAATCCTACAAAGGACACACATTTATAAACTGAAAAATGTCTGTTTGCGTCAGTCTGAGTTTTTAGGGTTCCGTACCCAATGGGTAAAACGGAACCCTATTACTGAGGCTCCGCTGTCCGTCCGTCCGTCCGTCCGTCCGTCTGTCACCAGGCTGTATCTCTTAAACCGTGATAGTTAGAAAGTTGAAATTTTCACAGATGATGTATTTCTGTTGCCGCTATAACAACAAATACTAAAAAATAGAATGAACTAAATATTTAAGGGGGCTCCCATACAACAAACGTGATTTTTTTGCCGTTTTTATAGATAATGGAACGGAACCCTTCGTGCGCGAGTCCGACTCGCACTTGGCCGATTTTTAAGTATATTAGGGCTATTTAAAGCAGCCCTTCGGGTGAAGTGCCTCCACCTGACAGAAAGTCGCAGCGAAATAATAACTCAGTGAAGGGTTGTTTTCCTGCTGTGTGGAAATAAGACCACCAGTTAGTTCTTAACGAGTTGCTGTGTTAGCTACTGAGGTGGTATGGTGCGAATGTATTAACCCTTCGAAACCCGGGTGGTCGTATATGACCGCGAAATGTATGGGAAAACGTATATAACGGGTTCTGACTGCTCAATGTATTGCAAGTGCTCACAGGTTCGGTAAACGCTTTACATCAGGCCGTGCGTATATGTCTCTTTACGTTTTTTATAAAGTGCGTGAATTCGTTTATAAGCTTTTCTGAGTTTCTTACCTAGACTATTCTATTTAAACTTGGATTTCTGTTAAATAATTTTGCGAGTTGAATACTGTTTATAAACATATATTTTTTTTAAGTACCCTAACAGTGACCCGTTTTATTTAAATATAACATAATAAACTTACGACCCGCATGATGCAAAGCGGTTATCGTAGTCTATGAACGTTTGCTACATTTTTTTACTAGATTGGCAAACAAACATACGGCCCGCATCAGATGGTAAGCGGTCTTCGTAGCCTATTGACGCTCGCAACACCACGGCGATGTTACTCGCGCGCTGCCAATCTTGTGAGCTAAGGATGTTTCGTCACAGTACCCAGTAATTTCTCTGCCATATCTCACCCTTCAAACCGGAACACAGCTGTATAAATATAGCTGCTTGGCGGTAGTAAAATAGGTGAGACAGAAGTACCCATGCAGAAAACTTTTGCGCAAAGTCTCCCTCTGATCAAAAACCACACCTCACATCACCTCTGCTGCTGACACAACTACTCCTAAGGAGCTTACGGATGACCTCATTCACTCGCAGGAATACCACAACCCTTCAGGGAGTTGTAACGGTACTTTGACACCAACGTGTAGGTGTATAGTGAGCGTTCATAGATGCTCACAATACACTTGCCACCCCTGCTGCTAACACAACAACTCCTTAGAAATTTACTGGTAACGTCACTCGCAAGAACACAACAACGTTCAAGAGAGTCGTTATTTGTGTTTTTCTGGGAAGTGCAGGTACTCACCTAGTTGGAATGCGCCCTACCTCTCTTAAATACTTCTCCATATATCAACGTCAAACGTTATAAGTAAATTATAGGTAAATTCTATTTTTATTCGATGTAAAAAAAAAACAGTTGCACATTTTGTCATTTGAGTCGTACTCCTGTACGACTCAAATGACAAATGAGTCCTACTCCTGTAGTGCACTCACGAATTTTATTAAAACCTCCTGCACTGCGCGCAGCGGCACAGCAACTGCCCAGCAACTGTGCGTATCCAGTAAATGAATTAACCCACCATGTTATCATATTCAAACAAGTTCTTTAGACAGGTTAGTTAGGTAGCTTTAATAATTTATGCCTCCGAAAGTAATACGAAAGCAATGCAACCCTTGGTTGCCGTCGTGAAGGTATTTCAAATTGAAAAGAGCAAGCTTCTTTCTCGTATATATAAACACACTTCTTCCAAAACAAAACAAATATTCTCTAATGTGAACGATTTATAGATAGATTAAGAAATGAATATTTCCGTAGTAATAGTGTTACCCATGTAGCTTTAAGGAAGCTAGTTGAAATGGCCGTGGGCAGGCCACATATCTCGAAGAATCTATGGCCAATGGGGCTGAATGGCGACAACGAACCGCAAACGTAATAGGATGACCACCCATACGATGTATCGACGATGTGGTAAAGATTGCATTGAGGTGATAGATGGAGATAGCACAAAGCCGATTATCGTGGAAGTCTAAATAAGAGACTAATTTCCCCAATCCATGTGTAACGACTAAAGTGATGAAATTACCTCATAAGAATATTAGTTTCACTACCCAAAAATCGGGTAAGTGTGGGCACGCATCTACCAACGTTAGTGGACGGATTTCGGCTGACACGCTATTAGTGGTAAATTTGGAGTTACGCAAAATAACCCATTAAATATTTAATTGAATAATATATAATTTACCACTACTCCATATACAATATGGTACACACATCATTTAGTTTCATCCAAAATGCTAATTACGTAATTCATAAATTATGCAAAACTAATTCGTGGATTCCCTGATGGCACAATTGAAAATACGTTTGGGGAGTTTACCCGTATTATTTCAAACCACCGATATTTGGATAGCATTACAATGTTTGTTATGGATGATATGGATAAAACGGCGAACATAAATTGAATATTATGCAATTCATATTAAATTTCTAAATTTATATGAAATATTAATCATAACATATAAAACACACAAAATGTTTGTACATATGTCCGTTATAGACTTTGAAACCATACATACGAATGTGAAACTTATGAATTATATTCAACACATTACCGAGTATGTTTAGAGATAAAAAAAAAGAAAAAAGAACGCGCAGCGAAGCGGTGGCGGGCACAGCTAGTTTTCTATATGCAAGTTTTAATTCCACAGCATGAGTAAACCAGTGGTAGCGTAACTAAAAACAATTGATTGTTTTATATGATTTTTTTTTATACTACGTCGAGAGGCATACAAGCATACGGCCCACCTTATGTAAAGCGGATACTGTAGCCTATTAACGCTTGCGATATGTTAAGTACCACTCGCGCGATGCCTCCTCTGCTGCTTACGCAGCAACTCTTTGGGAGCTTACTGGTGACCTCACTCACACGCAGGAACACAACAACCCTCTAGGGAGTTGTTATTTGGCTGCGGTTTTCTGTGAGGTGGAGGTACTTCCCCAGACAGGCTGTTTTGATGCGCCCTACCTCTCCGTTGTTTGCTACAAATATAAACATATAAAAACATTATTTGTTTTTAAGTAATAAACATTATAATACTGGAAGAGATTCCTTAGAGAAGGTCCCTCCTTTGAACTACATATTTCTATCTTTTTAAAACTTTTGTTATTTTGTACAATAAAGATATTACATATAGGTACATTAGCGTAATTTTTTAATGTACAATGATTATTCTATAATTTTGTTTTCTTTCTCTTTTCTTTTTCTTTTCTTACAACACACACCTGTGAGAGACAGACAGACACGTGAGTGATCATAACGATAATGATTTTTCGTTTAATTACATACTGTTATGTAACAAAAAAAAATACATCCTACTAATATTATAAATGTGAATGTCCGTTTGTTTGTTACGCTTTCACGCGAAAACTACTGAACCGATCATCATGAAACTTTTTACACATATTCTTGGATATATCAGAAGTAAAATAGGATACTTTTTATTAAAAAAAATATATACACTTTATCAATGCGAGCGAAGCCGCGGGTAAAAGCTAGTATTATATAATCAAGGATTTCGTGCGTTCAATTCCCACATGGGACAAACATTTGTGTGCATGAACCACCTCACAGAAAACCGCCACTAAATAACAACTCCCTAGAGGGTTGTATTTCTGCATGTGAGGTAGGTCTCCATTAAGCTCGTAAGGAGTTGCTGTGTTAGGAGCAGGGAGACATCGCGCGACTGATGCCTTATATATTACCAGCGTCCGCAGGCTACGGTAACCGCTTAACATCAAGTGGGCCGTATGCTAGTATATCTCCCGACATTGTATATATAAAAAAAAAATGGTTGTCTGTAAAGTCGGTTACAGACGATAATTTTACGTGATAACGTCATTAAAAAACATTCAACAGTTGACAAAACCGTTCACGCGCACTGCCGCTGTCTCTCTTCTACTCGGACGCATCGGCCGATGGAGTGGAAGAGGGATAGATGCGGCACAAGCCGAACGCTTAGGCCGATCGTGCCTCTCTATCGCTTGTTCCGCGCTCTCGCTTGCACAGGCGGAACGTGACACTTTTTCGTGCATGCAGTCGGCGTTCATCGATTTATAAAACGTTATCACGTCAAAAAGGTAAAACATGTCAAATCGACTAAAAAAAGCTATGAACATCACGAACATTGATTGAGCATTCTAATTTTGGCTGGAAACATGCTTAACGCATGAAAAAAACCCGTATACGTATGATTTCCTATTTAATATAAAAACGGAAGGTTTTTAAATCAAAAAGGTAACTTTGGCATTAATAACATAGAAGAAAGTTTAAATTGAACCAATGAATTGGAATTTAAAGATTTTGACGTCACTTTAACATTTTATTCATAAAACGAATTGGAACATTTAGATAATTCAAGGCAAATATATATTTGAAGTTGACATTTCATGGACAAAGTTAAATCCAATTGAACCTTTGGTTAGCTACTAGGGTAAATCCATTGAAATTTCTTTAACGGGTCGTTTATTTAATTTCCTTTTATACTGAAGTTACAGACGGTACGGTATTGTTCAACTTTTTCGGAGGAAAATCTGTTTCATTGTTTTATTACTTGATTTTTGTTCTTAATGGTATTGAAACGGATTAGAAATTCTATTTTGTTTTCTTCGAAATGAAAGTCTATAGCGTCAATGGCGCAACGTGGGTTCTGCTTGAAATGATTTCGTGATTACGTAAGGAAAAGTAGTTACCGTAGCCTATGATTGTTATAACATAAGGAGAGTCACGCGCAATTGCAAGGCAAACATACAAACAACCTATATTTATATATTTTTATAATACCACTCCAATCTAGTTCCTAATATTCTGTAACATACACAAATTTTCCGTTTCAAAATTAAATTTACAAAATCATGTACAGCTAAGTGCAGCTCAAGTTTGACACTTTGACATTTGTACCGATCTTATGCCGTTCGTGATAAGAGTTACAATCGCACTCCGAGTGTTAAGCGTGCTCTTAGCTTTTTTTTATGTATAGAATGGGAAACAAGCACGCGGCCCGTATTAGATCATCACCATCAGTCACCGCAGCCTATTGACGCTTCAAATAACACGGGGATGTTACCCGTGCGCAGGCAATCTTGTGACTTAAGGCTGTTTCCTCACAGTACCCAGTAATTTCTCTGCCATTTCTCACCCAGTTATATACCAGAGGGAGACTTTGTACAAAAGACGTCTGCATGGGTACCTCTATTTCACCTATTTTTACCGCCAAGCAGCTATATTTATATAGCTGTGTTCCGGTTTTTATATATAACTAGATGTTGTAGATGATAGTCGTATGAAAAAAAAAATGTTCTTTATGATGTTGTTTAGTGAGCTTTAGTAATGAGCTTTAGTGTTACAACATTGTCAATTGGCGAAACATATTTTCATTTAGGCTTTAAAAACCGCGGTGGCGTTGTTGCGCGTGTTGTTTTAACGGAACACGCAGGTTAAGCAACGTCGACCGCAGCCTGTCTGTGTATGGGTTTATCTAGCTCGAGTTGCTCCGTGCTTCGGAGGGCACGTAAAGCCGTCGGTCCCGGCTATTGTCAATAGATGGTGGCTCTCGAGCTGCTTGAAAACACTGGTCTCCGTCAATCCGCAATTGAATAGCGTGGCGGAGTATGCTCTAAAACCCCGTCGGTTGAAGGGAGACCCGTATCCCTGCAGTGGGAGGAGTAAGGGTTGATGTGGTATTTTCATTTAGGCAGTATGCTTGTATTCTGACTGTGGAGATCCGACGGCAGTCGCTCCATGTAAAAACCAGTGTCTTCGCTATATCCTTTGGCTTAGGTAGTGGACCCAGCCAATCCTAATGGATTAGGAAACGAGATAGCGCGAAGAAGATGAAGACGCTAGTATTCCTTCCGACGTTGTATAAAAAAAATGGGTGCGTGTACTTATGTACGCCCGTGAGAAGTTATACTTCTTTGGCATCATTATATAAAGAGGTTACCTCTTATAAATTTACATTTTATACCAAGCATTTCCAATTTACTCCAAGGGTTTACATGTGTAGCGCGTAAGTAAAGCGCCCTTACAAAACTGTTCAACTACTTAACGATCACATCTGGTACCTACAAACTTAAAGCCCAACAATATAAAAGCATACTTCGCTATAGTGCTCGACGAGCGGTTTAACGGGCAGTTTCAACCTGTTACTTCTGTGTTACAGTGATACGCGCGCATCTTAAAATTTCACTCTCATCATTTTTTCACAACGCGCCTAAAGAAGTATAACTTCAAAAAAACAATTAGCATGAAAATACAGCTAGCAGCAAATAGTCATCTCTAACGATGAATCATTCCGACAATGCCATTAACGGTTAATTGTGCAGTGCTGACGCAGCGAAGGTCCCAGGTACCGATGTTCGACGTGTTGGCTAATTAGTTTTGAGCCTGATTTTGCTACGGTGAATATTTGCAATCAGAGAATACGCATGTACACAATTTTGATCTCTAAGCGAAAATTACGCATGGAAACGAGAGCTAAGTTTAGGGATGAACATGATAGTAGCATAATGGCTGAAATTAGCGGTAAAATGCTTAGAAGTTGCGTCTACAATATTTTTTTGTGCCGGGATGCATACAAGCATACGGCTCTCCTGATGTAAAGCGGTTACCCAGCCTAGGAATGCTTGAAACACATTCAGTATTACTCGCGCGATGTCACTTTTGTTACTTACACAGCAACTCCATATGAACTTACTCACCCACAGGAACACAACAGCCCTGCAGCAGAACAGCAGGGAGTTGCTATTTAGCTGCAGTTTTCTATAAGTGGAAGTACTTCCTAAGACAGACATATTCATGCACACAAATGTTTGTCCTGTGTGGAAATTGAACCTACGAGCGTTAGTGTCCAAGTAGCGTTACTAACCATGGCGCCAGCTTGTTAAAGCACAAAAAACAGATTTATATAGTATCGGTGATAATATATGTACGTTTCGATGATGCCGAGGAAATACAAGAGGAAGAAATGACGAACAGATATACATAGCGAATGTGGTAGGACCTCTTTGCTCTCTCAAGTTGTTAGAGTCGATCGTAATGTATCAGAAGGTGATGACAGAGTCCCAGGAAATGACTGTAATTGTTAAACTTGTTAAGTACGTAAGGATGGACCACGCCAAGCATTCTGCAAGGGTCTTAGTATGAAGAAATAGACGGAAAGAAGATCTTTCGTTATTTTTTTTAAGGTATATAGACGATGTGATTCTTTTAATTACGTTATGTTTCAATGTACAGCGCTTATACATAGAAAATAAACTATCAAGAAATGTATCGAACTTAACACAATCAATCAAATATTTTATTTGCTAGAATACAAGTTCCTTAAGTTCTTAAGCTAAAAAGTCGAGTCCGACTCACGCTTTGAGGGTTCCGTAAAAATATTTTCGCAAATTATTGCCGTAAAACATTTTGTATTTTAACAACGAATTTAGAGTTTTCGTATTTTTTCCATCACTTGTGCTACATGACATTGCTTCTTACCATACATAT
Organism: Pyralis farinalis; assembly: GCA_947507595.1. Classification (NCBI taxonomy): domain Eukaryota; kingdom Metazoa; phylum Arthropoda; class Insecta; order Lepidoptera; family Pyralidae; genus Pyralis; species Pyralis farinalis. The sequence continues at coordinate 5,433,983 of OX382275.1, forward strand.
TAAATGATACTAGTTCAACGGGAAGTATCCTATATTTTGATTCCCTTGCGAGTATCATAATATGCACATAAACGAGAGATAAACAGCTGTATTTTGATTGCGTTGACTTAGAAGTTTGATTTCTTCACTGCCCGAATGGATTATAGACCTGAGTATTTGATATTAATTTCAGCTTGATAACTCCACCTGTTTTCTAGAAAAATGATCTTGACAGCAGCCAGACGGCCCTTATCGTCACTAAAAGCATTAGGTGTCTTGGTGTTAAGATCCACTGCAAAGTTCACTAAGCCACCTGAAGAAAAAGTTCAATTTGGCTTTTAAATTTTTGGTATAGAGCAAATCAATGCAGCTCAGTACCTGTCATCTCAAGCACATGGACTATTATTCTCAAAGGGGATTCTTTACACTTCTCCTTACAAGCGTCATCCTGTTTTCTAATTCGTTAGGATTGGTGGGTGGAACTGGGTGGACCCCTAATATCTAAGCCTAAAGATTTGGCGAAAATACATGTTTTGACACAAAGCGACAAACCTTCATAACCCAAAAGCAAAAACATTTTTTCGTAAGTTAGGTCACACGCCTTTCGGACTGTAGTTTATTGAACGTGCTGGTTTCGTCGCGATGCTTTCCTTCATCGCCGAGCAAGTGAAAATTACAAATATGTATATAAATCCGAAAACACAACATTAGTAGTACATGTCCAGGATTCGAACCAGGGAATAGACAAGTTCTTTGTGCACTAGCTATTATATCGAACAGGATTCATCCTTACACGTTGGAACTGAAATAGTCGCGTATTGGTTCCTAAAAGGTTTTCTTTCAAGAACACTTTAGTTGTTGAATGAACTTTACTGTCGCGGTTTTCTAAGTGACTATTGAATGGAATTCTTCAAAAAAGACTTTCAAAAGAATTTTAACAGGATCCCCAAAGCGTCAGTGACAACTGCTACCCTCAGAAAGGTCATAACGCTTGGTAGTTAGGTTAGGCATAACAAAGTATGATTAATGAAATGTACGCAATGTATGTAATATTAACATGCACGTAAAATGCTGTTAATATTCATGGTAGGCATCTACGAGTATCTTTATCTTCTCAATAAGTCCCTTGCGGGGTATAAAGTACCAATCGCCATATTACACACTGATATACAAACAAATACGCATACACAAGTGCACTATTACTCAAATTTATAACACTCCTTCCCGTTTTCAAACTCACTTTTTTAATGTTGTGTAATTTTTATATTTTTATTTTTAATTCTATGTATTCTTAATGGAACATTATAAGTATGTATTATATTAACATGTTGCTTGGTACCCCACTGTTTCCTTGTACTGTGTTCTATCGATATATAGATAGTTGCTGGTGCGCTGAGATACAGGCCTCGGCTTAGTTCAGGCTCCAGTCTCCCACCACCTTACATTGTCACATTACGTCAATTTACACGTACTAACTACTATCTTCTATGTTCATGTTACTGTTCTCATAGTACCTAAGCCTAAGATGTAGAGAGAGAAATAAAAGTATTTGATTTGATATTTATCTCGCTCAATTTTATTTATTATTTTAATATTAACCATAATACTAAATATAATAAATTAATAAGTTGAGTACATGTGAATTTGAAGTTTTTTTATACATTTAAAATATTACTTTTATACAAATCTAGGAGTGCAGATAGTGCAGATGGATATTGAGCTGCGGAGATTTCTGATCGATGTTATAGGCGACGAAGGAGCTGGTTGCTTTCTCGTACAACACACTAGTATTGCGATTTAGTGTAGAAATGCTGTTAGTATTACCTTCATAATTATTTCCGTATTCGTTCACTGCTGAACGTAGGTCTCCTTTCTGGTCAGCCAATCGCCTTGTACTGATATTTGAGGTGACCTTGGCCATAGTTGTCACATTTGGCGGGCGGGTTGGTACAATAAGTTATTAATCTCCACAGGACTGTTACTTGTCTCCTGAATCTTTTCCTTAGTCGCATTTTACGACACTCGCGCGATGCGTTGGGTTTTTTTATGCAACGTCATGAGGCATTCAAGTCACGCTTTACCGCGGTTACCCTATAAACGCCAGCCTCAAGTATCACTCGTGCGATGCCACCTCTACTTACTGGTGACCTCACTTACACGCGGGAACACAACAACTCTCCAGAGAGTTGTTATTTGGCTACGGTTTTCTGTGAGGTGCAAGGCCTCAGATGGTCTGCTTTGATACACCCACATCTCTTAATGGCCAGACACCCGGCTGCCAGTATAGCTGGTACAATACCAGCTATACTGGCAGCCGGCTGTCTTCAATTTAAGAATAGGTCATTAAGAGATGTGGGCGCATCAAAACAGAGCTACGGTTTTTATAATCTTTTTTTTTTATATAAGAGGGGAGCAAAAGAGCCCATAGGGTGATCCACATGGATCATCTGATGGGAAGTGATCACCATCGCCCATAGACATCAGCAACACCAAAGGGTCTCTGATCCGTTGCCAGCCTTCTTAGGTTCGGGAACACCAATGAAGGTAATTTATTCCACATCTTCATCGTACGTATTAGAAATAAATAAGTATAGAAAATGCCTCAAAAAACCTACTGTATTGTATTGCCACTCATCAAGATAGTGAGCTATTTTAGATATCTATATTTACTTCTACATTTCTTATCTTTCGTAAACGTCCTCACGTTTATTTATAATAATTCAGTATTTGGGTTCATTTCATTTCTTATGACTTACATTGTCTTGCCAGAAAGACGTTCGTTTATCCTCAAATGCGACTCGTTGGATTCTGGACTGAATCGATTTTTTATGTTTTCCTTGAGAGAGCTTTACATCCTAAATATACAAGACATATAACCCTTAAGGCTTTCGCAAAGTAATCCAAGAGTGGCGGATAGTGTCGAAAATGTATCTTTTCAACTAAAACTGCGGACAATTTCGATAGAACTTTAAGCGGACTTAGTTGTTCAAGGTTTTTGTTGCTTCGCTTTGGCTTTATGGCGGTCGTTGTGATTTATGTCTTCATTCTCGAAGTAAATATTAGAGAAACCTTGGTTCAATCATTATATCTCACTTTTATTTTATTTTTTATTTTATTTAAAACTTTATTGACAACTTTACATTTTGGTACAATAGGCGGACTCAATGCTAGTTGCATTCTCTACCAGTCGAACTTTGTGAGTGCAGAGAATCACGATTGCGGCTATACATATATATATATATATATATATATATATATATATATATATATATATATATATATATATATATATATATATATATATATATATATATATATATATATATATATATAAATTATACGATACATACAAACTCATTCCACTTATTAGAATGTCACAACTTATATAAATAAATAAATAGTAATATATAGATAATGATGACGGTCTTACTGCCTTGTCGAGCTTTCAAAAAGATATTGGTACCCTTCTTTTTGAAGGCAATTTTCTGCTCTTAATAGACTCATTTAATAAAGTATTAGAAAAAATATATAAAAAACAAACTAATTTAAAAGATGAACATAAACTGCCCCACTTTACTATCCGATCATCAACTCATAAGTACTTTTGTAACCTTCAAAATTGAAATTTCAAAAAAATATAATATTCCCCTTTAAGTTGTATTTTTTAATTTGTAAGTTAAAAATACTGGAAAAATATGTCAACGTACATTTTAAGAAGCCAACGCTTATAATTATATAGACATACGGTATATATTTGATTCAATTTGCTACTTTAATACAATAACTTGTGGGTTTAATTATATTTATTTATATTTCAAATTAGTAAAGACAAAAATATTACTGGAAATATACGTCTGTGTAAATGTTACTAGAAAAATACATTTCTTCTATATTCAAAGAGGCCAAGGCGTTAACAGAATGTCTATAGCTGAACTTTCCATTTCAGTCTCCCTTTATCTGAAATATGCCTGATTCTATAATTTTGAAATTGAAATAGGAATTGTTTTTGTTTAGCTAAAATGTTTACTAAATTTACATGAAATCATAATCTTAACTAATATATAAAATAGAAAAGTTTTTTGTTCGTTTTAATGCGCCGAAATTACCAGTCGGCTTTGAAAAATGATTTTGTTTTTTTTATACTACGTCGGGAGGTATACAAGCATACGGGCCACCTGATAGAAAGCGGGGACCGTAGCCTATAACTGCTGCTTACACAGCAACTCCCTTGGGAGCTTACTGGTGACCTCACTCACACGAAGGAACACAACAACCCCTAGGGGTTGAGGGAGTTGTTAATTGGCTGCGGTTTTCTGTGAGGTGGAGGTACTTTCACAGACGGGCTGCTTTGATGCGCCCTACCTCTCTTAAAACATCCAGCCCAAGACAAACAGACATGTTCATGTACACAAATGTTTGTCTTGGTCTGGGTGTTTTTAAGGGCGGTAGGACGGATCACAGCAGCTTGCCTAGGGGAGTACCTCCACCTCACAGAAAACCGCAGCCAAATAAAAACTCTTTGAAGGGTTGTTGTATTTCTGCGTGTGTGTGTGAGTTCTTAATAAGCTCCTAAGGAGTTGCTATGTCAGCGGCAGAGGTGGCGAGCGATACTCAATGTATTACTAGCGTTCATAGGCTAAGACGACCGCTTTACACCAGGCGGGCCGTATCCGACTAATGTATTACATGTGTTTATAGGCTGCGGTAACTGCTTTACGTCAGCTGGCCTGTACGCTTGTATGCCTCCCGATATTGTATAAAACTTACAGACAAGAGGCAATAATAGACGAGCTCGGTGGCGCAGTGGTGAAACGCGTTGATACGCTACTTTGACACCAACGCTTGTGGGTTCGATTCCCATACAGTACAAACATTTGTGTGCATGAACATGTCTGTTTGTCTTGGTCTGGGTATTTTCTATGTATAATAAGTATGTATTTACAAAAAAAAAAATATTTACGTATGTTTATCAGTTGTCTAGTACCCATAACACAAGCTTCGCTTACTTTGGGGCTAGATGGCGCTGTGTAATTTGTCCGCAAATATTTATTTATTTATTTATTTAATTTAATATCCATCGTGTTCGCGACGGATAGACCGACGCACGCACGCACGGACGGAGTGTTGAATGGGAATTTCACTTGGTTTTTCTTCCTCTTCTTCTTTTCTTCTTCTGCTTCATGAGCTTTATTGAACGTTAGCGCTTAGAAGCACTTTTTCTCATTCACATTATTATAGTGGTCGCCAAAAGGGACTAACTTATATCTCCCTCTCAACTTCCGTTCGCTTCGCCCAATCACACTTTTCGTAACGCTCTTGTTGTGCATTCACCAGCTCCCCAAGTCAAGCGTACGTAAAGAAGTTTTACTTCAAAAATCTTTGAGAAGTTTATTTAACATCACTATACGATCATTAGAAGCCGAGGAAAAGAAAGAAGGTAAGAAATAGCGGTTACTACAGGATACCGGGATACACTGACGAAGTCGTAGATTCAGCTAGTAAATACTACACTCGTGAAAATTTTTATATAACGGCAGGAGACACACAAGCGTATGGCCCACCTGATTAAATTAATTACCGTATCCTACGAACGTTTGCGATAAAAGGTTTATAACACCCGCCTTGCCATCTCCGCTGCTAATACAGCTACTTCTCAAGAGCCTACTAGTAACCTTGTAGGAACACAACTATCTTTGAAGGAGTCGTCATTTGGCTGAGCTCACCAGCAGGCTCCTTGCTCTCGCAACTCCCGTCTATTAAATATCTTTTCACTCCACCCATCCACCCCCACCCTCAATTCAATATAAGGGACGGCACTATAATGGATTTGTCACTTGTAGCATGTTATTCTAACGATTAACTTCTACAGCGTCTGAGGTTGCCTCGTGGAGAGGCGAAACACGTGTCGCAGCGACGACTAGGCCAGTCATGTCAGCGACGGTGGTGGGGGCATACGGCTTCTGTTCCAGATGACGGACGACCGCAGCAGCCGAGGCAGAAACTACCGAAGCAGCCATGGTAGCGTCGGCCTGTTGCATCTACTAACGGTAGTGGGTGGGTGCCTGCTGGCGCTAGGCCGCATGAACTAATTGGTGGCGGAAGCACACAAGCAGGTTAGATCAAATTGCATGTAAATTTGACTTTCGCAAAATAACCCCTGAAACTATTAATTAAAAAAAACGTTTAATTATCTCATTTTTAACTATTTTGAATTTCAAACCGCCGTCGAAGAAAAAATGCAATATCAAAAAAGTTTAATTTAGGTTTCCTAGAAATTCTGGCAGGATTCCATGATTATATAGTCGCTATCGCAGCAGGCAGGCAACGTTACATTTTATATCATATTACAGAAACAAGTATCACGGCGTACTTGAGGTCCCAAGCTCCTTGGTTCGCCATATCATAAATTATTCAAGTAACTCATAACAGGGTGGGAACGGGTTGAAAGTTGTATTGGATTTATTGTTGACACGCCGAGTGGTGGCTTTGTAACTTACTAACATATGTTGGCGAACTGGTGTGGTTTTAGTTTTCATCCCTCAAGCATGTTATTATTCATAACTGCTTTAGATTCCCGAGACGGTTTCGGTTGTTATGTGAAATGTGTTGTTTCGGAAATAGATTTTGGAGCGAGAAAGTGTATATTTTTTCATATACAGAGTCAGAAGGCACGCAAACTTGCGGTTCACGTGATAAAAAACCGGTTACCCTAACCTGTGAACGGTTGTAATACATTAAAAGGGCGTGTAAAGCTAAGTGATGCCTTCATTTTGCTTTTATTAATAACGCTGAATTTAAGGTCAAACCAATAAAAAGCTCAACACCGACACTGTAGAACATATTCATGTTTTTTGAAACATATCTTGTATTTATTATCTATGTACAAGTAACCAAAATTTTAATTATTACTTATTGTGGCCACTTATAGCAATAATCGAAATTGTGAATTGTATACTCGTATACATAATAAATACCTACATTTTTTTATATATATCTATTCAGCATGGTGGCTCCTCTTTGCTTGGTGGTAAGCGAAAGAGGAGCCCAAATCGTAACTGCAACTGACAAAAGACTACACAGTATCCTGTCAGTTGACGCTGCCATGCTGACCCGCAAGATGCTTTTTCACGCTTCGTTTGAAGGATCTCATATTGTACGAAGGAGGGAACATATGTGCATATGTCTCACAAAACATCATAATATGGTTCTACAATGCCAGTATTGCATGTTTTTTGTAATTAGTCTTAAATTTAGCGTTGTCAATAAAAACAAAATGAAGGTGCCACTTAGCTTTGCACACTCTTAAGTATCACTCGCGCGATACCTCTGCTGCTAATACAGCAACTCCTTAAAGAGTTTACTGGCTACTTCACCCACACGCAGTAACATAACAGCCTTCTACAGAGTTGTTATTTGGCTGCGGTTTTTTTATGAGGTGGTGGACCTTCCCCAGACGGGCTGCTTTGAAGCGCCCTACCTTTATTAAAAACAACCAGGCCGAGACAAACAGACATGTTCATGCACACAAATATTTGTGCCGCGTGGGAATCGAACCTACGACCGTTGGTGTCACAGTAACCTAACAGCGCGTTTCGCCATCCGTCATAATCGTATTTCTTGCTCGAAGATCTTGTTAGAATGTCACGCTGAACATATTGAGCTATGAAGAGTCTCCATTGGGTCTCGTAAACCGCATTTAAAGCCTCTACTTTTTGCCGAGTTACCTTTGCGTAGACCTCACCTTGCGCATAAAAAAAAACTAATAAAACTGGTCAAGTAGGGTTCCGAACGATCCTGGGATCCCATAAGTTTTATTTTCCACATATATCTAGGCGAGCTTTGTACTTCATCTTATACGTTTTTTTGCGAGCAAAATCTTGTTTTTGTTTTCATACTTAGTTTCATGTAAAATTTGGTTCAAATTGCTGGAGCAGTTTCCGAAATGTTTACATATATAATAAATAATTCTTCTGACCGTGTCACGTATCACATATGTCACGGAATTACTCCTCAACAGCTGGACCGATTTTGATAATTTTTTACATATGTATAAGTGGATTCGAGTATGGTTCAGATTCACAATTGCACCCAGTAGGTGGCGCTGCGATCTGGTTATTAGAGACTTGTTGTTTTTATTTTCGGACAGGATAACGTCTGTCGGGTTATTGTCGGGTCTGTAGTTTTATATATATACAAGAACTGTTTTGTTAAAATAGTAGAATTTGCCTTTAATTTGCCTTTGCCTAACCTAACACCATTTTACTATAAATATCCTTTTGTCATTAATTCTAAATTTGTGTGTTGAAATATTTACTACATACTGACAATTTTATTACAAAATCGCACACTGAGACCCAAAAAGAATTCTCAACTTTCATAGTCATGAAGCTGGAGTCACCTCTTGATTTAGATATATGTGGTTGTTTCTTTTATACTTCTGTCTCATTGTCTCGCACGTTATATCCTATATATACATATATAAATATACATATATATATATATATTTATGGTTGTCACTTTTACTGTCGTTTTTTCGTTTCATCCAGTTTCAAATCACAACGATGCTAAAGAAGTTTTCACTTCAAAAATACTATTTAAAAATTCAAGGAAATAAAGCCTTTCAGAAACTTTCTAACAATTGTGTTCGTACGTAATTCAATATTTTAATGATTTATGAATTAGTTCTTTGAACAAAAACCAATAGCACTTAATCATGCCAGGTACACCACAATTTTCCTTAGAAGCAGACATTTTCCGAAGTAGACGTGCAATTGGATGCTTTATAGGCGATTAGCTTTCAACTCCAAGGACCGGCGTAGCGAAGCAATTTATTATTTAATCTGTTCTTCGAAAACATGATATACCTTCAGATGTTAGTGACATTGGCAATAGAGATTTATTGAGGAGAGCCGAGTCTAAGTGCAGTAATATGTCTTCATACCAGCATCTTTGTTACATACGTCCACTAGCGTGCACTATGTATTACAGTCACTCGTAAACAGCAGTAAACAAGTGCGTCAACTTGTGCCCTTTTACTTCGCGGGACAAAGCGTGGTGAAACATACATATTGTTATTAACACGGAGAGATATCCAGGCATACGCACGTGGTACAATCAGAATAGAGACTCACTGATGAGAAATTGTATATTAACGACGTGGTATTACTTCAATCCACATATGCCAAATCCAACGTCAATCACGAGAATGTTTTATGAACTGATTACCACGTATAGACACCGAGTCTCTCTTTAGCTTAGGGTACGATGATGTTAGCAGGCCCAATACAGATAAAAGTCTCTCTTAAAATAATTTGTAAAAAGAGATGAGAAATTTAGATAGAACTAAAGGCGTCTTGCTATTTTACTGATCATAAGCTATAGCGATGACGATGACACAGTAAATCCGAGATGGCGGCTTATGATTTTGTAAAGTACTACAAAAAATACTACAGTATATACAGAGTACAGTGACATTAGAAATGTATGAAAACACATTTGTTATCGTCACATATTTATACATAATAACATCTTTCACAAAAGTATTCATTAGACAAGATACTTTCTTACCTCAAAATGTTAATAAAAAGTAAAGCCAAAAATCAAAACTGACTACGACAAAAAAGTACACTGAAAAGATAAAAACAAAATCAAAGTCTTTTTAGGGTTCCGTACCTAATAGTAAAACGGAACCCTATTACTGAGGCTTCACTGTACGTCCGTCCGTCCGTCCGTCCGTCTGTCACCAGGCTCTATCTCTTGAACCGGAATAGTTAGACAGTTGAAATTTTCACAGATGGTGTTGTTGCCGCTGTAACAACAAATACTAAAAAATAGAATAAAATAAATATTTAAGGGGGCTCCCATACAACAAACGTGAATTTTTTGCTCATTTTTGCTTGATATTGATAACGGCAACAGGTAGACGCTTGAAATATTCAAAGAATATTTAGTTATATATTCACTTTAAGAATAAATACTTAAATTAAAATGAAACAAATATTTAAGGGGGGCTCCCATACAACAAATGTGATTTTTTTGCTGTTTTTATAGATAATGGTACGGAACCCTTCGTGCGCGAGTCCGACTCGCACTTGGCCGATTTTTTATATGTTCTCAGTGAAAATTTCTTGTGACAGTCAGGTTGTAGGTTATAACATTAATATTTTATTCGGTAAATGTCAAGTCTGTGAATCTGCAGTTACGAGCCGTATACTTATCAAGCCTTATCTCTCTTTTATCTCGATTGGTAGTGACCATGGTGCACAACATGCAAGAGCAACCATAAATCTTAAGAGCTGTAGTGCTTTAGGTTTTTATGTCTCTTCCACCTGTTTCTTAATTTCTTGATACTCGTACTTCGTTACTTTCACTTTTTCCTTTCTTTGCATCACCATTCCTCGGTACTCTACGCCCTCTTTTTCCATTGAGCAGTCAGAACCCGTTATATACGTTTTCCCATACATTTCGCGGTCGTATACGACCACCCGGGTTTCGAAGGGTTAAAATATAGTAGTTTTTCTGAGAGCTCGATCGCGTCGTTGCGCGTGTCATTCTCACCAAACACGCAGGTTAAGCATCGTCGACCGCAGCCTGTCTATGAACGGGTTTACCAATCTCGAGTTTCTCCGAGCTCGGAGGGCACGTTACGCCGTCTGTCCCGGCTGTTGTCGATAGATAACAGTCGTTAAGCTAAGTCGGTGGCCCTCTGGCAGCTTGAAAACACTGGCCTCCGCCAATCCGCATTAGAGCAGCGTGGTGGAGTATGCTCTGAACCCCTTCGCAATATAACAAGTGCCCAACATCTCACATAAAGTCCTTATTGAGGCAGAAAACGATAGAGACATGGAACAAAAGATATGTTAGCGAGGGAACAGCTGGCACTACCAAACTTTTCTTGCCCAGTGTAAATGTTGCCTACAACTTTACTAAATCCACGGAGTTAACAGCAAGTCTAACGCAAACATTAAGTGGCCACTGGGGCTTTGCAGCTTATCTACACAGGTTCAAACGCAAAGAGAGCCCATGCTGCGACTGTGAACAGGAGAAAGATGAGACCCCCATACATCTAATCACAGAGTGCCCCAAATACGATGCCAAACGCTTCCAGTTGCATATGGAGCTGGAAGCATCTATTACATAAACAAACCTCAGTGACCTCCTCACCAGCAAAACCACAAAACACAGGTTTATATAATTTTGTGAAGTAGTTACGGAGCAGGCCATAACCCGAAACAGAACTACCTAGAAGTATATACCGGACAATACAAAAACAAACTCCTGATATGACAGTCTCACAAACTAGATAAAATAACTGGATAAATCAAACCAAACCATGATTAAGCAAAGCATTTGTTATGATTAACTTTGGAATGAAGTAGATTATGACATTAATGGCAAATAAACCTCTGGTTATGCCAGTGACGAAATGTAGCTACTGAATTAGAGTCAGGAAAAAAAACCCCCTTCGGTTGAAGGGAGACCCGTATCCCTGCAGTGGGATGAGTAAGGGTTGTTGTGGATGTGGTATAGTTCTAGTGACCTAATTACACGTCAATAAAGTAACATACGAATGTCTCTGAAAGGAAATCTTTGTCGCATAATTGAGGGGGAAATACTAGGAAGTAACATGGAAATATGTTTGTAAACGTATGAAATTATGTAGTTAAAAAGGCATTACGTTGTTTATAACTTCTGCTAAAGCTGTATTTATATTTCGATTTCGAGGTTGCATAACATGTTTTACGATGTGTTTGCGTTAGTATATACACAATTTAATGTAGATTCATAAACAAAATTATGGCAAGCAATTTGATCTGCTGTGTGTATTTCCACCACTAGTTGTTCATGCAAGATGACGGCTTCCTTCCTTATGCTGGTATCTGTAATATAGACGCAGAAACTTTCATCTATTTTACAGTTACATAAAATTGTACGTTTTAATTGTGTTTGCCAAATATGATTTGCAATATTTTATTTTATAATTAATGTTAAATTTCTTCGCTAGCTTTTCATGTTGTAAATATATATTCTAACAGTATGTCTCACAGTACAAAACATGTAGTTTTATACTTAAACCCTGATAAGGCACGACAAAGTTAGATCCCGGAAGAATTGTACATTATTAATACCAAACTTACATTGTAATGAATTTACAACATACAACTATGTATAATTGTATTGTAACACAATTCATTTCATTATATTTTATTCTATATATCTATCTAGATTCAATGCAAATCATTGTATCTCGATATATGTTTTATTGAAATGTGTTTTAATAATTCTATCTATCTATAACTTCACACCAAATTCCATGCGGGGTAGGCAGAGGGAAACGAATACCATATGACTCGATCTTCACACATCTCACTCGCTTCTTTAACATTCATTGCTCTTCTCATGCACGCTCGCCGATTGTTAAGGCTCCTAACGTCACCTTCTGATAAAATACGGTCAATTTGGTCATGGTAGGTAAGTCTTAATTACCTCGGCTCCTACATCCTTGTATATATCGATGTATATCTGTTCCGTAATTCTTTCGTCCTGCGTTCTTTCCACATGTCCGAACCAACGGAGCATAACTCTTCTTATTTTAACATATAATTAAATAAAACAATTGTCATGTTTTGACATTAGATAAAATTAGATTAAAATTCATACTACAAAGAACTATTGTTTTCCAGTGTGAGAAAACGTAGGCAGTAAAATTTTAATCACTCAAATGTCGCGCCGAGAGCCTGAAAGCATATCAACTGTCAAGTTAAAGTTTATACGAATTAGTTGACACTAAAAATTTCGTAAATGTAAATTGCGCAATGGCTGAAATGTCAAAACTAACATTAATGAGAATAAGTTCTGTTCCCAATCTGTTTCCAAGCAAATATATTGTTGTTCAAATAGTTGATTACCCTTAGAACTAAAGTGAGCTAATACAAAGGTAATTTGTATAATCTGAGAAAATAATTGATTTGAGAATAATTTTGTTTCTAAGCACATTGTTGTTCAAATAGTTGATTACCCTTAGAACTAAAGTGAGCTAATTTAAAGGTGATTTGTATAATCTGACAAAATAATCGGAACTAACTAAAGACTAAGGTTAGCTCTCGTGGGTTCGATTCCCACACATTGCACACATTTGTGTACATGAATACGTCTTTTTGTCTGGATCTGGGTGTTTTAAGAGAGGTAGGGTGCATTAAAGTAGCCTGTTTTGGTAAATGCCTTCAAAGCACAGCCAAATAGCAACTTTCTGTAGAGTTGTTGTATTTATGCTAGTCAGTGAGGTTACCAGTAAGCTACTTACGAGTTGCTATGTGAGCAGCAGAGGTGGCATCGCGCGAGTGACACTTAATGTATTGCAAACGTTTATAGGCTACGGTAACCGCTTTACAGGTGTGCTATATGCTTGTATGTCTCCCGGCGTTCAACAAATATCATCAGAAATTGCTTAAATTTGCGTTACCTTAGTTCTAAAGGTGCGATATTGTTAACTTAATAGTTCTACTATTTTTTCTATCGATAGCATAAAAAGTTAGTGCTGCATAAAAGAAACTCTATTACGAATACGATATAGCGAAACAGCAGTACAAATTTACCAGAGGGACACTTTGTACAAAAATCGTCTGCGTGGGCACCTCTGTCTTACCTATTTCTACCGCCAAGCAATATTTATATAGCTGTGTTGCCTTGAAGGGTGAGATATGGCAGATAAATTACTGGGTACTGTGACGAAACATCCTTTGGTCAAAATATTGGCAGCGCGCGAGTAACATCCCCGTGGTGTTCCGAGCGTCAATAGGCTGCGGTGACCGCTTACCATCTAATGCGGGCCGCGTGCAGAATCAGAATTAATTTATTGTGTAACTGTGTATTAATACATGCGCAGATGGTAAATGCGAATACAGTTTCTGTTTACAGTTTGCCTCTCCGGGCGAACAATAATATTTATAAACTTTACATTACTTTTCAAAAGTCAATTTATGTTCACAAAATAACATAGAGGTTTTGTTGTCATAGCATTATACATATATTAAGCTACCTCTCTCGTGATCGCTTACATAAAATAAAAGAGAAGAAAGAAAAAATTCATTAACATTAAACATTAAAAGAATCGTTCAAATTATTGAATATATTACTTATTAACCAAATTTTAAATGTCTTTTAAATGTATTTCCATCCACCATTTTTAATTCTGTAGGCAAGTTATTGTAGACACGTATAGCTGTGACATAAGTACTTTTATAGTATAATATATTTTTAATTCTGTTTGGCATACACAGGTTGTATTTGTATTTAACCCGTAAATTATCACGTGTCGTGGCCTTCAACTTGAAGTATTGTATGTTGTTATTTACGAATAGACATAGATTAAGAATGTAGATGCCTGTCAAAGTGAGCAGCCCCTTGTCCCTGAAAACTGCCTGTGCTTGGTTGCCAATCTAGTATCATAAAAAAAAGTGAATTGTAATATCATTTCATGACGTAATTAGCTCATCATCATTTATAGAGACAAATTTAAAGCTTCCTTGTATGTAATTATCCCAAAAAACCTCGCTTGACGCACATCTGTATCTGCCACATTATCTGTCTGATGGAGACAACGTGAAATGCAATTCAATTAAATTTTTCTATTTTATTCATTTATTATTATTAGTAATTAATCTCAATATAGTCTTTTTCTCACGCTTTTCTATGACGAAAGTGTCGGAACTATGGGGTGAATTTGTAATGTTTACAGGCTTTCGTGCAATACGCGGTAGTTGTAGGTATGTGGCTGTTTGTCTTTTGTCTGACTATACTCGTTCTCGTCATTCTTATGGGTGATAGCTGAAAATCAGTGGCTGTTTCATTTGAGCAACGCTATACACTGGGCTATAGCCCATTTGCGCTACTGCGGCAATCACACACACACAAGCACCTAAATAAAAAACGGTCTTTATAGTATAGCGAAACTGTGTTTTATATTAATAGTGTTCTGATATCGATGTACATTGAATTGATGTGTGTGCATGAAGTACGTAAATAAATGATTTATCTATCTATCTAATTACATATATTGGATTTAAAAGTTTACTTCTGATGTTTATTGAAGAGACCGATGTCGTTGATACGCATGTGAGTTAAGCATCATGCAATGTGCAAGTTAATCAGCGTCGACCACAGTCTATCCATGTATGGTATTATTAGTTTCGAGTTACTCTGTATACGGAAGTCACGCTAAGCCGTAGATCCCAGATGTTTACAACACATGACAGTGGTTAAGTTATAAGCGTAAGGAAGTTAAACGGGAGGAAGACTTATAAGTAACTTTACGCCATAGAAAAACGCAGGCATATAATAATAATATATATAATATAAAAACTTCCTGTACTAGGAGCAGGGCAGAAGTATTTATTACTCGCACGCTGCTGCGAGTAATAAATACTTCTTGCATTGTAAACGTTCTTGGTCTACGGTAACCACTTAATGTCGGGTGGTCCGTATGGTTGTATGACTCCAGACATTGTGTAAACGAATGAAGGTGGTTTTTAGGATTTTAAAACCTACAAATTTTCAAAATTTGAAATCCATCGAATTACAAATATTTTGAGAATCGCGCTGAAACAATACAAAATCTCCCAGAATTGATTTATCAGCACTAACTACACCTGTCAAGATTATTCGATTTCCTCTAAGTTACATATCAGAGTAAACTATTTGACTTCAAAATGGCCTGTTAATTAACTCCCCAACTAGCTTCGTTTGCACAAACATTCGAAAGAGAAGGGTTGGATAATTAGCGCTCAGCCTACCCTTGATTGCTCAGGATTAATTATTGTGTGCATAAAAGATAATAGTAGCACGATTACTTAAAATATGAGATATGTATAGAGAGGTACAAGAAGAGAGATATGACAGGATGACTTTTTGACATATTCCACCAAATAATAGCACGTGAATCTTCTATCTATATATAACTTGACGCCTAATCCTTGCGGTAGGTTGAGACATCCGAGCGCCACGTGACTTGGTTATTGCACACCTCCCTCGATTCTTTAACACTCATAGCTCTCCTCATGCACGCTCGGCGATTTCTAGGACTCCTAACATCACCTTCTGATAAAACACGAACAATTTGATCATGACAGGTAAGTCTTAGCTTTCCTCAAAGTCAAAGTCAAAATCTTTTTATTCCGTAAAAATGGCTACATTTGTTTGGAATCGTCACAATTTTTTTCCCTACCGTGCAGTTCATGACTAGGTGAGCACTGATAAAAATACTGCCAAAAAACTCAGGCATCCCTCTTTTGGTATCCAAACAAATTTACATAATTTAATAATTACATTATAATTGGATCGACTCAATCCCAGGCATTTTTATCATTAATATAGTCAGATACTTTATAATATACCCTGCTACACAATTTGGCTTTAATAGTACTTTTAAACTTGTTTATTGACAATTCTCTTATATTGCTGGGAAGTTTGTTATAGAACCGTATACATTGCCCCATAAAAGAATTACTTATTTTGTGGAGACGGCTTGCATGTAACACAAGATTATGCTTATATCTAGTATTTATGTTATGAGTATCACTCTTTTTACAAAATGAGTCTATGTTTTTATGGACATACAAAAGATTTTCATAGATATATTGCGATGCGACTGTTAGAATATTTATTTCTTTGAATTTTTCTCTAAGGCTCTCACGGGGACCAAGTTTGTAAATAGCTCTTATGGCTCTCTTTTGCAATAAAAAGATGGTGTTAATGTCCGCGGAGTTACCCCAAAGAAGAATTCCGTATGACATAATACTATGAAAGTAGCTGAAATAACCTCGGCTTCTACATCCCTCCATTTTCGCATTGTGTATCTGTTCCGTCATTTTTCATTCTGCATTCGTTGTACATGCCTGAACGGAGTATCACTTTCGAATGTTAACACCGAGACTCTCTTTCATATCATTTTAAATATAAAACTTATTCCTCCCTGTTAACATATTACCATAATATTTCTTACTGAGTGAATGACATTATAAATTTCTTTATACATAAACAAATTAATAATAGCATTCACTCACTAAGATATACAAAGACAACGGGTTATGATAAGATTGTGAAAGAGAAATATTAGAGCGGTGGTGGCCCCGCAGTATAACCGCACACCTAACAAGCGTGAAAACCGGCGGGTGCCCACTAGGTTTTTACGAGGAGGTACAATTTACTTACGTTCGGCTACCACTTACTCCCGGTGAGGGAATACGCCGTAAGGAAACCTGCACATGCAGATCTTCTGGATGTGTAATCATGATTCATTGTCTTGTCTGGTTTCCCTTTAAGGATTACGAAGGTCAGATGAGAGTCACTCCAATAACTGGACTCGTCACATCTTGGATCATAGCTAACCGCGGGCTCCGTAGTGGATGCAACCGGGACTTGCCTTTTGATGATTGAGTCTGTGAGAGAGAAATATACATCGTTTGCTTGAACAAATCGGTATACAATGAGGTACCTATTATTTTTTATTGATTTACTGGATCTATGCTATTATTATTTATGAAACTGTTATTGAACTTATCAGCGTTTTCAGGATAGTTATTATACATTTATTCCACTTTGGATTTTGATATTTTTTTGTTTCTTTCAGGTATATAAATAAACTTATTTTTTTATAATTTGCCAGTTGGCTTTACAATGTAACACATTGTCTTGTAAAAAAATTGTAAAAATGTATCATGATACGCCTCCCCGTTAGACTTTCACAAGAATCGCTCCTGTGACCCTTTCATCCTGTATAGTCCTCATCAGATAGTCGTTGATCCATCAAATCAAGACCGGTATACGCCGCTTTTTCTATCAATCATCAAAATATTAATATACTGTACATTCAAACACGCTATTTGTAAAATATACACTGAGTAATGAACTGATGTGGAAAAATCCTAAATGAAATGTCAATAAATTTGCTTATAGAATATTTATTTCTCGAATTTATCAATAATTGAATACATTTAAATGATACACAAATACGAGTATATTATCTCACGTTACATATATTTCATTTCTAAAAAGCGAGTCACTGTTTACGGATGAATACATACATATCTAATTAATTCACTTATTTGAATCATAATTTCGTCATATGAAAAGGCTGTATAAAATGGTACATAATTGGGCTGTGACGAGATTTTATATTCAAGAGAAGTAGGGCACATCTAAGCAGCGCTTCTAGAGAAATACACATCCACCTCACAGAAAACAACAGCCAAATAGCAATTTCTGGAAGGTTCTTGTGTTCCTGCAGATGAGTGAGGTCACCAGTTAGCTCCTAAAGAGTTGCTGTGTCAGCAGCAGAGGTGATATCCTGTGATACTTATTGTATTATAAGCGTTCAGATGCTACTATTAACTGCTTTATGTCAGGTGGGCTGTATGCTTATATACCTTCCGTTGTATAAAAAAAAACATCCATAGATATTCATTGTTTTAGCATTTTTCCACTTCTGTGAAACTTTTCTAATCTATCGGAATAGATGTTTCGAATCAGCGACCCTTGGTGATGAAAAACGAGATCGGATTTTCGATTCAGAAAATCGGCCGTCGGTTAAGATTTGTACACATCGTCGTCAGCTTATCGGATACAAACCTTGGGCTCTACCAACTTGACTAAAACGATTACAATTTACATAAACTGAAACTGCTTTACAAATCAAAAAAATATATTTACTATTTAATTTCGATTTTTTGACGAGCTCGGTGACGCCGCGGTTAAAAACGCAACTTTTACACCAACGCTCGTGGGTTCGATTGCCTCACAGGACAAACATTTCTGTGCATGAACATGTCTGTTCGTCTGGATCTGGTTGTGTTTAAGAGAAGTAATGCGAATCAAATCAGCCCGACTGGGGAATTACCTGCACATCATCAGAAAACCGCAGCCAAATAACTCCCTGGATGAGGTCACCAATAAGCTCCCAAGGAGTTGCTGTGTTAGCAGCAGAGTTAAGTTATTACCAGCGTTCATAAGCTACGGTAACCACTTTACATTAGATGGACCGTATGCTTGTATGCCTCCCGACTTTGTATAAAAAAAAACAGACAACAGGTTTTACAACACTGATCCATAGGTGAATACCTTAACTTAAATTATGATTTTTACATTTATGTTAACATATAAAACACAAATTATGTTCTACCTATCTCCGTTATAGACGTTGAACCTGTTATAATCAACGCATTACCAAGAAGGTTTAGAAATAAAATATAATAATAATAATAAATATTGTCAGACAAATTACACAGCGCCACCTAGCCCCAAAGTAAGCGAAGCTTGTGTTATGGGTACTAGACAACTGATAAACATACGTAAATACATTTTTTTTTTGTAAATACATACTTATTATACATAGAAAATACCCAGACCAAGACAAACAGACATGTTCATGCACACAAATGTTTGTACTGTGTGGGAATCGAACCCACGAGAGTTGGTTTCAAAGTAGCGTAACAACGCGTTTCACCACTGCGCCACCGAGCTCATCAAAAAAAAGGAAATAAAAATCGCCCAGCGAAGGGGTGCCGGGCACAGCTCGGACTTACTATACTTATACTGCTTATGTGCTTATGTTTCCACATCAACTCTTACTCATCCCACTGCAGGGATACGGGTCTCCCTTCATCCGAAGGGGTGTAGAGCATACTCCAACACGCTGCTCAAATGCGGACTGGCGGAGGCCAGTGTTTTCAAGCCGCTCGAGGGCCACTGACTTAGTCAGAGACACAGTTTATTCCGAGAGTGACGAATGCTTCTACTTGCGGTTGTTCCTGGTGAATGTTCGTTAGCCGATATTTGAACCACTTCGAACTTTCAATGGTGTAGTGTGCCCAATGTCTCATTGGGACATGACAATCGCTGATGCCGTTGCTATATTTCAAAGTGCTTGTAAAAGTGTTGGCGAAACTGGCAGTGAAACAGGCGCGACTCGTGAATCGATCTTCACCGTTATTGCTCCATGATAACGCAAGACCTCACACTGGACGAGAAACCATTGTAACTCTACAGGAGTTGCAGTTAAAAACCATAAGTCATCCTCCGTACTCGCCAGAACTGATTTGCTTGCTGCAACTGACTACCATTTTTTTTTGTGATTAAATTTTCTACGTGGTAAAAATATTTCTTCCCAGGAGGCAGTAGGCACCTACTAAATGCTTTCATACAGTTTGTCGAATCCAGATGCAGGCAGCAATGTATATATAATGAAGGTAAATATTTAGATTAAATAAATATGTTACATCTTAGAAAAAAAATCGGCCAAGTGCGAGTCGGACTCGCGCACTAAGGGTTCCGTAAAAAAATCACGTTTGTTGTATGGGAGCCACCCTTAAATAATTGTTTTATTCTATATTTTAGTATTTGTTGTTATAGCGGCAACAGAAATACATCATCTGTGAAAATTTCAACTGTCTAACTATTACGGTTCATGAGATACAGCCTGGTGACAGACGGACGGACGGACGGACAGCGGAGTCTCAGTAATAGGGTTCCGTTTTACCCTTTGGGTACGGAACCCTTAAAACGAGTTTTAATTTTTCAGTACAAATCGGCAATTTCTTACATTAACCCCTAATATTAAAACAGTTAAAAGGAAACTCTTTTGTCGTTTTCCTCACGAGTTGATGATTCTCGAATAAAAATGTTAATCTGAAATATAACTATATATATACGATGTTGTATATATTTTATATACAACATCGGTAGGCCTACATACGGCCCACCTGATGTAAAGCGGTTAACGTAGTCTATGAACGCTCGTAATACATTAAGCACCACTCGCGCGATGCCATCTTTGCTGCTAACACAGCAACTCCTTAGGGGCTTACTGGTGACTTCACTCACATGCTGGAACACAACAAACCTCCAGGGAGTTGTTATTTGGCCATGAGGTGGAGGTACTTCTCCAGGCGGGCTGGTTTGATGCGCCCTACCTCTCTTAAAAACACCCAGACCAAGACAAACAGACATGTATATGCACACAACTGTTTGTCCTGTGTAGGGATCGAACCCACGAGCGTCGGTGACAAAGTCGCATTATGAACCGCTGCGCCCCCTAGCTCGTCAATGATTATGAACTATTGGTTTCTTAAAAAATCGGCCAAGTGCGAGTCGGACTCGCGCACAAAGGGTTCCGTACCATTATCTATAAAAAATGGCAAAAAAATCACGTTTGTTGTATGGGAGCCCCCCTTAAATATTTATTTTATTTTAATTTAGTTATTTATTTTTAAAGTAAATATATAACTAAATATTTTGTGAATATTTCAAGCGTCTACCTGTTGCCATTATCAATATCGAGCAAAAACGAGCAATAAAATCACGTTTGTTTATTTATTTTATCCTATATTTTAGTATTTGTTGTTATAGCGGCAACAGAAGTACATCATCTGTAAAAAAATCAACTGTCTAACTATCACGGTTCATGAGATACAGCCTGGTGACAGACGGACGGACGGACGGATGGACGGACGGACGGACGGACAGCGGAGTCTCAGTAATAGGGTTCCGTTTTACCCTTTGAGTACGGAACCCTAAAAAGGCCTGAAGAATACATTATAACATCGCACGCAGTAGTAGTACAATAACGCGCCTGATGTTGCAAATATCTATAGTCTATGCATATATATGCAAATGTTTACCATCACTCCACCAATCCGCATTTGAGCAGTGTGGTGGAGTATGCCCTAAGCCTTTCGGTTGAAGAGAGACCAGTATTCCTGCAGTGGGATGAATAACGGTTGATGTGATGGCTTACCATCAAGCTGGCCATACATTTGTTTGGCACTTATGTAGTATAAATTGAAAAAGAATATGTTTATTTATTGTGATTATTTAAAGCTACTACATAAATGCGTAAAGATATTAGATAAAAAATACCAAATAAGTGTTTTTTTTTTTTATACTATGTCGAGGGCATACAAGCATACGGCCCACCTGATGTAAAGCGGGTACCGTAGCCTATTAACGCTTGCGATATATTAAGTATCACTCGCGCGATGCCTCCTCTGCTGCTTACACAGCAACTCCTTGGGAGCTTACTGGTGATCTCACTCACACGCAGGAACACAACAACCCTCTAGGGAGTTGTTATTTGGCTGCGGTTTTCTGTGAGGTGGAGGTACTTCACCAGACGGGCTGCTTTGATGCGCCCTACCTCTCAATCTCTGTTATTGCTGAGTGATACTGATGGTCTATGAGTTCCCGGTTCAAATCTCATGTGCCACTGAATTTGTGTTTTCGAATTTATGTACATATTTATCACGTACTCGGCGGTAAAGGAAAACATCGTGAGTACACCCACACGTCCAAGAAATCATATTTTGAAAGACGTGTGACCGAACCTATGAAAGGTTTTGGAGGTCTGACGGCAGTAAAAAATCGGCCAAGTGTGAGTCGGACTCGCACACGAAGGGTTCCGTACCATTATCTATAAAAACGCCACAAAAAAATCACGTTTGTTGTATGGGAGCCCCCTTAAATAATTGTTTTATTCTATATTTTAGTATTTGTTGTTATAGCGGCAACAGAAATACATCATCTGTCAATATTTCAACTGTCTAACTATTACGGTTCATGAGATACAGCCTGGTGACAGACGGACGGACGGACGGACGGACAGCGGAGTCTCAGTAATAGGGTTCCGTTTTACTCTTTGGGTACGGAACCCTAAAAACAGTGTCTTCGCCAAATCTTTAGCTTAGGTAGCGGACCTCGCCAATCCTGATGGATTAGGAAACGGGATTACGAGAAGAAGAAAAGATCAATAGATCTATGAGAACTTGAGATTTTAGTATCATATCCCATATAAAGCGTTCAGGATATTTATAAATGTGAATGAAGTGAGCCATGAATTCACTAGTTTACTATTCTACATAATTTTCACCAAAAATATGCTCTCTAATGACTCGGTTATATCCTTGCATTCCCAAGTGTGACATTAATCTGTAGCTGAAAATCAACATTTTGTTTGTCCACAAATTATCCCACCATTGTGTTACCAGGCTATATACTCGTAGATAGATATGCATGAAGCTTCTGTAGTTTCCAGTGCAGCTATTTGGTGTTTATTGTAAATACCTTTTCATTTTTCGAGTTCCGCAATTGATGAACTAGTTGATCATATGTGATCGGTATCAGGAACCCTATTACTTTCTTTCTGCTCTCTGTCTGTCTGTTATAGAGCTGAAATTTCGGTAGAATGTTGACCTGGATCGAAATATTTAATTAGAAGTTCACTTAAAGTACTTTTATACGTAGAAAAAATTCGTACACTTGGAGAAAAAGATAGGATCACCATATTGAACCATCTGTCCGTGTGTATGTATTTGGCTACTGCAGCATTTGTTTTACGTACACTTTTTTATATAAAAAAGCAAAAGAAAAAATAAATATATGAAAAAGATTCGAAATATTTTCGTATGTTTATTACCCTGTAAGTAGTTTCTGTTTAGAGTGAATGAAGAATTATTTTATTTTATACGAAATTTCAAGCGAATGATTTTTTGTGTTCTATAAAAATTCCTAAAAACAAAAATGATAAAAATACCGATGGGGTTTATAAGCCGTATAAACTAAATACTATTGGAAAGTGGTTGCAATATTCGTATTAAGTCAGAAAAAAGTCAATACCTTTTATTGAGTCTTCTACCTTGTTTTGTCAAAAAATAATATTATAAAGATAAAAATAAACATTCTTTATTTGCCATTGGGCCCTGGCGCACTTAGTTCTCTTATTTTTTGGAAATGTCCATTGGCGAAGAAGAAATGCCGAAAGAAACTTACCAATATAGGTCCCGTCTAAAATTGTCAATTAAATAATACAAAAACAAACATAAGCATATTGGTACAATAATAATATCAAATGGTAAAATTAAAGATTATGGACAGCCAGTCTGTGCTGAATTATTTCCAGACATCTTTGTCAGTTAAATATTCATCAATTCTATAATAAGCCCTTTTACAGAGAGCATTTTTAATGTGCTTTTTGAATATATTATACATAACATATGAAGACATTGATGTAAATAAACTGTTTACGTAGAAATTGACGCGTAGAGTTAAAGTGGAAATGAAACCTAAATCCAAGGCTCATTTGTTTCTTGGCTTTATCTTTTCCTTGCTCCGGCTTCAATAGTCTTGTGTTACCTTGATCCTCTTGGATTAATACTCATTTCTAGTCTGCATAATCTGTCATATTAAAATAACAGCGTATTTGGTACCAAAGTTTTATAGATAGTGGTAAATTAATATTCGTCAAAGCTTTATTTTCATTCATTCAGTAGTAGAATTTGAGCTTGATTAACTTTTTATACTTACACATTTGCGTTTATGAACATTATTTATAGCATTGACATTTATAGGATTAACATCTCTCGCTGACTTCTTTAAACATTTGCATACCTTTAGAATATAAGGTGAACATACCATACCAAATTTGTAACTTAACTCACCATCTATGTAAACCACTGTATGTTCAGGCAAATAAATGAAATTTGAATTTGAACTCTTATTTTATCCCGTTTAATGCGGAATATATTGATATTTATTTTCAATTCAAAATCAAATAGGAATTTACTTAGAACGTTCAATAAATTATTTTTCAGCTGCGACATATACAAAGAAGCCATTTTAACTTACTTACTTTAATTAAATATGGCAGATAAATTACTGGGTACTGTGACGAAACATCCTTGGGGTCACATGATTGGCAGCGCGCGAGTAACATCCCGGTGGTGTTGCGAGCGGCAATAGGCTGCGGTGGCCGCTTACCACCTGATGCGGGCCGCGTGCTTGGTTGCCAAACTACTATCATAAAAAAGAAAAGTGTATTGTAATATCATTATCACAAAAAAGAACTGTTTTTTTGTTCAAATTAATCAATTATGACACAGGTAGATTCGAAAGACGATAACATTCATATCATGATATCAATCCTTATCTAAATTGTTCATAATTATGAACGATTATGTACATGGAAATTGTTTTTTTTTTTAATTATTTAATAGGACTTTTCGTGTAGAAGTAACGACGGGTACGAAAATGCTAAACGTAAGAAAATGCCGCGATGTGAGCAAACAGCCATACCTACACTTGTCTATTAGTTGAGTTCTATTTGTCCAAATAAAGTTTTAATTTATCTTTCTATCTACCTTTACGAAGCCGGTACGGGTCGCTAATTGAAGATAAAGCAGACTGTTGAGTCTTTCAGTGTCTCTCAATGGCGCCGTTGGGCGTGTCATTCTAACTGAATACGGGATGTTAAGCAACTGCTACTGTAGCCTGTCTATGGATTTCACTGTCTCGAGTTTCTACGTGCTTCGGAGGAACGTTAAACCGTCTCGGTCCCGGCTGTTGTCAATAGATGACAGTCTTTAAGCTAAGTCAGTGGCATTTGAGCACTGTGGTGGAGTATACTGCAAACACATTCGGTTGTAGGCCCGTATCCCAGCAATGGGATGAGTAAGGGTTGACGTGGCGATGTAGCAGCATACTGTTTCCTATACACGTATATAGATACACTTCATTCATTATACCAAGTCCAAGGCAAGTTGAACGTGATCCGGTATAGGGCAGCGCACCAAACTTTCCATTTACGAGGTTGACCAACTTGTAATTGAGTCGTCATGCTTCTTTAACGAGGCAACTAAACTAATATTAATGTGGAACAGTGATCTATTGGGAGTTCTCCGTTGATAACTGAACTTATCCTCAATTTGATTTTGCATGAAGCAGTGCCAAAATTGTTAAACAGTCAGCTCGGAATAATCAATAGTATACTTATACCGTAAATACACGAACATGAGACAAAACAAACCCTAGAAATGATTATTTTAAGTGTATTTTTTTGTATGGTGTAAAGCAGTTACCGTAGCCTATTAACGCTTATATATATTAAGTATCGTTTGCGCGATGCCTCCTCTGCTGCTTACACAGCAACTCCTTAGAAGCTTACTGGTGACCTCACTCACACGCAGGAACACAACAACCCGCTAGGGAGTTGGTATTTGGCTGCGGCTTTTTGTGAGGTGAAGGTACTTCGCCTGGGCTGCTTTGATGTACTCTACGTCTATCCAGACCAAGACGAACAGACATGTTCATGCACACAAATATTTGTCTTGTGTGGCTACGGTGACTGTTTACCATCAGGTAGGCCGTATGATTGATTGCCACCTTAGTGGTTAACAAAAAAATACTCTTGTTTCACTGCCGTACATCAATGTTTAATACACCCTGCATTAATGCACCCTGAATGATAAGGCAAGGCGAGCTGAATGATAGTGTGGAATCTGTGGGGTTTAAAACTGTACTGTACACTTATTTACTACTCAAACGCAAAAAGTACAGTAAATAGCTTACCGTGACCATCATAACATATATTTGAAAAATCTTTTCAGACATAATAAATACACTAAACTTCAAAGAAAATCTTCACCAATACAAGTCTTGAGGGATAATCAGTCATCCCTTCGCGTACAAATTAAGATGGATGTTGCAGAACAATCAGAAGTGGAGGCGGAAGTTACTGTCAGAAGGACAATTATTCTTTTTACCAATTTATCAAAATTTTATCTGGATTACCTTCCATTTTAATTTCCGGTTTTGTTTACATGAATAATTGTATAAACTTAGATAACATTAATACAAAGATTTTACGACATAACACATTCTTAACCAGCTCGGTGTCGCAGTGGTTAGTAATGCTACTTTAACACCCATCCTCGTGGGTTCGATGATCACATAAGACAAACAGGTCTTGAGCTGGCTGTTTTTAAGAGAGGTAGGGCGTATCAAAGCAGCTATCTTGGGAAGTATCTCACAGAAAACCGCAGCCAAATAATTCCTTTTTGGGTGAGAGTGAGGTCGCCAGCAAGCTCCTAGGAAGTTGCTGTGTTAGCAGCAGAAGTAGCTTCGCTGGATTGATACTTAATGTAGCGTTCATAGGTTACGGTAACCGTTTTACATGAAGTGGGCCGTGTGCTTGAATGCCTCCTGGCTTTGTATAAAACAAATGTACACTTTGTAAAGTACATTAAAACAATTAATAAATACATGGTATATATCTATATATGCATATCTTCACGCCAGGTCCCTTGCAGGGCAGGCAGAGAGAAACGAGCTCCATTAGACGCGGTTCTTACACACCTCACGCGCTTCTTTAACGTTAATACCTCTATTCAAGCACGCTCTACGATTCCTAGGGCTCTTGACATTACCTTGTGATAAAACACGACCAATTTGGTCATGGTAGGTCAGTCTGTAGGTTGTTGTTAAACTCATGGTTATAGATTTTAAAAAATTCTATTGATTCGGATAATCAGTGAATTTAAATTTGCTTCCACAGTGGGAGGCAATTTAAAAAACTGACGATCACAAAATTTGAGGATACAGTTTGAGTTACCTGTATATCTATCATTGACTTCAAAAAATAAATTACATCACTGGATAGCTAAATAATCAAAAAATCGTTACGTCGATTGAGGACTGCGACACATTACGTGCGGCAGGGGTGGAAGCGATCATTTCGCTGCATCATATAATTTCCTTTCAGTATAACTTACTTCCGTCCATCACGAAGACTTACTCGCGCAAAACTCACCGTGTTCACGACACAGACAAAATCTCGTTTTTTTAGTATGTTTTCTAACATTATAGAAAAGAAACTATTTAACATTTTGAGTAGGGGTATTTTATAATATCCTATTAACATTATTATATTTTGTATTTTAGCAATAAAACCACGAATAACGGAAATATAAGAAATATTTATTTGTTGTTAAAATCGCAGACAAATATAATGACAAAGAACACCTTCCCGTGAATTCTAAACACTAATTATAGCAAAACGTGTAATCATTTTCGTATAACATATTAAACAAGGGTAATAACAAAGTGGGACATTATACAAGTCTTCTTTTGTAGACTAACTAGTACCCAGAACCCATGTCTATGTGTATTCTATGTATCGATATGTATTATGTTAGCAGATCGGGTATTAGATGTATAGTTTTCATATAAAGAATATAAGTATGCGTCACGTCGTCAATTCTTTTAAAATCATATTTTTGTATCTTCACGCCAGGTCCCTTGCGAGATAGGCAGAGAGAACCGAGCGCCATAAGACGTGGTCCGTGCACACCTCACTCGCTTCTTTAACATTCATAGCTCTTAAATAGTTTATAGGTTCAGGCGTTATTTTGCGAAAGTCAAATTTACACCAATTGGTGGCAGAAACACACAAAGCGGGTTAGATCAAATTGCTCATAGCTCATTCATAGCTCTTTTCATGCACGCTCACCGATTCCTAGGGCTCCTGACATCACCTTCAAAAACCTGATAAAATACGACCAACTTGGTCATGGTAGGTTAGTAGTCTTCCACGGCTCCGAGATCCTTCCACTATCGCATTGTATATCTGCTTCGTTATTGCAAACGGAACAGAACTATGGGCATATAAAACTATTTTTTTTTTTTAAATAAAATGATTCAGAGATTTTTAAAATTCTTTACTTGTCGTGCAGCTTCTGTAAATTTCCAGACTCGTGGCTGTGTCGGATTCCCCTCCCACTTCATAGCATTTCGTATGTACAGCTAATTCGATTAGTTTATTTATTATGGCAACGGACAAAGCGTAAACAAAGACAACATTCATTTTCTAATTTACTGACTGATACACAGTGGCCGAGTGTCTTCTACATGTCGTAATATATTAATAAGTTTTCTTGTTCGCAGAACGTACCTATTGGAGTAGGCTCGAAAAGATTTTTCTTCGGAGTAGCAAAGTGCATCACTTTTATTATTACCTGTAGGCACTTGTGTTCATCACAGAATAGCAGACTCATTTAATTTGATGGACAAAATCAATTCATCTCTTTTATTATTCCATCTCTATGTCTTTTTTATCCTAGCATTAGCTCGTCCGAAATTAGGATTCGCAAAGTCCGCTACCTAAGTCTAATGATTTGGCGAGGATATTTTTTTATACAACATCGGAAGGCATTCAAGTATACGGCCCACCAGACGTAAAGCAGTTTTTTTTTATATACTACGTCGGGAGGCATACAAGCATACGGACCACCTGATGTAAAGCGGGTACCGTAGCCTATTAATACTTGCGATATATTTTAAGTATCACTCGCGCGATGCCTCCTTTGCTGCTTACACAGCATCTTCGTAGGAGCTTACTAGTGACCTCACTCACACGCAGGAACACAACAACTCTAGAGAGTTGTTGTTTGTCAACGGTTTTCTGTGAGGTGGAGGTACAACTTCCCCAGATGGGCTGCTTTAATGCACCCTACCTCTCTTAAAACGTCCAGACCAAGACAAACAGACATGTTCATGCACACAAATGTTTGTCTTGTGTGGGAATAGAACCCACGAGCGTTGGTGTCAAAGTCACGTCATTCACAACAGAGCCATCGAGCTCGTCATTTTTTTTTTTACATAGACTAACTACATAGACCTCCACAACCTAGAGGGAAAACCAGACCTTTGATTTTTCCATCTTCATGTTTACGTACATATATCCATGTAACAGAAAAACGGCAAGGATATTGTATATGCAAACACAACGTGTTGAGGCGATAATTCAAACACGCGTCAACACAATGTGAGATATCATCAACTCTGCCAATAGCTGTCCTGACAGCTGCCCGTATACAAGAGGTATTATTCAATTACAGATCACAACCATATTATGAACTACACAAACACTTTCATTAACTCGACACATTTAGAACTAACTGAATTAACGACAATTGGCAAACAACACAAGTACACAAACTATCAGACGAAACTGTAAAGCTACCTTATAGAACCTTGCAATTCAGGGAAATTTCCATAAGTCGGTTTCATTCCCAACCGGAATATAAAATATTACATAATCATTTATGGTTACAAAATGGAAACTGCTTCATAAATATCAATTTTAAAGCAATATTCTGCAGCACCGTACAGCTTGCAAAACATATTTCATGACTAGCCTAGACATCTCCAAAATCTATACTAAAATGATTTATGTTTGAGCATGTTTGTGATTCAACATTCCACGTAAATCAATTTAGAAGTTTGTACAGTTTAAATTTGAAAAGGAACTTTCCATAAATTAGTTTTAGTTGCAAAATAATGTTATTAAAGTATTTAATATCGTGACTTTAATACTTCAATGCGGAACTGAGCTTCATATAATTCACTGTTATTGATGTAACTAAAGCAAACCTCATCTTAACGTGACTGATTTAGCCAATTTACGAACATAAGTCTGGTGAAAGAACGTATCCATTTATTAGAAGGGGTGTGAATATGAGAAGTCTTTTCGTAAGGAGAATGCAATTGGTAGCAATATGCAAGCGATATCACTTGTATTATACGAATCTAGGCAAATAAAAGAAAACGTATTTGTTTTTAAGTCTGTAGTGATTTCAGTGCATACTGTATTATACAAGATTCAAAATATCGATACGAATCATGAGTCGATCGGAATTTGTTTCTTAATCGCCCTCAATGTGTAGGAGATATTATTTGCGACGTGAATATTTTTCTAGAATGTGTTTAGGCGTTTGATAAAACGTTAAGGACACTAAACCAAGATTGCCCAATCGTGGTTTATTGTAGAATTTAGATAATAATATGTTTAAAAGTAATATAAAAATGTGTGTATGTATTTGTTACTTTAGGGGCCATATCAGTAATTCTACTTTCGTAGGTGATCATAGCTTACAGTATTTATGTTTGTTATAAAGAAATTACTATGATAGCAAAATTGGGACAAAAAATAAGCAAAGAAGAGGGCTAATTAGCGTACGACTTACTTGATGCAGCAGGCTGTATACCAAATTATCTGATATTTAAAGATAAAAATTATTATCAGTTTTTAATATATATTTTTTGTTTCAGGTAAAAGGTATGCGGGCTCAGAAGCTACCCGCTACCTTGCTACTGTTGCTTTTTGCAATAGAAGCCCTTGACGCCAACAGAAGAAAGCAGAAAGAAAAAATATTACCAATAATTCTCAATATATGCGATATTAGTGACAGAGATTCCAAAGTCCATTGCTATTGTGAGTCCAGTCAAGAAATAAATAAAGCTGCTAAAGCGGAATGCTGGGTTTTCAACGGCGGCATAGAAAAATCAGATCCTCTATGGACAAGTTTTACTTCACAATCAAACATAGAAACTCTTGCATTCAATGTAAGAGCAGATGGCGGTCTAGACTTTGTACCGACAAAGGTGCTTCGATATCTACGAAAACTAAAACATGTTAGCATAAAATACAGCTCAATACCAAGGATTGAATCCAACACCTTCGTAAATATTACATCAGTACAAGAGATAATACTAACAAAAAATCAAATAATACATCTTAGCAAACACTCATTTTACAACTTACCGAACCTCACAGTTCTTACTCTAGACGAGAACAGAATAAAAGAACTAGTAACAGAAACGTTTTACGAGTTGCCAGCACTTCAGAAATTATACCTTACTAGCAATAACATAAGTGTCATA
The DNA here is from genome assembly GCA_947507595.1 of Pyralis farinalis. Taxonomy (NCBI): domain Eukaryota; kingdom Metazoa; phylum Arthropoda; class Insecta; order Lepidoptera; family Pyralidae; genus Pyralis; species Pyralis farinalis. Next base: position 5,465,501 of record OX382275.1, read on the forward strand.
CAAGATGGAACATTTAGAAATACTGTAAATTTATTAGAACTAGAATTGGATAGAAATAATATAAGTGAACTCAGAAAAGAGTGTTTTGATGGTCTTGCTAATCTTAAGAGATTAGATTTAAGAAGAAATAAATTATCTGTCCTCAATTCGTTTACGTTCACGGAGCTATGGAATCTTCAAACACTGTTGTTAGATTATAATGAAATTTATATCTTGGCCCAGAGAACATTCGATGGATTATCACAATTAAGAAAGTTGAGTTTGAGCCACAACAAACTTGTTACTTTGACTAGTGGGCTATTTGAGGGTGTCAGAGGACTCTCAGCATTAGATTTAAGATATAACAAATTAAAAAGATTCACAATAGAAAATTTGCGACCGATTTATGATAATTTGAAGAATCAAAATAGCTACATTTCTCTTGAAGGTACGTATTATGTTTTGTTCTCATTCTTGTTTTCTCTTTATGTAGTTTGATTTTATGAAAAAAAGGATTGTCACTTTCTACATTAATGCTCAAAAAATATTACAGGTCCACGCATGTACTGGTACTTCAATAACGAACTTCATTTTTTTACATTTTTGTTTATACATTTTTTTTACATTATTGTTATCTACATATAATGGATATTTTTAAACGTTTTGAAGTATCAAAATGCTACAAAAAGAAATTTATTTTTTTAATTCATTTTTTTTAATCATTTGTTGTTTGGTCTTTGCAAATATTTTTTTTAAAATGCGACGCGCGGCATACAAAATTGATAGCTTGATTTCAAATGGTTATCGTAGTCTATGAACGTTCAAAAAACAAATAATTTCGATCAATTCATAAGAAAATATTATTTCGCTTTATGGTCTCCAGTAGTATTACTTGTTTTAGAAATAGCTGTGCCGTAATATTTTATCATCAAAGCCTTGTTTGATAATTGAGAAGGTACACCAAACGCAGGTGACATAAGTCGGCTTAGATTTCAAAACAAATTAGATTTCTAATTTATCTATTCTGAACCTTTCCTTCAGCTATTGTGTCATTCTGACATGAAATACTGGAAGGTCTGCAGACAAAAGTCATATAATAGTTTTATATGGTGAGGTTGGGGCTAATAATAAAGGAGGCTGCAAAAAGTTTTCCTGGGTTAAAATTTATGGCTTTGTAGATCAGGGTCAAAACCCAGCAAGTAAATTTTCGCAGAAACTTTAAGTAAGTTTGAAGAAGTTATGTCGTTCTTTAGTGTGAAAGTATCAAGCTAGCTCGTCGAGCGCGAGTGTCTAACGATATTTATTTTAGGGTCATGAATTCCGTACACGCTCAAAGTAAACATTTGCATAACGAACGTAACTAATTGTCCTTAGTTTGCTTTAACAAAAAATAAATAAAAATAAAAGTTTTCTTTTTTTTATACTACGTCGGAAGGCATACAAGCATACGGCCTACCTTAGTACCGTAGCCTATTAATGCTGCGATAAGTATCACTCGCGCGATGCCTTCTCTGCTGCTTATACAGCAACTCCATGGGAGCTTACTGGTGACCTCATTCACACGCAGGAACACAACAACCCTCTAGGGAATTGTTATTTAGCTGCGGTTTTCTGTGAGGTGGAGGTACTTCCCCAGACGGGCTGCCTTGCTAAGAGAGGTAGGGCTACCTCTCTTAAAACATCCAGACCAAGACAAACAGACATGTTCATGCACACAAATGTTTGCCTTGTGTGGAAATCGAACCCACGAGCGTTGGTGTCAAAGTCGCGTCATTCACGACTGAGCCACCGAGCTCATCAAAACTTCAGGACGAAAGAATTACGAAACAGGTACAAAACGCAAAAGTGAACGATGTAGGAGTCAAAACCAATACTCACCTACCACGTCCATTGATCGTGTTTTATATGATGGTGATGTTAGGAACCTAGAAGTCTGCGAGCGAGCATGAAAGTAATCTTAAAGAAGCCAGCGAGGTATATAAGGCGTTGAAGATAAGATAGAAGTTGCATTTATATATGTATTGCTTCACGCCAGGTCCTTTGCTCAGTAGGCAGAGAGCACCATAAGATGCGATCTTTCCACGCTTAAATAGAAGTTAATAATCTAAAACCCATTTAGGTTTTTCCAAATATTACACAAAAAGAAAGAAGGAAAATAAATATCAAAGAGTTGACTCTTTGTTATCTATATATAATAGAAATATATATAAATCTAAAACCTAGTTAGGTTTTAGATTATTAACTTCTATTTAAGCGTGGAAAGACCGTGCATGGGAAGAGCTATGAATATTAAAAAAGCGAGAGAGGTGTTTAAAGAGGTGAAAATACAGATAGATCGATAGTATTTAAACATGTTTATTAATTAGCATGTGGCCAGACTAAAACTTAATAAAGTAAAACTTTATTAGTTCGGCACTACACGGTGCTGTGTACAATGATATTGTATTAAAAAGAGGTAGATGTCGTACTAGCGCGCAAAAACTGAGGCAATGAAATTAACCCAATTGGTCTAATATGCGCTATTCTATGATGCGCTGACGTATTTCAAGCGCAACTCTTGACAGACAGCTATCTCTCTCTATATCATGCGTTCTGTATTATCTATCCCCTTCTTAAGTAAGTAAGTACTATAATGTCGTAGTGGAACAATAACAAAACGACGCGCAGTATGAATATACGTCATCTTTAAATACAATATCATTGGCTGTGTAGCATTTTTTATACAACGTCGGGAGGTATACAAGCATACGGTTCACTCGATCAAAAGTGCTTGTCATAGTCCGCTTGTAATACTGGATGTTTCGCCCTTCCTCCTTGGTTACTCTTTTTCCCCATTTTTAAATTTGAATAAATAACCACTCAAAACCATGATCCAAACAAATTACCATAATTACAATTTTAGGGTTTACAATACTTCGGTGTAGGATTATCTCAAGAGATGCGTATGCTAATAGGTTTTAGTACATTTAATATTAGAGATTCTAAAACTAGAGCGATCGATTTTTAGGACAAACTATAATAGTGCGAAATCGTTTTGGCTAAACAATAATTGTACATTACAAGTTTAGGCCAATGGTTTTTGACCAAATAAAATTAGGATTAATAATTTTAGGCGAGTCAAAGGTGTTGTATAAAAATCATTATATTTGTTGATACTAAAATTATATCAAAATATCCGTGAGTAATTTTCTAAATCCTATTGAAAAGCACATCAAAATCTATTGCGTAGTTTAAAATAATAGAAACAATAATAAGTGAGAACCATTGAACAAATATACGAACAGAGATAGAGAGTTTAATTTATGGCGATAGAGTCAATGTATTCGTAGATACGCCGAAAATTGCAAAGCCGTCTTGTATAGAAAAGAATACACAAAGTATATTTATCACCAAAAATATATACCAGATCACGGAGTTTGGCTTACGTGAAATTTATAGCTTGTACAATGTTAATACGAGCTATAAATTTCGCCTTAACTTTAGCCTTAGGCTTGATTTTCGGATATCCGTTGACGGGTTTGCGTACACTACGCATCAATATACAGGGTGAATTCTTGGTAACTTGATCTGGGTATTTACTTGCAGTGTCTAAACTATTATACAGAATATCTGCGAAATAGCAATATATATGATCTAATAGCCCAGTGGATAAGGCCTATTGCCCAACTGGTACCACTAAATTCGTGTTTTCAGATTTATATACATTTTTATCTCTTGATATCGTGGAAAATATCGTGAGGAAACCTTACGCGTCCAAGAAATTACTTTTCGAAAGCCTACCGTAACCTAAGAAAAGATCTGGTTTTGCCACTGCATTGTTGAGATCTGACGGTAGTCGCTTCATGTAAAAATCAGTGTCTGCGCCAAATACTTAGGCTTAGGTAACGGACCCGTCAATCCTAAGAAAATGAAAATTCAGGCATATTCAAATATATATATAGGTTGAGACTTTGTATGCTTAATAACAATTAGACGAGCTTGGTGGGCCAGTGGTGATTGACGCAACTTTGACACCGACGCTCGTGTGTTCGATTCCCACACAGGACAAATATTTGTGTGCGTGAACATGTCTGTTTGCCTTAGTAGCATCTTTTTAAGGGAGGTAGTGCGCATCAGAGCAGCCCGTCTGAGGAAGTATCTCCACCTCACCGAAAACCAAATAACAAGTCCCTTAAGCTTCTAAGAAGTCTCCGTTTTAGCAGCAGAGGTGGCATCGCACGAGTAATACATAGTATGTGCAAGCGTTGATAAAGTTACGGTGACCATTTTACATGAGGTGACCCGTATGTTGGTATGCTGACGTTCTTTATGTAAAAAAACGGTTCTCTGCCTTTTCGCTGAAAATTGTTCCGCCGCTTATCACTTGCCAACTAACGTTTCGAAGAATTTTATTTAGCGGAATAATCATTTGCCAAGTTTTCGTATAATTTTGTTTTATTTCCCAACCCCACAGTTGCCAACTGTATGTTTGGTCTGCTTTTTATAATGACACTTTTCAAAATGCCAACTTTCAAGTAGCGAATGTTTTAGTTAACGTAATAATATTCATTAAGTTGTTTATTGTTTACCAAATGTTGTATTAACTTAACCTGTTTCCTTGTGCAAAAGCGATTCGCTTCTGGCACTTCGCCGGCCGCTGCCGCGGCACGCTCGCTTCCCACGCTCGGCTCGTGCGTTGTTTGTCATACTCTAACCTTACCTAACCTAAATGAATATTACGCTAACTAAAACATTAGTTACTTGAAAGTTGGCATTTTGAAAAGTGTCATTATAAAAAGCAGACCAAACATACAGTTGGCAACTGTGAGGTTGGGAAATAAAACAAAATTATACGAAAAGTCGCTGGAACCGCAATGGTCGCGTATTGTGCGGTTCCAGAGAAGTTTTCTTCCGAGAACTCTCAAGCTGTGGAATAAGCTCCCAGCCGAGGTTTTTCCAACGCATGAGTGACACCCCTGGTGTTACAAATGTCCATAGGCTACGGTGACTGTTTACCATCAGGCAGGCCGTGTGCTTGATTGCCCCCTTAGTGGTATAAAAAAAAACATTTTACATCGGCAAGTTTCTTTTGGCATTCCTATCCGCACCATGGCCATTGTCAAAATGCTGGTAAATTAAATAAATAGAAACTACTAAACATGAGTTAAAGATAAGATTCTACTTTAAAACGGCTTCTGCTCTCATCGCATTTCTGCCGGCATGGTGCGCTTATCCAACTTATAATTAATTATAACTTTCTTATCTCATAATAAAAGAACCGCTATTTTCTTGAAGAGTAAGTTTCTGGAACAGTAAACGATGAAATAAGATACGTGCATCTCCGCCAGGCTGATACGCCATCGCAAGAGCAAGTTGCAAGGGTTCGATGGAGGATCAGGGGCGGGAGGAAATCTCTAAGACATTATTTGTACATTTACGAGAATACAAGGCGAAACAAATTGTCATGTTTTACTTGTATAATCTAGTTTTAAAAAAGATAGGGTGCAACAAAGCAGCCCGTGTGGGGCAGTACCTCGGCCTCACTGAAAACCACAGCCAAATAACAACTCCCTAGAGGCTTGTTGTGTTCCTGCGTGTGAGTGAGGGCACCAGTAAGCTCCTAAGGAGTTGTTGTGTAAGCAGCAGAGGAGGCATCGCGCGAGTGTAAGTATTACGAACGTTCATAGGCTACGGTGACCACTTTACATCTGGTGGGGCGTATGCTCGTATGCCTTCCGATGTTGAAAAAAGATTTTGGTGTGACTGTACTAATCCATACTCATCCTACAGCAGGGATATGAGTCTCTTTCAACTAAATGGGTATAGAACATACTCCACCACGTTGCTCAAATGCGAATTGATGGAGGTCAGTGTATGCACGCCGCTTGAAGGCCGCTGCCTGAGCTTAACGATCATCATTTGTCGGAACCGGTCCTGGTAAAGCTTAATGTGCCCTCCGACGCTTGGAGAAGCATGAACCCGCCCATAGAGAGATTGCGGACGATTATAGCGACGTGCGCCATGACACCATCGAACTGCTCGTATGTACATGATTTACTATATTAAATTATACTTTGACGAGCTCGGTGGCGCAGTGGTGAAACGCGCTGTTACATTACTATGACATCGATGCTCGTGGGTTCGATTCCCACATAGGACAAACATTTATGTGCGTGAACATGTCTGTTTTGTATTGGTCTGGGTGTTTTCAAGAAAGGTGGGGCGCATCGAAGCAGCCCATCAGAGAAAGTACCTCCACCTCACAGAAAACTGCAGCCAAATAACAACTCCCTGGAGGGTTGCTGTGTTGCTGCGTGTGAGTGAGATCACTAGTAAGCTCTTAAGGAGTCGCTGTGTTAGTAGCAGAGGTGGCATCGCGCGAGTGATACCTAACGTGTTGCAAGCGTTTATAGGCTACGGTAACCGCTTCATAGCATGTGGGCCGTATGCTTGTATGCTTCTCGACGTTGTACAAAAAAAAAAAAACTTTTTTCTTCCTACTTTTCCGTTACCTTACCCGTTACCGAATATGTTAGGATTGGCGAGGTCCGCTATCTAAGCGTTTTTTTTTTTTTTTTGTGACGCGGGGAAAAATGCGTTACGCACACCACCGGTGCCTGGCTGCTATCTAAGCCTACGGATTTGGAGAAGATACAGATTTTGACAGAGACACGGAACGACAGCACCACACACGTGTATCGAAATATAATTTCTTGGACGTGCGGGTTTCCTCACGATGTTTTCCATCACCGCTGAACAAATGATAATTACAAATATGTACATAAATACGAAAACGCAAATTTATTATTATATTAAACTATTTATTATTAAATTTATTTAAATTAAAGTAGCGAGTTAGATGTACTGCGCTATGTAGCGCTCCACTCGGATAAATAGTTAAAATATATACGGTAAATAAAAGTCAGTAGATTAATATTATTATTTTATTACACATTACTTTTTAAATATCAATAGTCTGAGCTCCTTGAGATTGTCGCTGAATATAAATTTTATATTTTATTAAAATAACACATTTTTTTAATCTGCATAATGGGCTGTTTAGAGGCAATATGTCACTTACTTACATTTCGTATCTTGGTTTATTTTGAATAAAACACATGGTTCATATATATCCAAACATAGGACGCAAGATTAATCTTTTAGTCATGATCTATCATTTCAATACAGCAAAGTAATCGAAAACATTTTTATTACACGTGGAAACAATGCACAAAGAAAAAAATACGAAACAGATATACAACGCGAAAGTGAAAGAATGTTAACGGATTAGAAACATGCAGCGTATCGCGCTTGGATTAGGGCTCGGATTTGTCACAACCTTCACGTCTAGTCCCTCAAAGTGACCGTTAACAAAGCCACCAAGGAATGTACGAGAGCTTACATAAGAGCGGATGCACAACGGGATCCGCGGATTGGTCAGGAATTGGTATTCCATCCTATGGGTAGTCGTAGCTACTGGCACCTGGCCAAATCACTCGCCCACCAGGCGCAGTACAAAGCCAGTCTTCTCGCTGATCTCTTCGCGGCCAATTCGCGTATCGATGATTGTGGTGCACAAACATCCCAAATTGCTGATTATGGGACAACGATGCCAGCCATAAACATTAGGCAACGAGATGTCCGCGCAACGCTGCAATCACTCGATCTGCGAAAGGCTAAATGACCCCGACAAGGACTGCAAGGTATTTGAGCGGATAATAAATATCCGCTACCTGGAAGACCACTCATTAATTAAAGATCGTCATTACGGTTTCAGACCAAATCAATCTACGGGTGATCTTCGAGCGTACGTATTCATTTGTAGGGTGAAGCTATGGAAATGCACGGCGAATCTTTGGCAATCAGCCTATATATTACTAAAGCTTTTGATCGGATTTGGCAACGCGTTTTTCTCTCCAAGCTTCCAGCATACGGTCTACCACTTTGCTTATGCACTTGGATCGCTGCGTTTCTCCATGGACGCAGTATACGAGTCCTTTGCGACGATCAGTCATCACAGTTTCAGCATGTGAAAGCCGGGGTCACGCAAGGATCAGTCATGTCGCCCACTCTGTTTTACTGCATATCAATAACATGTTCACACTTGGTAACATTAATTGCTATGCAGATACACAGACTACGCAGACAGTTCATGCGTGATGTGTTCGACGACCCGCAGCAATACAGGCCGAAGTAGAGGATAAAAGACGTACGCTTGTCGTTGAGCTCAACCAGGTGTTGGATGATCGTTATTCTCAATAGGGCTGCAATAACTTCGTTGAGTCCAATGCCAAGAAAACCTAGGCGTGCGCCATTAGTGCCAAGATCTCTCCATTCTAATCTTCTCTCTCTTCAGAGCACCGCTTTGCAGATACATGATAGCCTTACCAACCTCGGCATCAACATCATAGGCGACCTCCACCCCAAAGACTATATCGAGAGCGATCTTTCAGTGGTCTCTAAAAAACTCGGAATCCTGAACAGGGTGAGATGGTTCTTTGCGCCAGAGCAGTGCTGCCTTTTATACAAGGCGCAAGCTCGCTCATGCGTGGAGTACTCTTCGAGGATGAGTCCGCCAAATATCTACTTGACGCTCTCGATAGACTGCAGCGCCGCACTATACGCATCATAGATAGCGCTGAGGTCACTAACTCCCTTCAACCTCTTCAGCTGCGTGGGGGAATGTTCTGATGAACATTTCGACCTCGTCACTCGTTCTCCCTTCCTCCTCCGTAACACTCGTGCTGGACTGAGATCACATCTATATAGAATTGGGTTGCTGACCTTCCGTACTAAGAAGTTCAGTGACTCATTTCTCTGTCGGACTGTCAAAATGTAAATTCACTTCCGGCGCATGTGTTTTTCACCTCCTATAATCCCGCGTCGTTCGGACGAGGTGTGAAGAGGCACCTTAGAGGGCCGTCAAGGGGGGTACAGCCACCACAGCGGAAATCACAGGGATGTTCTCTCATCTGCTTCTCATTGACGCTATCCATCAGGCGTAATGCAGACATTTTGTCAGGCCACATTAAAAAAAAGTAGGAGTCGAGGTAGGCCAAGACTTGCCTACCATGACCAAATTGATCGTGTTCCATCATAAGGTGATGTCAGGATAATTAGAAACCGGCAAGCGTGCATGAGAAGAACAATTAATGTTAAAGAACCGAGTCAGATGAGTAAGGATCGAATCATGTGGCGTTCGGTCCACTCTGCCTACCCCGCAAGGGATTTTGCGTGAAGTTATAGATAGACAGACATAGACATTTTGATTGCATGTAAAAGCTCGAAAGAAATTTAGCAGAGAGCAAATTCGTGCGGATGTAATGACAAATTCATTTTCAGTGGAATGTTATTTTATATTGAGTAAATCGTATTATTTTGTTTGTAATCCAAGATGAGTTTTAGCAATTACTCAAAGAATTTCAATTTTGTTCAATTACATTGGTAGGGGACTGAAAAATACTGTATTGTCAGTACGATCCATGCTATAGTTCAGGAGCGGAGAGATGCCCAACCTGCACAGTTTTAGCAGAGTAACAATTTTAAGGTTACCCGTACATGAGGCCTGACTGTAGGATGTAGGAGCCGAGGAAGGCCAAGACTTACCTACCATTACCAAATTCATGTTTTATTAGAAGGTGATAACAGGAGTATTAGAAACCGGCGAGCGTGTATAAGAGCAATGAATAATAGAAGCGGGTGAGGTATGTAAAGATCAAGTCACGTGGCGCTCGGTTCTCTCTGCCTACCCAGCAAGGGATTTGGCACGAAGTTATAGATACATAGATTAGATATGTGAGAGCTCGATGGCGCCGTTATGTGTGTCATTCTAACCGGACACGCAGCTTAAGCAACGTCGACCGCAGATTATCAATGGATGGGCCTACCTATTTCGAGCTTCTCCGTGCTTCGAAGGCCACGTTAAGCCATCAGTCCTGGCTGTTGTTGATAAATTGATTAGTCGTTAAGCTAAGTCAGTGGCCTTAGGGAGGCCTGAAAACACTGGCCTCCGTCAATCCGCAGTTGAGCAGCGTGTTAGAGTGTGCTCTGAACCCCTTCGGTTGTATTCTAAACCCGTATCCCTGCAGTGGGATGAATTAGGGTTGGTGTAGTGTAAATACATATTTCTATATATATATATATATATATATATATATATATATATATGTCTGTGTTACTAGCTGTGACCGCGACTTCGTCCGCGCGGAATTTAACAAAAAAGTTATGGTTCCGTTATAATTTTATTTATTTGATTTGATTATAAGTACCTTAATAAGCAGAGTAAAATAGCGAACAGCAAAATAATAATAGATATGTATTATGCACTTCGCCCGCGTGGAATAGTTATCTTTTTATTATTTATTTATATTAATAAAAATAAACAAAAATGTCTAAAATAAAAGTAGCCTAAGCCTAAAAACCTAATTCATTTTGGTATATGTACCGTGTATATATACATCCATATGCAAGCGGTTATTTTAATATTACAAACAGACACTCCAATTTTCTTTATCTGTATAGATGTATAGATAACGTGTTAGGCAGCATTCCATTCTCCGATTAAACGTCTGGAGTTACTTTTTGAATCTTCTTCAAAATTAGGCCTCGTTTATTTCATTCTTCGCCAAGAAGGACACGGGAATTTTGTCTCAAGTAACAGATAAAAATTATCATCACTTATCACATTCTATAATTCTTTGTAATTAATGTAAAAGCACAAATTAGCCTTTTGCGACGTTCAAATTTAAGAGATATTTTTTTAAAAGCGTACTTAATTAATTTGAAAAGTTGCAATTAATGATGATAGTTTAAAAGTAAAAACATTAAACTTATTAATCGAGTGTAATTAATCAAAACTTTTACGATATTTACATTAGCGTCAGCAAAAATGATAAATTCAGAATTGATACTCACTTTCAATAATGCCAAGTTAGCAGATTTATGTCTTAGATTATATTTGTTGCCATAGGGATTGGCGAGCACACTGGAAAACCAAAGTAAATTTATTAAAATGAAAATATAGATATAATGAATCAAAATAATATAATTGCATAGGATTTTTATAATTTTACGTTCTTGTTCCCAGCTTTTTCCCGTTTCCAAATTCATTAGGATGAGGGGGGGGGGGGGGGGGGGGCTCGCTACCTAAATTCCAGGATTCGAACTGGTGGTGTTGGTCATCCGACCAGTTATTTATCCATTGGGCAAGCACTGTTCTTTTATAATATAATTTTAAGAGAGGTAGGGCGCATCAAAGCATCCCGTCTGGGGAAGTACCACAGACAATCGCAGTCAAATAACAGCTCCGTAGAAGGTTGTTGTGTTCCTGCGTGTGAGTGAGGTCACCAGTAAGCTCCCAAGGAGTTGCTGTGTAAGCAGAGGAGGCATCGCGCGAGAGATACTTAATATATCTCAAGCGTTAATAGGATACGGTACCCTCTTTACATCAGGTGGGCCGTATGCTTGTATGCCTCCCGAAGTAGTATAAAAAAGTGAGTTTCATAAAAGAGAGAGTTGGTATTAAAACAAGGCATGCTTCGTTAGTTTGTGCATGTAGAAACAATGACAAAATAGATATATAATGGGAAAGTGGAAGGATTTCGGAGCTGAGGAAGTCCAAACTCACCTACCACGACCAAATTTAGCGTACTTTATCAGGTGTTTTTTTTATACAACTAGATTGGCAAACAAGCATGCGGCCCGCATTAGATGGTAAACGCTCACCGCAGCCTATTGACGCAACACTACGGGGATGTTACTCGCGCGCTGCCAATCTTGTGGCCTAAGGCTGTTTCGTCACAGTACCCAGTAATTTCTCTCTCATATCATACCCTTCAAATCGGAACACATATAAATATAGCTACTTGGCGGTAGAAATAGGTGAGACAGAGGTACCCACGCAGACGACTTTTGTACAAAGTCTCCCTCTGGTAAATTGATGTCTGGAGCCCTCGGAACCGGCGAGCGTGCGTAAAAAGAGCTATGAATGTTAAAAAAGCCAGCGAGGTGTGTAAGGACTGCGTCTAATGGCATTCGTTCCCATCTGCCTACCTTACGTAAAGATGATTACATACATACTTAAAGAATATGAGACATGTTAATCTACCATAGTTATAAATTTAGCAACTGCCAATACTATGCATGCTAATGAGTAAGAAAAACTTTAGGAGATATCTATCTGTCTATAAATTCACACCAAATCTCTTGCGGGGTAGGCAGAGAGAACCGAGCGCCACATGACTCGATACTTACACACCTCACTCGCTTCTTCAACATTCATTGCTCTTCTCATGCACGCTCGCCAGTTTCTAAGGCTCTGACATCACCTTCTATTAGAACATAATCAATTTGGCCATGGTAGGTAAATCTTGGCCTTCCTCGGCTCCTACATCCTTCCACTTTTGCGTTGTATATCTGTATCGTAAATCTTTCTTGCTGCATTATTTCCACGTGTCCGAACCAACATGCCTCTTCTTATTTTAAACACCGACACTCTCTTTCAGACCAAGTCTGTTTCTAACATCATCATTGCGAATATGGTCTACAAGCGTTACGATAGGTTTAGAAGGTGTCTCTTCTCGTAAAGGTTTTCTGAACAATAACGAAAGCGAAAAACGAATAATATATTTCAAATTAGCATCAAAAATGTTAACACACACAATATATATGTATATATATCTGACCGCAAAATCCCATGCGGGGTAGGCAGAGAAGACGGTGTGCCACATTACACGGTCTTTTCACACTCACTCGCTTCTTTAATAATCATTGTCACTCTTCTCGTGTACGCTCGCCGGTTTCTAGGCTTCCTGATATTACGATACGATAACACGGTAGGTTAGTTTTAATCTTCCTCGTCTCCTATGTCCATCCAATTTCGCGTTGTATATCTTTTTTGTCATTTTTCATACAGCATTATTTCTACAAGCCCGAACCATCGGAGCATGCCTTTTCTTATTTTGAGCCACCGACACATTCTTTTAGATCAAATTATGTATGTATTTATATCTTGACGTCAGGTCCCTTGCGGGATAGGCAGAGAGAACCGAGCGCCATAAGACGGGGTCCTTACACGCCTCACTTGCTTCTTTAACATTCATCGCTCTTTTAATGCGCTCTCGCCGGTTCCCAGGGCTCCCGACATCAAATCATATTTTTTAAATAATTATTTATAAATCAAAGCCCTGATGACATCTCGGGAATTAGCTTAAAAAAATTATGTTTCCGTACATAACCGACACATGCTAAATCACTAAAGAGTAAACTAATCATAAATTAATACTCCGACGCCGTTGCTTTTGTTTACATTTCAGAAGGCATAAAAATGAGAGCTAATGAAAAATTAACAAAATTAATTAGCCATTTACGGGCAATGAATCAGCCTTAATGGTTCAACGAGGCTTTGGGTACAATAAGAAATTAATAAACAAAAGCCGACGATAAAGTTAATGCCGTTTTAAAATGTACATCTTATTGTCTGGGCTTCATATAAATTCATTAATTATACTGATTCCATAATCGTGTTAGAGCTTTAAAATAATTAACGTACTTAAAAGTTGTAGTGTCTGGGCGAGCGAACTTCGGTCGTTGATTTTTATGAGTAAAATCCCGTTTTTCAGGAGGAATATCTATATAGATAAACTTATTAACTAAAACCACATCAACATACAAAATTTGACCCTAATCTTTACAGCCGTCTTTGATATATTTATATATACACAAGTGTACTTGTTTATCAAGTTATCGATATACCAAAGGTAAACTCATATTCGTATATTCAATATTATTAGCGAGTGTTGTTTAAAACGTAGGGTTTATCCAATAATATTGAAATAATAAATGACATAGTATGATGCTTATAAACTCAAAATATGTTCGTTGAATATTTTTGTTGTATTTTGAAATATTATTTATTTTATATTATGTTATTCTTCAGCTTTACAAACGTACAAAACTAGCGCAGATTCGACTACAAACTTTATTTTTATTTTTAACGGGTCTCTCGTCCGCGTGGAATTGGAATTTATTCACAATTTTTAGAGTTTTATATTTTTCAGCTCTGCCTACCCAGCAAGGGATTTGGCACGAAGTTATAGATACATAGATTAGATATGTGAGAGCTCGATGGCGCCGTTATGTGTGTCATTCTAACCGGACACGCAGCTTAAGCAACGTCGACCGCAGATTATCAATGGATGGGCCTACCTATTTCGAGCTTCTCCGTGCTTCGAAGGCCACGTTAAGCCATCAGTCCTGGCTGTTGTTGATAAATTGATTAGTCGTTAAGCTAAGTCAGTGGCCTTAGGGAGGCCTGAAAACACTGGCCTCCGTCAATCCGCAGTTGAGCAGCGTGTTAGAGTGTGCTCTGAACCCCTTCGGTTGTATTCTAAACCCGTATCCCTGCAGTGGGATGAATTAGGGTTGGTGTAGTGTAAATACATATTTCTATATATATATATATATATATATATATATGTCTGTGTTACTAGCTGTGACCGCGACTTCGTCCGCGCGGAATTTAACAAAAAAGTTATGGTTCCGTTATAATTTTATTTATTTGATTTGATTATAAGTACCTTAATAAGCAGAGTAAAATAGCGAACAGCAAAATAATAATAGATATGTATTATGCACTTCGCCCGCGTGGAATAGTTATCTTTTTATTATTTATTTATATTAATAAAAATAAACAAAAATGTCTAAAATAAAAGTAGCCTAAGCCTAAAAACCTAATTCATTTTGGTATATGTACCGTGTATATATACATCCATATGCAAGCGGTTATTTTAATATTACAAACAGACACTCCAATTTTCTTTATCTGTATAGATGTATAGATAACGTGTTAGGCAGCATTCCATTCTCCGATTAAACGTCTGGAGTTACTTTTTGAATCTTCTTCAAAATTAGGCCTCGTTTATTTCATTCTTCGCCAAGAAGGACACGGGAATTTTGTCTCAAGTAACAGATAAAAATTATCATCACTTATCACATTCTATAATTCTTTGTAATTAATGTAAAAGCACAAATTAGCCTTTTGCGACGTTCAAATTTAAGAGATATTTTTTTAAAAGCGTACTTAATTAATTTGAAAAGTTGCAATTAATGATGATAGTTTAAAAGTAAAAACATTAAACTTATTAATCGAGTGTAATTAATCAAAACTTTTACGATATTTACATTAGCGTCAGCAAAAATGATAAATTCAGAATTGATACTCACTTTCAATAATGCCAAGTTAGCAGATTTATGTCTTAGATTATATTTGTTGCCATAGGGATTGGCGAGCACACTGGAAAACCAAAGTAAATTTATTAAAATGAAAATATAGATATAATGAATCAAAATAATATAATTGCATAGGATTTTTATAATTTTACGTTCTTGTTCCCAGCTTTTTCCCGTTTCCAAATTCATTAGGATGAGGGGGGGGGGGGGGGCTCGCTACCTAAATTCCAGGATTCGAACTGGTGGTGTTGGTCATCCGACCAGTTATTTATCCATTGGGCGAGCACTGTTCTTTTATAATATAATTTTAAGAGAGGTAGGGCGCATCAAAGCATCCCGTCTGGGGAAGTACCACAGACAATCGCAGTCAAATAACAGCTCCGTAGAAGGTTGTTGTGTTCCTGCGTGTGAGTGAGGTCACCAGTAAGCTCCCAAGGAGTTGCTGTGTAAGCAGAGGAGGCATCGCGCGAGAGATACTTAATATATCTCAAGCGTTAATAGGATACGGTACCCTCTTTACATCAGGTGGGCCGTATGCTTGTATGCCTCCCGAAGTAGTATAAAAAAGTGAGTTTCATAAAAGAGAGAGTTGGTATTAAAACAAGGCATGCTTCGTTAGTTTGTGCATGTAGAAACAATGACAAAATAGATATATAATGGGAAAGTGGAAGGATTTCGGAGCTGAGGAAGTCCAAACTCACCTACCACGACCAAATTTAGCGTACTTTATCAGGTGTTTTTTTTATACAACTAGATTGGCAAACAAGCATGCGGCCCGCATTAGATGGTAAACGCTCACCGCAGCCTATTGACGCAACACTACGGGGATGTTACTCGCGCGCTGCCAATCTTGTGGCCTAAGGCTGTTTCGTCACAGTACCCAGTAATTTCTCTCTCATATCATACCCTTCAAATCGGAACACATATAAATATAGCTACTTGGCGGTAGAAATAGGTGAGACAGAGGTACCCACGCAGACGACTTTTGTACAAAGTCTCCCTCTGGTAAATTGATGTCTGGAGCCCTCGGAACCGGCGAGCGTGCGTAAAAAGAGCTATGAATGTTAAAAAAGCCAGCGAGGTGTGTAAGGACTGCGTCTAATGGCATTCGTTCCCATCTGCCTACCTTACGTAAAGATGATTACATACATACTTAAAGAATATGAGACATGTTAATCTACCATAGTTATAAATTTAGCAACTGCCAATACTATGCATGCTAATGAGTAAGAAAAACTTTAGGAGATATCTATCTGTCTATAAATTCACACCAAATCTCTTGCGGGGTAGGCAGAGAGAACCGAGCGCCACATGACTCGATACTTACACACCTCACTCGCTTCTTCAACATTCATTGCTCTTCTCATGCACGCTCGCCAGTTTCTAAGACTCTGACATCACCTTCTATTAGAACATAATCAATTTGGCCATGGTAGGTAAATCTTGGCCTTCCTCGGCTCCTACATCCTTCCACTTTTGCGTTGTATATCTGTATCGTAAATCTTTCTTGCTGCATTATTTCCACGTGTCCGAACCAACATGCCTCTTCTTATTTTAAACACCGACACTCTCTTTCAGACCAAGTCTGTTTCTAACATCATCATTGCGAATATGGTCTACAAGCGTTACGATAGGTTTAGAAGGTGTCTCTTCTCGTAAAGGTTTTCTGAACAATAACGAAAGCGAAAAACGAATAATATATTTCAAATTAGCATCAAAAATGTTAACACACACAATATATATGTATATATATCTGACCGCAAAATCCCATGCGGGGTAGGCAGAGAAGACGGTGTGCCACATTACACGGTCTTTTCACACTCACTCGCTTCTTTAATAATCATTGTCACTCTTCTCGTGTACGCTCGCCGGTTTCTAGGCTTCCTGATATTACGATACGATAACACGGTAGGTTAGTTTTAATCTTCCTCGTCTCCTATGTCCATCCAATTTCGCGTTGTATATCTTTTTTGTCATTTTTCATACAGCATTATTTCTACAAGCCCGAACCATCGGAGCATGCCTTTTCTTATTTTGAGCCACCGACACATTCTTTTAGATCAAATTATGTATGTATTTATATCTTGACGTCAGGTCCCTTGCGGGATAGGCAGAGAGAACCGAGCGCCATAAGACGGGGTCCTTACACGCCTCACTCGCTTCTTTAACATTCATCGCTCTTTTAATGCGCTCTCGCCGGTTCCCAGGGCTCCCGACATCAAATCATATTTTTTAAATAATTATTTATAAATCAAAGCCCTGATGACATCTCGGGAATTAGCTTAAAAAAATTATGTTTCCGTACATAACCGACACATGCTAAATCACTAAAGAGTAAACTAATCATAAATTAATACTCCGACGCCGTTGCTTTTGTTTACATTTCAGAAGGCATAAAAATGAGAGCTAATGAAAAATTAACAAAATTAATTAGCCATTTACGGGCAATGAATCAGCCTTAATGGTTCAACGAGGCTTTGGGTACAATAAGAAATTAATAAACAAAAGCCGACGATAAAGTTAATGCCGTTTTAAAATGTACATCTTATTGTCTGGGCTTCATATAAATTCATTAATTATACTGATTCCATAATCGTGTTAGAGCTTTAAAATAATTAACGTACTTAAAAGTTGTAGTGTCTGGGCGAGCGAACTTCGGTCGTTGATTTTTATGAGTAAAATCCCGTTTTTCAGGAGGAATATCTATATAGATAAACTTATTAACTAAAACCACATCAACATACAAAATTTGACCCTAATCTTTACAGCCGTCTTTGATATATTTATATATACACAAGTGTACTTGTTTATCAAGTTATCGATATACCAAAGGTAAACTCATATTCGTATATTCAATATTATTAGCGAGTGTTGTTTAAAACGTAGGGTTTATCCAATAATATTGAAATAATAAATGACATAGTATGATGCTTATAAACTCAAAATATGTTCGTTGAATATTTTTGTTGTATTTTGAAATATTATTTATTTTATATTATGTTATTCTTCAGCTTTACAAACGTACAAAACTAGCGCAGATTCGACTACAAACTTTATTTTTATTTTTAACGGGTCTCTCGTCCGCGTGGAATTGGAATTTATTCACAATTTTTAGAGTTTTATATTTTTCAGCCATTGAAAGTCGTAGCCGTGACAAACAAACAATATATTACATACGTAATAAATTATTTGTCTGTTGGGTATAAGTAATAAATTGTTTATATACAATCATAATCATATACACTTTGTACCAGCATTTTTTCTAACATATAAAATTACGGTCTAATTACATTTCTTTTTAATTTTATCTAATCTTATTTTAATTTTATTTAATTCTATCTTTTTTAATTACACCATTAACATTTTTTGCTTCTTTAAAGTAAACTAGATATTCGTATTAGTGCTTTTAGGTATAATCTCTTTAACATTTTACATTGCCCAATTTTCAACGGCTCACATAAATTCATTAACTGTAGTAACTTCGCAAATTGTATTGTCTAGAGAGCACCCAATTCAATTATTAAAAATCAATTATGCTCAGTTCCAACTTCAGAAGTCGTCATTAGTCCAATTAGAGAATTTAATTAAGACTCCAATTGTTACAGGAAATGAATTCACGTGCGATTGTCACCTGGCATGGATGCATAAACTCCGGCACGAAGCGAAAAGCGTCAAAGTGAGAACGTCACTCGAGAATTTCGTTTGCAAATTCAATGTTGAACCATCAATGAACTCGCACTTCACTTACTTTGAAAGAAGTGTAATAAATACGAATAATCTTTATGAAAGTGATGATAAAAATACTAAGGAATATATTGATAATTCTGAAGACGTATTTCACGATGAAGTGGATGATACTTATGCAGATGAGCCGAAATTGGTGAAAGCTGAAAATGACAAGACTCTCCTACAGATACCTCTTGAAGTCCTTCCGTGCCCTCCAGAGGTTAAAACGGTCACAGATCGAACGTACACTTATCCATCGCAGAATGAAGCAAAAGATTACAGAAATCTTTTACCAAATTCGTCAGCAATTCGTAATTATTGTCATATTTTGCTTTTCCCAATTTCATGTCTCTTATTGTTAAGATATTAAAATATTTTTTTTTTTGTTAGTAAAGTAGATAGTTCTCGTTCTTCCTGGAACTTAATTATATTTTCTTCAATATTTCCGAAATAGAAATGTGACAATTTCATTTACGGTTTTTAATATTTGTTATAATTTTTGAATGTTACCAAATCGGATTTTAGCATTTAATAATTGTATGAATTTGTAAATAGTTAATGATCGTTATGTACAAAATGTGATATAAATATAAGTTTAATTGTAAAATAGAATAATGCTAAGAAATGGAATATTAGTTAAAGAAATTTTCTAATGAAAATAAAAGTCATTTACTCTATGCATTATGCAAAATTATTTTATACTTACATTGAGGTTAATATTTCATTCAAAATGATTAAATGTAAATATTGTGAGAGGATTAATATTATTATAAATATCTTGTAAATATTTAAGTAAGAGTGTAATGACTGGGACTGGGAATTTCGTTGCGTGAGGTTTACAATTAAATATTATAGTTATGTTTTTTCTTGTATAGCGAGCTGATAACTGTGTTAGATTTATTTTGAAATGTTATATTTTAGATAAGAACAAAAATAATACTAAATCTTATTAGGCTATAGCTACATTATGGTTTTATTATCTTTTTTTCATAAGTCAGCTATTATATTTTCAGCTTTTGTACAGCCAACGACAGATTAAGCTATACATCCTGACATCTATTGTTAGGTACAAGCAGTGATAGCACAGTGGATAAGAAACTGGCCTATTAACCAATTGGTCCCCGGTACACCGGTTATGTACTACATGTGTAATTATCACTTGCTTGGTGGTGATAGGAAACATCGCGAGGAAGCCCTCGCGCCCAAGAAATTATATTTCGAAAGACGTGTGACTTAACTTAAGAAAGGTCTGGCTTTCCCTCTAGGTTATGGAGGTCTGACGGCAGTTCTTCCATGTCAGAATCAGAATCATGCTAAATCCTTTTAAGCAGTGGACCCCGCCAATCCTAATGCGTTAGGAAATAAAAGAAATAAAAGATCCTTGCATCTTATATCGTAGCAGTAAAGGCGACTTTTGTATGGTTTTGTATAGCTTGATCAGTCATCGAATGTTCATTGTATGTTATTAATAAATTAAAATACACATTGACAGTTGCCCAGGTAAGGCATGCTTTATAGGAATAACTGGAATCAATAGATATTTAAATGTAATATTTTAATATCAACAATACTTTGAGAATTTTACAATTATTAACAATCAACGTGCAGTAATTAAAAAAATCCTAGATTCAACTATAACAGCAATATTGTCATAATTAATATAACTTGTATCATAAGGCTAACTAACAATACTGGTATTATTAATTATCCTTATGAATATATGTTACATGTTAATATTCCAGTTACCAATATAAAAGTTTGTTTACTTTCTGTTACCCTTACCTATTTATTTGCAATTTCCAATATTTGTTCCTACTACCTTACTCCCAAAATCGGTCTAACCTTGTATTAATATCCCAAATAGTTTAAGGTTGTTTAAATGGAAAAGTCTGTAATAATTTGCATAATTTTGAATATTGTTTCATGAAAATACCTCCCTGAATATTATATTTGAAATCAATTTTGTTACAATCAGCGCTGTGGCTGTGCTAATATTTGCAAAGCAATTTAAAGTACATTGGATAATATTGTTTTAATGTTCGCACTAGTTGAAGTTTTAGTCTAAACCATTCTAGTGTTAATTATGCCATGTTTAACTCATCAGGCTATATAATGGCCACAAAATTTGTTTGGACATAGACAAAGCGAATTGAGAATGTTTTGGTCAATATTTGATTCATGAAATATTTTTCGTAAAACATTAAAGTTTTTATGCGGTATTCGTTGGTAAAAAAAAACCGGCCAAGTGCATGTCTGGGCACGCACATAATAGGGTTCCGTATTTACTTCGCTTTGCAAAGGTTGATGAAAACGAAACCACAGCATGATGTAATTTGTGAACAACGCCATCTAGCGTAAAATATCGGAACTAAAATTATGTATAAAATTCAAATAACTGTGAAATTGCCTATGCATCGCAGGGTCTGTACTAGTTGGCCGTTCAAATTAGGAACTAGGTAGCAAAATGCTTAGTGCAGGTAAGTGCAATATCATATTCTATGACATTTGTACTGTTTCATGAAAAAAAATATATTTTATTAGTTCGTCGACTATTAATCGTTAACCTGTAAAGCCTGCTTAACCGTGATAGCTTTCAGTTTAAATTCACTATATGCACCACTACGATGATTTTTTTTTACATTTCCAAATATAACAGTTTCGCTGGCAGGAGGGGGGTGGACACTTGAGTCTGACAAAAATTTACACTTTTATAAATATTGCGCAAATGGATCATATATCGAAAAATGATCGTCCCACCCAAAACATTGAGGTTTTTAAAAGACTTATCTAATGATTCTTCGCACCATGGGTTGAGCGCGAATAAAAAAATTCGTACCCACTTTACATGTAAGGGAGGAACCACCGAAATTTTTTTTAATTTTATTGTAGCACTTTGTCAGCTTTGTTAATATACATGCCAACTACATCTTTCTAGTATCAAGCGTCTCTGACGGACGGACCGACGGACATAGCGAAACTATAATAGTTCCTTGTTTACTACGGAACCCTAAAAACGAACATCTCATTCTAATTCGCTAAAAGGTTAACTGAAAATAATATTTTGTAAAATGGTGAAGTTTTATCGACAAAATCGAATAATTAAAGAATATACCAATATAATTAAGCACTCTGAGATATCTGCCCCTCATTTAAGTATGGTATATTTAATAATTAGGATTTAATTTCCCATTTCAAAAATATAACCTTTACAAGAAAAGATTTTATGTTGCGATCCAGTTGCGCGATTAATTTGTGCATGATGATAATGTTTGTCTGCGTGAATTATAACGCATTTTGTAGAATTTATGTTGGTATTATTCTTATGTTAATACATAAATGAAACCAATTATTGCACTTTATAAGTGCTATTTTTTATCAGAGTTATAATGAAAATGAGCTAGATAGCTTTATATTAAATAATGAGAAAACCAATGTTTTTAAATGGAATTAAACTTGACATGTTGGAAGGGGCTCTTCATAACATTTTAATTAAAGCCAAATTAACTTGCATGTTATCGCTCCGATAAAGGTATAGTTGAGGTAAATAGTTAGCTCTAGCGATTGCAGAATGGGTGCTGCTGTAGGAGTAGGAGTAACATTATACTGTATTGCAAGAGTCTTTTCACTAATTGTGTCACGGCCCCGGATACTTGTGTAATACTCGTCTTAACTTTCCACCTACACATTTAACAATCCGAAGCTTGCCATCTTGCAGGATATTTTATTTTAAAGTATATACAACATAAGCTCAGAAGGAGAATTATACTTAATCAAAATAAAAAGAGAAGAGGTCCTAATTCATTCCATTGTAATGGAGACAAGACATCGCCTTACAGGCTTCTCTATTCATTACTTCTTCTGTGGTATATGCCAAAGAAGACATTGACTACCAGAGTAATATATCAACATAAAATCCAATTATTTCTCTTGAAAGGCATTATCTACGCAGTTTTTGAGAGCAATTCAATACAAAATAAGAAATATTTGTGCCGCTTCTGAATCGCAACAAAACAGTCTGTATATAAGTCAGCTTTAAGTTTTATCTGTCTTTGTTTGTATAAAACAAAATTATTATATTACTATTTTTGATGTACATAATCCGTTGTAAAGTATTTATTACTTTAAAATAATTTCATTAAAGTTGATGTTGGAAAACTTGGGATTTTCTCTAAGCACCCGTTTTATGAACCGGCTCCTAATTAAATTTACCCAAATACGAGGTAAGACTTTGGTGAACAAACGGGAAAGGACTTATAATTTCAAAGTTAATTTTGATTGAAATACTTAGAAAATTGGCATTTCTTGACATTATATTTACCTACTTGAAATTACTACCGAACACCTAGTGTTGTCTATTGTCATTATTAGACCAAGTTTCACATGCTAGTTTCAAATGATTAATGTTATTGCCTATTATATTCTTCATATAAGAACACAATAAAATCCATGATTGAACAAAATCGTATCAAGGCCGAGTTTGTACATTTGGTTTTACCTTTATCTTGCTCAACCTATTACAATATGGCCGAGTTTGTACATTTGGATTTACCTTTATCTTGCTCAACCTATTACAATATCATATCTTGTTTTAGTAGTAAAAAGTAGTAAAAAGTTATCTTAAATGCAGATGATCTTACCAGGCGGGTCTACAATGTTACCACTTCCAAGATAAATTTCAAGACCTAACATTTCTAACTTAGTATTTCATATTAACGTAGTTAAATCTTTGGGTAAGATTCAGATAAATTTGAAGCTCTTTTGTAGGCATGGGACTTACCGCGATTTATTCTCTATTGCAACGATATTGCGGAGACGTTGCAGATGCCACGATTACGCAATGAGTGTCGGGAATGCAGGAGAGTCAGTCCGTGACCATGACCTCTGCAAGAATGTCGAAATATCGGGAGAATAGAAAAACAAATTGCGGTAACTTCCGTACTTACAATAGAGATATATACCACCGTGAAAGTTGAAAATTACAAAATGTGCAACTGACTGTACATGATTTTTTTAAATAGTAATGTAGCTACCATCGTCAAGAGTAAGTGATATTAAATTGTTTAGAAATAAATTCAGCTGGACTTGTTTGTAAGCAGACGAGTATCTGGCGAAAGAAAATGAAGGTAAGTTATTGTTTTATTAAGCAGAACATTCACGTAAGTACCTCAATCTTACAAAAGAGAGCACAGACAAGTAGCAACTCGCTAGTATGTTATTTTTTATATTACGTCGGGAGGCACACAAGTGTACGGCCCACCTGATTTAAAGCGCGTACGGTATCCTATTAACGCTTGAGATATATTAAGTATTACTAGCGCGATGCCTCCTCTGCTGCTTACACAGCAACTCCTTGGGAGCTTACTGATGACCTCACTCACAAACAGGAACACAACAACCTTCTAGGGAGTTGTTATTTGGCTGTGGTTTTCTGTGAGGTGGAGGTACTTCCACAGACTTCCAAATAAATAAGCTAGTAGAGTAACCGATTTATATCAGGAAACTCACATATTGTTTGACATTCATAGAAAAAAAAGGGAAAGGTTACTCTTGAAAAAAAAAACATGTTCTCAAAAATGAGAAAAGGTCTGAGTTTTCTCTATTCCTACAACTAAAAATTCTACCATTCATCTCCTGATTTGATACAGAAGAGAAAAACAGCCTAGTTAAACAACTTACGAGTAGCAAATTCAAATTATTTATTTTTCTATACAGTTGCTATGAGAACAATGACCAGTGACTGACAGATAGTTGTTAATAAGTATATACTGATGGAGTGTGAGAGACTGGAGCCTGAACTAAGGCGAGGCCTGTATCTCAGTACACCAGCACCCTCCACGATAAACGTGGATGGAGCATCGATGGAATACAGTACAAGGAAATAGCGGAGCACAAAGCAACATTGTTTTTTTTATACTACGTCGGGAGGCATACAAGCATAAGGCCCACCTGATGTAAAGCGGGTACCGAAGCCTATTAACGCTTGCGATATATATTAAGTGTCACTCGCGCGATGCCTCCTCAGCTGCTTACACAACAACTCCTTGGGAGCTTACTGATGACCTCACTCACTTGCAGGAACACAACAACCCTCAAGGGAGTTGTTAGTCGGCTGTGGTTTTCTGTGAGGTGGAGGTACTTCCCCAGACGGGCTGCTTTGAAGCGCCCTACCACTCTTTAACCCTTTGAAACCCGGGTGGTCGTATACGACCGCGAAATGTATGGGAAAACGTATATAACGGGTTCTGACTGCTCAAACATGAATTATAAATAAATATAGAATTAAACCATAACATAACGTCTAAAAAACGTAATATTACTAAAATGGTGAGTTCGAAAACATAATGTGTAAGTTCTAAAGTTGAGAGTGAGAGAGTGCGTACATATGTGTGGGTGTAAGGCAAAGGAACCTGTCCTAAGTAAATTCACTTACCTGGAAGGGAAGGTTAATTAGTCTGGCCATAAATACTGTTACATAGAATTTTTTCTTTTTTTCACAACTTTAATTACTTTCAATTTGGAACGCGTTTATCATGTTAAAAACTTCTTTCGTATTCCCGCCGTTTTACTTTATTTTTTTCGTGTTTATTATCAAATTATAATATGAAATTGGTGTGTTAAAGAAAATAGGATTGCAGTGATTGTCTTGCAAAAAGTGGGTATGGAGCTGTCGGTCACATTCAAGACACTTCAAAAGCTTGGTATCAGCCGTATGTTCGTATATCGTACTATCGACAGACCAACAATTCCTCTATTAAAGACCATAAAAAATCAGGGCGACCGCATGCCGTTATAATTACAAAGGCTTTGTTAATGTTGTTAAAGAGAGAATTCGTCGAAATCCCATTAGGAAACAAAAAATCTTTACGCGAGAAATGAAGATTCCCGCTAGGACTCTGTCGCGTGTAATAAAACAAGACCGGCGCTTATCGTTAATATACAGGACACGCCCTAAATTAATCCCTACTGTTGAAGAGAATGGATCGATCAAAACGTCTTCTGTCCAGATACGCAGGTGAAAGGCACAGAAGTATCCTCTATACTGATAAAAAAAATCCTCAATTGAAGGGCACTACAACAAGCATAATCACAAAGTGTATGCACACAGTTCTAAAGAAGCCGCCAAAGTGGTCTGAAAGATACAATATGGCCATCATCTTGCGTCTGTAATGGTTTGGTGAGGGGTGTCTTATCGAGGAGTTACGAACTTACATTTTCATGAAAAAGGAGGATCAATACACTTTCAAAAATGTACCGTGGGCTTTCCACTAGGACTCAGCACCTGCACAAGGCACGAATACCGAAGCCTAGCTCGAAACTAACGCACCGGGCTTTATAAGAGCTGAAGACTGGCGCTCGTCTATCCCAGATCTGAACCTTTAGGCTCAAATTATAGTCAGTTTTAGAGGACATGGCCTGCTCGAAACGACACGCTGACATTGTATCATTTGAGAAATCTCTGGCGCAAGCAGTGGCTAAATTTCCCATGGACACAGTGCGTAAATCCATAGATTCGTGGCGACAGATTAAAGGCTTGTTTCAAAGCCAAAAGTGGTCATTTCGAATAGAATCAGTTTTTTATTTTTTGCTAAGACTTCCAATATATGTATATATAAATTTTATTAAGATTGCATTACTTCATAAAAAGAAATGCATCAGTAACAGAACTTATAGCCGCATCAGGTATAACGAGCTCAGTGGCGGAGTGGGTACTTTAAAAGTATTCATAAACTTATCAAAACTGCCCGATTGGGGAAGTAGCCTTCCGTCACAGAAACCCGCAGCCAAATAGCAATTCCCTGGAGAGTTGTTGTGTTCACATGCTACGGTAACCGCTTCACATCTGCTGGGTCATATACTTGTATGCGTCCCTTTGTAAAAAAAATAGAAAGACGAAATGTAAACAGAATATAACTTGACATATTCGAAATCGTTAAACCTAATTATTTCTAGATAATAAGGAACAATTTAGAGCTTTGCAGGACATACAAATTTATGTCCATGCTATCGAAGAAGCTACCATCAATAACGGCTTTCATGCATCAGATGGACGAAAAGCTGGCAACTCATTTGTACCCTTGAGTAGCTCATACTATGCCAAGCACGATTGAACGTCGATCTTAGGGAATATGCCCTAGTCGTTATTGTAATAATTCTTACCTATTATTACATTTTTATTCCAGTCTTTACCTCCTAATAGAAATAATTTACTACATTTCTGATTCTAGAAAATAGTGTCGAATAAATTAAAGGATACCAGCAGGCCTATGCAAAATAACTTAGATCATACTTAAGTTATCATAGATATTAATACGAGTATCTTAATTAATAAAGTTATTAATTAAGATGTTAATACTTAAGGCTGATAGGGCTGATAGCATCACGGCAGCCCCTCTGGGAAAGACATCCACCGTATAGAAAACCGCAGCCAAACAACAGCTCCCTGGAAGGTTCTTGTGTTCCTGCGTGTGAGAGAGGTCACCAGTTAGCTCCTAAGTTGCTGTGTCAGTAGCAGAGGTGACATCGCGCGAGTGATAATTAATGTATTGCAAGTGGTCATAGGTGCAGCCGTATGCCATAAAAAAAACTTAACTATTTGGATAATATATTTCCATGTTACAGAAATTTTGAAGCTTTGACGAGCTCGGTGGCGCAGTGGTGAAACACGCTGTTACTTTACTTTGACACCAACGCTATGGGTTCGATTCCCACATAGGTCAAACATGTTTTTGCATGAATTTGTCTGTTTGTCTTGGTCTGTGTGTTTATAAGAGAGGTATGGTGCATCAAAGCAGTCCTTCTGGAGACGTACCTCCACCTCACAGAAAACTGCAACCAAATAATAACTCCCTAGACTAGAGGGTTGTTGTGTTCCTGCGTGTTAGTGAGGTCACCAGTAACACCCAAAAGAGTTGCTGCATTAGAAGCAGAGGCGGCATAACGCGAGTGATAATGTTTTGCAAGCGTTCATAGGCGTAACCGGTTTACGTGAGCCGTATGCCCGATGTTGTAAATAAAAAAAAGTTAATTATTATTGTTTTTTTTACATAACCATATATTAATATTAGATAATATATTTCCATTCCTGTATAATGGAAATATATTTTGAAGTTACGTATGCAGAAATAATGGCCTAAATAGAAGTATTTTCTTGCTGTCAACCCATATCATCCTACACTAATCACCCTACGCACATAAGTTTTCTTCCAATTAGCAGAAATATAATGCGAATTGTCGGAGGGTAGTTTCGAACCCCTCATAAGCTACTAATGACAGTTAAATAATTTAATGTTTTATATTATCTGTAGACACTATAATCATGAAACTTGATTACTTAGATCCGTGAAGAAAATATTCTATGGAGAATTAACCAGTTGAGAATGCGCAAGCTTGCATTGCCAGAGGAACACCTGGCTCGTCAATTATATTACAATTCAATGTTGTTTTTAATTTGTCGACCATTTCGACCATGTTCCTTAAAGAGATAGGAACGGTGTTCCTGAACATTCCTATTCTACTTTTTCATGCTGAATCCGAATCTGAAGTCAAAATTGGTATATTGAAAAAAAAAGCGACAGACAAACAGACAGACAACATATAGATTTCATATAGGAACGGTGTTCCTGAAAAGACGAGTTTATGTAATGACCAAAGTCACCGTTTCTGATCAGTATGTAAAGTAGAACATTTAGCCCGTATTGGCTAGTACACGGATCAACATAGCGGCACTTATTGGCTTATTGGCAGCGACGTACCAAAAGGTAGACACGTTACACATCAATACTATTGTATACTAAAATGGCGCAAGTAGTACTATTGTGACACTTTATTCTAACAAAGAGACAAATAACAGGCCATACCTGTCGTTAGAAAGAGATGAATATATATTGAATTAAACAATTTTTAACGGAAGAATCGCGTGTTTCATTTATTTTGTTGAACCTGACGTTTCGAACGCTTTGCAGCATCCGTAGTCGCAGGAAGACTAAGGTGACATTTGTCTTACATTGGTTATTAAATTATTACATCAATACATTCATTATATCTATCATCTATTCTCATCATATATACATTAAATCGCTAACGGTATCCAAACGTTTTTGAGTAGATCTCTGGGTTTGTGACTTGATTACGTTAAAAATTGTTTAATTCAATGTATAACAATCGCGAAAACCTAAGACAATACTATGAATATATATCTTAAGACATTTATTCTTTGTGGCGAAGTACGTATAGACGTGACGCGAGAGCGTGGCCAGCAGACTGCGAGTTGGGCAATTACCTTACTTTCGTATTGCCATTCTAGAGCTACACCTACATACCCTATAACTATAAAAACATCTTAGCTTATTAGTTACAATATCCTGTTAGGCAATCGCTGAAATATTTATACGCAAAATACCACGTTTTTCTACGTGAGGGGTGACTTTATGCGTCGTCCAGTGGTTTATTGCTTTGTAATTCGGTTTATACAGTATGCAGTCAGAAACGCACAGGTATATAACGTTGGTGTTTTTGACACATTCGCAAAATGAGAATTATTATTAATAATACATTGCACATAATACGTCACACACATAGACCTCGAGTACCATCACACACGCTAACAGCACACAGACACACAAACAAACACAGACATATACACACGCACATCAATTTAAAGTAATTAAATTTTGATTATATACTAAGTATCCTACTATTATCACTCTAATTGATGTAATCAGTTATTATGGAGAGGCAGGATTTTCTGACACAAGTATTTTATTTACCTAAAAGAAATCCTAAATCGCTACACAGAACCGTAAAAACCTGATACTGAATAAAACCTGATTTGATTTGATTATCATACAAGTAAAATGTATTGAATGCATCAGCGATTTCTCAGTAGATATCGGTTTAACCTGCCAGTTTTATTTGCATCATAGTTTAAATTAATTTATTAATGATATGACTGTATTACTTCACGCCAAATACCTTGCGGGGTAGGCAGAGAAAACCAAGCGCCACATGACTCGATCCTTACATACCTCACTAGCATCTTTAACATTCATTACTCTTATCATGCATACTCGCCGATTTCTAAGGCTCCTAACATCAGCTTCTAAAAGAAAACGCTCAATTTGGTCTTGGTAGGTAAGTCTTACACATCCTCGGCTCCTACATCCTTCCACTTTTGCGTTATATATCTGTTTCGTAATTCTTTTTTCCTGCATTCTTTCCACATGTCCGAACCAACGGATAAGGCCTCTTTTTTTTAACATTAATTATTTAATTAATGGTACTACTATAATTATTCTACAGCGCTTTCGATCAACGCATCAATAAAGATTTTAAATGAAATTAATAGAATATACAAAATCATAGAAACGAGAGAACTTTCAAAGTTCCATCTCATGATTCCTTCATTAGATCCAGATTTTTATGAGTGTGGAAGAGGCGAGAGTGATACGTTTGGAGCGGTGCACCTGGTGTTCTATAGCCTCTGCCTACGCCAATGGGAGGCAGGCGTAATGATATGTATGCATGTTTGTATGTAACCAATTTATTCAGTTTCATAAATGCATTAACTGAAACTTCGATGTAGTTTTACTTATCCATACTTGTAACTATATAACTATACAACGTTGGGAGGTCAACAACCATAGATAACAGAAACAACGGGAGATGTGACATACTACGTGAGTTTGCACCGGGACGGTTGTCGCCTAGTTTCACACTACCATAAAACACTCACACACTTAAATAAATAAAAGATGTCATTCTACGCACACAAGTACAACGACACACTTTTGTTAAGACGCTGTCATTGGACGTTTATTTAAACAACATCCAAGTAAGCACGCACTACTACAAACACTGATAAAGCGACTTTGCTGGGACACGCGGGTCGATATGACTTTGTCGATATTGACAACGTTATATCGATCTATGATCTATCAAGAAGTGTAATGTTTGTAATAAAATATTTATGGGGTGTAAGTGGATCAATGTCAACTTAGAGCCAAAGCCAACCCCACTATACTATATAACAATTCCCTGGAGGATGATTGATTTCATGCGAGTTAGTGAGGTCACAAGAAGTTGAGTTGCTGGATTGGTAGCGAGGGTGACGATGAAAATATAGATGAAATAATAACTACGGTAAAGACTTATAATTTTTATCTAATACTAGCAGTCTATTGACACTTCGTATCGATAAGTGAAGTCAAAGCGCACCCCTAACCGGCGGCAGAAACAAGCGGCCGTATCTCGAAACACACACAGTGAACGAATAATATCACTCGCTTTACATTGCGTGTTGGGAAACGAGCGGTGGCGACTGTGTAATGGTAGAAAAGCAATGTATGATTTAAGAATGAGATGTTGATTATTTAAAATTTGCATCGTGGTAAGGTTCGGGTAGAAATGGCGTCAGAGAATTTTTGAAATTAATTTTGTATTTATGCTTATAAAACGTAATATTATTTGTACTTACAGGTGATAAGTGATTCCATTTGATTTAAAGTTAACCACAGCACTTCTATTTTTGCAAATTGCAACAGCACAACTTGGCATTTTGCTAAAACAAGGAGCAACGCATCAATCGAACTTGATTGCAACTAACTAACTGTTCTTGGCAATGTTCTCGTTTTGAGCATATTACGGCGACACCAACCACGCCACCTTGTCACATCTCCCGTTGTTTCTGTTATCTATGTCAACAACCATACAGCCCACTCGACGTAAACCGGTTACCATAGTCTATGAACGTTTACAATACATTAAGTTACACTAACGCCATGCCATCTCTGCTACTAACACAGTAACTCCTTAGGAGCTTATTGGTGACCTGACTCACACGCAGGAACACAACAACGCTCCAAAGGGATGTTATTTGGCAGGGGTTACAGTAGCCTATCAACGCAGCGCTTGCAATTCATTAACTACCACACGCGTGATACCACCTGTGCTACTTACACAGCAACTCCTTAGGATCCAATCCTCCAAGGAGTTGCTATTTCGCTGCGGATTTCGGTGAGATGGAGGTACTTCCCCTGACGGGCTGTTTTGATGCGTCTTACCTCTCTTAAAAACACCCAGTGCAAGTCAAAGAGACTATTTTATATACACAAATGTTTGTCTGAGTGTTTTTAAAAGGGTGCATCAAAGGAGTCCGTAGAGGAAGTACCTCAACCTCCCAGAATACCGCAGATAAATAACAAATCTCTGGAGGGTTGTTGTGTTCCTGCGTGTAAGTGAGGTCACCAGTAAGCTCCTAACGAGTTGCTGTGCAGCAGTTGCAACAGAGGTGGTATCGCGCGAGTGGTACTTAATGTATTTATTACAAGCGTTCATTGACCATAGCAACCGGTTTACATCAGGCGGGCCGTATGCTTCTATGACTCCCGACGTTGTATGAAAAAAAAAATACTTCTCATCAAAAGATAACATATTCATACAGATATGTAATGACACAAAAACCCATTACATTTTCATATCGACGACTTCGAAGAATCACGGCGCACGTACACACGGGTATGATGGGCCAACTTCAACATTTCCACCTCAATTTTCGAGGCAACCGAGAAAATAACCCCAACTAATTAAAACAGTGTTAAAGTTTAGCCCTAGGGCGTCGTAAAAACTTGGCATTTACCGTGCGGAGAGACTGTTTCCACGTGAAATATGTTGTTATGTAATTAAGGCCCACGTGTGTCTGCGACCGCCAGTCGGTGAGTGCACAGTTTTAAGTGCGGAACGCAACTTTAAACTAGGCATATTTTGGCGTCCGTTTTTTCGTGGTTTACCACCACATCAACCCTTACTCATCCCACTGCAGGGATACGGGTCTCCCTTCAACCGAAGGGGTTTCAATCCGCCCGATGGCCACTGACTGAGCTTAACGACTGTCATCTGTCGACAACAGCCGGTACCGATGCTTAACGTGCCCTCCGAGCACGAAGAAACTCGAGATGGGTAAATCCATCCATGGACAGGCTACGGTCGACGTTACTTATCCTGCGTGTTTGGATAGAATGACACGCGCAACGACGCCATCGAGCTCTCTTTCGTGTTTTGCAATGCATTAAATATAATTCGCGCGATACCATCTCCGCTGCTGACACACCAACTCCTTGGAAGCTTACCGGTGACCTCACTTACATGCAAGAACACAAGATCCCTCTAGGAAGTTGTTATTTGGCTGCGGTTTCTGTAAAGAGTAGGTATTTATCCAGATGTACGTATTTTTCCGGTGGTCTGATGCACCCTACCTGTTTTAAAACACCCAGACTAAGACAAACAGACATGTTCAGGCACACAAAAGATTGCCTGTTCCGGAATTGAACTTACGTGCGTTGATAGAGTAATTGGAAGTATACGGCCCACCTGATGTAAAGCCGTCACCGTAGACTATAAACGCTCGCAATACATTAAGAATAGCTCGCGCAATGCCACCTGCCGCTCCTACATAACCTGCGTGTTTGGAAAGAATGACACGCGCAACGACGCCATCGAGCTCTCTTTCGTGTTTTGTAATGCATTAAATATAACTCGTGCGATACCACCAACTCATTAGTAGCTTACCGGTGACCTCACTTACACGCGAGAACACAAGAACCCTAGAGGTAGTTGTTATTTTGCTGCGGTTTCTGTAAAGAGTAGGTATTTTTCCGGTGGTCTGATGCACCCTCCCTGTTATAAAAACACCCAGACCAAGACATACGGACATGTTCATGCACACAAAAGATTGTCCTGTTCGTGAATTGGACTTACGTGCGTTGATAGAGTAATTAGAACTGCAACCATGAACGTTTCCAATACAGAAAAACATAGATTAACGCCTAACACCTCAAACGATCTCACTCCCACGCAGGAACAACCCTCCAGAAGGTCGTATTTGCGGTTTTCTGTGAGGTGCAGGGTTCTTCACCAGACGGCCAGTTTTGGTGCGCCCTACCTCTCTTAAAAACATTAGAGTATGGAGTTAGTACGTAATGTCGTTCTCATTGGTTCTCCATGCGTTGTTTTCTACATGGTCACATATTGTGTAATACTTACACGTGCCAGAATCCCCATTTAGTTGTGGTCCTACTAATTTGTCCTATTAATAGGACCAGGATGGGGACCTATTTCTGTCTGTCCCATTATATGCAGAATCAAAAATCAAACTACAAATCAAGGTACATAGGGTATTGCAAGCTTTCACAGGCTAAGTGGACCGTATACATACAAGCATGTCTCCAAACGTTGCGTATAAGAAATAGGCTGGCGTCGCAATATTTAATTTCTAAAATAAAAAAACTAACAGGGACATGCTAAATAAAGCCGCAGCTACAACAGCGGCATGTAGTATACTCCGCCACACTGCTGATTGGGGAAAGTCGGTGTATTAAAGTCGCCCAAACGCCACTGACTATGTTTAAAACTGTCGCCAAATGACTTTTTACCAAACACTAACACTGGTATCAAATATAAAAGAATAATTTCATAATAAAAAGTCCCGATGTTAAATTCTAATGAGCTTGTTGTGTTTTATCATAACATTTTATGATATCCTTGAAATCTGTCTTCATAAAATTTTATTGTTTGTTTCGTAACTTTTACTGCAAGATATACCCTCACTTTGGACAGCACTACAGCGGCAGCCGCCAAATTGTAACTTTGTATGCTAAATTAGTTTTTAAAATGTAAGCATAATCTTAATTAGCAGAAATAAATGGAGTGCAAGAGATTCCTCATTCTTAGAGCCAGAGCAAATCTCACATGTACATGGTGCACCCCAAACGAGGTGCTGGCAAAGAAAAGGTAGAGGATATAGCAATTCATATGAGAAAAGCTTGACTGGAGCAATATTATTTTATCATAACGATTAATATATATCCAAATTAGCTTATTTTTACATAAAAATTATTCTCTTAAAATTTTAAATTTTAGTTGACTTTCTCTAGGGATACAAGAGCATCTAATGGACGGAGACTGTACGCTTATTGAAATTTTATGAACATAATTAATTCTGGACAACAGATTGCTATTCTGAACCGTTATCATGCTGAGATGCGGGGTAGAAGCACAGCTTTCAGGCGACAATCAATCCGAATCCGTTAGTGCGAATTCAAGTGCATGTGGTTGATGAGGCTGCCACCCATCATGAAGTGCCGAGTCAAGCTGGTAGAAGAGAGTTGAGCGTCGCACAGGTATATGAAATGTGAGAGCGAGAAACACCCAGATGCTTTTTGACGACTTTGTGATCTGATTTAAGAGGATATCGTGACCTCCTTTCGTTTAACCTCTAGAGATAGAAAATATGGTCTGGTACGTTCAAAAATTCTCTGGATTATTATAACACTAGGGATCACGCGAGCTTTTCTGGTTGCAGCAAAAGCTCCCATGAGGTCTGTTTGAATCCAAGAACTTGTGAAACTTTAGGAGTCTGTAGGCGATTGACGGGTGATCTTCCAGTGTGTCTTACACGCCGTTGGAATTTTGGGATCGAGAGCCAAGGTGAAGGCGTTTAATGGGGTGAGATAGAACTGGTATTAATCTTTGCAATACTGTCCACGATAATAATCTATATATAATGATATCTGGACTTAGCTGAAGGGAATGAAAGAGTGATTATGTGTGGAGATTTGAATGGATGGGTTGGGACCAAGCGATACAGCTATGAAGCTGTTTTTGGTCCGTATGGAGATAAGAGAGTGAACGAAGCAGGTAAGTCAATACTAGATTTATGTATGAAACGAAACCTCCTCGTGTACTTTATTTCATCATAAGGATATTCACACGTATACATGGAGAAGGAATTATCAAAAATTGTGATTGATTTGATTTTAATGGATAGACGTCTCCGAAATGTTATAATGGATACAAGAGCCTTTAGAGGTCCCACTCTTGAGACGAACCACTACCTGGTGGTAAGCCTTTTTAGGAAGTGGAGGCACTGGCGAGTGCGTATCCCTTTCGGAGATCATAAAAGTATAAGGAGCGAAAAATTGCAAGATGAAAATGTAAGGAGAACGTATGTGCATCTGGTAAGTGAGAGACTTGCAAATGCAAGCCTCTCCGACTCAGATGTGGATGATTGTTGGAAAGTTTTGAAAGAAACTATGGTGGATAGTGCAAAAGAAGCTTGTGGATGCGCAAAGAGACGTAAACAGCGAAAAGAGATGCCTGGTGGGATGCGGAGGTTGAATCCTCCGTAGCAAGAAAGAAAAAAGCGTGGCCGGATTACGTATGATCTTTGCCCTTAAATGAAAATATGAGAGAAAAGAATAAAGAAATGTACCGTCTATGCAAGAATAAAACCAAGGCTTTAGTGAAAGAAAAGTTTGAAAGACAAATTATGAAAGGGGAAGAGGCTGACGAAAAACTTCGAGGCAAATACCAAACTCTTTTGGAGAGAGGTAAAGAAGTCTTGGAGTGGTTCGTTGGCATCCAGAATGGATAAGATAAAGTCTAAAGCTGGTGTCATTCTTGCGAACACTCAGGAAGAGTTAGAACGGTGGAGTGAAAATTTTGAGGAAATGTATGAGTATGCCTCGGACGCTGACAATGGGAGTGAGTCGGATGCTTACTCCACGTTAACGGTGTCCGACGAAGGCATAACTATGGGTGAGATCGAATGGTCGATACGAAGCTTGAAAAATGGAAAATCAGCGGGAATTGATCTGTTCACAGCTGAGATGATCAAACTAGGTGGCACTTATGTCCGGGACGCCTTCTGGTACTTATGCAACCTATGCTGGAGAACTGGAAGGACTGGAGACGCGCAGTCATCGTGCCCTTGTATAAAGGCAAGGGATCACGCATGCACTGCGCCAGCTATAGGGCCATGAGTTTGATCAGCTTAGCAGCAAAAGTATATGGAAAGGTGATTAAAAGGAGAATGAGGGGGACGCCGATGAAATGCTGTGGGATGCACAGGGAGGTATTCGAAATGGAAGGGGATGTACGGATCAAGTTTTCTCGCTCCGCAATATCGTGGAGAAGCATCTGGCCATAGACCAGAAGGTTTTCTGCGGTTTTGTGGATCTTGAGAAAGCCTTCGATAGGGTTGTTCAAAAGAAACTGTGGGACATATTGCCGAGATATGGGATTGACTCCAGAGGGGATGCCTATGCCTAGAAGTGGACAAATGAGGCCTAAAATGATGATAATACGTCTCCGATCGATTACTGCAGTCCTATCTTTTCATTGTCATTACTGCAAGAAAACATGTATATTACAAATGGTGAAATTTAATATTGATTATGAATTTTGATTGAAAATCTGCAAGCGTCTACTGTCACAGATGGCAGATTATATCGAATAGAATTAATAAATAAAAATTAAATAGAATAGATCGTCTAAAAAAGTCATGGCATAATATTTTATAATAATGGACGTTGATTGCTATCACATTTGGTAATTGTACTCTTTGCTAGCTGGAATATTTCGAGGTAAATTTGTAATTTCAAAGACAATCCAAATTTTCTTAAATGAAAATATAAAAAGATTTTAACCTACGTTATTATAATCTTTCGTCGCCATCTCACCTTTATAGCTCATGTCTCTGAAACTACGAAATTATCATATCATCTTCACGGAGTCATAAAACGTAAGTACAGTAAATAAAACTTTATTATTCGTCTTTGAATGTTTAATAACTTGACACGTGTTGCAAAGCGGTCGTAAACTAAAGAAATTGCTCGCCACCGAATGTTCCTACGTCATTTAATAATACAACTCACTCTTACAATCTTCTATAACAATTTTATGAAACATAAGAAAAGTTATTATATCATATATAAAATAACGTGCGTAATTTATTTTGACAGGTAACGTAAAGTTTTTACGTAGCACGAAATGATTGTACCCAGAAAAAAAATTTCCAATTGTTTCAATACGATTGTAGTAATTATGTACATACAGCGTCTTAAGAATATTTTTTATGAATATATATAAAATATTGCACAGGTAATTTAGGTAAAATAACTGAATATATTCACTTTTCGATCACATCTGATCACTATATTGAAAAGATACGGGTAGCTTATTCAAAGGTGGAAAAGGGTCACATTAAATTTTCTGTTCCAACTTTGTGTTTAGGTTTCAGGCCCTAGATTTATGCCAACAATTTTATTTTTCTACCTTCTATATTCTAAAACTGAGAAGAACTTCAAACATTGGTGATTCAGTCTTGATATATGATTTATCGCTTTTACACCAAACTAAAAGGCTAGCATCAGTTAATTTCTACATCATTATCGTAAGAACGTCGTACTGTTTCAAGTCCTCAGACTTCAAGCATTGCACAATTTGTGGTCAGATGATATACCAAATTTTTGAAGTAATGCATAGCCAAATTATGTCTTTTTCTAAGTTACTATAGTCAATTTGTATAGCCTATATAATAAAGACGTTTTTTTTTTTGAAAACTTGAACGTTTAATTTTTAGGTCCTGTGTATAACAGGCTAACAACAATGAAGTCGTCGTACATATATTTTTTTACCGTCACAGTGGACCATGAAGCATCGGCGAGCAATATTTAATTTGCGGTATCTAGTTAACATTAAGGAGGCCTTATCCAAATTCGTCCCATATCTGGTAATAAAGACAAGATTCACAGAAATAACATTTTCAAACCAAGTAGTGTATCTGTTTCTTTGATTTTTTATATAATACTTGGTTTGAAAAGCTCAGCTCGCCTGATTACAAAATGCGAATAGCCAAAAGAACTACGAAATGTAACCGAGCTACGAAAACTACTCTATTTTTGTGAAAATCCCTAAGTTGTAACAATAAAGACAATAGTTGGTTTAAAGACGGTGGATTAAGTACTAAATCTATAAGGTTGTACTATATACATACACCGGACTTGTCCACTGTGCCATGTAAGTTAACACAGTGCACACGTTTCAGACACAATCACATCATTTCTACTTCCATATCCCTCATAACCTCACATATAATACTCGTTATCATTCAAAACACACATTACAAGACATCTTCAACTACAATGTTAACCCACTCGGCCCACACTTCAAACATCTATTCGGCATTTCGTTCGATCGCTTGTAGTATTGTTATAACTTTTTTTCTATTATTCAAATCTAATACAAAATTACCTAGTAATAGTTTCCTTTTCATATTAATATAATACTTCATTCAGATACCTAGTCACTATTGTGTACGGAAAGGGCCTGGTGACTCGTAGTTCAGGTTTTCTACCAATCTACTTCAGGCGCCAGCCACTTGATACATGTGTCATGGCACTCATTATTGTAAGTATTCTAAAATTTAGTAACCCATATAATGAAGAAATAAATGCTTATTATTACTACTATATGAAATACTTTTAGTATATGTTCTATATACAGTGAGTGCTATACGTTCTTACAATATTTTTATTTTATGTCAGACTCTAAACTGTTAATAGAGTACACGAAAGAGAGACCATAACAAATTTTCAATTACTTGTCAGTATGTGTAAAGGGAACGATCTGGCTAAGCTATGATGTTAATAATGTAGCAGTATATGTAATTGATATAGAGTCAGCAAATACAAAAACTTTGATACACTGCACGATAAGAATAGTTTCAGTTTTAGGTAAGTGTGATAAAAATAGGTTAAGTAAAGACAAGCATAAACCAAATAATACTTAGGTAGTGGCAGTAGCCCGCTACGACAACTAACTTTACAGTATGCCAATTTAATTTTTATCGAATGAAACGAGTTATTTTTAAAAGTATGTTTAGCTAACTGAGTCAACTAAACGTTAAACGAGATGGCGACAGGGAAGAGTTTGTACAGGGAATATTCTTTTTGAAACTTTTACCCGCCTGACCAAGAAGAAGGTATGGTAGGTAGGTATGTATGCCCAATTCATTATAACTTAATGCTTATGCAGTTTTAACAGGAGATATTTAAAATAGAGAGTTGGCCAAAAAAGAGTGTCGCTTCTCTTCCTCAATCATATGTAGTATTTCACGCTTCTCTTTCACTAAAGCTTTGGAGTCATTCTTGCATCGACGGTATATTTCTTTCTTCATTTCTTTCATACCATCACTCTGTTGCAAAGATGATACGTAATCCAGCCACGCTTTCCTCTTTTTTTCCACGGAGGATTGAACCTCCGCATCCCACCAGGCATCTCCTCTCAGTGTTCTACGTCTCTTTGCGCATCCACATGCTTCTTTCGCACTGTCCACCATTTTTTTTTAGAACTTTCCAACATTCGACTACATCTGAGACGGAAAGACTTGCGTTCGTAAGTCTTTCACTGACTAGACGTACATACGTACTCCTTACACTTACTTCTTCCAATTTTTCACTCCTTATTCTTTCATGATCTCCGAAAGGAATATGCACTCGCCAGTGTCTCCACTTCTTGAAAAGGCCCACAAACCGGCTTATCAACAGATAGTGGTCCGTTTCAAGAGTGGGACCTTTGAAGGCTCTTGTAGCCATTAACGACTTTCGGAGACGTCCATCTATCAAAATCCAATCAATTACACTTTCAAAGCATCTCACGTTCATTACATCTATCAACTCATTCACCCCATTATTTAGACCATCTCTCACATTTCATGTGCCTATATGACACTCAGCTCTCCTAGACCCGCCGGGATGGGCTTTGCGTGGTGGGTGATAGCCATAGCCATAGCCGCATTCCTTAGATTTCACACCGACGGGGGCGGATCGGTGCGCGTCGCCTCTGGGGGATGCCCTAATCCACGCGCCTGTGTGGTTTGGGTCCAGAATTGCAGGCAACAATGTTGGACTATATATATCGTAGAAATGAATATGGCATAAACATAGATAACAGAAACAACGGGAGATGTGACGAGGGGGCGTGGTTGGTGTCGCCGCAATATGCTCAAAACGAGAACATTGCCAAGAACAGTTAGTTAGTTGCAATCAAGTTCGATTGAGATACGTTGCTCCTGGTTTTAGCAAAATGCCAAGTTGTGCTGTTGCCTTTTTGCAAAAATAGAAGTGCAGTGGTTAACTTTAAATCAAATGGAATCACTTATCACCTATAAGTACAAATAATATTACGTTTTATAAGCATAAATACAGAATTAATTTCAAAAATTCTCTGACGCCATTTCTACCAGGGCCTTACCACGATACAAATTATAAATATCAAATTTCTCATTCTTAATCATACATTGCTTTTCTACCATTACGCAGTCGCCACCGCTCGTTTACCAACACGCAATGTAAAGTGAGTAATATTATTCGTTCACTGTGTGTACAGTTTCGAGATACGGCCGCTTGTTTCTGCCGCTTTATAAATGTAGTAGTGCGTGCTTACTTGGGTGTTGTTTAAATAAACATCCAATGACAGCGTCTTAACAAATGTGTGTCGTTGTACTTGTGTGCGTAGAATGATATTTTTTATTTATTTAAGTGTGTGAGTGTTTTATGGTGGGGTGAAACTCGGCGACAACCGTCCCTGTGTAAACTCGCGTGGTATGTCACATCTCCCATTGTTTCTGTTATCTAAGGGCATAAACAATCAAAACTAGGAAACCGTTCTGAGCTTAAACAGTTCTACGGTTTTTAAAGTGTGATGTGTGTGATCTAAGATTCATCTTTATTCCAGTAGCGGATATTTTACATGACATCATTACTATAGCGGATGTAAACAGTTTAAAGTACTTACTTGTTTATTAATTTTTTCAAATTTGTCTAGCACTCATGTATTTGTCTATCTGTTTAATATTCATGTATGATTTAAACACTACTAAACAGATTTTAATTAAAGTTTAAAAGGTGATAAAAATCACAGCGGGTGAACATGCTGATGTTATTTTTAATTTTTTTAGTTTCGTGTTTAAAACACTCCAAGCGAACGGAGCCGCGATCATCATATATAGTACAAAATGTGAAACATTTTCCTTAATATTTCTGTTTTAATTTTCACTGTAACATTGTAATAAATTCCTTTGCTTTATAGTAATACCTGAAATAGATAGATTTGTCTTAAAATAATTCTCTTAAAAAGCTTGCCATCATTTGATAAAATGAATTTAACTCATTTCTCATTATGAAAATAAAGCTTCAGAAAAAAGTGCGTATTAAATATTTTATGATGCTCTTAGTTTAAATATTTCATTATTATAAAAGGATATTTATCTGGTTATGTATAATGTTTTATTATTGCTATGTCTCATCTCTTGGGATTTCAACATCTGAAGCAGTATATAACAATAAATTGAAATATTAATGAGCTCAGTGGTCGGCCGGTGGCTGGTAATGGCTATTTTAACACCAAGGGTCGATTCCTGTACATTTGTTTTTGTTGTTGTTATATTTTTCTTGTACGTCGAAGCATAAATCGCTTATTTAGGGACTAGAGGGTTTATGTAGTTTATACAATACAATACACTTTATTACACCAAAAGAATAATGCATAAAAACAAAAACAATAAAGTACCAGTACAATGGCGGTCTTACAGCGATGCGATGTCTCTTTCAGACAACCATAGGGTAGAGGCTTCATGTATTTGTGTAACATTTAGTAATTTCAACAAAAAATTGTTTGACATGGCATCCACTTTACATAATCAAAACCAACCAATGTATAAAATACCTTGATAATGCCATAAAGGCGAAACCGGTCGGTAAAAATAATTATTAAATAAAGTGAAGTGGAATCTGCACAAGTGCAAGAAATAACATTAACAACATGGCTTCAAAATTCCAACAAAGCCCCTACTACAATCAACAGTATCAACATAATGTTTAAAGTGGGATTGAATCTTAATAATAGTGACACAGTTAACAGTAGTTAAGAGTTAAATTCCAAGCCATGCGCCCTAGGCCGTGTTGTGGAGTATAACTACTTCTAAATGACTTACAGCTATGCAGCTTGTCCCGTTGCTTTGTTATTAATATAGGCATTAAAATTGGGTTGTGTATCAGCTCGGTTGCTTATCCTGTATCTCTATAATTGTCAATAGATAATAAGATCTACGAATGTAGGATTGGTAATGCTGTAGTGGTGAATTGTCTGCTTTATACATACAATGCCGTATTACTACTTACTGTACAGTATTGTTACAATACTGTGTTA
Organism: Pyralis farinalis; assembly: GCA_947507595.1. Taxonomy (NCBI): domain Eukaryota; kingdom Metazoa; phylum Arthropoda; class Insecta; order Lepidoptera; family Pyralidae; genus Pyralis; species Pyralis farinalis. The sequence continues at coordinate 5,508,455 of OX382275.1, forward strand.
CTAGCTGAATGTTAATTACAATAGATTAATTAGAAGATATTTCTAACAGGGATACATGCCCCATTAATATCTATTAATATTGTAAATGAATTTTTACAATGAACAAATTACAATAACAATAACACTACCTGGATTGCAAACACTAGTCACACGTATGATGAGTGATGAATACTTTAAAACACAATAAGAAAACGAGTGAATGAGATCGAACATCTTAGATGTTTAGCAGAGATTGAAATTACACCGCTGATGTCAAGAGTCATAAGTTTGTTTGTTGCTATTTGCGGAAACCTGTAACTGGCTCAATGTATTGTTAAACAGAATTTATAATATAGTTTTATGCTGTTGGTTTTCCAAATATACTAAAATAAAATAAAAATAAATATTTATAATTAATTGCAACTATTTATTTCGCAATCACATGCTTACCATCAGTCCAGATTGTATTGTACAGAGTATTTATGTATTTGTATGTTATAATATATATATACTTAGTCTGGCCATAAATACTGTTACAATTAAAAATAAACAAAATATTACATTTGAATTTGGAATCTGCCATATTAATATGATTGTTCATTGAGTTTTCCCATTTTGGCGTTGTACAATATTTTGCGATATTAAAATGGAGTGGGGTAATAAAGAGAACCGAATCGCTGTGATTGCATTACACAAAGTAGGTATGGAGCCAAATGCAATTTTTAAAACTCTCCATACGCTTGGTATTAGTAAAATGTTTGTGTACCGGGCTAATAATAGGTACAATGAGACCTCCTCTGTTTGTGACAGGAAAAAATCTGGCCGTCCACGTAGTGTTCGTACGAAAAAGGTGATTAAAGCAGTAAGGGAAAGAATTCGAAGAAATCCTGTCCGAAAGCAAAAGATTTTATCTCGGGAGATGAAGATAGCACCATAGAACCATGTCGCGTATTTTAAAAGATGACTTAGGTTTTGCAGCCCTATAAGAGACGTACTGGTCATTTCTTAACTGATAATTTAAAAAAGAATAGGATGGTAAAATCGAAACTACTACTGAAGCGGTACGCAAAGGGAGGTCACAGAAAAATTTTGTTTACGGATGAGAAAATTTTTACAATTGAGCAACATTTTAATAAACAATATTACCGTATTTATGCTCAAAGCTCTAAGGAAGCTTCCCAATTAGTCGACAGAGTGCAACGTGAGCACTATCCGACTTCAGTGATCCGGTTTGGTGGAGTATTATCTATGAAGGAGTGACTGAGTCATACTTTTGTGAAACAAGTAATATAACAATTTGGCGCCCAACGTGGGCTTGTTGAGGAAAAGAGTACAATAAGGGTTACAAATTTATTAGGGCTATTTATACAGTAAACTATATAAAAAAATAAAAGTAACTTAAAGTTCCGCTAATAAGGGTCTTTAAGAACTCGCGTTATCTTCGTCTAACCGAAATATCACTGTTTGGTTCACTGGAGTGTGCACTGAGTGGCCGCCGGCTATAGTGGCCGACGACTGTAGACAGCTGGTTAGCGTGCTAGCCAGCACGCAGATCCAGACGTAGAAGTTGTTCGTGGGACCGCCTTACGGATCAACACCGCAGCGGTAACTCCGTCAGCCGCCGTGGTCCACAACAGGGGCTGCAGGTTTTATAATTGGGATTAGTTAGACGTCCGGTTTTTAACGGGTTTGGAAAAGTGAGTAAATTCCCGACGGTTCACCACGTAGCCCACAGCAGGAGGCTAGAGGTCTCCGACGCGATGCCCTCAATCTTTACTTCTTCAAAACTAGTTGCAGACTGCCTTGTTTTTCGTTTTTCGTCCTAAACCTCTGAGATTTCAAATTTCAATTTTATAAAATGAAAATAATTTGACAATTGTCATAGATATAACATAGACAATTATCTAATAAGTTTTACAATGTATATTATTCAAAACGGATATTACAAGATGTTGAAATTTAAAATTGGTTCACGATTATCTCACGAAATACGTTATTACTCGTACATTGAGAATTAAAACATATATTTACCTACCTTATTATCGGTGTACTTACAATAGAATGAGACCTTGCTTCTTGTCAAATTTCACAATCCTAGTTCAAGTATCTTCTCCACAGATGAGTGGTAAGTGATGATCTATCGCCTACCGGATAAAGCGATCAATTGTTCCAGATCCACGCCAATAATTCCCCTAGATCTCAGATCAATAGCCGTTTAATTTCCGACACACTAATACCTGTTGGGGTACATTGTTCAACTGATGTTCCCCGTAGCGGGTCGCGGCGGACGTAGTACATTACATTAATCTTCTCGAAGGGACCAATGCTTGTTACATACATATGCCTGCGTATGCCTATCAGATGATTAACGTGAATTTAGAGCACAATAATAAGAAAAACAACTTGAAACAACAATATGTGAACAGTATATTTTAATTGTTAACATCATCTTCTTCCTAGCGTCGTCCCTTTTCTTTAGGAAACGAGAATCGCACAGTATGTAGCCATAGCATTTCCAGTGTCTTTTCAAGCATTATCCTGTTTCCTAATCCATTAGTATTGGCTGAGTTTGCTACCTGAGCTGAGGAATTTGGGAAGATACTGATTTTGACATATAGCAACTGGCATCAGACCTACTTAACTCACAGAGAAAATCAGTCCTTTCTTAGATTCGATCACACGTATTTTGACATATAATTTCTTGAATGTGCGGGTTTCCTTACGATGTTTTTTTTTCATCGTTGAGTAAGTGATAATTACAAATATGTACATAAATATGAAAATACGAATTTAGTTGTACATGCCTACAATATAATTCGAACCAGGGACCATAGGTAGATAGGCTGGTTCTTTATCCACTAAGCTATAACTACATAATTATAGCAACGATTTTACATAACATTATGTACTTATGCTATTTTTAACTATAAACTACATCAATATCAGAGTGCAAAACACACTATATGTTCTATTTCATGTAAACAACACTAAAACCTCACAGGGATTTTTCTTTCCGCTCTCTTTCACATTATCTATCATCATCTCTCATTCAACATGCTACACCTATCAAATATAATATGTCTGAAAATGTTCATAAGTTAGCTTCTTTGCCTCGGTAAGGATTTCGGCGTAAAATTAATGATCTGAGAGTAAAGATGGCAAAATCTTGCGCTCTCATGACATTTTTTTTGTCTCCCGTATTAGGTTTTCATAACAATGAATGGTAATTATATAAATGAAAGAAAGATTGATTAAAATACTGAATTTATTCACTAGAGAACAAATTAATAGCATTTTAGATCGACAAGATAGAGATAGGATTGATCAAAATCACGTTCTCGCTACGTAGGTGACGTATCAGGACAGAACGCGTTTTGATTGAAAGGGCATAGAAATATCCTCTTTAAAGATGAAAAAAAAAATCCCAATTGAAGAGCACTACAACAAGCAAAATGACAAAATGTGCACACTCAATTCTAAAGAAGCCGTGCAAATAATCGGAAAGGCACAACGTGGTCATCGTCCTGCGTTTGTAATGGTTTGGTTGTCATATCAAGGACTCACAAAGATTCATTTTGTGAAAAAGGAGTGAAGATTTCAGCCAAAGTGTATCACGAGACTATCTTGGATCGTGTAGTAAAAACCTCTCAGCAATACACTTTTTAAAAATGTACCGTGGACTGTCCAGCAGGACTCTGCACCTGGTCACAAAATATGGGCTGGCTGGGCTTTATAAGAGCTGAAGACTGGACCTCGTCGAGCCCATATCTGAACCCCTTGGACTAAAAATTATGGTTAGTTTTAGAGGACATTGCCTACTCGAAATCACATACCAACATTGTGTCTCTTAACACATTCCTACTCCCCATACTAATGGAGAAAATACACCCATATGTCCCGTATAAAAGGTTTTTAATTTCCGTCAGATCAGTTCATTTTCGTCAGTTCATGTGGAAATAATTTCTATATATCAGAAGTTCATTAAAATATTAGCAATACATACTCCATTTAACAGCGACCCCGAAAGGAGTAGCGGACTCTACGTTATGTTACACCTAAGACCCCTATAGGGGTCGCTGAACTGTGAACGTGTCAAGAAATCTCTGGAGCAAGCTGCGGCTAAATTTCCCATGGAAACAGTGATTAATCCATAGATTCGTGGCTAAACAGGTTAAAGGTCTGTAGCAAAGCGAAAAGTGGTCATTTCCAGTAGAATTATTTTATTTTTTTACTGGGACTTTCATAAATATGTACCTACATATATTTTATTAAGATTACATTACTTCATAAAAAAATAAATGCATATTCATTTATAACAGAACTTATGGCCGGATTAGGTATAACTGTACCTTATTGTCCCCTTTCTATAACTGCGTTATACGTATTAAATTATAATACGTATAACGCAGTTATAGGTAGGGAATACGTATTAAAGTATTAAAGATGCTCGTATCCGAACATTACATGGTTATGGGGCGGTTCTCTATGTTTCAAATTAATTCCCTAATATTTGGTTAGAGGTTTTAGTATATAGATCCATCTAAAAGTGCGCTTTGGAAGCTTTTGGTCACTCAGCTGATGATTATTTTAAGATATGTTGTAGTCTCGATTTGAATATGTCTAGTATGCCATAAGTAATTTATGATCAGCTAGCTCAATTCTAGATGAGGTTTTTTTGCTTCTGTTGTTGTGTGTGTGACGAACTATGCTCTCGTGAAACTTGAATTCATCGTATAAGCTTTGGTGAATTTGTGACGAAATTACGCAATGTATATCATTTGAAAACATTTATTGTTTGATAAACATAGTATCTACAGCAAATAAATCAATGTTAAGCCAATTTTGTTTCTATTTTATAATATTTATCCCATAAAACATTTTTCTTGATTGTCTTTTTTATACAGATTCAATTCTAGTTTATAAACTTTGGAACTTTTACAATTGAATATAAAAATGTCCTCTTCTGCGTAATTCTTAATATGGGTGCTAAATATATATTAATTAAACTTTGAACTACTAGAATGATTAGTTAGTTTATAAAATCTATTTTTGGGTTAGTATATACCTAAATTTTAACAATTCATTTGACTGCATTAGTTTTGATCCCCTTTACAATCGTTTCAGACACTTAAAATTTACTGGAAGACACTTTCCATGGGGTTACCATATAGAACATTACCACAGAACAGAAAAATTTGTATGTTATAAGCATTTCATTCTTTTCACCAATTGTAACTTCGTATTATTTTCTAAAATAACCAGCATATAAACAGTATAACAGCACTTATTTATGTATTCTTATTTGTCATGTTCATTCATTATTAATATACAAAGTCACAAAAAGAATGTTTCTTTGCATCATAAAGAAATTTACGACGGTCGGCAATATTCAACATAAATTTAAATGTACGTACATGACACGCGTGTCACAAAAAAGCACATAAAGTAGTAGAGTGTACCCTTCGTAGCACATTAATGGTTTCGAACTCGCTATATGAAGTTGCAGCACTCCGTGTCGATAGTAATTACTTGGTCGCAATAGCATTACTCTACGATACTCAATAGTAAGTTTGTATTGAATGCTGTCAAAGGAAATTAAACTGAATAGAAATTATTTCTAAAATATGTTCGCGAGGCATACAAGTAAACGGCTCACCTGATGTAAAGCGGTTACCGTAGCTAATAAACACTTTCAACGGGAATCTACATGTTGTTTGTTGTACAACAGTGTTAAATGTTAATATCATCTTTAGATTCAAAGTCTGCATCTGCATCAGTGCTAAGTAATGAACGAAACAGCCTGCTTGTGGAAGCACATCCATCTCACAAAAGATCACAGCCAGGTAACAGCTCTCTGTAATGTGGATATGGTTCTACGAGTGAATAAACTGGGGAAGGAAGTCGCGAGTAATACCCCTTATCTAAGATGCGTTCATAGGCTACGATAATGAATTTAGACCAGGCGAGTTTATTTGCCTTCTAATGTCGTATACAATATTGTCGTAAAAAGCTCCACCTGGAGGTTCAGTCAATCAGAGCTGGGTGGTGTAGTGGTTAGTGACGCTATTTTGACACCAACGCTCGTGGATTCGATTCCCACACAGGACAAACATTTGTGTGCATGAACATGTCTGTTTATCTTGGTCTGGGTGTTTTCTATTTATCGTACGTATGTATTTGCAAAAAAATTGTATTTACGTATGTCTACCAGTACGTTATGTCTGGTACCCACAACGCAAGCTACGCTTACTTTGGGGTTTGATGGAGCAGTGTAATTTGTTCGACAAGATTTACAAAATCTTTCCTCCTGCATTACTTATTCATGTCCGAACCACCGGAGCATTTTAACTCTGATAATCTGCGAACAAATTTTTTTTTTATACTACGTCGGGAGGCGTACAAGTATACGATCCGTCTGATGTAAATGGGGTACCGTAGCCTATTAACGCTTGCGATATATTAAGTATGCCTCCTCTGCTGCTTACACAGCATTTCCTTAGGAGCTTACTGGTGACCACACTCACACGCAGAAACACAACAACCTTCTAGGGAGTTGTTATTTGGCTGCGGTATTCTGTGAGGTGTGGTACTTCCCCAGATGTGGTACTTCCATACTACGCTTTGATGCGTCTTAATTATGTTTTTTTATCCTTCTATCTGATGAATATGAACTACTGACGGGATTTAGATGTGACCTTGCACAGCGGCTAGCTTGTGTAAAGTGATAATAATTAGCAATAGTTAGTTTATTGCCCTACCTCTCTTAAAACTATTCCAGATAAAAGACAAACAGACATGTTCATGCACACAAATGTTTGCCTTGTGTGGGAATCGAACCCACGAGTGTTGGTGTCAAAGTCGCGTCATACACAATTCAAAAAAAAAAATGGCTATAATGCATAGACAGACATGACAACACTTTAACGAAATTTAAGTATATTTATTTGACGAATAAAATATATAGAATACTTTTGGAATGAACGCGCCTGAAAACTAAAACAAACACAGACCCGTATTTTGAAGGGAAATGGAGCGAAAAAAACGTAAATTCTGTAAAGTTAAATGACACTTTTTGGGTGAAATATACCCGAAAATTTTTACGAAGGAAAATTTCGCCCGCTTTATAAAGATTGCATGTTTGAACTTTGTTGCTTAATTTATTAGCCCGATATTATTCTTCGCTAGTAGCTTACAGCTATGCTTTACTGTCGGATAATTAAAAAAATATTCATGTTTTTTGTATCCAACGCCGCGAGCCAATCAAGCGTACTGCCCACCTGATATGATGTAGTTATCCAATGCCGTGAACGCATGTAATACAAGATTGATCGCACTTTATCACTCGTGCTATTAATACTTGTCTTATTAACAGCGAGGGGTAAAGGTGTCATCAATCTTCTTATATTGCAAGCTTCTCAGGAGGTACTGGTAACCTCATTCACTCACACGTAAACTATGACCAAAGAGTTGTTATTTGGCCGCGGATTTCTGTGAGATGGTGGTACTTTCAGGAGGGTAGCTTTGATGCGACCTTTCTCTTCACCCTTTGTAACTAAAACCTTATTTTCACAATTCTATTGATGTGGTAGTGGTGGATACCATTTTGACAGCTTTTATCATTATGTTTTAGTGTTTAATTTGTGTATATAAAAAATGGACACAAGAACACAAGTTAAGTTTAACTATTTTTATTGACTTGATTGACATGACATAAATCTGTCCCCAGAAACTTTGATGTAAGTTTCTACATAATATAAAAATATATATATATATATATATTTTATTCATAAAATGTATATATATCACTTAAAATAGTTTGATTAAAAAAAATGAACCCTATTCATTATATGAAAAGACAAGTCCTCAAAATCACAAGTTTTTTTATTATTTCACATGAAATAAATAAATTTACATGAAATTCTGTTTTACAAATTTTCTCAAGACAAGTAGTAATTAATAGAAAAAGAGATTCCCAGTTGACAAACAGAGGAGAAAAAGGAAAACACGGTACTGTTTTCCTTTGTTTATATTGTCGCTCTAATAGTAAACTAGCCTATCTAAAAATTTACGATTATGCATATAACATTTGGTATATCAGAAACCAATCCGTTAAAATCATATAATTTTATAATTAATCCATTTATAAGCTACAGATATACGTTGTCATAGTATGAATCAGCAAATCATTTTTATTTCTCAATCATTACGAGTAAGACGTAAAGGCCAATATGGTAGATAGGCTAGTAGACCTTTGGACCGATGATATATACCTAGTTGATATTTATTCAAAATAAGGTCAGACAAAACAGGCGTCATACACTAATATTTGTATAAAAATGTAAACTTGGATCCTAAATGGTTCATCTCCTAACAATTCCACGAATAATGTTGTAGTGTTCCGGTAAAGTGAGTACGGTCAACCTGAAATTTGTCAATGGTACCGACACACAAGTGATATTACGAGTTGCAACACTTAGCTACTGTTATTAGGTTTCCATTTCCGACGCCAAATACATTTGCCTGTCAAACGCAGCCCTGATAAACATACTTAAACACTTTTTCTATATATACATACCACACCATACCATACCGCATCAACCCTTACTCATCCCACCGCAGGGTCTCCCTTCAACCGAAGGGATTTAGAGCATACTCCACCACGCAGCTCAAATGCGGATTGGCAGAGGTATTCAGTGTTCTCAAGCCACCCGAGGGCCACCGACTTAGCTTAACGACTGTTATCTATCGACAACGTGCCCTCCGAAGCCCGCAGAAACTCGAGATAGATAAACCCATCCATAGGCAGGTTGCGGTCGACGTTACTTAACCTGCGTGTTTGGTTAGAATGACACGCACAATGACGCCATCGAGCTCTCAAAAGAGCTCTACATACATACTTATATAGTATAGGAAACATTCAAACAAAGACAGACAATGTGTGATTTTCGTACCTATGAGGTGAACATAAGCATACAACCTGTCTCTCTCATGGTTACCACTTATTGAATTCTATGGAGATTGGATCACAACTTAAGGGAACGCAAAAGCTTTTCTTGTATAGGATTTCAAATGGTAATTCTTTTTCACATACATAGTAAAAAAATGTTATGTGTGATTATCTATTTAAATAAATACTATGTATATATATATTTAAATAAATACTATTTATATATATACTATAGCATTATATAATATATAATGCTACTGGAGATCCCCGCGCAGGCAGCTTTCTCGCGCAGAGACTTTCCTTAGCAATCCAACGTGGGAACGCTGCCTGCGTTATGGGTACCTTACCCAAAGGACCCAATTTTTTTAATATTTTTTAATAGTTTTAGTTTAGGTAATTTTAGTTTGTAGTTGTATTTTTAATTAGGACACTATTATTATTATATTTATATTAATAAAAAAAAAAAATTTAAATATAAAATGTTATACTTGATCCATATGTCCAATTATAATTATAATAAATGTGACTTATAAAGTTTTAATGTTCCTTTGCTCAATTTTAAATTCAACTTCACGACACTTCATTAAATATAGCACCAAATGTTTGACAGATTTATGACTACTTCGTGATCTGACCAAGTTTTATCTTCCTTGCGTTGTAAATTTTAATGAACCAGAATGGGAAAGAATAGAAATAAAAAAACTAGAAAACAATTTCTACAAACTAGTACTAAAGTTATTGCAATATGTTTGTTAGGTATAAGTTTTTATGATATAAATGACAGATAAAATCATCTTCAGCTAACGTAGAGTGTGCCACGCCGAAAGGCTAACGTTATTTTGGCAACAGAAACATAGGGCCTTCGATCGATCGATTCACTCTACCAGAACACTTTCTCGTGAGTCTCCAGCATAGAACCCTCAGTGGGGGTCAATTATGTCTTCATATGTGTATGCGTGAATAGGTACTTAGATAGCTGTAAAACACATTATTGTGAGGTTAGAGCAAAAGCGTTTCTATTTCACAGGGTAATTTGCCAAAAATGAGATCGTACTGGAGGTACTACCTCACTTCTGGTCTCTAACTGCACATAAATAACATTTCACTGACATTTCCGTTATTTTTTTATTTATCTCTCTGTCTTCTCTGCAAGGAACGGTGATGGTATAGACAAATACCCATTCCATCTGCCAGCTGCCATCTAGCTAACATCATACGATGGTTACCTAAGAAATGTTATGTGATTGACAGCTATAAAATACAGTGTAAAAATTATATATAGAACCTCAATTCCTTGTCATATAATGGCCCTATACGATTTTGTATGCGTCTGTCCAATACCGAAATCGTTGCCAATTGTAAGGGTGATTTGTATGAGATCATTGGAGTTCTGTATAGTTGGCTCGTTATTGTTAGGGAGTGGTAAGTTGAGTCGGTTAGTGAACTCACACCAATCGTTTAGCCGCTAATTGCGTCGGGCAGTAAACAAACATTTGGTCTGCCTGATGTGAAGAAGTTATCGGATAAGCGCTTGCAATATATACAATGAGTATGTATTACAAACGATTATACGATAATATTACTAAGTGTGTTGACGAAAAAGTATTAAATATATCGACCAAATTATTATATCTTCACGCCAGGTCCCTTGCGCGGTAGGCAGGGAGAACCGAGCGCCATAAGACGCGGTCCTTGCACACTTCACTCGCTTCTCTAACATTCATAGCTCTTTGCATGCACGCTCGCCGGTTTCTAGGGCTCCTCCCATCACCTTCTGATAAAACACGACCAATTTGGTCATGGTAGGTTAGTTTTGGTCTTCCTCGGCTCCTACATCCTTCCACTTCCGTATTGTACATATCTGTTTCGTCATTCTTTCATCCTGCATTCTTTCTACATGTACCGTACCAACAGATCCTTTTCTCATTTCGACACCGACACTTTCTTTCAGACCAACTCTCTCTCTCTCTCTTACGTCATCATTACGAACGTGGTCAGCAAGCGTTATGCCACAAATTTTGCGCAATACTCTCATCTCGACTGCATTTATACTACTTTCATGCTCTCTCTGCCGTACCCATTTTCACTTCCATAAGTTAGCGTTCGGATTAGCACTGCGTTGATTGTGTACAGCGAGCTGTGCCTTCTGATTTACATTTCGGTTGCCTAGAAGTTTACCCAACGCTCCATTCACGCTATATTTCCTACACTCCCTCGTCTCTCCACATCAGCGGTGTACCTTCCATCGCTGCTAAAAGCGCTTCCAAGATATACACATTACACATATACAAATTATTATCGTGAAAAATATATGTAAATTGGCCAGACCGGAAATAAAACAATTTATGGTGTTATGTGCAGTTAGAGACCAGAAGTGAGGTGTACATGTAATTTATTCTCTCGTTTACAAAGATAATAAATCCAAGCGAGAAAGTTAATTCACATTAAATGAAACTTACGCTGTAGTTTATCTAAGTGTACAAACTACAAAGTAAGATTCAATGTAAATAAAATAAAAGCTATAGATCCTTATTCTTATTGAAAAAGTTGAGTTTCCAAAGTTTAAGAAGAACTGACTCAAATCTTAGCACAATAAAACTTAGTTGTCGTAATTTGCAAAAAAAAAAAACTTTTTTTGCAAATTACGACACTAAGACTCAAAATCATCTCTCCGTTATAAAAAGTTATCAGATCTTATTTACAGCTAGCTATAGATGTACTACATATCTATTGATGAGTGAACTTCACTGAACTTCTGAAACTTGCTGTAACCTCGTAATAAGTACGCTGTATTCAATTAGCACAAAGTACGAGCTGTAACTCTGAAATACCTAATTTACAAAATAACAAACTTTGATACAAATTGATTTTAATTACATCTTGGCACTCCAATATTAAAAAGTTATCAAATAATTTGGAAAAAGATATTTATAACGCATTATTTATTGTAAACATAAGGAAAAGCATTCAAAAGGTAGAAAGTTAGACAAAAATAATGGAGACACATTTTGCTACAAAGCTATTCCACTATTAAAATTAGATATTCACGAAACTCAGACACCAAAACCTTTATATTACTAACGAAATGCACAAATAAATACATGCATGGAAACAGGTGTTAGTAACATATGAAAATAGACCGACCAGTGTATCTCGACATTTGCTACTTATTAACTCGTTCACATTAGCTTATAAAGAGCTGGAGTCACAGAAGGTCAGAGGTCTGGTTTAAGTGGGCACGAGTTTACATTACGGAACGAAATTACGGACGTACCTCTCTAAAGGTTCAAGATTTGGATTAACCGAGTCCGGATTATTAGAATTGTTTAAGTTTACAGCCGAAATCCAACCTCAGTTCAAACGTAATGGTGTAGTTGTTAATTTAGATTTAAATGTTTCGGAGTTAATTCAAAACTAATAGCAATAAAGCTGACTTTGGGTTTCCCGACGTAACTAAAATTTGGTTTTGCTGGAAGTAATGCTGAATAATGGGATTTCAAGATGCTATTAAAGTTTGATGTGAGATGTTGTTTATCATTTAGGAATTCCCATCAACCAGACAAATTCTCTGATCAAAAATTACTTTTAACATCTTATATTTCTTAGTGACATATCTATGTTTTAAGTAATCTTCGTGGCGGTTACCACTCCACTGTAAGTGAATTTGATTGAGAACTATTTGGCTTGCGAAAATCACACTTTGATTTAATTTTTTGGTAACCTTCTGTTCAGTCAGTAGAGATCGCTGGCAGGGTTCCTGTCAGCTTAGCTGAAAATAATGCCCACTAATCTGATCCAAACTGAATCATGTTAACCTCGGAATGCAGGTCTTCAGGTTAATTTTTTAGCTCGTAAGTTATGACTTGCGTGGCGTTCTTTGATTCTGATTGATGATTTGTAATCATTAACAGGATATTCACGACTTTGCTATATCATATAGAGCAAATAAAGTATACTTGATAGCAAACAAGCGTGTGGCTCGACGTCAACAACTTATTGTAGCGTAAATACCGTTTCAATACGATGACTCAAAAAAACTTAGGTAAACTTAGGTAAATTTGACTTTCGCAAAATAACGCCTGAATCTATTAACTATTTAATTATAATTCATTATTAATTTAATAATAATTTTGCGAAAATTTTGCGAAAGTCAAATTTACATGCAATTTGATCTTAATTGGTGGCGAAAGCACACAAAGCAGGTTAGATCAAATTGCAAGAATTATAATTAATTAGGTAGGCTACATGATTATTATTATTTTCTTTTTATTCAACGTCCATACAAACGTACCTTGCCTATTAATGCTTGTAATATATTAAGTGTTACTCGCGCAGTGGTTCCTCTGCTGCTTATACAACAGCTCCTTAGGAGTTTATTGGTGACCTCACTCACACTCAGGAACACAACAACCCTCTAGATAGTTGTTATTTGGCTGCGGTTTTCTGTGAGGTGGAGGTGCTTCCCCAGACCGGTTGCTTTGATGCGCCTTAATTATGTTTTTTATCCTTCTATCTGATGAATATGAACTACTGAAGGGATTTATATGTGATCTTGCACAGCAGCTAGCTTGTGTAACGTGATAATAATTAGGAATAGTTAGTTTATGCCAATAATTTCTGAGTTACTGCAGAAGTCTGGATAACTAAACTTAAAACGGACGAAGCCGCGGGTAGCTTGTCTGCAACCTTTTCTAACGGTACGATGATGTGATAAGTTAGTAAAATGGTTGTCAAAAGTTTGTAAAGTTATAAATTCAAAAACAGGTCCGCAGGCTTCTGGCTATACCTTGTTAAAGTTACACCATGTAAAACTTTTACAAGGTTATAAAATTTCGTAAGAGCTATCAAGTAAACAACCTTGTCTAAGATACTTCGGCAGCCGGGTCAGTTATTCAACATTGTGGACCTTTTCCGTCAGAGCTCCAGTTGCTAGTTGGCACATATATTTTTGCATGTGATAAATCTGAATTTCAATACTTCATCTGGCTATAATAGTTTTAATCTGCCCTTACATTTACAATATTACTGAATACTTAAAGACTGGAAGAGATCTCTGGGAGGTGTAGGAGTCTGCCATTGTACTACGTATCTTATTGTTTTGTCTGATAAAGATGTATCGTACAGCATATACAGTATCACCACCACTACCACCATATCAACCCTCACTCATCCCACTGCAGGGATACGGTCCTCTCTTCAACCGAAGGGGTTTAAAGCATACTCCACCATGCTGCTCATATTCATATTCATTTAATCACATAAGATTTGTTACATAATTTTATTGACATAAAATTGAACATACATTTAATCACATAAGATTTGCTCAAATGCGGATTGGCGGAGGCCAGTGTTTTCAAGCCGCGCGAGGGCCACTGACTTAAGTTAACGACTGCCATCTATGGACAACAGCCGAGACCGACGGCTTAACGTGCCCTCCGAAGCGTGGAGAAACTCGCGATAGATAAACCCATCCAAAGACAGGCTGCGGTCGACATTAGTTACCCTGCGTATCTGGTTAGAATGATATGCGCATCGACGCCATCGAGCTCTCATATCATATATAAAGAATAATAGCACTTATTTATATATTCTTCTATAACTTCACGCTAAATCCCTTGCGGGGTAGGGAGAGAGAACCGAGCGCCACGTGACTCGATCCTTACATATCTCATTCTCTTCTTTAACATTCATTGCTCTTCTCATGCACGCTCGCCGGTTTCTAGGGCCTGACATCACCTTCTGATAGAACACGACCAATTCGGTCGGAAACAACACGGTCATGGTAGGTAAGTCTTGGCCTTCCTCGGCTCCTACATCCTTCCACTTTTGCATTGTATATCTGCTTCATCATTCTTTCATCCTGTATTCTTTCTACATGTCCAAACCAACGGAGCATGCCTCTTCTTATTTTAACACCGACGCTCTCTTTCAGACCAACTCTGTTTCTATCATCATTGCGAATACGGTCTACAAGCCTTACGCCACAAATTCGCATTTCAACCGCGTTTATTCTACTTTGCACCACATAGTGTATAGCGAGTTGTGCCTTCTGGCTCAGGTTTTTACTGCCAAGAAGTTTCCCAACGCTCCATTCATATTATTCCCAGCACTCACTCGTCTTTCCACATCTGCGGTGTACCTTCCATCCCTGCTGAAAGCGCATCCAAGATATACAATCTCATCCATTTCTTGTTGTTGATGTTGTAATCTCTTTATTCAGTCTTCAGTCTTCTTCAGTCGCGCGCGCGCACCTGACCGGGACGGGTGTCGTGTACTGGTCTCGTACGCTTTTAAAAAAATGGCGTCAATCGTGAAATGTAATACGTGCAACATTGTAATAGACGAATTGTTATCGTATATTCAAAACAAAATCTCAGTAATAGATGAAGATACCTTAGTTAAAATATGTGTATCTTCGTTTCAAAGTGACGAAATAAAACGATCAAAGTCGTTACTTTTTGATTCGTTGCCATCTGAGCATCGCAAAATTACACGGAAGAAACAAGGTAAAGAAAATCGTGATATGGAAGATATTATATCAATCTTCAAGGGCGTGGATCCGGAGGTGATCCCAGTATTTGTGGCTCGAGTTTTGGAAAAACTACCCCCCCTTCTGTTTGACCATTTAGACGTTTCGAAGTTATTAAAAGACCTGACAATTATGAAAAACAGACTTAATAACATCGAATCAAAATGTGCACACTGGATCACCTGGAAGAAATGAAGAAAGAAGTAAAAATGTTGATATCGTCATCGAGGCAATCTACCCCTAACAAATACCGCGATATAAACGTTAATAGAAATAGGGGAGCGTATTTGGATAGTGGCCCTATGGGTTTGTCACATTTTGATATGACCTATGCTAATAGTTCTAATATTCTCGACTCGTCATCACCGAAGGTAAATAGTGCGGTCATAGCAAATAATCGTCAATCAAGTACCCACAAATTAATTAACGGTTGCAACACCAGCGTTTCACCCGCGGAGGAAGCAAGTGGCGTGAGAGCGGGGAGGGAGCCGCAACCGCCGCCACCGGACAGTGAAAAAACACACACATATGCAGATGCAACGAAGAGCGAGGGCGAATGGCAGGTTGTGAAACACCGAAGAACGACAACGAACTATCGTTATTCTGGGAAAACGGGAATTTGTAACGAAAATGAGGGAAAATTCAAAGCTGCAGATTTCAAAGTACCTATCTTCATTACCAGAGTACATAAGGACACAACAGATATAGATATCACGGATTATATTCAGAAAAAAACTCAAGAAATTATGCAGTTGGAAAAAATAACGTTTAAAACGGATAGAAATTATAAAGCATATAAGTTTTTTGTATCGGAAACAAAATTACCGATGTTCCTAGATGACAAACTATGGCCACAAGGAATTATTTTTCGACGCTTTGTGTATTATCATAATCGGAATAAGAACGTGGACGGTATTTTAAAGCGGAACAAATGATTAGCAGTTCTATAAATACTGATACAAAGAAGTTAGTAACTTACAACTGCAAAAATGTAAAACGTTCTGTTGATGACATAAGACAGCTATGTCAAACTTCAGATCTTATTGCATTACAAGAGACATGGCTGCTGCCGGACGAATTATCGTTTCTAAGTACAATTGACAGCGAGTTCGGGTCTACCGGAACGTCGGCGGTTGATACATCGGCGGGTATGTTGCGTGGTCGACCTTATGGTGGAGTTGCCTTACTGTGGAACAAACGAGTTTTTCAGAATGTGTCAGTGATACAGTGCGCTAATCCACGAGTATGTGCAATAAAGATCGCTATAGGTGCAAGATCGTTGTTAGTGTTCAGTGTTTATATGCCTACAGATAAGTTGGATAATCTAACGGATTTTACGGACTGCCTGAGCTTGGTAAGTGCCGTTATTAGTAATAACAATGCGGAATCAGTATACATTTTAGGTGATTTTAATGCACATTACAGAACTTTTTTATGATGAACTGATAAATTTTAGTAATGATGTCGATTGGACTTGTGCTGACGTTGAGAGGCTAGGATTAATGTCTGATACGTATACGTTTATTAGTGAGGCACATGGGTCTAGGCGCTGGCTCGATCACTGTGTGACTACGAAGTCTGCGCTGCAGTCTATTGTTGATATCTTTGTGAAGTATGATATAATGTGGTCAGATCATTTTCCGTTAATAATTGAATGTAATTTGAATATAATTAATCCTGTAATTTATTGTGATAGCAAATTATCAAATAATGGAATAATTTGGGGTGATAGAAAACCAGAACAAATACGTAATTATAACAAAATATGTCATGAGAATTTACGTAATATTCAGTTTCCAGACGAGCTCAGTAGTTGTTGTGATCTCATGTGTGATGATTGGGGCCACAGATGTATTATTGATAGGATGTACAATGACATAATATACGCATTGACCCAGGCGGCATCTGCTACATCTAGCACGAAAAACTGTTACAAGAAAAAGAAACCTGTAGTAGGCTGGAATAGGCATGTGAGCGAGGCTCACAGGGAGTCCCGGAGTAAATTCCAAATGTGGTTAATATACGGCAAACCTAAATCGGGTTCCGTATATAAGGAAATGAAAGAAAGTCGTAAAATTTTTAAGTCTCGTTTGAAATGGTGTCAGAGCAATGAGAAGCAATTAAAATTGGACATCATTGCTTCCCATCATTCTAGGAATGATTTTGGCAACTTTTGGAAGTCGACTAATAGACTGACGAATAAACCGGGGCTCCCTGTGAGTGTCGATGGTATTAGTGATAATATTCGTATTGCAGAAATGTTTAAGGAACACTTCTCTGTTAAATCGCCGCTGGGGCCATCACAGTCGGTGTGCGGTGTGGGTCCGCGTGGACAGGAGATGTGCACTCGATTTACAGCTCGTGACGTCAGTAAGGTTATCAATGCGATGACGAGAGGTAAGTCTCCTGGCCACGACGGTCTCGGCATTGAGCACCTTCAACATGCAGGTCCTCACATGCCGAGAACGTTGGCTATGTTCTATTCCTTGTGTATCGGGCACTCATACTTACCTGCTGAAATGATGAGGACTGTGGTGGTGCCGATCGTGAAAAACAAGACTGGTGATATTAGTGATAAAACTAATTACAGGCCTATTTCACTGGCCACCGTGGTTTCAAAGATACTTGATAGTCTACTCAACTCACAACTAGACAAATACTTGAATTTGCATGACAATCAGTTTGGTTTCAGGCCTGGTCTGTCTACTGAAACAGCAATTTTGTGTTTGAAGCAGACTGTCAGGTACTATACTGACCGAAAAACCCCCGTTTTTGGGTGTTTTTTGGACCTTTCAAAAGCATTCGACTTGGTTTGTTACGACATATTATGGCGAAAGCTAGGTAGTATCAATGTACCTACAGAACTAAGCAACGTCTTTAAATTCTGGTACTTAAACCAGGTCAACGTTGTGAAATGGTCTAACACTTTCTCGGAACCATACAGGTTGGAATGTGGGGTGAGGCAAGGGGGTCTGTCCTCGCCTAAGCTCTTCAACCTCTATGTAAACGCGTTGATAGAGGAGCTCAGCGGTGCACATGTCGGCTGCCGCATTGATGATATATGTGTAAATAATATTAGTTACGCGGACGATATGGTGCTGCTGAGTGCCTCTGTTTGTGGCATAAATAAACTAATAAGTATATGCCAGCGGTATGCCGAAAACCACGGGCTAAAATATAACGTACATAAGAGTGAATATATTGTCTTTCATCCCGGCAGAAAATATACGCGCAGTGTTCCAACTATTCGATTAAATGGAACCCCGCTCAAGAGAGTAGACCAATTCAAGTATCTGGGACATTGGGTGACTTCCGGGATGAGAGACAATATAGACATAGAAAGAGAGCGTAGGGCGCTGTCTGTGCGAGCGAATATGATAGCCTGCAGGTTTGCTCGATGCTCTACAGCAGTTAAAATTATACTATTCCGAGCTTATTGTACATCGTTTTACACGAGCAGCCTGTGGGTTGATTACACGCACAAGCAGTTCAGCGCTCTACGCGTTCAATATAACAACGCGTTCAGGAGGCTGATGGGGATGCCCCGATATTGTAGCGCGTCGGGAATGTTCGCCGAAGCTAGAGTAGACTGCTTTTTTGCAACTATGCGCATCCCTGGTGCGCAGGATCCGGGCCAGCTCCAACAGCATCCTGAGCATGTTTGCTAAAAGATATGATCTTCGGTATGTGAACCATTGCTCAATGGTTCACATACTGAGGAACAAAGAAATATAACCCTAATCTACTATACAAACGATAAGATAATCTAAGGTGTTTTAATATCTCTAACTAACATACTGTATGATCTAAGTTGGTCGAAATAAAATCATTTTATTTTTATTTATTTATTTATTGTACAAATATACATTACATGTACTGTTTCTTCCAACACTTCCTCATCAACCGTAATCCTTACATTAGCTCTGGATTCTACTCTTTTAAATAACATTATGTATGTTTACTTCGCATTCAGTAGTAAGCCTTTTTCAATACAGCCGTCTTTCATCGTTGTGACCAGTGTTTGCAGTTCAGATGGTGTATCTGCTAACAGCACGGCGTCGTCTGCATACAGCAGACAGTTCACCACTAGGTCACCCATGCGCAATCCCGCATTCTTTGACCTTATTCTCTGAAGACAACTATCGAGATACAGGAGAAACAGCCTAGCAGATAGCATGCAACCCTGTTTGACACCAATTTTTACATCAAACCAGGTGGGAGCAATCCTTGTAAGTGGACTGCACAGCACGGAGCAGTGAACCGTCAATCCCATATCTCGGCAATATGTCCCACAGTTCCTTTCGCACAACCCTATCAAATGCTTTCTCAAGATCCACAAAACCGCAGAAAACCTTCTGGTCTATGGCTATATGCTTCTCCACGATATTGCGGAGCGAGAAAACTTGATCTGTATATATTCTTATTTGTCAAATACATCTATTATTAACACAAGCCCGCAAAAAGAATGTTTCTTTGCATCATAGATAATTGACGACGATCTGCTATATTCTATATATATAAAAATGAATGTTTGTCTGTATGTCCTCTATGGACTCGAAATCGGCTGGGCAGATTTTGCTGAAATTTTCCGTGAATCTTCAGTTTAGCCCAGCAGGTGATCCTGTGAAGTTTGGTAGCGATCTTATACACGTGCGAAGCCGGGGCGGATAGCTAGTCCAACATAAATTAAAATGTACGTAACATGACACGCGTGTCACAAAAATGGACGAGCTCGGTGGCGCAGTGGTGAAACGCGCTGTTACGCTACTTTGACACCAGCGCTCGTGCGTTCGATTCCCACACAGTACAAATATTTGTATGCATGAACATGTCTGTTTGTATTGGTCTGGGTATTTTCTATGTATAATAAGTATATTATTTATTTTGTTGAACCTGACGTTTCGAACGCTTTGCAGCGTCCGTGGTCGCAGGAAGACTCAAGGACTCAAGGAAGGTCAGTCTTCCTGCGACCACGGACGCTGCAAAGCGTTCGAAACGTCAGGTTCAACAAAATAAATAAAACACGCGATACTTCCATTAAAAATTGTTTAATTAAATGTGTAACAATCGCGAAAACCTAAGACAATACTATAATAAGTATATATTTACAAAAAAAAAAATATTTACGTATGTTTATCAGTTGTCTAGTACCCATAAAACAAGCTTCGCTTACTTTGGGGCTAGGTGGCGCTGTGTAATTTGTCCGACAATATTTATTATTTATTATATGTATATGAATTGGTAGAAACTCTTTATAGCATATTAATGGTTTCGAATTGTCTATACGAAGTGGTACTACGTACTAGCCTACGTCGATAGCAATTACTTGGTCTCAATAGCATTACTCGACGATAGTCAGTACGAGTAGTAATCTAGTATTGAAATGTTTACACAGTGAATGTATGCGAGAAAACAAATTAATGGCATCAATGGAAATTAAATTGAATAGGAATCACTTCTAAGAAACGTCTAACTGGTTTGCAGGCAAATAAACACACAATCTCGCGATGTGAATCTGTTAGAGTTGTATATGAACATATACAATACGTTTTGATGAGTTCGATGGCTCAGTCGTGAATGCCGCGACTTTCACACCAATGTTCGTGGGTTCGATGCCCACACAAGGCAAACATTTGTGTGCATGAATGCCTGTTTGTCTTGGTATGGATGTTTTAAGAGAGGTAGGGCGCATCAAAGCAGCCCGTCTAAGGAAGTACATCCACCTCACAGAAAACCGCAGCCCAATAACAACTCCCTAGAGTGTTGTTGTGTTCCTGCGTGTAAGTGAGGTCACCAGTAAGCCCCAACTAGTCTCTTTTTTTTATACTACGTCGGGAGGCATACAAGTATACGGTCCACCTGATGTAAAGCGGATCCGTAGCCTATTAACGCCTGTAACATATTAAGTATCACTCGCACGATGCCTCCTCTATTGCTTACACAGCAACTCCTTGGGAGCTTACTGGTAACCTCACTCACACGCAGGAATACAACATCCCTCTAGGGAATTGTTATTTGGCTGCGGTTTTCTATGAGGTGGAGGTACTTAGTTGTTGTGTAAGCAGCAGAGGAGGCATCGTACGAGTGATAATTAATAGGCTACAGTACCCGCTTTACATCAGGTGGGCCATATGCTTGTATTCCGTGTATGTAGTATAAAAAAATCGGCCAAGTGCGAGTCGGACTCGCGCACGAAGGGTTCCGTACCACTATCTATAAAAATGGCACAAAAAAAAACGTTTGTTGTATGGGAGCCCCCCTTAAATATTTGTTTTATTTTATTTAATTATTTATTCTTAAAGTGAATATATACCTAAATATTCTGTGAATATTATAGCGTCTACCTGTTGCCGTTATCAATATCGAGCAAAAAAATCACGTTTGTTGTATGGGAGCCCCCTTAAATATTTATGTTATTCTATTTTTTAGTATTTGTTGTTATAGCGGCAACAGAAATACATCATCTGTGAAAATTTCAACTATCTAACTATCACGGTTCGTGAGATACAGCCTGGTGACGGACGGACGGACGGACGGCGAAGTCTCAGTAATAGGGTTCCGTTTTACCCTTTGGGTACGGAACCCTATAAAAATACATGTGTTCATATGTTGTCATACCCGCTGCTAGCGCAGCAGCTAATCAATGGTTTCAGTCGACTGTGTGAATGCTACAATCTTACAGGAGTTGCTCTCTGAGCTTAGTTGACAGATCTTCTGTGCACTTTCTCTCTCAAATTAACACATACCTTTACTGTTTTTAACTTGCATTTTGACATGAATACGTATCTACATTTGCTTCCATAGTGGGAGGCAATTCAGAAAAAAATAATAACAATATCGGGGGATAAAATTTAGTGTTGTAGCTACATATCTATCGTATACATTCAAAATATAATTACACCACTTGATAGCTAAGGAATCAAATAATTCGTTACATTGAGTGAGGACTGTGATGCATATAATTTCCTATTAAAAAAACATATAATTTTCTCGATTGTTGTAAATTTAATTAAACATTTTTTTTTGTGTTTTATTTATTTTGTTATATTGAAAGACTTCCTGACACCAGGGGTGTCACCCTTGCGTTGCAGACCGTAAAGACCCTAAATCTTTAAATTCAAAACCATTTCCACATGTAACTGGCGCAGCATACTGAGTAACAATGGATACTCTACCTATCGAAAGGTAGGACGTATCGAAACAGCCCGACTAAGTAAACACGTAGGTTAAGCAATGTCGACTGCAGCCTGTCTATGGACGGGTTTATCTATTGCGAGTTTCTCCATGCTTCGGAGGGTACGTTAAGCCGTCGGTCCCGGCTGTTGGCGATAGATGGCAATCGTCACCGCCAATCCGCATTTGAGCAGCGTGGTGGAGTATGCTCTAAACTCCTTCGGTTAAAGAGACCCCTATTCCTGCAGTGGGATGAGTAACGGTTGATGTGGTAGATGTTAATAATAATTCTGTAGCATTGTTTATGCTTGAATTCATATTTTTATTAAAACAAGTGTTCGCCCCAATATTTGAAATACATGAACATTTAAGAGAAAAAAGTATGAATTTGCGTGAACTTTTTTCCGTTATAGTGGCAAAGAAAACGGACACTCAACTGTTAATATTTTTTGATACGTTTTGCATACAAGCATACGCCCTACTTAACGAAAAGCGGTTACCGTAGCCTTAAGTACCTCACGCGTGCTACCTCTGCTGCTAACACAGCAACTATTTACTTACTGGAGACTTCACTCATACGCAAGAACACATCAACCCTCCATGCAGTTGTTATTTGGTTGCGGTTTTCTGCGAGTTGGAGATATTTCCCCAGACAGACTGTTATGATACGCTCTACCTCTTTTAGAACACACAGAACAAGATAAATAGGCATGTTCATTAACACAAATATTTATGTATCTATGAATAATTGATATTTATGCAAAATAAAGCAACGAAGGTCAAGAAAAGAAGGTGTCACACACTACTATTTGTAAAAACATGTAAACATGTTTTTTTCTTTTTTTATACAACGTAGGGAGGCGTACAAGCATACGGCCCACCTGACGTAAAGCGGTTGCCATAGCCTATAAACGCTTGTAATATATTACGTAACACTCGCGCCATGCCTCCTCTACTGCTTACAAAGCAACTACCTAGGAGCTTACTAATCTTACTGACACGCAGGAACATAACAACCCTCTAAGGAGTTGTTATTTGGCTACAGTTTTCTGTGAGGTGGTGGTACCTCCCCAGATGGGCTGCTTTGATGCGCCCTGCTTTGATGATATGTTTATGCACACAAATGTTTGTCTTGTGTGGAAATCGAACCCACGAGCGTTGGTGTCAAAGTCGCGTCATTCCCGACTGAGCCACCGAGCTCGTCATGAGCATGACTCACCATCTCCTGACAATGCCATGCAATACATTGTAGTGTTTCTGTGAATGAGTTTGGCAAATCTGAAACTTGCCAGTGATATTACGAGTTGCAACCATTAGCTACTGTTACAAGGCTTCCGTTTCCGAGGCCAAACACATTTGCCTGTCAATCGCAGCCTCGATAAATATACTTAAACAGTTTTTTATACATGCTTATAGTCTAGCGGCAGCCCGCAAACGGTTTTTCTTTTAGTTTCTTTCTTTCTTTTCGGTTTCTAAGGATTGTATCGTGATGTTAAATAGCCTATAACCCTCTTCAAGAGTTCAAGAATTGGAACAAGTACAAAGATTAGAGCATTCAAGCAAACAAACAAATTCTTTCGGTATATAATTACTAGTTGCAGTCCACGAATTCGTTCTTACTTGCTTTTATTTAGTTTCTAAGCATACCATAGGTATAAATAAATAAATAAATAAAAAGCCTTTTATTTCCCAATCCTAAGTAACAATGGTATATACTACGAGTATTAATAATGGTAGACAATATTTATTACAAATTTAAAAAAACATTATTAGTAATTACATTATTCATTCCTTATTATTACATAATTAAAAATGTTAATATTATTTATTTTGGGATGTCCATTTTAGGACATAGGCCTCCTCCATCTCATTCCATTTCAACCGGTCCTGTGTTGTGCGCGTCCATGTCGAGCCAGCAACGACAGTAATGTCGTCCGCCCAGCGGCGGCGGGGCCGGCCGGGCGGGCGCCGCTCACCTCGCGGGTGCCAATGTAGCATCCTCTCGCTCCACCTATTGTCTGTAGTACGTGCGGTATGCCCAGCCCAGCGCCATTTAAGGCGACAGGCCATTATTGCTGCATCTGAAATTTTAGTTTTGCTACGGATGTATGTACACTTGACTCTGTCTTTGAGTTTCAGTCCCATCATACTCCTTTCAGCGGATCTTTGGAAAGTTTGTATTTTGTGGATGACGTCTTTAGTGATGGGCCATGATTGGCATCCGTAGAGCAATGTGGGAGTCACAACTGAGTCCATGGCCTTTTGTTTGAGGTTTATGTTCATCTTTGATTTAAAAATGTGTTTGAGAGACCAGTATGCATTCCAGGCTTTTTTGATTCGTCTCTCTACCTCCTCCACACAATGACTCTCAAATGAAATATTCTGGCCCAAATATACATATTCGTCTACGTAGCTGATGGTTTCGCTATTAATACATATATTTTCTTTGGGTCCATTTGTCATTATACAAGTTTTCGACGGGTTCATTTCTAGTCCGCATTTTCTGCTTTGTACATCCAGTGACTGTAGCATATATTGAAGATCATTGTGATTATCTGTTATTATGACAATATCATCTGCAAAGCGTAAGTGATTTAGAAATTCCCCATTTATATTTATACCGAGATTTTCCCATTGGAGATTTTTAAATATGTGCTCTAGGAGGGCGTTAAATAGACTTGGCGACACAGGGTCTCCTTGTCTCACGCCTCTTTTTAGATCGAAAGATTAGAAGACACTATACCATAGGTATAGTGATGTTAAATAGACCTATCTCAAATATCTGTCGATCAAATAAAACCAGTTGAGAATGCGCATGCTTGCATTGCCAGAGGAACACCTGGCTCGTCAATTATATAACAATTCAATTTTTTTTTATTTTATTTATCGGCCACTTTTTCCATGTTCCTTAAAAGATAGGAACGGTGTTCCTATTCTATTGCACATTCCTATTCTACTTTTTTATGATGAATCCGAATCTAAAGCCAAAATTCGAATATTCCAAAAAAACACACAGACAAATGCACACACATACAAACGCACAGACAAACATATAGATTTCATATAGGAACGGTGTTCCTGAAAATGTGTTTTTAAATCAAACTGGTAGGTCCAGACATTAGCGCGTTCAAAGAAACAAACAGAAAACCCCTTTCGTTTATGTATTAGTGTAGATAGATAGGAAACATTTAAACTAAGACAGACAATGTATCCTTTTCTGTACCATTAAGGTAATAACAAGCACACAGTCTGCATGATCGTAAGTATAATTGCCGTCTCTTGTATTCCAATGTTCTTAGACTACAGCAGTCTTTAGTCTAAAGACATTGGAATAGAAGAGACGTCACTAGTGCATTGCTGTCCATGTATAAACCTCTTTATGTCTTTTTAAAGATTCACATGTTGCAATGCGAATTACGTCGAGATTAGAGCACTGTGCAAAATTTGTGGCATAACGCTTGCTGACCGCGTTCGAAATGATGACGTACGAAAGAGAGTTGGTCTGAAAGAGAGTGTAGGTGTTAAGATAAGAAAGGGCATGCTCCGTTGGTTCGGACATGTAGAAAGAATGCAAGATGAAAAAATGACGAAATAGATATACGATGCGAAAGTGGAAGGATGTAGGAGCCGAGGAAGATCAAGACTATACCTACCACGAACAAATTGGTCGTGTTTTATCAGATGGTGATGTCAGGAGCCCTAACAACCGGCGAGCGCGTATGAAAAGAGCTATGAATGTGAAAGAAGCGAGTGATGTGTGTAAGGACCGCGTCTTATGGTGCTCGGTTCTCTCTACCCCGCAAGGAACCTGGTGTAAAGATATACATACATACATACATGTTGCAGTCCCTAGGTACAACCACGCGCACAAACGTTTTTCTTGTTTGAGATTTGAAATGGTAGCAACTTGTCCGTATAAGAAGTAACATAAGGTTCTTATACCTGATTTGCTGTTTAATTATCAACAGATATATTTTCTACAATGTGAATCGGAACATATATGAATAATTAATCCATCCATGTCGGTAGATGTCACCTTAGTCTTCCTGCGACCATGGATGCTGCAAAGCATTCGAAACGTCAAGTTCAACAAAATAATTAAAACACGCGATACTTTATTAAAAAATTGTTTAATTCAATATTTTCTACAAGTTCACTAATATGACAAATGTACCTTACAAACTTTCAATGTTACTTTTCTCTATCTTTAGATCCAACTTCACGACTCTTTATTAAAGATAGCACCAAGTAAATGTTTGGCAGATTTATAACTGTTCCGTATTCTGACCAAGTTTTATGTTCATTTCGCTGAAAAATTAAATAAATCAGAATGAGACCGAATATATTTTGAAAACAACTTTTGGAAACTAGTATTAAATACTAAATTATATTCAAACAGACCGAATTACTGGTTATCGTGATACTTTCAAAGTACTTTATACTACATTGATTTGTTAAATGGAGGAAAAAATATAGGAATAAAAGATACTTCTCCCTCATTTACAGCATAAAATTCATCAAGGAATGCGTGAAGAGGTTTTTAGAGGGTCAGCAACGCATGAGTGATACTCCTGGTGTTGAAAATGTCCATAGGCTTTGGTAATTGTTTACCATCAGTCAGGCTGTATGCTTGCTTTTCACCTTAATTGTATAAAAAAAATTACAAAAAATAACAAACAATTCTAGAAACAAATTTCAATTCATGTGGATTTGTGGTGTATGGAAATCGAACCCATGAGCGTTGGTGACAAAGTCGCGTTATTAACCACTGCGCCACCGAGCTCGCAACGTATCGCATAATACTGTATTTTTTTACTTATGGAACTAAATATGATGGGCCACATATATCAACTTGTCACATTAACTTACCCACAATATGTCATATAAAAAACACTTCTTACCACGCACGCAAATCAAGACACAGTGAAATATGCAAATACATTGTATTTAAATGTGTATGTTGCGTCTATAAAACGTATGGTGAAAATTAAAAATCGAACTTCTGTTTGGTAATAGAGATATTTAATAAGTAGTAACAAGCAATAATTAACAAGTGATTTCTAACGAGTATATCTCTTCAAGATTATTCAACACTTGTATAAATATTTTTACAATAAACGAATCTTACTTATGTTAAGTTCTTATATCTATAAATGAAGCTTATGTAGTAACATTTATCCTGCTTATCTACATATAATCAATACGTTCAGTATTGGTGTGTATAATCCATTCGATAATGTTTAACAATATTCATCTACTTTTGCTATAGAAACCTAAAACTACGCAGTGTATTTATTGACAAAATTCCGCTAGTGCTTATAGTAGGATACTAAGCACTATTATGTAGTCTAAGGTGTTACTAAATAATGAACGTTACGCCAAATTGTTGTATGTATATCTTGGCAACCGAATATCAAAACCTACCAAACACTATTTTAATTTATTGCATGAAAAGGATAGATATTCAATATCTAAAAAGTGAAAATACTCTTCAGACTTTTGCTAGGAGGCTATTCCGCGTTGCAATATTAAAATTAAATTTTACTCCATAAAAAATATGACACCAATATCCTCGTTCGACTAACGAAATGCACAAAACAAATACATGCATGGAAACAGGTGTTAGTAACATATGAAAATAGACCGACCAGTGTATCTCGACATTCACTACTTATTAATTACTTCACATTAACCTGAGAGCTGAAGTCACAGAAGGTTAGAAGTTTGGTTTAAGTGGAATGAACTACCAGCTGAGGTTTTCCAAGGGACTATAGCATGAAATTCTTAAAAAAATGCGTGAAGAGGTTTTTAGAGGGTCGGCAACGCATGAGTGACATCCGTGGTGTTGCAAATGTCCATAGACTACGGTGACTGTTTACCATCAGGCAGACCGTATGCTTGATTCCCACCTTAGTGGTATATAAAAAAAAAGTGGGCACGAGTTTATAATAGTTTACGTTTAAGATTTAGATTAAGTAAATCCGGATTTGGATTGTTTAGTTTACAGCCAAAATCCAACCTTAGTTCAGATGTAATAGTGTAGTTGTTAATTTAGATTTAAATATTTTAGTTTTCATTCAAAACTAATAATAACGAAGTTAGCTTCGGGCTTCCCAGTGTGTTGGATATGTGTTTCTGCTATTATTAATGCTGTTAGATGTGACTGTAAAATGCTAAATAATTTAATACGAAATGTTGTTTATTATTTATGATCTCCCTTAACCTTAACTAGATATATTCGTATGAAATTTAAGATCTAATTTGTCAGTCAGACATCTTTGTTTTATATCAATGAGCCTGTCGTTAAAAAACCTGACTGCAAGTAGTGTATCTATCGCGTTAAACAAGGACGATAAGTATCGTTTTTTTTTTGTTTTATCCGGATATCCGGATTTTGGTTCAGATTTTTGGTTACCTACCATTAACCTTCCGTCAGCAGAACTGCAGCATCCCTATTGACGTATCTGAACCCTATGACTGTAATCCATTCCTCCCCGCTGTCTTATTTTTACGACACTATATTAGATTTTTTTTTCGCAAGTTAATGTATTTTTGTAATGATTCTAATAAATGTTTTATTTGTACACTATTTTCCTACCAAAATAAGTTTTTGTTTCGCGAGTGAAACACATGTACGTCATTTTAATATATTTTTCTTAAAATGGTCACTTTTATTGCGTTACGAAGACCATTATTTTTTATTTTATAAATCGTATAAGAAAAAAAAGTATTTATTCCAAAGTGCATTAAAAAAATTCTAGACCTTTCATATATAAGGTGTTTTTTTTGTATATGCCCGAACTTCAATGGGAGAAAGAATATCGTTTATTTGTTACGATAGACAAGAAACTTCGTGTCCCGGCATCGTTAAAAAATTTTGAGAAATCAAATAAATAAAGTGCCTACTTGGTTCATGGTGCATAATGATTACCCCGTCATCATCATCAGTTGTTAATAATTCAGTTTGACGGGGTCGATGCACGGGTCGCGGGTCTAATCGAACACGCCATTTACGCAGCGACCACCACAGCCTGTCCCGAGTTCCTGACAGTTGCCAGTCGGAAGGCTCAGTGAAGAGAGGTAGGACGCGTCAAAGCAGTCCGTCTGGAGAAGTACCTTCACCTCACAGAAAACTGTAGCCAAAGAACAACTATTCCTGCGAGTGAGTAAGGTTACGAGTGAGCTCCTGAAGAGTTTCTGTATCAGTAGCGGGGGTGGCAACGCGCAAGCGATACTTCCTGTGTTGCAAGCGTTTATAGGCTACGGTAACCACTTTCATCTGACATCAGGTCGACCGTACGCCTCCCAACGTTGTATACAAAAAAGAAATACCTATGACGGCTGTGACTATGCCAGCTAACAATGCTATGCTAGCATCACCTAACAATGTTTTTTACATAGGTAGGTAGGGCGCATCAAAGCAGTCCGACAGGAGAAGTCCGCAGCAAAATAACCTTACTGGAGGGTTGTTGATTTTATGTGAGTGAGTGATGTTACCAGAAGGCAGTGAGAGGAGTTGTTGTGTGAGCAACGGGGGTGGCAACCCGCGTGCGATAAACCTTAGTGCGAGCGTTCATAGGCTACGGTAGCCACTTTACATCAAGTGGGCCGTATGTTTATTTGTCTCCCGACGTAGTAAAAAACAAAGATGCGCCTGATCCAAAGTATGAAACAGATGAAACAGCTGATTTGCTTCATATGACAAACATCCATCACTAAGTCTGATTAGTTTACACTTAGATACATTTTCAACGAATTAGGTAGGTATTTCATGAGTGGTTTGTTTACTTAGAATATTATTCTAAGTTTGTTTATGGGAACGATAAAAAAAATGATATGTCTATTGTTGGTAATTATGTACGAGGTTCGATATAGGAAAAGGTACACTTACACCACTAAGGTGGCAAACAAGCTCAGGTGCTCTCTTCCTGATTGTAAGCAGTTATCGTAGCATTTAGACATTTTTAACACCAGAGACGTCGCTTATGTGCGTTCACATTCGCTACCTATCTAGTTAAATAAAATGGAAATTTAGAACACTTACCGGATATAACAGCTGATCCACTTAAACTTAACTTAAAAAAGGTCACAAACTTTCCATCACACTTTCACACAACCCCATAAAAAAATCCATCGGCGTTATATCAGGGGAACGAGGAGCCCATTGGACTGGCCCTCCCCTTCCTAACCACCTCATGGCGTACGTAACGTCCAGATCTCGCGAACACGCAAGGCGTAATGGGCTGGTGCTCCATCGTGCTGGAAGTATAAACCCCTTAGATGTTCAAGTGGAACATTTTCCAGCATACTGTCCACTTGTGTTTGCAGTAGGTGAAGATAGGTATCCGCATTCCGTCTCTCTAAAAAAACTGGTCCTAACACTGTCACCGAGTATTGTATTCTAAATCTGCGTTGGAAATTATCGGGCCGCACTGCGTGTGAAGGTTAACTCGTCTGTCCACAAAATGTTGTGGCGCTTCGCATGAAGCCAACGAAAGAAGTCAACACGAGGCGCATGAGTTCTTGTACCCTAGTGAAGTGGTATGGATGTAAGCCTTCATCGTTAAGTAACTGCCATGTTCACGAAACCTGTACACTGTGCCGAGGATGGCGTGATGGCTCACTCGTATTCCGAATCTTTGCAGTGATGTTATTGCACCCGCGATAACAAAGTACCATTTGAAGATACTCATGATTAGAGTAACAATGTCCAGGCATGATTACGGTCACGCGTAGTAGTGTAGTGTGCGACACTCGGAACAGACTGACCACGCGTGCGCCATCTACTACGCAGCGCGGTGGGTATATGGATGGCGCATGCGCGGTTAACGTTTCTACTAAGGCCCGCTAAGCGCACCTGCGTACCTGCATACCGTGTCGCGTGACATACTTGTATTTTCCTAGGTGGTTGGATTCATACAACAGATAGCAATTTTTTATGATGGATTTTTTTTTTGTATGAAAGAATTTGTAACACGTGGGGCATAAAATATATTTATTATTATAATCATCATACATAACACTATTTCCCATTTCAATTTGGGCATATTATTTAAGAACACCATATATATATATATATATATATATATATATATATATATATATATGAAAGGTCTAGAATTTATATATATATATATATATATATATATACATATATATATAATGGACCGTACTATAAATATATGATATTGGTAACACGTGTACATACTATTTGACGCGATGGTGTGTACGATCTTGTGCACAAAGCAAGTTCAAACCTGTTAATGGCTTGTTTCTTGCGGGTCTTGTGTTTACATTAGTCAATAAGTTTACGTCGGACCAGCACATCTCGCGACATGATTGGGACGATTTGTAGATCATGGATCCAGTGAAATGAAAATCAATAAGGCTCTTCACGAATTGGAAGATTTTAGTGATGAGGATTTCAATGACGTTGAAGTTGCTATATTGCCTCCAGACGAAGTGGATGAAATCAGTGACATCGAAGAAGGTTCTGACGACGATATGGGAGTTTGGATGTAGATATTAATTTCATCGCGCGCCGCTCAACAGAGTCAACTGATACTTAGCAGATCCATCCCACAGATGGCGACAGTACTACATGCAAGATCGAATTTCAGCTTAGTATAATTTGAGAAGCTGTTCCGATGTAAAATTCCGCCTCACCCTATAGAGGACTCCAAGTTCTTTAGCTGTAGTTGCTGCTCTCGCCTCAATGGAATGACCGAAACTGAGACTGGATGTTAAATCAAGGCCAAGCAGACCAAGACGGTCGGTTAGTAGAATAGATACATCCTGAAAAGTGGGAGTCAGATGAAAGGGACTCCGTTTCGCACTGAAAAGACACGCCTGGATTTTGGATGTTTTTTTCTCTTTTCATTTTTACTGCTACTTCTTGTCCACATATCTCTTTCACATATTTTTCTAAGTTTTCAGGAGTTGTATTTTTCAGTAAGCGCCACACATGTAGAAATTTCTTACGCTCTGGCCTCAGTATTTCGCTTGGACTTGTCTTGTCTCCCTTTCTCACATATATTTTATATTTAGATGTCTGGATTTCTTAGTCAGTTATCTTCTCCTTCTCTCTTCTGATCGATAATGTTGTCTGCTATTTTTAGTTACTTCATACTGCTTTCTTGTGTTTTTTCCTCTCGTGTAACTGATGTTGGTGGTTTTGTGGCCACACATTTCGATGTTTGCGTTTTACCGGCTGAAGCTACCTTTGCAAAGGATATTTTTGTATTAGTGGTCTATTGAATTATTGTACTATATCTATCTCCCGCAGATTTTATTTTTTTCTTTCAATGCCTTGATTTTCGTTTTTAGGCCATCAGTTTTTTTTAGCTTTGTTTCTATACTACCTTCATTATTTTTCTCAATTCCTGCAGCACTGTTTCTGTGTTGTTGAATCTTGATTGCAATAGTGCATACTCTTTCCTTTGCTCATCTAACCGAGACATCATTTCTAGCCGAACCTCTCATAGTTCGTCCAGTACCAGTCCAGTTCTACCGTCACTGTCCATGCTTTCGTTGGGGTTAGGAAAGCTGCCACCGCGTTCAGTATTAATGTAACAGACTGGTGTGAAAGTTTTATTCATCACTGCAATACTTCGAACTGGCGTATTATAATTGTCCTTCGGGATACTGCCAACACAGTCAGGGCATATCCAGTTGCACTTATACTGCGATGTGAATTCCTCAAACCTCTCTGATGACAAACCAATACAGTGTAGATGGAATAATTTTGCACATTTATCTTGCGAACACCCCATATGCAATAAATCATAAATTGGAGCTTCACAGCTGCCACACTTCGTACCCATTTTTGAGTAGTATAATATATATTACTATATTTCTATAAGCTAGTCCAAAGTTCGTAGTTAGTGCTGGATTTTACGTTGTTTGTGGTAGGGTTCAAAACCTAAACAGTGATGAAAAAAAATTTGTAAAATATTTACACGTTGTCGAAGTATAAACAAAATTAATTCAAAAAATTTAATAATGTTCTAGTGCTCCTGATCTACCCCAACCCCCAGTCCGCACGCTGCAGTGAATCATAAAGTGAGACAGTGACCAACGCTAACCGACCACCGCGGGTCGAACAGCATTCGCTAGGCGCCTCTCAGCTTAACTCTTCCATCCGACGCAGAAGTTGCGCCTGCACCGAACTAACAGCGCATTTGTTCACACCACCGGCCGGCGGGTTCTTCGGCACGAAATGTCAACTAGCTGCAATGCTTGCGGAAAGAAGATATAGTTAAGAGATTAAGGTGTTATTTTGCGAAAGTCAAAGTCTGGACATGTAGCATGTTATTCTAACGATTAACATCTACAGCGCCTGAAGATGCCTCATGGAGAGGCGAAATATGTATCGCAGCGACGACCAGGCTAGTCGTGGCAGCAACGGTGATTGGGGCTTGCGGTTTCTGTTCCAGAATATGGACGACCACAGCAGCCGAGGCGGGGACTACCGGAGTAGCCATGGCAGTCAGTCATCTACTAACGGAAGTGGGTGGGTGCCGGCCGGCGCTGGGCCGCATGAACCATCGCGGAAGTGATAAATACAAATATGTACATAAATTGTGTTCAACGAGATGTACCTTTAATTAATTCATCTTTTAAATTTGAAATAGGAATACTAAGTAAATTTACAAGCTTTTTAATAAAGTTTGTAAATTTATAAATTCAAAATTAGCTCTGTCGGCTTATAGCCAAGAATAAAAGTTTAATGTAGACTCCTTTCTAAATTTTGAACCATTATGTGATGTAACTTTTACATGGTATAACTTTTCGTAAGAGCTATCAAGTAAACAACCTTGTTGAGTTACTTCGGTAGCCGGGTCGCTTGTGTGATATTGCGAGTTTCTTTCACCGGATTCATTTGCTATTTGGCGATATACACCACGTGCAGGATTCTTTTTACAACGTCGTGAGGCATACAATTTTATGATTCACCTAACGAAAAGTGATTACCGTTGTCAATTCAATTTGCACGCTTGCATTAAATATCTCTCGCACAACACTACCTGTGCTGCTAACACAGAAACTCCTTATGAGCTTGGTGGTAACGTACGTACGTACACTCACTCTCGGGAACACAACAAACATCCAGAGTGTTGTAATTTGGTTACAGTTATCTGTGAGGTGGAGTTGCACCTTAACTCTCTTAAAAACAGCCAGACCAAGATAAAGAAACATGTTCATGCAGTTAAATTCGTAAACATTTATGTTACAGTAACCATTGAAAATATGATGAAAGTGTTTTTGGTTTTATATCGATTAAATTAAAAAAAAAAACAAATGCGTGCTTTATACAAGAAACAGTAAGTATTATTATACATATTTCCAAGAAACACGAAAGTGTTAACTCACAGTAAACTTAATACCAAACATAGTGTTTACAGCAAACTAGGAAAGTTATCCAACTGACTTGGATTCTAAAGGACAGAACGTAAGGCTTTCGACAAAGTTGTAACCTCTGTTTCATATAAGTTTTTCTTGGATATTCCTTTAACTTGTAGCTTTAGTCTCATACAGTAACGAAAACTAAAATAATATGTAAGTAAATAGATAAAAACAAAATAGTTACGTACCGTTTTCTCTTCTATTTGGTAACCGTTTTTTTTGTTTAGTAGTATTTATTAGTGACCAATAATAAAATTGTACACAGTAGAAAAATATACTTATAAACATAGAAAATTTCAATATTTTTATGGTTCAATTGTGTTACATTGGTATTATCGACGTATCAAGTATGACGTTCGCACTTTTTCTATCTAATCAGAAGCGGCTAGACCCTCAAAGTGACACTTGTCATGTCTACATTCTGTCTGTCGCGTTGCTTGCTATACGCAATATGTAAGGAAACAACTTTAGACCTCTAATGTGTGTATTAGTAATTATGTTAAAAAGGCCTTAGTGCGCTAGTCAATCCACTGTTAAAACTATTCTACTCAGTCACTGTACTTTAGGAATATCGAATTTATACATTTATATTTTTTTTTCCGAACGAAAACATCGGAGGAGATCCGCATGTCCAAGCAATTATATTTTTAAAAGAGGTTTCATATAACCAACTAAAGGTATATATTTCCGCTGGATTGTAGAGGTCTGGTAGCAGTCGCTCCATGGCAAAGTAAGTTGTTTCTTCTTTTTTCTGTTATTCCGTTTCCTAATCCATTAAGATTGGTGTAGTCCGTTACCTAAGCATAAAAGATTTGGTGAAGACACTGATTTTTACATGAAGCGACTACCGTAAGACTTCCACTCAGAGGCAGAAAACTAGATCATTGACCATGATCCATGACAAATCGGAATCTAAATTTTAGGCTTAGATAGCAGCCACCTTATATAGTCTTAGGTACCATCACTCATAATGGGTTAGCAAACGTAATAACGTTAAGAAGTGAAATACTGTCACAAATTATAATCTCTTGGCAAAAGCGCTTTCTTTGCTCACACCTATTGAGTTATTATTATTTTCCCAACTAAATATACAACAAAATTGTGTTTCATATACATGTTCCAGGTGGGCACTAAACTCCCAATCCACAAATCGTAATACAAACAGTTCAGTTGCTGTCAATAAGGAATATAACGCCATACAAACACGGAACAGTATTCCTGTGTTTATGTTGCTGGGAGTTTACATCAATCCGAATATCGTGAATACATCCATTAGTTCGGTATTGGAGTTACTCAAAGGGACTATCAGGATTTTATGATAGTTTTTTACTGCATTAATACATGTGCAACACTATACTGGTATGGTGTACGGATATTGTATCTGATGTTTTAGTGCTCAAATAATTGTCACCGGGAACATTGGGGATAACGCAACTTTTGAGTTTTGGCTCCAAACCTGTTAGGCGGCGGACATGTGCTCTCTAAAAATAGAATAATGAACTTAGAAATTCGACAGAAAACCGATAACTCTCAAAATAAGCAAGGACAAGTAAGTGGAAGTCGCCAATAACTGTCGAATCAACAATCGCAAAAAAATAGAAAACAGTTCTAAATTGGAAGCCTGGTATGGGGAAACGAAACAATAAATATAGAAATTTTACTTAGAGACGTCTTACATTTCTTCAAACAGTCTTATTACATTATATTATTTTCTCATAGTTATTCTTTATAACTTAATACCATTTCGAAAATTATTATTCTCAGAAATACCGAAAGAAACTTGTCAATATATGTATTTGTATTATCTTTCAAGTCTTTGAATTATATTACAATAAATTTATATCGGTAAAGTGGTATAATGCTAATAATAGGAAGTGGTAAATATAACAAATTACAACGTATATGCTGAAACACTTTCCTGATCCTCCACCTTATCATTGCATAATACTCTTTGCAAAGAAAATTTTAATGCACCTTTTCAAGATGTCATTGAACGTCAAACCTGTAGACAATGATTTCAAATGAGCAGAAAGCAAACTGAGCTTGGTCATATCATGCACATGCATAAGGTATAGCCTGTGGCGTGCTATATCTGCCACCTATATATAGGTCATGAATGGTTACAATACATTAAATATCACTCGCGCAATGCCACATCTGCTGCTAACACAGCATTTCCTTAGGTGCTTACTACTGATCTTACTTACACGTAGGAACGCAACAACCCTATAGTGAGTTGTTATTACCATATATGTCATACCGTAGTGAATTATGGTTTTCTGAGAGATGGAGTTACTTCCCAAAACGGACAGATTTTATGCGCCCTGCATCTCATAAAAACCTCCAGATCAAAACAAACACACATGTTCATGTACACAAATGTTTGCGTTTTGCTAGCGTTGGTGTCATAGTAGCGTCACTAAACACAGCGCTATCGAGCTCGTCTCCAATCGTCTGCGCCATTGTGCTTGTCAATTGACCACTTCTCCCTATTTGTATATAGTTGATATTTATGCAAAATGTGGTCACGCAAAGCTAGAGTCTGTTTCTAAAAATATGTGAACGTGAGCCGTGTGTGGTTCGTATATATACATAACAGTTCTATAAAGCACGTTGTAGCGTTCCTGTTGCGATTGAGCACGGTTAACGTGAAACTTATTAGTGGTGGTTTTTGTATATCTTGGCAAACCAATATCAAAACCAATCAAGCCACTCGTAATAATATAAAATTTTTATGAAAAGAATAATAGATAATTGAAATGAAACAAAAATACGTTAAAACACTTTTCAAACTTTTTGCCACGAAATTATTTGACGTTGCAATATTGAAATTAGATTTTACACCACAAGAACTTGTTCGCCGAAACCGTTATCTCACTAACGAAATATATAAATAAATACATGCATGGAAACAGGTGTTAGTAACATATGAAAATAGATCGACCAGTGTATCTCGACATTCGCAACTTATTAACTCGTTCGCATTAGCATAGTAGAGAGCTGAAGTCACAGAAGGTCAGGGGTCTGCTTTAAGTGGGTACGTGTTTACATTAGGGACGAAATTCCGGACAAACCTCGCTAAATGTTGAAGATTTGGATTAACCGAGTCCGAATTATTGGAATTGTTTAAGTTTACAGCCGAAATCCAACCTTAGTTCAGACGTAATGGTATAGTTGTTAATTTAGATTTAAATGTTTATGTGTTAATTCAAAACCAATAAGAACAATGAAGTTGACTTCGGGCTTCCTAATGTGGCTAAAATTTGTTTTGGCTTGATTCTTATATGCTATCAAATTTGTTATGAAATGTTGTTTATCAGTCAGGAACACTCTTGACCGAGAGAGATATAATTGAATGAATTTTGACGTCAATATTTCAAAGTGACATGTCGTCCTTTTGTATCAACCATCCGGCCCTTGATAAGTTCGACTGCATCAAGAAAATAACCCCTGGACAAACAAATAAAATCGATTTGCATAGTGAAACAATTCACAGCTACGGGTCGGGAGGTAAAGTAGCACGCGCAGTGCATGTTGCCAACCAAGTGCATGTTGGGCCACGCATAGCTTTGCTTGCTTGAGAAAAAAATAGATAGTTGCCTAAAATAATAGAAAATCGAGCCTAATGGATTTTTTTTTAACATTCAAAACCAATCTTTACTTTTTATAGCCATACCTATTTAAATCATGTAACTAAACATACAAAGGTATATACAAAGTGGAATAAAATCACCGACTATCCAGATACAGAACGCATTAAACGCTTTTTTTTTTTTTTTTTTTTTTTTTGACCTGACTATGTAGTTAGCCCCGGTTGGGCTGTCACTACGTCACCGGACTAGAGGGCGGGCGTGAGGCGCCACAGCCTGAAAAACAAAGTTAAGCGACAGCCTAAGGGCCCCCGAGAGGGGTCGGACCTCGGCTCAGGACGTCGCTGGAGAAACAAATCGAACACGCGGGTTCGTGCCTTAAGGGCCTGTCGGAGAGAGAGGCGCCCAGGTACCGTGGGCTACCGGTACCTGGTGTATCGCGCAGAAGTCCTTACTCTTCGCGCCCGGAGCCGCCGAGCGCGGTGTGTGTCTGGAGTGTTGGGGTTGGAGGGGGAGAGGTAGGGGGCGTTCGCAACAGTAATGCGATCATCGGGATCAAAGAGTGAATTCCGCGGTCTGCGCCGGAACCCCCGGGCGTCGATCCGCGGGGTGTAATTGACAGCCCGGGCTATCAATGGGTTGGGATGTTGAGAGGCAGTTTCGAAGTAGCATCTAGACGCTTTCTTCATGAAACTAATGATGGAAGGGAGTTCAAGGTCGAGATGGAGATCTGCGACCCTGAGATAGTGAGGGGCAGCGGTTGCATTGCGGGCAAACCGGTTTTGGATAATCTGGAGCTTAGCCAGATGGGAGCGCGCAGCGTGTGCGAACACTACGCTGGCGTATGTGAGAACGGGGCGGATGCAGGCTTTGTAGAGTGTACACTTATTTCTAAGTGACATTCTACGATTCCTGAATATCGGACCGAGCCGGCCTAGATAGAACGCGGCTTTGTTCCTAACAGCGGTGATGTGAGGTCCAAACGTCATTCTGGAGTCTAGGATGACACCTAGGTATTTGGCCTTCTCGACCCATGGGATGGGTCGGCCGAACAATGAGATGGGGCTCACGGTCCTATGTTGGGAATCTGGTCTCGTAAGACCTCGTGGATCCCGAGAAAAGAACACAGCGGCACTTTTCTCCGGATTCACTTCGATTCGCCAACGTCGGAACCATTCGCCTAGAGCGTTAGCCGCTCTCTGGAGCCTATCCGATATGTTGGATTTGGCTCGTTCGGAAGTGTAAAGTGCCGTATCATCGGCAAAGAGGGCTAGCTCCACGAAGGGAGTCTTGGGAACATCGTTGGTGTACAACGTGTATAGGATAGGGCCGAGCACGGAGCCCTGAGGGACCCCGGCTCGGATAGGGTGCGGCCTCGAGAGAGTACCGTGGACTCTGACGCGGAGGGAGCGATTCGACAAGTAGTCTCGTAAGATGTGCACGAGACTGTCTGGCACTTCCATTTGGTGTAGCTTATATATTAAGCCATTGTGCCAGACTTTGTCGAACGCTTTCGCGACGTCGAAAAACAGGGCACCGGTATGGCGCCCTGTTTGAAAGTTGGAGAGGACGTGCTCCGTGATGCGGTGCACTTGGTGGACTGCCGAGTGTTTGGGACGGAACCCAAACTGCTCGTCTATGAGAAGGCCTCTAAGTTCAACGAACTTTTTGAGGCGAATGGCTATGATGCGCTCATAGACTTTCCCCAGGCATTTGAGGAGACTAATGGGCCTGTAAGAGGCGGGGTTCTTCAGGCATTTGCCTGGTTTGGGGATGCCAACTACGTCTGCATCTTTCCAGGAGTCTGGAAATCTGCAGTTCGCGAGAGCGGCGTTGAATATCGCCACGAGAAGGACTAACAGGGGGCCTGGGAGGATTTTGAGGACCGAGTTCGTGATGCCGTCAGCTCCGGGAGCTTTCCGGCTCCGAAGGTCCCTGATGATCGTTTGGACCTCCTCAACCGTTGTAGGCTCGAGGGGGATCGTGGGAGGTGTCGCGAGGATTCGTTCCACCTCGGAGTCAACCATCTGAACGTGTTCGTCGTCGGTTGGTTCTAGACTAGGAGAGCATTGGCTCTCCAGGCTGTCTGCAAAGCATTCAGCCTTTTCGTCATCATCGAACGCTATCGTACCGTCTGGTCGGGTCAGGGGAGGGCATTGGGTTATTTGGTCGGAACGGAGAGATTTAGCAACTCGCCAGTACGCCGTGTGCGAGGGCTTAATTTCTCCAACAAAGTTGGCCCACCGTTCATCCCTGAACTCTTTGATGCGCTTCTTTACTTGGCGTTGTAAATAGCGCATCCGAGAACGGTTCTGTTCGGTGGGACAAGAGTCATGGGCGCGTGTCGCTGCGTTCTTTTCCGACACTAGTTCTCGCAAATAAGCAGGGAGTTCCCAACGCCGAGCTAAGTCGGCCGTTGAAACCTCTCTGGAGCAGTTGTTAGCTGCCGTTTGCAAGTGGCTAGTGAGGGCGTCGATCGCAAGGTCGGTCTCGTCATTTGTGAGAATCTGTTCGGGTACTTGCTCCAGCTCGGGTGTGGAAGTCTGTGCGAGCACTCTTTTGAGTTTTCGCCAGTCCGTTACCCGTCTGGTGTCCTCGTCTGTCGGTAAGTCAGTTGGTAGCCCGAACTCGATCAGAACTGGCCGGTGGTCAGAGCTAAGTTCTGTGTGCACTTGGATTGAACGCATCCGTAAGGCTACGTTCTTTAGAAGTGCAAAATCCAGAACGGTCGGGCGGTGTCCCACTGTTGCGGAATAGTGGGTGGGAGACATGGGAGCTATGACGTCGAATCCTAGGGAGTCCTGTAGGCTCTCTAGGATTACGCCGTTTGGTGAAGACGAGTGGCTATTCCACTGGATGTGCTTACTATTGAAATCTCCAGCCAGAATGGTGGAGTTTCCTAGGGCAAAGAGGGCTTGCAAGTCGCTCTGAAGGATACGCTTGCTCGGGGGGAGGTACGCGGACGCGATATTGATCGGCTGATGGCCGGTCATCCCTAGCCTGCAGATGGTGACCTCGAGGTTTTCGAGAGATGGGGGTTCTAGTGGGATGCAGTGCAGGGACCTTTTGTAATAGACTAGGGTTCCGCCCCCGCGGCCCTCTCTATCATTACGGATGACGTTGTAATTTGCAATGCGCGGGTCGCGATTGCATGGTTTCAAAAGGGTCTCCTGCACTAGGAGGATATCAACTTGGTGGTCGGTTAGATACTGGCGTACTTCATCCCGTTGCCACGCAAGGCCGTTTGCGTTATAGAACGCAAGGGAAAGGGAGCGTGGTTTCACTCTTTGATTCCGTGAACCCATTATTGTTGGGAGAGGTTTGTGCGCCGAAGGTGGGCAGGCGCGCGATAGTCCATGATGGACTCAAACACAGCGATGTGTTTGCAGACGATCTGGAATTGGTTTCCCACTCCAGTGTCTTGGAAGTCATGTAGCTCGCGGGCTAGGACGAATAGCTCTGACATGTCGATTTTACTCGCCATGTCAAACACTATGTCCGTCAAATGGGGTTTGCGTCCTCCCAGAGGGGGAGTCTGCTGGGGTGCAGCTGCTGGGGCAGTCTCTACGGGTTCGACCGGTGTGGGTAGGGGCGCAAGAGGCTGCCTGGGTGAAGCCCATGCAGACACTGCGGGGATGGGTGCCGGAATAAATGGCTGGGGGACCCGAGTGGGCCGAAGCTGGGGGTAAGCCGTTTGGCTCTGGGAGGGCGGAGGGAGGCGCGTGTGCGAGCGCCCTTTGGCTTGTGCCGGCCTCGTGCGCCTCTTCGGCGCCTTAGGGCAGCCGCCATAGTTGGCGGTATGCCCCACGGCGCCGCAGAGAACGCACGCTGGCGGCTCCACCGCTGGGTCGCGCGGACACTGGCCCCGTTCGTGATCGCCTAAGCATTTCACGCAACGGAACCGCGAGAAGCAATTACGGGCAGAGTGCCCGTAATTTTGGCAGTTGTGACACTGCCCTGGGAGTCCACGTTTGTGGGGGAGTTCGACTTCGATGTCGAAGAGACCACAAATATTTGTGATCTGAAAGATCTTCTTACCCTCGGGGGTAAGGGGAAGGTGGCAGATAACCATATTATATGGCTCGCCATCCTTGCGGTGGTTGCGGGTCATCCGGTGTACCGACCGGACGGGGACTCCTTGTCCTTTAATGGACTCGGTTATGCCATCTAGTGACAGCGACGTGGGGACGCGTTTAACCACCACGCGAAGTTCACGTTCCTCCTCGAGAGCGTACGTGAAGTACTCCACGCGCCGCTCTCGGAGGAGGCCCGTGAGTTTTCGGTGGTCGTTGGGTGTTGCCACCGTGACGCTGATGGTGGTCGCAAGGTGGGTCGACTTTGCCCTTGTGAGGCGAATCTCTTTCGCGGGGAGATCGACCGCGTAGAGCCGCTCCCAGACCTTTCCGTCACGGATGGTGATCGGCGGCGGGAGCTTGGCCTTCGGTGTCTCTTGCGAGAGCACCGTTGGCGAAGAGGGACGGGCCGCTCCGGTGTTACCCTTTGCGGCCTTTGCGGGACGGGAGTCACTGGAGCGGGGCTTCCGCTTCCGGTTCTCCGGGACAGTGGTCCATTTGGCCTCCGTAAGGGGGTCAACGATGGACTCTAGGTCTGACTCGTCGTCGGACAAGGAGCTGGTGGGCCCCGTTATGATTGCAGCTGCAGCTGCACCCTGGTCTATGTCCATCTCCTGTGGTCCTGAAGGGGCTGCAGGAGGGACGGGAGAGGCGCTGCTGCAAGAGGCAACAGCGGTGGCGGCCTGAGGGGCCTTAGCGGGGGTGGCCTGAGGGGCCTTGGTAGTCGCAGGTGCGACTTCCTTGGGTTTGGCCTGAGGGGCCTTAACGGCTTTAGCCTGAGTGGCTTTAGCGGGCGAGGCCTGAGGGGCC
This sequence comes from Pyralis farinalis, assembly GCA_947507595.1. NCBI lineage: Eukaryota > Metazoa > Arthropoda > Insecta > Lepidoptera > Pyralidae > Pyralis > Pyralis farinalis. Next base: position 5,551,961 of record OX382275.1, read on the forward strand.
TTGGGGGATTTTGCCTGAGGGGCCTTGGTTTGTTTGGCCTGAGGGGCCGGGGGCGGGGGTTGGGGGGCGACCTTAGTGGTCGCTGGGGTTTTTGCCTGAGGGGCGGGGGGTGCGGGGTTTGTTCGGCACCAGGTGCCGAACCCCGTTAATAGGTCGGGGGCCATCGAGGCCACGTACCTACGCAGCATATGAAGCTGCGTAGTTGGATCCAGCCGGGGATCCATGGCAGACATTGCCTACCTGAGGGGGGTGAAGGGCCGCCCGAGGGGTACACTCGGGCGGTGTGTACCCTGCGTGGAAAACCTAACCTCCCGGCCGGGTATAGGCCAGGAAGGTCCTAGTCCCTAGTGTGTGTAGACCGGTGCCAGTCTTATTGTGCACCGGTTTGAGTACCTAGTCTTAAAACTAAGAAACTTAACTACCTAACCGATAACTGGGGTTGACGAGGGTAGCCCCCAAGGCCAGTGGTCCCAGTCCCAGCCGAATGACTTGCCGTTCCCAGAGGGGGAAAGGCTAGCGTACGGGTCAACGCTACGACTCGCTCTGTTGGCACGTTCGCAAATTCACCACTGCCGAAGCAGCGAGGTGGTCAGCTACGCTTTCCTCTGCCTTGGAGCTAGCTCACAAGGCGAGTACCTCACGTTTGACTGCTGACCTAGTGAGATGCCGCACTTTCGTACGACAAACTCACCGTGAATTGCCGACACGTTTTCCACAAGCCGACCGCACTAAAATCGTGTGGATTTGCAGACCGCTCCTTAGAAACTTTTTCTACTGAGGCAAGTTCTGAAAAGAACTTCAACCTCACTCGAAGTCAGCGAAAAATTAGCCGGGCTAATATCCGCTGGAGACGGGCCTGCAGTGGGTCTATATAGACCGTACAGTACCTCGGGACACGAGCTGCAGAGGGTCTTGAGAAAGACCGTACAACGAAGCGTGTGTATTAGGCGGAAGCCTGTAGGGAAATGGCACAAGTAGCGCACGGGTCCGAATCGGTAAGCGGGAGCGAACCGTGACCGTCTCCGAGCGCTGCTCAAACCGGACTGTGCATTAAACGCATAGGCATATAAATATTATGCACACACCCGGTTGACTTCTATATGGCGATGTAAATTCTGAACAGTGCCATCTAGTGTAAAATATCTGAACTAAAATCACGTGTGAAATTCTGATGAACTATAATATACTATGAAATTACCTATGTATCGCATACTTTCACTACTTGGCCGTTTAAATTAAAAACTAGGAAGCAAAACGCTTAGTACAGGTAGGTGCAATCTTCAATATTCTATGGCATTTGTACGTTTTCATAAAGGAAAATACATTTTATAAGTTTGTTGACTATTACTCCTTAACCTGTAAGGCCTGCTTAGCCGTGATAGTTTTGCTGGCATGAAGGGGGACGACGAGGACGACTTGAGTCTCACAAAAATTAACACTTTCAATATAAATATTTGGCAAACGGATCCCTATATCCCAGACCCTAAAAGTTTAAAAAAAAACCTACCTAACGTCACCACATCCCATAGGGAGGGCGAGAATAAAAAAATCATCCCCACTTTACGTGTAGTCCACACGTAAAGTGGGGATGATTTTTTTATACCTACCACCACCTACCACCACATTTTATTCAACCAGTTTTTCAGCATAGTTAATATGTATATACATGCCAAACTACGGCTTTCTAGTCTCTGAGCTAGGCCGCGGACAGACGGACCGGCTGTTTTTAGGGTTCCGTAGCAAACAAAGAACCCTAAAAACCGAAATCTTCTCATACTTTATCCTTGCCGGTATATACTATAAATAGATTGCCAAGAAACACGAAAGTGTTAACTCACAGTAAACTTAATACCAAGCATAGTGTTTACAGGAAACTGGAAAAGTTATCTAACTAACTTGGATTCTAAAGGACAGAGCATAAGGCTTGCGACAAACTTATGACCTCTGTTTCGTATAACTTTTTCTTGAATAGTTCCTTTAACTTGTAGCTTTACTCTCGTACAGTTACTGAGCCACGCGTATTCTATTTCGAAATCTGTAAATAAGTAGGCAACGACAAAATAGTTCCGTACCATTTTCTCTTCTGTTTGGCAACAGATTTTTTGTTTAGTAGTATTAGCGATTAATAAAAAAAAATGGAAACAGTAGAAAAATATACTTGGAAACTTGGAATTTTTTAATAATATTTAGGGTTCAATTGTGTTACATAGGTATTATCGATGTAGCAAGCATGAAGCACTTTGTCTATCAAATTCGTTGCTGCTAAACCCTCAACACTGGTCATGTTTACATTCTATCTATAGTGTCGCTTACTATGCGTAATCTTGAAAAGAGGAAATTTTACGGCTCTTATGTGAGTATTGGTAACCATGTTAAAAAAAACGCCTCAGTGAGCAAGTTGTAGTTTAATTTTTTCTACTAAATTACTGCCCTCTATGTATATATTGGATTTACGTTCATATTTGTAAATATTACTTGCTCAGTTTGGGAAGAAAAACGCTTGGTGAGGTTAGGTGAGGAGAAGTAATAGACGTGAGTGAGCCGCACGTCCAAGAAATTATTGTATATTAAAAATACGTTTGATATAGGTATTCTAAGAAAGAACTGCTTTTCCTTTCGAATTGTAGAGATATGATGGCAGTCGCTCCATGACAAAATCAGTATCTTCGCCAAATTTACGGTTAAGGTAGCGGGCTCCGCCATTCAGGCAAACGGACTAACGCTAGAAAGAAGAAACTGTCCTAAATGATAATGTCTCGTCGAAAATACTTTCTTTGCTCGCATCTATTGAGTCTTTACTATTTTCACCAGTTAAATATATAATGAAATTATGTCTCATATACATTCTTACGTGGATACTAAACAAATAGTTCCATTGCTGTCAATAAGGAATATAATGGTATACAAACACGAAAAGTATTCTTGTGTTTATGATGCAAGGAGTACATTAATCTGAATATCGTGCACATGTAAATTAGTATTTGAGTATTCGATATTTGAGTTACTTAAATATCGAATAAAAGGGACTACTCTCTGGCCTTTTTAGGCCCAAGGAATTATTTATACTAGGAATAGTGGGGATATCCCGATTTGAGTTGTGACTCCAAGGCTGTTGGGAGATGGTCAGTGCTATGTGTCCTCTAAAAATAGAATAATCAACTAAGAAATTTGACAGATAGAGATAACCCATAAAATCAGCGAGGAGAGGTAATAGGAAGTTGGCCATAACTGTCGAATCAATAATCGCAAAAAAGGAAATAAACTGTCCTAGATTGGAAGCCCGCTATGGGGACTGACGAAACAGTAAAGACAAAGATAGAAAATGTCTTTTTGCTATTGGGCAATTTGAAGAATCTTGCTAATGCAAGTCTCTTTTCAAAGTAAATGATTTAAAACCGATGGAAAATTATTGAAAGAAACCTTTATTTATTATTAAGTCCAATCAAATTCTGATATATTATATCCATATTACAAAATTTTAAATCGTTGCCAGATTTAGATTTTAATTGGGATTAGTTTCGTGTATTACTCCACTGTTTAATGATCCAAGTCGTCTAGACGTTAGTCTACTGTATTCGAAGTCTTTGTATACGTCGATGGAATCGCTTTTGTCTGAATGTCGCTAATCGCTTTCTGATACATTGATCAACACAGTTGCTAATGGTACCTTTCGTAGGTATTCAGCGACCAATTAATGAAATCTCATCAATGTCGCTTTTGAATCCTAGAATGCATAAGTTAAAACTAATAAGCTAGTGGTATTGATTAAAAGTATCTACGGGTGTCCTTTAGTTAATAACTATAGTATTTTTCTTCGAAATTAAAGATTGTGCTCACCGCTATTTTTAACTGGCTAATGGTATCGGTATCCAACTGGTATTGGCGGCCGGAACTCGTTCTTGACATTTCTGTGAGGCTCTAATAAGCGAATATGATTAGATTAATAGGCATTTGATTGTTGAAACAGGACGTTGTATATTTTAGCCTTCAACTATAATGCTGCTTTAGGACTTAGAATACGTTTTATTCTGGTAATAGATTCGTCCCAGCCCCGGGCAAATACTAATACCTGATAAAGCCTATCACTTCTACGACAAAAATTATTTATACTATATCACTATCAAATTTCCTAATTTTCCGTAGTCGGGTTATAGATATTAACTTCTATCTATCTGTATCTTTACGCCATGTTTCTTGCGGCGTAGACGAGGCACGTTTCTTACACACATCTGACTGGCGTTTCTAACATTCTTAGTTCCCGCAGGTTTCTGGGGCTCATGACAACCCCTTCTAATAACTGATGAAACACGTTCAATTTGATCGTGGTAGGTGAGTCTTAGCCTTCCTCAGCTCGTATATCTTTTTTTTATACTACGTCAGGAGGCATACAAGTATACGGCACACCTGATGTAAAGCGGGTACCACAGTCTTGGTCTGCATGATAAGAGAGGCAGGGCGTATCAAAGCAGCCCTTCTGGGGAAGTACCTCCACCTCACAGAAAACCGCAGCCAAATAACAACTCCCTAGAGGCTTGTTGTGTTCCTGCGTGTGAGTGAGGTCACCAGTAAGCTCCCAAGGAGTTGCTGTGTAAGCAGCAAAGGAGGCATCGCGCGAGTGATACTTAATATATTGCAAACGTTAATAGGCTACATCGTACATGGGCTTTACATCAGGTGGTCCGTATGCTTGTATGCCTACCGACGTAGTATAAAAAAAACGCTTGTAACCAAAGAAGTTTTTCAAGCATTCGTAGGTTACGATACGCTGCTAAATTAGGAATACCTCAGAAACCTTCTTGTAGTACTTCACTCACTCACAGCTATACAATAACCCTTCAGTGAGTTGTGTACTGAGATATGCTGTATAGTGGGAATACATAGCGAATAGGGCGGATTCGATACGTACTATTTCAATTTTGACAGAAATTTATTTAGTAATTAGCAGGTAGCACGACATATTTTATACAACGTCTGGAGGCACACAAGGAGCCTTCTTGTGATCTCACTCACTCGCGGAACACAACAATTCTCCAGGGAATTGTTATTAGGCTGTAGTTTTCTGTTAGGAGTAGGTACCTACGGGCTTTGATGCACCCAGACCAAAACAAACAGACACATTTATGCACCCAAATGTTTGTCTTGTGGGAAAACACGTCTTAAAATAATAGTGAGGCACTTTCACATCTCGTGGGTACTGCATTGTCTCGAGAAATGCAGACAGTAAATACATTAAACACAGTTGTATCACGGTGCCTGAGTTGAGGCCGCTGCAAATTGTTTCAGAGCGGCCTCCTGTTTGCGGAACACTCTAGACATTCACGGGCGTGCCTGGAGTGCGCGCTCTCTACTGGTAGAGATACACGGTGTTGCTACTTTATAAACTACTAGCTGCGCCCCGTAACTTAGTCCGCGCATTTCCCTGATATTCCTTAATGTTCCTTCCTTTTTCTACTTTCTATTTTCTCAGCTTCTAAGCGTCGTATCGAGATATTGAATAGCCTATACCACATCAACCCTTACTCATTCCACTGCAGGGATACAGGTCTCCCTTCAAGCGAAGGGGTTTAGAGCATACTCTACCACGCTGCTCAAATGCGGATTGCCGGAGGCCAGTGTTTTCAAGCCACTCTAGGGCCACTGACTTAGCTTAACGACTGTCATCTATTGACAACAGCTGGGACCGACGGCTTAACTTTAAAAAAAAAGTTTCTCAGAACACAGAAACTCGAGATAGATAAACCCATCCATAGACATGCTGCGGTCGCTATTGCTTAACCTGCGTGTTCGATTAGAATAACACGCGCGACGACGCCATCGAGCTCTCGTTATAGAATCGAATAGCCTATAAACTTTCCTTAATAATCGGGCTCTTAAATGCAAAAAATAATTTTCTAATTCGACTGGTAGTTCCAAAAATTTGCGCGCTTATTTTCTTCCGCTTTGTACATTAGTATAGATATGAACTACATAATAATGTACTCAAAATTTGAAAGGATTTGTATTGTAATTAAAACAAGATGAGAATGCTCAAGCTTGCATTGCCAGAGGAACACCTGGCTCGTCGATTATATAACAATTCAATTTTTTTTTTATTTGTCGGCCATTTTGACCATGTGTTCCTGAACATTCTTTTGATTTCGTATTTTTATAAAAATAAATTAAAAAAAAAATGTGACGATTCCAAACAAATGTAGCCATTTTTACGGAATAAAAAGATGTTGACTTTGACATTCTTATTCTACTTTTTTACGCTGAATCCGAATCTGAAGTCAAAATTCGAATATTCGAAAAAAAAGCGACAGACACACGCACATACAGACACACATACAGAGAAACATGTAGATTTAATATAGGAACGGTGTTCCTGAAAATATAGGCACTTGCTTCGAATCTCCAAGCGGTTTCGAAAATTTTCCTCCTGCATTATTTATAAACAGAATATTAGTTATTGCATTATATTTTAACTCTAGAGTAGCGCCTTTCCGTGAAACGCAAGGGATCATGAGGAGCATTTAAATACAATTCAGTGTTGTGTTACATCAGTTAAAAATACAAGATCAGTAAGAAAATGGAGATCTCGCATTTTATTTACCAGTTAGGAAGTATCAGATTTTATTTCGTATTTTTGTAAATAAAGGTATCTCGACGAGATCGGTGACTCAGTCGTAAATGACGCGACTTTGACACCAACGCTCGTGGATTCGATTCACACACAAAGCAAACATTTGTGTGCATGGACATGTGTGTATATCTTGGTCTGGATGATTTAAGAGAGGTAGAGCGCGTCAAACAGCCCGTCTGGGGAAGTACCTCCACGCTAAATGAACTGAAACTTATATAAATTTATTTTTCGTCGTAATGAAACGCATATCGGTAATTTTGGACCTGGAAAAGGGTATAGCAGCTATAACCCAGTGGATAAAGAACTAACAATTAACCGACGGTCCTGTACATGTCCCCGCCAGGATCCGAACCAGGGGTGGTCCCTGGTTACATAATTTGTGTCTTCGGATTTATGTACACATTTATAATTATCCCTTTTATAGAGATCCCCTAGTAACAGTGGCTATACATAACATAATTCTTTACGAAGGGGCCTCTACGCGTTGGATTCATATCCCCGCGCACGCCTATCAAATGAATGGGGTAAACGCCCGTAATATAAAAGAGATAAATATAATAATAATAACTGCCATGTAAGAAGTAGTTTTCTAGTATTGAGTGAGTGAGGTAAAAATTAGGCAATGTCAAAAATGTCAAATCCAGAACATACTCCATCAGTGTGCTTTACGCTAAGTCCCTCGTAGGCATAGAAAACCATACTGTATAACATAATTGTCCTAATTAAAATTTAATTAATGCATAAATGTGTTCTCTAACCTTGTACCTTATTTCTACCAAGAAATTTCTACCAAGTGTAGTGAATACTAAAGAAGCGAGTGAGGTATGTAAGGATCGAATTATGTAGCGCTAGGCTCTCACTGCCCCGCAAGGGTTGTACAAAAGATTGCAATATTAACAATCTCCATTATATTTACTCTATTTGTATGCTTATATGTATAAACTTCATCCAAATCCTATTGCATGAAATATTAACGAATATCCAAACGTTCACTGTATAATATTAGTAGGATATGTCATGAATGTTGATTTGAATTACATTCTATTCACAAATGTATTTGATGAGTTTAAAATGTACGAACATTAGTTATTGATTAGCATTCGTGGAAGCAACGTAGTGCTCTTAATTTGACGGCCCAACTGAATATTTAGCTTTACTGAAATTTGGTGAAGAATATTTGCAAATATTAGTAAAGGTTTTATTAAATAAAGGAGATTCTTTACACATTTTTTTATATCATTTAGGACAGAATATTACGAGTATCATGCGGAGAGCTCAATGGCATCGCTGTGCACGCTAGTCGGTTTCTAATGCTTCTGACATCACTTTCTGATAAAACACGATAAATTTTGTCATAGTAGGTAAGTCTTAGCCTTCCTCGGCGCCTACATCCTTCTACTTTTGCGTCGTATATCTGTTTCGTAATCCTTTCGTCCTGCATTCTTTCTACATCTGCAAACCAATGGACCATGCCTATTGTTATTTTAACACCGACACTCTCTTTCAGACCAGCTCTGTTTCCAACATCATCATTGCGAACATTTGGCGCAAAGCTCGCATTTCGATCGTGTTTATTTTACTTTCATACTTTTTGTGCCATACTCAGGTCTCGCTTCCATAAGTAAGCGTTCGGACCAGCATTCCACTATGTATAGCGAGCTGTGCCTTCTGGCTCAAGCTTTTACTGCCAAGAACCCAACGCTCTATTCACACTATTCCCAGCACTCACTCGCCTTTCAACATCAGCGTTGTACCCTTCATCCCTGCTGAAAGCACATCCCAGATATACAATCTCATTCACTTGTTTCAACAGTTCATCATCAACCATAATCCTTACATTGGTTCTGGTTTCTTCTCTTTTAAATAATATTATACTTATGTCTTCGCATTCAATACATTATTTCTCCCGTTATTATTATTTTCTTTTTTTTTTGTAAAGGTCTTCTTGTACCCAAACACAACTTCATACATCAAGTTCATAAACTTGTCAACTAACATCTATAGCGCTTGAGGATGCCTCGTGGAGAGGCGAAACACTAGTCGCAGAGATGACCAGGGCAGCCATAGCAGCAACGGTGGTGGATACGGTTCCTGTTCCAGATGGCGGGCAATCGCGAGGACGACCGCAACAGCTAAGGCAGAGACTATCGGAGCAGCCATAGTAGCGACGGAATGATGCATCTACTAACGGTACTACTTAGTGGCGGAAGCACACAAAACAAACCTGCTTTTAAAAACTAACCAGATCTAATTGCATGAAAATTTGGCTTTGGCAAAATAACGCTCAAGTCTATTAACAAACTAAATAATCTATTAACAATAAAGGCGATGCGATCAAATAATTTTACACCCTTTGAACTAGCTTTCGATTCTATACATTATAATCCAGTTTATTTTTTACATAAATATAACAAAGAAAACTTTTACAGCAATTGTCTATGGTCTAGTTTTATCTAGGATGACGAATGTCGACATTTAGACGTAGACGGATGAAGGATGTGAGAAAGGGATCACATTTGTCCCCTGTGTCCGATCTCGGACCGAGCTACACATGCTCAAGTGCAGTAGTACGACGATGTAAAATGGAAAGCCTACGCACTGTTGATCACTATCTTTACATAATCACCCGCTATTTTGAAGATTCCTTGAAATTTTTATTTAAATCGGTCCAGTTGTTCGAGTCAATACACAAACACAAATTTTGTATATAAGAAGAAAGAATAACAATGCATATTTTTAATGCACAGTAAAGTAGTAGAGAAGACATATGTATAGTGTATATGTTTTACTGATCTTAACAACGTAGAAGTCCTTTAAAATGACTACAAAAAATATATAGTACATGCTTTATGACGCGTTATGTCCACTGGAATTTAGGAGTAAATAGTCTAATGCAATAATATAATTCCAATTCGTCTAATACCCTTTTATAGCAATCAAGACAAATGCTTTTGAAATATCTAATAATGCATCTTTGCATGCTTCTTTTATCAAAAAGAAACAATCAAACCAATGTTGATAATTTTGAGGAATATCTATCTATCTATTGTTTTCCATGTATTAATAAAGTCTAGTTGCACTGAATTATTTATTACTTCCCAATTAACATATTACAATTATTAAACAAACTGAAACAACCTGGCCGGGAGGGGCCACGCGGAGCGACTGGTTGGATTAGTACTGCTCATCGAAAATGCTGCGTTTGCATAATCCAGCCGTGTTGTCATATCGCTACAATAATATTTGTTTATTGAAATAAAATTAGTAAGGGATTAATATTTAGTTTCTACATAACTATATATTGTATATTATCTCTCACGGTTACCAACTCTCCAGTTTTAAATAGGATAGGCAATGGTTTTACTGGCCTGTATTTACGTGTCTCAGTAGATTTTCGTTTTTTTTTTATAATGAAATCTCTCGTGACTTTCTTAGATATTCCGGGAACATAATTCTACAACAAATGTTAATATGTTAATTATATTATGGCCAGACCTTTATCAATTGTAGGTAACTCGTCAAGTCGAAAGCGTTTTTTTTTTATTATTTTGGTTATATTTCGGTTCATACTATTGTTTTTTAGATTTTTGTTTATTGCCCTTGTTAGAGTTGTGATTTGAAGTCAAATGTTACTTTTTTATACACAGCATCGTCGGAAGGTATACTATTCAATTGACGTGAAGTAGTTATCGTAGCCTATGAACTTTTGCAATACAGAAAGATTTGCTCGCGCATTGCCTGATGCTGCTAATGTAGCAACTCCTTCGAAGCTTACTGGTGACCCCACTCACTAGTACGAATACAACCCTCCAGAAAGTTGTTATCTGGCTGCGGATTTCTGTAGGATGTAGTTATTTTCCTAATCGCCTACATTGATTAGCACTAACTCTCTTAATATACCATACTTGTCTTCATGTGCGCTACCTTTCTTAATCTGGTGGTATTGTTCATTTAGATACTTTATTTTTTACGGTTTCATCTTTTCTGGCTACGCTTTCTACTACACGTACATCATAGTAGTGGATAAAGAACATGCTTATTGGCCAACTGTCCATCGGTTCGTATCCTGGCATATACCACTAAATTCGTGTTCTCTGATTTATATTGCATATTTATAATTGTCACTTGCTCGCCGTGAAGGGAAACATCTTGAAGAAACCCGCCAGTTAGAAAATATATTTCGAAAGACGTGTTACTTAAGAAAGGTTTGATTTTTCCCCCGGTACGTGGGGTCTGAAGGCAGTCGGTCCATGTAAAAAATTATATCTTTGCCAAATCCTTAGGCTTAGATAGCGGACCCCGCTAACCTAAATGATTAGGAAACAGGATAATGCTTATAAGAAGAAATTGACTACATGTATATGTTCATCTTTCTACTACGTGTAGACCAACATGGCATATAAAAACAAATGCGGTCTATTTTTTTGTAAATTATGGATTATAAGCCAACCAAATAAATATAAAAATATTTATTTGACCTACCCTAAGAGAGGTCTAGTTTACCCACTGAGGTGCGGAGGTATGCCTGCAGTCGCTCCGTGTAAAAATCAATATCTTCGCCAAATCATTAGACTTAGGTAGCGGACCCCTCCGATCCTAATAGATTAGGAAACGCAAGTCTTTCCTGTGGGTTTCCTCACAATATTTTTCTTTCACCGCCGAGCAAGTGATAATTACAAATAAGTATATGCAAGGATTCCAACCAGGAACCAGTTGGTCACTAGGCCGGTTCTTCATCCACTAGGCTATTACTGCTCGCTGCTCCTATCAGCTGCTGAAGCTAGCCTTAAGGTGTCGTCCGGAGGTATTTCCCCGTATGTTACTACTAAGGGGGTTCTTAAAACCGTGCCTTTACCTCTGCCACACACATCGATCACGTGTTGTATTACTTGCTTGAACAGCAATTAAAAGAACATTCAGTCTGGTGGCTGGCTTGTCACGGAGTGCAGACGTGAATGGGTGAAATTCATTTTCATATATCTTCGGTTAAATTAAGCCACGGCTAATGTTCATTGATAAAAATGTTCAAGGTTTTCGAATCTTAACGATCAATTTGACGAGCTCGGTGGCTCAGTCGGAATGACGCGACTTTGACTCCAACGCTCGTGAGTTCGATTCGCACACAAGGCAAAAATTGTGAATATGTGTCTGTTTGTCTTGGTCTGGATGTTTTAAGACAGGTAAGGCGCATCAAAGCAGCCCGTCTGGGGAAATACATCCACCTCACAGAAAACCGCAGCCTAATAACAACTCCCTAGAGGGTTGTTGTGTTCCTGCGTGTGAGTGAGGTCACCAGTAAGCTCCCAAGGCGTTGCTGTGTAAGCAGCAGAGGAGGCACGGCGCGAGTGATACTTAATATAACGCAAATAGGCTACGGTACCCGCTTTGCATCAGGTGGGTCATATGCTTGTATGCCTCCCGACGTAGCATAAAAAAATCACCAATCTCTATTGTGGCCTCTTGAAGTCATGGCTGATGAAAGTCAGGAATCTGTAGCACGACTGGAGTAAATCGTTTCGTGTGCCCGAGTAATGGTTTGCTGCCTCAGCAGGCCATATAAGTTAATGATCAACTGGAGTTGAAGACGAAACCTATGTGGAAGCAGATTCATAAACCACATCGAAATTATCGGTAGTCTTAAATCTGACAACAAAAAAGTAAATTACAACAGATTCGTAATTGCAGTCCCCCTACGCAGAAATAAACTGAGCATAGTAAGCTTAACGCAACCGCGTATGTAGTCAGGAGAATCAGACAATTGACGGACGTGGATACTGGATACACGCTTAGCATAGCAAAGTGCCTGCAATGGACCAAGGCAAATAAATAAATTAATTCTTTATCTTTAAATTACTGTGAATATTTATATTAATTTAGATGTTCTAAAGTTTAGAGTATGTACATCCCAGGATCATATCATACAATATTGTTATTTTTTGTAACACATTTTATTCTACTGTTTTAATTTAACTTTCTATCAGAACATTTGTAAGATATTTAGACAGAAAGCTAAGTTAAGACAATAGAGTGGCTGTGAGACGTCGTGAGCTCAAGCCTTACCCTTTTAAAAGAAAAACTGAAAATAAATTGGTTGTGTTTTTCACGAGATTTATTTCGGGGCGGAGGTAAAATATAACACACGTTAGATATTCTTGTAACAGTTGACGTTTTCTGTATCGTTCTAGATACAAAGGTGAGTGTTCTCGCTGTTGTAAATGTACTCTGAAGGCATTTTGAGGATTTATTGTAGTTAGTAAGAGTATGTTTCTTTGAGCGTATCTTTTTATTTTGAATTCTTCATAAGCACAAACATGTACACAACTTTGTCATTTCCTTCTGTATTATATCTCTATTATAGTACTCTTTAAATTTATAGCTTCACCTCTTCCTCTAACTTAATAGCCAGAGCCTGGAGTTAGACTGGTTAGCAACGGCTACTTTAATACCAAGAGTTGTTGGTTAAATTTTGTAATCTGCTACCACCTAATCTTTTATATATTTGTTTGTAGTTTAACCTACTATGTTTCAAATAAAAACTAATTTTGACCGATAAAAATAATTTGTCATGAACCCATGTTGTGTAATAAAAATAATATCAAACGATCATAGTAAAAAATGTAAAAGCTGTAAAATACATTTGATTTCAAGAAATAGGATACATAAACATTGTTCGGCATTGAACGAAAACATCGTGAGGAAACCCGCATGTCCAAGAAGTTATATGTCGAAAGTCGTGTGACCTAACCTAAGAAAGATCTGGTTTTCTCTCTAGGCTGTGGAGGTCTGACGGCAGTTGCTCCATCTAAAAAATTTGTTGTTATCGTCATCAATTCAGCCAGTATTCGTCCACTGCTGAACATAGGCCTCCCCTCTAGAGTGTCACTCGTCTCGATCCTGGGCCACCTGCATCCATCGACTCCCTACAAACCTGTTGAGGTCGTCGCTGCATCAATTTGGGGCTTCATCCCACACTGCGTGTACCAGTACGGGGACGCCATTCGAGAACCTTTCTTCCTCAGTGGTTGTCGGTTCTACGAACTATGTGGCCGGCTCACTGATACTTCAGCTTGCTTATCATGTGGGCTATGCCGATTATCGTAGTTTTACTGCGGTTATCCTCATTTTTGATTCTATCACGCATGGAAGCCCTGAGCACAGCTCTTTCCATAGCGCTGAGCGACCATGAGCTTCCCCACACGGCCCGCAGTGACGGGTCACGTCTCAGTTGCGTATGTCATCACTGGCAATACGCACTGTTCGAAGACTTTGCTCTTCAGGCGTTGCCGTATTTTGGACAATAATATTTCTCGTAGTTTCCCGAATGCTGGGTCCGTCTGTTGACCTCTCGGTCGAAGTTGGACTTACCTAACTGAATAACTTGCCCTAGGTAGACATACTCGTCGACAACTTCGAGCTTCCAACCGTTACTGGCATATGTGTAACATGGACATTCGACATGATCTTAATCTTATCCATGTTCATCTTGAGACGTACCTGGTTGTTCACACTATTGAGGTCATTAAGCATAGCGCCAAGTTCCTGCAGCGATTTAGCCATGAGTATTTCATCGTTGGCAAATCGAAGGTGAGTGATGTATTCGTCAATGTTGTTTACACCGTATCCTTTCCAGTCCAAGAGCTTGAAGAGGACTTCCAATGCGGCGGCGAAGAGTTTCGGGGATATAACATCGCCCTGTCTTATACCTTCTTGCACTTGGGTCGGTTTCGTACTCTGGTTCTGTACTCGTATATACAGTACATGTCATTGTCCTATTGAACAAGCACTTCAACGCTTCGATGTATCGATAGTCAATTCGGCATCTATGGAGAGACTGCCCAACAGAATCAAAGGCTTTTTCGTAGTCTACATAAGCCAGGCATAAGGGCAGATTATACTCCTCAGACTTCTGCATAATCTGACGGAGGGTATGTATATGGTCTATGGTTCTAAAGCCTTTTCGGAATCCGGCTTGTTCGGGAGGCATTCAAGGGAATTCGGGAGGATTCAAAATTCATTAAGACTGCGTGCGAGACGGTTTGTGATGGCTCTCGAAAACAGCACATAAACGAGGCTCAGAAGCGATATCGGCCTACAGTTCTTCAAAAGGGTCTTATCATCCTTTTTGAAGAATAATATGACCAGGCTTTTGCTGTACATTTCCAGTTTTCACCGGAGTGTATGGCGGAATTGAATAGCTTCTGGACTACAAGTATCGGCTTTACGCCCGCTTTCAGAAGCTCCGCCGTAATTCCGTCATCACCCGGTGTTTTACCATTTTTAATCTGTTTGAGAGCCATACAAATCTCGTACAGACTGATCTGGTACAGGGAAATCTTCGGTGTAGTGTCGGGTCAGTTTAGCTCTAGGGTCATTACTAGGACTGTTGTTCGGTTGTAACGACGATGTGTAAAGCTGTTCATAGAACTTCTCCATCTCACTGAGAATCTCAGTCTTCGTAGAAATATTGGTGCCAATGTTGGTCGTCAGCTGCATTAGTTGACTTCGCCCAACAAACCCGTATCTTCGCCAAATCCTTAGGCTTAATTAACGGAACTCGCCAATCCCAATAGATTAGAGTATTAGCTGTAATAGATAAGATAATGGTATACGCTATGAATAAGATAAACAAAGATGTTGTATAAAAGTATCTGTACAAATGAACAAGCATCATTTTACCTATAATATTATAGACGTGGATTTAAAAACTTGTATGCCAATATAGGCATACAAGTTTAAAAAAAAAACATCAACAATCGAGAGCATAGTGAATAATTTGCAATTTTCTGAAAAGTTGGAAGTACTTTTCTTGGTCACATAGCGAAGTTCAATTCTCTAGCTAAAAAATAATCTACCCATTTGTGTTTAAAACCACATTTAGTATTCTTCATGGCAGTCATTATCAAACCTTCCAACCTTTTATCGCGTGGAGGGAACGCTGTAATATCTAAATAGAATTGAAATTTCTTTTTGCATATTTTATTGAGTTAATGGCAAAATCTCGCAGCGACGAACAGAAACTAATCTTCTTTCAAAGTGGGTCGCTTATTAAATCATGAGGTAACGTTGATACGAAGGAAACCCTGCTCAATTCGGATATTTTATTCTTGAGGGTTGCCGAAAAGAGGCTTAAGACTACTAAATGTTAAATTAGAATCTACGTAGTTCAAGGAGCCTTAACTCTATGCAGCTCAGAGCCATATATGGGTGATAGCTGAAAATCAGTGGTATACACTGAGCTATAGCCCATAAAACAGTTATGCTGCATGTTTGTAACAATAAAGCATTTGTATTTTATATTTGTATTTGTACATGTAGTCGCAGAATACCTCTCTTGCTAGTGCTCGTTTGCTATTTGGCAATAGAAATTGCACACTTGCATTGCATTGCTTTGGCTTAACAGATCAAGTCAATCCCTTATAGCCAAAATTACACGATTTATATTCCGAATGCAGATAAAAATTAAATTACATATGCAAATATATAGAAACCGTGCGAAAATTCTCGTGACTTCATTAAGGTATTATAACGCTCGTGTAACGGTATTATAGAACTTACATTGTTTCACTCGGCTCGTCAAGTAACCCCATATTCGTGATTTAATAATCATTATGTAAAAGTTGCTTATGTAATTTAACTTTTAAAGTAGCTAATAATATGCACCTGAATACAGCTGAGACCTTGTATTCGGGGCAAAGGCGAGATGTGAGAATTGATCTTAAGCTTACGCACGATATTGAGTTTAAGGAGACATCTGGCTTTCCTGTGTGTGTTCTACCGATTGTACCATGAATCGTTTTCCGAGAAGTTATTCAATATGATGCCAACAGCCTCGTTTTACAACCGCTCCGCTCGCCAATGGCTGGGAATTCATACTCACGCACTGGACCCGCAATGTTCGCATACTGTGAGGTTCCCAAGGAGTTTTCTACTGAGAACTCTTAAGTTATGGAAAGATCTCTCTGATTAGGTATTCCTTATGGACTATGCCATAAGATTCTTCAAAACGTCAAAAGGTTTTCGCAGGGTCAGTCAGGTGAGACAGTACACCAGTAGACTACGGTAACTGCTGACCATCAGTGATCAGGTTAGTTACTCTGCTTTGACACCAGAGCTGGTGGTTTCGATTCCCACACAGAACAAACATTAATAATTAATGATAAATATTGTCGAACAAATTATACGGCGCCACCTAGCCCCAAAGTAAGCGAAGCTTGTCTTATGGGTACTAGACAACTGATAAACATAAATAAACACATTTTTTTGTAAATACATACTTATTACACATAGAAAATACCCAAACCAATACAAACAGACATGTTCATGCACACAAATGTTTGTACTGTGTGGGAATCGAACCCACGAACGTTGGTGTCAAAGTAACTTAACAGCGCGTTTCACTACTGCGCCACCGACCTCGTCAAGCACCGTCATGCAACATTTGTGTGCGTGAACATGACTGTTTGTCTTGGTCTGATCTTGGACAACCAAACTGGGTAGTTTAGTAGTGTGTTAAAGAGAGGGCGGGAGCCCGTCTGGAGAAAAACCTCCACCTCAGAGATGTCATAATGCGAGCTATACTTAACATATTGCAAGCCTTCATTGCCTGTGTTAACCACTTAAGATCAGGTGGGCCGTAAGTTTGTATACCTCCCGACATTGAGGCATAAAAAGAGGCAAAGACAATATTACGTTGCTCAAGTACTCAACTGCATAAAACAAGATATCTCCACAACTTTGCACATAACTCATAGTTAACGGGAATCTAAGTACGCACTGCAGACTAAAACTAGCAATTAGCGTGCTTTTGTCAGCTTATGCGAGGCTTGTTAAAAATAACTAAGTTAATTAAGGCTTTACGCAAACGAAGCAAATGTTACAGTTAATAGTTTCTGACGTGAATACGTCTTTAAATTTGCTTTCATATATACAGTAATTCAGATAACTGATGATAACGAAATCGAGGGATAAACTTTAGTGATTTTGCTACATATCTATCGTTTACAGCAAAAGTTTATTTACACCTCTTGATAGCTATATATTCATATAATTCTTAGTGGTTAGTGGTTGAGTATGGACTGTGAGGGGTTGCGCGTGATGAAGGGGAAATTTCGCTGCAAGATGTAATTTGTTATAGTATAACTAACTTTCGGTTACGAAAACGTATTCACGTACAGCGCACGACACCGCCATAGCTCGTTGGATTTTTGTTATTAGTATATAGACTAACACGTTAAATAAATTGAACATATTGTGAGGCTGTCAAATATTTTTTTAAGAGAGGCAGGGCGCATCAAAGCAGCCCGTCTGTCCTCCACCTCACAGAAAACCGCAGCCAAATGACAACTCCCTAGAGGATTGTTGAGTTCCTGCGTGAGTGAGGTCACCAGTAAGTTGCTGTGTTAGCAGCAGAGGTGGTATGTTTATATGCCTCACGACGTAGTATAAAAAAAATGCAAATCAGACGACGGGCACTATTAGCTGTAATACACACCTAGCTCAGCTACAGAGGCTAATAATCTAAAATTTAAAATCTTATCTATCCTCATGTTCTCAAAACTTTTTACCTACCAATCCAAGATTGTATCTTTGAAACAAATAAATGTTATTATTTTGGTGGAAAAACAGGCTTATATTTTGTCTGATTATATACAGTTTCGCAGCAATAGGCCTTTGCAACGCTAAAGTCCTTACCTTAGTAGTTACTAAGGTATCCACTTGATGAGCAAATATTAAATATCTTTCTAGAAAGGACGTGTTTTGCTGGGGTCTTCTAATAGGGGTGTGTAATATACAACATAATAATCCTCTTATGATCATAGAACCCAATGATATTTAATATACTTTTGTTTAATACAAAGATCGAATGATATTCCGTATTGATATTGACACATGTCATTGACATTAAGACATTTTTCTGTGGTTTCCTTACAAATTAATCCCTTATTTTATTGTGGTAAAATAAATAATAAGTCGTAGTAACCTAATATGAAACGTACGTTGCGTCTTATGGCACTCGGTTCTCTCTGCATATTTTTTAGATTTGGCGTGAAGTTATAGATAGAATATTACATTCATATTTAAATGTAGGATTTAAGATGTTGTATATTTCAGACCCAATAATATACTTTTGCCCAATAATATTGTTTGGTTGTAGAGATTGCCTATAAGGTATTTTTTAGGGTTCCGTACCCAAAGGGTAAAATGGAACCCTATTACTGAGGCTCCTCTGTCCGTCCGTCCGTCTGTCACCAGGCTGTGTCTCTTGAACCGTGATAGTTAAACAGTTCAAATTTTCATAAATGATGTATTTTTGTTGCTGCTATAACAACAAGTACTAAAAAATGGAATAAAGTAAATATTTAAGGGGACTCCCATACAACAAACGTGATGTTTTTCTCATTTTTGCTTGACATTGATAACGGCAACAGGTAGACGCTTGAAATATTCACAGAATATTAATTATATATTCACTTTAAGAATAAATAATTAAATTAAAATAAAACTAATATTTAAGGAGGGCTCCCATAGAACAAACGTGATTTTTTTTGCTGTTTTTATAGATAATTGTACGGAACCCTTCGTGCTCGAGTCCGACTCGCACTTGGCCGATTTTTTACATTACCAATAACATTGTCCTATAAATAAATGTCTTCAAGCCAATTATCACACGCTCGCCTTGATGACATACGGAACTGTGACATGGCCCTTCATTGTGGGCCATATGGGGAAGCTCAAGGTCGCTCAGCGTGCTATGGAAAGAGCTATGCTCAGGGTTGCTCTGCTTGATAGAATCAGAAATGAGGATATCCGCAGTAGAACTAAGATAACCGGCATAGCCCACAGGATAAGCAACCTGAAGTGGCAGTGGACCGGCCATATAGTTCGTAGAACCGACAACTGCTGGAAAAGAAAGGTTCTCAAATGACGTCCCTGTTCTGATACACGCAGTATGTGACGACCCCACATTAGATGGACTGACGACCTCAAGAGATTTGCAGAGAATCGATGGATGCAGGTGGCACAGGATCGAGGTGAGTGACGCTCTAGAGGGGAGGCCTATGATTGAGATGATGATGATGAAGTCATTTAGCTATATTACTAACTACAAAACTTAAATCAGACTATTTGCCTACTTTTTATTGAAATGTATATGACTAATAATATAATAACAAATTTAAACTGAGATAACTAAAAAGGTAATTAATATTCAAATGAAATGATTATGAAAATGACAATTGTGGTATATGCAATTTGATCTAACCTACTTTGTGTGCTTCCCCCACCAATTAGTTCATGCGGCCTAGCGCCTACTGTTAGTACGTGCTACATGCCGACGCTGCCATGGCTGCTCCGGTAGTCTCTGCCTCGGCTGCTGCGGTCGTCCGCCATCTGGAACAGAATCCGCATGCCCCCACCACCACCGTCGCTGCCACGACTGTCCTGGTCGTCGCTGCGACATGTGTTTCGCCTCTCCACGAGGCATCATCAGGCGTTGTAGATGTTAATCGTAAGAATAACATGCTACAAGTTTTTGTACTTGTAGCATGTTATTCTTACGATTAACGGCCGCATGAACTAATTGGTGACGGAAGCACACAAAGCAGGTTAGATCAAATTGCATGTAATTTTGACTTTCGCAAAATAACGCCTGAATCTATTAACAATTGTGGTATACGTAAATTGTAATTAATTAAAGCTTTACGCAGGCGGAGAAAATGTTACTGTTAATATTTTTTTATACTACGTCGGAAGGCACGCAAACATACGACCCACCAGATGTAAAGGGGCTACCGTAGCCCTTTAACGCTTATAATATACTAAGTATCACTCTCCAGATGCTTAAACAGCATCTCCTTAGGAGCTTATTGGTGACCTCACTCACACGCAGGAACACAACAACCCTCTAGGGAGTTGTTATTTGGCTGCGGTTTTCTATGAGGTGGAGGCATATAAGCATGCCTTTTGTATAGCGGTTAGTTTTAAGTGGTACGTAGAATCAACTAAGTATGCTTTGATTTGTGGCTTCAGAGTGACGTTAAATTAGAGTAATTAAATACGGATTCGACGTCTTAATTGGCGTCACTTGCCTGTGTTCATATGTAAGGAGTTACTTCTCCAGTTAGGCTGAATATTACATGTTTCAAGAGAGGCAGGGCGGATGAATACAATCCGTCTCGCAGAAAACTGCAGCCAAATAACAACTCTCTAGAGGGTTTTTGTGTTCCCGCGTGTGAGTGAGGCCACCAGTGAGCTCCTAAGGAGTTGCTATGTTATAGCAGAGGAGGCATCCATGAGAGGCATGAGTGATACTTAATGTCTCTTTTGCTAGTTCCATCTTTGCTATTTGGCAAATAATATTTCATACAGACTTGCTTTGGATTAAAAAATCAAAGTCAACTTATAGTCAAAATTACAGTGATTAGATTCAGAGTGTAGATAAAAATTCAATTATGTGTGGAAATGTACGGAAACTCTACGAAAATTTCGTGGCTTAATTAAGTAATTAAAACGCTCATATGATGGTATTATAGACGTTACATTGTTTCACTCGGCTCGTCACGTAATCTCACGTTCGTGATTTGATAACCATTACGTAAAAGTTGCATAAGTATTTTAAACATCGAAAGTTTAATAGTAACAGCATGCCGCCCGTGGCTGGACTGAAGCAGTATGGGGAGGGAAGTTCGTAAACAACTGTAGTAAT
This sequence comes from Pyralis farinalis, assembly GCA_947507595.1. NCBI lineage: Eukaryota > Metazoa > Arthropoda > Insecta > Lepidoptera > Pyralidae > Pyralis > Pyralis farinalis. Next base: position 5,573,287 of record OX382275.1, read on the forward strand.
TTCACTGGCGTTCAAAAACGGGCATAAAACTGAGAGATGATGAATGAAAGGATGAAGTGAGGAATGAAATGGAATACGTTGTATAAATGTGTTAATTGGTACTCGTATTTAATCTATACATATAAATAAAATTGAAGTGTCTGTCTGTGATTTCAAAATAAAGCCTTTATCTTAAGCTCATATTATTATGTTCACGTTACCAAAGCTTAAATACGCATTTTTAACTTTTTGTCTGTCTGTTTGTTTGTCCGGGCTAATCTTCGAAATTGCTTAACCGATTTTAATGGGGCTTTCACTGGTAGGTAAAGGACTATTCAGAGCAGAATATAGGAATATACTTTTTATCCTGTAAATATTTAGGGTTCCTGCGTAAAAAATAAAAAACAGTTAAAATTAGGGGGAAATATCTTCCCCTTCGGGGGACTTTGCGATTTTATTTTTCTTATTATTTTCATAGAATACGTATTTTTTATAACATAAAATAACTACGCATTTTTTATGTAATATAAATAAAATACATATATACGTTGCCTCCTGTAAAGGTCAATAGAGGGCGCTATACGAAAATTGAATCGCTTTATGGTGGCATCTACGACCCTGAACTTTTTTTTTAAACAGAAACAATTTCATGTCTACAGAGAAATAAAGGCTACTAAAAGCCCAAATCTCATGCGTGCGAAGCCGCGGGCTTCTGCTAGTATTAAATAGGTTACAAAAAGGGCCTTGCCCGTAGCAGGGGTGCAAGATACAAAAAAAAAAAAGTAACAGCATTATAATTTGGCCTTGCCTATGAACGCTTGTAATACTAACATAACAACTCTCTGAGAATACTAGTTACTTCATTTGTACGCAGGAATACAACAGATCTTCAACAACCCTCCAAGGTGTTGTTATTTGGCTGCGATTTGCGGAAATGCACTTTCCCAGTTGAGCTGACTTGATACGCTCTGCTTATTTCTAACTTGGTTAATTCCGTCCGGCAGCACCCGGTCACGGTCCGGACGGAGATGTAGGTCGCCGGCTGAAGAGGAGTTCGCCAGGGAACCTCAGCCAGCGAGCAGGACCATGAGGGGCTCACAGACGTCGGAAGTCGCTGGCGCAGTTGATGTAGGAGTTGGTGGGGACCACCTTGCGATCCACCACCGCAGCGGTCAGGAGTGCCTCCGCCAAAGTACACCGGGTGGCCCACACAACAGGGGCAGGAGGTCACAGGCGCAGTAGAGAATACAGCGTGATGTGACGCACCGTGCGCTACACACCCGATGGGACGTCTACAAATTTTATTATTTCAAATTTAAGATAAGTACATGAATTTTTCGTGACGCAATAAATTTTGCCATGACATACCAAATTGAGTACCTACGTACAAAGAGTAAGGAAGTTCTTATATGTATGTTTATAATGTTATAATATTTGTCCTGTGTCAAAACAGAGTGTTACTAACCACTGCGCCACCAAGCTCCTCAAAATCTTTTTTTATACTAATAAGGTGGCAATCAACCATATGATTTGCCTGTGTAAGCAGTTACCGTTACTTATAGATACTTGTAACATCAGTGGTGTCACTCGTGCCTGGTTGAGCCTTTACAAAAACCTTTTTACGTCTTTTATGGAGAACTCCATTCTATAATCCATAGGGGAAACCTCTTTAGGGAGTTTATTGCACAATTTATAAGTTCTAGATAGAAAACTTCTTTTGATCCGCATAGTAGGTATGCATTTGCCCAATGTGCGAAAATGAGTTCCATGGGTAAGCGATGTGACTGTAAAACGAGACTGTTGGCATCATATTGAATAACTTCTCGAAACATAATTCATTCGCTAGCACACACAAAGAGAGGCCAAAATATCTCCACAAATATCGTGTGTAATCTTAGGACCATCGACAATTCTCACAGCTCGTCTTTGTACCAAATAACAAGTTCTCGGCTTGTATTCACGTGCGTATTATTACCTACTTTAAAAGTTAAACTACATAAACAACTTTTACATAAAGATTATTAAATTACGAATATGGGGTTACTTAACGAGCCGAGTGAAACAATGTAAGTTCTATAATACCATTTACACGAGCGTTTTAATAACTTAATTAGGTCACGAGAATTTTCTCAGTTTCCATATATCCGCATACATTATTTATTTTAAATCTACACTCGGAATCTAAACCCTGTATAGACTATAATGAGTTGACTTTGATCTAATAAGCCGAAGTAAGTATGTATGCAATGCCAATTAGCAAACGAGGAACTTGCAAGAGAGGAAAGGTACAAGTACATGTAACATGCAGCCTAACTGGAGGAGTAAGTCCTTATATGAACGCAGGCAAGCAACGTCAATTAAGGATTGCCAGAGGTCAGTGTTTTTAAGTTACAGATTTAGCTAAACTACTATCACTTATCGACTATGGTTGTATTCAACGGCTTGACGTGCCGCCTGAAGACGGAGGAACTCGAGATGCTTAAACTTATGGAAAATATAGTGATTCTTATTTTAAACATGTATGAATGAATGAATGCGTTTATTTGCCAGAGAAAGGTAAGTATTACATAGTTTTATGTTTAAGATACTCGTAGTTAGTTCCATTTTACTATGCCATTAAAATGGCGTGCAAACATGAATCATATGTACCAAATGCCTAAATTTTCCCTAATATTTATACAACTCATTATTATTATTCTATTTGTGAATGACCATAACTAGTTAATTATATATATATTGAAGTAAGCAATCAGGTAAGCAAAATAATAGTCATACAATATTTTTGTCATTTAAGAATTCATCAACTAAATAGTAACATTTTCCCAGTAATAGAATAAAAAGGTGCTTTTTTTAGCCGGCTAACATTATTTTCCTTTTCGCTGTCTGGTAGATGATTTGATTATACACTATTATTGCCATGTATTGTATATGACACGGAACTGTCAAATACATGTCATATGCCTTACCTAGCTCGCTACAAATGATAGATAGATAAATGATTTATTTTGCTTCTAAAAAACACACGTACACACAAAAATTTTCACATAAGAGGTTACAAACAAGAATATACATACTGTGTTGAGGATGTCTTATTTAGAGTACGCGTGTGCTGCAGTAGCGCAACTGGGCTATAGCTCAGTGAGTAATGTCGCTCAGAAAGAGCAACCACTGATTTTCAGCTATCACCCGCGAGATGCCGAGGACAAGTGCAATAAAAAGTCACCTAAATGCATTAACTCCGAAGGATTTTATTGGTCACTTGAACACAGTTTCTCCAGGGAGTTGTACGGGACTGCGATATGATTGGAAAGTATTGCCCCGACGGGACATGACTGTTATTAATTTTTGACGAGCTCGGTGGCTCAGTCGTGAAAGACGCGACTTTGACACCACGCTCGTGGGTTCGATTCCCACACAAGACAAACATTTTGTGTACACGAACATGTCTGTTAGTCTTGGTCCAGATGTTTTAAGAGAGGTAACGCGCTTCAAAGCAGCCCGTCTGGGGAAGTACCTCCACCTCACAAATTTATTTTATTTATATAGATATATAGAAAAATGTATGAGAAATGTAATTTACTTCTTTTTTTTTTGTTATTTTTTCCATGTTTTAATACTTATTATCCTATTCCCGATGAAGACAAATCCAAAAACACAAAAATAATAAAAATCGGTTCAGCCGTTCTTGAGTTATAAATGGTGTAACTAACACGACTTTGTTTTATATATATATATATAGATATAGAAATGTTAATTCGTACTTGAGATATCATAAAAAAAGATTTTCCTATAAAATGTATGAGAAATGTAATTTACTTCTTTTTTTTTTTTTGTTATTTTTTCCATGTTTTAATTCTTATTATCCTATTCCCGACGAAGACAAATCCAAAAACACAAAAATCATAAAAATCGGTCCAGCCGTTCTTGAGTTATAAATGGTGTAACTAACACGACTTTGTTTTATATATATAGATATAGATATATAGACACTGTATTTTCCTTCATCGCTGAGCAAGTGACAATTATAAATATATTATGCATAAATCTGAAATTACGCATTCAGTGGTACACGGCATGATTCGAACCGAAGACCCGTTGGTCAAGTTGGCTAATAGACTGATTCTTTTTCCACTGAGCTATCACTAATGTATATATCCGTAAGCTAAGTTTATCTATTAGTTATGTAGTAGCACTAAACCAAGTTGGTAAGTGCTTAATATGGAAACACGCTAACACTCTGACTTGGTAAACTACCAAACGTTTAGAGATAATTTAGTTCAGCGGCAGCTTGTGTACTCAAAATTGTGTGGATGCTGTAACGGAACCGTAGGCCGTAGCCAAAATCGCTTCGAAAATTTATGACCCTGGCTTGCGCAGATGATGAAACTTTGATGTTTAAGACGCCATCTTTACACATTCAGAAATACTTTGCCAGAGACGAGCTCGGTGGCGCAGTGGTGAAACGCGCTGTTACGCTGCTTTGACACCAATGCTCGTGGGTTCGATTCTCATACAATACAAACATCGTGAACATGTGTCTCTTTGTCTTGGTCTGGATGTTTTGAGAGAGGTAAGGCGCATCAAAGTAGCCCGTCGGGGAAGTACCTCCACTTCACAGAAAACTGCGGCCAAATAACTACTCCCTAGAGGGTTGTTGTGTTCCTGCGAGTGAGTGAGGTCACCAGTAAGGGTTTGATTCCCACACAGGACAAACATTTGTGTGCGTGAACATGTCTGTTTGTCTTGATCTGGGTATTTTCTATATATAATAAATATGTATTTACAAAAAAAAATGTATTTACGGATGTTTATCAGTTGTCTAGTACCCATGACACAAGCATCGCTTACTTTGGGGCTAGATGGCGCTGTGTAATTTGTCCGACAATATTTATTTATTATTTATTTACTTTAGTTTCTTCAGATATACGTTAGTAAATTTGGTAGAATGATTTTATTAAACAAGCAAATTAAGAGAGGTAGGGTGCATCAAAGCACCTACCTCTGTCACACACATCGATCGCGTGTTGTATTACTTGCTTGAACAGCAATTAAAAGAACATTCAGTCTGGTGGCTGCCTTGTCACTGAGTGCAGACGTGAATGAGTGAAATTCATTTTCATATATCTCCGGTTAAATTGAGCCACTGATTCAAATTCTACTCGCCATGATTAAAGTCCAGTTTAATGTTCATTGATAAACATGTTCAAGGGTTTTCGAATATCACCGATCAATTTGACGAGCTCGGTGGCTCAGTTGTGAATGACGCGACTTTGACTCCAACGCTCGTGGGTTCGATTCTCATAGAAATAGAAATAGAAATATACTTATTCCAACTTCACATAATAATTATACAATAAATTATGTACACATACACACAAGTGCAGTCAGCAGTGACTCTCATTCAGGGTTCTATGCTAGGAACTCACAAAGAATTCCCAGCCCTGGTCTTCAGGGAAAGTCAAGAGTGACCACATGGACTGAAAATATACAATGATATTTAACCATTACAAAACATATAAATTAAACAAAAACAATACACCAATATAGTTAAGGTATGTAGGTACTAACACAAACTACAATTACATTCTTGTGCGAAGCTAATATAAAGTCCATAGTTTACAATTAAATAAAGAAAGATTCCTTAGTAATTAAATTTCGTAATATAATTCTGCATATCAGGTAAATGACATCAATATCTCTGGTGCTCACTTATGACAACTACACTATGCTGTATGGTCACAGAACCAATGCACGCAATTCGGTAGATAAAAAATAGGATTTCCGCCTCTGTCAGTGTAGGTTAGTTTCGAACATTGTCTATGTTGAGTGAACAAAACAACTTTTACATGTAGGTAATTTTAATTTTTTTGTTAGGAAGTGATGCATACAAGGCAAACATTGTGAACATGTGTCTGTTTGTCTTAGTCTGGATGTTTTAAGAGAGGTGAGGCGCATCAAAGTAGCCCGTCTGGGGAAGTACCTGCATCTCACAGAAAACCGCGGCCAAATAACAACTCCCTAGATGGTTGTTGTGTTCCTGCGAGTGAGTCACCATTAAGCTCCCAAGGAGTTGCTGTGTAAGCAGCAGAGGGAGGCATCGCGCGAGTGATACTTAATATATCACAAGTGTTAATAGGCTACGGTATCCGATTTACATCAGGTGGGCCGTATGCTTGTATGCCTCCCGACGTAGAATAAAAAAAAATCGTGTTTTCGTATTTATGTACACATTTATCACTTGCTCGGCGGTGAAGAAAAACATCGTGAGGTAACCCACGCGACCAAGAAATTATATTTCGAAAGACGTGTCACCTAACCTGAAATAGAATCTGGTTTTCCTTTTGGGTTGTGGAGGTCTGACTTCAGTCGCTCCATGTAAAAATCAGTGCCTTGCCAAATCCTTAGGCTTAGGTAGCGGACCCTGACAAAACTAATGGATTAGGAAACGGGATAAAGTGAAAAAGAAGATTAAACAAGCTATATTAAGTACTTGTTCAAGTGGTTAGATTACAAACCGCATCGAACTGAGGTTACGTAGGTATGTAGTTATTGTTTATTTACAATACAATTATAATAGTAATTTTTTTATACTACGCCATAAGGCCTACAGCCCACCTGAAGTAAAGCGGTTACCGTAGCCTATGACCGCTTACAACACATTAAGTATCACTCGCGCGATGCCACCTCTGCTGCTAACACAGCAACTCCTTAGCTTAATGGTGACCTCACTCACAGGCAGGAACACAACAACCCCCCGGAGCTGTTATTTGGCTGCGGTTTTCTTTGAGGTAGATGCACTCCCCCAGACGGAATGCTTTGATGCGCCCTACCTCTCGATCGAACCCACGAGCGTCGGTGACAAAGTCACGTTATTAACCTCTGCGCTATCGAGCTCGTCAAAAAGTAGTGTCTATATAATGTGCCTATTTGATATTTTTTGATATAGTCCTCGTACAAATAGGTCGTTTTTTGTATAAAATATCTTCTTTCATATTTTCCCTCCTTGATCACTCTTTCTCAGCGCCATTTATAGCTACATTCACAAACTCTAAAGCAATGGTTGGCTGGAAGAGATTCCTCGAAAGAAGGAAGGTTGAAGAGAAGAAACCGAGACCGCTTTTGCAAGTCATATAATTCTTATATTTTTAGTTACAATTGTAAATAATGCAAATAAAGTTAGAAATAATCAAGCCATTTGACATCGCATAGAACCCTCTCTCCTGGAGTAAATTATTTTAGTGTCTAAATATCTCAGCGTTAGGCTAGTTGTATAAAATTGTTGTATAATTTGTAGTTGTACAAAACTGTCCAATGACAGGATATTTTATACAACTAGCCAATAAGTGCCGCCATGTTGATCCTGAACTAGCCAATAAGAGCTGCGCGTTCTACTTTACTACTACTTCTATCAGGTGGACCGTATGCTTGTATGTCTTCCAACATTGTATAAAGAAAATGAACTGCACACATATTTTATATCCTAAATCTTCACACGGGGACAATAAGATTACAAAGTTTTATCGTAATCCAAGTATGGAAACGTATAAGCACGAATAAAGCATACATATACAAATAAATACATATCATCACGCCCTAGAAACCGGCGAGCGTGCATAAAAAGAGCAATGAATGTTAAAGAAGCGAGTGAGGTATGTAAGGATCGAGTCACGTGGCGCTCGCTTCTCTCAGTCTACCCCGTAAGGGATTTAGCGTGAAATTATAGATAGATAGATAGATCACGCCTGTCTCCCATTGGGGTAGGCAGAGACTATAGAACGCCAGGTGCACCGGTCCAAACATACCGCTCTCGCTTCTTCCACACTCATCAACATGAGTGAGTATGATGATGAGTACGAAGAAAGCAAGAAACCTTATTTTGTTTTTTATTCATAAAATGAGGTATTTTTATTCCATAACATGACCAGTGTATATCAAGCACGTAACAAAATATTTATCATTCGTATGTACTCGTATAACCGTAGTGCAAAATTTTTAGCTCTGGTGTATGCACCATGATCTTCTTTCAACAAAGTGATATTCCGACAGACACTAAAGCCAATATATCTGCGTACAAATATTAAAGTTTGGATAGTAGGTCAAAAAATGAAGGGAAACGAATCGCCGGCAACTGTTTTGTCAACATTCATATCGGAGTGGCTGTGGATTACATCCTCCCTGTTCCTGTGTAGACCTCTGAATGAATAGAAATGTCACGCCCACACATATTAGATATATGAAAATAACTCTACCTTTTTGACTCTTTGTTAGTTTTGCATAACTATATCTGTGAATTGACAATATTCAAATTTAGTGAGATTAGCATGCAAATTGGAGAAGCACGAAGTATATTGTCACTATAACAAGATTACTACGGGTGAAATCACGGGCTGAAACGAAAGCTGTGAAAATTGAACTCTATATCTATAAAAGGTATTAGTTGTATTTATTTCTATAGAATACAATTTCCAAAGCTTTTGTTTCAGCCTGTAAAACATTTATTTTATTGTACTTGCACATGGTTCATTTATTATACTATATACAGCTAAGTTGGTTGTCATTTTGCTACAATGATTTATTACCATTAGAAGCGAATAGAAAAATAAACTGTCCAAAGCTTGATCTGATTAAATTCTTTACTTAATTTACGCACGCATTTTTATACTACTACTACATGCCACGTCCCTGGCATGATAGGTAGTGATAACCGAGCGCCACATGATATATAGTTCACGTTCAAATTACATAATATGGAAAACATTCACGTTTAGTACATTAGTTGACCATCTGTGATTTAAGGTTTAAACAGCTCCCAATTCTCTCTTTACGTCCCTATCCCCAACTCTATATACATAACTCCTAAACATACTTTCAGTACCATCCTCATGTCGATGAATCTTGTTAGCAGTTGAAGTGAAAAGTTCGAAACAAACGATATGAAAGGAAAACAGTGCCTTTTTACTTGTGTAAACCACTTTTGTATTCAGTTATACCTTCGTATGTATTTCTCATGAAACTTATGTATAGGTACTATATTTTCAAGTTCTCAAGGTGACTGAAAGTGAAGGCTTAGAGAGACATGTTGGCCTAATATACAATCCATTTTACTTGGAATGAAATGCCCACTTATTGTTATGTACAAGAAAGTTTATACACGCCTCTAGTGGATAGCAAGCGATGAAAAGTTTTAATAATCAGGAAACAGTCTGACTGGAAGATATCTCTTTTAGATAAGTCCGCCTTTATCACGAATTCTAATTTCTTTGTAATTTATTTTTAATTTAACGTACAATAAACATATTTTAATGACAGCAGTTATGGCTACAAATTATGTTAATGCTCAATAAAATTATATTCCTATCCTTTGTTTATTCCCTTGTTCATATTTGTTATCTCCTGTATCTATGTTGGCGTTTTATTAAAACTGCAAAAACGACCCGTGGCGGCAAACAGGGGTTAAGTACGGAATGATGGCTCCATACAACGAGAAATGTATACAAGCCAGTTTGTTTTTGACAGAAATTCGGGTTTGTTTCATCTTTTTAATTGTCCGTTTTTGCGTCGATTGGTTTGGAGGGACTTTACGTATCATGATTTCATATACATTTTTGATATAATGTAACAATTATAAAGTAATAACGTACATTCATTTGAATGCTAAAGACTTAGTGATTTTTATTTCAAAAGAACAGTGGATAAAGAAACAGATTATTGACCAACTATTTCCCAGTTCAAATCCTGGCATGTACCACTAAATTCGAGTTTCGAATTTATATACATTTATATATATAATACTGTTGTAATATTTCATAAAAAACAATTTAAAAGTTCTATTTACTAAATATTACATTTGAATTATGAATATATATATATATATATATATATATATATATATATATATATATATATATATATATATATATATATGTAATTATTACTTGCTCAGCGGTGAAGAAGAACATCGTGAGGAAACCCGCACGTCCAAGAAATTATCTTTGAAATACTGATTTTCCCTCTGAGTTATGAAAGTCTGATGACAGTCGCTCCATGTAAAACTCAGTATCTTTGCCAAATCCTTAGGCTTAGGTAGCGGATATCGCTAATCCTAATGGATTAGTTCATTCGAATACATTAAAAGACATATTGTTTGCAAAGACTTACTACTGAAAGAGATTTCTTCTAGTAAATGATTTGCTTCTAAATTCTCCTACATTTTGATGAACAAAGACAATATCGGTAAAAAAGCATTTTCCTACATACACTATAAGGAAATCCACATATTTGTAAAAATTTAAAAGTGTACGAAGACCATCACATACTTCGAAGTTGATTAAGAGATAAATGGGCATAACAGTGCAACGTATAGTTGGTTCTAACATTGCGCATCTGTGCCAATTACCAAACCTCCAAATTATTTCTTGACTGGACTTGAAAGGTAGGTACTAACACAGATACTAAGGGATGCTGGTAACATAAAAAGATCACAGGTTCAGATATACATTGGTGTCATTTTGTTACCAATATTTATTATAATTCGAATAGAATTACGTAAAAATATATACTTGTAAGTTTATTTACACATGGTCACTGTTAATTATAAGAAGTGACTTTACCTCACTTTGTACAATGGGTTGTATTTTGAAGAGTTCACTCCAAATTACAATCCCCCCCCCCCCCCCCCCCCATAAATAAACTTGCCGGTAAGCTCAGCTCTGCTGCATATGCAGTTAGGAGAACTAGGTAAATGACAGATGTGGCTACTGCGAGCTTAGTCTATTTCAGCTACTTTCACAGCATTATGTCGTATGGTATACTGTTGTGGGGAACGGCGGCTGGCATTGAGATAATTTTTATCTTATAAAAAAGAGCCATTCGCTCTATCTATAACATGGGTTCCAGAGAATCCCTCAGGGAACTGTTCAAAGAAATAAATATCCTCACTGTTACTTCTCAATATGTTTATGAAAACATAACGTATGCCTGTAAAATATTAAAGTCGTTTTCAAACTTCAGAAGAATTGAAAAATTTATAAGTAGAAATAAGTTGTGTATGCCTGTACATCAGCTTGCTAGGACTGGTAGATCTTTTCTTGTAAATTGTTTTCGATTTTATAATAATTTGTCTGAAACAGTGCTGTCCTTTCCTGACAATGTGTTCCAAAAGCATATTGAAAATACTCTCTGTAGAAGGGCTTATTATAGAATAGATGAATATGTAACTGACAAAGATGTCTGTAAGTAATTCTGCACAAACTACCTGTACTTAATAATCTTTAATTTTACCATTTGATATCATTATGGTACCAATATGCTTATTTTTTTTTTTTTTGTAATATCTAATTGACAATTTTAAAAGAGACCTATATTGGCAAGTTTCTTTCGGCATTTCTTCTTCGCAATGGTCATTTCCGAAATGCTAGTAGATTAAAAAAAAAGGAAAAAGTAAAAAAAGTGAATTAAATAAGACATAATAAGATTATATTAAAAAAAATGTAAGACGTGTCTAAGTGCCCGCGAGGGCCCAATGGTAAATAAAGAATTTTTATCTTTTTATCTTTATCTATATCTTCACACCGGGTTCCTAGTGGTATAGGCAGAGATAACCGATCGTCACAAGACAATACAAATACAAAATGTCTTTATCGGTAGTTTAGAGCAGGTAAAGAATTTTGTAATAAATTTTGAAGTTCATTCTGCGTTCCACCATATAGGCATACAATATTTCAATGCATAAGTTAATACTTGTAGTTAACTTATGTAACTTAGTATTCATTTATAACTTAACGCCAAATCCCTTCACTCGCTTCTTTATCATTCATTGCTCTCCTCATGCACGCTCGCCTATTTCTTAGGCTCATGAAATAAAATTCAGATGAAACACGATCAATTTGGTCATGGTAGGTAAGTCTTGGCCTTCCTCGGCTTATAAGTTCTCCTACTTTTGCATTGTATATCTGTTTAGTAATTCTTTCTTCCTGCATTATTTATACATGTTCAAACTAACTTAACATGCCTCTTCTTATTTTAACACCAACATTAGCTTTTAGGCCAACTCTGTACCTAACATCATCATTGTGAATACGGTCTACAAGCGTTACGCCACAAATTTTCCGCAACGCTCACATACCGACCACATTTCTAGGATTATATTGTACATCCGAGGCGGATTGGAAAATAATCTCTAACTTCATAACGACGGCTTCGCAGGATTAGAAATTATGGTTACGTATATTAAATTACTCAATACTCACATGTTGGTCTTTATTATAGGTACATGTTTAACTTAAGTGATACATATTATGACCCTATAAGCGTATGGCAAAGGTTTTTGCGGAACTATTTGTTTTCAATGTCCTCTAATTTATCGGTAAAGAATTTGTCCAGTGTATTTTACATTGGGCTTCCAATAAAATGTTTAGATTTTTAATAAAACACTCTTGTTTGTCAATCTATTTTAATTGATTGGGCAATTTGTTAAATATTTCGACGGCCATTGAATTAGGGAATTAATTGTAAGGTTTGATTTAGGTTTAATGAGTTTATATCTACATTGTGTTCTAATTTTACGTGTTTCATCAGCTGCTTTTGTAAAGAAGTCGGGGTATTTTTTTGACAAATTTGAATATTTCCAGGATGTATATGGATGTTACAGATAATATTTTATATTTTACAATTTTTTTGAAATAGTCTATCTATCTATAACTTCACGCTAAATCCCTTGTGTGGTAGGTAGGAGAACCGAGCGCCACATGACTCGATCCTTACAAACCTCACTTGTTTTTTTAGCATTCATTGCTCTTCTTATGCACCCTCGCCGGTTTCTAAAGCTCCTGACATCACCTTCTAATAAAACACGATCAATTTGGTTATGGTGGGTAAGTCTGGGTCGTTATCGGCTCCTACTTCCTTCTACATTCGCGTTGTATATCTGTTTCGTAATTTTTTCTTCCTGCAATCTTTCTACATGTCCGAACTAACGGAGTATGCTTCTTCGTATTTTAATACCGACAATCTCTTTCAGATCAGCTCTATTTCTAACAAAATAATGTTTATGGAAATTAGGTATATTGGTATCAGCTTTTATGTTAGGATTCTAATGCATTTTTTTTTACAATTAAAATTTCTCCTACGTCTACACTATTTCCCCAGAGTATTATTCTGTATGTTTTAACTACGAGTATGCATACGCGTAGTAGGCTGAAAAAGCAGTGTATAAATCCGTGTCACGACGTAGTCCTCTCAATGCATAAGAAAAAGTTGATAATATAAGTATATTTTTTTTTAGGAGAGTTCGTTATTATTTTGGGTGAAATATGTATTTAAAAATGTAGGTAGGTTTATATGAATATGTCTATTTCTGGCCGTATTATCGCCTTGCTATATCGTTTTCAGGCTTTAAAATCAAGGTGTTTGTCAGTGGGATTACAAAAAAATATCATACTGTATCATACTATATACACACATTGACATTATAAAGAACTATATACGTATTTTTTGTTATATCTTTATACGCAATTTGATATAAACTACTTTGTGTGCTTCCGCTCTCGATTAGTTCATAAGGGAACGACTGCCGGCCGGCACCCACCCACTACCGTCAGTAGATACATGCCGCCGCTTCCATGGTTGCTCTGTTAGTCTCTTCCTTGGCTGCTGCGGTCATCTCTGCGAGTGTTCGCCATTTGAAATGTGATCCGCACCCGCCACCGTTGCTGCCCTGGCTGCTCCGGTCGTCTCCGCGACACGTGTTTCGCCTCTCCACGAGGCATACTCAGGCGCTGTAGATGTTAGTCGTTAGAATAACAAGCTACGAATTATTAGGATATTGACAGCGGCGGCATGTCCAACGGTAGTTGGTGGGTGCCGGCCGGCAGTAGTTCGCATGAACTAATGGGAAGCGCAAGCACACAAAAGCAATAGTTTAGATCAAATTGCCTGTAAATTTGACTTTCACAAAGTGTTATAGTTATTATTATTATCTTTTACCCGTCCACGTCAAATTTGGAGTTATTAATTGACTCGAAATATAAAATATCGCCGTTTTCTTACTTTATTACCACTCCTTCAGTACCTTCTCTATAATGCGTACACAATAGACTGACATGCAAAATTTTTGATATTCATTATTTTGGTTTATGTCTCTATACATCGCTGTTTTTCAAGCTGCTATATCGTATCTACGTAATTTAATAATAAAATTATTCACTCAAAATTCTAAACAAATACTGTTGTAAGTAAAGTCTTAGAAGGGTACAAATAACTACTTGTTCAGCTGTTTCACGTCAAAGTTATAGATGAAAATGTTAATTAACTTGTTAAAATTTAAATCGTTTGATTTCTAGTATAAGTAGTTCATTGACTTCATTGTACATGCTAGTCTAGCCAATTTTAGGTCCAGTAATACCAATCGCACCGTACTTTTGGATTGATTTCGTCTCTTGCTTCTCTTCTTTCTTGCGTTATTCCCGATCTATAAGGATTAGCAGTGTCCGATACCTAAGCCTAAGGATTTGACGAAGATACTGATTTTAACGTTAGACTAACTTAGTAGGTAATCCTATGTCAGATCACACGTCTTCAAATTACAATGGGTCTTGATCGAGCGGGTACCTTCTTGATATTTTTCTTAAGTGGTACTTACAAATATATATATAAATCCGAAAATACCAAATCAGTAGTACATAATTACACTATGATTTGAACCAAGGACCAGCTGGTTAATAGACTGATACTTTATCCACTAGGCTAACACTGCTATATTATAATTTTTTTGTACTACGTCGGGAGGCATACAGACATACTGCCTACCTGATGTAAAGTGGGTACCGTAACCTATTAACACTTGCGATATATTAAGCATCACCCGCGCGATGCTCCCTCTGCTGCTTACACAGCAACTCCTTGGGAGCTTACTGGTAACCTCACTCACAAGCAGGAACACAACAACCCTCTAGGGAGTTGTTATTTTGCTGCAGTTTTCTGTGAGGTGGAGGTACTTCCCCAGACGGGCTGCTTTGATGCGTCCTACCTCTCTTAAATAAATGTCTCTTACTTCTCAGTTTATACACAAGTTCTAATAAGTATCTACCAGTGTAAAGATCTAAGCTACTCTATTAAACCATAAGCTCCGGCTATAACTAGCAGTGTATTAGCATAGAAATAATGACCTACGCCAAGTTATTTGGGCGTAGTTGAGTATGTAAATACATTACAAGTAAAGAGGGATCCATACGGAATAGTGGAATGCATTTATTTTGTGAATATCATTTCCATAATTTCAGACCTTATTCGTCAACTCCTGAACACAGGCCTCCCATCTAGAGAACCATTCGTCTCGACCCTGTGCCATCTGAATCCATCCATAGGGAGTCTATGGATGCAGCTTACAAGAGAGGTAGGGCGCATCAAAGCAGCCCAGAGGAAGTACCTTCACCTCACAGAAAATCGCAGCCGAATAACAATCCCAAGAGGGTTGTTGTGTTCCTGCGTGTGAGTGTGGTCACCAGCAAGCTCTCGAGGAGCTGTGTACTAGCTGCTTAACAGAGGCGGCATCGCGCTAGTGATACTTAATATATCGCAAGCGTTAATAGGCTACGGTACCCGCTTTACATCAGGTGGGCCGTATGCTTGTATTCCTCCCGGCGTTGTATAAAAAAAGGTGGCGAATATTTTAGATCGAATACATTCATAAATAGTAAATAAAATAAACCATATAACCATAATAATATTGACACTTTAAAGTCCATAGGTTAAATTGTAAAATTGTATATTGTACACTCGTACAATGCGCACGATGCGATTCAATGCGATGTCACTTTCCGCCCGTAGCTCGGGCAATAAGAGTATTGCCACCTTGCTTGCTTGCTTTAATACACTACTCTTTAGAGTCATGACTTCACAAGCTGATTTACTATACCTGACTGGGAAATATGCTGGAACCAAGGCTTCAATGAAAGAGAAGCGTGAAAGACAAATTGTGAATGAGGAAGAGAGGCTGGCGAAAAACGTCGAGGCAAATACCAAACTCTTTTGAAGAGTAAGAAAGAAGACTGGGGGTGGTTCGGGCATTCAGAATTGACACAATGAAATCTAAAGCAGGTTTTATTCTTGCTACGAGTAACACTCAGGAAGGGTTCGAACGGTGGAATGAATTTAGGAGAAATGAATGAATATGCCTCCGACGCTGGCAATGAGAGTGAGTGGCAAGTTGATGGCGTCCGATGAAGGTATAACTATGGATGAGACCGATTGGTCGATACGAAGCTTGAAAAATCGACAGTCTGTAGGAATTGATATGATTACAGCTGAGATGATCTACTAGGGTGTAGGATTACGCATGGGTGACCTAGCGCAAAATTTGTGGCGTAAATCTTGTAGATCGTATTCGCAATGATGATTAAAAACAGAGGTGCTCTAAAAGAGAGTGTCGGTGTTAAAATAAGAAGAGGTATGCTCCGTTAGTTCGGGCATGTAGAAATAATGGATGAGGAATGAATTACGAAACAGATATACAACGCGAAAGACGAAGAATGTTGGAGCCGAGGAAGGCCAATACTTACCCACCAAAATTAAATTGATCGTGTTTTATCAGAAGGTGATTAGGAAGAAGCCTTAAAAACCGGCGAGCGATCATGAGAAGAGCAATGAATATTAGAGAAGGAAGTGAGGTTAGTAAGGATCGAGTCATGTGGCGCTCAGTTCTCTCTGCATACCCTGCAAGAGATTTGGAGTGAAGTTATAGATAGATAGACTGGAAACTAGCACGCATATTCTATCCTCTTTATTTATCTCATCGTCGACCCCAGGACTTAGTGTTTTATTGTGCTCTTCGCCTACAACTTTATTGGAGTATGTATAAAAATATGGAGCCATAAACATCATGGCTATAATGCCGCAATATATAAAGAACGTTATGAAGACCAAAAAAATAGACGAAGAAAGTTATATTCCACAAAATTTTGATGTCAATTTTGTGGAATCTGTCAAACTAGCTGCACCCCGCGACTTCATCCGCGCATATCCCGCTGTGCCTTACAATTTTTATATATTTTTTTATCTTTCCATTATATATCTTTCTCAAGAATTGCGTTACGAAATACAAGTAGAATTTCTCAAATTCGACTGGTGGTTCCAGAGATTAGCATGTTCCAACAAACAAACTATTCCTATTTACAGCCGCAAGTAGAACATGTTCTTAAAAGAATAAATGACATGTCTATGTCATTTATTTTTATATTATTTTGCTCTCGTATAGTCCGATAAAATGCTAAACATTTTTAGAAATGGTAAATTCATGGATAATTATCTTTTTATACTACGTCAGGTGGCTAACAAACGTATCCGTCTAATATGAATCAGTTAAAGTAATTTATGAAAGATTTCAACTCAAGAGAGCTGTTAATTTGTCACGTTCACTATTTTAAGAATTTGCTGCAGTAGCAGCAAATTCTTTGAAGCTTTTTGGAAACACACTCACTTCTAGGCATACAATAACATTTCAACGAATTGGTATTTGATGGCGGCTTTCCATATGCAGATAGTACATTGTCAGGCTCTCTTAATAATATTTTACCAAATAAACTTCGCGACGGTGTTAAAATAAGAAGAGGCATCCTTCGTTGGCTCATACATGCAGAAAGAATACAGGATGAAAGAATGACGAAGCAGATATACAATGCAAAAGTGGAAGGATGTAGGAGCCCAGGAAGGCCAAGACTTACCTACCATGATCAAATTGGTCGTGTTCTATCAGAAGGTGATGTCAGGAGCCCTAGGAACCGGCGAGCGTGCATGAGAAGAGCAATGAATGTTAAAGAAGCGAGTGAGATATGTAAGGATCGAGTCACGTGGCGCTCGGTTCTGTTTGCCTACCCCGCAAAGGATTTGGCGTGAAGTTATAGATAGATAAACTTCGTTTAGTCAAGAATATTTTATTTCCACAGATTTATAGCTTAGGTGTGTTATCGATGCGGCAAGCGTGAAGGAAACAGAAAACAAATCTAGCGGACAAGCGGAAGCGGCGGATGGAGCGACAAGCGTGTAATTAGAGTCGAGCGGGTAGGCAGGCTGCGTGGGCGCGGGCGTCCGTACCAACCTACAGTGATTCGCACTATATCATCAATTCAGCAGGGTACCACATTCTTTGGTCCATTCACAAATTCCAAATGATTCTTATGAAGTCAAAAATACATGTTGGTACCCTTAACGCGCGTCACTTGCATTCCACTCCCCTGTGCTCTGGCTGGTTCTGGCACAACACTTAGAACCCTTAGGTATACGAGTGATGCGTATTGCCGGCCTACGAAGCATATCAAATTTTGTCTATAAGCCTACGACTCTAACTCGACCATCTGAGGTGGCGTGGGCGCGAGGAACGTATGGTATCCTCTAGAGTTGTGTCCTGCGCTACTTATTCACTATTTCGTATTCTACTAGGCAGATTCCGTATTTGTATAAAACGGGAGATGCAAAGTGAGCTCAAAAAAAAATCCGTCAAGTGCGAGTCCGACTCGCGCACATAGTTTCGCAAATTATTGTCGTAAAAAAAGTATTTTTGTTTTTGTTATTGAACTACAAATTTACGGTTTTCGGATTTTTTCCTTTACTTGCGCTACATTGCTTGTTACCAAATTTCATGATTCTAGGTCAACGGAAAGTACCCTATAGGTTTTGATTCCCTTGCGAGTGTCAAAATGAACGCATAAACGAGACATAAACAGCCGTATCTTTTGATTGCGTTAACTTTGAAGTTTGATTTTTTTCACCACTAGACGGGATTGCAGACCTGAGTATTTGATTTTAATTTCAGCTTGATAGCTCGACCTATCCCTGAGAAAGAGGGTCTTAACAGATAGACAGACAGACTGACATACGGATAACAAAGAGAATCTATAATAGTTCTGTTTTTCCTTTTGAGGTACGGAACGCTATAAAAGCATCTGGTTCCAATCATTTTAGGGTCGGCAACGTATACGTGACACCCGTTGACCGACCGATCGACCGACGTTGCAAATGTCTATAGGCTACGGTAACTGCTTACCATCAGGCAGACCTTACGCTTGATTGCCGCTGTAGTGGCATAATAAAAACCATAGAATTAGTGATTGATTGTTATAACCACCCGACTCTCTAAGATAATGTAGCGTATCGTTAACCTACTGCCTTTGGAATACTTGGAAGATTACAAATTGATCAGCGATCGCCAACACGGTTTTCGCTACGGTTTTAAGACTGTCGTCAACTAATTTATAAAAAAAATAAGCAATTTTTAATCTTTTCAATATAACATCTACTATAACGCAGTAAGCTCTGTCCAACACAACTAGAAAAGAATAGAATACTCTTTATTGCACCAAAAACAAATACATACAGAACACATGCAGAACAAGAAAACAAATGTACAATAGGCAGTCTTATCGCTATAGCGATCTCTTCCGGACAACCATATGACACAAAAAAACATACATATATAAAAAAGTAGGTAGGCAAGGCATTTAAGCAAGTACAATTTTCACTTAATATATTATATGCTTATATACAACGAACTAGACCCGTCAAATCCAATCAATGCACTCCTGAGTAATTACAATAATGCGCGCGATAGCAAAATTTAGTTTATAGAAGCGTCTTTCTGCGCGCGAAGCAGCTATTTATATCAGTGACATGGACTACCAAGTAGTAGCTTATTTCGTATAAACAACAGTAACAAAATAAAGTAGCTAGATGCTGTAGTTCAAAGGTTGTAAAGCAATCTTGTTATAACATAATCATCTATACTTATGCTAGCTGACACGGCGAACTTCGTACCGCCTCAGAATCTGTGTTTTAACTTGTTAGATAGTATAAATTCTGTTTTTTATTAAGAGAAAATTAGTAGTAAAAATTTATTAAGTATAATAAATGTTCAAAAATATAAATAAGAAGTATTTTAAGTATATTATGACAATGTAATTCGCATGGCGGCAAATTATTAGCTTCAAATAAGCGAACGAAATTATTCGCGTACCATTGTTGTACTACTTTATATTAAGCTGTTTGTTGAATGGGTTGCATTCAAGTCGATTTCCTTCGTTGAATTGACTGCCGAGCTAACCTTCAGTTGTAAATTGTGCGGGGGCAAGTCGGGCTGATCCAAAGACTAATTGAGCAGTCAGAACCCGTTATATACGTTTTCCCATACATTTCGCGGTCGTATTCGATCAGCCGGGTTTCGAAGGGTTAATATTAATATCTCTGGAATTACAAGTCTGATTTGAAAAATTCTTTTTGCATTTGATAGCCCATATTTTGAAAAAGGTTACAGGCTTATTCATCATCATGATACGACTCTAAGAAGCCGAGGAAAAGAAAAGAAAGTAGAAAAAGCGGTTCCGATGGAATACTGAGCATACATGAGAACGAAGTCTCAGGGTGCAGCTAGTTACATAAATTTATATAATGCGGAACTTAATGCGTAATTTTGGTAAATATATTACCTTTGTATTTCCCGACGTTTCGGCTGAGCTGCATCAGCCGTGGTCACTGGCGAACTGGCGGTGCGCGGCGTCTTCGCCGGCTGCGCTCGGAGGTGTTTTCTTCAACTACCCTCCCTTAGTCTTTATACTTGTCATAATCACTACACTCGGCACTAATAATATCGATGGCGCATTCGACGATAAATTGCGAGATTTTAATTTTCCTATCACTGGCTGCCACGCCGCCGACAGCTTATAGTTACGTTTTGTTTTTGCTACATTAACCAAAATGAAAAACGTTTTACGTCAATATTATTACTTTTCACTTCCTCTTTTAATTATTTAACCTCTTCGTAATGATGTCTGTCACTATTTATTTTTTTAATAGAATGTCACATCCAAGTTTACTGAATATATTCTAAAACACAACCAAGTCACAATAGTTAAGAATAATATTATGGAGTCATATTTTGAAATACTTTATCAAGAAAGATTGCAGCTTCAGTCAACAAACTTCCTAAGCTATCGGCAACTAGATCTAAGTGTTCGCAATGAACAAGCGTCTTTTCAATCAGCAACAAAACGCGTATCGTGAGCGCATTGGCCGCGTGAACCATGTGCAAGAAGGGCCACTGGAGAAGGCGTGGCCGGGGGTGCGGCGTTACCATCACCCCTATGGCATCACTAGGGATACGTGTAGGCACCAACAGGCCTACTTTCGCGAGCACCCAGGGTCTGTCAATTTTGGTGTGTATTATACAAAGATAATATTTAACAAGAAGTCGTTTTCTCCTAAGTCTGAAAGTCGACCATATCAGGTACAAATATGGATGATTATAGAAAAGGATAGTAGCCGTATTTCTATATGTGCATCCAATGAATAAATTACCGTTATACTCGTATTTTCTCGATTATAAGATTATCATCCTCTCATAAGGATCCCAAATTACAGCCCCATATTTGATTTTGTTTCGAATATAGACAATATATTTGAACTTTAGACTTTTGCTACCTCCGCGTTCTTAAATTCTGATGCAGTTCTAATTATGAACCCTAGAATTTTGTTTACAGCCTTACATATTTCCATAACGTGGTTATGGAAGTCTAACTTAATATCTAATATTAATCCTAGATTACGAATATCATAAACATTCTCCAGAGGAACGTCATTTAAGTAGTAGGTAGTCTTTATAGGGCAACGCTTGTGTTAGAAAGTGATACTTTCACATTTTGTTATATTGAACGGAAGATTATTCTTAAGACTCAAGGCCATCACAGCATCAATATCGGCTCCTAAGTTTGCGTTTGCGTCAACCTAGTTGGCAACTACAAGGCATAGCTTCAAATCCTCGGCGAATAAAAGGCATTCAGCAGAACCCACAGCCTCCGAGGGATCCTTAATCACCATTAAAAATAGTATAGGTCCTAAAGTACTCCCTTGACTTATACCCGACCTAGTGATATAATCATGCGATTAATACCTTCACGAATTGTCGCCGATACTTCAGATAACTTGAGAACAAGTCACGTAGATTGGGAGTGAATCCTATTATAGCTAGTTTTCTGAGTAATATATCATTATCCACATCCAAAACCTTTCTAAAATCGAAATTAGCAGCATCAACTTCATGTACTGCCATCATTAAAGTGAGCACATAATTCGCAAGCTGAATAAGTTAGTTAGTAGTCAAACAATTGTTAAAAAGAAAATACTACATCGCCAGAAAATAAAAATTAAAGTGTTATATAATAAAATGGTTTTAACTTAATAAATTTGCAGTTAGAAATATGTGTTACCTAGAAAACAATCACCGTATTCTTACCACATAATACATAATACCTCAAGTAAGTAGAAAAAGAGGCTGACATAAAACAGCGAGGCGAATAACAAACGGTTTTAGGAAGGACCTAAGGAAGTCTCGAGATAGTTCGGCGGCTTATATAATGGACAAGATAAAGACTAAAGCTGGTGATATTCTTTCAAATACACAGCAAATAGGAGGAGCAATTTATGCTGAAACTATAGAAAGAATCTCAAAGGACTTGAGTCGAGCAGTTATGATACCCTTGTATAAAGGCAATGGATTACGCATAGACTGCGCCAACAGCAAAAGTCTATGGAAAAAATATTGTCATGAAAATGAGGGTATACTTCAATGGAATAGGGAGGCTAAGGTCGTTTTTAAAATGGAAATACTTGTACAATACAAGTTTTCTCACTTAACAACGTGGTGGAAAAAGATCTGGCTACAGAAAAGAAAATGTTGTGGTTTTTGGATTCACCTAGAGGGGTATTATAACCATGTTGAATGAACGGCAGTGTTTTCCTTATTTGGAAAGAGTGATGTCAGCTCGTCTGTTCATCTGTGTCTGCATAATTATCTTCAGAGAATGAGATATTCTAATGTATGGTTGTGAATAGGTGACGCAGTAGTAAATCGTGAATTAAGCATATGCTGCCATATTACTAGCAGAATCACTATCTGTATTGCAAACATAAGTCGCAATATTAAATATTGCATGTAGAATGATACAATTGAATGTGGACAAAAGTAAGATAACAAATTATATAATTAAATTAATAGCTAAGTCGCCATTATAGTACCAGATTTAGCGCGATATTTATTTGTATTTTCCCAATATTTCTGCAACTTTGCAGACAATATGGTCACGATAAAAATAAATAAATTTAGACAATAACAGCTGTGTTGTTAAGTGTACGTTTGTAACGAATTAAACACATAGAAAACAACAAATAGTAAATGTTATTTAAGAGTGAGAAAGAGTGAGAAGGAGTGAGAAAACCAAAAAAACACAATTGTTAACAACGTGAGGCATATGGCCTACCTAATGCAGTGGTTACTGTAGCCTATACCGTAACCTTGTAATACAGACCTGCTCGCGCGTTGTCACAACTGCGGCTGGCACAGCAACTCGTTGGGAGCTTACTTATATCCTCACTCATACACAGGAACACAACCACCCATCATTGAGTTATTATTCGGCTGCGGCTTTCTATGAGGTAAGTGATTCCCCAGTCGGATTGTTTTGATGGGCCCTAGGTCCAAGGCAGACAAAATGTTCATGCACACAATTTTTTGTCCTATGTGGGAATCGAACCCACGAGCGTTGGTGTCAGATTAGCATTACTAACCACTACGCCACTGACTTCTTTACAATTATTTATTAGACGAATAAAAATTGAAAATATGCCATTACGTATTGCTGGCACATTCTTCAATTAGGATCTGAGTGAAATCACCAATAAGCTCCTAAAGAGTTGCTGTGTGAGCAGCAGTGATGTTTTCGCGCTAATGATACTTAAAGTATTGCAAGCGTTTATAGACTATGGTAACAGCTTTACATCAGGTGAAACGCATGGTTGTATGCCTCCGGACATTGTATGATAGAAAAAATGCAGTAACGAGCACCACGATGCAGTGCGACTTCACGTAATAGCCGAGCGAATGCATATTCAGTTCCAGTTTATTCAGTATGTAAAATGAAAATGACTTGGTCAGTCAGCGAAACAAAAGCTATTGTATTGGTTCGTATATGAAAGCCTGGCTGTGAAACGTTTGAGTGATTAGGACTACCAGGTATCCATTAATTTCCATTATTCTGGGAAAAGGCCTGCAAAACTGTAGCAGAAATATAAATGGTAATACGGTACATAGCGCATTGTATTTTTGTACACAAATATTCACCAGTGGGAGACTTTGTACAAAAGTCGTCTGCGTGGGTACCTCTGTCTCACCTATTTCTACCGGCAAGCAGCTATATTTATATAGTTGTCTTCCGGTTTGAAGGGTGAGATATGGCAGTAAAATTACTAGGTACTGTAACGAAACTCGCGCGCTGCCAATCTTTGGTCACAAGATTGGCAGCGCGCGAGTATCATTCCCGTGGTGTTGCGAGCGTCAATAAGCTACGGTGATCGCTTACCATCTAATGCAGGCCGCATGCTCGTTTGCCAATCTAATTGTATATATATATACACAAGCAAACTGCACCCCGCGACTTCGTTCTCGATTACCTGGTACCACGTAGGAACTGATTTTTCTACTTTATTTCATTTTCCTCAGTTTCTAAGGGTCATATTACGATTTTATAACATGAACAATGCCAAAAATATATATTTTTGTAATCTGACTGGTAGCTCCAGAAATTAGCGCGTTCAAACAAACATACAAATTCTTCCGCTTTATATGTTAGTATAGATAAGAGAGCGTCGGTGTTAAAACAAGCTGGCCCACAAGGTGCTTCCTCACGCTTCGTTTGAAGGATCCCATATTGTAGGAAGGAGGAAACACACATGGGCAAGGCGTTCCACTTTTTAATAGTACGATAGAGGTATCGTCGTGTCGTAAAATCTGTGGCATAACACTAGTAGACCAAGTTCCTAATGATACTCTAAGAAAGAGAGTATACCTAAAGGATAATATCGGTATTAAGATAAGACAAGGCATGTTTCATTGGATAAGTACACGTAGAAAGAATCCAAAAGAAAAGAACGATGAAACATATGTAGGTATAACGTGAATTTAGAAGGATGTAAGAGCCGAGGATGACGAAGACTTAACTCTCTAGTAATCCATAGTCTTTGCCTATCCAATGGTAAACAGGCGTGATGGTCATCATCATAACTAAGCAATCACTTCGGAGCCCGAGGTCCGCTTTCATTCTATTTCTTTTTCATCTCGCGCGGTATTAGGCATCTCTTATTGTGAGACCATTGGCATGCTTAGCGTCCCTTATGACATGAAGCTAATACTTCTTAGGTCTACTACTGCTGCCGGGACCTGGGGGAGGCAGCGTGACATTTTTTTTCTTATGTAACTTTCCAGTTTCCGTAAAACGTAAGCGTACCAGCGAAGGCGACATTCTTGCAATTACGAGTAGTTTACATTTCGCATCTCATCACCTCCGTGACACGCAGTTCCTGTTTGTGCCGCTCAAATGCCGTTACCCGCTGCTATATGCCATAATTAGTCTTATCCTAATTATGGCAGATTTTTAAAAACCTATTATTTCACCTTAATCAGCATTTTAGGCTCAGAAACGACTCCAGCTATTTCACGTCACTTGGCCTTTTCTTTCTTAGCGTTATCCCGTTTCCCTAATCCGATAGGATTAGCAGGGTCCGCTACCTAAGCTAGGTAAGTAGTAGTATCTAAGTGTCATTGTTTCGTCAATAAAGTGATTATCCAATATTATAGCTATTAATTTTGGATTAGTAACGACTTTTCAATTGAGATTAAATTTATATATATATATATATATATATATATATATATATATATTAGATAATTTGCATTTGTTAATTATTTTTCGACATGGCCTTCCTTTTTACACAGGAGTTAATGTATATATCTAACTATTAGACCCAGTCCGTACAAATGAATATGCATTTGTTTTTTTATGAAGTAATGTAATCTTAATAAAACTTATATATACATATTTATGGAAGTCTCAGCAAAAAATAAAAAAAATCTCTTTTGTGTTAGAATAAGATACATACCAAACCTTATAGTCAATACGAATAATTTCTTTCAGTAGCGATCGATAGATATTGAGCGCAATATAAATTGTGGCTAGACCATATACTTACTATAGTTCATATCAATGTACGAGTGGGTGAAGTTATTAAAATTTCTACAGATGAATTACATGTGAATGAATTACATGAGTGAGATATGTAAGGATCGAGTCACGTGACGCTCGGCTCTCTCTGCCTACCCCGCAAGGAATTTGGCGTAAAGTTATAGATAGTTAGATATACAGAATTACAAATCATAGTTCAACTTCGTTTCATTCAAGCGTTTGCTATATGGTATTTCAATAAAAATAACGTTAGCTTTGTTAATCTTATAAAGCCAATTTCTAATATGAAATTATAACACCTGCGAGTTTCTTTCTCCACTTCCCCTAACAACATAACGAAATAATTTTTATTTTGCTTACAAAAAATATCACTTTGCGTTGATAGTAGAATATGTTGATATGTAGCACTTGGCTTTCAATAACAAATTACAGCGTAGGTTGAACTTAGTAATTTCTGAAGACTTTTTTGTAGATTTCATCCTTGTTGGTCTGCTGTTATAATGACTATTCTTTTCGTTGATTTGTTCAGTTTTATATTTTGACTTTAACGGAGCGCTAACGCATAATTCCGGTTTCGATGAAGGAATATTTTCTTGGGGTTACAAATAGGGACCTCTACTTCCTGTTCCGGATGTGTGATGTGTGATAATAGTGTGGTGTTCAAATTATATGATTTTGTACAGTTTTCCTGCTCGACCATTTGACCTTGAGTGTCAATGGTGTATTCGATGAATTCTGAATAATTACTTCGTAATTTCTTTTTCCTACCCGATAAAGGTAGTGCAGTTTAGTTCTGAATTTTGAACCTTATTATAATAATCGTTTGATATTCGTTCAGGTTTGTTTTGAGTTTGTCATTTTCCCCATTTAAGTTTTCAATTTCTTAAGTAAGATGTTTTCAGATTTCTTTCAGTCGAATTTCCTACCACCTACGTATACTAATACCGCAAGCTCCATTGAAACTCTAGTAGTACACAATACTACATCAGATATTTCATCCATCAACATTACTTATGATGAAGTTGTCAAGCTATTGTCTGCCTTAGACCCTCGCAAGCCGGCTGGCCCTGATGGTATCCCAGCAGTGTTTCTAATACATAGTTCTAAATTTATTGCTATCCCACTTACTATTATATACTATATAACCGATCTCTCATGGAATATAGTGTGCCGATTATTTGGAAGCGAGCGTTCATTACTCCTGTGCACAAGAAGGGTGTGAAAACGGACGCCAATAACTATCATCCAATATCGAAGTTGTGCATTGTAACCAAGGTACTAGAGAAACTTGTCTATGGGCGGGTGTTCTCGGTGGTTAGGAACTCGCTCTATACATATCAGCATGCATTCATGCCGGGTCGTTCAACAACTTCTAACTTGGTGCTACCAAATGATTTTCTTACGGAGACCATTGACAATGGGGACCGGTCGATATTATTTACACTGACTACAAACAAGTGTTTCCACAGAATAGACCATAGATTGTTGTTGGACAAACTGTTGCTTGTCGGTGTGCGGGCCAACCTACTCAGGTGGTTTGCGTTATACATAGACAATAGAAAATAGAATAGAAAATAGAAAATATTTTATTCTAACTTCACACATTTCACATTTTCTTGTTTTAGTGCATGTGCACTAAAACAAGAAAAAAAAAAAAAAAAGAAAAAAATTAACATTTTAGACATAATAATTACATTTGTAGGAAGGAATTGTGAAGTCAGAACTTGGCTTACACTCAGGGTCTAATGCCAGGATCTCAAGGATCCCAGCCCTGGTTTTCAGTGTGGCCAAGAGTGACAGCACAGACATCACAGAAGAAAAAAACGACAATCGTACAATCTCCTTGCTAGGTCCTTTGTTGTTCAAGATTTTTGTGAGTGACATCGACCTTTGTCTTAAATCATCTCATATATTATGTTTTGCGGATGACATGAAAATTTTTATGCAGTTATCCTCTGAAAGTGATGTTCATCTTCTATAATCTGATCTCTCGAGCCTGGAGTCTTACTGCTATGATAACCATCTAGACTTGAGGCAATTTGATCCAAACTACTTTGTGTGCTTCCGCTCCCGATTAGTTCATGCGAACTACTGCCGGCCGGCACCCACCCACTACCGTTAGTAGATGCATGCCGCCGCTGCCATGGCTGCTCCGGTCGTCTCTGCGAGTGTTCGCCATCTGAAATGTGAACCGCATGCACCCGCCACCGTTGTTGCCCTGGCTGCTCCGGTCGTCTCCGCGACACGTGTTTCGCCTCTCCACGAGGCATCCTCAGGCGCTGTAGATGTTAGTCGTTAGAATAACATGCTACGAATGAGTCATCCATCGCATTGCCGTCCTTTATATAGAAAAAGTGGAGGGGGTGGAGGGGTTGAGGGGGGTGGAAGGGGTAAGCGAAAAGATATTTAATAGAGGGGAGCTGTTTACGTCAGTCTGTTTGTTCATAAGAGGGATATTAGAATTTTTATGCTTAACTATTTCCAACTGTTCTCTAATATTCAATTTTAGTCCTTTATTTATTGTATGTAAGATTTTAAATGTGTTAGTAGCGGATAAATCATGTCCTTTGTCTACAAGATGTTCGGCGAAGTGTGACCTTTCTGGGCAATTGTTTTTATATGCAGATATGTGTTCCTGAAATCGTTTTTGAAAACTACGACCAGTCTGACCGATATAAACATGATCACATTCATCACAAAACAACTTGTAGACGCCGGATTTTTTATTTGGCGGAATTTTATCTTTACTGTTACAAAGCGATTTGAGAGTGTTATGTGTTTTGAGTGCAACGTTTATGTTATTTTTTCTAAATATGTTAACTATTTTGTCAGTAATTTTTTTTTTTCTTAGGTATGACAAACTCGCAGTGTATTTTGTTGTTGGAACATTAGAAACTGCGTATAGTAGTTTATTGACGATATTATTCGTCTTTTTTCGCAACAGTTTGTCTATGGTGGATTTAGTTACACTAAATCCACCATAGACAAACTGTTATGGTGGATTTAGTTACACTAAATCCACCATAGACAAACTGTTGCGAAAAAAGACGAATAATATCGTCAATAAACTACTATACGCAGTTTCTAATGTTCCAACAACAAAATACACTGCGAGTTTGTCATACCTAGGAAAAATTACTGACAAAATAGTTAACATATTTAGAAAAAATAACATAAACGTTGCACTCAAAACACATAACACTCTCAAATCGCTTTGTAACAGTAAAGATAAAATTCCGCCAAATAAAAAATCCGGCGTCTACAAGTTGTTTTGTGATGAATGTGATCATGTTTATATCGGTCAGACTGGTCGTAGTTTTCAAAAACGATTTCAGGAACACATATCTGCATATAAAAACAATTGCCCAGAAAGGTCGCACTTCGCCGAACATCTTGTAGACAAAGGACATGATTTATCCGCTACTAACACATTTAAAATCTTACATACAATAAATAAAGGACTAAAATTGAATATTAGAGAACAGTTGGAAATAGTTAAGCATAAAAATTCTAATATCCCTCTTATGAACAAACAGACTGACGTAAACAGCTCCCCTCTATTAAATATCTTTTCGCTTACCCCTTCCACCCCCCTCAACCCCTCCACCCCCTCCACTTTTTCTATATAAAGGACGGCAATGCGATGGATGACTCATTCGTAGCATGTTATTCTAACGACTAACATCTACAGCGCCTGAGGATGCCTCGTGGAGAGGCGAAACACGTGTCGCGGAGACGACCGGAGCAGCCAGGGCAACAACGGTGGCGGGTGCATGCGGTTCACATTTCAGATGGCGAACACTCGCAGAGACGACCGGAGCAGCCATGGCAGCGGCGGCATGCATCTACTAACGGTAGTGGGTGGGTGCCGGCCGGCAGTAGTTCGCATGAACTAATCGGGAGCGGAAGCACACAAAGTAGTTTGGATCAAATTGCCTGTAGATTTGACTTTCGCAAAGTAACGCCTGAATCTATTAACCATCTAGACTTGAATCTCGCGAAATGTGCGGTTGTCACCTTCACCCGCAAATATAACAATTTACTTTATAGTTATACACTAAAATGTTGGCAACTAGCAAAGAACTCATGGATTAGTGCTCTTGGTGTCATTCATGAATCTAAGTTGATCTTAAACTGCCACGTTGACAATATGATCTCCAAGGCATCAAAAGCCCTGGGCTTCCTGATGCGTAATTCCAAGGAATTTAAACAAGTTAAAACTTTGAAAGTTCTATACTGTGCTTTCCTAAGAAGTAACCTAGAATACGCATCGAAAATATGGAATCCCAGATATATGACCTACATTGACCATATTGAAAACATTTAAAAGAAGTTTATTCGGTTTTTATGTTATCGTACCAATTAACGATACTGCAGTGCCGAATATTACCGCGTCTGTCTTAATCATCACCTTCTACCCTTGGATAAAAGGCGAAAAATCGCCGATATAGGATTTCTCCTCAAAAAGACAAAAAACATAATTGATTGTCCAGACATGTTATCTAAAATATCTAGTGCTAGTGAAATGGAATTGACGTTACGCATCTATCTGATAATTACCATTTGATAACACTAACTATCGACAAGACAGCTTCATGTTTCATGCGTGTAGACTATTCAATGCAGTTGGTCCTGAACTCGATCTAGACCTATTTAATTCAAACTGTGCGTCGGTAAAGCGGTCGTTGACTAAGCGGTTTGTTGAGTACAAGGTAGGTAGTACAAGGTATGTATGTTGTTATTATAATTATTTAATTATTGGTCATAGGATTATTTGTACTGTTGTTGAATGTTAAACTTGAAACTTAAAAATTAAATAAATTATGGTCGAATTTCGACAACAGGGCGGCCAGTAGTTCATATTAACACGTAATGCTCATTACATTTTTTATTACAACCGCTTGCCTCTAAAAGTGGTGGTACTTAAATAGGGGTACGTAATGCCGAAAATTCATAATACATACAACTAAAATACTGACGTTAAAAACATTGAAAATCAGAATACCGAATGTACAAAATACCGATACCCGCTATACCGAAACCCGATATGTCTATTTTCAAATATCCGAAAGTTCAAAATCCCGATTAATTCGAATATCGAGACATATTTTAAAGGATTTGTAAATATGTCGTAAACTACACATTCCTATAATATTCTTTTGCCATAATATTGAATTATGATTAAACTAACCTAACCTCATCCATGTCGGACTGCGTGTTATGTGTTTTTATATAAATATAAAATTAAATAATTTAAGCTTTATTGCAAGTGAAATTATATAATCTGTTATTATATCGTATATTACACAACCATATAAATCTTAGACAGTTTAATTTTCGTGATTTTGAATTTCGGTATTTTAAGCTTTCGTTAAAATAATCATTCGGCATCATAATATTCGGGCTTCCATTCATAGGCCTTATGAAATTCGGTATTCTAAACTTCGACATTACATTAGGGTATGTATTACCCTCAAATAGATATCTTTTTACAGGTGAAGTTAGATTTTATAACACCTTCTTCAGTGGCTATCGTCCTATATGGGCCCGTTTTTAGACGTTATTACCTGCCGATACTGATAACGTTAAATGTTTATATTACAAAACAACAAAAAGCCCTCTTCTTAGTCCCCTTTTATGTGAAGGGCAACTATGGAATCCTAAATGCGCGTGGCCCGATACGCTCTTAGCCAGTTTTATTTAGTCAATCAATTACAAAATCGTAAAGCTTGTAGAGTATAGGTGAAGATATTGTCGCGCTCACACAGATACGTTCCGCTGCTCTATTTTAAACGACATACATGCAAATCATTCGCGACTGGTTCTTCAAAATATCACCATGGTCATTTTATTTACATTTATTGCTTAATACATTGTATATATGACTATTTTATACATATTTATTAACCATCTAAAGCTATGCATAGCTTATCCTTGGTTGATGAGTTACTTACACAATAGAAGCGCGCATGACAAATAAAAACAAAACCTTCGAAAACCAAATAGTGTACAAGCCAAGTACCCGCCTAAGTCCAACCGATACCTCGACCCGCTTTAACAGGTTCTTATGAGCTAAGAACATGAATCCACGCGTGCCGCGGGTGGCGCACCCTCGGCTGCAATTTAACGTTGTGTGTAGCGCCATACTTATTGTTAGCAATCTAGAAACGTGGTGACTGTTACGAACGATGATAATTATGACAAAAAATTGGTTGTCTGTAAAGTCGGTTTACAGATGATAATTTTACGTGATAACGTCATAAGAAAACATTGATGAATAATTGCATACCTACTTTTATGAATTGAATTATTTTCACTGAATTATCATTATTTGTTGTTGTAATAAACAATGGAAACCACATTAACTTTTCACTTCACTTTATAAACAGTTGACAAAACGGTTCACGTGTACGTTGTGTGCTGCCGCTGTCTCTCTTCTACTCGGACGCATCGGCCGATGGAGTGGAAGAGAGATAGATGCATCACAAGCCGAACGCTTAGGCCGGTCGTGCCTCTCTATCGCTTGTTCCGCGCTCTCGCTTGCACAGGCGGAACGTGACACTTTTTCGTGCGCGCACCCGGCGTTCATCGATTTATAAGACGTTCGCACATTAAAAATGCGTCTATGTCTCTACTGTAGTATTTTTTTTGACATTTGCAACACCAGAGGTGTCACTCTTGCGTTGCCGACCCTTTTTTTTTTTTTTGTGACGCGGGGAAAATGCGTTACGCACACCACCGGTGCCTGGGTGGCCTCCGGTGGTAGTGTGGGACTCCCCGTCAGCTGTCCGACGGTATACCCACTAAACGACCCCGCGAAGTGCCATCGGCCGCGTTGGTGTGGTGCCCCGGATCTGTTAGCAACAGGGCACCACTGCGACTGGCCAGCCCCTCAAAAGGGGCCGGCTTCTTCTCTCTAGGGGCAAAGGGCTCCCGGCAAATTGGGACAGCCCCTCCGGCGGCGGGACCATTATGGGGCCAGGTTCCCATCCTGACCCCTAGTCCCACAGGCGTTGCCGACCCTGCAAGAACCTCTTCACGCCTTTCTTGAAGAACACCATACTGTAGTTCATTGGGAAAACCTCGGCAGGGAGCTCATTCCACAACTTAAAGAGTTCTCGGTAGAAAACTTCTCTGGAACCGCACAGTACGTGACCATTGCGGTTCCAGTGAATGAGAATGAACTCCCAGCCGTCGGCGAGCTGTGCCATTGTAAAACGCGGCTGTTGGCATAATGTTGAACAGATCCTCAGAACACAACCCGTTATACACTCAGTAGATCACGCAGAGGGAGGCAAAATCTCTTCTCAAACTCTATACCGTCTGTGAGTACAGGATCATAGACGATCTTCACAGCTCGTCACTGCATCGAGTCACAAGGTCCTAGCTGGTATCCAGGTACTCCCGCCCAAAGATAAATAACTGATCAATTTAAATATTAATCGTGGATGATTTATTCGTATATTTGATCCACTCAGATGATTGTAATTACAGCGATTACTAACGTAATTGCTAAGTGATGCCAACCATTATAACGAGGATATTTTGATACCAAACATATTATAATGTATTTTTGTGTCACATAAGTAACGTTTTATAAAATAATAATAAATAAATAATGTCGGACAATATACACAGCGCCGTCTAGCTCAAAAGCAAGCGAAGCTTGTGTTATGGGTACTAGACAACTGACAAACATACGTAAATACATTTTTTTTTGTAAGTACATACTTATTATACATAGAAAATACCCAGACCAAGACAAACAGACACGTTCATGCACACAAATGTTTGTACTGTGTGGGAATCGAACCCACGAGCGTTGGTGTCAAAGTGGCGTAACAGCGCGATCCACCACTGCGCCACCGAGCTCGTCAAAATGTGGTGTAGTTGTTTATATGGTGTAGGTGGAAGTGAAAAACTGACGTAAATTCACATTGAAGAACTTAGAAGTACTTATCTAAATACATATGTATAATGTAATAAGAAACGCAGGTTAAGCGAGGTCGATCGCGGCTTAACTGTGCATGTGTTTATATATTTCGAGCTTCTTCGTGTTCGAAGGACACATTAAGCCCTAGGCTCCGGTTGCTAGATGAAAGTAGTTAACCTAGGTCGCTGGCCTCTGCATTTGTACAATCAGATGTTGAGCAGCATGGCGAAGTATGCTCTAAACCATCTTTATTTGAAAGGTGACCCGCATTTTAGTATTAGCGGGAATATTGGTTGGTATGGTGTTAGATGCAAGGCACTCGAATTAATTGAATTAAAGAATGCAAACACAGTACGTTATCTATTGGAAAAGGTCTTTAGAAGGTTATACTTATGTTTCTACCAAATCTTGACTTGTTTTCAAAGACTAAATCACGAATATATTCAGCAATAAAATGAACAATTTACACAAAAACATTCTATGACGCCAATTTATCCAATTTCTAATAATGTTTCAAAATCTCTTTCGTTTTAAGTTCTCTAGTAAGTTAAGGTACTCGAAATGTAACTTAGTTTTCAATTACTGGAAAAACAATGTCACATCTAACGTCAACCTATGCTTGTCTCCCTGATTGAATATGGTTCAATCAAAGCAGCGTATTCAATTCAAAACTTGCTCAACTATATTTATTGTTAACTTATATTGATCTCCGCCATGACGACACTGATGTCATTGACTGCGCTTAACGACTATCATCTATGCATAGATGATGTTTTCAACAATCATGAATATTTCTCCATGAACCGTTTAGATAAACAAACCTGTCCATACATAGCGGTATGGTACAACATTAATTAACCTAAATAAAAACTCTTATTCATTAACTCATTTCCTAAATCATTCATAGGCATACCTATAATATTATCATCGAAAGAAAATCAGTTCTTGAAACCGTCATTAATTGCAATTCAGCCTTATTATAAAGTTTGTCAAAATATTATGAAGTATTGTCTTAGGTTTTCGCGATTATTACACATTGAATTAAACAATTTTTAACGGAAGTATCGCGTGTTTTGGCTTCGGCAGTCTTCCTGCGACCACGGATGCTGCAAAGCATTCGAAACGTCAGGTTAAACAAACTAAACTAGTAAATAACAGCAAGCTGTGTAGGCAGAGCTGATATTGTTTAAATTTAAAAAATATTTAAATATTTTATTTTTAATTTTTTTTTTAAATATATGGAATCCTGTACGACTTACTTTTCTAATTGGAACGATTTTGGACCGTTCTTCCTCACCAACGAACCTTTAAATTTCAAATTAAAGGATACAAAACTACAATATGTTAGCTATTAGTGTGTCGATTTTGGAGTTTCTCACTATTACCGTCTAAACGCTAGCTGGATGACATCAGTCTACCCCAAACGACAATTTTGAGGGTAATGTGGCTGGCTATCGCAGCTCTGCCAATAAAACACGCGATATTTCCGTTAAAAAATGTTTAATTCAATATTATAAAGTGATTGTGGAACCACCGCTCATCAGAAACTGTGGACTACGTTGAAATTCAGCGAAAAAGGTATAATTGGAACATTTACGATTTTTCCCAGGTCTTCGTAATAGGTGGCAGTTCCGTCACAATATTCTCGCTTCGAAAAATTCCCACTGAGCGACGTTTCCTCTTAATGGATTCGATTCGTTAACACGTAAATTCATTTTACCAAATAACTTCCCAGATATTTTGTGACAATTTCAACTTTAGTTGAAAATTCTTCGTATCCCTCTTTTTTACAAGACATAATTGCAATTGGGTGTAATATTTTCACATACTTTCTATGGTGACGAGCCGGTGGCGGAGTGGTTAGTAATGCTACTTTAAGACCAACGCTCGTCAGTTTGATTTCCACACAGGACAAACATATGTGTGCATGTGCATGTTAGTTTGTCTCAGTTTGGATGTTTTCAAATAACAACACTCATTCGCAGGAACACAACAACCCTCAGATTTGTTATTTAGCATCGGTTTTGGAAGGTGGGTCTGCGGGTGAAAGTACTTCACCAGACGGGCCGCTTTGACTTGCCCTGCCTATCTAAAACACCCAAACATAGGTAAACATTCATGTACAGAATCTTAGCACTGAGCGGGAATCGAATACACGATTTTTTGTGATAAAGTGAAATTACAAATCATTCCATTTAACCGGTAAATGGTGATAGTTCTATATAATATTTATGTTAGTTTTCTTCGTTTTAATTTGACTGCCAAGACAGATTTTTTTATTTTCTGCGTCGACAAGGGATCGTTCGTAAGAGTAGCGATCATAGAAGGGAACACCGACGTCGACCGTAGTCGGTGTCGTTTCCAGTTTTCCGAACGATGTTTCCTTCGGCAGCATGAAGACTCACAACGTCTTGTTATATCTCTAAACTTGTAAGATAGCGGTATTCCCAAAGCGTATCTTTAAATTACTTTCAATTACAGTTGTTTGATAATTATTTGCTAAATGAAACTTACTTTCCTCTGCTGAAGTTCTAATTTAATTATACGAAAAGTCAATATCTTAATATAGTATACAGTGTAATTGGAATATTTTCAACAGTATACACTTAAATATTTAGATGATAAAATGCTGCAAAATCAAATTTTTCGCTCTGGTAACATTATATCAATTATTATTAAATTAAGAGCTTCCAGGTATTACAAATTAATCTATTTATAAACATTTTCTTTTTTCATATGGTGGGGGAAGCACACAAAGCATCAAAGTGCATTTCATTATAATGAATGGTTTATTGTCAACAAAATGTTTATTACGTATTTATAGAATTTCATTTTCATATAAATTAAATTATTTATTTTTATTATTTGCTTATTTATGGAGTATTAAAGATGAAATTATAACTTTTATTTGTAGTGAAAACCGTCAAAGAATAATTGAAGTAGGTACGAAATGTGGACTCGAAAGGAAAATCGAATGAACTTCAATTTGGCTGTGTAGATGAGGATATGTGAGTAAGATAACAGTAATGGGAGAAGGTAGGGAAAATAAAAAGTGCAATGAATGAAAGAAAACAGGATTCCAAACTTTGAATGTACCGCGTTAATTAATATAAAATAAAATCTCTTTAATTTTCTGCATGGACTGTCTAAACCTAGCAACATTTTAGAGTAACTTCAAACTCCTACAAGATCATTTTTTAAACTACTACTGTGTACTCTACTTGCATACTACGTACGAGAGCATTACTCGCACTGTCGATATCGCTTTGCACAAAACCAACCTCTGTACTTTTTTAAGAACCATATACTACAGTCTGTTGAAGAAACCTCGGCAGGAAGATCATCTTGCAACCTAGTCCTGGCAAAGAAATCCCTGTGGATCCGTACTGTACACCACGATCGTAGTTTCAATATGTGAGGCTGATTTCTTCGTCTAATTTATTGAAGATTAATGGTAAAGAAAAGTAGAAGAAGAATTAAAGAGAGTCTGATTTACAGGTAAAATAGAAGCAACTGTTTGTCTTGTTCAAGTTATTTGTTAATGCAGTAGATATAAGGAGGTAGAAGAGAAAAGGAAAAGAAACATGAGTTGGTGATTTCACTGTTACTTATTCAAGTATACGTATCTTATAAAAATATATAATCAATGATCGTTTGTATCACAAAGTTATTATAGTAACTTTATGGTTTGAATATTCTTATGCGACATTGAAATTTTCCCAGGCGAATAAACTAGAAAAGGTTGACTAGTAAATAAATAAGCGTTTTAATATCTGACATGACGCTTTTCTAATGTAGACCTTTCCAACTCTTAGTTTTATGAATACACGTGTATATTCATGTTCATACAAATACTCTTGCGAAGGTGGATCTGATAAAACAATATATTAGGCTAGTTAGTTGCACATTACATTTTAGCTCATAAAAGAGTATCCTAACGATTCTTTTTCACCTGCGCCATGAGAACTGAAATATACCTCTATATATCTGCTAAAAATTGTCATTTTTTTATGCAACTAGGTTGGCAACCAAGCTTGCGGACGACATTAGATGGTAAGCGGTCACCGCAGCCTATTGACAATCGCAACACCACAGGGATGTTACACGCGCGCTGTCAATCTTGTGAACTAAGGCTGTTTCGTCACAGTACCCAGTAATTTCTCTGCCATATCTCACACTTCAAACCGGAACACAGCTATATAAACGTAGCTGCTTGGCGGTAGAAACAGGTGAGGTAGAGGTAGGTGCCTGTAGGGTAGTTACATTATTTGTAATGTAGGTAAGCCTTAAGCCTACGTTTAAACACAGACTCATCGTGCCCCCGTCTTTGCGATCTATGGTTTTAGAGGAAATTCATGAAGGCCACTTAGGCATGAATAAAATGAAAAATTTGCTTAGTCTCGATCAAGAGATCGAAAATGTGTGCCGAGCCTGTGAGGCATGTCGGTTGATACTGGACGAACCCTCTCACACCACCCTGCACCCCTGGGAGTTTCCACTGAAACCGTGGCAGAGGGTACACAGCAAGCATCCTAGCACGTTACGCAGAGGTTAGTTCTCCCCTCTGTTGACCCAAAATAAGCACGCATGACGTTCTGATTAATATAATTGGTCCACCTCATGCGTCGCACTACACCACCGGTAGCTAAGACCTGTAGAGGAACAGGGTGCCCCGAAGATTCTAAGCAGGCCGGTAGTGGGGGTCGCCCTCTCTATGCCGCAGGTCTTGGCGACGACGCCGGCGGCAACTGTCCATCCTCATCGCTCGATACGTTGGAGGTCGGAGGTGTCACATACTGCTCCTCCGACGTCGTGGAGCTAGACGAGATGAGACGGTGATGGTGAGCGTGCGTATTGTTTCGCTTGTCGTTTCTTATATGCAGATCTCATGAGCATATTTATTCATTTCCACTTTACTACTATCTATATATAATATTTACAAAATGTGCGTGTTGGCATTGACAAGACTTTATACTTTTTTATTATCATTCCATTTATTTATTTACACTCTTTTTTTACATTTGTAAGTATATTGTTTACATAAAAAAATACATTTAAAAATATAAAAAAAGGGTTCCCACCAACACAGGGCCAGCATGGTAGCGTCAACTGACAGGACACCGTAGTCCTTTGTCAGTTGCCGCTGCAATTTGGGCTCCTCTTTTTGCTTACCAACAGACGAAGAGGAGCAACTATGCTGAGCCAATAAAAAAAAAAAAAAAACACGACCCAAACTACCGGTGGTCAGGGTTCCAGAGTGAGGAATCTTCTCACAATGCGGGTATGACCAAAAAACTGCTTTCTAAATCTGGTTCTTGACCCAACTGCCAAGCGCGAGCCTCTCAAGATAAAGATCGAGCTTCATCGCTATAAGCCCATTCACTGTCACAACTATTTGAATCATTATCGTAGAATCCACATGTTACATGGCGCTAACCTCGTGAACCAAGTCCAAGTACTAAGAAAGATTCTCTTTATCGGCTTTGACGAGGTTCTCGTCAGGAGGAATGGTGACGTCTATGAGAATTGCACGGCGCGTCTCCCGGTCTATTACCATAATATCAGGCTTATTGGCAACAATAATACTGTCTGTGATACCAGTCCTGGTAGAGCATGACATTACCATTTTCGAGATTATTATTATAATTCCGTAACAATATATATATTTTTTTTTTCTTTATATATTTAAAGGATTTTTGTACACTTTGTGACAATGTCAATCCTATAGTACTTGTACAAATAAAATAACAATAAAGTATAGCACTACATCTAACACCTAACAATATTAAGCATACTAACGTGCAATGTACGTAACAATATTTAGCTGTCCATATTTCAAATTAGAGATAAAGTGGCCGTAGGATCATATGTGAAGGTCAAATATATGTAAGGAGAGATACACATCGCAAGAAAGATTTTTAATGTTTTCTGAAACAACTGTGTTAACTACAGACATAACATTTAAACTTTAATCAACAGTAAATATTTCATGTTCCTCTTTGGAGATAAGGAGACGGGAGATGGTATCTGTGTCGCCGGACATACGGATGGAGGTAGACACATCACACCATAAAATTTCTTTGTTAACATTTTGGTACCGAATACTCTAAAAGGTTATCAAAAATCGGCCAAGTGCGAGTCGGACTCGCGCACTACGGGTTCCGTACCATTATCTATAAAAACAGCAAAAAAATCACGTTTGTTGTATGGGAGCCCCCTTAAATATTTGTTTTATTTTAATTTAATTATTTATTCTTAAAGTGAATATATAGCTAAATATTCTGTGAATATTTCAAGCGTCTACCTATTGCCGTTATCAATATCAAGCAAAAATGAGCAAAAAAGTCACGTTAGTTGTATGGGAGCCCCCTTAAATATTTATTTTATTATATTTTTTAGTATTTGTTGTTATAGCGGCAACAGAAATACATCACTGTGAAAATTTCTATCACAGTTCAAGAGATACAGCCTGGTGACAGACGGACGGACGGACGGACAGCGGAGCCTCAGTAGTAGGGTTCCGTTTTACCCTTTGGGTACGGAACCCTAAAAAGGTAGAGTCTCATAGTAATTTATTTATTTATTTATTTATTTTTACACTTTATTGCACCAAAACAAATACATTCAATAGACATAACATAATTTAATTGTAGTATACCGCTTTTCTTTCTCTTCTGATATAGTATGGTAAATAAAAAGCTCTTCGATGCACACTGTGGTGAGTTGTGCACGAGTATTAAGGTGTGACGTGTGTTAAGGTAAAAATATTCGTGTAATATATTTTTTAATGTAACTGCACCTTTATTTGCACACATTGCTATTAATGCTCCATCTTGAGAAAGTTCTTTTATTATATACAACGTTGGGAAGTATAAAAGATACAGCCCACCTGGTGTAAATAGGTTACCGTAGCCTGTGAACGTTTGTAATACATAGAGTATCACACGCGCGATATGACTTCTTCTGCTAACACAGCAACCCACGAGCGTTAGGTGTCACAGTCGCGTTATTAACCACTGCGCGACCGAGCTCGTAACTCAATAAATCAAGTCAATCGTCGTCATTCAATCAGAAAAGTTACAGTAATTATACCAAAATTTAAAAATCTAATTTTGTTTCAAAACCTCGTGAGACAAAATTATTTTTGGTAAGATTGCTGTCTGGTGCAGTACGGACATGCCTGCATCATGTATATGTCTGTGGGTGATGCTTGCTTCCGATCCTCTGAAGAAATTTAATTAATTTTATTATAATGCGAGTACTAATATTACAACATAGTGAAAAATATAACAATAATAATATAATATATTGTAAAATGTAAGTCATCTAATTTATCCAATTTGTTATAATTTTATTCTTGTATTGTATTATATAGATATTTTTGAAATTATTTTCTAAATAATTTACTGGTATCCACGGAAGACCAGCATTGTGGTCCACACCACGGGCCACGACATATGCTGAGCGGAGGCCGTTTTGGTGCATTGATGTATAATTAGTTGTAATAACATTGTGACACAAGCATGTGAAATGTAACCAAATAAACAAATTTTTCTTTCTTTCTTAGTACGTTGTAGTAAATTAGCTGTAATTCGATTTTCAGCTAAATCGAATTAATACTTCAAAATTACACACTTGCCACTATATCTATAATGGCAAACTGTTTAGTTTACTTCTTCTAAATCAATTGGCAGAACTATCCATTCCAAATGTGGATAAATTAATGCTGAAATTAGAAAAAAAAACAATATTATATTATGACTGCGATTCGATTGTTTTTTTTTTCAATTAAAATCGTTGAATAACAGTCGCTGTATAACGAAGGACTACCGTATATCATTTTTTCTTTGTTTCAGTTTCTATTAATTGAAACGTCGGATATTGCAGAGCGCCAATCGCAATCGTATACGGTGCTTGTAACAAAAAATCCATGTTATATTTCATATCTGTGTATTATTTTCAATATTTTACTATACCAATAAATTGGGAAACAAGCATACACCCTGTCCTAATAAGCAATTATCTTGTAAACATTTATAACATCAGCATCACGATCATGCCTTGCTGACTGTATAAACATAATTACCGACAAGGTTTAATTCAGAGAACAAGAAAAGAATACAGTATTTAAGGGATAGTGGGTGAGGTATTATGGTTTCTGCTACGTTTGCTCAGAGGCTGCAAAAAGCACGTCGCAGGTAGAGGTTGGCTTAGTGCAGTGTGGTGGAGTCGCAGTTCCAACACGTCAGTCGTGCGCAGGATCGGCTACACAGCAGCGTTTTCCAGCCGTAAGGAGGACCTCTGTAAAGTACACGTTCAGTGGGTCAGTAACCAGCCCCGCCCTGCCTTCCGATTGTCTTCCCCGTATTCAATACTAGCCGCGGAGATAAGATATGCGTCTAAGGAATCAGCTAGCAATCGAGGCGGGCAATCGATAGAAACAAAACGGCTGAAGGGTAGACAGGCAAACAGACATACCAAATAGCGCAGAATAATATATAACACCAACTAAAAAACTAAATCGGCCCTAGTTGTCAACTGAAGAGCTTAAAAATATTATTATGATATACAATAAGAAAAGAACTATTTAACAACATTACCCTCCTTGTTAAGGCAGAGTTAGTTAAGTGAGAAAAATATTTTTGCAAGGACAATAATTACATCTTATACCAAAGCAAATATAAACAATTATAAAATGGAATTGAAGATTCATTATCCAAGTACATTAAAAATATGTGTATGTAGTGTGTAGGTAGTGAACCGGTAAAATAAATGTTTCGACAGTTATGTACATCTACACAATATTATAAAGCTTAAATATTACAGTTAGGTACGTAACAAATTCTTATTATAGACGGTAACTAATTAATTAACATACAACGTAGCACAGAAGCTGTGAAGAAAAAAGATATTAGATTTATGCTGGTAAGCTCAGAAGTAAACAGATACCCAAATGGGCTTATAATTCGATCAGTGGTCGTTGTCAATTAGCTTGCAATGGCGACAACTGTTTCGGCTGCTAAGTAAACTATAAGAGATTAATCTATTTATTAGCACAGAGATACTGATCAGTCTGGCTTCGGCTATATCCATCCAAGAAATGGACGCTATGACGTATGGTTCAGGTAATATCATTCAATTCGATAACAAGTAAATAATTGAATAACAATTTTCAAATAGAGGTCGCTAACTGTAGTTCTAGAATGTTCGAATACGTAAATCTCTTTAAAGAATTATTTTAGAACTGAATGATAGAATTGTATACTTTTTTAGGTAAGTTGATAAATTTAGAATTCCAATATTAACAGGCTTTTTTCGCCGGAGCGACATCTAGTGGTTTGTGGCACACACCATTCTTTACACTAAATTGCGTTAGTTGAGGCATTTTTAGATGAGTTAATATTCAGCTATGTTAAGTGGTAACGATAAACCGTTACATGTGTATTATTTTCCTTCCATTAACCCTTACGCTTCATGTCATGACAATCAACTTAAAAAGACATATTTGAACCTAATGAAATTAGAACACCTATAACTGTTGCTTCTTGTTCTAATTCAGTATTTAAAATATCTGAATCAAACTAAATATCAAAAAAATTGTGAATTCTAATCTACATTCATGACAACAAAGTTCAGCAACAAAATAACATTGTACAAATCATACACACATGAAACAAAAACATTTTTTTGTCAACTATTCACGTAAAATGACAAAGGAAAATGATGAAGAAGAAAGAAAAAAAACATACGACCTTTGTTCAGATTGAAGTCCACGTATCATTTCTTCACAGCTTTTATAATATGTCAAGATTTCAGTTTTGATCATTGAATGATCGTTTTTATAATTTGCTTACTTCTTTTAGTTAATTTCAATAAAATTTTATTAGTTGATAAATATCTAGTATTCGTTAATTAGCGATTGTTTTAATTGATAATTGAATGATTAAAAATATTTGATTAAAGATTAAAGATATATTTTCACTCGCGTTATTTTATTTCACTGGTGTTAACCGAAATTTAAATTTTATTCCTACATTTTAATTTATCCTGTTATTTTTATTTCTAAATCTATTTTATTTTCACTCGCGGTATTTTTCCTATCAACTACGGGTCTCCCGAGGTTTGGAATTTCGCGCGCTTCCGAGAGGGGCCGCGCAGGTAATCCCCGGCGGTCGTACGGATATTTATAGTGTCGCAGACCA
Organism: Pyralis farinalis; assembly: GCA_947507595.1. Lineage (NCBI taxonomy): Eukaryota > Metazoa > Arthropoda > Insecta > Lepidoptera > Pyralidae > Pyralis > Pyralis farinalis. The sequence continues at coordinate 5,617,455 of OX382275.1, forward strand.
CGATTAACGAAAGACATGATCATTCCCTTCAGCGTCAGGACCATCATTCTTCCCCAGTTTAACGGGTCCTACCGCCCCCACTCCCAAGCTAAGTAATCCAAACAATCCACCATGCCATGCTTATGAGTATCTATCGGTCTATTTCGCCCCCACAAACGAACTCATTTCAAAGAAAATATTTTTTCCCCAGGGATAATTCTCGGCGTTTATTTTTTGCCTCTTTCGCTCCCACAAATGAGCTCGTTTCAAAGAACTAAGTTTTTTTCTCCCAGAAATAATTCCTGTGAAGTCCTTAAGTAAATTTCCCATAAACATGTGTTTAGAAATATTTGAAGCGGTTTCACGTTAACATTTTAAGTTATCTAAAATTATTCATGAGCTTTGTGAAATATTATACATTTTTATTTTAGAATTCCTTTCTACATGTTAAGAGCGATAACGAACTTATACTTATGAATTTTTATTTAATATTTCGGAAAAAATAAACAGGAATCTCTTCAAGCCAAGAGTGTTGTTTGTTATGAATAACTTCAGTTTATTATACTTTCTTAAGATATTATTAATATTTGAATTCTGCATCATTAACATTACTAGTAAATGGCTACGGCATGTAGTTTTTAATAATTTGTATTAAACTAGATTAGCGGTAATACACCCGTCCTTTCTCCAGCCTCCATTGCATATTTATAAATATATAGTTTGCTCACAGATCAGACTGTTCGTACCGTAAATGTGTCGGATATAATATAATACTATTTAATGATTTTCCTGCTACTTAAATGCTATTAGGTATTTCTATTATTTTAATCATATTAAGTTGTTGTTGTTGTAATATCTTTATTGTACGTTACATTCAAAATAAATTACAATAACAATAAAGTTAGTATTACAAAGGCGGACTTATCCCTGAAAGAGATCTCTTCCAGCCAACCTAGAGTCTTTGACAAAACAATTTACACGGACAAAAGAACACACGTACAACCCACTGACTACAACAATACTATAAATTACTTAAAAGTAAAGTACAAGGTTATCTAATACGTATACCGAATTTACTAATAAACAAACAATACATAAAAATAAAAAGTTGTGCTTAGGTTGCAACTAATATTTGTACGCCTGCAAGTAGGATGATTAATTACATTATTTGAAATCAATATCGATGTATTAATTGCAAATAAATAAAGATTATGGTTACGAGCGGTGAGTATGACACAGATTGTTACGCCCGCGTTAGCTTTATGAGGTGTATTTTGACAGCCAACAAATAATGACATATTCAGCTAAGCTATTAGCTGCAAGTCCTTAAAATATTAGTTAGTTTTGTTAACCCTAAACACATCAATTAATTCTGAACTAGCTATTACCCGTGGCTTCGACCGCGTGGCCAAAGGGAAATAAAAATGTGTATTTTATCGCGATAGAAAGTATAATAAAGCCTATGTTACTCTCGGACCCTTTCACTATTTTCATGCAAAGAGTCACATTACTCAGTTACACCGTTGTGATGTGAAGAAAAGGACAAATAAACTCACTTTTACATGTATGATATTACATAATATATAGTATGATAGTAAGTGGCTACGTACAAGACCATAGTGCTTCCGATACATGATGATGATATAGTAATAACCCTATCTTCTGCCTGTGACTTTCCTTATGTGGAGATCCCACAATCGCAAGAATAAGTAGTCTATATATTTATTTGTGTACTAGACTACCTACTTATCTACATCTTCATATTCAAGTTCCTAAAAATTTGCATTATCAAGTTATTTTTTATGGAAATATATCTTTGAAAAAATCTTTACGTTTATTTAAAGATACCATTTATTTATTCGGAAAACAGTTGCAACAATACAGCTAACAAATAAAAACATTACACTACTAAGTGAAATACAATTAGCCATTTCATAGTTTTAGGTAGTTAGCAAATACACACATCAAAAGTGTCTAGGGATCAACATATACTTTTGCAATAACTTTTCTCCTGATTGATATTAATTTAAATTTTCTTTAAGGATTCATCAAATAAAGTGTTTTCGTTTGTCTACAGTAACGATAAACCAAGTCACCTTTGCATTAATAAAGAAATTTGCCATTTTCATAATAAAGGGATTTTTGACATTTGAACAGACAGTTGAAATTTTCACAGATGATGTATTTCTGTTGCCGCTATAACAACAAATACTAAGAAATAGAATACAATAAATATTTAAGGAGGCTCCCATACAACTAACGTGATTTTTTTGCTGTTTTTATAGATAATGGTACGGAACCCTTCGTGCGCGAGTCCGACTCGCACTTGGCCGATTTTTTTGTTGTTGCAACGAACATGGGCGGCCATTCCACAGCGTGATTTGGATGAACTCATTTTGAGTATGCCAAACCGATGTTCTTGTGTTGTTAGTGTTCGCGGTAGAAACACGGATTATTAATTGTTTAAGTTTCCCAATAAAATTTTAAAGAAAACTGTTATTTCAGTCTTTTTTTCGAACTTTAATGTTAGTGGTTCAAATGTCAAAAATCCCTTTATTATGAAAATGGCAAATTTCTTTATTAATGCAAAGGTGACTTGGTTTATCGTTACTGTAGACAAACGAAAACACTTTATTTGATGAATCCTTAAAGAAAATTTTAATTAATATCAATCAGGAGAAAAGTTATTGCAAAAATATATGTTGATCCCTAGACACTTTTGATGTGTGCATGTACGACATTAGATTCACCAAATTATAGGAAAATAGATAAAAAATGTTGCTTAAAAATTTAAAGAACTGCCAAGCTCCAAAATTTAGAATATTACATCGTCTCATTATATAATTTCTATCTATTTTATAAATTGTGAAAATAAAGTAGACCATAAACATAGCGCCGTATGGTACATTTTGCCATTTGAGCACGTAACATTATACAAATCTCAACTCGATCAGAATATAATACAATCTAAGGGAATCATTTCACGCCACTCAAAATCTTATTCAGTTCTGAATTACTTCAGATGGGATTCAGAATACGTACATTTAGAATTTCAAATTATATAATCGAATCCGTTTGATCAAGTTTTTGTAGGATACGTTATTTTATTTTTGTAACTCCTGCCGATTTAGGATTTGTAGAAGATATTATTTGCTTTCTCTTAAAAGTAAATTTTTAATTTATTGTAAATAGTTTAAACAAAAGAAGTTTCCTTATATCTTAAATTCTATTTGTTTGATAAAATAATTCTGTATTTTTAGGGTTCCGTACCCAAAGGGTAAAACGGAACCCTATTGCTGAGGCTCCGCTGTCCGTCCGTCCGTCCGTCCGTCTGTCACTAGGCTGTATCTCATGAACCGTGATAGTTAGATAGTTGAAATTTTCACAGATGATGTATTTCTGTTGCCGCTATAACAACAAATACTTAAAAATAGAATATAATAAATATTTAAGGGGGCTCCCATACAACAAACGTGATTTATATATTGATAACGGCAACAGCTAGACGCTTGAAATATTCACAGAATATTTTGTTATATATTCACTTTAAGAATAAATAATTAAATTAAAATAAAACAAATATTTAAGGGGGGCTCCCATACAACAAACGTGTTTTTTTGCCGCTTTTATAGATAGTGGTACGGAACCCTTCGTGCGCGAGTCCGACTCGCACTTGGCCGATTTTTTATTACACACACAGTAACTCAAGAGCAGTGATGAACATCGTGCGGAATCACGACATACGTTCCAGAAATGATATTTCGAAAGACGTGTGAACTTGACCATGACCCTTGAAATGATAACTATACCTGACCTGAAGAGTCTCTGAACACTGTGTGTTGGTAGTGATGACAGATGGAACTGTGACATGGGTCTTCAATGCGGGCCGTATAGGGAAGCTCAAGGGGTACGGGTCTCCCTTCAACCGAAGGGGTTTAGGGCATACTCCACCACGCTGCACAAATGCGGATTGGCCAAGTCCAGTGTTTTCAAGCCGCCCGAGGGCCATTGATTTAGCTTCACGACTGTCATCTATCGGCAACAACAGGGACCGATGGCTTAACGTGCCCTCGGAGCACTGCGTTCAACGTTGCTTTACCTGCGTGTTCGGTTAGAATGACCCGCGCAACCACGCCATCGAGCTCTCGTAAACCTAATAAAACCTAACCTAAATAAAATCTAATTACATACTCGTGCAATTAAGTCACTTTGTTTGTGCTTTTCTTAGTCTTCTTGCATAATTTTCTATTTTATACAAATTTTGGGCTAATATTTTTAAACTTCGAAAAACCCGTACTAAATGACAATATAATATTATTTCGCTATATTACATCTTGTTTAATTATCTGTTTGCCTCAATATTTGGAATCAATTTCAAACTAAAATTTCCGATATGACTGGAGCTTCGAAATTTTAAACGTAACTCAGAACTGGAAAACGATGCAACTCTAACTCGCTGTATATAGTTTAAGGAGAGATTTTGCCTCCCTTTGTGTGTTCTACCGATTGTCCAACCTGTATGTATAACTTCACGCCAAATATCCATGGATCTATCTTTGGATTGAAGTGGAGATACAAGTATCTAAAGATCCACATGTGGAGCTACCATGGTAGGTAAGTCTTAGCCTTCCTCGGCTCCTACATCCTTTATTTGTTTATAAATAAGCGGAGGATATCGCTTATTTCTGATTATATAATGCAGACAAATCCCGAGCATAGTTTTTCCATAGCACGGTGAGCGACCTTGAGATTTCCCATTATCTCATTCTTGAACTTACTATTGACTAAAAGAGGCTATAACATCAAAAAAAAAAATGTTGAATCATAAAATGTGATCCAAACCACAGGGGTATCAACAGATTAAATAGAATCTTGCCAAAGGGAAAATAAGATTTTTTAATGCGTCATATATACTACGTGAAATGGAAAACGTCGGTTTCAAAAGGCGCTTTTCGGTTCGTCTTGGGAATCTAATACGAAAGCAGTTAGACTTACGCGGGCATGCCTCTTACAGATTACAGAGGATTACGTGCCTCAGTTTACGTTTAGTACACCAAAGTATATTGACGTGGTGACTGTGGGACTTGAAGACTCAGATTAGAGATGTCGCTATAGTCTGGCATGTACTAAATCCGTGTTTTCAGATTTATGTACATATTTGTCATTATTACTTGATCGGCGGTGAAGGAAAACATTGCAAGGAAACCTGCACGTTCAAAAAATTATATTTCGAATGACAAATCTTACCTATGAATGATTTGGTTTTCCCCCTGGGTTGCGTAGGTCAGACGGCAGTCGTTACATACAAAAATCAGTATCTTCGTCAAATCATAAGGCTTAGGTAGCAGACTTTGTCAATCACAATGGATTTGGAAAACGGATAATGCTAAAAAGAAGAAGAAATATAGTCGGGTAATGATAAAATTACGATATTATTAAACTACTAATTAGCATGACTAACTTATATGAGTAGTAAAATTATAATTGAAATATTAAACATGGGAACAAAATATTAATTGGAAAACAGTCACTCACCATTAAATTAAGTACAGGTTATTTAATAAGCAAACCAATTAGCAAAATATCTTAGAATATCACAGGTAAATAACGACTCTCGGTTGCTGCTTTTCTGCAAGTGAAAAGAGCAATGAGAAACTTCTAAAATGTTACTTCGTTAGCGGTTATAGTAACAAATGGCAAGCAATATTCCTTGGTTAGCAAGCATTCTTTTCTCAGGGTTCGCCTTGTATAATTAAACACCATCAATAGGTACAAAGCTTATCATGCTTGCACATAAGTGGGTATAAACCGTTTTACCCGCATTCGTTTTTCTATGTTTAAGCTGAGTATAATTATGAGGGGTGTCCTCATAAAAAAATGTGCGATGACCAGTAGGGCAAGCACGAATCTGCACTTTTTGGAAGACGTGAATAAGTTCATCAAGAAAACATTGTAAAAATCACTATTGATTTACGGGTGGTATTTAAACTGGGTTGATTGGGTCGAGGTACCCTTCCCAAGTATTTTTTTTCAGCACAGTTCCTGAAGCTGGAACATAGAATTAAGATTTTCAAATGGTTCTAAACTGCTGACTTGGCTGTATGGGCTAGATCCCTTTGCCTTTCCCCTCGGGGATAAAAAGAACAAAAAAAACACTCAACTTGTTCGTTCCCCGGTTTACGTAGTATCGAAACGCTATCGAGGATACTATAGGACGACGAAGGTGCTTCGTGCTACATACTAGCGTGATGCTGCGTAATACTATCGAGGACTCGTTAGGATTACGATACGAGTTTCTAATATGTTCGTGCTTACCCTACAGGACTGTTGTGGCAGCGACGGTGGCGGGTGCATGCGGTTTCTGTTCCAGATGGCTGACGACCGCAGCAGCCGAGGCAGAGACTACCAGAGCAGTCGTAGCAGCGACGGTATGTTGCATCTACTAATGGTAGTGGGTGGGTGCCGGCCGGCGCTAGTCCTCATGAACTAATTGGTGGCCCAAGCACACAAAGCAGATTAGATCAAATTGCATGTCCTGTTTATTTACTGCTTTTATTAATACGTGAGTCCTTTGACTAAATCTAAAATATATTGCTTTTAATTAGCTTGCTGATATCATCTTGTATTTTTTTATTAAAACATTATTGACTTGATCACCGTTACGCCGAAATAGGAAACCTTACATCTAAATGTTGTACAATAGAAAAATTCCCCTACCGCCATAAATAATCTCTCGAATGCTGGTCGAGTTCTCTACCCAATGAGCGATCAGAAAAGTTTGCAAATTAGAGTTCTTAATTTCAAACCCCACCCGGCAGGTGATTCTACATTATTTTACCGAATTTTCGGCGAGTTGTGTCATTAAAAACTTTAAAATAATACATATAATTTAAAAGTTTTTAAAGGTGTTAATTATATTTGTTTGTAGTGAAGATACGTCGTTGCATCAAATAATATTTTCCAATAATTAATATTATTTGTCGTGTACTACATTCGCATTTATTTTGACCGTAATATTCACACAAGGAGGATTCCGAAATGGAATGGGATATACGGATCAAGTTGTCTTACTCTGCAATATCGTGGAGAAGAATCTGGCCATAGACCGGAAGGTTTTCTGCGGTTTTGTGAACCTGGAGAAAGCATTTGATAGGGTAGTGCGAAAGGAACTGTTGGTCATATTGCCGAGATATGGGATGAGGGTTCACTGCTCCGTGCTGAGCAGTCCACTTACAAGGATTGCTCAGCATTTGTGCGAATAGATGGTGGCATGTCACCCTGGTTTGATGTCAAAATTGGTGTCAAACAGGGTTGCATGCTATCCGCAAGGCTGTTTATCCTGTGTCTCGATAGTTGTATGCAGAGAATTAGGTCAACGAGTATGGGATTGCGCATGGGTGACCTAGTGGTGAACTGTCTGCTGTATGCAGACGATGCCGTATTATTAGCAGATACACCATCTGAACTGCAAACACTGGTCACAACGATGAAAGGCGAATGTGTGGAGAAAGGCTTACTATTGAATGCGAAGAAAACAAAGATAATGATATTTGAAAGAAAAGAATCCAGAACGAATGCAAGGATTACGGTTTACGATGAAGTGTTGGAACAAGTGGATTTTTTTTATTTTTTTTTATACCACTAAGGTGGCAATCAAGCATACGGCCTGCCTGATGTTAAACAGTCACCGTAGCCTATGGACATTTGCAACACCAGGGGCGTCACTCATGCGTTGCCGACCCTCTAAAAACCTCTTCACGTATTTCTTGAAGAACTCCATGCTGTAGTCCCTTGGGAAAACCTCGGCTGGGAGCTCATACCACAGCTTGAGTGTTCTCGGAAGAAAACTTCTCTGGAACCCCACCGTACGCCATCATTGCGGTTCAAGCGTGTGAGGGTGAACTCCCCGCCGTCGGCGAGCGGTGCGGTTATATAAAGTAGTTGTCGGCATCATTTCGAACAACTCTTCAGAACACAACCCGTTGTACAATCGGTAGAACACATGATGAGGAAAGACGAGTGAGTGCTGGGAATAGTGTGAATGGAGCGTTGGGAAAACTGGTTGACAGTAAAAACTTGAGCCAGAAGGCACAGCTCGCTATACACAATGCAGTACTGGTCTCGATGCTACGAGTAACTTATGGAATCGGTAGTTGAGTATGGCAGAGAGAGCATGAAAGTATAATAAACACGGTCTGAAAGAGAGTGTCGGTGTTAAAATAAGAAAAAGCATGCTCAGTTCAGACATGTAGAAAGAATGCAGCATGAAAGACTGACGAAGCAGATATACAATGCAAAAGTGGAAGAATATAGGAGCCGAGGAAGGCCAAGACTCCGCTATGATATATAATATCTCCCTACTATGACCAAATTGGTCGTGTTCTATCAGAAGGTGATGTCAGGAGCCCTAGAAACCGGCGAGCGTTCATTAGAAGAGCAATTAATGTTAAAGAAGCGAGTGAGATATGTAAGGATTGAGTCACGTGGCACTCGGTTCTCTCTGCGTACCCCACATGGAATTTGGCGTGAAGTTATAGTAGTAGTAATGTCCACATTATAATATATGTACACATAAGGTTGATTGCATCTTACAGATCCAAATTCTTAACTAAATTTTATAATATTATATTACGATTTTATAATTTACCACTTTCATTAGAATCCTATTGTTTTCAATATTATTTCGTAAATACTCGTAGTTTAATAATTTTAATCAATTATTGGTACTTAGACGCCAATTTTAACCCACTTCTATTTGTCTCCTCTAATTTGTCTATTTGCAATTTGGCAATTAAGTTTTACTTCGGTGACAATATAATAGTATAAGTATTCTGTATTGCACATTAACACATAAAATAGGTGTACAAAGGTGAGTTAATGTCCACCAGATATCTCTTCCAGCCAACCCCATAGCCGGTAAAAAATTGTCTTTGGCCAGGTAACAAAGAATGTGACAACTGGCGCAAAATATAATAAAATTTACGTCAATAGATTTTGATGATTACACACACACACACACACACACACACACATATATATATATATATATATATATATATATATATGTATATATGTATGTATATAAGTACTCGTATATATGTGTAGTTCACGACTATATCGTGAACTATACATTTTACTTACCAACCAACATTACATATTGATTGTCGTCGTTGGTCCGGACATGTAGAAAGAACCCAGGAAGAAAGAATTATGTAACATGGAGCATTAGAAACCAGTGAGTGTGCATGAGAAGAGCTATGAATGTTAAGAAGCGAGTGAGGTGTGTCGGAACAGGGTCATGTAGCGCTCGGTACTTTGTTTCTTTGCAAGAGATTTGAAGTTATAGATAGAAGGGGTTTTTTAAGTTAATGAAGTTAAGTTCACAACTTCACGTTTCAGCGAAGGCGAATAGGGAGTTACTTCAATTGAGAAAATAATTTAAATACATGGTTAAAGTTTCTGTGACCGAACCAGATAGCTAATTTTTGAATATACTGTAAGTTATTCAGCACCCCTTCTGTTGCATCTAATTAATCTAATTAACAGACTTTGGCGTACTCGAGAATCGGAAGTAAGAGACTTTGACCAGTCACAAGTTTAGTTTTAGTCAAGGCCTCTACTAAAACTAAAGTTGTGACTGGTCAAAGTATTGAAAGTCTAAAGAAAGTCGTGAAGAGATATATATTTTATAAATATTTTACTTTGAACCAGCTCTAACGATTTGGATCAAATTTTGGATTTAGACAAGGTGTTGCTTCTTGTTGTCTTATCTTTCCTGAAAAACTAGACATGTTACATAAAATAAATATAACCAGTTGAGAATGCGCAAGCTTGCATTGCCAGAGGAACATCTCGCTTGTCAATTATATAACATTTTTTTTTTTAATTTGTCGGACATTTTGACCATGTTCCTTAATTGATAGGAACGGTATTCCTGACCATTCCTATGCTACTTTTTTATGCTCAATCCGAATCTGAAGTCAAAATTCGAATATTCGAAAAAAGCGACAGACAAACACACAGACAAACGCACAGACAAACATATAGATTTCATATAGGAACGGTGTTCCTGAAAACGCCTTAGTATTTGTTTTATTATGTAGAATGAAATAAAATACTCTCAGTTATAAAAAACTAATAATATAAATAAATTCTAAATTCAATTAAAATAGCAAGAATCATTTATTTCACCTTCGTATAAAGTGGTGTAAAAAAAAGGAGAATTTAGCAATTCTATTCTTATCAGTGCCTCGGGACCGACTAAATTAACGAGTGGCACGTGACTTGAGAAATAAAGGCAATTGCTCGTTTTTTTTTCTCATGAGCCATCTTGTGGGAGCATTGCGGCAATTCTACCAACAGATTGATGAGTTTACTGTTGTATTGTCCGTGAAACACAATTTGCATGTAAATGAAGACACTATTTAAATGCAATAAAGGCATCTGCGCCTATCGACCTAAAACACTGCGTGTCGAAGTTTCGTACGTTGTATGCGCCAAAAAGTTATCGCAATAATGCTAGTCATATTAGCGGCTTCGTTATTTTGCAAGAATTATCGTGCGAGAATCCAAGATTGTTGTTTCGGCCATCATATCCAGATGTTTAGCTATGGACGACGACTTCTTTATTTCTACATGCGTTCTGACAATTACATAATGCAATTATTAAAATCTAAAATACCTAAAAAAAGAAGACAAATTACATTTGAACGCCATGAGTCGGCCACCAAATGTTTTTTGAAGTTATACTTCTTTAGGCGCATTATGAAAAAATATGAGAGTGAAATTATAAGATGCGCACGCATCACTGTAACACAGAAGTAACAGGTTGAAGCTGCTAAATGTTTCACGGTATTACCGGTAGATGGCGCTATAGTTAAAAATGTATAACATTTGTACTTGACATTTGACTTGTATGTATGTATACACTCCATGAACATCGCAAGACGTTTTTTAATTTTACTCCAATAACCCTTCTTATAAATTAAAATAATATTATTTAATATAATTAATACTAAATATCATTAAATTATTAATGTTAAATATATATTTAATGATGCCAAAGAAGTATAACTTTTCACGCGCGTATATAAGTACACGCACCCATTTTTTCTTTTGACATTCATCTTTTTTGTATCCCATATGATGGATTCATCTTCAAAATAATGTACAAAATTCTAAGACCATTCATTCTAGTCCATTTTTACTGATTAACTAAAGCTACCTACATGCTTGTAAGGTAATCGAAAACAACCGCCGAAATGAACAACGCTAGTATTGACTACGCAGCGCTCTACGTTACCGCGCTGGAACCCTTTGATGTACCGCCAACCGCGCTTTTTTGAACCGCGTTCGGTCCGTCCCGTCCGCCGCTGAACATATAGCCCGCAATAAAGTGTCATGCCTCAGTTTCGTATGTCATCACTAGCAATAAACACTATTAAAAGATTTCAATAATGTATTTTGGACGATAGCTTATCGTCGATAAGACGTGTAGTAGTTTCTTGAACGTTGCTCAGTCGAGTTGTATTCGTCTTTTGACTTCTTGGTCAAAGTCGGACTCACCTGACTGATTTATCTGTCCTAAGTGGATATATTCATCAACTACAATCGCTTCTTTTTACAATCGCTCAGCTCGCCGACGGCTGGGAGTTCATCCTCATATTTTGGGACCGCAATGGTCGCGTACTATGCGGTTGCTGAGAAGTTTTCTACCGAGAATTATTAAGTTATGCAATGAGCTCCCTGCCGAGGTTTTCCCAAGGGACTACAGTATGGGGTCCTTCAAGATAGGCGTGAAGAGTTTCTTACAGAGTCAGCATCGCATGAGTGACACTCCTGGTATTCCAAATGTCCACAGGCTACGATAACTGCTTACCAGGCAGGCCGTACGCTTAATTGCCACCTTAGTGGTATAAAAAGAAACTACTTCGAGCTTAGTATACCCAACCTTGGCCGTTATAGGCGAAATATGCATATTCGATATGATCTCGGTCTTGTCCATGTTCATCTTGAGACCTACCTGATCAAAACTCTGTTGAGGTCATTGAGTATAACGCTACAGTCTGGATTCGCCATAAAAACTATATCATCAGCAAATTGAAGATGACTATTAAGAGTCGTATTTACTATATCCCGGACAGACTGATGCCGCAGATATGTTCGATATAGTGTCGAGTCAGTTTGGCACTTGGCTCGTTACTAGCAATGTTTTTGAGCTCTAACTACAGTGTTGAGCGCCCCATAGAAGTTCTCTATCTCACTCAGAATCTCAATCTTCATAAAAATCATGGCATCAGTGTCGGTCTTTTGCTCTATCATCGCTTTAATACGAATTATATTAAGGTGCGTTTATTGAGTTATATGCATTTGGATATCTGCCTGTTCAGCTGCCTGTACTCGAAAGCCTTGTATGAGGCTTCAGGAAATTGCTGACCTTATGATAAGCTTATATTGTCGTCCAGTATTATACCACCTAAGTATTGAAAATAATTATGAGGTTCAAGTTGAAAGCTCTCGAGGTTTTGGATCAGAGAACGAGATATACCCACGTAGACTCTAGTAGATGAGGACTTTCCAGCTTTATGTTAAAATTAATTTGTCAAGAAGAATGCCTCTTACCATCTCGTGATCGCTTACAGTTTTTACCGGGCTGATTACAGAGACATTATTAAACAAATGCCAGCTGGTGTTCAATATGAAGTTCTTACAGAACCATCCAGGCAACTCTGATCTTATCATACTGCGACTGCTGTTTGAAGAATGAGTTCATCATGGAGTGCTTCCTTCTCCGTAAAATCTCTCAAATCACCTTTCTGTTTTAAGCCCAGCTGTACAATAATGCCAGTACTGTGTAGTAAATTTTAGAAGCATTATGGGCTTTGGATATGTCATCATACAAAATCTCTACCTCATCAACATGTGTCGAAGTTGTTGGGTAGACTTGTATGACCTTCAGCGAATACTGTTTGATAATTATATATACCCTCGACCTTTAGGATATTACTTGATAAAATTCCTTTATTTGCCATAGGCCCTTGCGGACATTCACGTCGTACTTTTTTAAATACAATCTTATTCTATCTTATAATTTTTTCATAGTCTTAATTATTTTACGTATTAATTTTAATATTTAATCTACCGGCATTTCAAAAGTGAGCCATAGATGAACTTGCGAACGGTAAACCCGACACCACCTTAGAAAATAGATGGTCGCCCTTTTGTAGTTTATAGGGCAGACCAAAAGTTTTGTGTTACTCATACATAACATAACAATTTCTGGTTTTTGAAATTTACTCGTCTTTAGATTTTAAAAAAAAAAATTCATTCGATTGCACACTCGGTCGGATAGCATTTTTTTATGTGTTGATTTACAGCTTTAACAGCTTCTTCTGACATCGCAAAAGTTAAAGCTGTCATCTAATCCTTCATTTTCGATAAAATAAATAAATCACAGTGTAGGAGATCTGGACACTGTGTAAGGTAACTTTTATTTGCGAAAAGCAGCAATTGCAAAAATGATGCAAGAAAACGTGGCTTCTTAGGCACCTTTCTCGTGTGTAATCTTCTTTCTTCTTTTTTAACACGCCATATAATGTTTGAATACTTCAAGTGGGTTTGAGCACACGAGATCTATGCGGAGGAAAAGGTAATCATTTGTTCTCGCCCGCCTCAATTTTGTTTTTAACTTTGTTACAATCCGGAAAGTAACTTCAGAATATTCGGATAAATTATGCACCGCTCTCAAACAGCAATATTCTTAATTATGTAAGGTATTCACGGAAGCGGTTATTGAATTACATTGACAAATACATGCTAACACTTAAAATGTCTAATGTGTAATTTTAGATTGTTTTTGAAATGAATTTCAAAACTTTATCTTTCATTTCAATAATATTATGGTATGAAATGGTAATTTTGCACACAAGAAATTCTATTTTACATATTATTATTGAATAACTTAACAAGTTGTCTGGGGAAGTCTTGAATTTACAGATGAATTTTGAGGAGCTCGGTGGCGCAGTCATGAATGATGTGACTTAGAGACCAACCCTGGTGGGTTCGATTCCTACACAAGACAAACATGTGTGTGCATGAACATATCAGTTTGTCTTAGTCTGGTTTCTTTTAGAGAGGTGTTGGAGAGAGGAAAGCATATGTGGGGAATGTATGGGGAAGTTCCTCCACCTCGCAGAAAACCGGATCCAAATAACAACTCTCTAAAGGGTTGGTGTGTTCCTGCATGTGAGTGAGGTCACCAGTAAGCTCCTAAGGAGTTGCTGTGTTATAGAGGAGGCATAGCGCGAGTGTTACTTAATGTATTGTAACCGCTTTACATCAGGTGGACCGTATGTTTGTATAAAAAATAAATGTAAGTAGGCACTTTCACGTAAGTTCTCACTATTAAGTAAGTACATAAACGTACCTAGGCATGATAGGCTACATTGTGTCTTTAAACACATTTTTTTTATATTAGAGGGGACAAACGAGCATGGCTACCTGATGGTGAGTGGTTACCACCGTCCATAGATATCAATATCAAAGATTCACTGATTGGTTGCCAGCCTTTTATGTAGTGGTATTACATTATGTAGTGGTAAGAATAACCTGGAAAACAAAGATCGATTCCTGCACAAGACAAACATTTACATGCATGAATATGTCTGCTTGTCGGGGTCTGATTACTTTTAAGACAGGTAGGGCGCATCAAAGTGACCCAACTAGGGAAGTACCTCCACCTCACAGAAAACCGCCAAGTACCAACACCTTCTCTCTTTTTTTTATATTTTCAGTAAAGTTAACAGAAATTAGAATATTAATGACGAAACATACGAGTATTATTCTTTAAACAACTGGTCCAGTGACGGTATAGTTTATCTGCTTTACAATTCAATCATTTACTTTTATAAAATATATATATAATGTACAATTCACAGAGTTTTATATTTAGCATTTTTTCTTTTTCAATCAAACATGCAAACATTGCGTCGTAATATTAGGTTATAAAAAGGAAACACAAAAATATATGAGAAGGTCTAGTATTAATAATAAATATAATTATGATTAATTTATACTTGCGATGCGGATTATACATAGGTTTTCAAAGGTCGAGTAACATATTTAGCTCCTTTATAAAGTCCTACAAAGATTTATATTTTCAAAAGTTATTTATGTAGATCCAACTGATAAGCTATTTTACCCTGGAAATTTATAACAATTCCATGAATTATAGGACTTAACTTCCTAAATACGAGTATATAGTAAGGTTGCAGTTAAAAAATCATTTAGCGGCCATGATCTCTATTTGACTTTTGTTTTGACAATTTCTTCATCTGCTGCTTAAATGTAAGGTAGAGGTTGGTAATAGACATTACGTCGCCATTTGGTGAACAAATTAAAGAAATCATGGTTTTCGCTCTTCCGAATGGCCATACGTAAGAAAAGTCATCCCAAGTTAAAGACACATTCATGAACACGTGTCTACCTTGTCAACAAAGAAAATATATTAGAGACATAAGTTTATAAAGATTTTCCTCAATGTTAGCATTTATCTCGAATGGTTTAGTGCACCTGGCCTTCCGTAGTGTCTACCTACCTAAATGGGAGACAGGTGTAATGATATGTATGTATGTATAGTTATGTATGTATGTACATATATGAGTATATCTTGATATGGGTTGTGTTGTTGCAAATTTAAGGGTTTTTGGACACATAAGTGAAGCAAACTCAACCACTGTCTTCGTTAGATGCTTTTATTTATTTTATTAAGCTTCTCCATGCGTTGGTTCCAGTAATTATCATTGTTTACTATCAGTAAGTGACATCAGCATATGTGTCTCTGGCGCCGTAAAGTTACTGTAACTAATACTTAGTTACAGTAAATGACAAGTACTGGGGTGTTACTCGATTGTGTTCATGTGAGTATGTGAGGTTAATCAAATCAAATCAAATATCTTTATTTTGGAACACAGGTTACAAAAGATCTTAGAATTTATTGCGTATCACTGTGACCTGTCCTTAATAGATGTACAATAGTTTTTATGTTATACTTTACAAATAGAAAATAATAATAATAGTCATTATAAATTAATAAGTCAGTCTAAATTCAAATAAGTCATTCATTTTAAAATTAAAAAATAATTACGGAATTAATAATTACGAATTTAGGAAATGATAGATATAAAAAAAAATTATATGTCAAAATATCATTCAAATAATCTTTTACTGTATAATAGCATTTTTGAGTCAATAACAATTTTAATTTCTCTTTAAACGTTGTCAAATCTAATGATTTAAAATTATCCGGCAATTTATTGAATATAATGGGAGCCATACCGATTACATTTTTATTGATCATGGCAGGTTTATATTCACCAGTTACTAACTTATATTTATATTGTGATCTTACATGATTTGGCCTCGTTCTTGTTACAGATAATTTTGTAAACAAATGCGGATTGGATTTTACAAAATTACATAGTTCCATTATATAAATGCACGGCAGTATTAATAATTTGAGTGATTTGAAAATTGGTACGCAGCTATCTCTAGATTTTAATCCACACATTGATCTTATACATCATTTTTGGGCCTCAAAGACTTTGTCGTTCTCCTGTGAGTTACCCCCAAAATATAACACCGTAACTTAAATGTGGTGTAACTAAACCATGATAAGCCACCAAAGCAACCTCTATTTTGACTTTTTTTGATATCCTAAATAACGCATAAGCCGATTTGCTTAACTTTTTACAAACTTGTTCAATGTGAGATGTCCATTTTAGTTTCCTGTCAACTGTTAAACCAAGAAATTTTGTTGTTTGGACTTCTTCTATTTTTCGATTGTTATAATGTATATTAAGACTAAGAGGTTGTTTGTTTTTACAAAAGTACATATTTTTTGTTTTTTCTAAATTTATTTTTAAATTATTTATGTCCAACCATTGAATAATGTCATTTAAAGTATTATTTATGTTAAATTCATATTCATTCTGGTCATCACATTTAATTATGGCTGTACTATCATCGGCAAATAGAACCATTTTTTTGCCGTACGTTTTGAAGCAGATCATTTATATAAATGAGGAACAATAATGGCCCAAGAACGCTTCCTTGTAGAACGCCAAATCTATTTGTTCTATATTCTGATAGGTAATTTGTTTCTTGTTTTGTTTTGGGGCACAAACTAGATATTTCTACGCACTGTTTTCTGTTATCTAAATAAAATTCTATTAAATTCAAAACATTTAACAAACAACAACCATTATGTAGAAGCAATTTAACAAACATTATGTATAAGTAATTTAGTTATAATTTTATATAATCACTTCGCTAGCGGTCATCAAGGACGCCGCGTGGCTCCGTGAGTAATAAACAAGATTATATTCACGTAGTATTTCACTTCGAATCAACAACACTACATGTATGGGTACACAAAACGCCCTTACGCTAGTCTTAAACTCAGTGCTATAAAACCATTTACCGTAATACCCGAATACACCCTACTTTTAAAGTGTGTATTTTTATACACGTTCAGGAGACTTACAAGCATACGGTCCACCTGATAATGATGTAAAGCGATTACCATAGCCTATGAACGCTTGTAATAAATTAAGTATCACACGCGCGATGCCGCCTCTACTGTTAATATGCAGGATCATAAGAACCCTCCAGGGCGTTCTTATTTGGCTGCGGTTTTCTGTGAGGTGGAGATACTTTTCTAGATGAACTTTTTTGATACGCCCTACCTTTTTTTAGAACTAACCAGTAACCGATATTTGCTAAGAGGTAGAGAAGAACAAATTAATGCTATTTCCAATAATGATGTCGGTGGATAATTACGAGCGATGTCAATAGATTCCAATAAAAGCAGAAAAAATTGATAAAGAAAACCACGAAAGAATACTACTAGGATTAATTATAGTAAGAAACAGTACACTCACCGGTGGTAACGGACATGTTAGTCCACTATTGAACAAAGATTTCCCAATGTAAGGATCCGAATTAATCATATCGCACGAACTATTACGGACGGCATTAGCTTACGTAGTCATTTTTATTTTCGCTATAGTTTGTAAAGTTAGGGTATATGTAAAATATGTTTATATAGAGTCATTTAGAATTATGTTTAATGAAATCGATTTAAGACCATGTGTATAAAGTTGTTAAAAATATGTTTGTGTAAGCATGAGTCATTTCCTGCCCGGCCAAATCACGCGCTACGAGCGGCCCGTGATCTGTCGCGGCTAGTAACTATCTCAGCTACAACCGATCCCACTTAAGCGCGCGCGGACCGCAGCCGGCGCGCTTCAACGTCGGGATCGGTACCTTGTACTATAGAAGAATAAGTTTCTTACGTGGAATATATTTTAGAAAATATAATCAATCATAGTCTGGTACCGAGGATTTTATTTAACCCCGACGCACATCGAAACCACCCAGCAAGCACTTGGCTCATCAAAAATACGGTCCATTTCAAAGAGCTACACGAACGGTTGAAGTGGAATTCAACAAAACTCCTTTTGTATTCATTATGAAGATACTCGTAAAATATAATGTCAATCTGTCAACATGTAAATAATAATTGACATTTATGAAATATAGATGCCTGTCGTGGGTCGCTTGCGTAGTTCTGATTATTTAAATTTTACGCAGGAACTTTATGTAGAAAATGGTTACCAATTTGTGAAAAAAAATAATTGAATTGGAAGTTCCCAGGATTAATCCCTATAGCCAAATAAACAAATACGGTTTCCCCTTTTTTTACTTATAACGTAGATGTAGGTATATGTCTGAGATTCGTCATTATATTCATAGATATATTTGATGGATCGCCATAGAAATTGACACCTCCAGGTGTTTTTTCAAGAGGAAGTTCGTATGTTGTCCAGTTTTATTAAAACTCTGCACTAGATAACAGTAAAATGTATCAACTTCTAAAACTTCTAAATTAGATGTCCCACAGGCTTCACTCGCCTACTATATTGTATACGAGTATGGGAAATTTTTTGGATATACGCTTGTTTATTTGTCAAAAGAAGTATATACCTATTTTCTCCAAGAACATCTTGAAATGTAAAAATCAATTTCTGCAAATGCTGTTCATGTTTTATTCTATTTTTTTTTTCTTATACAACGTCGGGAGGAATACAAGCATATGGCCCACCTGATGTAAAGCGGGTACCGTAGCCTGTTAACGCTTGCTATAAGTATCACTCGCGCGAAGCCTCCTCTGCTGCTTACACAGCAACTCCTTGGGAGCTTACTGGTAACTTCACTCACACGTAGGAACATAATAACCCTTTAGGGAGTTGTTATTTAGCTGCGATTTTCTGTAAGGTGGAGGTACTTCCCTAGACGGGATGCTTTGATGAGCCCTACCTCTTTTAAAACAACCGGACCAAGACAAACAGACATGTTAATGCACAGAAATGATTGCATTGTGTGGGAATCGAACCCACGGGCGGTGGTGTCAAAGACGCGTCATTCACGACTGAGCCACCGAGCTCGTCAGAATTTTATTCTGAATATGACTTACGATATTGAAGTAAAATGATAAAACTATAGATGAGGATTAAATATTCATATAAACATTCAGAGGTTTATCCTCTTAGAATGATGCTAAGCTTATAGAATACTCAAAATATACTTAACCGATATGTTATTTCCCCAAGCATGAAATGTTGTACCA
The DNA here is from genome assembly GCA_947507595.1 of Pyralis farinalis. Classification (NCBI taxonomy): domain Eukaryota; kingdom Metazoa; phylum Arthropoda; class Insecta; order Lepidoptera; family Pyralidae; genus Pyralis; species Pyralis farinalis. The sequence continues at coordinate 5,637,121 of OX382275.1, forward strand.
CCGAAATTGATCACGTACTTTCCTCCTCTGTTTTGTCTTCGCACGTTCATTATAGGGTCTTGGATATAAGATGCATTTATAAAATGAAGCTCCACTCTCTCTGGTATAATTTGCAATTGATTTGAACACTGTAAAAATATAATTATGTCTCTATAACTTCACGCCAAATCCCTTGCAGGGTAGGCAGAGAGAACCGAGCACCACGTGACTCGAACCTTACATACCTCACTCGCTACTATAACATTCATTGTTATTTTCATGCACGCTCGCCGGTTTCTAGGGCTCCTGATATCACCTACTGTTAGAACACGACCAATTTGATCATGGTAAGTAAGTCTTGGCCTTCCTCGGCTCCTGCATCCTTCCACTTTTGCATTGTATATCTTCGTCATTTTTTCGTCCTGCAGTCCTTTAACACGGACGCTCTCTTTCAGACCAACTCTGCTTCTAACATCATCATTGCGAATACGGTCTACAAGCGTTACGCCACAAATTTTGCGCAATGGTTGCATTTCAACCGCGTTTATCCCACTTTCATGCAGTCTTTATTATACCCAGCTCTCGCTTCCATAACTTAGCGTCGGGACTAGCACTGCATTGTGTATAGCGAGCTGTGCCTTCAAGATCAGGTTTTTACCGCCAAGACGTTTTACCAACGCTCCATTCACACTATTTCCAGTAGCCCCTCGCCTTTCCACATCTGCGGTGTACCTTCCATCTGTGTTGAAAGTGTATCCAAGATATACTATCTCATCCACTTATTCCAACACTTCATCATCAACCGTAATCCTTACATTAGTTCTGGATTCTTCTCTTTCAGATACCAATATCTATGTTTTCTTCGCATTCAATAGTAAGCCTTTCTCCATACATTCGTCTTTCATCGTTGTGACCAGTGTTTGCAGTTCAGATGGTGTATCTGCTAATAACACGGCATCGTCTGTATACAGCAGACAATTCACCACTAGGTCATTCATGCGCAATCCCACATTCGTTGACCTTATTTTCTGCAGACAACTATCGAGATACAGGATAAAGAGCCTAGCAGAGATAGCATGCTACGAGTACCCTGTTTGACACCAATTTTGACATCAAACTAGGATGACATGTCACCATCTATCCGCACACATGCTGAGCAATCCTTGTGAACAGCACGAAGCAGTGAACCGTTAATCCCATATCTCGGCAATATGCGCCACAGTTCCTTTCGCATAACCCTATCAAATGCTTTTCAATATCCACAAAACTGCAGAAAACCTTCTGGTCTATGGCCAGATGCTTCTCTACGATATTGCGGAGCGAGAAAACTTGATCCATACATCCCCTTCCATTTCGGAATCCTCCTTGTGACTCCTAGAGCATTTCATCAGATTTCACTCTCATTCTCCTTTCAATTACCTTTCCATATACTTTTGTTGCTAAGCTGATCAAACTGATGGCCCTATAGCTGGCGCAGTCCATGCGTGACCCCTTGTCTTTACACAAGGGTACGACGACTGCGCGTTTCCAGTCCATTGGGACCTTTCCAATTCTCCATCATGGATTGCATAAGTACCAGAAGGCGTCCCGGACGTAAGTACCACCTAATTTGAACATCTCAGCTGTGATCACATCAATTCCGCAGACTTTTCACTTTCCAAACTTCGTATCGACCATTCAATCTCATACATGGTTTATCGGACGCCGTCAACGTGGAGTGAGCATCAGACTCACTCTCATTGCCAACGTCTATCGATATACTTATGTTTATCATATGTTAGTTAGTCTTTTTACATTGCTGTAGTTTGACTAGATTAGTAGTATGTTCTCAGTATCATACTATTATATTTACTTAACTTTTTGAAGAGAGCTAGGGCGCCTCGAAGCAGCCCATCTGGGGAAGTACCTACACCTCACAGAAAATCGCAGACAAACAACAGCTCCCTGAGAGGGGTGTTGTTTTCCTGTGTGTGAGTGTGTGTGCCGTCACCAGTAAGCTCCTAAGGAGTTGCTGAGTAAGCCGCAGAGAGGGCATCGCGCGAGTGATATTTAATAAATAACAAGTGTTAATAGGCTACGGTAACTGCTACACATCAGGTAGGCCGTATGCCTGAATGGGTCCCGAGGTTGTATTAAAAAAACAAAGTTATCCTGTATTTTTTTTCTTTAATTTCGTCTCTTTTCCAATAACTTACTTAAATTATATTATCAATGTAACATCACTTAAAAGGAACTGTTATCACTAACGAATCGTATATCGTATATAATCGTATCGTAACTTAAAAGTAAAGTAAGTCACGTTGATGTTTTTCTGTAAGTTATTAATAAATATATTATATAAAAATCGGCCAAGTGCGAGTCGGACTCGCGCGCGAAGGGTTCCGTACCACTATCTATAAAAACGGCAAAAAGATCACGTTTATTGTATGGGAGCCCCCCTTAAATATTTGTTTTATTTTAATTTTATTACTTATTCTTAAAGTGAATATATAACTAAATATTCTGTGAATATTTCAAGCGTGTACCTGTTGCCATTATCAATATCGAGCAAAAACGAGCAAAAAAATCAGGTTTGTTGTACGGGAGCCCCCTTAAATATTTATGTTATTCCATTTTTTAGTATTTGTTGTTATAGCGGTAACAGAAATACATCATTATGTGAAAATTTCAACTGTCTATCTATCACGGTTCGTGAGATACAGCCTGGTGACAGACGGACGGACGGACGGACAGCGGAGTCTCAGTAATAGGGTTCCGTTTTACCCTTTGGGTACGGAACCCTAAAAAACGGACTATAATATGAGAGAAACTTACGTGAGCAAGTTCGTTAAAATACCCAAACAAAAATAGGCATATCACTGATCGGAACCTTTTCGCTAAATACATTTTTTCGGTTGAATATTCATTATAATGATCTTTAATCGCACAACAATTTGCTGGGGCGCGAAGAAGGAGATTTTATACAGAGATACATTTAAAATTAAGCTGGTATATCGGAACGATTACATAAACGATCGTTAAAAAATATTTGGTAGATAAAGAGATTTTATCACAAACATATATGTACTTCAATTCTAATTTAGGGCATCATCCACACGTGAAATAGAACCTTGTATGACGGAAATGAGAAATTGTGTTTTTTGTTACTCGAGTACTACACACAACTACTACAACTAGATTGGCAAACACTACCCACATCAGATGGTAAGCGGTCACCGCAGCCTATTGACCTAAGGATGTTTCGTCAGCGTACCCAGTAATTTCCAAGTATATTATAGAGTAGTCCACCCTATAGTAAAGTTACATTATTTGTAGCCAGTTTTGTAAATAATATGAAGAAAATAATAATATCTCGACTCAGAAGCGATATCGTTTATTGGCAGAGCTGCGATAGCCAGCGGAGCCACATTACCCTCAAAACTGTCGTTTGGGGTAGACTGATGTCATCCAGCTAGCGTTTAGACGGTAATAGTGAGAAACTCCAAAATCGACACACTAATAGCTAACATATTGTAGTTTTGTATCCTTTAATTTGAAATTTAAATGTTCGTTGGTGAGGAAGAACGGTCCAAAATCGTTCCAATTAGAAAAAAAAAAACATATGGGAAAACGTATGGCCGGCCACTCTGCAGTGCAGAGTCTGCACTGCACTCCTATCAACAGAAAAAGTAACAGCACTCGTCGCTAGATGTCGTACAGGGTTCCATATATTTTAAAAAAATTAATAAATTAAAAATAAAATATTTAAATATTTTTTAAATTTAAAAAATATCAGCTCTGCCTACACAACTTGCTGTTATTTTTTAGTTAATATGGTCTTATCTCCCTTTTTGACAACACGAACTACTCTACACTTCCGGTGTTTCACCATAATATATGATGAAATTCAACGGCTTTTGAAGGACTATAAGCATCTGCATTTCGCCCGCTTTTACGAAATCCGCCGTAATTCCGTCCTCATCCGATGTTTTCCCATTTCTAAGCTATTTGAGAGCCAGCCAGAAATAATAACATTGTAACAAATCATCAAATAATAAATGTCGCTAATATTTGTCAGTCCAACAGTATTTTATTCATTCACTTCAGCCTGTGGATGTCGTCGCGGAGAAGAAATATTAAATCGAGAAAGAAGAAGAAAAATTAAAGGTAACATGTTAATGATGATTTAGGAATTGATTGATTTAAAAATGATATTAAGCTATAATGATATTAATTACTTAATAATTTCAGTCATCTAGTCAACTCAAGGTACAAATCTGCATGAATGACGATACACATAAAAACATTTATTCTTTCTCGTAAAAAGGTATAATACAGTGTCTGGCAACTTCATTTCAGCAAAACAGTGCTTGTGTTTGAAGTCACCGCTATTTCGCTGCAAACAATGAGAAAGACAAAAGTGCTAAAGTTCTAATTCTAATATATGATTAGATAAAGACTTAACATCACTTGGTAAAATTAATAAATATTTTATATGTGTGTGTATGTGTACAATTAGTATATGTGTTAAGTGCTTATTTTGTGTTGTGAGCATAAGTATGTGTGACTACTTAACTGTTATGTGTGTGTGTGTGTATGCGTCAACCCTCCGACTTTGTCTTGGGATCAGAAACTGCTACATACCAAAACGATACTTGCATTCTTTTTTTTTTGTGACAACCCTGACGCATTTTAGCGTCTGTCGGATTGTCAGCATTTGGTGCCGCGACAAAGAAGTTCTTCCAATATTAGTAATTATTACACTATAGCAACGTTAAGGCGGTAATGTAGCAATACTTAATTAAACCTATTCACAAGTGAATACAACCAACGCCCAGCTCACCGAATTTCTGCTTAAGTAAGAATATGTATGTATGTATGTATATCTTCATGCGGGGTAGGCTGCGAGAACCGAGCGCCATAAGATGCAGTCTTTACAAATCTCACATGCTTCTTTAACATTCATAGCTCTTTTCATGTACGCTCGTCGGTTCTTTGGACTCCTAATATCACCTTCTGGTAACACACGACCAATTTGGTCATGGTAGACTAGTCTTGGTCTTTCTCGACTTCTACGTTATTTTCCTTTCTCAATGTATATCTGCTTCGTCATTCTGTCATCCTGCATTCTTTTTACATGTTCGAACCAACAGAGCATGCCTTTTGTTATCTTAAGACCAACAGTTTTGACGAGCTCGGTGGCTCAGTCGTGATTCTTTGACATTGACATCAACGCTCGTGGGTTCTATTCCCACACAAGACGAACAGTCGTGTGTATGAACATATCTGTTTGTCTTGGTCTGTATGTTTGAGAGAGAGATATAGGGCGCATTAAAGCAGGCCGTCTGGGGAAGTACCTCCACCTCACAGAAAATCGCAGACTGAGGGTTGTTGTGTTCCTGTGTGTGAGTGAGGTCACCAGGAAGCTCCCAAGAAGTTGCTGTGTAAGCAGCAGAGGAGATATCGCGTGAGTGACACTTAATATATCTCAAGCGTTAATAGGCTACAGTACCCGCTTTACATCAGGTCGGCCGTATGCTTGAATGCCTTCCGACGTAGTATAAAGAAACAGTCTTTTTCATACCAATTCTCTTTCTCACGTCATTATTTTGCGCAATGCTCGCACGTGGACCGCATTTATTCTACTTTCATACTCTTTCTGCCATACCCAGCTTTAACTTTCAGATGTTAGCGTAAATTTACACTTTCATGAGTATAAATAAACGCTATAATATTTGTTTATAGTCATTTAGGAAAATATATAAAGCAATTTTTTGAATGTCTTAGAGTATTCGTTTTATTGGATAGAAACTCGCCTCAAATTGATCTAAAAGCCTCTCTCCAACGAGACGGATAAGCAATGTGCCCACCATCTCCACTTGATCCACGAGTATTTATCTAATGATATGGATGAGAAACGTGCCCACCGTTTTAGCATATTCCAATGAGACAGGTTAGCAACATACCCACCATCTCAGCTTGATCCACGAGCATTTATTCAATGAGACTGATGAGAAACGGACCCAGCTTATTTCACGAGCATTTGTCCAATGAGAGAGTTCTGGCGCCTAACTTCCGGTTTCATAATCGTCCTCATCATTCCTCCTTCGACTTACAGACCTATTGCCCTAACCTCCTTTCTCTTCGAGGTACCTTGAATACCTTGAAGTGTGTCGCATACCTTCACGCGATCGCGATTTAATCAGAGACCTTTAATACTAGAACTAATTTAGAGTCACAGGGTGAGGCACTGACAGTCAGCCTGCATATGGAGAAGGCATTCGATCGTGTTTAAAATCTGAATCTCCTAACGAAGTTACGACCATACGTAGTGTTTGGAGGTACGGTGGTACAAACGAGGGTTCGTGCAAATGTGTTGCCAGCTTCTTATACAGCATATGCATAAAAACCGTGGGTGATGATTGTTGCTCGTAGCTTCTTATCCAGCAGATGCATAAAACCCGAGGTAGATGGTAGTTGCTCCAAGTTGTATTGACATTCTCAGTGTCGACATCTCCAGCGATGTGGAGGAGAATGTCAAACTAGTACCGGAGAAATTAGGTGTGCTCAACAAAGAAAAGCAGCTCTTCAATGCGGTGCAAAGATATGTCGCGTAAGTCAATTCAGTTCAATTCAGACTGCACATGGAGTCATGTTTGGGCGGGAGTACCTGGATACTAACTAGGACCATGTAATTCGGTTTAAATTGCTACACACGATATTGGACCCTCAAGTTTAAAGAGAGATAGTGCCTCCTTTTGTATATTCTACCGATTGTGCAACGGGTAGGATTCTGAAGAATTGTTAGATATGATGCCGACAACATGTTTTTCCAAGCACGTTGCTCGCCGACGACGAGGAGTTCATCCTCACACATTGTAAACGCAATGGCTGCGCACTGTGCGATTCCAGAGAAACCCAGAGAACTCTCAAGTTATGGAATGAACTCCCAGCCGAGGGTTTCTCAAGGGCCTACAGAATGGGGCTCTTCAAGGATTACAGGGTCGGCAACGGATAAGTAATACCCCTGGTGTTGCAAATATCCATAGTCTACGGTAACTGCTTGTTAGCCACCTTAGTAACATAAAGAAACATAGTGTTACGGCCACACGCTTACGGTAATCGAGTGTACGAGTACTTTAGAGAAATGGCTGCAACCACACGTGCCCTTGGTAAATAAGTGCACAAACTACGATTATGACGTCATTGTACCCGCCGCTATCACGTAAACCCCAATACGTGGCATATTGCACTACACAAGGAATTTTACGCTATTTTTGCATAAGATAATAAGAGGTCCGCTTGTGAAGACACGGCGTATAATACAAACATGAAATATGGACGCAGGTGCTGCGAAAAGTCATTGCGAAGTGCAATTTTTGTCAACACTCCTTAGATAATATTTCGAGAACGTTATGTTGCAAAGAATCGCTTAATTTAAAATGTTATTTAGAAATAATTTCTATTTCTAAATAACATTTTTATTTAAGCGATTCTTTTTTCCGATTTAATCCTACTTCGCATAATAATTTTACAATAAAGTATGTACATCATAATACACATAATTGTTAACAGCTAGGTCATTAGTGCATCGACACTAAAGCACAGAACGGAAATAATACTTGTAATAAAACTATAACGGGGTACTTTCTCCACGTAATAATTTTCGACCACTTTAATAACCATATAGAGACTCTAGTCTGTATATAGTTATTAAAGTGCTCATGCTTTTAATAATGTGCATGCATATCTGCATGAAAACTACAGTTACATTGACATGTAACTGTAGTTTTCATGTAGACATTCGTTCTCCCTAGAGACTCCTTAGACAGCTCCGTAGAGAGCATAAATAGTACATAGAAAATGTATGAAAAATATGTACAGTTTTTTCTTAAATATATTAATCATCATTAATTTTGATCACGATTAAAATTATATCAGCACAAAATATGTTTACTGCTGTTAAATATTCTCCTAAATATTATTAAACTCATGAAAAGAGTATTATTGACCCTCTGTAACTGAGATGACTTAATTTTCTGAATTCTACTGACGTGGTAGTGCACCTGACACGATTTGGTAGCTTATATCTTTTTATATTTTAGAAGCAGAGTTGGTATGAAAGTGAGCGTCGGTGTTAAAATAAGAAGAGGCATGCTCCGTTCGTTCGGACATGTAGAAATAATGCAGGATGAAAGAATAACGAAGCAGATATACAATGCAAAAGTGGAAGGATGTAAGAGCCGAGGAAGGTCAAATTGGACTATTATGATCAAATTGGTCGTGTTCTATCAGAAGGTGATGTCAGGAGTCCTAGAAACCGGTGAGTGTGCATGAAAAGAGCAATGAATGTTAAAGAAGCGAGTGAGGTATGTAAGGATCGAGTCGCGTGGCGCTCGGTTCTCTCTGCCTTATCCCGGTAAGGGATTTGGCGTGAAGTTATAGATAGATCTTTTTATTTTGGTTTCACATACCTATTGTTCTCATTATTTTTTTTTATGTTTTGGCTTCACATTATTAAAAAAAAAAATAAGAATGTATAGAAGAACTAAGAACACTTATTTAGTTTATCAACTTTAATAGACGTGACATAAATCTGTCCACAATAACTTACATAAAATAAAAGAAAAATACATACATATTTTAAAAGTGTATAATTATCAAAAGTATAATCTAGTCATTGTTATTTTATTTCAGACATGTTTCAAACTACGTTCATATGTCCTCATATGTTATATTTACTCAAAGCTTCAAGCAGTCGAGAATTTCACAAACTTTTCTAAAATCACAGTAAAACTGTATTTTTTTCATTAAGGCTAATGTTTTCGTCATCAGAATACTGTTTCAAGACCGTTGCAGTATTCTTCATAGACCGAAAACCATGTTTGGTTTAACCTTGTTTGTGTTTAAAATAGCTCTTGACCTGTAATTAGAGTATTCGCTATATGAGCCCTGCTTATGGATAGGTTACAATTTTTGTTAATTACACATATCAATATTTTTTTAACGAGTTTTAATTCCCACACTCCAATAACACCCGACCCCGTCAACTTGCTGCAATTGATGGAAGAACTATATTATCACATTAAATACATACAATGAAAGGAGATGCCTGGTGGGATGCGGAGGTTAAATTCTCCATAGCAAGAAAGAGGAAAGCGTGGCTGGATTATGTATCATCTTTGCCCTTAAATGAAAGTATGCGGGAGAAGAAGAAAGAAATGTACCATCTATGCAAGAATGAAACCATTTCGAGGCAAATACCAAACTCTTTCGGAAAGAGGTAAAGAAGTCTCGACGTCGTTCGTCGGCGTCCAGTATGGACAAAATAAAGTCTAAAGCTGGTATCATTCTTGCTAACATTCAGGAAGTGTCAGAACGGTGGAGTGAATATTTTGAAGAAATGTATGAATATACCTCGGACGCTGACAATGAGAGTGAGCCTGATGCTCACTCCACGTTGACGGTGTCCCATGAAGATATAATTATGGATGAGATGGTCGATACGAAGTTTAAAAAATCGGCCAAGTGCGAGTCGAACTCGAAGGGTTCCGTACCATTATCTATAAAAACGGCAAAAAATCACGTTTGTTGTATGGGAGCCCCCTTAAATATTTATTTTATTCTATTTTTTAGTATTTGTTGTTATAGCGGCAACAGAAATACATCTGTGAAAATTTCAACTGTCTAACTATCACGGTTCATGAGATACAGCCTGGTGACAGACGGACGGACGGACAGCGGAGCCTCAGTAATAGCGTTCCGATTCACTCTTTGGGTACGGAACCCTAAAAATGGACAGTCTGCGGGAATTTATATGATCATAGCTGCGATCATCAAACTGGGTGGTACTTACGTCCGGGACGCTTTCTGGTACTTGTGCAATCTATGCTGGAGAACTGGAATGGTCTCGATGGACTGGGGATGCGCAGCCATCGTATCCTTGTATAAAGGCAAGGGGTCACGTATGGACTGCGCCAGCTGGGGCATAGGGCCATCAGTTTCCGTCAATCACCTTTCAGTCAATCACCTTTCCATATACTTGTGCTGCTAAGCTGATCAAACTGATGGCCCTATAGCTGGCGCAGTCCATGCGTGACCCCTTGCCTTTATACAAGGGCACGATGACTGCGCATCTCCAGTCCATTGGGTCCCTTCCAGTTCTCCAGCATAGGTTGCGTAAGTAGCAGAAGGTGTCCCGGACGTAAGTGCCATCTAATTTGATCATCTCAGCTGTGATCAGATCAATTCCCGCTGATTTTCCATTTTTCAACCTTCGTATGGACCATTCAATCTCATCCATAGTTATGCCTTCGTCGGACGCAGTCAACGTAGAGTAAGCATCCGACTCACTCTCATTGTCAGCGTCCGAGGCATACTCATACATTTCCTCAAATTATTCACTCCACCGTTCTAATACTTCCTGAGTGTTCGCAAGAATGACACCAGCTTTAGACTTTATCTTGTCCATTCTGGATGCTCTGGTCTGCTCTGGATGGATAAAATGTACTAAGCTTTGTAATACGCAGGCACGCACACACACGTACAATGTTCGCTCGGTATCTTTGTCATCGTGTTCGCATTCGCCTTCGCCTTAGCGTTCGCATTCGCGTCCCACTTCGCATTCATATTTGCCTTCGCATTCGCCTTCACGTCCGCCCTCGTCTTTGCGTTCGCGTTCGCGTTCGAGTTCTCCTTCGCGTTCGCCTTGATGTTGGTGTTCGCCTTCGCCTATGCCTTCGCGTTCGCCTTCACCTTATCTTCACCTTCACCTTTGATTTTTCTTTCGAGTGATACTTAATGTATTACAAGCATTACAAGCAACACAAGCAAGAAGAGAATTGTAATGGTTTTTGAAAGAGAAGAAACCAGAACCAATATAAGCATTGCAGTTGATAGTGAATGGATGGAACAAGCGCATGAGATAGTATATCTGAGATTCGCTTTCAGCAGGGATGGTACCTTTCATTAAGTGTTGAATAAAGTGGATGAGATTATATATTTTGGATGTACTTGCAGCAGGAATGGAAGGTATACCGCTGATGAGAAAATATGAGTGAGTGCTGGGAATAGCGTTAATGAAGCATTGGGAAAACTTCACGGCAGTAAACGGTAACTTACGGAACTGAGAGCTGTATAGCAGAGATAACATGAAAGTAGGATAAAATGGTCGAAATGCGAGTGTTGCACAAAATTTGTGGCGATGCTTGTAGATTGCGTTCGTAATAATGATGTTAGTAACATAGTTGATCTTGAAGAAAGTGTTGGCGTTAAATTAAGTAGAGGTATGCTCCGTTATTTCGGACATGTAGAAATAATGTAGACATCACCCTACCCCGCAAAGAATTTTGAGTGAAGTTACGTTTTATTTAACATTAAAGTAATTAGTACAATACCCGAGTAGATACAGAACCAACATATTGACCAATTGGTCTCCGGTTCGAATCCTGGCATGTACCACTATATTCGTGTTTTCAAATTTAAGTAATTGTATGTAAATGTAATTTTATTTTTTATAATATACTCGTAAATAATATATTTTTTTATAATGTAAACGATATTTTCTTACACCGCCACCGCCGCCGAGCATGCGGGTGTACCGCCCGCCACGCCAGCAAACCGCATTATACTGTTGTGAAAGACACGGTACTGCAAAAGAAAAATAGTATCATGGTGGCCAAACCCTCCTTAACAAATGTGGACTTTTGCAATATTAGGAGTTTACATTCCAGTGTTTAACCTGAAGATGTCTTGATGCCTTGATGATGACAACGACTAGGTGGAAGGATACAAAGTAGTTTACATCCAATTGTCTGCTTTCGCAAAATAACGCCTGTATCTATTAACTATTCAATACTTTGTTATACCAATGAAAGGTTTTTACCTTTTGGTTGTGGAGGCCGGGCAGCAGTCGCTCCATGTATAAATCAGTACATGCGTTATGTAAACGACGTGTGTGTAACTTCTTTAGAACTGTGAGTTTACACTTGTCAATTTGCTTGTTGTAGTGCTCTTGAATCGTGAAAGTTTTTTATCAGTAAAGAGGATATTTCTATGCGTTTCACCTGCGTATTAGAACAGAAGGCGTTTTGATCGACCCACTTTCTTCTATAGGGACTGTAGGGATTGGTTTAGGGCATACCCTGTATAACGATGATAAGCGCCGAGCTTCAGGTCTTGTTTTATTACACGCGACGGAGTCCTAGCGGGAATCTCCATTTATCGCGCTAATATTTTTTGTTTCCTAATGGGGTTTCGACGCATTCTGGCTTAAACAGCATTAATAGCCTTCGTAGTTCTAACAGAATGCGGTCGACCCGATCTTTTATGGTCTTTAATAGAGGTAGTGTTGGTATATATGTCGATAGTACGATGCACAATACCAAACTTTGTCGTCGTTGAAGTGTCTTGAATATGAGCAACAGCTCCATACCCACATTGCACACCTACTACGCCTACGCTTACTCATGGCTCAGCTACGGTACTATGTTATGGGGAAACGGGACAGATTGGAAAAATGTATTTACCCTTCAAAAAAAGTTGATCCGCATTATAGCTAACATAAAAAATACAGATAGCTGTAGACCCTATTTTAAAAAATGTAAACTGTTGACGTTTTCTTGTATATACATTAAGGGAAATTAGCAAATTCATTCGAAAATATCTCGATTTTTACACAAAACGGAAAGAAACAACTACGGGTTACAAATTTAGGTATCCAAATAGATTAAAGCTGCCAAACTCACGCCTAAAGTTGCACTCATCAGGTCCTTTGACAATGTCCATCAAAATATATAACAAATTACCAGAGCCCATAAAAGATCTAAAGAATGATATAATATTTTTAAAGAAAGCTAAACAGATACTTATCAATAAAGGTTACTACAACATTTCAGAATACCTGAATGATAATATATAAAAAATATAAAAATAAATATTACATAATAAAATACAAAAATAAAAATATAGTCAGCCCCTCTCTAGATTGCGGTGCCCGTCAGGGTCCATAATTGAGATTACTTATGCTTGTTAGTAAGACCTTGATTTGTACATTATGGATGCAATAAACACTTTGACTTTGACTTTGTGCAAGGCAATCTCTGTAATACAAGTTTTATTAACACACATTCTATATTGCAATTTGATAATAATCTCGAAAAACACATGTAAAACGGAAGTTTTTCACATAATAAACGCACACGAAATTCAGAATAATTAAAGAGTTGAAAAAAGAAAAGTTTCTATGTAATCTATGTGTGTTTATGATCATACTGTTTATATCAATAGCTTGTAACATATTATAAAAAAAAATCCTTTAAATCAATGTTTTCACTTGAGTTAGGGTCATTTTCACACATAGGTATTACTTATTAATAGCGGCAAACGACTTTTTGTTTCGGACACTATTATGATTGTTGTGATACACAGACCAACGAGTAATAAAATTAAAAAAGAAAATCTACAATCTGATGTTTTATTTCACGCTGTTTCATATAACGAGTAATCGTTGGCCCGCTGCATTGATAAATGTATAATATTTGTACAATTCTACGTATTATAGTTCAGTATTATATAACAGCTAACTGTTATTAAAACAATTAATTAGACAATGTATCTGCGACATATACATCATATATACATATCACATATTAGTCCTTTACGGGGTAGGCATAGAGAACTGACCGCCATAAGATGGTCCTCAGTAGTATGTGACAATAGATTCAGATTTAGATTCAGATTTTTTATTTTGTCAAACATGAGTGATTACAATGGATACTGGTGTTACATAATTAAATTAGTTCTACATGTTTGGCCACTGAGGCATACAAAAGTTGAGTAGATGCACATGCCGATAAAAATTCAATTTAAAAAGAACACGCAAGTTATTAATATCACAAAAATCTCGATTCTGCAGGAAAGACACATACACAAACCCAAAAAAACAATCATCAGTGCCGTCCTCGAGATACATGAAAAAACATACCTATACATAATTACTTGTTTTAATTAGAAAAAATAAAATTATAATCATAAATAAAAATATTAGACTTTGTCATTAAGAAATTCTGAAACGTTATAGTAACATTTGTATAATAATAATTTCTTTAAATTCTGCTTAAACATATTAACCGGAAGTTCTCTCAAAGACCTCGGTAACTTGTTGTATATTGTAGGTCCCATACGAAAAATGCTGTCATGCAATAATTTGGTGTTAGATTTTTTTGTGAATATTTTACTGTTATCGCGACGATTTCGTTTACTGATGTCAGAGAGCCGTGGAAACAAATTCTGATTAGTTTTGATAAATACGCTTACTTCATATATATACAGCGATGGAAAAGACAGTATGTTAAATTTTTTAAAATAGGGCATGCAACTCTCTGTGGTTTTAAGATTAAACATCGCTCTTATGCATCTTTTTTGCGCTTTGAATACATATTCTCTGTTTGTTGAATTCCCCCAGAATATTATCCCATATCTTAATATATGACCAGCAATTCCATGATAGGCAGTAAGTAATGTACCGTTATTTACAGTGGGAGCTAGTCTGTGCAATGCATATGCAGATGAACATATTTTCTTACATATTTCTTCTGTATGTGGTTTCCAGTTAAGCTTTTTATCTATTATGATCCCTAAGAATTTTACATCGTTTACTTCTTTTATATTATTGTTATGATAGCAAACATTAATGTTAGAGCTTTCCGTTTTTCTTTGATTAAAATGCATAATACTAGTCTTGTGGACATTTATTTTTAGATTATTATTATCTAACCATTTTATAATATCAACCAGTGTTTCATTTATGTCATTTTCGTACAAGCCATAATTTTGGCACTCTATTGTGACCGTGCTATCATCCGCAAAGAGAGACATGGGGTGATTAGTTATTTTAGGTAAATCGTTAATGTAAATAATAAACAACAGTGGACCCAAGACACTTCCTTGAGGTACACCGTATAAAACCGTACGTTGGTTAGACATAAAAGTTTCATTGATTTTAGATTTAGCATTTAGTTTAGTTACGTGTGTGCACTGTGTTCTATCTTTAAGATACGAGATTAACAAATCCAAAACATTTCCGCGAATGCCATATGCTTCTAGTTTTTGAAATAAAATTCTGTGGTCTACATAGTCAAATGCTTGAGTTATGTCGCAGTAAATAGAGCATACCGGTAGTCTTTTATCCATATTCGTTATAACAGTGTTCACAAAGTCATATATTGCCATATTAATGTCTTTGTTCTGTCTAAAGAGATATCTAAGAAGATCTCTGTCTAGAGGGATATTGATGATTTTATAGTACATTCGTTTAGATAGCTTATATCACAAGTTATTACGAACGCTGCTCTTTGTGCCGAAATTATTTGGGATTCCTGTAAATCACTTCGAATTAGAATTTTATGATGATGTTATCCGCAGGCAGCAGATAACCAATAGTTAACCTAAGGATACTTGAACCGTATTACGCATATCATACCACTGTATTATTTCTTTGATTTATTGCTATATACACATATAGTATAAAATAAAATGTGTGAAACGGTTTACGAACTGCCAATACCTCAGCTAAATCAGCATGCCCTCACTAACTTCCCAGTGATGTTTCTAAATGAGAGAAATAACCATTACATTCTAATTTCCCCTAGAACTGCTATTTTAAATCTCCTTCAAAAGGGTCTTAACATATTGTATGTATATTGCACGCCTATCAAATGTCACAGGAATTGAGTTTAACAAGATGAATTTGTTAGTCGATGAATATTTTCCAGATAGTAACAAGTTTATAGGAGAAAAGAACACGTTATCAAGCAAGGTAAACTTGCGTAATAATCACCTCTACCTGCCTACCTTTCAAATACAAATCCCTAGGTTCAATTTTTCTACACTCACGTAAAATTAGGTGTTGAAATATTCACAAAAACCTTGCATGTATCGCGACGTTATCTCAGATTATCCTGTTCTTTATTCCATCTAATTTATTTATTACATTCTCTTATATGTTTTTTTCTACTAGGTAGAAACGAAATGTGTATAAACCGTCTATTTTTTATTGGGTTCTTATTTTGAAGTGAAACTTCTTTAGCGTCGTTGTCGATTTGAAATTCGATGAAACGAAAAAGCAACAGTAAAAAGATAAGATAGGATTTAACGTGCGTGAGAATGAGATAGAAGGCATTATACAGTGTTTATTACATTACATTATTACAGCGTTGTACACGTGTGTTAGTACGTATGTGTGCGCGACATATGTATATATATATATATATATATTTTAAATAGACACTGAATTTATTATATTATTACATCGTATTCCGTTAATGATAACATACGGCACAGAGATGTGGTCTCTTACAATGAAACTCGTACTACAGGATGCAGTGTGCGATGGAGATAGTCATTCTCGAAATTTGCCTACGTAAATATATTCAAGTATGGGTACATCTCTTGTAAAACTAGAAATATCGATACGGCTTTAAGCATTAGCAAGCTGAAATGGCAGTGGTCAAACCACAAAGCTCGGTGAAACGATGGCCGCTGGGGTCGAAAGGTTCTAGAATGGCGATCACGGACACCACAGAGCCACGAATATTTGAATGTTAATAGATTAAGGTGTTGACATTGTAATAGGAAATTCACAAAGGTGGATTTTACATTTCAATGTGCCACTAAATCAAAATAAGAACGAGTAGTCTGTGTCTCATTCTTATTCCTAGCGTTACTTTGTTTCCCAATTCATTAGGGTTGACGGGGAATTTAGAAAGTTCCTTAGGTTAGGTTAGATTTTCGAAAATATAATATCTTGGACGTATGAGTTTCCTCGCGACGTTTTCCTTCACCGCCGAACAAGTGATAAATCGTAGTCGAAGTAACTAAACTGATCTATAGAAAGGCTGCTATCAACGCTCTTTAACTTGCGTTTAGGATTAACTGATGAGAGCAAAGACGATGTCTAGCTCCTTGTGTTACAAGCTTTTATTAAACTTTATAATATTATACTAAATAACTTCCCATGTTATATATGTGGGTCAAGTCTTGGAAGCTAAATAAGAACAACTTCCTGACGTTCGAATCGACTCAAATTTGATATACTTACGTACTTTATAATATAGTACCATAAAGCTGGTCTGATGATGGAGTCGGAAGGTGGCCATAAGACCGCCCGAACTAAACTAGATAAACCCATCAAGTTTGGGCTCATTTATTTTGTCTTGGCTAATACTTTGGTGCTACATGATATCCAGGCTCTGAAGATAAAGACGGTAGGCGTTCATAGGAATTTCTGAAGCAAACAAGATAGAACTTTTTCACTTTTACCAACTCCGAAGAGGCAGTGATAGCGTTCAATCAGCACGTAGAAAACATGCCTTCTGATCTGTGGTCCTCCTGTTTTAAAAAATGGTTCGATCGCATGAAAAAATGTTTAAAATGTAAAGGAGAGTATTTTGAAAAGCAATAAACATACTATTATGGTTATAACATGTTGTTTTTTTAAGTTACGCAAAACTTATAGTGTGACCTACGTATTCGCTAGCTTTCCCACATCAGATACACACACAGCAGCCATCAATGTTGTACTGGTCATCACTAGGCCATAATGTTTTCTTGTGCTATATATAAGTATACATTATGCGTACATTATCTGACTTGAGATTATACATTGATTTCTGAAGGGCCCTAGGAAGTTGCGGTGGTTCCAACAGGGATGCATCGCCCGAACAATAGGTTTTTTTTACTATACTACGTCGGAAGGCATACAAGCATACGTCCCACGGTAAAGCGGGTACCGTAGGCTTTTAAAGCTTGAGATATATTAAGTATCAATTGCGCGATGCCTCCGCTGCTTACACACCAAATCCTTGGGAGCTTACTGGTGACCTCACTCACACGCAGGAACACAACAACCCTCTAGGGAGTTGTAATTTGGCTGCGGTTTTCTGTGAGGTGGAGGTACTTTCCCAGACGGGCTGCGTTGATGCGCCCTACCTCTCTTAAAACATCCAGACCATGACAAACAGACATGTTCATGCACACAAATGTTTGCCTTGTGTGGGAATCGTTGGTGTCAAAGTCGCGTCATTCACGACTGTGCCACCGAGCTCGTCACGTATGTACTTCATTTAAGATAAAAACATTCATTCATTCATACCTATGAATTTTTTTTTTTGTGAATTGTTTAGCTGGGAAACTAAATTTCCATACGAAGTGACTGCTGTGTGAGTTTAACAAATAGGATTTTTCACACTGTTTTGTTTATCGGCTGTACACCTGAGTTTCCATTTGCTTCAAAAAATGATCATAGTGCACACCCCAAAAGCAATAAACCTCACATAACCTAATCTCTTTTAGCCTTGGCTCGATAATGGACCGAAAACCGTCAATTCACTATCAAAAGGTACGTAAAACATTTATACTCTCCCCGTCAGATAAGTGCTGACTTAAGAGAAGGGAATTATTAAAATTTCATTATCCGAAATGCAAGAGAAAGATTCTTTGAATAATTGAGGGGGAAATGAGCAGATGGCTGCCGCCTCGGAAATGTTTTGGGTGTCACTTTACATATTATATATGGAAAATTCGTGCCTCGTTATATACCACGAATGATTTCTGAAGTTAATAGAAATTGAAGTTCTGTGTAACTAAAAGCTAGCCTTACAACGTTATGGTTATCCCGTTTCCTTTACTGTTAGGTTTGCCTGGACTGCTACTAAAGCCTAAACAATTGGCGAGGATAATGATTTTTACATGGTACGAGTGTAGTTAAACATCCGCAACCTAGAGGAAAAGCCAGACCTTTGTTAGATGAGGTGACACGTCTTTCGAAATACAATTTCTGGGACGTGCGGGTTTCCTAACGATGTTTTTCTTCACTGCCGAGCAAGTGATAATTACAAATATGTACATATGAACACATGAATTTAGTGGCACACAAATTTATACCTGTAACCTGTTGGTCAAGTTGGTCAATAGGTTGGTTTCTTTTCCACTAGGCTATGACTGCTCTAAACATATATTACGGTGCAAATCTACACTTGCCTGTTACTGCAAATTTCGGTGCTACCAACGTCATGTGTCAACTTCTTTTGACTGATGGATTCCGGCTTGAAGGAGAGGCCACATTTTTCTCAGCCTTTTGGCCGAAGGATTCGATATGTGAATCATGTGAAGTTAATTTCTTTGAGTCGTAATGGACTCGGCCATCCAATATAGTTTTTAAAGTAATAAGTTAACACGGGGTTCTAACCTTTAAGATTAAATACAGTAAATCAAGTTTCAATAAAGAAACATGGCATCATCGCGTCACTTACAAAATTGGATTTGACCTTTGAACTCATTATACCGAACTAAGGTTCGTACACAATTCGCGGGCCTCATGTAATTCGCAGGCCGCAATGCCAGTTCACAGGTCGCAACCCCTAGTACGTAGTTCCTGGTCGTCTAATTGCTACGAGTAGTTACAGGCCCAAGGCTTGTGTCTCTGCGCCCACTTTAAGATGAGATGTGCAGCGCTAGTTGTCTTGTCATCATGCCCGATGTCCCGCTTACAATTAGGTACAATTAGGTTAATTACGTTTTAATGTTTCAGATTTCAGATTCAATCTGTACAAATGTACACCTGTTTATTAAAGTATGCGACTTTATGCATAGGCCTAATGCAGTAGGTAAATTTAAGTGTATGTGTAATCTAGCTTAAAGCATGATAATCTAAACTAGATGAATATATAAATATATGTTGTCCATATGAAAGGAAATTTACTTCTTCTTTAATTACATTTTAACATATCATGTACGATATAGACATATGAAAATTAATTTATATTTCCTATAATTGTGTCTGAAAGCGACTGTAAAGAATAAATACATGAATACATTCTCTTTACATAAATAAATGATAAATATTGTCGGACAAATTACACAGCGCTACCTAGCCCCAAAGTAAGCGAAGCTTATGTTATGGGTTACTAGATAACTGATAAACATACGTAAATACATTTTATTTGTAAACGCTAGTTATTATACATAGAAAATACCCAGACCAAGATAAACAGATATGTTCATGCACACAAATATTTGTGCTGTGTGGGAATCGAACCCACGAGCGTTGGTGTCAAAGTAGCGCAACAACGCGTTTCACCACTGCGCCACCGAGCTCATCATTATCGTCGTATATAAGTTTGTACATTACTTTATCTAACCTTTCTGATAGGTTTAGATTAAATCAGGTGGCGCTCCTTTTCTTTCTTTTATCTATTATCTTTGATATGGACAAATTATTGACTTCTTGGTTTTAGGCCTGCAAAACTACTGGAACCTACGCCTTGCACGCAGCCTAGCCGCTAATCACCTTGCCTAGAGTCTCTCACGCCCTCTGCTCTACCGCTGCCTCTACAGTCACTCATCAATATTACACATCATTATTATATACGGTATTAATTTAATTTGAAATATAAAAAATATATATTTATATATATTTAAAAGACTGTAACATGTGTTTAAGTGCCTGTGAGGACCTAATGGCGAACAAAGGACGATTACCTTTATACAACATGAAAACTAATGGAGGGGAGGAAAGTCTAAAATCACCCACAGAGATGAAAAGTTCCTGTTATTAAGAAGATGAATGCAAAGCCTTGCATTCACTTTCAATTCACCTTAATTCAATATAAATTTTCTATCGTTTACTAGTTATGGATTCAGATCATATACTAGTCTACCAACCCGTTATGAGATCCTTTTTTAAATTCATATTTCTTATCAAGCTCAAGAAGCTCAACAGGTAAATTATTAATTATTTTAATTGCCTCTGCATAGGAATCAGAATCATATAGCATGGTCATTGGTGGGTATGTTAATTTGTTTGGAAGTCTTCTAGTATAGGTACTTACTTAGGATATCCAGGCTATATTTAAATAAATTAGGGTACTACTTTACAAAGTAGCACATTAAAAAATGTACATAGATGGTAAATAAATGTTAATAAATTCAGTTATTTCAACAATGATTTGCGGGTCGTTATAGGCATCGAAGATAAGCATGGACACATTCTTGTAGCGAGACAACAGATCTGTATAAGCTCTAGTTCTTACTTGATATTGTCGTTAATCGACATAACGCATACGAGAAATGGTTTAGTTTATTATATATACTTTCTACAAACACAACATACTTTTACAAATCCCAAAAATGTCACTGTATTAGTGTCATTGTGTGGGATTACCATCATGAGCAATAAGAGCATCTCAACTTTTATTGCTTACTTTATTAAATAACTTTTATTTTCGATAGATTAACACACGACCAGATGAGTATAAAATCTCAGTGTACGCGCCACTTGGCTCACCGGATCGCTGTCTCATCCGGACCCAAGTGAACAGTACCAGACGCAACCAACTCAGTCTGCCGGATGTCGTCGCGTATGGCACCATAGGTCAGCAGGTGGGGTGTATTGTGCGAACTCTACACATTATACCTGTTGAGGCAGCTGCGCTTCGAATTAGGCGACATTAATTCCTATGCAACCGCAGTGATATTGGATGGCTTGGAATGCTACATTCCCAATCGCCTAGTAGCTACTGCGGGAGTCAAAAAGCGACAATAGTTTAATGTGCATTGTAGAGAAGCCAATCTTAAACAGGCTGCTTACAATGGTTGGACGATGGTGCGTACTAATGGGGATTTTAGAAGCGCAAACTGAATGCTGTCTCGAGGTGCAGTAAACGGGCGATTGCTAGAACAAAGTTCTATTTTGTCGGCAGAGTTGGCGAGTGGCTTGCGAGCCTTCCTTCTGCGAGCCGTACTTTCTGGTCGCTTACTATAGCTGCCGAGGGAAATTTCTATCAACCGTCCATGACAGCGACGCCACTGCGAAAAAAGAATGGCAGTTAGGCCTATAGCGCCAAGTAGAAAGCGCCGATTTACTCGGTAATCTCCTTGTCTCTAACTCGGATATGAATAACGGGGAAGCTGTGCCACCCGCCATCCCGTGGTGCGGTAGCTCAATTCCCTTCACATGACTTCTAGCATACCTATAGGATCAGCCACCGTCAATACGGCGATATTAAGAATATACGACGGTTTGTGCAAATGAGTTGTTGTGATTCTCGGTATCGTGATCTTCAGCAATCTTTAATACCAAAATCACCTGGAAGAGAAAGTCAAGCTGGCATCCGAGAAACTTGATGTGCTCGACGACGTGGTGAGCCAAACAGTACAGGGCAAAGACTCACGTTATATAAGTCTCAAGTTAGATCGCACATGAAATGCAGTAGTCATCTTTGGGAGGGGGCACCTGGACACTTTGTAATTCGATTCAATGATGAGGTGTGAGAATTGTCGGTGACCCTAAGCTTACAGACAGTATTGAGCCCTTAAGTTTAAGACGAGATTTTACTTCCCTTTGTGTGTTCTACCGATTGTAGAAATTGTAGAAATGGGTTGTGTGGACGTACGCAGTAAAATATAACCTTATCCGTATTATAGCGAAACATAATAACTGTACAGGAGTAAAGACAGCTATTTTTGTTTAGTTTGAAGTTCCCATTATAGAAATAATCAACTCGAATCTCTAATTTATGAATACTATAGATGTGTTTAAATGCGACGTTTATATACGATAAAATCTCCATAATTACGATACAATTTTCTAGCCTTATTATTCTTGAAAATATTAAAAACAATCATTTGTATCATCATAATGACAAGAGCTCTAACGTGTTCAATTTTGGTAGGTGGTTTTAGCGTATTCATTTACGTAAGTAAAACATATTTTTTTTAATTCGAAAGTAGCATATTCATTACAGCTGTAATTGTTACTGTTTCATTTAACAGTTTTTAATCAACCAACCACATTGCATATTTCATTATCCCCTCGTTAATCTAAGATCTTCGTTTATGTAAACCTTCATTAACTAATATTTTTAAACAAAATATTATTGAAGAACATGAACCATGCCCTAATATTACAATATATTCCACGGA
This sequence comes from Pyralis farinalis, assembly GCA_947507595.1. NCBI lineage: Eukaryota > Metazoa > Arthropoda > Insecta > Lepidoptera > Pyralidae > Pyralis > Pyralis farinalis. The sequence continues at coordinate 5,660,059 of OX382275.1, forward strand.
TATGTATGTATATCTTCACGCCAGATCACTTGTGGTGTAGGTAGGGAGAACCCAGTGTCATAAGACGCGGTCCTTATGCACTTCACTCGCTTCTTTAATATTCATAGCTCTTTTCATGTACACTTGCTGGTTCCTAGGGCTCTTACTATCACCTACTGATAAAAAGCAACCAATTTGGTCAAAGTAGGTGCATCTTAGTCTCCCGCCGGCAGCTTAAGGAGTGGGAGGAGGAGGCCAAGGAGGCGGCCTTCCAGGCGCTCCTGGAGAAGCGGGCCCTTAAGGGTACGAAGAGCACGGCAGTGGCCGGAAGCACCGAGGGGGTGAGCCCCGAGGCGGAGAAGGAGAGCCCCGAAGGGAGAAGCCCTGAGGGGAAAGCGGCGGACCCAACGGAGGGGGGCGCCGAAGACCTCATGATGAGGGGCGAGGAGATGCTGTCAGTCATCCTCGACCTCAAGGGGAAGTCGGCGAGCCTCAGGGGGGTCACGCCGCGAAGATTGCGAGGGCGGCGGGCGGGATCCGAGAAATCTTGGAGGCCCTGATGGTGCGAACGGAGGCGGAGGAGACCCACCGCCTCCGAGCCGATAACGCCCGGCTCCAGCGGGAGGTGGCCTCCCTGAGGAAGGAGGTTAAGGCGCACTGCCGGGAGTTCCAGGAGGTCCGCAGCGAGAGGAGGACGCAGGGGCCGATGAGCCCGGGCGATATTCAGGCTCTGGAGAGCAGTATCGCCCGACTCGTCGGCAACTTGGTGGATGGGCGGCTCGCCAAACTTGAGTCGCGCCTGCCTCCTCCGGCTGTCGCCCGTCCGCGATTAGCGGGCGACAGCTCCGCGGTGGCTAAGGCAGCGAGGGCGGCCATTGAGGGCGCGCGACGACCGGCACCCATGCCGCAGAAGGCGCCGGCCGCGCTCGAGGTGCGCCCTCAGACAAGATCGGCCACCAAAGCAGGTCCCGCCCGCAGTGCAAAGGGGAAACCGGCCGCGGTGACCCCGTCGGCAGCGGCAGGGACCACTGAGGTCCAGAAGGAGCCGTCGTGGACCGATGTGGTCCGTCGCAGGCCGCGGAAAACCGCGGCACCCGCTGCTCCCGCGGCACCCGCGCCACCTAATAGGGCGTCAGCACCTCCTGCTCCCGCAGGCAGGGAGGAGGGCCGTAAGGCTAAAGTGGTGCTCCCCGGCTCCACGGCCGTAATTTTAAAGTTACGACCGGAGGCAGCCACTGGGGGAGCAACGTATGCCTCGGCCCTGCTAAAGGCCGAGCAGGAGGTCAATCTGGGGGAGTTGGGGATCGGTTCGATCCGGATTCGCAAGTCTGCGACCGGAGCAAGGCTCATCGAGGTCCCCGGCTCCTCCAGCCATGAGAAGGCAGACGCCCTGGCAGTCAAGTTGACGGCTGCCTTGTCCGGCATCGTGGAGGTATCCAGACCGGTGAAGTGCGCGGAGTTCCGAATCACCGGGCTGGACGGCGCCGCCACAGTACAGCGGGTACAGGTTGCGGTCGCTCGCGAGGGGGCCTGCGCCCCCGAGCAGGTCCGGGTGGGCGAAATCCACCCGGACTGGCGGAACTCCAGTTCCGCCCTGATGCGCTGCCCGGTGACGGCAGCGAAGAAGCTGCTCGAACTGGGCAGTATCGGGGTGGGCTGGAGCCGGGTGCAGCTCCACCTGCTGAAGATGCGCCCCATGCACTGCTTTAAGTGCATGGGGAAGGGGCACACAGCGGAGTTGTGCCCCTCCAAGGCGGACCGCAGCCGCCTGTGTTACAGGTGCGGGCAGCCGGGGCACATCGCCTCGGGCTGCTCGGCATAGGCCCGCTGTGCCGTGTGTGCCGACGCCGGACGAAAGGCAAGCCACGTGATGGGGAGCCGGCTCTGCAACCCCCCATCCATCCGCGGGAGAACGCCCCCCACCTTTCGCGGGGGTGGGCGGCAGCAGGCGCCTGAGGCCAGGAAGTCCGAGTAATGGCCAGACATCCTCGCTTCCTGCAGGCCAGCGTCAACCACTGCGCTGGGGCTCAGGACGTTTTCCTGGAGACCATGGCGCAGTGGGACGTGAACGTGGCGGTGGTTGCGGAACCATACTACGTGCCCTCCCGGCCTAATTGGGCCGGAGATCGAGACGGATCCGTGGCCATCGTCGCGAGGCCTGGCGCCGGCACCCCACTCGTGGTGAGGGACAGGGGAGCGGGCTACGTGGCGGTGGTTAGGGGAGAGTACGCAATAATCGGTGTGTACTTCTCCCCGAACCGCGACCTGCTGGCCTTGGAGCGGCTGCTCGACGCTCTTGGGTACCAGAAGCGTGCACGCCGCGACCCTGCTAGTCCAACACTTGGACTGCAATTATGGATCCAAACCGCACAGACGCGCGGATTAGGGCGTCCCCCGGAGGCGACGCGCACCGATCCGCCCCCGTCGGTGCGAAATCTAGGGCATGCGGCGGTGGGGGCCGCCACCCACCAACGCAACGCCCATTCCGGCGGGTCCAGGAGAGCTGAGTGACGTATAGGCACATGGAATGTGAGAGGTGGTCTAAAAGATAAGATGAATGAGTTGATAGATATAATGAACGTGATATGCCTAGATGCTTTGTGTGTGTCAGAGACCAAGCGAAAGGGAAGCGACACCGAAGATCTACCCGGTGACATGATGGCCCTGTGGTCCGGGGTGGACCAGGACGTTCATGCCAACGCTGGCGTAGGTGTCGTGCTTTCATCTCGCTCGGCCGCAGGTGTGAAAGATTACGATTTAGTAGGTCCAAGACTTCTCTGGGTTAAGATAAAACTGGGGATTACGCGAGTGTTTTTAGTTGCAGCATATGCTCCTGTGAGCTTTGCTGATCCCCAGGAGCTCGAGAAGTTTTGGGAGACTGTAAGGGGTTTTCTGGATTTGGCCGAAGCGAATGAACGGATAATTATGTGTGGTGATCTGAATGGATGGGTTGGGACCAAGCGAAGCAGTTATGAGGCTGTGCTTGCTCCATACGGAGATAAGAGAGTGAACGATGCTGGTAAGTTACTTTTAGACGTATGTATGGAACGAAATCTCCTTGTGTCGAATACGCTCTTGCATCACAACGATATTCACACTTACACATGGAGACGGAATGAACAGAAAAGTGTGATTGATTTGATTTTGATAGATGGACGTCTCCGAAAGTCGTTAATGGATACAAGAGCTTTCAGAGGTCCTACTCTTGAAACGGACCACTATCTGGTGATAAGCCGATTTGTGGGCCTTTTCAAGAAGTGGAGGCACTGGCGTGTGCGTATTCCTTTCAGAGACCATGAAAGAATAAGAAGTGAAAAATTGGATGGATGAAAGTGTGAGGAGTACGTATGTACGTCTAGTCAGTGAAAGACTTGCGAACGCGAGTCTTTCCGACTCAGATGTAGACGAATGTTGGAAAGTTCTGAAAGAAAGTATGGTGGACAGTGCGAAAGAAGCATGTGGATGCGCAAAGAGACGTAGAACACTAAGAGGAGATGCCTGGTGGGATGCGGAGGTTCAATCTTCCGTTGAAAAAAAGAGGAAAGCGTGGCTGGATTACGTGTCATCTTTGCACCAGAGCGATGGTATGAAAGAAATGAAGAAAGAAATATACCGTCGATGCAAGAATGACTCCAAAGCTTTAGTGAAAGAGAAGCGTGAAAGACCACATATGATTGAGGAAGAGAAGCTGACGAGGAACTTCGAGGCAAATACCAAACTCTTCTGGAGAGAGGTAAAGAAGTCTCGAAGTGGTTCGTCAGCATCCAGAATGGACAAGATAAGATGTAAAGCTGGTGGCATTCTTGCTAACACTCAGGAAGTGTTAGAAAGGTGGAGTGAATACTTTAGAGAAATGTAGGATTATGTCCATGAGGCTGGCATTGCGAATGAGTCTGTGATTGACTCGGCAGTGCCAGCGTACCATGAGGACATTACTATGGATCAGATTGAATGGTCGATACGAAGTTTGAAAGATGGAAAGTCAGCGGGAATCGATATGGTAGCAGCTGAGATGATCAAGCTAGGTGGTACCTGCATTAGGGACGCCTTCTGCTTTTTGAGCAAATTATGCTGGAGAACCGGAATGGTCCCAAGCGATTAGAGACGCGCAGTCATCGTGCCCTTGTATAAAGGCAAGGGCTCACGTATGGACTGCGCCAACTATAGGGCTATCAGTTTGATCAGCTTAGCAGCTAAAGTGTATGGAAAAATCATTGAAAGGAGAATGAGGGTGAAATCCGATGGATTGCTTTGGGAATGTGGTGGCACAGGGTGGATTTTAAAGTGGCAGAGGATGTACGGATCAACTTTTTTCTCTCCGCAACATCGTAGAGAAGCATTTGGCTTTGGACCAGAAGGTTTTCTGCAGTTTTGTGGACTTTGAGAAAGCATTTGATAGAGTCGTGCGAAAGAATCTCTGGAACATTTTGGCCGGATATGGGGTTGACGGTAACCTACTCCGTGCTGTACAATCCACTTATGAGGATTGTACAGCATGTGTGCGGGTGGACGGCAGCTTGTAGCCCTGGTTTGATGTGAACATTGGTGTCAGACAGGGATGCGTGCTGTCGGCTCGGCTGTTCATCCTGTATCTGGACAGTTGTCTTCAGTGAATAAGAAATATGAATGTGGGAATGCGAATGTGTGACTCAGTAGTCAACTGCCTGATTTATGCAGACGATGCGTCATTAATAGCAGAATCACCATCCGAACTGCAAACACTAGTTACAACAATGAAAGATGATTGTATGAAGAAAGGCTTACAATTGAATGCGAAGAAAACCAAGATAATGGTATTTGAAAGAGAGACAACCAGAATGAACACTAGGATTATGGTTGATGATGTAGTGTTGGAGCGAGTGAATGAGATTGTATATCTTGGAAGTGCTTTTAGCAGCAATGGAAGGTACACCGCTGATGTGGAGAGACGAGTGAGTGCCGGGAATAGGGTGAATGGAGCGTTGGGTAAACTTCTAGGCAGCCGAAATCTAAGCCAGAAGGCACAGCTCGCTGTACACAACGCGATGCTAATTCCAACGCTAACTTATGGAAGTGAGAGCTGGGTATGGCAGAGAGAGCATGAAAGAAGAATAAATGCGGTCGAGATGCGAGCCATGCGCAAAATTTGTGGCATAACGCTTGCTGATCGTGTTCGTAATGAAGACGTGAGAGAAAGAGTTGGTCTAAAAGAGAGTGTCGGTGTTAAGATAAGAAAGGGCATGCTCCGTTGGTTCGGACATGTAAAAAGAATGCGGGACGAAAGAATGACGAAACAGATATACAATGCAAAAGTGGAAGGATGTAGGAGCCGAGGAAAGCCGAGACTAACCTACCATGACCAAATTGGTCGTGTTTTATCAGAAGGTGATGTCAGAAGCCCCAGGAACCGGCGAGCGTGCATGAAAAGAGCTATGAATGTCACAGAAGCGAGTGAAGTATGCAAGGACCGCGTCTTATGGCGCTCGGTTCTCTCTGCCTACCCCGCAAGGGACTTGGCGTGAAGATATACATGCATATCTAGTTGCTACTTATAGTCCGACAGCAAATAAGAAATAAGAAAAAGAGGAGGTACTGTAATTATGGCGCACAAATACCAAAAGAATGTTATACCGTCTGCTAACAAAAAGCTAAATAAAATGAATAGTTATGAGACATGCCGTAAAAGAGGAACCAGTATAAGTTACAGATGTAGATGATTGCTGAAAAGGTGGCATGTGCGGGTAGAATCCTACTTAGCATAAAAGAGGAAAGCGTAGCTGGACTTTTTCCTGAGTGAAAGTATAAAAGAACAAATATACGAGTACTTTTAGGAAACAGGTGTGAATTTTTTTAAATAAAAACAACACAGTACAAAACGACAGTTATTAGGTTTAATTTTAAACACACAATTTGAGAGTTATTACGAAGATCGCCTTATGGAACAAAATCACGAAATCAATTATGAGTTTTAAGGAAAAAGTCTCACGTTCCCTCGAGCGACATTGCCGCCACGACTGACATCCGACAAATGGACGTCACAGCGCTTGCACATTCCTTTTACAATGCATCTATGGGGCTGATTAAATGCTCGCATGATCTTCCTTATACAGCTTCTCCTGACACATAGTCGTCCTCGACTGCAATATTCTGAGTTTCGTCTTCCTGGGGCTGCTCTGTTGCAACCGCATCCAGATCAGGCATGGACAGCCCTGCCGCTACAGGCTAATCATTTCTAGCGCTTCCAGTTTGATCTGAATTACCCTCTACATTGTGAAAATCATCATCTGAAAGGGTATCATTAATATGAGGAACATGCATGTTTTATATACAGGCAATTTGAAAATTAAACCATGAAATACTTTAAATGGCAAAAAGATAAGATAGTCAGCGTCCTAACTATCGTATGTTATTGCTGAAATCTTTACCACCGTAACTCGTACTATTTTAGGCGCCTACGCCTTCTATGGCGGCGACAAACCGTAAGGCACATGCTTCAGTGAAACATGTCTTTTATGGTGGGAAAATACCCAGGGGATACACCTAAACGTTGGCCGATACGCGCCTTTGAGTAGGGAACACACCCTTGTATCGGGCGACACACGCCTTTGAGCAGGGAACACACCCTTGCATCGGGCGACTCGCGCCTTTGAGGAGGAAACACACTCTTGCGTCGGGCGACACGCGCCTTCGATGTGAAAATATCTCTTCCATGGGCGACATACGCCTGAATGTAGACACACGTGGCGCAGGGTGGCTTCCGCCTTTAGGACTCACCCTGCGCATATCTGCTTATGGAATCAGTCACATTAACAAGGAAACTACACGAACACTTACTCTCGAAGAGAACGACATACGACTCCGGGCACCATTCTCCCTTCCACGGTACCATGTATTGTGAGGCTGCTTGGGTAGTTTTTGCATGACCTCCACTGAGTAATTTGAGTTCGTAGCGGCCGTTAAGTAGTAATTTAATTACGCTGTACGACCCTCGCATCCCAGGATCAAAATTTTGTTAAGGCGTCTACCAATACCAAAACAAACTTGTAGCCCTCTGATTTCGGTAGCAGTCCCAGAGCATCAATGTGGACGGTATCAAATGGAGTTTTGGGCTTTGGCCAAAATTAAATATTCTGTAACGGTGCCCGGGGAACTTGTTTATTGGAAAGGCAGATCAAGCAATGTGAAATGTACTTTGAAACAAACTGACGGAGACCTGGAAACCAGAAATATTTTAAAATAAGGTGCAAGGTCTTGTCGGAAGCAATACACCAATACCACGAGCACCGTGCTCATCATAAAAGATTCGCAACAGGCTAAGCCTATGGCTCTTAGGTATGAAGCAGACAAGACGCGGGTCTTCGCCAACTGGTGTGTATTTGTAATACAGCAGGTCATTTTTCACGATACAGCGGATAGGATCAAGCTGTCCCTATGAGAGTCTTTGCAGTAATTCTCTTGTTTCATGTTCAGCAGCTTGTGCTATTTGTGCCCAGTTACGTGGCCTAGTTATTTGATTTAACGGGCCAGCCGGGTTCCTATGGAGATAGTCGGCATGTGGCAGTAAAGCTCCTTTTCTATACTCAATAGAGAAGTGGAAATCCTGAAGGTATATCCACATATATCAAAAATACATTAAATCCTTAAGTAAAAGAAATAAAGTTTAAACACGCATCTTACCTCTAAATAACTAGTACAACAAACCTAATCGTCCGTGGAATATATCGCTCCCCATCAAAAGCGAACGTAGATGACTTTATCACCTCATTAAACAACTACCTTAATACAATTAAAAATAAGAAAAATATTATTATTACCGGCGATATCAATATAAACTAAATACATAAATTGAATGAAATACACATGATCAAATAGATTAGAATATCTGAATATGCAGGGCATACTTCGGGCCATCTTCTGCCGACGAGAGGTCAAAGCTATCTTGATATGTTAAATCTTAAACCAAATGATAAAAGATCTATGATAGCAGTAGTTGAGACAACCATTACGGATCCCTTCATGATTTTTTAGATTGACAGATAATAAATTTATGAATGTACACAACAAAACAAAAATTTCGGTGAACGTTGATGGTGCTCTAGAAGATTTAAAATATAGCAATCTTTTAAAGTTACTTACCGAAACTCACCCAAATGTACTCATAAACTGTCTGATAAAAATTATACAAACTTGCATAACCAATAATACTACTACTTTGTCTATTCCAATGGAAAATAGAATCATCAAACCATGGATGATTCCAAGGTTGCTCCGTTGTATACGCAATCGTAATAATTTACAAAAGAAATTTAAGCAGGATATCGTTAACAAATATTTTTGTAGTGTGAGTCAACAACTTGCTGCTGAAATTGTAAAGGTGTATTCAGGAAAGCAAAATTTACTCCGTAAAAAATATGACAGTCGCCTGTGAATTCTTTCGTACTCTTCCCCACTGATCACAAGGAACTTTATTCTACCTTAATATCTATGAAATCTGCTAGTGCGCCTAGCTGGGATAAAATACCAACCAGCTTTTTGAAAATGACGCATGAACAAATTGCCTCTATAGTCGTACACTTAGTAAACCTGTGTTTCGATTGTCGTATTTTCCCTGTTGCTCCGAAACAATCTCTAGTTACACCTGTGCATAAGGGTGGAGATGAAGCTGACCCGTATAATTACAGGCCAGTTTCTGTCTTGGCATCCATTTCAAAATTAATAGAAAATTAATTAACATTCGCCTGTTTAAATATATAAATCAAAACAAAATCTTGGCAACCACACAGTTTGGGCGAAAAGAAAAGGGCGAAGTTATTTTGTTTAGACTTGTGTCATCGCATTATGTGAGTGTTCCACGACAAGTCATAAATTCGAGCAAACAGCACATCATGTTCTCTGGGAGTGTGATCGCTGGCGTGGGAAGCGGGACGATATGTTAAATTCCTCGCGTCCGGGGTAGTATACTATTCTGATTTGGTGGCAACAAGTGAGAATTATCAGGCGTTTAGGCGGTTCTGCAATCTATATTATTGGAATCGATGTGTTAGGTAACACTCACAGTTTAGGTCCCAATAGTGTTAGATATTTGATAAACCGTGGTGCACGGCAGTTGAGCTTCACTTGACTAGCCATCTTGTTGAGGTTTTTAAATGCCTTATTTGTCATATATATAACCACACATCGCTAGAGGGCGCTACAAACAATTCTAACAATAAAATCATGGCAGAAGAGAAGAAGTCACACAAAATGTCAACAGTATTTTTGAAGAAAAATTCTTAGTTTGGGAACAGAAACATGAAAAACTTAAAGCTCTAACTAAAGAGCTCTATATATAGCGTTCGTAGATTATAAAAAAGCCTTCGACACCGTCTCGCACTCAAGCATTTGGAGAGCGCTACTAGAGCAAGGGGTAGAGAAAGAGTACACACAGACATTAAAAAATATCTATAGCATCAGTACGGGTAGAGTGAAGCTAGAAAGAATCGGCCCAAGCTTTCCCATAAAAAGAGGAGTGAGGCAGGGCGACCCAACCACCCCAAAGCTGTTCATAGCTATTCTAGAGTCAATAATGAGGAGACTGGACTGGGAAAGGAAGGGTCTGTATATAGACGGCAATTATCTCAGTCACCTCAGATTTGCTGACGGCTTAGTACTCTTATCTGAATCATTATCGCAACTACAAATTATGATACAATCACTAAACGTGGCTAGTAAAAAGGTAGGGCTGGAGATGAACCTTACAAAAACAATGTTAATGTCAAATAGCACGGAGAAAACAATATCGATAGACAACGAAATATTGAAATATACGAACAAATATGTGTACCTAGGAAAACAAACCAGCTTCGACAAAGACAGTAACAACTCGGAAATCGAAGGGAGAATTCAACTTACGTGAAATAAATATTGGAGCCTGAAGGAAATTTTTAATAGCGATATGCCAGTAAATCTTAAAACAAAAGTCACGTCGAGCTGTCTTTTATCATGTCTAACTTATGCCTGCCAGACTTGGAAATACACAGAAAAAATGAAAAGAAAAATCAGAACTTGCCAACGGGGACTAGAACGGAGCATGCTGAACATTAGAAAAATTCATAAAATAAGACACACAAAGAGCAGAAGTGTAACCAAAGCCACCGATGCCCTGAACAATGCTAAAACGTTGAAATGGAAATGGGCAGGGCATGTGACAAAACTGTCAGACGAGCGTTGGACTAAAAGGGTGACAAGGTGGAGAGGCCCAAGTGGTAAAAGACATAAACGTAGGCCGCTAACAAGATAGGCGGACGACATTATAAAAACGGCTGGTCCTAACTGGATTCAGATAGCTCAGGAAAGAGAAAGCTGGGGTTCCTTGGAGGAGGCCTTCACCTGTGGACGGGTTCTTGCAATCTAAAAATTTTAATATTGTACTATTTTTATTATTTTCTTTTTATAATTTACTTTGCGTGACAAAATAGGATTAAGATTAGTATTTTTTTAAGTATTATTTTATTTTGCAAGAAATAAAAGGCTTTTAATATTATTACTAGCTGACCCGGCAAACGTTGTTTTGCCATATAAATCATTCTAATGATTATTTTAGTATTATAAAAATAGGGGTTAATCTCTCATTACCCGCGGGCCGCTTTTCCGCCAAGAAATGTATGGGAAAACGTATATAACGGAATCTCACAGGTTAATGATAGAAGGGTGAAAATTTAGCGTTGTATGTATTTTTAATGCCACATCATAAAAAAATGATAATAAAAAATTTTGTCCAAAAAATAAAAAAATAAAAATTTAGGGAGAACCACCCTTATCACTTAGGCGTATGAAAAAAAGATAGTAGCCGATTTTCAGACCTACTGAATATGCATATAAAATTTCATCAAAATCGGTCAAGCCGTTTCGGAGGAGTATGGTAACTAATATTGTGACCCGAGAATTTTATATATAAGACTAACTGACCCAGTGAACTTCGTACCGCCTGCCTAACAGTCGATTCTTTATTTTTTTTAATACTTATTATATTCGAGACACCGGGTCAGCTAGTAAGATAAAAAAAGAAAAGAAAGTTAATAAGTCAACAATTACATTATATCAAAAAATAAAAATTATAAAACACTTAAAATTCTTTTAATAGTCACAAAAAATCACAACGAAAATTACAATTTCAGATTTCTTATTATGATACCTACTTATTATATTTCATTTTATTTTTACTTATTCTAAATTAAGTTTCATTTTTATTGTAGTACATTCTGTGTACTAAGTATCGGGAATTTGTCAATAAAACAAAAAATACAAATTATTCATCTAAATTTATTTTATCGCCTTCAAAGTAGGCCCCATCGCTTGCAATACAACATCTCCACCGCTTCACCCAGTCTTCCATACATTTTTCATAGGCTATTTGCGGTATGGCCTTTAGCTCATTCAGCGAATTTTCTTTTATGGCTTCTATCGACTCAAAACGTTTTCCTCGAAGTGGTAATTTTAACTTGGGAAATAAAAAAAAGTCAGACGGAGCCATATCAGGTGAATACGGTGCTTGGTCGAGAACTTTTGTTGAATTTTTCGCTAAAAACTCTTTCACTATAATGGCTGTGTGTGATGGTGCATTATCATGGTGCAGCATCCATGAGTTGTGTTGCCACAAATCTGGACGTTTTCGGCGGATACTCTCACGCAAACGCTTCATGACGCCTAAATAATATTCTTTATTCACTGTTTCTCCCTCTGGAAGGAATTCGGAGTGAACCACACCACGGTAGTCAAAAAAAACTGTCAGCATCACCTTGATTTTGGAGCGACTTTGCCGCGGTTTTTTGGGTTTCGGCTCGTTTTCGAGACGCCATTCTGAAGACTGTTGGCTTGTTTGCATGTCGTACTCATAAACCCATGTCTCGTCGCCAGTTATTATACGTTTCATAAAGGTCGGATCCGTAGAAGCTCGGGAAACCATGTCTTCAGCGACATGCTTTCGCTGCGCTTTTTGAACAAAATTGAGCTCTTTTGGAACTAGTCGAGCGGCGACGCGTTTCATGCCTAAAATGTCAATGAGAATGTTGTGGACGGACTTAAAAGATATGTTCACCTCACTAGCCAACTCTCTCAGACTCATACGTCGATTTTCGAGCACTAGCTTCTTGATTCTGTCGATGTTTTCTCTGGTCGTAGCGGTTGAAGGTCTACCAGAACGAGGCAAGTCTACTACTACTTCTCGGCCTTCTTTAAAAGCCTTATACCATTCATAAGCCCTTGTTTTCGATATACACGATTCGCCGTAGGTATTTCGCAACATTTTTAGTGATTCACCACATGAAATATCATTTGAAACACAAAATTTAAGGCACACTCTTTGTTCAACAATATTTTCCATTGTAAAAATCGCCGAGGACTCAAAACTATGACCAACAAAAAGTGTAGTTTAAAACAAATTAAATGACAGATCCCGCTCAAATTTTGCGCGCTAAATCAGTACAGTGCTACCAACATGCAGTAAAAAAATTAGAACGACCTCTTTTACGCGGGTCTTTTTATTGACATATTCCCGATACTTTTTACACAGAGTAGTACTTTATGGTACACGATATTTTTTGTTTGATTACCTGGCGCGTAAACAAACAGAACAGATGGTTTTCCAACACGGGAACAGGCAACATACAATTGACCATGCGAGAAACATGGGTTTTCTAGATTAATACCACAAATACTTAATGACTGCCCCTGGGATTTGTTTATAGTCATAGCGAAAGCAAGCCGTACTGGAAACTGCAGTCGTTTAAACTCAAATGGTGCGTCAGTCGGAATCATTCGAATGCGGGGTATCAAAACGTCTTCTCCTTTATACTTTCTACTAACGTCACTCAATTGTTTTTCCTTCCCGGAACCTCTCCACTAACACTTAAACTTTATTACGAATCTTTTATATGGGAGTATAGAAAAGTGTTCTTTTTAGACTTTTTTAGGCAATTTTTTAAATTTTTCTCTTCGTAAGAACCATCCTCGTACTTCAAGGAATATTCTAAAAAAAGAATTAACGAAATCGGTTCAGCTGCTCTCGAGATTTGCGCTTAGCAACACATTTAGCGATTCATTTTTATATTATAGATTATTTGTCATATTGCTGTCTCTCACTTTGCCAATAGGAGAAGTCATTTCCAAAACTTCCTACTCCTACAAATTTCTTCTGATTAAATTCATTGTAAGGCAGCTGTAGTTCCCCGGGACAGCAATGAACTTCACTGTTCATTACCTTGTTAGCCTACACAGGAGACACAGTGGTGCGTATGAGTGGAGGGGCCTGTCCCGTAAAAAAAAACCACACAGTTTGGCTTCAGACAGGCTGTCAAGGTAGGATACTATATTATCGCTGTCCACAACTGGGTCAGATAAAGTTAATTCAGGAAATAAATATCTGATTGTTTTCATTGATCTTAAAAAGGTCTTCGATACCGTGTCCGTACCAATACTTCTAAAAAGACTGGAACATATCGGAGTTAGAGGTATGCCTTGAGCTTTTTAGTGACTATATGCGGGAACGCAGACAGAAAGATTGGAGTTGGAGGGCTTCTTAGTTCAGAGGAGACCATAGCGTACGATGTGCCTCAGGGGAGCGTCCTTGGACCGACGTTATTCCTTATCTATATAAATGACCTTGTAAATTAGATATTGAGGGTGGGAAAGTGATTTTGTATACCGATGATACCGTGGTTATTTTCTATGGGTCGACATGGAAAAGTAGCTGCATGGTTAGATAATTATCTGCTTACTTTGAATGCCTTAAAAACAAATTACAGTTATTCTTAGTTTCACAATGTACGGCCGCACTCAGCCATTAGCGCCATTCCAAATAAAAATCCCCTAATGTACCAACCTCTTAAACCCTACACGCACTTCCATTAATAAGGTTCAATATAGAGAATACCATGGCATAATGATTGACGAAAGATTGTGTTAGCACTTGCACACAGAACTACTTATGAACAGAGTGAGGAAGCTTGTCTGGACTTTTAAAATACTATGACATGTAGCTAATAAAGACTTGTTTTTACAAACTTGTGTGTCGCTGGCCCAATCTGTACTCACGTACTGTGTCGCGATCTGGGGTGGAGGTATCAAAGTAAAGTTTTTGCAGCTGGAGAGGGTACAAGGGTCATTCATAAAAGTCATGTTCTTTAAGCCGTTTATATTTCGCACGAAAAGTCTTTATGAAGTTGCTGGCCTCTCGTCAGTTCACAAGCTGTATGTACTTCATCTTGTTCTGAGAACACAAAACTATTTTTTATGATCCTAAGAAACAACAAATGAGAAAAAGACTAAAGTTGCTCCTACTCACAAAGTGAAATCTACCTATGTAAAAAGACAATACTCAAGTCAATCAGCTGACGTGTACAACTTTTTAAATAAAGAGCTGAGTATACACCATTTACCACTTCAACATTGCAAAAACCACATAACGAATTGGCTGAAAACAAAGAGCTGCGAAGATATCAAACATATAATAAAGAAATCAAGCTAATTAAAATTAAATAATTATAGTAATTGCAGACGCAAATACACATACCACACACACGATACATACACGCACAGACACACACCATACACAAGCATACGTACACAATACACCATTGATTGTAAAACGGATTGAAACAAGTGTTATTATAAGTAGACAGCCGTGGAACGTATCATAAGCAATTTAGCTTACAAGGGACCACCAAAATAATATTGTAAATAGATGTAAGTTACTGAATAAAGATTATTATTATTGTATATTATTATTATCATAAGAACATCTGACCATCTTCCATTCATTGTTTAAAAGTACATAATTGTAAATAGTAATATACTTTTACAGGGTTTGCAATTGATACCAGAAAGACCAGAGATCTATTATGTGAACGAATCGTATATTCAAGGCTATATTTTAAATGTACGGAGGCAAAGCAGAGGAGGACAATACATAATCAATGTCGGTGGCACGTTACTTCGTACCTTAGGAAATAATGTATCGGTAAAGTATATTCCGTAATCATTGTAACATTTTGACAGGAGCACAGCAAAATATACTTAGAGGGCTACGTATCAGTTCCTTCAGTTAATGTGGCCTTTCACTGCGGGCCGTATGGAAAATCTCAAGGTCGCTCAGCGTGCTATGGAAGGGGCTTTGATATAATAAATATAATTGAATCACAAATGAGGATATCTGAACTGAGTCCAAAGAATAATAAAGCTAAATTAATATAAAGACAAAATTAAACAGTTGCCCGGTTACATTGCTTAAAGAACAGACAATCATTTGCGAGGACAGATTATCGATTCGTCCTCGTACCGCTTTTCGCAGTGTATGATGGCATAGCTAGGCGTGGTGATAAAGCTGATAAGATTGGTTGGGAGTAGATGAATGCAGGTGACTCAGGATCGAGGCCAGAAGAAGGGAAGCCTATATCCAGCAGTGGATGAATACTGGCTGAAATGATGATGATTATTATTATTAGAGAAGAATGGCCAAGTGTGAGTCGAATGATATCAATGATTTTGTACCATCACACATCTTTACACTATCTACTTTTTAAAGTAGTAGTTTTGGAGAATAGTTTTATTATCATCTAAGATCCCGCTGCGAAATTGTGTAGGTATCTGTTTTTGCAACAAAATATCGTTTAGATGAGTGATTATTAGTAATACAGTGTATTAATTCAGGGTTGCTTATAAAAAGATAGTTAATAGATTCAGGCGTTATTTTGCAAAAGTCAAATTCACATGCAGTTTGATCAAACCTGCTTTGTGTGCTTTCGCCACCAATTATTTCATACTGCCTAGTGCCGGCCGGCACCCACCGTGTCCGTGACAAACCACCGAACCCGTGACAAGTGACAAATCCATCGTAGTGTCGTCCCTTATATTGAATTGAGGATGGGAGTTAGTTAGTAGCATGTTATTCTAACGATTAACGTCTACAGCGCCTGAGAATGCCCCGTGGAAAGGCGAAACACGTGTCGCAGCGACGACCAGGCCAGTCGTGGCGGTGACGGTGGAGGCAGAGACTACCGGAGCAGCCATGGCAACGTCGGCATGTTGCATCTACTAACGGTAGTGGGTGGGTGCCGGCCGGTGCAAGCTGCATGAACTAAATGGTAGCGAAAGCACACAAACCAGGTTAGATTTTTTTTTTATACAACGTCGGCAGTCATGCAAGCATACGGCCCACCTGATGTAGAGCGGGTACCATAGCCTATTAACGCTTGCGATATATTAATATCACTCGCGCGATGCCTCCTCTGATGCTTACATAGCAACTCCTTAGGAGCTTACTGGTGACACCACTCACACACAGAAACACAACAACCCTTGCATAATATGCAATTGAAAATCATTGATTTTTAATTAAATATTTTATATATTAATGACTTTGTATGAATTTGAGCTATATGTTTTTTAAGTGAAACGTCATTTTAAAGGAAATATTGTGAAGAATATAAAAAAATATGGTTACCACCTACTAGTTAGCCGTATCCTTCAGGCTACCAGCAGTAAAGAAGTACATTAATGTTGATTTTTGCGTGGTTACTTGTAAAAAAGTGACCGTAAGCCATGATTGACATGATCTGAATTATTTGCTCCCAGCCTTTAAATAAGTGCGAGCGAGAGGCAAGGAATGCGCGCGTTGCTTCGTGTTATAGCATGGCCGGTGAGACAGTTGTAGTATAGATTATATTCGTTTTTTGAGTAAAAAACGCGTTGACACTAAATTTTATACACAACGTGAGCGTGACTGACATTTTCAATGACAAAAAATGTTATCCAAGAATTAACCACTCTTACATATAGTGTCAAAAATGTGCTGGTAAAAACAACGCCCGATATCAGGTAAGGTTGGGCGCGGTAAGACTTGGTTTCTGACTGCCTTTTGTGTATTCCTCCCACTCCTTGAATATTCCAACTGCGATACGACCATAAAAATCACTATTGATTCCGAGAAGTGTATTTATTCATTTACAATGTTTGACGGCTATTTACAACTTATAGTGATTGAATCTAAAATACTTGTATTTTTTTGTGTAAATAATCTTTTCAACTATAAATTAACTGTTTTTTGATATATTTGTTATTTGGGAATCGAACAGCTAAATAATTATGAATTTTAATAACTTATAAATAAGCATATGCTCTATAATATAATAATATAATATAATATCTATAATTACTATTTTCAGCAGATTAATAATATTACGAAGTTTGTAACGCCGTGTGTAGGTTTTATGAAACAAGGTGAATGAGAAGTGTGGTGAGGAGGCGGGGCTCTTGGGTTCTTGCCCATTGCGCTGCTATAGAGCTAGCTCGTGCGCCATCCGAACCACTTTGACGCAGATATATACTACCAATGTCGTCAGAATTGGGTCATTCGATATTTATTCGCCATGTTTATTGCAAAATATTTTTGATTTGCACAAAGAATTTTGCTTAAAATCCAGAAATGTAAAATAAAGACATAATTATTCTTAATTTTCTATTAGGTGCTTTTTTGGCCAATGCGATTAATATTGTATGGTATCCTTTTCCATGAGACATCAGACTCCATAACTCGTCTTCGCTCGGATACTAAATGAGACGTAGAGTGCTCTCATCTTCATACTGTATATACAGTCAGACTTATTTAAAGCTTAACGGCCGTGGTACCCATCTTTTCGCACGCTTTCTCTCCCTTCTGCTGTTGCTAGTCCAAACGGTTCTGAAAACCTCTTGGTTTATGTAATTATATCAGAGAAATTTCTTACTATTGCGATGACCGTTGCCTCGTCTGGCAGACAGTTATTGACAGTTATTGTAGTCATTCATGTAGTGAGCATATAGCATCTATAACAGCCGAGGCTACGAGGATATATACTGCCTTACATATTTGTTTTTTATATAAATTGAGCATCTATCCAAAAATAAGTGAAAAACATCTATATCATTACTCTACGAAAAATTTACGAGCCATTTTGATTAGTTTTATTGTGAGTTAATTAATACTTTATTTAAATGTTTACAGATTCACATTGTCTTTTACGAGTATCTTCATAACGAATACAGAAGGAGTTTCGTCGAATTTCACTTTCAGCATGCATGCGATGATATATATTTAGATCCATACGTTGGAAAATCTATTCTCAGAAGTGGATTAACTTGCCCGTTATTACCGGTATGCATTTTGAAAGATTTTTTATACTGTTTTGGTTTATTTTTCCTTTTAGTTACATATATATTTATTTGCAATCTTAGGAGTCAAACAAACGTATATCTACAAATGTTTGCAAAACATGATTTTTGTTTGCCGAATTCGGTAATACAGCACCACGCCAGACAAACATTTGCATTATGCATGACTGTTTGTTTTGGTCTAGATGTTGTAGAAAAGATGTAGGGTGCATGAAAGCACCCCGACTTGGAAAGTACCTCTACCTCATAAAAACAGCAGTCAAATAACCTAGAGGGTTATTGTGTTCCTGCGAGTGAGTGAGGTCATCAGTAAGCTTCTGAGGAGTTACTATGTTGTTAATAGGGGTGGCAACGTACTAAGGATTTCATATTCTAAGGTAACCGCCTTACATCAGGTGGGCCCAATGCTTGCGTGCCTCCTCATATCTTAATAAATACAATAAAAATAGTTGTACAACTTTCAAACAACTCCAAACTTTAACACGCACAGTGTTGACAATGTTACATCTCCGTTGGAGTTAAAACCTTGAGTTGTTTGAAAGTGTTTAATAAATTTTAGAATACAGAAATAATTAAAAGGTAACGTAGCAAGTATTTGTCAGCATCCAGAATGGACAAGATAAAATGTAAAACTGGTGGCATTCTTACTGACACTCAGGAAGTATTAAAACGGTGTAGTGAATATTTTAGAGAAATTTATAATTATGGCACTAACACAGCGGCAATCGATATGGTTACAGCTGAGATAATCAAATTAGCCTGCAGCTACGTTAGGGACGCCTTCTGATTTTTAAGCAAATTATGCTGAAGGGTCCCGACCGATTGGAGACGCGCAGTCATCGTACCCTTGTATAAAGGCAAGGGTTCACGTATGGACTGTGCCAACTATAGGACCATCAGTTTAATCAGCTTAGTAGCTAAAGTGTATGGAAAAAACATTAAAAGGAGATTCAGGGCGAAATCCAATGGAATGCTTTGGGAAACACAGGGTCGATTACGAAGCGTCAGAGGATGTACGAATCAAGTTTTTTCACTCCGTAGAGTATCTGGCTATGGACGAGAAGGTTTTCTGCGGTTTTGTGGAGCTAGAGAAAGTATTTGACAGGATCGGTGTAAGAAGTTTTTTTTTCGATCAATTAGTTTATACATTTTGCTGACGGTACCCTCCTCCCTGCTTTGCAATCCTTCTATAACAGAATAACCATCCGAACTGCAAATACTAGTTACAACAACGACTAAAGAAAGGCTTACAATTTAATGCCAAGAAAACCAAGATACTGTTGTTGAAAGAGAGATAATCAGAACGAACCAGAACACTAGGATTACGGTTGAAGATGTAGTGTTAGAGTGAGTGGGTGAGATTGTATATTTTGGAAGCGCTTTTAGCAGAGATGGAAGATACACCGCTGATGTGAAGAGACGAGTGAGTGCAGGGAATGTGCGAATCACTTATAATACCTAAGTTGAATTATGCTGACACAGTGGTTAGTCAATGCATGCTTGCTCGAACGACGACTTGCTTGCTTGTTTGTTTGCCGAGCTCGGTAGCTCAGTCGTGAATGACGCGACTTTGACACCAACGCTCGTGGGTTTGATTCCCACACAAGCCAAACATTTGCGTGCCTGAACATGTCTGTTTGTCTTGGTCTGGATGTTTTAAGAGAGGTAGGGCGCATCAAAGCAGCCCGTCTGGGGAAGTACCTCCACCTCACAGAAAACCGAAGCCAAATAACAACTCCGGAGGAGTTGCTGTGTAAGCAGAAGAGGAGGCATCGCGCGAGTGATACTTAATATATCACAAGCGTTAATAGGCTACGGTACCCGCTTTACATCAGGTGGGCCGTATACTTGTACGCCTCCCGACGTAGTATAAAAAAAACCAAACCGATTCTGTCTCGTTTTTGCAAGTTAAAACTTGTTTCAATGTCAGTCGCTTTTTCCAACCACAGTATATCATACGACATAATGCCATGGAAGTAACTGAACACTAACATTCGTAATCACTTAAAAATATAATATCATTAGCTTAATGCAAAACTCTTATATAAATAACTTATTCAATATTATTTAAAAGAAAATTAGCTTAGGTTTTTGTTAGTAGCTGCCGTTTCGAAAACGACACCAGCTTGGAACAGAAATCTTAAAAATATGGAATATTTGACACGTGTCGAGACAAACTCAAATCAAACTATTACGATCAATGTCCAGACACTAATCGAATCGGAAACCACTGCTGCTTCTTTGGATGATTAGGTCATATTTGTATAAGATTTAAGTCTCATCTACTCGTATATTAGATATGACGTCATAACAGAGTCAAATTTGTGACTCTGTGAAAAAGGTTAGGCTCAAATTATGTTTCCGGTATTTGTTGGGTCAGGATTTTTTAAACAAGCATAATGCGTACATTCAGCAGGTGCTTACTGATTTTACTCATTGTCTGCGTACGTCTGCTTGGGTACGTACTTCAATGTTGAAAATGAATATATCTACAGTAAAACTATCGATGTTCAAAATATCGAAATTTTAAATAGCCAACGGTTATAAAGCGGCAGTTTAAAATATCGAAAGTATTATATAATCGATTGGTTATATACCAACGTCAAAAATTTCGAAAATCTGAACACCTACAAAAGAAACATCGAAAGTCCTAAATAGCGATGTCCAAAATACCTGATTTTGTAAATATCGAAATAGCTCTAATATTATAAAGGTAGTGTACGACATAATAACAGATTCATTTTACTTACAATAACGCTCAAATTACCTATATCATTTTCAATTTATATAGAAACACATACCTAGTTTCATTTAACATACCATTTCATTCCAGTCCTACTACCCTTTTTATATGACATTCGTTTGTTGTAATCTTCTTTTTTACTAAATCAAGAGTACTTAAGTATTATAAGCGGTCCGACATTGCTGGGTTAGGTTAGGTTAGACTTGTGACCATCAAAAGCCGAGCGAGCGGAAACTAGCGAGGCTCGATATGCGTTTGGTCATAGTTCGTTACGATAACGTCCCTAATATTTTACTACTCGTATTTTGTACGACTATAGTATCGATATTTTAATTAATTGGTATTTTTCACGTGGATATTTTAAACTTAGGTAGGTATAATAAATGTAGACATTTTGAACCATTCGATATTTTAATACTCGTATCTTGGTATTTCAATCCAAGACATTTTAGACTTAGATATAATGATTGTAGATATTTTCAAACGTTGGCTATTTAAAGTTTCGATATTTTGAACCATGATATTTTTACTGTAGATATATTAATTTTCAACATTCGAATTCCTACCCGTCTGTTTACTACTCGTATATTACTACTTCGTAGTACTAGTACACTACGTATTTTACTTTGATGTTTGTTTCTTCAGAAATAGTGTACTTGTCATTCACATTTATGTTTATGTTTGCTTAAAGTTCCTGTTGTAAAGTTCAACAGTAACCCTCTAGTACACGTGAGCACACCTTTCCCTGATGTCGTATTATATTGTAACAAAAAGGAAAAGGAACATTTTTATACTTTCAGGACATTATTTGAGAATCACTTAACTCGGAAAACACAAAACACAACCAAGCTTGTAAAAAACACAAAACCCCGAATAAATGAAAAATATGTTTAAATGATAAATAATTCTATGGTCGGTAGTTGTCTGCAGAGAATAAAGTCAACAAATGTGGGATTGCGCATGGGTGACCTTATGGTGAAATGTCTGCTGTATGCAGACGATGCCGTGCTATTAGCAGATACACCACCTGAACTGCAAACACTGGTCACAACGATGAAAGACGAATGTATGGAGAAAGGCTTGCTACTGATTGCGAAGAAAACAAAGATAATGGTATTTGAAAGAGAACAATCCAGAACTAATGTAAGGATTACGGTTGATGATGAAGTGTTGGAACAAGTGGATGAGATTGTATATCTTAGATGCGCTTTCAGCAGGGATGGAAGGTACACCGCAGATGTGGAAAGACGAGTGAGTGCTGGGAATAGTTTGAATGGAGCGTTGGGAAAACTTCTTGGCAGTAAAAACCTGAGCCTGAAGGCACAACTCGTTACACAATGCAGTGCTGGTCCCAACGCTAACTTATGGAAGCGAGAGCTGGGTATGGCAGAAAGAGCATGAAAGTAGAATAAACGCGGTAGAAATGGGAGCGTTGCGCAAAATTTATGGCGTAAGACTTGTAGACCGTATTCGCAATGATGATGTTAGAAACAAGTTGGTCTGAAAGAGAGCGTCGGTGTTAAAATAAGAAGAGGCATGCTCCGTTGCTTCGAACATGTAGAAAGAATGCAGGATGAAAGAATAACGAAGCAGATATACAATGCAAAAGTAGAAGGATATAGGAGCCGGGGAAGGGCAAGACTTACCTACCATGACCAAATTGGTCGTGTTCTATCACAAGGTGATGTCAGGAGCCCCAGAAACCGGCGAGCGTGCATGAGAAGAGCAATAAATGTTAAAGAAGCGAGTGAGATATGTAAGAATCGAGTCACGTGGCGCTCGGTTCTCTCTGCCTACCCCGTAAGGGATTTGACGTGAAGTTATAGTAGAGTAATTTTATGCTTGATAGCTGTAACACAAAAACTAGATCAGATCCAATCAAATTAAATATGGAGTTATAATAGGAGTAGGCAGGTACTTCAAAATTGGTAAAACTTGTTATAAAAACTAGATGTCTAGTGCATACTGAATTTTATTAACAATTATCTGAAATTTGTGAAGTCAGTCATATATATATATATATATATATATATATATAAAGAGTTCCTGACTAATTCACTGACTCATCAACGCCGAGGCCAAACCCTTGAATCTAGAAAACTCACATTATGCATAGAGGTTACATTTATAATGATCACGAGAGATAAGAAAGGATTTTTTGAAATTCAAACCCTAAGGGGGTGAAAAGGGGATTGACGTGAGTAGCGCGAATACGTAGCGAACTACTTGGGATTGTGAGATACATTTGGTTGATTAACGGGCTACAATTAAATTTATTATGACAAATGTCATACAAGGTAGTCTTATCCAGTAACCATCGTCTCGTCTCAAGCGACGTGAGAGAAAATTTTCTTAGTAGGTCATGATAAGAGAACTTTCTTCGGAAACACCTGTAGCTAACAGTACGCATGTATTTACGCTGTACGGCTTCAAGTTAAGCAGTATATTTGGCGTAGTAAGGACTCCACACCGTAGCAGCATACTCTAGCTAAGGTCTTATTAGAGACCTATGCAGTGAAAACTATTAGACGGCTCACTGATGTTGATACGGCTAGAATAGTTTATTTCAGCTACTTTCATAGTATTATGTCATACGGAATTCTTCTTTGGGGTA
This sequence comes from Pyralis farinalis, assembly GCA_947507595.1. Taxonomy (NCBI): domain Eukaryota; kingdom Metazoa; phylum Arthropoda; class Insecta; order Lepidoptera; family Pyralidae; genus Pyralis; species Pyralis farinalis. Next base: position 5,683,557 of record OX382275.1, read on the forward strand.
ACTCCGCGGACATTAACACCATCTTTTTATTGCAAAAGAGAGCCATAAGTGCTATCTACAAACTTGGTCCCCGGGAGAGCCTTAGAGAAAAATTCAAAGAAATAAATATGTTAACAGTCGCATCGCAATATATCTATGAAAATCTTTTGTATGTCCATAAAAACATAGACTCATTTTGTAAAAAGAGTGATACTCATAACATAAATACTAGATATAAGTATAATCTTGTGTTACATGCAAGCCGTCTCCACAAAATAAATAATTCTTTAATGGGGCAATGTATACGGTTCTATAACAAACTTCCCAGCAATAAATTTGTTTATTGACAATTCTAAGAGAATTGTCAATAAACAAATTTAAAACTACTATTAAAGCCAAATTGTGTAGCAGGGCATATTATAAAGTATCTGACTATATTAATGATAAAAATGCCTGGGAGTGAGTCGATACAATTATAATGCAATTAACAAATTATGTAAATTTGTTTGGATACCAATAGAGGGATGCCTGAGTTTTTTGGCAGTATTTTTATCAGTGCTCACCTAGTCATAAACTGAACGGTAGGGGAAAAAATTGTGACGATTCCAAAAAATGTAGTCATTTTTACGGAATAAAAAGATTTTGACTTTGAAAGAGTTAAGGAAGCAGTAAATAAAAGCTCGGTCGCTTGAAAGGTATACATGTACGCATCACAAAACCGTACAATTGGAAAGTTTTATTTACTATACAGTTAATGTGAACATCCAAATGGAGTTTTGAGTCTAAGTGTATTCCAAGATCTCTAATGAGTGTACTTTTTCTAACGGTGTGTTGCAGAGCAAATAAGTGTAGTTTATTTTGTTATTTTTTTGTTATTGATTTACACTTAGCTAAACCCAAATCAAATGTAGCTTGTTGACAGTACAATAATTAGATAATCGATTTAGATCTTTTTGTAATTTTAAACAGTCATCGTTAGAATTAATATCACGATAGATTTTCAGGTCATCTGCGTACAAAAGAAAATGGGAGTTAACAAATCAATCACCGATATTATTAACCCATTAAATACCAATGTCCCCATTTGGGACGACCCATATTTTATCGATTAATTCATGGTTACCGGCAATAATTTTCTCATTATTCGTATCACTAGTTTGTATACTCTATGGTGCTAAAAATCAAGGCTGTCATTCACTCGACATTGTTGTCATTTGTGTTTTTTTTAGCCAAAGAAAGTGGTTTTGACGTGTTTTGAAAATTGCAAATGTTTATATTTTGATTATTTTATAGTTCAAAGTAAGTATTTTATAATTATTATAAAATAACATGAAATGGTATCTAAATAATAGATTGTAACTAGTAATGTGATTCAATGGATTGCAGTACTTATCGAACTTGCTTATTTAAATATGTTCCCAAATGGGAACATTAGACCGATTGACTAAGAATTGTTTGTGGGTATTCTAAAAGTAAAAAATATTTTCGTTTTAGCAAACCTCAGTATTATGACATCGCGAAGGTTTCTTACTTTGGAACAACTTGAACAATGCTTAGAGGAAGTTCTTTCTGAAGATTTATCTCAGGACGAGCCAGTCGATGTTGTCCTGTTACCTCCAAGACTCGACGAGTTGACAGATTGTGAGGACATTGATGACAATATACTTTCAGAACATGAGGCACCAAGAGAGGTTTCAGGTGAAGTTGAACTACAGTACACTACAATAACCGAGAATGAATTACCGTCAGAAGAAATGTCACCACCTAAGAAAAAGTCTCGTACGTCGAAAAGCTTTGAAGTACACAATCCAGTTTGGAAAAAAACGGATGCGGTCTATACAAAGGCATTATGTGATAGTGGTAGATGTGAGGTGCTAAAAGCAAGCATGAAAAAGGAAAATCGAGGAACATATGATTACAGATTTGACAAGAAGAATGAAATATTAGCTTTGACTTGGAAGGACAACAACTGCGTGAAAATTTTGACCAAACATTAAACCATACATCCCTTAGTCACTGTTCATAGATATAACAAGACTGAAAAGAAAAAATGTGATGTTCAACAGCCCCACGCAATTGCCCAATATAACAAATACATGGGTGGCGTTGATAAATTAGACTGGCATGTCAACAAATATAACGTAAAAATTAGAGGCAATAAATGGTACTTCAGACTTTTCACTAATGCTATTGATGTAGCAATGTTCAATGTCCAAGTCTTATACAATATGTCTCATGATAGAATCCCTTACCTTGATTTTATTCGAAAAGTGGCAAGGAAATACTGGAGTCTGTCATCGGATATATCCGATCCCAAATTATTAGGTCGACCATCACGTTTATTGAAAGACACTAGAATTATAACAGGCCACGTCTTAGAACGGACTCCTGATGGTAAGCAGAGCAGGTGTGCTGTTTGTAAAAAAAACGCTAGAAAGCAGTGCGTCCTTTGCCAACGAGCCATGCATATGGATTGTTTTACCGAATATCATCACTCCATTATGTATATTTTTACGTTCTAAGTCCCAATGTTCCCATTTGAAAATAAATATAAAAGCGAATTATTTGCAGTTTCATTTGATTAAATATTTTTTTAAATATTTTTTATGTGTTTCTTATTGTGTATATTCTGTAAAAAATATGTCCAACAATATAGAAAAAAGTTGGTACTTAATGGGTTAATGAAATAAATTAAAAAAAATAAGGACGTTGAAAAGGGGGTTGACCGTTTGTATGGAGCAGAAATATTTTTTTAAGTTGGTGACTTGAAACTTTGTACAGATACTCTCTATTAGAATCCAAGAAAGTAGTTTCAGCGTTTTCAAAAATTCCACCCCTTAAGGGGTGTAATGGGGGTCAAAAGTATTTCTTGAACTAATAGTTGAATTGTTAAGTAATTAAATTGATTTTTTTTAAGTGAGCTGCTTTAGACTTCGTAAATATACTCTCAATCAAGACGTCAAAAAAGTAATTTCAGCGTTTTTCAAACCCTTAGGGGGCTGAAAAGGGGTTGACAGTTTGTATGGAGCAAAAATATTTCTTGAAGGTAGTGATTTGGAACTTTGTACAGACACTCTCTATTAGAATCCAAAAAAATGATTACAGCGTTTTCAAAAATTCTACCTTTTAAATTGTGTAATGGGGGTCAAAAGTATTTCTTGAAATAATTCTTGAATTAAAAGTTGAACTGTTAAGAACTTTATTATTTTTAAAATGAGCTACTTTGGACTTTGTAAATATACTCTCAATCAAGACGTCAAAAAAGTAATTTCAGAGTTTTTCAAAACTCCTTCCTTAGGGGACTGAAAAGGGGGTTACCGCTTTGTATGGAATAGAAATATTTTTTTAAGTTAGTAACTTGAAACTTTGTACAGATATATATATTCTTTATTGCACATAAATAAAACAAAATAATAAGTGTCACATATAGTGTACAAAGGCGGGCTTATCTCTCCAAGAGATTTCTTCCAGCCAACCGTAATCAACGTGGAAACATATTGTAAAAGGGTTACGACAATTATATGTGCAAACTAAAACCTGATACTTACAGTAAAAAAAAACAAAATTCTAAAATACATCAAATGTAAGAAAAACACGAGAAATAAAAAAAAAACGAATACAGTCAATCTGGCTAACTTTGGCCCAGTTTGCACATAAAAAGTTAGACCAATGTTTAAAATAATACGTTACTCAAAAAGATACACTTGTTATGGTGGCTTTATGTAGCCTACTTCCAAAAAATTTACTCATTTACCAATAATCTCTAGGAAAATAGTTTCAAAAAATCCATTTAACCACTGGGCCAATGTTAGATTGTGAGTTGGGCTTGGATTGGCCCAGGTCCCAATTTTAGGTTGTTTTTGCTTATTTTATTTTATTTAAAGCATTTTGCTAACATTGGCCTGCATATTTACCATAAAAACTAGAGCTGAGGGCCATAGACAATAATTATGTATACATTTGGTTTCCTTTATTAGTACTAAAATGGGTAAATAAATTATTGCCATAGGAAAATCAACACAGTTTTTATTCAATCTTATTTTTTTGGTGAACAATGCGTTTTTAACTTATTTACTGACTTACCATAAAGCTAAGACAATGAAAAAAGTATCAAAATAATTAAAGTTTTATTTAATCCTAAATCTACATCTACATCATGGGGTTAAACTTTGAAAAATTTCCATTCCATTCCATGGCCAGGAAGTCGTCTTATATGATAAAATACCTTTCTTTCTTTGAATATTAGTGTCATTCAGCATTCGTATGATATTTGTATCATTCATTATGCAAAACTGAGCCACGGCCTTTATCACATTATCACTAATCATCTGAAGTTCCAGTCTACCGTCATGTACTTCGTATGTCTCTATAGAAAAAAAATCCTCCTGTGCTATATCCAAAGCACATTCTTCTTCATGTGTTATGTCTCCTTCCTCTGCCCTTTCGTCACACTTATCGAATATATCTCCTCCCAATATTTTGAGAATTTTGAACTTTGGCCCGGGCTCAAGTTACCCTTATTCACCGGTAATAATTTACCTGTTCAATATTTATGGCAATATCATGGGAATTAGCTAATTAACTCTCGTAATTTTTGAAAGAAATAATAGATAGACACATATGAGACACTTTAAAATAACACTTGCCTCCTTAAGTATTCAAATGACAACACAGCAGGCAACTTTTTGGCGCTTTCGTAACAAACCGCTCTATTCACACCACAGAGAAAAGCAACTGACGTCTCAACAATGATAGATGTCAATTATTTGGCAGAATCTGAGCATTTACGAAGATATATTAGAATCGATGTTTACAAATCTAGTTTGAAATACATAAAATCATAGCAAAAAAAAATCTATAATATGCATTTGAAATTTTGGGCCAATTTTATATTGAAGGCTTAAGTTACCCTGATTGACTGTAATAATAAAACAAATTAATTGAATTATACAACACACCAATGTACATACAATATAAACCATACATATATATATATATATACATATATATATGCTATTCTTCACTAGAAGATGATGTATTTAAATAGTGCTTCTTTAGTTTTTTCTTGAAAGCAAACACAGAAGGACTTTCTCTTATCTCCAATGGTAATTTGTTCCAAAGTCTAGCAGCGCGTACGGTAAACGAATTAAAAAAGAATTTCGTGTTAGCTAGGGGGAAGTGTAAAGTTTTTATGTAACAAGAACGTTGGGATCGAGTTGGCGGTGGAAGAAGTGGAAAACGAGAACAAAGATATTGAGGGGAATTGGGATTGGTCATTAGTTTGAAAAGTAGGGATAGTATGTGCACATTTCTGCGAAATCGAATAGGGAGCCACTTCAATTGTACACGAAACTCCGAAACATGGTCGTACTTACGGAGACCGAAAATAAAACGTATAGCTAGATTTTGCAATCTTTCTAGCTTATTGAGTAGCTCCTCAGTTGCATCCAAATAGCAAACGTCTGCGTAGTCGAGAATGGGGAGTAAGAGAGATTGAGCCAACGTAACTTTAGTTTTAAAAGGTAAAAAGTTCTGAAGTCGCTTGAGAGAGTGAAATGTAAAATACATGCGATTACTAACGTCATTAACATGCGCGTTCCAGGAAAGTGTTCCGTCAATGATTAGTCCAAGGTTTTTAGTTTTATCGACAAACGGAATTTCTTGACCATTGTAGTAAACCTTAGGCAAGCTATTAAAATTGAGCCTATTACGTAATTGATTACTGCCTATGATTATAGCCTGAGACTTCGATGGATTTACCAGCAAACCATGGGTTTCAGCCCAACCCTGGATAGCACATAGTTGGCGATTTATAGCCTCAATCGTTTCATCACTTTCGATAATTGAGAAATAGCTGTAAATCTGTAAGTCGTCTGCATATAGGTGGAAGGGACAAGAAAGAACTTTGGATATTTCATTTATAAAAATAGAAAATAAAAGTGGAGATAAGATACCGCCCTGTGGCACACCGGCAATGAGATCAATCCACTCAGACGATCTCTCATCGAGTTTGATGCATTGCCGGCGACCACGAAGATAAGAGTCGAACCATGCCATCACAGAGGGAGAAAAGTTAATTGAGCTAAGTATACCTAAGAGAATATCAAAATCGATTGAATTAAATGCATTGCTAAAGTCTAATAATATAATTATGGAGAGTTTTTTATTGTCCATGGCGTAACGAATATCATCAGTGACATTTAGCAACGCAGTAACCGTACTGTGGTTGGGACGAAAGCCTGATTGGTAAGGGCTGAGAAGATTGTTACGAGAAAGATATGTGTGAAGTTGTTTATGGACAGCACTTTCGAGAACCTTTGAGAGTAAAGGAAGTATAGAAATAGGACGGTATTGAGAAAAAGACGACGGATTAGACGTCTTAGGAAGAGGAATAACTTGAGCCATTTTCCATGCAGTCGGGAACACATTGTGAGTTAGAGAAAAATTTATTATATGTGTAATCACCGGAATAACAAGGTCAATGATAGGTGTAAGCATGTCACGACTCAAGCCATCGCTGCCCACAGCTCTTGTAGAAATAGAGATAATGCTTTTTTTTAATTTCTTCCTCTGTGACTTTGCGAAAAATAAATGAATCACTTGCGGGTGAAGAATGTTGTGAAAGAGTATGTAAAGTGGACAATTTTTTCGCCGTATCTATTGAAAAAGGAGGAGTAGAAAAATGTTTATTTAAGGAGTTAAGATCAATATGATCATTGACATTTTCAGGAGGTTTACCCACACCCAGTGATCGTAAAAATTTCCAACTATGTGGCGGAGACATATTTTCAATAGAGGAGTGAATATAGTGGCGTTTTGCGTCCCTGCACATCCTATTGCAGACATTACGTAATTTTTTATATGTCTGAATATTAATTTCCGTAGGATATTTTTTAAGTTTGGCCTTTGCTTTGTCTCGTTTAGATCAAATCAAATCAAATCAAATTCTTTATTTGCCAGAATACAAGTTCATTAAGTTCTTAAGCTAATAAAATAACAATCCTGTACATGTACTCTACCTGTTTTAGGTACAGGTGTGCAAATATTATATAAAGTAAAAGCAATAAACGTTCTAAATGTCACAAATAAAAAAAAAAATACAAGCTAAAAGTAAAAATAATGATGTCCGCACGATATGTATATTAAATTATCAATTATTTATATTTTAAATGTCCTTGTCATTTAGAAATTCATTAATACAATAAAAACATTTTTTTAGTAACCAATTTGTCAATTCTACCTTAAAATTTCCATTATTTGAAGTTTTCAAATAGATCGGGAGTTTATTATACACAACTATGCACATATTGTACACATTTTTCTTATATATGTCTAATTTACAGGGTGGTTGATATAATAGATATTTAAATTTACCTCTTTTCTGCCGTGGATGCATATCCGTATACTTCTTAAATAAGTCACGATGTTCGTTGACAAACAGGCAGATATTTCTAATGTACAGACAAGGTAGTGACAACACTTTTAATTTTTGAAAAAGAGGCTTGCAACTGTCCGTTTGCCATGCGTTACATATTGCTCGGATACATTTTTTTTGTACCTTAAAAGCCCTTTCAAGGTCAACTGAGTTACCCCATAAAATAAGATCGTAGTTTAGCACTGACGATACGTACCCATGATATGCTGTCAGAGCGGCCGCCTTTGAAATTGTTTGTCGAAGTTTTTTTAACGCAAACACGAAACGATCCAACTTTTGGCACACCACATCAACCTGGTTTTTCCAGTTAAGGTGTTTATCTATCATTATTCCCAAAAATTTTACAGAATCAACCTCAATGACTGGTGTATGATTAAATACGATACGAAATTCTAAGGGCTTTGAATTATATGGTAAAAATTGCATTACTGATGTTTTGGTGATGTTTACCTGTAAATCATTCAAATTCATCCATTCGATAACATCTGACAATACTTTGTTGGCCTCTGTTTGAACTAAACGGATTTCATCGCTTTCTAGTAATATGGTTGTATCATCAGCGAATAATAAGCATTTGTGATGAGTGGAATTGGGAAGATCATTAACATATAGAATAAAAAGCAGCGGACCAAGAATACTGCCTTGTGGAACACCAACATTTGTAGTCTCAAAGGTTGATCTGAAAGGTTTTCTTAATAGTGTGTTCCCCGATTTGATAAATTTTTGTTACTTCTGTACATTGTTTTCTATCAATCAGAAAACTTTTCAACCAATTATGAGCTCTACCTCTAATCCCATAACGCTCAAGTTTTTGTAACAATTTAGTGTGGTTTACAAAGTCAAAAGCCTTACTCATGTCTAGAAACAGCGACAGTGTAGGAGTTTTTCTATTTAATTGTTCTGTTACCCATTTTATAAAATTAAAACAAGCTAGCGTCGTTGAGCTACCCTTTCGAAAACCGTACTGTTCAGGGCGTAGTATATTGTGTAAAGTCAAAAAATTATTAATTCGGATCAACATAGCTTTTTCCAACACTTTCGATAAAATTGGGACCAGTGCAATAGGCCTGTAGTTATTTGGATCAACTTTGTTCCCCTTCTTAAATAGCGGTTTGATTACAGTTACTTTTAGTTTTTCTGGGAATAACCCGTCTACAAAAGATAAATTTATAATATGTGCTATTGGACAGCTTATATACTTAGAGATCAATTTTAATATCTTTGTGACTATATGGTCATACCCGCTAGCCTTACTGTTATTTAGATACATTATTATTTTATAAACCTCTTCCTCATCCACTGGTCTCAAGAATATAGTATGAGGATTTGAATCTATATTGCATTCTTTGATATTTTGGTAAGTTGTGTGTTGTGATTTATTTGTAGTCAAATTTATGAAGTGTCCATTAAAATTATTACATAGATGAATAGGATCAGAACATAATTTATTATTAAAGTTAATCATGTCAATATTATTATAATTAAATTCATTGGAAGTAACTGAAGATATTAAATTCCAAGTTGCTTTGGATGTATTCTTGCTATTTTGCAAATATTTGTTATTGTTAATAAGTTGAGCACGTAAAATGCATTTTTTAAGAACACGGTTATATATTTTAAATTTATTTTTGTCTTTATGTTTGTCTTTCTTTTTAGTGACATAATTTAAGAACAATTTCCGTTTCTTTTTACTAGATATTTTTAACCCTTTCGTTATCCAAATTTTCGTTTTCTTTTTATTGTTCATTTTAACTTTGACTGTGGGAAAGCATAGATCATAAAACAAACATAGCGTAGTATAAAAATTTTCAAACGCATCTGTAACATTATTCGCCATCAGTACTTCTGAAAATGAAAGAGATGATATACACTCGCAGAACTTTTGAATGTTATGAGCACAATAATCTCTTTTGTATTCGAACCAAGTTGTATGTAATTTTGAGTTTTTAACTTTTAGTGCTATAGATTGAGCAGTTTCATGATCGGAAAGACCAAGTTGATACGTGGTACATTCTATTGGTTTAGTATTGCTTGCTATTTGGTCGATGCAGGAATTTTGCCTTGCTGGTGTTGAAATGTGTGTATTTAAGTTATGATGATGTAAAATACTTACAAGATCTTTGACATATGAATTTTTTTTTAAAATATCGATGTTCCAGTCTCCACAAATGATGATTTTTTTGTTATTGTACTTTTGAAATAAATTATGTAATAATTTGTCTAATTTATACAAAAATATTCCAATGTGTGACTTTGTTTGCTCTGGAACTCTGTAGATATTTATTACTATTAGTTCTAGGCTTACTGCCTCAATCCCACAACATTCGAAAAAATATTTAGTAGCCAGTTCTGACACCATCGGTATAGGTTTTATTTCAATATCATTTTTAACCAAAATACACGATCCGCCTCTACATTTGTCCCGGCAAAAAGTGGCTGCTAATTTATGGTTAGTTAATTTTATATTAGTGTCTGTACCTTGTTTGACAAAAGTTTCGCTAAAACATAATATATCAAACTTTTTGTTTTGTTCGTCAAATAATTCTTGAAGGGCTATATCGACAGACTCAAGTTTGGTAATCAAACCAGCTATATTTTGATGCAGTATTCTAACGGTAATTTCTTTCTTATATTGACCATCGAAAATGTTTTTACAAGTAGTATTAGTTACGTGTTTCCTTTTATTTACGAAAAAAAGTCATGTTTGCCGTATTTTCCACATTTGATAAATTTCTGTTTATTCTATCAATATACTCCTTCTTATATCTTATAAAGTCAATTTCTATATTTATCTTGAAAGTGATTAACTTTGTAATATAATTTGTATTATGTTTACCAAAATTAAAATCATATTCAATGTCTATATATTCACAATTTTGATAGTTATCTGTCAGCAATTTCAGTTCCGAGTTCAAGGTCTTTGTATTTAAATAACTATTATAACGTACATTCAAGATCAAAATTTTTACATCCTGGAATATACATAGGGTATTACATAAATTTGTGAACAGAGTATATGGATTTCTGTCATGACTACCTATCGCTAAAACAATAATGTCGTCTTTACCGATCATCTTTCTCAAAGTGTATACAGAACTTAAAATTTGTGTGGACGTAGCATTCGTCTTCACTGTGGCAGTTACGTTGTAATCATCGTTCCATTTTCCGAGCCTTGATTTTATTAATCGAGTCGAAAGCCCGCGAATTTGTTCGTCTCCAAATATGTACAAATTGGGTTTTTTAGGTTGCTCAATAGATATTATTTTTGAGCATGTTAATTTTGAAGTGGACTGTTCTGGAACGTCGTTAGAGTTATTACTTGATGCTGTAGCTGGTGATGACACTGGAGTGGGAGAAATGACGCCTGGTTGTGAATCATCCAGTATTAAACTGTCGTCAAGGTCTAATTTCTTTTTCATAAGAGGTTTCTTTTGAGTGGATGGTACTTTTTTGGGTGTCGACTTACTTAAACTTTTTAACATATTGACCTTAGTATCAAATTGAGTTATTTTTTCTTTTAAGCTAAAATTCTTTGACAACAGGTTTTCGATTTCCTTGTCAGCGATTTCTAATTTATCCTGTAAAATACTGATCGTTTTTCTCATCTCATCAATATCTATTTCATATCTAGCCGCTCTTAGATCAGGAATACTTCTGTTGAGGCGTTCCGATAGTGAGAGAGATAAACACTCCATATCCTCATCGATTGATAAAAGATCGAAGGAATTTTCTGTCGGTATGTTAGCGCCGGGCCTTCTACGCGTAACATTATTAATCTGAGAACAGTTTAGTAAATTAGATCCACTAGGTTGTGAATGCATTTTTATAATTTGATATTAATTCTCACCAATAACAAACTAAAAAAATCCAAGTCAAAAAAAAAAGTGACTTGCATGTCTTGAGTATCGAACCGTCAACATTTGAAGCGTAGTGCAGCTACTCTAGTCAATACACCAGGAAATTTGTTAACCATTTCTACGAAATTAACAGTCTATATGAAACTGATATTCATTGAATGGTCCAAAGTTCAACTTGTTGTGAACAGTTGAGATAATTGTGGGTAAACGAAATAATATTCGTTGTCAATTTTATGTTTATAAATACCACTAATATTGGCACAAAATTCGATATAATTGTTTTGAAAACTGTTTTTTAACATCTTAGTTGAAGTCGAAGTTTATTTTAAATGTGGCACTGTTCTTGTAATTTTATTGATCTAATACCTAATTTTTAAGGCGGTTTTTAGGCACTTCGTTCATGAGAACACTGTCACAACAATATCACAGAGAAATCATTGAAATTATGCACTTTTATAGACAAAAAAGAATATTTTAACCCACATTGTCACAAAAATGAGTAATGTTTATCGCAGATATTGTAATACGTAAATATTATTATGTAGTCCCGTCGTTTATTTACATTTATACCGCACTGTCTTCGTATATAATACTCACTCGCACAAATTGAGTCTTGAACTGCACTTATTTAAAATCAACTTATTAAATTATTCACGATTACTATTTTTTGTAAATATTTATCACGGAGCTTGATGTTTACATGGCGGTGGCGCCCTCTCTCTCTCGACATAACTTTCTTAATTGATGAGGACAACCATGGTGCTGGCAAGTGTTTTACCCTAACTAGTCTCAATGGGGCATGTTTATCGAAAAGCGATGTTAAGGTTGAATTTAAATATTGCACTTTATGATCTACGCATGCAGCAGAATAAAGGTCGGACCAATCAACGTTACAAAAATCATCCCTCAAGCGATCTACATCGAGATTTCTAAAGTTACGCTGGGAAATAGTTTTGGCTATTCGCTTTGAAGGACGCACCTTATATGAAAGGAAAATTAAGTCGTGGTATGAGAAAGGCGCTGTAACTTGTCCATGTCTTATGATAGAATCAACGTCAGAAACCAACATTAGATCAATAAGAGAAGGCCTGCAATTAGGGAAGTGATGTGTTGGAGAGAGTGACAAAAGTTGTAGATTAAATTCCGAAACTAAGCTATTGAGTTTGATTGTCCTATGATCAGACTTTAAAAGGCAGGTATTTAGGTCACCCATTAAAATGACATGATGATACATAGGACGAAAGTGTTCTAATGTAGATTCAAGAGTGTGGAAGTAATCAATTTTGTCATTTGGGCTGTATACTACTGCCAGTAGGATTTTAGTGTGGTGGAGAGTGACTTCCAGAAATAGATGCTCTAGGGAAGCAGAATATTCGGAAGGCGAATGTGAGACTATAGCGCAAGGGATATTTTCGCGGAGATAAATACATACGCCGCCTCCACCGGCTCCCGTTCTATCATTTCGATAGAGTCGGAAACCCGGAAGAGAACACAGAGTAGAAGGAAGCGATGGCTTAAGCCAGGATTCAGAGACTAAAATACCGTCAACAGCAACATTACTAAAGGATGCAAGAAAATCGGAGTAATGAGCTATTATGCTCTGAGCATTAATGTGCACAAGATTGAGATAGCGAGAGTTCTTTACAAACGTAGATTGTAATTTACTTTCAAGAGAAGACTCGGAACTTGATGAAGTATCACTGAGAGCACTTTCATATTCATCAGAGGAACACGACAAGAAGCAGTTATCATTAATGTTTTCATCAAAAGACATTAAGCAAAATACAATAAATAAAATATAATATACAATACTAAGAAAATATATAAAATATAATATATAAATAAGTACCGACTATATTGTACTCGCATCACTGAACAATCCATATACAAATTGGACTCAGGACAGGACACATTTTTAAAAACAAAAAGTTTTCGATTCCATACAATACAGTTCATAACAATAATATTTTCATATTAGCAGTTCATTTAACTACTATGGACACGTACTCGTAGTCCATACCTAGTTCATAATACAAAAATAAAATAAAAATTGTAACCTTTCACATTGACAAAATTAATTTTAAGAGTCATTGCCACAACCAAAGTAAGAAGAAGAAGATTATAAAATCTGTATATGTGTGATATGTCACGTTACTTGCAGTCACTTCTACAAAATATTTTTGAAGTTTAAAATAATGGTATTTGAAAGGTAGAAACCAAAACTACATTTATAAAGCTGCCCGGCATTAACAATTTGCGATCACTGTATAACAATAACATTAAAATATTAACTAAGAGCACGAGTATACCATGAATGGGACCTCTACTTGACTCCGCCTTGCTTCCCCGTTGCGCCAGTACGCCGAGAAGCGACTTCCTGCTGCGATTGACTGGAAGGGTAACGAGACTGCAATTGGCGGAGATCTTCTAGCGTCGCTACCTTGGTTCTTGTGTTTCCACAGAGAACAACAATATTGCCGTTCGTCGACCAACACTTCTTTATTCCGAAGTGTTTCCAAGCCACAACAAAAAGTTCCTGCTTGTACTTCGTTAGAAATTCCGAAACGGAAATCCGGGAACCTTTTAGCTTCGTTTTGGCGTTCCAAACAGAGGTCCGAAAAGCATGATTCCCAAAACGAACCAGCACAGGTCGATGTTGATCTTTTTTGCCACCCAGCCGATGACAAGCTTCTAACGACGTAGCACTGCCCCATGCACCAAAAGAATTGCGATCACCAACGGGAAGTTTGAGTTGGTCACCCAATATTCTATGAAGAACATGTGGTAAAACTTCATTTTCCTCTTCCGGTATGCCATGGAATAGGAGAACCTTCCTCCGGTTATGGGTCTCAAGATGATCCAGGCCTATAGACATCACCTCAACCTGTGACTTCAACATCGAAATGGCCTTCCATACAAAGGTTTTAAACGACCGGAAGTCTGTGGAGAGTGTTTTCATGGTCGGAGGGGCCGGTGCTGAAGATTGGTGTTGTAGATTTCGCTCAAACTCAACCATTCTGGTGTTGAATAGTGATGTTAGTTCTTCTAAATTTTTATTCAGTTGTGATGTAGTGTCCATTTTGTGAAAGATGTTAAGAGATTTATGTGTCAGCAGATGCAAGAACAATACTTAACACATTTAGATTGTAATTTTATACAAAAATGTAAGTAATCTATTTTTAATAATTAAATTTCTTAGGAGCACATAAAATTATGTGTTACTTATTTTGCAGCTACCCTCAAAAAAAAAATCAGATACTCTATTAGAATTAAAAAAAAAATGGTTTCTGCGTTTTCAAAAATTCCACCCCTTAAAGAGTGTAATGGGGGTCAAAAGTATTTATTGATTTAAAAGTTAAACTGTTACAAAATTGATTTTTTTACGTGTGCTACTTTGGACTTTGTATTGTATTAACCCCTTAAGAGTAATATACTCTCAATAAAGACGTCAAAAAAAAAATTTTACCGGTTTTCAAAATTCCATCCTTAGGGGACTGAAAAGGGGGTTAATGCTTGTATGGAATAGAAATATTTTTTGAAGTTACTTGAAACTTTGTACAGATACTCTCTATTAGTACTTACTTTCAATCAAGACGTCAAAGCAGTAATTTCAGCCTTCTACAAAATTCCGCCTTTAGGGGGCTGAAAAGGGGGTTGACAGTTTGTATGTAGCAGAAATTTTTTTGAAGTTAGTGACTTGAAACTTTGTACAGATACTCTCTATTAGAATCCAAAAAAAATGGTTTCAACGGCTAAATGGCTAAGGGTGGAATTTTTGAAAAAGAATTCCAGCCTTAGCGAGGTGAGGCGAGGTGAAAAGGAGGTTGAAATTGTATTTGAACGAGACGCTAATCTATATTAATAGAAATGGAGTTTCTGTCTAATTCACTGACTCATCAATAGGTTCCTTTCGTAATGCATATGAGAGATAAGAAAGGATTTTTTGAATTTCAACCGATGCAGATATTTTTTCAAGTTTCAAGCCACTAGCTTGAAACTTTTATGTTTTTAAAATAGGCAATGTTGAGTATAAAGAGCTGGTTTGAGTGTATACAGCCAGTATCAAATAGCTAATAAAAACCGAACAGATCGTGATATATCTTCATTACTACACAAATTAGGATATTTGTTACTTTTACTATTTAATGCCGACTGTACTAAAAAATAAGAAATAAAAATAAGTAAAACTGCCGAAATTCCAAAATCTACGTGTGCGAAGCAGTGGGCATAAGCTAGTAAATAAATAAATAACTCTAATTCATGTTCAATTATTTGAATATTCATTTCAGATTTACTATAATGCACCCATTATCATGTTAAAAGATCTTAATCAGTTGTATTTCCGCAAACAAATGTCTATAATTATGAATAACAATAGATTTATGTTGTATTGAAATTTATTCCAATTATTATCTAATTTTATGGGGTAATCCATAGTGTTATTAATAATATTATAAAAGTTATAATACGACTGTGTGTATATAATTGTAATATTTAATAGGCAATTTTGGGGAGTTACCTATTAAATACAATCTGATTCATAAAAATCCTACAGGATGTAATTATTTTAAATAAATTTTCAATAGTTTTTTAATCAAACTTTTCAAGTTTTATGTGGAATTTTATTATATAACTTTGCAGTTAGTGAAATTTGAGTAGACGTTGGGTACTCTTATTAAAAATAAATGCCGTAAATTACGAGTAAAAAGAAATCTGGGCATATTGATATGCTCGTTTATTCATAATACAAAAAATGATCGTAACTAAAAATAGCCAAAAAGTAAGTTACAAAGTTTTTCTTGGCGGGTTTCATAATAGTGATACACAACTCATTGACAAGTAATCTCCCTTGACCACGCGGACGAGTCCACGGGTAATAGCTTGTATATTTAATACTTACGCATGTCTGTTCATGAAATAAATAATATAAATAAATAATAATAAAATAAATAAATTTACCATTTTTAGGGTTCCGTACCCAAAGGGTAAAACGGAACCCTATTACTGAGACTCCGCTGTCCGTCCGTCCGTCCGTCTGTCACCAGGCTGTATCTCATGAACCGTGATAGAGCGATACTTGCAGGCTCACTCACACCATCAATGCTCATGGGTTGGCCCGGCCTACACTGCAACCGATTGGTGTTTTTCCAAAAAGAAGAAAAATCGTTTTTAGCGTGAAGGGAGGCCAAAATATCCATTTTAATTTGGGTTTCGTGATCTTGACACCACTTTAAGCGTGATCTAAATATTTTTCTAGCCTCACACATGCTATGCCACTTGCTGGTTTGCTCTGCTATATATGTATGTTATTAATATATGTTAAAGTGCAAAAAAAATTGACAACCTATTTTGATGGTTGCAAATATATGCCAGTCGATAGCAAAGTTGTCATCGGGGTAGTAATTCATAACCTGCTCCCACATGGCTAAAATTTTGAGGGCATATTCTTTCCACTGTTTAGAAAGTATATGTATACAGCGAGAACATTCTGGGGGTTGCAAGGATCTGCCAGGCGAGTATATAATAGTCATGACGCACGATGAGAGCGCGAGCGCAACAGACTTATACGGATTTCAATGTCAGAAAGAAAGGATGTGATATATTATTTTGTGAAGATATAATGAAGGATTACTAAAATTAAAGATCAACAGAGTTATATGCAAAGTATAAATTTTTATTTATCTTTACAAATATTTATTTACTTTCACAAACCGTCTCCATAGATCTTCATACTTCATACTACATCCCATTAATTACATTTGAAGGAGCAAATTGCTGTTCTTTATTGTCAATAGTGACGTGCAGTTAGTCATAAAATTTATCGAATGTAAAATTTTAGGACACAAAAATTATTTATTACATTGATTTCTAACCTATATATATTAGGGTCCTGCGAACATTTATTTTTTATTTTTATAAGATTATAATTATTGGTGAACTTATTTATCAAACAACTCGGCATTTGTTTTTCGAAATTCAAAATTAAAAAAAATGAAATCTAATACTAGTACGATCGTCACATAGGATCGCTGGCCAGCACAACTACTAAAATAACTACCTCCGGCAAACTCGCGTCAATGCTCAATGCAAAACAAAACAGTTTCGACTTGACGTTGCTTTGAAAAGTACAAACTGTGAGTGCACTGCGATTGTGATATAGTTTTGACCTGGCTTTGGATTTCGGATGTTGATACTGGATTACTGTTGACCCTTGCTCGTTAATTTGGACTCTGTTTACGCCTTTTGTTGTGGATTTCGTCGATATGGCCGAACGTACGCAGAGAACTGTTCTAAACAGTCAGACACGTGAGTTCGTTATACGCCTTAGTAACTATTTCGATCGTGAATCTCAAAATGGAGGGATCTCTCCTACTATAACAGTTTCATTACTTTTAAACACCATCGCTTTCGTCTTAATTGCATATATTATCATATCTTGGCTTAATTTTATTAATAAATTATAATTGTCGAGTAACAATAAAACAAGTACCAAGTATTACGAGTTATTAATACGAGGTACCTTTCCGGAGATAGTAATCCAATATAACTTAATTCTATAAATTTTGATACCTGGTTGATGTAACTGTAAATGTAATATCTAGAGTTCAATATACATTCTAGATAATGCCAAATAATAAATATACAACAAAGGCACGTGTAGTATACATAATGAAATGTAAGCATTTTGTATTTACTTTAGTTATTTTAGTATAGTTTTAGGATTATTATTGCTTTGATGGTTAAAGAATATACATCTTAAACCATTACGACGAGTATCTGATTTTTCACTTATAATAGCCGGAACTTCCTCAAGCATCCGGAACTTCATCTAGATACTTGATGGTGATCCTGCCATTCAGCGCTCAAGCTTAAAAGATGGTGACCTAAAAATTCAAGAAAAAGACGAAGACTCAAGACAGAGAATGAAATTTCAAGGAAGAAGTCAATTATGTCAGAAGATGGGCACATTTTTATTGCCCTCGTTGTTTTGCACATACAATTCTCTGTTTCACTTATTAATACTAATACTTAACTGCAAGATACGAGTATTGTAATCATTTTAGCTTATTTTGAATCTTCTTAAGTCAATTGACGTAAGAACGTTTATTTTTTTTATACAACATCGGGCGGCCCACCTGATGTAATGTACCATAATCTGTGATCGTGTAAATCACAATACAGGAGGTATGTATGTTAATAGAGTAAATTATTAGAAGCTTACTGGTGACCCCATCCCACTTAAAGTAACACTGCATCTCTACAGGGAGATGTTAATAAGTTGTGGTGTGAAGTAAAGGTATTTTATGCTTTGTCCTTTGATGTACTTTGATGCCTTCTACCTCTCTTAAATTGTGTGGATTATGTTACATTATTTCTTTGTTATCATTATGTAATAAATCGAATGCGCGTACCTGACATGATCCACGTCGATTCGATTATATCAACTTAATTTTATTTATGTGAGTTTTAATTTCTGCTGGATATATAATAATGTTATATTTTACAGGGTAAATATATGTTTTCAAATATATCTTTAAACTGGGACAACTTTAATTACTTATGGCCATTTCAAAGAGCGAAAGCAGTATTTCAAATTATATGCTCTGTAAATGGTGACCTAATTATGAACAACAGCCTGTATC
The DNA here is from genome assembly GCA_947507595.1 of Pyralis farinalis. NCBI lineage: Eukaryota > Metazoa > Arthropoda > Insecta > Lepidoptera > Pyralidae > Pyralis > Pyralis farinalis. The sequence continues at coordinate 5,702,471 of OX382275.1, forward strand.
TTACATTTATTCAGAAGATGAGAAGTGGAGAAAAGGAAAAAGAAGAAACAATTAGAAAAAGAAAATAAGAAGCTAGTTTATTTTTCTCTTCCTTTAATTCTTTGGACTATTGGTTTTCTGAAAACATATGTTATTCGGCAGTTCATTTGACATTCAAATATAACATGCAGTTATTAGAATATATATTATATAACAATGTGATTTGTAACAGATAAGGTATAGGTCATATTAACAAATTTTCTTAGAAATTTTATGTAACACTAATTTAAACGTAAAAAATACAATAAAATTATTTATTCTTTTGGTGATAGTGTATGTATCTGTTAAATAAATATCCATAATTATATTTAATTAAACTGCTAATGCTATCTTTGAGTGTATTTGTAAATGTGCTTGTCGTAAAGAAATAAAGCCAGTTTCAATCGAAATGATTTGAATAATTTATAGGTTATGAACACTACCTATATATAAAAAATTGTAAAACCTCGCGATACGTTTGCTAATCGAATCAAATCAAATCATTTATTTGTAGAAGTAGGTACATACTATAGGTGTTATAATCAATAAAGTAGCTCAGACCAATTCTTGCCCTACAAACAGAGCATACAAATATTAATAATTATAACATGCACATTCTACAATGTAATTTAACAATATTTATATTACTTTATGTCTCATTATTAATTTATTACTATCAATGTCATATTATATTTAAGTACTCTAAGATATGTCTTTGTCATGTATATAATCTTTAATGTCATAATAGCGTTTGTTTCTTAATATTTTTGTCAGTGTTCTTTTAAATTCTGCATAGCCCATTTTTTTCAGCTTGTCCGGTAACTTGTTATACATATATACTGCCATAAAGTGTACACTGTTTCTGTATATCGTACATTTTGGAGTTGGCAGGGCAAGCTTGTTTTTACAACGTAATTTCTGACCATAGGTAGTATCTTGTAACTGAAATCGATAGAAATATTTTTTAACGAAAAGCAAACATTCTAGAATGTAGATCGATGGTACTGGTAGTATTTTATATTTTTCGAAGAAGGGCCTACAACTATCCCTTGGTTTGATGTCAAATATAGCTCTAATGCATCTTTTTTGTCGTTTAAAAACATTTTTGGCGTTTGTTGAGTTCCCCCAAAAGATGATTCCATAGCGTATGACTGAGTTCACAAATCCGTAATATGCGGTTATGGCAGTCTCTATATTAGAAATCATAGCCAGCTTCCTTAAGAGATACACAAAACTATTAATTTTATTACATATGGTGTCAATGTTTGCTTTCCAATTACAGTTTTTGTCTATGTAAACTCCTAAGAATTTTATATTGTCGACTATTTCAATTTTATGCATGTCAAAACATATATTTAAAGATAAGGCATTGGATTGTGGTTGATGAAATTGAATAATGTTGGTTTTTGTCAAGTTTATATTTAAATTGTTTCTCGTCAGCCATTTATTTGTATTACATATTGTGTCATTTATTTTATTCTTATAATACAATACAAATATTCATTATTGCACCAAATTAAAATTGTAAACAAAAGATAATTAGAAACTATAGTAGAATAGGCGGTCTTATCGCTAAGCAATCTCTTCCAGACAACCTTAAGATAAGAGAAAACTATTATCTTGTAATAATACAGGTGGGTGGTGCAGAGCAAACCATACGAATTAAAACAAAATTATGATGTGCATGAAAAAGTATTAAAAGATATTATAGTTACAATAATGTCAGAGACTCAGTGATGATCAAGAAAGAGAAAGAGAACGATCAAATAGAGTTACAGGAAAGGTAGTGTTTTTTGACAAGAGATTTAAAAGAGGAAAGTGTCTGAATTTGTCATCGCTAGTTGCGTTTTAAAATTTTTGCATGTACTGATTATGGCCCGAGCCGCCATCGAAACCCCACTTTAGAGTTAATAAGAGTTAGTTCTCTTTCTGGTATGGAATGAAAAACCTGTTCATGTATTTTAAGTAAATGACTAAAATAGTAAATTTAAATGTAAAATGATGTCGATATTTTTCGTATAATATTTTTGTTTTTCCTTTTGAATGCGTTTATGAGAGGGAAATATATTTGGAGCATAACTTCGTACATTATTCTACTATTACCTACTTAATTTAGCCTCAACTATCATTGACAATACGGATTGCAGAGATAGTGTCTCTTGTTTTTGTTCAGGTATATTCTGTAGTGTTAATACATTTTTTAATTGTTCTTCTTCAGCCCTAAACTTTATTAGCACGGGCAAAACAAGTTCTTTACTGGAAGTAGTCGCACGTAAATTTTTAGTCCTCCTAAGCTTAGTTCTATCACTACACTCTTCAAACTTTTTTTCGGGTGTCCCTGGACTTCTGTTAAATATTTTGAAACTACAATATACATTTAACCAGACACTATTATTAGCAAGAAACATCTTTTAATTACGATGTGATAAGACCCACTTCTCCTTGAATTTCATGAAAAATAGATGTAATGTATTGTAATGTATTGTTCAGTGTTGGTGAATCCGATTCAGGGCAGTTGGTATTAGTTATTATCATTTATTCTACTATTATCATTTTAGTATCGAACTTTTTTTGTGGAAAAATAAATAATGTTTCACATATTTTCCTTCTTATGATTTTATACGCCAATTGGCTATACATGCGGCAATTGGCAGTTTTTTTATTTAATTACCCTACTTTACCGCACCAACTCTTCATCTTACCTGACTGAAAATATTATTGAAGTACCGTCAAATTTTTTAAAACCATTTATGACCATACTATCTCTAGTATAGGATCCAACGTGCGACGTTAACATCTATGACAAATATATCTCTCTTCGATTTGCCGATGATATAGTAATCATCCGAGAATCCAAGCACAATATTCATAAACCTTAGCTGAGCTTCTAACGAGAAGTTGGTGGGTCTTGAGATGAACATGGACCAAACAAAGATTATGTAGAATGTAAATGTTGTACCCACTCCACCCGGTACCGGTACTCGAAGTTGTTGACTAGCATGTCTACTTAGGACAAGCAGTCTACCTAAGTAGTAGCCTAGTAACTGGCTACTGTAGATTGTCCGTTGACATAACAGCTACGTTTTGTAGTGAGTAATATAAATAAATAAATAAATATTGTCGGACAAATTACACAGCGCCACCTAGCCCCAAAGTAAGCGAAGCTTGTGTTATGGGTACTAGACAACTGATAAACATACGTAAATACATTATTTTTTTTTTTTTGTAAATACATACTTATTATACATAGAAAATACCCAGACCAATACAAACAGACATGTTCATGCACACAAATGTTTGTACTGTGTGGGAATCGAACCCACGAGCGTTGGTGTCAAAGTAGCGTAACAACGCGTTTCACCACTGCGCCACCGAGCTCGTCAAAAATAAAATATAACTTTATTATACATTAAACAGATTTAATGAAATAGAAAACAATAATATTTATTAATAAAATTTTACGCTTAATCTGTATCGGAACCACGGACGCTCCGGCACGATGATACGAGTAAGATCGAGTTGATTAGCTTAGCCATTACAAAAGCGGAATTGGTAGTTGAGTAAGAAATTCGAAATTCACTATACATATTATTGCATAAATTTTATTTGACAACTAAACTTTTATCGAGCGGGGGACATGGTGACCGTGATTAAATTAAAAGTTTATTCATTTTTTAAGATCATATAAGAATGACAGATGGGGAAAGAAAGAAAGAATATTGATTTGCTTCAAATATTGGTACATACATTGGCGTTGTTAATAAATACTAGTTTTACAATATTTTACTGGAATCAGACATGCAAATTAATTTATAACCATGTCATATCCCTTGCGGGGAAGGCAGAATCGAATCCAATCAGAAATTTAAGCGCCATATGACGCAGTTCTTACACACTTCACTAGCTTCTATAACATGTATAGCTCTTTCCATGCACGCCCGTTTCCAAGGGCTCTTGACATCTCTGTCTGATAAGACACGAACAATTTGGTCTGAGTTTGTGAGCCTTTGTCTTCCTCGGCTCCTAAATCCTTCCACTTCCGCATTGTATATCAGTTTTTATTCATTCTTTCGTCCTGCATTTTTTCTGCGAGTCTGAACCAATGGAGAATGCCTTTTCTTATCTTAACGCCGACACTCTCTTTCTTACATCATCATTATGAACGTGGTCATTAAGTGTTATGTCACAAATTTTGCGCAATGCCCTCATTACGACTGTATTTATTCTACTATAATGCTCTCTCTACCATACCCAGCACCGTGTAGCAGCGAGCTTTGCATTCTGGTTAAGATTTGGTTTCCTAGAAGTATACCCACGATTCACAATGTTCCCGGCACTTACATTTTTCCACATCAGCGATGTACCTTCCATCGCTGCTAAAAGTGCAAGATATATAATCTCATTCTCTTGCTCCAAAACTTCATAATCAGCCATATCCCTAGTGTTCGTTGTAATTGTGTCTCTTTCAAATACCATTATCTTGGTTTTCTTCGCATTCAATTGCAAGACTTTCTTTATAATATTATCATCTTTCATTGTTACTACTAGTGTTTGCGGTTCGGATGGTGATTCTGCTATTAATACCACGTCATCTGCGTAAAGCAGGTAGTTAACCACTGAGTGAAATTAACAGATAAGTGGGTCCAACTAATTTTGTCTATATAGGTATATAAGTAGGTAGATTGTACAAGATAGTTTATACAGACATGTGCACGGTCATACTTATGTTTTATCTACATATCTCGGTTCTTTATTCAGTGAGTCATAGTAACAGAAAAAAAAATCCTGTTTCATTAACCATGACAAATACTATTTTGTACGCAACTGGTACACTTGAATAGTTTACTAATATGATTGTTTGCGATAATATCTCTTTAAATTAAAAACAAATTATTCGCAATGGTTTTTGTAAAGGTGGGCTAGTATTGATCTGATACATTTAGATAGAATTAAATGCAGATATAATCTCCCTGCGATGTAATCTCTTTAATCGCAATACAAAATTGTTAATAATAATAATAACGATATTTATTTTTCCTCACCACAATTTTGTACATTGATAATTGGTATACACAGTATGATAGGATCTAGTTGTGGAGAGAACTGGTGCTCGAGCTAGGGAGGTAAAAACCAACTTGTGCTACGAGTCACCAGGCTCCCCTCGCTTTTTATGGGTTACCAAAACTATGATGAATTAACCAACCGCTACGATAATACAATACTTAATATCTGATCTGGATGTATTAAGAGAGGTAGGACGCATCAAAGCAGTCCGTCTGGGGAAGTACCTCCACCTCACAGAAAAACGCAGCCAAATAACAATTCCGTTGTTAAGGGTTGTTGTGTTCCTGATTGTGAGTGAGGTCACCAGTAAGCTCCCAAGGAGTTGCTGTGCTCCCAAAAAAACAGAGGAGGTATCGCGCGAGTGATACTTAATATATCGCAAGTGTTAATAGACTACGGTACCCGCTTTACATCAGATGGGCCGTATGCTTGAATGCTTCCCGACGTTGTATAAAAAAAAACTGCGTGATGCTTAGAGAAAATAATGTACACAAATAACATTGTACACATCAATGCTCAGAGTCTGGTGGCCACTCTGAGCATTAATGTGTACAATATTAAAGTTTTTTATGGCGGAAGAAAAAGTGTAAGACAAATTATCAGCTAACGAGAGTAGGTCTGCAGAACTACTTTTAGCACTCAAGGAATTGTCAGAGGAGAAAACTAGAGAGCAGAAATCAACATCAGAATTAGTGTTACAGATATACCTAGAATTATGTGGTGTACTGGAAAAATAAAATTAAATCCTTTTAAGTGAAAAACTAAATAAAAAACATGAGTTTTCGTGATGTATGGACGTACCACAATTATACAATGGCAACGAAATAAATTTTTGAATAAAGATGAAATATTACGCTATGCAGTAGGAACTACGTGTGTTTAGATTATTGAGTGAAAGTGAGGATATAATATTAGTATTGAAATATATCCCAAAATAAGATGTCATAATTCGAGCGCTAATGCTTGCAGTAATATCTCAACGCGATAGTACTGTCAATACAAATGGGAAGAAGAAGAGTGTAATGTCTTAGTGTATGGGATGTCAAAACTGTGAAAGTGACCGTCAGTGAAAACTTTCATATAAATATAATAACAAATCTTTTGTACCTCCCAAAATTTTTCAATTAATTGTACACAAATTACTAAAAGCTTCTTGAATGTCAGTGACGTTGGGGTTTGAAAACACCTCGGAACATCGACTCAAACCTGCATACCTGGATACCTGCACACCACTCCACAAACCAGCATACCTGCAACACACGCATTACTTTGCAGACAGACGACTCCTCTTATTTCTATAATTTGAGTAGGATATTTACACTGCGTGTTCTACTTGACTGCCACGTGAGTCGTGCCGCATCTATTGCTTGGGCCACAACTAATGCAGTGGTCGATGCATCCGCTTCATGCATATCGGCTGTAACGGTACCCAGTTCAGGCATCAAGGTGACTCTCCGATGTGAACTAACCGGACAAATCACAAAGATAACCCTATTTCTTGTCCAGCAGTGCTTCACACCCAACAGTTTTTGTCCCTCCACAAACACCGTATGACGGGCACTGGTTAAAAATTCAGAAAGTACCCGGCCGCTCCCCTTCAACTTCTTTTTTGCCATCCATACCTGTTGTCTGGTTTGATACAAGGCGAATCTAATTAGCATAGGCCGAGGACCATCAGCTGAAGTTTTGCTGCCAAGCCGTGAACTTGAAGCAATTGATTGTGGAGCGATGTCCACTTGTAGTGTCTCCTTACATAATATGTGCGTTACCATCATCAAGTTCCCATTCTGTGTCTCAGGAACTCCGTGGAGCAGCAACAAATTAGAACGTGACTGTGTCTCAAAATTGTCTAAGGCTTGCAAGACTAATTCCATCTGTGACTTTAACGCAAACACTGCCTTCCAGATGAATTTTTTAGACAATTGAAACTCACCCGCCAATGAAACAATGTCAGGAGTACTGTCGGCTATCAAGGGAGTCTTCAAAAGTGGACATTTTACTGAGGACCGTTTCAGACATTTCATGCATCTTTTTTAAGTATGTCAGTGTATCCATGGTGATGTTAAAATTATGTTTTATAAATATTGCCAAGTTTATATAGAAAATCTTGTTGAATATTAGCTGGCGACCTTGTAGTAGGTACCAATTATAACAGGTAGGCAGAAAGAACCGAACGTCACAACATGCGATTCTTACACACCTCGCTTGCTTCTGTCATTCATTGCTTTTGTCATGTACCTAGTGCGTCTGCTTTTTCTTACCTTAATAGTGATACTATCTTTTAGATCAATTCTCTTTTCGTTTTATCTTATTTGCGAATGTAAGCATAACGCTACAGATTTTGCGCAATGCTCACATGCCGACCACGTTTATTATACTTTCACGCTCTCTCTACGATGTAATAAGTAATCTCTGGAATTAACGTTTCGATTTTAAAATTATTTCACTAACGTTAGGCTATTTTTTCATACGGTCCCTGTCTGAAACTTTCATGAACTATATTATAGCAATTTAAACGTATTCAGTTTGACTTAATCTTCTACGAGAATTCACAATGAATACAGAAGGAGTTTCGTCGAATTTCACTCTCAACGTGGGTGCGATTTGATTAATTCCAATCCTTACATTGGGAAAAATTTGTTGAAAGCTGGATTAACTCCATGTTCGATAGGAGCTGTGAGTATTATGTAGGGTCTTCATGTAGTGCAAGACGCAAGCCGTATAAAATGTGACATGTGAAAATCAATGGTCAGTCTCTTAATCTAGATAAAGAAATAAGTAACGACCACAATTGTAATAACTTGATAATTATTAACTACTTGATAGTTATTAATATGAGGCTCACGGTATTTTTACTGTCATGCAGAATCCTTCAATTCCGCATGACAGAAGTCCTTCGTCGTGCAGAATTAATGTTCATTAGTTTAAATTTAGTTTTTAGTAGTTGAAAATGTTTTTAAATGTCAACGAATCTGTAGCATCAGTAACATGTTCTACTTAGCAGCAGAGTGCAACGCCCAAGCGATACGTGTACTACAATCGTTATACGGGGCATGTGCTAGTTTGCCCTCCCAAAGATGTATAAAATAAATCTCTTTTGACAATGTTATCTCTATTCCGTACATTTATATTTGTTAAAGGAGTATTATAAATATATTTCGGCTGTACTTTCGCTTTCAACGATAGTATATCTGACATTCGACATTATCACTTTGATGTTTATAAAACATGTAACAATTGTTTATACTATAAACAATTATTACAGCTTTCCACTTAACATGTAACTGTTAAAGAAATGAAGCACTATATATAGAGAGGAATCTTACCAGCGACATTCCCGAAAATATTGTGTTATATTTAAGTTCCTTAATCGATTTGTATTAGTTAAACTTATAAAACATTCAATATTAAAAATATATCATTTTCTCTCCTCTGACAACCCTAAATCATATAGTAAACCAGACCTGCACGCACGCCTATTCGCGAACCGAATTTACCTACGTGCATGTAATATCTATTTTGATATGGAACTGATATGTAGGTAAATAGCTATACTAATATATAGGTTAATAATCATTTATCTACAAGATAATGCACGTAATCTACCACGAAATACAAAATTGCAAATAAAATAATGTAGGAGCACAGCTAAGAGCAGATCACGCTTATCGTTCGAAGTTTTATTTTATCTCTTATTACGTACGCTTAACGTGTACTGACTGTGCCTACCTATCTCATGGATATAAAGTTTAAACCAAATAAAAGTTAGGTACCTAATTTTAAATCCGATGTTCAAACGTTTCTCCATTTTAACTAAAATAGGTACAGAATCTAGAGGATTGTAGGTGAGGTTGTGGTTTCCGCTACGAGACACTTATATTCTCTCAGAAACTGCAAGGGCACACTGTTGTTGGAGAATGTATGTAGTTGAAACCATTCATCATCTATCACAGAGAGTATTTTGGGTTAGTTGGCCCAAAACAGTCACACACCACAATAACAGGTGCCAAAAGTATCTAAGGTGAACCTATGAAATAAGGAAGCTAGGTCAGAGTAACCACTGGGTTAGGCTGTATATGAGATTAAGGCTTATTTATGAGGAGTTGTCATCCGCTCCTGTAGATAAACCCAAAAGAATTTTAGGGATTTTGTCCGGTAGGGTACAAAATCAGCTTTGGCATAATTTAGGTTATGCCAACAGTAACATATACTCTAACTCGAAAGGTTATTTTTGGTTATTAATAAGATAGCCTAGCTTCAGAAGGTGTGTATAAGACTTAGATTTCATTAGGTCACATAATAGATTGAAGTATAGTGTAGCAATTGTAGTAGTATAAGACCTACAGTAGTTTAGCATTTACTATAGATTTAGTTATTTAGAATTTATTTATAGGCAATTGAGTATTTATTTAGAATTAAATTAAAGATAATTTTTAGTATTAACTATAAGAATTTTAGAATTAAAATGTTAAGAATTGTAGGTAGTTACAAATGTTACATATTTAAGAGTAATTAGATTATATTGAGATTTTAAAAGTAAATTTAGTTTTAAGACAACTTAGACTATTTGAGATTTTAGAATGCTCTCAGCCGGTAAAATTGATGAGAATTTGAAGATCTGCTTCCTCAGTTCTAGTATAGATTCACCCGACCCGCCGCGGAGTGCTACTTCATATTCTAATTCGGATTTTCGAAGCGAAGAAAATTTATCGATATACCATTTTTTAGAAAATTAAAATAAAGTTAAGTAGCAAAAATAAATGATTAGCAAATTATTAGATCGTAAAAAAATTTTTAGAAAGTCTGCTTTTAGTGCTGTGCCAAAATCAGTAGATGGCACTGAGATGTTATAATATATATATATATGTCGCAGAGGTAGCAACACCATATTGAGAAGCCCGGAAGAAATCAATCGCCGTGTCGCTAGTTAATAATAACGGATCAAAATGTCAAGTCGGCGCTTAGGTGGAATCGACATCGTTGGGATGGCAACACCGGTTGTATTTGTTTTGGTTTGGTGAAGATGAGATACCGTCATTGGAAACGGCATTACGAATCGAGCAATGGAGCTAATCGCACGTGTCGCGTCCACCGCATTTTGAATCCGTTGTAATCTGCGATCGGAGTATAACTTTTATTACGATTATTATTGTAATGGACTGATTAAATATTGAGAAGATTAACTACGCTGGTATTTCGCTTTATTCGCCATGAACAACGAGCCACCTGACGACCATTACATCCACGTTCCGACATCAGACGTGGGATGTAACCCAACCGTCCCGATAAGGAAAAATGGAAATAGTGATGAAGAAAAATAGTGTCTTTTACTGGAGCAACAAAACCAGAGTCTTTTAGCATTGATTCAAGTGATGAAAGGACCATCGACTAGCATTGAAATTCAGTTGCCCGAATTCGATCTTGACAAAGGAAATGTGAACGCGCGTGCATGGATCAATACCGCGGATTTGTGTATACCAGATCAGCAACTGAGTGGTGTTCAGCTGATGTTTGCTTTTAGCCGTGCGCTGAAGGGAGAAGCTGCTGCTTAGCTATCTCAAGTAAGCTATCTTTCCATGGCATGTGTTGGAGTGACTTCAAGGACCTTTTCATATCAAGCAGTTACCTGCTTCCACTGCCGGAACACGGAACAGGCCACTATGTATCCAGCGGCCCCAATCGACGTGACCAGGGTGGAGCCAGCGGTACCAACGGCACCCGACCTACGGCGAAGAAACGAGTGGATATGTGCAGCATCAGCGTCCCTGCTGGGATAATGCAACACTCTGGTGAGCAGTACCTATTCTGTTATGATACTGGAGCCGAATGCTCGATTGTAGAGGAGATGTAATGACACTGTAACTTTGACTGCTATTGGACAGACGTCAGTTAATAGCACTATTCAAATTTTGACTACTGTTGAAATAGATGACATTCAGTTACAAATCCTCTTTCACGTACTGCCCGACTCTTACTTACGATATGCCATTTTAGTAGGCCGCTAACTATTAAAATAATGTCTAGCTGTTCGTCATATGACTCCTGATAAGTTACAGTTTACTAGGACGACTGTTGTTTGCGCATGTGATGTTTCAAATGCCCGAATATTAACAAAAATGCTGACTATGACAAAACACGTTTTGATAGTATAAAAGCTAAATTTGTTAACTTTAAAGTTGGAGACTTTGTATTATTGAAAAATGAAGTGCGTAACCAAACGAAGCTCGATCCTAAGTACAAAGGCCCCTATAGCGTAATTGGGGTGCTTGAAGGAGACCATTACGTTTAGAGGCTTTGAGTGGTGACCGTACCTACAAGTACGCTCATGATTGCTTGTGAAAAATGCCTAATGATTGCCCTCAATTAGATGAGGATGATAATCGATCGAAGACTATTGAGCAATAATGTTGTTTAGAATTTTAAGAGTTCTGTTTTCATGCAAATTATGAGAGTATCTGCCGGATGGAGGCGATGGCTTTTTTGAGAGTATCCTCCGGATGGAGGCGATGGTTTTTTGAAAGTATCCGCCGGATGGAGGCGATGGCTTTTTGAGAGTATCCGCCGGATGGAGGCGATGATTTTGAGAGTATTCGCCGGATGGAGGCGATGATTTTGAGAGTATACGCCGGATGGAGGCGATGATTTTGAGAGTATCCGCCGGACGGAGGCGGTGATTTCATGATAGCAGAATCAAGTAAAAATGTTGAATTAACTTTAAACTAAATGTTGGCAGATAATTGCACAATGGTCTCGATTGTGAGTTATAACTTAAAGTCTATCTATCTATCTATAACTTCACACCAAATCCCTTGCGGGGTAGGCAGAGAGAACCGAGCGCCACGTGACTAGATCCTTACATATCTCACTCGCTTCTTCAACATTCATTGCTCTTCTCATGCACGCTCGCCGGTTTCTAGGGCTCCTGACATCACCTTCTGATAGAACACGACCAATTTGGTCATGGTAGGTAAGTCTTGGCCTTCCCCGGCTCCTACATCCTTCCACTTTTGCATTGTATATCTGCTTCGTCATTCTTTCATCTTGCATTCTTTCTACATGTCCGAACCATCGGAGCATGCCTCTTCTTATTTTAACACCGACGCTCTCTTTCAGACCAACTCCGTTTCTAACATCATCATTGCGAATACGGTCTACAAGCCTTACGCTACAAATTTTGCGCAGCGCTCGCATTTCGACCGCGTTTATTCTACTTTCATGCTCTTTCTGCCATACCCAGCTCTCGCTTCCATAAGTTAGCGTTGGGACCAACACTGCATTGTGTATAGCGAGCTGTGCCTTCTGGCTCAGGATTTTACTGCCGAGAAGTTTTCCCAACGCTCCATTCACACTATTCCCAGCACTCACTCGTCTTTCCACATCTGCGGTGTACCTTCCATCCCTGCTGAAAGCGCATCCAAGATATACAAACTCATCCACTTGTTCCAACACTTCATCATCAATCGTAATCCTTACATTAGTTCTGGATTCCTCTCTTTCAAATACCATTATCTTTGTTTTCTTCACATTCAGTAGTAAGCCTTTCTCCATACATTCGTCTTTCATCGTTGTGACCAGTGTTTGCAGTTTAGATGGTGTATCTGCTAATAGTACGGCATCGTCTGCATACAGCAGATGGTTCACCACTTGGTCACCCATGCGCAATCCCACATTCGTTGACCTTATTCTCTGCAGACAACTATCGAGATACAGGATAAACAGCCTAGCAGATAGCATGCAACACTTTTTTTCTTTTTTTTTTGTGACGCGGGGAAAAATGCGTTACGCACACCACCGGTGCCTGGGTGGCCTCCGGTGGTAGTGTGGGACTCCCCGTCGGCTGTCCGACGGTATACCCACTAAACGACCCCGCGAAATGCCATCGGCCGCGTTGGTGTGGTGCCCCGGATCTGGCAGCAACAGGGCACCACTGCGACTGGCCAGCCCCTCAAAAGGGGCCGGACTTCTTCTCTCTAGAGGCCATCCCGGCAAATTGGGACAGCCCCTCCGGCGGCGGGACCATTATGGGGCCAGGTTCCCAGCCTGACCCCTAGTCCCACAGGTTAGGGAGGCGGCAGTAGGTGCGCGTAGCGCCTACGCCGTACTCCCGTCCGCCGTCTCCGGAGCGGGACAGCCAACGGATCATCCTCCCTGTCCCGCTCCGCGGCCTCCTTCTGGGACATGACCGTCTCACAGAAGGAGGCCATCGCCTGCCAGGCACTGTCGCTCCCGAGCATGTAGCGGACACCAGATCATGGCGCTGCCGATACCACCTGGGACACTGCTCCAAGGTGTGCTGAGCAGTGTCCTCGGCCGCGCCACAATCGTGGCAGCCTGGCCGCTCCTCCCGCCTCGCGACCCGGTGCAGGTACTCACCGAAGCATCCATGTCCGGTGAGCACCTGCACCATGCGGAAGGTGAGGGGTTTGCGTCTACGACGCATCCACGCCTCCAGGACCGGGCGCAGCGCATCCGCAACGCGGACTCCGTACCGCGGCTGCGCCAGGTCCTCCCCCCACCTCCGCATCATCTCCACATGCCCTCGCTGGCGATACCGCCCCACCTCCACCGATGTGGGGCGCTCGCCGAGGCTCCTCATTTCCGAGACAAACCCGTATACCTCGGCGAGCACCTCCGCCTCCAACTCCCAGGGCGGGTCGCCAGCGAGGGCGGTCGCGGCCGTCCAAGCTACCGTACGGTACCCCCTTATCGCCCTCTGCGCTATGACCCGCTGCGCTCCGCGCAGCTGGGCCCTGTTGCGGCTGCAGAGGGCGTCCGCCCATATTGGGGCACCGTACGTGGCCATACTCCGGCAGACGCCGGAGTACAGCCGCCTGCATGCGGCGCTGGGCATGCCCACATTGGGCAGGAGGCGACCCAGCGCCGCCGCAGCTCTGATGACCTTCGGCCCCAACCGCTCGAAGTGGGTGCCGAAGGTCCATCTCCCGTCAAGGGTGAGGCCCAGGTAACTCATCTGGGCACTCACCCTAATCCTAACTCCTCCAATCTGGAGGTGCGCTCCCGAGGGGGGGCCCCGTCTACCGGTCCCGCGGAAGAGGAGGGCCTCGGTTTTATCCAATCGGACCCGAAACCCAAGCCTCTCTATGCGGCTGACCACCAGTCCTACTCCGACTTCGGCCAGCCGCGCCGCCTCCACGAAGGTCTTACCCCGGGATGTGACGAGGGTGTCATCTGCATAGCAGACGATACTCATCCCGGGGAGGAGACGGCCCCGCAGGACCCAGTCGTATGCGAGGTCCCACAGAATGGGGCCCAGAACGGACCCCTGTGGGACACCGCACACGACACGCCTTCTGACCATCTGGCCCCGCGCGTCCTCGTAGCGCACCTCCCTGTCCTCCAGATACGCCTTCAACAGCCTCCCCAAGTATGGAGGCACCCCAAAGTACTTGAGGGCCTCCAGTATGGTACTGTGGGGGAGGCTGTTGAAGGCGTTGGCGATGTCTAGAGACACCGCCACCACCACATCTCCCTCGCGCTCCGCATCCTCCGTCACCGACCTTAGGCGCCTAATGGCGTCGACGGTCGACCGTCTGGCCCGGAACCCGAACTGGGCATCCGATAGGCCCGGTCCCGGGCCATCCTCCAAGTGCTGAGCGAGGCGGGAAGCGACAACCCTTTCGAGGGCCTTCCCCGCCTCGTTCAGCAGAACGACCGGTCGAACCGCCGACCCCGAGTCCGGGGGCCGGTCTCCCTTCAGCAGAAGGCAGAGCCGGCCCACCCTGAAGGGTCCCGGGCAGCACCCCGACCGCAAGCAGCAGTCGAGGAGCTCCCGGAACCTGTCTCCGAGGTGCACGAGGGCCAATGCAAGCACCCTCCCGTGCACCCCGTCCGGACCCGGCGCCCTCTTCTTGCCTCGGAGGCGGTCAACGACCGCCTCCATCTCCTGGTCGGTGACGAGCAGCGGAGCGCCCTCCTCCTCTCCTCTTGAGTCCGACTGTAGGGCCATCCTCGGGGGAGCGTAGCCCCGTGGGTTGTCGGGGAAGAGTTCCCCGACAACCCTCTCCAACACGGCCGGCTGGAGGGTCTCCGTCAGTGGGGCCGACTGAGCGCGGATTTTATTCCGCGCTCCCCTGTACGGTCGGCCCCACGGGTGCCTGTCTAGGCCCTCCAGCAGCTCCTGCTACGCTCCCTCCTTGGCCCTACTTATGGCCATCTGCAAGGCCCTCTTCCTCTCCACGTATATGCCGTGCAGATGGCCATCTCTCCCTTCGTCCCGGGGGCGGCGACGCCTGCTCCGAGTATACGCCCTACGCCCCGTTGCAGGCGTCCCGGAGGTCGGCTATCTCAGCCGACCACCAGTAGACCGCCCGCCTCGGAGGCGGACGCCCAACGCTGGGCATGGCCGCCCTGCACACCGCCGTGAAGGCGTCGCAGAGACGACCAGCCCCCCCTTCGGCGTCCAGATCCTCCATTGGCGGGAGGCCCCAGCGGCCGACAATGGCCGCCTCCTCTGCCAGTTCCCGGTCGAGCCTGGTGAGCGCCCAACGCGGGAACCGGCTCCGCCACCGGGACGAAGTCGTCGGACTCCCGGGGGCTGGAGACACCTCGAACCTGATGTAACGATGGTCCGAGAGTGTCTCCACCCCCGTCTCCACCCTCCAACCCTCCACTCGGCGTGCGGCGGACGCGGTGGCGAAGGACAGATCCACCACCGACCCTCCGTTCCACCGCACGCACGTGTGGACTGTCCCCCTATTTAAGAGGGACAGTCCCGCGGCCAGCGCCCACTCCTCCACTTTCCGCCCTTTGGCTTCCGTGGCCCGGTTGCCCCACGCCGTGGATTTGGCGTTGAAGTCCCCGGCCACGATAACCTGGGCGGGCGCTAGCCGCCTCACTGCCGACCCCAGAGCATCGAGCAGCTGCTCCAGGGCCGGCAGGTCGCGGTTCGGGGAGAAGTACACACCGATGATTGCGTACTCTCCCCGAACCGCCGCCACGTAACCGCCACCCCTCCCCCAAACCACGAGTGGGGGGCTGGCGCCAGGCCTCGTGACGATGGCCACGGAACCGTCCAGATCCCCGGCCCAGTTAGGCCGGGAGGGCACGGAATATGGTTCCGCAACCACCGCCACGTCCACGTCCCACTCCGCCATGGTCTGCAGGAAAAGGTCCTGAGCCCCGGCGGAGTGGTTGACGTTGGCCTGCAGCAAGCGAGGATGTCCGGCCATTACTCGGACATCCTAGCCTCCGGCGCCTTCTGCCGCCCACTCCCGCGGGAGATGGGGGACGTTCTCCCGCGAATGGATGGGGGGTTGCACAGACGGCCCCCCATCACATGGGTCGCCCTACGCCCGGCGTCGGCGCAAACGGCACAGCGGGCCTGGGCCGAACAGCCGGAGGCGATGTGCCCCGGCTGCCCGCACCGGTAACACAGCCGGCTGCGGTCCTCCTTCGAGGGGCACAACTCGGCTGTGTGCCCCTTCCCCATGCACTTGAAACAGTGCATGGGAGATAGCATGCAACCCTGTTTGACACCAATTTTGACATCAAACCAGGGTGACATGCCACCATCTATCCGCACACATGCTGAGCAATCCTTGTAAGTGGACTGCACAGCACGGAGCAGTGAACCGTCAATCCCATATCTCGGCAATATGTCCCACAGTTCCTTTCGCACAACCCTATCAAAGGCTTTCTCAAGATCCACAAAACCGCAGAAAACCTTCCGGTCTATGGACAGATGCTTCTCTACGATATTGCGGAGCGAGAAAACTTGATCCGTACATCCCCTTCCATTTCGGAAACCTCCTTGTGCGTCCCACAGCATTTCATCGGATTTCACCCTTCCATATACTTTTCAATCACCTTTCCATATACTTTTGCTGCTAAGCTGATCAAACTGATGGCCCTATAGTTGGCGCAGTCCATGCGTGACCCCTTGCCTTTATACAAGAGCACGATGACTGCGCGTCTCCAGTCCATTGGGACCCTTCCAGTTCTCCAGCATAGGTTGCACAGGTACCAGAAGGCGTCCCGGACGTAAGTGCCACCTAATTTGATCATCTCAGCTGTGATCAGATCAATTCCCGCTGATTTTCCATTTTTCAAGCTTCGTATCGACCATTCGATCTCATCCATAGTTATACCTTCGTCGGACGCCGTCAACGTGGAGTAAGCATCCGACTCACTCGCATTGTCAGCGTCCGAGGCATACTCATACATTTCTTCAAAATATTCACTCCACCGTTCTAACACTTCCTGAGTGTTCGCAATAACTTAAAGTTAAGTGCAAATTGTACTATGTTACTGGTTAATTGAAATTTGTTTTACTTGAAATAAACGTTGACTATAGCCAGTCTAGTCAGGGTTGGCCGAGCTGGAGTAAGATCTGTTTCTGCTCAGATTTTTTGGTTGCAGATTGCGCACACGAGGACGTGTGATGCGTCAGAATGGCCGTGTCGCAGAGGTAGCAACACCATATTGAGAAGCCCGGAAGAAATCAATCGGCGTGTCGTTAGTTAATAATAACGGATCAAAATGTCAAGTCGGCGCTTAGGTGGAATCGACATCGTTGGGATGGCAACACCGGTTGTATTTGTTTTGGTTTGGTGAAGATGAGATACCGTCATTGGTAACGGCATTACGAATCGAGCAATGGAGCTAATCGCACGTATCGCGTCCACCGCATTTTGAATCCGTTGTAATCTGCGATCTGAGTATAACTTTTGTTACGATTATTATTGTAATGGACTGATTAAATATTGAGAAGATTAACTACGCTGGTATTTCGCTTTATTCGCCATGAACAACGAGCCACCTGACGACCATTACATCCACGTTCCGACATATATATATATTTGTGCGTTACAATATATATTATATATCCGTTGGCGAACTCTTACCACCTGCATGGGAAGAGAAGCAAATCTGGGGAACTCTTAAGTTTTTCTTTCTCTCCCAGCCCAGTATGGAAGTACTTCCACACAGCAAGGTATCTAGCGTGAAGTTATTGATAGAAAGATGTATTTTTCTTTCTCTCTGCCTATTCCGCAAGGACGTCGGCGTAAGATATAGATATATATATATATATATATATATATATATATATATATATATATATATATATATAGGGAACTGGCGTGAAGATATGGACAGATGGATATATGTACATATAAATCGTCAGTATTATAGTTCTGAGCGTATCGGCACAAAATTACAAATGAAAAATAAAAAAACAGTTGAGAATGCGCAAGCTTGCACTGCCAGAGGAACACCTGGCTCGACAATTACGAGTATATAACAATTCAATTATTTTTTTGTTTTAATATTTGTCGGCCATTTTGACCATGTTCCTTAAGAGATAGGAACGGTATTCCTGAACATTCCTACTCTACTTCTTTATGCTGAATCCGAATCTGAAGTCAAAATTCGAATATTCAAAAAAAGCGATAGACACACACACAGAGACAAACGCACGCACAGACAAACATATAGATTTCAAACAGGAACGGTATTCATGATAAAAGGAACAAAGGTACCCTTCTTCAAATATACAACTACCTAATGGCAACCTTGCTACAAAGAGGAATGAAAAAATATATTAGGGTATTAAAATATGAAACCAAAATAAACATTATATGTGAGAGTAATTATCTTCAACTGGTGAGTACTACAAAAACATTAGGAAGTACTCCTCATTTAAAAAGAAAACCTTACAGAAGTAAAAATTGCCACACCAAGACTACTAGCCAGCCAGAAAGCAACAGTAGCAAAAACCACAGACCCGGAACCGCGAGAAGGGCGCCACTTGTCACAGGGAGTAGTGCCCCTGGAGCAAGCAGGGCCGGTATTTACTAGGATGAGAATTGAAAATGGTAAGTACCGACAAAGGTTTATTACAGGTTAAGAATAGGTACAGAATCTAGGGGGTCGTAGGTGTGGTTGTGGTTTCCGCTACGTTTGCTTTCGAGACACTTATCTTCTCTCAGAAACTGCAAGGGCACGTTGTTGTTGGCGGTTGGCGTGGTGCAATATGACGGAGTCGCAGTTCCCAAATCGACCGTTGTGCGTTGGATCAGCGGCTCTTTGACCCGGACTGAGGAACCCGAAAAGTAATAAGGGCTCTTTTTCCGATTTGAAACATGCGCGGTTAATTTCCTGAAGTCGTAGTGGATTGGCCATCCAATATGGCTTTTAAACCGAAAAGTTGGTACGGGGTTGTGCCTTTGAGATTGAATGCAGAGTAGGTCGAGCTTCAATCGGGAAACATCGGCGTCACCTACGAAATCAATTTTGACTTTGAACTCTCTATCCCGAGTAAGTATGCTTGAATAGTTTGTATTTGTGAAGCGGAGGATGTTTTCATTACCGATAATTTGATATCAGGGATCTAGTGGTTACTTTCTGTTCATTCCAGACTGAGGCTCGGTCGTAATACAACGTCGTAATCCGCAAGTCGCAAGCGCAATGCCAACTCGCGGGCTGCAATATGTTCACAGACCGCAACCCGTAGTATATAGTTTCTGGTTCTACATATACATAAACATGAGAGGCGCAACGTTGGTTTCTTCTTGTCATAATACCCAAAGCTCCGCTTGCAATCAGGTGATCATTCTGAATATTTTGGAATTTTCTATAGTGTTAATTTTTCTAAAAGATAAACGTTTTGACCCAATAATGCACTGAAAAAGTAATAAGATCTGTACAAATGTAACACTTGTCTTATAGGGTATGCGACTTTATGCATAGGCCTAATGTAGTAGGTAAATTTGAATGTATGTATAATCTAGCGTAAAGCATGATAATCTAAACTAGAAGAATATATAAATACATGTTGTCCATATGTAGGAAAATTTATTTACTCTTTAATTATAATGATTAATGTGCCAAGTGGAATATGGCCACATGAAAGTTAATCTATGTTTCCTATCAATTGTATCTGAAGGCGATTGTAAAGTATAAATTACATGAATATTTCACTTTATCTGATAGATTTAGGTCAAATCAAGTGGCGCTCTTTCTTCCTCTTATCTATTGTCTTTCAAACAGACTAATTATTGAGTTCCTGGTTGATTGGCCTGCAGAAACTACTCGAACCCACGCTCTCTGCTCTACCGCCCCACACACATAATTGTCACAATATGTATATCTCCACGCCAGCACCGCATTGTGTAAAGCGAGCACTGCCTTCTAGCTTAGATTTCGACTACCTAGAAGTTTACCCAGCGCTCCGTTCACCCAATTCCGAGACACACACTCATCTTTCCATATCAGTGGTGTACCTTACATTGCTGCTAAAAGCGCTTCCAAGATATTAATGTTGTAACTAATGTTTGCAGTTCGGATGGCGATTTTGCTATTAATACCGCGTCGTTTACGTCTGGAGGCAGTTGACCACTGAGTCACTTATTCGCATTCCCACATTCATATTTCTTATTCTCTGAAGACATCGGTCCAGATACAGGATGAATAGTCGAGCCGATAGCCCACATCCCTGTCTAATTTCAATGTTGACATCAAACCAGGGCGACAAGCTGCCGTCCACCCGCACACATGCTGTATAATCGTTATAAGTAGATTGCACAGCACGGAGTAGGTCACCGTCAATCCCATATCTGGGCAAAATGTTCCTTTATACAAGTCCATGATGACTGCGCGTCTCCAATTGCTCGGGACCCTTCCGGTTCTCTAGCATAAGTTGCTCAAAAACTAGAAGGTGTCCCTAAGGTAAGTGCCACCTAGTTTCATCATCTCAGCTGTTACCATATCGATTCACGCTGACTTTCTATTTTTCAAACTTCGTATCGACCATTCACTCTTATCATATATTTCTCTAAAATATTCACTCCATCGTTCTAACACTCCTGAGTGTTAGCAAGAATACCACCAGCTCTACATTTTATAGTGTCCTTTCTGGATGCTGACGAATCGCGACGGTATATTTATTTCTTCGTTTCTTTCATACCATCACCCTACCGCAATAATGAAACGTAATCCTGCCACGCTATCCTATTTTTTCCACGGAGGATTCAACCTCCGCATCCCACCAGGGATCACCTCTCAGTGTTCTACGATTCTTTGCGCATTCACATGCTTCTTTCGCCCTATCCACATACTTTCTTTCAGAAATTTCCAACATTTGTCTACATCTGAGTCGGAAAGACTCGCGGTCGCAAGTCTTTCACTGACTAGACATACATATGTACTCCTTATACTTTCATCTTTAAATTTTTCTCTTCGTACTATTTCATGATCTCCGAAGGGAATCGCAGGTGTACCCACTTCTTGAAAAGGCGCACAAATCAGATAGTGGTCCGTTTCAAGAGTGACCTCTGAAGGCTCTTGTATCCATTAACGACTTTCGGAGACGTCTATCAAAAACAAATCAATCACATGTTTCTGTTTATTCCATCTCCTTGTGTACGTGTGAATATCCTTGTGATGGAAGAACGTGTTCGACACAAGGAGGTTTCGTTCCATACATACGTCATAAAGTAACTTAGCAGCATCGTTCACTCTCTTATCTCCGTATGGACCAAGCACAGCCTCATGACTGTTTCGCTTGGTACCAACAAACAAATAATAAACAAACAAACAAAAAATCAAATCTCTCCTATTTATAATATTAGTTTAGATAGATATCCAGTTAGGCAAACAAACATCCAACCCACAAGTATTGGTGTCAAAGCAGCGTAACAGGTAATGTCACTCATTTTCAGAAGCACAACATCCCTTCAGATAGTGTTATTCTTTTTTTCTTTTCCTGACTAGGTCAGTAGCTACGTTTCGTCTCTGGCGTAACTAGAGATTAATTTGCCATTAATGTTATAATTTAGTTCATTCGAAATTTAATCGTCACAAATGCTTTGATTAATCATCATGGTTTGATGTTTATCCATTTATTTTTTGTCTATTTGATGAGACTGTCTTATCTGGAGTTTATCTTTGTATTGTCCGGTGTGTCCTTCTAGGTAGTTCTATTTCGGGTTATGGCCTGCTCCAGTGTTATTCGACTGCGCATATTATAATGTGCACTTTCACCTTGTTTGTTAATTAGCAGGACAGGGCAATAAATAATTTTATATTCACACACCAAGTTCTTTGCGGTGTAGGGAGATGGTTCTGAGTGTCACAGATTCGGTCTTTAAACCTCACTTACTTCTTATATATACTAAGAGCTAATTATACTATATTTATATATTCTATTTACATTCATTGGTATAACAAACTTAAATTAATTTATATGAAATAAATGTCATTACAAACCTTGCAATTGCTGCTTAAATTGTTACAGACAAATAGAGTGACAGAAAGTGACGAAATTATTAGCTCGTCGGCCGCATAGATGTCACCTCTTTCGATTTCTTTTTTCACTCTTATTTAGAGTAAAATAAGATTATTTATTGCTATTAAATGTTCAAGATGTTAATATATATCTTTTAGCAGAAAATGTATCAATGTTATAATTTTATATGCAAAAGAAAAGCCAAATTTTACTGATCAAGAATTTGTCTATTGTGTTATTTTCAATACGTCACCTCCCGAGCACAACCAGAGCGACACCCGTGGTGATCACGCAGCTTAGACATCGTCCGTGATATATATGAGCCTGTAGAATACTGCACAAAAAGCTGTGAATGCAGCCGACGATGTCAACGCTATAACATCGGTGTTTATAGCGACGAGCACAGCTGTAAAGGTTTCCTTAGAGAATTGCATGGCAGTAGCAAAGGCGTATTTGTATGCGTTGCTGCCCTAGAATGTGGAAAAAAGCTAATCAGAGCCACTGCAGATAGAGAATGAAATAACTTGTAAGGTGCCAAGTACCATGCGTACCTCCTACGATTCAGCTCATATTATCGTAAAAGTCGGTAGAGCCAAGGGATGGTGGTGGAACTGTGTTCCAAAACTACATAATTAATCGAAATCCTTGCATTTGTAAGCCTTTCTCCATGAAATGATCTTTCATCGTTGATGTACACCGTATTATAACAGAAGTATCTATCTAAGTATTTCTGATAGTAATACGGTGTACATTAACGACATTACCCAGTAAGAAAACTTGATCCATACAGTCTCCTTTAGTTCATATAACATTTAAATTGTTTATTTTCCCTGGGCCAGACACTTATTGTAAATTTTCCTTAAATGTTAGCTATTTTTATAGAGTTAGTGAAATTAACATAATATAAGTGGGCCCAACTAATTTTGTGTATATTATATACTTAATATACACAAAATTATATATATGTGTATATAGGTAGATTGTACAAGATAGTTTATATAGACATATGCACGGTCATACTTATGTTTTACCTACACATCTCGCTTCTTTCTTCAGTGAGTAATAGTAACAGAAAAAAAAGTCCTATTTCGTTAACCATGACAAATTCTATTTTGTACGCAGCTGGTATATAAGAATAAAGTTTAACCCGGCGCCATGGGGTGGAAAATTGTAACACGGAAGTGGGGGCTGGGTCATAATTACCCAAATAAATAATGTAATATATTTGAGTGTCTATTTAAAGAAATTAATATTATTTGTTACCAGCATTATTTTACTGTTATTAAGGTAATAAAACACCAATAAAATCATAAAGTACAAACTTTTAATCATAGGAACAAGGCTTTAAAAAAATACTCTAAAAAATCAACAGAATTGGCTTCACCTAGTTATAATAGTTATTAGTTTTTAATTTTTAGTGATACATTTACTAACATAAAAAAGTAATAAAACATTAATTAGAATCATCGTTATTAATACAATCGTCACAGAAAGGTACTATATATCGAGAAAAAGATATTTTTTTTGTGTGTTGTTCAAATTACGGCAGTTGTAGCTCCCAACGCAGTTACAGCCTGACTGACTTCACGGCACAAACATGTATAGAGACTCAATAACTCCAGCTACTGAGAAAAACGGCAACGTCGCATGAATAGTTTTAAAATTATAGGCAAACTAAAAACGTGCGGGTAATTTTGACCCAGTCCCCATGACGCCGGGTTAACAACATGTTTGTTTGCAATTATATTTAAATAAGAAACAATTTATTTGCAATGGTTTTTGTAAACGT
This sequence comes from Pyralis farinalis, assembly GCA_947507595.1. Taxonomy (NCBI): domain Eukaryota; kingdom Metazoa; phylum Arthropoda; class Insecta; order Lepidoptera; family Pyralidae; genus Pyralis; species Pyralis farinalis. The sequence goes on from OX382275.1 coordinate 5,726,587, forward strand.
GAGCGAGAGTAATTGATCTGATACGTTTATATAGAATTAAATGCAGGTATAATCTCTTGGCGATATAATATGATATAATACAATCGCAACAATATAATATAATCAAAACAACGATATAATATAATCGCAACACAAAATTGTTATTCGTTTAAAGATGATTACTATGAACGAAATATATTTCATTTGGACAAAATGTTAAAGGCAGCAACGTGTTTACTTTTATTTGGTTATTTTAACGTATTTATTTACGTAAGTAATATATTATTTTTATTTTAGAGACTGAATATTTGGATTTATTTAGATTAGTGTGCATTACAACGTATTCACTAGATTTCATAATTTTACTTTTCTCTAAAAAAATTCATCGGTGATACTGCAATATCGCGTAACCAACAGTTGTTAAAACCGCGTAACTTGTTTGTGACAAATTTTACAGGAGAAGGAAAAAACTTAATATCTTTTTTATTTCTACGTCTTAGGCTGACTGAATCATACAATAACTATTAATGCATAAACTAAAGCTTATACTATAGTTCAAATTGCATTAGTCGATTAACGAATACACTTTCACGGAATTGCGTCATCAAAAATGTATTTAACTGCGTACTTCTAGTATTTACGCGTAATTGAAACAAAGAAATAAAATATTAATATACAAGGATAATTTATTACTTATTTATTTTAACGTAATTTGACAATAATAAGTGATAATCTAAGATAAATCAGTTTCATGATTTTAACTCTCATGAACTACAATGTTACTAAATTAAGAGGCAAAGTAGTTAGTTTACTACTAATAATGACAAGAGCCATATCAAAACACAAAAATAACAAAGTAAAAACGAAAGTGAGAATCTTAAAATGTTATGAATACTACCTACAAAATAAACATTAAACTCTAGCAAAATCTAGAAACATCAATTAAAATCCTTTGAATATAAATGAGATCTCAAATTTAGAAATAGAGATTTCTATATTTTTACTTGAATGGTAAACTATAGTAAAAATTATGGTAGTCACGAGGAATTACGCTTTTTAATTGATGCAAATGCTCATATTTACTTTTCAATATAGGCAATCTAGAAGAGTAAAGAAATGGGACATCGCTTATCAATGTTGATATATTCTTTGATCTTCGAGGCAATGGACTAAAATCATCTTCAAAATGTTTTTTAAACTCGATAGTACCAGTAGGATTATACTTCAATACTCGTAGATCTACCACACAGTCATCGCCAGAAATGCGCTCAGGCCGTATATAGTCATACATTTGATACTCTTTGACGCTGTATTCTTTGAAAACGGTATGATCACGTTGTATTACTTTGTAAAGAAAAGGTTTTTTTCTGGCATCCTTAATCAAAGACGCTGAGATGGCAGGAAAATTTCAACATTTTTTAATTTTCTTTCAACAACTGAATGGACCGAATCTACCTCCATCTGTGTGTGTCCTTTTCCAGGGTATTTTTGTGTGATTAATAATATATAATATATATATATATATATATATTAATATATATATATATATATAAATATATATATATATATATATATATATTTACTTTCAATTTACAGGCTGTCTCATCGAACCAATAACAAGTAACATTGTCTGTACCAATGTTGTAAACAGTGAAGTTATGTACAGATAACTTTGTTTTAAAATATAATGCATTAGCCGACAAAGAAGGACATAATTTCACAGCTTGCAAATCGGCAGTTATGGTATGAGCTCGGCCATGTTTTGCAAGTTGGTTTCAGTTAAACTTGAACAAAAAAGAATTTTACTACGAGCACAATATGCTGAATTGCATTTAGATCTCATAGTCTTTTTAGATTTTGATCCTTTTTGAATGTACTCGTTATCAACTTTTCTAAACCCAATATAGTGTTTTCGTAACATTCTGAGTTTCTTATTTAATTCTCTTTTCCAATTTGACGGTTAGCCTTTCGCTTTCTTTTCTTGGACTCTTTTGCCGCATCTGCTTCCAAATTTCTCGGGAAACAAGTTAAGATCATTAGATTCGATAGACTCTAAATTGGCAATACGAGACAAATCGGCAATAGTATCTCCTGCTACATTTGAGATAACAGTGGATACAATGTTGGGGTCATTGAAAGAAAATTATCTGGACTAACTACAAATGAAGTGCTTGGAAAAATAGGTTGAAAAATAGCCGTTGAGGTGTCACAATTAGCTATATCATTATCAATATCTGTGGGCACGTATTTAGTTGGGAAGTTTGGTTTACAAACACTCAAAACTGAAGATTGGTTTTTGAAAAGAGTTTTATCTAAATCTAAAATTTGTTGTCTTTTACGAAGAAGCTCCTGGCGCCGTTTTTGAAGATCCCTTAGTGTTGTGACTTTTACATTCAAATTAAAGTTCATATCATCCCTTGGCAATGGGTATGAATAAATAAATAAATAAAAGAAACTTTCTTCATCTGTACAAAAACATTGTCTGCGACCAATGACATTATTACACAGTGCACGAATATATAGTAGCCCTTACATTCACATAAGCGTATTGTACAGATAAAGAGGTAAGAGCCTCAGCGGAACGGCTGTTTTTCAGTCTCTGCCTTTGTTTGTTGACACACCGCCAGTATAGACGCCGCACATGTAGGTACCAATAAATACCACATGTTTTTAAACTTAAAATAGATGACAATAAATTGAATAAAAATGACAACAACAATATGTAGGTAAATCATTGAAAATCTCTTAATAAGTATGCGCTTCGTTTGCAGCATTTTCCATAATCGACTATAAATAAAATAATTTTAAACACTATATTAAATTGAATTAAACATCGCGTGTTTTATTTATTTTGTTGAACCTGACGTTTCGAACGCTTTGCAGCGTCCGTGGTCTCAGGAAGTTCCTCAAACATCAGGTTCAACAAAATAAATAAAACACGCGATACTTCCGTTTAAAATTGTTTAATTCAATAAATCCAGTATTTAAAAAAAAAAAAATATTTTTATTCACGAGCCTAAACAAAACAATCACTTGTTCTATGTCTCGATGCGCAGATACGCGGTATTATAGTAACATATTCATGCGACTTCTCCTCACGCGGTTTTATCTTTTGTCGTTTATAGCATTTTGATTGGACAATTCGTTCACCTGACCGCACGGGAGGATGTCAATCTCTGTCAAGAACCTGTACGCACGAAATCTCAATTTTGATTTTTTTGTAGTTCCGCGGTATTAGCTAGTCTTGGTTACACGGTATTGCAGTATCACCGACGTTATGTTAAGAACAGTGATTAAGATTGTTGAATCCGTGATGGATCACCAAAATTTAAGTATTTTTCACGGTGATATTTTGAGGAAATTCATATATAAACTAAACAAAACGGGGTCGTATCGCCACCTACCAATTGTGATTTTAAATCATCTAGGGACCAGTGGTCCATTCAAACACACACAAAAAGTTTCATTAAAAATAGGTCGTTAAAATCAGTTTAAAGGCTTACGAGAAATTCAGTGACTTGTATACGCATATATATAAATATTTCATATATAAATATATAATACCATAGATTTGTTATCTATGCAAGTGTCGTTATTATTGACATTAGGATTATATTACATCATAGGTAAGACATTATCAATAACTTACTAAAATTACTAAAATATTGACGAGACCGGTGGCTCAGTCGTGAATAACGCGACTTTGACACCAACGCTCATGGATTCGATTCCCATACAAGGCAAACATTTGTGTACATGAACATGTCTGTTTGTCTTCGTCTGGATGTTTTAAGAGAGGTAAGACGCATCAAAGCAGCCCATCTGGGGAAGTATCTCCACCTCACAGAAAACCGCAGCCAAATAACAACTCCCTAGAGGGTCGTTGTGTCCCTGCGTGTGAGTGAGGTCACCAGTAAGCTCCCAAGGAGTTGCCATGTAAGCTGCAGAGGAGGCATAGCGCGAATGATACTTAATATATCGCAAGCATTAATAGGCTACAGTACTCGTTTTACATCAGGTTGGCCGTATGCTTCTATGCCTCCCGACGTGGTATAAAAAAAACAATTGCGCTTAGGCTAGATTTATAGTGACGCTGAAGGCCTGTGCTGACGATATGTTTGCAGGCATAAGCGTGTGAAAAATATTTGATCGCAATGCACGTACAATGACACTACTACCAGCATAACCACTATTGTTATACCGAGTGCAATACATGTTTACAAAATCATTTCATACTTACGCAAGGAGCCTTACGATTTGCGCTTGGCAACTTTGTCTAATCATCATATTCGTTCTACTAATTCTGGAGAACGCCAGTGCTTATTATTAAAAATTCTATGTATATTTGAACAATTATAGCCAATGTAATGAAGCCAAATAATGCATATAATGAAGTGGCGATCAAAACAGTTAATGATAAAGGTAGCAATCCACCGTGGGATGTGATAATAGGCACATGCAAATACCTAGGTCACTATAACGTGCAAAGACTGTAAAGGAAACTGATTTCTAATTAATAAATGTATCTCCATAGACCCTACATCAATTGCAAATTATACCAGAGAGAGCTGAGATACATTTTGCAAATGCTTCTTACATGCGAGACCCTTTTTTAAATGTGCGGAAACAAAGCAGAAATGGAAGCTATGTACTCAATATCGGTGGTAAAATATTACATGATTGGGGAAATAATGTATCGGTAAAGTATATCTTGAATATTTTCTAAGCATGTACTATTTCTGACAGCCTTATAGCTGCTAAAATATTATTGTTGTGATAAAACGACAGAGAAAAAATCTATCTTCATTCATATTTGTATCATTTTCCTTCGGCAACTGTTTATGAATCGTTTACAGAATCCCACACAGATTGTGGTTAATGAACAGTTCTCTAATGATGAAAGACTGTACTCGAAGTAAACATGTGAATAATATAAACAAATAAATCAGTATCCAAATACACACTTTTTTACCTGACACTTTCCTGCAATATAGGAGATTATGTGTAATAAACAGATAAAGTTTTTTTTTTGTTATTGTAAAGGGTAGGAACCGAAGGTCACAAGCTGTGGTTCTAACACTACTCGCTTGCTTCTTTGAGATTCATTACTTTTGCCATGTACCTAGTGCGTCTGCCTTTTCTTATCTTAATACTATCTTTTAGATCAATTATCGTTTCGTTTTGTCATCTTTGCGAATGCAAGCATAACGCTACAGATTATGCGCAATGCTCACATCTCGACCGCATTAATTTTACTTACACTCTCTCTCTCTGCCATGTAATCAGTAATGTGTGGAATTAACGATTCGATTTTAAATTCATTTCACTAACGTTAAGCTATTTTTTCATACAGTCCCTGTCTGAAACTTTCATGAACTATATTATAGCAATTTATACGTTTACAGTTTGACTTAATCTTCTACGAGTATCTTCATAATGAATACAGAAGGAGTTTCGTCGAATTCCACTTTCGACGTGTGTGTGATTTTATTAATTCCGATCCTTACATTGGGAAAAGTTTGATGAAGGCTGGGTTACCTTCATGTCCGTTAAAAGCTGTGAGTATTATGTTTCTATGTACGGTCTTCATGTAGTGCAAGATGTAAGCCATCTTCTCTAAATAATTTGCTACACTAAACTTGTCTAAACAATACAAAATAAAGATATATTTTACATATGTGACGTGTGAAAAATATTGGTCAAACTCTTAACCCTTCGAAACCCGGGTGGTCGTATACGACCGCGAAATGTATGGGAAAACGTATATAACGGGTTCTGACTGCTTCTAGATAAAGAAATAAGTAACGACCACAATTGTAGCTACTTGATAATTATTAATCTACTTGATAGTTATTAACATGAGGCTCACGATATTTCTACTGTCGTGCACAATCATTCAATTCTGCATGACAGAAGTCCTCATAAGACTTCTGTCGTGCAGAATTTAATGACTGTAGTAAATTTAGTAGTTGAAAATGATTTTAAATGTCAACGAATCTGTAGCATCAGTAACATGTTCTACTTAGCAGCAGAGTGCAACGCCCAAGCGATACGTGTACTGCAATCGTTATACGGGGCATGTGCTAGCTTGCCCTCGCAAAGGTGTAAAAAGTAAACCTCTTTTTGACAATCTTATCTCAATTCCCTACTACTACTACTAATATTTGTTAAAGGAGCATTATAAATATATTTAGTCTGCTCTTTCGCTTTTAACTGTAGTATATCTGACATTCGACATTTTCAATTTTATCTTTATGACATAGAAATAACTAAAATTTCACCGTGTCGTTATTGGTTGTAAGAAAATTGGGTTGTCTGAAGTAGTTGTGCTGTGCATACAACGTCGAATGCAATACTTTTTAATACTTGACTTTTTGCTACCATGTTTTATGTGCAAATTGTGCAATCAATTTTCTTTACAACCTCATCATACTTCATGTCTGTTATGACGTAATTCACATACCACTTGAACGTTTGCTGTACAATGCGTGTATAAGTATTGCTAACAGCGGTCACACAACAGCTCCTAAATAGTTCGTTGGCAGTCCCTCACTCTCGCAAGAACATCAGAATACTCGAGGACTTTAACAATTTATATAGTCCATTTAAACCACCTGACTCCATTTTAGGGATTAACACATTGATGAGTTTCAATAAAATAAATAAAAGTGACTAGTGGAGGCTGTCATGGACCTTACTTGGCTTCTTAGTTCGATAACACTGACATCAGCAACGAAGAAACTAAGATTTATCAAATATATCCTTTTCCGTCAATAATATAAACATAATATGTCCTGATACATTATATTTTTTTTCACAGGGTAGATACCAATTGATGAATATGTCGTTAAATTGGGATGAATTTCAATACTTATGGCCCTTCCAAAGAGCAAAAGCAACGGGTCATTTAATTTTTTCTCCGAGTGGCGACGTAATTACTAATTTCAGCATGTACCTTACATTTAAGCAGAAATGGATAATTGAAAGACATACATCAGGCTGAGATCAAGAATCACCACAAGATTTTTTCAATTATAACGTCTTAATTATTTACATTCACGTCGACAGTCCTGGGATTGTTACAATTTTCCGGTAGAAAGTAAACAAACTATTTCGAGCTGAAAAGTTGTAACAATTGTTTATAGTATCTTAACATGTAACTGGTAAAGAAACAAGTCACTATATATGCCAAGAGGAATCTCACCTGTGAGATTCTCGAAAATATTGTCTATCTATCTATAACTTCACGCCAAATCCCTTACGGGGTAGGCAGAGAGACAACCGAGCGCCACGTGACTCGATGCTTACATACCTCACTCGCTTCTTTAACATTCATAAAATATTAAAACATATTAAATATTATATAATATTAGAAAATATTGTGTTATATTAAAATTCATTAATCAATTTGTGATAGTTAGAAACATATATTTCATTATAAATTTTCATATTCAAAATAAATCTTTTTCTATCCTCTGTTTAATATTCTTTATATGTGGTAAGTACTTACCAGAGGGATACTTTATACAAAAGGCGTCTGCGTGGGTAACTCTGTCTCACTGTTTTCTACCACCAAGCAGCTATATTTATATAGCTGTGTTTAGGTTTGAAGGGTGGGATGTGGCAGTGAAATTACCTACTGGGTACTGTGACGAAACAGCCTAAGATTACAAGATTGGCAGTGCGCGAGTAACATCGCCGTAGTATCGCGAAGATCATAAGGGTTTGATGACCGCTTACCATCTAATGCGCGCCGCATGCTTGTTTACTAATCTAGTTGTATAAAAAAAGTACTTAAGCTCAATGTCCGATGCTTCATGATGATGACTTCTTCTCCCTGTCTTCCGCATCTGATAGTTTAGCAGTGCCGAAAATAATTTAACAGAAGAGAGGGTTCTCTAGCCGATAATTTATCATACACCTTTACTATTGTCGCAAAAAATTTTAATAAAGTCCATATGAATACTCAAACCATTGCGGCACTTTTTGCAGATATTCTTGCTTCTTACACAGATCAGCATATCCAGGCGATTCTGATCTTTAAGACTGTTCTTTAACCGTTGTTACCCTCAACACTGTATCTAATAAGTAAACCTGATAGAACGTACACTAAATATTCATCTGAATCCTCTAAAATGGTGGGCTATCACTCAGACGTCCAGTGGAATTTTCGAAAACGTCACACGTCTGAGACCTTCGTTTAGCCCGTACTGCACGCCGAGCGGTCGCCAGCTACATATGTCTACAGCTATATCCAAATAAAAAATATCTACGAATACGTTATATTATACGGAATTAGACTGCATTGACTCAAATTAATATAATTGAACCTAAAGTGCAAAAAGAAATTGCAAACTCGACAATATGGACTTATTTTTCTCGCCAAAAACTTCACTTGTCGAGAAATAAAAAAAATCGTATTTCGAAACTATGGTACTTGTATATATCTTTAAAGTACGAATAATAACGATTATTTTTGTACATAACAATCCGAGAAATAAACAATAACGTCATAGTAATCAAAGCAATTATAGCCGACCTCTCTCGAAACATAAGAAATAATTGTGACTCATCTGTCAACATTTAAAATTAACGGGGCTACTTGAGACATAGCATATCGACATAGTATTTTTTATTTATAAACAGAACTATTTTAGTAATGATATTATTGCCATTGGATATGATCCTTCAGACTAATAAGAACCTTGTGATACCATAAACAAGCTTTTAAATCGTGTCACTATCACTTTAAAAATCACTGGAAACTTGTGTTACCATGACGTTTGAGTGGATATAGTGGTGTAGCAATCTATTTGCATAGTAACATATTGTGTAATGTTATCTCCAAATCTCCACCAATATACAAATCCTCTGAACATCTAGCAATCTCCCTACATCACTCTAAAATATTGTTAGGTATCTATTAATGTCCTTCATTACACGTTAGTTTCATTGACTCTTTGGTATCGATTCTTGATGATGCCCACAATACGATCACATGGTCTAAATAATTAATCTCCCCGATCTCTACTTGACGCAATCATCACTTCGTCTCCGAAATTAGTCACGTGTCATGGCAGTTTAACGCACCTGCATTCTCTGCTCACGACGTTATTTTTGCCTCTTTCAAACTACGAATCCCTACAAGTCAAACACAATTTACAACAAACACGCTTTGGTGCTACCTGTTAAAGTAAAATATTTCCTTGCGTAATGGCTTACAAAGAGCATTAAGCGTTTAAGGCGACACATCGAAATATTAGACCAACTTTCATCGAATAATATAGGCCAATGACTAAACTGACGGATCTAAGATTTTAATATAAATAACTTCATTTCTTTATCTTGAATTTGCTTGCTCAAATACGCGAGTGTGTAAAATTGATTCGATAATAATTACTTTCGAAAACACCTCCTGAAAATCATTATTTTTGAAATTACAACGAAATTGTTCTGTTTATACGCTTCAAAATTACTTAAATCTATTAGTAATATCTATGTTTACAATTTGGTTGCTGCATATTTTGATAACTGAAACATGAAATTTTTTTAAAATATTTCAAGTTTCTGACAATTTCTAAGCGATCACATTCGTCTTGGGTGCTTACCTTATTGTGTGGTTATGAGGATTATAAACGCGTTGACTAACTACATGGGCCAGTCCGGCTGCAGCCTGCTTCGAGGTGATACCTATGTCGACTGTCTGCTCGAGCTCGCTCCATTACCATCGCGAGACCGAAGATTTTATAATTAATGGTTGTAAATATTCAATATTATAGTATTTAGTGTAAGTGTATTATTATTAGATATAAGTAGTAAATAATATTATAGGTTTAGCTGTATAGTGTTGTAATAATGGGGAACACTAATAATAAAATATATAAAATAAAAATAAAATGTTCGTAGAATGGCGGAGGCGAACAAGACAAGGTACTTATTTTTTTTTATTATTATATTCATTAAACATATTATAGTAACATTGTGTAGACATATTTCTAGTTTTAGAACAGTTCCTAGGTATGGTTGGCCCAAGCTATGTAATTCCTCTTAAAACTTTTTTTAAATTTTGCTTACTTAATAACTCTATATAAAACTGTATTAAATAAGAGTTATTTTTTACAGGAATAAACAGTAACATTTGATAATTGGTATACATTATCCATAGGCTAACCGTGTACCTATACAGGACGTCAAACTCCTATTATATCCATTATAATCTGACCGATCTCCGACTTAGAAGTTGTACGTCAGGTTACGTTGGAAATTTATACCAATGCGGTTCGCGCTATCAGAACATAGCAACCAGTGGAGACTCTTTATTTCTTTGTATTAAATTAAAAACTTATAAAATAGAATATTTTTGCTGTTTCGTTTTTTAGGAAAAACTTACTAAATAAACATATTCCACCAGAATCACTACTCGATTTATATGCTACTTTAACGTCATACGAGACGACAAACTCATAGTAATCATTAGCTCAACCGAACTCCGACTTAGACTATGTACGTAGGTGAAGGTTAGTTTATGTTGGAAATTTATCCAATGCGGTTCGCGCTATCAGAAGATAGAGAACCAGTGGAAGTTTTTTTTTTTGTATTAAAATAATTACTAATAAAATAGTGTATTTTGATAGTCTTTAAAGAAAACTCGGTATGTTTCATGTTAAAGAAGCGAGCAAGGTGTGTAAGTACCGAGTCATGTGGCGCTCAGTTCTCACTGCTTACCCCGCGAGGGATTTAGCGTGAAGTTATAGATAGATAGTATGCTTATACCCATGGTACTCGTGAAAACAAATAATATTTACTATGAACCAACACTGAAATCACAAAAAAAAATCATCTGTTCTATACATTTTGGTTGGTATTGAACTATTGTACGGATTAGCAGATTTATTTCGCAACATCAGAGATGTTCCTTGTTCTTTGTTCTTGAGAGTTTAATAAATAACAAGGAAACGTACAACAACACAAAACATAGAGTATACATAAGTAAAATACAATAAATGTCAGTATACTAAAGATAAAGTTATGAAACAGCAAGAAAATGATTTGTCACATATTTTTTTTAAATATGAATAGATTATAGAATCTATTTGTATATATGTATATTAGGGTGTCCCTTATTTTTCAAAGTTTTTATTTTCTAACGCATAGGTCTTAGTTTTGTTCATTTGCTTTTAAAACACTCGGAAATTAATTTTTAACTTATTTGGATTACGATAACCCGTGCCGACTTACATCGAAACATGTTCATACAAGTTGCGCGGCAGTGCGGCGCGTACTCGCGGTATTCATTTGTTGTCAGTTATTCTCGTGATTAATACGTAATGTTTTAACTTTTATAAGATGGCAATGGAATTGACAAGCAATAAATCAAGTATTTTCTTAGTTGGTGACGCAAATTATCAAATAATAGGCGCAAAATTACCGTCTAACCATCATATTCTTATTTTTATAAAATTCGCGAAGTTAAATTGACTGTTAGTGAAAGCGCAAACCTAGTCATTCGAGAGTGTATTATATTTTGGGAAAAAGCTAGGATAGGAGGAGCAGAGCTATACCTAACTGTGTAAAATAACTTGTGAATCTTCACCAGGAGGGAGTTGCAAAAAAATTCCAAAAAAATACAAGATGTTTACAAGCGCCGGGAGGACTTTCAAAATAATTTAGATAGTTTATTCGATATAGCACACACTGATGCTTTAGAACGGATTAAAATAGAAGAAGACAAAATATTTATATAAATAGAACCAGGGCGTCCAGGATGTTTAGAAGGTGTAGACAAAAAAGTTAGCCGAAAAAGAAGAAAGGACCAAACAGAGAAAATTAAAAGAAGAGAAAAAAAGACATGAACAAATGTGTTACGAGGAAGGAAGACTTTATCACGCCTATGTTAGTTGCAGATTTAGATAGATCTCAATTAAGCATAAGGGATTCTGTCTATATATTTCAGGCTGTAATAGAAGCACTAGATTTTAGCTGTGATGATTTACCGATAAACAAATCGTCTATCAACGCATTCGCACTCAGAGTAGAAAAGATAGAGTGGAATCTATATAACCAGATTTTCAAAATAATATGCCTAAAATGGTGACCGTTCACTGGAATGGAAAATTGTTATCTGGTCTGGACGTGAGAAGCCCCAAAGAAGAACGCCTGCCAATTCTAATTTCATTTAGAGAAAATGAACAACTTCTGGCTGTACCCAAACTAGAGAGCTCTTCCGGCCAGGATCAAGGTAAAGCTGTGTCAAATCGAATCAAAAATCCACCAAGTCACAAGTAACCCTGATATCCCAATGTTCAAAAAATTTAGAGACGACTGGAAAACTATTAATCCTGTTGCTATTCAAACGTACACCGATATCGTCACACAACATTTTGGTAATACAATAATAAAAGAATTGTTGATATTTTATAATCAAGAATTACAAAAAAACATTGTACGTGACGATTATCGGGAAGTAATTGAACTATCCATTGTTTTCTTAGGAGGAAATAATGTGAAAAATATTAAAATCAGACATCCTCGATCCTGGCGATGCATCAAGCAAGGTGGATGGCTAGAGCTATTTACTCTTTAAAAATATGTTTGTTGCAATCCCAATCCAAAACTAGCGCCAAGAATAAACGAGTACTTCAAGGCGTTTGTTTATTCATAGCGGTTATATATATATATGTGAAATGGCTTGGATGTAGTCTTGTGGTGAATGCACCAAATCAAGATTTGTGCTTATTAAAGAGGCTTAAGGAATAAAAATTAATTTTATAAATTATAATTTTATCAATTTATTTAGCTACATAACGGTTAGGGTCAAAAACAGCTATTTTCAAAATCTTAGTGATAATTGAATGTTAAATCTAAATATTTTCCATAAATTTATAAATCTATGTCATTAGATGACATTAATCATTATAATTTATTCTTTCAAAGGATACCCTAAAATATTGGTTGATTTTTTTCACATTTCGCTGATTGGATTCCAAGTGCTTGATAAATTTTTGGTAAAGGTTAAATTTACATTTAATAGTCAAAATATACAATTTCTTTATCATTTAGGTACGCAATCTTTCAGTAGATACCTTAATGATATATTCGTCGATGTTAGGTATGACGCGTGAAAGTTGTGTAGATGTCGTATACCATTTTATACACTAAAAGTTGCTAAAAGCTTGTAATAAAATGTTTACTCTTCGTGCTCTAAAAAATTACATTAAAGGTATAACGTAGAGGGGCTAAAGTGTGTGTTATAAGTTATAACCCTTAACTTCTTTGTAAAGAAAAAATCCTGGAGGTCACATTATGTTATGTGTTGTGAAAATTATATATAAACTAGTAGTAATAGCGGGAATACTTTCTGTAATTCAATCTGATAATTTTATTTCTCTTATTTATTCGAAATAAAAAATCCTGTGTTTACTCGGCACTATCAGCCATTATGACACTCGAACATATGTGCCCGAATCAACTAATGGCCCGCTTTAGCCTCTCGATAAACAATGTAGTATTACAAGTATGTAGCAGGTGTTTCATTCTTCTTAAGGGGGATAAATGCCGTCCAGTGGCGCCTCAATGAATAAAATATCGTATCATAGCGTCGAAGATAAACATTATAAAGTCCTGTGTTGCGTGTGTTACAAATACAATAACGTACTTTTACGTCATTAAACCAACAAATGAAATGTTTCACTTTCGTTGTTATAGGTATAATTGCCAAAAACGGCCACTTTTGGCACTTTTGCCTATAACGACGATAGTGGAATATTTTGAGTGTTGGTTTAATGACGTAAACATACTTTACTATCTTCGTAATAAATGCAACATAGGATTTCATAATGTTTATCTTCTATGCTATGATATGATTTTTTACTGCCACTGCACGAGACCTAAGTAAGAACAACATAGATACCGAGACATGTTAATTTGTAGAGATATAAACATAAAACGATGTCATTGATTTCTCTTTCAATAAACTTTTAAAAGTGAATACGTTTCTGTTGTTTTTTATTACTATTATTACTATTGTTTTCCGTCTAGCTTAAATAAATATGTTTGGTTCAGTATGGCGGAGCCATTTTAAAGGTTCACGATCGAGGTGTCGCCTTAATGGCCTAAAGAGATAGGGCTATGGTAATGGCGAAAGGACTCTACTACCTTCCTCAAGCGATATTAATTGTAGCTGTACTCAAAAAAAGATATATACTCAAAAAGCTTACAACGCTCTCGGTATTCAGTATAATAATGCGTTCAGGATACTGCTGCGGTTGCCTCGTTTCTCTAACGCATCAGGGATGTTCGCCGAAGCACGAGTAGACTGCTTCTACGCAACAATGCGCAAACGGTGCGCGTCCCTGGTGCGCCGGGTGCGGATGAGTGGCAATAGCATCCTGAATATGATTGCAAGCAGACTGGACTGTCGATATGTAAACCATTGCTGCTCTATATCAGGGGGAGTGGTGCAGGAATGGCCAATGTGAATGTAGTAGTATTTTAAATCTAATTCTTACTAACATAGTGCTTAAGTTTTTTACTAACATCTTTTATGAGTCTTAGTTAGTTGCAATAAATTTCATTCATTCATTCATTATTCTAACCACTAATATCTACAGCACTTGGGAGTACCTCGCGGAGAGACGAAACACGTATCGCAGAGATGATCAGAACAGCCATGGCAGCAACGGTAGCTGGTACATGTGGTTTCTATTCAAGATTGCATTCGCTAGGAGGATCGCAGCAGCAGTCGAGGCTAAGACGACTGGAGCAGCTATGGTAGTGAAGGTATGATGCATCTGATAAGGCATGAAGAGGTGGTTACAGGGTCAGTAACGTACGAGCAATGCCACAAATGGTATAGTGTGTTACAAGTGTGCACGTATATTACAGTAAATGCTCACCATCCTATAGACTATTTACTTGTTTGCCGCCTTAGTAAAATAAAAATTTGTTGCACTATTTAGCAGCAGAGGTGGGATCCCGCGAGTATTACTTAACATATTACAGCCGTTCATAGGCTACGGTAATCGCTTCACATCAGGTGGGCCGTATGATTGTATGGCTCCCAGCGCTGTATAAAAAGAAAACTAATTCAGCTATCAAATCAGCTATCAGAATTTAAGTGAGGTGAGTAGTGTTTTTATGTAGCTTGATTACCTGATGTCTGGATAATGGCCGTCTGGCCAAGGTAGCAGGTAGTCATACGATCACAGTACATACTCGTACTAACACTATCTTGCACATTTTGTTCATCAGAAAATAAGTGACGTCTGGCGGCCCTGGGATCTTGGACTACCACAAAGTTTTGTTCGAAAAAGTCTATGATATAATGGTTGCTGATGTATTTATTTTTAAATAGTATTTAATCGAGAAGAAACTGTATTACTCTATCAATTTCTTTTTAAGTTTTACTGACAAGCAATGAGTCATCATTCTGGCCATTCAATAGTAAACTTTCTAAAATATACCCATACTTCAAGCTGATTTCATCGATAGTAAGAAATTTGGAGCACGACAATGTCTTACACGTAGTAAATGATTATGTGAATACTTACGTAGATGCATACGTTGAAATATCCCAACAAAAATAAATACGTTAATGTTCGAAACATTTTCCATGCTTGAAATATTTTCCATTAAAATTATTTTGATACAATATAATTATTATATTATATTTTCAATCTTCCTATAATGGCATCTTATTTTTGTAGTTTAATTTCTAGGTTACTACTTTTATGTAGTTTTTTATACTACGTCGGGAGACATACAAGCATACGACCCACATGATATAAAGCAGGTACCGTAGCCTAACAACGCTTGTAATATATTAACTATCACTCGCGCGATGCCTCCTTTGCTGCTTACACAGCAACTCCTTGGGGGGTGACCTCACTAACACGCAGGAACACAACCCTCTAGGGAGTTGTTATTTGGCTGCAGTTTTCTGTGAGGAGGAGGTACTTCCCCATAGGCTGATTTGACCCTACCTCGCTCTACCTCTCTAAAAACATCCAGACCAAGACAAACAGACATGTTCATGCACTCAAATGTTTGCCTTGTGTGGGAATCGAACCCACGAGCGCTGGTGTCAAAGTCGCGTCATTCACGACTGAGCCACCGAGCTCGTCAATACTTAAATATACTTTAACAATATTACATAAAAGATACAGGCATGTCCGCAGATTTAATGAAATTTAGTAAACTGAATCAATTATTCAAGTCAAGCGAAGATAGTGCAACGTTTTGAGCAAAGAGCAAAATATTCGAAAGCATAAATCCTTCATCAATTGCAACTCTATTTTAAGACCAATGAAATTTTCCATGACGCGCAATACGGTTCTACTGCAGGTAAATACTGAACTAAAGACGGTGTCATTGGTTAAGTGTAACCCTAACGCATGGGAAAGATCACGAGATGCTATCTATAATATTGCAAAAATATAACGTTGTAAGAAATAAGTTCTCATTTTGTGTATTCGATTCTATAATATAATGAATGTAACCGTTTCAACTTATAGTAAAACGCTTATTAAATACTTACCTTGTTCGAAGCCTATTGGACATGCTCTTAGCATCGCTTGACTATTTCCGTTTTTCCCCCTTTTTGTACTTGAGCACCACTGCTTCGTTTTTAGTTCTGAATAATTATTCTGTTAGGCAGGACCTGTTAAATAAATAGGATTCGAATAAGGTAATGATTTAATACGAGTTATTGTAAGTTAAAATGCTCATAGTAAATCCTGTAGGCCGATTCTACTAAAAATCTGCAATGCAGTTGCAGTTTTTTAGTAGAATCGCCTACTGTACGTTATTTGAATCCTATAGGTAAGTATTACTAGTTTGGTATCGCGTAATAGTGGAAATAAACAGACGCCAATGCAATAAATAATAAATAGGGTAGTAATGATACTTTTGAAGATTCAGATCATATACTGAAGTATTAGTATAACGTAAAACTGACTACTACAATGAAAACGAGTACTAGGTACTCGAAGAGCGATTCTTTATACTCAATTACAATCAATGAGAAAAAAGATTTGAAGTATTTATCAATTTATATAAAAAATCAAACGTAATGGATCATATTTAGTCATAATAGTATAATTATCATAATTTTATTTGTCACGGATCAATAATCGACTGTTGTTGTTGTTGTTGTAATCTCTTTATTGTACAAATATACTTTACATATACAGTTACAAATCTTTAGCATGTACAAAGGCGGACTTATCTCTGTAAGAGATCTCTTCCAGCCAACCTTTATAAGCTTAACAGGAATAAGTAATACATATATAGGCAGAGAAACTATCTGTACCTTCTTTAACACAAATAACATGGACTAATAACATGAGTCATTGCAACAGTAAAAACATATACATAAATATAACACAAAGAAAATAATAATTAAAAAAAAAGTAAAAGAAAAATCATACATAATATAAGTACCTAAGCAAAAACAGATTCAACCTAGGGGCGAATGTAGTGGAACCGAGTACATTGCTCTAGAAAAACATTATTCTATAGCGTCCGTGTCTATACTGAAGAATCCAAGGCAACGAGATTTGAATAACTCATAAGAGGGCGTCAATCTTATATTCAATGGGAGTGAATTCCACAGTTTTGCCGATTTGACAGTAAAGGAGTTGGAGTAAGTTTTCGACATATGGGTTTGTATGTTAAGGATTGGAACACTACTCGAACGCAGACGGTCGTCACCATGTCGAAATTGCATTCGTTCACAAAGGTAATTAGGAGCATATTTGCAGTACAAGATATTATATAGTTGTGAGAGTAAGTGGACGTTCCTGCGAACTCTAATCGGTGGCCACTCAAGACGCTGGCGATACTCTGATATATGGTCGAATTTACGGAGCCCGTAGACAAATCTGACACATTGGTTCTGCAGACGTTCCATCTTATCGAGTAACTCCTCAGTGAGATCAAGGTATACAACATCTGAATAATCCAATAATGGGAGCAACAAAGAGCGAGCTAGCATTATCTTAGTTGATAAAGGAAGGAAATATTGCAGACGCTTCAGAGAATGTAGTGAAGCGAAAATCTTTCGACTAACTGCATTAACTTGTGGAGCCCACGAAAGTGTCTGATCGATGACGATGCCCAAATCCTTAACAGTAGAAGAGAAAGGAATGATATTACCATCAAACATGATATTGGGCTGCACATAGTTCTGAAGTTTAGATATAAAATGTGGGCTTCCAACAATAATAGATTGAGATTTAGCTGCATTAATTTTTAGCCCGAAGTTATGAGACCATTCTGCGATAGCCGCAAGGTCTTTATTGATGACACCGATAGCGTGAGAAATATTGGAAAGTGGAGCAGCTGTATAAATCTGTAAGTCGTCTGCATATAGGTGATAGCATGAGGAAAGAGAATGTACAATATTATTAATGAATAATGAGAATAGAATTGGGGACAGCACTCCCCCTTGAGGCACCCCTGCATGGAGCTGGCACCATTCCGATCGAGACCCATCCACCTTTATCAGTTGCTGACGCCCGGTGACATAAGACCTAAACCAGGTGAGTGCTGATGGCGATAAGTTAAGGGACCCCAGAACTCCAAGCAAAATATCGAAATCTACTGTGTTAAACGCATTAGTAAAATCGAGTAGGACTAAGACGGTTAACAACTTATTCTCAACATTCCAACGGATGTCATCAGTAATTTTGATCAGAGCTGTAGTGGTACTGTGACCATTTCGAAAACCAGACTGATGCTGGCATAGAAGATTGTGCTCCACCAGGTAATCGGACAAGCGTTGATGCACAAAATATTCTAATACTTTCGAAAGCAAAGGAAGAATTGATATAGGACGAAAATGGGAAGGATCAGATGGATTAGATTTCTTGGGCAGGGGAATCACAAGAGCGTCTTTCCACAATGAAGGGAAAATACCAGACGAAAGGGAACAATTCAGAATATCTGAAATAATAGGAGCAATTAGGTTTAAAATTGGAGTAATCATAGGTAGACAAATATCATCAGCTCCTGCTGCTCGCGACTTTATTCTGCGCACAATCCTTACTACCTCATCTGCCGATATCAACCCGAGATCCAAAGCAGAGCCCTGATGAGTAGACTTTAAAAGATGGGATAAAGTAGCCTGTTTAATCTTTGGATTCATTGTCACCGGTGACGTACAAAAGTATCTATTGAGTTCATTTAGATCTAGATCACATGAGTTACTTAGTCTACTCCTACCAACACCCATTCCATTGAGATACTTCCACAATTTAGTAGGTGGACAATGTTCCACAGAAGTGTGGATATATTGCCGTCTGGCGTCCCTACACATCCGATTACATTTGTTGCGCAGAGCGACATACTCAAGGCGGTTGCTACCAGATGGATCGTGTCTAAGTCTGACTTTGGCCTGATCTCTTTTAGTCATGAGCTTTTTGATGTCGGGCGTTAGCCAAGGTGCAGGGTAATGTTTAACTCGTATTGGCCTAAGAGGAGCATGTGTATCATACAATGCAAGAAGAATCGAATTAAAGGCGGCAACTTTAGAGTCGACATCATTTATGGAAAGTACAGGTTGCCAGTCAATCTTAGAGAAATCATCACGCAGAGCATCTAAATCTATTGCGTCATAGTTACGCAATGACACTACTCTATGTCTACGCTTTGGTGGTCGTATCTTGAATGATGCAAAAATCAGATCATGCGCAGAAAAAGCCGTAGCATTGTGTTGGCCCACAGTTGACACCAAATCAGGTGACGAAGTAATAATCAGATCCAGTAGTGATGGAGAACCATTATGGGGAAAATGTGTTGGGCCTGCAGAGAGACAGTCTAAGTTTAAAGATTGTAAGAGACTCCTCAGTCTTTCGGATCGATGGTCGTTTTTAATTAGGCAAGTGTTGAAATCACCCATAATAATAGTATGATCAAACTGTGGTTGTATTTCATTCAATAGAACTTCAAATGATTGAAAATAGTCTACGCGCAAGGAAGGACTGTAATAGACGCCTAACAGTACTTTCGAGTGATGAAGTGTGACTGCTAAAAAGAGGTACTCAGGAGCATTGAATTCCGGAGATGATTGAGAAACTACTTGACATGGTATGTCACTACGCAGATAAATAGCGACACCTCCATATCCCACCATTCTGTTAACCCCGTCTTGAGTTCTTAAACAAGTACGATCGTTACGAATCAATCTAAATCCCGGCAATGGATACAAAGTGGAAGGTAGACTCGGCTTTAAAAAACTTTCCGAAATTAAAATCGCATGAATATTACAGTCCTCAAACGCGAAAAGCAAGTCTGCATAGTGGGCAGCTATACTTTGGGCATTAATATGTACAACGTTAAAATTTTTAAAATGAGGTATAAACGTAGCCCTAAGATTATCGCGCAGAGAAGACTCCTCAGCAAGACTTACAAAACTACTATCCGAAGAACATGAAAAGTATTCATTACCCGAATCATGCATCGATTCCACTGACATAACGCATAAACATAGATAATGCAAATTATAAAAATGATTTCTCAGGTACCTCAAAACACTCAACTAGTCAATAAAGTACTAGTTGTTTGTATATTCACAAGTTACTTACTACTACTACTACTACTACTACCCGCACCAGCTATTCACAAAAAAAAAGATAATAATAATTTTTATGACAAACAATAAAAGCGTGAAAACAAATAAAAGTAATTGGTTGTTGCAAAGAACCTTCATAGAATTACAGAAGATTTACTTCACAGTAATGTGCCAAATCATGCAGATCTCATTAGAAGCTTCAGCATTATAAAGTTTAAAACAAAATTTGTTATTGAATGTAATAAAAATAAAAATAATATAGAAAAATGGTAATAATTTTAGTAAATTGGCTCCATTATAGAAATGTTAAGACTAAATAAAATATTTTTGATTTTATACGCAAGGCAACACGGCTGTATGATCACAAAGCCTTTGCTAAAATTTACACGGCAGTACTACAATAACATTTATATTCAGAAATTGACAGCTGCTATCCATCACATGTCATAACACAAAATTATATACTAACCTACCCAATCCAATTGCATTTAAAAAAATTAATACGAGGAAAGCTTATTAAAATTACCTGCTATACAGCTATAAAACAGCGAAAAGTGAATTTTGTACTACCGCATATGTAATATGGAGACTAACACTAATAAGCTACAAAGTATAAAAAGTGATAATGATCTGCTCAAACATGAAAATCTGCAAGTAATGGAAATAATACGAAACCCTTAAACTCGGCGTTGTTGTTTGGCCTGGAGCTTTGCAACACGCGGCTTGTTGAGGTGGTGAATCGGCTGTTCGTTCGACCCTGGGGCCATCGCCACGACTTCACTCGTTGAAGGAGCAGACAAAGCTTCTTTACCTTTAGTTAGTTTCTGATCCGACATGAACGCCTTTAAATCCGCCATAGACACAATTCTACGTCGGTCACCAGTTGCACCAACTACTACTATTTTGCCATCTCCATTGGTCCAGCATCCCCTGACACCCAGAGCTTTACGAGCCTCCAAGAATACAGTATGTCTGCTACTGGTCAGGAATTCGGAGATCGTCATGCCAGTATCTTTTAATAACTTCTTTGCTGCCCAAACTTGATTGCGTATTTTATGCTCAGAAAATCGAACTAGTAATGGTCGGGGCTTATTAGAAATATTCTTTCCAAGTCGCATACAAACGCTGATGGCATGCTTTGTGATATTGGGTAAATGCAGTTTCTTCTCACAGTGATTTACAAAGTCATTACTGGCATTTCATCCACTTTTTCCGCCACACCATGCAGCAGAATGGCATCATTCCGAGACTTCATTTCAAGCATATCAAGAGTATCCAGTACCATTTCCATTTGGAGCTTTAGACCCGAGACAGCTTTCAAGATGAAGGATTTGAAGTTATAAAATTCATTCATTGGCCAGTGCCTGGACTTCAATGGGCTGGCCCCGGCCAAGAGATTCTTCAAAGGATGTCATCTTAGATGTGAACAGCTCTGTCATATCGTCCATATTCTTCTTAAGTTGTGACAGTTTATCCATAATGGTGTGTTTGTCAAAATAGAAGTTAGAGAGAAATGTGAATTAGCGGGCTAGGTAGTGCACTGAACTGTTAATGCATGGACTCAATAATAAAGGTAATTATTTAATGTGTACTATTTTTAATAATTAAATAAAGCGGAGAACAAATTAATATATGTGTTAGAAGTTTAACGCCTACCCACCAAAAACTGTTATTTATATAAACAATCTGAAAAGCAAATGTTTCATTTGTTTTCAGTGTCAATCAATCAATCATTATTCGACTCCAAAAACTTATAAATTGAAGTAAATTAGTTACGTAATATACTACCAATAGTGTCAGTATGTCGTATTTTTCGACGGTAAAACTGTCTGAAAGTATCTATAGATCTCCAATTGCCCAGAGAAAGAACTTGATCCAGTGAAAAACTATCCATCCAACTTTTTCAAGCAACAACGACTCTCACACCACCCGGTGTAGCTTGGTGGGATGATGTATTTGGTGTAGGTCTAAGATCGCTTGTAGCTGATAAAATTAACCTCATTATGTCACATCGCTGCCTACTTTTTGACCCGCTCCTATCAGTTTCTTTAACGAATATACTGGATCGATCCTCTACTGGGTGCAGGCTCTAATCGCCAGCCTGATTGACGATAGTCTGTCGTATCCGTTTTTGAAATGAGGCCATAATATTATAGTTTAGTCTGATATAACATTATGATCTAATTGTAGAGACAGGAGTGTGAGGTCATGAATACGCGTGCTATATTATTAATATGTACTTTTGAATAAATAATACACTTTTTTAATATTTTGCATACTTACAGTGATTTTTATGATAGGTATGGCATATCTATATTTAGCTTTTTCGAGGATATTTAAATTCCTTTGTTAAAAATCAAATCATCTATGGACATAATCCCTAGAATCCATTTAGGGCATATGTCGATAGAGATATTTTTTTTTATACCACTAAGGTGGCAAACAAGCGTACGGCCTGCCTGATGGTAAGCAGTTACCGTAGCCTATGGGCATTGCAACACCAGGGGTGTCACTCTTGCGTTGCCGACCCTGTAAGAACCTCTTCACGCCTTTCTTGAAAAACCCCATACTGTAGTCCCTAGGGATAATCGGGGCAAGGAGCATAAACAAATGTTAAATTACACACTAATTAGTGTGTAACAGCATTAGTGTTTTATTAAATAATAAATATAATAATTGCATATTATTTACTTCAATAGATCAGCAAGTCAAAAAGGTCGCTTTGATCACTAAGGCTTTCAACTCATTAGTTATCTTGTATTGCAATAAGGCCCCGGAATCGTCAGCCTCGCATTCTGTTCCACATGCATTTTGTATTGCTAATCTACCGATGATTTCACATTAGCGTCATTCACAGGTTCCCAAATGGAACATATCTTACGACGGAAAATCGCCCGTTTATGATTTTATTACTAGGCTTTTATTACTACTAGAGTTTATGCACTCATTCGAAGTCAACCCGCAATTCCACATTCCGCATTGCAACCCGCACGTCGTGGTTCCTGGTCGTCTGATTGCTCGCTGCACGTCCATGGCCTGTGTCTCTACGCCCAGTTTTGGATGAGAGGTGCAAACGCTGGTTTTCTTGTCATCATACCCGAAGCTTATAAGTGGAGCTTCGGGTATGATGACAAGAAAACCATCAGGTGAATCGTTTGAATGTTTGGGAATTTTCTATAAAATGTTAATCATTCTAAAAGATACATATCTTGACCCGATTATGCACTGAAAAAGTAATTAAAAAGTGTTATAAAGTATGGGACTATATGCATTTGCATGGGCCTAATGCAGTAGGTAGATTTAAGTGAATATATAATCTAGCTTAAAACTGATGGGTATTGGGCGAAAAAGAAAACAGATTTACAAAGTAAACTTGAATTTATTATTCAGCACATTTACAGACATTGCGGAACAAAAATCAAAGAGAGCGGAACCATAGATACAAACTACATAGATTATGTTAATGTCAAAACACAGATTACATTCGTTTAAGCTCCAATACTGGCCCTTAAACTAATACAATCTAGATAATAAGCTTATCTAACTTTACATAGTTACGTTAATCCATACCTTTACGCAGTAAATGCATACTTCTTATGTTCAAATGACCTAATCTTCTGTGCCACGTCTCCTGCGACACCTTACTGGTTGCAACCGCAGCCTGAGACTCAGTTTCGCTAATATCCCCTCCTGCACTGGATCTGATGCCTTGGCAAGTGCCTGGTCAATCTTTGAAATCACAGAAAAGTTACCACATCCTACCATACACATATTATATGGCTCTCTAACAGATTCTGCAATTTCGAGTTGATAAATACCTTTTACAGGTTTAGCTGAGGCTATCAAAACATTATCATCGAAGATTTTACAATATTCATTATTAAAAGTAAGTCTAAAATCTTTCCTTGTCATTGCACTAACAGAAAGCAAGTTCGTAGCTAAATTTGCCACATAATACACTTCACTAATAGTCTTGGTACAGTTTTTAAGTTTTACTTCTACATTACCTCTTACTTTTACATTTATCACCTTTTACTATTACATTTATCACTATGTATACTGGCCGACATCGTAGTTAACATTGCTCTGTCTGATGTGCCTCTATCCATTTTGACCTGTTTTCTACAATATCTTGAAATATGACCATTTTTTTTACACTTAAAACAATTTAGTGGCTTCTTACGTGCTGTCAACGCAGTCTCGGTGTCGTCTCCTTTGTCATTCCGCCGTTGATGTTCCTGCATCAGTTTGACTTTGACCAACTCACTTGACAATGTAGTATTCGAATTCTCCAATGCCATAATGAGCGGATCATAATCTGCAGACAAGCTATTCAGCAGTAACACAGAAAAAAAATCATCCTCCAAGTGTGAGCCGATGTCGTTCAGCTGTTGGCTTAGGTCACATATCCTTGTTACATATGATTCCATACCTTGGAAATCGCTTAATTTTGTAGCAAAAAGCTGTCGTAGCAAGCCAAGAAGTCTAGAAAGCCCCTTATCCTCGTATGCCTTCTGAAGATTCAACCACGCATCCCACCCATGACGTTCCAGCGTTCCGCACATGCATGAAAACCGATAGCTGGACATACAAGCAAATTTTAGCCAATGCTTTTTGTGAACGTTTCAAATCCAGCTTGTCTTTGTCTGGTGGATCGGACACAACGTTCTAAAGGTCTTCGTGTATAAGTTTTGCATTTTAAGTTGAAATTTCCAATTTATATAATTTCTGTACCTCTTAACTTCTTAATCGGTATTGATATACCGGGAACATTCGCCGACGCCATCGTGTTGTAATTGTTTGAAGCGCACACACGGCTGCTCAATCACTAAGAATTTGGCAAAAAATATATATAATGTTTTCCGCCGATTGATTAAATATAGTATCAGGGGTCACAAAAAACGCCCTGGGCTCATAACCTGATGGGTATTGGGCGAAAAAGAAAACAGATTTACAAAGTAAACTTGAATTTATTACGCAGCACATTTACAGATATTGCGGAGCAAAAACCTAAGAGAGCGGAACCATAGATACAACTACATAGGATATGTCAATGCTAGAACACAGATTATATTTGTTTATGCTCCAACATGGGGCGGGTTAGGGGTCGGTACCAGAAGCGTGCACACCGCGACCCTGCCAGTCCAACACTGTTGACTGCAATTCTGGACCCAATCCGCACAGACGCGTGGATTAGGGCGTCCCCCGGAGGCAACACGCACCGATCCGCCCCCGTCGGTTCGAAATCTAAGGCATGCGGCGGTGGAGGCCGCCACCCACCACGCAACGCCCATCCCGGCGGGTCGAGGAGAACTGAGTGTCGTATAGGCACATGGAATATGAGAGGTGGTCTAAAAGATAAGATGAATGAGTTGAATGATATAATGAACGTGAGATGTCTAGATGCTTTGTGTGTGTCAGAGACCAAGCGAAAGGGAAGCGACACCGAAGATCTGCCCGGTGGCATGATGGCCCTGTGGTCCGGGGTGGACCAGGATGTTCATACCAGCGCTGGCGTAGGTGTCGTCGTCGTTTCATCTCGCTTGGCCACTGGTGTGAAAGATTACGATTTAGTAGATCCAAGACTTCTCTGGGTTAAGATAAAACTGGAGATTACGCGAGTGTTTTTAGTTGCAGCATATGCTCCTGTGAGTTCTGCTGATCTTCAGGAGCCCGAGAAGTTTTGGGAGATAGTAAGGGATATTCTAGATTTGGCCGAAGCGAATGAACGGATAATTATTTGTGGTGATCTGAATGGATGGGTTGGGACCAAGCGAAGCAGTTATGAGGCTGTGCTTGGTCCATACGGAGATAAGAGAGTGAACGATGCTGGTAAGTTACTTTTAGACGTATGTATGGAACGAACCCTCCTTGTGTTGAACACGCTCTTCCATCACAAGGATATTCACACTTACACATGGAGACGGAATGAACAGAAAAGTGTGATTGATTTGATTTTGATAGATGGACGTCTCCGAAAGTCGTTAATGGATACAAGAGCCTTCAGAGGTCCCACTCTTGTAACGAACAACTATTTGGTGATAAGCCGATTTGTGGGCCTTTTCAAGAAATGGGGGCACTAGCGAGTGCGTATTCTTTTCGGAGATCATGAAAGAATAAGAAGTGAAAGATTGGAAGATGAAAGTGTGAGGAGTACGTATGTACGTCTAGTCAGTGAAAGATTTGCGAACGCGAGTTTTTACGACTCAGATGTAGACGAATGTTGGAAAGTTCTGGTGGACAGTGCGAAAGAAGCAAGCAAGAAGATGTAAAGGTGGTGGCATTCTTGCTAACACTCAGGAAGTCTTAGAACAGTGGAGTGAATATTTTAGAGAAATGTATGATTATGTCCATGACGCTGGCATTGTGAATGAGTCTGTGATTGACTCGGCAGTGCCAACGTACCATGAAGACATTACTATAGATTAGATTGAATGGTCGATACGAAGTTTGAAAGATGGAAAGTCAGCGAGAATCGATATGGTAAGAACTGAGATGATCAAGCTAGGTGGTACCTACGTTAGGGATGCCTTCTGGTTTTTGAGCAAATTATGCTGGAGTACAGCATGTGTGCGGGTGGACGGCAGCTTGTCGTCCTGGTTTGATGTCAACATTGGTGTCAGACAGGGATGCGTGCTGTCGGCTCGGCTGTTCATCCTGTATCTGAACAGTTGTCTTCAGAGAATAAGAAATATGAATGTGGAAATGCGAATGGGTGACTCAGTGGTCAACTGCCTGCTACATGCAGACGATTAACGGCGGCGACATTAATAGCAGAATCACCATCCGAACTGCAAACACTAGTTACAACAATGAAAGATGATTATATGAAGAAATGCTTACAATTGAATGCGAACAAAACCAAGATAATGGTATTTGAAAGAGAGACAATTAAAACAAATACTAGGATTATGGTTGATGATGTAGTGTTGGAGCAAGTGAATGAGATTGTATCCTGGAAGTGCTTTTAGCAGCAATGGAAGGTACACTGCTGATGTGGAGAGACGATTGAGTGGCGGGAATAGGGTGAATGGAGCGTTGGGTAAACTTCTAGGCAGCCGAAATCTAAGCCAGAAGGCACAGCACACACAACGCGGTGCTAATTCAAACGCTAACTTACGGAAGTGAGAGCTGGGTATGGCAGAGAGAGCATGAAAGTAGAATAAATGCGGTAGATATGAGCACATTGCGCAAAATTTATGGCATAACGCTTACTGACCGCGTTCGCAATGAAGACGTGAGATATTTCAGATAAATACTGAAACAAAGAAAAAAATATTATATTGCAAATAACATTTATTACTTTTACAGTGTGTTAGTTTAATACATAAATATAAAACAATTTAAAATATAAAAAGCTTATTCGAAGTGGTCTCTATTGGCTGCCATACAGTCCTTTAAACGTTGAGGCCAGTTATCAATAGAATCACGCAGTCTTTCCATGGGAAAATTCTTCACTGCCAATCGTACGGATAGGTTTAGGGACTCCAAATTATCATGGCGTTTAGAGCAAGCCGTACTCTCTAAAACTGACCATAAATCATAATCCAGCGGATTAAGATCGGGACTAGACGACGGCCAGTCTTCAGCTCTGATGAAGTCCGAAACGTTCGTTTCCAACCAAGACTGCCTAGACCGAGCTTTATGACCCGGCGCCGAGTCTTCCTGGAAGGACCATTCTTGGTTATTGAACATGGTGTTGTTAAGGGGCTTCACTACCTTCTCAAGAATGGTATCTTGATACACTTGTGCCGATGTTTTGATACCTTTTTCACAAAAGTATGGCTCAGTCACTCCTTCATAGCTAATACCCCACCAAATCATCACTGAAGTCGGATAGTGCCCACGTTGCACTCTGTCGACTAATTAGGAAGCTTCCTTAGAGCTTTGAGCATAAACACGGTCATTTTGTTTGCTAAATTGTAAAAATTTTCTCATCCGTAAACAAAATTTTTCTGTGACCTCCCTTTGCGTACCGCTTCAGTAGTTATTTCGATTTTACCACCCTATTCTTTTTTATATTATCAGTTAAGAAATGACCAGTACGTCTCTTATAGTCTGCAAGCCCTAAGTCATCTTTTAAAATACGCGACATGATTCTAGGTGCTATCTTCATCTCCCGAGATAAAATCTTTTGCTTTCGGACAGGATTTCTTCGAATTCTTTCTCTTACTGTTTTGACCACCTTTTTCGTACGAACACTACGTGAATGGCCAGATCTTTTTCTGTCACAAGCTGAGGAGGTCTCATTGTACCTATTAATAGCCCGGTACGCAAACATTTTACTAATACCAAGCGTATGGAGAGTTTTAAAAATTGCATTTGGCTCCATACCTACTTTGTGTAATTCAATCACAGCGATTCGGTTCTGATTATCACCCCACTCCATTTTAATATCGCTAAATATTGTACAATGTATTAGCGCCAAAATGAGCAAACTCAATGAACAATCATATAAAAATCGGCCAAGTGCGAGTCGGACTCGCGCACGAAGGGTTCCATACCATTATCTATAAATACGGCAAAAAAATCACGTTTGTTGTATGGGAGCCTCCTTAAATATTTATTTTATTCTATTTTTTAGTATTTGTTGTTATAGCGGCAACAGAAATACATCATCTGTGAAAATTTCAACTGTCTAACTATCACGGTTCATGAGATACAGCCTGGTGACAGACGGACGGACGGACAGCGGAGCCTCAGTAATAGGGTTCCGTTTTACCCTTTGGGTACGGAACCCTAAAAATGACAGATTCCAAATTCAAAGGTAATATTTTGTTTATTTTTAATTGTAACAGTATTTATGGCCAGATTAAGTATATAAATATTTGTTGACTAATGTAAGGAAATTTACTTTCTCTTTAATTACATTTAAATATGCCATGTAGGATATAGACATATGAAAGTTAATATATGTTTCCTATTAATTGTGTCTGAAAGTGACTGTAAAGAATAAATAGATGTAACTTGCTAATCTGTTTCTCTTTGTTTGTACACTACTTTATAGTACCTTCCTAATAGGTTTAGTTAAATCAGGTGGCTCTCCTTTCATTCTTTTATCTATTGTCTTTGAAGCAGGAAAATTATTGACTTTCCTTGTTTTAGCCTGAAAACTATTCGAACTTACTCCTTGCACATGGCCTAGCTGGGCACTTTGGCTTGAGTCTCCCACGCCCTCTGCTCTGCCGCACCGCACGATCATATAACAAAGTCCGCCTATGTACCATTGTCGCTTTTAGTACTTATTATTATTGTATATTTCATAATGTACTGATAATACAAACAAATAAGGACACATCGGTGATCTTGCTGGTCGTCGGCAGAGTAGACGGTCCCGGTGGATATGGAGAGTAGAGGTCAGGCCTCGCAGGTTCACCAATCGACGACAGAAACCGTAGATAGATACGCTTTGTTATACTCGCGAACACAATAACGATGCACCACTCACTTGCAACAAATTTAAGTTATAATTTAGATTAGTTGCTCGCAGTTCAGATACTTCCAAGGACTAACTCTTTTTTGTCTTGTATGTCTTATATAGGGGAGAATCTGAAACGCTTATTGCATTTATATTTTTGAATATTATTACAATATTTTCACATAAAACCGTGGACAGTCATAAACATTTTAATAAGTCTATTTGATCTAAACTAATTTGTGTGCTTCCGCTACCGATTAGTTCATGCGAACTAGTGCCGACCGGCACCACCTACTACCGTTAGTAGATGCATGCCGCCGCTGCTATGGCTGCTCCGGTCTTCGTACTTCGGACAGTAGTAAAGGCGTCTTTGTGTGCGTTGCTGCCCTAGAATGTGGAGAACGGCTAATCAGAGCCACTACAGTACTACTAAAGTAAAAAATAGTTTAGTGTAAAAAAAATGGGTGCGTGTATTTACGTACGCGGGTGAGAAGTTATACTTCTCTGGCATCATTAAATAACAAATCCCTGGAGGGATGTTGTGTTCATGCGAGTGAGTGACGTTACCATCTCACGGCAACTGCATCCAAATAACGATTCCATGGAGGGTTGTTTTGTTCCTGCAATTGAGTGACGTTCCTACCTCACGGAAAACTGCAGTCATATAATAATTCCCTGGAGGGATGTTGTGTTCACTGAGTGACGTAACGAGTAAGCTCCTAAGGAGTTTCCGTGTTAGCAGCAGAAGTAGCAATACGCGAGGCATACTTAATGCATTGCAAGCGTAAACAGCTACAGTGACCGCTTTAAATTATTCGTAAGCTTGTTTGTCTATGTGAGTGAGTGACGTTACCACCGCACAGAAATCTGCAGCCAAATAACAATTCCCTGGACGGTTGTTGTGTTCAGGCAAGTGAGTGACGTTACTACCTCACGGTAAACTGCAGCCAAATAACAATTCGCTGGACAGATGTTGCGTTCATGCGAGTGAGTGACGTTAACACCTCACAGAAACCTGCAGCCAAATAACAATTGTAGTAGCTACTGGTCTATGTACTCGTACAAAAAATAATTAAGAAAAACTTTGCATTAATAGATCCCTGATGATTCTCGTACAGGGGAAAATTTGTTTCGTTTATAAGTAGATAGACGATGCATTTTTTGAGGATTGTATAAATTATAAGCGACATCCCTATGTGTTTAGGCTATTATCGTTCGCTCGGGGCTCGAGTCGGCCTACTTATTTGATTTGACTTATTTGATTACTGTGATCATAGTAACCGAAAAAGACCCTGTTTTATTAACCATGACAAATTCTATTTTGTACGCAACTGGTATACACTATAGTTTGTTTACGATAATATCTCTTTAAATTAAAAACAATTTTTTCGCAATGGTTTTGGTAAAATTGATCTGATACATTTAGATAGAATTAAATGCAGATATAATCTCCCGGCCATGTAATCTCTTTAATCGCAACACACAATTGTTATTCTTTTAAAGGTGATTACTATGAACGAAATATATTTCATTTGGACAAAATGTTAAAGGCAGCTACGTGTATACTTTTATTTGGTTATTTCAACATATTTATTTACGTAAGTACTATATAAGTACATAAGTTCGGTTCGCCACCCATCACGTCTCGTTTCTCGCGGGGGCGAAAAGCGGCCCATGGAGAGCCGCTTCGCTACGTTGAATGTAAGAGGAGGAATGGATGGTAAGGTAGATGAAGTATGTCATGATGGATGAACGATGCATAGATATTGTATGCGTGAACGAAACCAAGAGGAAAGGATGTGACACCACGGTTCATGGTCCCTACACGGCATACTGGACGGGAGTCCCCCAAACCAGCCGAGGCTGTCAGGGAGTTGGTGTGATTCTCTCCTCTCGAATAGTTGAATGTGTGATGGAGCATGAATGTGTAAGCCCAAGACTCCTCTGGATTAGGTTAAAAGTCGGACTCACTCGCTTGTTTATCCTTGGGGATATAGATAAGAGATGAGGGTGAGTCTAGAAGTATGATTGATTTTGTAATTATGGATGAAAGACTGGGGAAGAATGTGCTAGACACTCGGGCATACCGCGGTGTAGGCCTCGACACAGACCACTTCCTGGTCATAGCCCGAATGCGTAGCCTCTTTAAACGGTGGCGACACCGAGGGGCCGAGCCTACGAGTGTTTTGGATAGAGTAAAAATGGAAAATCTACAAGAAAAAGAAAAGAAAGACGAGTATGTAGAGAAACTGAAAGAAAGTTTTAAAGGCATAGAAGAGATAGGTGTGATTGAAGATTTGTGGGAGACATTTAAGAAAGGGATCGTGAATGTTGCTATTGAGGTATGTGGGGTAACTAAAAGAAGGAAAGGAAAAAAGAACTATAATGTGTGGATGGATAAAGATGTATAAAGGGCTGTGCAAGAAAAGAAGAAAGCGTGGTTGGATTGGTTAGCAACAAAAGCTAACCAAAAAGTTCGAAAGGCAACGGATGACGAGATAAAGGAAGCAAGAACGAAGTATAAAAGATTGAAATCAGCAGCGAAAGAAGTTGTGTCTAGAAAGAAAGAAGAACGAAAGGATGATTTTGATAGGAGGCTCACTGAAGATTTTCAGTCAAACATAAAGTTTTCTGGAAATCCATCAAAACAGCCAGAGGAAAAAGTTCTACCTCGAAGCTGAGTACAATCAGGAGTCAAGATGGGATCATTATAAAAGGAGAAGAATGTGTGTTAAAGAGATGGAAAGAGTATTTTGAAAGTTTGTTTGAAAGAGAGGAAGTGCAGGTACAACATCCGGCACCTTCCATGGAAACTAATATAAATTGTGATGAAAGTGAGATAAGCATGGATGAAATAGTGAAAGCGTTGAAAAGTATGAGATTACGTAAGGTTGCAGGGTATGACAGGATTACCGTCGAGATGCTGAGGGCTGGACAGGGCATAGTGGCTAGCCAGCTGTACCGCTTTTCAAATTGTGCTGGCGAAATGGGCAAGTACCGAGAGACTGGTGCAAAGCTGTAATCGTGCCATTATATAAAGGAAAAGGGTCACGGCAGGACTGCATAAATTACCGTGGTATAAGCCGTCTCAGCGTCGTCGGTAAATTGTATGCGAAAGTGTTGATTGAAAGGGTTGTGAAAGAAACAGACGAAAAAGTATGGGATGCACAAGCGGGATTTAGAAAGGGAATGGGATGTACGGATCAGGTCTTTTCCTTGCGGTGCATAGCCGAAAAGTGTTTGGCTAAAAACAAGAACGTCTATTGCGCGTTCGTGGATCTAGAAAAGGCCTATGATAGAATGGTGAGGAATGAATTGAGGTCAGCATTGTCCGTGAACGGTGTGAGCAGTATCCTCATACGAGCTTATAGGTAATAACTAGGCATTGAAATCTCTTTATAGGGATTCTAGTGCTTGTGTAAGGATAAACGGGGCATACACTGAATGGTTTAATATCGAAAAAGGTGTTAGACAGGGATGTGAGCGTCACCGTGGCTATTTAATCTGTTCATGGACAATTGCTTGACAGATTCAAAAGAGAATGAAAATGGGTTAAGAATGAATGAGTTACTCGTCAAATGTTTTCTCTATGCTGATGAACAAGTATTACTTACGTCTTCGGCCGAGGAGTTGCAGGACATGGTAACTGCTATGAGTGGAGCTTTTGTTAGAAAGGGAATGGAGATGAATGTAAAGAAGATGAAAGTGATGGTGTTTGAAAGAGATGAGGCAGTGACAGACTGCAATATCGTGATTGGAGATGAACAAATTGAACAGGTGAATGAGTTTGGGTATCTGGGTTCAAAGTTTACAAGACATGGAAAGTGTGAGAGTGATATTGAAAGAAGAGTGAATGCAGGGAACATGGTGAATGGAGCTTTGCACTCCTTTATGAGCAGTCGGAAGGTGTCTACGACACAAGGCTCGTTTGGCTGTGCATATGGGGGTGTTGGTTCCGACACTCATGTACGGAAGTGAAAGTTGGGTATGGCAGAAGAAACATGAAAGCAGAATAAATGCAGTTGAGATGAGAGCGTTAAGAAGTATGATAGGAGTTAAACTGAGTGACAAGATAAGAAATAGTGAGATAAGGAAACGTTGTGGTCTGAAAGAAGATGTAGTGACAAAAATTGAGAAAGGTATGCTGAGATGGTTTGGCCATGTCGAGAGAATGAATGAAGAACGATTGACGAAAAAAGTGTATAAGGCGAGTGTGAATGAAATTGTTGGAAGGGGTAGACCTAGGCGGACGTTTCGAGATCAAATCAGAGACGTCCTGAAAAAAGGCCAGGTCAAGAGTACCCTAAACCGAAGAGCATGTATGAAGGGAATAATGAGAGTGGACGAAGCGAAACAAGTATGTAAGGATCGTAGCAAGTGGAAAGAAGTGGTCTCTGCCTACCCCTACGGGATAGAGGCGTGATTATATGTAAGTACTTAATATATTAATTTTATTTTAGAGACTGAATATTTGGATTCATTTATATTAGTTTAGTATATATTGCAACGTATTCACAAAATTTCATAATTTTACTTTTTTCTAAGTAACTCTTATGTTAACAACTGTGATTGAAATTGTTGAATCCATGAAAATCTAAGTATTTTCCACGATGATTCTTTGAGGAAATTCATATATAAACTACGAACAAAACAGTCGTATCGCCACTTACCGAGTCCAATTATGATTTTAAATCATCTAGGGACCAGGGGCCCATTCAAACACACACAAAAAGTTTCATAAAAATTGGTCGGTAAAATCACTTACGACTTACGAGAAGTTCAGTGACTTGTATACCCATATATATAAATATTTTATATAAAAAAATGTAATACCATAGATTTGTTATTACGTCGTAGATTCTAAGACTTTATCAATAAGTTGTGCTTAGTCTAGATTTATAGTGACGCTGAAGGCCTGTGCTGACTATATGTTTGCAGGCATAAGCGTATGAAAAATATTTGATCACAATGCACGTACAATGACACTACTACCAGCATAAACACTGTTGTTATACCGAGTGCAATACATGTTTACAAAAGCATTTCACACTTACGCAAGGAGCCTTACGATTTGCGCTTAGCAATTCGTTCTGCTAATTCTAGAGTACGCCAGTGCTTATTATTAAAAAATCTATTTGTATTTGAATAACTTATATGCCAATGTAATGAAGTATATTTAAATTATAGCTAACAAAAGATCTATTGAATACTGAAGCCTAATAATGTATATAATGAAGTCGCGATCAAAACAGTTAATGATAAAGGTAATCCACCACACATGGGTTTTTTTTATACCACTAAGGTGGCAATCAAGCATACGGCCTGCTGATGTTAAACAGTCACCGTAGCCTATGGACATTTGCAACACCAGGGGTGTCACTCATGCGTTGCCGACCCTCTAAAAACCTCTTCACGCATTTCTTGAAGAACTCCATGCTGTAGTCCCTTGGAAAAACCTCGGCTGGGAGCTCATTCCACAGCTTGAGTGTTCTCGGAAGAAAACTTCTCTGGAACCGCACCGTACGCGACCATAGCGGTTCAAGCGTCTGAGGGTGAACTCCCCGCCGTCGGCGAGCAGTGCGGTTATAAAAAGTAGCTGTCGGCATCATTTCGAACAACTCTTCAGAACACAATCCGTTGTACAATCGGTAGAACACACAAAGGGAGGCAAAGTCTCTCCTTAAACTTAAGGGTTCAATACCGTGTGTAAGCTTAGGATTGTCGACAATTCTCACAGCTCGTCTCTGAATCGAATCACACGGTTGAAGCTGGTATTCAGGTGCTCCCGCCCAAAGGTGACTGCAGTACTCAAAGTGCGGTCTGACTTGAGACTTATATAATATAAGTCTTTGCCCCGCACTGTAGTACAGCTTAGCCCTGTTGAGCACACCAAGTTTTTTCGACGCCAGCTTGACCTTCTCCTCCAGGTGATTTCGATATTGCACATCACTAGAGATCTCGACGCTAAGCATCCTAATACTTTTGGTGACGGTAAGAGGTGTGTTCTGAAATTTAGGAACCACAGCAAATGGAGTTTTCTTAGCGGTGAACGCGCAAACTTGTGTCTTTTTGGGGTTGAATTCGACCAAGTTAAACCCCCCCCTCAGTCGGATATTTTAGACAGAGTACCATCCATTTCAGACACAAGTTTGTTGCGGCTTTCCTCCACAAGGGAACGAGGGATGTTTGCACGGCCTGTATAATAAGTATCCCCGGTGCTGTTGTCCGCATAACAATGAATGCCATCAATTGACAACATATCATTGATATGCAGCAGAAACAGCGTCGGAGACAGTACAGAACCCTGAGGGACGCCAGCATTGATATCCATACTATCGGAGCATCCATCGTCAACCACGGCTTATATGCATCTGTTGGACAAAAAGCTGGCGACCCATTTGCACAAACCCTCGGGCAGCACGTATGATGGTAACTTCGATAGAAGACTCCAGTGCCAGACCCGATCGAACGCCTTCGCCATATCTAGGCTGACAGCCAATGCCTCACCTTGACTCTCTATCGCCAAAGCCCAGCGGTGTGTAAGATACACTAGAAGATCACTAGTTGAGCGACAATGGCGAAAACCGTATTGACGGTTGCTAATCAAGTCGTGATCCTCTAGGTTTCCTAGGAGTCGTATGTTTATCACACGCTCCATTACCTTGGAGAGAAGGGAGGTTATGGCAATAGGCCTGTAATTCGATGGGTCTGATCTATCGCCCTTTTTGGGCACCGAGTGTACATTGGCGGTCTTCCACGAAGACGGGACTTGCCCATTGGAGTAGGACAGCACGAAAAGGCGCGTTAGTACAGAATACAACTCAGGAGCACACAGCTTCAGCACCACTGCCGGTATACCATCGGGCCCACTCGATTTATGAATGTCGAGAGAGAGTAAGGCCCGCCGGACATCTCGTTGGGTAATGGAGATTTCCGGCATTGAGCTACCGCACCAGGGGATGGTAGGTGGCACAGCTCCCCCGTCATTCATATTCGAGTTAGACGCAAAGAGATTACCAAGTAAATCGGCTTTCTCCTTAGCGCTATGGGCCAAACTGCCATCCGGTTATTGCAGTGGTGGCATGGACGGTTAACAGAAATTTCCCTCGGCAGCTTTAGCGAGTGACCAGAACGCACGGCTCCCAGAGGGAAAGCTCGCAAGTCGCTCGCCAACTCTGCCGACGAAATCGAATTTTGCTCTAGCGACCACTCTTTTACTGGACCTCGGGGCAGCATTCAGTTTGCGCTTCAAAACAGAGACTCTAGGATCCCCATTAGCATACGCCGTGGTCCAAGCATTGTAAGCAGCCTGCTTAACAAGAATGGCTTCCTTACAACGCCGATTAAACCACGGCCGCTTTTGAGCTCCCGCAGTAGCTACAAGGCGACTGGGAATGAAGCATTCCATGCCATCCAATATCGCCGCAGCCACTGCGGTTGCGCAGGAATCAATGTCGTCTGATTCGAAGCATAGCTGCCTCCACGGGTACGATGCGTAGAATTCACGCAATCCATCCCAGTCTGCTGACTTATAGTGCCATAAGCGACGACATCCGGCGGGCCGAGGTGGATCGCGTCTGGCACAAGGCACTCGGGTCCGGATGAGGCAGTGATCCGACGAGCCAAGCGGCGCATCCACTGAGATGTTATAATCATCCGGACGTGTGGTCAGCAGAAGGTCTAGTAGAGAGCTTGCATGGTCCTCTACATCTGGTATTCTTGTGGGAGAAAGAACCAGTTGAGAGAAACCATAGGCCAGAGCAAATTCATGAGCAGATCTCCCCGCGTAGTCAGTGCACCGAGAGCCAAGCCACTCGGCATGGTGGGCATTGAAGTCTCCCAAAATCACTAACTCCGCGGAGGGATACTGTTCGATGACGCTGTCAGTCGCCCTTTGCAGGCGCTCAAATAACCGAGTTGTGCCTGTATCACCGCTATGAGACCTGTAAAGGCACGCGTAGATTCGGGTGTGGCCGCCTTGATCCAATCGCACCCATAATATCGACAGGTCCCTGTCTTCAAGGTTATGCAATCGGCGACAACAAATATCCTCCCGGACGAATAAGCATACCCCGGCGTGACGCACAAACAAGTGCTCCAGTTTGTACCCGGGGTAATTCAAGTAAGAAGTGTCGGCCGGTGAGGATATTTGTGTCTCCGTGAGGAAAAGAATGTCCGGCCGCGCGGTTTCCAGGTGATGATGGACCGCGTTGATGTTCGAGTGCAAACCCCTGATGTTGCAAAAGTCCACATACATTGTGGAAGGGGTGGCCGCTGTGAAACCCTTGGGATGTGATAATAGGCACATGTAAATAACTAGGTCACTATAACGTGTAAGGACTGTAAACGAAACTGTTTTCTAATTAATAAATGTATCTCCATAGACCCTACATCAATTGCAACTTATACCAGAGAGAGCTGAGATATATTTTGTAAATGCGTCTTATATGCGAGACCCTTTTTTAAATGTGCGGAAACAAAACAGAAATGGAAGCTACGTAGTCAATGTCGGTGCTACAATATTACATGGCTGGGGAAATAATATATCGGTAAAGTATATCTTGAACATTTTCTAAGTACGGACTATTTCTGACAGCCTTACAGCTGCTAAAATTTCATTGTTGTGATAAACCAATAAAAAAAATTATCTTCATTCATATTTGTATCGAGCATCTTGATGAGCTCGGTGGCTCAGTCGTGAATGACGCTACTTTGACACCAACGCTCGTGGGTTCGATTCCCACACAAGGCAAACATTTGTGTGCATGAACATGTCTGTTTGTCTTGATCTGGGTATTTTCTATGTATAATAAGTATGTATTTACTAAAAAAAAAAATGTATTTACGTATGTTTATCAGTTGTCTTGTACCCATAACACAAGCTTCGCTTACTTTGGGCTAGATGGCGCTGTGTAATTTGTCCGACAATATTTATTTGTTTATTTATTATCGTTTTCCTTCGACAACTATTTATGAATCATATACAGAGTCCCACACAGATTGTGGTTAATGAACAGTTCTCTAATGATGAAAGACTGTACTCGAAGGAAACATGCAAATAATAGAAACAAATAAATCAGTAAACAAAAAAAACACATACACTTCTTTACTTGACACTTTCCTGCAATATAGGATATTATTATATATTATGTGGAATAAACAGATGAAGCTATTTAGTTTTTTTTATTGTCTATATCTTCACGCCAGGTCCCAAAAGGCAGGCAGAAAGAACCGAGCGTCACAAGATGCGGTTGTTACACTCCTCTCTTGCTTCTTTAACATTCACTGCTGTCATGTATCTAATGCGTCTGCCTTTTCTTATCTTAATACTCTGTTTTTTCTCTGTCTTTTCTTATCTTAATTCTCGTTTCGTTTTACCATCTTTGCGAATGCAAACATAACGCCACAGATTTTGCGCAATGCTCACATCTTGACCACGATAATTTTATTTTCACGCTCTCTCTCTGCTATGTACTCGTAATAATTAAACTCTGGAATTAACGGTTCGATTTTAATTTATTTCACTAACCTTAAGCTATTTTTTCATACGGTCCCTTTGTGAAACTTTCATGATCTATATTATAGCAATTTACACGTTTACAGTGTGACTTAATTTTCTACGAGTATCTTCATAACGAATACAGAAGGAGTTTCGTCGAATTCCACTTTCGACGAGGGTGCGATTTTATAAATTCCGATCCTTATATTGGGAAAAGTTTGATGAATGCTGGGTTAACCTCATGTCCGTTAACAGCTGTGAGTATTCTGTTTCTATATAGGGTCTTCATGTAGTGCAAGACGTAAGCCATCCCCTTTAAATAATTAGCTACACTAAACTTGTCTAAACAATACAAAATAAAGATATATTTTACATATGTGACGTGTGAAAAAAAATGGGTCTTACTCTTAATCTAGATAAAGAAATAAGTAACGACCACTAGTTGTAGCTACTGGTTAAATACTTGATAGTTATTAACATAAGGCTCACGGTATTTCTACTGTCGTGCAAAATCATTCAATTCTGCATGACAGAAGTCCTCATAAGACTTCTGTCGTGCTGAAATTAATGACTGTAGCAAATTTAGTAATTGAAAATGTTTTTAAATATCAACGAATCTGTAGCATCAGTAACATGTTCTACTTAGAAGCAGTCATTATAAGGTGCATGTGCCAGTTTGCCCTGCCAAAGGTGTAAAAAATAAATATCTTTTTGACAACGTTATCTCAATACCCTACATTTATATTTGTTAAAGAATTATTATAAATATATATCGGGCGCACTTTCGCTTTCAACAATAGTATATCTGACATTCGACATTATCACTTTGACGTTTATGTCATAGAAATAATTAAAATTTTACCATGTCGTTATTAGTTGTAAGAAAATTGCGATATCTGAAGTAGTGGTACTGTGCATACAACGTTGCATACAACACTTTTTTAATACTTGACTTTTGCGACCATATTGTATGAAATTGTGCAATCAATTTTCTTTGTAACCTCATCATACTTCTCATCTAGAAATAATTAACATACCATTTGAACATTTGCAGTACAATGCGTGTATAAGTACTTACAGCTATCGCCTCCCACATGGCAGCTCCTAGTGTAATAGTTAGTCGGCAGTCTTCACTCTCCCAAGAACACCAGAATATATATAGTCCTTTTAAACCACCTGACTCCATTGTCGGGATTAACACATTGACAAGCTCAATAAAATAAATAAAAGTAACCAGTGGAGGCTGTCATGGACGTTACTTGGCTTCTCTGTTCGATAACACTGACATCGCCAACGAAGAGACTAAGATTTATCAAATACATAATTTCCCGTCAATAATATAAACTTATGTCCTATATATACATTATCTCTTTTTTCACAGGGTAGATACGAATTGATGAATATGTCGTTAAATTGGAATAACTTTGAATACTTATGGCCCTTCCAAAGAGCAAAAGCAACGGTTCATTTAATTTTTTCTCCAAATGGCGACGTTATTGTTAATGGCAGCGTCTACCTCACATTTAAGCAGAAACGGATAGGTGAAAGACAAACATCAGGCTGAGATCAAGAATCACCACAAGATTTTTAAAATTATAACGTCACTTTTATTTACATTCCCGTCGACACTCCTGGGATTGTTACAAATTTCCGGTAGAAAGTAAACAAACAATTTCGAGTAGAAAAGTTGTAACAATTGTTTATAGGAACTTAACGTGTAACTGTTAAAGAAACAAAGCACTATATATACCGAGAGGAATCTTACCTGCGAGATTCTCGAAAATTTTGTGTTATATAAAATTCATTAATCGATTTGTGATAGTTAGAAACATATATTTCGTTCTAAATTTTCATATTCAAAATGAATCTTTTTCTCTCCTCTGACAACCTTAAATCATATAGTATACAAGACTTGCGCGCACGCATATTCTACGCGAACCGAATATATCTACGTACATGCAATATCTATGTTGACATGGAACTTGAGTCACTTGGCGCTCAGTTCTATCTGCCTACCCCGCAAGGGATTTGGCATGAAGTTATAAATAGATAGACATGGAACTAACTGAAAGATGTAAGTAAATGGCTATACCCTTTGATAACCCTTTATCGATAAGGAAATGCACAAACTCTACCACGAAATACAAAATTTACCGCTATCCATTAGTTCATGCGAACTACTACCGACCGGCACCACCTACTACCGTCAGTAGATGCATGCCGCTGCTGCATAGCTGCTTCCGTCATCGTACTTTACACAGCAACAAAGGCGTTTTTGTGTGCGTTGCTATCCTAGCATCTGGAGAAAGGCTAATCAGAGCCACTGCAGATAGAGAATTAAATAACTTGTAAGGTGCCAAGCATGCGTAACTTCGCCGATTCATCTCATATTATCGTAAAGGTCGCTAGAGCCATAGTAAAATCAAATAAGTAGGCCGACTCGAGCCCCGAGCGAACGATAATAGCCTAAACACGTAGGGATGTCGCTTATAGTTTATACAATCGTCAAAAATACATAGTCTATCTATATACAAAACAATTTTCCCCTGTAGGGGAGTCATCAGGGATCTATAATACAAATTTTTTCTGTACGTAGACCAGGAACTGACTACAATTTTTTCATTACCTACGTCATGTCAACTGTTTAGTGATTTGAAAAATTACGGTCGAAATAGGATTAATTCAAACGTGGCTTTATTGAATCATGTATTTATTCAAATAAAATCAAATGATTATGAAATTGTATTGAAGTTATAATTCTTTAGGCGCGCTATGAAAAAATTATGAGTGAAATTTTAAGATACTGGAACACAAAAGTAACAGTTGAAGCTGGCCGCTAAACCGCTCATTAAGCCACGAAAAATATGCTCAAAACTGCAGCCAAATAACAATTCGCTGGAGGGTTATTGTGTTCATGCGAGTGAGTGGCATTATTACCTCACGGAAAATTGAAGCCATACAACAATTCCCTGGAGGATTGTTGTGTTCATGCGAGTGAGTGATGTTACTACCTCACTCATCTGTCCAGCGAATTGTTATTTGGCTGCAGTTTTCCGTGAGGTAGTAACGTCACTCACTCGCCTGAACACAATAATGGTCCAGGGAATTGTTATTTGGCTGCAGATTTCTGTGAGTTGTTAACGTCACTCACTCGCAAGTAATGGCTAGTTTTTCTATACTTAAATCTGGATTTAGCTTTCATTAATAAAAGGCCGTCATCGGCGTAGCCAGGAGGGACACAAGGAGACCACGGTCCCTCATAATTTAATCTTTCTACTATTCGTTTTAGCAAATTACCTTTAGATTTTTCAATGGCAGCGCGATAATGAGATCTAGCAATACGCAAGTTACTTAGAGCTGTTTCATTTGGTTCACCTTTGATGTTACGTTTTCTTAATTTAGAAACCTTACATCGGGCACACCGGAGATTTCTATGCTGCCTGACAAGCGCATCATTCCACCAGTCACAGCGTCTCTTATTTACTATAGCTTTTCGGCCCAATGTAACGTCAGTACAATATGTGAATATATCAGACATAATTTGAACACTTTCTATGACTGTAAGTTCAGCATGAATGAAATCCCCGTCGCGAGAAGCAAAAAAGGAAGTAAAGGCTGCCCAATCGACATTTTTAGTTTTATATTGAAAGCCAGTATATTGTTGCGGGCATAAATTATCTACAAC
Source organism: Pyralis farinalis (assembly GCA_947507595.1). Taxonomy (NCBI): domain Eukaryota; kingdom Metazoa; phylum Arthropoda; class Insecta; order Lepidoptera; family Pyralidae; genus Pyralis; species Pyralis farinalis. The sequence goes on from OX382275.1 coordinate 5,769,737, forward strand.
CGGGGAGAAGTTACAAACGATCAGACGGTGATCACTGCAAGAAGCCTCAGGTAAAACGCGCCAGTTTTGTATTCGGACGTCTACACTAGAAAGTATGACGTCAATTGAAGACTCGCCCATTGGGTTGCTAAATGTAGATGGTGCTTCTGGGGTATTGTGGATAAGAAGATTCATTACAGCAATGAACTCTTCAACAGCAGAGCGTCTGTCAGTATCGGTTGCTCTCAACTTACCATACCATAATTTATTTATGAGGTCTACCAACATTTTTACACCAATGACTTATGTCTAGGAGCATTATATAATTAAACTACAAGTACAGTGTAAAAACAATAACAGAAAAACACAACAGTGAATGCAGAGAAAGAATGCAGTCAATACAGGCATGTATTTTGACACCATTCCGAACAATAAATTGAAAAGGTTTAATTTTCAAAGATTACAATAATTTGAAAGTTCTTAACTACAACAAGGATTTAAAAGCATACAGTGACTTTTTGAAAGAAATTAAAGAGTCAGCTAACAAATCAATTTTGCCGGAGGACTTGTAAAACTTATTAAATTCATCACAGAGTCTATGAAAAATGCTCTGTGTACCCAAGTTACTTCTACAATATTTCAAAAAGAAAGGCTTAAAGTTTGTAGGTCTAGAATTTTGTCGAGGTACTCTGAAATTAATCTCGCCAAGAAGTTGAGGACAATCTATCAGCCCTCTTATGATTTTAAATAACAAAACTTGGTCGGTGATCCATCGACAAACCGCAAGAGAATCGAACCCAAAGTGAATCAGCCTGTCAGCATATGAGCGCAGTCGATACCTTTGCCCTGGTGAGTCGTTAAGAAATACAAGAATTTTTTGTTGAATTTTGTCGAGTCTTTCAATGTGGTACTTATAATTTGGGTTCCAAATACTCGAGCAATAATCCAATGAACTTCTAATTAACGAAAGGTATGTAAATTTTAAAGCTGAAAGTTTTTGAAGTGCTTGCAATTTCGCAAAATAAAGCCGAGAAGTTTTAAGTTTTTGGAAATGATGTAGTCAAAATGTTTTGTAAAGGTAAGTTTGTTATCCAGAATTACACCGAGATCACGTACAAATGTAACTTCTTCAAGAGTTTTCGAATTTAAGCTATAAGAAGTCTGAAGAGGAGAATATCTTCTTGTGAATTTAATATGTTTACATTTATCGTAATTAAAAGTAAGCTTGTTTTTTTCGACCAGTCCGCGAATTGGTCGAGGTCCTCTTGCAACAGTAATGAGTCATTATAGCTACGAACAGTTCTAAATATTTTTAAATCACCTGCAAACAATAAACATTTTGAATTACGAACAACTTGTGTCAGAGCGTTTCTAAAAACTAGAAAGAAAATAGGGCCTAAATGAGAACCCTGAGGGACTCCCGAAGAAACATGAAATGGGCTCGCTTCATAGCCGCAAATCACCACTTTTTGAGTTCTGTCAGTTAAATCGGAAGAGGAGGACATCACTGACACGGAAACAGTATCCAATTCCAACGCCAACTGCATCTCTGAACAAATACTTAGAGAAATACGACATCAAGTACGTGAGGTAATCCGCGACGAGTTGCAAAGGTCACTGCAGTTTTATATCGACAAAATAGACGACTTTGAGCATAAGATTATCACTTATGAGAACAACATAAAATGCATTGAAAATAAAAGCCAAGACTTGAGGAACACCAACAAGAACCTAGAACTAAAACTGGGAGTACTGGAACAAAAAGTTAAATAAAAAGTCAACTGTGTTGAGGTGTGTGGAGTCGAGGAACAAGAAAACGAAGATATAAAAAACGTTGTCAGTGTCGTATGTAAGAAAATATCTCAAAACCCGGCTGACATACTAAAAGTGTACTGACATCACAAAAAAGTAAACCGACCAAGTGCACACCAAACCCATGCACCAATCGTGGTGACCTTGAGCGAGGGGGACCTTGAGCAGGGATAAGTGACTGGACGCAGCCATAAAAGTCATCATAACCAGCAAGGATTTGGGTAACGCAGGAGATAACAAAATCTATCTACGCGAGCGCCTCTCTCCGTCAACCGCCTTTCTCCTTTGGAAGTGTAAAGAAGAGTTGAGGACACTGAATTGTATAAATTTGTGTGGTGTAAAAGCGGTACTATTCGAGCACAGAAAACAGAAAAAGACAAAATTGTAATAATACGGTCTATCAAGGATCTAGAAAAAATCGCAGGTTACAAATCAAAAGCTAAGTAACTAAGTGAGGTAGGTGTGTGTCTGTATTTACTTACTATAATCGTAACATATATTTACATTTATGTTAGACACAAATGGTGAAGTAGTTGAATTAAATAGTAATTCATGGAATGATTTCATCGAAAAGATTCCTACTCTCGATAGTTCATTCTTATTGTTTCACGTAAATATTCGTTCAATCGTTAAAAACTTTCATCAGATAGAACATATAGTAAGTACATCAACTAACGTTATACATTTGGTGTTATTAACTGAGGTTAATTTAAAAGAGGAATGCGCTAGCTTGTATAACTTACCTGACTACACATTATACACTGAACTGCGATCTAATAAAAGAGGTGGAGGCGTAGCACTATATGTACATAAAACTATTAATTTCATTAGACACAATACACGCCTCCAAGAATGCGAAAGTATAACTGGTGAAATCAATTTACACAATAAAAACAATATAGGATTATGTGCACTGTACAGACCTCCGAACACTAATAAAAATAGATTTATTGCTGAGTTATCGCGACTAATTACATCATATCCGCACACCAATAGCTATATACTTCTGAGAGACGTAAACATCAACATTAAACAACCTAATTCTACTGTAACTCGCTATGTTAATTCACTTAGTCAATTAGGCTTCGAGTGTGGATTAAGCCAGTATACACGAATCGAAAAATACGCGGATTCTATTACAAAATCATGCATAGATCACATTTTATTCGCAACACGAGCGAGTACTGTGTTTATACCGGCTTGGCCAACATAGCTCCCGCCGATCATTGCATAACAGTAACAGTAACTGTATGCAAGGCGCTTTACAGTAACACTGTAAAGCGCCTTGCATACAGACAACGCACACACCTGCAACGATGGGCCGAGACTACATATTGATAACATAAAAATACGGACGGAGTTGGACAATTTGGATTTATTGACACCACTGCAATATACAAATCCGAACGATATTGTAAATTATTTACACACACAATTTACTGCGGCTTACGATAAAAGTAAATACACATGTACACTTACCAGTAAGCGACAAAAATGTAAATGGGCTAACCAACAGTTGGAAAAAATGTGTAATAAGCGAGATGAACTCTATAGCATATGGCGGAAAGATATAACTAATCCTCAGAAGAAACTATTGTACAATAAATATAGGAACAAAACAAACAAGTACCTACATAAACTTTTTAAAAAACAGACAAATTTAGACAGATATTTGTAATAACTTCAAAAATACGAAAAAAATTTGGTGTATAATTAACAACATAACTGGTAAAGTAATTAAATGTATAGATAACGTTCTCTTAAAAACTTTTCATGTACACCCTACTATGTTAGCAAATAATTTTGCTTACGAGTTTGATAGAGCTGTTAAAAAACTTGACAATTCATGTACTGTACCCACTTTGGACAAGTCGACGTATGAGATCGTACCTGATAGATCAATGAAACTGGGGCGCGCACGTGCAGATATAATATTAAAAATTATAAAATCGCTTAACGACAACAAAAGCCCGGGTTATGACGAGATACGCGTAAGCGATGTAAAATATCTATCTACTAGATTAGCATCAGTGACTGCACATTTAGTAAACTGCTGTTTGGGTACAGCTATTTATCCGGATTTACTTAAAATAGGTATTATTAGACCGATTTATAAAAAGGGAGCCCATACTGATGACAATAACTACCGTCCGATTACTATATTGTCGTGTCTAGACAAGATTATAGAAAGATATTTAGGAACAGAAATCAATAAATACCTACAATCTAATAAGATAATTAATTGTAATCAGTATGGTTTTCAAAAAAACAAAAGCACGACATTACTTCTTTCTAAATTTACGGATGAAATAAATAATTATCTAAACGAAAAAATGCATGTGGTCGCCTTGTTCATTGATTTTTCCAGGGCGTTTGATATGCTTGATTATTCCATCTTGTAAGACAAATTATCGCGAAGTGGTATACAGGACCCTTACTTAGACTCTTGCAAAACTATCACGAAAATCGGCATAAAACTGTCAAAATATCAAACAAATACAGTGATAAGATATTAACCACCAAAGGTACCGCACAAGGTTCCATAATAGGCCCGAGTGAATATTTGCTTTACGTGAATGACATGTGCAACGTCATCACAAAGGGTTCTGTATACCAGTTTGCCGATGACACATGCCTGTTGGTGACTCATAAAGACGTCTCTGAGGCTCAATTAACCTTCCAAGAAAACTACAATCGCATATGCAAATGGTCACACGATATAAAATTGGTCATCAATCCGTCAAAAACAAAATTACACATAACAAAACTCATGCACATCCTGCTATAATTGCTCATAGCCACGTGTGCCTACACACGTCTGCTGTGAACTGTTTGTGTCCGAGCCTGGAATTGGTCGATCAACATATGTACGTGGGACTCAGGATCGACAGTAGACTCAACTGGGGTCCACACAAAAACTATGTGTGTAATAAACTCAGATCAATACTAAGCAAACTAGTAATATTAAAACACAAACTTCCTTATCATACACTCCGACTACTGTACATGGCGCTAGCGGACTCCGTGATTAGCTATGGCTTGAGCAGTTATGGCAGGACGTATAAAACTTATATAGAGGTTATATATAACCAGTGATCGGATAATCGGGCGCTTATATACCTAAACTTCTTTCCTTGAAAGAATAATATGGATATTCCTTCCTGAATTAATAAGTAATCCGGGATACCCGGGATTGAACAATTTAGTAAAAACAACTATAAGTAACATAATGAAAATATAGCAGTAGTTACTACTAAAAAAGTTCTCATTCATATTTTTTGTGAAAGATTTTATAATTATAATTTGCTTTTGTACGAAAATATATGGTGCTACACCTAAAATTACAATTGGTTCAATTTCATAAGTAGTTTAGGTTGCTGGCCTGTTACGAAACCAGTTTTCATAAACACTTTTATTGTAAATTAAAAGTTTCATTAGAATCGGATTTTTTAATCTAAAAAAATATACAATAAGAGTTTAACAAGGAACAGCCATCTTGAAAGTGCGAGAGGGTATGTAAGCATTATTCAATGAAAATATATCATTTTCACAATGAGTTCTAACTATATTTTGTATGCAGGTAACATTTTTAGCAATCTCAGGAATTTCAAACGACTCCGGGATCCGGCGTTCTGAAAGGCATGCCCGTATTATTCTTTTGTGGGAATAAAAATGAAGTTTAGGTATATTAGCGCCCGATTATCCGATCACTGTATATAACCTACAGTTGAGAATCTTAAAAACAATTATTCCAAATTATATTAAAAATAAATTAAAAAATAATGATGCCAAAATTTTTAAATTCTGCAAGGTTATTAATATTTTTGATAAAATCAAGTTTCTATTGTTAAAAGAATATAATGAAAAAGAATTATTTCATTTAAAACAAGGCCAAATCACTTGAGATCTTTAGATCAGATGAAAACATACAATTTACCCAATTATGTTAATGTAATGGAAGTAGAAAAACAAATTACACCATACCGTACTATTTAAATGAATTACCAACTGAATTAATTGATGTATATATAAATGGCAAAAAACATATATTTATAAATAAATTTGAAAAACTGTATGTGAACGACCAACCGTCACTCAGATAAGCCCTACGCGGCTTTTGTGGTGCGGACTAATCATTGATGTAATATTATTGTAAGTTTTATGAAAAAAAAAAAAAAAAAATAAGAACGGCACCAATCCAATAGAGTACGATGCACACCGGCCGACCGAAGCTTCTTGATCATTATTAAGTGATCAACTTTATCAAACGCTTTGCTTATATCAGTGTACACAACATCCACTTGAAGACGGTGATCAAGATCATTCGAAATGTCGGATACATAACACCCAAGATTACTAACCGTAGACATTTTCTGTCGGAAGCCATGTTGTTGGGGCGTTAGAATTGACTTCAAGTGATAGGTGAAGTGAGGGCAAACCTAAGATTCGAAGAGTTTTGAGAAACCACATAACATTGAAATAGAGCGATAGTTGCGCACGTCGCTTACATCTCCATCTTTAGAAATCGGCAATACTCGTACGTTGGCTGTCTTCCATCGTGATGGAAAATTACTCATAGACAAGGAATAATTGAATATGACACTGAGCGGATACGAAATGCTGGATACGCAGTTGCGAATAAACACTGCTGGAATAAACATCAGGACCTGCTCCTTTTTTTATATCCAATTTCATCATTGTATTTTCAATACAGCTGACGGATAAAAAAACTTTACCCAGTACATTGTTGAAAGAGTCTAGATAATCAGATTCATCGGCTAATGTAGGCCGAATGTAACCGAATGGTTTATTTGTGACATAAACTGATGAGAAATGTTTGGAAAAGGCGTTACAGATTGTAAGTGGAGTAACAAATGTATCCTTTTCTAAATGCATTTCATTGGGTATAGTTTCAACATTTTTGCGTTTATGTTTTATGTAGCTCCAGAAAGCTTTAATATTTTTTTATTTTTTTTTATACCACTAAGGTGGCAAACAAGCGTACGGCCTGCCTGATGGTAAGCAGTTACCGTAGCCTATGGGCATTTGCAACACCAGGGGTGTCACTCTTGCGTTGCCGACCCTGTAAGAACCTCTTCACGCCTTTCTTGAAGAACCCCATACTGTAGTCCTTTGGAAAAACCTCGGCAGGGAGCTTATTCCACAACATAATAGTTTTCGGTAGAAAACTTCTCGTGAAGCGCACAGTGCGCGACCATTGCGGCTCCAGTGTGTGCGGATGAACTCCCAGCCGCCGGCGAGCTGTGCGATTGTAAAACGAGGCTGTTGGTATAATGACGAACAACTCTTCAGAACACAACCCATTATACAGCCGGTAGAACACGCAAAGGGAAGCAAAATCTCTTCTCAAACTCAAGGCCTCAATGCCGTGTGTGAGTCCAGGATCAACGATAATCCTCACAGCTCGTCTCTGTATCGAGTCACAAGGTCCTAGCTGGTATCCAGGTGCTCCCGCCCAAAGGTGGTTACAGTACTCCATATGCGGTCTGACTTGGGACTTATATAACATAAGCCTTTGCCCCGCGCTGAAGTACTGTTTAGCTCTGTTGAGCACACCGAGTTTCTTGGACGCCAGCTTAACCTTCTCCTCCAGGTGACCTCGATACTGAACATCGCTGGAGATCTCGATACCGAGAATCCCAATGCTCGTAGTGATTGTGAGCGGCGTGTTCTGGAATTGGGGAACCACAGCAAATGGGGTTTTCTTAGCGGTGAACGCGCAAACTTGTGTCTTGGTAGGGTTGAATTGGACTAGGTTCAATCGCCCCCAGTCAGATACTTTAGACAATGTACCCTCCATTTCAGACACAAGTTTATCGCGGCTTTCCTCTACAAGGGAACGAGGGATGTTAGCACGGCCTGTATAATAAGTGTCCCCGGCGCCGTCCGCATAACAATGAATGCTGTCGATTGACAACATGTCATTAATGTGTAGCAGAAACAGCGTCGGGGACAATACAGAGCCCTGTGGGACGCCAGCATTAATATCCATGCTATCGGAGCAACTACCGTCTATCACGGCTTTTATACGTCTGCTGGATAAGAAGCTGGCAATCCATTTGCACAAACCCTCGGGCATCCCGTACGATGGTAACTTCGATAGAAGACTCCGATGCCAGACCCGATTGAACACCTTTGCCATATCTAGGCTAACAGCTAATGCCTCACCTTGACTCTCAATCGCCGATGCCCAGCGGTGTGTAAGATACACTAGAAAATCACCAGTCGAACGACCGTGGCGAAAGCCGTATTGACGGTCGCTGATTAGATCGTGATCTTCTAGGTATGCTAGGAGTCGTGTGTTTATCACACGCTCCATCACCTTGGAGAGAAGGGAGGTTATGGCAATAGGCCTGTAATTCGACGGATCTGATCTATCGCCCTTTTTGGGCACCGGGTGCACATTGGCGGTCTTCCACGAAGACGTGACTTGCCGAGTGGAGTAGGAAAGCACGAAAAGGCGCGTTAGCACAGAACACAACTCAGGAGCACACTGCTTTAGCACCACTGCTGGTATGCCATCTGGCCCACTCGACTTATGAATGTCGAGGCAGAGCAACGCCCGCCGGACATCTCGCTGGGTAATTGAGATTTCCGGCATTGAGCTACTGCACCTCGGGATGGTAGGTGGCACAGCTCCCCCGTCATTCAAAGTCGAGTTAGAGGCAAAGAGATTACCCAGTAAGTCGGCTTTCTCTTTAGCACTGTAGGCAGACAGACTGCCATCCGGTTTTTGCAATGGTGGCATAGACGCTTGACAAAAGTTTACCTCGGCAGCTTTAGCCAGCGACCAGAAAGCACGGCTGCCAGACGGAAGGCTTGCAAGCCGCTCGTCAACTCTACCGACGAAATCAAACTTTGCTCCGGCGATTACCCTCTTACTGGACCTCGAAGCATCGTTGAGTTTACGTTTCAAAACAGAGACATCAGGATTTCCATTAGCACGCGCCGTGGTCCAAGCCTCGAAAGCAGCCTGTTTGAGAAATCTGGCTTCTCGACAAGGCCGATTAAACCACGGTCGCTTTTTAGCTCCCGCAGCAGCCACTAAGCGACTGGAAATGTAGCATTCCATGCCACCCAATATCGCCGTAGCTACCTCAGTCGCACAGGATTCGATATCGTCTGTTTTGAAACAAAGCTGCCTCCACGGGTACGACGCGTAGAACTCACGCAGTCCGTCCCAGTCTGCCGACTTATAGTGCAAAACGCGCCGCCATCCGGTAGGCCGAGGCGGGTCACGCCTGGCACAAGGCGCTTGGGTTCGGATGAGACAGTGGTCCGATGAGCCAAGCGGCGCATCCACTGAGATGTTGTACTCATCCGGACGTGTTGTCAGCAGAAGGTCCAGTAAGGAGCTTGTATGGTCCTCTACATCTGGTATTCTCATGGGAGAATGCACCAGTTGGGAGAAACCATAGGCCAGAGCAAAGTCATGAGCAGATCTCCCCGCGGAATCAGTGCACCGAGAGCCAAGCCATTCGGTGTGATGGGCATTAAAGTCTCCCAAAATCACTAATTCCGCGGAGGGATACTGCTCGATAACTCTGTCAGTCGCCATTTGCAGGTGCTCAAATAAACGAGCTGTGTCTGCATCACCGCTATAGGACCTGCAAAGGCACGCGTAGATTCGGGTGCGGCCGCCATGATCCACGCGCACCCATAGTAATGACAGGTCCTTGTCTTCCAGGCTACGAAGACAAGGACAGATCAAGTTATGCGGTTTGCTGGCACGGCGGGCGGAAGGGCCCCCGGTCCCCCCCTGCTGCAGCAGCCGGGTCCACTCCGGTCTCCTTCTCCGGCACGACCACTACAACAGGGATTTTTCGCGGGTTGGCGGTTCAGCCTCCCGGGGCGGAGATTAAGTAATCCCCGGGTTCGGGAACCCTACTGACCCGCGGGCGGCCAGCGGTCAGCCGTTTCACCGGGTCTCCCTGACCGCCGCGCCAGACTTCCGCGCCCCCGCTGTTCGTGGCGGTTCGATATCCGCCGGTCCTCCCGCTGCCTGCACAACGACTTCCCAAATGACTGGCAACCTTACTCACCTTATTTTTATCACCTTATTTTTATTACCGATTGATTCTTCAATTTTATTAATATAGCAGGAGTAATATTTCCTGATTAACGAATGACATCTAGACCGAGCCTCTTTATATTCATATGAGTCTATAGGATTACCATATAATTTTACCCTCTTTCTTAATTTGTCTTTCTCCTTTATTAGCTTAATAAGCGTTTTTGAATACCATTTATTGTATTTATTTGAACGACCTGAGGTTTTTGGAACATGATTTCAACAATAGAATTAATTATATTGTAAAAAATATTAACCATGCTATCAATTGACTCGCTGTCTCTTAATTCTAATTCGCTAAATGAAAATTATATTTACTAATTTAATTTTTCTCCAAAAATTTATATGTTGAGAAGTTGATACCTATCTCAATGGCAGGATGGTGGAGATCTAAACTTACGAGGGGATCGTCGATAATTTCAATTTTAACAGAAGTATTGTTAGAGAGCACTAAGTTAAGTATTCTTTCATTGTAATTAGTGATGTTGTTGTTAGGTTAAGTTATGTAAGGACATGAAATCGGACAATAAATAAATATTGCCAGACAAATTACACAGCGCCACCTAGCCCCAAAGTAAGCGAAGCTTGTGGTATGGGTGCTAGACAACTGATAAACGTACGTAAATACATATTTTTTTTGTAAATATATACTTATTAGACATAGAAAATACCCAGACCAATACAAACAGACATGTTCATGCACACAAATATTTGTACTGTGTGGGAATCGAACCCACGAGCGTTGGTATCAAAGTAGCGTAACAGCGCGTTCCACCACTGCGCCACCGAGCTCATCAAAATAGTTGATCAACAGTGCGATGTTTTGGTCTCAGAGACATCGCTGAGCTGGTCAGTAGTAACCTTGAATGAGAAATCCATTCGACATTTCCCATATTTAGATCACCAACTATTAAAAGATTGTCAGTATTTTCAAGAGATGTTAATCCAGCTGTAATACTATTCATCTGTGAGTCGAGATACGCTGGAAATATCGGCGGTGGCAAATATACAGCACATATAGTGAGTGTGTCTGTAGAGCTTTTAGAGTCAGCAATAGAGATCCACATATTTTCGAAAGTGCTTTCCAAATGCGAAAGACGACGAGAATGAAAACGTTTAGACACTGCTATAAGCACTCCACCACCGTCCATTTTTGACGAACTATCTCGATCTCTACGATAAATAAGTGTAAGGATCGGTTACTTGGTGATAGATGTTCATTAATATATATGTTCAAAGTAGTCACTTAGAATTATTAATTATTATTAAGCGAAAATATGTAAACCGCTGACAATGCATATCACTGCAATTACATTTTGTTGTATTAGCATATAACTTCAGTCGTATAATAAACGTGGTCAAACACACATCGTGTTTTTGTTCCACCTGACATTTTACATAAGTTTTTGACATTTTTGTCATTTTCTAGTTCGGACCCTTGCAGGGGCCCGAACATTTTGGTCCTTCGAGATTTTGACCTTGCGTGCGGTGTGGTTTAAAACAGGATCACTCGGTACTCAGTACTCAGCGAATCAGTGACATTGGTGAAAAGTGCAAATTGTCAATTTTATACGGCGGTGACACAGTACGCATGGAACTACGGGGTTACACGTAGAACATTTTTGGTCACATTATAACACGTGGAACATTTTCGTGACATTAATAAAATATATTGTGACAAATATGTGAACATTGACAATCCATTTTTAGGGTTCCATACCCAAAGGGTAAAACGGAACCCTATTACTGAGGCTCCGCTGTCCGTCCGTTCGTCCGTCCGTCTGTCACCAGGCTGTATCTCATGAACCGTGATAGCTAGACAGTTGAAATTTTCACAGATGATGCACTTCTGTTGCCGCTAGAACAACAAATACTAAAATATAGAATAAAATAAATATTTAAGGGGGCTACCATACAACAAATGTGATTTTTTCCGTTTTTATAGATAATGGTACGGAACCCTTCGTGTGCGAGTCCGACTCGCACTTGGCCGATTTTTTTTTATTATAAAATAGTACAGTGCATTTTTTTTTCTTTTGACATTTTAATTTTGACATTCAGTGCATAAAAAGGATTTTTTGACATCTTGCGTTGCGGCTGAACTATCCAGGGTAGTTCACCACCTCATCAACAGCGTAAATATTGACAGCTAACAAGTAAGATCTTTCCATTATTTTCTTACTTATTGCATTTTTATACAACTTTCAATCATGGAAGCGACTGATCAACGTCAGCAGGAACTTATGCAAAGTCTTGAACAAGTTAACACCAATTTTAAAAAAGATTCGCCTGACAGGAAAACTGCTGAATACATCGACAAAACGGTTAGAACGAAACAAAACGGTTAGAACTATTTGATAACTATTGGAAGGATTTCGAGTATAATCATGAACAACTTTTGACCTTTCTGGTTAAATCTCATGAGTATTTTTCTAAAAATATGCATCAACAAGTGTGGGAGTATTATCAAGGCACTCGCAAAAAAATCGCTACTTATTTATAGCCATCTACATCAGGACTGACACAGAGGGTACAGGATAAACCTACTCCTGAAGCTAGTGTTAAGATTCAGGGTCCGCGTACACATTTAGAACCAAGCGGTAAAGTTCGCGATCTCATTACCCAACAACAAACGAATTACGTAGCTTTACGTAGGCAGATTCAGGCTATTTCTGTTGAAGATATTGACAAGAAGTGGGAGTTAGAAGATGAACTACGATGCCAAAAATGAAGATGGGAACAAATTGACAAAATGCATTGGCAGATTGACAATCTCATGGAGCACATGGACGTACTTTGTGAGGCAGACTACGTAGAACACGAAAGTCAATACATCGATATTAAGAAGCAGCTGAGCCGAATGCTGTCTTCGACTGCACATCTAAAGGAAGCAACCCCTAAGTTGGAGATTCCAACATTTATCGGGAATTAGACAGAATGGCCAACATTCCTGGACCATTTTAGTGAAAATATCCATAACAATCCTACTTTGACAAAAACGCAAAAGATGCAGCATTTAAAAATTGAGAGTAGTGAGGATATAATTCGTGATTTAGTAAAAAAGAAGGGGTTTAGTTAAGGGACAATTCACGTTATTTCATAAATATGTTCACTCTTTATGTAGTTTACAGTTGAATGATTTTCAAAAAACGGAGTTACGTGAACGTTTGCAAAAATCACCGAATTTATTTGATCAGTTTTCTACCATTTAAGACGAATTAGACTTAATTGTTTCTGAAAATCAGCTAGAAAAAGAATTATCAGAAAGAGAAAGCTTCGATAATCAGTTTTATGAGATTGTGGCCAAATGTAAATGCATGTTAAGTGACGCATCGTCCTTAGGTGCAAGTTCCAGTAAATCTAGTATTAAACTACCTACTATTTCGTTACCTCATTTTGACGGTATTAGTTATGATCAGTGGCTTTAATTTCGTGATACATATACTTCTGTGATTCATAATTGTAAAGACTTAGATAACGTACAGAAATTCCATTATTTGCGTTCTGTTTTATCGGGTAACGCATTGCAAGTTATTAAGTCATTAGAGTTCTCAGCTGAGAATTACGTTACTGCTTGGGAATTGCTAGAAAATAGGTACAATAATAAACGTTTGTTAATACATAACCATTGCAAGGCACTTTTTTCGGCGCAGCCGGTTAGTAAGGAGTGTTCTTCCCAAATACGCAAACTTATAGATACCGTGTTGAGAAACATTCGCGCATTAAACACACTAGGCGAGCCTACCGACTCGTGGGACACTTTAATTATGTATATTATAGTCACAAAGTTAGACTCGTCTACGGAACGGGAGTGGGAACTTCACAAAAGTACTATCATGAATAACCGTAATGATCGCCTAAAGTTGTCGGAATCGTGTGTCAACGCTGCAGGTGCATCAATATCCACAGCGGTCGCGCACACGTCGCATACAGCGTCGCCGTCCAACTCGAGCGCGGACCCGACGCACACATACACACACACACTTCACTCTGTCTGCCATAAATATCACACGCATAATCAGTTAAATTCTAATGAGAGTTGTAACACGCACACATTATCACCACAGGTGCTACTATCAACTGCATTAGTGGAGGTTGCGGACGTAGAAAATAAATATCACACAGTCTTATTCCTATAAGGAATCTCTTCCAGTCAATCTTTGAGTGTCCAATTGGAACTTGGTAGGCGAGTGGCGCAGTAGTACAACATAAACGAAACAGATCATTATAATAATTAAAAAATATAAAAGTAATAAATGTCAAAAATATTATGAAATTGAAAGTAGCTAGACAAAATAGAACATAATATGACCATATTTGTAAGGAGATGAAAAAAAAAATGGAAGAATAAAAGAACACGAAAATGATTAAGATGAAAATATAAAAGCAGTCTAAAGCACGGTGATCAACGTAAGAGCCTTTCAGAGCTAGTTTAAGCGATTTAATGGTGGGAGATAATTTATTGTGCAAAGAGAGAGAATTCCACAATTTTGCAGCATAAACCGAGAAAGATTTGGTGTATGTACTACTGTTGTGCATAGGAATATTCAGTAAAGGATCCACAGAAGAACGCAGACGATTATCACGAAATTGAAATCTTTCACGTAAGTACTCAGTAGCAGATGGGTAAATAATACATTGAAAAGAAGGGACAATATGTAGAATTTTCTACGTAGCCTAATCGGATACCAACCGAGCTGCTTGTGAAATTCAGAGATGTGATCATGCTTCCGCAGACCAAATACGTACCTTACACAAAGATTCATAAGTCTGTCTAGTTTATCAAGCAACCTCTCTGCCGGATCCAGGTAGGCCACATCAGCATAATCCAACAGAGGAAGCAGGAGGGATTATACTGGCTATCCCGCTCCGGAGACGGCGGACGGGAGTGCGGCATAGGCGCTATGCGCACCTATTGCCGCCTCCCTAATATGTGGGACTTGGGGTCAGGATGAGAACCTGGGCCCATAGTGGTCCCGCCGCCGGAGGGGCCGTCCCAATTTGCCGGGATGGCCCCTAGAGAGAAGAAGTCCGGCCCCTTTTGAGGGGCTGGCCAGTCGCAGTGGTGCCCTGTTGCTGACAGATCCGGGGCACCACACCAACGCGGCCGATGGCAATTCGCGGGGTTGTTTAGTGGGTATACCGTCGGGCAGCCGACGGGGAGTCCCACACTACCACCGGAGGCCACCCAGGTTTCACCGGTGATGTGCGTAACGCATTTTTCCCCGCGTCACAAAAAACAAAAAAAAAAAAAGGAGGGATTATACTAGCATCACCTTAGTAGAAATCGGAAGGAAATTTTGCAGACGTCTAAGAGAATGCACAGAGGCGAAAAGTTTACGGCTTTATTTACCTGAGGTATCCACGATAGAGTTTGATCCATGATAACACCCAAATTAGTTACGTTTGAAGAGAAAACTAAACTGGGAATCATCACGGAGTCTAATTTAAAAACGAAATGGGAACTACCAATAGTAATTGCCTGTGACTTAGCTGCATTAATTTTAATGCCAAAGCGTTGGGACCATTGAGAAATGGCAGCGAGATCAGAGATGATAATATTAATAGCTTGAGAAATATTAGAAATATTAGAAGCCGTGTATATTTGAAGATCATCTGCATATAAATGAAACAAAGAAGACAGTGGTAGAGTAATGCCATTAATAAACATAGCGAATAAAACTGGCGATAATATCCCTCCCTGGGGAATCCCGGCAGTCAAGTCATACCAATCAGACCGACAGTCGCCGACTCTCACCGATTGACGTCGTCCTTTGAGATATGACTCAAACCAGGTAAGCAAAATGGGTGGAAGGTTGAAAGTTTCAATGACACCTAACGATATATCATAATCAACAGAATTGAAAGCGCTAGTAAAATCCAGGAGTGCGATAATAGTAAGATTTTTATTCTCAATATTATAGCGATTGTTATCTGTGATTTTGACCAAAGCGGAGACAGCGCTATGCAAACTACGAAATCCTGACTGATATTTACTAAGAAGACTAAACCCTTTAATAAGGCTCGTAAGGCGTTGGTGTACAAAACACTCCGACACCTTTGATAGAAAAGGAAGGATAGATATCGGACGATATTGAGAAAAAAGAGAAGGATTAGGCTTCTTAGGGAGCGGTATTACATGTCCTAATTTCCACAAAGAAGGAAATACTTTATTTATCCATTTATTCTCAAAGAAGAATTACAAAATTCACTTATTATGAGAACAACAACACTTAATACAAAGATACTCGTTGGTGGAGCGCACTCGAAATAACATTCATAATAGCGGTAGAAAAATAAAAAGTTTGTTTACATACACTCGCCGCGTTACAGACGGTCGCAGGTGTAGATAGACAAAAGTAGTCGACGCGACAGTAGGTAATGAAACATAGATACAAAGTATCTACACTGGAAGTGCTACAAGTGGCTACGACTGCGTTAAGATTAGTATCGCGTAGTTATTTATTGTATATAATTATATTTAACTTTAATATCGCACTGATTTAGAATGATATAATAGTAATAATAAATTATTACTATTCAGTATTTTCGTTTACTTTTAGATACTATGTATTTATTTAATTCGTTATTAATATTATTATTTATGTATTTTTTACTGCGGAGATAGTGATTTTTTTTTCCTATTGTGTTGTAGTTATTATTGTTTTATTAAAATTTTAGCATTTAGAATTATCGAAATAATTATTATACACATGATATTTTATTTATCTTTTATATATATATATATATTATTTTTATTTTAATCGGTTGGTTGGTTATATACAATAAATAACTACGCGATACTAATCTTAACGCAGTCGTAGCCACTTGTAGCACTTCCAGTGTAGATACTTTGTATCTATGTTTCATTACCTACTGTCGCGTCGACTACTTTTGTCTATCTACACCTGCGACCGTCTGTAACGCGGCGAGTGTATGTAAACAAACTTTTTATTTTTCTACCGCTATTATGAATGTTATTTCGAGTGCGCTCCACCAACGAGTATCTTTGTATTAAGTGTTGTTGTTCTCATAATAAGTGAATTTTGTAATTTTGTAGTTTACAATTATACATAAATATAAATTCTGCACGTTTTGTTATTTTTTACTACATAATGTTTACACAGCAACACAAACACAATATATCAATACACCAAAAGAAAATGAACAGTTAAAAATATCTGTGACTTGATGTTACTAATTATATTTACAATTTCGTCTGGTGTTATGACATCAAGATTCAATTGGGGACAGTCAGCTTGAGTACTATTTTCCAAATCAAGAAGTGTTGCTCGTTTGGTAAGTGGGTAAAGACTGACTGGAGAGGAACTAAAGTGATTTTTTGTTTTTCGCCCAAGAAAATCGTAGACCCACAAAAGAAGGACTAACCCACACACGCGGGTGTGCATTAGTCATTCTTCCGTGAGAGGCACCCTCCGGAAAAACGGGAGGGAGGAGGTGAGATCTTGCATAAGATACTGTTTCGTGCGAACAAACTAGTTATGTCAAATTCCTACTGACTAAAACACCCCCTGGGACCGCGTTTAGCCGGGAAGGCGTCAAAGGCTTCATCGGATGCGATCCCCAGGGAACGAGACGACGCAAGACTAAAGTGAACATTTAAAAGATTAATATCGGTGTTGGTATAAGCACTGGTCCGCTCCTTCCCGACTCCAAAAATCTTATATAAAACTTCCACAACTTTGGGGCAGGGCAGTTTTCAATGGTGGATATGATTTGTTTACGTCGAGCATACCTGCACATCTTGCTACATTGATTAGGCAAGTCAATGTACCTTGATCGATTCTCAGTTATTTGATCATGACGGAATTTTATTTTGGCTAGAGCCAAAATAAAATTCCCCCCAGAAATAAAGGCGATGATGGCCAGGAGAGATAGATCTCTCCTGGCCATCATCGCCTTTATTTCTGGGGTCAGCCAAGAAGCCGGATAATGCTTAACGCGGACTACTTTAACAGGCGCATATTTGTCAAATATAGACAAAAGAGTCTCGTTAAAAAGAGTAACTTTAGCATCTACATTTTCAGCTAAAAGAACGGCACTCCAATCCACATCGGACACATTCCTCTTTAGCTGACTCCAGTCAATCAGACCTAAATTACGATGAAAAATAACTTTATTTAACGCTTAGGCGGGCGCAGAACAAAAAAAGCAAATATAAGATAATGCGCTGAAAAGCATGGCCCTTTATATTGACCGTGCGTGGCTACCAGATCAGGGCAGGATGTGATAACAAGATCAAGGAGAGATGGCGGACCATTGTGCGGGAAATATGCGAGGTTGAGTGGAAGAACAGACAAGTTAAGAGAATGCAGAAGAGAAATTAGTAAACTAATTTATCTTCTTTTGCAAGACATGTGTTGAAATCCCCCATAACGATGATGTGATTGAAATTAGGAAGAAGGTCATTTAAGATATCTAAAGAATTAAAATAATTTATGTGAAGAGAGGGACTATAATATACTCCGAGAAGAACTTTCGTGTGATGAAGGGTGACCGACAAAAACAGGATTTAGGCGCTTGAAATTCCGGAGGAGGTAGTGAGCCAACTTCACATTCGATGTCGCTGCGTAGGTATATAGCTACTTCACCATATCCCACCATCCTACCGGTATTATCATTATGCTTTGTACACGAGCGGTCGTTCCTAATCAACCGAAAACCGGGCAACTGATATAAAGTCGATGGAAGTGACGGTTTCAAAAATGTTTCATATATTAAAATGGCGTGGATATTATCTGAAGAGAATGTGGCCAGGAAATCTGCGTAATGTGAAGCTATACTCTGAGCATTTATGTGAATTACATTAAAATTCTTGTGAACTGTTGAAAAGGTAACATTTAAAAAATCACCCAAAGAAGGTACATCGGAAGTATCACACATAGGACCTGAAAAACTCTCTGAGGATGACGAAATTGAGAAATATTCCGAGTCACAGTCTGACATCTCTATAACAATACTTTAGACTAGGTTAATCACTAAAAATACAAGTACACTTAACAACCTAAATAACAACTTAAAAAAAAAAAAGAGATGGTCCCGGTGGATATGGAGAGTAGAGGTCACCGTGCAACCTACCACACGGGCCTCGCAGGTTCACCAATCGACGGTAGAAACAGTACGATACGATAGGTACGCTTTTAATTTTACACTCGCGAACACAATAACGACGCACCACTCACAACAAATTTAAGTTATAATTTAGATTAGTTGCTCGCAGTTCAGATACTTCCAAGGACTAACTCTTTTTTGTCTTGTATGTCTTATACAATATTTTCACATAAAACCGTGGACAGCCATAAACATTTTAATAAGTCTATTTGATCTAAACTAATTTGTGTGCTTCCGCGAACTAGTGCCTACTACTACTACTGTACTACCGTTAGTAGATGCATGCCGCCGATGACTGCCATGACTGCTTCGGTCTTCGTACTTCGTACAGTAGCAATGGCGTCTTGTGTGCGTTGCTGCCCTAACACGTGGAGAAAGGCTAATCAGAGCCACTGCAAATAGAGGATTAAATAACTTGTAAGGTGCTAAGCATGCGTAACTCCAACGATTCAGTTCATATTGTCGTGAAGGACGGTACGGACGGTAGGGTAGACGGTGGGACTGTGTTCCAATACTACATAATTAAACGAAATGCTTGCATATGTAAGCCTTTATCCATGAAATCATCTTTCATGGTTTTGATTAATTTTTGCGTTGATGTGTATTATAACAGAAGTTCTAAGTATTTCTGATAGTAATGCGGTGTACATCAACGACATTACCGAGTAAGAAAACTTGATCGGTATAACCTCTTCTAGTTCATATAACATATATAAATAAATAAATATATTATTGTAAATATCTTCCTTGCTATTTTTATAGCGTTAGTTGAAATCAAGATATAAGAGGGTCCAACTAATTTTGTAGGTAGGTAAGTAGGTAATCACAATATAGTTTATACAGATATGTGCACGGTCATACTTATGTTTTATCTACACATCTCGCTTCTTTATTCAGTGAATCATAGTAACAGAAAAAAAAATCCTGTTTCATTAACCATGACAAATTCTATTTTGTACGCAGCTGGTATACTAGAATAAAGTTTAACAACATGCTTGTTTGCGATGATATCTCTATAAATGAAAAATAATTTGTTCGTAATCGTTTTTGTAAACGTGGGCTAGTACTGATCTGATACATTTAGATAGAATTAAATATCGGATATAATCTCTCGGCGATGTAATCTCTTTAATTGCAACACAAAATTGTTATTCGTTATAAAGTCATAAATGTGAACTAATATTTCATTTGTACAAAATGTTTAGGGTGACAACGTGTTTTTTTTTATTTGGTTATTTTAACGTATATATTTACGTAAGTTCTTAATGTATTATTTTTATTTTAGAGACTGAATATTTGGATTTATTTATATTAATTTAGGATATATAGCATAGCATATACTGAATTTCATAATTTTACTTTTCTCTAAGTAATTATTGTGTTAAGAACAGTGATGTTGAATCCATGATGTATTACCAAAATCTAATTATTTTCTCTCTGAGGAAATTCCATATAAACTACGAATACAACCGGGTCGTATCACCGGCTACCGGGTCCAATTGTGATTTTAAATTATTCAGAGATCAGGAATCCATTCAAACACACTCAAAAAGTTTCATAAAAATTGGTCAGTAAAATCAGATAAAAGGCTTATGAGGAGTTCAGTGACTTGTATACATACGCAATGTAACACCATAGATTTTTTATCTATGTAAGTTCATTATAATTAGCATTAGGATTGTATTACGTCGTAGATTCTAAGACATTATCAATAGATTGTGCTAAGGCTAGATTTATAGTGACGCTGAAGGCCTGTGCTGACGATATGTTTGCAGGCATAAGCGTATGAAAAATATTTGATCACAATGCACGTACAATGACACTACTACCAGCATAACCACTGTTGCTATACTGAGAACAATACATGTTCACTAAATCATTTCACACTTACGTAAGGAGCCTTGCGATTTGCGCTTGGCAAATTTGTTTAACCATCACATTCGTTCTGTTAATTCTTGAGTACGCCAGTGCTTATTATTAAAAGAAATGTCTGTATTTGAATAACTTATATCAAATGTAATGAAATATATTTAACCCTCGAACCGTACCCATATTAGAATTCCATTATCGGTACCCTGGGGTACAGATGTATCCCAATAAAAAAAAACGCATTTACAAAAGAATAATAAACTTTACCTACCTACATATGCTTTCTTACATTAATTAAGTTTTTTTATCACAATTGAGGTAAACTAATTAGGAACCGTTAAACAATTTTAGCATATTTTGCTTTGGTGCATATTAAGAATGAAGGATTTCACGTAGCACATTGTGTGCGCGATTTCCGGTCGATGAACCTTGGACAAAAAAAAACCATCTTCCAGATTTTGAATTTGAAGAAGTTGCCACAGCTACTGATTGTTTTTTTTTTCTAAAATATCTCCAATACTCATTTGCACGGACGTTGGCAAAGTTCGGTACTGAAATCTTTCTTCAAGGTGAAGTTTGATGAGATAAAAGCGAGAGTCTTCGGGTAAGTGCGCCTATTCTTGAAATCTTGCTTATTAGTGGCCGTTAAGAATGCAGCAATATCATGGAATTAATCCCTACAATATTTAGAATTCCATAGAAGACACAAAGGCTCCAACGGCGAGTTTTGCGGGATACGCTGTATGTATGAAAAAGCCGGTAAAATGTAAAAAAAAAGAAAATATCAATATAAAACAAGTTTTAGCGTATATAAAGTATGTACATGATGCTGTGAAACAATTTTACACTAATTCATATCAAAATCAAAACAAAAAACATAAGAAAACGAAAATAAAAATATAATTAAATGCTTACATTGATAGTACCCTGGGGTACTGGTGTACCCAGAAGCAGCGTGCCAAGTCTTGTCATTAGCAGAACCGCCGTCCGACTGAAGCATCCAACGTATCCTTCTGCCCCGCGTAAATACCCCGGCGCGCGAAACAAACAGTCAAATAGAAATAAAGTTATAAACGATTAATTTTTTTTTTCGATTTGTACCCCAGGGTACTGTTCTAGGGTTAAATTATAGATAACAAAAGATCTATTGAATACTGAAGCCTCATAATGTATATAATGAAGTCGCGATCAAAACAGTTTATGATAAAGGTAGCAATCCACCGTGGGATGTGATAATTAGCACATACAAATAACTAGGTCACTATAACGTGTAAAGATTGTAAAAGAAAGTGATTTCTAATTAATAAATGTATTTCTATAGACCCTACATCAATTGCAAATTATACCAGAGAGAGCTGAGATACATTTTGTAAATGCGTCTTATATGCGAGACCCTCTTTTAAATGTGCGGAAACAAAGCAGAAATGGAAGCTACGTAGTCAATATCGGTGCTACAATATTACATGGCTGGGGAAATAATATATCGGTAAAGTATATCTTGAATATTTCCTAAGCAAGGACTATTTCTGACAGCCTTACAGCTGCTAAAATATTATTGTAGCGATAAAACGACAGAGAAAAAATCTATCTTCATTCACATTTGTATCATTTTCCTTCGACAACTATTTATGAATAATATAAAGAATTCCACACAGATTGTGGTTAACGAACAGTTCTCTATTGGTGAAAGACTGTACTCGAAGGAAACATGCAAATAATAGAGACATATAAATTAGTATACAAAAAAACCTTCTTTACTTGACTCTTTCCTTGCAATATAGCAGATTATGTGGAATAAACAGATATAATTTATTGTTTTTTTTTATTGTAATTTACACACCTTGCTTGCTTCTTTATCATTCAGTACTTTTGTCATGTACCTAGTGTGTCTGCCTTTTCTTATCTTAATAGTGATACTCTTTTTAGATCAATTCTCTTTGCGTTTTATCATCTTTGCGAATGCAAGCATAACGCCACAGATTTTGCGCAATGCTCACAACACAACTACGTTTATTTTACTTTCATGCTCTCTCTGCCATGTAATAAGTAAATCTCTGGAATTAACGATTCGATTTTAAAATTACTTCACTAACATTAAGCTATTTTCTTATACGGTACCTGTGTGAAACTTTCATGAACTATATTATAGCAATTTACACGTTTACAGTATGACTTAATCTTCTACGAGTATCTTCACAATGAATATAGAAGGAGTTTCGTCGAATTCCACTTTCAACGTGGATGCGATTTAATTCATTCCGATCCTTACATTGGGAAAACTTTGAGGAAAGCTGGGTTGACTTCATGTCCGATACCAGCTGTGAGTATTCTGTTTCTATGTAGGGTCTTCATATAGTGTAAGACGTAATCCATTGTTTCTAAATAATTTGCTACCTTAAACTTGTCTAAAGAATACAAAACAAACATACGAGTATATTGTACATATAAAACGTGACATGTGAAAAAAAAAATGTCAAACTCTTAATCTATATACAGACATACAAGTAAAAACCATAATTGTAGCTACTTGATAATTATTACACTACTTGATAGTTATTGACATAAGGCTCACGGTATTTCTACTGTTGTGCAGAATCATTCAATTATGCATGGCAGAAGCACTAATAAGACTTCTGTCCTGCAGAATTTAATGACTATAGTATATTTAGTAATTGAAAATGTTTTTCAATGTCAATGAATCTGTAGCATCAGTAACATGTTCTACTTAGCAGCATAGTGGCAACGCCGAAGCGATACGTGTACTACAATCGTTATACGGGGCATGGGCTAGTTTGCCCGCCCAAAGGCGTATAAAATAAATCTCTATTTGACAATGTTATCTCAATTCCCTACATTTCTATTTGTTAATTCTTTGGAATCAAGGAGTATTATAAATATACTTTCTGCTTGCTGCACTTTCGCTTTCAACAATAGTATATCTGACATTCGACATTATCACCTTGGTGCTTATGTCATAGAAATAATTAATATTTCACCATGTCATTATTAGTTGTAAGAAAATTGCCTATATTATTAAATAATTAACCTACCATGTGAACGTTTGCAGTACAACGCGTGTATAATTATTGCTATAGCCGCTCACACGGCAGCTTCAAAATAGCTAGTTGGCATTCTCTCATAATAACACCACAATACTCGAAGAGTTTACCAACTGATACAGTATATTTCATACACAATGGAGTCATTGTCGGAATTAACATATGGAGGAGCTCAATAAAATAAATAAAAGTGACTAGTAGCGGCTGTCATGGACGTTACTTAGCTTCTCAGTTCGAACACTGACATCAGCAACGAAGAGACTAATATTTATCAAATATATCCTTTTCCGCCAAAAATATAAACCTATGACTATGTGTATGTGAATTCATTATCTCTTTTTTGACAGGGTAGATACGAATTGATGAATATGTCGTTAAATTGGAATAACTTTGAATACTTATGGCCCTTCCAAAGAGCAAAAGCAACGATTCATTTATTTTTTTCTCCAAATGGCGACGTAATTGCTAATAGCAGCTTCTACCTCACATTTAAGCAGAAATGGACAAGTAAAAGACAAAAATCAAACTGAGATCGAGAACCACCACAAGATATTTTAAATTATAACATCATCATTATTTACATTTACAAGTTGTTTGGTTGTAATTTTATCTTTTGTATACTCGACTTTGGTTTAATTGTAAAGTGTAAGGTAAATTCTATGCTGTTTCTAAATTTGAATACCTGAAAAATAGTTAAAGAAAGTATTAATGTTAATAAAGAAGAACTTGAAGAACGTACTGCCGTTCCCATTGTATGTGACGGAGTCTATTTATTCTATGTTCTTTCATTTTTAATGTATGGCGATGTTAATACAAGACAATGCGATGGATGTTCACAAATTGACAGATATTTGGTTAATGCCTGGACCAAGTTTTCAGTTATGTTGCACGATAGAAATTACTTAACGGCTGATGAATATACTGATGAGTATGATGAAACTTTTAACTTATGATAGGCTTTGTGAGTTGATAGCAACAGCATACGTGTTTCCATATTGGTTTGAAGCTTATCGAAATGCTCTCTAATACACGGAGTTCGGCTTACGATTTAGCAAAGATTTGTGCAATGGGCGTTTCGACGCGTATCTTCCTATTGCTGCAAAAAAATATACTCAGCGTCGTTTCAAGGTATCTATCCGAGAGCGCGATCCTTTAGATCCCGATATATCATTAGTATCCAGTGAAATAAATGAGGAGCATAAGGCAGTATCTGATTTATAAGATGACCATTTGCCTGTTACATCTTCAGTGCGCAGTGACACATTAACAGAAAGTTCATTATCTCAATCAAGTGGAACGGTGTATCTGCATCGTTATCATTAATAAAAAAAAAGTAAAAAGACACGTTGATCTATTATACTAATTACACAAGAAAAAATAAAAAAAGCATAAAATATATAGTCAGAATAAACCTGAAAAATGTCGTAAAGCAGTATCTAAATATTAAAAAAAAGCCCGATGTACACAGGCAAGCTGTTTCAGTACATCAGGCCACAAATCCTGAAGTGAATAGAGCGATTCAGTCGTGCTATAAGAAATAGGTTGCTCTCCGTATATGGAAAAGCAGAGTGCTTTCAGGTATGGCTTATAATCTAGCTATTGCATATAGCACCGTTAATTGTGTAGCTTTGGATTCTATAACATATAAGTGCCATTGGTGCAATGCTCATTAATACTGGAAACTTGAATCACACAAAGTTGTAATACATACAGATAAATAAAAACACCAAAAGAACACAGTGCCAGGTAAGATGGCTCCTACGTATATAATCTACGTATATATAGTCGTATGTTTAATTGTATTTTTATGTTTTAAAGGTTAAGTTGTAATTCACCATGTAAGGCAACCCAAGATGACGTGGCCTTGATACTGCTGGAATGCAGCCTGAAGTGACTTAAAGCGATCGTCTAGTTTGCTTCATTTGTTGAGAATTTCAATTATTAGCGTGAATCTATAAACATTAAGAGCGGTTCAGGGAATTGACAGTTAGTCGGTTGTAGGCACGCTATTATGGCGCGTATAACGGTTCTTTGTGGAATACTTGACAGGAGCGCCTGAACCCTTTACTGACCAGGATAATGCTTAGGTCTTAAACCTTTAGCTAGCCTCAGCGTCTGCGCGCTCTTTTAATTGGAGGTCAGGTAAATTTCTTCTGACCTTGCTATAATCAGCTTACGCGATTAATATAGTGACTTCTGTCATTATACCAATCTCGTAGAATTTTGCATATTTTTTTGATCGCTGCGCAAATAATTATACTTATTTAGAGTATGGTGTACACTATCATTAATTATCCTTACAGGATTATTGATGCATATTTTATAGGCTGGGCAATTTCACATATGAGTTTAAATGGTCAGAGTAAACAATTCAGAGCCGCTAGCGAATCCAGTTGAGTCTACAGAAATCGGGCTGTGCGTGATTTTTGCCGCAAATCGGCTCACCTGGAGAGCGGTCTCCAGATGTAATAATATCATGCACTTATCAACCCCGCAAGCTATGCCAGAATAATACTATAAGCTAAAGGTACTCTGCCGCCACTAAAATTAAAAGGCGCATATAAATGGGCCCCTGGCTATCACAAGCGCTCCATTCATAAACGCCAGCAAATAAAAAAACCCTTCGCCTCAGCGAGATTGTATGAATTCGTCATCCAATCTCACTTACTCAGAGGTACCTTTCAAGACAAACTTTAACTTAGCCACTATGCCACAGATTTTAGGCATAGGCGTATGATTTTACTTTACTCGCGGACGCGTAATCTGTGGAAAAGACACGACATAGAAATTGTATAAACAATGCAGAATTCAACATATATTTAATACTATTCTTAGGGCTAAACTTAGCTTTAGCAGGTTAACTTAATTGGGCTAAGCTGCGGTCCCGCGAAGAACTCGTGGTCTCGTACTGTGCAGCGTGGAGTCGGCGGCCGTGGGCTGTCCTCGGCGGTGTTGCTACGCTGATCTCGGCGCCTTCGCGTGTCGTGGGGAGTTCGAGTACTCGACCCTTTGTACGCGTATTATTTTCCGTCAAGAAGTATCTCTAAACCGAATTAATTATTATGATAAAAGCCGCGACGTCGCACGACCGCACCGCGCGAACTCCGGGATCGAATCGACAGTAATTATTATGATACGCGCCACGATGTCGAACGTCCGACCGCCAGTACTCTCGAAAACCGAATGCCTCGTTCAGCCGCGCGCCTACATACCCCGCTCCACCGCGCACCCGTCCCATGCGCTGGGGTGACGCGCACTCTGATTCGTCAACTTAATTATCGCCCGGTAACAGCGGCGACTTCCCACGCCCGAGCCGGCGACTCCCTGTCGCCGCTCTTTCATGCACGTGCAAACCTTTTAGAGCCCCGTTCATGTTTCAATACGATACAATTGATAGGCCGCCTTCCTTTGTCTTCGGCTGTCTTTTGTTATCGATAGCTTTTAAAAATTGCTTTGTGCTTAATTTGTAGACGGCCGCTTTCCAATTTTATGACATCCGGACGGCCTAACTAATTGGTTTATTTTCAATGCTCACCATGCAATTTACAAATTCCTGTCACCATGCATAGCATTTTTTTATGATATTCATACGACATGCGGTTATAAATTCCCGAAAATCACACTTATGAAATATCCATCACGCGCTGTCGCGTGGAGACATACGACCCCTCGAAGTACATGTATTCACAGCTAAGTTCGCTATCAATTCCACAATATAACTCATCAAAATATAATCTACGTTGTATCATTACAACCAACGGTAAATGAAATGACTTTAGTGTTAGTAGATCAGCATATTTGGTCGAAGAGATATTATCCTCCAAAACCGGAGTAAAACTAAACACCGCTTATCATTAAACTCTACAGCATATCAGTATGATGCATCGAGCATATGACGCGCTGCGCTCATGAATGGGGAGTTCAAGGATTCGCCACACAGCTTCTGATGAACTTATATATCTTCCACTTATGTAAGTTATAACTTTATCATCCGTCTTAAACGTCCTTCTTATTCTCTAAGCTAAATGACGCCTGGCCCGAGCTCTTATATACTTGCAAACGTACTTTATGGATTTCACGGAATGGCTGTATTCCCATTTCCACCAGAGGGAGACTTTGTACAAAAGTTGTCTGCGTAGGTGCCTCTGTCTCGCCTATTTCTACCGTCAAGCAGCTATATTTATAAAGCTGCGTTTCGGTTTGAAGGGTGAAATATGGCAGATAAAATACTAAGTACTGTGACGAAACAGCCTTAGACCCCAAGATTGGCAGCGCGCAAGTAACATCACCTTAGTGTTGCGATCGTCAATAGACTGCGGTGACCGCTTATCATCAAATGCGGGCCACATGTTTATTTGCCAAACTAGATGTATAAATAAAATCAACAATGGGGTTCTGTTGAATACATATAACATCTTAGTTCACCTAATATTGTATCTTTTGTAATTAAGTTTATGAACTTCTTCAAATTTAATCGAAACACTCTAGTAATTATATCATAGTGATCATAAGATTTTTGATCTGAAAGCAAGTCCTCTTTTATCTCATCCCAGCGGGGATTACACGTAAAAGTAATAAAGAGGTTAGAACGACCGTAATGTCTGACGTAGGTCATCGCGTCTTGTGTTTTTTCGTGCATGTACCTTGGGCCCACCCGTAAAAGATGATGGTACAAGTATACATTTATACAACGTAGATTATATCTTGAAGAGTTATATTGTGGAATTGATGACGAATTTAGTTATGCATATATTTATAATCAAGGAGTCGTATTTTCACACATGATAGCGTGTGTGCGAAATTTCAAAAAGCGTAATTTCGGGCAGTTCTAACCGCATGTCGTTCGATAAATGCATGATTGGTGGGAATACACTATGCATCGTAACAGAAATTCGTAATTTTGCATTTTGAGCATTGAAAATAAACAATTAGCTATGCCGCTGGGCGGACGTCATAAAATTGGGAAAAACCCCGGACGGACGCACCAAGTGTCAAAGTCAAAGTCGCAAAGCAGGGTTAGGCTGTTTCGCACGATTATTAGATTTAGAGCACAAATTGCTTTTACTACCACTAGAATTTCTCATTTCCAACATGTCAGCCCTATTTTTAGAACAGTTATTAAATCATTTAACTTTAATGTTTTTGACTTATTTTGCGGGTCGGAAATGAAAGCACCTTTATATTCTTCCCACTTCTCTTCTGTGGCCGAATCGAGCTTGGAAACTACTAAATATATAATTAAAGTATTCCACGAGTCTGTGGATTCGTCTAAAGACTTTAATGCCCGTAGGTTTCGTAGCACCGTATCGATTAATTTTCTTATCTGCGCGGGACATGCGTTGTCAATTGACTGTGCACAGAACAAGGACCTGACATGATTTTGCACCAGTAAGCGATGATTATGGAACCTGTTTTCGAGTAATTCCCAGGCATGAATGTAATTGGTGGCGGTAAAATCTAATGCGCCGATGACTTCTAATGCAGAACCGCTTAAAGCCGATTTCAAATAATGAAACTTCTGTATAGAATCTAAATCCTGGCGTTAGTGTATCATCGCAACGTAAGAGTTTCTAAATTCTAGCCAATCCTGAGAACCGTTAAATTCTGGCAATTTGACCTTTGGGAGTTTAACCAATTCAGGATGAACTACTGAGTGTAACCGAGTTTGTTCATCTACATTTAATATGCCTTTTGCAGTAGATAAAAGAGAATAATATTGATTTTCAAACTGTTCCCTGTATTCGAAATTACTTAACAGATCTTGTTCATCGACTATATTCTCAATCTCACACTGAATATCATTGAAACTTTGATAAATGGCGGATGTAGACTGAATTCGCATATTTAACTCAGTTTTAAGATTAGAATCTAAACAAGATTGATCTAATTGACTAATATATTTATCAAATAAAGTTAACCTGCCTTTGAATACACCCTGCTGCCTTTTGAGGTCAGCCAAGCGACTCATTTCGGTTTTGGAATAAGGGGATTTTGATCTATCTCTACTCTTACTCCCTGTATTCGATTCAAGGGCTAACCTGAACTCCTCATCAGTCATTTTGGGGTATGTGAGAGACAAAAGTATTTACAGTCGTTTAGGTAGGTAGCACACACACCACACACGTTTAGGTAGGTATTATGCTGAACAATGATGCCACCGGGTTCCAAATTGCAGTACTAAACTGTAAATACGATTTTTAAATTATACACACTATTAACACAAAGGTCGATAGGAAGGGAATTTGAAAGGAACGAATACGATGGTCAAACCGTTGATAGTTGCCGGTACTTGTTTTCGTGTAGACTTTTTCGTATGATGTGGTCGCTGATTTCCTCTTTCTTCGTATCTAATCCGGTTCGAAGGTCCAGAATATGTTGCGAGGAAATGAATCCTGATTTATCTTTGAATAACGTTTATTGAATCAAATTTTACATAAGAAAAAACAAGTCGTTGAAGTGAGGTGACTGTTAATATAACATTCACGGATGCTAGCTTCACACTGGTATGTTGTGATGTTTGCCGCCGGGTGGCGCCACGTTGCCTTAACAATGCGTGTTGGTGCTTAAGACACATATTCTGTTTTTATTACTACATATTGGTTGGGAATGTGCGCTACTTATGTGTGTTGTGTTACAAGTGTCTGTTGTCAAAATTGAGTCTACCGTATTCGTCTTGTCTGTTTCTATCAGAATGTCTGCTACGCAGACGACACCCTTGTCACTTCCCGGGGTAAGACCTTCATGGAGGCGGCGCGGCTGGCCGAAGTTGGAGTAGAACTGGTGGTCAGCCGTATAGAGAGGCTTGGGCTTCGGGTCCGATTGGAGAAGACCGAGGTCCTCCTCTTCCGCGGGATCGGCAGACGGGGCCCCCCCTAGGGAGCACACCGCCAAATAGGAGGAGGACGGATCAGGGTGAGCGCCCAGATGATGTACCTGGGCCTCACCCTTGACGGGAGATGGACCTTCGGCCCCCACTTCGAGCGGTTGGAACCGAAGGTCATCAGAGCTGCGGCGGCGCTGGGTCGCCTCCTGCCCAATTTGGGCGGGCCCAGCGCCGCGTGCAGGCGGCTGTACTCCGGCATCTGCCGGAGTATGGCTGCGTTCGGTGCCCCCATATGGGCGTACGCCCTCTGCGAGCGGAACAAGGCTCAGCTGCGCAGAGCGCAGCGGATCATAGCGCAGAGGCCGATAAGGGGGTACCGGACGGTAGCTTGGACGGCCGCGACCGCCCTCCGGCCCTGGGAGTTGGTGGCGGAGGTGCTCGCCGAAGTGTACAGGTTCGTTGCTAGTAGGAGGGCACTCGGCGAGCGCCCCACGTTGGCGGAAGTAGGGCGGTATCGCCGGCGAGGACATACAGAGATGATGCGGAGGTCGGGGGAGGACATGGCGCAGCCGCGGTATGGAACCCGCATTGCTGAGGCGCTGCGCCCGGTCCTAGAGACGTGGATGCGTAGAAAACGCAAACCCCTCACTTTACGCATGGTGCAGGTGCTCACCGGGCATGGGTGCTTCGGTGAATATCTGCACCGGGTTGCGAGGCGGGAGGAGGAGCCGGGCTGCCACGATTGTGGCGCGGCCGAGGACACTGCCCAACACACGCTGGAGCAGTGTCTGGTCTCGGCAGCGCCACGACCTGGTGTCCGCGCTTGGAAGCGCGGACCTCTCGCTCCCGAGCGTGATCCGCTCCATGCTCGGGAGTGACAGTGCCTGGCAGGCGGTGGCCTCCTTCTGCGAGACGGTCATGTCCCAGAAGGAGGCCTTGGAGCGGGACAGGGAGGATGATCCCGAGGCTGTCCCGCTCCGGAGACGGCGGACAGGAGTGCGGCGTAGGCGCTACGCGCTCCTATTGCCGCCTCCCTAATATGTGGGACCAGGGGTCAGGATGGGAACCTGGCCCCATAGCGGTCCCGCCGCCGGAGAGGCTGTCCCATTTTGCCGGGATGGCCCCTAGAGTGAAGAAGTCCAGCCCCTTGTGAGGAGCTAGCCAGTCGCAGTGGTGCCCTATTGCTAACAGATCCGGGGCACCACACCAAAGCTGCCGATGGCAAATCGCGGGGTTGTTTAATGGGTATACCGTTGAACAGCCAACGGGGAGTCCCACACTACCACCGGAAGCCACCCAGATACCGGTGGTGTGAGTAACGCATTTTTCCCCGCGTCACAAAAAAAAAAAGGGTTGCATGCTATCTGCTAGGATGTTTGTCCTGTATCTCGATAGTTGTCTGCAGAGAATAAGGTCAACGAATGTCGGATTGCGCATGGGTTACCTAGTGGTGAACTGTCTGCTGTATGCAGACGATGCCGTGCTATTAGCAGATACACCATCTGAACTGCAAACACTGGTCACAACGATTAAAGACGAATGTATGGAGAAAGGCTTACTACTGAATGCGAAGAAAACAAAGATAATAGTATTTGAAAGAGAAGAATCCAGAACTAATGTAAGGATTACGATTGATGATGAAGTGTTGGAACAAGTGGATGAGTTTGTATATCTTGGATGCGCTTTCAGCAGGGATGGAAGGTACACCGCAGATGTGGAAAGACGAGTGAGTGCTGGGAATAGTGTGAATGGAGCGTTGGGAAAACATCTTGGCAGTAAAAACCTGAGCCAGAAGGCACAACTCGCTACACACAATGCAGTGTTGGTCCCAACGCTAACTTATGGAAGCGAGAGCTGGGTATGAAAGAAAGAGCATGAAAATAGAATAAACGCGGTCGAAATGCGAGCGCTGTGCAAAATTTGTGGCGTAAGGCTTGTAGACATTATTCGCAATGATGATGTTAGAAACAGAGTTGGTCTGAAAGAGAGCGTCGGTGTTAAAATAAGAAGAGGCATGCTCCGATGGTTCGGACATGCAGATAGAATGCAAGATGAAAGAATGACGAAGCAGATATATAATGCAAAAGTGGAAGGATGTAGGAGCCGGGTGACCAAATTGGTCGTGTTCTATCAGACGGTGATGTCAGGAGCCTTAGAAACCGGCGAGCGTGCATGAAAAGAGCAATGAAATGTGTCATGTAGCGCTCGGTTCTCTCTGCCTACCCCGCATGGGATTTGGCGTGAAGTTATAGATATAGAATCTTATTACAATATTTTCGCGTAAAACCGTGAACAGTCATAAACATTTTAAAAAAGACTATCAAATACTAAAAAAACTATTCGTTACTGTCAATATAGACAAGTAGGTAAAATATTTAAAAGTCTCTTTGATCTAAACCAATTTGTGTGCTTTTGCTACCGATTAGTTCATGCGAACTAGTGTCGACCGACACCCACCTACTACCGTTAGTAGATGCATGCCGCCGTTGCCATGGTAGCAAAGGCGTCTTTGTGTGCGTTGCCTAGCATGTGGAGAAAAGCTAATCAGAGCCACTGCAGATGAATGAAATAACTTGTAGGGTGCCAAGTAGCATGTGTAGCTTCAACGATTCAGTTTATATTATCATGAATGACCGTAGAGCCATAAGGTAGATAGAGAGACTGTGTTACAATACTACATAATTAATCGAAATGCTTGCATTTGCTTTTCCATGAAATCATCTTTCATTTTTTTGATTAACTGTTGCGTTGATGTGTTTTGATTAACTGTTGCGTTGATGTGTATTATAACAGAAGTACTATCTAAGTATTTCTGATAGTAATGCGGTATACATCAACGACATTACCCAGTAAGAAAACTTGACCCGTACAACCTTCTCTAGTTCTCTAGTGTTTATTTTTCCCTGAGCCAAAAACTTATTGTAGATATCACTTAAATGTATGTATGTATTTTTGTATATCTTCACGCCAAGCCCCTTGCGGGGTAGGCAGAGAGAACCGAGCGTCATAAGACGCGGTACTTACATACTTCACTCGCTTCTGTGACATTCATAGCTCTTTTCATGCACGCTCGCCGGTTCCTGACATCACCATCTGATAAAACACGACCAATTTGGTCATGGTAGGTTAGTCTCGGTCTTCCTCGGCCCCTACATCCTTCCACTTTTGCATTGTATATCTGTTTCGTCATTCTTTCGTCCCGCATTCTTTTTATATGTCCGAACCAACGAAGCATGCCCTTTCTTATCTTAACACCGACACTCTCTTTCAGACCAACTCTTTCTCTCACGTCTTTATTACGAACGTCTTCATTCATCACTTAAATGTTTGCTATTTTTACAGAGTTAGTTGAAATTAAGATATAAGTGGGTCCAACTAATTTTGTCTACATGTAAGTAGGTAATCACAACTTAGTTTATATAGACATGTGCACGGTCATACTTATATTTTATCTACACATCTCGCTTTTTTATTCAGTCAGTCATAGAAACAGAAAAAAATCCTTTTTCATTAACCTTGAAAAATACTATTTTGTACGTAGCTGGTATACTAGAATAAAGTTTAACAATATGTTTGTTTGCGATGGTATCTCTTTAAATGAAAAATAATTTCTTCGTAATCGTTTTTGTAAACGTGGGCTAGTACTGATCTGATACGTTTAGATAGAATTAAATATCGGACATAATCTCTCGGCGATGTAATCTCTTTAATCGCAACACAAAATTGTTATTCGATATAAAGTCATAACTACGAACTAAATATTTCATTTGTACAAAATGTTAAGGGCGACGTGGTTATTTTTATTTGGTTATTTAAACGTATATATTTACGTAAGTTCTTAATGTATTATTTTTATTTTAGAGACTGAATATTTGGATTTATTTATATTAATTAAGAATATATAGCATAGTATATACTGAAATTCATAATTTTACTTTTCTCTAAGTAATTCTTGTGTTAAGAACAGTGATGTGGAATCCATGATGGATTACCAAAATCTAATTATTTTCTCTCTGAGAAAATTCACATATAAACTACGAATACAACCGGATCGTATCACCAGCTACCAAGTCCAATTGTGATTTTAAATTATTCAGCTATACTGAGAACAATACATGTTCACTAAATTATTTCAGACTTACAATATTGTTTAACCATCACATTCGTTCTGTTAATGGAGTCCGCCAGTGGTTATTATTAAAAGAAATATATTTGAGTAACCTATAGCAAATGTAATGAAATATATTTAAATTATAGATAACAAAAGATATATTAAATACTGAAGCTTCATAATGTATGTAATGAAGTCGCGATCAAAACAGTTAATGATAAAGGTAGCAATCCACCGTGGGATGTGATAATAGGCACATGCAAATAACTAGGTCACTATAACGTGTAAAGACTGATAACGAAACTGATTTCTAATTAATAAATTTATCTCCATAGACCCTACATCAATTGCAAATTATACCAGAGAGAGCTGAGATACATTTTGTAAATGCTTCTTATATGCGAGACTCTTTTTTAAATGTGCGGAAACAAAGTAGAAATGGAAGCTACGTACTCAATATCGGTGCTACAATATTACATGACTGGGGAAATAATATATCGGTAAAGTATATCTTGAATATTTTCTAAGCAAGGAATATTTCTGACAGCCTTACTAAAATATTATTGTTGTGATAAAACGACAGAAAAAAATCTACATTAATTCATATTTGTATTATTTTCCTTCGACAACTGTTTATGAATCGTTTACAGAATCCCACACAGATTGTGGTTAACGAACAGTTCTCTAATGGTGAAAGACTGTACTCGAAGGAAACATGCAAATAATAGAAACATATAAATTAGTATACAAAAAAAAAACATTTCATTTCTTGACTCTTTCCTGCAATATAGGAGATTATGTGTAATAAATAAATATAGTTAATGGTTTTTTTTTATTTTTTCTTTTTTTTTGTTTTGTTTTTCGTTCTGTATCTTCACGGCAGGTCCCGAAAGGTGGGCAGAAAGAAATGAGCATCACAAGATGCAATTCTTACACACCTAGCTTGCTTCTTTATCATTCATTGCTTTTGTCATGTACCTAGTGCGTCTGCCTTTTTTTATCTTAATAGTGATACTCTTTTTACATCAATTCTCTTTTCGTTTTATCATCTTTGCGAATGCAAGCATGACGCCACAGATTTTGCGCAACGCTCACATCCTAACTACGTTTATTTTACTTTCATGCTCTCTCTGCCATGTAATAAGTAATCTCTGGAATTAACGATTCGATTTTAAAATTATTTCATTAATATTAAGCTATTTTTTCATACGGTTCCTGTGTGAAACTTTCATGAACTATATTATAGCAATTTACACGTTTACAGTATGACTTAATCTTCTACGAGTATCTTCACAATGAATATAGAAGGAGTTTCGTCGAATTCCACTTTCAACGTGGGTGCGATTTGATTCTTTCCGATCCTTACATTGGGAAAACTTTGAGGAAAGCTGGGTTCACTTCATGTCCGATACCAGCTGTGAGTATTCTATTTCTATGTAGGCTCTTCATATAGTGCAAGACGTAATCCATTGTTTCTAAATAATTTGCTACCTTGTCTAAAAAATACAAAAGAAACATATATTGTACATATAAAACGTGACGTGTGAAAATAAATTGTCAAACTCTTAATCTATATAAAGACATAAGTAAAAACCACAATTGTAGCTACGTGATCATTATTACACGACTTGATAGTTATGGACATGAGGCTCACGGTATTTCTACTGTCGTGCAGAATCATTCAATTATGCATGACAGAAGTCCTCATAAGACTTCTGTCCTGCAGAATTTAATGACTGTAGTAAATTTGTAATTGAAATTGTTTTTAAATGTCAATGAATCTGTAGCATCAGTAACATGTTCTACTTACCAGAAGAGTGGAAACGCCCAAGCGATACGTGTACTGCAATCGTTATACGGGGCATGTGCTAGTTTGTCCTCCCAAAGGTGTATAAAATAAACCTCTATTTGACAATGTTACCTAAGTTCCCTACATTTCTATTTGTTAATTCATTGGAATCAAGCAGTATTATAAATATATTTCGGCTGCACTTTCGCTTTCAACAATAGTATATCTGACATTCGACATTATCACCTTGGTGTTTATGTCATAGAAATAATTAATATTTCACCATGTCATTATTGGTTGTAAGAAAATTGCCTATATTATGAAATAATTAACATATCATGTGAACGTTTGCTGTACAACGCGTATATAATTATTGCTATCGCCGCTCACACTGCAGCTCCTAAATAGCTAGTTGGCAATCTCTCATAATAACACCAGAATACTCGAAGAGTTTACCAACTGATACAGTATATTTCATCCACCTGACTCCATTGCCGGAATTAACATATGGAGGAGCTCAATAAAATAAATAAAAGTGACTAGTTCGAACACTGAAATCAGCAACGAAGAGACTAAGATTGATCAAATATATCCTTTTAAGTCAATAATGTAAACCTATGTCTATGTGTATGTGAATTCATTATCTCTTTTTTGACAGGGTAGATACGAATTGATGAATATGTCGTTAAATTGGAATAACTTTGAATACTTATGGCCCTTCCAAAGAGCAAAAGCAACAATTTGTTTAATTTTTTCTCCAAATGGCGACGTAATTGCTAATAGCAGCATCTACCTGACATTTAAGCAGAAATAGATAAGTGAAATACAAACCTCAAACTGAGATCGAGAAGCACCACAAGATATTTTAAATTATGACATCATCATTATTTACATTCACAAGTTTTTTGGTTGTAATTTTCTCTTTTGTATACTCGACTTTGTGCTTACTTTGTTTCGTGTATTGGTTTTATTGTAAGGAGTATTTTTATACTGTTTCTAAATTTGAATACCTGAAAAATAGTTAAAGAAAGCATTAATGTTAATAAAGAAGAACTTGAAGAACGTACTGCCGTTCCCATTGTAGCTGACGGAGGCTATTTATTCCGTGCTCTTTCATTTTTAATGTATGGCAACACAAGACAATACGATAGATGTTCACAAATTGTCAGATATGTGGTTGCCTGGATCAAGTTTTCAGTTATGTTACACGATAGAAATTACTCAACGGCTGATGAATATACTGATGATTATGATGAAACTTTAAACTTATGGTAGGCTTTGTGAGTTGATAGCAACAGCATACGTGTTTCCATATTGGTTTGAAGTTTATCGAAATGCTCTCTAATACACGGAGTTCGTTTTACGATTTAGCAAAGATTTGTGCAATGGGCGTTTCGACGTGTATCTTCGTATTGCTGCAAAAAAATATACTCAGCGTCGTTTCGAGGTATCTATCAAAGAGCGCGATCCTTTTAGATCCTGATACATCATTAGTATCCTCTGAAATAAATGAGGAGCATAAGACAGAATCTGATTTATAAGATGGCCATTTGCCTGTTACATCTTCAGTGCACAGTGACACATTAACAGAAATTTCATTATCTCAATCAAGTGGAATGAATGTATCTGCATCGTTATCGTTAATTAAAAAAAAAGTAAAAATAAACGTTGTGCTAGTTATACTAATTACACAAGAAAAATTCAAAAAAAGCATAAAATATATAGTCAGAATATCTATAACTATAACTTCACGCCAAATCCCTTGCGGGGTAGGCAGGGAGAACCGAGCGCCACGTGACTCGATCCTTACATATCTTACTCGCTTCTTTAACATTCATTGTTCTTCTCATGCACGCACGCCGGTTTCTAGGGCTCCTGACATCACCTTCTGATAGAACATGACCAATTTGGTCATGGTAGGTAAGTCTTGGCCTACCCCGGCTCCTACATCCTTCCACTTTTGCATTGTATATCTGCTTCGTCATTCTTTCATCTTGCATTCTTTCTACATGCCCGAACCATCGGAGCATGCCTCTTCTTATTTTAACACCGACGCTCTCTTTCAGACCAAATCTATTCCTAACATCATCATTGCGAATACGGTCTACAAGCCTTACGCCACAAATTTTGCGCAGCGCTCGCATTTCAACCGCGTTTATTCTACTTTTATGCTCTTTCTGCCATACCCAGCTCTCGCTTCCATAAGTTAGCGTTGGGACCAACACTGCATTGTGTATAGCGAGTTGTGCCTTCTGGCTCAGGATTTTACTGCCAAGAAGTTTTCCCAACGCTCCATTCACTCTATTCCAGCACTCACTTGTCTTTCCACATCTGCGGTGTACCTTCCATCCCTGCTGAAAGCGCATCCAAGGTATACAAACTCATCCACTTGTTCCAACACTTCATCATCAATCGTAATCCTTACATTAGTTCTGGATTCTTCTCTTTCAAATAATATTATCTTTGTTTTCTTCGCATTCAGTAGTAAGCCTTTCTCCATACATTCGTCTTTCATCGTTGTGACCAGTGTTTGCAGTTTAGATGGTGTATCTGCTAATAGCACGGCATCGTCTGCATACAGCAGACAGTTCACCACTTGGTCACCCATGCGCAATCCCACATTCGTTGACCTTATTCTCTGCAGACAACTATCGAGATACAGGATAAACAGCCTAGCCGATAGCATGCAACCCTGTTTGACACCAATTTTGACATCAAACCAGGGTGACATGCCACCGTCTATCCGCACACATGCTGAGCAATCCTTGTAAGTGGACTGCACAGCACGGAGCAGTGAACCGTCAATCCCATATCTCGGCAATATGTCCCACAGTTCCTTTCGCACAACCCTATCAAAGGCTTTCTCAAGATCCACAAAACCACAGAAAACCTTCCGGTCTATGGCCAGAATGCTTCTCTACGATATTGCAGAGCGAGAAAACTTGATCCGTACATCCTCTTCCATTTCGGAAACCTCCTTGTGCGTCCCACAGCATTTCATCGGATTTCACCCTCATTCTCCTTTCAATCACCTTTCCATATACTTTTGCTGCTAAGCTGATCAAACTGATGGCCCTATAGTTGGCGCAGTCCATGCGTGACCCCTTGCCTTTATACAAGGGCACGATGACTGCGCGTCTCCAGTCCATTGGGACCCTTCCAGTTCTCCAGCATAGGTTGCATAAGTACCAGAAGGCGTCCCGGATGTAAGTGCCACCTAATTTGATCATCTCAGCTGTGATCAGATCAATTCCCGCTGATTTTCCATTTTTCAAGCTTCGTATCGACCATTCGATCTCATCCATAGTTATGCTTTCGTCGGACGCCGTCAACGCGGAGTAAGCATCCGAGTCACTCTCATTGCCAGCGTCCGAGGCATACTCATACATTTCCTCAAAATATTCACTCCACCGTTCTAACACTTCCTGAGTGTCCGCAAGAATGACACCAGCTTTAGACTTTATTTTATCCATTCCGGATGCCGACGAACCACTCCGAGACTTCTTTACCTCTCTCCAAAAGAGTTTGGTATTTGCCTCGAAGTTTTTCGTCAGCCTCTCTTCCTCGTTCATAATTTGTCTTTCACGCTTCTCTTTCACTAAAGCCTTGGTTTCATTCTTGCATAGACGGTACATTTTTTTCTTCTTTTCTCTCATATTTTCGTTTAAAGGCAAAGATGACACGTAATCCAGCCACGCTTTCCTCTTTCTTGCTACGGAGGATTCAACCTCCGCATCCCACCAGGCATCTTCTTTCGCTGTTTTACGTCTCTTTGCGCATCCACAAGCTTCTTTTGCACTATCCACCATACTTTCTTTCAAAACTTTCCAACAATCATCCACATCTGAGTCGGAGAGGCTTGCATTTGCAAGTCTCTCACTTACCAGATGCACATACATTCTCCTTACACTTTCATATTGCAATTTTTCGCTCATTATCCTTTCATGGTCTCCGAAAGGGATACGCACTCGCCAGTGCCTCCACTTCCTAAAAAGGCCTACAAACCGGCTTACCACCAGGTAGTGGTCCGTCTCAAGAGTGGGGCCTCTAAAGGCTCTTGTATCCATTAGAACATTTAGGAGACGTCTATCTATTAAAATCAAATCAATCACGCTTTTTTGATCATTCCTTCTCCATGTATACATGTGAATATCCTTATGATGAAATAAAGTATTCGACATGAGGAGGCCTCGTTCCATACATAAATCTAGTATTGACTTACCTGCTTCGTTCACTCTCTTATCTCCATACGGACCGAGAACAGCTTCATAGCTGTATCGCTTGGTCCCAACCCATCCATTCAAGTCTCCGCACATAATCACTCTTTCATTCCCTTAGCTAGCTAAGTTCAGAACATCCCTCACAGACTCCCAAAACTTCTCCAGTTCTTGAGCACACGCTGAGCTTACGGGAGCGTATGCTGCAACCAAAAATACTCGCGTGATGCCCAGTTTAATACGAACCCAGAGAAGTCTAGGCCCTACCAAACAGTAATCTCTTTCACCAGTGGCTAAGCGAGAGGAGAGTACGACACCTACACCAGCACTGGCATGATCGTCCCAGTCTACCCCAGACCATAGGGCCATCATACCACCGGGCAGATCATCGGTGTCGTTCCCCTTGCGCTTAGTCTCTGTCACACATAAAGCATCCAAACGTCTATCATTCATTACGTCTATCAGTTCATTCGTTCACCTCTCACATCATTCAATCCACTTCTCACATTCCACGTGCCTATGCGGCACTCGGCTCCCCTCGTACCGCCGGAATTGGCGCTGCGGGGTGGGTGGCGGCCCCCACCGCCGCATGCAGCTATATTCGCACCGACGGGGGCGAATCGGTGCGCGTCGCCTACGGGGGACGCCCTAATCCGCACGTCGGTGCGCTCTTGATCCAGAATTGCAATCGACTGATTGGCAGGGGTCGCGAACGAGTACGCTTCTGGCACATGACCCCCGCCAATAGTCATAATAAACCTGAAAAATATCGTAAAGCAGTATCTAAATATTAAAAAAAGCCCGATTTACACAGGCAAGCTGTTTCAGTACATCAGGCCGCAAATCCTGAAGTGAATAGAGCGATTCAGTCGTGCTATAAGAAATAGGTTGCTCTCCGTATATGGAAAAGCACAGTGCTTTCAGGTATGGCGTATAATCTAGCTATTGCATATAGCACTGTTAATTGTGTAGCTTTGGATTCTATAATATATAAGTGCCATTGGTGCAATGCTCTGAAATACTGGAAACTTGAATCACACAAAGTTGTAATACTCGTACATGCAGATAAAAAAAAACACCAGAAGAACACAGTGGCAGGTAAGATGGCTCCTACGTATATAATCTACGTATATATAGTTTATGTTTAATTGTATTTTTATGTTTTAAAGGTTAAGTTGTAATTCACCAACGGTAAATGAAATGACTTTAGTGTTAGTAGATCAGCATATTTGGTCGAAGAGATATTATCCTCCAAAGCCGGAGTAAAACTAAACACCGCTTATCATTAAACTCTACAGCATATCAGTATGATGCATCGAGCATATGACGCGCTGCGCTCATGAATGGGGAGTTCAAGGATTCGCCACACAGCTTCTGATGAACTTATATATCTTCCACTTATGTAAGTTATAACTTTATCATCCGTCTTAATCGTCCTTCTTATTCTCTAAGCTAAATGACGCCTGGCCCGAGCCCTTATATACTTGCAAACGTACTTTATGGATTTCACGGAATGGCTGTATTCCCATTTCCACCAGAGGGAGACTTTGTACAAAAGTTTTCTGCGTAGGTGCCTCTGTCTCGCCTATTTCTACCGTACCGCAGCTATATTTATAAAGCTGCGTTTCGGTTTGAAGGATGAAATATGGCAGAGAAAATACTAAGTACTGTGACGAAACAGCCTTAGACCCCAAGATTGGCAGCGCGCAAGTAACATCACCTTGGTGTTGCGGTCGTCAATAGATTGCGGTGACCGCTTATCATCAAATGCGGGCCACATGTTTATTTGCCAAACTAGATGTATAAATAAAATCAACAATGGGGTTCTGTTGAATACATATAACATCTTATTTCACCTAATATTGTATCCTTTGTAATTAAGTTTATGAACTTCTTCAAATTTAATCAAAACACTCTAGTAATTATATCATAGTGATCATAAGATTTTTGATCTGAAAGCAAGTCCTCTTTTATCTCATCCCAGCGGGGATTACACGTAAAAGTAATAAAGAGGTTAGAACGACCGTAATGTCTGACGTAGGTCATCGCGTCTTGTGTTTTTTCGTGCATGTACCTTGGGCCCACCCGTAAAAGATGATGGTACAAGTGTAATGATACAACGTAGATTATATCTTGAAGAGTTATATTGTGGAATTGATGACGAATTTAGTTATG
Source organism: Pyralis farinalis (assembly GCA_947507595.1). Lineage (NCBI taxonomy): Eukaryota > Metazoa > Arthropoda > Insecta > Lepidoptera > Pyralidae > Pyralis > Pyralis farinalis. The sequence goes on from OX382275.1 coordinate 5,812,795, forward strand.
CATATATTTATAATCAAGGAGTCGTATTTTCACACATGATAGCGTGTGTGCGAAATTTCAAAAAGCGTAATTTCGGGCAGTTCTAACCGCATGTCGTTCGATAAATGCATGATTGGTGGGAATACACTATGCATCGTAACAGAAATTCGTAATTTTGCATTTTGAGCGTTGAAAATAAACAATTAGCTATGCCGCTGGGCGGACGTCATAAAATTGGGAAAAACCCCGGACGGACGCACCAAGTGTCAAAGTCAAAGTCGCAAAGCAGGGTTAGGCTGTTTCGCACGATTATTAGATTTAGAGCACAAATTGCTTTTACTACCACTAGAATTTCTCATTTCCAACATGTCAGCCCTATTTTTAGAACAGTTATTAAATCATTTAACTTTAATGTTTTTGACTTATTTTGCGGGTCGGAAATGAAAGCACCTTTATTTTTACGCGAAAATATTGTAAAAATATTCTTCCCACTTCTCTTCTGTGGCCGAATCGAGCTTGGAAACTACTAAATATATAATTAAAGTACCCCACGAGTCTGTGGATTCGTCTAAGGACTTTAATGCCCGTAGGTTTCGTAGCACCGTATCGATTAATTTTCTTATCTGCGCGGGACATGCGTTGTCAATTGACTGTGCACAGAACAAGGACCTGACATGATTTTGCACCAGTAAGCGATGATTATGGAACCTGTTTTCGAGTAATTCCCAGGCATGAATGTAGTTGGTGGCGGTAAAATCTAATGCGCCGATGACTTCTAATGCAGAACCGCTTAAAGCCGATTTCAAATAATGAAACTTCTGTATAGAATCTAAATCCTGGCGTTAGTGTATCATCGCAACGTAAGAGTTTCTAAATTCTAGCCAATCCTGAGAACCGTTAAATTCTGGCAATTTGACCTTTGGGAGTTTAACCAATTCAGGATAAACTACTGAGTGTAACCGAGTTTGTTCATCTACATTTAACATGCCTTTTGCAGTAGATAAAAGAGAATAATATTGATTTTCAAACTGTTCCCTGTATTCGAAATTACTTAACAGATCTTGTTCATCGACTATATTCTCAATCTCACACTGAATATCATTGAAACTTTGATAAATGGCGGATGTAGACTGAATTCGCATATTTAACTCAGTTTTAAGATTAGAATCTAAACAAGATTGATCTAATTGACTAATATATTTATCAAATAAAGTTAACCTGCCTTTGAATACACCCTGCTGCCTTTTGAGGTCAGCCAAGCGACTCATTTCGGTTTTGGAATAAGGGGATTTTGATCTATCTCTACTCTTACTCCCTGTATTCGATTCAAGGGCTAACCTGAACTCCTCATCAGTCATTTTGGGGTATGTGAGAGACAAAAGTATTTACAGTCGTTTAGGTAGGTAGCACACACACCACACACGTTTAGGTAGGTATTATGCTGAACAATGATGCCACCGGGTTCCAAATTGCAGTACTAAACTGTACTGTACTGTAAATACGATTTTTAAATTATACACATTATTAACACAAAGGTCGATAGGAAGGGAATTTGAAAGGAACGAATACGATGGTCAAACCGTTGATAGTTGCCGGTACTTGTTTTTCGTGTAGACTTTTTCGTATGATGTGGTCGCTGATTTCCTCTTTCTTCGTATCTAATCCGGTTCGAAGGTCCAGAATATGTTGCGAGGAAATGAATCCTTTGATTTATCTTTGAATAACGTTTATTGCGAATCAAATTTTACATAAGAAAAAACAAGTCGTTGAAGTGAGGTGACGGTTAATATAACATTCACGGATGCTAGCTTCACACTGGTATGTTGTGATGTTTGCCGCCGGGTGGCGCCACGTTGCCTTAACAATGCGTGTTGGTGCTTAAGACACATATTCTGTTTTTATTACTACATATTGGTTGGGAATGTGCGCTACTTATGTGTGTTGTGTTACAAGTGTCTGTTGTCAAAATTGAGTCTACCGTATTCGTCTTGTCTGTTTCTATCAGAATGTCTGCTACGCAGATGACACCCTTGTCACTTCCCGGGGTAAGACCTTCATGGAGGCGGCGCGGCTGGCCGAAGTTGGAGTAGAACTGGTGGTCAGCCGTATAGAGAGGCTTGGGCTTCGGGTCCGATTGGAGAAGACCGAGGTCCTCCTCTTCCGCGGGATCGGCAGACGGGGCCCCCCCTCGGGAGCACACCGCCAAATAGGAGGAGGACGGATCAGCGTGAGCGCCCAGATGATGTACCTGGGCCTCACCCTTGACGGGAGATGGACCTTCGGCCCCCACTTCGAGCGGTTGGAACCGAAGGTCATCAGAGCTGCGGCGGCGCTGGGTCGCCTCCTGCCCAATTTGGGCGGGCCCAGCGCCGCGTGCAGGCGGCTGTACTCCGGCATCTGCCGGAGTATGGCTGCGTACGGTGCCCCCATATGGGCGTACGCCCTCTGCGAGCGGAACAAGGCTCAGCTGCGCAGAGCGCAGCGGGTCATAGCGCAGAGGCCGATAAGGGGGTACCGGACGGTAGCTTGGACGGCCGCGACCGCCCTCCGGCCCTGGGAGTTGGTGGCGTACAGGTTCGTTGCTAGTAGGAGGGCACTCGGCGAGCGCCCCACGTTGGCGGAAGTAGGGCGGTATCGCGAGGGCATACAGAGATGATGCGAAGGTCGGGGGAGGACATGGCGCAGCCGCGGTATGGAACCCGCATTGCTGAGGCGCTGCGCCCGGTCCTAGAGACGTGGATGCGTAGAAAACGCAAACCCCTCACTCTACGCATGGTGCAGGTGCTCACAGGGCATGGGTGCTTCGGTGAGTATCTGCACCGGGTTGCGAGGCGGGAGGAGGAGCCGGGCTGCCACGATTTATTAAAGTATTTAGGGTCGTAATACTGCAGTTCAAGGTTGGAGTCTACTATATACGCATATTCATATGACATTATGTCGAGATATATTAAGTTATTAAAACTTTCAATTCTCCAGTTAACTAGGTTCGTAGCATTACCGCATTGAAAGGTAGGAAGACATAATATAATATTTGTGAAACTTAATTTCATTAATTTTTTTCGTAAGTACATCACCAGGTCAATAAGTTTTGTAGTCATTTTAAAGTCCTCTTGATCACCTATAATGACAATACAGTAATCGTTCTTTGTAAAGTTTGCTACTTTTGTTTCTATTCCTTGTATTAGTTGTTTAATTCCACATCCAGTTTTTATGTAATGACATATGTGGTAGTTCTTACTGAGTATTTTCTCTGCAATTGGTGATATTTTATTATGCGTGTTGGTGCTTAAGACACATATTCTGTTTTTATTACTACATATTGGTTGGGAATGTGCGCTACTTATGTGTGTTGTGTTACATGTGTCTGTTGCCAAAATTGAGTCTACCGTATTCGTCTTGTCTGTTTCTATCTGCAGGAAAATATTATTAATGCTACATTTTCGCGTACATTTTTCTTTTTTCGTTTTCGTTGTCCTCGGGGTTGGGCTCTTTTTATTAGATCCACAAATGCGTTCAAGAAGCAGTATTTTCTGTTCTTGTGCTGCAATCATTTTTTTAAGGTCGCAGTTCTCGAACATTTAATTTTCTATTTCGTGGTCTGCTGATAGTACTTTATCTTGTAATTGTAATATTCTGTCTTCCATTGCTTTTATTTTATCATTTAAGTTTTCCACGTCTAATGTTTTAAATTCAGGGAAACTTCTGTTCAGTACCTTCGGCGTGTCTGTCGGTATTGACGGGTCACTGTCATCGTCTGCACTCAAAGAACTAAAAGAGTTATGTGTAGGTATGTTCGCCCTATTTTTATTTCTAAGGATTATCGTCGAAATCGTTTCTTCTGTGCTTATTTGGGATTGTTCTAGCAAAGCCTGTACGGATGGTGTGCCGGTAATTTTTTGCTGTCTGTTATTTCGTTCCGTTTTATTTTTATTTATTAATTCCCAACAAGTTCTGCATTTCCATGATAGTTTGTTTTTTGGTGTCATTATATACGAGTAATATCGCTGTTAAATATTGTTTTCACAAATTTGGTTTTTTGCATCCAATTCCTTTACATTGTAACGCCATCCTTTAGTGCGAGCTGACGCGGGTCTAAAGATACCGCTACTTTTTCACGAGATGTCGCCTTAGATATGCTTTGATAACAATAGTTAATTATTCGCACCAGAGAGTTGTTGTATGATCTTGATGTATAATCTTAAGCATATACTCCAGTGGTGTTGCTATTCCACGAGAGATGGCGCTTTTTTAAGTGTCTAGAATAGTGGATCTTAATGCACTCACATTTAGGTCGAGATTTGTAATGTCAGTATTATTATTTACTTAATTCGAAATTCACTAACCGTCACTGTAGTTGATTTTTTATTTTAAGTCAATAAATGCATTGTTTAACCACGGTATAGTATTTGTTTAGAGTTAATTCGGTATAATTTGCACATGCACAATTGGTTTTGACAGTTTCCTGAAGATTAAGTTAATATATAATGAGTTTTAGTACACTTTCACTTTACGATTAATAACTTAAGCAATTGTTATTAGTTTTAGAAGATAACATTTGCACTTGCTTATTAGTCCATGAGTCACACATTTATTGTATAATTAACACTTATTTATACTAATTACTATTTTTAAATAATTATAGTAATCGCAGCTACTGTTTACGTGATGCGTGACGCCATCTGTCAGCCATCAATTGTGTATAATGCGAAATGAAAAGGATATGGCGTTCTAATTTCGCATTGTATACAATAATGTTTCGTAAAATTTTTCTCAATCTTTATTGCTCTCTGCACTCACTCATCTCTCCACATCAGCGCTGTACCTTCGGTCACTGATCGCATACGACTGGGTCCTGCGGGGCCGTCTTAGACACTGAGAGATACACCATCTGAACTGCAAACACTGATCACAACGATTAAAGACGAATGTATAGAGAAAGGCTTACTACTGAATGCGAAGAAAACAAAGATAATGGTATTTGAAAGAGAAGAATCCAGAACTAATGTAAGGATTACGATTGATGATGAAGTGTTGGAACAAGTGGATGAGTTTGTATATCTTGGATGCGCTTTCAGCAGGGATGGAAGGTACACCGCAGATGTGGAAAGACAAGTGAGTGCTGGGAATAGTGTGAATGGAGCGTTGGGAAAACTTCTTGGCAGTAAAAACCTGAGCCAGAAGGCACAACTCGCTACACACAATGCAGTGTTGGTCCCAACGCTAACTTATGGAAGCGAGAGCTGGGTATGGCAGAAAGAGCATGAAAGTAGAATAAACGCGGTCGATATGCGAGCGCTGCGCAAAATTTGTGGCGTAAGGCTTGTAGACCGTATTCGCTTTCTCATTAACCTTGACAAATTCAATTTTGTACGTAGCTGGTATACTAGAATAAAGTTTAACAACGTGTTTGTTTGCGATGGTATCTCTTTAAATGAAAAATAATTTCTTCGTAATCGTTTTTGTAAACGTGGGCTAGTACTGATCTGATACATTTAGATAGAATTAAATCTCGGATATAATCTCTCGGCGATGTAATCTCTTTAACCGCAACACAAAATTGTTATTCGTTATAAAGTCATAACTATGAACTAAATATTTCATTTGTATAAAATGTTAAGGGCGACAACGTGTTTATTTTTATTTGGTTATTTTAACATATATATTTACGTAAGTTCTTAATGTATTACTTTTATTTTGGAGAGTGAATATTTAGATTTATTTATATTAATTTAGTATATATAGCATAGTATCTACTAAATTTCATATTTTTACTTTTCTCTAAGTAATTCTTGTGTTAAGAACAGTGATGTTAAATCCATGATGGATTACCAAGATTTAATTACTTCCACTCTGAGGAAATTCGTATATAAACTACGAATACAACCGGATCGTATCGCCGGCTACCGAATCCAATTGTGATTTTAAATTATTCAGAGATCAGGAATCCATTTAAATACACTCAAAAAGTTTCATAAAAATTGGTTAGTAAAATCAGATAAAAGGCTTATGAGGAGTTCAGTGACTTGTATATATACGCATATATATAAATATGTAATACCATAGATTTTTTATCTATGTAAGTTAATTATTATACGTCGTAGATTCTAAGACATTATCAATAGATTGTGCTAAGGCTATATTTATAGTGACGCTGAAGTCCTGTGCTGACAATATGTTTTCAGGCATAAGCGTATGAAAAATATTTGATCACAATGCACGTACAATAACCCTACTACCAGCATAACCATTGTTGCTATACTGAGAATAATACATTTTCACTAAATCATTTCATACATACGCAAGGAGCCTTACGATTTGCGCTTGGCAAATTTTTTCAACCATCATTTTGTTAATTCTGGAGTACGCCAGTGCTTATTATTAAATGAAATATCTATATTTGAATAACTTATAGCAAATGTAATGAAATGTATTTAAATTATAGATATCAAAAGATCTATTGAATACTGAAGCCTCATAATGTATATAATGAAGTCGCGATCAAAACAGTTAATGATAAAGGTGGTAATCCACCGTGGGATGTAATAATAGGCACATGCAAATAACTAGGTCACTATAACCTGTAAAGATTGTAAAGTAAACTGGTTTCTAATTAATAAATGTATTTCTATAGACCCTACATCAATTGCAAATTATACCAGAGAGAGCTGAGTTACATTTTGTAAATGCATCTTATATCCGAGACCCTTTTTTAAATGTGCGGAAACAAAGCAGAAATGGAAGCTACGTACTCAATATCGGTGCTACAATATTACATGGCTGGGGAAATAATATATCGGTAAAGTACATCTTGAATATTTTCTAAGCAAAACTATTTTTGACAGACTTACAGCTGCTAAAATATATAATAAATAAAATTGTCCTACGACAACTATTTTATGAATCATATACAGAATCCCACACAGATTGTGGTTAACGAACAGTTCTCCAATGGTGAAAGACTGTACTCGGAGGAAACATGCAAATAATAGAAACAAATAAATCAGTAACCAAAATTTTATTTTTTTATTATGTGGAATAAACAGATGAAGTTTTTTTATTTTTTTTATTGTAAAGGATTCTATATCTTCACGGCAGGTCCCAAAAGATGGGCAGAAAGAACCGAGCGTCACAAAATGCAGTTCTTACACTCCTCGCTTGCTTCTTTAACATTCATTGCTGTCATGTACCTAGTGCGTCTGCCTTCTTTTATCTTAATACTCTAATCAAATCTGTTAATGACACCAAAAGTACTGGCTATGACGAGATAAGCACTAAAATATTGAAAATAGTTTCCAAATTAATTGCACCAGTTCTATCTCATATTAGTAATATTTGCATAAGCGATACTTTTCCTCATAAATTAAAAAAATCTATTATAATACCATTGCTAAAAAAACAACAAAAGATTTATATGTCTAGCTATAGACCTATAGCACTTCTTCCAATATTTTCCAAAATTTTTGAGAGAGTAATTTATAACAATGTGTACATCTATTTCGAGAAAAACAAAAAACTTATTGATGAACAAATGGGATTTAGAAGGAGAAAATCAATAGATTTGGCACTATCTCACTTCCTTGAAAAAATTCTAACTGGGCTAGATACTAAAAAACGTGTAACAGCTTTATTCATGGACATGACAAACGCCTTCGATTGTGTAGACCATAATATATTATTGTACAAGTTACATAATTATGGAGTTAGAGGAAACGTACATGATTTAATAAGGTCATATTTAAGCAACAGGACTCAAATTACAGCTATATCTAGAATCTCACAAAAAACAAACATAAAAAGAAAATATTTATCTGATGAAAAACTAAATAAATATGGTGTACAACAAAGAAGTATACTTGGCCCCCTATTATTTCTCATATATATTAATGACCTTCCAAAATCTATCGTTCAACCCATGGTCCTATTTGCAGATGACAGTACAGCGATATTTGTTGATAAACCTAATGATAAATATGAAGATGACATTAATAAAGCATTAACATTAATTATAGACTGGTTGCATTCAAATAACATAAAAATTAACCTAGACAAGACCAAAGTCATGTCATTTAAAAATAAAAATAGTAGACAACATGAATTAAATATTAAATAAAGAAAATTGACGAAATAAATAAAACAAATTTTTTAGGTGTTCATATTGACTCTAATATGTCATGGAAATCACATATATAACAAATATGCTTAAAACTTAATCGTTTTTCTTATGCATTATACATGCTTGCCAAAGTAGTAAACAAATCGGCGTTACTAAATGCATATCATGCATACGTAGGATCTACATTGAAATATGCAATACTTTTCTGGGTAAACTCAATAACAAAGACAATAACAAAGCTTTCAAGGCATAGAAAAAATGTATAAGATCTATGTGTAGATTACGGCAGACAGATTCATGTAAATCGTACTTTCAAAAGTTGCGATTGCTTACACTGCCCTCGTTATATATCTATGAGGTATCAAATTTTGTAAAACAAAACATTCATTCTTACAATATGCTATCAAGTAAACGACATAATGACCAACTATGTACCATAACATCCAATACGACTATGTTCCATAAAAGTGTATATTGTATGGCCCCAAAAATATATAACAAATTACCCCAATATGTCAAGGCTGAAGAAAATATACAAGGTTTTAAGAAAAGCTAAAAGACTTGCTAATAGAAAGGGCTTATTATTTGTAAACGATAAATTTGTTGCCAATATTAATTAAGTGACAATATTTTATGCAAAAATTTGTTATGTGTTAATTAACTAATGTAAGTTTATAATTACGATTGGACATATTTTATTTAAATATTATGTTAACTGTAACGATATATATATTTTATGTTAAAAAGCTTGCATGCCTATACTACAGGTAAAATTTGGCTTGTTCATATATACAAACTTTATATAAGATCTTTGTTACCCATATTTAACAAGAAATAAATTGAATTGAATTGAATACTCTGTTTTAGATCAATTCTCGTTTGGATTTATATCATCTTTGCGAATGCAAGCATGACGCCACAGAATATGCGCAATGCTCACATCCCGACTACGTTTATTTTACTTTCATTCTCTCTCTGCCTTATAATAAGTAATCCCTGGAATTAACGATTCGATTTTAAAATTATTTCACTAACAATAAGCTATTTTTTCATACGGTCCCTGTGTGAAACTTTCATTTTTTTTTTATATTAGTTCAGCATAGTGCAAAATTAAAAAAAAAAAACATTCATGAACTATATTATAGCAATTTACACGTTTACAGTATGACTTAATCCTCTACGAGTATCTTCACAATGAATACAGAAGGAGTTTCGTCGAATTCCACTTTCAACGTGGGTGCGATTTGATTCATTCCGATCCTTACATTGGGAAAACTTTGAGGAAAGCTGGGTTCACTTCATGTCCGATACCAGCTGTGAGTATTCTGTTTCTATGTAGGATCTTCATATAGTGCAAGATGTAATCCATTGTTTCTAATAAATAATTTGCTAGCTTAAACTTGTCTAAAGAATACAAAAGAAACGTATATTGTACATATAAAACATGACGTGTGAAAAAAAAATTGTCAAACTCTTAATCTATATAAAGACATAAGTAAAAACCACAATTGTAGCTACGTGATAATTATTACACTACTTGATAGTTATTGACATGAGGCTCACGGTATTTCTACTGTGGTGCAGAATCATTCAATTATGCATGACAGAAGTCCTCATAAGACTTCTGTCCTGCAGAATTTAATGACTGTAGTAAATTTAGTAATTGAAAATGTTTTTAAATGGCAATGAATCTGTAGCATCAGTAACATGTTCTACTTAGCAGCAGCAGCAGTGGCAACGCCCAAGCGATACGTGTACTGCAATCGTTATACGGGGCATGTGCTAGTTTGCCCTCCCAAAGGTGTATAAAGTAAACCTCTATTTGACAATGTTATTTCAATTCCCTACATTTCTATTTGTTAAAGGAGTATTATAAATATATTTCGGCTGCACTTTCGCTTTCAACAATAGTATATCTGACATTCGACAATATCACCTTGGTGTTTATTTTATAGAAATAATTAAAATTTCACCGTGTCGTTATTAGTTGTAAGAAAATTGCCTATATTATGAAATAATTAACATATCATGTGAACGTTTGCTGTACAACGCGTGTATAATTATTGCTATCGCCACTCACACAGCAGCTCCTAAATAGCTAGTTGGCAATCTCTCATAATAACACCAGAATACTCGAATAGTTTACCAACTGATACAGTATATTTTATCCGCCTGACTCCATTGTCGGAATTAACATATGGAGGAGCTCAATAAAATAAATAAAAGTGACTATTGGCGGCTGTCATAGACGTTACTTAGCTTCTCAGTTCGAACACTAACACCAGCAACGAAGAGACTAATATTGATCAAATATATCCTTTTCCATCAATAATGTAAACCTATGTCTATGTGTATTGAATATCTCTTTTTTGACAGGGTAGATACGAATTCATGAATATGTCGTTAAATTGGAATAACTTTGAATACTTATGGCCCTTCCAAAGAGCAAAAGCAACGGGTCATTTAATTTTTTCTCCAAATGGCGATGTAATTGCTAATAGCAGCATCTACCTCACATTTAAGCAGAAATTGATAAGACAAACATCAAACTGAGATCAAGAACCACCACAAGATATTTTAAATTATGACATCATCATTATTTACATTCACAAGTTGTTTGTTTATAATTTTCTCTTTTGTATACTCGACTTTGTGCTTACTTTGTTTAAGATAGATAGATAGATAACAAGTTTATTTGTATCATAGAATACACATGTAAAACAATGAGATTGAGTTTTTCACAGAGGATAGGTGCCTAGATTACAAAAAAAAAACATACCAAAACTATTATCAGATAGACAAAATACATACAGTACAATGTACAGTGATGTTCAAGAATGTGTGTCGCAATGATACAAACAGGCAGCAGCTCAGTGGGTTGTCTGCTCGAGGAGCAAGCACTGATTTTCAGCTGCAACCTAATGATACACGCGGGAACGCACGGCAACGATACACTACATTCGTACAATCATGAGGACATTTTTTGTGCCAATAAATAATTGCACAAAAGCACAAAGATACACAGCGCCATCCAGCTCCAAATCAAGCAAAGCTGTATGAGCATATTGTTACATATTGTTTTAAAATAACTGTTTAAATATGGACAAATACAATAAACAATGTACATAAAAAAAAAAAAATATATGATAAAGTAGGTACATTCAATAACGAATTTAATTAGTCAATTCCTAAACTAAATTGTAGACAAAACAACTGAAATTTTACTTCAAAATACCTATGTTAAGGCGACACCTCGATCGTGAAGTTTTAAAATGGCTCCGCCCAATCACCCCGCGCCCCTCAAGTGACACTCTACGCTCGATTTGTAAAATTTGAAATTAGCGCCTAATAGGTAACCTGGGGTCAACGTGTAGTCAATGCAAACGAACAGAAAAGCTACGGAGTCGCGTCACACTTAAAAAAAATTATAATATCAATATTTAATACAAATTATTGATTTAATTATTATTTAGCTTTATACATACTGAACCAAACATATTTATTTAAGCTAGACGGAAAACAATAGTAATAAAAAACAACAGAAACGTATTCACTTTTAAAAGTTTATTGAAAGAGAAATCAATGACATCGTTTTATGTTTATATCTCTACAAGTTAACATGTCTCGGTATCTATGTTGTTCTTACTTAGGTGTCGTCCAGTGGCGCCCTCATTGAATAAAAAATCATATCATAGCATAGAAGATAAACATTATGAAATCCTATGTTGCATTTATTACGAAGATAGTAAAGTATTTTTAGGTCATTAAACCAATACTCAAAATATTCCACTATCGTTGTTATAAGTGGTCCGCTAGAGGGCGTTGAATAGTAAACATTGTCTCTGTTTTCGTCTGCTTAATTAATTAAATAATAAATATAAATACCAATGTATAATGTAAACAAGTGACATTATTATATTCTCCGAGTGCTAAATGTTGTGTACAAGTGTTATTAAACAAAAGTGCAACCAGATACAGGAAAAATAACCGAAATAATTATTCACGGCCCATAGATTTCTATTAGATAACGAAAAGTGGTTTTTATGCATTTATCTATGAAGAAAATTAATTAAATACAGAACGCAAGATATAAATAATTATTCTGTAAGTAAATATTAACAAATAATTCATAATGTATATGAAAATGTGACCAAATCAATATTGTCAATCGTTATTATTTGAAATTATTACTCATCTTGCAACCTACAAAAGCAACTTGCATACGATAGAAAGCACAGTTATAGTATAGAACAAAGCACTACTCATCGCATACTGTACCTAAAAAGCAACGACTTATCGGACAGCAGCCGGTGTGAATCTTTAAAAGCGACATCTATTGGCGTAATATCAAGTACACATACAAACGGATGCTTGGATATACACTCCAAATTTTGCGCTTTGATAGCATAGCATCGTTGGCTCAATCGGAGGTGCGTATGACTTTCGCGCCGTTGTTACACCGAGTTCGATCCCCGGCTAAAACCGATTATTTTAGAGCGTTAAATTTTTAACTGTTTATTCTTCTGACGTTATTTTATCAATATTAAAAAAAGTTCTAAGAAAAGATACAAGATGGCGCTAGAAGGTCCATCAAACATCTACGAGACCGTAAAGCAGTGTAGAAAATGTAAACATGATATACAGACCAAACATTTCGTAACCTGCTGTATTTGTAAAAGTACATATGACTTGGAATGTACAGATGCAGAAAAACGATATGATATTATGTCATCGCATCATAAACAAACTTGGAGATGCGTGCCATGTATAGAGAACATACAACATACGTCATCGCCACGACCTGTAAATGATAATGTTACTATTCGGACTAAATACATTACCAAAATAGACACCCAAAATTCATTCGAGGCATTGTTAGATTCAATAAACGAAACCGACGATGAGGGTGACACATTACTCACCGAAAATAATTTAAATAAGAGCTACCCAAGTACTACTCACAAAGTATCTGAGGAGATCTGCGAATTGAAGCAGCTAGTTAATAAATTACAAAACGAATTAAATATCGCTGACAGTGAAATAGAAAATCTCTGCCTCGGCTGCTGCGGTCGTCCGCCATCTGGAACAGAATCCGCCCCCACCACCACCGTCGCTGCCACGACTGACCTGGTCGTCGCTGCGACACGTGTTTCACCTCTCCACGAGGCATCATCAGGCGTTGTAGACGTTAATCGTAAGAATAACATGCTACAAGTGACAAATCCATCGCAGTGCCGTCCCTTATATTGAATTGAGGGTGGGGGTGGATAGTGTGAGCGAAAAGATATTGAATAGTGGGGAATGGTTTACGTCAGTCTGTTTGTTCATGAGAGTAATTTTGGAATTTTTATGTTTATTAATTTCTAATTGTTCCCTAATATTTAGTTTTAAACCTTTGTCTATGGTGTGTAAAATTTGATATGTATTAGTGGGGAATAAGTTATGTCCTTTGTCTATGAGATGCTCGGCGAAGTGTGACCTTTCTGGGCGATTGTTTTTATACGCCGATACGTGTTCGTGAAATCGTGTTATAAAGTTACGTCCCGTTTGACCGATATAAACGTGTTCACATTCATCGCAGAACAGCTTATACACGCCGGATTTTTTATTGGGCGGGATTTTATCTTTAGTATTACAAAGTGATTTGAGTGAATTATGGGATTTGAGAGCAACATGTATGTTATTTTTTCTAAATATGTGAACTATTTTGTCAGTGATTTTTCCCAGGTATGACAAACTCGCAGTATATTTATTTGTCGAAATATATGGAACCGCGTACAATAGTCTGTTAACGATACTACTCGTCTTTTTACGCAATAATTTATCGATGGTAGATTTGGAATAACCGTTTGACTTCGCGATCTGATATATTACATCAAGTTCTTTGTTGTTGAGCGTTCCAGTCCCGTCGAGGCCCGTTATATACACGTTTCCATGTTAATCGCCATAAGCGCCTGGTCATATATGACCACGCGGTGCTCAAAGGGGATAATTACATTAATTAATTTTAATAGCTAACCTTCGTATAAAAATGTTTGTAGATAATCATGAAGCATGAATAACTCCACTACTCGAAATATTTCTTTAACAAATGTTGTTCATGATAACATAATAGATTTAACATTATTCGGGTAAAGAAGCGAGTGAGGGAATCATGTGGCGCTTGGTTCTCTCTGCCTGCCCCGCAAAGGATTTGGTGTGAAGTTATAGATAGACAGAAGTCCTGTTAATCCCATTAGTAGGAAGATACAGGCCTTTGTTTAAGCCCCGTTCATACTATGTCAAAGTGTTAGATTATTCGTGATTATTTAATCGATCGTTTTTTACTTTTAAGTTATTAATAAGACGTAAGTATTACGTAGTTCTCAGAAGGTACTTTACGTCATGTCATCACAAACAAACAACTTGCAACATTGTTGTATTTACGTGAGATCAAAAGAAAAAGGTAAGGGGATAACGGTATATTCCATTTTATTTTATGGTAGCACTTTATAGAAACAAAAACACAGTAGGAATTGAGATCTATGGCAGATATAGTAAAAAACTGTGTACTATTATTATGTTTTTGATGCGTACAAATAATTGTATATTTCAATGCCTATTGAATCGATTTTCTTAACCCATTGAAATCAATCTCCAATCGCATCCCTATAGACCGACGTGTCCATAGACAAGAGTCAAATCTTGAATCTATTCTATTCCATAATATATATTATTTTGTTTTGTTTCTGTACATGGGAAATAAATAATTAATTGTGAAATCAACGTGTGGAAATATTATAAGAATCCATTCATTGATCATACCAACAACTAGTACATTCCTTGGGTGAACAACTAATACATTCCTTGAATGGTGCTCAGTCCGGTAAGTGTTACTTTATTTTTAAGTTCATACATATATTGGTAATTTGGTAACCTTTTATTAAGTATATGAATAAAAGTATAGACCCCTCCTAAACAAGAATTGTGAAGACATATCTAGACTCGCCCATATTAGAAGCTGCACCATTGATTGTTTATAAAATACAGCGGTATATTAATGTTATAATAACTGCGATAGTAAGACTGTACATACGTGACTTATGTTTTTAGATTATTGTGTTTATCAATTAAACAACTAATTTTTAATTGTTACAGATCACAGACGGTAGCATCTTCTGCCGGGCATTATATATACATTTAATACGGGCTTAAATAACATTTGAAGTCAAACCTTCAAATGAATTTAGACATCAACAAGTATGCCTTGAATGTGGGATGTTGACATAATGATAATAAGATCTCAATTATACAGGTTATCACCAGAGTATCAAAAATCGAATGTTATAATTACATGGATTCTAGTTCATATGGTACTTAATTTCCTTAACATATTTTTTATGGTGTTTCCCTAAAATAATATATTTTTTTTATAACTTTGTACATTGTTACTTTATCTAGCTGGGATCTTTATATTTTCATTCAAGTCATTTTAAGCTTTCTCTAGTCATTTTGAGCGAACTCCTATCGTATATGTATATACATATTTAATGTTCTTCACCTAACATATATGATATTCCAGGTATCAAGACTGGAAATAGTTTGTGTGGCCTGTTGACGAGCAGCTGAGTAATACAAAGACAACAGTAACATGATGATATTTGACCACTACTAGAGGAAATTAACTGGAAATTCATCGAGGCTGTACCTAAAGTTCCAGCACCTCCAGTGAAAAATGTCACATATATATGTCAAGCCGCAAGATCTGTAATTGCACAGATTTCATTAGCCATGTATGTATTTGAGGGCGAGAAACTGAATGTTTAATGGTCCCGAAAACCATAAGAGATGTATTATTAATGTCCAACATATTATACCTAGCTGTGCTAGAATATACTATGCTAAATTATGAAACGTGTGCACATAATTTTGGTAATTTGGTATTTAAGCTAGGGTAGATATAATGATGTACAGGCTCCTACTGCATTTTTAGATTTTTTAAATGTATTTATTGATGATGAAAATTCTAATAAACAATTAAAAAGTTTTTTTTTTTATATATAAGAACGTAATAAATATAACTCAAAAAGTGTCAATATACTAGGTGTTGTTTTTATTTATATCCAATGAATATTATGTGATTAAGAACAATGTAAGTAATTATATCAGCATGCAATCCACCTGATGTTAAATAGTTACCATAGCCTGCCAATGCTTACAACTAAATAATGTAAGTCGCACATTGCCACCCTGAATGCCAATGTAGGTGCTGTATGGTTGCCACACTCACCCGTGAGAACAACAGTTCTCCAAAGAATCTTTTGTTGTGTTCTTCCCCAGTCAAGCTATCGTCCCATCAGTATTGTGGAGTGTACAATGTGCAGGTAAGGTTTGTTTTAGTCAAAGGTGATGTTGAGCTACTTCACTCCAAACGAAATGTATAATAGATGTTTGAACATAAAAAGTTGAAATTAAATATCTACTTTTATCCTGTGGTTTAATTTGAAGATGCATTTTACGTAGGTGTACAGTGCGATTGATCTATGCACATAGCATCGTATTTACAAATCCATATAATCCTTACTAAGCCTTTTGGGTGCGGTAGTACTTGCTAGTAAGTACTACTCTATGTGACTATCTTTCAGATCTATGTCTGGTTATGCCTTCATTTGTTATAGGTCTGTTTAAAAGGCTAGATATATAAAAAAAAAAACTATCCATAAAATATAACATGCCCTCTGTATAGGTAACCTTGTAGTTTTACACTCGCAAAACATAACCTCAAAATGCCCAATTTGATTTGAAAATACTCGATAACCCCTATTCATATATAAATAATATTTCGTTTGAGTCATCTACAATATATGACCTATGTTTTGCCGATGGTTTGATCAAGACGCATGACTGACGCAAGTGGGCCGAGCTCCCATACAAGTTTTGTCATTCTCCTTTAACTATGATCTGGGACATATTTCTTGGGAACCTATTTATAGAATGGATGCTGTTGATGATATGGTGGTCTACTTTAATAATGAAATAAACCGTCTGTTTGACCTCCATGCACCTATAAAGAGAACGATTGTTAAAGATAGACTAAAACCATGGTTAACTAGTAATGTTAGATTTATGATGAAGCTGCGTAATAATGCTTACTCTAAATACATAAAATCCAATAAAACATCGGATAGGGAACAATATAAACTACTGAAACATCTTGTAAATTCACGTATTTAAAAAAAAAAGGGTACTTCGAGCAACACATAAATGGACATAGTTACGCAAAAAGGATCCAATCCACACTTTTTCCGAAATGGAGTTATTAATACCAAATGGGTCCTTAAGTTAATATCTTAAATATCAAAAATTCTTAGAGAACTAATGGAAGCGAACAGCTTTCTACTGACACTTGCAATTTGAGATGACCAGCATAGAGTTCTGTCAAAAATAACCCCAAGATTTTTAACGGTATCGGAATATGGTATGTCGATACCTTTAAAGTTTACTGGTTGCAAGTTAGGCCAATCAATTTTAGTTATTTGGCGAGAACCACCAATCACAATAGCCTGCGTCTTGGTTGGATTTACAACAAGCCCATGAGAGACACTCCAATCTGATATGTGAGAAAGATCACTATTAATTGTAGTAATGACGAATGCAACCAATCAATTACAGTTGGAGATATGTTGAGGGAATGCAGCTGCTTTAGCAAAATATCAAAATCAACTGTGTTAAAAGCGTTGCTGAAATCTAATAGAACCAAGACCGTTAATTCTGATTGATCCATGGCAAAACGAACGTCGTCCGAGACCTTCAAAAGAGCAGTAGTCGTGCTATGACCAGTGCGGAAACCGGATTGCAAAGGATTAAGTATATTGTTATTGTGAAGGAAGGAGCTTAGTTGTTGTTGTACACGCTAGCCATCACCGTTGCACGTGCATCGTTAACTTTCTAAAATCCCTCGTTCATGTTTCCGTTATAGACAATGGGTATTCTACCCCATTGTTTTCAACATCTTAGAAATCGCCCTTCATCAATTGGAGACATTTGCTGCGTCCATTATAAACAAGTTTATGGCTCCTGCGCATCGGGATGTCCATTTTTATGGTTCCTTCATGCACCACACAGACCCTTATGACCTACCAATCAATATTTTATTATTAGCGACCAACATTCCGAGTCTTCTTTTAGCATGCAAATACATACATACCCCACACAAGCATATAAGCATACGTCATGCCCTTCCGCGATAGACGTCAATTAAATTCCCTGTATAGGATAAGCGTACACAGGGAAATAACTCCTCGGTAATTCGTACACCACACAACAATCGCTATAATCTTCATAGGTAGGTCTACATAGATATGGCCTACGTAGTACCATTACAATGCGCACGATTCAGGCCTAGCCTAGCGTGGGGTCATAGCAATGTAATGTTCAGATATAAATGTATGCTTTGAATAATTACATTAATATTATCTGGACGTGTGGTCAGCAGTAGATCCAAAAAAAAACTTGCATTATCCTCTACATCTGGCACTCTCGTGGTAGAATGTACCAGTAGCGAGAAACCATAGGCCAGAGTAAATCCATGAGCAGATCTCCCCGTGCTGTCAGTGCATCGAGAGCGAAGCCTCTCGGCATGGTGGGCATTAACGTCTCCCAAAGGACCTGTATAGAGGCTCGCGTAGATCCAGGTGTGGCTGCCATGATACACACGTACCCATAATACTGACAGGTCTCTGTCTTCACGACTGTGCAGTCGACGACAACAAATATGCACCCGAACGAACAAGCATATTCCGGGACGACGCACAAATAAGTGCTGTAGTTTATACCCGGGGTAATGTAAGTAAGAAGTATCGGCCGGTGCGAATATTTCTGTCTCCGTGAGGAAAAGGATGATCGGCCGCATGGTCTCCAGGTGATGTGATGTGATGTTCGAGTGTAAACTCCTGATGTTGCAAAAGGTGAGATACGCTGTGAAGGGGGTGGCCGCTGTGGAACTATTTTTCTATTTCCGTATTTCCATAATATGAGTGATGAGGTAAAAAAAATGAGCTGGCGGTGAACGAAGAATGAAGGACAAAAGCGCAGTGTCTTTCACCACAATACAGTGCGGATTATGCGGTTTGCTGGCCCGGCGAGCAATAGAGCACCAGTACCCCCCTGCTGCAGCAGCCGGGTCCAACCCGATCTCCTTCCCCGGCACGACCACTGCTACTGGGACTGATTAATTATATATAACATATACTACGTCAATTTGGAGGGATGAAGGGGCCGAGGAATGTTATGAAGTAATACTTACTACTGCTACTACGTTAGCGTACTTTATCAAAAGGTGAGATTAGGAGCCTCATTAAAAACAAAGATAGATAGATAGATAGATAAATGATTTATTTGTACTCACACTAACACACATGCTACAAAGAAAAAAAAAAAACCACGTACAAAGAAATAAAAAATGAACATTACACACGCATATAAGACAGTAGACATGCATGCGTATCGCAGTAGTACAAATAGGCTGCAGCTCAGTGAATCGAATGCTCATAGAGCAAGTCACTGGTTTTCAGCTAAGGCCTAAGATGGATACACGCGGGGCGAATGCAACAATACTGTAGGCATATTAGACTATAAGTCATCGTTAAAACACCGAGGATTTATCCTCAGCGTTATTATAAATAAATAAATATAAATGCGTACTAATTAATGAAAATGGATTAAGAGTGATAAAGATAAATTAGTGATGGGAATATAATCACAACATACAATACAAATAATGTAAAGAAATAATAATAATGCATAGAGAGGAACTATGAGCGCACAAGATATCGAATACCAAGGCGACCTGTACCCAGTTTCTGTTCTTCAAATAATACAGATTTCAGTTGCTTTTGAAATGTGTACCTTGAAATTGCGCATCTTATTGGTGGAGGTATATTATTCCAGCACTTGGTCGCCTGGTAACGGAAACAGCCATTGAAAGCCACAGTTCTGTGCATTTGAGTTGACAAAGGAACTCGCACCGATCTAAGATATCCGGACCCATATTGGTTTTGAAAAGTGGGAAATCTCAGCTTAGCCTGTCAGACCCCGTTATATACGTTTTCCCATACATTTCTTGGCGGAAAAGAGGCCCGCGGGTAGTGAGAGATTAATATACAAATACTCTGGATTCTTATATTTCATGAGATCGAACATGAGTGTTACGAGATGCAACTGTCTACGTGACTCCATATTCAACATAGATGCTGCATTAATGAAGGGTGACACGTGGGTACATGAAGGAACGTCAAAACAGAAACGATAACATGCATTTTGAATTCGCTGTATCACTCTTTTGGTCTTGTACAGTAGTCGCGGCCCATACACAATGTGTAATTAAGACATACGTAATTAAGACTTGAAAGAATCAGAGATTCACAAACGATAATACGTGCTTTTTCAGAAAGATAGTAACGTATTTGATAGAGCAATTTCAACCTGTAGAAACAGTTTCTTACTAGATTCAGCTTATGGCTTTCGAAACGTAACTGGCTATCAAACACGACACCAAGATTCCTTGCCTCACTGACATGCTCAATACTCTCGCCCGAAATTTTTAGAACAGGATCCAAAGTCAAAATTTTTTCAACCTATCTATTACCTAGGACCATAAACTTAGACTTAGACGGGTTGAGTACTAGACCATTATCAGTGGCCCAAGCAGCAATCCCGGATAAGATAAAACATCCTCGTCCATGGCGCGCAAGGCTTGAGAGGTACTTTTTGGGTTAACAGCAATATACAATTGAACATCGTCAACGTAACAATGAAACTTGCAGTGCCTAATCACGCCAGGAAGATCTGCACTGCAGAAGTAAACGATATGTGTAAATACACACTTCATGCTCAGCACAAAATACCCAAACAAACAGTACATAAATATAAAATATACGCGTAAAAAGTAAATGCAAATTCAAATATCAGAAATAGAGTCGTAATGCTTCTTCACCTGTGATTTAAAAGAGTTATAAGATTGCGATAACTTCACACTTGTTGGGAGTGCGTTCCAGAGACGTAGGGCTTGAACCGTATTGGTTTCGTAACTCTAACTAGGAGCATACTGCCAAGTAACTCAAATAAAACACTAAATATATGGTAACCATTGAGTGTAAAATAATTGACAAGCAAGCAAAGCTCAAGCATTAAAAAACATGTCTTTGCCTTTTTATATAATTTTTCTGTTATTGATATACTTGATTAAATTTCATACGTCGCTGTGCCACTTGACTGCCCACACATAGATTCTACGGGATTGCTCTTATTCTCCGATACTACGTGATGTAGCAATGACATCAGTGGACACGTGTGCATACGTATTTGCTCACACTATTCAATGGTATTTATCATACAAAGGAACATTTAAGCGCAGATTGGCTAATTATGCCCTGACAAGTGCGATTCCGTACGAAGCTTTACTTTGGAATTACCTGAAATGATTTTTCTGGAATGTTTCGGGTTCAATATAGTGATGGCTTTGATACGAGCAAAAAAGATTAAACTTTAGGAGGAATAATTTAGAAAATAATAAATTAATGTCTATGTATGTGTCTATTGTATTTATTGAATAAATAAAAACACAGTTAATCTGTTATTTTCTGAACTATCTGAATAAAATCTTTGCTACAAGAACACATTTCAATCAACACTTCTATCACAAGTTGAAAATGATGAAAATACACTAAGATTCTACAGTCTATATCAGAGGCCGGAGCTGACTCTTGTTATTACTTGTAACGGTAAATAAATAGAGTTGGTTTTATAAATTCTTGCTACTTGGAATAAAAATACATAGGTACCACATTGACATGGAAATAGCAAGTTACTACAATGGCGAGTGAACTTAACAGAGGTCTAAACGAGGCAAGCACTCTTACTTCGTACGACTGCCATGTAGCTGCTTATAGGGCTATGGGGTAACTCCACAGAGGTAAAGATCTTTTTTTTATATTGGCTCAGCATAGTTTCTTCTCGACTAACTCGAGGCGACGCATTGCTGTGTTGTAGTTATCCGGCGGTACAAAGTCGCTAGTGTTACTGTAGTCAGATGACTGACTCGATGGACTTGCTGCTTCTTCTTATTTTCCTGTCACGCCGTGCAATACCCATCCCAAGTCGGTTAATGAAGCGACTGGTTGGGCTGTGGTCCCTCTTCGCATGCCGTGTGTGAGCAGAAATGACCAATTATCTTGACCCAGCAACACGGTTGGATGGCCTTCCTTATAAATCAGCTGATCTTCTATGTCTTCCAAATGACAACAGTGTTTGATGACACTACGTGACACAGCTTGAGTCATCAGCATCAGCTTGTTCATTGTACGCGCCGACACATCGTGCTTCACTGAGTTTCTTCCTTGAATAGCGAAGTGTACACGTTCCGAGATATAGGATGTAATACGTGCGCCGGCCAAACCCTCTATGTAAAAAGGCGCGGGCGGCCTGTGTACGCCGATTTTCTTCGCTACTGCCTACTCGATAAGCGTGCACGTAGAGCCGTCGTCCAAAGGGGTATAAGTGCCGTATGTTCCCTTCGGACCGGTCACTTACACAGGCAGTATCTTGAGATAGGCTGCAGTGAATTTCTCCCTTGTCGACGTAACTATCTCTGTTGTATTTTCAGCTTCATTTTCCTTCCTTTTCGTGTCATGTAGAAGAGGGTGAAGCGTATACTTGCATCCGTCGACTTCACACTGCTTTGGCTTGCAGTTATGCCGAAATTTGCGGACTCGCAAACAACGGAAGCATAGCCTGTGAGTTCTTCTGAAGTCGACCCGACGAAAAGACATAGTGTTGCATCTCTGGCGGCTCCTTTCAGGCTGGGACGTAACTTGGACAGCCTTTCCTGCTCGGAGAGATGACTTGCAGCTTCATCATAGGCGGCCTTGAATGGCAGCCACTCGTTCGATGACCCGTGAAAAGGCGGTAACTCGACGGCTCTCGGTGCTATGGCGGGTTGAATGGCTCTCGCTGCATGTGTGATGGCAGTTGCTAGTTGATTGTAGTCGAACTCCCGGTGTGGTCGTCTCTCTTCATAGTAGCGTGCTGGCTCTATATCCTCCCTCACTGGAACCGGTATGTGTTGCTCGGCGTGCCGCGTGACCTCGCTGTGGCCCCGATGAAGTGCGTCGCTGCACGTCTGCGGCGGCGGCGCTGCTATAACCTCTTCTTCATCGGTCCTGCGATGGCCCGGGCCTAGGACGTCGGGCTTCGGTACATAGGGCTCCATCGTGAGTGCCAGCGTGCTTCTGTCGACCCAGTCGGTTGTGCGTTCTTTCCTTGTTGCCACGTCCTCGTCTGCTTCGATGTCGTCTTCGGAGTCTGCTTCCAACGCGGCGACACGTGCAGCTGTCAGCTCCACTTCCTTTTGCTGAAGGAATTCTCGCGCCTTGGCCAGCGCCCTCCGTTTGTATGTTGACGTAGTGCGGGCCACTTCGATACGACCCGTACACTTCGTAAACGAATTTGTAAACAATATGTAGGTACTGGCGGGTCAGTTTTTCGTACCTCCGGTTGTAAGGCGCAGGTGTTGACTGTTGAAAATGAAACGCTTGATGCTGTCTTGAATAGAAGTATGAAGGCCGAAGGTAATGCTTCAGAGGTTGAGGCTTGACTGGCTTCCAAGTAACTAAGCTGGCTAGATCTTGATTTTATAAGCGCTGAGTGTAGCTGACGACTGGTACCGATCGTCGCACTGTGCGATATATTTATACACCCGGTATGCGAGCTATCGGCAACAGTGTGTGAGCGAGAAAACAATAACAAATTTCACCCAGACCTTAAAGCATTGATTTATCGGGGTAATTTTATTTTGATCAAAATTACATTATAGTTGTTCTATTTTTACATACATTAGAAATTTTACAAGCAAAAATTTTATAACTTAGTATGAAAAGGGGTTAAGGATAAAGGAAATGCAACAGTAATCATGGACACGTCTGTATATATCAGTAAAATTCAACAACTTTTGTCGGATGATACTACTTATAAAAAGGTAAACAAAGACCCCACCGCAAAAATTCTCACTAAAACTAAAGAATTAATAAAGAAACACTCCGAAAAACTGAATCTAGATGCAAACATGCTTGTACCTTCTTGCGTTAAACCACCAAAACTGTATGGATTACCTAAAATACATAAAAACAGTTTTCCTTTACGACCCATAGTTAGCCAGATTGACACACCAACCTACAAACTGGCTCAACATCTATCGAAGGTATTCTCACAACTTCGTAGACATACAAGTGTATATGTTAAGGATTCCTACCATTTCATTAGCCAAATTTTTATTTGGCTAATAAAATGGATAGTTTTATCACTAGTCAATTTTAGGTCTTTTGTCCTAAAATTGACTAGTGATGAAACTATGGTCAGTTTTGATGTACAGTCACTATTCATCTGCCTACCTGTACAAAACTGCATATAAATTGTGAAAAGGAAGCTTCGTGAAAATGACATGCCTGAGGAATAAGGAGAACTTCTAGAACTTTGCCTAATATCTGGCTATTTTCTTTGGAATGACGAATTTTACACCCAAATCGATGGCGTAGCTATGGGCTCTCCCGTTTCTCCTGATGTCGCCGATATTTTCAAAGAAGACATTGAGGAGAGTGTGCTGTCGATGGCACCGGCTATGCCGAAGATGTACAAACGGTACGTAGATGATACTTTTGCTGTCATACCCAAAGATAAAGTATCTATATTTCTAGACCATCTTAATTCCATCAACAATAAAATCAAATTCACCATGGAATTAGAGGCAAATAATTCACTAGCATTCCTTGATATATTAATTACCAGGAAACTTCACAACTCACTTACTCATACAGTCTATAGGAAACCCACCCATACAGATAAATATCTCAATGGTAACTCACACCACCATCCATATCAGTTAGCTACCGTAGGCAAATCTTTGTTTCAGAGAGCACACGGCATCTGCGACGCTGAGCATCTAGAAGAGGAACTCCAACATGTCAAACAAGTACTGCGGAGCAATAGTCACAAACTCCCTCGCATGCATCACAGAAGCCGCCCGAAGCTACCTACAGTTGAACGTCAACCTGCTATCTTACCATACTTAAAGGGAGTCACAGACGAAATTGGCAACATCTTACGGCAAGCTTCAATTAAAACTTATTTCAAGCCCCATAAGAAGATCAGTCAATTTCTAAGACCTATCAAGTGTATCCCCTTACAAGATGCAGGAGTATACAAATTAGACTGCGAATGTAGTTTATCATACATAGGGCAAACAAAGAGAAGCACAGGTACTCGAGTGAAAGAACACACTGCTGACATGAAGAATAGGCGCGATAAAAACTCTGCAGTATGTGAACAAACACTGGACCAGCCAAACCATTACATGCGGTTCGATAAACCACAAATCCTCGCCAAGGAGAACCGCTACATGCCTAGAATGCTACGCGAGGCTATTGAAATATGAAAACACCCCAATTTTAATAGAGTAGATGGTTGGCAAGTGCTACCTGCTTGGGATCCAGTTCTAAAAATAATCAAGTCACACAAACCCAGAGATCTACTCAAAAAAGGTTCGGACACCGTGAGCGATTTTTGTGTGAATAGGAACATATATAAATAACTAATCCATCCATGTCGGTAGATGTAATAATTGAATAACCAATGTAAGACAAATGCCACCTTAGTCTTCCTGCGACCACGGATGCTGCAAAGCATTCGAAACGTCAGGTTCAACAAAATAAATAAAACACGCGATACTTCCGTTAAAATGTGTTTAATTCAATAAAACCGTTTTCAAAAAACACCTAGGAACTAAAAAGCGAAAAATAATTAGTCACAATTACTTACGTTTTTTGGAGTCGGTGCCAGCCGCATAATATCAGTTAATAATATTAGTATACTGGTACCTTTTTACTTACAAATATTTTATTGTTATTGCATGCATATATATATATATATATATATTAAGCGTATTTCTACGTGTTAATATTAAGTATTTTTTATTGTATTAAGATAAAGCTGGCAAGTGTCTGAATGCAATTGATTGTTGCGAGCATCTCTGCGAGTTTTGGTTTATAAGGAAATAAAGATTATAATACAGCATTAGTGTTTTATTAAATATATCAAATGCATCATTAATATTTTATTCATTTAATATATAACTTACCAAGTAAAGGCTGACACTGCTTGTTTAAATTTTGAAACATTTTCTTTGTTAGAGACTCTTTTCAAGGCATAATAATACGTAACTCTCTTTGTATTGCGAATTTTGATTGGAAAGGTAAGAGATTGACCCGTGTTATGGTCTGATAGATATATATAATGAAGTCTTCGAACAGCATTATCGACGTTACTTATTATATAACCTACACATGTTTTCTGATGCGTAAATTCAAATTATATTATGTGATAGTTTGTAATTTTTTAATGTGTCAATATTTATATCACATGAATTATGAGATTGTTTTAAACGAATACTCTTAAGTTATAATTTGAATTTGCATATCAATGAACTTGCAATAATAATCTTTTTATAATCTTTTAATATCAATTTGTGTAATATAGACGTATGTTAGATAATTGTACGGATTTGATTTCTGTAATTTATATTCCGAACCAAAATACACACTCTATCTACACTTTCTTTTTTTTTATGGGGGAAAATGTACGTGTTTTAAAGTTTCTAAGATGTATATTTCATTCCTTTCCACTTATTATAAAAGTTTTTGATGAACAGGGGATTAGAAAAGGATGGTTTGCTAATTCGTCAGTTGGTACCTACATAATTACAATTATTCAGTTTTATTTAGTAGTTCAGCAATGTTTTGATGGAGTAAATCAGTGGTACATGTTTTCTTATTACTACAATTACAAATGAAAAAACAACAATTTTCGTCATTTATAATTGAATTAAGTATGTTATCTTTATTAGCGTTGATGTAAATTTTATTTAATATTGGAAAATAATAAGGTACAGTGCTTTTTACACGTTTTGTCATTATTATTTGTCAAAAAACCAACAGAACAAAATTGTTGCACTGATAAAATCGATATCTCTGACTAGAATAGTTGGCTTTCACTGGAAGTGGAATGGCTGTCAGCCATTAATACTAATAATTGTTGGAGGTATTCATATACAATTTTATAAATTCGGCTTCCAACAATCCGAATATATTCAAGGGGATATTTTCACAGGAAATTTTAACGTGCAGATAAGGATCATAGCTTTTGTGTTTAAAATGATTGCAACTTTGTAAGTGTAAGTTTATCATGTGGGTTTTTAGGGTTCCGTACCTAAAGGGTAAAACGGAACTCTATTACTATTTTTTTGTATTTGTTGTTATAGCGGCAACAGAAATACGTGATCTGTGAATTTCAGCTGTCTAGCTATCACGGTTCGTGAGATACAACGTGGTGACAGACGGACGTACATACGGACGGACAGCGAAGCCTCAGTAATAGGGTTCCGTTTGGCCCTTTGGGTACGGAACCCTAAAAATGATAAACCTTTTTTTTCAGCTATTCTTATTCGCCAACATTTAATTCTAAAATGCTGTTTCTATTCCTACACTATACGCAATGGTCGCATACTGTGTATTTCCAGAGAAGTATTCCACCGAGAACTCTTTTTTTTTTTATACAACGTCGGAAAGTGGTAACCGTAGCCTATGAACGCCAGTAATACATTAAGAATGACTTGCGCAATGCCTCCTCTATGGCTAACACATCAACTTCTTAGGAAGATCCTACTGGCGACCTCACTCACTCGCAAGAACACGATTGCCCTCCAGGGAGTTATTTGGCTGCGGTTTTCTGTGAAATGGAGGTATTTCTCCGGACGGGCTGTTTTGATGCGCCGAACCTCGCTTAAAAACACCCAGATCAGGACAAATGGACATGTTCATGCACACAAATATTTGTTCCGTGTGGGAATTGAACCCACGAGCGATTATGTCAAAGTAGTGTTACTGATCACTGTGCCTTCGAATCCGTCGAGAATAGTCTATAAAATGAACTTTGTTAACAAATCAATGGTTGGCACGTATCGTGTCGTTCGGGTCTCCATAGGTTAATTTCTTTATGGTTATAACCGGTTACACGCACGTACTAATGTTTGATTATTTTGTAATTTATTTACAAGCAAACAAATAAAAATTTAAAAATCTACGTAAACATTACACATAGAAATGCTTTGTTGAGGAAATTGTGGCCAAGTCAAACGTTCAACATTATCGGATACCCGAAAGAAGTTGTGATCACTTTGAGTTGCCAAGTTTTGGGCACCACTTATCTGGAAGTTCTTATCTTAAAGACGGCAGATCAATATAAACTGCTTTTGCCTGCGCGGCTATTACTACTGCAAATTTCAGATACTCTGAGGCTTGCGTCATTGGTGTTGGTCGGTGAAGTTCTAATAGTGCGTAATTCATTTTTTGGCAGTTTTTATGATCCCATTTGATTAAGGTATCGCTTGAAAATGACGGTCATATGATGCAAATAACGATTGATTTGTTCACAGGGCTTATTTTATATACTTTTTTAAACGAGCTCGATGGCGCAGTGGTCAGTAACACTACTTTGACATCAACAATCGTGGGTTCGATTCATACAAATACACAACTATTTGTGTGCATGTCTGTTTGTCTTGATCTGGGTGTTTTTAAGAGAGGTTCGGCATAACAGCAACCCGTCTGGAGAAGTACCTTAACTTCACAGAAAACCGCGGGTAAATAACTCCCTGGAGGGTAATTGTGTTCCTGCGAGTGAGTTCGCCAGTAGGAGCTTCTAGTAGGTAGTAGTAGTAGGAAATTAAATCAAGTATTACAAATGCAGACTTGTCCCTAAAAGAGGTAACTTCCAGTCAATCTAGAGCTGTTGTCAGAATAATATACATAGGCGAGAGGACAAACTTGAATAAATTTCATAAAAGTAACGTTCATCAACTATACCAAATAAATGTTACAAGTCGACTATTAAATAAAACAACACATAAAGATGAAAAAGAAATCAAATTATATATATATATTACATACAGAAGCTAAACAAACATGAAATACATTCTAAGGTATCCATAAATCTTACGATCCACCAGTTAAACATTTTCTTGTTACTCATCCTGATCATATTTTGATTGTTCCAGTTTGAAATGTTGTTCTCTATTAGATTAAAAGTCTTGTAAAGGATTTGAAAAATGAAACAAATCTTATTATTATAATTTATAAGGGTAATTTTAAATCGAGAAAAACTGGTAAGAGTCTGCTTGCTCCGCGAGAAGAGCTCTCGACTCGAACCGACGGTCAATTGACTTTGAAACTAGAAACCGTACGCTTTTCAACTTGAAGGGTTTCAAGGATGTATTTAAAGGCACCTTGTATTCCCTGTAATAAAGTTTTCTGAAAGATCTGAAAATAGAGGGGCTGTAAATTAATAGTCCCATATTCACATTTCCGAAATTGGGAGTATAACATATACAGGTGCTGCACCATAGTCTTAGAGCAATATCGAAATAGCTATTCGTTTATCTCATACCACTAATACGGAAAACATGTGTATAGCCCGCCAGATGGCAAGCAGTTGCCGCAGAATATGGACATTTGCAACACGCAGGGGCGTCACTCTTGCGTTGCTGACGCTGTAAAAATTTCTTCACGCCTACTCGAAAAACCCCACGCTGTAGTTCCTTGGGAAAAATAGAAAAAAATATATATTGTTCCCTGCATAAAACAAAAAATGTTGTTCTGGGAACAATAGTTAATCTCACGCAAGGTTTTGTTTGAGGACGTTAATATTTATTTTATCATTATATTTGCATTAGAACAATAAGACTCACTTCCATTTTATGTACTATAAAATAATATAGTATATAAAATTACGTAAATAACAGTGACGTAGTCTAATATCTGTATATATAAAATAAAGGTTTAGTAAATGACCTGCTAAGAATTTTTGACAATTTATCTCCAATACCGTCATACAGGAAATATTAGTTTTTAATAATTTCAATAATTACGCGACTTGCTTTAATAGCATAGTATATATAACTACACCAACCGTAACTCATCCCATAGCAGGGATACAGGTCTTTCTTCAATGGAACGAGTTTAAAGCATTCTCCAACACGCTGCACAACTGCGGATTGGCGGAGGCCAGCGTTTTGAAGCCTCAGACTTAGCTAAATGACTGTCATCTATTGACAACAGCCCGGGACCGATGGCTAAACGTACTCTCCGAACAACGGAGACGTTCGAGGTAGATAAACCTATCCATAGACTGAAGTCGATGTTGCTTAACTAGCGTGTTAGGTAAGAATAACACGCGCAACGACGCTATCGAATTTTCATATTATATAAAGAAGTAAAAATATCAGCATCATAGTAAATGTAACAGTATGGGTACATAAAAGAAAAGATTCGTTTTAATACGAGTTGGAAATATTGTATATAGGTTTCGTGAATGGCCTAAGTTCCGAGAAGGATTTTTGAAACTTCATCTGTAAAACTCTCAGAGAGGAGATGAGTTTTATTTGATAATTGGTGGGTTTAAAGTTAATAAAAAGTTAATAAATAAAAATTCAATCATTTTGATTTTATTATTATTTGGAATTTAGAGAACTTTGAATTCAGAGTTTAGATAATCTAATCTCTGAATTCTTATGCAGCGAACTTTTAGAACTATTAGTCTTGAAAGATTACCGCAAGATACTGCAAATTGTGATTGGGAAACGGTTGTTGGAGCTCATTGGTCTATGGACGAACAAATTGGCTTATTCGACACCATGTCTCCAGCCCCTGCGGTGTTGGCTACGCGGTGGACTTCGGCGACCGGCATCTTTTGACCGCTGCGGTGTTGGACCGCAAGGCGGTCCCCATCGTTTACCACTATCTACTGCGTCTTGATCTTCGACGTCCGTGAGCCCCTCACGGATCTGCGCGCTGGCTGAGCTTCGCTGGCAAGCTCCTCTACAGTCGGCGGCCTAATACAGCCGGCGGCCGGCCTGCATTTGCCGGGTGCTGCTGACAACGAACTTTGGTTAAATCGATCCAACGCGAGTTCTCAAAGACTAAACTAGCCGAATTCTAGACTCCGTTATCTTTATTATATCTTTTATTGTAAATATTAGTTTTTAATAAATTTGTTATTCCATTTTTAGTAGCACCTTTTTCTTTCTTTTAAGTAATATTACAACAAATTGTCACCGTTATATAGTAACAAAAATTTGTTGTAATATACCTATATATTGACGATTTGAAAAGAGACCTATATTGGCAAATTTACTTTGTCATTTATTCTTCGAAAAATGTCATTTAAAATGCTAGTAGGTTAAAAATTAATAAAATACAAATTTCAGAATGTAAGGCTTTTCTAATCGCACGTGAGTGTCTAAAGGCAAATAAAGAAATTTTATGTTTATCTTACCTTTATATTATATTCCTAGTGCATTAGGATGTACGTATTCACTCCCTAAGAGTAAGGAATTGGACAAGATACAGATTTTGAATGGAGCGACTGCCATTAAATTTCCATAATCCAGAGTGAAAAACAGACCTTTCAATCTTAAGTTTCAATTCTTAGGTTACACGTCTTTTGAAAATGAAAAGATGAACAAGTAATGACTACAAATATGTACATAAAGTCTTAAACAATAATTTAATGGTACATGCCCACGCCAGGAAAATAAACACAAAATGTCTGTACCTATATACGGAAGTATTCAGTCAGTCTATACCCAGTAGATGAAGCAATTATGATCCTAGATTAGAAAAAACCTAGGAATGTAGTTATTGTAGGTCAAATAGTTATGGTTAAGTACAACAATTTCAAGATAAGTAGCTTTAGTTAGTGTTTGTTTTACGATTGGCGTTATGAGTTGGGGGTGTGAAACTTCGCAGTGCGTGTTCAGTGCTAATGTGTTTCTTTATGTCACAATCCTGGGAAAATTACCAGGATAATGATTCAGACGTGCACGGAACTAACGGTTTTTGTAACATCAATCGATATCTGTCCTGCTATGACCTAATTCAAAAATGAGTTCTCCCTTTTCTATACTTGTAATATGTTATAATAATGATGTAACTTTCTATTTCTATAAGCTTTTAGTTATCGTGCAATGTTTGTATGCTTGTTTGTTCGGGCCAAATCTTGCATGCTGAATCAGAACCGCTTCTTCTAATTCCATGGATTTTATTTTTACATATGGGTTCAGTTCCAATAACAATGCATTTTTATAGTAAGCTTGACCTGAACCGCCAATCAGAATTAGGTGCATATAAATGAACTCTCCAACAGTTAACAGCATAGACACAAAAAGTTGTAGACGCATTCAATTGTGTCCCATCCCATTCTGTCATCATAACACGGCTACTGCATGCAAACTTGACTATTAACGAGTGAACTCGTCAATGTCTCCACCAAATGTTCCTTCAATGCTCCACAATGCGCAGACACTTAATATTGTATTTTGAAGAGCCGGGTCGCGAAGTGTTTAATACTGCTACTTTAATATCAAGTCTTGTGGGTTCAAGTCCAACACGGGATTTTCCAGCACATTTGTGTGCATGAACATGTCGTTTATCTTGATTTGGGTGTTTTAAGACAGGTAGGGCGTATTAAAGCAGTTCGACTGAGGTAGTACCTCCATCACAGTGAAAACCGCAGCAAAATAATAACACTCTGAAGAGATCTCATATACAAGTGAGTGAGGATACCAATAAGGTCCTAAGGAATTGCTATAAGCTAGGGGCAGGAATGGCAACACGTGAGCGACACTTCCGGTATTACCAACTTTCATAGGCTACGGTAACCACTTTATATTAAGTGGGCCGTATGCTTGTATACTTCTTGCCCTTCGACAAAAATGCGTTTGATTGTAAACGCTTATTCTAAGCTTCTTTCACCATGACATCTACTGCACTTAGGGCTGGATACCGAGTGACGAACAAACCCTTTAACAATAGGCATGATACACAATAAGCAGTGATATTCAGAGTGAGAGCAGAGATAAGGAACCAGCCTGTTGAACAACGGGCCGGGCACCCCGGTTCACACATTGGCGGTACCACTAAATTCATATTTTCGGGTGTATGTGTACATACCAGCTATTATCCGCGTCTTCAAAAAAAACACATCTATCCATCGCTCCGCTTTGATTTGATAAAAGGACAAACCAACAAATAAATACACTTTTACATTAATTACAGTACGTACCCCTCTAATACATTTTAACTCTATAATTCTATAAATTCTATGTTTCTCTACGCTCTAGATCTATTCCACAGGAGCCGTGCATTTACCCGGAATAAAAGTCAGACATGTTTTAACTTATCAATTTATGTGTCACATGAACAATCTCTGCTTATACGAAAATAACTATTCCACAGGAGTTATAAATGTTTCCGGGATAAAACATCAAATCCATTCAGTTGTTAATAAATAAATAAATATTGTCGGACAAATTACACAGCGTCACTTAGCCCCAAAGTAAGCGAAGCTTGTGTTAAGTGTACTAGACAACTGATAAACATACGTAAATATATATTTTCTTGTAAATACATACTTATTATACACAGAAAATACCCAGACCAATACAAACAGACATGTTCATGCACACAAATATTTGTGCTGTGTGGGAATCGAACCCACGAGCGTTGGTGTCAAAGTAGCGTAACAGCGCGTTCCACCACTGAGCCACCGAGCTCGTACGATAATACGGTAATCGTAGTTGATACCGTTATCCTAAGCAACTTCACATTTGAATTACAATATGTTTTTGCAGACGATGTTATAAGACCGATTACTTTCGGTGTATACATGTACAAATATTTGCACATAAAGTTGACCGTGCGAGAAGCATGAGGTACCTAAAAGCATCTCTGCTACTATTAAGGTCTGTAGTATATAACGTAACAATTTTTATTTGACACAGACTATGTAGTTGGCCCGTTGGGCCATTGCTGCGTCACCGGAAGGGACAAAGGAACGTTAATGAGAATTAATATATTTCGTATAGCATCTCGCAACCATAGTAAGATGAAACATAACACCATCTATTGACAATTTACCCTATACCCTTTTTAACCCGGTGAAAATACACGTTCCTGTGAGATAGTAGTCTACTACTGTGAAGCTGCTGAGACGTGAAAGTGAAATAAAGCATCCATATGTATTAGGATTCAAACATCTATATGTCCAAACTATCCCATGGAAACATATGACAAGGGTAAAAAATAGCCTATGTGATAATTCAGTGCCTCATCTATCCACCTACAAAATTTCATCCAAATCCGTTCAGCGGTTGAGGACGTGAAAACGAAACAAACATCCTATACTTTCACATTTATAATATTATTAAGGTTGGATATGTAACCATCACTCGATCATTGTTCGACAGTGACGAAAACATCGTTAGGAAACCAGCACGTCCAAAAAAGAAGTCAAAATTTAATAATATATAGTTTATTTATCTCCACAAATTCCATTTTCTTACAAAATAAACAAGTGAGAATGTAATATTCTTACCACTAGTATGCAATTTGTGGGAGATCTGGAGCCTAAACTAAGCCAAGGCTTGTATTTTAGAACACCAGGTCCCCCCCTTTTTGCAACAACAACCGTGACAACAACGACAACAAATACTATATATACACTGCACCTAATTACAATGCAATAGACACACAATACATAAACAATACAATTACATTTTATAGTTACTTTCTCTATTTATGCTTCATGTTCCTGAAATACTTCCTATTTCTGTATAACAATAAGTTTTTCAATTTCGTCATAAGGCCTTTCTTTTAACCATTTAGTTGTTTTATTTTTAAACGTATACCCGGTACAGTTCACAATGTTTAGTATCTTATTTATTTTGTTGTGTAGCATACCTGAAAAATCTAAGAAAGGTATGGTTTTTCCTCCGAGTGTGGAGATCTGAAGGCAGTCGCTTAATGTGAAAATCACTATCTTCGCAAAATCCTTAGGCTTTGGTAGTGAACCCCGGAAATCCTAAAGGATTAGAAAACGGAATAGTGCTAAGAGGAAGAAGAATAAGCACCCTACATTCATAAAGCATCACGTATGCCTTAATAAAACTCAAATCTCTGTGAGCTAATCTTATTGAAAAATTAGACTACACTAAATGCAGAAAAACTACCATGCAATAATAAGCATTCGCTCGAGATTGGAGCTTTGCCGACTACAAGTTCTTTCAAAAAGCAACTTATTTTTTTTTTCAGTATTTCTGCGAGACATTAAGCTTACATATTTACGTCGCCGATTACCGGCAATCGCAAACTCCTAATTTCGGTCAGTAGGAATATAAAGGACGTTGATGCCTCAAACAAATGTTATTTTTTTAGGAAATGTAATTTTGATGTCTGTATGCAATTATGTGTAACTCAAACCTAGCAGTATCAAAAATATATGATACAGGAAATACAATATATGAAATTTTACACTTACAGCATTTATAGGATTACTGCGGTCATGTTTACAAAAATATTGCACCATTATATATTATAGACTTCGACAAAGTTATTTTCTATCGTACAAATGATGCGTAACGTATTATTACGATATTATTGTGATAATTTTAAGTGATAGGGTAACAGTATTGTTATATAACATTCTTTTTACCGGGTAATTCTTATAATTAAAATTAATGTTTTTGTTCAAAGCCAATCGGTAAAATGTAATATGTCAAGGTTTATAAGAATAAAACATGATTACTTACGCCGTTTATTAATTATAAATTAAAGTTTAAGTTTATTTAAACACTTAAGTTTAAATAATACGATTTCAAGATCCACAAAAGTAACAGAAGTTAATTAAAAGCAAATAAATAAATACTTTGAACAACAATTTAATATTTATTTATTGTTCCGAGTAACGTAATCAAGAAATTATTATTTAATTATTTTTTAATTTTGAATAAAAATTATGTACCTACCTACGTTGGTGCAATAACAAATTATCACAATATATAACATTCGCATTTATACGAATTATCATTCCCGTTTATACGAATTAATATATAATTCATCAAAGTAACTACAGCACAAATAAATTAAGAAGTAGGTATTTATTAAAAAAAAAAATGGGTGCTTGTACTTATGTACGCGCGTGAGAAGTTATACTTCTTTGTCATCATTAAATAAATATTTAACTTTTAGCTCCCGTAGCAGCCACTAAATGATTGGGAAGATAGCATTACATGCTGTCCAAAATTTTCCTAATTGCAAGCGTGAAACCACTTTCCTTTTTACCATATTAGCCGATGTTAAACGAAAATGAGAAGTCGTTGAGCGGACAAAGTGAAAGGAAAAAGCGCATTGTCTTTCACCACTGTACAGTATAGATTGTACGATTCACTGTCGATACGTGCGGAAGGGCCTTAGATTCCTCGGTGCTGCAGCAGCCTGGTCCACCCCGGTTTTCTTCTCCGACACGACCACCGTAATAGGAACTTTACACAGATTAGCAGTTCAGCCTCCCAGGGTGGAGATAAAATAAGTTCGGAAACCGTACTAACCTGCAGACGGCCTGCGGTCAACAACTTCTCAGTCATCTGGCGACCTTATACAACGA
The DNA here is from genome assembly GCA_947507595.1 of Pyralis farinalis. Taxonomy (NCBI): domain Eukaryota; kingdom Metazoa; phylum Arthropoda; class Insecta; order Lepidoptera; family Pyralidae; genus Pyralis; species Pyralis farinalis. The sequence continues at coordinate 5,849,468 of OX382275.1, forward strand.
TCCTCCCAGATTTGTTATTTAGCTGTGGTCTTGAAGGTGCTTCCCCAGACTGATATTTAGAGTAAGAAGTCCTGCTATGTCCCACCACTACACACACAAAACTCATGCAGTGGAGCACCGCACGACTTCTCGCGGGATCCTACCTCTACTAATATTAAATGCTTCCTTCACTTATCAAATGTTGCCATATCATATAATCACCCATGAAATGGTTTGTTAACAAATTTAAACTTACACTTCTAATGTTTGCATAAACTTGAATGTCGAAAACTAAATCGTCTTAATATAATGTATAGCCACTTGTGTTACTCGCATCTGTTCCACCAACTCACTATATTAGTACATGTTATTACAAACTACCGGCAAAACTTGTTAAAACTAGTTTTGTTAGCTAACGTATTCGAAATTTAGACTACATTTTAATAAAGACAACAGTGAATTTCTACAGTAGTGTTACCATCATTAGAATAAATAATCATTTTAGAAATTTGAAACGTATTTAGCGCTTTTATACAAGTTTCTAATACATGAAATTTGCAAATTGTTCGGGTTTTATCAGAGGATGATATCAAGAGACCTAAAAAATAACGAGTTTGCATGAGAAGAGCTATGAATGTTAAAGAAGCGAGTGGGGTGTGTAAGGATCGAGTCAAGTGGCGCTCGGTTCTCTCTGTCTACCTCGCTTATCAAGTTTCTAATATACTTATACACATCACAATATAAGATAAGACTTACCTACCATGACCAAATTGATCGTGTTTTATCAGAAGGTGATGTCAAGAGCAATTAAAAACGGCGAGCATACATGAGAAGAGCTCTGAATGTTAAAGAAGCGAGTGAAGTATGTAAGGACAGAGTCATGTGACGCTTCGTTCTCTCTGCCTTTTTTCGTTGTAGATACATAGATGTAAGATAATGATAAAGAAGCGAATGAGGTATGTAGGTCAGCCCGTATTCGTCCACTGCTGAACATAGGCCTCCCTTCTAGAGTACAATTCGTCTTGATCCTGTGCTACCTACATTCATCGACTCCCTACAAACTTCTTAATGTCGTTGCTCCATCTTGTGGAGCTCTATCTACGGGAACGCCATTCGAGAACTTTTCTTCCCCAGTGGTTGTCGGTTCTACGAACTATGTGGCTGGCCCACTGACACTCTGTTAAACCAATCATTAACTATAAAGCATTATCTAATGGTATTTTATTAAAGCAATAGAAAAGTAGACCTTTATGCACGTGCTTGCTTGGTATCGTATAGCATGATTTGCTTCACATTATTGTCATTTTAGTTTATAGTTTCTACCAATAGATGGCGTCATGCATTTTGTATTTTGTACTAGGGCACGCAGTAGAATGATATTTTTTATATGCATAACCTCTGTTGTTTTAATGTGTGGTTCAGATCTTCGGATCGTTCCGAATAAATCGCTCTATGGAACAGTTGTGCTTTTTAATACCCACATCCAAGTACACGGAGTGCACCAGACCACCTAGGTTGAACATGGTCCTTCGGAGCCGGATATAACTTCAGGCAGGCATCCCGGGCGGTGGTGCACTATTTTTGGGTTTGCAAAGGGGAGTGATTCCCCAACTAAGAGGAGGAGCTGCTGCAGCAGGAGCCAGGGTTTGGTGGTGAATCCGGCCTTTGGACTTCGAGACGGCTCAGGCGGTACGTCAGGAGCAGCCGTTGCAGACAGAGACAGCAATAAGCGGGAAGTGACGTCATAAGTAGTGAGTGAAAAGGATAGCAATAGTGAGTGTTGAATCCATTTGTTATACGATTTTGAACTTTATTTCTTAATGAAGATTAACTTAGAAGATTTCAAGAAATTTTGAACTTAGCCGAATTTAGTGAAAGATATTAACTTAGAAAAATTTGAGAATTTTGGACTTGTAATTTTTTCGTGATCTTAACATTGATTTCAAAGCGTTTACTAACTTAGAATAATTTAGCTTGTAAGAAAGTTGTTCATACGAGAAATCTATGCCCAAATTTACTTAGAATCATATGTGTTTAAAACACTTGTAAAATTTTCAAGAAATTTTAGGACTTAGAAAATTTTTCGTTTGAAGACTTATGTTTTTATTGGTTTATACTATTGGACTTTTGAAGAATTAGAAGGTTTTATATGTTAGGTGTAGAGTAAATATTTACAATTTAGAATTATTTAGTACAGTTTCTGTCTTAATTAGAGATACATAATTTTAGTTTTGTATTTACATTGTTTCATTTGATTACTTATATTTTTAAATATGGAAGCTAAGTTATTACTTCAGACAGACAACTATAACAAAATTATTAAAGCGAGGAGAAATTTTAAAAAGTCTCCTAAAGAACGGATTAATGAAACTTATATACAGGTTAGATTGGAATCCCTCGAGAAGTTGTGGACTGATTTTAGTACAACTCATCAACATCTTATTGAACATTTTGGAGCTCAGCTAGGGGATCAAGAGTATATTAAAAAAGATATTTACGATCAAACTGAGGAAACTTATCTGGAATACAAAACTGAGCTAAAGTCTATTCTTAATCATTATGCTAAATTTAATAGTGAATCTTCAGGAGATAAAACTCAAGTTCAACCTTCTAAAACTTCACAAATCGAATTACCAAAAATAGTGATTAACCCATTCTTTGGTCGGTATACGGAGTGGGTTACATTCCGTGATCTTTTCACTTCCTTGATACACAATAATCCAAATTTAAGCAATGTACAGAAGATGCATTATTTAAAAAGCTATCTGACCGGAGAAGCTGAGCAATTACTTCGCCAAATACCTATTGCCGAAGCTAACTATGAGCGTTGCTGGTCACAATTAAAATCTAGATATGACAACAAAAGATTTTTATCACATTACATACTGAAGCGATTGCTCAGCCAAAGAAACATTACGGTAGAATTGGCCAATAGTCTAAAGGAATTGATGGACACTACTAACGACTGTCTACATGGTTTGGCTAATCTAGGTATAAATGTAAGCAATTGGGATATTATTATTATCCACATCCTTACTTTGAAACTTGACTCGGAATCCAGAAAACAATGGGAATTTTCAATTACTAATAGCAACTCTTCGGAAGAATTGCCAACTTATGAACAATTCAAAGACTTTTTAACGAAGCGGTACAGAGCCCTTGAGTTTCTGGATACCAAGACAACTGGAAATAAGTTTCACAGTAATCCCAATTATGTTCAGTCAAACCCGAGCAAATCTATTACTCAAGTCAAAACTTTGCATGTGGCTAAAATTGAATGTCCTTTTTGTACAGAAGCACATAAGTTAAGTGGATGTAAGAATTTTGCTAGAGAAACCGTAGACCAACGTCGTAATTGGGTCCAAGATCATAAAATATGTTTTAATTGTTTGGGTAACTATCATAGCGCAAAAGCGTGTCATAGTCAAACTAAGTGTAAACTATGTCACCGACGTCACCATACTTTATTACATCCAAAGAGTACGGATACTGTTGAGACTACTGGTGTTAGGAGTGGAGCGGAGCAAAGGAATGATTCGTTGGTCGCGTCGGGGCCTTCTAAAGAGGCTCGCGATCCGGAGTCAGCAACATTCGTGACATGTTTTTCGACAGGAAACTATTTTAAGCAGGTTTTGCTAGCAACTGCGCTGGTCAATGCCGAGTCGAAAAATATTGGCAATCAAATTTTGAGAGCGTTGTTAGACCAAGGGTCTCAGTCTAATTTTATCACGGAATCAACGATGCAAGATCTAAAATTAAAAAAGATTCCTATTAAAATAAAAATTGTAGGAGTTGGTGATAGTAAACAACTCTTCTCTAAATATATGGTAACACTCAAGATCAAATCCAGAGTTAATTCTGATATCGAAATTAAAGTGGATGCGTACGTGCTTAAATCCATCACTACTCTCCTTCCATTTCGGAACGTAGAATTAGTGGAATGGCCAGCACTTGCAGGGATGAAACTCGCGGACCCGCAATACCATCAACCTAATAAAATTGATGTTTTATTAGGCGCTGATGTGTATAGTAGAGTACTTCAGGAGGGAGTAAAGAGGGAACCAAATGGTACACTTGTTGCACAGTCTACTAGTTTGGGTTGGATATTATCAGGAGTAGCAGATTCTACACGCTTACAGTTTGAAAAAATAAATGTATTACATTCTCAAATCCAACAAGAAGACAATCTTCTCAAAAGATTTTAGGAGCTAGAATCCGATGTTGGGTTCACGAAAGAACAGTTTTTAACAGAGGACGAAAAACATTGTGAACAAATATACGTGGATACTACTACCAGAGACGAAACAGGCAGGTACATAGTCAGACTTCCTTTTAGAAATGATGATACCGATTGTAGACGCAGTGAATCCAGGATGATAGCTGAAAAAAGATTAAAAGGATTAGAACACAGGTTTAGAAAAAATGAAAGTGTAAAAGAAAAGTATCACGAAGTAATGGAAGAGTACTTACAATTAGGACACGCTATTCAAGTATCAGATCACGACGTGAATAACAATGGAGCTGTGTACTTACCCCATCATTCTGTTATGAGAGAGGATAAGGATACAACCCCGGTGAGGATTGTGTTCAACGCTTCTTCAAAAGGTAAAAATGGAATCTCCCTAAATGATGATCTTCTAGTAGGTCCAACCATACAACCGGAATACCGAAATATTTTAATGCGTTGGAGGTTACCTTATATTTGTTTGTCAGCCGACATAACGAAAATGTATCGACAGGTGAAAGTCCACGAATGTGACACGGATTATCAACGTATTCTCTGGAGGCCAGATCCAACAGAGGAAATAAAAGAATACAAACTTTTGAGAGTCACTTTCGGAACTTCATGCGCACCATTCTTAGCTGTACGTACATTACACCAAGTCGCCAGTGATGATGGCAGTGAATTTCCTCTTGCGGCTGATAGGGTGTGCAAAGATTTCTACATGGACGACTTGACGACTGGATGCGAAGATATTGGTCAAGGTGTCGAGATTTACACACAAATGAACATATTGCTGCAAAAAGCAGGATTTAAGTTACAGAAATGGACTAGTAACAACAACGAATTGTTAGAGAAATTGAAAGAGTTAGAGGAACCAAAAAAGGAAAAGGATATCGTAAGGGAAGGAATAAATATAAAAATGGATGACGTCATCAAGATACTAGGACTTACCTGGGCACGGAATGAAGACAATTTTCGCTACGTGGTGCACTTACCGGAACTGGAGGAACCTATAACCAAAAGAAAAATTATATCCGACATTTCACGTCTTTTTGATCCATTGGGTTGGGTAACTCCATGCATTATTGTGGCGAAAGTAATCATTCAGAAGCTGTGGATGACGGGCATTCAATGGGATGAGGAAGCACCTAACGAAATTTTACGTGAATGGTGTACTTACCGTTCAAACGTTGCGGAACTGATACACGTCAGAATACCAAGATGGATTGGCACCAAGACAGATGATGTCCGAAGAGAGCTGCATGGATTCTGCGATGCCTCTAAAATGGCATACGCTGCGGTTGTTTACATCCGTGTCATCGATTCGGAAGGAAATATCAGCATCTGTCTGGTTGCTGCTAAATCTAAGGTTGCACCAATCAAGCAAGTGTCTATACCTTTTTTTTTTTTTTTTTTTTGTGACGCGGGGAAAAATGCGTTACGCACACCACCGGTGCCTGGGTGGCCTCCGGTGGTAGTGTGGGACTCCCCGTCGGCTGTCCGACGGTATACCCACTAAACAACCCCGCGAAATGCCATCGGCCGCGTTGGTGTGGTGCCCCGGATCTGTCAGCAACAGGGCACCACTGCGACTGGCCAGCCCCTCAAAAGGGGCCGGACTTCTTCTCTCTAGGGGCCATCCCGGCAAATTGGGACAGCCCCTCCGGCGGCGGGACCATTATGGGGCCAGGTTCCCAGCCTGACCCCTAGTCCCACAGGTTAGGGAGGCGGCAGTAGGTGCGCGTAGCGCCTACGCCGCACTCCCGTCCGCCGTCTCCGGAGCGGGGCAGCCTGAGGATCGTCCTCCCTGTCCCGCTCCGCGGCCTCCTTCTGGGACATGACGGTCTCACAGAAGGAGGCCATCGCCTGCCAGGCACTGTCACTCCCGAGCATGGAGCGGACCACGCTCGGGAGCGAGAGGTCCGCGCTACCTAGCGCGGACACCAGATCGTGGCGCTGCCGAGACCATCTGGGACACTGCTCTAGAGTATGCTGAGCAGTGTCCTCGGCCGCGCCACAATCGTGGCAGCCTGGCCGCTCCTCCCGCCTCGCGACCCGGTGCAGGTACTCACCGAAGCATCCATGTCCGGTGAGCACCTGCACCATGCGGAAAGTGAGGGGTTTGCGCCTACGACGCATCCACGCCTCCAGGACCGGGCGCAGCGCCTCCGCAACGCGGACTCCGTACCGCGGCTGCGCCAGGTCCTCCCCCCACCTCCGCATCATCTCCACATGCCCTCGCTGGCGATACCGCCCCACCTCCACCGACGTGGGGCGCTCGCCGAGAATCCTCCTATCCGAGACAAACCCGTATACCTCGGCGAGCACCTCCGCCTCCAACTCCCAGGGCGGGTCGCCAGCAAGGGCGGTCGCGGCCGTCCACGCCACCGTCCGGTACCCCCTTATCGCCCTCTGCGCTATGACCCGCTGCGCTCTGCGCAGCTGAGCCCTATTCCGAGCGCAGAGGGCTTCCGCCCATATGGGGGCACCGTACGTGGCCATACTCCGGCAGATGCCGGAGTACAGCCGCCTGCACGCGGCGCTAGGCCCGCCCACATTGGGCAGGAGGCGACCCAGCGCCGCCGCAGCTCTGATGACCCTCGGCCCCAACCGCTCGAAGTGGGGGCCGAAGGTCCATCTCCCGTCCAGGGTGAGGCCCAGATAGCTAATCTGGGCACTCACCCTAATCCTTTCTCCTCCTATTTGGAGGTGCGCTCCCGAGGGGGGGCCCCGCCTACCGGTCCCGCGGAAGAGGAGGGCCTCGGTTTTATCCAAGCGGACCCGAAGCCCAAGCCTCTCTATGCGGCTGACCACCAGTCCTACACCGACTTCGGCCAGCCGCGCCGCCTCCACGAAGGTCTTACCCCGGGATGTGACGAGGGTGTCATCTGCATAGCAGATGACGCCCATCCCGGGGAGGAGACGGCCCCGCAGGACCCAGTCGTATGCGAGGTCCCACAGAATGGGGCCCAGAACGGACCCCTGTGGGACACCGCACACGACGTGTCTTCTCACCATCTGGCCCCTCGCGTCCTCGTAGCGCACCTCCCTGTCCTCCAAGTACGCCTTCAACAGTCTCCCCAAGTACGGAGGCACCCCAAAGTATTTGAGGGCCTCCAGTATGGTACTGTGGGGGAGGCTGTTGAAGGCGTTGGCGATGTCTAACGACACCGCCACCACCACATCTCCGCTGCGCTCCGCATCCTCCGTCACCGACCTTAGGCGCCTAATGGCGTCGACGGTCGACCGTCTGGCCCGGAACCCGAACTGGGCATCCGATAGGCCCGGTCCCGGGCCATCCTCCAAGTGCTGAGCGAGGCGGGAAGCGACAACCCTTTCTAGGGCTTTCCCCGCCTCGTTCAGCAGAACGACTGGTCGAACCGCCGATCCCGAGTCCGGGGGCCGGTCTCCCTTCAACAGAAGGCAGAGCCGGCCCACCCTGAAGGGTCCCGGGCAGCACCCCGACCGCAAGCAGCAGTCGAGGAGCTCCCGGAACCTGTCTCCGAGGTGCACGAGAGCCAACGCTAGCACCTTCCCGTGCACCCCGTCCGGACCCGGCGCCCTCTTTTTGCCTCGGAGGCGGTCAACGACCGCCTCCATCTCCTGGTCGGTGACGGGCGGCGGAGCGCCCTCCTCCTCTCCTCTGGAGTCCGACTGTAGGGCCATCCTCGGCGGAGCGTAGCCCCGTGGGTTGTCGGGGAAGAGTTCCCCGACAATCCTCTCCAACACGGCCGGCTGGAGGGTCTCTGTCAGTGGGGCCGACTGAGCGCGGATTTTGTTCCGCGCTCCCCTATACGGTCGGCCCCACGGGTCCCTGTCTAGGCCCTCCAGCAGCTCCTTCCACGCTCCCTCCTTGGCCCTACTTATGGCCATCTGCAAGGCTCTCTTCTTCTCCACGTATATGCCGTGCAGATGGCCATCTCTCCCTTCGTCCCGGGGGCGGCGACGCCTGCTCCGAGTATACGCCCTACGCGCCCCGTTGCAGGCGTCCCGGAGGCCGGCTATCTCAGCCGACCACCAGTAGACCGCCCGCCTCGGAGGCGGACGCCCAACGCTGGGCATGGCCGCTCTGCACACCGCCGTGAAGGCGTCGCAGAGACGACCAGCCCCCTCCTCGGCGTCCAGATCCTCCATTGGCGGGAGGCCCCAGCGGCCGACAATGGCCGCCTCCTCTGCCAGTTCCCGGTCGAGTCTGGTGAGCGCCCAACGCGGGAACCGGCTCCGCCACCGGGACGAAGTCGTCGGACTCCCGGGGGCTGGAGACACCTCGAACCTGATATAACGATGGTCCGAGAGTGTCTCCACCCCCGTCTCCACCCTCCAGCCCTCCACTCGGCGTGCGGTGGACGCGGTGGCGAAGGACAGATCCACCACCGACCCTCCGTTCCACCGCACGCACGTGTGGACTGTCCCCCTATTTAAGAGGGACAGTCCCGCGGCCAGCGCCCACTCCTCCACCATCCGCCCTTTGGCTTCCGTGGCCGGGTTCCCCCACGCCGTGGACTTGGCGTTGAAGTCACCGGCCACGACAACCTGGGCGGGCGCTAGCCGCCTCACAGCCGACCCCAGAGCGTCGAGCAGCCGCTCCAGGGCCGGCAGGTCGCGGTTCGGGGAGAAGTACACACCGATGATTGCGTACTCTCCCCGAACCGCCGCCACGTAACCCGCTCCCCTCCCCCACACCACGAGTGGGGGGCTGGCGCCAGGCCTCGCGACGATGGCCACGGAACCGTCCAGATCCCCGGCCCAGTTAGGCCGGGAGGGCACGAAATATGGTTCCGCAACCACCGCCACGTCCACGTCCCACTCCGCCATGGTCTGCAGGAAAAGGTCCTGAGCCCCGGCGGAGTGGTTGACGTTGGCCTGCAGGAAGCGAGGATGTCCGGCCATTACTCGGACATCCTAGCCTCCGGCGCCGTCTGCCGCCCACTCCCGCGAGAGATGGGGGGCGTTCTCCCGCGGACGGATGGGGGGTTGCAAAGACGGCCCCCCATCACGTGCGTCGCCTTCCGCCCAGCGTCTGCGCATACGGCACAGCGGGCCTGGGCCGAGCAGCCCGAGGCGATGTGCCCCGGCTGCCCGCACCGGTAACAAAGCCGGCTGCGGTCCTCCTTGGAGGGGCACAGCTCGGCTGTGTGCCCCTTCCCCATGCACTTATAACAATGCATGGGGCGCGCCTCCAGCAGGTGGAGCTGCACCCGGCTCCAGCCCACCCCGATACTGCCCAGCTCGAGCAGCTTCTTCGCTGCCGTCACCGGGCAGCGCATCAGGGCGGAGCTGGAACTCCGCCAGTCCGGGCGGATTTCGCCCACCCGGACCTGCTCGGGGGTGCAGCCCCCCTCGCGCGCGACCGCAGCCTTGACCCGCTCCGCCGTAGCGGCGTCGTCCAGACCCGTGAGGCGGAACTCCGCACACTTCACGGGCCTGGACACCTCAGCAACGCTGGACAGGGCAGCCGACAACCTGGCCGCCAAGGCGTCAGCCTTCTCGTGACTGGACGAGCCGGGGACTTCGATAAGCCTCGCTCCGGTCGCAGACTTGCGAATCCGGAGCGAGCCGATTCCCAGCTCGCCCAGGTTTACCTCCCGCTCGGCCTTAAGCAGGGCCGAGGCATACGATGCCCCCCCTTGGGCTGCCTCCGGCCGTAATTTGAGAATTACGGCCGTGGAGCCGGGGAGCACCACCTTGGGCTTTCGGCCCTCCTCCCTGCCTGCGGGAGCATTGGCTGACGCCTTGGCGGGCGCCGGCGCCGGCGCCGCAGGAGTCGCGGGAGCCGCGGTCTTTCGCGGCCTGCGGCGGACCACGTCGGTCCACGCCTCCTTAGGGACCTCGGTGGCCCCCGCCGCTGGCGACGGCGTCACCGCGGCCGGCTTCGTCCTTGATGTGGACGGGCCGAAGCTCGTCCACGTCTCCTGCGGGGCCCCACTGCGGGCGGGACCCGTTCCGGTGGCCTGTCTTGCCCGAGGACGTACCTCGAGCTCGGCCGGCGCAATTACCTTCTTCGGCTTAGTCGCCGGCCGACCTGCATTCTCGATGGCCGCCCTCGCGGCCCTCGCCACCGGTGAGCTGTCGCCCGCCAATGGGGGACGGGCGACACTCGGAGGAGGCAGGCGCGACTCAATCGCGGCGAGCCGGCCGTCCACTAGGTTGCCGACGAGCCGGGCGATGTTTGACTCCAGGGTCTGGAGATCCACCGGGCCCGTCGACCCCTGCGCCTTCCTCTCGCTCCGGAGCTCCTGGAACTCCCGGCGGTGCGCCTTGACCTCCTCCCTCAAGGAGGCCACCTCCCGTTGGAGACGGGCGTTGTCAGCTCGGAGGCGGTGGGTCTCCTCCACCTCCGTGCGCACCACCAGGGCCCCCAGGATCTCCCGGATCCCGCTCGCAGCCCTTGCAATTTTTGCGGAGTAGCCCCCCTTGAGGCTCGCCGATTTCCCCGTGAGGTCGAGGATGACTTCCAACATCCCCTCGCCCCTCACCATGAGGTCCTCGGCGCCCCTCTCGAGTGGGCTCGCCGCATCCCCCTCAGGGCTTCTCCCTTCGGGGCTTTCCTTCTCCGCCTCGGGGCTCACCCCCTCGGCGCTTCCTGCCGCTACATTTGGGCTCATCCTCGTCCTAAGGGCCCGCTTCTCAAGGAGCGCATTAAATGCCGCCTCCTTGGCCTCCTCCTTTCGCTCCCTTATTTGTTGGCGGGCCCTAGCCAAACTGGGGGCGATACCGCCCCTCTTGCCGCGCCTGGCGGTGGGCACCTTCGCCCGCTCGTCGGGGGTCTCCGTCTCCGACCCCGAGAACAGGCGCTTGCGACACAGCTCAGATTCGGAGAGGGTGGTGACCATAGAGTCGGTCTCCACCCACCCCTCGCCCTCGCTATCCACCTCTTCCCTTCGTGGGCCCTCCGGGACGTCACCCCCCCCGGAACCTTTAGGCCCCAACGTACCCCCCCCACGCGGCATCACCGGAACTCGGCTGTCCAGGCTCGTGACCGAGAACTAGACAGCCCACACAACACGAAAACGAACGACAAACACAAAAACCAAACAAGTGACAAAACCAAACACCAACAAAAACCGCCTATGTTCGTCACCGAACCCAACTACAAACACAAAAAACAAAAACCAACGCAACAAAAACACACGACACCACCAACCACACGGACACGCTCCACACCACCAAGACAATCAACGAAAACGTCAATCGCTCCAACTCCACTCAACCTCCTCGCCCACAAGTATAGTTTTCTAGTTTTAGTCACCACTCACCGGCCACTGCGTTACCGCGCACCAGGTGAGTGGGTCCAGGGCAGACTACGTGGAAGCACTAGAAAACACTTGGGGCCTGCCCCAAGCAAGTGTCTATACCTAGATTGGAACTGTGTGGAGCAGTATTACTCACAAGGTTGTTACTGGAAGTAGCAAAGGTATTAAACATTGATGCATGCAATCTACACGCGTGGACAGACTCTACTATAGTCCTGGCTTGGTTGAATGGATTGCCAAACAAATGGAAAGTCTTCGTCGTAAACCGAGTATCGGAAATAGTCACCTCGTTGAATCCAAGTCAGTGGTCCCATGTATCTTCCAAGGAAAATCCCGCAGATTGCGCTTCCAGAGGAGTATCTCCAGCGGAATTCAAGGATAATACATTGTGATTTGATGGCCCTCCTTTCTTGAAACTTCCTGAAATAAAATATGAGAAACCTAAAGAGATACATACCGAGCTGGAAGCAGTCAAAATTCATGGCACATTCACAGATGCTGAAAATAACTTGTGGGAACGATTTTCTACTCTAACTAGATTAATTAGAGTAATAGCATATTGTAGAAGGTTCTATCGAGCTTTAAAAACGGCATCTGCAAGAAAAAACGAAAAATATTTAGAAATAAATGAATTAAATGAAGCTATGGAAACATGTATAAAAAAGTATCAAAAGGAACATTTTGAAGAGGAAATCATAGCACTGAAAAGGAAAGAAAACCTGAAAAGAAAAAGTCAGTTAAAAACGTTAAATGCATTTCTAGATGAAAGTAAGATATTAAGAGTGGGCGGCAGACTGGAAAAATCATGTTTGGCTGCAAATAGAAAGCATCCAATTATATTGCCTAAGAACTGTCATCTGACTAAATTAATAATTGCTGATGCACACAGACAAACATTACACGGCGGCCCACAAATAACTCTTAATTACATCTATAATAAATTTTGGATTTTAGGAGCAAAACAACAAGTAAAAGCATACATACGTAAATGTGTAACATGCTTTAAAAATACTGGACTTACTCATAATCAGCTGATGGGTGAACTTCCGGCAGTTCGTGTAACACCATCTCGTGCTTTCCGGTGTAGTGGCGTTGATTTCGCTGGTCCGATTTTAATGCGCACCGCTAAAGGACGAGGACATAAATCCTATAAAGGATACATCTGTTTATTTATCTGCATGGCAACTAGAGCTGTCCATATTGAAGCTGTCACCGACCTCACTTCAGAGGGCTTTCTGCAGTCGTTCAAGCGGTTTATAGCCAGAAGAGGTCATTGTGCGGAAATATGGAGTGACAATGGCTCTAATTTCGTGAAAGCTGCTGGCGAACTGAAAATCCTCTTTGCATCGGAGAAGAACAGCATCGTTCCAGAAATAGCTGAGGCCCTAGCGAATAATGGAACTTCTTCGCACTTTATTCCGCCCCACGCTCCGAATTTTGGCGGTTTGTGGGAGGCCGGAGTAAAGTCTGTAAAATTCCACTTGAAACGAGTCATCGGGGTTTCAACTTTAACGTACGAAGAAATGGCTACAGTTTTAGCTCAAATCGAAGCTTGCTTAAACTCTAGACCGTTGTCAAGATTGAACAACGATTTGGACAGCATTGGAGTACTAACTCCGGGACATTTTCTCGTCGGCGAGCCTCTATTAACAGCTCCCGATCGTAATTACGAATCTTCCAACGTTAGTTCTCTCCGGCGTTGGCATTACACGCAGCGAATGCTGCAAGAATTCTGGCGCAAGTGGTCTCAAGAGTATTTGAACCAATTTTTTAGTAGATATCGGTTGACAACTCAATCTCCTCAACCTAAATCTGGTGACGTAGTACTTATCAAGGAGGACGGTCTTCCTCCATGTCGTTGGCTTTATGGCTTGATAACTGACGAACACCCAGGCATGGACGGTATTACGAGAGTGGTCACGGTTAAAACTAAAAATTTTATATACAAAAGACCTACTTCAAAAATATGTGTTTTGCCAACTACTGAATAACGAAATACTTCTTTTATTGTTTGCAATCTTACAATTATGTTATTTTATATATTTAAACAGTACTATAACTTATTAAGTGAATTGTTTTAACAAATTTTAAACTAATTCTTATTTGAAACCTTTCTTAATTTTATTTTTGTTTTATATAAACCATTGTCTGGGAACAAATCATTGATGCTTTATCGGAGAATTATCACTTTTTAAAGAACGTAATTCAATTCGTTCTTTGTGGGCGGCTTATGTTAAACCAATCATTAACTATAAAGCATTATCTAATGGTATTTTATTAAAGCAATAGAAAAGTAGACCTTTATGCACGTGCTTGCTTGGTATCGTATAGCATGATTTGCTTCACATTATTGTCATTTTAGTTTATAGTTTCTACCAATAGATGGCGTCATGCATTTTGTATTTTGTACTAGGGCACGCAGTAGAATGATATTTTTTATATGCAAAACCTCTGTTGTTTTAATGTGTGGTTCAGATCTTCGGATCGTTCCGAATAAATCGCTCTATGGAACAGTTGTGCTTTTTAATACCCACATCCAAGTACACGGAGTGCACCAGACCACCTAGGTTGAACACACTCCAACTTGCTTATCCTGTGGGCTATATCGGTTAACATAGATCTTTTGTTTAGATTACAGATATGCTCATTTCTAATTTTATAATGCAGAGAAATATTTCCATTGCACGCTGAGCGACCTTGAGCTTCGCGGTCCGCGGTAAAGGGTCACGTCTTAGTTCCGTATGTCGTTACTGGCAACACTCACTGTTCAAAGATTTGCTCTTCAGGCGTTGAGGTATTTTGTACGAGACGATGTGTCAAAGTTTCCCGAATCGCCGCAAGGGACTTGGTATGAAAATATACATAGACTTTGTCTAGAGTAAGCTGTGCTATTTCTACTTCATTTTTTACTGACAAGCAGTTTTCCTAATGCTCCATTCACATCGTTGTGTAGTTAATGCAACATTACAACAGAAGGAATACCACATACATAAATAAAATACGAATAAAAATAACGTAGAATCTTCTTATTCCTCTCCCTTTGAATGGGATGATCCGAATCGATGGTCCAACCAAGTCGAAGGACGCTGATCCTAACCTAAACAATTGGTTCCAGCCATCGAATTCGATTTCGTGACATATAATCGCGCAGCGTACTCACTGCCGCCATTACAGTAAACAACATTCACAAACAGCAGATTTTTGGCAATTAGTTACAATAATATCACCAAAATTATTCCTGTAAGATCGCATCCATAACGTAGTTGCAACAGCAATGCAGCAGCTCGTGAAATGCCGATGATGATGAGCGATTTTAAAGCATGTTGATGATATAAAATTGTGTTGGGGTACATCACTCTATTCTTTTAGCAACAAGAGACACAAAGAATAGGGTGATATGCTTGTATGCTTTTTTTATAGTAGAATAAAAATAGTATCCTTAAAAACGTCGGCACATTAGCGTCCTACTCACTCAATGTAAACGGACCCTAAAGCCGAGGATGTGACGGGCAGTAAATACGAATCCGATAAGACGAACCCCATCAATATCCGGCCTTCACTTAACTAGTTCATAGTCAATATCCTGGGGTCCCGGACAATGTTAATATATGTGATATTCTAAATAGTTTTGGAACATTCTATGTTTGTATTGATATCATATTGCAGTACATTATTAGGTTAGGACGCTATAGAAATTCTATTTACAGAGCTCGGTGGTGCCATTGTTAGTACGTATTGCTATCCTGACCAACCAACGCTCATGGGTTCGATTCACAGTGTTCATGCACACAGTGTAAACATTTGTGTGCGTGAACATGTCTGTTTGTCTTGGTCTGGGTGTTTTCTGTGTATCATAAGTTGTTACCCATAACACAAGATTCGCTTACTTTGGGGCTAGGTGGTGCTGTGTAATTTAGAAATATTTGGTTACATTTATACATCTATCTATTTATTATTTCAAGATAAGTCCCTTTTAAAGTAGACAGTGAGAACTGGGCGTCACTCGACTCAATCTTTACACGCCTCAGTCTCATCTTCTTCACTCTTATCTTATGATATACGCTTTAATGAGAGGTACGGTGCATCAAAGCAAATCTGACTGGGGAAGTACCTCACAGAAAATCGCAGCCAAGTAATATAAATAATTGACGAGCTTGGTGGCATAGTGGTTAGTGATGATACATTGACACCAACGCTCATGGGTTCGATTACCTAACAGTACAAATATTTGTGTGCATGTCTGTTTGTTTTGTTTGGGGTGTTTTCTGTGTATTACATTATTCTCGAAGAGAGATAGGGCGCATCAAAGCAGCCCGTCTGGGGAAGTATTACCTCCACCTTACAGGTCTTCTGTAAGGTGGAGATGATACTTCCCCAGATCTATCGCAACTAAATAGCAATTCCGGGAGAATTGTTGTGTATGAGTAAGGTCGCCAGTTACTTAGTAGGTCGTGGTGCGGGCAGTGGGAGGACCGGCTGGTATCGAACCACCATGAACAAACATGGGTATATTGTTGTATATGTTCATTGGTATATTATGCCATTGATATGCCCTGGAGTGAATCACAGCGGGTATACAGCATTACATACAGTCTTTTCGAAAGGGCCTCTACGCGTTGGATGGAATACCCGTGAGTGGAAAGATGTATAAAACAATTGTAAAAATAATCATGCTTGAGAAAAATTTACCAGCTTGGCGAACTCCGTGTTTGCGGCGAAACCACTAAGTCGTTTTACTTGCAGGATAGGTTGAGAGTTCAAGCAAAAAATGGTACAACCGGTTAGTTGACGGCTGGTCGTTTTATGTACAACGTCTTATTTTCAGGTCATGTATATGAAACTCCAGAGTCAAATGTAGAAAGATGCAATTTGATCTAACTTGATTTGTGTGCAGGTGAAGCAGGTTAGATCAAATTGGATGTAAATTTCACTTTCGCTATTTTGCGAAAGTGAAATTTACACGCCTGAATTTATTAACTATAAATGTAGGTAAGGCTAATAAGATATTGCAAAGGATTAGAGAAACCATATAATAAATCATTTATTTTCTCTCTAGAGTACATGTTACATATTTATAGACTAGTTAGTACCTTCACTATGAAAGACTGTTGCCTGATGTAGGTTTAATAAAATATCTGTGTCACGGGATGCCAGGTCCCTTTGAATGGTGCACAGAATTTGCCGTATTGCTTGCACCCACACCGATATTAGTCCGTTAAAATCGCTAATTTAGTTCCTCTCCGGTCAGTCTTCATCCATTAATCAAACAAGCAACACTGGTTGATTTGGAAAATAGTCCGCAAGCTGACTGTCCGAAATAGTAAAAATAACAGGTAGCATCAAGTTTCATGAAATGAGAGAGTGAGATGAGATATAGAGGATAAAAAAGGTTATGCTTTAAAGTTTGTAAGAACCGCTTCACGTCTTTCTTGAAGAACCGCATACTGAGACACCTTGAGAAAACCTCAGCAGTGAGCTCATTCCACAACTTAATAGTTCTCGGTAGAAAATATCGCTGGAATCGCACAGTATGTGACCACTGCGGTCCTAGTATATAAGGGTGAACTCACAGCCTTCGACGAACTGTGCGATTGTAAAACGGAGCTGTTCGTATAATGTCGAATAACTCCTCAGAACACAACCCATTATACAATCAGTAGAACATGCAAAGGGGGGCAAAATCTCTTCTCAAACTCCAGGGCTCAATACCATATGTGAGTTCAGGAACATCACTAATACTCACAGCTCGTCTCTGCATCGAGTCACAAGCTGGTATCCAAGTGCTCCCGCCCAAAAGTGGCTACAGTACTCCACATGCGCTCTGACCTGGGACTTATATAACATAAGTATTTGCCCCAAGCTGAAATACCTGTTTGGCCCTGCTGAGCACACCAAGTTTCTTTGACGCCAGCTTGACCTTCATTTCCAGGTAATTTCGGTACTGGATATCGCTGGAGATCTCGACACCGAGAATCCCAATACTCTTAATAGTCTTGGTAGGATTGAATTGAACCAAGTTCAATAGGCCCCAGTACAGATATTTTAATCAAAGTACACTCTACTTCAGGCACAAGTTTAACTTTCCTCCACAAGGGAACGAGGGATGCTAACACGGACTGTATAATAAGTGTTCCTGGTGCTCTTGTCCGCAAAACAATTAATGTTGACGATTGACAACATGTCATTGATGTGCAGCAGAAACAGCGTCGGGGACAATACAGAGCCCAGTGGGACGCCTGCGTTGACATCCATGTTATCGGAGCAACTGCCGTCTACCACGGCTTTTATGCATCTGAAACTGGCAACCCATTTGCATAAACCCTCGGGCAGCCCGTACGATGGTAACTTCGATAGAAGATTATAGATGATTTCGATGCCAGAACCGATCGAACACTTTTGCCATATCTAGGCTGACAGCCAATGCCTTATCTTGACTCTCAATCGCCGAAGCCCAGCGGTATGTATGATAAACTAGATGATCACCAGTCGAACGACCGTGGCGAAAGCCGTATTGACGGTTGCTGATCAAGTCGTGATTCTCTTTTTCATTCCACGCTCCATCACCTTGGAGCGAATTGCACATTGCTTTAGCACCACTACCTGTATGTCATCTGGCTCACTCGACTTATGAATGCCGAGGGAGCTCGGGCACAGCTCCCCCGTTATTCAAGTTGAGTTAGGGGCAAAGAGATTATGCAATATATGTGCATTCTGAATAATTTAAAATTGTTTAATTCAATGTGTAACAATCGCGAAAACCTAAGACAATACTATATGTGCTTTCTCTTTAGCACTGTAGGTCAGACTGAAGGATTGTTGTATTCTTGCGAGTGAGTGAGATTGGTAGTAAGCTCCCAAGGAGATCCTGTGTTAGGCTCAGAGGTAGCATCACGCCAGTGATACTTAATGTATTATTGTAAGCGTTCATAGGCTAAACTAACTATATATTAGGTGGAAGGTATGCCTCGCGACGTTGTGTAAAATAATACATTATATAAAACGCACTATTTATGTCATAGAAATTAATTTATGTTCCAATCGATTTTTTTGATTCGAAGCACAAGCCGTCCTAAGAGTTATTTTTAGTATAATAAATGATACATTTACAAATGGAATCTTCTTTTATGACACTTTTATCATTGCTGCCCATCTGAGGTAAAAATGGTATCAAAATATATATACTGTAAAATTTTATATGTGGCATTGCATTGTGATGTGTTGTACATATACTGTACACATTAGCATAACCACGTAACGATACGTATCTTCCGGTTCAAGGTTTTGTTCCAGCCACATGATTCCTATAATAACAGATAATAGATCTTTTTGCTTTATCTAACTATTCGTTAATGGTTTTGTTCTAAATGGGTTCCAGTGACTCTGTTCTATTGGGAGCCTCGGATAGTGATTAAAGATAAAACATGATAAAGAATATTTACCGAATACCTAGACACGGCTTACATTTTTTTAAATGTAATCTTATTGTATCTTATTCAATTCTCCTATGTTATTTTTTTCGTTTTTAACCTACTAGCATTTCGGAAATAACCATTGACGAAGGAGAAATGCCGAAAGAAACAGTCAGTATATTGGTACAATTATGATACTAAATGGTAAAATTAAAGATTACTAAGAAAAGGTTATCTGTATTGAATTATTTTCAGACATTTATGTCAGTCACATAGTCATCAATTCTATAATAAGCCCTTTTACAGCGAGTACTTTTGATATGCTTTTTGAATACATTGTCAGGAAAGGGCAAAACTGTTTTAAGCAATTTACTACAGAATCCAATACTATTTACAATAAAAGATTTGCTAGTACTACCAAGGCGATGTACCGGCATGTACAACTTACTTCTACTTCTAAGTTTTTCGCTGAATTTGAAAAACAACTTTAAATTTTTTCGGTATACATTATGTTTTGTTAAACATATTGAGAAGTAACAGGGAGGGTATTTATTTCTTCGATCAGTTCCCTGAGTGATTCTCTAGGGCCCTTGTCCTAAATAGAGCGAATGGCTTATTTTTTGTAATATAAAAATTATTTCAATGTCAGCCGTCGTTCCCTACAACAGTATACCATACGACATAATGCTATGAAAGTACCTAAAATAGACTAGGCGCGTAGTCGCGATATTCGTCAATGGTTTTATGCTCTCAACTGCATATGTAGCGGAGCTGAGATTACCGGCAAGTTTATCTTTGTTGGGCACCATTGTAATTTGTAGTCTACTGTAATGTCGTTGTATAGTGTTGTCGCCTTCTGACTCCTGTCGGATGTCGGACACTATTATTATTTTTACTCCTCTTGTCTTATCTTATTGCTCCTTCCTAATCTCGACTGCGCTCATTCCTGTTTTCTTTATATTACTGGAGAGCAACTGAACAAACTTGATCGTCTACAGAATCTTTGCACTCGGTACATATTTGGACTCCGTAAATATTACCATGTATTTGAATTTCGCTCACATCTCAAGTTGCTTCCCATTAGGCTTCGCCGTAATCGACACATTATTTCCCTTCTTTACTTTATTCTTTTTAATCCTTTATCCTCTGAACATTTGAATAAGCGTTTCTCTTTTCATAGTGGAGCGCAATGTCGTTCTATTCGCAACGTTCTTACCCTTCGTCTTAACGCCATCACATTCTCCCAATACTCGAAATCATGTTTGGTACAGGCTGTGCGGCTTTGGAATGGTTTGCCGTTAACAATCCGTACCTAATGCACAAACTATGTTCAGTTTTAAAAATCAGGTTAATACTCCTTATCTTTCTCTTACCTAGATTTAACTTAATCAATTCGGTTCTTTCGACAGACTGGCTGTCATTGCACTCACCGCTAAAAACTATGATTAATATGTTATGTACTTACATATATATTTCTTGTATACGTATATATATATAGATTTAAATATATGTAGGAGATTTAAATATATGTTTCGCTATACACAATGCAGTGTTTGTCCCAACGCTAACTTATGGAAGCGAGAGTTGGGTATGGCAGAAAGAGCATGAAAGTAGAATAAACGCGGTTGAAATGCGAGCGCTGCGCAAAATTTGTGGCGTAAGGCTTGTAGACCGTATTCGCAATGATGATGTTATAAATAGAGTTGGTCTAAAAGAGAGTGTCGGTGTTAAAATAAGAAGAGGCATGCTCCGATGGTTCGGGCATGTAGAAAGAATGCAAGATGAAAGAATGACGAAGCAGATATACAATGCAAAAGTGGAAGGATTAGGAGCCGGGGAAGGCCAAGACTTACCTACCATGACCAAATTAGTCATGTTCTATCAGAAGGTGATGTCAGGAGCCCTAGAATCCGGCGTGCGTGCATGAGAAGAGCAATGAATGTTAAAGAAGCGAGTGAGATATGTAAGGATCGAGTCACGTGGCGCTCGGTTCTCTCTGCCTACCCCGCAAGGGATTTGGCGTGAAGTTACAGATAGATAGATAGATATATGTAGGAATGGGTATATGTATGTGTCTGTGATTACGTTTATATGAAAAATATTTAACTTATATATTTACAAATGCGAGCGTTGCGCAAAATTTGTGGCGTAACGCTTGTAGACCGTATTCGCAATGATGATGTTAGAAACAGAATTAGTCTGAAGAGAGTGGCGGTGTTAAAATAAAAACAGGCATGCATGCATGTTCGGATAGGTTATAAATTGCAGGAGGAAAAATTACGAAACAGATAAACAGATATACAAAGCGAAAGTGAAAGCATGCAGGAGCCGGGAAAGGCAAAGACTTACCATTAACAAATGGATCGTGTTTTATCAGAAGGTGATTTAGAAACCAACGAGCATGCATGAGAAGAGTATGATGAATGATTATTAAAGAGGCGAGTGAGGTGTGTAAGGATCGAGTCATGTGGGACACGGTTCTTCCTGTCTACCCCGCAAGGGATCTGGCGTGAAGTTATAAAAAAATATATATTTATAATTTGTGCTTCGCAACCTACCTTTTTCGTTCTTTTTAGGGTTCCGTACCCAAAGGGTAAAACGGAACCCTATTACTGAGGCTCCGCTGTCCGTCCGTCTGTCACCAGGCTGTATCTCATGAACCATGATAGTTAGATAGTTGAAATTTTCATAGATGATGTATTTTTGTTGCCGCTATAACAACAAATACTAAAAAATAGAATAAAATAAATATTTAGTGGGGCTCCCATACAACAAACCTGTTTTTTTTTTTGCTGTTATTATAGATAATGGTACGGAACCCTTCGTGCGCGAGT
Organism: Pyralis farinalis; assembly: GCA_947507595.1. Classification (NCBI taxonomy): domain Eukaryota; kingdom Metazoa; phylum Arthropoda; class Insecta; order Lepidoptera; family Pyralidae; genus Pyralis; species Pyralis farinalis. The sequence continues at coordinate 5,871,168 of OX382275.1, forward strand.
CCGACTCGCACTTGGCCGATTTTTTTTCTTATACCCTAACGTTGTCTGGAAGCGATCGCTAAGCGATAAGACCGCCTTATGTATTTTAATTTTAAATTTTCATTTTAAAGTATACTGTTCAATGTGGTGTAATGAATAGTACTGTATTGTATTGTATTGTGTACCTTAACATTGAAATACCATGGCAGCTCTAATAATGTTATTGCAATGGAATGGGATTGGATGGTAACAACAAAATTAATACAACAATAATAAAACTAACACAGCAACTCCTTAGGTTGTCTGTCCACTGTCACGGAGATGAGCGGAGCTGTGCTTCATTGACCATGAATTTGCGAAGTGAATTAAATTCTTATATTTTAAACGCGGGTCGTGAAAGCGGGGTGTGGAGCCGGGAATTGCAGCAGGAAAGCAGAGCAAAATATGGTCACGGAGAGCTGCTGCAGGCGGGGGGGAAGGGTCCCGCTGTGGTCTGACCGTACACCCATAATCCACTGAAATTTAAAATAAATAACTTTCTCAATATTTAAAACCAGTTGAGAATGCGTAACAGGCTCGTCAATTATATAATAATACAATTTTTTTTTTTCAAAAATTTTCGGCCTTTTGGTTAATGATAAGAGATTGGAACGGTGTTCCTAAACATTCCTTTTCTACTTTTTTATGCTGAATCCGAATCTGAAGTCAAAATTCGAATATTCGAAAAAAAACGACAGACAAGCGCACAGACAAACGCAAGGACAAACGCACAGATAAACATATAGACTTAATATAGGAACGGTGTTCCTGTTTGAAATTTAATTACTCGTTTTATTAATTAAGAAATGTAATTTAAGATATCAGTGATAGCTCAGTGGATAAAGAGTCTATTAACCGACGATCGCTGGTTCGAATCCTAGTATGGGCTAGTATCACTAAGTTGTATTTTTTGTTTTATATATTATATTTATATCTTGGTATTTTGTTCTCGTTGGATACATTGGCGTTTTACATTAAACGACATATGGTGTTGTATATTATATTTCTTTTTGTTATGAATGCTGTGTATACCTGTTTTTATTTTTATACCTCTAAGGTGGCAAATAAGCATACGGCCTGCCTGATGCTAAACAGTCACCGTAGTCTATGGACATTTGCAACACCAGGGGTGTCACTCATGCGTTGCCGACCCTCTTAATTGGTATATGTATCAGATAAAGTACTTTTCTATGAATAAGAAAACGATTGTACGTTATATATGCTGTTGGTGTACCTTGATAAATAAATAAATATACATGTTTTGGTATTTGTAATTGAATCTTTCTCGGCGGTAAAAGAAAACACAGTGATAAACCCCGCACGTATTTAATCATACATTTCAAAAGACGTTAACATAACCTACGAAAGGCCTGATTTTCCCTCTGTATTGTGGAGATCCATGTAAAAATCAGTATATTTGCGAAATCTGTAGGTTTAGACAGCGGATCCTAATGGATTAGGTAGATAAAGCTAAGAAGAAGTAAATAAATCAACATGTCCCGCGTCGGCACTGGTGACTTGTGCACACGCCCTTAAAAGCTAATCAGATTGGGCCCCGCCACAGCGTCAGAAGTTGTGAGTTCGCGCTGCGACGTAATCAAAGTTTGGGAATTGCTGGCGTGGCATCTTGCGTCGGCCCTCAATCTCGGCAGATTAATGTGATAGAGGATGCCGAGGTGGTTTAGTGAGACAAGGATAATGAGTTGGGAAGCATTGACAACTAATATTATGTAATAACTACACATGCTTTATGGTTTATTTATTTATAAGTTACAATGGCAGTATAATATGCTCAAACGAGTCCGCTGGCAGAGTAGTTAGCAACAGGTACATTAAAAACAAGGCGTGGGATCAATTCCACAGGCTAAATGACTTCGGCAGAAAAGCCCGGCTGGGGAGGTACCTCCATATTGGAGGGTTGTTGTGTTCGCGCGAGTGACTGAGGTTACCACTTAGCTTCTTAGGAGATGCTATATTAACAGCAGGGGTGGCTATTCGCGAGCAATACTATAAGTATTGCAAGCTCATAGGTCACTACAACCATACTTGTGTTATATTTACAGACATCGTAGAAAATTTTAAACAATAAAACAAGATAATATTTTAAAAGTACTTCAAAATAAATCCATAATTCTTTTAAAATATTTATATAAACGTTATAACGGCTTAAAATACGGGATTTAAACATTCCTTCACCACTCAAAGATTAAACGGAATACACGAATGAACCATAAAAATTACAAAACACATAAAAATGATAAACATATGTACAATACAAGCTTAACACATCCATGGAATACTTAAATAATGTTATACATTCCCAAATACATGCCAGCTTGTTTGTATAGAAGTTACTAACAGAAAGTAATTTGGAACTATGATAATTATTGCCTGAATAATTTCAACAGATAAAATGAACATCCTAAATGAAACTACTCGAAATTTGTTGCGAGGTAACGAATCTCTAGGACGGTGACGCTTGAAAAATGAATGAGTTGTTCTAAAGAGACGGAGAGGCATACATTTATGGAAAAGCCTGTCAAATAAATATTATAAATAAATATTGTCGGACAAATTACATAGCGCCATGTAGCCCCAAAGTAAGCGAAGCTTGTGTTATGGGTACTAGACAACTGATAAACATACGTAAATACTTTTTTTTTGTAAATACATACTTATTATACATAGAAAAATAACCAGACCAAGACAAACAGAGATGTTCATGCACACAAATGTTTGTATTGTGTGGGAATCGAACCCACGAGCGTTGGTGTCAAAGTAGCGTAACAACGCGTTTCACCACTGCGCCACCGAGCTCGTCAAATAGCAAGAAAGAATGAAGTTCGCAATCCGAGAAGCCGAGAATATTAAAACTTACATTTTTCAATTTCCAAGAGGGAAGTATATAACATAACATATTATAATATAATATAATATGATATAATATAATATAATATAATATAATATAATATAATATAATATAATATAATATAATATAATATAATATAATATAATATAATATAATATAATATAATATAATATAATATAATATAATATAATATAATATAATATAATATAATATAATATAATATAATATAATATAATATAATATAATATAATATAATATAATATAATATAATATAATATAATATAATATAAACTACCAGACATTTTAAAATATTGACATTAATCTTGTTTCAAATTAATTAAAATCTTTTTAACTAACAAATATTACTACTTTATTCATGATTATCTAAATGACACAAATAATTAGTATTAGTTATATTGAGCTCGATAAAGATAACTTCACTTGTAGTTTTGTTAAATTATTGCTTGTTTTTTTATTTGAAGGCGAAATGTATAAGGGCCTCAATTTAACCGTGTATCACCTACTTACACATACCTACATTTTAAGTAAATAAATTTACGAAGGCTATGGATATTACAAATAGAATTATGGTTTAAACTACTAAAAGAGTTCTTGAAAGTCAGGATAACTAATATCAGCACAAACAATGAGAGTTATTTTAAAAAAAGTCGTGAGAAAAAATCGGAACTGTCTATCCGAACTATATACGTAGGACATTCAGAAAGTTTTGCTAAAATAAAAAAATGTGTTCTATAGGTAAATATTATTTTATTTAATTTTTTCAACCGCCCACCACAACCAACCACCAGCTACTATACAAAATTTCATGTGTCTGAAGCAAATTTCGAAACACTTTTTCCAGTCCCCCGCAGACACCTCATTTACAGCCTGCTGGAACGCTGACAGCGCATCTTCCAGCGACGAAAATTGTATCCCTTTGAGCTGATTTTTTATTTTCAGATATAAAAAGAAGTCACATGGTGCTAGGTCCTGGATCGTATCGATAAATCCAGGAATCATCTGTATGTTCCCAGCGCAGATCCATTTTTCAATTAGACACGATAATTTAAATTAACTCGCAAAAAATGTGCAGGGAAATTTTGAAAATGGAACGTACCTATTTTTACTTATAAATAATAATACTTTTAAAATAGATTATAACTGGCCAGTCTCTCATATATATATATTTTGTCTTTCTGAGTGGCCTGGTATTGGTGAACATGCTCAAATAATGATTATAATATTTAAAATAGTTTCGGTTTTAGTTCTCTTGAGATTTATTTATATTTATTGTTACACTTTTTTCTAGACATGATTAACTTAACAATAACATATATCTTAACAAATATCCTTCCTAATATATAAATTTAAATGTAATGTTTTTAAGAGAGATAAGGCGCATAAAAGCTGACCGTCTGGGGAAGTGCCTCAACGTCACAGAAAACCGAACCAAATAATAACCCTGTAAAGGGTATTTGTGTTCCTGTGTGTAAGTGAGGACACCAGTAAGCTCCTAGGGAGTTGCTGTGTTAGCAGCAGAGGCGGCATCGCGCGAGCGATACTTAATGCATTACAAGCGTTCATAGGTTACGGTAATCGCTTTCCATCAGGTGGGCTCTATGCTTGTATGCCTCTAGACTATGTATAAAAAAATATGCAGAAGTAACTGTCAGGCTGTCTTTATATGCCCACGCCAGGATTCAAACCGGGAACCAGTTGGTGAATAGGCCGGTTCCTTAACCACTGGGCTATCATTTTTCTTTATTACCATTGGTACCGTAGCCTATGAATGCTTGTAATACGTTGTGCGGCGGTGCGTGCATTTTATTTTATTAAAGAGAGACGCGCTGAGACGTCTACACTAGGCCAGACGACCAAATGGTTTGACCATAAACTTTTTCATGGAACATTTTTTTTGCAATTTCAGTATTAAACTTAAATGTACTTCTTGTTCATTAGTACGTTCACTAATATTAGAAATATTGTTCAACTGAAAGAATGTATTGCTGTTGTAGAGTGATAGTAACTCTTTAGTAGTTTACTGGTGACATGTCTCACTCGCAGGAACACAACAACCCACCAGACAGTTTTCATTTGGCTGCGGTTTTCTGTGATGTGCAGGTACTTGCCCAGGCGGACCGCTTTGATATCTCTCTTGAAAACACCCAAACCAAGACAAACAGACATATTCATGTTCACAAATATTTCTCCTGTGTAGGATTCGAACACACGAGCATTGGTGTCAACGTTCGCGTTATTAACCGCTATCTGCTCGGCAGAGAAGGAAAATATTGTGAGAATACTCGCATGCTCCAGAAACTGTATTTCGACAGTGTGACCTAAACTAACAACGGTCTGGTTTTCCTCCGAGTTGTGCAGACCTGACGGCAATCGTTCTACATAAAAATCAGTATCTTCGCCAAATTCTTAGGCTAAGCTGGCGGACGCTGCCAATCCTAATTGATAAGGAATCAGGATAAAGCTAGGAAGATGTATATTCGCTGGTATGACAAAAAAGGGATTTTGTCGTTTTCTAGTTAGGTTTGTTCTGAAAAATTTTTAACACTCAATAGTTAGTAATGCTAACAAAATTCTACCCATCATTAAAACATATATCTCGCCTTTAAAAGCTCAGAATACAGAATAAACCAGAAGGAGCCTACAGCCGATAATACATGCGGTCCGCTGTGTCCAGAAACATTTCGCAATCCCCCGCACTCCTCATACTTCCCACCCGTACAGTATTGCTAGCTTAGTGAGAGTTCGCCTCTTTTAGGGTAAATTAAAAGTGTTATATTAATATAAAAGATGTTATATTAATATACTGTTACGCATAAAAAAATGCTTTAGTAAAATAAAACACAAGTAATTTACAAAAAATATGTCTTTACTTAGGTACATTTTGTTGTACTAATAATATTGCCGTTTTGATTCTGAGGTAATCAATACATTTTTACGTTTCGACAAATGAAGAAGTCTTGCTCTTTGCTTTTATAATTTCATCAGTGGGGAACTGAAATTCCATATATAATAATTAGAATAGTTTTACACAAAACATTTTTGTAAAAAAACTACTATTTACACAATTTCACATATGCAGACTATATACCAAAAACATTAGTTTAGTATTTCAATCATTATTATTAAGTCAATAATTATTATTTATTTCAGGCAATATTTATATTAAAAGATCTCAAATAATGTAAGCCTATGTTTACATTATCATATCGTAAATACCTTAAAATTAAATAAATGTATTTACATGTTTTATATTAATCAAGCAATTTTTTAATTACTTAACATGCATTTATTATTTATTTCATCAATGTCAACTTTATAAAAAAGTAGGGAAAAGCAACCAGTAAAACTGGCAACGTGAACAAAATGGACTCGCCCAAATTGTTTACCACTATCAACAAGTAAAAGAAATTCATTATTTAAATAAAATGAGATGTAAATGCGCTAGTTAGACATGAAATGTGATCCCATCTTGTTTTTTTATGCTTCTAACTGCATTCTTGCAGGTGGGAACCGCACAAGATGGCATTATTTAATAAAAACTGTCGAGAAATTTTTACGCGTAATAGACACGGTGGCCAAATATATACTAGTCGTCCAAATGTCAAACTACTCTCATTGAGAGTAGTTCAAGAAAAGGTAAAATAACTGTACACACTTTTCGTTTCTAATTATTGTAATTCATACAAAACCTACATACAAATCAATGGCTTGTCACTACCAACTAAATATATAACATCGTTACTCCACACGCGAGACGATTTCACTTTCAATCGAACGTTTTGGTCCGATAACCCCGACCTATTATTTCACATTCCATTGGCGCATTTCACTGTGAACAGTCTCCGAGATGCACTTTAGAAGCCGACTAACCGGTATTCCCTTGTATCAGAAGTGCGAACATTAGTCCACGTAATTCTATTCACTACTCGATTCCGCATTGTAGGTGACAAATATTCACAGTTGAATAATTCACACGAATATCTGATATCCGTCTATTCCTGTCTTGTGTTAGTATTTGTGTAATATTTGACCAAAATTCTATTTCGTAGCAAAATCTAGAAGTTAGATTTGGTCTCTTGATATTTGACTTATTTACTTTGATTGTATCTATTCCAACTGTAAATTGTATATTGTACATATAAGCTGACTCTCTAATTGTTACAATGTGAGTAGTCAATTAGTATTACAGAGTATACGGGTATATTCTTGCAGTTTGTTCTTGGGTCTCCAGAATGCAATCTGAATTGTTAATAATGTATTTTTCTGTTAAAAATACATTATTAACAATTCAGATTGCATTCTGATTCTGATTTTAATAAACCAGTGGACACCTTAAAATTATTATAATAAATTTAAAGTTACTTAAATTCACCTTGGTGCATTAATTAAGTCAGTACTGTACCCGAAGACGTTAACCTTTTGATTCATAACACTTTCACAGTGTACGACAGCGGAATCTTTAATCACAAGACTAGAATTAAAATATTACTTATAAATTATTAATTTAAATCACGGAACATTAACAGGCAAAAACATTTGAGGATCACCTAATTTAGGTTCAAATCGAATATTGACTTTAGTGTCGCCGTCACCAACTTCAAGGAAACTATTCCAGTCAAGCATCCAATAGAAACCGTTCCTTCTTGGTGGAGGTAATTCTGAATCACCAGGTTTTTCGGGTGCCGCCCCACCAAAAGAGTCTTCTAAATCTGCGATCGATGCACCTGAGTCAGTATCAGCTGCCGCCGAGTCGAGTATTGGTACATCAGTTTCGACGTTCTTGGATTCGTTGTTGTCTGTAGGATCGATCGTACTTGTTTGGTTGCTTGATGCCTCAGTAGATGTTTCATTAGTTTGTCTTTTATTAGGTTCATTTACTTCAGCAGATTTGTCACTATTTAGTGGACTGATTCCTTTTCGTAATGGTATTACTTTGACAGAATCATAATCTATGGGGTTATAATTAGGTTTTTTCTCGGTAAGTTTAGTTTCGCGAGTTTTAGGTAAATCATAAGGAATTACAGTTTTCTTGGTTTCTGATGAAGAAGTGTCCAATTCAAATGGCAATTCAGGTCGAAGTGGCTGATATAAATAGTTTGGTGTTAGTGGGTAACCGTCATTATGAATGACTGGGTTATCTTCAGAATTTGAAGGAACTAAGTCGTAAGTCAAAAGTATATTTTCGGGCAACTGAACTGTTCCATCCACTACCTTGACTGGAGGCAGAGGCTTAAATCCTTCTAAAGGTAAAAGAAAATTATCTTGTCCAGGTTTTCCTTTAAGACCATGAGCATCTAAGAATGCTTGCAATTCAGCAGGAAATTCTAGTTTTTGCTTCTTTGCTAATTTAGCATTGTTTTCTAAGGTCTGCTGTAATTTCTCATTCGGACTAAGAGATTTCACGGGCTTAGGAGTTACTTTAGATATTGGAACAACTTCTATTCGCGGTGGCCTCGTATATAATTCTTGCAAGGATGACCCATCGCGAGGTGTATAAGGTAATACTACCATAACTGTGGGCTCTCCCTTTTTAGTTGTTGACTCGACAATGGTTGGAGCCAATGTTGACTCTCCAGGATCTTTTTCATTTTTGCCATCTTTAATGTGAGGAACTTTAGTTATTGGACTAATTTCATTCTCTTCGGCACTATAAGGTTTCGTTGTTACCTCTTGAGATTGTTCTGTAGAAGATTTACTCTTCGCATCTTCAGCTCTAATGTCGTTTAGTAGTTGTAGTATCTCGCCTCTAGTTAACCGAGGCAATTCCTCATTTGCCTGCAGTATATTTTGTACTTGTTTCACTGTTTTCTCTACATCGACTGCGGTATGACTTATTGTTATTAATGCTGCAAATAAACAGCACCACAGCAGCTTCATGATCTGTAACGTAGAAAATACGTAACATTAAAAAAAGATAAATATAAAATACAAATTTTCCCGCCTGAGTAACACTTTATTTTTTTTACACTGTTTAAAAAAACTACGAATAAATAATAGTCTTTACTACTCGTACCAGAGGTAGTGATAAAATAATCTGAATCAAATCGATAATTTCAGAGATCATCACTAACTTTCACAAACAGACATACAAACATCATTAACTTCTCAATAATATGAGACCCATATATTTTATACCAGTACTGGCAAATTGTAAACATGGTTTGAAATTGAGAAATTGAAGAAGTTCAGAAAATATAGAATTATAAATTTTGTGATAATTGATTACAATACATAATTTTATAGCATAACTTCCTACACACAGATAAACTATTTATCATACTATCATTACAGATAACATTTATGATTTTAATTATCCATAAAGTAAAACCTTACTGCAATAAATCGTTAGTCTAACAATGTTATCAAATGTTTGCGTAATTAACAAGATTAAAAACGACAACAACTTGCGTACGAACAATTCAGTTAATAACTTAACCGATGTTATTATGCGTACAAACAAGTAAGATGCCGCTACGTGTCAATGTGACGGCCACACGCAACAACTTTCTACGTCAGGTGCAAAGCTCTCATTTAAATTCTGCATGTCAATAAATGACGCAATATGGATTTCATTTTAAAATTATGCCACTAAAATTATGTGTTGTTTTTCTTTGCCTGAAATGGACATATATTTTTATTTTGTTGTTCTGATTGACTAATAAAAATGTTAGAGTAAAATAAAAAGGTTTATAAATATAGATTGTTACTATGGCAAATGTTAAAACAGTGAGTTATAAAACGGCATGTTTGTAGTACAGAAATATAGACATTATTTATGGCACTAAAGGTGATGTATGTGGATTCATGTGTGTATATATATATGCGCTCGCCTTTATTAGATTTCTTTCTAGAATAAGTTTATTTCGATTTTAGTCGTGTTTTTTTATACAACTAGATTGGCAAACAAGCATGCGGCCCGCATTAGATGGCAAGCGGTCACCGTAGCCTAATGACGCTCGCAACACCACAGGGATGACACTCGCGCGCTGCTAATCTTGTGACCTAAGGCTGTTTCGTCACAGTACCCAATAATTTCTCTGCCATATCTCACCCTTCAAACTGGTACACAGCTATATAAATATAGCTGCTTGGCGGTAGAAATAGGTGAGACAGAAGTACTCACGCAGACGACTTTTGTACAAAGTCTCCCTCTGGTAGTCTATAATAATTGTGTAAGTTCTTATTTATATTATAAGTAAATTCTGTTGTTTATTCATAACGTCATAATAATATAATAACATCAAGCTATATTATCCCTGAGTACATATTCAAATACAATTCAAATAATCTTATTTTCAGACAACAGGTTTTAAAACACAGGTTCACAGATAAATACCTTAACTTAAAATATACATGATATTATAAACTTAAACTAATTCCAATCATTATATACACATACAATCCATTTTTAATATCTATCTATCCATAACTTCACGCCAAATCCCTTGCGGTGTAGGTGCAAAGAGAACCGAGCGCCACGTGACTCGATCCTTACATACCTCACTCGCTAGATTCACATTCATTGCTCATGCACGCTCGCCGGATTCTAGGGCTCCTGACATCACCTTCTGATAGACCACGACCAATTCGGTCATGGTAGTAAGTTTTGGCCTTCCTCGGCTCCTACATCCTTCCACTTATATCGTGACTCGTCATTCTTTCATACTGCATTCGTTATATATTTTGTATATTTCCATATAATACTTTAAAAGTCAATCTCCAGACGGGTAGAGCCCCGGACAACCACTACTAGTTTATACAAACAATTTTTCGCCAAACAAAATATCGAAAATATTGGTCTTGGAATCATAGTGAAAACAACGAAATAGTCTGTTATAAAAAATGGAATAAAGATAAAATATATTCGAGAAAATTCAGGGCTGCCAGATGTAAAGATTATGTTGAAGACTTACTGTTATATATTTGATTTCAATTAATTTGTGTGCTCCTGCTATTAATTAATTCATGCGAACTAGCGCCGGCTATCACTCATCCACCATCGTTGACAGATGCATGCCGCCGCTGCCATTGGAACTTTTATTTTCATGCCTCGGCTGCTGTAGTCATCTCTGCGACTGCTCAGAGTCTGATCCTGATACATGCACCCGCCACAACTCAAGCGGCTTTAGTCGTCTCAGTGGCATGTGTTTAATATTAGAGGGAAAACCAGACCTTTTCTTAGGTTAGGTCACACTTCTTCACGTGTTTTCCTACATCGATAATTGACAACACTAATACGAACTTAGTGCTACATGCTTACACTAAGATTCTAACAAAGGAACAGTTGGACTAGTTCGTTATCTACTAAGCTATCACTGAGCATAAACTACTATTTTAGCTTATTGTCACAATACCTTTAAGTAAAATTAAGGCTCCAGGTCCTCTTGACCAACAATATAAACAAAGAAGAAGGAAACAAAGCTAGCTACATCTAAACGTAGTGCACCCAGCAAATAAATGCTAATAACAAGTCTCTGATAAAAGAGAGGTAAGGCGTACATTCGAATAACAACTCTCTGGAGGGTTGTTGTGTTTCTGCCTCTAAGTGTGATTAATTATAATAATCTCTTCACATCAGGTGGATATACTAGTTTGCCTTCCAATGTTCGCAAAAGAAAACTTCAAGTTAACGACGCCTCAGACAGTTTTCAATATTAAATATGTATTTAACCTAAAAATCTGAAATTAGCATAGGTATTTAGGCATTTTTGGCATATTTATTTGCAAAAAAATATTTCTCATATTTTCCTTTCCGCCAAGTATATGTTATTAGATATATAATTATATTTGAAATATCATTCATATATCTAAATGAAATATGAACATATAAGTAATATCTTTAACTGCCTACCCAAAATATATTTAATACTATCTGTCGTCACATTTGATGAAGTCTTGTTTTTAATGATTTAGTACTTACTTTAAACACAACATCAGTCTTACTCCACGTGAGTAATAGTTTTATTATAACCTATTATTTGCCAATAAGTACGTTACTCAACGCGCAAATAAAGGCTGTAAAATTAATGGCAAGCCACTACGGCATAAAGTTATAACAATTTAATATAAACCATTAGCTAATGACAACCCTAATAGCCAAAAGGAAGCTCTTGATCTCAGATTTCCATAAGAAAACAATGATATAGAAAAACAGTTTGCCACTGATTCATAGAGATACGAGAGCCATAACAATAATCGTAACATTATCTCGGCTTCAACATTCTCTGGTTCTGTATTTGCATGCTCAATCGAATTGACTTTTGTATCTAAATCGCAGATTTGATTTGCATGTCGTCAATCTTTTGTAACGATATGAAAGCTGATGGAGTAGTCCTGGATATCATTACTGTATACATAACTATATATGAAATATCCAATGTCGGTGTACGTTGCCAATATACTTATAGCTTCTTTCATTAGGGTGCAATATCTCCTCATACGGGACCTTCTTTGTACGATTAGGTCCAGTTGATTATGGTACTTTGTTATGCGAAATATTAGCACACGCGAAGAGTTTCGTACCGTACTAATACTAAACATTAATTATTTTTTAGCAAGACAGGCGCTGTAGCGATATGTGATAAGCAGTGATCGGATAATCGGGCGCTAATATACCTAAACTTCATTTTTATTCCCACAAAAGAATAATACGAACATGCCTTTCAGAATCCCGGATCCCGGAGTAGTTTGAAATTCCTGAGATTGTTAAAAATGTTACCTGCATACAAAATATAGTTAGAACTTGTTGTGAAAATGATATATTTACATTGAATAATGCTTACATACCCTCTCGTACTTTCAAGACGGCTGTTCCTTGTTAAACTCTCATTGTATTTTTTTTTTCAGATTTAAAAAGCCGATTCTAATGAAACTTTTAATTTACAATAAAAGTTTTTATGAAAGCTGGTTTCGTAACAGCCCAGCAACCTAAACTACTTATGAAATTGAAACAATTGTAATTTTATGTGTAGCACCATTTATTTTCGTACAAAAAGCAAATTATAATTATAAAATCTTTCACAAAAAATATGATTACTTATTAATCCCGGATTACTTATTAATTCAGGAAGGAATATCCATATTATTCTTTCAAGGAAAGAAGTTTAGGTATATAAGCGCCCGATTATCCGATCACTGGTGATAAGTTAGAGTAAAAAACGCTGAAAAGGGCATATCTTTTGTTTGGAGACCATAATTTCCTTTTTAAATTTATTTTATTCTTATTATTTCTTGTTGAATACTTTATGCACTATTACTATTTAAAAGACACAGCCCTGTGCCAGACGGATGAAACAGCAGAACCCTAATGTTAGTGGCCTGTTGGTACATTATGCAGCGTAACATATTTTCTGACATGTTGTATAAAAAATATATAATGAACCGTCGGATTTATGTACATATTTGTAATTTATCACTTGCACGGCGGTGAAGGAAAACATCGTAAGGAAACCCACACGTCCAAGAAATTATATTTCGAAAGACGTATGACCTAACCTAAGAAAGGCCTGGTTTACCCACTGGGTTTCGGAGGTCGGAGGAGGACGGCAGTCGCTCCATGTACACATCTTTTTGACGAGCTCGGTGGCGCAGTGGTGAAACGCGTTGTTACGCTACTTTGACACCAACGCTCGTGGGTTCGATTCCCACACAATACAAACATTTGTGTGCATGAACATGTCTGTTTGTCTTGGTCTGGGTATTTTCTATGTATATAAGTATTTTACAAAAAAAATGTATTTACGTATGTTTATCAGTCGTCTAGTACCCATAACACAAGCTTCGCTTACTTTGGGGCTAGGTGGCGCTGTGTAATTTGTCCGACAATATTTATTTATTATTATTATTATTTATCTTCTCCAAATCCATAGGCTTAGGTAGCGGATCCGGCTAATCCTAATGGATTAGGAAACGGAATAATGCTAAGAAGAATATATATGTATAAACGGAAAAAAATCGCCAACATCAGCAGCCTTCCTGATAGCTTCGTTGGGCGAGCACTCGACTGGCAATCGCGAGGTCGTGTCGTGAGTGTGAACCTAGTCGGGGGACGTGAATTATTCCATCGTAGAAATATTTCTAAATTCGAAATAAACTTCCATATAAACATATAAAGTGTGAGTTAGACTCGCGCATCGAGAGTTCCGTACAAACTTGTAGATATGTAAATAGTTCGTGCATTACTGGAATCAAGTCATGGAGATTTTTCCCGTCTTTTTGGATTATACAACCAACAACATCTACTCTGCGCTACCACCACTCATTCTATCGTAAATTGTATTTTCTTTAATTTACTTACTACATCCTGACTTATATTTATTAATAATCTACAAGTATATATTTTTAATGGATGCCATGTAACGTAAATTGTTCTAAATTAACAAAGATAATATTCATCTACTTATACATGGATTTAGAGAATTATCTATGTACATACATAATAATAAGTAAGTATAACAGTGTAAGCTAGTTAGGAGTTATGTAATGTTCGTAACATTCATCAAAATTATTAAGTAACTTTACTAAAGTTCATAAACTATGAAACAACCAAACTTTATTTTATAAAAGATGGATAAATTTAAATTTGCCATTGGAAAACTGTTTCCCCATACATCGACATAGGTTGCAGTTAGTTTACCAACTGCAAATAAGTTTGTAACTGATTACACGGTAACAGTATTTCTTTTTTCGAAATATAAATACTTTTTTGTGACTACAAATTAGAACTTTACCCATAGCGTTGACTCAACAGTTTGATTTTTTCACAGGTTCAAAAAATTGTAGATATGAGTATTTGTTAATAATTTGAACTTGGTACCACTACACGTTCCTGAGAAAAGGGATCTTGTTGTTAGTAAAGTAATAATATTATGATTTCAAGTGTCTACCGAATAAGGTTCGAAAGATTAGACCCATCACAGACAGACAGATAAACAGCGAATCCTTGGAATAGGGTTCCATTGTCATCTTTAATAAACACTAAAAAATCAAATGGCAAACCGTGGGCAGCGCGAAATACAAACTGAACTCACAGCTTCGGGCAAGCAAACCGAAAAAAAAAATTGAATATATTCAACAATTTATATTCATGTATTCAAATATTCATAATAACTGTGTAGGGTGCCAAGCGTGGCTCACGGCACGATTGGAGCCGACGGGCAGCAAGTCCCGTGCGCAAATCCCGCGATTCGGCTCATATGATCAAGAGGTCGGTGGATCCATGGAAAGATGGTGGGATAGTGTATTCATACTCGTAAAATAAAATAAAAAGGCATTGTCTTAGGTTTTCGCGATTGTTACAAATTGAATTAAACAATTTTTAACGGAAGTATCGCGTGTTTTATTTATTTTGTTGAACCTTACGTTTCGAACGCTTTGCAGCGTCCGTGGTCGCAGGAAGACTAAGGTGGTATTTGTCTTGTATTATAAAACACGCGATACTTCCGTTAAAAATTATTTAATTCAAAATAAAAAGGCATTTATTTGCCATTAGGCCCTTACGGACACTTAGACACGTCTTACATTCTTTAAATTAGATCATATTGTATCTTATTAAGTATCCATAGTTTCTTTTAGTTTTAATCTCTCTTTTCTAATTAACCAGCATTTCTAAAATGACCATTAGCGAAGAAGAAATGCCAAAAGAAACTTGCCAATATGGGCCTCTTTTTATATCGTCACTATACATTACAATAAATATATGTGAGTGTACATATAGTAATATCAAGTGGTACAATTAAAGATATATTAATATATGTGCTGAATCATTTACAAATATCTGTCAGTTAGATATTCATCGATTCTGCAATAACCCTTCTTACACAGAGTATTTTTGGTGTACCTTTTGAACATATCGTCAAGCAAGGACAGAACTGAACATAAATTCACGTTTTGTACAAAGTACGAGTATGTGTAACGATGGGCTGCTACGTTCACAGTGTGGTATCCAATGATCCACATGAGGATGTGGACTGTGGATCCTAGGGGACGGAGGGTCACTTAGTAATACATGCCATGCCGCATGCAGGCAATACTTAGAAATGTAAAAAGTAGCCTATTTTAACTGGCGTCGATTTCAAGAAAGTAGGTTTCACGTTTTTATTTGACTATAATTGATCATGAAATCTTCATTAAAAATTCACCAAAATGAGATAATATTTGCTCCATTATATCCGTTATCACTGTCTACCCCGCTGGGTATTTGGCATGAAGGTATAGAGTGATATGAGTACAATCATGAAAATATAAAAGGAAAGACGAAATAAGTACTTTTTAAACGAGTTAGGTACTTTTATTAAAAGTAAATAAACATACATAGATACATACATACAGCGACATACTGAATAAAAAAACGAGATCAGAGCTTCGCCTACCATAAGTTCTTTCAAAAAACAGCTTTAAAACTTTTTCATTACTTCTGCGAGACATTGAGCTTACATTATGTTATTTTTATACAATTATATTAAGCATTTGTTTGTATTCTATTGTTATCCATTCGTGTGTATATATGTATCTGTCCACGTATGTATGAATGCATTCGAACGTGTATATACACATGTACATAGATGAGTATACTTGATTTTCCTTTCTTCATTTTCTTCAAATATGTTAGCATCAATATAGTTATTTTTATACTACGTCGGGAGGCACACAAACATACGGCCCACCTGAAGTAAAGCGACTATCGTAGCCTATTAATGCTTGTTATATATTAAGTAAAACTCGCGCGATCCTTCCTCTGCTGCTTACACAGCAACTCCTTGGCAGCTTACTGGTGACCTCACTTACACACAGGAACACAACAACCCTCTAGGGAGTTATTTGGCTGCGGTTTTCTGTAAGGTGGAGGTACTTCCCCAGACGGGCAGCTTTGATGCACCCTACCTCTCTTAAAAGTTGGTACCTTAACCTTATATACACTTTTTATCTATCACATTATTCCATCCAGGAACTCAAAAGCAATGGTTGGCTGGAACAGATTCTTCGAAGAAATAAGCCCGCCTTTGCAAATCTTAATTTTACGAATTCTTATATTTTACGAATGTAAACATTTATGCAATAAAGTTCTATGAACAAACAAACAAACAAAACTTGATACTGATACAATATTTGATCCGTTAATATTAATACTCAGAGGAAATCCGCGTTGTAACGTTATGTAACAATTGCGTGGCAGTTAATGAGGAATGATGATTGGTTGGACTATGAGATTGCGAATAGGCATTTATCACCTATGGCCATTATCTTCTGAGCAAAATTAACATGCACCTGATACACCCTCCGACTAGCTAACTATAGCCCGTTTCATTTATGAAATCCCATTGAAAATTAAAAATAGTTTGTTATATTTACAATAAAGTCAAAGTGTTTTTGGACATATAGCGGCATCTAATGCACTTAACATTCAGCATTTACATCCATTCCAAAGACCAGTTACAAATTAAAAATATGTTGTTTTACTAAAATAAACACAGATATGTCTTTCAATTCAAAATTACATTAAGAAATCCAAAGATTTACATTTATAAAACAGAGATTATTTACTTATAGATAAATGAAACACGCGTAAAGATTCGTTATGAGACTTCGTTATTAGAATGCAGTATAGTCCCTTATCTCCACCTACCAACTCTCCTCGGAAATAAACTTCAATTGAGCGTTATAATGGATCACTCGGCTATCCAACGATGGGTCATCGACTGTGACCCAATTGCTTGACAGCCACAGCTAGCTACATATACGTTTACGCTTTCTTTTACGCCATAAAAGGTGACATTGCAATCAGCACTCGGTTGAAAACGCAAGTAGAATGTGGTCTTTAGCAGTTTATTTATACGACGTCGGGAGGTATGCATGCATACGGCCAACCTAATGTAAAGTGGCTACCGAATGCCCATGAACATTTGCAATAAGTGAAGTATCGGGAATCGATTCACGAGCTGGGTGGCACAGTGGTGAAACGCGCTATTAGTACAAACATTTGTGTGCGCGAACACATCTGTTTGTCTTCGTCTGAGTGTTTTAAGAGAGGTATGGCGTCTCAATGCATATCATCTGGGAATGAAATAATAACTCCCAGGAGGGTTTTTGTGTTCCTGCGTGTGAGTGAGGTCAGTAGTAATCTCCTGAGGAGTTGCTGTGTTAGCAGCAGAGATGGCATCGCGTGAGTGATACTTAATGTACTGATAACATTCATAGGCTATGGTAACCGCTTTACACCGGGTACGGCGTATGCTTGTATGCTTCTCGACGTTTTATAAATAATAATCGAACCCACGAGCGTTGCTTTCAACGTAGCGTTACTTTCTTGCTGTTCCACTGAACTCGACAAGATATTTATAAAATCCAACATAATTGAAGAAATCGAGTTACCAACCAAATAGATGGAATAGCTATAGACAGTATTTCCAAGACGTAATTGAAGAAATCAAGTTGTCGATTGTATAAATGGAAGAGCTATAGACAGCATTTCCAAAACGTAATTGAATAAATCGAGTTGTCGATTGTATAAATGGAATAGCTATAGACAGCATTTCCAAAACGTAATTGAAGAAATCGAGTTGTTGATTGTATAAATGGAATAGCTATAGACAGCATTTCCAAAACGTAATTGAAGAAATCGAGTTGTTGATTGTATAAATGGAAGAGCTATAGACAGCATTTCCAAAACGTAATTGAAGAAATCGAGTTGTCGATTGTATAAATGGAAGAGCTATAGACAGCATTTCCAAAACGTAATTGAATAAATCGAGTTGTCGATTGTATAAATGGAATAGCTATAGACAGCATTTCCAAAACGTAATTGAAGAAATCGAGTTGTTGATTGTATAAATGGAAGAGCTATAGACAGCATTTCCAAAACGTAATTGAAGAAATCGAGTTGTCGATTGTATAAATGGAATAGCTATAGACAGCATTTCCAAAACGTAATTGAAGAAATCGAGTTGTTGATTGTATAAATGGAATAGCTATAGACAGCATTTCCAAAACGTAATTGAAGAAATCGAGTTGTTGATTGTATAAATGGAAGAGCTATAGACAGCATTTCCAAAACGTAATTGAAGAAATCGAGTTGTCGATTGTATAAATGGAATAGCTATAGACAGCATTTCCAAAACGTAATTGAAGAAATCGAGTTGTTGATTGTATAAATGGAAGAGCTATAGACAGCATTTCCAAAACGTAATTGAAGAAATCGAGTTGTCGATTGTATAAATGGAAGAGCTGTAGACAGCATTTCCAAAACGTAATTGAAGAAATCGAGTTGTCGATTGTATAAATGGAAGAGCTGTAGACAGCATTTCCAAAACGTAATTGAAGAAATCGAGTTGTCGATTGTATAAATGGAAGAGCTGTAGACAGCATTTCCAAAACGTAATTGAAGAAATCGAGTTGTCGATTGTATAAATGGAAGAGCTGTAGACAGCATTTCCAAAACGTAATTGAAGAAATCGAGTTGTCGATTGTATAAATGGAAGAGCTGTAGACAGCATTTCCAAAACGTAATTGAAGAAATCGAGTTGTCGATTGTATAAATGGAAGAGCTGTAGACAGCATTTCCAAAACGTAATTGAAGAAATCGAGTTGTCGATTGTATAAATGGAAGAGCTGTAGACAGCATTTCCAAAACGTAATTGAAGAAATCGAGTTGTCGATTGTATAAATGGAAGAGCTGTAGACAGCATTTCCAAAACGTAATTGAAGAAATCGAGTTGTCGATTGTATAAATGGAAGAGCTGTAGACAGCATTTCCAAAACGTAATTGAAGAAATCGAGTTGTCGATTGTATAAATGGAAGAGCTGTAGACAGCATTTCCAAAACGTAATTGAAGAAATCGAGTTGTCGATTGTATAAATGGAAGAGCTGTAGACAGCATTTCCAAAACGTAATTGAAGAAATCGAGTTGTCGATTGTATAAATGGAAGAGCTATAGACAGCGTTTTCAAAACGTAATTGAAGACATCGAGTTGTCATATCGATCGATGTTGTCAAATGAAAGGAAATATAACAGCATTGCCAATACACAAATAATTAAGGGCCTACAATCGATTAATACCCACACATACGCCTCCTGTATCCGGAATACACTAGAGAGGTTGACTTGAATTGAGCATCGTCATCAAATAGTCGCTCATCTATCAATGGAGAATTGGATACCCATTTCCTGCTACGTCACTGTTCCTGCTATAATGTGAATGTATGATTTTATATATTTTTCAATATGTTTAGTAATATAACGAACTTATTTGTGCCTATGGTCTGAATAAAGTGAAACTTAGAATTCTTAGAATTAGATTTGCTTGGATTTAGATATTTTGTATGATGTATTTTTATGTAACAATATATTTATATTAATGTAACAAATGGTATATTTATATAGTAAATATAGTAAAAATTAAAATAATTAAAAAAAAAACAGTTCGAAGTGATATTGTTTTGATATAACCTCGGGAATTATACAAGCATAGCGCCCGCCTTATGTAAAGTTATCGTAGCCTAAGAACACTTGCAACACATTATGTATCATTCGCGCGTTGTCACCCCCGTAGATGCTTACTGGTGACCTCACTCTTTCGCAGGTACACAACAACCCTCCAGAGTGTTGTTATTTGACTGCGGATTTCTGTGAGATTACTCTCCCCCAGACGGGCTGATTTGATGTGCCTACATATATCACATTAAACATACGACATTTTCTAGTCCCTTTGGTGAAATTGTACGTTTACTTTATATTAGTTCCAAATAATTACTAATTTTCAAGCTTTCATTGGTTAATTCGAAGATATGCACTTTTTTAAAAATCTTGAAAAGTCTCATTATTTATTGACCAATTGTATAAATAATTGTCATTACTTAATACTTCCTATTATGTTCCTTTGCCACATTACAGCTCATTTTAATTATTAAATTTATTTGAAGGTATAGTATGTTGTACATATGCATATTTTTCAACCTATAACTTCACGTCAAGTCCCTTACTTACTCACTTCTTGTTTATATATTGTCATAAATGCACCATATGCTCAAAGGCCTCAATAGTGTTTCCAACCAATTAGGTCTCAAGACGAACATGTACGAGATCATGTCGAACGTCCATGTTACATCTATACCGATGGCGGTTGGGAACATTAAGCTCGAAGTTCTTGACGAATGTATTGAACAGACGAATCCTACTCAACTGGACAGCGTTCGAGAAACTTCGATACATCTTTGAAGCCCAAAAGACGACAACACTACCTCGCAGGAGTGAATGGAGATATCGACAGGGCTCGCCTTAAACGTACACATATAGATCAAATTGGTTTTGTGCTGAAAACGGGCCAAATCAAAACTACTCAAAATCGAAGAGCATAAATGAAGAGGTTGATAAGTATGGAAGAAGTGACAGATGGATGTTTGGATCGATGCATCTGGCGTTCCGTAGTCTCTGCCTGCCCAATGGTTAAAAGGCGTGATGATATGTATGTATGTATACTAAATCTAATGGTTGTTCCTCTTCATTCGTTGCGGTAGTCTTGAAGAGGCCGCTTTAACGATAAGGCCGTTTATTGTACAGTAAATAGTACATCACACTTGAAGCTCGTAGTACAAATTTAATTACTATTACATACGACATAAATGTGGTAAATAGGTCAAAGTGTGAAGCTTAGTATGCACGTAGCTTTACTCCTGATGCAATAAACTGTACACTAGTCTATCATTATTGAGATAAATCTGCCAGTTTAGATCTTCTATAGTATATGATTTGTGCAATAAAGTTAATTGACGGTATTAGGTTTTTAATTTAAATCGTAAAAGAATGTATTACGAAACAGACGTACAACGCGAAAGTAGAAGAATGTAGGAGCCGCGGAATGCCAAGACTTACCTTCTATAGTCAACTCATTGATCGAGGTAGAGGTTGATCATGTTTCATCAGAACGTGATGTCAAGAGCCTTAGAAACTGGCGAGCGTGTATAAGAAGAGCAATGAATGTTAAAAAAACGAATGAGATTTGTAAACATCGAGTTAAGTAGCGGTTCTCTCTACCTACCCCGCAAGGGATTTGACTTGAAATTATAGAGATGATTTATGCAATATAATGAGTTAGCTAAGGTACTTTTTTTTATTAATTTAAATCGAGAAACGGAATGAACTAACTATAATATGAAGTAAGTAAATTGCGTGATAATTTAAAAATGTATTAGAAAGATTAGCGCGAAATTGATCGCTTAGCCAACCTCTCATCTGCCAGTCAAGGTTGCGTTACCCAATGGTTGTGTCTAGCTTTTACAGAACTTGAATTCTATTTGCGTGAAATTAAAAATGAGTTGCGTTCAAACATTTGTAATTTCTATACCTATGCACAAAGACATTTGTTATTTTGTAGCAATTATTATTTTTGATCTTTTCATACTATATCAATGTTTTGACGTTTGAGTAGTAATAGCTCATTGGATATGAAACCGCCCTAACGACCAACTGGTGCCGACGGTTCGAATCATGAAATGTACCACTAAATTCCTATTTTCGGATTTATTCATAATTATCACTAGTTCGGCGATGAAGGAAAATATAGTGAGGGAACCCCCACGTCTAAAAAAATAATAGGGGTTAAAAATCCGAGTAATTAAACTCAAGACACTTCAATAGCTTGGTATACGCCGTTTATTCGTATATCGTACTATCAACAGATATACTTACACTTCCTTTGTTGAAGACCATATAAGATCAGGGCGACTGAGTGCTATTAGAACTACAAAGGTGGTTAATGCTGTTAAAGCGAGAATTCGCCGAAACCCTATTAGGAAACAAAAAAATCTTATCTCGAGAACTGAAGATTCCCGCTAGGACTCTGTCGCGTATAATAAAAAAGACCTAATGCTCGGCGTTTATCGTCGATATTACAGGACGCGTTCTAAATCAATGGCTACAGTTGAAGAGAGTGGATCAATCAAAATGCCTTCTGTCCCGATACGCTGGTGAAACGCACAGAAATATCCTCTTACTGATGAAAAAAAAATCACAATTAAAGAGTAAGGTTGGATCGGATTGCATGTAAATTAAAGAGTACTACAACAAGCAAAATGACAAAGTGTACACACTGCTCTAAAGTAGCCGCCTAAGTTTATACGGTTTTTGTTTCTAGTTTTGCATTTTTCCTACTAAGTGGTCGGAAAGGTACAACGTGGTCATCATCCTTCGTCCTTAATGGTTTAGTGGGGGTTGTCTTATCAAGGAGTCACAAAGCTTCATCTTTGTGAAAAAGGAGTGAAGACTTCAGCCAAAGTGTATCAAGAGACTGTCTTGGATCGTGTTGTGAAACCTTTCAACAATATACTTTTTAAAAATGTACCATGAACTTTGCAGCAAGACTCTGCGCCTAGTCACAAGGCACGAACTACCCAAGCCAAGCTCGAAACCAATGTTCCAGACTTTTGCTAGAGCTGAAGACTGACCCACGACTAACCGAGATATGAACATCTTAGACTACAAATTATGATCAGTCTTAGAGGGCATGGCTTGCTCGAAACGACACGCCGACATTGTGCCTCTTAAGAAATCTCGGGAGCAAGCAGTGGCTAAATTTGCCACGGTCACAGCTCGTAACAGTTCATAGATTCATGACAAGACAAATTCTTTAACCTGTATCAAAGCCAAAAGTGGTCATTTCTCATAGAATCGTTTTTTTTTTATTTTTTGCTGAGACTTCCATAAATGTGTAGAATTAAAATTTTGTTAAATTTACATATTACTTCATAAAAAAAAAATACATATTAATTTGTAACAGAACTTATGGGCGGACTAGGTATATAAATATCTATGTGTTGCTTGTGTATTATTTTATATCTCTGTAAGTGTATGTGTACTAAGTGATCTTTAAATGAACATATTTTTGAAGGGTTGTTGTATTTCTGCGAGCGATACTAGTTGGAGACTAGTTCAATCAGCAGGAGGTAGGAGAAGTACATTTTTGTTATACACAACGTCGGGAAGCATACAAGTACACGGCCCACCTGATAAAAATCAATTACAAGTAGCCTGTAAACGCTTGCAATACATTAATAATGCTCCCTCTTCTGACAATACCGCAACGCCTTAGGAGCTAACTGCTGACCTCTTTACTTGCAGGGACATGTCATTTGGTTGCGGTTTTTAGGTGCATACATTAGTAAGCGCTTTCTTTTAGATGGGCCGTATATTTGTTTGTTCCCACTGTTGCTAGTTATGCACACTTACACAACGTGCACTTACATTTGGATTTGATACTTATATCCAAATTAATCGGTATATTTTTTTTATTATTCCACCAAATAACCAAACAACCACATATCCTGTATGATTGAAAATAATAAAATGTCGTCAAAATATTCAATACTGGATAAAGCAATGATGTGAATGGGCATGAAAGTTAATAAAGTCCATTTCACTTTTTAAAATCAAGTAGATTCATGATGTAAATATATCCTGACCGTGAATTAAATGTAAAAAACCGAAAGCTTCTCAAAAATTCTTATCTTACTGCAGCCATCTTCTGAAAGATTTATTCGTTTGAAATCTCTAGAACCTTCAAAGTTTAACCCCTCAAAGATTTTCTCAGCTATTGCTGGCCGCAATCGTAAAGCGTAAATCATTCACCTTTAACCGTAGAACCTTGGTTAGTGATGTAATATGTGTGCCATTCGAACTTATCGATAAAAAAGGACCTCGTTTGTGGTGTGAAAAGTTTTTATTGTTTCTAGTCACTAAAATTACATACTTTAGTGATTTAAAACAATCACATTCAACGTTCAATACAGAGTCCAAATTATGAAATAATATATACTATATTTTTATTTTATTTCTTCTGATAGATAGTACTACTTACTGTTATATAGCGTCTAAATCTTATATACTAAAAACATTAATAATACACGTAGCTGTAGTGTGAGGTTAGTCGAAAAGGCAGTTAAATGTAAAAATTAACTATGTAACAATTAGACTAGCAAAAATAAGTTTTTTTAGAAATTGTTGGTTCAGTGATCTAACTCTACTAACGGTAACTTTTCTGAAGACTGCACCAAAATGACAACTCTCTGGAGAATTGATGTTTTCCTACTTATAAGTAAGTACAGTTGTCAATAGATAGATGTTTACCGCCACGTATATCTGTTGCATCAGCAGCTGAGTAACGCATTAAGATACTCCTTCTCTTATACTCGTAGCAGGCGTAAATTAGTTAGTAATTTATTTAATGTACATTACGAAATATACAATAATAATAAGTACTAAAAGAGACAATGCTACATAGGCGGACTTACTTCGCAAAGAGATCTTCACCAGCAAACTTTAAAATCATTGATAGATAATTTTACAGTATATCTACCTCGATTATTGTGGAACACATAATTAACAACTTGTATCTAACTATATCTAGGTATACCTAAACAATGCAATACAAAGAAAATTGTGATAACACGAATCATAAAACAATATTACACAGTAGTATAGGAAACCAAATTCACGAAATATACAAATTACGAAAAATAAATTAATTGATCGAATATTTAAATAATAATTCTTAGGTAACAGCCGTGCTTCGGAGGGCACGTTAAGCCGTCGGTCCTGGCTGTTGTCGATAGATGACAGTTGTTGAGCTAAGTCAGTGGCCTTCGAGCGGCATGAAAACACTGGCTTCTGCCAATCCGCAGTTGAGCAGCGTGGTCAAGTATGCTCTAAAGTCATATGCTTGTTTACTATACTAGTACCTGGTATAAAAACCAAGATCAACCTTCACAAAAATTTACTACCATAATTTATTATTTATTTTGCTATAAAGTACCTATTGTGTACAACATTAAAACAGAATGCCCACAAAATGTATGTAAACACAAATTTTATCGACACTACCGCTATTAACTGAACAAAATTCAATATTGAATATGAAAGTTAATGCGAACACATGATTTTATCGAACTCTAAATTCAAGCATTAACGAAATTAAATCGATAATATTTTCGCATCACTGAATCCTCGCAAACCTCTACTATTGTTCAATTGTTGACGACACAAATGTCGCTATATTATCGTGACATGGTAGCAAAAAGAATCACGTACAAACACGACAACCGATCGAAAGTGAAAGGCGTAGCCTCCAACGGCCACTGTGTAAACATGTTAACAACCGTACGTTTGACAAAAACGCCATACATTACTGTTTTTACAATTTGCATCGACAGTCACTCATGTTAATACTCTTCGATGTACAAATCTGAGCGTTGTAAGTAAATATTTTGAAAGTAATATGGTAAGACCTGTTTGGGATTATTCAATAGCGTAAGCGTGAGCATTGATCTTTAGTAATTAGTGCACATTATACGAATAATGTTAAAGCGTCGTTCGCTTCTTTAAGATTCTTTGAGGTATTTGGGTTATCTTTAGTACTAAATATTTACCTAATAAACATATACTATGACATACAAATACATTTCAAATTTGTACATGGAATATTTCAATGTAATTGCGATGCAGGTTTTACCTACAAAAAATGTTTTGTTACAAGTCAAAAGTAATTAGTAATAATTTAAATTGTGTGTGGGCATGGGGTCTTTTCGTTGTGTTACACAACGTATTAGTGTTACTATATTATTGCATAACGTATACAGTATTGTCCATCATGATTTTTATCAACAATACACATCGACGATCGAAGATCATGCAGTGATGATAGCCCAGTGGATAAAGAACCGGCCTAGTGAACAACAGATCCCCGCTTCGAATCCTGGCATGTACCACGAAATTCGGGTTTTACGCGTTTACATACATATTTGTAATTATCACTTACTCGGCGATGAAGGAAAACATCGTGGTGAAACCCGCATGTCTATGAAAATATATTTCCTGACCTAACCTAAGAATTATCTGGTTTTCCCTCTGGGCCGCGGAGGTCTGACGGCAGTCGCTCCATGTAAAAATCAGTATCCTTCCTTAATAATAATAAATCCTTAGGCTTAGTTAGCGCACCTCGCCAATCCTAGTGGATTGGGAAACGAGATAACGCTAAGAAAAAGAAGAAGATCGAAGATTATGCTATAACTACTGAGGTAATACAGTTGAAGTTTACAACAATAGTAACTATTGAACTACATGACCTATGGTTTTTAAATGCAAACATCACAGGTAAATGAGCCCGTAACTGAATTTTATATGAAGTTTATATAAGTAGCAAACACTTGAAATCAATATTTTTTTATCCTCTTCATTTATATGTAAAAATAATGAAAATAGAAATATATTTTTTGTTTCAATAGTCATTCTATTCTTCAAAAGGTTGATAAAACTTAAAAACGTATAGAGTCTCTTCACAGTTCATCATAAAGTTCAAGTTTTTCAAGTTTATCACGGCTATATATATATTGAATTAAACAATTTTTAACGGAAGTATCGTGTGTTTTATTTATTTTGTTGAACCTGACGTTTCGAATGCTTTGCAGCATCCGTGGTCGCAAACAGACCAAGGTCAATAGAGAAGATGGTTGGCAAGTACCACCTGCTTGGGATCCAGTTCTAAATATAATCTAGTCACAAACCCAGAGATCTATTCAAAAACGTTCGGACACCGTGAGCGATTTTTGTGTGAATAGGAACATATATAAATAATTAATCCATCCATGTCGGTAGATGTAATAATTGAATAACCAATGTAAGACAATTGTCACCTTAAATAAAATACGCGATACTTCCGTTAAAAATTGTTTAATTCAATGTGTAACAATCGCGAAAAGCTCAGACAATACTATATATATAGGTATATCATTATTCAGGCTGGATTTTGTAAGATACACTTAATCACATACATACATCGCTATATATATAGATTGTGCAACTGGAACCGTGATGGTCGCGTACTGTGCACTGAGAGGAGTTTTCTACCGAGAACTGTTGTGAGTGTGTGATGTGAACTATCGGCATCGGTTTTTCCTCATATACCGTCAGGTGAGTAACAACCTTAGTGATATAAAAAAGTGCATGATACTTTTGTGTCGGGCCAGTCCAGTGATGTCCAATGGAAAAAGGACCAGCCTCTTAATTGACTGGTCCGTGGTACGAATCATGGTGTGGGCATGTACCACTAAATTCGTGTTCTCGGATGTATGTACGAATGTTTACTTGTAATTATCATTTTCACGACGGTGAAGGAAAACTCGCGCGTCCATGAAAGTATATTTTATAAGATGTAATTAAGAAAGGTCTGATTATATACTGTATATGATATGAGAGCGGGGGGCTATGTTCAACAGGACGAGCCACTGATGACCATAGGCCTACTCTCTAGAGAGGCATTCACCTCGATTCTATGTACTATCCATCAACTGTGTCAAATTAAATAATAATAATAATAAATACTGTCGGACAAATTACACAGCTCCGTCTAGCCCCAAAGTAAGTGAAGCTTGTGTTATGGGTACTAGACAACTGATAAACATACGTAAATACATTTTTTTTTTGTAAATACATACTTATTATACATAGAAAATACCCATGACAAACAGACATGTTCATGCACACAAATGTTTGCCACGTGTGTGAATCGAACCCACGAGCGTTGGTGTCAAAGTCGCGTCATTCACGACTGAGCCACCGAGCTCGTCATCGTCATCAATTAAATGTGTACTCTGTGTTTAGGTATTTTATGTCCGGCGTGAAGTATGTATTGTGCGTAAATTGTACCAAATCGATTAGATGAATTCATTTTCAAGCATTTTATGGTTGATTAGAAGAGATCGTTATTGAGATAAGTCCGCCATTGTATAATTTAGATTTTGTTTTTTTTTGTATTATTCACTTATTTATTTATTTGTCTTTTTTGTATATCTTTATATTTACAATACATATATAAAAATACAATATTTTAAAAATAAATCCATTTATATTTAAAATAAAATTAATTAATTTTTATTATTATGTATTTTGAATGTTAAATTATACAATAAAGTTTTATAAACAAACAACTACCTTCAAAGCTCTTGAGGTCATATTTCCACCTATTTGGGGGTCGTTTCACACTGCATGTACCAATACAGGGATGCTGATATTGAAACATTCTTCGCCAGGGTCTTTCTTTCTTCGATGAACCGACAACGGTTGATTTAACTATGTGGTCGGTCTACTAACACTTCAGTTTGCTTATTATTTGGCATATATCAGTTATCTTAGTTCTACTCTGTGAATATTCT
This sequence comes from Pyralis farinalis, assembly GCA_947507595.1. Lineage (NCBI taxonomy): Eukaryota > Metazoa > Arthropoda > Insecta > Lepidoptera > Pyralidae > Pyralis > Pyralis farinalis. Next base: position 5,900,270 of record OX382275.1, read on the forward strand.
CATTCCTGATTCTCTCACGCAGAGACCTAAGCAGTTCTTTTCATAGAGATATTGACCTTCCTCATACCGCTCAAAGTTGATACACTGCTCCATATATTTACTGTGGTAAAGTATTTCCCATTTAGTCGATACGAGCCCGGCGCCACGATGAGAGGCACTTAAGTGTATTGCCGAATTTGATGTCGAAAGTGGAATCGTTTAATCCGTTTCCGAACCAAACACCCAGTGACATTGATTGACTAACTCAAAACAATTGTTCGTCAATTTCGGAATGGTAATCTGTTTAGGAGTTTTTGTTTAATCATCCTGATGTGCCAAAGTGATATTCGTTTATTTTAGACGGTTTCCGAATTGACTTTACATGGAAGCTATCAAACATTAATTGCGCATGAGGAATAAGGGTTTTGTATACCCTCACACTGGAACCGCAATGGTCGCGCACTGTGCGCTTCACGAGAAGTTTTCTACCGAGAACTATTATGTTGTGGAATAAGCTCCCTGCCGAGGTTTTTCCAAAGGACTACAGTATGGGGTTCTTCAAGAAAGGCGTGAAGAGGTTCTTACAGGGTCGGCAACGCAAGAGTGACACCCCTGGTGTTGCAAATGCCCATAGGCTACGGTAACTGCTTACCATCAGGCAGGCCGTACGCTTGTTTGCCACCTTAGTGGTATAAAAAAAAATACCCTTAGACTATAATTGAAGAAGTTTTGATGACGATTTCTTCATCTCACCCAAACCTCATCTAAATCTAATCCGAATTTTACTCAAACGAGACAGAAATCTGATCATACTTATTTAATAGAGTCAGGCATTATTTTGTGAAGGTCACATTTACATGTTATGTTATCAAACCTGCGTTGTGTGCTTCCGCCACCAATTAATTCATGTGTAGCCGACCGGCTATCATGGCTACTTTGATTGTCTCTGTCTTGGCTACTGCGGTTGTACCTGCGATTGCCATCTGGAACAGAGACCGCATGTCCCAGCTACCGCTGCTACCAAGGTTGTCTCTGCGATACGTGAATCGTGTCTTCACGAAGCATTCTCAGATGCTATAGATGTCAGTCGTTAGAATAACTGATTGGAGACGAAAGCACAAAAAGCATAGCATGATTAATCTTAGTTATGAGGTCAGGATTATTTAATTGTTTATATAAAATCTCAAATACAATAAATAAAAACTCTTTTTCTTACATTTATATTCATAAATCGATTTACAAGGTAACATCATTATCAAGAAAATTTATATTTTTTTTTGATACAAAATTACAATGTTTTACATCTGTGCCTGAACTAGGTAACATACCTGTATCAGGCAGGCGTAAGTGGTTGGTGAATCTTTAGCATGTTAATAAAGAACGTTTTGGCCAGTATTGTGTGAAACAGTGATAGTAGTCAATGGGGAAGTTCTTCTTCTCCTTATCGTTGTCCCATTTCTCAATCCGTTAGGATTGGCGGTGTTCGCTACCTAAGTCTAAGGATTTGGAGAAGATACAAATTTTTGCATAGAGCGACTACCGTTAGACCTCCACAATTGAAAGAGAAAACCATACCTTTCTTAGGTAAGGTCACACTTCTTTCGAAATATAATTTCTTGGACGTGCGGGTTTCCTCAAGATGTTTTTCCTTCACCGCCGAGCGAGTGATAATTAGTGGTAGATGCTATAATTCGAACCGGGGACCAGTTGATCAATAGGCCGGTTTTTTATACTTTCTACTATCACTACCCTTAATATACCCATTTCGACGACCTCGATGGCACAGTCGTGACGCGACTTTAACACCAACGCACGCAAATTCAATTCCCACACGGCACAAACATTTGTACTGGGTAAGTACCTCCATCTCACAGAAAGCCGTACTAAATAACAACTTCCTAGAGAGTTGTTGTGTTCCTGCGTGTGAGTGAGGTCACCAGTAAGCTCCTAAGGTGTTGCTATGTTAGCAGCAGAGGAGGCATCGCCCGAGTAATACTTAAAGTATTACAAGCGTTTATAGCCTACGGTAAGCGTTTTACATCAGGTGGGCCGTATGCTTGTATGCCTTCCGAAGTCGTATACTCAACTTTCCATGTTGCACAAAATAAAACAATGGTGCGCTTTTACTAATGATTTGCATTAATATTATCATTAGTGATTCCAAAAGATATTGTATTTAAATTCCTAACATTGCCTAATAACTTGCTAATTAGTCAATGGTCGTTTGGCCTTTCGTTGTGCAATTATAGGCTCTCGGTGTCATGACTAGTCATGAGAAAGAGTACATTGTAACAATAGTAAACCATGTTGTTTTACTATTGTTACAATGTACTTCTTTTAAATAATTTGCATGAATTTTTGTTTCATCTATGACCGATAAGGGAAATAAAAATTCATTAAAACTTCAAAGTGCATTCTTAAAATATGTGTCTCATCGCACCAATTTTAGGCTCAAATAAATAATAATAATTACTTATATTACTTTATTTCATCATAAGGATATTCACACGTGTACATAGAGATGGAATGAGCAAAAAAGTGTGATTGATGGAATATTAATAGACATCTTCGAAATACTGCACTGGATAGAACAGACTTCAGAGGTTCCACTCTTGAAATGGACCACTACCTAGTGGTAAGCCTGTTTGTGGGACTTTTCAAGAAGTAGAGGCACTGGCGAGAGCGTATCCCTTTCGAAGAGGATAAGGAGCAAAAAATCGCAAGATGAAAGTGTAAGGAGAACGTATGTACATCTAGTATGCGAAAGACTGACTCAGATGTGGATGATTTCTGGAAAGCTCTGAAATAACGTATAGTGGATAGTGCAAAAAAACCATCTGGATATGCAAAGAGGCATAAAAATTGAAAGGAGATTCCTGGTCGGATGCGGAGGTTGAATCCTTCGTAGCAAGAAAGAGGAAGCGTGGCTGGATTATGTATCACCTTTGCCCCTGAATGAAAATATGAGAGAGAAGAATTAAGAAATGTACCATCTATGCAAGAATGAAACCAAGGCTTTAATAAAAGAGAAGCATGAAAGACAAATTATAAATGAGGAAGAAATGTTGATGAAGAACTTCAAAGCAAATGCCAAACACTTTTGAAAAGAGATCAAGAAGTCTCAGGATGATACGTCAGCGTCCAGAATGGACAAGATAAAGTCTAAAGTTGGTGTCATTCTTGCTAACATTAAGAAGGTGTTAGAACGGTGGAGCGAATATTTTGAAGAAATGTATGACTATGCCTCGGACGCTGGCACTGACAGTGAGTCTGATGCTCACTCACGGTTACGGTATCTGACGAAGGTATACCGATGTACGAGATCTAGTGGTCGATACGAAGCTTGAAAAATAGATAGTCAGCGGGAATTGATACGATCACAGCTACTAAGTCCTGGACGCTTTCTGGTACTAAGCTATCAATTCTGGAGAACAGAAAGGGTCCTAATGGACTGCAGACGCGCAGTCATCGTGTCCTTGTATAAAGGCAAGCGGTCACGCATGGACTGTGCCAGCTTCAGGACCATCAGTTTGATACCGACGTTGATAAAAAAAAAACAAAATAAATGAAGATAAGAGTCCAGTCTAAAATTAGGAATAGAACTCTGATATTATATTTCCAGATAAAGTGGATATTAAAGAAATGGCAAGAATACGGCCATTTAAACAAAAATAGATAAAGATAGACAATTTTTTTCATATTATTTCAAACAAACCCTTAGTGAGTGAGGAAAACCGCTGCCAAATAATAACTCCCTAGAGAGTTTTTGTATTCCTGCATGTGAGTGACCAGTGAGCTCCTAAGGAGTTGCTGTGTTAGCAGCAGAGGTGATATCGCGCGAACGGTACTTAATGTATTACAAGCGTTCCTAGGCTACAGTAACAGCTTTACATCAGGCGCGCTGTATGATTGTATGACTGCCGACGTTGTACTAAAAAAAATGTAATGATATAACACGACTATATAAATTAAAAGTAAAATTTAATTCATCAACAACCTCTCCGCTTAAAAACTGAAAAACTTTATGTAAGACTCAATATACACAAAACCTTTGCTATAAAAAATGCAATACATGAAATGATAGGCCATTATAAATGGTATTGCGCATAAAAATGTCAACATGGCGTCGCCCCTCAATAGCCCATTCAAGTTGTTAACTTAATATTCCAACATTCACATGAAATATACTACTTAAAGGTATACTTAAAAGTTTAACAAGCATGGTGGCTGAGTGGTCAGTAATGCTACTTTGATACCAATGCTCATAGGTTCGATTCCCATGCTGGACTAACATTTGTATGTATGAACTTGTTTGTTTATGTTAGTCTGGATTTTTTTAAAGAGGAGAGGTGCACCAAAGCAGCCCGTCTGGGGAAATACATACACATCATCAACCGTAGCCGAATAGCAAGTCCCTGGAGGGTTGTATTGTACCTGCGTGCGAGTGAGGTCAGTAAACAGCTCCTATGGATTTGCTGTATTAGCAGCGGAGGTGGCATCGCGTAAGTGATAGTTAATATATTGCAAGCATTCATAGGGTAAGCACTTTATTTAACGGATTTAGTTCTATAGTTATATTTTATTTTAATATTAAAATTTTAACCTTACCGCATCAGAATCCAAAATTAACTGTAAAAAACACAAAAAAAAAAACTATAAATTAACACAAAACCTACCGCAATTCACTGTACAATCACTTCACTAAACCTGCCACGGTTACGACGGCCTTCCAACTGGTCTTGGAGTGCCACCTCTCTTCGAATCCTACTTAAACGTTACGCCATACTTAAGGAGCATTCACACACGCCGCATTGACACCGCAGTATGACTTACGGCGTAATCTATATCAGGTATGATTTAATGCTATGAATATAGCATAAGTAACGAACCTAACAAACCTTGTCTATTTATCTATCTATAACCTCACAAATTATATTACATATATATTTACTCGTACCATATTGCTTTCCTAAATAAGGGATCTTGTGTGCATTATATAATACTAAGATAATATTTATTACACTGTAGATTCTAGATTATTATTACTCACTTCCCTTTAAATTAGAATTTCATAATGAAATTAGAATTTCTTAATAAAATTTGAAGTTTGAGGCACTAGAAGTTTATAAAAAGATAAAAGATAAAAATTCTTTATTTGCCATTGGGCCCTCGCGGGCACTTAGACACGTCTTACATTTTTTTTTATATAATCTTATTGTAACTTGTTTAATTCTCTTATTTAACTTTTTCCCTTTTTTTTTTAAATGAGGTATATTATAAAATGAGGTTTATATATAAATACATGTTCCGTTGGTTCGGACATGTAGAAAGAATCCAGAATGAAATAATGACGGAAAAGATAAACAATGCCGTAGTGGAAGGATGTAAGATTCGAGGAAGATTAAGAATAACCTACTACGATAAAAAATTATCACGTTTTGTCAGAAGTCCTAGGAACTGGCGAGCGCGCATAAAAAGAGCTATGAATGTTAAAGAAGTGAGCAAGGTGTGTAAGAAATGCGTCTAATGGCGCTCGGTTCTCTCTGCCTACCCCGCATGGGTCCTGACGTGAAGATATACATACATACATGCATATATATAACTCCCAGTAATTTTGTATCTATCTTGAGATTTGTCAAACGGAATGTCTGCAGTCACCTTTAGAAATTACATAAGATTGCGTTAGTGCATAATGTATATTTGCAGTATGGCTATTAAATCCATTAACATCAGCATTACTTCAAGAAAAAATACTTATAGTAGTTACCGAAATGGCTGATAAATTTATTTCGATTTAATAACTCCATTCATTTCGATGCGAAGGTTTTCCTGGGTCGGTTTCGCAAGGTAAGCAACACTATGGACAGTCCATCAATAGATGCGTTTATTTCTTAAATTTGTATTATTGTAACTTTGTAACACGCCTACCTTCTTTTATACTACGTCAGGACGCATGCAAAGATACGTCCCACCTGATATAAAGCGGCTACCGTAGGCTGTGACCGCTTGAAATACATTAAGTATAGCTCGCACGATGCCACCTCTGTTGTTAATATAGCAAATCATTTGGAGCCTACTGTTAACCTCACTCACTCGCAGGGACACCAGGATCCCGGATAGATATTATTAGCTGCGGTTTTCTGTGCAGTGGAGGAACTTCACCGCATGGGCTGCTTCGATGTACTACCTGTCTTAAAAATATTCAGACTAAGACAAACACACGTAGTATTGTCTTAGGTTTTCGCGATTGTTACACATTGAATTAAACAATTTTTAACGGAAGTATCGCGCGTTTTATTTATTTTGTTGAACCTGACGTTTCGAACGCTTTGCAGCGTCCGTGGTCGCAGGAAGACTAAGGTGATATTTGTCTTACATTAGTTATTCAATTATTACATCTACCGACATGGATGAATTAATTATATATGTTCCGATTCACACAATCACACGCACAACAACAAACATACGTATTCATGTACACAAGTATTTATCCCTTGTGGGAATCGAACCTACGAGCCTTGTAGCAAAGTAGCATTACAAACCACTCCATCACCGAGCTCATCGTGATTACAGGTAATGCGTGTATAAATAGGCACAAACTACATCAAATAGACTGACCAAATTCTAGGTTAAACGTCTTATTTACTCACTGCTATGCAAACCACGTTCAATTTCATCCAGTAATCTGTACGATATCACATAAGACAGACACACAGACAATGATTAGTTCTAAAGATCACTGTAGTAGGTTCGTTCCTTCATTTCCCTAGGCACAATTGCGTGGTCGTCGTCTCATCGGTAGCTACTAAACAAAACCAAAAAAATCGGCCAAGTGCGAATCGGACTCGCGCACGAAGGGTTCCGTACCACTATCTATACAAATGGCAAAAAAATCACGTTTGTTGTATGGGAGCCCCCCTTAAATATTTGTTTTATTTTAATTTAATTATTTATTCTTAAAGTGAATATATACCTAAATATTCTGTGAATATTTCAAGCGTCTACCTGTTGCCGTTATCATAATCGAGCAAAAACGAGCAAAAAAATCGGCCAAGTGCGAGTCGGACTCGCGCACGAAGGGTTCCGTACCATTATCTATAAAAACGGCAAAAAAAATCACGTTTGTTGTATGGGAGCCCCCTTAAATATTTATTTTATTCTATTTTTTAGTATTTGTTGTTATAGCGGCAACAGAAATGCATCATCTGTGAAAATTTTAACTGTCTAACTATCACGGTTCATGAGATACAGCCTGGTGACAGACGGACGGACGGACGGACGGACAGCGGAGCCTCAGTAATAGGGTTCCGTTTTACCCTTTTGGTACGGAACCCTAAAAATCACGTTTGTTGTATGGGAGCCCCCTTAAATATTTATGTTATTCTATTTTTTAGTATTTGTTGTTATAGCGGCAACAGAAATACATCATCTGTGAAAATTTCAACTGTCTAACTATCACGGTTCGTGAGATACAGCCTGGTGACAGACGGACGGACGGACGGACAGCGAAGTCTCAGTAATAGGGTTCCGTTTTACCCTTTGGGTACGGGACCCTAAAAAGATAAAAGAGGACATTTTTTTTTTTATACAACTTGGGAGGCATACAAATATACGACCCACCTGATGTAAGGAGGTTACCGTAGCCTATGAACGCTTGCAACACATTAAGCATCACTCGTGCTATGCTACCTCTACTATTAACACAGCAACTCCTTAGGAGCGTACTGGTGAACTCACTCATACGTAAGAACACAACAATCCTCAACGGAGGTGTTATTTGGCTGCTGTTTTCTATGAGACTCGCCAGACTTCGCCAGACTTCTAGTGGATTAGGAAACAAGATAATCCGAAGAAAAAGAAGACTGTGATATCTTCTATCCTTTTTTATAATTCTAAGTTCTTAATGTACATACATTATGTACCTCTTTGGGTTTTGATCATCGGTTGGTTCGTCATGATTACTAACTAATTATTAGGGAAGTGTGTGTTCGACGAGGCATAACATTTCATGGTTATGAGTTACATAGTAATAAAGATAATTCTGTATATAACTAAATTGTCAATTTTAAGTTTTAAAGTAAGATTGAATGTATTTATATATGTACATATGAAATGAAATTTAAGTGAATACGCGTAAGTAGTTTGTGCGCCTCCTACCCTGTTCTGAATCATTATCGTTTGCTCTACCTCAAGGTTGTCTGGAAGAGATCGCTTGGCGATAAGATCGCCTTTTGTGTTTTAATGTTTACATTATATATTTTTGTTTTATAATAAAGTGTATTGTTATATAACCTTATAACCTTGTTATATGTTAAGACGTAACCCAGTTAAAAATTTAGGGCAGGCAACTTCTTTTCATACGATACCCTAATAGGGTACGGCCTGCTTGTTGTTAAATGGTTTTCTACACACATTTGCAATACCAGGTGGGTCACACCTCTGCTTGCCATCACGCAGACCATACGTATGAATAAAAAGTGATGAGGGATACGGAACTGAATTATATATCAAGTACCAAGGTTATGGCAATGGACAGACGGACAAAGAAATAATACTACAATAAATATATTTTATATGTTCAATGAAGTGAAAGTCTGTCTATCTGCACTGTAGTCAGTTTTGGTTAGTAAGATTTGTAGTTATTAACTTTTAAGCTAGCGGAACTATAATATATATTAGAAGAATAATAATAATATGATTGAAGAGAGCGTCGGTGTTAAAATACGAGTAAGTAGAGGTCCGTTGGTTCGGACATGTAGAAAGAATGCAAGGTGAAAGAATGACGAAGCAGATATACAATGCAAAAGTAGAAGGATGTAGGAGCCGGGGAAGGCCAAGACTTCCCTACCATGACCAAATTGGTCGGGTTCTATCAGAAGGTGATGTCAGGAGCCCTAGAAACCGGCGAGCGTGCATGAGAAGAGCAATGAATGTTAAAGAAGCGAGTGAGATATGCAAGGATCGAGTCACGTCGCGCTCGGTTCTCTCTGTCTACCCCGGAAGGCATTTGGCGTGAAGTTATAGAATAGAAAATAAAAAACAGATCAAAACTTTTTCTGCTGTGTTTGACGACTAATTTCTATTTGTTGGTTGTATGGTAGCTACGAGTATTGACGAGCTTTGGTTATACATAAATATATTTTTTTCAATACCACAGGGGTGTTAGCATGCTGCCAATCTTGTGACCTAAAAATGTTTCGTCACAGTACCCAGTAATTTCGACCGATACACGGCTATATAAATATAGCTGCTTGGCGGTAGAAATATATATAATACTAAATATTTCTCTCCGACAGGCCCTTCAGGCACGAACCCGCGTGTTCGATTTGATTCTCCAACGACGTCCTGAGCCGAGGTCCGACCCCTCTCGGGGGCCCTTAGGCTGTCGTTTAACTTTCTTTTCTAGGCTGTGGCGCCTCACGCCCGCCTCTCTAGTCCGGTGACGTAGTAACAGCCCACTCGGGGCTAACTACATAGTCAGGTCAAAAAAAAAAAAAAAAAAGCGGTAGAAATAGGTGAGACAGAGGTACCCGCGCAGACGACTTTAGTACAAAGTCTCCCTCTGGTAAAAAAGGAAAACGTGAAAATTTATGTTTGCTTCAAAATTTTTATAATGTCTACGGTCGAATTTCGCTAATTGGGATGACCACTGGTTATATTAATTCCATGATCCTCTAATTTACTATCATTAAATTAACCGGTAATTGAATACGTGAATAATGGTGACTAATGCATTATTGCCGATAATGATTCATGTTTCAATGGTGCATGTTTCCTGCTGTTTTTGTAGACGATTTTAATATACCGGAAGTCTATTATATGAAAGGCCATCGCTTCGCTTCATGCGTTCGAAAAGCTGTTTGACTCAATCCAATAAGGGTCTATTCATAATTGTATTTGCATAAGCAATAGCAATGACAACTCCCTGTAGGGTTGTTATGTTCCTGCGAATGTGTAAGGTCAGCTGAAGATAACGAGTTGATATATTGACAGCTGTGGGGGTGACAACGCGCTAGCGACATTATTTTTGTTGTTGGCGTTCATAGACTACGGTAACCGCTTTACATCAGACGGATCATATGGTATGCATTTGAACTGCATACCAGCTGCAAATTTGCAGTATCTGTCAAGTACATATAAATAAGTTGAAACAGCCAGCTGACAGCTTCGCTTGGGATATAGTTACATGTCAAGATCGACTGCAAGCAACCCGTCTGGGGAAGCACCTGGACAGTTGTTGAGTTCCAGCGAGTGAATGAGGCGGACATTAAGCACCAAAGAGTTGCTATGTTAGCGGTAGGTGGCATCGTGCTAGTGATACTTAATGTATTGCAAGCATTCCTAGACTATGGTAACCAATTTTTATCAGGTAGGCCGCATGCTTGTATAAAAAAAGGACTGAAACGGACTGGGTAGTCAGATGGCAGTTACGATGTAGTTTTATCAACTACACAAAAACAGTATTTAGTATGCAAAATTGTAGCTGCCATGCAGTTTAAGTGTAGCTTGTTCGTACAGATATATTATGATATTCACCTAATCTCTATTACTGCCGTGAATAATTATATATAGTACACATTGCACGTTTTTATTATATTAGGATACATGCAAGCATACGGCCCACCTGATTAAAGCTATGATTAATAATTTATCCATTGTTTCTCTGTAAACAATATTGTTTTACCTAACTGTAGCTTGCATTATACTGTTTTATGCATATGATAAATGTGATAATAAATAAACCATACGCTTCCAATAGCTGAAGTAGCCCTCACGCAATGCCAACTTCTAAGGAGTTGTTGAGGGAGTTGTTATTGGCAATGGTTTATACAAATGGACTGCTTTGAAGCGCCCTGCCTCTCTTAGAATACCCAGACGGAGACAAATAGACATGTTTGTGCATACAAATGTTTGCCTTATGCGGAAATCAAACCAACGAGTCTTGGACTACTGTCCACTCCACCACCGAGCTCGATGCTACATTCCTACAAAATATCTCGTATGAATCGCATCGCAATGATAATCCTGTATCGAATCTAGTAATAGCAAAATTTTAGAGGGGAATTTATTTGTTTTGAGTTGTCTAATGACCGCGTCTTATGGCGATCGGTGCTCTCTGCCTACCCCGCAAGGGGCCTGGCATAAACATATACATACCTACTTATTATTTATATTATTGTTTCCGTTGAATATTTTTTTCATTGTTGTTGAACATTAACCCTTTCACTGAAAAGATACTAATTTTTTTTCGGAAATGTAATATGTAATTATACACAATCCCTCTTCTTCTTAGTGTTCTTAGCCTACGTAATTAGCGAAGGTATTGAATTTTACATGGTGCGACTGCCTTCAGACATCCACAATCCAGAAGGAAAACCAGACTCTTCTTAGGTTAGGTCGAAATATCATTTGTTGGTCATGCGGTGCAAGATCACGCAGAGCAAGTGATAATTACGAATATGTAATTAAATCCAAATACACGAATTTAGCGGTACATGACTTCTCCAGGATTCAAACCGGTGACAAGTTGATTGATAGACTGGTTTTTAACACTATTTATTTAGATAGTTAAATCTGCATTCTTGTTAAGTCTGTCCGTTCAGTATTTTAACATAAAAAGTCGTAGGTTCGTTCCTTGCATAAATCAAATATTGTTTGGACGATTCGAACCAGGGACTGTGGTACAGAAAGTTATTTCTTTGTTCACTACTTATGCTGTTGGCATGACATTAATTTAATCAAATAAATTCCGTGAATTAGTCAAAACAGGGAAGAAACACATTACCCTGCGAATTTGTAACTATCGGCAAAACAAACTTTTAGGATGATAAATATAACATAATAAAGGAGTTTTGTAACATAATAAAACTATATATACAAACAAAACAAATCCCTGCGTAAACTAAAACGTGGACTTCGAGGAAAAAAGAGAGAAAATACAGCAACAAACGAACTCGGTGGCCTTAATACCCAAACAACAGTTATAAAGGTAGTGGAATAATAAAAACTAGAAAAATATAAGGTAATATATGACAGACAGACAAATATAACACGTATACATACATATAGACAAGGTAAGAGAGATGGAGGTCTGTGTTGTGTATTGAACTCCCAGCAGAGGATTTTCTAAGGGGCTGCAGCATGAGGTTATTCAAGAATAGCGTGACGAGATTTTTACAGATTCGTTATGAGTGACACTTCCGGTGTTCCAAATGTCTACAGGCTGCGGTATTTACTATCATCAGAACGCTTGTTGCTACCTCAGTTGTATAAAAAAATGGTAGAGCGCTTCAAAGCAGCTCGTCTGGGGAAGTACATCTGCCTCACACAAAACCGCGGTCAAATAACAACTGCCTGGATAGTTGTTGTATTCCTACGAGTGATTGAAGACAAAAATAAGCTCTTATGAAGTTGCGCATATCACGCGAGTCACACGTAATGTATTGTATGTATATGCCTTCATAGGCTACGGCAAAAGCGTTATGCTTTTATGCATCACGATGTTAAAAAAAAAATCATTAGAAAGGCGAAAAGAAATGTTTACAATGTTGCTGACGTACTAGTGGTGCCTAGATGATGCAAGTTATTTTACCCTCCTTTTTATTTATGCTCATACTAATTAATTACACAGCGCCATCTAACCCCAAAGCAAGCAAAACTTGTGGCATACAAGAAGTGGGGGATACAAGACAACTAATAAACATATTTTTTTTTGTAAAGACATACGTATGATACATAGAAAACACTCAGATCAAGCAAAACATGTTCATGCGCACAAAAACGCACGAACCCAAGAGCGTTGGTGTCAAAATAGCGTAACTAACCACTAACCACTGCACCACCGAGCTCTTCAAGTGGTCATGGGCTACGATAATTAGTTAATAATAAAGCAGTCCACATTGTCACTTGAGCATTAACTCATGTACAAAAAATAAGGTTTATTTATTCGCACTTTACACGCTCTACCGATTGCGAGGTTTTTTTGACAACTTGTTGCTTACACTTGCGTGAAGGTACAAAAAGAACTATTAGAAAGAGAAAATATATAAAAATATATATATTAAAAATAGCAACAACAAAAAAGATAATAGAATAAAGTAAACATAAAGATGTAGAATAAAACAATGTCAAAAGATTAAAATTTAAATTAAAAGAGAAAGAATAAGACTTCTTTATTCGTACTTTACACGCTCAACCGATTGCGATATTTTTTTGGCAACTTGAGCATTGATAAAGAAAAAATATAAAAAAATATCAACAATGCACAGAATATCAGCATGCGAATGGTTACACAATATAAAAAAAACCGGCCAAGTGCGAGTGGGACTGGCGCTCGAAGGGCTCCGTACCATTATCTATAAAAACGGCAAAAAAATCACGTTTGTTGTATGGGAGCCCCCTTAAATATTTGTTTTATTTTAATTTAATTATTCATTTCTAAAGTGAATATATAACTAAATATTCTGTGAATATTTCAAGCGTCTACCTGTTGCCGTTATCAATATCGAACAAAAATGAGCAAACAAATCACGTTTATTGAATGGGAGCCCCCTTAAATATTTATTTTATTCTGTTTTTTAGTATTTATTGTTATAGCGGCAATAGAAATACATCATCTGTGAAAATGTCAACTGTCTAACTATCACGGTTCATGAGATACAGCCTGGTGACAGACGGAGAGACGGACGGACGGACAGCGGAGTCTCAGTAATAGGGTCCGTTTTATCTTTTGGGTACAAAATCCTAAAAAAAAATTATGAAAGAAAAAAATTGTGACAATGCACCGGATACCAGAGTGCGAAAAGTCATAGGATATAAAAATAATAAAATTAGCAACAATTTATTGTACAAGAAATTAACAACACAACAACTTATGGTACAATAAATTAACAACACAACAACTTATTGTACAACTAATTAACAACACAACAACTTATTGTTCAACAAATTGACGATATAATTAAAAACTTTTTTTTTTAATCAAAAATGGCAGCCATTCGCCGGATACAGCCGGATATCAGCTAAAAAATGAGACGTGCGGTTATATATACATAGTAACAGTAGTATTTTTATAAGTAAATTTAGCACCTTTTAACACTCGTTCTGTACATGAGTTGTCTCGTTTCGTAACCTATTACGCGATTGCTTCCGTCTGTGGATTGACATTGGCCTGCCTGACTACTTTCTCTGCGGTACGCGGATAAACCGCGAGGTCTCGACAAGTCGTGAATGTTATGTCACAGTGCAGACGTACAACCAGTATGATAACTTCGAAGAAACGGACAATCCCATACGCATGAGAGCCGCTGCACGATTCTAAGCGAATTTCGCAGACGCGGAAGTTCTTGGCCTTTCGTTTATCATATGTGTAGTACTTTGCTTACTGTTCCTCATCAGGAAAACCACCATTTTTTTTATACTACGTCGGGAGGCATACACGGCCCACTTGATGTAAAGCGGGTACCGTAGCCTGTTTACGCTTTCGATATATAAATTATCACTTGCGCTATGCTCTTACACGGCAACTCCTTAGGAGCTTACTGGTGACCTCACTCACACGCAAGGACACAAAAACCCTCTAAGGAGTTGTTATTTGGCTGCGGTTTTCTGTGAGGTGGAGATACTTCCCCAGACGGGCTGCTTTGATGCACCCTACCTCTCGTACGATATCCTGACTAAGACAAACAGACATATTCATGCACACAAATGTTTGCCTTGTGTGGGAAACGAACCCACAAGCGTTGGTGTCAAAGTCGCGTCATTCACGACTGAATCACCGAGCCCGTCAAAATGTGTAAAGTGCAAACATGTGTAAAGTTACTATATTAAAATAATGCAATAAATAAAAACATGTTAGTTTTAAATAATGTTTATTTAAAACTAACATGTACAATTATAGTTACAAAAAAGACGGGTTCGGTAAGATATAAATTGTTTTGGCTCAGACGGGATTTAAGAGGTCGCGAGGATGAGTGTAACCAATGTTCAGGAACATGGGGCCGGGTGTACTGGGAGGCTCCGGCGAAGATAAATAAAATAAATAATATATAATTAATAAATAATATAATATAGAAGATGGCCAGCAGTTCACGGACATGGCAGGAGATGTGGACCGAGAGGCAGGCTGTAGACGTAGTTCGCGATCAACCAATGCAGCCGACTGAACGTAGCTTATGAACGTAGCAAAAGGCCCTGGTGTACAAGAGTATAAAAAGTTTTAATATTATATATGTTAGCTTATATGTATTTTTGTACAACATCGGTACGCATGCAAGCATACGGCCCTCCTGATATAAAATCATTACTATATAAATAAATAAATATCGTCACACAAAACACGTTATGCTATTACGCATCACGACGCTTTGTAAAAAAAAATTCATTAAAATGGCGTAAAGAAATTTTTACAACGTTGCTGACGGACTAGTGATGCCTAGATGATGCAAATTATTTTATCTTATTTTTTATTCATTTTCATACATTAATTACACAGCGCCATCTAGCTCCAAAGTAAGCGAAGCTTGTGTTATGGGTACTAGACAACTGATAAACATACGTAAATACATTTTTTTCGTAAATACATACTTATTATACATAAAATATACCCAGACTAAGACAAACAAACATGTTCATGCACACAAATATTTGTACTGTGTGGGAATCGAATCCACGAGCATTGGTGTCAAAGTAGCGTAACAGCGCGTTCGTCAAATATCCTATGACCACGTGCATGCTATGAGGATGCACGTTCGCACACCCGCTGCAATTTATCGCTAAATTCATTCACTCGCAGGAATGGATAAACCCTCTAGGAAGTTTTTTTTTATATATACTACGTCGTGAGGTATGCATGATGAAGAAGAAATTTAAGGCATTAAACAAAACAAGATAAAATAATTACGTCATATTTCGGTTACTTCCGCAGCGTTTGCTTCGCATTACATGGTTAATAGATTCAGGTGTAGACGCTTTTCATGGTTAATAGATTCAGGTGTAGACATGCGAAATGGCGTTTCTGTTTTCAAAAATAGTTACGAATTACAAAGTTACGTAAATACAAAGAAAATTATTTCTAACAAGCATTTGAACATAACTTAATATAGGAATCTAAATGTACGTATAATGCAATATATTTTAAATATACTTATAATGCGAGCGTTGCGCAAAATTAATTGCGTAACGCTTGTAGACCGTATTCGCAATGATGATGTCAGAAACAGAGTTGGTTGGTTGGTGGAGAAAGAGAGCGTCAATGTTAAAATAAGAAGAGGCATGCTCCATTGGTTCGGACATGTAGAAAGAATGCAGTATGAAAGAATGACGAAGTAGATTACAATGCAAAAGTGGAAGGATGTAGGAGCCGAGGAAGGCCAAGTTTACCTATCATGATAAAAAATGGCGTGTTCTATCAGTAGGTGATGTCAGCAGGAGCCCTAGAAACCGGCGAGCGAAGCGTGCATGGAAAGAGCAATGAATGAAGTCACGTGGCGCTCGGTTCTCTTTGCCTACCCCGCAAGGGATTTGGAGTGAAGTTATAGATAGAGCATAATTACGAAATATATATAAAGCGGCAGAATTTGTTTGTTTGAATGCGCTAATCTCTGCAATTGCCCGTCCGATTTGATAAATTCTTCTTGCATTTGATAACCTAATTCTTGAGGGAGGCTATAGGTTACTCAATATCGCAATAAGACCCTTAGAAGCCGAGGAAAACGAGGATGAAGTCGCATGGTGTAGCTAGCCATTAAATAAAACTAAACTAAAATTAAAGAAATACGCAATAAAAATATAATTAAAAAAACCATGGTCTTTTTCTTCACGTCTTTGGTTTTTCAAAAAAAACCAAAGACCTGTAAAAAGACTTCTTGTAAAAAAAAAAAAAATATGTAGATGTACAATTTTATTCTAAGGTGGCAAACAAGCATACGGCCTGTCTGATGGTAAGCAGTTATCTCAGCCTAGGGGCATTTGCAACACCAGAGGTGTCACTCTTGTGTTGCCAACCCTGTAAGACCCTCTGAAGAACCCCATACTGTAGTACCTTGGGAAAACCTCGGCAGGGAGCTCATACTCTATACACAACTTAATAGTTCTCGGTAGAAAACTTCTCTGGAATCGCACAGTACGTGACCATTGCGGTTCCAGTGTATGAGGATGAACTCCCCTGTTAACATAATGTCGAACAGCTCTTCAGAACACAACCCGTTACACAATCGGTAGAACACGCAGAGGGAGTCAAAATCTCTTCTCAAACGCAAGGGCTTAATACTGCGTGTGAGTTCAGGATCATCGTATAGGCTACAAGAGGTCACAACGGAACGGACATACACACGTGCACACGTAAAACATTACCCTCCTTTTGCGCCAGTCGGGTAAAAGAGCAGGCCCCCGTGTCATATTACCAACGATACTGGCAGTATTGTTTAATTGTTGTACCGTTATTTAAACAGGGGGACACGAATGAAATTTCTAATTATCGCCCGATATCACTACTCCCTGCACTCGCCAAGATTTTGGAGAAAGTAATTAATACAAGATTAATAAATTATTTAGAATCTCATAATTTACTATCCAGAAATCAGTTTGGTTTTAGACGAAAGTTGTCTACAGCAGATGCAATAAATGATTTGGTTTCTCATGTGGGAAGGAGTTTGGATAGTAAACAAAAGTGTATAGGAATCTTTTTAGATTTGGCCAAGGCCTTTGACACCGTTTCGATTCCGCTCCTGATTTGTAAACTCGAAGAAGTTGGTGTCCGTGGCCTTCCTTTAGAATTACTTAAAGATTACTTGTCTGACAGGACGCAGTCAGTTAGAATTAATAACACATACAGCGATAAGAAAACATTAAATTACGGTGTACCACAAGGCTCTGTGCTTGGCCCTACACTTTTCCTAATTTATGTCAATAACATATGCAACGCGAATATTAATAATTGTAAGATAATTACTTACGCGGATGACACAGTCTTAATATTTACTGGGAAAACATGGAATGAGGTAAAAGCCCAGGCTGAAAATGGTTTGCGACAAGTACTTAATTCACTTAACAATAGTTTACTAACCCTTAATTTAACAAAAACTAAGTACGTAATTTTTTCTATAAAATCAGGCAAAGCGAGATTGCCATCAAATTTCACACTCAGAATACACTCCTGCAAGGTTCCAGGAAATTGCGACTGTTACACCCTTGCTGCGGCTTCTAATATCAAGTACCTTGGCGTTGTTATTGATGACAAGCTAAATTGGAAAGTTCATATTGATAACCTGAAGTCACGCATACGTAAATTAATACCGGTGTTTAAAAAGATTAGGCACATGAGATGCTTAGATATAAGCAAGAGTGTCTATTACTCCCTATGCCAGTCTTTGCTCTCTTATGGTATTATTGCCTGGGGAGGAGTTTGCAAAACTACTTTGCTAAAACTAGAAAGAGCACAAAGAAACATCTTGAAGGTCATCCTGTTTAAACGATTTAGACACCCCACAACAGATTTATACAAAGAATCTCAAACACTCACTGTACGGCAAATATATATAAAAGTCGCTATTATACGACAACACACGATCCCGCACGACACTAAGTCAAACCGAAGACCACACACCGTCTATATAGTTCCATCATGTAAAACTGCTTTTGCTGGTAACTTTGCCTTCTTTCTTAGCCCATTATTATATAATCGAATCAATAAACACATATCTATTACAAATAAAACAACTAAAAATTGTGAAAAGTCACTTCGTGAGTATCTGATGCAGTGCGATTACGATAAGACTGAAAATCTACTTAAAACAATAAAGTAGCAGAGTGAGAGAATCTTGGCAAAATTAATACAATGTCTACAGTTGACATAAACTAATATATACATTGTTTCATAAAATTATAGTTATAATAAATATACCTACCTAACATATATATAGAAATACATATTCAATATATAATATTTATAAACAATAAAAAAAATGATACTGTTCAAATATACATATATTTATTCAATAACGTATTTACTTAAATTAGTTTATTTAAATTACATAGTTATTTACCTACATACTTATATATACTACATACTTATACTTACTTTTTAAACATCAAAACTGACTCCACCGAAAAATCATCAATTTATATACTTTGTTTTTCTATTGCAGTTTAAAATAAGTGAGCAAGTTTTATTTTTATATTCTCGGATTTTTTACCATATACTGTGCAAATTATTGACTACTCGAAACCTGTTTCTTTTACCTTTAGCATACAAAGTAAATTAACGTTTTAATGTATACCTTAACTAGTGGACAAACGAGCGAGTTTCATTACCTTGCCGTAACACAGTCTCGACTAGTACGGAAGGTAAAGAAATGTTCATATTTGTATACCCACATGATAATTGCTGTTATGTTAATATTAATTGTGAATTGTAATATCACTAACGGTGTACAAACAAATAGTTAGCATGCACAATAAACGATTTTGATTTTTGAGTATTTTGCTAAAGTTACAGACAATTGGACCTATACCAATTTATGTGCTTCCTGCAGCCAGCAGTCAGGTATGACATGAGGTTCCTCAAGGAAGGCGATCTGTTCACAGGGTCGAGAATGCAACGCTAGTGTAGCAATTGGTCAATGGTCATATGCTACGGCAACTGCTTACCATCAGGCAGACCGTATGCTTGTATGTCTCCTTAGATGTATAATAAAACATAATAAAAAATTAAAGAAACCAAAGCTGAAAAGTTATGACATGAAAAAACTTCAAATAATAAATTAAAAAAAACCACGACATTAAAGTAAAAATAAAAATTATAAGAATTTCAAATGACCGACGAGACAGCTTTAAAAAAAACACTATATTAGGATGCATCAAAGCAGTCAGATCGACACGTATAAATAACAACTCCCTGGACTACGGGGATTACTGGATTTGTATTTTAGTAAATAAAGAATTTGACCATAGCAGCGGCGGCATGCATCTATTAATGGTAGTGGGTGGATGCCGGCCGGCGCTAGTTTGTGAACTAATTGTTAACGGAAGCGTGCAAAGTAGTTTAGATCAAATTGTGTGTAAAGGCGATATATTTGACGGACGAAGCGATAGCGGAAACTTGTAAACATAATTTTTAAAGCATTAATATACCCATAATTGTTATATAAAACATAATATAACAATTTTGTCTTGATTAAATTAAATAAAGACACGAAGGCAGACTTTGATTAGAACAAAGTGTACACGAGAAACCTATTTTAATTTTGTTTACTTTTTATCTCAAAAATAAAAGCCTCTTAAATTGTTAGAGTTTCATAAAATTTAGGCAATTGCGGCGGAAGAGTTCCCCAAGGCACAATCTCCTGGCACCGCGGTAAAGAAAAATTACTTCTTTTAAGTGTCGGGTCTGCAGACTACCCACGCGGCGGTTACAGCTTGCGGTTTTATAAAATTCTTGCGCAAAATGTATGTATCCCTAACCCATAAAATAGTACAGTTTCTCCCTCTATTTCTCTGCACTGACATTTTGGCCTCTAGAAATAAAACTATAAATGCGATTGAGATGCGGTTTTCACCAGAAAGTCAAACTAAATTGCATCTTTCTAATGGTATCAAAATGGAGTTAATTTGATAACCGGAAGTGTTTAAAAAAGTACATTTTGTAAAAGTAGTGGTGGGATTTGCGCGAAGCGCGAACTCCAGCACTTGTTGAGAATAACATTCCAAGTGATGATGTATGAAAGACGACCTGACTAGCTGGTCCCCGGTTCGTGATCACTCGACGGTGAAGGAAAGCATCGCGAGGAAACCCACACGTCCAAGAAATTATATTTTGATAGACGTCTCATCTAACCAATTGCTACACTAGCGTTGCATTCTCGACCCTGTGAACAGATCGCCTTCCTTGAGGAACCTCATGGTATACCTGACTGCTGGCTGCAGGAAGCACATAAATTGGTCCAATTGTCTGTAACTTCAGCAAAATGCTGCTAGTATCGTTGGTAATATGACACGGGGGCCTGCTCTTTTACCCGACTGGCGCAAAAGGAGGGTAATGCTTTACGTGTACATGTGTGTATGTCCGTTCCGTTGTGACCTCTTGTAGCCTATACGACGATCCTGAACTCACACGACAAAAAAAGATCTGAATTTCCATCTGGACCGTGTTGGTCTGACGGCAGTATTTGACGACCTAGGTGGCTCAGTCGTGAATGACGCGACTTTGAGACCAACGCTCGCGGGTTCGATTCCCACACAAGGCAAACATTTTGTGTGCATGAACATGTCTGTTTGTCTTGGTCTGGATGCTTTAAGAGAGGTAGGGTGCATCAAAGCAGCCCGTCTGGGGAAATACCTCCACCTCACAGAAAACCGCGGCCAAATAACAACTCCCTAGAGGGTTGTTGTGTTCGTGCGTGTGAGTGAGGTCACCGGTAAGCTCCCAAGGAGTTGCTGTGTAAGCAGCAGAGGAGGCATCGCGCGAGTGATATAATTATCGCAAGCGTCAATAGGCTACGGTATCCGCTTTACGTCAGGTGGGCCGTGAGCTTGTATTGTAGTATAAAAAAAAAGTCGCTTCATGTAAAAGTCAGTGGTTTCACAATATCCTTAGGCTTAGTTAGCGGACCCCGCTAATCCTAACGGATTAGGAAACGGGATATCGCGGAGAAGAAGACGATCTAAGAAAGAGAGTTGGTTTGAAAGAGAGTGTAGGTGTTAAGATAGCGTAGAATGGTGTACACACGATGAAATTAGTAATGAGACAGATATACGGCGTGATAATGGAAGGATGTAGGAGCCGAAGAAGGCCAAGACTTACCTACCATGAACAAATTGGTAGTGTTTTATCTGAACGTGATGTCAACAGCCTATAAGAAGCTGACGAACGAGCGCGAAAAGAGCTATTTATTTATTTATTTTTGGAAGATTTACAGATCTAATAACAGGAATATGCTAAAGAACAATGTAGTACTTCAATGCTAATTACAAATCTCCACATATAAAATGATGAATGTTATACAAACGAGACAGGTGTATCCTTAAACACCTCGCTCTCTTATGGTAGTTAGTTGTCTCTGACTACACTGCAAGGGACCTGGCGTGAAGATATACATACAATGGAATTCTATACTTCGGGCGTAAGTAGCTTATATCATCTTTGCAGCTATCTTTTTATATGCATTTGACTGACATGTGGCGGTGTGGGTAGTAGTGCTGGAGAGTAATGTTGGAATCGAACTTGATATTAAACCAATGCTCGATTCCGACATTTTCTCGACATTGGTGATTTGGATTCCGACACATGACATATTTTTGTGAATAAAAGTGTCTACTTATCCTCATCAGGTGTTCTTATATATACCTACTAGCTGTGCCCGCGACTTCGTCCGCGTGGAATATTATTGATTTATATTAACAAAAATAAATAAAACTTCTAAAATAAAATTAGCCTAAGTTACTCCTTGTTACATCAGCTATCTGCCAGTGAAAGTCCTGTTAAAATCGGTCCAGCCGGTTCAGAGATTAGCCGGAACAATCAGACAGACTGACAGACAGACAAAAATTGTAAAAATATTCATTTTGGTATATGTACGAGTATCGTGTATACATCCATATGCATTTAGTAAAAAGCGGTTATTTTAATATTACAAACAGACACTCCAATTTTATTTATCTGTATAGATACTTGTATATAGATATGGATTTTGGAAACATTTGCGTTCATGAACATCTATGTTTGTCTTGGTCTGGGTGTTTTCGATTTATGTATGTATATACAAAAAAAAAAGTATTTGCGCATGTTTATCAGTTGTCTAGTACCCATAGCACAAGCTTCGCTTGCTTTGGGGCTGGATTGATAGATAGCTGTGTAATTTGTCCGATAATATTTACTATTATTATTTATGTATTTACAGATTACATTTACGATTATATTAATTAAATATTTGTAATTTGAATATTAGAAATTGATTTATATAATGGCCGTCTATTCCACGTTCATTCCAAGAAACAAACTTGTCTGAAACATTTCTTGTCTACCTTAGTCTCATGATGGGAATGCCGCTTTCCAACTAATCGGATTCAACCGTGTGTTGCCAAGTTTTAAAAAATTAACTAAAATTTAACACCAACGCTTTGAAGAGAGATAGAGCGCATCTAGTCAGCCCAACTGGGAAAGTACCTTCACCTCACAGAAAACATCAGCCAAATGAAGACTTCTTGGAGGGTTATTGTGTTTTTGATAAATGAGGTTAGCTTGAGGGTAGCTTGTTTGTTAGTTAGTTTGAATGAGCTCCTAAGGAGTTGCTGTGTTATCAGCAGGGGTAGCAACCCGTGAGTGATACGTATTGTAAGCATACATAGATTACAGTAACTACTTTACGTAAGGAAGATCGTATGGTTGTATACGTCACGACGTGTTGTATAAAAACGGGCAATTTTATCTAAACTACATTGTATTCTTTCGCTACCAATTTTAGTATACAAAGTAGTTTAGATCAAATTGCCCGGTATATTTCTTTTATACTACGTCGGCAGGCATACAAGAATAGGACCCACCCAGCGGTTACCGTAGTCTATAAGCGCTTGCAATACAGTATTACTCGCGAGATTCCACCTCTGCTACAAATGCAGAAACTCCTTAGGAGCTCACTGGAGACCTCACTGACACGCAGGGACAAAACAACCGTCTAGGGAATTGTTTTTTGACTGCGGTTTTCTGTGAGGTGGAGGTCCTTCTTCTAAACTTTTCTGCTTTGATGCGCCTTACCTCTCTTATAAACCCAGATCTGAAAAACATGTTCATGCACACAAATTTTCACCTGTGTGGTAGTCGAACCCACGAACATTGGTGTCATAATAGCGCTGTCCCTACCACTGCCTCACCGAACTACACACATCAAAAGTGTCTAGGGATCAACATATATTTTTGCAATAACTTTTCTCCTGATTGATATTAATTAAAATTTTCTTTAAGGATTCATCAAATAAAGTGTTTTCGTTTGTCTACAGTAACGATAAACCAAGTCACCTTTGCATTAATAAAGAAATTTGCCATTTTCATAATAAAGGGATTTTTGACATTTGAACCACTAACATTAAAGTTCGAAAAAAAGACTGAAATAACAGTTTTCTTTAAAATTTTATTGGGTAACTTAAACAATTCATCAAAATGAGTTCATCCAAATCACGCTGTGGAATGGCCGCCCATGTTCGTTGCAACAACAAAAAAAGGTCTTCTTGCGACTGGATACCCTCCATATTCGGCAGAGCTCTTCTCAGTAGCATATCCCATGCATGGACACGGAGACAAGACCGATACATTCAAATCACAACTCGAAGAGCTCCAACAATAACCGCCATGATGTTAGCCGTGACGCTTCATCACTCTTCAGGGAACTTAATTAGCGACCAAACAGTCAGAAACCGCTTGCATGAAGTGAACCTTCATTGCCGAAGACCGCTAAAGGTACCACCTATAGCAATGCACAATCGTAGGATTCGATATCAATGGGCTCTTGAACACAGAAATTGGGCAGAAGAACAATGGCGTTTCGTGTGCTTTTCTGATGAGTCTCGTTTTGGTATGAGACCGGATACAAGACGTATACGACACTGGAGAACCCCTGGACGCCAACAGCGATTAAAATCCTGCCAGGAAGTCCATCCTTATAGTGGTGGAACCATCATGGTATGGGCGGGTATTTGGATCGGTCGAAGAACTGAGTTGATTTGGATCAGAGGCAACCTCAACGCTCAAATTTATGCTGAGACGATTGTATCAGACGTCATCGTTCCTCTACAAGTGCAAATCGGTCCCTTATTTCAGTTAATGCATGATAATGCACGACCGCACACCGCAAGAGTTGTAAGACAGACTCTCGCCGCAGCTAACATCAATGTCATGCCCTGGCCTGCTCAGTCGCCAGACTTGAACCCGATTGAGCATGCATGGGATATGCTACAGAGAAGAGCTCTGCCGAATATGGAGGGTATCCAGTCGCAAGAAGACCTTTTTTTGTTGTTGCAACGAACATGGGCGGCCATTCCACAGCGTGATTTGGATGAACTCATATTGAGTATGCCAAACCGATGTTCTTGTGTTGTTAGTGTTCGCGGTAGAAACACGGATTATTAATTGTTTAAGTTACCCAATAAAATTTTAAAGAAAACTGTTATTTCAGTCTTTTTTTCGAACTTTAATGTTAGTGGTTCAAATGTCAAAAATCCCTTTATTATGAAAATGGCAAATTTCTTTATTAATGCAAAGGTGACTTGGTTTATCGTTACTGTAGACAAACGAAAACACTTTATTTGATGAATCCTTAAAGAAAATTTTAATTAATATCAATCAGGAGAAAAGTTATTGCAAAAATATATGTTGATCCCTAGACACTTTTGATGTGTGTAGTTGAATTATTAATTTGATTTTTGTAAAATAACGCCTGAATTTACTATATATATATATATTGTTCATATACAAATATATGAACAATTTTTGCCACTAGTTTGGCATATTATAAAGAATCATCTGAAACAATGAAGCAAACAATACGTCATCGATACAAAATTGCACAAACATAAAACACTTTGCAACTAATGGTCACAAAAAAAGCACTGCGAAACAGCGAAGTG
Organism: Pyralis farinalis; assembly: GCA_947507595.1. NCBI lineage: Eukaryota > Metazoa > Arthropoda > Insecta > Lepidoptera > Pyralidae > Pyralis > Pyralis farinalis. The sequence continues at coordinate 5,925,863 of OX382275.1, forward strand.
AGCCTTTTGGCACCATGCCACGGGAACTACGACTTTCTGTTAATTAACTGTACGTAGAGCAATAGTATGTAGTGTGTATACCTAGTCCGGCCATAAGTACTGTTACAAACGAATAAAACTTGTACTTGTTCATATTTATGGAAGTCTCAGCAAAAAAACTGAACATTTGATATATGTTATTAAAAGAATTGATGTGGTGTATATGCCATTCAACTTCATTTAATTTTATAGTAGTAACGTTAATAATTCAAGTGACAATCAATGGTGCATGAAAAGAGCTATAAATGTGAAAGAAGCGAGTGAAGTGTGTAAGGACCGCGTCTTATGGCGCTCGGTTCTCTCTGCCTACCCCGCAATGGACCTGGCGTGAAGTTTTACATACATACAATGAATGCTTTTATGCATAGAGGGAGGATTGTACAAGATACACTATACAGCTCCAAAACGAGAACTAAAATAAAATTTATATTGGAGAATGTCCATGTGTGAGTAAATAGGGATCCCTTCTTTTCGCATAATTGTTTTCCTAATATACTTTGGAATAAATATGTTAGCATATTTTTTTGGTATAATAATACTTAACCATAATTGTTTTTGGCATATATTTATGTTGTTATTCTATTATCTTTGGGGCTAATTTGTTTTAGCATATATAATTTTATTTCGCATAATGTTACTAGGCATAATGACTATCAGCCTAATATTATTTGTATAATGTATCAATAGGTTAAAGTGCTGCGGGGTGACCCTTGGGCCACACCTAAGCGTAAATAAATTTATGTGTTAAAAAGTTATGCTTAAATAAATTATGCGCAAGCTGTTATGCGTAAATAATTTTTTTTCGGCGGGTAGCTTCAAATAAAGTAACAGCCATTTTGCATCACTCTTAGTAATTTATTAATTAAAAATATTTACACTCACTATTTGTGATTGGATACTGACCTAAATGTCCTAAGTCTAACACTTGCATCCACCAGCACATAAATTTCAAACAACTTATCACCATGGAGCCAACAACACAGTTGCAGAATAATCTTAGTGAGCTGGCAGCACTATTCAACACTCGGATGGATGATTTTGAGAAAAATCTGCAGCAATCTTCGTCATCCTCTTCAAATGTACCTCTGACGATTAAAACTCTCTCTGCTGACTACCAGAACTTCAAAACCTTCATATGGAAAGCCATCTCAATGTTGAAGCAACAAATGGAGCTAATAGCAGCCAGTTTGGATCGGCAAGAAACACACAATCGCAGAAAGGTACTTCTCATACATGGTATCCCCGAGGAGGAGAATGAGATTCTCTCTCAGAGAATTAATAAAATCTTTAGCCAACAATTAAAACTGTCTCGTAGCGATGGTCTGTCATTCGATACTGGCAGCAGTTCATCTCTAGAAGCCTGTCATCGTCTTGGAGCGAAGAGAGATGGTCCGCGCCCGGTACTGATCCGTTTTGCTAACACTATGTTTCGTTCAGCTGTATGGAATGCCAAGACAAAGTTGAAGGGCTCAAAAATTTCCATATCCGAGTTCCTAACCAAGACTAGGCAAGAAGTTTTCGTTGCGGCCAGGAAACATTTTGGCGTCAGGAATAGTTGGTCCTCTGACGGTAACATAGTGATCCTCCTGCCAGACAAATCGCGTGTGAAAATTACAACCCCGGCGGAGCTCCACAAAGTACAGTCCCGGCATCCAGCCTGCGCATCACAGCCGGCAGACAGATCTCGGCGAGCCGACGCTGCCCATAAGCACGTTACAGGCACTCACTAGAAGCTTCACGGTGAACTTTCATTAATTGTTATAATTCATAATCTTCGTACTTAGATGTGAGTTCTTGTTGTTGAATCATTAATCGTTCACATTTTGTTGTAGTTAGGCATCAAATATCTTATTATCTAATGACCCACTTGAATACTCTTAAACTGTTAATTTACATGTAGGGTATCTTATTCAATAATCTAAGAAACAAGTTAAACAAAAAATATTTTTGTACAGTCAAATTTCAGCATGATGTGATGTGTGTTGTTTTCTTATATTAGCTGTGGCAATCGGTCCTCACCTGAGTTGTGAATCAATTAATTGACTCTGCTAATAATATCTATTGGTTTCATGTAATGATATACCAAGGAAAGGATGCAAGTGCATGTATATAATTGTTATTCATATCTGTCTATTATTATTTATATATTTATTTTATATATCGTATTTAATTTTAGTGTGTAGTAGTACATTTTATGTCATTAGATATTAATGTACATGACGACTATTTTGAATCATGCTCTTCTGATGAGTTTGAAAGTGCTCTCAGTGACATATCATCATCATCATCTGATACTGATGTTCTTGAAAGGAAATTGCGGTCTGTGCTTAACTATAACCACCAAAACTTAAACCTTGTGCACATTAATGCACAGAGCATAGTTGCTCATTATCACGACTTTCTCGCATCTTTTAGCAATATCGCAGTCGATGTTATCTTAGTTTCTGAGTCCTGGCTCAAACCTTCACTTCCTTCTACACTCTGTTCTCTCCCCGGCTTCCGGCTTCTTCGTAATGATAGAATCGGGGCTGGTTCGGGAGGTGTATGTATCTATCTCCGTGAGCATATTTCTAGCATTGTTATTGCACAATCCCCTAACGAATATTCTGCATCTCTAGAATATTTATTTCTGGAAATTTCACTGCACCACTCTAAAGTATTACTAGCAGTAGTTTATAGCCCCAATGATAGGACAGACTACTTCCAGACCTTCGAGTCAGTACTAAATAAAATCAATAATATTGCATCCTCATTGGACCTAAATATCCTTCCACTCTCTGCAACGCATCACGTCCCATATTGTAGGCCGTCGTTGATTGACCTAATGATCGTCTCTGATATTGACTCGGTGGTGTCTCATGGACAACTTACAGCACCTTTCTCCTATCACGACCTGCTATTTCTTTCATATAGGGTGCGTCCTCCCAAGCGTATTAACAAAACAATCTTCCAACGTAACTTTAGAAATATGGATGTGAATCGCTTGAGGGATGACTTTTGTAATGTTGATTGGACTAAGCTTTACGCAGCCACATCCATTGATGCAAAAATTGACTTTTTCAATTCCACTGTAACTTCAATGTATGATACTTACGCTCCTATTAGACCTGTTAGAGTAAAACATCAACCAGCGCCTTGGCTTTCTACATCTATTAAAAACTGTATGCGTAGACGAGATAAAGCCAAGTCTAAACTTAAAAAATCTCCTAGTGAAAATAAACTCTTGGAATATAAAAAACTGCGGAACATCTGCAATAGGATGTGTAGGGATGCAAAACGCCAATATATTCATTCCTCTTTGCAAAATATGCCTCAGGCAAACATCTGGAAATTTCTACGTTCACTGGGTGTAGGTAAATCTTCCAAGAATGTCAATGGTTCTTTGGACTTAAACGCAATCAATAAACATTTCTGTACTCCCCCGATTTCGGTAAATCAGGCCATTAAAAATGGTACTTTATCTTCGATTTCTCAACCTGTGACACCCACACGTGACGTATTCTCATTTCACTGCACTACTGAGGACGAAGTTAAAAAGAGCATTCTCTCCATTACCACCAAAGCTGTGGGTAGTGATGGCTTGAGTCGTGACATGCTGATTCCAATTTTGGACTACGTAATTCCAGTAATTACTCACATTATAAATTTTTCTCTCTCTACAAACGTTTTTCCAAAAGCTTGGAAGATGGCTCAAGTCATTCCGATCCCTAAAACTTTCAACCCTACATCCTTCTCAGAGTATCGGCCAATTTCTATTCTTCCACTCTTATCTAAAATCCTCGAAAGTGTTGTTCACAAACAACTAAATTCATATCTCAGACATCATAATCTTCTTAGCCCCTTTCAGTCGGGTTTCCGTCCTCATCACAGTACAACGAGTGCGTTGTTGAATGTCACAGAAGACATAAGACATGCTATGGATAATAAAAAACTTACCCTTGTTATTCTGTTGGACTTCAGTAACGCATTCAATTCTGTCGATTTTGACATTCTCCTTGGAATTCTTCGCTCTTTGAACTTTTCCTCCTCTGTGATCGAGTGGTTCGATTCTTATCTTCGTGGACGCTGGCAATGTACTAAAGTTGATGAATATTCATCAGATTGGGATCTGTTGACTGCTGGTGTACCACAAGGCGGTGTTTTATCTCCACTACTTTTCTCGATCTTCATCAACGAATTATCTAAAGTAATTACTTCTCCTTACCATCTTTATGCGGATGATTTGCAAATTTACAGTCATTTTTCCTACTCTGATGCATCCAGGGCTATTTCGGCCATGAATGATGTACTTTGTGCAGTCCAGGGGTGGGCTAATAGCTTTGGACTCCTACTCAACCCATCAAAATCTCAAGCCATTGTTATCGGTAGTCGCCAGATGAAAAAGAAAGTTAAATATAGTGATTTGCCGCAAGTTTCCTACAACGGCCTACCGATTGCTTTTACAAGCAAAACAAAAAACTTGGGTTTGATCATTGATGAAACTTTATCGTGGACAGCGCAGGTCAATGACGTCAGTAAACGTATGCATTACAATTTTCATTCACTCAAGCGGCTTCAGAATTTTTTACCATTCAAAACTAAAGTTATGCTTGCTCAGTCTCTTTTACTCCCTATTCTTGACTACGCTGATGTTTGCTATTTAGATGCGACTGAGGAGCTACTTAACAAACTAGAACGCCTACAAAACCTGGCTATTCGTTATATTTACGGTTTACGAAAATATGACCATATTTCCGAATTTCGTACAAGATTGAAGTGGCTCCCTATCCGCCTTCGCAGAAATGTGCACATATTATGCTATCTATATAAAATCCTAAATAACCCTGAGACTCCCCAATACCTTCGATCCCGGTTTTCACTTAAATCAACTCCTATCCGTTCCCAACGTCCTTGTCTAACCAAAACTTTGAATTATCCATCATCCAATACTATCTTCTACTTTCGTTCTTTCACTGTTAATGCTGCACAGCTATGGAATAAATTACCGCTACAAATACGAGACAGTTGCACTTTAGTTACTTTCAGGAATAGGTTGAGAGAGTACTATCTTACTCGCAATAAGTGATATTATATGTATAGTACTTATATATTTATATGTGTAGTTATTTATATGTATTGATATTATTAAAGAGTATGTATGTATTTTATATATTTATATATTGTATACTTAATTTAGCATAACTTTTCAAATCCCGGCCAAAATAAAATTACTGCACACACGCTACGGCTAGCTGGAAGAGATCTCTTAAAGAGATAAGCTCACCATTGTACACTATTTTTAATGTAACAAACTCTGTATGTAATGTTATGCAATAAAGAATATATATATATATATATATATATATATATATATATATATATATATATATATATGTATATACATATGCGTAAATATCATTAGGATAAACAAAAGTATGGCATGTTATATTATGTCTTAAAATTGTATGCAAATGGATTGGGGAACCAGTTAAAAATAGTGTTGTTCTCGATACGCTTTCACGGGTTGTTGTACATTGGTCACAAAGTAAATTCGTCACGGAAAAAAGTATGTGTAAATTTACCACTATTTTATTTTTATGAAGTGAATTCGTCATTTATTAATTTGGATTATTGTAATATCGTCGCAACTTTTTTTATATATATTGCTACCGGTACTTTATGCAAAAATGATGTAAACTTAAGACTTGTGACGAATTTACAAATATTTTTTAATATAAGTGGCGAATTTACTTTTAATTAGTGTAAAAGTGTACAAAAATGTGACGAATTTACTTTGTGACGAATGTACAACAACCCGCTTTTACATTATAGATTCAGTGGATTCTTTAATCAAGAAATTGTCAACATACGTATGTAATATAATCTACTTGCCTATTATCAAATAATAAGTCAAATAATCGTAAGAATATCTTTGAAATTACGTTGTAAAAAGCTTATCGCTTAAAAATTTAATTATTAGAAGCTTAGAATAGAATTTCCTTTGCCTTTGCCGTAAACTATGATGTATAGCCTATAAAATTATTAATACTTATGCCATGAGTAATTAAAACACATTACATTTATTTGAATGTTTATATATTGCTCTCCAAATATTACAGGTGTGTTGAAGTGTACTCATAAAGTTCCGTATTAAAGTTTAACAATTTATTCACATGTTTTAATTGGAATTTAAAAGTCTTTAATCGGAAATCAAACACGGTTACTTTCCATAGTAATATCTTTCCATTAATCCTCTAAATAATCTATGACATTTGTACCTATCGATATAAATAATGCATATATCTAGTATTTTATTTATTCGCGGTGATATTTGTTCATACAAAACACTTCTTTTTAAAATCTCTTTATAGCCACAGATAAAAGCAGTGATAGCCTAGTGGATAAAGAACCAGTCTTATGACCAACGGATCCCCGGTTCGAATCCTAGCATGTACTACTAAATATTTGTAATTATTACTTGCTCCACGGTGAAGGAAAACATCGTGAGGAAACCCGCACGTCTTAAGAATAATCTATTTTTTTTTATACTACGTCGGGCGACATACAAGCATACGGCCCTCCTGATGTAAAGTGGGTACATTAACGCTTGCGATATATTAAGTATCAAACTATTTTCATTTTAAAATAATGTAAAATCCCCAACTAAGCTAATTACTACTCAAACAAAATTAATTTTTATACTTATCTATTGCATTAGAATAAAAACTCGTATTATTCTACCCTTCTACCTTTAGCATAATATACATAAGGCGGGAAAGGGGCTAAAGTTTTTAAAAAGGGCAGAACCGTTGACCTTGACTGAGGTATCAGCTCCGTTTTCACGTCGATCAGGGGTCAGCACTTAGAAAAAGCTATAGGAACACTACTAGAACACAGCGAAGATTTATTGATACTGGATTAAGACTAATATTCAGCAAGTAACCTTCTTCTTCTTAGCGTAATCCATTAGGATTGGCAGGGTCCGCAACTTAAGTTTAAGGATTTGTCGAAGATATTGATTTTTAGATGAAGCGACTGCCGCCAGACCTCAACAACCAATAGGGAAAACCAGAGCATTCTTAGATGAGATCACACGTCATTTAAATGTATTTTCTTGGACGTGAGGGCTTCCTCACGACGTTTTCCTTCACCGCTGAGAAAGTGATAATTACAAATATGTACATAAATCCGAAAACGGGAATTTAGTGGTGCATGCCGAGATTCGCACCGGGTACCTGTTGGGCATAAGGCCGGTTCTTTATCCACTAGGTTATCACTGCTCATATTCAAGAAATTAACTGAATAGTTTTAGTTCTAAGTTAAATTACTAATTAAAAATGGACATAGTCACTATAACTTTACCTCATAAGCGAGCCTAAAACGTAATGGAGAGTTAAATATTACAGAAACTACACTACAATACAGGTATTTATGTTGTGGGAAAAAAAAATCTAGAACTCAATTGCAGTACCACCTACTGTATCTAATTGTATTAATGATATATTGTATAATGATCCAAACCATCCAAAACATTTCATCAAAATCAGTCCGGTTAATTGAAAGGAGTTCAATGATAGACTATTACAGCAATCCTAATTCATCTTCGACCGAAGGGATTTAGAGCATACTCCACCCGTCGCTCAACAAACGGATTGGCGGAGGCCAGTATTTTCAAGCCCTAAGACCACTGACTTAACGACTGTCATCTTTCGACAATAGCCGGGACCAACGGCTTAATGTACCCGAATCACGGAGAAGAACGATATAGATAAACCCCATCCATAGACAGGTTACGGTAGTTGCTTAACCTGCTTGCCCGGTTTCAATGACATACACAGAGAATAATTATATATATTCAAATGATGCAAATGTATGTACTGCCAATGATGAAATGTAGCAGTAAGTACTACCTTTCTATCAGTTCATTGTACATTCGTCCTTAGTCTAGTCTCTCATCGGTGGTCTGGAGCGGATTAAGCTAATCGGCCACGTACTGGTTCCTGAGGGGCTAAGAGCGAAGGTGTTGCCCCATGAAACACGGCTACGTGGACCGAATACTAAACATCGATTAGAGTACCGCTGTAACTTACTGTAAAGATAATATTGTTTTTTTTTTCGACCCCAGAGGAAGCAAATAGCTCAAGCGTCTCTATTGGCGTAATCGTGTAGCTTCCTAATATTGAACTGCTTTATACGCTGTGTTAGAAACAGATGAACGTATCTTAAAATTGAAACAAACTTGAAACATTATTGAAATTTTAAGCAGAAATCTGGGAAAAAATCATCTTCCTTCACATAAAATAAAAAAATAACGTATCTTTGATACAAAACAGGATGTACAGATATTCTTATACATTTGAAGATGATTTAAATAGCAGGTAATTTACGATTTCATATTGTATTATATACTTCTTCTAGTATATATTTTTTTCACAATAATTGGCATTTTCACAATATTAGGTTATTAATTTGTAAAATGTAAAATTAAAATATTTAGATACGCTATATTACGAGTATACTATATTGAATAGATTCAGGCAGTATTTTGCTACAGTTAACATGCAGTTTGATCTAACCTTCTTTGTGTGCTTCCGCCACCAATTAGTTCATGAGAACTAGCGCCGGTCGGCACCCACCCACTACCGATAATTAGATGCATCATGCTGTCGCTGCTCCGGTCGTCTGTGACTCGGCTGCTGCGGTCGTCCGCTGTGGCTACAGGAGCTACAAGCAACCGCCATCGTTTTCTCTGCGACAAGTATTTCACCTCTCCACGAAGCATCTTCAGATCTTATTAATTAGAATAACAAGCTATAAGTTTCAAATAAGTCGTAGTGCCGTCCCTTATATTCAACTGAATGCGGGCGTGAAAGTGATGAGTGAAGAGATATTCAATAGAGAGGGGTTGCTCAGGTTGTCTGTCGGATTTTTCCTTTACTTATGATATATGTCATTGCTTCTTGTCTAATTTTCCAAGTGTCAAAATATGCGATATAACCGGGGCATAACGGCCGTGTTGCATTGACTTTAACTTAGAAGTTTTTTTTTTTTACGCATTGGAGGCTTGATTTCTTGATATTAATTTCAACTGGATACCTACACGCGTTGCTGAGAAAAATGCTCTCGACAAACTGACAACGAAGTGATCATCCAATTTGATCTAACCTGCTTTGTGTGCTTCCGCCACCAATTAGTTCATGCGGCCTAGCGGCACCCACACACTACTGTTAGTAAGTGCAACATGCTGACGCTGCCATGGCTGCTCCGGTAGTCTCTGCCTCAGCTCTCGGGGGCATGCGGATTCTGTTCCAGATGGCGGACGACCGATGATGCCTCGTGGAGAGGCGAAACACATGTCGCAGCGACGACCAGGTCAGTCGTGGCAGCGACGGTGGTGGTGGGGGCATGCGGATTCTGTTCCAGATGGCAGACGACCGCAGCAGCCGAGGCGGAGACTACCGGAGCAACCATGGCAGCGTCGGCATGTTGCACTTACTAACAGTAGTGGGTGGGTGCCGGCCGCCGCTAGGTTAGCATGAACTAATTGGCGGCGGAAGCACACAAAGCAGGTTAGATCAAATTGCATGTAAATTTGACTTTCGCAAAATAACGCCTGAATCTATTAACAACGAAGTGATCGTATAAGGGTTCCGTTTTTCCTTTTGAGGTACGCCCCTTAACCCTAGAAATTGATATTTGTTCCCTAGTTTGTACTTCCTACTGGCAGCGTAAGAAGTACTCCTCATCCGATTACGATCAAAGTTTGGGAACTTGTTGCTTACGCTTGTGCGAAGTTTATAGTACACTAAGAACAGTGCGCTGTGTACCAGCTTATTTTGAATATTTGTGACTTTAACTCAAAATTTAGTAGTTAATAGATTCAGGCGTTACTTTGCGAAAGTCAAATCCACATGCAATTTGATCCAACCTGCTTTGCGTGCTTCCGCCACTAATCAACGACCGCAGCAGCCGAGGCGGAGACTACCGGAGCAGCGATGGCAGCGTCGGCATGTTGCACTTACTAACAGTAGTGGGTGGGTGCCGGCCGCCGCTAGGTTAGCATGAACTAATTGGTGGCGGAAGCACGCAAAGCAGGTTGGATCAAATTGCATGTCAAAATTTAGTTTTTGCTCAATAAGCTCTTTCAGAAATTTCTGAGAATATGACTCTAATTTAGATTATTAAAAATTATTTTTTTATATACTACGTCGGGAAGATACAAGCATACGGCCCATCTGATGTAAAGCGGGCACTGTAGACTATTAACGCTTGCGATATATTAAGTATCACTCGCGCGATGCCTCCTCTGCTGCTAACACTGTAAGTCCTTACGTGCTTACTGGGGACCTCACTCACATGCAGGAACACAACAACGCTCTAGGGAGTTGTTAATTGGCTGCGGTTTTCTATGAGGTGGAGGTACTTCCCCAGGCTGCTTTGATGCGCCCTACCTCTCTTAAAACATCTAGACCAAGCCAAACAGACATGTTCATGCATACAAAAGTTCGTCTTGTGTGGGAATCGAACCCTCGAGCGATGGTGGCAAAGTTCCTTCACGACTGAGCCACAGAGCTCGTCGAACACTCGTGAGACATAGGTACCAGACGCATACGACTTTTGTACATACTTCTGGTAAATGAATTGAATGAATAATTGTATATTAAAGATCTCTTTCAACACAATACATAAGCATTCTATGTATAAACATATACAAATACCAGAATAGGGTAACACAAAGTAGATACCCACAATTGGTTAATAACACTGTTGTTCAGCCATTAATGATCAATAAACAACAGCAGATAGAGCAAAATGCCAGTATTAATATGATAATTAGCTCGTAGAACCATGGAACTAAACAGCTATTCGTATGATATGCCAGACTTCCTGGGGTACTGAAAGGAATGTTTTACGTTTTCCGTATAAGCGAATTACAAACACATTTAAATCTAAGCCGACATGACTTGATCATGAATGTGCTGATTTTTTTTTGTACAACATCGGCAGGCATACTAGCATACGGCCCACCTGATGAAAAGCGGTTACCGTAGCATATGAAAGCTCGCAATACATTAAGTATCACTCGCGAGATGACACCTCTGCTGCCTAGCACTACAACTCCTTAGGAGCTTACTGGTCAACTTACTCATACGCTCTAGGGAGTTTATTATTTGGCTGCGATTTTCTGTAAGGTGTAGGTACTTTTTCTGATTAGTAAATTAGACAATGGCGATGGTATAGATACAAATAGGTAGATTGAAGTGATCGGCGCGGAAAAGTACTTCTAGCCTACAGAGGAACGCACGAAAAATATTTACCTGGAACTCCTGGAAGTATATATATGAATATATTATGAAGATATAAAAACCTCGTGTTCGTACATTTTTATGCCTTAAACACGCACGAAAACGTAAGTTAGAATTTGGCGTTTCGTGTATATACGTTTCGGCGTTATAAGATTTTAAGTGATTTTTTGTCATTTCATGTCATTTTGACATTGTGAGATTTTGCTATTTTGAATATTTTTTAAATATTATGCTTTTTGACGTATTTCGTGCTTGCACTGAGCTGCGCAGCGGATGTCTGAAACTTTATACCATATGCAATCCTCCAATGTCAGCATTTAGCCACTATCGGTCCTTCGATTAAGGGTTTAATTAGACGTCCCTTGACGTCTGATACACGGTCTTCACTCTTAAAAGTTCCTACCTTCTGTAATTATTGATTTGGCAAATATACTTGATCCGCACTCAATTCTGTTTACAAAGTAAGACCTTTGTCAAAAACTTTGTTTCTAACGTCTAATTTCTACTTTCTGATTACCTTAGTCAACTTCCAAGCACAGCTCTCTCTCTCTGTTGCACCGCTGTATGAATTTTGACCCGTGGATCAGAATCAGATAAGAAGATTGAGGATGGATCAACGTCTCTGCACTGCATAACAAAACGGGGAGGATACATTGGTTTAATACTTTGGTCTTCCAGCGCGGTAAGGATGTATATCTTCACGCCAAGTCCCTTGCGGGGTAGGCAGAGAGAACCGAGCGCCATAAGACGCGGTCCTTGCATACTTCACTCGCTTCTGTGACATTCATAGCTCTTTTCATGCACGCTCGCCGGTTCCTGGGGCTTCTGACATCACCTTCTGATAAAACACGACCAATTTGATCATGGTAGGTTAGTCTCGGCCTTCCTCGGCTCCTACATCCTTCCACTTTTGCATTGTATATCTGTTTCATCATTCTTTCGTCCCGCATTCTTTCTACATGTCCGAACCAACGGAGCATGCCCTTTCTTATCTTAACACCGACACTCTCTTTTAGACCAACTCTTTCTCTCACGTCTTCATTACGAACGCGGTCAGCAAGCGTTATGCCACAAATTTTGCGCAATGCTCGCATCTCGACCGCATTTATTCTACTTTCATGCTCTCTCTGCCATACCCAGCTCTCACTTCCATAAGTTAGCGTTGGAATTAGCACCGCGTTGTGTACAGCGAGCTTTGCCTTCTGGCTTAGATTTCGGCTGCCTAGAAGTTTACCCAACGCTCCATTCACCCTATTCCCGGCACTCACTCGTCTCTCCACATCAGCGGTGTACCTTCCATTGCTGCTAAAAGCACTTCCAAGATATACAATCTCATTCACTTGCTCCAACACTACATCATCAACCATAATCCTAGTGTTCGTTCTGGTTGTCTCTCTTTCAAATACCATTATCTTGGTTTTCTTCGCATTCAATTGTAAGCCTTTCTTCATACAATCATCTTTCATTATTGTAACTAGTGTTTGCAGTTCGGATGGTGATTCTGCTATTAATGCCGCATCGTCTGCATAAAGCAGGCAGTTGACCACTGAGTCACCCATTCGCATTCCCACATTCATATTTCTTATTCTCTGAAGACAACTGTCCAGATACAGGATGAACAGCCGAGCCGACAGCACGCATCCCTGTCTGACACCAATGTTGACATCAAACCAGGGCGACAAGCTGCCGTCCACCCGCACACATGCTGTACAATCCTCATAAGTGGATTGCACAGCACGGAGTAGGTCACCGTCAACCCCATATCCGGGCAAAATGTTCCAGAGATTCTTTCGCACGACTCTATCAAATGCTTTCTCAAAGTCCACAAAACCGCAGAAAACCTTCTGGTCCAAAGCCAGATGCTTCTCTACGATGTTGCGGAGTGAAAAAACTCGATCGGTACATCCTCTGCCGCTTCGAAATCCACCCTGTGCTTCCCAAAGCATTCCATCGGATTTCACCCTCATTCTTCTTTCAATGATTTTTCCATACACTTTAGCTGCTAAGCTGATCAAACTGATAGGGCCATCAGTGAATCGTCAGTTGGCGCAGTCCATACGTGAGCCCTTGCCTTTATACAAGGACACGATGACTGCGCGTCTCCAATCGCTCGGGACCCGTCCGGTTCTCCAGCATAATTTGCTCAAAAACCAGAAGGCGTCCCTAACGCTGGTACCACCTAGCTTGATCATCTCAGCTGTTACCATATCGATTCCCGCTGACTTTCCATCTTTCAAACTTCGTATCGACCATTCAATCTCATCCATAGTAATGTCTTCATGGTACGCTGGCACTGTCGAGTCAATCACAGACTCATTCACAATGCCAGCGTCATGGACATAATCATACATTTCTCTAAAATATTCACTCCACCGTTCTAACACTTCCTGAGTGTTAGCAAGAATGCCACCAGCTTTACATCTTATCTTGTCCATTCTGGATGCTGACGAACCACTTCGAGACTTCTTTACCTCTCTCCAGAAGAGTTTGGTATTTGCCTCGAAGTTCTTCGTCAGCTTCTCTTCCTCAATCATATGTAGTCTTTCACGCTTCTCTTTCACTAAAGCTTTGGAGTCATTCTTGCATCGACGGTATAATTCTTTCTTCATTTCTTTCATACCATCACTCTGGTGCAAAGATGATACGTAATCCAGCCACGCTTTCCTCTTTTTTTCCACGGAGGATTGAACCTCCGCATCCCACCAGGCATCTCCTCTTAGTGTTCTACGTCTCTTTGCGCATCCACATGCTTCTTTCGCACTGTCCACCATACTTTCTTTCAGAACTTTCCAACATACGTCTACATCTGAGTCGGAAAGACTCGCGTTCGCAAGTCTTTCACTGACTAGACGTACATACTTACTCCTCACACTTTCATCTTCCAATTTTTCACTTCTTATTCTTTCATGGTCTCCGAAAGGAATACGCACTCGCCAGTGCCTCCACTTCTTGAAAAGGCCCACAAATCGGCTTATCACCAGATAGTGGTCCGTTTCAAGAGTGGGACCTCTGAAGGCTCTTGTATCCATTAACGACTTTCGGAGACGTCCATCTATCAAAATCAAATCAATCACACTTTTCTGTTCATTCCGTCTCCATGTGTAAGTGTGAATATCCTTGTGATGGAAGAGCGTGTTTGACACAAGGAGGTTTCGTTCCATACATACGTCTAAAAGTAACTTACCAGCATCGTTCACTCTCTTATCTCCGTATGGACCAAGCACAGCCTCATAACTGCTTCGCTTGGTCCCAACCCATCCATTCAGATCACCACACATAATTATCCGTTCATTCGCTTCGGCCAACTCCAGAATACCCCTTACAGTCTCCCAAAACTTCTCGAGCTCCTGGGGATCAGCAGAGCTCACAGGAGCATATGCTGCAACTAAAAACACTCGCGTAATCCCCAGTTTTATCTTAACCCAGAGAAGTCTTGGACCTACTAAATCGTAATCTTTCACACCAGCGGCCAAGCGAGATGAAAGCACGACACCTACGCCAGCGCTGGCATGAACGTCCTGGTCCACCCCGGACTACAGGGCCATCATGCCACCGGGCAGATCTTCGGTGTCGTTTCCCTTTCGCTTGGTCTCTGACACACACAAAGCATCTAGGCATCTCACGTTCATTATATCTATCAACTCATTCATCTTATCTTTTAGACCACCTCTCACATTCCATGTGCCTATACGACACTCAGCTCTCCTCGACCCGCCGGGATGGGCGTTGCGTGGTGGGTGGCGGCCCCCACCGCCGCATGCCTTAGATTTCGCACCGACGGGGGCGGATCGGTGCGCGTCGCCTCCGGGGGACGCCCTAATCCGCGCGTCTGTGCGGTTTGGGTCCAGAATTGCAGTCCAAGTGTTGGACTGGCAGGGTCGCGGCGTGCACGCTTCTGGTACCGACCCCAAAATGTGCCGAAATTTTAGAAATACTGCTCAATCCGGATCGATAGGTATACTGGAATTGATGTATTTTTTAAAGTTGTCTTCAAGTCAAGATGTACTGCATGTGCATGGTTATATTTAAGCGTAGTATTCAAATATATATAATATATATTTACAATCTATTTACTAAATATATTATTGTATTCAATGAAAGTCTATTTCTTTTATCTTGTGTGGGAACAGACACTTCCACCTATTTATAATTTGTTTACCCTTTGTCTCAAGTCTAGTGAATACGTTACATGTGTATATGTTTTTTTTATTTATTTGAACGATATTATTTGATGTATGTAGGTATAAATGCAGAAATCGAGGGCGGCCAAGATTTACTCGCCATGACCAAATTGATCGTGTTCTATCAGAATGTGATGTCAGGAGCCTTAGAAACCGGTGAGCGTGCACGAGAAGAGCAAAGAATGTTATAGAAGCAGCAGAAGTGAGATTTGTGAGGATCATGTCACGTGGCGATCGGTTCTCTCTGCCTACCCCGCAAGGGGATATTTGGAACAACGATACAAAATGCTCAGAGTTCGTTCTCTACGAGCACTTATTAGGTTTTTAATTTCTAGACTTATCCTAAACAATATAAGTACTTTATTAATATGGAAAGCATCCGCTAGAGACAGTAGTAAACAACAATTCGTATGGAAACGAGGGTCCGAGTTCCGTGTATTGCCAGGATCCTGAATAACTGCTGGAATATTTGCCTAAGTAGGGTTCGGTTGTAAATTGGCTTAACCAAATCGATTTGGCAAACGGCCTTTGACCTCATTTCGTGTGATTTCGTTTTGGATATCTTCGTCAATGCTTGTGAATTATAGATGAAAGAGATTCCTGAAAGGGGTCGTGTATCTGTATGTTCTGCATTGTATGTATACAGGTGGCAATAGTTGCGCGTGACTGATTATTCGCTTCTTCTTCTACCTAGCGCTATTCCGTTTGTTAATCCATTAGTATTACCGTGGTCCGCTGCCTAAGCGTAAGGATTTGGCGATTGTATTGATTTCTACATGGAGCGACTGTCGTTTGACCTCCACAACCCAGAGGGCAAACCATACCTTTCTCAAGTTATGTCATACGACTTTCGAAATATAATTTCTTGGACGTGTAGGTTTCCTCACGATGTGTTCGAATACACGAATTTAGTGGTACATGCCAGGATTCAAACCGGAAACCAGTTGATCAATAAGCCGGTTCTTTATCCACTGGGCTAACACTCCATCCGAGTAATTATTCCCTAATTTACGGAATACACGAACTCGGTGGCGTAGTGATTAGCAATGCTACTCCAACATCGACGCTCGTGGGTTCGATTCCCATACAGGACAGACGTTAAAGCAGCCCGACTGGGGAAGTACCCCCACGTCACAGAAAACCGCTGCTGATTAACAACTACCAAGAATGTTATTGTATTCCTGCGAGGGAGTGGGGTTACTAGTAAGTTCCTGAGGAGTTGCTGTACGATCAGCAGAGTTAGCTCGATGGTGGCATTGAGGGATACTTAATATATTGAAAGTGTTCATATGCTACGATAACCGCTTTGCAGCAGGCGGGCCGTATGCTTGCAATGCTACCAGACGTGGCATAAGAAATAATATTTAAAAAATCAAAAGTTTTGAAAACGTCGTCACGAAAATGTCACGACGGATTTGTATATTTGTTTTGGTATATTCAACAGGCTGGGAAGTTTTAGAAAAAAAATATGGGTGCGTGTACTTATGTACGCGCGTGAGTAGTTATACTTCTTAGGCATCGAGCTCGGTGGCGCAGTGGCGAAACGCGTTGTTACACTACTTTGACACCAACGCTCGTGGGTTCGGTTCCCACACAGTACAAACATTTGTGTGCATGAACATGTCTGTTTGTCTTGGTCTGGGTATTTTCTATGCATGATAAGTATGTATTTACAAAAAACAAATGTATTTACGTATGTTTATCAGTTATTTAGTACCCATAACACAAGCATCGCTTACTTTGGGGCTAGATGGCGCTGTGTAATTTGTCCGACAATATTTATTTATTTATTTATTTATCATTAAATAAATATTTAACATTAATAATTTAACAATATTGAGTATTAATTATATTAAATAATGTTTTAATTCATAAGAAGGGTTATTGGAGTAAAATTAAAAAACGTCTTTCAAGTAGTAGCGGCGATGTTTATGGAATGTATTACATTCAAGTCAAATGTCAAGTACAAATGTTATACATTTTTAACTATAGCGTCATCTACCCGTAATACCGCGAAACATTTATCCGTTTCAACCTGTAACTTTTGTGTTACAGTGATGCATGCGCATCTTAAAATTTCACTCTCATCATTTTTTCATAACGCGCCTAAAGAAATACAACTTCAAAAATATAAACACGGACGAATTGGCAGATATTGGCTATAAAATATATATTGTAATTAAAAAACATATAGATACTTTTTTTTTTTTTTTTTTTTTTTTTTTTTTTATATATAGTATCTGCGATCAATCCTTGGACTATAAGCAGATGAGTTGATTGAAGAATTTGGCGGGCAGAGTCACCTGTCCATTGACAAGATCTCTTCATTGGTTACTTGGCAAATCTGTTGTCCAATTCAAGAATACAATGCCGGTTCAGCCTTTGTTTGTGACTTCTTTGCAGGAGTTGCTGAGCCAATTGGTTTGGATGATTGTCAAGGCGTTTTTTATATTTGGTGCAGGATTTAGAAATTTCTTCTTTGACTGTAGGTATACAGAGTAGTTGATGCACCTCGTTATTAGTTATAAACCAAGGAGCGTTTGAGATGGCTTTTAATATAGCATTTTCGACCCTCTGTAAAATGTCTATATTGGAGGTGCAAGCACTGCCCCACAGTTGAATCCCATAGGTCCAGATGGGTTTAAGAATGGTCTTGTAAACCAAAAGCTTATTTTACAAACTCAATTTGGAGTTTCTACCCAGAAGCCATTTAAGATCTCTGAATCTAATGTTGAGTTCGTCTCTTTTTGTTTTGATATGAGATATAGATACTTGAAAATCATTTTTTTAAACATTTAAAATTTTAGTTTAAATACTCCCATACATTAACCCATTCATTTGTAAAAGAGATAGGGCGCATTAAAGCAGCTCATCCGGGCAAAGTATTTCCACCTCACAGAAAATCTCAGCCAAATAGCAACTCCGTAGAGGGTTGTTGTGTTTCTGCGTCTGAGTGAGGTCACCAGTAAGCTCTTCAGGAGTTGCTGTATTAGCAGCAGAGGAGGCATCGCGGGAGTGATATTTAATGTATTACAAGCGTTCATAGATAACCGTGGGCCATATGCTTCTATGCCTTCTGGCGATGTATAAAAATTAATAATTACTAAGGGCTGATGATGGTACCATGTAAATTAAGAGAAGTAGGGCACACCAAAGCAGTCCACCTGGGGAGATACATCGACCTCACAGAGAATCACATGCAAGTAATAACTCTCGTGAATGATAGATGTGAGTGCGAGTGAGTGGGTTTGTAAGTAAGCTCTTTGGTTGCAGTGCTAACGGCATGTGTACCAACGCAATTCTGTATTGTAAGCGATCATAAACTACAATAACGACATCACATCTACATCAACTCAAATTCATCCCAATGTAGGGATACGGGTCTCCCTTCAACTGAAGGGATTTAGAGCCATACTCCACCACGCTGCTCAACTGCCGATTTGACGGAGGCCAATGTTTTCAAGCCCTGGAATCCCACTGACTTAGATTAATGATTGTCATCTATCGACATCGGCCGCGACCGACAGCTTAACGTACCATCCGAGTATGGAGAAGCTCGAGATAGAGAAACCCATCCATAGGCAGGCTGCAATCGACGTTGCTTAACCTACGTATTCGGTTAGAGTGACACGGGCAATCACTTTACTTCGGGTGAGTCATATGCATGTCTCCTAATGTTGTATAAAACAATCACGTTGTGGGAGAATTTATAATCATTGCATCTTAGCTTTGACGTCCTGACAAATGTTGCTATATGTCATCTATAGCAACATATATCCTACTAATATTATAAATCCTACTATATATAATATTATAAATGCGAAAGTTTGTATGTATGGATGTTTGTTGCTCTTTCACGCTTAAACGGCTGAACGGATTTGAATGAAATTTGGCACGTAGATAGATTATGATCTGGATTAACACATAGGCTACGTTATTTGACTCCACGCGGGCGAAGCCGCGGGCAGCAGCTAGTATATGACATAAATATTGCTCATTCCTCTCAAGTCCGCATGTGGCATAAAGTAACATCCCGAGCAAGTCTAAATGACTCTGGTCCCATTTCGCATGTGTTGCTTGTTACATTACGTGTTCATTATGAAATTGAATTCATTAAACTAAAACATTTCCAGGAGTTCGTGATGTTCAGAGTAGCTGTAAGTTTTCTTATTTTAATAGTGTTTATATGAATCACATTGCTGTTTGTTGTGTTGCCATTTTATATTCTTATTATGTTGTAAAAACCGGCCAAATGCTAGTTGGAGTCTTAGATGGAGTTTTTCAGTTTCTTGAAGTGAAAACATCTTTAGCGACGTTGTGCACTTTTTGGGATGAGTAAAAAATGGTAAACTCGCGTCAGGACACGTGACCCTGACCGTAAGATTTTGATGAGAATTAGAACGCTACGTTCGCTGCAGCGCTAAACCATTAGTTACTACTTTTACTACGTTACTCTAATTAAACAATTAAAATATGAAGCGCTAGATCGTTCATAGGGCATTATTTTCTCGCGACCAAAACGTTGTCAGCGCCATGAAATTCTAGGCGCTTACGCGTTTCATTCAACGTAGTTTATCAACATCGCTGTTTGGTTTAAGCGGCGCAGGGCGCTTGCGCGAGTGTGCGTGTGTGTTTGAGTTGTAGAGATTGGCGATGATGATGCTGGTAATTATGATGGTGAAAAAGTCGTAGATATTATGATGATTATGAGGACGAAAGTTGATTTTTCTGAGAGATAGTTTTTAATGTAAAATAATTGTAATAGTTCTGAAGTGTTAAATTTTTAATGTAATATAAATTGTCATGTTTGTGTACGATAGCGCAATAAATGAATATTGCATTTTACCACATACATGATAGTATGATATAGTACATATAGATATTGATAAATAAAGCAATTCGTGCGAAATTATTCCCTAACCATTCCAAAATATTCATAAATGCACAACGTTAATGTTCAAGTTTTTACTTCTGCCGGCACTCCCGGAGTGCAACCCGTTTTTTTTTTATACAACGTTGGGAGGCATATAAGCATACAGCGCACCAACAAACGCTTGTAATACATTATTAATTAATTACTCGCGCGATGCTAACTCTGCTGCTAACACAGCAACTCCTTAGGAGCTTACTGGTGACCTCACTCACACGCAGGAACACAACAACCCTTATAGTAGTTTTTATTTTGGCTGTGGTTTTCTGTGAGGTGGAGGTACTTTCCCAGACGGGCTGCTTTGGTGCGCCCTACCTCTCTTAAAAACACCCAGTCTAAAACATACAGACATGTTCATGCACACAATTGATGCGGGAACCCAATAACGTTCTAGGGAGTTGTTATTTGGCTGCGGTTTTCTGTGAGGTGGAAGTACTTTTCCAGAGAGTCTGCGTTCATGTGCCCTACCTCTCTGAAAAAAACCTGAATCCACTGGTATGTTTTCTAGTTTACATTGCGCTACCTATAGGCTTGATTTTTTTTTTTTGTTATTTTCTTACACCGCAATGTTTTCTGGAAGAGATTGCTATGCGATAAGATCGTTTTTTATACTTTAATTATAAGGTAAATTCGTGTATTTTATTATTTATTTGGTGCAATAAAGAAAATTGTATTGTAATTTGGGCGCTACATAACTAAATTCTAATGTGTACCCATGTAAGGGACCATGGCATACAAACCAGAAAATCAATTGACAACGCAAATGACGTTGTCAATTGGTTTTCTGGTTTGTATTGCTACGCTACTCTACGGATACGCAAACAAGCCTGTACCCCCACCCTCCCCGTAAATAAAACGTGCCGCGCGAGTGAAACCGCAGGCTAAGCCAGTAGTATGTAAGCGCACGAGGCTAAGTTGTTATTTTATACGAGTTGTACTAACCGCGCTTCACTCCGTAACACAATATCGGCAGAGGTTACACATCAATCAACTCAGACGTTAACGTCACGAGCATTGTTGAAATTTAGTATTTTTATTAAATGCCCATATTAAACTACATTGGACAAGAATTAAAATGGCCGCATTTTTTTTCACAAGTCAAGCAAATGGGCCTCCTGCTGCAAAGTTAGGCTATCACTACCCTAAGATCGACGACCTCGATGGCACAGTCGTGAATGGTGCGACTTTAACACTAACGCTCGCGGATTCAATTCCTACACAGGACGAACATTTGTGTGCATGAACATGTCTGTTTGTTGACTGGGCTATCACTGATCTACATTAAGTAAGTATTTTTTATATTGAGGAGATTTGCCGTTGCCGTTTTAGCCTGCAGACATTTTGTCAATTTGAATATTCGAAGCGAACATACCAATATAAACCAAATACGCAACAGTTGCAAAATCGTCGTGTCAGCTACTCCAGAGGACTTCAGCGCGAACAATGACCGGCCAACATTTCGGAGTGTCAACAGTTTATACTAACGATACGCAACAAAAAGTATAATTTGTGTATAGCAATTAAAATATGAATATAAAAAGAATATTTTTGTAAATAATATTAGAAGGTTATTTATAAATCAAATCAGTTATTATGTGTTTAACTCAAGTACCATACGAATCACCCAATACTCAGTAGCCGAGCTGGAGGAGACGTATCTAGTACTTGCCTGGACAGGATTCAACCTGTTACGAGATAAAACCTCCTCTCACTACGGCCAAGATACCTTTCGCCGTCAGTACAATCGATCTTGTCTGCTAGACTGGCAGTCAGGTAACCATTTCCCATACAACTTCCATCTGTTACTTATTATTACTGATAATATGTAATATTAATATATATATATATATATATATATACAACCTTTTTTCACATAATAACTCTTTACAGGTATTTTAAAGTCTTTGAAGGGTAATGAATGTTAAAAAGTGAGTGAGGTATATAAGGATCGGGTCATGTGGCGCTCGGTTATGTCTGCTTACCCCGCAAGGGATTTAGCGTGGGCTTATGTATACAACACATACGTAAATATATGTACATATTTATATTATTTGTGTATATATACATACTTGTATGCACACAATTAATGTAAATGTACGCGTAAATAATATGCATATTCTAGTATTTATAAAAATCAAAAAGAATTTTTTAATGAAATCTGTTATAATTAAATGAATCAAATCTGTTGTAATTTAGATTCATGGAAAGAAAGTTGAACTGGTAAATTTTTGAAAAGTCCGTTTTAGTCGTGTACCAGCATCATACACCGCGAAACTCCGCGTGTGTGTGAAATATATATATCGTATATTTTCAGGCATGATTGAGATTTCAAGATCACGTTACGTATTCGCTACGTACAGTATTAAGTATTCCCTCAATTCGGTTAAATTTGCCTTTTGTTAATAAATTAGTAAGCTGACTTATGCCTGAGCAGGGGTATTAAATGATATTTACTTTTTTCAATGTGTGATTATTTTCATTTATCAAAAATGTAATAGTTTGAGCGGTTTCATAGTCAGATAACGCCAAGAATTTCAAATGTGATACCCATTAGGTATCAGAGTTGAAATTGTCGATATTACTAGCAATAAGGTCGATACAAGACAAGTTTCTTGTAGGTATAACAATATGTTGTTAAAGATTAAAGTTTAATAATAAAGAATTAAGTTCCTTGGAATATTTATCATTTTTAATAAGTTTATATTCTAATCACCGCATAATATAACTTAACTTAAACTTTTTTATTTCCTTGCCCATTTAACAAATTTTGTAAGAGTTCCTCTAATTTAGTTACAAAAAATTTACGTACACATTTTGTGAGGAATGAAAATTCACAGGAAAACAAAATTATAAAATCAAATATGTTATTAAATTTTGTAATTTTGTTTTCATTCGTGTTATTTTTATTATCTTAAATTTTCTTTCGATTACATATCAATTTGGCAAAACAAAATTTTCTAAGTCTTCTAACCAAACTAAATAACAAAATCAATATCAAACTCCATGAGATGAAATAATTAGAATCATCGATCAGAATCTGAAAGGAGAGAAACTATAACAGACTAATAGCGATGGCAAATACATAAAAAACTAGTTGAGAATGCGCAAGCTTGCATTGCCAGAGGAACACCTGGCTCGTCAATTATATAACAATTCAATTTCTTTTTTTTTAATTTGTCAGCCATTTTGACCATGTTGCTGAAGAGATAGGAATGGTGTTCCTGAACATATTCTACTTTTTTATGCTGAATCTGAACCTGAAGTCAAAATACGAATATTCGAAAAAAATCGGCCAAGTGCGAGTGGGACTCGCGGACGAAGGGTTCCGTACCATTATCTATAAAAAATGCAAAAAAAAACACATTTGTTGTATGGGAGCCCCCTTAAATATTTATTTTATTATGTTTTTTAGTATTTGTTGTTATAGCGGCAATAGAAATACATCTGTGAAAATTTCAACTGTCTAACTATCACGGTTCATGAGATACAGCCTGGTGACAGACGGACGGATGGACGGACGGACAGCGGAGCCTCAGTAATAGGGTTCCGTTTTACCCTTTGGGTACGGAACCCTAAAAAGCGACAGACACACGCACACACAGACTAACATATAGATTTCATATAAGAACGGTGTTCCTGATAAGATATTATGAATTAAAAATGTTTTGAGTGTGGTCGATTTAAAGAAGCGTCGCTTTTTTTTTTTTTTTTTTTTTTTATACCACTTAGGTGGCAAACAAGCGTACGGCCTGCCTGATGGTAAGCAGTTACCGTAGCCTATGGGCATTTGCAACACCAGGGGTGTCACTCTTGCGTTGCCGACCCTGTAAGAACCTCTTCACGCCTTTTTTGAAGAACCCCATACTGTAGTCCTTTGGAAAAACCTCGGCAGGGAGCTTATTCCACAACATAATAGTTCTCGGTAGAAAACTTCTCGTAAAGCGCACAGTGCGCGACCATTGCGGTTCCAGTGTGTGCGGATGAACTCCCAGCCGCCGGCGAGCTGTGCGATTGTAAAACGAGGCTGTTGGTATAATGTCGAACAACTCTTCAGAACACAACCCATTATACAGCCGGTAGAACACGCAAAGGGAAGCAAAATCTCTTCTCAAACTCAAGGACTCAATGCCGTGTGTGAGTCCAGGATCATCGATAATCCTCACAGCTCGTCTCTGTATCGAGTCACAAGGTCCTAGCTGGTATCCAGGTGCTCCCGCCCAAAGGTGGCTACAGTACTCCATATGCGGTCTGACTTGGGACTTATATAACATAAGTCTTTGCCCCGCGCTGAAGTACTGTTTAGCTCTGTTGAGCACACCGAGTTTCTTGGACGCCAGCTTAACCTTCTCCTCCAGGTGACCTCGATACTGAACATCGCTGGAGATCTCGATACCGAGAATCCCAATGCTCTTAGTGATTGTGAGCGGCGTGTTCTGGAATTGGGGAACCACAGCAAATGGGGTTTTCTTAGCGGTGAACGCGCAAACTTGTGTCTTGGTAGGGTTGAATTGGACTAGGTTCAATCGCCCCCAGTCAGATACTTTAGACAATGTACCCTCCATTTCAGACACAAGTTTATCGCGGCTTTCCTCTACAAGGGAACGAGGGATGTTAGCACGGCCTGTATAATAAGTGTCCCCGGTGCTGTCGTCCGCATAACAATGAATGCTGTCGATTGACAACATGTCATTAATGTGTAGCAGAAACAGCGTCGGGGACAATACAGAGCCCTGTGGGACGCCAGCATTAATATCCATGCTATCGGAGCAACTACCATCTATCACGGCTTTTATACGTCTGCTGGATAAGAAGCTGGCAATCCATTTGCACAAACCCTCGGGCATCCCGTACGATGGTAACTTCGATAGAAGACTCCGATGCCAGACCCGATCGAACGCCTTTGCCATATCTAGGCTAACAGCCAATGCCTCACCTTGACTCTCAATCGCCGAAGCCCAGCGGTGTGTAAGATACACTAGAAGATCACCAGTCGAACGACCGTGGCGAAAGCCGTATTGACGGTCGCTGATTAGATCGTGATCTTCTAGGTATGCTAGGAGTCGTGTGTTTATCACACGCTCCATCACCTTGGAGAGAAGGGAGGTTATGGCAATAGGCCTGTAATTCGACGGATCTGATCTATCGCCCTTTTTGGGCACCGGGTGCACATTGGCGGTCTTCCACGAAGACGGGACTTGCCGAGTGGAGTAGGAAAGCACGAAAAGGCGCGTTAGCACAGAACACAACTCAGGAGCACACTGCTTTAGCACCACTGCTGGTATGCCATCTGGCCCACTCGACTTATGAATGTCGAGGGAGAGCAACGCCCGCCGGACATCTCGCTGGGTAATTGAGATTTCCGGCATTGAGCTACTGCACCTCGGGATGGTAGGTGGTACAGCTCCCCCGTCATTCAAAGTCGAGTTAGAGGCAAAGAGATTACCCAGTAAGTCGGCTTTCTCTTTAGCACTGTAGGCCAGACTGCCATCCGGTTTTTGCAATGGTGGCATAGACGCTTGACAAAAGTTTCCCTCGGCAGCTTTAGCCAGCGACCAGAAAGCACGGCTGCCAGACGGAAGGCTTGCAAGCCGCTCGCCAACTCTACCGACGAAATCAAACTTTGCTCTAGCGATTACCCTCTTACTGGACCTCGAGGCAGCGTTGAGTTTACGTTTCAAAACAGAGACATCAGGATTTCCATTAGCACGCGCCGTGGTCCAAGCCTCGAAAGCAGCCTGTTTGAGAAATCTGGCTTCTCGACAAGGCCGATTAAACCACGGTCGCTTTTTAGCTCCCGCAGCAGCCACTAAGCGACTGGGAATGTAGCATTCCATGCCATCCAATATCGCCGTAGCTACCGCAGTCGCACAGGATTCGATATCGTCTGTTTTGAAACAAAGCTGCCTCCACGGGTACGACGCGTAGAACTCACGCAGTCCGTCCCAGTCTGCCGACTTATAGTGCCAAACGCGCCGCCATCCGGTAGGCCGAGGCGGGTCACGCCTGGCACAAGGCGCTTGGGTTCGGATGAGACAGTGGTCCGATGAGCCAAGCGGCGCATCCACTGAGATGTTGTACTCATCCGGACGTGTTGTCAGCAGAAGGTCCAGTAAGGAGCTTGTATGGTCCTCTACATCTGGTATTCTCGTGGGAGAATGCACCAGTTGGGAGAAACCATAGGCCAGAGCAAAGTCATGAGCAGATCTCCCCGCGGAATCAGTGCACCGAGAGCCAAGCCATTCGGTGTGATGGGCATTAAAGTCTCCCAAAATCACTAATTCCGCGGAGGGATACTGCTCGATAACTCTGTCAGTCGCCATTTGCAGGTGCTCAAATAAACGAGCTGTGTCTGCATCACCGCTATAGGACCTGTAAAGGCACGCGTAGATTCGGGTGTGGCCGCCATGATCCACGCGCACCCATAGTAATGACAGGTCCTTGTCTTCCAGGCTACGAAGACGGCGACAACAAATATCCTCCCGAATGAACATACACACCCCGGCACGTCGTACAAATAAGTGTTCAAGTTTGTACCCGGGGTAATGCAAGTAAGAGGTGTCGGCCGGTGAGGATATTTGTGTCTCCGTGAGGAAAAGAAGGGTCGGCCGAGCAGTCTCGAGGTGGTAGTGAACCGCGTTAATGTTGGAGTGTAGTCCCCTGATATTGCAAAAATCCACATTTATTGTGGAAGGGATAGCCGCTGGAATTTTCCGTTTTCCTTTTCTTATCGGTGCCATTTTTAAAAATCGATTGAGGTTCCAAAAAGAGTAGTCGCTGAGCCGACAGACTAGAGGACAAAAGCGCGGTATCTTCCACCACTGGACAGATCAAGTTATGCGGTTTGCTGGCACGGCGGGCGGAAGGGCCCCCGGTCCCCCCCTGCTGCAGCAGCCGGGTCCACTCCGGTCTCCTTCTCCGGCACGACCACTACAACAGGGATTTTTCGCGGGTTGGCGGTTCAGCCTCCCGGGGCGGAGATTAAGTAATCCCCGGGTTCGGGAACCCTACTGACCCGCGGGCGGCCAGCGGTCAGCCGTTTCACCGGGTCTCCCTGACCGCCGCGCCAGCCTTCCGCGCCCCCGCTGTTCGTGGCGGTTCGATATCCGCCGGTCCTCCCGCTGCCTGCACAACGACTTCCCAAATGACTGGCAACCTTACTCACACACAGGAACACAACAATCCTCCCGGAGTTGTCATTTAGCTGCGGTCTTCTGTAAGGTGGAGGTGCTTCCCCAGACGGATACTTAGAGCAAGAGGTCTTGCCATGCCCCGCCATTACAGCATGCTTGACAGGGCGGAGCACAGCACGACCCCTTGCTGGGTCCTACCTCTCTTCAAAATTGCTTGAAGGTTAAACAAGCAATTCTTTTGTTACGAGACTTTTGTATCGCGGAAACGGTTTTTTTTAATACAACGTCGGGAGGCATACAAGCTTACGGTCCGCTTGATGTTAAGCGGTCACCGTAGCCATAGCCGTGCAATATTATTGCAAGCGTTCACAGGCTACGGTAGCCGCTTATATTAAGTGTCACTCTACGTCTCTTAAAAATACCCAGACAAAGAGTAACATGTTCATACACGATGGTTTTTTTTACAGCGTCATCTTGCTCCAATTGTAAGCGAAGCTTGTGTTATGGGTACTAGACAAGACATCAGCAGCAGACAGCGCGTTTCACCACTGCGCCACCGAGCTCGTCGGTCGTCGGTTCGCAGTTTGAGGCTAGAATAATTATATTTAAGTAGCTATTCTGTAAAAGATTAGATTTTAGTGAAGGTTTGACGCAAGATCGTATATCACCACACACTTTCGCTTAAAAATCACTAGAGCCTCTCTGTAGTGATTTTTAAGCGAAAGTGTGTGGTGATCGCTTAAAAATCACTAGAGAGAGGTAAGGAAAAAATAGACAAGTACATTGAAATTAGAGATTATTATATGTCGGAACAATGAGATGTAAATATATTCATAATATGGGACCCATCAATCACTAACGGATTTTTCCAAAGAAATATATATCCTCACATGGAAACTTAATATATGTTCGTAAAAACGTAACCTGTAAACCTGTATTCAAAATTTTGTGAAAATCTTAGAAGCAGAAAATATATTTATTTATTTGGTACACCGACAGATTACGTGTATACACTTATAACTAATCACTCGCTTAAGACTATATAATAACTAAATTAATATATAATAGACCTAATATATAATAGATGTTGCGCATGCCAGTACATCGGCTTGCTACGGCTGGCAGATATTTTGTGGTAAATTGTTTAATAAATTGACTGAAACAGTTCTGTGCTATCCTGACAATAAGGCACAACAAAATATTGTTTGTGAAATGGCTTTTTATAGAATTGATAAAAGTCTGACTGCCTAAAAATAATTAATTATGTATTGAAAAAAATGGTAATTTTCGAAATGCTAGTAATTTAAAAAAGATAACAATCGAAAACTATTAGACATTAATTATATAAAAAGATTACATTCAAAATATAAGACGTGTGTAGTGCCCTAGGGCGCAATGGCAAATAAAGGATTTTATATTTTATCTCGCCTGATTCCCTTTCTCTTGCCCTTAATACACAATGTATTTTGATTTTGATGTAACAGTGTATAATGAAGAGATTGCAAACAACGTGTATCATGTGTAAAAAAGTTAGACTGAAGCACTGTGATGGTTTAACAAGATGGACCCGTCTTGTAAATTCAAGTACAGGTATCAGTCACAACTTAGTCTAAGTGACAAAATAACTTTACGAAACTATATACAGAGTTTACGAGAGTTTAACATTGTACTGCACTTACGTGACGTACCATTAACCTCATCTCGAAGTTAGTAAGACGACAAAAGCGCCTGTTAATAGCCAACAAGCAATGCGACGCCGCCGCAGCATTGCAGACTCAACTTTTCTCATTATTCAGAACAGTATCTTATGAAACAAAGCAAGTGTCCCAACTGATATACACTGCTAAAGAATTCGCATTAGCAACTTCAGAAATCAACTTACGCTATACAAATTAATGTAAACCAAGTCCGAAGTGCCTTCCTACCTCTCTTATTATACGGGGCCAGTAGACAAAGTTACACTCTGGCGAATTCGACTTAGATCGGCAACGTAGTAGCCATGATTTGTTTAAGAAAAATGTATTCATGTTTTATAATAGTATTTTCGTATCGTCTGCGTTTTAGCGAATATATTTAGATGTTCCTCACTCGCATGTTCACAGCAGAAGCAATTTATTGGTTTAGAAAATGTACAGAGATATTGAAAAACAACAAGAATCCATTCATGTGTAGATTAGACGCGGTCTAATCTGGTACAGGAGTTAGGAAATTTTATATTTAACAATTACTACTAAAATATAAAAATCTATCGTACAACGAGTAAGAAAGCATAGATAAGAAACAATTACGAAACAGATATACAACGCGAAAGTAGAAGGATGTACACATACACAATATATATCTTAATTTACATAAAATTAATTAATATGCGGTAATTTCTATTGTATTTATCATTACATTTAAAAGAAACCGCCGACATTGTTTAGAAATATACAAAGATACAGAATAATTCATTTTTACATTTTTTTCATTTTTAAAAATGATCCAATTAGAAACTATTGTTTTTTTTTAAACTACCTTCTTAGAGTTATCCCGTTTCCTAATCCATTAGGATAGGTCGGGTCCTCCATCCAAGACAAAGGATTAGCCGAAGATTTTTACTCAGAGCGACTGCCGTCAGACCTCCCCAGTCCAGACCAACCAGACCTTACTTAGATTAGATCACACGTCTTTCGAAACATAATTTCTTGAACATACGGGTTTTCTCACTATGTATTTCTTCACCGCCGAGCTAGTGTTAATTACAAATTTGTACACAAATCCCAAAATAAGGATTAAATGGTACGTGCAAGGATTCTACTTTATCCACTAGGCTATCAAAACTCTCATTTTTAATTACTACCATATACATAAAATACCTTTATACATAATTAACATATAGCTTTAGCATACTGTTGATAACATAACAACTACACTCCACTTCGCTGGAGATTGTTACTTTGTCAAGAAACACAATTCTGATCGTTAGCTATGTCATTTTCGAAACATAAACTTTGGAATTAGTTCCAGATCCTTCCTTGCTGTAACTGCATACGAACCCAATTAAATATTGTTAGTGCGATCTTACCACTTGATCAGTATACGATAATGGAAGGTAAATAATACTAACCAGAGGGAGACTTTGTACAAAAGTCGTCTGCGTGGGTACGTCTGTCTCACCTATTACTACCGCCAAGCAGCTATATTTATATAGCTGTGTTCCGGTTAGAAGGGTGAAATATGGCAGAGAAATTACTGGGTACTGTGACGAAACACATTTAGGTCACAAGATTGGCAGCGCGCGAGTAACATCACCGTGGTGTTGCGAGCGTCAATATGCAGCGGTGACCGCTTAACATCTGATGCGGGCCGCATGCTCGTTTGCTAATCTATAATAATATATTGCATATTATTATAATACATAGAGTTATTATAGAATGCGAGTATGTTTATAAAGATCCTATCACGAAAACATTTTCCATAATAACTATAAATATTTCCTGATATTCTTTATTGAATTGGAATTGAATAGAGCTACACAGGTATTTTTTATTTCCCTGTGTACAATATTAGTGCTACAGTAATATAGGTGAATGTTTTATAGATAAAGAACCAGCATATGACGAGCTCGGTGGCGCAGTGGTCAATCGCGCAGGTACGCTACTTTGACACCAACCCTCGTGGGTTCGATTCCCACACAGTACAAACATTTGTGTGCATGAACATGTCTGTTTGTCTTGGTCTGGGTATTTTCAATGTATAATAAGTATGTATTTATAAAAAAAAATATTTACGTATGTTTATCAGTTGTCTAGTACCCATAACACAAGCTTCGCTTACTTTAGCTAGATGGCGCTACGTAATTTGTCCGACAATATTTATTTATTTATTTAAGATTAACCTACTCGTCCCTGGATTAAACGTGATGTGGGCATATACCACTAAACTCGTGTTGTGCACGTTTTCAGATTTATATACATATGCAGTTATCAAATGCTCAGCAGTGAAGGAAAACATCATGAGGAAACCTACATATCCAAGATATTATAACTTGATTACTCTATCACTTAAGTTATGAAAGGTTTGGAATTTCCTGTGGGTGCCGAGGGTCTGACGGCAGATGCTCGATTTCAATCTGTTACACATATTTTAATATAATAAGAATATATTCGTTTTTAGTTATTGGGAAATTAGCATGTTAGGTAACTATGTCAAATGTATTTAAAACACGGCTAACTAAAACTGATAGATTAAATTGTATTCAATTATACAGTAGATATTTTACGGTAAAATGGAACAGTTCTGTCCTTTCCTGCCAATATCTTCAAAGGGCACATCAAAAACACTCTTTGTTAAAAGGCTTACAGAACTCACTGACAAAGATATTTGGAGACGATTTAACACGATGAAGAGCTAGGTGGCTCAGTCGTGAATGACGCGACTTTGACACAGACGCCCGTGGGTTCGATTCCCACACAAGACAAACATTTGTGTGCATGAACATATCTGTTTGTCATGGTCTGTATGTTTTAAGAGATGTAGGGCGCATCAGCCCTTTTGGGTAAGTCCCTCCACCTCACCGAATACCGCAGTCAAATAACAACTCCTGAGGTCACCAGCTCCTCAGGTGCTGTGTATACTTAATATATTATAAGCGTTAATAGGTTACGGTAACCGCTTTACATCAGATAGGCCGTATGCTTGTATGCCTTTCGACGTTGTATAAAAACCAAACACATGCATTATTACGTTTCACCGCTTGATTGACATCATTATTATTCTACATAATGATATAAATTGCGTGTTATGGTGTTATGTCAATAATTGAAAAGAGAACTTCTTTTTTCTTCGCCAATGGTTATTTTCGAAATGCTAGTATATTAAAAAAAGAAAAACTAAAACTTTGAAAACAAAAATAAAACCATAAGATTTCATTTTTAAATAACTGCCACATTAATAACGTTAAAAAAGCTACCCCAATTAAAACCCCTACTATTAAAATCAAACCCCCTAAAAAAACTATTACTATATCAATTACCATCATTTACTATCTATATAAATAAATTTTATATATAAATGATTTCTAAAACCATTACCAAATGCCCGCGAGGGCCTAATGACAATTAACAAATTTTTACCTTTTATTTTTGTCAAAAGGACAAGAATCAATTTACTTTTAAAATAGCTCTTTTAGAACTTATTTCTACGTAAAGTTAGTTCATGATAAACATCTTCTACCTTTTTATCACATTTTGATATACACTGCCATGATTTCTTTAATAATATGAATTGGCGATTTGAAAAAAACTATATTGGCAAGCACTTTTTATTTGGTCATTGCCGAAATGCTAGTAGATTAAAATAGAAAAATGAAAACTGTGAGAAATGGGAAAGATATAATAAAGTTTTGTTAAAAAAAAATGTAAAATGTGTAAGTGCTCCCAATGGCTAACAAATTTTTTTTTGCACTTTCAAGCCAACATAAAAAAAGGCCTCACATTTGTATACGGGCTTGGTCAAATGTTGCGGACTGTATGGGGAAGGTCGCTCAGAGTGCTATGGAAAGAGCTATCCTCGGGGTGCCTCTCTTCTGTATGCGCGATAGATCTGACGAGCTCGGGGGTTCAGTCGTGAATGATGTGACTTTGACACCGACGCTCGTGGGTTCGATTTCCACACATGGCAAACATTTGTGTGCATGTCTGTTTGTCTCGGTCTGGACGTTTTAAGAGAGGTCGGGCGTATCAAAGCAGCCCCTCTGGGGAAGTGCCTCCACCTGACAGAAAACCGCAGCCAAATAACAACGTCCTAGACGGTTGTTGTGTTCCTGCATGTGAGTGAGGTCACCGGAAAGCACCTAAGGAGTTGTTGTGTAAGCAGCAGAGGAGGCATCGCGCGAGTGATACTATATATTGAAATTAAACTATTTTTAACGGAAGTATCGCGTGTTTTATTTATTTTGTTGAAACCTGACGTTTCGAACGCTTTGCAGCGTCCGTGGTCGCAGGAAAGACTAAGGTGGTATTTGTCTTACATTAGTTATTCAATTATTACATCTACCGACATGGATGGATTAATTATATATGTTCCGATTCACACAAAAATCGCTCACAGTGTCCGAACATTTTTTAGTAGATCTTTGGATTTGTGATTTGATTATTTTTAGGACTGGATCCCAAGCAGGTGGTACTTGCCAACCATCTTCTCTATTGAAATTGGGGTGTTTTCTTATTTCAATAGCCTCGCGCAACATTCTCGGCATGTAGCGATTCTCCTTGGCGAGGATTTGTGGTTTATCGAACCGGATGTAATGGTTTGGTTGGTCCAGTGTATGTTCACATACTGCAGAGTTTTTATCGCGCCTATTCTTCATGTCAGCAATGTGTTCTTTCACACGAGTACCTACGCTTCTCTTTGTTTGCCCTATGTATGATAAACCACATTCGCAGTCTAATTTGTATACTCCTGCATCTTGTAGGGGGATATTAGACTTGATAGGTCTTAGAAATTGACTGATCTTCTTATGGGGCTTGAAATAAGTTTTAATTGAAGCTCGCCGTAAGATGTTGCCAATTTTGTATGTGACTCCCTTTAAGTATGGTAAGATGGCAGGTTGACGTTCAACTGTAGGTGACTTCGGGCGGCTTCTGTGACGCATGCGAGGGAGTTTGTGACTATTGCTCCGCAGTACTTGTTTGACATGTTGGAGTTCCTCCTCTAGATGCTCAGCGTCGCAGATGCCGTGTGCTCTCTGAAACAAAGATTTGCCTACGGTAGCTAACTGACATGGATGGTGGTGTGAGTTACCATTGAGATATTTGTCTGTATGGGTGGGTTTCCTATACACTGTGGGAGTGAGTTTTCAAGTTTCCTGGTGATTAATATATCAAGGAATGCTAGTGAATTATTTGCCTGCAATTTGATTTAACCTGCTTTGCGTGCTTCCGCCACCAATTAGTTCATGCGGCCTAGCGCCGGCCGGCACCCACCCACTACTGTTAGTACGTGGTACATGCCGACGCTGCCATGGCTGCTCCGGTAGTCTCTGCCTCGGCTGCTGCGGTCGTCCGTCATCTGGAACAGAATCCGCATGCCCCCACCACCACCGTCGCTGCCACGACTAGCCTGGTCGTCGCTGCGACACGTGTTTCGCCTCTCCACGAGGCATCATCAGGCGTTGTAAACGTTAATCGTAAGAATAACATGCTACAAGTGACTTTTTGCCGCCTTAGTGATATATAAAAAAAGCGTTTTATTTAGTTTATTTATCTAGCTAGAGTACTAGAAAATTATTTTGGTTCTGCTGAATAAAGTGCAATAGGTACAGCTCTGGCACCTTTGCGATGCGGTTCACCGAATGATGTTGAACCGTTTTGCTTTTTCACTTTTTATTTCCACACACGGAATTTTTTACAATGAAAACGTTCAGATGAAACGGTTCTGTTCGCAGATAGATAATTGATTTCACTGTTGCTATGCGGATGTCAAATAGAAAATAATAAACTCGTGTATTGAATTTTGTTTTTGATTGTAAAAGTGGAAAGGTGTAGGAGCCGAAGAAGAACGAGACTCACCTACCATGACCAAATTGGTTGTGTTTTATCAAAAAGTGATGTCAGGAACCCCAGGAACCGGCGAGCGTGTACGAAAAGAGCTATGAATGTTACAGAAGCGAGTGAAGTATGTAAGGACCGCGTCTTATGGCGCACGATTCTCTCTGCCTACCCCGCAAGGGACTTGGCGTGAAGATATTTTAATTTATGAATTTAATTTTATGAATTTGTTTTCCTGATGCAAAATGATAAATTTGTGTATTGTTATTAGGATTGCGTGTGAAATTAACCGATAGCAATCGTGGATACATTAAACGATACAGTGAATGATTACCGTTAGAATTTATCTACACAGGATCAATAAACTAATTATATTTAAGTTATTTTTTTTTTTTTTCTATCACTGACAAAATAGTTCACATATTTAGATAAAATAACATACATGTTGCTCTCAAATCCCATAATTCACTCAGGTCACTTAGTAACACTAAGGATAAAATCCCGCCCAATAAAAAATCCGGCGTCTATAAGCTGTTCTGCGATGAATGTGAACACGTTTATATCGCGCAAACTGGTCGTAACTTTATAACACGATTTC
The DNA here is from genome assembly GCA_947507595.1 of Pyralis farinalis. NCBI lineage: Eukaryota > Metazoa > Arthropoda > Insecta > Lepidoptera > Pyralidae > Pyralis > Pyralis farinalis. Next base: position 5,961,558 of record OX382275.1, read on the forward strand.
ACGAACACGTATCGGCGTATAAAAACAATCGCCCAGAAAAGTCACACTTCGCCGAGCATCTTATAGACAAAGGACATAACTTATCCCCCACTAATACATATCAAATTTTACACACCATATACAAAGATTTAAAACTAAATATTAGGGAACAATTAGAAATTGATAAACATAAAAATTCTAAAATTACTCTCATGAACAAACAGACTGACGTAAACCATTCCCCACTATTAAATATCTTTTCGCTCACACCATCCACCCCCACCCTCAATTCAATATAAGGGACGGCACTGCGATGGATTTGTCACTTGTAGCATGTTATTCTTACGATTAACGTCTACAACGCCTGATGATGCCTCGTGGAGAGGCGAAACACGTGTCGCAGCGACGACCAGGCCAGTCATGGCAGCGACGGTGGTGGTGGGGGCATGCGGATTCTGTTCCAGATGACGGACGACCGCAGCAGCCGAGGTAGAGACTACCGGAGCAGCCATGGCAGCGTCGGCATGTACTTACCACGTACTAACAGTAGTGGGTGGGTGCCGGCCGGCGCTAGGCCGCATGAACTAATTGGTGGCGGAAGCACGCAAAGCAGGTTAGATCAAATTGCATGTAGATTTGACTTTCGCAAAATAACGCCTGAATCTATTAACTAATTATTTGCCTCTAGTTCCATGGTGAATTTGATTTTAGTGTTGATGGAATTAAGGTGGTGTAGGAATATAGACACTTTATCTTTGGGTATGACAACAAAAGTATCATCTACGTACCGTTTGTACATCTTCGGCACAGCCGGTGCCATCGACAGCGCTTTCTCCTCAAGGTCTTCCATGAAAATGTCAGCGACAACAGGAGAAATGGGAAAGCCCATAGCTACGCCATCCATATTCCTCAGGCATGTCATTTTCACAAAGCTTTTTGCAAGCGTTAATAGGCTACGATAACTGCTTTACATCAGGTGGGCCGTATGCTTGTCAGCGCACCTCCACTTAAGCTTGTTCATCATTTGGGCTATGTCAGTTACGTTTGATCTGCGGTTATCCTCATTTCGCAGGAAAACCCCTATCGTTTCTTAAATATAATTAGTTTATTGATCCTGTGTAGATAAATTCTAACGGTAATCATTCACTGTATCGTTTAATGTATCCACGATTGCTATCGGTTAATTTCACACGCAATCCTAATAACAATACACAAATTTATCATTTTGCATCAGGAAAACAAATTCATAAAATTAAATTCATAAATTAAAATATCTTCACGCCAAGTCCCTTGCGGGGTAGGCAGAGAGAATCGTGCGCCATAAGACGCGGTCCTTACATACTTCACTCGCTTCTGTAACATTCATAGCTCTTTTCGTACACGCTCGCCGGTTCCTGGGGCTCCTGACATCACTTTTTGATAAAACACAACCAATTTGGTCATGGTAGGTGAGTCTCGTTCTTCTTCGGCTCCTACACCTTTCCACTTTTACAATCAAAAACAAAATTCAATACACGAGTTTATTATTTTCTATTTGACATCCGCATAGCAACAGTGAAATCAATTATCTATCTGCGAACAGAACCGTTTCATCTGAACGTTTTCATTGTAAAAAAATCCGTGTGTGGAAATAAAAAGTGAAAAAGCAAAACGGTTCAACATCATTCGGTGAACCGCATCGCAAAGGTGCCAGAGCTGTACCTATTGCACTTTATTCAGCAGAACCAAAATAATTTTCTAGTACTCTAGCTAGATAAATAAACTAAATAAAACGCTTTTTTTATATATCACTAAGGCGGCAAAAAGCTTTGGACGATGTTGGATACTTTAATCCTGCTGCGGATATCCTCTTTTTTTCTACAAAAGGCATACAAGCATACGACCCACCTGCTGCAAAGAAGCTACCGTATTCTATTAACGCTTGCAATATATTAAGTACCACTCGCGCGATGCCTCCTCTGCTGCTTACACAGCAACTCGTTAGGAGCTTACTGGTGACCTTACTCATAGGAGTACACCAACCCTCTAGACAGTTGTTATTTGGCTACGGTTTTCTGTGAGGTTATGGTACTTGCCCGGACGGGCTGCTTTGATGCGCCCTACCTCTCTTAATTTGAATACACTCTATGTATATATTTTTTCTATAAGGTTTTTGTAATGTACGTGGGTAGGGAACGGGAGAGCAGTAAGAAGATTGCGTGCGTCTGTCTCAACGATTTATTCTCGACTGAACACAGTACCCGTAACTTATAATAACTACCCTACTCTTATTACTAAATAATACCCACATAACACTCCCCCACATTAAATAAACACTTAATTCTAAATATATTAAGATTACACTATCCAATTTTTACTAAGTAAGTTTCCTTATTCTACACGTCCTAATAGGGCGACTACGTAACGGCGACAAAGCATCGTGGATTGCCGGCGATACCGGGGTTACAGAAACAGGAACAACATCGTCCCCTTTCTGAGCGTCGTCGTTCTCGACTTCGACTGCCGCCGTCGTCTCCTCCATCGCCTGCTCCGACTGCACCTCGTTGTTTACCAATGGGCTACGTTCTCTTACGTATGCCTGAGAATCTGCGTTCGAGTTTTGCTTTTGGTTGGACTGAGCAATGGAGCATGCAAGTGACAACCTCGAATGCCTCCTTTTTAATTGGTCTATATGCCTATGTATTGTATCTCCATCCTTATTTTTAATTCTATAGTTACTTGGACCTAAACGATCTATTATGTGTCCCGGGGACCATTTCTCCCCCTTTAAATATTGCCTATACCATACACCTTCGTCAGGCGTTAACGTCCTATCAACTCCCCCAGCCGATTCCCGCTGACGTTGCTGAGCCTTACAGACTTTACCTTCCCTATCAGGCTTTAAAACATCCAACTTGGTACGCAGCCTCCTCCCTAACAATAATACCGCTGGTGTTTCGCCGGTGGTGGAGTGCTCTGTGTTTCTATAATGAAGTAGAAATGTCCAGAGTGCTCTGTTTATGTTTTGTTTTTCGAAATTAGCTTTTTAATTACTCGTTTTACCGTTTTTACTGCGTTTTCCGCTAAACCGTTGGAGGCTGGGTGGTACGGTGCTGTAAACGTGTGTTCAATACCGTGATCGCGGGTAAAATTAGCAAATTCAGTTCTTGTAAACGGGGGGCCGTTGTCCGTGACGATTTGTTTGGGGAGGCCCCACCTGCTGAATAACTCGCTTATCTTATCTAAAACCCCCGTGGCTGCTGTACTCGATACGGGAAATACTTCTAGCCACTTGGACATCGCATCGACTACCACTAAATACGTCCTACCCAGAATAGGACCCATGAAATCCATATGAAGTCTTGACCACGGTCTGTTAGGCCAAGACCACATACGAGGAGCTTGCTTCGGCGGTGCGTCCGCGTGAGCCGCACATATTTCACATTGCTTACATAACCGCTCTATTGCTTCATCTACCCCAGGCCACCATACGTAGCTTCTCGCCAAAGACTTGGATTTTACGATACCCATGTGAGGTTCATGAATCATACGTAACACCCTTTCCTTACATAGCTCCGGGACTACTAACCTATGCCCCCACATAATGCATCCTAATTCCTCGTAAAGTTCATCTTTCCGATTAAAATAGGGTTTTAAATTATCAATACTACATTCCTTAGGCCAACCATCTCGCAAATAATATCTAATTCTACATAGCAACGGATCGCGATCAGTCTGACATTTTATTTCGTTATAATCTAATAATAAAGCCTGTTGAATAAAATGTAAATATGTTTGCTCCGGAGGCGGTGGCGTCGCGTGAGTCATCCCTGCGCCCGACACCGGCAGCCGCGACAAGCCGTCCGCCCCGTTCGCATCGGTGCGTACGTACTCGATAGTGAACGAATACGCGGACAGTATTATAGCCCACCGCTGCATTCGGCTAGCGACCATCGTAGGTATGCCTGTATGCGGACCGAAAATAGATACTAGTGGTTTGTGATCGGTACGTAGATTGAAATGACGACCGTACAAATATTGATGGAATTTGTTTACCGAAAAGATAATCGCCAGCGCTTCACGATGTATTTGTGAGTAGTTCCTTTCCGCGACGTTAAGCGTGCGGGAAACATAGGCTACCGGCCGCTCGGCGCCGTTCCGGTCTCGCTGAGAGAGCACCCCCCCTACTCCCCGTGCGCTGGCGTCACATGTTAGTATGAGCTCCAGATTTGGATCGTAATGCATTAATACCTCCGCACTAGTTAATAATTTTTTTACCTCGATGAACGCCTGCTCACACTCCTTCGACCAATGCCAGTTACGATCCTTCTTAAGCAACTCATACAGCGGTACTAGTTTAGAACTCATGTTTCTAACGAATTTGGCGTAAAAGTTAATTAATCCTAAAAATGATCGTAGCTCTTTTACGTTACTCGGTCTAGGTATTTTAGTAATGGCTCTAATTTTCTCCGGGTCAGTTTTAATACCATCTTTGCTTAATACGTAGCCTAGATAACGGACTTCATCAACTGAAAATACGCATTTATTGCTCTTCAGCTTTAAACCGAAATCCCGCAGGCGGTTTAAAACCGCTTCGACCGCTTGTAAATGCTCCCGTTTGGTTTTCCCGCCGATCACCACGTCGTCCAAAAAGACTTCCACGTTAGGAATATTATGGAATAAATTACACATTATACGCTGAAAAATTCCACCGCTGGACGCTAGCCCATACACTAAGCGATTATATTGGAACATACCCCTGTGTGTATTGATGACAGTATACTTCTTAGAATCGTCTAATTCTATTTGATTGTAGGCCTGAGATAAATCTATCTTTGAAAAGTACCGCGACCCGCTTAAACGAACTAATAAATCTTCAATTTTTGGTAAAGGATAACGATCTACTAATAAAACAGGATTAAGCGTGGCCTTGTAATCAGCGCAGATTCTCAGGGTACCGTCCGTTTTATTTACCGGTACAATCGGAGACGCCCAGTCGGAGCAGTCGACGGGCTCGATGACGCCGTCGCGCATTAGCGCATAGATTATTTATAGGTATTTAGAGGTATTAATGCATTACGATCCAAATCTGGAGCTCATGCTGTCGAGCTGCGCGTCGACGCGGTCCCGCAAGGCATACGGCAGGGGCCGCGCGCGATGGAACACGGGTACCGCTCCGTCCCGCAGCCTCAACGTTGCTTTGCCGCCCGTGTACCGTCCCAATCCACCACTGAAGATATCTTTATACCTGTTAATCATATTTTTCAATTCGTCATCTATTTGTATATTCTCTGTAACAATATTATAACAGTTGCTAAATGATGGTATTTGTATATTTAATTCTGTTAACCATTGTCTTCCTAATAACGAGGTTGTTCCACCCTTGATAACAAAAAGTTCTAATTCTTTTTTTATGTTACCATAACAAACGGTGGGTTTGATTATACCTAATGGTTTAATTTTTGATCCATTATAAAAATTTAATTTTACATTTGTAGTTTCCACACAAATATGACTAAAAAATTTATCGTATGTTTTATCACTAATACACGATACTGCGGTGCCGGTATCTACTTCCATTGTTATAGGTACATTTTCTATTATCACTGTTAAACTCACCGCCTTATAGTCGTTTAAGCACAGTTGGTGAAATTCGCTCAGCTGCTCCTGTGTTCCAGTATCACCTTGGTCATCCGCGTCTCCAAAATGAAGCGAGGCACCTCGGCCCCGCTGACCCTCCGTCACCCGCCGCGCCGTACACACGCGACGTAAGTGCCCCGTGCACTTGCACCGGCTACATGTGTAGTTACGAAACCGGCACGACTCATAGTCGTGGTCGATGCCGCCGCAACCCCTGCAGTTGTAGGCCTGTATACTGGCCTCATTTATTTCCCGCACACGAATTGATCGCGCAGATATTCTGCTAAGTTGTCAGCCAACTTACAGTGACGTGTCAACTTTTTTAGTTCCGCGACGTACTCCGCCACACTTTCATTTGGGGCTTGCCGCCTTTGCCGGAACCGGTATCTCTCAGCTAACGCCGACGGTGCTGGTTCTAAATGGCTGCGTAGCGTGTCGACCGCCGCCTTATAGGTCAACTCGGACGGTTTCTTCGGACTCGCCAGATTGACAAGTAGCTCGTATGCCTCGTCCCCCATCACCGATATGAGCGTAGGTAGCTTCAACTCTGGTTTAACGCCATTTGCCGTGAAGTACATTTCGAGGCGCTCCGTGTATGATGACCACACTCCCGCCTTCACATCAAATTCGTTCACTTTTCCGACCGACATACTTCGACCTTCACACTTTTAATAATACTCGCGTGATCCTTCGTCCATCAAATCCTCGTTAGCCACTGTAATGTACGTGGGTAGGGAACGGGAGAGCAGTAAGAAGATTGCGTGCGTCTGTCTCAACGATTTATTCTCGACTGAACACAGTACCCGTAACTTATAATAACTACCCTACTCTTATTACTAAATAATACCCACATAACAGTTTTCATAAATTTCGGCATTATAAAAGTTGAATCCTCCGTAGCATTGAAAAATGGAAAATCAGCGGGAATTGATCTGATCACAGCTGAGCTTCTGGTACTTATGCAATCTATGCTGGAGTACTGGAAGGGTCCCAATGGACTGGAGACGCGCAGTCATCGTGCCCTTGTATATGGGTAAGGGATCACGCATGGACTGCGCCATCGATATAAAGCCATCAGTTTGAGCAGCTTAGCAGCAATAGTAGTAATAGTAATTGAAAGGAAAATGAAGGTAAAATCCGATGGAATGCTGTGGGAGGCACAGGAAGGATTCCGAAATGGAAGAGGAAGTACGGATCACGTTTTCTCACTCCGCAATATCGTAGAGAAGCTGGCCATACACCAGAAGGTTTTCTGTGGTGAATGGAATGGAAAATGGAAAATGAATTGTTGGAACAAGTGGATGAGATTGTATATCTTGGATCCGCTTCCAGCATGGATGGAAGGTACACCGCAGATGTGGAAAGACGAATGAGTGCTGGGAATAGTGTGAATGGAGCGTTGGGAAAATTTCTTGGCAGTAGAAATTTGAGCCTGAAGGCACAGCTTGCTATATACAATGCAGTGCTGGTCCCAACGCTTACTTATGGAAGCGAGAGCTGGGTATAGCAGAGAGAGCATGAAAGTAGGATAAACGCGGTCGACTTGCGAGCACTGCGCAAAATTTGTGCGTAACGCTTATAGACCGTATTTGCAATGATGATGTTAGAAACAGAGTTGGTTTGAATGAGAGCGTCGGCATTAAAATAAGAAGTGGCATACTCCGTTGGTTCGGACATGCAGAAAGAATGCAGGATCAAAGAATGACGAAGCAGATACACAATGCAAATGTACACGTAGAAGCACGTAGGAGCTCAGGAAGGCCAAGACTTACCTACCATGATTAAATTGGTCGTGTTCTGTCCGGTGATATCAGGAGCCCTAGAAACCGGCGAACGTGCATGAGAAGAGCAATGAATGTTAAAGAAGCGAGTGAGATATGTAAGGATCGAGTCACGTTAGGCTCGGTCCTCTCTGCATACCCCGCAAGGCATTTGGCGTGAAGTTATAGATAGATAAATAGAAATTAAGTTAAAAAATGTTGGGAAATGTATTTTTTTTTACAAGAAAAATTATTTCCTACAAGTGTATTCTTATAATACCCATACGACAATATGGTTAAAATTGGCAGCATAATAGTAAATTCTTAATATACTTTATACTATGTTTTGAAAAATATCATAAACCTACAATAAATTCTCATATCTTTACTTTTTAGTGAAGTTAAAAATTAATGGAATCGACGAACAATGAAGATATTTTATTTTTCATTTTTATTATAGTGGTACAGGATCCAACGTGACAACGTGACGTGAGTTCAACCCACACTTAGCGCAATAAAAATCTAAAGGAATATTTAATTTTGTCCGTAAAAATATCTTTCATTTTGTAACCCTTAAATGCTTTTGGTGTATTAACAATAGCGAGGGTCGCGTTGTCCACTGCAAGCAAGAATAGTCCTTAAGGGTGTCAACCGTGAACTTTGTCGATATTTAACACTCCAGTAGTAGTTAACCAGTTGACAAAAAATGGTCCAAGAGTATCAGCAGTATTTCAATAAGGAGCCATAAAGTTCCTACATTACTCATTTCAGATTACCGGAGTGGGCTCCATTATTTCGTGATGGCCCACAATGGGTGGAGATATTCTTTAATGCGAATGAAGACAATAACTCGTGGCATCCCGCACATTGGCGCTAATGGCATTTTTTACACATTGCGGGATAATAAGCGCCATATAGTTGGTTGTGTTGATAATGACTGGCATAATGAATGAATTGTTTTGGGGCCTTTATTACAATCATAGTAGATTTGTTTATAGAACTTATTATGATTTTATTTTACTGTTATGATGTTCAAAAGGCACATGGCCTTCGGAAATTAAACGGTAGAACAAATTGACGAAGTCGGTGATGGGTTCGATTCTTATACAGTACAAAAAATTGTGTGTATGTCTGTTTTCTCAGTCTGATTGTTCTTATTCCTTAATTTGACAAGCATCAATTGTATTTTTTAATGTTCTCAAAAGAGTAATATGAAAATAGTCAATTTATCAATCATTTTACGATTATGGATACTTTTGATAATAAATATGATGAACATAGAAATATTAAGTAGCTAACCCATATTGACTTTCAATACGCAAATATTACAATTTATGTGAAGTCATTAATCATTAAATAACTTATTAAACTGTTATCAAAAATATTAAAATTAACATTTCAAATTTATCATCAAGAAAATAATATGCTATACAGCAGTATGTATTTTGCACAAACATGTCAAATAAACTCTTTTTAAATATATTTTAGCTCTCACTTTCTCCAATAGGGTTCGGTAATTTATTAAATGCTAGCTACCCGCCCCGACTTCGCGCGGGTGAGCTCGCACAGGTAATTCAATCGTTATCAAACTTTACAGGATCACACGCTGGGCTAATCTGTATTATTTTTTTATCAAAATGGGTTCAGCTGGTTTGTTCATAGATTGATGGAGCCATGACAAGTAGACTATTAAGAAAAAGTAAAATCTCATACGGGGAAAGCATAATTTTATTTTTTTGACGAGCCGTTTTGCGTTTACTAAACAAGTTGTAAGAGAGGTAGGGCGCATCAAAGCAGTCCGTCTGGGGAAGTACCTCCACCTCACAGAAAACCGCAGCCAAATAACAACTCCCTGGAGGGTTGTTGTGTTCCTGCGTGTGAGCGAGGTCACCAGTAAGCTCCTAAGGAGTTGCCTTGTAAGCAGCAGAGGAGGCATCGCGCGAGTGATATATGTTACAAGCGTTAATATGCTGCGGTAACGGCTATACATCAGGTAGACCGTATGCTTTTATGCCTCCCACCGTTGTATAAAAAAAAAGTTTTATTGTTTCTAATAAATGTTGCACTTTCACAAATATATAGGTTTTCTAACGTAAGAATTGTCAACGATTTAAAATATGACTTACGACTATATCTTCTCGTAAGTTTACAAATTGTACATGCAATTTGATCTAACCTGCTTTGTGTGCTTCCGCCACCAATTAGTTCATGCGGCCTAGCTAGCTAACTAATTGTTGGCGGAAGCACACAAAGCAGGTTAGATCAAGTTGCATGTAAATTTGACTTTCGCAAAATAAATAATCAAATAAATATAAATAAATATTGTCGGACAAATTACACAGCGCCATCTAGCCCCAAAGTAAGCGAAGCTTGTGTTATGGGTACTAGACAACTGATAAACATACATAAATACATTTTTTTTTGTAAGTACATACTTATTATACATAGAAAATACACAGACCAAGACAATCAGACATGTTCATGCACACAAATGTTTGTACTGTGTGGGAATCGAACCCACGAGCGTTGGTGTCAAAGTAGGGTAACAACGCGTTTCGCCACTGCGCCACCGAGCTCGTCAAAATAACGCCTGAATCTATTAACTATTTACAAATTGTGCTTGTAAATTTCTTTCGCGCCAATACAGAGTGGATGTCTGTCCAATTCCCCCAGAAAATTAACCGATGACGCATTATTGACTCTACAATTAATGATATGCAGTCATAACAGTAGCAATATTTATTTATTTTCATTTAGAAAACATTTTTTTTTTACTACGTCGGGAGGCATACAAGCATACGGCCCACCTGATGTAAAGTGGGTACCGTAGCCTATTAACGTTTGCGATATATTAAGTAGAGCTCGCGCGATGCCTCCTCTGCTGGTTACACAGCGGCTCCTTAGGAGCTTACTGGTGACCTCACTCACACGCAGGAACACAACAACCCTCTAGGGAGTTGTTATTTGGCCGCGGTTTTATGTGAGGTGGAGATACTTCCCCAGACGGGCTACTTTGATGCGCCCTACCTCTCTTAAAACATCCAGACCAAGACGAACAGACATGTTCATGCACACAAATGTTTGCATTGTGTGGGAATCGAACCCACGAGCGTTGGTGTCAACGTCGCGTCATTCACGACTTAGCCACCGAGCTCGACATTACAGGAAGAGAGGTAGGGCACATTAAAGCAGCCCATCTGGGTGGTTCCCTGATGGTTAGGTTTTTGTATTGTTCAACTAAAAGCTTTCATAAACCACGGTAATCATTTCATATTGCGAGCTACGAGTATATGCTTATTCCCAACAGTGTACATAAATAAATCCAGCCATGTAATCTCCGCTACAAAACAAAAGCTTTTTCGCTGTCACCTGCAAACTTAAACCAGACAATACTTAAAAAGTAACTTTGTGAAATCCTTCACTTTATAGTTTAGTTTTACTGCCACTTCAGTTACAAATAGTCTAAAAATTAATTTATGGTGGCAAGATAGTTAGTCCCGTTTGTCTTTCCCATTCATGAAGAAAATGACCTATCGAGAACCCAATTCATCGCTAAGGGTAAGTGTGTAGAGTGCAACGCGCGGCTCTTATTGGCTAGTTCACTAAGCAACATTGCGGCAATTAACGAATTATTGGTTGAAATATTCTCCCATTGGAAGTGCTGAAATATTTAGGTGCTGAAACATAATGTTTTTGTGAGTGCGGGGTGCCTTCATGCGCACTCAAGTGGTTTTTCCGCCAGATTCCTTCAGCGCGTACCGCACACCGCCTGATGAGTAAAACTCAATGAGTGAAATTTCCTATAACCTGACAAGATTGGCGAGGTTTAATAATAATAATAATAAGCCCGCAGGGCAGCTTGTGGCGAGCTGTTGGTGCGTAACGACACCACGGGTACCCGAGTGCTCCAGAGAGTCGATAAGGGCCTTCGTCTCCGGCGTGTCTTCGTCGGTCGGAGTGGAAAGTCGAGAAGGCCCGCAGGACTCTCAGCTCTGGCTTGCCTTCATTGGCCGCCCAGAGAGGAGTCGATAGAGCATATTGCTTTATCAGGTGATATGCTCCAGGGGTGGAAGTGTTAAAGGGCATAACGCCGCGAGTAACTTCGGAGAAAGCGCAGCACACCTCTCGACACCCCTGAGTCACTCACACCGGTGTTGCCCCCGGCCGAATTTCTCTGGCATTTCGGGGGTCCATCCAGTGAGTGGCAAGCCACCGCTTGCCGGAAGTAACATCACATATGATAGTTGTGGCAGGCGTCCGTCCCTCTTCTGTAATAGCCCAGTACTAATAATCCCTCCAGATATCATTTTAATAGCCCAATATTTTCCAACACATTTGCAATAGTCCCAATATCTGCCGTGACCTGGTTCATGGGTATATTGTCACATTGATATCCCCTGGAGAAGGTCACGGCAGCTATACAACATTACATCAAACTTCTCAAAGGGGCCTCTACGCGTTGGTTCCAATCCCCGCGCACGCCTATAAAATGACCGGGATATACCCGTGATATAGGATCTATAAAATAATAATAATAATAAGCCCGCAGGGCAGCTTGTGGCGAGCTGTTGGTGCGTAACGACACCACGGGTACCCGAGTGCTCCATAGAGTCGATCAGGACCTTCGTCTCCGGCGTGTCTTCGTCGGTCGGAGTGGAAAGTCAAGAAGGCCCGCAGGACTCTCAGCTCTGGCTTGCCTTCATTGGCCGTCCAGAGAGGAGTCGATAGAGCATATTGCTTTATCAGGTGATATGCTCCAGGGGTGGAAGTGTTAAAGGGCATAACGACGCGAGTAACTTCGGAGAAAGCGCAGCACACCTCTCAACACCCCTGAGTCACTCACACCGGTGTTGCCCCCGGCCGACTTTCTCTGGCATTTCGGGGGTCCATCTAGTGAGTGGCGAGCCACCGCCTGCCAAAAGTAACAGTCAGATGTGATAGTTATGGCAGGTGTCCGTCCCTCTTCTGCAATAGCCCGATTCTAATAATACCTCCAAATCTCACTTTAATAGCCCACTTTTTCCCGACATATTTCCAATAGTCCCAATACCTGCCGTGGCCTGTTCATTGGTATATTGCCCCATTGATATCCCCTGGAGCGGAGCACGGCAGGTGTACAACATTACATACAATCTTTTCTAAGGGGCCTCTACGCGTTGGATCTTTATCCCCGCGCAAGCCTATCAAATGACCGGGATTAATACCCGTGAGATAATAATAATAATAATTCTTTATTTGCAAAAAGGTTACGAAAACCATTTTATTTATTTAAAATTTTGATTGGGAAGGCCCACCTTAATATGCGGTGACTACGACTTTTTTTATACAACGTCGGCAGTCGTAGAAGAAAACGGTCCACCTGATGTAAAGCGGTTACTGTAATATATGAACGCTTGTAATACGAGTACATTAAATATCACTCGCGCGATACTCAGCGCTCTCGTGCGACGCAACATGCCGACGCTGCCATGACTGCTCCGATAGTCTCTGCCTCGACTGCTGTCTTTCGCAGCAACCGGTGCAGAGAACTAATTTGTGGCGGAAGCACACAAAGCAGGTTAAGTCAAATTGCATGTAAAATGTGTGTTAGTCTCGCAAAAACTCATTAATGGCAGTTATTGCCCAGTGGATAAAGAACTAGCCTAATAACCAGTTTCTGGTTCGAATCTTAGCGTGTGCTTGTACCACCAAATTCGTAATTTCGGATTTATGTACATATTATAATTATCATTTGCTCAGCGTTGAAGGAAAACATCGTGAGGAAACCGGCACGTCCAAAAAATTACATTTTGTAAGACGTATGACTTAATCTATAATAGATCTGATTTTCCTCTGGGTTATGGAGGTCTACCGGCAGTCGCTCCGTCTTATATATACATACATGCATAATACATAATGTATGACAAATGTCACTTAAATTTATTCTTTTCTTTTTAAATCATTATTTTTAATTAAAGCTTGTTTTTGAAAATATTTTTTAATTTAAATTTATTGCGTCACAATGAAAAATTCTAAAAATGGAAATAGTTAATCCACTATATATAATTTTAAACTTTTACGGTTGTTAATTTCACTTTTGTACAAAACAGAGAAATTGAGCAATCCGTCATAGCGGAATACCTACAACTGGATTAATCACTGGATTATGATGCATAATTCTAAAACACTCTCAATTAAACGATGCTTCATACCGCGGCAAGTCAGGAAAGCGATTGTAATAAAGAAGCATCGTAATTTCAATCGATGTTTTATCAGGAACGTGGAACGAGAAATCCAGTCGAGTTGTGCAAACAAGCAATCTCCAACAGTACACCGTGAGTGTAGCGTGTAAAGCGCCAAATAATAAGCAACACAGAAAGATGGTAGATAGATATGTCTGCCCTTAACGGACTGATATCGATTCGACGCTTCCAGTCATCCCGTGACCATGACGTCTGCAACGTCGCCAAAATATCAGACAATGTAAAAACAAATCACAGTAAGTCCCGAACGTACATTAGAGAAGTAATCCACTTGCACCCAAAACGCACCTTGATGAATTAAAAAATAAACAATACTGTACCCTTGCCTTATTCATTATGCATTTCGTGTCAACATTTATAGCTTTGATTCAAAACAATAGTGTTTATGTGCATAGTTAAATTTATTTTTTTATGTCCTTTGTATTTCTTTTGTTTTTGTGACTACGAAATAAATTATTTGCCTTAGTTTGAAATCATTAAAATCGTTTCAGTCTAAAGTTGATTTCACATTGTAGTTAATTTTTGTACTTTTGATTTATGTTTTATTATTACCTTATCCAATAATATCTATGTTACCTACTTGTAGATATGTAAATAGTCTGCCAACATATATTAATTTAATTGTTATCTTATTTCCATTGAAGTGAAATGTTACGCTCCCTTACCAAAAAGGCTCTTATCAGGGTTATCTTCTTCAAGCGTTATGCTATCACACATGATGTCTGTAGGTAGGTATCTCATGTTATGAGATAACTACGGATATAAGCAAGTAAAGTTCTGGGTAGAAGGTTTTAAAAGCGTGAGCCAAGAATGTACATAGTACACTATGTGGTATTACAATCTAAACGGATGTGTGTGAACTACAACCATAGCTTCACACCGTCTCCAAACACACACACAAATTCCAAAAACAATACGAGTAGTCGGTCTAGCATGCTATTTATTACACACTGCACTTGAGATGTGCCTTCGTATTCTGTGACACGTGACATTTATTGTACTTGTGGTAAATAAATCTCTCTTATTATGACATTTAGATTACACAGTAGACATTCCTATATTTTTATCTTAGTTGTGAATTTATGCAATTTTAAGTTTTCAATTAGAAAATCAAAATTAAACTAAATAAACAGTGAAAAACATATTCGTTGTTACTGCAACTGCACTGCAACGCGGCTCGCGTGTGTCAAAATGCGTACATTTTGACGTTTCGGTATTCTGTTAAGCGATCTGACAGCAGCGACGTAGCAGGAATGCTGCAGTAAATGACTCGCTATTCTGTTAAAAAACCTGCACTGCACCTGCAATATAATCGTATTCTGATAAATTGTTTTGACATTTGTACACCGGTGACAGAAGTTTTGAAGGAGTTTACATGCAGTTTTGTTAACGTTACTCTTGAGCAACTTTTGCGAAGTGAAATTAATATCCAGGAGCGGTGATTTGTTTTACAAAACATTTGTTTTGTTTTGGGAGATGTTTGTGGAAATATATGATTAAGTAATGCTTCTTTTCAGAAATACCTCACGCCGGCAATCAAGGGTAATGAGGCTTGAAACAACAGGAGTCAATATTAAGTAAAAATCCAATTTATTATATTGAAATATGGGAATACGACAGGTTCTATGTAGTTCATTTGCAGGATACATGTAGTGCTATGTAGTGCAGTTGCAGTTATTTAGCAGAATTGACCTACTGGTTAATACTTATATACTATAATTATACTAGAAATATTGCTATTACTTGCACGGTAATTTCACCACCAATTAGTGTACTAATTAATGATAAGGGGTAAATCAAATTATCCGCTCTAACCTTCCAAAGAAAAGAATACATAATATCACGCGAGTTGGATTACATCGATACCTCTGGGGCTGAAAAGGCGTAAAGGACATTTTGGTTTTTTCATTCTCTTTATCTATATGTAAACTAGCGACGTTCTAAAAAAAATGTCGTTTACAGCCCGACTTTTTTTTTTGATCACTGAACACAATTATAAGAATACATGGGGTTGTATATGACAGACTTCAAATCTTAAAATTATTTATACAAAATAGTATTAAAGAATTTGATGCGCTTGCCCATTTCGAGCTTTATTGATATGATTTTAAAGTAAAAACTAAAAGCAAGAATACACCACCTGTTAGAGAGATAGGTAATACGCGAGAGTGATAGAAAGTTATTTCTCAATTATGAGATGCTGCAAAAGAGAATGTGATACAATGTATTGTATCTTCACATTTGAAATTTTTTGAATCAATCATAATTAAAATTCTCATTTTGGGAATAAGTATAAAGTCTTGGCGTTTTTCACTACAACCTGTATAAATCTAAGCAATCGAGTTTCATAGTGACAATAGCTACAAATCTTATAAAAGTTGCCTGAATGTAATAGTTGTCAGTGACTTGTAATATGTAATCCAAAATGAGTATGGAAATGTATGGAGAAAATCGTTAGTGACAGTTATTTTTGCAAGCGAGTGTATGTACAGATTACTTGAATATGCTGAGATACATCAAGAATGCCTCTTTATGCCATGTAGTTAAAGCATTACCTTAAGGTAATGCTAAAGCATTCACCAAACAAACTAAATGTTAATTTCAACTCATAAATATTTAATCACCAAATAAAACGGTACTAAATGTCTATTGTCTGTGGTAAGCCAAATCACATACTAATAATTAGACATGTTAATGTGTAAATTTAGGTTCGATGAACGACTTAGACGTTTTCTGCAAACAGCAAAATTTGTAATTAATATGAAATATACCCCTAAACGATATCCTTGAGAGTTGCTGATGCCATCCAAGAACTAATGGGCCATGTGGTTGGGTGTTTGGACAGAGCCAAATGTCGATCTATTTTCCTTGTCCTTGCCTGGGCATTTGACACAGTCTCGATTCCCATTTTGTTAGACAACCTGGAGTCCCCCAGTGTGCGAGGAGATCAACTGTCTGTTGCTAACGTAGCAACAGATGAGGCATCGAGTGATACTTAATATATTGCCAGCGTCAATAGGCTACGGTAACCGCTTGACATCAGGTGGGTCGTATCGTTCTATGCCTTGACGTAAAATAAAATATTGATGTGAAAGTCAACAGTCTTTATTTTTGCTTTTTAGGGTTCCGTACCCACAGGGTAAAACGGAACCCTATTACTGAGGCTCCGCTGTCCGTCCGTCCGTCCGTCCGTCCGTCCGTCCGTCCGTCCGTCTGTCACCAGGCTGTATCTCTTGAACCGTGATAGTTAGACAGTTGAAATTTTCACAGATGATGTATTTCTGTTGCCGCTATAACAACAAATACTAAAAAATAGAATAAAATAAATATTTAAGAGGGCTCCCATACAACAAACGTGATTTTTTTGCTGTTTTTATAGATAATGGTACGGAACCCTTCATGCGCGAGTCCGACTCGCACTTGGCCGATATTTTTTTTTGCTGCGGTTTTCCGTTAGGTGGAGGTGATTCCCCAGACGGGCTGTTTTAATGCGGTCTATATGTTGTAAAAGCAACTAGACTAAGCCAAACACGCATGTTCATGCACACACATGTTTGTCATATGTGGAAATCAAATCCACGAGGGTTGGTGTCAAAGTAGCACTACTAACCACTACGACACCGAGCGCGTCTAATAAAAGTCGTTTTACCACATCGCACATAGTAAAATGATAAAGGTATTGATCATTAGAAAATAAAACTAAATTAGAAATTGACTAATGAGGTTGAATCGCGAAATCCTTGGTATCCACATTTGCCTGCGACATAAAAGGCGGCCTTATTCTTTTTCCTAGAGTTATTCCGTTTCCCAATCTATTAGGATTGGCGGGGTCCGCTACCTAAGTCTAAAGATTTGGCGAGGATACTGATTTTGACATGGAGCGACTGCCTATCACAACCCACTGGGAAAATCAGACTTTTCTTAGGTCACCTGTCTATCGAAATATAATTTCTTGGACGTGCGGGTTTCCTTACGGTGTTTTCCATCACCGCCGAGCAAGTGATAATTACAAATATGTACATAAATCCGAAAAGACGAATTTAGTGGTACATGGTCTCGAACCGGGGACCTGCTGTTCAATAGGCTGGTTCCTTAGCCGCTAGGCTATCTGTACTCAAACCATGCCAGGTATTATTTTGGAAGCTATATTTGATAATTAGTTTAGGGTGCACGTAAGGAATAAATTTGAAAATATACAAGTTCATAGAGAGTTATAAATGTATAGAATAATTAAGAGAAATTACATGCAATTTGATCTAACCTGGTTTGAATGCTTCCGCCATCAATTAGTTCATTCGAACTAGCGCCAGCCGGCACCCGTCCACTACTGTTAGTAGATGCAATGTGGCATTGCTGCCATAGTTGCTCCGGTAGTCACTGCTTCGACTGCTGCGGTCGTCCTCGCGATTGCCCGCCATCTGGTATAGTAACCGCATGCAAGCGCCATTGTTGCTGCCACGACTGCCCTGGTCGTCTCTGCGACACGTGTTTCGCCTCTCCACAGGCCGCATGAACTAATTGGTGGCGGAAGCATACAAAGCAGGTTAGATCAAATTGCATATAACATTATTTAAATATTTAAAAATAAATCTGGAAGACGTCCGAACAGAAGAAACAAGAGACAGTTTACGCTGAGATCTAGCCAGCCACCCACGGTGTATATCACGGTAAACGATAAATTAATGTATTGCAAGGGTTCATAGGCTACGGCTTTACATCAGGTTACCGCAGCCAATAAACGCACAGAAGGTCATGCACTATACCCGCTGCTAGCACAGCAACTCCTCAGAAGCTAATACAATAATCCCCCCAAGAGTGGTTATTTGGCTGTAGTCTATTGTTAGGAGGAAATATTCTCTACCTTTTTTTATACGACCTCGGGTGGAATACAAGCATACGGCCCACCTCATGTAAAGCGGTTACCGTAGCCTATGAACGCTTGCAGTTGCATTAGGTGTGATACTTACTCGCGCGAGGCCACATCTGGTGCTAACACAGCAACTCCTTAGGAGCTTACTAGTGACCACACTTATACCCAGGAGCATAACAATCCTTCAGAGAGCTGTTATGTGGCTGCGGTTTTCTGTGAGGTGGAGGAACTTCCCCACACAGGCTGCTTTCATGCGCCCAACTTCTTTTAAACACCCGGACTAAGACAAACAGACATGTTCATGCACACAAATATTTATCCTGTCTGGGAATCGAACCCACGAGCGTAGATGACAAAGGCGCATCATTAACCGCTGCGTTACCGAACTAATCAAAATATTCATACAAGAACCGCTAGTTTAATGTAACAGCATAACAATAGCTTAATTACATACAAACATTCACGCATAACTTACCATTCATATAAAAAGTTCGGTTCTGTAACAAATACCGTTTGTCCGTTCACCCATACCGTGCATGAAACTTCATCAAAATGACGCCAACTCCTCAAGAATCATTGGCTGGTGACAAGGAGTCAGGTCAGACACCGAACAGGCCAACCGCATCCCTCAAAGGTGATGACATCGTCATATCCGGTATGTCCGGAGTATTTCCGAGTTCTAACAACATCCAGCAGTTTAAAGAAAATCTATATAATAATGTAAGTATAATCGTGTATCTATCTAATCGAATGTTAACGCTAGGTTCTTTGCGGGGTTGATAGAGTAAACTCAGCACCACAAGCCGTAGTAGTAACTAGTAAACCTATATACTATCTATCTATAACTTCACGCCAAATCCCGTACGGGGTAGGCAGAGAGAACTAAGCCTCTTTAACATTCATTGCTCTATTCATGTACGCTCGCCGGTTTCTAGGGCTCCTGACATCACCTTCTGATAGTACACGATCAATTTGATCATGGTAGGTAAGTCTTGACCTTCCTCGGCTCTTACATCCTTCCACTTTTGCATTGTATATATGTATATACCTATATACGTAATTGAAATTTAAATGTAAAATTCATTGGTGCAAATAGCTCTTTAAACTAAAGCATAGAAACCTGTGATTTATCGGCGACCCTATGCTCACTTATGTTATGGAACCCTTGAATTTAAGGAGAGATTTTGGCTCGATTTCTGTTTTTTTTTATATACAAAATCGGGAGGAATACAAGCATACGTCTTTCAACTGTTTTCTATCAGGCAGCCCGTATACTTGTTTTCCATTTAGTGATATGAAAAAGTCGCGTGTTAGAAAATTTGTGACTTGACTGACCAGTGTGTGAATAGATGGAGGCTTGTGTGCCGATCTCCAAGTCAGTGCTACTGCAGTTATGATCTACCGCGGTTTCGCCCGTTGTCCCATTATAAAATGTTGCCGAAAGTTTTAACTTTTATTGCATTTAAATCCATCCTTGGGTGGCTCAGTTGTGAATCGCGACTTTGACACCAACGCTCATAGGTTCGATTCCCATACAAGGCAAACATTTGTGTGCATGATGTCTGTTTGTCTTGGTATAGATGTTTTAAGAGATTTATTAATTATTAAATTTAATATTCCGTAAAAATGGCTACATTTGTTTGGAATCGTCACAATTTTTTTCCCTACCGTGCAGTTCATGACTAGGTGAGCACTGATAAAAATACTGCCAAAAAACTCAGGCATCCCTCTTTTGGTATCCAAACAAATTTACATAATTTATTAATTACATTATAACTGGATCGACTCAATCCCAGGCATTTTTATCATTAATATAGTCAGATACTTTATAATATGCCCTATACAAGATTATGCTTATATCTAGTATTTATGTTATGAGTATCACTCTTTTTACAAAATGAGTCTATGTTTTTATGGACATACAAAAGATTTTCATTAGATATATTGCGATGCGACTGTTAGTATTTATTTCTTTGAATTTTTCTCTAAGGCTCTCACGGGGACCAAGTTTGTAGATAGCTCTTATGGCTCTCTTTTGCAATAAAAAGATGGTGTTAATGTCCGCGGAGTTACCCCAAAGAAGAATTCCGTATGACATAATACTATGAAAGTAGCTGAAATAAACTATTCTAGCCGTATCAACATCAGTGAGCCGTCTAATAGTTTTCACTGCATAGGCTGCAGAACTTAGTTTTCCTGATAATTTTTCAATTTGTGGGCCCCATTGTAGTTTGGAGTCAATTGTTATACCCAAGAACACAGTTGTCTCCACAGGGGCTAAATTAGTTCCATTAACATGTACATTGGTAGTCACCTGTCTTACATTAGGTGTTGAGAACTTAATTACTTTAGTCTTTTTATCATTTAAAACCAGATTATTAACATTAAACCAATGCATAACTTTAGAGAGAGCATCGTTAACTTCGTCATAATTACCTAACTGTCTATTAATTTTGAATGTCAAAGAGGTATCATCCGCAAACAATACAATCTCATGTTTATCCTTTACATAATAAGGTAAGTCATTTATATATACTAAAAATAAGAATGGACCTAGAATTGACCCCTGTGGGACTCCCATGACTACAGGGGACCCCGAAGATCTTTTACCATTAACATCGACCTTCTGTATCCTATTGCCCAGATAAGAAGACAGAAGTTCGAGAGCCTTTTTCCTGATACCGTAGTGGTGTAATTTTCTGACAAGAGTGTCATGGTGCACGCAGTCAAATGCTTTAGACAGATCACAGAAAATTCCCAAGGCATCTTGCGAACCTTCCCATGCCGCGAATATACTTTTAAGCAAATGAATCCCTGCGTCTATAGTTGAACAACCTCTCGTAAATCCAAACTGTCTCCTATGAAGCAAATTATGTGTATTAAAATGTCTGAGCAACTGGCTAAGCATTAGTTTTTCAAAAATTTTACTGAGAATGGGCAGTATGGAAACAGGTCGAAAATTCGAAGGGTCCGAACTATCACCAGATTTAAATAATGGAATGATTTTACTATGTTTCATCAAGTCAGGAAATACACCAGATGCCACACAACAATTGAAAATTGTAGCTAAATGTGGAGCGATTGAAATAATAATAGAAGATATGGTTTTGACAGATAGACCCCACAGATCTTTAGTGTTTTTCATATTTATTGATTTAAAAGCGTTCAAAACATCTTTTGGGCTTACAGCTGAAAATTCAAATATTGTGTCGCATTCTACCACGCTCTGTTTGAGAACGAGTTCAGCAGCTATAGAAGAAGACCTAAGATTTCTCGTAGTAATAAGAGGAATGTCAGAAAAATATTTTTCAAACTCAGTCGCAATTTCTACATCATTTTTGATATCTATATCATTTATCTTTAACTGAAAGTCTCGATTACGTACTTTCGCTCTACCCGTCTCATTATTTATCATATTCCAAACAGATTTAATAATATTTGTTGAACCATTAATTTTATTTCTTAAATATATAGACTTAGCATTGGAACAGGCTCGTTTAAATATTTTAGCATAATTTTTTACAAGTTCTTGAAAAGTCGGATTGTGATTACAGGTCCTTTCTTCATAAAGTTCATACAATTTATTCCGACTTTTGTAAATACCAGGAGTTGCCCAATCACTGAACGTCATACGGTCACTTACAGACAGTTGTTTTGGAGTAAAGATTGCATTAAATTCACTAGTAATTAAGCTAAATAATGAACTGTACAAGTGGTCCGGAGTACCGTGATAGGGCAACAATACAATTTTTTCTGCTATATTAGACTTAAATCTTTCTAAGCGGCTTTTACTAAATGGTATATAATTTATTTGCTTTCTTTGTATTTTTGAAGAATTTGGAAATGAAACCAATTGACCTAAATAGTCTGACTGAACTTTATTAATTATAGATTGATATGAAGGTTTTACATTGCTAAATATATTATCAATACATGTAGCACTTGTAGCAGTTACGAGAGGTAGGACGCATCAAAGCCGCCCGTCTGGGGAAGTACCTCCACCTCACAGAAAACCGCAGCCAAATAATTACTACTATTTCGATAATTTTTGACTATTTCTATATAAAAAAACTAGATTTTATTTTTATTTCGTCTTATTTATCAGTTTAAATCTATTATCAGACAACCACTTTACGTCAGGTGGCCCGAATGCTTTCTGCGTCCCGACGTTGTATAAAAAAATCAGATCAATACAATTACTCATTTATGATGCAAGCTGTTAAGATTTTACCTGTAGATTGAGGAGGTTTGGCGGCCCTGGCTTCTCGCTTTTACCCTTCCGGTGACGTAATAACAGCCCAAAGGGGCCAACTTTCAAAAAAGTGGTACCTTACTCTGTGCGTGGCCCGATATGGAATTGGCCTGTTATTACTTAAGCATTAGGAAAATCTAATAAGGAAGTTCATTTTACAACTGAGCTGTGGATATTTTTGTATATGAATTCACGAATGAATCCTAAAGCCTATCATAAAAAACTCGATCGTAAGAAAGTATGTTAAAAACGGAACATGGATTTGAGGACATGAACATGTCACGTGGCGCTCGGTGCTCTCTGCCTACCCCACAAGGGATTTGACGTGAAGTTATGTGAAGATAGTAGACAGAACATGTTATATTGCGACAGCGCGCGAAGAGGCGGTAGAACTTAGTATCATAACCCCAGCACCAATTTGGAGTTTTTTTTTTATACTCCATAGGCAACTGTGACCTTGCCTATGGACATTTGCGACACTGAGGGCATCATTCGTGCATTGCCGTCCCTTTAAAAACCTCTTCACGCTTTTCATGAAAAACCCCACGTTATAGTCCCTTGGAACAACCTCGCCTGGGAGCTCATTCCACGACTTGAGAGTTCTCCTTTAAAACCGTACACAGTACGCGATCACTGCTGTTCCAGCGTGTGAGGGTGATCTCACCGCCGTCGGTGAGCGGTGCGGTTATAAAAAGTAGCTGTCGGCATCATATCGAACAATGTGATTGTAAAAAGGGTTGTTGTTCAGAAACAATCACTCAATCACATTGTCAGCACTTACTCACAGGCTGGGTCGTCAAGTCACAAATTTACTAACAGGTGACCTATTTCTATCACATCACTAGATGGTAAACAATTATACGATCTGCTTGATGATAAGCAGTTACCCTAGTATACCATAGCCTACGTAAACAGTTAGAAGACCAAGGGTATTAATGATTTTAAATTGATTAACATAATTAAACTCAATTAAATTTCTCAATTTATTCGCAGTAAATTTAAATATTGATTTATTCCTATAAATAAATGCATACACCTGAAGAAACCTGAAGAGTACATCCAAATAGAGAGTCGTTATCGGACTTCATATTTGGAGTGGATTTGGTGATGTTCGCGAGATATCAATAAACATACTTGAAAAATAATCGCGACATACATACAATCTAGTGCTTTTATCAATTAATAAAGACGAAATGACGATCAGAAATATGCCAGAGCATTTTTAATGGCGTTGATATTTGACTATAGTCTTTCAAAATAAGAAGGTAGATACGTCCTGTATTTTGTATACTCGTAAATGTCGTGATATTCAACATCGCCAATAAGCAGGGTATATACTAAGGTTAGTTCGGCTCTTAAGATAAACCGCTTACAATATAAAAAAAAATTGATGATTACGATGATTTTGCTAGGTGGATATGGTCACTATAGCTGAACCTCGATGGGTGTTCAATCATCCAGAGCTCTCTAAGCACTTGGGCAAGGTCGAAGGTATAGAGAAGTTCGACGCGCAATTCTTCAAAGTGCATTACAAACAAGCAATTACTATGGAGCCTATGAGCAGAATGCTACTGGAGCATGCTTATGGAGCTGTGTATGATTCAGGTGAGTACAATATGGTCTGAGTATACTGGAGTCCTGGTAGCTCTATGGAATTTCCGCCGGTTTTACCGGCGGCAGCCTCTTGTACTAGTGTTACTTCTTCTTTTGAGTTATATGGACCCATTTTAGTTAAAAACATCACTGATGTTTTCACGAACTCGGTGACATAGTGACAAAACACGTAACCTTACTTCCTCACCGACGCACGTGGGTTCGATTTTCACACAGGACTAACATTTGTGTGCATGAACATGGCTGTTTGTCTTGGTCTGGGTGTTTTTAGAAGAGGTAGGACGCATCAAAACAGCTCGTCTTGGGAAGTACCTCCACCTCGCAGAAAACCGCAGCCAAATAACAACTCACTAGCGGGTTATTGTGTTCCTGTGTGTGAGTGAGGTATCCAGTGAGCTTCTTAACAGTTGCTGTGTTAGTAGCATAGGTGTCTTCCCGCGAGTGATACTTAATGTATTGCAAACGTTTATAGGCTACGGTAACCGCTTTATATCAATAATAGATTCAATGTTATTTTGCGAAAGTCAAATTTACATGCAATTTGATCTAACCTGCTATAGGGTGGGTGCCGGCCGGCGCTAGGCCGCATGAACTAATTGGTGGCGGAAGCACACAAAGCAGGTTAGATCAAATTGCACGCTTTATATCACGTAGGTCGTATCCTTCCAACGTTGTATATAAAAGTTATGATGGCTCACTGTAATGTTTCCCAGGTATAAACCCTCTTGAGCTTCGTGGCAAGAAGGTAGGTGTGTTTATTGGATCTGCGTTCTCGGAATCGGAGAAAGTCATCATTTTCGAGATAATACAGAGAAACGGCTTCGGCATCAGTGGGTATGTATAAATAATACAGTTTTGAAAGCATTAAGGTGGCAAATAGATATTTAGCTTGCTTAATATAGTATAAACTAATTTGATTTCTTACATTATATTTAAAGAGAATAGATTGCTTCTTGAAAGACTGGTTTGGGTTTGCTTTGGTTTGGTTTTGTATTTTCTTTATACCACGTCTGAAGGCATACGGTTCACCGGATGTAAAGTGGTTACCATAGCCTATGAACGCTGGTAATACATTTAGTATCACTCGCGCGATGTCACCTGTGTTGCAATGCAACAGATGCCACAGCAAGTCCTTGGCAGCTTACTAGTTACCTAACTCCCACGCAGGAACACGGCAACCCTCCAAGGGCAATCGAGCTGCTTTGATGTGCTCTACCTCTTTTAAAGTGAGCGGGTAGAGAAGGAGTAGGTACATTTTAAATGTTTCCTTTAACACCATGGTGGAGGTGATGGGCACGAGAATATGCAAAGATGAGAGTGTAGGATTTCAATATTCAAACAGCTCCTTTTTCGCGTTTCCTAATCTATTGGCGGGATCCTCTACTTAAGCATAAGGATTCGGCGAAGGCACTGATTTTTTCATTAAGCACCAGCCCAGTCAGACCTCCACAACCCAGAGGGAAAACGTATATCTTGGAAGCGCTTTTAGCAGCGATGGAAGGTACACCGCTGATGTGGAGAGACGAGTGAGTGCAGGGTAGCCTGAATGGAGCGCTGGGTAAACTGTTTGGCAGCCGAAATCTAAGCCAGAAGGCACAACTCGCTGTACACAACGCGGTGCTAATTCCAACGCTAACTTATGACAGTAAGAGCTGGGTATGGCAGAAAGAGCATGAGAGTAGAATAAATGCGGTCGAGATGCGAGCACTGCGAAAAATTTTGGCATAACGCTTGCTGACCGCGTTCGAAATGATGACGTACGAAAGAGAGTTGGACTGAAAGAGAGTGTCGGTGTTAAGATAAGAAAGGGCATGCTCCGTTGATTCGGACATGTAGAAAGAATGCAAGATGAAAGAATGACGAAACAGATATAAAATGCGAAAGTGGAAGGATGTAGGAGCCGAGGAAAACCAAGACTAACCTACCATGACCAAATTGGTCGTGTTTTATCAGAAGGTGATGTCAGGAGCGTTAGGAATTGGCGAACATGCATGAAAAGCTATGAATGTGAAATAAGCGAGTGAAGTGTGTAAGGACCGTGTCTTATGGCGCTCGGTTCTCTCTGCCTACCCCGCAAGGGATCTGGCGTAATGATATACATATATATACATACATATACAAATTATATCGGTTTATTTACTACCTTGTTATGAAAATTGAATTAAAAATGAATATCAATGAAATTCTTAATATGTAAGCAAATATACTGAATATACTATATATATATGCAAAAGTGGAAGGATGTAGGAGCCGAGGAAGGCCGAGACTAACCTACCATGACCAAATTGGTCGTGTTTTATCAGAAGGTGATGTCAGAAGCCCCAGGAACCGGCGAGCGTGCATGAAAAGAGCTATGAATGTCACAGAAGCGAGTGAAGTATGCAAGGACCGCGTCTTATGGCGCTCGGTTCTCTCTGCCTACCCCGCAAGGGACTTGGCGTGAAGATATACATACATACATACTGACATGAATTTAATAATAATTAATTAATTTAATATGTACACCGTGTTTGTTCTTAGTGACATAATCTACTGATCTACATACATTATATATAAATAAATAACATTTAAAGTAATAATATTTCGATTTAAAGTAATGACAAACAATGAAAAAAAATCTTTCTTGTGATCTTGCTTCGTTTTCATAAATTTCGCAGCATTTTTTATGTAAGCATATACAAGCATTCTATAAACTTACTCGTATGCTGTGTTTGTTGTTTTAATTCATCTTTTTCTTGTAGGTGTGTTGTTTGTTGATGTTAGACGTAGTCATAAAAATATCTGGATGGATATAATTATACAGGGTTACTAGTTAAGCCGATATAGATACTACAGTGGGTTGTAATTCCTATCATTACTAACTGATCTGGCCATGAAACACCACTCTATACAGAACCATTTTCGAAATATTTGACTTTAAGTCTTATTTTAAAAATTGATACTTACGCTATTTTTGGTTATTACGTTATTTTTTTCTAACCTAAGCATGCAATTTAATTTTTTGTTTGAGATTTTTGTACAGTAGATAAGTTGCTTCATAATTATCATCACCAAAATTGTGAGAAACTGAACAAATTGAGTCGAAGTTGATTGTTGCTTGTGGAGGAATAAATTTGCACAAAGTTTTCTCAGAGTCACAATAAAAACTCCACGGCACTAATATTGCAGATGTCTCGAAAAACGTACATTTTTTCTATATATAATCTACGTATTTTTAGTTATCGGACAAGATATAATAATCAAGGATAGTATTAGATTTCATTGAAACAAACTTAAATAAAGTCCGTAGATGTGGTAAAAAATAACGGTGCTTTATCATCTGGCTCTAGAAAGCAAAATAAAAGTACATGAAGATATTTATTATTCTTTAAAAGATAAATTGTCATCTACGACTCGTGTTCCACATGCCCTCCTCTGTTTCGCATACATATCATCATCCTTTTTTTTTAACCATTTTTTACAAAACTTTGATTTTGACAGACTTCATCTCATTTCATTTGCCGCATCGATTATTCTCTGTCTTAAGACATCAACAGATGTGATTGAAATGAGGATTGTCGTAAACGAGGCTTTTCATGTGTATCCACACATATAAATCCATGGGGGTTAGGTCTGGACTTCTAGCTGGCCGTGGTATGGGTCACCCTCTTCTGATTCACTGATTGAGATAATTGGTGTCCAGCAATTCCCTTACACCTCTACTGTAATGGGCAACCGTCACGCTAGAACCACATATATCGTATGAGATTAAGTAGTAAATCTTTCATTAAATCAGGCAAATCTGAGAAAGTAAGGCCCACTCATATAACTTGATATTATACCCATCCCCACACATTCAACCAACCAACCCAACCCTTTATCGTTTTTTATTGGGATATCGGAGAAATTTGGATTTTGGAGAATATTCAATTATTCTCGGACACAGATTACTCTCGGATACAGATTGGACCGTACAAAAGTACGCGGGAATCCCCGAAATAAATAGGATAAACGTGCTATGGCACATCAACTAATTAATTAAAATTTGACTGCGATAAATATAATATGAAGCATAACCAAAATTTCCATTATTTTGCTGTATTTGTATATTGCATAGCGACTGCTTTACTAAACTTTCGGCGGACATTTGATCCCACAACGTGGGCGATCCCACAACAACCTTAACGGACATTCAATGACGTTTTGGGGATTGCAGTCCTTTGTGGACATTGGACCCTCGTCTGTGTAAGGCTTTAAGGAGTTGTTCATACAGGGAACAAACTTTATATGCTATGTTATGACGAGGTAGGCGCCGCAGTTAAAAACGCGGCTTTGGCACCAACGCTCGTGTGCTAGATTCCCACACAGGATAAACATTTGTGCGTGATGTTTGTCTTGGTCTGGGTGGAAAGGTTGGGAGTATCAAAGCAGTCCGACTGTAAGTCGCTCCACCTCACTGAAAACTGCAGCCAAATAACAAACACCCTGGAGGGTTGTTGTGTTTCTGCTTGCGAGTGAGGTCAACATAATGTTCCCAAGGAGTTGTTGTGTTAGCAGCAGGTGGACCGTATGCTTGAATGCCAACCGACATTGTTTAAAAAAAAGACATATTAATGATTGTTAAAGGATTAATTAAATGATTATTAATATAATAACTGATGTGTAGTCAAAGTCAAAGTCAAAATCTTTTTATTCCGTAAAAATGGCTACATTTGTTTGGAATCGTCACAATTTTTTTCCCTACCGTGCAGTTCATGACTAGGTGAGCACTGATAAAAATGCTGCCAAAAAACTCAGGCATCCCTCTTTTGGTATCCA
Source organism: Pyralis farinalis (assembly GCA_947507595.1). Classification (NCBI taxonomy): domain Eukaryota; kingdom Metazoa; phylum Arthropoda; class Insecta; order Lepidoptera; family Pyralidae; genus Pyralis; species Pyralis farinalis. The sequence continues at coordinate 5,990,691 of OX382275.1, forward strand.
AACAAATTTACATATTTTATTAATTACATTATAATTGGATCGACTCACTCCCAGGTTTATCCTGTCCTGTAGCATTACAACTTCATTATTTTATGAATGTCTCTTTATTTTTCTAACTTTTAATTAATATATTTTTATTTGGAACTATGGCGCAAGTAAAAACTGAAATATTATTTTCCGTAAAACGGTAAAAGGGAAAATTATGATGTAATATAGTACATTAAATAAATAAGAAAAATGTAAGAGCATGGAGTTAAAATAAAAACGGTTCGATACAAGCGCAGCGTAAACTTGCGGCGTGACGCTTGTAGAGAGTATCGATTTTAAAATAAGAAGAGGCATGCGCCGCCGGTTCGGACATGTACAAAGAATGATGAAACATGAAAGTAGAAAGACATGAGGGCCGAGGAATGCTAAGTCTCTCGCTTATCACTACCAAATTGTTCGTCTTTATTCAGAAGGAGGTATCAGTACTACATCAACCGGGAATGAAAAATCGACCAAGTGCGAGTCGGACTCGCACACGAAGGGTTCCGTACCATTATCTATAAAAACGGCAAAAAAAAATCACGTTTGTTGTATGGGAGCCCCCTTAAATATTTATTTTATTCTATTTTTTAGTATTTGTTGTTATAGCGGCAACAGAAATATATCATCTGTGAAAATTTCAACTGTCTAACTATCACGGTTCATGAGATACAGCCTGGTGACAGACGGACGGACGGACGGACAGCGGAGCCTCAATAATAGGGTTCCGTTTTACCCTTTGGGTACAGAACCCTAAAAAGAAATAAATGTTAAAAATGCCAGTAGGACATGTTAGGACTGAGTCATGTGATGTTCAGGTCTTCCTAGTTACTTCGCAAGGGAAGAAAATATTTCTGGAAGAGATTTCTTTTAGAACAAGGCACGAGCCAACGAGGTCATCGATGTTATGAAGCACATTATTGATTTTCCAGGTGTAATCGAGCTATGTACGCCAACCGTATTTCATACTGGATGGACAGCCACGGGCCATCGTATTCTCTTGACGTGGCATGTGCCAGCTCCATGGCGTGTTTAGAGCATGCCTATCTGAGTATTACCAGCGGGCTTTGTGATGCGGCCATTGTTGGTGGCTGCAGTCTTTGTATGCATCCGAATGTATCACTGAATATAAGGAGGTAAGCTGAAACGACACAATCACTACATTATTATAAAACAAAGTCCCACGCCGAGTCTGTATGACTGTCTGTTCGCGATAAACTCAAAAACTACGGATTATCATGCGCTTTGCACCCGTAGAGAGAGTGATTCTTGAGGAATATTTTGGTGTATAATCTATTAATGGTTTATATAATATATATATAAATCGGTTGAAATAAGACGATAATTGTTGTAAATGTCAGAAAAGCCGCCTGAGCTTATATGCCGATCCGAAAGCGCAGGCGGCTTGACCTTTTACGGACTTCTTATACGGATATACAATATTAATTCTTATCCGCATATTCGACGCAAGATGCTGATCCGACACAATGACAGCAAAAACATGTAGTCATAATATGCTCTACTACCCGTGTGAAGCCGAGGCGGATCGCTAGTAATTAATACTTTAAAAATCAAATAAAACTCCCCTCAAGAAACCTATAAAAAGTAAAAAATAAAACATAATCTTGCATAGTTATGTAGCATACATATATATTATAACTATGTCCAAAGACTGAAGAAAGATAAAATCTAGGAGACAGAAAACCGCAGAAAAACCACAGAAAATCGCAGCCAAATAATAACTCTCTTGAGGTATGTTATGTTCTTGCGTATGAGTGAGGACATCAGTACTCTTCTAAGCGATAGCTGTGTTAGCAGCAGACGTCATAGCGTCATACCTAATGTGTTGCAAATGTTTGTAGGCCACGGTAACCATAAAATGGTTATGGTAACCATATTAGGTGGGCCATTTGTTTCTATGCCTCCCAACGATATATTTTTAAGATAAAAAAGGAATAGGTTTGTGTTTTCAATGTTTTTTTAAAATAAAAAAGGAATAGGTTTGCCAAATAACACAAATGTAAAAATAGTGTAAATTTAAATTTTGGAATTTGTGGACCAGTAATTTTGAATTTTTTATGTTTTTTTTTTATTACTTTCAGAGCAGGTTTCATTTGCTTAGACGGCAAGACTAGATGTTTCGACAACAATGCTGATGGTTCTGTTAGATCAGATGCGATTAATGTACTTTTTGTACAAAAGGCTAAGGATGCGAAAAGGTAGTGTGATCTATTTTATTTTTTACCATAAGAAGAAGTAAGTTTTTCTTTGCAATTAATAATTAAATTGTTTTGATTTTTAATTACAAGAGCAAGGGTTTATTTTTCAAGAAATGTGTGAAAATGTTTTTGTGGGGTCGGTAAAGCATTAATGACACTCCTGATGTTGCAAATGTCCGTAGGCTACGGTTACTGCTTATCATTGGGCCGTATTCTTATTTGCCTCATTAGTGATAAAGAAACAATAAATGGTGTATGTATATTAGTGTATTTTATTTCTAAAATCACGGTCGTTACCCTTGGTAATTTGATAGGTGTTGGCGGGGATATAGATCTAACGTATAGATGCCCTTTAAAAAAGATTGATGTTATTTATTATAGCCACTCTGCTCCAGGATATATCAATGGTACAATATACCCATAGGCAGGTCATGGCAAGTAATGGAATTATCGCAAATTTGTCGAAAGTTATTGGCCTATTGAAATGAGATCTGGAGGGATCTTATTGTTTTGTTTTCTCTTACAGTTGTCGTATTTTTTTTATTGTATCTGTTTTTATTTGATTTCTTGATACATGTATCTATTATAAGCCCTTGTGCAATTTGTTTCCACATTCTTTACGACTGGCTAGAAGAAATCGTTTGAAAAAATAAGCTCACCTTTGTACGCTCTATTTAACACTGATTGTTTTGTGATATTTGTGTGAAATAAAGAATATAATAATTATTAAACAATAAGAAGCAATTGGACAGAAAAAACAATTTAGAATTTGGCATAGTTAATTTGAAACAAAAAATATATTACGACACAGCAATCACAATAGTTTAATAAAGTACATATATATTTTACATGGGGAAAAAAAAGAAAATCGGAATATGACGTACCAATTATGATTACAGAATTTACTCTCAAGTATATCATGTCAATGGAAATTATGCTAAAAATCCGAAACTGGGTGATGAATTCATGCCCACTCGGGAACCTCAAGAGATACAAGAATTTATAGAAGCATTCTACTCTGGAATAGGCATGAATCCAAGTAGCGTTGACTATGTCGAAGCATATGGTTCAGGTAATAATACAACTACTTGTAAATTCATTAGCATAATATATCTTGTAACAACATACCATATCCTGTCAATATTTGACCTAGTTGGTAGTTTAGGTTAACGAGAAAAGTTCAGTTTGTCACTCATAAGTTCTATAGCTATTTTCTTTTATTAATAATATCACAATAAAACCTAATATCCGATCTGACTTATATTCATAGATAGACAAGACAAGACCTGCCATAGATAGCTTCTACTCACAGTTCATAAAACTTACTATTTTTATGGCAATGATTGAAAATGTATCCATGTTTCAGCTATCAAAGAAGCAGATGGTAATGAACTTGAAGCAATTGGGAGAGTTTTTGGCAAAGACAAGCCGATTCGAATTGGCTGTGTAAAATCAAATATGGGACATACTGAACCAGCTTCAGGAGTGTGTGCTCTAACGAAAGTAAATATTAAAAAATTCATTCTCCTTCCTGAGCTACTGAAATTGTTCGAATCAGAAATCTAGATAGAATATTCGTGTGCAAACATAATGTAGATGACATCATCTAAAGGTTACATATTACAATTAAGAAAGCTGACAACGAATCCGGAGCTACTGTCACGTGTAATAAGAATAGATCAAATTTAAGAAACAAACATTAATTGATTTAAGTTTTATTTGATCGATGAACCTATTCTTTAATTTTCAAATTCAGAGTATATAACTCCATCTCACAGAGAACTGCAATCAAATAGTTTTATGGGTTGTTATGGTTCTGTGAATGAGTGAGGTGATCTCTAAGATCCTTAGGAGATGCTGTGTTAGCAGTGGGGGTGTCATTGCGCGATCTACATTCCTTGTATAACAAGTTGATACAATACTGTAACCACTTCATATCAGTTGGATCATATAATTGTATATACGTTACGACTTCATGTTAGTTTTCTCTGAGGCGCTGGACGTTTTAACAAAGCGTTTTCTTCTCTCCCTTTACTATATTAGACAAGGATTCAATTTATTTGATTCATTACAATGTATTCTTACAGGCATGTCTAACTTTCAAAACCGGTATTATACCAGCTAACCTGCATTATGAGGAACCACAAAATCATATTCCTTCGGTTCGTGATGGAAAAATTCAAGTTGTGACTGAAAACACGGCTTTTGATAAGAATGGTTTTATAGCTTTGAACAATTTTTCATACACCGGAGCCAATCTACACGTTCTCTTGAAGGGGCATTTTAAGCCAAAGGTAAGTTATAAAAACTTTCAAGATTTTATTCATCTACAGTAAATGAGATTGAACACTATAGCTTCCCAAAGTTCGATTGTTTATGTTTTACATAATTATTAGCTGCTGCCACAATCAAGAATAAATGGTAACAGAGCTGAATAATTCATACTAATCCAATAATATAGTTCTTGGTTGACGCAACTTGTAAACTACCAAGTTTTATTATGATACGAGAATTATAAGTAAGAAGAAAGTAGAAGTTAAGAAAACCTAGCAAAACGTTTCAAATATTGACGAGTCAGTTGAGTATGTTTAAAACAATTAAATTATTTAACGAGTCATTCTATAAAACAATAAGAGTTCTAATAAAAAAATCGATTCGTCGATAAATATAAAAGTAAGCGTGTTTAAAATTTGTGACATATCGCATAATGGCAAATACCGGATCAATTGACGAAGACATGAATTTATCTTTGGAAAAGTCAAATACAAAACATAGGTAGTATTATTTTGAAATTAGAACACTGTATTTATTATATTTAACAATATTTGTCCTTTTTTCAAGACTTACATTACAGTTTCATTTCTCAAGAAATTAATCAAAATTGATAACTTTTTAAAACCTTATTCTATTAAATGGTTATAAGGACATACGCATGCCCATGTGGTGTGCAATAATGCTATAGAATAACACATACACGCTATATCTACATATTTTAATATCTCATGTCTCAGATCTGCATGTTCACCATTGCGGTAACTGCTTAGCATCAGGCCGTACGCTTGTCTGCCATCTTATTGGAATAAAAAATAAAAAAGGAACTTGTATCTTATTGTGTGTAATGGAAAGTGTATTTCTAAAAAAATACAAAAGCAATCAGTACTATTAATTTCAAATTTTACAATTGAATTAATTGGATACAATTTATTCTATCTATTTCCAAACATTTTCCCACGAAGTTCAGTTATTTTAGGTTATAAATATACTAAAATTCTTGTACAGATTTGATAAAAACATGTACTGCTTGTTAACAACTTGCATCAGAAATTATCATGGAGTAATTAAAAAGGCATTAGTAACAGATAGTTGACTATGGCTACCTCACTTCATTATTTAGTACAGCGAAACGTTGGTTGTAAAACGAAACGTATTGGCGTACTTTTACGATCTCCCCAATACGTTCAGACAATGTTTCTCAACTGGTAAGTAATTTTACTCCGTTATAATCAAATTGTTAACGCATTATAATGATTTACGTTCAAAGGACAAACAATCTTACTGAAGTCCTAGAAATCCGAGCGCGTAGACGAGAAGAGCTATGAATGTTAAAGAAGTGAATGAGGCATATAATGACTAAGTCATGTGGCGTAGACTCTCGTTTATTAACATATGACAGAGACAATCATACTTAACATCCAAGACCTGAGAGATGTTACGTAACTTTAGCAAAAGTACAGTTTTTGTACCTAACTATTTTCGCATTTTACATGTACCAAAGATACTTAAAAAAAAATATGTAATGGATAGCTGGTTTATAAATAGTATATTGTTAAACTGATATTCATCATTGCAAGATATTTCCCGTGGGGTGGACATGAGTCTCATCAGATCAGCTATAAAATTAGCAATATTTTAGTGTTTTGCAACTATGACAGCAACAACAACAACACAATTTTAGTGTGAAATTTGCAGCTTACCGATTAACCAAATGATGTCGCGTCTAGATTTTTTTTGTTTTTATACCGAAAACTAAAAAAGTTTTAGAAACATCGTCGTAGCACTTTCATATGTACGGGCTTCAGTTTTATCTTGCTCAATGATATATTGCTTGAGAGCAAAGTGAATTAAATATTTTTATACTCTTACCTTTCGGTGAAAATAAGTCTGAAAGTAAAAGTCAACTCATGTTTATTGAATGCGAATTATTTTTCGTCTGGGAATCTATTATTTGGTAAAAAAATATTACTAATTTAAAAACACAAGCACATTGTTTACACCAGACTGAGGAAAGGGTTGTTTTTCGTGCGTAATTTGTAGGTATGTATTATGTATTACCTCGTACATAAATTTTCATTAATTGATCATTAGATTCGTCTTGGCAAAATAATCCAGTGCCCTAGAATAATAACAGTTTAAAAGTCAAAATTGACCGATCTGAGTGCCATTTTGTGCGGTATAAAAATACGAACCTGTACGAAATAAAGATATTAAAATAACTATAATTTTCAAATTGTTGTACAGGCAATTCAAAATATTATACAAACAAAAAGTTTAACTATAACTTGTCTTTATTGACCGTCTAGAGTCATTAGGGCTATGCACTTGAGGGGTGTAAGTCATTGACTTTATAGAAAGTGCACACCTCTGAGTCACTTATATGACGTCGGCCATAGGCACAATTTTTCCTCATATTTTCGGCGGTTCATCCAGCGGGAGACAAGTCGCCACTTGCCAGTATATGCAGTACAATTACATTGATCTAATAGAAGCGCCTCGATATGACGGATCATATCTACTTGTGATTTAAAAATAATAATAATAAGGCCCGTAGCGCGTGATGAGCAATTGAAGTTCTCAAGTGAGTCGATTAGGGCTCTCATCCTCGGCATGTCTTTCTCTCTGTCAATCCAGTGTCAAGCCTGCATGGCGAAGTATTTTTAAACTCCTCTTCGCTTGAAGGACTCATATTCCAGCAGCGCGATGAGATCGGGTTGGTATGAGTCTTTTTCAATTAGAGTGGAAGTATAAGTAGTCCCGTAGAGCTTGCAGCTCTGACTCTGTATATTCTAGAACTATATATTCCAGAGGTAAAGTGTTAAAAATAATTTATTAAGGAATAATTTCAAACAAAATACTCTTATACCTCTCAACACCTCGAAATCAATCAATTTCATATATGTAAAAACATCGTTACGCCTTTTTTAACGTAAGAGAATCTCATGCTGTCAAGTTATAGAGTGAACCAAGGGACTCCTTGGCTCACTCTATAACTTAAGAGTTTTCACAAGATAACTTTTCTGTAACCGCATGATATGCAACTATTGCGGTTTCAATGTGTGCGATACAACTAAGAAAGAAAATTTGACGAATAACATATATATTTTTTTTGTATGTTTTTATTTCTCAAATTATGACCTCTGAACTACCTTCTATATCAATTATTTAACTATATTTTGCTTCTTTTTATTAAGGACCCAGAACGATACAAGAGCAGTATTCCACAACTTGTCTTAATATCAGGGAGGCAAGAAGCTGGTGTACAAAAGATCCTAGACTCTTTGAAAGATCATCCAATCGATCCAGAAGAAATTGGGCTTCTTCGCAGAATTCATAAGATTGATATTCCGGGCCATATGGCACGAGGTTATATTGTCCTTGGTAAGTATGAATAACTAATGCCTTATTCTGTATTAAAATTGTTAGTTTTATAGTCTGTTGCACATTATTTCACGCTCAATTTGGTCATAAATTTTAAGTCATTCTAACTCACTGATTTTTAAAAGATTACGAGTCTGTGCTCCGCCATCAACTTGATTCTGCCATACCTAAGTTATTTTTAAGTGATAATGTTCGTGAGTTTAATGGAAAGCGCAGTCTTCAGCCTCATAAAAGTACTTTCCATCAGTAGGAGTAATTTCCATTTATACTTTGTTGCACATCTGGTCGATGCAACGTTTTCAGCTTGTTACGAGTTCTCTTACTAACTAATTTGTCAGTTGGTGACTCTGTCACGATATATGGCCGAAGTACTGAAGTAATCTGTGACATCATATAGACATATAGTGTAAAGGACTTCAGGACCGAGACTGGATCTGCTGTGTTATTCCCATGCGATCGATAACCATCAGTTTGGTCATGCGAGTATTTCGACCAAAATATTTAGCGTTTTAGTTTTGGATGTAGTTAGCAAAGTCATCTGCATGTTGACTGATTGTCTAGATATTTTCACTGCTTCAATCTTGATCTGATATTTTCATCGCTTTATTCACCTTATTCATATAATTCATAATATGAATTTTCCATAGATATGAAATAGAGAAATATGTAATAGTTCCTACTCGTCGCTGAAACCTGGAGTAGTTGGATAAGCAGTTTTCCAAGCTAACAGTGTACAGATTTTAAATCAGGCTAACGATATACCGTATGCTTGTCTCATGAAAGAATTCTCACACATCAAAATCTCATAATAAACATATTACGGAATCAAATATTTTTGATAGTCTGCAATATACAGAATCACGCAGAGACGGGGGTCATGTACCAGAAGCGTGCTCGTTCGCGATCCCTGCCAATCAATCAGATTGGAATTCTGACCAAGAGCGCATCGTCGTCGTGCGGATTAGGACGTCCCTCGAAGGCTACGCGCACCAATCAGCTCGGGTCGTTGCGAATGTAGCTGCATGCGGCGGTGGGGGCGCCACCCATCACGCAGAGCCAATTCAGGCGGGTCGAGAGAAGCCGAGTGTTGCATAGGCACGTAGAATGTGAGAGATGGATTGAATGATAAGTTGAACGAAGTGATAGACGTAATGAATGAGAGACGACAACCACAGTAGGTGAAATTGAGGCTTCGATATATATTTGTTCTTATCACACATGGATTCATTTCAAATTTTAATATAATGTAATATAAAATAAAAAAAATAATGGCTATACACAATGCAGTGCTGGTCCCAACGCTTACTTATGGAAGCGAGAGCTGGGTATGGCAGAGAGAGCATGAAAGTAGGATAAACGCGGTTGAAATGCGAGCGTTGCGCAAAATCTGTGGTGTAACGCTTGCAGACCGTATCCGCAATGATGAGGTTAGAAGCAGAGTTGGTCTGAAAGAGAGCGTCGGTGTTAAAATAAGAAGAGGCATGCTCCGTTGGTTCGGACATGTAGAAAGAATGCAGGATGAAAGAATGACGAAGCAGATATACAATGCAAAAGTGGAAGGATGTAGGAGCCGAGGAAGGCCAAGACTTACCTATCATGATCAGATTGGTCGTGTTCTATCAGAAGGTGATGTCAGGAGCCCTAGAAACCGGCGAGCGTGCATGAAAAGAGCAATTTAATGTGAAAGAAGCGAGTGAGGTATGTAAGGATCGAGTCGCGTGGCGCTCGGTTCTCTCTGCCTACCCCGTAAGGGATTTGGCGTGAAGTTATAGATAGACCGATTTTTTCTTTCTTTTATTCTTAAAGCACAATCACATTTTTGCTTTTTCAGATAGTAATGAAAACAACGACACAGTGGTATTATCAGAAAATGCCGAGTATTATCCAGGAAGCACTAATCCTGTGTGGTTTGTGTATAGCGGTATGGGATCTCAGTGGGCCGGGATGGGAACAGAATTAATGCGTATACCAATATTTGCTGCAGCTATTGAAAAGTGAGTACAAATAAAACAATTGCATAGTACCTACACTATTATTTTGAACTTTTTGAATCAAAATAAAAAATCGGCCAAGTGCGAGTCGGACTCGCGCACTAAGGGTTCCGTACCATTATCATAAAACCGGCAAAAAAATCACGTTTGTTGTATGGGAGCCCCCCTTAAATATTTGTTTTATTTTAATTTAATTATTTATATTTAAAGTGAACATATAACTAAATATTCTGTGAATATTTCAAGCGTCTACCTGTTACCGTTATCAATATCGAGCAAAAACGAGCAAAAAAATCACGTTTGTTGTATGGGAGCCCCCTTAAATATTTACTTTATTCTATTTTTTAGTATTTGTTGTTATAACGGCAACAGAAATACATCATCTGTGAAAATTTCAACTATCTAACTATCACGGTTCATGAGATACAGCCTGGTGACAGACGGACGGACGGACGGACGGACGGACGGACAGCGGAGTCTCAGTAATAGGGTTCCGTTTTACCCTTTGGGTACGGAACCCTAAAAACAGGAAATAAGTTACTTACACGTAATTTATACTAATATATAAAAAGCAGAAGAGTTTGTTTGTTTGTATGACAATGTGCTAAGCTCTGTAACTTTAAGAAGATTTTTTCAAATATAACAGGTGTATTTGAAAAAATCTTTGTGCATTTAATTCTCCCAACCCAATCTCGAGGATGGTTATAGGCACCATTACAATAATATATATGATCCTTAGAAAGCGAGAAAAAATATATAATGTTAGAAAAAGCAGTTCCCACGGCATACCGGGATACATGTGAACGAAGTCGCGGGGAACAGCTTGTCATATTATAAAGCATCATATCGTTTGTAGAATACATACAATCGATATGTATAGTGTGTGAGTGTGTATAGTGGTTCAAATTAGTACAATGTGTGTAAGACATAGCGAAAGTCCCTCATATTTTCACTACTTCATTAAAACATTAAAAAAAAAATTGCACAGTACATATGCAGTGCGGCGCCGGTTTTTCTACTTTGGGATTGAAGATAATAAAAAGTTTAGAACTACCGTAGACAGCAATAAGAAATAAAAAATAACTTTATACGAATTATTAATATTAGTTCTTGATTCATTTTTACCATACTAATCACTTCGCTCACTTTAATTAGAATATAGGAGCTCATAATTTTTATTTCGGGCTAAAACAATGTTAAAATGTTGCAATGGCAATACTTCACGCATGGTTCCCAGTATATGTCAGAAAGTTAGTTACGCATGAACTGATATTCGATACTAATATTCGACGCTTCCATCACTTCTATTCAGAAGATGGGTGACTTGCACTCTCATTGTTTAAATTTGGACATAAATAGGTCAGGGGTCCCGTTGATACAATGGAGTATGAATTTTGTATATACAAAGAAAGTTACATGGTCCCTATTTGATCGATAGAATTTGAGCCTACCATCTGTAGTGCCATAAAACCTAAACTCCTTGCAACTTTCGGAGTTTTGCCTTTCCGGCAAAACTCCGAAAGTACAGGGTTATTAGATACAATTACTTGTATTGTTTAAATATTTAATACTAATGCGATATTGATATTAGATTGATACAAGTCTGCGGGTTTGTCGCCATGCAAATTCATTTACTATAACTTCAATTCTTATTCACAATTTCGGGCTTTATTTTGCGAAAGTCAAATTTACAGGCAATTTGATCTACTACTTTACCTGCACACGCAAAGTGGTATAGATCAAATTGCCTGCAACTATTGTTAAATTAATTATAGAATATGAATAATAAAATTATACTACGAGAGCATTGGAATCCTAATTAATTTAACATTTTTTTTCCGTAATCACTTTGAATGGTATCTAGATGCCGAAGGCATACTGACGCCAAGCTACGGCACGTGAAGTTCCACGTGGAGTGTACGGAGTCACCGTTAGCACGCGGATACAAACTTAGGCCTTAGGTTTGAAGATAAGACTTTGACTCTTTGACAGAAGAAAAAACTTTGGCTATTTTAATATGCTCTACCGAATGTAGTAAAAGGTTTTGTAAAAGATTTATTTGATATGAAGACCAAGGCCACCTCCAATAAATAGTTTTTCTCGCCATTAGCAAAGTGTTTTGTTCCACAACCTCTTTAATTAGTGGAGTAAAGTCACCGGCAAGTTTTGTTCAAGATGCATGAGGATCTGTATAAACGCATAAAAGAGTTACCACGTGATAGGCAATGTACGAACTTGGCCCGTGGTATTTATATTTATACGCTACAATGACTGCTTAGTCAAACTGAATGCTTATTTATATACCTATATAAAAATGTATTATGTAACCCTTACTTGTCATCTACGATATCCAGTGTACTGTTGTGCATTGCATGTATCATCGCCATATAATCAATGCATTGTATGTGTAAGAAATTATTTATCATTCGAATTGTGAATGTGTGTATATATATCTATGAATGTGTCAGTGTGTGTATGTATGTATATTTATGTGTTTGTATCTATACGCATTTTAACATTAGTACATAAGTAACTGGTATGTTAAATTACTCTATGCCCAATTCTACTTCCTAACTGTATTTCACATTGAGACATGTTGTACAGGAGTGTGCACCGTGATGAGCGGTAGTGTCCTTATTCCCATCAGGTATCTACGGAAGACCAGCGTCGTACCGTCTCACGAGGACGTGGCGACATATGCTGAGTGGATGCCAATTCGGTGTCATAGTGTTAAGAGCTAGTCTGTTTCCTTCTTTTTTTCAATGTGTAACTATTTATGTCACCGAATAAATAATTTTCTTTCTTTCTTTTTCTTTCTTACTGTACCATATCTAACAAAAAATAATAATATAAAATTGGTTTGTTTCAGATGCCATAAGGTATTGGAACCTAAAGGGATAGATATTGTACGGATTCTGACTGATCCAGATAAAACTATTTACGATAATATTCTCAATTCTTTCGTGGGCATTGCTGCTGTACAAATTGGCCTCACCGATATACTGAAAGCCCTGGGAATTGAACCTGATAATATTATTGGTGAGGTTACTATTAGGCGATACGACAAGTTTCTCACCTTTCACATTAGAAGATTCAAACGTGTTCAAAGATCTTTACTTTTTCAAGAAAAAAAGGACACTTGTTATTTATTTTGTAGTAAGATAAAAATGAAGAAATTCAGCACACCTCCATCTTACTTCTAAACATGAATTTGACTGTCAATATAACGCCAATAGTAAAAAATTTGGCTATCTAATACCACTTTCGTTACTATTTTGAAAATGACAATTGTGTGAAATCGATACTAACTAGTAATATTGCTGCATTTCATTCTCAATAGGGCATAGCGTTGGTGAACTGGGATGCGCCTATGCTGACGGCTGTTTTACTGCAGAAGAGATGATTCTCTCGGCATACAGTCGAGGTCTCGTCTCCATTCAGACGCCATTTATCCGTGGATCTATGGCTGCTATAGGACTAGGATATAAATCAGTAAGTATTTTACTTACATTATTACTACTTCCACTCCCAACTAGATAATGTAAGGAAATCTGAAAAGTCCTCAAAGTCTAAAGCTAAGGTTCAAGTATAAAGCAAAAGTTAAGACCAATGCTTGACATGCATGAATCTTCTTTTTCTCAACGTAATCCTATTTCCTAATCCATTGGGATTGACGGTGTCCACTACGTTAGTCTAAGGATTTGGCGAAGATACTGATTTTTACATGGAGCAACTGCCGTCTGACCTACGAAACCCAAAGGGAAAATTTCTTAGGTAAGGTCACGCGACTTTCGAAATATAATTTCTTAGTCATACGGATTTCTTCACAATATTTACCTTCACCGCTAAGCAAGTGATAATTACAAATGTGTACATAAATTCGAAAACACGAATTTAGTGGTACAGTTTAGAATTCGAACCGGTGATCAGTTGGTCAATAGACCAGTTTTTTATTCAGTGGGCTATCACTGCTCCAATACTTGGCATGCATGGATATAGGCACTTAATCCAAGTTATGTGCCTATATCCAATTTAGTTTCAATGAGTAGTCTTGTTACAAGATTCGTATGCTTCTGTTGCTAATTATTTTGAGCTCCCGTCGTCGGCCAGTACACTTACTCACTGCCATTAGTAGATGCAAGCCGTTGCAGTTTCGGTTGCTCGGATCGTTTCTGACCGCGATTGCTACTAGCTGTTGTATCTTCCAAAGAAACATTGTTAGTTAGTATCAGCTAACGGTGTAAGTGGTGTAAGTTTAAAAAGTAGTATAGATCCAATTGACGAAAATAAACGTGAAACTTAGCTCCTATTTTTACAAATCTATTTACAATCTTAAAAATAAATACACAAAAATCACGCAGTATAGCATTATTGACACTTGACACTGCTATTATTTGGAAAGAAATTAATGAGGGGATTTGCCCTCCACTCATCCGATGACATTGATTGCAAAGTCATGACACGTATTTCGGGTCATGTGGCTTGAGATGACTGGTATTATTTGTGACCCAAAATACCGGATAAGCTGAAAGGACAGGTTTATAAATTCATAAAGTTTATGGAGAAAGGGCATGCTCAGAATGAATGAGACAGTGTACATGCTACAATAGAAAGAGCTAGGTAGTCGCAGAAAAATGATTTATATCCCGGGCGAATGGTATTGTCTAGTTAGATGGGCTTGATAGAAAAAGAGCTATAGGTACCTGGTGAGAGAATGGTGAAAGAAAAAAGATTTAATACAACTCTATCAAACTGGTATCATAACCGAAAAATATCATAATTATTACCAGTCATTGACTCACATTAATAGTCATAGTGAAGATGTCGATGGTTCTGACCATTTAGAGTAAATTCACGTCTTTATAGTTTTAACTGTTGTGCACCTATTAGAGTTTATGATAAAAGACTGATTCAATTTTATGTGCCTTTGGCTAAGTAACAAACCTATAGATCCTTACTTAGCTTTCTTTTAAATATTAAGTTGATTGTTATTCAATTTTATTTTCTCTTGATATTGTTACTACCTTTAAGAATTTATGTGATAACTCAGTAAGACTGACTTAAACTAGATTCTGACTTTATTTTTAACGTTCGATAGGTTCAAAGGTAAATTATATGATCGTACGAGTATATCATAAAGTATAACTTTTTTAGTTGATTTCCTACGCCTTCAGACCCACCATATACCTGGCCGTACCTCTGGTGGTACGGTGGGTCTTTTAAAGTTAAACTATACCACCAGCTAATATACTATTCAGTTAGTAACGGTTTATTTTAAAATACTTTTTCATTTTAAAGCCATTATTAGAAGGTAGGTAATTATTTTGTTAGTGAAAAGCAGTTAAATAAAGCTGTTACAACTGATTCGAATAAAATGCTCATTTTTATTTTCAATCATTTTTAACAAAAATATATCATGTTATTTCAATAGAATTTTTAATATGATTAAACCGTATTCATTAAAGATTTAAAATTATTTACGTTTACTGAGTTTAATGTCTCAAATTATTTCTAAAAAATAACATCGGTTTATAACGGATCCAACAGATAAGTATTTTTTATTCTATATATAATATATATTATATATGACATATGTGGCAGATCCAACACAAAAAAACAATATTCCAATTAACGCAGAAGTATGTGCCACAACATTTTTATTTTATAAATGCCGAATAATATTGTAGTATCTGCCACATCCGCTAAATCCTTAGGAAGGCAGTCCGATGAATAACGTAACTAGTGCTTTTTACCCATAAATTGTAGACTTGTCAGTGTTCTTGTAAACTGCAATTGTAAAAACCAACAAAATATGGACGCATTCCAAATTATATGATTCTATTGTTATTATTTTACACTTTGTTTAGCATATATAATGCATAAGAGAATTGGTTCAGTTTTTTACAGATGTGGTCAATGTTTACCAATTCATATTGTACTTATTCAATATGTAGTCCGTATTTCGTAACGTTTGTGACTTATGTCCCTTTGTCGACGCATGTTATAATTTTGTAAAGAAAATAAGTTAGTAAATATAGTTTTAGAAGAAAAGAAACTATCAATATGGCGATGTCGCCATATTGATAGTTTCTTTTCTTCTAAAACCTTTTTGTTCATTACAGAATAAATTTTGATTTTCAAGAACTGTATAGAGTACCTCGAAGATAATATTTTCAAATATCTTTAAAAAAACTAGTATTAGAGCAACAGGTCTATATAGATCCCATTTCTATACACATATTAATGATATGAGCAAGCACTGGAGTTAATCTTATTATGTTAATTAATCTGGCCCACTTCATGTTCCTAGCGTTGCCCCGTTTCCTAATCCATTAGGATTGGCGGTTACTGATTTTTGCATGGAGTGACTGCTTTCAAATCTCCAGAACCAAAAGGAAAAATCAGACCTTTCTTAGCTACATGGTTTTCGAAATATAATTTCTTAGACGTGCGGGTTGTCTCACGATTTCGCGGGTGGTCTAATTGTCACATCGAAAATACTCTAGCACGTTGAAGTCTAAGGTAACGTTTGAGAAACTTGACATAAATAATAAAAAGTCCATTTATGTGCAGAATGAGGTAGACCTTTCATAACTCGCGTATTCGATTGCAATAACGAGTCAAACGGCTTCATTCAACTTTTCTTTCTAAAGATGTTTTAGATATACGAGTACTGTTCTTTTTTTTACTGGGTTTTGTTTCCCTACAGATCTTGGCATTATGTCCACCTGAGATTGAAGTAGCTTGCCATAATAGTTCTGAGTCTTCAACCATATCAGGACCTGCAGACATCATGAAAACATTTGTAGCCAGCCTTACTAGCCAAGGAATCTTCGCAAAGGAAGTGCCATGTTCCAACATTGCCTATCATTCTAGATATATAGCTGAAGCAGGTAAGGGAAAGCTTATATTTATCATCAATACAAAGAACTACGGAAATAGTTAATTCCTAGATACGAGTAATCATAATTCCGGGATAATAAACCCTTATCAATTAAGCAAGCATCTAGATAAATATATAGACACCACTGCCGTCTTTATTAACTTTTGTTGTCTTCTTCGAATTGATTATTCAATTGTCAATATCAAAAATTCTTCTAACAAAATTCTGCCTTTCGTTAAATATTATCACTTTGAATGCGAGGGTGAAGAGATAGACCAATTATTAGCTACAGATAGAAATACATACAGGTAGGGTAAGCGAAAGGAGGAGTCTCTTATAACTTGAATAATAATTCGCACATAGGAGAAACAGAACTAAAAATAGATAGAATACCTGAAGTAATAGACGATAATATTATATCGGATATTTTTCATTAAAATTAATGCTAAACTAAATTAACCTAGCAACATAAAGATAAATTTATTTACTCAAAAATGTGTGGTGAATACGAGATTATTTTAATAATACGAGTAGGTACGATTAATACTTATCATAGCTTTTATTTCAATATTCTTGTGAGAGAAAACTTTGCATCTAATACTTCCCCGTTATAACAACGTTTACGAAAATATTTTAACATGAACAGTCTTTCTTTGACTAACTTTACGTATTTTGATTTAAGTACTGCATTTTCTTCTTTTGTTATCAGTTCTAAATTATTAATGTAATCTGCCCAAACAAATGAGGCGAAACTTTAAGATTCCTTATTAAAATTCCGGTTCTTAGTAAACAGTATTTAAAGCCCACATATTAAGCCAAATTCGTAGTCTTTCTTACCTATCTCGTAACATGGCAAAGTGCCCAAGAATGGTTTCATTATCACGTCTCTAGATTTACATAAATTAACACAATTCACGTGATGGTAGAAAAGAACCATACTAAAGAATTCATTTGAGTATGCTCGTCGTATTTATAAATTTTAGAATGACTTCAGATTAAAAGAAGAAAGATGATAAACACGACTTTCCCAAAGTTGTTAATTAATATGAAGCGAATTAATGATTTGAACGCTTTGAAGAAAAGTAAATATTCATGAATTTTCAAGTTCAAGTAAAGTAGGGTTGACCAAGGTCTTTGTTCTTAATTTTGGCTTGCCTTGTTTAAGTTCAGTTTGATGACCAAATCTTCATGTTAAATTACTTGTTTTAATATCTCAAGATCAGTAAGTCGCAGAATAAACTTATCTTTACTTCGATGGAATATATTATATATTTTTCGTTTCTCAGGCCCTGGTCTGCTGAAATACTTGGGAGAAGTGATCACAGATCCTAAACCACGTAGTAAAAAGTGGGTATCTACTTCAGTTCCTCAGGAAAATTGGGAGGATCCCATAGCCTTATTCTCATCTGCTGAATATCACACAAACAATTTACTGGTAAGTTTGTTACAATTTATTTATCTTTTAAGTAGTATTCGGTATTAATTTAGTTGTCAAAGTAAAGCCTTATAGGGTTATAATTTTAGTAGACTACGTATGTATGTATGTTCATTTATAATATATACTTCCTAAACGATTCGTCGTATGGAAGTATCATGGTAATCTGATGAAACATTGTAAATGCAACATGGCAGCTCATGGCGTATAATAGATATAATTAAATAAAAATAATAAAAAAGAATAATAACTTTATAAATATGTATGGTATCTATGTGACTTGATCGATAAATAAAAAAAAAAGTTACGCGCAAGTAACAGTAATTACGGCATTCTAAATAGGTTTCATCTAGCGAGCTAAAGTCTAACTCAAATAATTTAAAATAATGTAAATATAAGTAAAGGTAAAAACTAAGACCCGACTACAGAAATGGCTCATTAAAAAGAAATCTATGAATAATGTATTTTTTATTGTAAATGAAAAACAATAAAAGTAATTACATTAGACTACTCGTATTAATAGTCACATGTTAATGTACATCCTATATACTCTTGTAATACTAATGGTACCACTTATGCATTTCCGACACTGTAAAAATCATGTCATGACTTTTTGAAAAGCCTCATGTTGTAATTCTTTGGGAAAATTACAGACAGAGATTATTCTAATTTTATCGTGCTTGTTTCGAAACAAACAACAACCTTTTAATATTCTTGTCCAAAAGTGCCTTGACTAATTCTTAACATTTTTTTTAATAGAACTCTGTCCTCTTCGAAGAAACTTCTAAGCTAATACCACAAAATGCAACAGTGATTGAAATAGCTCCTCATGGATTACTTCAAGCCATTCTCAAAAGATCACTCAATGATTGCACCCATGTTCCATTAACCAGACGTGGACATAGTGATCCTGTGAAGTATATTTTGGAAGCTTTGGGAAAGTATGTAAATTTTGATTACTTTGATCGACAAAACATCTCGTAGCATAGGTCTAAAGGTAGACGGGGTTTGTATGACTGACTAGGATATTAGCACCGTCTCTGACAAGGCAGACGGTACTAATATCCCAGTCATTAAGCTATTGAAATTAATGAATGTATCGATATTCAGACATGCACAAAGATGTGTCAATGAAGAGAATATTCCTAAAATTCTCAAGTACTTTTCTTTCTTAGCATAACTCGTATTACTGTTTATCTATCTGTAACTTTACTTCAAGTCTATTGCAGACCAGGCAGAGCAAACCGACCCCTTCATTATTTCGACCTTACACTCACTCGCCTATTTAAAACCCATATTTTTTTTGTATGCACGCTCACCACTTCTTAGGGTTCCTGACACCTGATACTTTACATATTCTGATAACACACGATATATTCAGAAATTGTAGGTAAGTCTAGAACTTCCTCGGCACCTATTTCCTTCTACTTTAGCGTTGTATATCTAATTTGTCATTCTTTCCTTTCGGATTACTTCAACACATCGGAACCTATGCAGGACTTATCTTATTTCAATACCAATACACTCTTGATGGTTACTAATTCTGAATATCCCCGAAGATCCACAAACAAAATTATAAATGTTATCTTTTGGAATATGTGTTACTTTGTCTATATCTGTCACTTGTTGGCGAGTGAGTACCGCACTCTCACCTTCTCTCTTCTCTCGAATAGAAACCAAATCTTATTTGTTACCTATTTTTGTCATTAAGAGGTACTTACCTATTAATATATACTTGGTCCAGTGTTGGAGAGACTAGTAATCTGTCATACAGGTCCTCCTAACACAGAAACCAGTCTATAGATATATAGATTGAATTTCATGTACATCTTAGATTTATCTCAAATTGTATATAACCAATGTGAGAGAACAAAAAAAGATTTTTTGTATTTGTATTATGATTAGGTAGATAATACAGTCAATGTTTTAAGGATTGTTTTGTCAAATAGTTGACATTAACTCTCTTGTTGTTTAACTGTTTTGTTTTAACACATAAAATTAAACGTAATTACTAAACCCCATGTCAATTACGCATTGACAACTTTTCGAATACATTGGGACGAAACGGCTTAGAGTTGAATTTAAATTCACAGAAGTGTATGTTAATTTTAGGATCGGGTTGTCGGGCTAGGTCTGTTTTCAATTAATTGAAAAAGGTCATCGACAGTGATGTATGTGTATTTTGATTTAGTTTGAAACGACTACAATAAATAGAATTTAAATTAGTTTGAAGTCATTAACTTTCCCAATTGAAATCTAACGTTATTCGATACTTTAATTATATTATTAGTGTTCAGACGTATAGTTGGTCACAAAGAAAACATTAGAGATATCGATAGGAATAATAAGTCTTACGTAGATTTTAGTATCTTAAATGAAATCATATGTAACATAGTACGGTTGACCAGCTTTTTACTCATTAAATGTAAAGCTATAAAAAAAAAATATTTCGTTGATAGCTTTACTTTGAATATTCATAAATGCTTCTTTTATTCCACTAAGGTGGCAATCAAGCATACGGCTTGCCTGATGGTAAGCAGTCACAGTAGCATATGGACATTTGAAACACCAGGGGTGTCACTCATGCATTGCCGACCCTCTAGAAACCTCTTCACGAATTTCTTGAAGAATTCCATGTTGTAGTCCCTTGGAAAAACCTCGCCTGGGAGCTCATTCCTCAGCTTGAGAGTTCTCGGAAGAAAACTTCTCGGGAACCGCACAGTACGCGACCATTTCTAGCGTATGAGGGTGAACGCCTCGCCATCAGTGAGCGGGGCAGTTATAAAAAGTAGCTGTCGGCATCATTTCGAACAATTCGTCAGGACACAACCCGTTGCACAATCAGTAGAACACACAAGGGTAGGCAAAATCTCTCCTTAAACTTAAGGATTTAATACCGTGTGTAAACTTAGGATTATCGACAATTCTCATAGCTCATTTCTCAATCGAATCACATGGTCCAAGCTGGCATCCAAGTGTTCCCGCCCAAAGGTGACTACAGTACTCCAAGTGCGGTCTGACTAGAGACTTATATAATATAAAGTCTTTACCCCCCGCGAACCTTTGCTCTGTTGAGCACACCAAGTTTTTTAGACGCCAGCTGGACCTTCTCCACCAGGTGATTTCGATATTGCGCTTCACTGGAGACCTCGACATGATACGACAGGTGTGTTCTGGAATTTAGGAACCACAGCAAATGGAATTTTCTTTGCGGTGAACGCGCAAACTTGTGTCTTCTTGGGGCTGAATTCGACCAAGTTAAGCCGCCTCCAGTCAGATACTTTAGCCAAAGTACCATCCATTTCAGGCACAAGTTTATCGCGGCTTCCCTCCGCAAGGAAACGAGGAATAATTTACTCGGCCTGTATTAAAGGTGTCCACGGTGCTGTCGTCCGCATAACAATGAATGCCATCAATTGACAACATATCATTGATATGCAGCAGAAACATCGTCGGAGACGGTACAGAACCCTGAGGGACGCCAACATTCCTTCCATACTATCGGAGCATCCACCGTCAATCACGGTATTTATGCATCCGTTGGATAAAATGCTGGCAACCCATTTGCACAAACCCTAGGGCAGCCCGTATGATGGTAACGTCGATAGAAGACCCCGGTGCCAGACCCGATCGAACGCCTTCGTCATATCTAGGCTGATAGCAAAGGCCTCACCTTGACTCTCTATAGCTAAAGCCCAGCAGTGTGTGAGATGCACTAATCGAGAGACCGCGGCGGAAACCATATTGACGGTCACTGATCAAATCGTGATCTTCTGGGTATCCTAGGAGTCGTGTGTTTATCACACGTTCCATCACCTTGGAGGGAAGGGAGGTTATAAGATAAGCGTGAAATTAACATTTGAGTCTATACTGTCACATAAACATATATCATCCTACGTTTGACTACTTCTAAATGTCATGTAATTAGACAAATAAGAAACATAACAATAATATTTTGAATTGTACTTTTTGACCAACAAATTCTTGACGCATCGAAAACATGAATGTAACTTTTAAATCGTAATTGAAATTAGTATTCTACTGTTTGTATTGGCAAAGGTTAACTAATTTAACCCTTGGCGTGCGGTGGGTCTGACAGATCCGTCACTTCAAGAAGTCAGCATTATTTATTTATAAAAATATTTAGTTGATTTAATGTTTATTTTAACAAGTTTAAATTTGTAACAGGTAATAAAACTTTATGAGACCACTTTAGTTTATTAGTTTATGTTTTATCATTAAAACATTTATATTTAAAATAATTAAAAACTTGATACTCGATATTTTGACACGTTAAATAACAGAATCAAAATGATTTTGTTTACGTATCCGACAGACCCCCGGGGAATATGTAATTAAAAAGGTTAATATGTAATAAACTGTGTATGTTTGAAGATTATTTAATTTAATTTTAAATTAATGGAAGCTAGTTTAAATGTAATATACAAAAGTAACATCCGAAAAGCGTTTCAGTTATATCCCTTTGTAGAATCTAATTAAATATTACATTCAGCATTCTAGAAGCAAAAAAATATAACATAAAGGATTCATTCATTTATAATTCTGTATACAAATATTCACCGTTTATTTAAATTTCAGATTATACGAAGTGGGCTTGAACCCTAAAGTGGACATTTTGTATCCTAAAATAGAGTTTCCGGTTTCGACGGAAACACCCCTTCTGTCTCACTTGGTGAACTGGCAGCATAGTGAAAACTGGTAAATATCACTACATAAAGTTACTTGTCTGGTTGTCATATTAGATAAAGTAAGCTACCAATACAACCTTGTTTTTGCTTATCTAAATAAGGATTTCTTTTTACAAAGTCGAAAGAGATATATAAGGCTGAGTAAAGGAGAAACCGTAGCCTATGAACGCTTGCTATACCCGAAGTATCGCTCATGCGGCGCCACTTCTACAAGTAGTGCCAACACAACAATATTTTTCAACTTATTTGTGTTTTTGGGGTGTAATTTTATTTTTTATACCACTAAGGTGGCAATCAAGCATACGGTCTGCCTGATGTTAAACAGTCACCGTAGCCTATGGACATTTGCAACACCTAAGGCGTCACTCATGCGTTGCCGACCCTCTAAAAACCTCTTCACGCATTTCTTGAAGAACTCCATGCTGTAGTCCCTTGGAAAAACCTCGCCTGGGAGCTCATTCCACAGCTTGAGTAAATGGCTCAATGTCTCCTTTAAAGCCAAGCCTCACCCGTACCGTTGACAGTGGAGGTGAGAATGCGCTAGCGACATTTTTCTTATTTCTTATCCGTCGTAAGAAACAACAATTGCAAATTCACTTACTTGCAGAAACTAAGTAATGTTTATTATGTTAGAATTTGAATAAGCGTATATTGTATGTCATGTTTGAACACATTTTTATATCGTAACTACCTTCTTACACCATGTTTGTGCAATTAATAAATGAATTATGAACACCAACCATCATAATTGACCATAATTGACCATAATTTTAGTTATGACCAATGTCAAAATAGAAATATTGGAACAAACTTTCCAATATAGGTGCCTTTTTTTGTACAACGTCGGGAGACATTCAAGCATATGGCTCACCCGATGTAAAGCGGTTACCGTAGCCTATGAACACTTGTAATACATTAAATATCATTCGCGCGGTGCCACCTCTGCTGTTAACACAGCAACTCCTTAGGAGCTTACTGGTGACCTTACACGCAGGAACCCAACACCCTTCCAGAGCGTTGTCACTTGGCTGCCGTTTTCTGTGAGGTGCTTCCCCGCAGCTTTGATACACCCAACCTCTCTTAAAAACACCCAGAATCAACCAAACAATCAAATCAAACAGACATGCTCATGCACACAAATGTTTGACCTGTGTGGGAATCGAAGTCGCGAGCGTCGGTGACAAAGTCGTGTTATTCACCACAGCGCCACCGAGCCCAATGCCTTTACTTCAAATCGCCAATTGACAATACAATAAATTTACGTCAGTGTATTGAATATTAAAATTTGGTGTTCAGAATATTTCAATTGGATTTGTTTGTAGAACAGATGACGGATCATATGATTCAAATTTCCTTTTTTTATACCAGCAACGTAGCAAACAAGCATACAGCGTGCCTGATGGCAACCAGTCACCGTAGCCTACGGACATTTGCAACACAAGGGGTGTCACTCATGCGTTGCCGACCCTCTTAAAACCTCTATACGCCTTTCTTAAAGAACCCCATGCTATAGTCATTTGCTAAAAAAAAAATACTTTATAACTTAAATTTAAATTACTTTATGACGAGCTCGGTGGCGCAGTGGTGAAACGCGCTGCTACGCTACTTTGACACCAACGCTCGTGGGTTCGATTCCCACACAGTACAAACATTTATGTGCATGAACATGTCTGTTTGTATTGGTCTGGGTATTTTCTACGTATAATAAGTATGTGTTTACAAAAAAAAATGTATTTACGTCTGTTTATCAGTTGTCTAGTACCCATAATACAAGCGTCGCTTACTTTGGGGCTAGGTGGCGCTGTATAATTTGTCCGACAATATTTATTTTTTATTTTTTTAACTAAACATTAGTTGTACATCTTGATAACTTACAGTCCGTGACAAACGGTTTAATAAGACTTCTTAGTTTTAAGATGACATTAGTAAGCTTTACTTTGATATGCTCAATTATGTGCTTGTTTTCCAGGCCTGTCGCTGAATACTACATTAGGCAAAGAATAACATCCATTGCACGTACATTCGTAATGTCAATTTATGACGATGACTATTTATATA
The DNA here is from genome assembly GCA_947507595.1 of Pyralis farinalis. Classification (NCBI taxonomy): domain Eukaryota; kingdom Metazoa; phylum Arthropoda; class Insecta; order Lepidoptera; family Pyralidae; genus Pyralis; species Pyralis farinalis. Next base: position 6,015,668 of record OX382275.1, read on the forward strand.
TGGAGGGTCATATGAGAAATGGTAAATATTAATCCATTATTCAATCCACATATGTAGGCTCTACGTATACCTATACAAATATTTTAAAACTAATGTTATCTACTATATAAATAGAAAGAAATATCTTCACCATTCAAGGAATTGCTAATGACAATTCCTTGGTAATGGTAGTTATCAAGAAAGTAGTAGACTTTTGAATGCTTGGTCTGCCAACCCGTAGTGCCGCGTGACATAGTACGATCCAAGCTCGTTCTCTGGATTTATCTTACCTGTAGCTTAAGCACAGATTGATGATGATGTGAAAGATAAAATAGTAAAAAATATATTATTTTAGGATCATGTGTCTTTCCGGAAGCGGGTCTCTTAGTGCTGTTGTGGGAAACAGTAGCAATGCAAAAGAATCTCCACTACAAAGACATGAGCGTTGTGTTCGAAAATGTCATCTTTCACGGCGAAGCTAACATTCGATCAGAAGAACCTTTGAGACTTGGAGTTATGATTCATAAAGGAAATAATAAATTTGACGTAAGTTTTGGATGAGGTATATTTCTAGACGTCAGTCATAAACCACACTGTAAGATATGCATTCGAGGTAACTAATAGTTGTTTCAATTTATAATATTATATTACTTAAAAGCATGTTGGAAAATTGTTTGTTAGTTTATTTTTGCACAACTTCAAAAATTGTGTGTCTCGGGATTCATGTATGCAAGTTTATGAGTGGCTTTGTTCTATTCTTCTTTTTATTCCTAGCGTTAGCCCGTTTCCTAATCCATTAGGACTGGTGATGTCCGCTACCTACGCTCGAGGGTTTGGTGAAGATACTGGTTAATGGATAGAGCATGGAGCTACTGCCCTCACCTCCACAACCCAGAGGGAGAACCAGACCTTTCTTAGGTTAGGTTAGGTCGAAATTTTCGTTCCTTCGGCTGCGCAAGTGATGACTACAAATATGTACATAAATACGAAAAGGTGAAGTAGAACTTGCTACCGAACCGAACCGGGGACCTATCGGAGATTAATAGGGCAGTTCTTTGTCCACTGATCACTCATTGCTCACTCGCTCTATCGCAATTTTATTATTCTAATGCAACTAATAAGTGTATTGACCGATTTAAATGTATGAGACATCAAAGGATCCTTATATTATATCAGAAAATATAGTACACTTGACCTCACGTGACGTTATAATAAAAACAAAATGGCGGATAATGTACTCAATATAGTGCAGGTTGAAGACAGATAATTTTTCCTAACCCATCAGATATCACGGAGTATCACGGTGATGCATTTTGAAAGATGATATCAAAAATATATGCAACTTATATGTTTAAATATTCAATTAATAACATATGATATAATGAAGTAACTTTATCTTACGCCAAGGCTCTTGGATAGGCAGAGAGAGCCGAACGCCACATGACTGGATCCTTACGCGCTTCACTCGTTTCTTAAGTACGTATTACACCGACCGGACCGGCGTAGCAAATTTTACAAGAAGAAGTGCTGAAGGAAATTGAGACGTCTGTACAGAGTTAAATTTCATATTTGTATGAAACCAACCCGCTCTGCTCCTCGCGCACACGGTCTGCCGCGTTTGGCTAAGGCCGCGTGCGCCCTGGTGTCGCGCCGTGCCGTGTCCGATCGGCTCCGTCTGACTTCCGCCGCGTGCGTTCGCTTTATCGTCGCCGGGGTAAAAAGATGTTTCTTTCACTTGTGTGTTTTAATGCGTACTTCAGCTGAAATAGAACATAATATAAAGTTTGTATTGTGTTTACTAATATGAGGACGCAGAAGATTCAATAAGTATTGATACTTTTCACAAACCATGCGATAATAGTAATGGAATTTTTCTGGATAAAATTTCAAGTCATTATGAAGTGTATCGAATTCGCCAACATCAGATCTTTTTTTGCCATAAATCAGTAACCCAAATTCTCTTTTTTCTCTGATTATTTTCCTCTTCTTCCAATGATCTACCATATTATTTAATAAAATTACGTATACACGGCAAGTAAGACTACTAATGACTGTGACATGGATACACTACACGGTCGCAAAAATTGTGGCGCCGCATGCGCTCGGATTCCAGTAGATCTTGGCGGTCGGCTATCGTCGCATGCGCGCGTATCAACTGGTCCAGTCGGTGTAAATCGTACTTTAACATTTATAGCTATTCTTATTCGTGAAAGTAACGTTATAATTATAATAAGTAAACAGGATTATTCATTAATCCTGTTTACGTATTAGTTTAAATGTAATTCTATTGGATATAATAGCAGGCGAGTTTTTAAATAAAAATAAGAAACTTCTTCGACGTAATATACAATAACGTATAAGTCTAGCACCGTATTGAAAATGGAATTAACATTTTATGATTTTGAATATGCAAAAATGTTCTGTTTGTGTTCAAAATCATACTTGCAGGGAAGCATCATAGTTAGCATGATAACGGAATTATGATATTCACAGAAATAATTATTGTGACAGATTCATCTATATAAGAAACTACAAAACACCGCCGAAATTGGTATTGTCGTCATTTTATTTTTTGTCCTAAAACTTTCTTCGTTAATATTTAATTTATTTCAAAGTTGAATAAACTATTATTAGCAGTTTGGAATCATTCTAGAGAAAATATACGAATATTGTATAATAAAACCTTAAAACCTTAGCTTCAACAGAGAGACGGTTTAACTGAATGAGTCATTTATAACAAATAATGTTCATTTGCTTTAGAATACTCTCTTAATTATTTTCCTTCAGGTAAGCTATGAAGGTGTGAATATTATAAGCGGTTCTGTTAAAGAGGCACAAAGCTCGCAACTCGCCTACCGTGATTTATATGAGCCCGAAACGATTGAAGACGAAATTATTCTCAGCAATGAAGACATCTACAAAGTTATGGAGCTAAGAGGATTCACATACACGTAAGTTGATGATAAGACTAACTAGAAGGCTCTTACATAAAACGTTGTCTCTAAGTGTAGCGACAAAGTACGATAATGAAATCTTAATGCCTTGGGTTCGGATATTACGGTTATTTAAGATGCCATTCTTAATGCGATTACCATAAAATCTTGCAAAGTATTATTTTAGGTTATTTTAAACCTCGATCGTAGCCTACTTTATGGATTAGTTTATTATTTATTCAGAGCTCCAACGTACTTCAGGCACCATATTTAGCAGTCGGTTCTAGATCTTGACGATGTATACTTCAAACAGATTAAAAACATTTGCCAATCTACAGTAATTTAGTGTGGTGGAGTATCAAGCATACTTTCGCTTCGGTTAAAATTATACCCCAGTTATTACCAAATTTAATAAACACTTGACAGAATCCTAGTTACAAAGTATATTATACGCCCTTAAAACTTGTAAACTCAATTTTCGTTATTATTTCCACGTTTCCACAGAATTATGTAATAGCATTTAATAATAAAATTGCATATCGCTCATTATTTTGTCCTCTTATTCCATATGTAACGTAAACGTATAATCATAATCAAACAAATTGGTAGATTTGGATGTCGGCCTGACGGTAATCATTTTTCTTTTCATAAAAAAAATAATATTCGTTTGATTTTCCACAGAAATGATATGAAGTCAATACAGACACTCAATATAACCCGTAATACAGCAACTATCAAAGCTGTGGATGATTGGCTATTATTACTTGATTCCCTTATACAATTCAATACGATTGTTAAAAATCATAATGGCACATCTGTGCCAAAATTAATTAAGAAACTAAGTATTAATGTTGATGAGCATAAGAAAGTAGAACCAAAACTGGAAAATGGTATTTTAGCATATGATGCCAAAATATACGACATATATGGCATTACAAGGTAAATTACATCCAATAATAATAATATATTCGGATATAATTTAATAAAGTGTAGCGACATGACACTGCTGTATTTTTTGCATAATATAGGTGCGGAGGAATAGAACTCGATGGTCTGGATTTTACTGATATTACTAAAGTTGATGAGGAACCCCATATGATCGAAACTAACTCCTTCGTTCCCCATTTTCTACAAGGGAATATTGACGTAAGTATAAAAATGCATGAAGCTCGAGAGAAGAAGAGTTGATTTTGTCGTATATGAATTATGTAAATTAATAATTATGAACTCAATATTTCAGGCATCTACATCTCTCCTGCTGAACTTACAAATTATAGCAAACAATACTACCAATAAAACAATAAAAATTACTGAAGTGGTTGATACGGCATGGGTAACTTCTAATATTATCCAATCGATATCTCCTAATATCATTTCAAATGATTTTGATATTCATTTAATACAAGGAAATGTGGATTTTAACAAAATATCTACTAAAGAACGAAAAATCATGGAAGCTGACGTGGTTATTTTGAACAATTTGTTAGGAAATGAAAAGGTAAATCCAAAAGTCGTGTAATTAATTATTTTCAATACGTTAATATTAAATATCAACAACTAAATTCAATTTCTTAAAGCTTTCTCATTCCTCAGTGCTGCACTTCGATAGCTAACTTTCTTATTGCATTGCAAATTATAATTTTCTTTTTAATATTGTGCTAACGTCACGTATTTTTCATAATTGCCTGCATTTTTATCCGCAGAAAATCCAAAGCCTGCATAATATTCTCAAGAAAGATGCCTTTGTGTTAGTATACGAACAAGATACAAGAGAAATCCACGCAACAAATAATACATTATTTACTGTAGTAACTGCTATGGAAGTGGACAAAAGAATATTAATGTTACTTAAAAAAACAGAAGTCAATAAGAAAGATAACATTACTTATCTACTATTAGTACATGATACCCACTTCTCGTGGGTAAACAAACTAGAAGAAGAGCTGAAGAAAACCAAGCGTGTTGTTTTGATTTCGGAAAGACAACCTTTCTGTGGCTTGATTGGTAATTGCTATTTTTGTGATAATAACATGTTTACTATGTAAAGAAAAACTTAAGTATATAATACATACAATTTTATTAAATATATTAATCTAGTTGCGTTATGTTAAAATTTTCAAATATTTAACGAAAATGGTAAGAAAGGTTAAGAAATACTAGTGAAAATTGACCCTAAACTTACTTGCAGGATTGGTGAAAGCTCTTACAAGAAAACATGGAAATAAAATATCACTACTAGTAATAGATGATTACAATGCACCAGCGTTTGACCCTGACAGCAGTATATTCAAGGAACAACTACAAAAGAACTTGACTTTTAATATTCTTAAGAAGGTAAAGCAATTTTCAAACTAAATTATTTTGTAACCTGATTAGTGGTCTCCCCAAAGAGTCTATACTATATTAGAACTGCGTATTTTTTTGAAATAAAGAGAACTATGCTCCGACTTTCGGACATATAGAAAGAATGTGGAATAGAAGAACGATGAAAAAGATAAGCCACGCAAAAGTAGAAAGATATACGAGTTAAGAAAGTAGCAGGACCAAAAAGTTTTCGACAATTTTCCAAAAACTATTGAAAGGTAGATTATCTAGTTTGGGTGACTTCCCATCATCAAAGCCTACATGCTCGTGATGCAGCTTTCCAATTTACAAACGAGACGAGAGAGATATAGATAGCAAATAGGGACACAGCTACTATTTTATTAAATTAAGTAAAAAAAAAAATCGTTCATGGACTTCACTGGTAGTTTGGTACAAGAGGCTGTAACCAATAATAATTCCCAATAACATGTTGTGTTTGAGCAAGTAAATAAATGGCACCGGCAAGTTGTATCTACGTCTGCAATAATGAATGATATGCAACGAAAATATTGCGCCAAATTCGAATATTCATCAAACATTGAAATATTATCTTCATGGAGTGTATCATACATTTTATGAAAATGGCAGGTTTCTTCACCCTGACATATAAATTTGTATCATTATTACTAGCTTTTTGAGCAAAATACAAACGAAACTTTCGAGGTTGTTAGAAGAGACAGATTTAAATCTTTTTTATTTCTAAATCTCAAGCTCAACTTCATGGAATCTGTAATTCTAGTATCTATGTATTTATAACTGAAGAAGATCACAGGGTGATCACTAATATTTAGTTAAGACGTGGAATTTAAATACAAATATGAATATTAAAGTGATATCTACTGAAATATTCAATCAATTTCAGTAAATTACACATTAGCTCTTAGATAAGTAGGTACTATGCATTTAAGCCGTAACTAAACAAATAGGTATTGTACTGATATTTACTTCTTTGAATTTGAATTTTTTATTTAAATTTGAAATATGACATTTTTCTTTTTATTTTTGACAGGGACAATGGGGAGGTTATTACTATTTACCAAGCTCAAAGTCAATGACCCTTCAGAATATAACCTTGGTTAACACAATATCCGGCTATCTCGACAGTTTGAAATGGGCTGAAGCTCCACCGTCGCCTCGCACTGTCAATACAGTTCAGGTAAAACTTTCTTGTTAAAACTTATAACAGCTTTATATTGAGATTGACAAAGCATAAATGGAATTTATTGGATCTTAGATTAAAGTACTCGCGTTTGTCATTGTTTAACAAATTGAGGACTAGAGCGGTCTCTGAGCCACTAAAACTTTGCCACAATAAAACCGACGGTCCCATGGGACGGCGCGGCGACATGCCTGTCTAAAACGTCTCGATTTGCTCCTGTTACGTAGAATATATAAAAAAGTGGACCGCTGTTTATTCAAGCAAACAAAAATAATAAATTGACAATACTTAAAAATGTAAAATTATTTTTATTTATAACTATATATGCCTACTAATAAAGTGGAAGAGTTTGTTTGTGTGTACGCGCCAATCACTGGAATTATCACACGTATTTGATCAATTATTTTGCATTTGATAGGCTAATTCTTGAAGAAGGTTATAGACTATTCATGTTCATTCACATATAATTTATTACATAGATCGAACACATCATCTTTACAAGGTATTCGTGATTTCATATCCTGGATGTCACGGTATATTAAATAATTACAGTCATAAGCATTGAAATTACATCATAGCAATAAGAACATATAAAAATAAATATCACAATAATAATAACATGATACAATAAATTCAAAGTTTGCCACTAAAATATTCTTTGGTATTGTCCAATCCAATTAATTACCAATTTAGCTGCCAAAGCCAAATAGATAATTAATTGGATTGGACATTGGACATCAGCAGCTTAAGATTATTCAACATTGCGATATGACTCTTACAAGCTGAGGAAAAAGAAGAAAAGTAAGGTAAAGCGGTTCTCACAGGATGAAGTAGCGAGCTGCAATTAGTTTTTTTTTTAATCTGACGCAATGAATGTTGTTTGGTATTTATGTTTAGTATAATTAGATTATATTATTTATTATCGTCGTTCAGTTAGAGCAATGACTCTACTATTTCATTTGTCATCATTTCTGGACAAATGTAAGTACAAAATTTTATTTTATATACAAAATTTATTTTTTCTAACAATTTTAGGTTTGCTATGCTGGAGTATCTTTTAAAGACACTGAGTTGGCTCTTGGTGTCAATGCTGCGAATGGGCTTAAGTACGGATTGGATTTCAGTGGAATTGATATCAAGTAAGTGTTAAATGTTTTTATTCGAGAGGAAAGAGTAGTAAGAGTCACCCCCATTCGGGGGATGAAGAAGGCATGTAAGCATACTATAAACGGTTTCAATAAAGGATTTATTTCCAATATTCAATATGTACCTCGCTAGTGTTTCTGCTCTATCAGCGCAGTCTGGCACTGTCTCTGCACATTTACTTCTACTTAACACAAAAAACTAGTCTACTTGACGTGCCCTGTGGCGGAGTAGTAAGTAATGCTACTTTAACTCCAAGGTTCGTGGGTTCGATTCTCACAAAAACATGTACAAACATTTGTGTGCATGAGCATGTCTGTTTGACTTAGTGAAGCTGTTTTTAATGAAGGTGGGCCCAGCAAAACGGCCTGAGCAAAAATACCTCTGCTTCACAGAAAAATGGTGGCCAATTAACAACACCTTACAGGACTGTTGTGTTCCTGCGATTGAGTGATGTTACCAGTAAGTTGTTGTTGTAGCAGCAGGGATGGCAACGCGTGAGCGAAACTTCTTGTATTACAGACGTATAGGCTACGGCAGGTAAGATATTAATGTAAAGAGTACCATCCTGTGACCGTATGCTTACCGTATGGTTGTATACCTTGAAATATAGTATTTTCACAGATTAGATGAATTCCCAAAATGCCAAGAAAATGGCTGGGGCAAGTACTATTCTCAGTGGATCAGGAGTGCCGAAATATGTATTGTGCTTTTTTGGGAAATTATCCGTGGTGTTATAACTTTTAAACTTCCTCCGATGGAGTTCTAACGACTCCTATATGGACCGTCAATGAAAATTAACTAAACATAAGCGCCTTAATCTTCTTTCTCTTACCGTTACCCCGTTTCCTAATCCATTAGGATTGGCAGAATTCGCTAACTAAGAGAGGTAGGGCGCATCAAAGCAGCCCGTCTGGGGAAGAACCTCCACCTCACAGAAAACCGCAGCTAAATAACAACTCCCTAGAGGGTTGATATGTTCCTGCGCGTGAGAGAGGTCACCAGTAAGCTCACAAGCAGTTGCTGTGTATTTTTTTTTATTATTTTTTATTTAGGATAACAAACAATTGTACAGAAAATTACTTAATAACATTACACAAATATTTGAGTGGTTGCACAATCAGCACCATTATCCTCATTTTACTTCAATAAGCAGTTGTGTGAGTCAGTTTACCCACTACAGAAATTATTATAAAAATATGTAAGTAGGAACTTTAGTGTCGGAATCACACAAAGCAGACTAAATCAAATTGCAGATATCATTGAGCTCACATTACTCAGTCAGAAAGGAAGTCTAAAATACTCTTCTTAAACAATGCTGGCGACAGTGCAAATAAATCAACATTTTTAAAACAGTAGTTGTATGATTTCGTGATACGCCTTAAAGGAGCACGCTCACCCGCATTCGTTCTGCACTCTTTTAGTGCAAAAAGACGAAAAGTCGGCCCGCTCTGCTTGGCACCCGATAGTAAATTTGGTTATTAATGTCACCACAATCAAATTTGTTACAACATATATTGTACAACAACATCTGATCCATGAGCAATCGTCTCTTGTAGAGTGAAAAGTAAACTTATCTAATAAAATGTCATACGAAGATCTACTACGATGACACTTATAATCGATAACACGGAGAAATTTGCGTTGAACCAATTCTATACTATCGCTGTATTTATCATAAAAAGGATTCCAAATAACCGTAGCATACTCGAGTTGTGCCCGAATTAGAGACTTGAATAAAATTAATTAAGTAGTAGAATGTTTAAACGGGGTACACGCTCTAAGGACAAATCCATACAATTGATAGGCTTTGTTAGTGATATAGTCAACATGCGCTTCAAAATGCAATTTAGAATCCAGAAATACACCTAGATCCCTTATTAGAGACATTTGAGCAAGTGGAGCACCACAGAGTCGATACTAGTAGTTTAAAACATGTTTTTTCTTTGTAAATACAATATATTTGCATTTAGAAAGACTGAGATGTAGCTTATTCCGCGCGCAATAATTAGATAATCTATCCAGATCTTCTTGTAACTTTATGCAATTGTTATAGTCATCAACGTTTAGATAAACTTTCAAATCATCAGCATATAAAAGAAATTTTGACATTCTGGAAACAACTATTAATATCATTTATGAATATTATAAATAGCAGCGGACCTAATATGGATCCCTGGGGTACCCCCGATGTAACCAGTACTGGATCAGATGTAAATCCATTGATCACAACAGTTTAAACTCTATTTATAATATAGGATGAGAACCAGCGCAACAGATTTCCTCGGATGCCGTTAAAAGCCAGTTTTTTTTAATAATAACAAATGGTCAACTTTGTCGAAAGCCTAGCAAAAATCTGTATAAATGGCGTCTGTTTATTTACAAGCATCGAAACTCTCAAACAAAAAAATTATATAAACTATAAGATTACTGACAGTAGACCTTTTCTTTACAAATCCCTGCTGTTCAGAAATTATGACATGGTTTATTATTGTGTACTAATTTCTCAAGAGTTTTCGATCGAGTGGATAATAATGATATAGGATGGTAGTTAGTTACATCAATTTTAGAACCATTTTTGCGCACAGGTGTAACATTGGCAATCTTCCAACACTGAGGTACTATACCTTCTCGGGGACTTTTATTGTATAGGATAAAAAGAGGCTTATTAATTGATTCAGCAGTAAGTTTGAAGAACAGGGGTGGCAACCAGAAACAATGTAACCAGCAGAGGAGGCATCGCCCGAGTGATACTTAATATATCGCTAGCGTTAATAGGCTACGGTACCCGCTTTACATCAGGGGGGCCGTATGCTCGCATGCCTCCCGACGTAGTATAAAAAAAAACCTAAGCCAAAGTATATGGCGAAGATACTGATTTTTACATGAAACGACTGCCGTCAGACGTCTACAACCCAGAGGGAAAATCAGACCTTTCTTAGGTTAGGTTATACGTCTTTCGATATATAATTTCTTGGACGTACGGGTTTACTCACGATGTTTTTCTTCACCACCGAGCAATAATTACAAATATATATCAAAACACGAATTTGATGGTACATGCCAAGATTCAAACCGGCGATTAGTTGGTCCCTAGGCCAGTTCTCTATCCACTGGGCTATCTATATAGCTCGAGCGCATGAGCAACATTTATGTATATGTTTACAGTATACCAGTATATGTTTACATTAATTACAGCGGTGATAGAGTAATGGGTCTGGTACAAGGGGGCGCTCTGTCAAGTACAATTGAAACTGATCCAAACCTACTTTGGCCAGTACCTGAACACTGGAGTCTTGAAGATGCAGCTACTGTACCATTTCCCTATGCCCTCGCATTGTATTGTTTGGTAAGTTATGCTATTAAAGATATATAAAAAAATATTTATCATTACGTTTTTTTAATTAGGTTTAGGATTAATTTAATTGGCAAGCCCGGTGGCTTAGTGGTGGAACGCGCTGTTACGCTACTTTGACACCAACGCTCGTGGGTTCGATTCCCACACAGTACAAACATTTGTGTGCATGAACATGTCTGTTTGTATTGGTCTGGGTATTTTCTATGTATAATAAGTATGTATTTACAAAAAAAAAAAAACATGTATTTACGTATGTTTATCAGTTGTCTAGTACCCATAACACAAGCTTCGCTTACTTTGGGGCTGGATGGCGCTGTGTAATTTGTCCGACAATATTTATTTATTTTATTATTTTATAAAAATATAATCTCTTTGTATATACATTCAAACATATCATCACGCATGTCTTCCATTGGGGTAGGCAGAGGCTTTGGAATGCCAGGTGCATTGATTCAAATATATCCATCGCCCCTTCCACACTCATCAACCTCTTCTGGCATGCTCTTCGGTGTCGGGTGCTTTTAATTTGGCGATCTCATGCACGCTCGGTTCTAGGGCTCCTGACATCACCTTCTGATAGAACACGACCAATTTGGTCATTGTAGGTAAGTCTTGGGCTTCCCCGGCTCCTACATCCTTCCACTTTTGCATTGTATATCTGCTTCGTCATTGTTTCTACATGTATGAACCAAGCATGCCTCTTCCTATTTTAACACCGACGCTCTCTTTCATACCAACTCTGCTTCTAACCTCATCATTGCGAATACAGTCTGCAAGCGTTACGTCACAAATTTTGCGCAACGCTCGCATTTCAACCGCATTTATCCTACTCTCATGCTCTCTCTGCCACACCCAGCTCTCGCTTCTATAAGTAAAACTAGGGACCAGGACTACATTGTGTACATAACATGGCAGTTTTTGGATGAAATGGCAAGATTTATCATCGGCATGTAGAGTTTTTTATTCTGCTATTGCTGTTGCGAAACCACAGGTGATCTACTTTCTGGAAGAACTCCGGATGGCTGTGTGCAAAAGTACATCAAGATTTGTTATTGTTTGTTTCCAGGGTATCAGATCCAAAATAATTCCTGGTCTTACTGTATTTGTGAGTGATGGCGTGTCTGCGTTGGGTCAAGCCGTGATTTCCTTGTGCTTGGCTTCTATGTGCAACGTATTTACAACAGTGGACAGTCAAGAAAATAAAGATTTCTTGCTGAAATTATTCCCACAATTTAAAGGTATGCTACATAATGAACATAAAACTGCATTCAAATTAATAGTTGAAATACGAACAGGCTATATACGTGGACTTTTTTGTGGGTAATGATGAGTAGGTACTATATAGATGTATTACATAATTGTATCATAAATCAATAATGAATTTTGTAGCCAAATTTTTATTATATATTTTCTTGTATAATACGTCGGGAGACATACAAGCATACTGCCCACCTGATGTAAAGCGGGTTCCGTAGCCTATTAACGCTGAAGATATATTAAGTATCACTCGACAAACAGATGTGTTCATGCACACAAATGATTGCTTTGTGTGGGAATCGAACCCACGAATGTTGGTGTCAAAGTCACACCATTCACGATTGAGCCACCGAGCTCGTCAAAATTAATACCTTACATTACAACCTACAAAAATTGCAATATATAGATATCTCTGATTTCTTAAAAATAAAATATAGGTAGCCTATATTACCCGCTGATAATCTTGCTTTCCATATGATTAAGAAATTTTAAATTCGATTTTGTATTCTTTGATCCATTACAGACAAATATACAAAAAAAATAACCTTTCCTCTTTGTAACATTAGTTTCGATATGTGAAGTCAGCAGTTACACACCAGCAAATTACCCTGGGTCAGTAGGTTCGCTATATCCTGTCCATCATCTCACCATCCTCTTACTCTGGCTAGTTCAAATGTCAGACAGAAAGACAGTAAAATCTAAAATATACTTAATTATACGTAATATATATTTTGATAAGCTCGGTGGCACAGTGGTTTCTAACGTTATATTGACATCAACGCTCGTGGGTTCGATTTCCAGATAGAACAAAGATTTCAGTGCATGAACACATCTGTTTGTCTTGATCTGGATGTTTTTAAGAGATGGAGGGCGCATCAAAGCAGTCCGTCTGGAGAGGGAGTACCTCCACCTCACAGAAAACCGCAGCCAAATAACAACTTCCTCGAGGGTTGTTGTGTTTCTGCGTGTGTATGAGGTCACCAGTAAACTTTTAAGGAATCGGTCGTATGACTCCTGACGTTCTGTAAAAAAAGAAGTAAGAATATGTATGCACTCTTGTCACATTCATACTTACATAACATCTGCCTTTTTTTATTTATATTAACACATGTTTTCGTAACAAATTGTCATTATTCTAATTACAGAAAACTACATCGCCGATTCCCATGACGAAACATTCTATAGTGTTATCAAACATGAAACAAATGACAAACGCTGTGACGTCGTTATCAACACCTACACTGAAGCGAGACGTCAGGTATTATTCAAAAACCATTGATATAATACTAACTAATGGACTACGCATAGCCAAGAATTAGTCGGGAATCAAATACACCACATCTGTTTTCCCGATTCTCGGTACCTTATTATACGGATGTCATATATTTATCTCTTCCCCGTTACGAGATGGGGTGATTTGCAAGACGTATCTTCTGTCGCTCATATACAGCAATCGACGCATTTCCCTCCGATAATTTTTAGAGTGTGTATAAAATCGGAGGTTACAATTACACCGGTTGCTGAGTAACCCCAGACGGGTTACTCTACGAGTAGTATAGTTATTTCTTTTATAATATTTTACATAGATTTATTAACGAGCTTCTACCAATGATACGATATTTATTTAATATTTACATTATTTAATCTTACATCACCAAATGAATTAAGAAGCTGCGCTAAAAGTGTATTTTTTGTAGTTTAAAATACATTGCGAATTTTGATTTGAATTATAACTGTTTTCATGAGAAAAAAATTAAGTGAAGTGTATTTGACTCACCATCAAATTTTGGGCCAAACCTGGCCTCTACATGCCGTGAATATTCAGTCAGTAAGCGTAGAGCGTCGTAGATGAAATAGATTTTGTCCAAGGTAATATTTGTCGCTTAGTTTTGAGCAGCACAGCAGGGAACCACCTTAAACTTATGGAAAACATCAAAATAAAAAGAAAATCGCTATGATGAGGTTGTGTATAAATAACTATGGTCACCAGAACCTTCTAATCAATAACAGTAGTATAAATACCTGTTATGTGTTACGGCAATAGCTTCTTCAAGTAAATCTTATGTATATTTGCTACCCGAGTCTTATAAACAGAATATGTAAATTAAAATAAAAAAATATTTGTTAGTCCTACTCAGTCCTGTATTTTATGTCAATGTACAACGCAGCTGTTGACGGCGGTAGGTATGAAATCAATCAATCACTTTATACCTACATATTTGTGTAGACAAACTGTTTCATATGCGAGACAAATTGTCATATAATATGATATGTTGTAATAATAGTTTGATTGATTTACATTCACAGAAAAGTTTCAAAGAGATAATGTACGTTTTTCTGTTTGGTAACCTCTGAAATTACCAGTCCATTTCTGAATATTTCTACAATAAATCTATTAATTATTTTTGTTATCCTTGAGTGCTACAGGCTTCATTTATGTTATATCTTGACCAGATATCTCCTCTCCGCCTCTTTACATAAATGAAAATATCGGCCAAGTCGAGCTCATTTGTTTTATAGAGAAACAAGTGGCTTACCATCATCTTTTGAAATAAAGGCAACCTCACCTGTACAGGGTACACCCCGCCAACTAGTCAACGAGGCTTTGATGAAAAGCGCAGGAACCTAAGACATTTTACCAGGAGTAACTCAATTGGAGCATTACCTTCGGGTAACTTAGAAGAGGGCAGTCAAATAACAACTCAATAAGCCAAATAATAGTTAACCGAGGGAGGGCGCATCATCGACTGCTGACGAATTACTTCCTCCTCACAGAAAACTGAAACCATATAGCAACTCCTTGGAGAGTGGGTTTCTGCGAGTGAGTGAGGTTACCAGTATATTATAAGGAGTTGCTGTGTTAGCAGCAGGGTTAGTAACGTGCGAGTGATACTTTCGGTATAGCAAGCATTCAGTATGTATGCAGTATGATTGTAATGTTGTATAAGAACTATTCCTTGGGTATTTGTTGTGTTTCTGCCGGTGAGTAATATCACCAGAAAATTTCTTAGGTGCGCGTAGGTCGGGAACATGCTTTATACTAACAAGGTTCGACACGCTACGGCGAACGTAACACACCAGCCCGGAAAGTACTCAAATATCAGTTAGTCTTTTATTCGCGTTATACCATTTCTCAATCTATTAGGATTAGCGGGGTCCGCTACCTAAGCCTGAGGACTTATCGAAGACACGCATTTTTACATGGAGCAACTGCCATCAGACTACGAATCCTAGAGGATCACGACCTGATCAGTGACCGCCAATACGGCTTTCGACATCTTCTAGTGTACCTTACACACCCCTAGGTTTCGGCGTTTGAGAGTCAATGTGAGGCATTGGCTGTCAGCCTAGATATGGCGAAGGCTTTCGACCAGGCCTGGTATCGGGAACTTCTATTCCCATTATACAGGCTACCCGAGGATTTGTGAAAACGGATTGCCAGCTTCTTATCCAGCACATGTACAAAAGCCGTGGTAGACGGTAGTTGCTTCAATAGTATGGGTATTAAATGTGGCGTTCCACAGGGCTCTGTACTGTCTCTAACGCAGTTTGTGCTGCATATCAATGATATGTTGTTAATTGACGGCATTCATTGTTATGCTGACGACAACAGCCTAATGTTACAATCACTCCACTGACCAATATCTGGGAGTTCATCCTCGTATACTGAAGCTATGTGCGGTTTTAGATAAGTTTCTACGGAGAACTCGAAAGATGCAGAATGAGTTCCCTGTCGAGCTTTCTCCAAGGGACTACAGCATGGAGTTCAAAAAGGGCGTGAGGAGGTTTTTGCTCGGTCGGCAACGCAAAAGTGACAAGAAAAGGACGTTGCAGAGGCTATGGCATCTTCGTATCATCAGGCAGATCGTACGCTTGTAGATAGATAGATAACAAATAATTTAGTATATCTTTATTTGTTTCAAATGGGCTACTGTAGTTTTATCGTGAAACTGCGTAGTTACGATCCATTTCAGTCACTTTAAGTAATAAAAAGCCGTCAAGTGGGACTCCGACTTGCTCAGCGAAGGTGCGGCAAAAAAATGTTTTTGTAAATTATTTGCGAAAATTTTTTTTTTTTTTACTTGTGCTACATTACATTGCTTCATATCAAATTTGATGATTCTAGGTCAACGGGAAATACCTACGTTTTGATTTCCTTGCGAGTGTCAAAATGTGCATATAAACGAGTAATAAACAGCCGTATCTTTTGATTTCATTGACTTAGAAGTTTGATTTTTTCACTACTCGAAGGGATTGCAGACCCGAGTATTTGATATTAATTTTAATTTTATAGCTCCACCCATCGCTAAGTAAAAGAGTCTTGACAGACAGACAGATAACAACGCGATCGTATAAGAGTTTAATTTTTTGGGTTCCGTAGTAAACATATTAACTATGCTGACATAATGGTAGAATGATATCTTGAAAAATTTTTTTTTTTTGTTGATACCTTCCCTACACGTAAAGTGGGAATGATTTTTTTTATTCGCGCTCAACGCATGCTGTGTTGAGTAGTTAGATAGGTTTCTAAAAACATTGATGGTGTGGGAAGATTATTTTTCGATATAGTGATCCGTTTGCGAAACTGTTGTATTTGGAAATGTAAAAAAAGCATAGTAGTCAACCATATAGTGAATTTAAAAGGAAAATTATCACGGCTAAGCAGACTTTACAGGTTAAGGACTAATAACGAGTAATAGTGGATGAACTTATAAAATGTATTTTCTTTTATGAAAACATACAAATGTCATAGAATGTTACATTGCATTTATCTGCACTAAGCGTTACGCTTCCGTCTTTTCTTCAATTTGAACAGACAAGTAGTGGAATTCTCCCCTGCGATACATAGGCAATTTCATAGTTTTTCATAGTTCATTCAAATTTCATACATAATTTTCAAACCAGTAATTGTCCTTACGTGCTTATGTGCCTATGCGTTTAATGCATTCTGGATTTGTCGTAGATTTAATTCCACTTTTGTATTACCTTTGGATATACTATTTAAATAATTTAACATTACCTTTGGATATGTTAAATTATTTAAATATGTATAGTTATACTACCATTTAATAGTTACTAACACGCTCGATTTTTGAATGTATGTATAACCCTTATAATATTTGACAATGCTCAGTAACTTGCTTTTGAATGTTAAAACAACTCCAATAGGCTCGATTTGGTAGTATTTTAGGCAACTATCAAATATTTTTTTCACAAGGAAGAAAATACGGAACCCTACACTGTGCGTGGCCCGACATGCACTTAGCCAGTTTTTTTTGTTATGAGGTACGGAACCCTAAACATGTTTTCACAACAATAAATATAACACATTTCCTTACACAACATTTTACGACTCCACTATTTCCAAAGATAGTCATTACTTTTTGTTTCTATGATGAGCTCGGTGGCTCAGTCGTGAATGACGCGACTGACACCAACGCTCGTGGGTTCGATTCCCACACAAGTCAAACATTTGTGTGCATGAACATGTCTGTTTGTCTTGGTCTGGGTATTTTCTATGTATAATAAGTATGTATTTACAAAAAAAAAAGTATTTACGTATGTTTATCAGTTTTCTAGTACCCATAACACAAGCTTCGCTTACTTTGGGACTAGATTGCGCTGTGTAATTTGTCCGACAATATTTATTATTATTATTTATTATATAATACAGCCAAGTAATTAGTTTAGAACCACATCAAAGTCTTGTTAATTTTAAATGTCTCATATTCATAGATTGATGAAATCCGCTGAAAAACTATTCATGAAGGAACCGCCCGTAAAACGGTAGTGAATTTTACAAGGTTCTCTTCATGGACTTCTTCACGATAAAACAAGCAGTGATAGGCCAGTGGATAAAGAGGCGACCTATTATTCGATGGTATCTGGTTCGAATCCTGATGTGGGTATACACTACTAAGTTCCTATTTACGGATTTACGTACATATTTGTAATTGTCACTCGCTCGGCGGTGAAGGAAAACATCAAGAGGAAACCCGCACAACCAAAAAAGAAATATATTTCGAAAACAATGCTTGGAAAAGGAGTTTACGTTTCACAAAAAGTGTACATCTATCTATCCATAATTTCAAGCTAAATCCCTTACAAGGTACGCAGAGAGTACCGAGCGCCACATTACTCGGTCTTTACACGCCTCACTCGCTTCTTTAGCATTCATAGCTCTTTTCATGCACGCTATTCGGTCTCTAAGGCTGATGACTACTCCTTCTGATAAAACACTATCAATTTGGTCATGATAGGTTAATCTCGACCTTCCTCGGCTCCTACATCCTTCAACTTTTGCATTGTATATCTGTTACGTAATTCTTTCCTCCTGCATTCTTTCTACATTTCTGAACCAACGGAGCATGCCACTTCTTATTTTAATACCGGCACATAAACCTGTAATATTTGAGTTTTCATTACTCTATGTTCACGGACACTTGAGTTACGAAACACAATCAAAATTTCACATAAAATTAATTTTATACCGAAACCTAAAATTTACAATAATGTGTCACAACAACTCTTTTAAAGTTTACTTTAATACATTACTCACTCGCATAAACACAACAACAAACTAAGTTCTTGTTATATGTGTATACGCAACTTGCCTAGTAAGGCTGCTGTAGTGCACGCTACCCATCTAAATGTCACCAAAACAAGACAAACAGATATGTCCATGGATGTGTTAAACTAGCTATAAAATCCTGTTTGTTTTCCAGGCTGCCATGAAATGCGTTGGTTTCTGCGGATACTTCTTCGATATCAGTCAACATGAAATGTACCAAAACAAAGATTTTGGCATCTCGTTCTTGTTTGAAGAAAGGAGTTACAAAGCTGTGAACTTATTTACGATATTCCGACCAGAATTTTTGGAGACCAGAAAGGTGAGTAAAGAGTTTTTACACGTTATACCGACTCGACACCAATCTAACACCGGCTTTTTTTTATTCAACGTCGGAATGCATACAAGCATACGGGCCGCCTGATTTCAATTGGTTACAGCACCCTATGAATACTTGCAATACATTAAGTATCACTCGCGCTATGCCTTCTCTGCTGCTAACACAGAATGTCCTTAGGACCTTAACCCTTCGAAACCCGGGTGGTCGTATACGACCGCGAAATGTATGGGAAAACGTATATAACGGGTTCTGACTGCTCAATGGTGACCTCACTCACATGCGTTACATGGCTGCGGTTTTCTCTGAGGTGGAGATACTTCCCCAGACGGGCTGCTTTAATACGCCCAACCTCGCTCAAATTGCGTCACTAACTCCAACTTTCGGTACAGCGTCAATGAGCGGTCAACCCGATTGCTACCAATGGATAAAATGATGAGAACGATTGAGCAATGCGTCGTCAACGAGTGGGAAACTCGCCGTGAACAAGGTTTTCTCAACTAACTATCACTGTTTTGGTGAGAGAAGGCGTGGTGCGCTTCGGACGGACGGTAACCTATTGCCCACTAGTGGTAAACGCAATGTCGATGCGGAGACAATGAATGGGCAACGCAGATTCAACTAGTTGCAAACGAATCGAAGATAGTCATAGTCTACTACGCGTGCATCATACTTTTTAAATTAAATGTTGAACATTTGACCGTAAGGTATAAAATATAAAGCTCCCGTTTCAATATTTTACTGTGAATCGAGTGGGAGTCATGTCAGTGTCGAGAGAGTATAATGTACGAAGACCTTAGTTGAAAATTTGGACCGAATCGTGACATATCATCGAAACAAATGAATTAATATTCATACATGCAACTACCCGAATCACGAAGCGGAAACATGCACCTGCATAACTCATCTGTTTTAGTAGGGGAGGTAGCGTTAATTTTCACAAGTCATTTCATACCGGCCGATATTCCTAACAACAACAGTTCTTCACTAATACATGCCGCATACCGCACAAACAAACCTCAGAAGCTTTCAATCCAAACTCTCAGATTAATAGAAATTCGACGAGAAATGAGGTTGCAGTCTTCAGTGGATGCGTCCTTGTATAGCTAAACAGGCAAAATTCGGTCTCTTTGCGACGCGACACTCGCAGCAACTGTTCTCAGAAACTGTTCACGTTAGCTTTCTCTTCAATACTTTTTCTATTGAAGAGATCATTAAGCAGAATAAAGGCTCCAAAGTGTTCACAAGTAATCTGTCTATTGATCTCGTCCAAACCAGAGATCGTGAGGGAGATTGAGTTTTTATAGACAGTTATATACCAAATCACCAGAGCCCGCTTCTGCTTCGATATGAGACGCAAGAGCCAAATTGAGCCGATACTACACCAAGGATATTACGTACATCAGCCTGTACGAGATTAGAATGGCTCTTAAACAGCTTAAGAACAGCAAAGTTCCGGGCGATGACGGAATATATCGGAACTTCAGAAAGCGGGTGGAAAACCTCGAGGGCAAATCACGGGCAGGCACGGTACAGATGCGTGGTGGTGTTGTTTTTCAAAAAGGGTGATCAAGCCTTATTGATAAACCATAGACCCATCTCTCTTCTGAACCATGTCTATACGCTGTTTTCAAGGATCATCACGAATCGTCTTGCACGCAGGTAACAAGCCGGTTTCCGGAAAGGATTCTCAACCATAGATCACATACATACGTTGTGGCAAGTTACACAGAAGACCACCAGCCACTATGTTTAGCGTTTGTGGACTATGAGAAAGCTTTTGATTCGATTGTGACTTTGGCTGTGCTCCAATCTCTCCAGCAGTATTGCATTGCTTGAGGTATATCGAAGTGTTAAGGAGTATATATGAAAACGCGACCATGTTTATCTGACTACAAGACCAGAGTACAAGACCTATCCAATAGCAGAGAGAAGTGGTACAGAGAGACGTTGTTTCTCAGAAACTGTTCACGGCTGTATTGGAAGATGTTTTCAAGCTACTAGACTGGAAAGGATACGGCATCAATATCAACGGCGAGTATGTCACTCACCTTCGATTTGCCGATGACATAATAATCATGGCGAAATCGCTGGAGGACTTGAACACAATGCTTCAAGATCCCATCCCAGCATTCCAACGAGTGAGTCTTAAAATGTACCCACTCCAGTCTCTGTTGGGATCTCGATTCTTAAAGTTGCTGATGAGTATGTCTACCTAGGACAGACAATCCAAGTAGGCAGATCCAGTTTCGAGAAAGAGGTCTCTCGACGAATCCAACTCAAACGTTCAGCATTTGGGAACTTGCGTAAGATTTTCTCGTCCAAAATACCTCAATGCCTCAAGACGAAAGTCTTCGACCAGTGTGTGTTGCCAGTGACGATTTTCGGCACAGAAACGTGGTCGCTTACCATGTGCCTCATACGGAAGCTCAAGGTTGCACAGCGTGTGATGGAGAGTCATGCTCGGAGTTTCTCTATGAGATAGATTCAGAAATGAGCACATGGCGAGCAGAACTAGGGTTACTGACGTGGTTCAACTCGTAAGTATTAGCTGAAGTGGCAGTGAGTACGCCACATAGTTCGGAGAACCGATGAATGTAGGGTCTTAAAAGTTCGCGAATGGCCGCCACGAAACGGAAAACGCAGCATAGGACTGCCCCCCACACGACAAACCGACGATCATGTGAAGATCGTGGGAGACGATGAATGCAAGCGGCACAGGACCGATCGCTGTGGTAGTCTAAGGGGGAGGCCTATTTTCAGCAGTGGACGTCTTTCCGCTAATGTGATGACGATGACTAATACATGAGAAATTTTGCCGTCAGTCACTCTAATAGTGGGGGAAGATTAAAGCATATTAATATATTTTTTTTTAAATATGCTACCAGAATTTTAAATCATACCCTTTGTAGGGTCCTTATTCATATATCCATTATTCGTGAGTTTAGTTTTAACTAAAAAATAACCATCAGCTGTATATTGAAGAGGGGATTATATGTCACGTAGGTATATGAGCCATATTAAAAATGTTCACTTACAAAGTAATTTTATACATTATGAAATTTATTCAGCTGAATTGTCATACTTTATACTAAAATATACAAAAAAAATAGTCAGCAGTATTTATAACGGTGATAGAACCGTCAGTCAGCGGCATAAACTTGCCGTGCGCTCAATACCCCAGAGCGGTGCATAGTCACTTTGGCAAGATGAGCTGACGGTCTTTACCACCACAAGCATTCAGCTGACGGCAATTATTATATTATTAACAATAAAGTTGTACTTTTATTATTAATATAATTATAAAATTATTTTAACGTAAGTTATGCCACTTAATGCTACTCGTATGTTCATGTTTCATATTAATTATAAATTCATGCTTTCCATATTAATTATATTTTTTTATATTAAGTATTGCACTCTCGTCATTTTAAATTATATTATTACGTTTTGTACATTCCAGCAATTTTAAACTGCAAACGTAACACTGCTCTGACTCCCCTCTCCCATTTTTTTTTTGTAATAGGTGCAGATAGCGTAGTATTATCATTGATAATGATGATGACAGTTGACAGGTATAAAAGTACACGTAGCATATTTTTTTTATCAACTTTTCCATACTATCACTTTCGGTTCCATCGCTGGTGCGGTGACTTCATAAACATCGTTTCATAATCTCTCACAGGAATCTTTTGACACACTTTCGGCTTCAAATTATTTAATATTACCATTAGAGTCAAGTGCTCGTGGTATAAATAGCTAAATAAGCTAAAGCGAAAATAAGGATACAGCTGTATTTTATGAGAAGCAAAGAAATGAATAATGTGTGTTGTGTTCAGAGGAGTTAGGATACGATGTGATAGCCAGTGTATTATTATCCGCACCACCCTTCATCAGTAAGGAGTTCATTCTCGCTGGATTTTGTCTGCCATTTCTTAGGCTGTGAAATTAACTTCTTACCTAGATTTCCCAAGAGCCAGCATGGGATTCACCAAAAAGGTACGAAGACTTTCTACAGGGTTGGCAATGTATTTACAAAAACAAAATGTATTTACTTATGTTTATCAGTTGTCTAGTTCAAAAATTCAGGGGTACACACTACCACTACTATGCTATTATCACTCCTTTATTTAGTGTAATTTATTATGTTTTTACTCTAACAAAATTACAGTTAAAAACTAAAACCCGACAACGACCGAAATTACCTAAGCACTGAAAAGATATAGACAAGATTTCAAAAGGCATATTTTTTGTTATAATTTATAAACAATATAAAATATAGAATTATACTACTTGTAATAGAAATAAAGATCGGTTTTGTCCAGCCGTAGTCACGCGTCATTACTAAATATATAAGTATCTTATTTAACAGGCATATATCATAGAATTTGTACACTTTATTATTAGTTTCAAAACTATATATATTTATTATTTTCCATTAAAAATTATTGTAGACTTGACACGTAAATATTACTTGACGTGCCAAATGTGACGAATTCGTGTACAGACATGATTCCCGTACCATTTTTATCTCGTCTCGTTGATCGTTGTTTACTTAAATGTATACCTGCTTTAAAGTATACTAAATGAAATAATCTAGAACTTCGAGCCCATGCGACGAAGAGGCAGAAATACTAGATTCCTTTTATCATTGTGTACGAGACAATGATTTTTTGAGAGGCGATAGAGCCAGCCCTGTCTCCAGAAACGGCCCCAACTTCGAAGATAGTATATTAATATTGATGATTGAAATGGCTACTAGATGTGAAAAAGTATGTTGTAAAATATATCATAAAACTTATACGTGTTTCATACCTTCTAATTCTTATTGTTATACCGTTTGCTAAGACTAATGATTTGGCGAAGTGTTTTATTTTTATATAGAGCGTCTGCTGTCAGACCTTTACGACCCAGAGTTAAAATGATGCTTTCCTTAGATTAGATCACGCGTCTTTTGAAATATAAATTGTTGGTTGTATAATATTTGTTTTCACCGCTGAACTAGTGATAATCTATACATATAAATAAAATTGAAGTGTCTGTCTGTGATTTCAAAATAAAGCCTTTATCTTAAGCTCATAATATTATTTTCACGTTACCAAAGCCTAAATGCGCATTTTTAACTTTTTTGTCTGTCTGTCTGTTTGTTTGTCCGGGCTACTCTTCGAAATGGCTGAACCGATTTTGACGGGACTTTCACTGGAATGTAGAGGACTGTTCCGAGAAGAATATAGGGTACTTTTTATCCCGTAAATATTTAGGCTCCCTGCGTAAAAAATGAAAAACTGTTAAAATTAGGGTGAAACTTCGTTTTTTTTTTTAAACAGAAAGAATTTGAGGTCTATGGAGAAATAAAGGCTACTAAAAGCCCAAATCTCATGCGTGCGAAGCCGCGGGCTTTAGCTATTTCAAATATGTACTTAAATCCGAAAATACGAATTTAACGATAGATACATACCAGAATTTGAACCGGAGACCGTTTCCACTCCACTGCTTATTTATATAAACTTTATTTACTATATATCAAATGCGGATTTAATGCTAATAGCAGAATTTCTTTTAATCTTCACACAAGGTTTTTTACAGTGTAGAGAACCAATATCCTTACTCACCACGCTTAATTCTTTTTACACGAATTGTCTAAACATTTTATATACTCATTTTAGACATTGTGCTGTTGTGTATAGACCCGTTTATACCACCTCAGTTGTTTTTTTTTATTCTACTGGTGTGGTCAAAATAGTGGATCTAATAAAATAGTCTAGAATTCAATCTGAGATTCACGTAGAGGAGAAGATCAAGCTTGAGTCCAAGAAGCTTGGTGTGCTCAACAGAGCCAAACGGTACTTTAGCGCGGGTCAAACACTTATGTTATATAAGTCTCAAGTCAGACTGCACATAGAGTACAGTAGGACATTTCGGTGGGGGCACCTGGATGCCAGCTAGAACCTAGAGGATTGTTGATGATCATAAACCCATACACAGTATTGAGCCCTTGAATATAATGAGAAAAATGCCTCACTTTGAGTGCTCCGAGGATTTATTCGACTTGATGCTAACATCTCCATATTACGAACGCACCACTCGCCAACGGCTGAAGGTGAATGATGATGAACTCCCTCAATGTTCGCGTACTGTGCGGTTCTGGAGAAGTTTTCTAACGAGATCTTTTAAGTTGTGGAGTGAGCTCTCTGCCGAGGTTTTTCCTTGGGACAACTGCATGGAGTACTTTTAGAAGAGCGTGAGGAGGTATTTCCAGGGTCAGCAACGTAAGACTAACACCCCTACTACGGCTACGGTAACTTCTTACAATCAGGCAGATCGTACGCTTGTTTGTCACCTTAGTGGTATAAAAAGCGTGTTACAAAAGCATCTAAGCATTCATTTATATGTCTATCGATTTGTATTTACATGGCAAGTTTCTTATGGTAAAACCGAGTGCCGCATCACTCGTTCGGCCCTTACACACCTCACTCGCTCCTTTCATATCAATAACAATATTTAGTTCAGGCGGACCACCGTAGGCTCTTTTATTATCAGAGAGTTTCTATGGTACTCTCTAATTCTATTCACAATGTTTAATCAGAAACTTTTTAATATATGTTATTTTTAGAAACTGCAAACCTTGATAAGTGAAAACATTGCGAGTGGTGTTGTGAAGCCGCTGAGTCGAATGGTCTATTCGCCACCAGACGTGAACAGAGCTTTCAGGGTCATTTCCAACAACGTGCAGAGAGGTCAAGTTTTGATCAGAATGAAGGACCCTTGCATCATGAATGAGGGCTTAAGTGTTGTTCCTAGGTAAGTAAACTCTACGACAACGGAGTTTAACAAAAAAATACATTATTTCTACATTCGCGTCTATGTCGATAAATTTGTATGAAAATCTATGTTTCCGTGTCATACCGCTAGAATTGCTGCTAGAACTTCCATACTAAATTTTGTCGTAAACGTAAACGCAGTAGTAACGTAAATCCTTACAAACGTGTGTATAATAATATCATAGCACATGAAATATTTTTTGTATAGATAGATATACCTAATCTTAACTATAGAAATCAAACCAACATAATCATGTAAAATTGTATAATTTCAGGATGAATTATTGTTCAATTGGAAGTTATGTTGTTATCACAAATGGTACCGACTTAGCTATAGAACTAGCTGACCATCTCATTAAGAAGGGAGCAAAGAAAATGATGCTACATATTCAATCTAACACAGCTACTGGATACATACATCTTAAACTTGCGTAAGTACCTACTTACATTTTCGACGATAAAATGTTGTAACTCATAGTTTCTAAAACTGCAGATATAACTAAACTTACCACCTAATTTTTGCTTGTATCTTTGAACCCCTTCCGGGTTGTTTTAAATGTTTTTTTTTCTCAAATATGCTCAGAGCAACGTTTGTAAAAACACCTAGGCCAAGACATGTTCACGCACACCCATGTTAGTCCTGTGTGGAAATTAAACCCACAAGCCCTTCACCACCCGGCTAATATATAACTCTACTAACTATATTCTGTAGTAAAATGTTTGAATATTAATATACCATAGTATTCCCTAAAATCAAATAGTATCTGATCTATTTCAATGCACCAACCGCTTCTAGTGATTTACTTTATTGCATATATGAACGAGAAGACACTTGGCGCATAATGAAAAAGAATAAAATTCTAAGTCATCTTTTCAACTGAAACACATATTTGCCCAAGTTAGATTCAAAGTCACGAAGTTCCAATTTAGAGTAATTTGTTGGAGAATTCCATTATCATATTTGTTAACTCATAGACTACATGCAAAATTGCTTCGATCTATCGACAGAGGATGCATACCTTGTTATAATTTAATACAGAGCTTTTATTATTCGATTGCTGATACTAGAGGCAAAATGGCCGTTTTATTATGCGAGTGCGTGCAAATAACCTGGCATCGAGTTTTACCTAACTATGGGTACTAAACGGATAGCTATGTTTTCACGCGAGTTTGTGTTTGTATGTAGGATTATATCCCATTTGCATTCCAATGCCTGAATAGAATCCAATATGTTTTTCCTTTTAGTGATCGATATTTCAGGGTATTGCTATCATTATGTTATCTGTCCGTATGATAATGGTCTCTAGCTACGTAAATGAAATAAGTTACCCTAAAATTTTGATGTTAAGAGTGGAATGTTAACGTGAAATATGTGGCATCCATGAATCAAGTTGATTGTTAATCCCGACATATGTAGTATTATTAGAGAGAAAAGCAATGTCGATAACAAATGTTTATATAATATATATTTGGGAATCCGTTACAAAATGTGAACTAGAAACTTATTGCGTAACAGATTTACCACTTTAACAATTAGTTAAGCAGGAGCTAAAATGAATGATAAAGTTGTTTAACATTATGTCCTGTCTCAAGTGACATTTTGTCTACTAGTTAGTCTGTCTGTGTTTATCTATTAGTAGTAGTATTAGTTACTAAAACCAATAATCATAAAGTAAAAGCCATACGATGCGAAACACTATTTTATTATTATTTTTCAAGTAGTACAAAAGCCCACGGAGGTATCTTTTCGATGGATCTTAATAGATCTAACACTATTTTGCTAACAAGTGCCGTGACAATGTTAATGCTAGGTGAATGAAGATGTTACTAAGCAACGGAAATAATTTGTGATGCGCATCTGACCAATGGTTACCTAGATCTTTGCACGTAGACGGCTTGCGAAAGTTTTCTTTCTTGCTAAAATTTTGTTCTAAATTTGTTTTACTGGTCAATTCAGTGATTTAGCATTGTATTAAGTTCTTGTTTCCTTTGATATTGGTTCTTTTCTTCTTCATTTTCTTCTTACCCTAGGAGTTTTATAACTGTGAGAATAGTGCATCTCTATTCGTGTATCTGTTTAGTACAGATACTGATCTCCTCTTGTTCACAAAGTAGATACGTTGATAAAGGATTTGGAAGAATTTGGAATTGCGCTAATGTGACTTCCACAATGCAAACGGTTGTACGATCTGTAGTATTGTGGTCCATGTAACTTTCCTTCGTCACAATAAGTTTTCAAGCGACTTCTTCCAAGCATTTGGAAGTTGTAATACAAAATTCTTTAACACGCTGATGCAATATAAGAACTAAGACAAAATAAAATAGGACAAATTTCATTTCAATGAAATTATGGTGGACTTAAAAAACAAAAGGCACAAAAACAAAAAGTTTCTATTATCAACATAATTATTAATATTCCAAGATAGTATAAATAGCCAAATTTATTTTCTAGATCGTGGAGAAAATCTGGGATAACAGTGAAAGTTTCATCAGAGAACCTTGAAACACAGGCGGGATGTACTAACTTATTCAAGGAAGGGACCAAATTAGGAGTAATTCAAGGCATTTTCTACGTCCAACACTGCGGAATTGACGAGAAAAACCTTGTACCGCAACATTTTGCACAAAAGTTCAATGTAAATGCTCTGATTGTGTCCAACTTAGATTTTATCTCGAGGAACCATTGCCGAGAACTGAGGTACGTAATATTTAATCTTTAGAAGAATCTTCAAAATTTATAAACATTTTTTTACTACAACGGGTAGTAAACATGTATATCGCCTGCCTGATGTAAAGCAGTTACCATAGCTTATGAACATTTGCAATAAATACATGGAGCACAGTCATTCCTATTGCTAACACAACATCTCAGGAATTTACAGATTAAGCAGTAACCTTTCAGATAGTTGTAGTCATATATGCTGCGAATTTCTTTAAAGAAAAAAGAAAAAATACTTTGAATCATTTGTATTGCTTCTTAAATAAGATTGTTCTGTTCCTGTCTTTATCGAGAGCCTCGTTAATATGCGTGGTGCATTTCCCAGGAGTCACCAAAACGATCGATTTTCGTTGAGTTAAGCAATTTTCTACCAGTATGTTTATTTGCCAACCGACATACTAATAATCGTAATAATATGGCGAATATTAGTAAGGAATTTCTATTGTCTAAAATAAAACATTAAATTGATATTATATTGCTTTTTCTAGCCATTTTGTTGTTATAACACGTTTCGCACAAAACGCTTCGGATGAATACGCCGCTTCCACTTGTGAGAAGATTTGCGAAGCGCGGAATGAACTCGGTCTACCAGCTCTTACGCTTCGCATTGTAATGGATGAGGTACGTATATTAATTGAAACGTAGTTCATATTTTATCACGCCAGATGCATGCGTGCAGGCACTTGCAGGTACCCATTGCGTGCATCTGGGATGCATGTACATGCAGACAGTGCATGTAACGGCATGACAACATGGTTGGATATTTTAAGCACAGGGTTTTCGTCGCCCGCGAATAATCCAACCAGTCACTCTGCTTGGCCCGTCCCGTTCAGACGAAGTTCAGGTTGTTCAGGTGTTTGTAATTTGATAACTTTGAAAGAGAAATAATTCAGAGCACAGGGACTTTATTAATATTTAAAAACTTAGATTATATCTCCTAAAGTGCACATCTTACATCTATATAAATAAATAGAGTTGAAGTATCTGTTTGTTATGTCCAAATAACATTTAATACGGTATGTACTTACACCAAATTTTTTTTATAATTATTTGTCAATCAGTTTGTTCGTCTAATCTCCGAAACGATTGGACCGCTTTTGACGGAACTTTCACTGGCATATGGTTGGTGATATAAGTACTAACTATGGTTGCTTTAATTTCTGACAAAGAATTAGGGATAGGAAAAAAAAAAACAAAAATCCTGAACAAATTCCAATACCATGCGGATGTTCTGTGTCGAAATTATACAAATTTTGCTAATTGTATTTTACAGTTCTTGCATCATCGTTTAAATTTTTAAGTTGACCGTCTGGGGAAGTACCACTACTTCACAGAAAACCGCGGCCAAACAACAACTCCCTACTAGAAGATTGTTGTGTTCCCGCGTGTGACTGAGGTCACCAGTAAGCTCCTATGGAATTGCCGTGTTAGCAGCAGCAGCAGAGGTCTGGTACTGGAACCGCTATGGTCGCGTACTGTGCGGTTCCAAAGAAGTTTTCGTCCGAGAAAGCTCAAGCTGTGGAAGGAGCTCCCAGCCGAGTTTTTTCCAAGGGACTACAGCATGGAGTTCTTCAAGAAATGCGTGAAGAGGTTTTTAGAGGGTCGGCAACGCATGAGTGACACCCCTGGCGTTGCAAATGTCCATAGACTACGGTGACTATTTACCATCAGGCAGGCCATATGCTTGATTACCACCTACCAGTGGTATAAAAAAATACACGAATTGTAAATTTACACTAATTCAACTCTTAAACTGCTTACTCTAATACTCATACAAAGGTTTTCTTTTTTATTATTGGTTGTGTTTGTTCTGTTACACACTACTACTGATTTACATTAAGTTGAGGGTAATGGTGCTAGTTGTACATCTAACTACATACTGAAATCAATATTATTAAGTATGCCTCTATACAATTGTTTGTTGCCCTAAATAAAATATTTTTTGTTTAAAGTTACGCAGAAACAAAATTATTTGATTTTTATCAAATAAATTTATTTCTGCGTAACTTTAAATATAAATTCTTTCAAAAAAAAAAGTGCTTACGCTTTTTTACTTGTAAAATTTTATTGAAAAGCAATAGGTGATCGAGAGTAGTTAGCGATAGCTACTTTGCAACCAACGTTCGTGGGTTCGAATACAGATAGATGCACCTCAAATCAGTCCAACTGGGGGAAATACCTTAATCTTTGAAACCTTCTTAAGTCAGTTACCCAAATCTTTGAAACGTAGTTTTCTAGCGTAAAATGCTTACCCGTAGCCGATGAATGCCTGAAAAAAAGTATCGTTGCCTTAGAATCTAACTAGTAATTAAAGAAACACTACAACCCTACAGACCTTCAAATCAGTGTTGCCCATCCTTGTTTTTCAGTCTAATATATAAATACAATCATGCTATCAAAGTATCTGACATCTGCCACAATAAGGGGTAAAACCCCATCTGAAATTTGCCTTTGTTTCCAGTTGGAGCGATTCCCGAACAGGTTCCAATCAAACGTCAGACCGCAGCCAGTGTCGGCCGTTTTGAACGCACTCGATGTAAGTTTGAAACTCAAACACACGAGTGTACTGACGTATAATTTGAAAAAGCTGCAGGACACCGACTTTTTGGAGCGGATTACCAAAGTCGTCGGTGAGTTGCGTCTCACGTTGCAGTGTGTACTATTAAGTATTTTTTTAAGTTATTCTTCTTTTGACGCGTTATGGAAAAAATACGAGAGCGATTTTTTACAACTCCTACTACACCAACACTCACTCATCCCGCTGCAGGGATACGGGTCTCCCTTCAACCGAAGGGGTTTAGAGCATGCTCCACCACGCTATTCAACTGCAGATTGGTGGAGGTCAGTGTTTTCAAGCCTACTGCGACTTTGCTTAACGACTGTCATTTACCGATAACGGCCGGGACTGACGGCTAACGTGCGCTCTGAAGCACGGAGAAGCTTGAGATAGATAAACTCATCCATTGAGACCGGTCGACGTTGCTAAATCTGCTTTGTTAATTGGTTTTGTTTATTTATTTATTTATTAAAGGACCACAAACAAGTTCACAATATTTTATAATTATGAAATTATGTTAGTACTTATCTAATTATGAAACCAACACTGTTGGCCACAAATTTATTATATATATTATTATACGTGTAGATCTTATAATATGTTACGCGAAGAAGTAACACTTCTTACGTCATACTTAAGTACCCACACACACACACACACTTTGTCGATTTGCCGAAGATACTGATTTTGACATGGAGCTTGCCTTTTGTTATTTATAAGACTAACGCTCTCTTTTAGTTCAACTTTGTTTCTAAGATCATTATTGCGAATACGGTCTACTTAAGAAAGGTTTATTATACTTTCATGCTCTCTCTGTCATACTCAGCTCTCGTTTCCATAACTAAGCTTTGGGATCAGCCCTGCATTTGTATAGCGAGTTGTGCCTTCTAGCCCAAGTTTATACTGCCAAGAAGTTTTCCCAACTCTCCATAACACATAAGCGGTGCACTTTCTATCCCCGCTGAAAGAGCATTCAAGATTACGATTTAGAAATAAGTGTAATTTTTAATTTCATAACTTCTTTACTTGTTTTAGGTAAACACAACTTGAACGAAATCGACAACGATTTGACGCTTGGAGAGCTTAAATTAAATGAATCTGTTGTGGAGGAGATAAAGACAATTATTAAGGAATTTTACAAAATTAACTATCCTACTGAAGTTATATTAAAGATGACCATTGAAAGGTATTTGTTGAAATTTCGTCTTAATTTTCACGAGCTAGATGGCGGCACGGTTAATTACGCGACTTTGACACTGACGCTCGTGGGTTCGATTCCCATTCAGGACACAACTTGTGCACATGATCACGTCTGCTTGTCTTGGTCTTGGTGTTTTTAAGACAGACAAGGTGCATCAAAGCAGCTCGTCTGGGAAAGTAACTCCACCTCACAGAAATCCGCAGCAAAATAAGAATTCGAGGGTTGTGTTCCTGTGTGTGAGTGAGGTCACCATTATGTTGCTGTGTTAGCAGCAGAGCAGAGGTGGCATCGCGCGAGTGATACTTAATGTATTACCAGCGTTCATAGGCTACGGTTATCACTTTATACCAGGTAGATCGTATGCTAGAATGCCTGCCGACGTTGTATAAAAAAATAATAAACGACCGATCAAGCAACTAAAGTACCCATGCAAAGATAGGCTGCGGTTGACTTCACAGTAATTGCTATTCAAGTATAATTTCAACCGACTTCCAAAAAAGGAGGTGGTTCTCAACTCGCCTGTTTTTTTTAAACGACGTTAGGAGGCTTGCAAGTGGTTATGTTGCCTATGAACGTAATACATTAAGGAACACTCGCGCAATGCCACCTCTGCTGCTAATATAGCTAATCCTTAGTAGCTTACTCGTTACCACGCTTACTCGCAGGAACTCTACGACTCTCCAGGGAGCGGTTTTCTTTGAGGTAGAGGTACTTCCCTAGACGGGCTGCTTAGATGCCTACCTCTATTAAAATAAGTAACAACAAAGGCATACGGATCGTCCTTACAAATGGCCGGAGGCTACGGTGACTGTTTACCGTCAGGCCGTGTACTTGTTTGTCACCAAAGTGGTATAAAAATGATATCTATCTATCTGTGCTTATGTCTTCACGCCAGGTCCCTTGCGGGGTACGTAAAGTGAACTGAGTACCTATCATAAGATAAGGTCCTCATACAGCTCGCTCGCTTCTTTTAACATACAAAGCTCTTTTCATATACGCTCGCTTTTCACGAGGGTATCGGTTCTCTCTGCCTACCCTACAATGGATTTGGAGTGAAGTTATAGATAGATAGTATAAACGTACGGGTAACACTCTGGTGTTGCTAGTGTTATGGCTACGATAATTGCTTACCATTAGACAGTATGTATGATTGGCTCAGTGATACGATATTTCGACGAGCTCGGTGGCGCAGTCGTGAATGACGCGACTTCGACACCGACGCTCGTCGGTTCGATTCCCATGAACATGAACATGTCTGTTTGCATTGGTCTGGATATTTTAAGAGAGGTAGGGCGCATTAAAGCAACACGTCTGTGGAAGTACCTCCACCTTACAGACAACCGCAGCCAAATAACAACTCCCTAGAGGATTGTTGTGTTCCTGCGCGCGAGTGAGGTCACCAGTAAGCTCCTAACGAATTGCTGTGTTAGCAGCAGAGAATACATCGGGCGAGTGATACTTTACCATAGTGGTACAATAACATCTTTACATCAGGTGTACCGGATGCTTGTATGCCTTCCGACGCTGTAGAAATAAAATGAGATAAACAGGGCGTTATATACTTCTTTTCAAAGAAGCTGGATGCTTGTTTTCATAATAATTGTGCTCTATAACTGCATTTCCTATTATATTTGCTCGTTTCAGTTTTGTGCACTCCATATTTGTTTACTAAGAACTATGTTTAATATTAATTCTCTTTGACAAGCGTTCTATTCTCGGTTAAGTTCTCTGTCCAAAGATATAATGAAAACATATCTGGCTCTAGTTTATGCATATTATATTTCGAAAAAGGTGATATTGCTGGAGTCTACTATGCTATATTTTGACGAGCTCGGTGGCTCAGTCGTGAATGACGCGACTTTGACACCAACGCTCGTGGGTTCGATTCCCACACAAGGCAAACATTTGTGTGCATGAACATGTCCGTTTGTCTTGATCTGGATGTTTTAAGAGAGGTAGGGCGCATCAAAGCAGCCCCTTTATGGAAGTGTACCTCCACCTCACAGAAAACCGCAGGCAAATAACAACTCCCTAGAGGATTGTTGTGTTCCTGCGAGTGAGTGAGTTCATCAGTAAGCTCCCAAGGAGTTGCTGTGTAAGCAGCAGAGGAGGCATCGCGCGAGTGATACTTAATATACCGCAAGCGTTAATCGGCTACGGTACCCGCTTTACATCAGGCGGGACGTATGGCTTGTATGCCTCCCGACATAGTATAAAAATATATATATATAACGAAGACATCTCAGTAATTTGCGTTTGACGGCATCGTTGCGCGTGTCAATCTAACCGAACACGCAGTTTAATCAGCGTTGACCGCAGCCTGTCTATGGATGGGTTTATCTACCTCGAGCTTCTCCGTACTTCAGAGGGCACGTTAAGCCGTCGGTCCCGGCTGTTGTCGATAGATGACACTCGTTAAGCTAAGTCAGTGGCCCTCGGGCGGCTTGCAAACACGGCCTCCGCCAATCCGCATTTGAGCAGCGTGGCGGAGTATGCTCTAAACTCCAAAATGTACATGTGCTTTTACAACACTGTAAAGTTTTCTATCAATGACTCTAAGGTTGGCTGGTAGAGATCCCTTATGGGATAAGTCCGCCTATGTACCATTGTCTCTTTTTGTGCTTATTGTTATTGTGTATTTCTTAATGTACATTAAAGATATTACAAACAAACAAACAAACTCCTTCGGTTGAAGGGAGACCCGTATCTCTGCAGTGGAATGAGTAAGGGTTGATGTGGTATATGGTATCTGTTACCCATCAAAATGCACTACAGAGGTACGAATCACCTTAAATTAAGTCTTGGTACAGATATAGCTTACATTTTTTTTATACTACGACGGATAGCAAACAAGAATACGGTACCCTAGATTTTTTCATGTGGATATCTCATTTCAGCCTCAAGAAAATAGGAGACAGTTTAGTGATACCGACAACTAACTTTGATGGTGGATTGGGGGCTTTTATTCGATTCATTGATAAAGACGAATGCTTGGCGGCGGAGCCTATGGAAGCTTTACCTACATTACTAAGTAACGCTACGGAGGTAACATTACTATTTTTTTTAATATACCATTAAGATCTACACATACGGCCCACTGCTTGCAAACCAAGGAGTATCGCTCGTGTTGCCGCCCCGCTGCTAGCACAGCATCATACGGAAGTTTCAACGAGCTCGGTGGCACAGTGGTTAGTAACGCTGCTTCGACACTAGAGCTCGCGGGTTCGATTCCCGCGCAGAGAAAACAGTTGCGTGCATGAACATATCTGTTTGTCTGAGTATTCCTTAAGAGAGGTAGAGCGCAACAAAGCAGCCCGGTACCCACTTAACATAAGGGAGGTCGTAAGCTTGTATGCTTCTCGACGTAGTATAAAAAAGATCATCTCAGGGGCTTACTAGTAACTTAAATCTGTCTAAGTAACGCAACTACCCCGAAAGAAATTGTAATTTGGCTGTGGTCGTTTGTGATATGGAAGTTAGTTACCACTCCGGCAGTGTTTATCCCTTTTTCAGCAGCGTCGTACTATTTAAAAGGGTGTCTCGTATTAACACTACGTGCAGATGAGGTTGACTTCAAGTTAAAACATAGTAAGCACAAAATACTTTTTAAAATTATACCATTATAGTTTACAATGGTATAATTTTAAACTTATCAGTGTGAAAATGTATGGTTGGAATTGTATGTTCCTCTGCGCTGCGGAACGCAAAAAGATTTTTATTCAGGGTAAATGGTGATATGTATGAATCGCTAATGGCAGTACATAACCATCCATCCACAAATGACCAGTACATAATACATGTCACGACGCCTCCCTTGGCAGGCATAGTTCGCGGGGTCCATTCTTACTAGGTTAATATAGTATTTAAACCTCGGCGGGGGGCGTGTGTCAGTTTTGGGTGCGACCTCGGATACGTTTCGTGGCCGACCTCGGTAGCACATCACTCACGGAGTCCATTCTTGCTAGGTTAATATAGTGTTTGGGCTTTTTGAGAGGGGGCGCACGGATATAGCGGCCGCGAAATCCCGGCTAGCGCAGCCCTGTCCTCCGTTGACGGAGAAGATGAAAGAGGAAACAGTAACACCGACTTCCTTGCGAAGCGCATAAAATCTTTCACCGTGCTACGATAACGGCACGATACATCCGCTCTGACCTAGTGGCATGTGGTTATCGTATTCCTATATACTCTATACTTCTCGACCCCGCGTATAACTGGTTACTTCAGCCGAGGGTAGCGTGTCATCGGAGTGTGCCCCGGCAAAAGAGCGCCATATGCTCGTGGTCCGCACACAGCCAACCACTGTACGTCCGAAAACATTTGCAGTAGCAGAAGAATCGATATTGAGTTGCTACTACTCACAAGCTTTTAGATAACTCAATTACCTCGCCGGAATAAAATACTCCAGGGAGATGTTATTTTACTGGGACCTAAACTATGTTTTGTTCTAGTACCATTCCGCACGCATTGAATACTAAATTTATTATTATGCATTATCCTAAACCTTATGCGAGATTAATCTTACATATTATTTCATTTACAGAAAGAGGAAGAATTAAACCCTAAAGCTACTTACTTGATGCTAATACCTGGATTTGAAGGCCACCACGAAATTTTCCTTAAAGCCTGCGAGCGACTTAAATTACCGTCTATGGTCTTCCAACTAACTCCAGACCTCACAGACGAGAGCATTCCACAAATGGCTGCCAGTATTATGAAGGTATGAACATAAAAAGTTTCCTTCCTAGCGTAATAACGTCTCGTCATACATTTCGATTGGGGAAGTCCACCTAACCTAACCTAACCTTACCTAAGCCTAAGGCAAATCCTGATTTTTATATAGAGCGACTAACATCAGATTTTTACAACCCAGAGAGGAAAACTAAACCTTTCTGAGGTTAGATCATAAGTCTTTTGAAATGTAATTTCATTAAAGGTGATAATTATGAATTATGTACATAAATTCCAAAAACAAGAATTTAGTATATGCCTCAATTCTAACCGGGTACTAGTTGGCTTTTTATACACTGTAGGAACATAAAAACTAACAATTAGTAATAACATTCTATCATAGTATCATGAGCTTCATATTTTCGGTGTGAAATGATAATAAATAGTTGAGGTAAACAGTTCAAAGTTGTAATTCGTGACTTAATCTCTGCATCTTCTCCAATCTCCAATCAATCTCAAACCCAGTCTCGTTCTAGCTGATATAATTATTCCGAACTTCTTCCTTTTTATTCAATAATTAAATAACTATCATTGATATTCTGCATTATGCCAAACCGGATGTATTTACATTTTAATTTTGACTTTCGCTGGCTGTTTTTACTACGTATTTTAGGAATGATGATAGAGGCATAGTTGCCATCAATTTGCATCAATAAAAATTTATAAAATTATAGAGATGATCTGATGTTGGCATAAATTAAAGTCAACTAAAAATAATCAATGTAAGAAATACCTATAAAACTAATAACAGTAACTAATTACAACAGTTTACTATCTGAGTACGCCTGATGAAGTTGCGCCTGTCATAGTCATTATTTCCTGTAAATCACTTCAAACGGAAAATACATACCATTTTTTCGATGAACCTCTTTCTTTTGCTGCTCTTCCGCATTCCGCTACTACCCACCTCTATATGAATTATTTATAATACCAAATTAAATAGATCAAATCTCTTTTTGATTTATTTAATATAAGCGGCAATATTTTTGTTATTTTTGGAATGAATAATCAATGAAGATGCGCTTAATTATAGTATGAGTGTAAATGACATTTTGCATCAATTCATATACATATATTTAAATAAGTAATAATTCACTGTCACGATGTTTGAATATGCAAAATTTAGTATTTTTCAATTTAAGTATTCCTTACCTATATTGGCTACTTGGCTAGTGTCTGCGTGAGCGACTGAAATATGGCAGGCACTTTTTAACATGTATGTTAAATACTATATATATTAGACAAACCTGTGTACATAACTTTTATATTCGTCAAAACGACAAATAATTATTTAATCATACAAAACTGATAGAATATTTGATGTGACTATGAAATATTTTTCGATTTCGAAGCTAGTATGAATTTACCATTCCTCTTCTTCTTAGCATTACCCCATTTCCTAATCTATTAGGATCCTCGGGGTTTTTGCACGGCGCAACTGTCGTCAGACCACTACAACTCAGAAAACTAGGCCTTTTTAGGCTAGGTCACACGGCTTTCGACATATAATTTCTTGAACGTGCAGTTTCCTCAAGATATTTTCCTTCATAGCTGAACTAGTGATAATTACAAATAAGTACAAAATTACAATACACTAATATAGTGGTACATACCAGGATTATAACCAGGGACCAGTTAGTCAATAGGGCGACTGTTTAACCACTGGGCTATCACTGCTTACTGTATGACTTTGCCATTATCGATATGAAAATGTACGTAAAGTATCACAGTTATTTGCGATAATAATACTTAATTCGAGCCTTTATTTCGCCATTCATTCAATTTGTTTTACACAAACAACTTCAAAGCAAGAACTCTCGATGCGAAAGTTCCATTGTTTGTAATTAATTTTCTCTCTTTCAGTTCATAAAGAAGAGGTTCGAGCTGAAATCAAAGTTCTATCTTTTGGGGTACTCGTTTGGGGTCAATGTCGTTTTGGAGCTGGCGGCACTGTTCGAGAAGGAAGGTAAATATGAACGGGTGTATTCATTATTAACTGCAAATAAATGATAAAACTTGGTCTATCACAAACTGTAAAACAGTCGTTCCATCATTTAAATTAGGGTAAATGTTTTATGATTTCGGCGGTGAATATCATGTTAGAATTACTCCTTTAGAATTCCGTACTGAAATAGGGAAAAAGTGAACCTTAAGTGTCTAAACACACTATGCCGAAAATACGCGACCGAAGTTCCGCGGCTGGTTTTACGTTCCGGCGTAGTCGGCTGATATGACACACCATAAGCGCCGAACTTACGCGGCTGAAATTCGGTTGCGCAACTTTGCGTGTGCATCAGTGTCCGAGCGCTGTCGTGGCGTCGTGCCGTGTCTACAAACGCAAAACAACGTTCGAACCGAACTTCGGTCGCTTATAATGTGTTGCTATACAAAACATTATCGCCGAATCACTGCCGAACTTACGCCCGACCGAAGTTCGGCTGTACGCTATAACGCGGCGTAGTCCGGCGTGAATGCGCCTGCAATGCTATTTCAATTACTACAAACACATTTGCTGAAATACGTCATGTTTTTGTGTACAACTGAATTTCGGTCGGATGTAAGTTCGGCGGCGCAATGTTTCAAGAATATAACAAATTTGCTGTCGCGTAATTTCAGTGCTTACGGTGTGTCACATCAGCCGAATACTTCGGAACATAAAATCGGCCGCGGAACTTCGGTCGCGTAACTTCGGCATAGTGTGCTTAGACACTTATGGTCCGACTTCGTTCTGTCTGTATGCCCCTTATGCTATCTATTTGAAATTAAGGGTTCTATAAAATTTTGCCTATCTTATGTTGTGGCAAATGAATAAAATTGTTTTTTTAAAGGCGGTGCAATTTCAAAGTGCGGCTTATATTTCATGGAGGGCAGATATAAATATAAAAAGAAAACGAGTGTGTTTTAGACCACACGACTGAAGTAAAACTTCTTTAGCTCCATAGTGTGATACAGACAATAGGCCTGCACTGTGTCTTAGATATACGAAACTTAACTCGCTATGAGAGAAAGAGAGAAAGAAAATGTGTGCTCGCACCCCTCTCTCTTGCCCCTACAGTAATATACGAAACGCAACTCTCTCTCTCTCTCTTTATATCTTCAGTAACTTATATCTCCCTCTCAACTTTCGTTCGCCTCGTCCGATCACACTTTTCGTAACGCTCTCGTCACACATTCACCAGCATACTCCCCGAGTCAAGCGTGCGTAAAGAAGTTTTCAATTCTAAAATGTCAACGTGCTCTATTTGTACATTGAGAAGTTTTTTTTCTACCTACCCTCTAGTTACTGGTAGTACCAAGAAACATAGCGATATTGTGGCAATAGAAAAATGTTTATGACGGTCAACGAAAGTTTTATTGATGAGCTCAGAGGCGCCGTAGTTAATAACGCGACTTTGTCACCGACGCTCGTAGTTCCGATTCTGGCACAGGACAAACATTTGTATGCATGAACATGTCTGTTTTTCTTGGTCTGATCTAGGTATTTTTATTTCTACCGCCAAGCAGGTACATTTATACAGCTGTGTTCTGGTTTGAAGGGTGAGATATGGCGGAGAAATTACTGGGTACTGTGACGAAACATCCTTAGGTCACAAGATTGGCAGCGCGCGAGTAACATCGTGGTGTTGCGAGCGTCAATAGGCTGCGATGGCCGCTTACCATCTAATGCGGGCCGCGTGCTAGTTTGCCAATCTAGTTGTATAAAAACAGGTATTTTAAAGAGAGGTAGGGCACACTCACACACACACACCGTATTACAAGCATTTATTGGCTACGGTGACCGCTTTATATCCGGTGGTCCGTATGCTTATATACCTCCCGACGATATATAAAAATAGACACAGCAACTTCTTAGGAGCTTACTGGTAACCTCGCTCACTCGCAGGAACACAACAAACTTCCAGGAAGTTGTTATTTGGGTACGCTATTCTGTGAGGAGAATGTTTTTCACTAGTCAAGTTGCTTATATGTGCTTTATTTACATGTTTCTTAGGTTTGCCACCGTTAACTATAGAAAATATAGATAATGTGGCTTAAGAGGGCATCTGAAGTACAGAGGAATTTAGGGTCGGTAACGCACGAGCGATACCCTTGGATTGCCACGGTGGTTGCTCACCATCAAGCATAGTTGTATGCCACTTTAGCAGTATACAAAAAAATGATATAAAAACGCATACATAGACAAAATGCGGTTAATTTGCCTCTTCTGTTAGACTAACACACGTATCGACACCATCGAACTCATCACTTCCACTTTGCCAACTATTGTTGTGTCACAAAGTTATACTGTGAAGTCTATTACCACAGAAATTTCCTCGTCTGGTAGCCACAAATCGGAGTTCTGAACGATACTAGATTGGCAAACAAGCATGCGACCTGCATTAGATGGAACGGGTCACCGCAGCCTATTGACGCTCGCAATACCACAGGGATGTTACTCGCACGCTACCAATTTTGTGACTTAAAGATGTTTTGTCAGAGTACCCAGTAATTCCTCTGCCATATCTCACCTTTCAAATCGGAATACAGCTATATAATTAAGCTACTTGGCGGTAGAAATAGGTGAGGCAGAGGTACCCTCCAGACGGCTTTTGTAAAAAGTCTCTACTGCATTTCCAGGTCACATCGGCGTTGTGTACTGCTTGGATAGCAGCCCAGATGCATTGCGAGCCCAACTAGATGCATATTTAGGACACATAACTGATGAGGAACTTCAAAATACTATTATACAACACATGTATAAACTAATGTCTGGAAAAGAGAGCGTCAGATTGACGGAACAATTGGAGAAGATTGATGATTGGCATCTGAAAATCGAAACCTGCATAATCGCACTGAGAGACGCTGTCAACTATTACTCACATGAATATAAGAGAACATTGCTTAATTCAGCTTACAGACGGATATTGTTGAGTCGGGAATATGAACCCAATTTTGTATTGGAATCCGAAATAGTGCTGATGAAAGGGATACCTCATCCAAAGGCAGTTCCGCTTCCCGAAGACTACAACCTATCTAAGTACAGCAAACAACCGGTTAAAGTTTATGATCTGAAATGTGATCACGCGTTAGCTGCCCAAGATTGCAGGGTATCGAGTATCATTAATAGGCATCTAGAGCCATTTCTATTGGAGGAATTCGAACAGAAAAACCGCTGCGAAACCTATTACGCAGACTCTCATAAGATCATGTAATTTAATTTATTGTCACTAAATTATTTCTAAATTAAACGGCCACTTATATTATAGCAACATGCTTGTTTTATTTTTATACTTTTCCTCTAGTTGGTTATCTGTGACCTTAGAAATTATTTTTAAATAAAAAAACCGCCTTCAAAATACACACAGGAACTAAAAAGCGAAAAATTATTAGTAAACTGATATTATCAGTTGATACGAGTATTATGTGGCTGGCACCGACTTCCAAAAATCGTAAGAAATTGGGACTAATTATTTTTCGCTTTTTAATTCCTGGGTTTTTTCCGAACGCGTTTTTTTTGTATTTAAAAATAATATTTTTTTGCTATATAGTAAATAATAACAGAGATTGAAAGTCCTCATCAAAAACTTTTGCTGAAGGGAACCACAAACCAAAACATTATCTGTGTATATATTTATGTTTTTGTAGATTTTCTCAAAAAGCACTAAATCAATTTCGTTAAAATGTATATGAGACCACCTCTGAAATATGACCTACCAAAAAAATTGTCATCAAATTCAATTCATAATTGGCGGAATGATCGCGTAACAAATATACAAAAAAATATACAGGCGAATTGGGAATCTCCTTCTTTTTTGAAGCCAGTTAAAAATGCCGGTTAGGCTGAATTGACAGATTTATAAATCCATTAGACCTGTCCTCTTATATGGCAGCGATGCGTGGTCGGTGCTTGAGCGGCGCAAGGGGATGTGGGGAGCGACCCGAAAGGATCGCTCCCCACTAAGGATAAAGAACTTCCACACTTGCGGTAGATCATTATTACATTCACATGCCCGTGACATAGCAGACAAAACGCAAGGGCGTTGCCTATGCTGGTACGGTCACGACTTACGAAACCCGGCAGGTTTCATGGGGAACAAATATCTAACTCCGTGGAGGTTTGTTGCGTACCTGCGTGTCAGTGAGCTCACCAGTAAGCCCCTAAGGAGTTGCTACGTTTGCAGCAGAGGTATCATTACCAGCGTTCACAGTCTATGGTAACCACTTTACATCAGGTAGACTGTATTCTTGCATGCTTCCTGACGTTGTATAAAAAATAAATAAAAAACGTTGTAAATGGTAAAACGGTAGGTTTAGTGTAGGTATGTATGTATTTATTTGTAATATATTGGACGTAAAGAGCGAGCTAGTAACGCCGACCGCAGCCTGTCTATGAATGGGTTTATCTATCTCGAACCTCTGAGGGTACGTTAAACCGTCGTTCCCGGCTGTTGTCGTTAGGTGACAGCCGATAAACTAAGCCCTGCCTTCGGGTAACTTGAAAACGCTGGCCTCCGCCAATCCGTAGTTGATCAGCGTGGTAGAGTATGCTCTAAACCCTTTCGCTTAAAAGGAAACCCCTATTTCTGCAGTGGAATGAGTTAGATAGGACTATAAATGTTCGTCA
This sequence comes from Pyralis farinalis, assembly GCA_947507595.1. NCBI lineage: Eukaryota > Metazoa > Arthropoda > Insecta > Lepidoptera > Pyralidae > Pyralis > Pyralis farinalis. The sequence continues at coordinate 6,059,396 of OX382275.1, forward strand.
AAATGAACATTTTTATTTTATACTATGTCGGGAGGCATATAAGCATACGGCCCACCTGATGAAAAGCGAGTACGGTTGTCTATTAACACTTGTATGTATGTATATCTTCACGCCAAGTCCCTTGCGGGGTAGACAGAGAGAACCGAGCGCCATAAGACGCGGTCCTTGCATACTTCACTCGCTTCTGTGACATTCATAGCTCTTTTCATGCACGCTCGCCGGTTCCTGGGGCTTCTGACATCACCTCCTGATAAAATACGACTAATTTGGTTATGATAGGTTAGTCTCGGCCTTCCTTGGCTCCTACATCCTTCCACTTTTGCATTGTATATCTGTTTCGTCATTCTTTCGTCCCGTATTCTTTCTACATGTCAGAACCAACGGAGCATGCCCTTTCTTATCTAAACACCGACACTCTCTTTTAGACCAACTCTTTCTCTCACGTCTTCATTACGAACGCGGTCAGCAAGCGTTATGCCACAAATTTTGCGCCATGCTCTCATCTCGACCGCATTTATTCTACTTTCATGCTCTCTCTGCCATACCCAGCTCTCACTTCCATAAGTTAGCGTTGGAATTAGCACCGCGTTGTGTACAGCGAGCTGTGCCTTCTGGCTTAGATTTCGGTTGCCTAGAAGTTTACCCAACGCTCCATTCACCCTATTCCCGGCACTCACTCGTCTCTCCACATCAGCGGTGTATCTGCCATTGCTGCTAAAAGCACTTCTAAGATATACAATCTCATTCACTTGCTCCAACACTACATCATCAACCATAATCCTAGTGTTCGTTCTGGTTGTGTCTCTTTCAAATACCATTATCTTGGTTTTCTTCGCATTCAATTGTAAGCCTATTAACACTTGCGATATATTAATTATCACTCGCACGATGCCTCCTCTGCTGCTTACACAGCAACTCCTTGGGCGCTTACTGGTGACCTCACTTACACGCAGGGAACGTTTGTTAAAAACATATCGATGACATTCCCAGAAAAGCCTAGAAAAGAAATTATGTTCATTTCTCTTTTTTGAATCGTCAAATGAGAAATCAGGTGACAAAGGCAGCTATGGTTAAAATGCAAATCGGCCGATGTTGGATGCAATGAATCGAGCAATGAATGTAAAAATCATTTTACAACACGATGTATGTTAATACAATGCACATGTGGATAATTTTATTTCGCGTACCTTTTGTATGTTTTCAATATTTCTTTTTACATTAAATGCATTATCAACTATGTAAATAGTAGATTAATTCCCTTCGTATCGGAAGGAAATTTAAGTAAAACGCCCTTTTAGCACAGCATTCTAAAAGCAACAGAACTAGCAATCAGCTCGTTCAATTAGCAATATGACCTAGTAGCAATTGGTCTCAATATCAAAAGGGTATGGTAAATAAATGATTTCTTTAGGCTACTTAAGCCTAAATATTTGACGAAAACACTGATTTTGATATGGAGCTACTGCCGTCAGACCTCCTCAACCCAGAGGGAAAACCAGACTATTCTAAGGTTAGGTCTACTGAAATATAATTTTTTGGACGTGCGGCTTTTACCCTCGATGTTTTCCATCACCGTCGAGCAAGTGATAATTACAAATAAGTACATACATTCGAAAACACGAATGTAGGGTACATGACAGGGTTCGACCCGGGGTTAATCTCATTTATAATATAGGTCATCTCTTAGGTTAGGTCACACGTCTTTCGCGATATAATTTCATAGATTAACTTCATCGTCGAGCAGATGATAATTACAAATATGTACACAAATACGTATTTAGTGGCAGTAAATGCCAGGATTCGAACGGGGGAAGCTGTTGGTCAATAGGCCGGTTGCTTATCCACTGCGCTGTCACTGCTCGAACACATATCCCTTAACTATTTCGAATTATTACTGGCATAGTAAATAATATACGCCTTGTAAATATTTGTCATGTCTGAACGTTACCTTGGCAACGGTTGTGATTATAATTGACACATTCGAATAAATACAACTGTGATTCTTCATGGATTAATTATTTAATAAATTGGCGACGAGATGTCTATCGAAGTTAAGAAATATAAACGGGTGCGTGCCTCGTTACGAGGGACACTCACTAGAACTGAAAACTACGTGAACACAACAGATAATATTACGAACAAAGAAATCGCAACTAGACTACAGATACTGAATGAAACTCTACAAAATTTTTACAAAATACAAAAAGATATTGAACTAGAAACAGAAGAAACACAATTAGAAGAAGAAATACAATACAGGTATGATTTTGAAGATGTTTATTAATCTATAAAAACAAAACTTTCAATTTTAGAAAATCGTAACAACTCAAAATCCTAAATGAATTATGAATTATGAATTACTTTTCAACCACTACAAGAAAAAGAAACTTTTCAAAATTTCACAAAAAGATTAACAGTTCACTTTCTTCTTCACAAAATTACGGAACCTCAAACCAAAGTATATTTGTTACTATCTACTTTGTCTCCTGAATTGCATGAAAGAATACATGACCTTTGCTCTCCAGAAGATCCTGTGAATAAAAGCTTCGAGGAATTAACCAAAATTTTAGATGATTTTATTGATCCGAAACCAAGTGTGTGGTCTCTACAACATAAATTTATTTCTCGTGTACAACAAACGGATGAAACTGTAGCAATGTATGCCTCGGAACTGAAAAAGCTCTCTTTGAATTGTGAGTTTAAATGTCAGAACTGTTACAAACCTACACTAGAGAGTTTCTTATCTCTGCAATTCATAAGAGGAGTAAGTGATGGTGAAATACGTACAAAAATATTACAAGACAGAGACACACCTCCGTTTTGCAAATTAGTACAGCTAGCAACATCAATAGAAATGGGAAAAATGGAAAATGTTAAAATGTCGTCAGACATTCACAAACATAATGATTCCATTAATAAAGTCAACTTTAGCCAAGAACTACACAACAACCACACGAATTTCTCAAAGAAAAGAGCTTCGAATGCCGATTACGCCAGAACAATTAAAAGGCAAATGTTTTCGATGTGGAAAGGACGACCACCGATCCAACGAATGTGGCGCACTTAATACTACTTGCCGAAGATGTCAGAAACAAGGTCATTTAGCGCGTGTTTGTCTACAAAGAAACAGAACCAATCAAATAAATGATTCAATGAGTACCGTCAGCAACGAACTGTAGGTGACATCAATCTAATTAAGAGTGAATTCTCAGAAAGATACATGATCACAATCCAAATTGAGAATAAAGACGTTCGCATGGAATTCGACACTGGTGCATCACTGTCTTCGATGTCATTAAAACTATACAAACGACTAGACATTTCAAAAAAAATATACAAAACTGACATGCGATTAAGAACATATACTGGTGAAATTATTACACCGACAGGGGTTGCATACGTCAAATATACTTACAAAAACCAATCATATTTTGGAAAAATTTACGTAATCGACCAAGATGTAGATTCGATCTGTGGACGTAGTTGGATAAAAGACTTGAAGGTTGAATTATCTGATGTAAGAATACTACGATCTTGCGAGAAATATACTAACTTAGAACAATTATTGGAAGATTTTTCAAAAAAAGATTTAGGAAAGATTCCGAATTACAAAGCTCATTTACATTTGAAAGAAAATTCTCAACCAATATTCATTAAGCCACGAAGAATACCTTACGCCTTGAAAACAAAAGTAGATGCAGAAATAGAGCGTCTTTGTGCAGAAGGCGTCATTACAAAAGTAGATAGTTCAGACTGGGGGACACCAATCGTACCTATTATCAAGCCTAATGGAAACATTCGTCTTTGTGCAGATTACAAGGTAACACTAAATAAAGTAATTAAAGATGAGCAGTACCCGATACCAATAATAGAAGACATATTCGCAGAAATGAATGGAGGAAGATTATTTTGTACATTAGATATAACACAGGCATATCTGAATATGGAAATGGATGACGAAAGTGCCCTTCTACAAACCCTTAGTACTCATAAAGGTACCTATAAAGTTAATAGACTTATGTTTGGAGTTAAAGTCGCACCCAGTCTTTGGCAAAAGTTCATGGATCAACTTTTATCGGAATTACAAGGCGTCAAGTGCTTCTTTGACGATATTATAATTCAAGGTGCGACAGAGATGCAACTTCTACACAGGCTTAAAGAGGTCCTACTCAAGCTGAAACAAAATAACTTACGAGTTAATAAAGATAAGTGTCACTTTTTCAAAGAAAGCATTGATTATCTGGGTCACACTATTAACAAAGACGGTTTACATAAGAAGAAAGAGAAAACACAAGCAATTGCTAACGCACAGCGCCCTACAAACGTAAATGAATTACGAATTTTCCTGGGAATGGCTAATTATTACAACAAATTTATACCGAATCTGGCATCTATAACGAACCCACTGAATGAACTTCTTAAGAAGGAAAATAAATATACATGGTCTCAAAAGTGTGAAGAAAGTTTTATTAAGATAAAGAATGAAATTATGAGTGACAGAGTTTTGATACATTTCGATCCAACGAAACACTTAGTATTGGCCACGGATGCTTCTCCATTGGGATTAGGAGCTGTACTCTCACATAAACTAGCAAATGGTTCTGAACGACCCATTGCTTTTGCGTCGAGATCACTGTCAAAAGCGGAAAAGAAATATAGCCAAATAGATAAGGAAGCCACTGCCATCTACTGGGGCTTAAAGAAATTCTTCCACTATTGCTATGGACGAAAATTTACATTACTGACAGATCACAAACCACTAACTTCAATTTTCCATCCTCAGCAGACGTTACCAGCGTTAAGTGCAATGAGACTATTTCACTACGCGCACTTCCTATCAGGGTTTAACTACAATATAGAATATAAACCCTCACAAAGAAATTCAAATGCAGATTACCTTTCTAGATTTCCGGTTCAACACTATCATGAAAACGCAGTTGATCAACATTGTGTGTATCAAATACAACAAATCAATTTACTGGAAATTAGCCCAGAAATAATAGCTAAAGAAACAAAGAACGATACCGACTTACAAATTTTACTTCATGCACTAAAATCAGGCGGACGTCCCCTTAAAGAATTGGGATACAATGATAACGAGTACACATTACAAGACGATTGCATTCTAAGAGGAACACGCGTAGTCATTCCACAGACTCTTCGAAGTCGAGTACTCGATGAATTACATTCAGGACACATCGGGATGCTGAAAATGAAATTACTCGCCCGTAGTCATGTGTATTGGAAAAATATCGACAGAGATATCGAAAGTAAAGTTAAGTCATGCAGAGCGTGCCGTTTGGAACAAAATGAGCCAGCCAAAGCACCTCTCCACCACTGGGAAGAGCCTAGAGGTCCGTGGCAAAGAATACATATTGACTTTGCCGGGCCAGTACATGGATATTATTTATTTATTTTAGTAGACGCTTATTCTAAATGGGTGGAGATAATTCCTACAAAAACAACTACCAGCTCCTGGTGTATACAAAAATTTAAGGAAATTTTTTGCAATTTCGGTACGTAAGTTTCTTGGCTGACTGTGGGACAATTCATAGAACATCGGCTCCATACCACCCAGCCACTAACGGTCAGGCGGAGAGATACGTTCAAACCGTTAAGAAGGCGCTACGCACATTAGAGGGGGAAAGTGGAAGCCTAATTGAGAAACTAATAATTGTGAAAACACAATTAAGACGCACACCTACTATAAAGGGGCAGACCCCATATGAACTTATGTTTAATCGATAGGTAAGAACTAAACTACACGCCATGTTTAAAGTAGTTCCCAAACCGACCACTGTTGTCCCGGATCAAACACCAGTTTCTAAGAGATTTTCTCCAGGAGATAGAATTCAAGCAAGGAATTATGCGTCCTCTACTACAAAATGGAAATTTGGTACTATCGTCAAACAGCTTGGTAAGCTCCATTATGAAGTAAGGACTGATGATGGACTGTTATGGACGCGACACCTGGACCAGCTGCTACCAGCACCTTTAGTGTCGCAGCCAGGAATCGGAAGGGAGGAGTGTCATGTCTGAACGTTACCTTGGCAACGGTTGTGATTATAATTGACATATTCGAATAAATACAACTGTGATTCTTCATGGATTAATTATTTAATAATATTAATAGTGAATAATTTATATTTACGCTATCGGACCCGATAGACATTGTCCCTGTTCTAAAATAAAAACAATAAGTTCTGTAACCCACTAGCATCGCCACGTAACGGGTCCAATTGTGAGTTTAAACTATTCTCGAATCCACTTAAATAAATAAGCCCATAAAAATCATTTAAATCGGTCTAACTATAAGTATTTAGAAGGAGTTTTACATATTCACAGACAGAAGATAGTTATATAACTACAAACAGAGAATCCAATGGAAAATCTTTTTGTATTGTACAGTATGTAATTACTCGTACATGTGCTGTGGCGTTTATTCCTCTTTTGTACGGTGCGATTGTCGCGTAATTTGCTTTCTTTTATACGTTGGGAGACATATAAGCATACGTGCCATATAATAAAATATGACAAGCATATGAATGCTAACAATACAGGAAGTATCGCTCACGCGTTGCTACCCCTGTTACAAACACGACAAGAGCTCGGTGGTTCAGTCGTTAATGAAGCGACTTTGACATCAACGCTCGGTTCGATTCCCACACAAGGCAAACATTTGTGTGCATGAACATGTCTCTTTGTCTTGGTCTGGATGTTTTAACAGAGGTAGGGCGCATCAAAGTCTAGGGCAGTACGTCCTTGGGAGCTTACTGGTGACCTCACTCTCACGCAGGAACACAGCAACCCTCTAGGGAGTTGTTATTTGACTGCAATTTTCTGTGAGGTGCTAGTACTTCACCAGTAGAGCTGCTTTGACGCATCGTCTCTCCAAAACACCCAAGCCAAGGCAAAAACACATGTTAATCAAATGTTTGCTTTGTGTGCAAATTAAACCCTCAATCCTTGGTGTAAAAGTAGCCATTGCTTTACTACTGACCTCATCATAAATGTTTACCTCATTGAAAGTATACCTAGTCCGGCCAGTTCTGTTTCAAATGAATATGGATTTCTGACGGACTGACTTCTTTACCTCCCTCTAAAAGCGTTTGTTCACATCACAATTTTTCTTTAGGCTGTCATCTTCATTAATTATTACAATATCTAGCTTCTCTTTCACAAAATTTATGGTTCATTCTTAGAACGACAGTATATTACTTTCTTCTTCTCTAACACACTTTTACAGATGCTCGCGTACTTTCGTTTGTGTGTATATATATCTTTACCCCAGGTTTCTCGCGGGGTAGGCAGAAAAAACCAAGCACCATAAGACGCGGTTCTTATACACCTCACTAGCTACTTTACGAATGCGGTCAGAAGGCATTACGCATTGAAATAAACAATTTTTAACTGAAGTATCGCGTGTTTAATTTTTTTGTTGAACCTGACGTTTCGAACGCTTTGCAGCGTCCGTGGTCGCAGGAAGACTAAGGTGATATTTGTCTTATATTAGTTATTCAATTATTACATCTACCGACATGGATGGATTAATTATATATGTTCCGATTCACACAAACATTATTACGCCACAATTATTGCGTAATGTACTCATACACATAATTGAGCAAATTAGTAGATCTAGTCTAAAATTAGCTTACTTTGCTTGCTTTGTTCAATCTCTTATCTAAGCATATTTAGAATCAGAATCATTTATTTGTTTAAAATGTAGGTACAATATATAATGGTAAAACTAATTATAAAATTCCCTCGTATATTTTGCCTTATCAATACGTGCAAAGTATATAGTATGAATAACTAGATTTAAAATACTCGTAAATAATTAACTACCTACAAAACAAAATTACAATAACGCAATGTCAAACTACAGAATGTCATTTAAAAATTAATTAATATTATAGTAGCACTTATCTATTAAGAGGGAAGTCAATTTCTTTTTAAACAGTTTAAATTGTAATAATTTTATACTGTCTGGAATTTTATTATAAAGAACAGGCCCCATACCGATTACACTTTTGCATAATAACGTAGTAGGTATTTATATTCTCCAACTGTTAACATATTTTGATATTGAGTGCGTACAGCTACCGTTCTTGTTCTTATTTGTATGTTCTTATTCGTAGCTATATGCTTGGTGACAAGGTAATTGAAATCTTTATACCTAATCAGCCTTTCATTTCCTTCCTTTTGTAGGGGTACACATTCAAAACTTCTTAAGTTCTTCTGGTGTAAACTGAGTTCATAGGTGTATTAACCTGAAACGTAACCAGAAATACTCCTTCGGCTATTGCTTTGGTTTCTGCGAATATCCGTACTGTATTGGTTTCTGCGAATATCCGTACTGTATTGGTTTCTGCGAATATCCGCCATCTATAACAGAAACAGAATGCAGTGCTCTATTCATTTCTGCGACACGTGCTTCGTATCTCAGCATCGTCAAATGTCGTATTTAGTAGTCGTTTGGATAACATGCGACGAGTGACAAAGGAGTATATATATATTGAACTACTGAACCCCGCGACTAAATCCGCGCATAATCCGGTATCGCGTAGTGACTGATTGTTATATATTTTTTTCCAAAACTTCTAATTATCGTGATGTTGAACAGCCCACATACTTCCTTAAGGATTGGGTTATCAAACACAAAAAATATTTTTTCAAATCCGACTGACTTCAAACAAAGCAGCCCGTTTCCTCATTTATTAGGATTGGCGGCGTTAGCTACCCGAGCCTAAGAATTTGGCGAAGACACTGATTTTATCATGGAGCGACTATCATTAGACCTCCAAAATCCAGAGGGATAATAACTTTTCCTCTTTATGTATGAATTACAAATTTGACTTCCCCAAAATAACAAATAGATCTATTTACTACATACCTAGAACGTCCTTTAATATGTTACAGCTACATTCCTGCTTTTGTACACTAAATTGCATGCACATAGTACATGCGCTGTTAATTATATTAATGCATATAATTGCATTAGCAGCTGTTTTCTACTTGAGTTAAGCCACAGCACACGTTATTTGGATACATATAGATATAGCCCTTCACTGCGAGCCGTACGGGGAAGGGATTGTTCAGCGTGGTATGGCATGAGCTATGCTCGGGGTTTCTCGGCGTGATGGAATCAGAAATGAGAGTATCCTCTGTAGAACTGAGGTAACTGACATAGCCCAAAGGATAAGCAAGCTGCAGTACAGTGAGCCGGTCATATAGCTCGTAGAACTATCCACCGCTGGGAAGAAAGGTTCTAGAATAGCGCCCCCGTACTGGTACACATAATGTGGGACGACCACGCACTAAATGGAGCTATGACCTCACGTAGATTGTAGAGAGTCGAAGAATGCAGGTGGAACGTCATCGAGGCGATGATGATAATACGTCGCATTACAGTGGATGTTTCTATCTCTATAGTTATGCCAAGCCTCTTACGAGCTGAGGCAGAGAGAACAGCCATGCAATTCGCTAAGCGACTCGTAATGGCTGTGTGCGTCGCTGTGATCACAGATGTCACAGCTTTGACATCGTCTACTACGATCACGGCTAAATTATTTGGTATTCTATAAGGCTGTAAACGTACGCGAGGCTGTTTGCCTTGTAGAATTCCAATTCCAAACGCAGCCTTTCCAGCTAGTGTCGCACAACCATGAAAAGCGACACTAAGGAATTGCAATTTTGTGTTCAAGGCTATAACAGCCGATGTTTCCGAGGATGTAAGGATGTTTGCTCTTACAGAATTGCATGGCTGAGCATCACGTTACGGTCCTTACACATCTTACTTGCTTCTTTAATATGCATAGCACTTTTTATGAACGCCGATTTACAGGACTCTTGAGTGTTGCCTTTCCTCGTCTCCAACGTGCTTCCACTTTCGTATTGTGCATCTGTGTCGTGATTCTTCCACTTTGCATTTTTCTACATATCCAAATCAATGGAGAATGTTTCCTCTTGTCTTAACACCGCTAATTTGATAAAAGTATTCTTCCTCGTTTTCTAATCCATTAGATATATCGTGGTCCACTACGCCTAAGGATTTGGCTATAGTACTGTTTTTACATGGAACGACTGCTGTCAGATCTCCATAAGCCAGAGGGAAAACCAGATCTATCTTAGGTAATGTCACGAGTCTTTCAAAACACGCGTCTTTTGAAATATAATTTCTTGGACAAAATACAACGAGAATCTCAAAAAAATTTATGATTACCAATCTAGGAAGCCGCTCGCAAGGAGCCGATGGATGCAAGAAGTCTGATGGGGAGGCACATATTCAGCATTGGACATCCTTCGGCAGATATGATAATGATGATGAATCGAGGAAGGCCAAGACTTACCACCACGACCTAATTAAAAGTGTGTTAATTGTTACCAAATATAATACCAAATAAATATCACATTAATTATTGATTGCTTGTTTGTATAACTTTATTGCATTATACATAATTAATTACAAAGTATAAAAGGTACATGATTTGCAAAGGCGGACTTATTCCTTCAAGGAATCTCTACGCGTCGTCAATTGCTTTCGAGTACATGAACGGAGCAATGAATGGCAGTGGGAAAAAAAGATCGAAGAGATGGAAAATAAAATAAATAGAGAAAAACATGACAACATATGTGATCAATAAGGATAAATACACACATTCTATAAATACCAGTACATACATAATAACTACATACGTACGCCCAACTCAACGCGGAAGTACCATAGAATCCGTAAAGTCACTTTTTAAAAGGCGCCTATAGTCTGAGAAACACTAATTTCCACAGGAAGCTCATTCCATAGGCGTGCAGGTTGTACGGCGTATGAATTCCAGAAAGTATTTGTATGTGACCTTGGGACCTTCAGTATAGGATCTCCGCTACGCCGTAGAAGTTCGTCCACTTTTCGAAAGTGAAACCTCTCCCGGAGATAGTTTGGATAAGAAGGGTTAAAAAGGACATTGTATAGATACGTGAGAATGTGGACTATGCGACGCTATCTTATAGGTAGCCAGTTATGCTGACGAAACTGAGGGACATGGTAATACTTGCCAAAACCAAAAACGTATCGAATTGCTTGATAATTGAAATTATTATTTATATATATATAGTATATATATAGTACCCAGGACTCTTTTGAACCAGCGAGCGTGCATGAAAAAAGCTACGAATGTTAAAGAAGCGAGTGGTATGTTAGAGCAGAGTTATGTGGCGCTCGGTTGACTCTGCCTAATCCGTAAGGGACTTAACGTGAGTATATAAATAGATATCAGTAGGTTTTTAAGGATTTGTCTGTCTTGCAATCGTCAAGTGGTCTATATACCCCGATATAAAAACTTCACTTTTGAACTCGATTAAAAATAAAAATATTGAATGCTACTACGCAAATAGAAAACGTTTCACTTTCTTTGGCGGCAGACAAACAGGCAGCAAAGCAAATGTTAATTAAACTCTGAAGTATATACCTCGACAAACTTCCCTAATTGTTCCTTCTCGCAAGTGTTTTGCATTCCTTTGCGAATTCGAAACAAAGTGATGGGGGTGGCTGCACTATATATATGTTCTATGCATGTGTACAATCATATACAGCACCTCGTCCTGCAGTTTAAATTATTGCTTTCTCAACATTTTGCAGTGTACTTCATAATTTACTGTGAAGTGAGTTTAGTTCCACTATCTCATTATTACTTTAAACAATATGTTCTTGTTTTCTTTTTCCTAGGATTATCCCGCTTCCTAATCGGCCTAAATGAGTTTATTTACTACGCAAAATTGTTTGATCGGTTGCCCGTAGGTGATTGTAATCGCGGTCGCAGCTTATATGTTACCATTGCAAGGTTTCTGGAGTTTATTTTGCTGTAAATCTAATTTTGTTGTAAATTTTAAATGTTCCTTAGTGTTTTCTTTTCTATTCGTGAAATCGTTCCTTTTCCCAATGACTTTTACGGCGATATTCCCGCGCTACGTGTGCGAGCATAATGAGTATAATATGATTTATCGTGAAGCACAGCATTGTAGAAATAGCTTTTACGTGGAAATAGAAATTACGCTACTTTGAAATTCAATAAATTCTAGATAATTTTAGTTGAGAACCGTGAATGCTAATTGGAATAATTCAATGCTTGGATGTGATAACGATCTAAGGCAGGAGGATTTGCTTTTCTTTTATACTACGCCGGGAGGCTAGCATACGGCCCCCCTGATAAGCAGTTACCGTAACCTATAAACGCTTGCAATATATCAGGTATTACTCACGCGATGCCACCTCTACTGCTTACACTGCAACTCCTAAGAGCTTACTGGAGACTTCACTAATACGCAGGAATACAACAACCCTCTAGGGATCTGTTATTTGGATGCGGTTTTGATCTGAGGTGAAGGTACTCAGGAAGACAACAGTCCTCCAGAGAGAATAGAGGATATTTACCTTACGGTTTTCTATTAGGTGGTGGTACTTCCCTAGATGGGCTGCTTTGATGCACCGTACCTCTATTAAAAACACCCGGATCAAGACAAACAGACATGTTTATGCACGCAAATATTTGTCCTGTGTGGGAATCGAACCCACGAGCGTCGCGCAGCTGCGCCACCGAGCTCATCTTGGTTGCGAGTTTATAATAATTCCAAATGGATAATCAGATTCGCGTGAATGCATTACTTTCTCTTTGATATTGTGCAGTCGGTTAAAAATACATTTGAAGTAGAAACTCAATCCTAATACGATTTCATTATATGTATATACACACCTCGTCTTCGTTCGCGTTTTCTTATTTTCTTTTTTTTCTCGATTTTATCTTAATAAGATTTATATTAATAAGAAGTGAAAATTTTGAACATGAAAGAGTAAGGAGTACGTATGTACGTCTAGTCAGTTTAAAACTTGCGAACTCGAGTCTTTCCGACTGAGATATAGACGAATGTTGGAAACATATGAAAGAAAGTATAGTGGACAGTGGTAAAGAAGCATGTGGATGCGCCATGTGGATGCGCAAAGAGACGTAGAATGTTTTGTGTTTGTATGCAGAGAAGTGTTACAGATTTTATCAATTGTGTCAAGAACTATTCCAAAATATTTAAAAATGTTTGCAGAGAAGCAAAGTCTATATATATTAAAAACAAAATGAAGCCATCGTCAAATAAAATTAAGGATGTATGGGATATTGTTAGTAAAGAAACAGGTAAATATAAGCCACGGGATAATGAGTATTACTATAAAATATGACAATCGAAGTATTACAGACGTTAAACATGTAGCAGATCTATTTTAAGACTACTTCATCAATATTCCTTACCTTACTACTAACTCCCTTAATTCATCCCCAGATAGTGCTGCTGAGTTATTAAAAGAAAATGTACAACCTAGTGTAGAACTTTTTCAGTTTACACATATTGAACCCACTAAAATTATTAAAACTTTTAAACATTTGCACATTAAAAACTCTGACAACACTGGGGAATGTCCATTAATGTTTCTTATGGTATTATAGAGGCAATAGTTCCACACTATGTAATAATGCTAGATCAAACCCAACTTTTTTTTAAAACCAATGAAACTTTCATGATACGGTTATAGCTAGTAAATCTACTACGGATGCAGAAGTGGCATTGGTTAGTTATCCTTAACGCATGGGAGAGATCACAGGATGCTATTGGGGTTTTCAGTGATCTCTCTAAAGCTTTTGATTGTGTAGATAACAGACACTGTTACTCAAGCTGAACTATTATGCAGTTAGAGGTAAAGTCCAGAACTTGTTTGCAATTTATTTAAATAACAGATTGTAGACTCACAATTACAAAAGACGTTATCTAGACAAGTTGCAGATATGGCTGTTATTCGTGTAGGCTCCAGGAAGACATTGTGTAAATTAAATGATTTAAATATATTTAAAAATCTAAGGGTTATCTGTGTATTTACTAGAACGTCTACATTAAAATTACCACATATATTATTTTTTTTTAATATTGTCGGACAAATTACACGGCGCCACCTAGCCCCAACGTAAGTGAAGCTTGTGTTATGGGTTATACTACACAACTGATAAACATACGTAAATACATTTTTTTTTTGTAAATACATATTTATTATACATAGAAAATACCCAGACCAATACAAACAGACATGTTTATGCCCACAAATGTTTGTACTGTGTGGGAAATGAACCCACGAGCGTTGGTGTCAAAGTAACATACCAGCGCGTTTCACCACTGCGCCACCGAGCTCGTCAAACTATAATGTCTTTTTTACCTACGAAAACTTTTCTCGAAGTATCCTCCATTACCTGCTCAAATTGTATAAAGTCACCGCTAGGAGGTCTGTATACACAAATAGTTATGTAATTATCTAATTCAGCACATGATATCAATAGTACATTCAATAGAGAGCCTAACAATGTCCTTACGCTTACGCTCTTTAGCTTTAGGACATTTTTTTGTAATAATCATTGAACCGTCTCTAATGGGAGACTCTCTATTAACTATTTTATAATTAATAATTTCAAATAACATTTCACTTTTGTTTAACCAATATTCAGTTCAACATAAAATATCAATATTACATTTTTCTAAAAATAATTGTGCTACAGCTATTTTTATGTACAAATATTACATATTTTGTTGTACAAATTTAGGTTTTGTCCTTTGGTTTTCCTGTGCAGTTTAAATCTGCAATCAAATCTATACAATTACTTTGTAGTTTACATTTTAAACCGGTTATGCTATTAATATTATAGGTCACTAAAGTGGCTATTATTTTCCCACATTTCTATGAAAGATATGTTATATCTTTTGTCACATAAAAATCATTAATAAAATTTTTCAGTCATAAAATATAAATTGTCATTGTGACAACATATCAAATGATATAAATTGTTAATATTGTAGTTAGTATTTACTTTTGGTGACTGGCAACTATGGAAGTGCGCATAATAATATATTATTTACTTTTAACTGGTACAATTTATCTAATGCATTAAAAAATATATATTTTTTTGGTTTCCTGAACTATTTCCTATTAATAGAACAATGGTAGTATTGAAAGCTGATTGTATGAAGAAGGACTTACAATTGAATGTGAAGAAAACAAAGATAATGGTATTCGAAAGAGTGACAACCAGAACGAACATTAGGATTACGGTACGTTATCATGTTGTGTTGGAGCAAGTGGATGAGATTGTATATCTTGGAAGTGCTTTTAGCAGCGATAAAAACGGTGACCCCGTTTATGTGGAGAGACGAGTAAGTGCAGGAAATAGCGTGAATGGAGCATCGGGTAAACTTCTTTTGAAATGCAAAGAGAAGAAGGCACAGCTCGCTGTACACGGTGCTAATCCCAACGTTAACTTATGAAAGAGAAAGCTGGGTATGGCAGAGAGAGCATAATAGTGGAATAAATGCGGTCAAGATAAGAGCATTGCGCAAAATTTGTGGCATTACGCTTGCTGATCGCGTTCGTAATGATGACGTAAGAGAGAGAGTTGGTCTGATAGAGAGTGTTGGTGTTAAGATAAAAAAACCACGGCCCGTTGGTTCGGACATGTAGAAACAATGCGGGATGAAAGAATGATCAAACAGATGTACAATGCGAAAGTGGAAGGATGTAGGAGCCGAGGAAGACCAAGACTAACCTATCATAACCAAATTGGTCGTATTTTAATAGAAGTTGATGTCAGGAGCCTCAGGAACCGGTGAGTGTGCATGAAAAATGTTAGAGAAGCTATAAACGTTAGAGAAGCGAGTGATGTGTGTGGACCGCGTTTTATAGCACTCGGTGCATACCCTACAAGGGACCTGGCAATAGGATATACATACATACATGTTCTATTATTTCCTTCTTCAATAATCAGGCTAACAAATCGAAAAATATTTTTTTTTCTAATTCTATTGCTAGTTACAGAGATTAGTCAAAACAAACAAACAAACTCTTCCGCCTTGTATATTGGTATAGATTTCCAACAGAACGCTTAGAGTTATAACTCACCGCACGTTGCACCGGACAGCATTTACCTCGTAGCAACAGTCACAAGGTGATCACATAGACAACATATCAGCAGTAACATTAGACTGTAGATGCATTTTATAGATTGAGAAATTTAGTTTAGCAGTGATAGCTCAGTGGATAAAGAACCAGCCTATCGAGCAACTGGTTTACGGTGCAAACCCAGGTATGTACAACTAAGTTCGTATTTTTGGATTTATATACATATTTGTAATTATCACTTGCTTGGCGATGATGGAAAACATCATCAAACCCGTAAGTATAAGAAACTATTTTTCGAAAGCCGTGTAATCTAAATTTAAATCTAAAAAGATTTGACTTGCTCAATGGGTTGTTGATGTCAGTCGTCAGTTGCTCCTGAAATAAAAATCAATTCTTCGCCTAAACTTTAGGCTTAGGTAGCGGAGTTTTTCAATCCTGATGGATTGGGAAACAGGATAACACTAAGAAAAAAGAAGTTGAGAGAGAAGGGTTGAGAAATTCAAGATGCATCTATAGCGAGTGAGAGATAATGAAAGTGTTATCAGATGGTTATATCAGTGGTCTGAATGAAGGTTAAATACCTAACTTCACTCGCTTCTTTAACATCCACTGCTCTACTTATGCACGCTTACCGATTTTTAAGGCTCCTGACGTCACTTTCTGATAAAACCCGATCAATTTGGTCATGACAGTTAAATCTTAGCCTTCCACGGCTCCGAAATCCGTCCACTTTTGCGTTGTATATGTTTCGTAATTATTTCTTGGCGCATTTTTTCTTTATGTGTGAACCAACGGAGCATGCCTTTTCTTATTTTAACACCGACACTCTCTTTCAGACCAACTCAATTTCTAACATCATCATTGCGAATACGGTCTACAAGCGTTACGTTACAAATTTTGTGCTCGCATTTCGACCGCATTTATTCTAGTTTCATGCTATGTGCCATACGTAGCTCTCGCTTCGTAAGCATTGTATGTTAACTCAATCATATACATAAATGCAATAATGAAGATAAATAGCTTCAGTCCATGAAGTATTTGGTCTATAACCCAATGCATAGAACGCGGTCCATCGATCTTTACTGCTATCGGTGCTCTTGCAGCTAAACGCTATATTTCAAACACGCTACGAAGAGCCCTCGTGAATCACTGGTTTAAACAAAATTACAGTGAATAATTTTTAAAACATAGTTTTCAACGTTATAGTCGACAAAGAATTAATTAACAGATTATTTTGTACTCGTAATTCGTACAATCCTGTTCCAAGGGACCTTATCTGTATTAAGCGCTACAATACATTATCATGTAAAAATATATAAATGCACTAGAAACAATGGGGAATAGTGACAAAACCATTCAAATTTTCATTCTATTACTTTATAGTCGAAACCCACAGAGACGAGATAAGCGGGAAAGCGACAGCGATCCGGAATGGGACTTTTTGTAACATTTATGTTTGTTCCACATTTGCAACCTGTCACAAAAAGAGCGGGCACAACCCGGCACGGTGCGATCACTTTTTGTGTGACAGGTTGCATATAAACACGATGATATGAGTTATGATTGTTACACGTGAGTTAAAATATGAGCTGTGAGTTTTTACGTAACTAATTCTTACGACTGACTTGACTTGACGAGCTCGGTGGCGCAGTGGTGAAACGCGCTGTTACGCTACTTTGACACCAACGCTCGTGGGTTCGATTCCCACACAGTACAAACATTTGTGTGCATGAACATGTCTGTTTGTCTTGGTCTGGGTATTTTCTATGTATAATAAGTATGTATTTACAACAAAAAAATGTATTTACGTATGTTTATCAGTTGTCTAGTACCCATAACACAAGCTTCGCTTACTTTGGGGCTAGGTGGCGCTGTGTAATTTGTCCGACAATAATTATTTATTTATTTATATGTATGTATATTTTTTATACAATGTCTGGAGACATACAAGCATACGATCCGCTTAACGTAAATCACGGTTGCCATAGCATATGAACATACATAACATACAATTAAGAGAGGTAGGGCGCATCAAAGCAGCCCGTCTGGGGAAGTACGAAGAGGTGGAGACCTCACAGAAAACCGCAGCGAAATAACAACTCCCTAGAGGGTTCTTGTGTTACTGCGTGTGAGTAAGGTCACCAGTAAGCTCCTAAGGAGTTGCTGTGTAAGCAGCAGAGGAGGCATCGCGCGAGTGATACTTAATATATTATAAGTGTTAATTGGCTACGGTAACTGCTTTACATTAGGTGGGACGTATGCTTGAATGCCTCCCGATGTTGTATAAATAAAAAAAACATGATTTAAAATATGAGCTACGAGTTTTGAATTTTACGCAACTAATTCTTATATGTATGTATATTTTTTATACATTGTCTGGAGTCATACAAGCATGCGGTCCATCTAACGTAAAGCATGGTTACCATAGCATATGCACATACATAACATACGTAGTGATACATTAAGTATCACTCGCGCGATGCCACCGCTGCTGATAACACAACAACTCTTTAGAAGCTTACTGGAGACCTCACTCACATATAAGAACACAACCACCCCTGGGAAGACTGTTAATTGGCTGCTGTTTTCTGTGAGATTGGGGTACTTTCCCAGGCGGGCTGCTTTGAAGCACCTTACCTCACTTAAAAACGCCTAGATCAAGACAAACATATGTGTTCCTGCACATAAATGTTTGTTCTGTGTGGGAATCGATCCCACGAACGCAATAGTGCGTTTGACCACAGCGCCACCACGCGTTAAGCGCTATAACACGTCATCATGTTAAAATGATCGAATGCTTTGCAGCATTCAAAACGTCAGGTTCAACAAAATAAATAAAACACGCAATACTTCCGTTGAAAATTGTTTAATTCAATGTATAACAATCGCGAAAACCTAAGACAATACTACTTAAATGCTCTTGAACACAATGGGGAACAGTGACAAAACCATTTAAGATTTCGTTCTATTAATATGTACAGTAAAAGCAATTCTGAGTTGTCGGTGAAATTCTCTGATAACCGCCGTAACCTCACGCGTTCTAAATACATATACAAACTTAGTTCTCCAAATTGTAAAACCAGCTTATTCAAAAAAAGTGTACTACGCATGGCAAGCAAGATATATAATAAAATACCCACACATTTAACATTATTACAGATGCAATTATTTAAGAATAAATTAGCTGCAATACTTATTGATAAATGCTATTATTCCATTGGTGACTTTCTGAATGATGCTCTGAATATATATATTTTTATACACCGTCGAGAGGCATACAAGCATACGACCCACCTGATGTAAAGCAGTTACCGTAGCCAATTGACGCTTGTAATATAGTAAGTATCACTTGCGCGATGCCTCCTCTGCTGCTTATACAACAACTCCTTAGGAGGTTACTGGTGACCTCACTCGCACGCAGGAATACAACAACCCTGTAAGGAGTTATTATTTGGCTGCGGTTTTCTATGAGGTGGAGGTACTTCCACACTTGCTTTGATGCACCCAACCTCTGTTATCACATATATAATTTGTTGAATATTTGCAAGTTTCTCTTTATTATACATGAGGCTATACTAGATTATCGATTCAATATTTGTATAATTATCACGTATATATTGGTGAGTATTGCCCTCCCGCATAAACTTAAATAGTTTTTTTTCTTTTCAAATAGTAAATTTCAGGCATAAGTGATTCTATGACGGAAGGGAGAGGGTGGGATAAGGGACTAACAGTTCTTCAGAGCACTCACCACGGCGAAGGCGGTAAAATACGTTTAGCGAGCCAATGCTCTGTTGGTTCGGGTATGTAGAAAACATGCAGCAGGAAAAAAATGCGAAACACGTATATAACGCGAAAGTAGAAGCATGTAGAAGCCAAGGAAGGCCAATTTATCTACCATGACCAAATTGATCATGCCTACTCCGCATCGGATTTGGCATGAAGTTATAGATACGAGAGATGACCTTGAGTCCGAAGACTCTGAAAAGGAAAACTAGCATACCAAAAGTAAGCAAACAGGCGCCGAATGTGCTGAGCCAGAGTGATCTAAGAAGCATAGAGCGTCACCTATACAGTATTTTTATACCGAACCACTTACTTGAGAGGTCAAAGCATAGACAACTAGCACCATAGTCTTGTAAACGCAGCGTACTGGTCGAATTAAGTGCAATGTGAAGATGCTTAAGGAGAAGAAATATATCTGAAATATATTCTTCTTCGTCTTAACCTGCTTCCCAATCCATTAGAATTGCAGGGGTTCGCTACATACGCCTAAAGATTTAGTAATGGTACTGATTTTGACATGGAGCGGCTGACGTCAGACCTCAACAACCCATAGGGAAAACCAGCCCTTTCTTAGGTTAGGTCTATTGAAATATAATTTTTAATACAGTTGCTCAAAAAGTGGCGTATTGCAGGGACGTATAGCGTTCGGGATGTGGGCTATTACACACTCGAGCTTTTTCTTTACCTTTTCCGAACTCGTGCGTTCTCTTTCCCAACTGTCAAAATAATGTCTATTAAAAAGAAAAAAACCAACCACGAAGTTTTTACTAAAAAAAATTCATGGAAGGTTTTATGATTCATGCAAATATTTCTAAAAAGAAGCTACTAATTTGTTTCAATATCAGATTTAATGATTTGATTCAATGAGTTAGGTTAGGTTTCATTTCATTTCATCTCATTAAATTTCATTTTCATTTTATATCAATAAAAAATTCTACTGAAGACTTGACTGTATGGGCATAGTTCCCTTTGCCTACCCAGAATGGGTAAAGACAACAAAAGAAAATCTCTGCTTATACGGTTGGCGCCATTTTCCTCGTTAGTTGAGTTTATTGTGTTTTCATTATTTTATTATATTGCTTCATTTTTTCGCAACTGTATTAAAAATAGTTGTTCAGTACACGTGCGGAACCGTCATTGCAAAGAGTTCCGACTGTCAACCCTCACCTTCGGCTGCGCCTCGGCTCGGGTAGACATTTGTCGGAACTCTTTTCAATGACAGGCTTTCCGCACTTGTAATGAAATATACTGTTCTTGAACGTGCGGGTTTCCCCTCGATGTTTTCCATCACCGCCGAGCAAGTGATAATTACAAATAAGTACATACATTCGAAAACACGAATGTTATGGTACAGGGTTCGACCCGGGGCTAATATCATTTATAATATAAGTCATCTTACTATTTGGCCAAGTAAATAGAGTACAGTGGTTCCCTAACAGCGTCGAGCTTAATAAGGATCTCACCCTTTCTGTGAAGCAATTACATAAATTGTCAGAGGGCCTTGGGGCAGACGTAACGTTTGTACCGTACAACGCTTAATTAGCAGTAACACCCCGGAATTTAAAGTTTATTTATGTTCTTAGAATTTAACTTTACAATAATTCGCGAGTGGATCAAATCAGGCGTGTAATGGGGCGTAATGATCTGGGTAAGATGAACACCAGAGGTGCGGACAGAGTACTTAGTTAGCATAGGGAGGTTTCCCAAGTATTAAAAACGAGTGTGCTTTAGATCACACGGCTGAAGTAAAACTTCTTTAGCTCCATAGTGTGATACAAACAACAGGCTTGCACTATGTCTTAGATATACGAAACATAACTCGCTATGAGAGAAATAGAGAAAAAAATGTGTGCTCGCACCTCTCTCTCTTGCCCCTACAGTAATATACGAAACGTAACTCTCTCTCTCTTTCTATCTTCACTAACTTGTATCTCCCTCTCAACTTCCGTTCGCCTCGCCCGATCACACTTTTCGTAACGCTCTCGTCACGCATTCACCAGATTACTCTCCAAGTCAAGCGTGCGTAAAGAAATTTTACTTCAAAAATAAGTAACACATCAACTAAAGAGAAATAATAATGGTAAACACGCGGCCTTTACTACGTTTCGTTACAAATCAAGCGATAATTATCCCCGTCCTTTTCTCTCCCAGGCAGAAGCGGCGGAATAACTGACGCTAAGTATTATAATGTAAATTTTGGTACGGGAATCGTGTCTAGACATGAATTCATAACATTTGGCAAGCCGAGTAATATTTACGTGGTCGAGTCTAATTAAATATTAATAGAAACTACTGCTAGAATGTTAAAAAAATCAAAAATTATATTAAACTGTTGCAATGTTAAACTAGCTATGAATGTTAGAGAAGCGAGTGAAGTATGTATGGACCGTGTCTTATGGCGCTCGGTTCTCTCTGCCTACCCTTCTCAGGGACATGGCGTGAAGATATACATACATACATACTGCCTCTGGTCTATGCCTGTCTAATATAGATACAGCCCCTATTTAGTAATAACGTGTAACTATGACTAAACAAAATCAGATTTTATTTTAGTTACAATCTACTTATATAAGTAGTGCAATATATATATATATATATATATATATATATATATATATATATATATATATATATATATATATATATATATATATTTATACAATGTCGGAAGGTATACGAGCATATGACCCACCTGATGTAAAACGGTTACCGTAGCCTATTATTGCTTGTAATACATTAAGTATCACTCGCGCGATGCCTTCTCCGCTGCTTACACATCAACTCCTTAGGAGTTTACTGGTGACCTCATGGGAAAACGTATAAAACGTATAAACGCATATATAGCATCATGCGTAATGAGTTAATCCAGGGGTATTTTTTTTTTATACTACGTCGGGAAGCATACATGCATACGGCCCAACTGATGTAAAACGGGTACCGTAGCCTATAAACGCTTGCGATATATTAAGTATCACTCGCGCGATGCCTCCTCTATTGCTAACACAGCAACTCTTTAGGAGCATCCGAAACGTCAAGTTCAACAAAATAAATAAAACACGAGATACTTCCGTTCAAAATTGTTTAATTCAATTATCATTTTTTCGTTTATCAATTATAACAAGAAATATGCCTACATGGAAGTTTTACATGTTTTCAGTGGGCAGTTGTTGTGAAAGTCGGGTTCTAGTTCCTAATTATAATTTTATGAAAGTAAACAAGTTACACTAAATAAAAGTGTAGTGATAACATAGTGACGGTAACCCTAGGAGGGAGAAGAGTATTATCTATAATATAAAAATGAATCGCTAAATGTGTTGCTAAGCACAAATCTCGAGAGCAGCTGAACCGATTTCGCTAATTCTTTTTTTAGAATATTCCTTGAAGTACGAGGATGGTTCTTACGAAGAGAAAACTTTAAAAAATTGCCTAAAAAATCTAAAAAGAACTCTTTTCTATATTCGCATACAAAAGATTCGTAATAATACTTAAATTCGTAATAATACTAAGATTCGTAATAAGACTTATTAACTTTCTTTTTTTATCTTACTAGCTGACCCGGTGTCCCGAATAGCAGAATAAGTATTAAAAAAAATGAAAGAATCGACTGTTAGGCGGTACGAAGTTCGCTGGGTCAGCTAGTACTCAATAAAATTATGTTTTGTACCCCTGAAAGTTTGTTTACATTCTTTATCTCGGGTGCTTGAACGTACTTTAGACATCCGAAAGTTTTAACGATTACGAGTTATACTACAACTTAGTTTATGATAAACTCTCTGTAGCTGGCTTTTACAAGAGAACTTACGAAAATAATCATTTGCGGAATACTTTCAGATAAGTAAGTATAGATACTAGATAGATGACCTCAAGAGGTTTTCAGGGAGTCGATGGATACAGGTGGCACAGGATCGAGACAAGTGGCACTCTATAGGGGAGGCCTATGCTCAGCAGTGAACGAATACAAGCCCCTCCGCCCGCCGCAACAGCAAACCGCACGGTACTGTGGTGAAAGACACCGCGCTTTTGTCCTTCACTCTGTTCCTTCATCGACTTCTCATTTTTTTACCACTTCGCGCTTCATCATTCTCTCTGCCTACACCTCAAGGGACCTGGCGTGAAGATGTACATACATTCGCGCATCATGGCAAAAAAGAAATGGAAAAATATTTCCACCGCGGCGACCCCCTCCACAACGTACGTGGACTTTTGCAACATCAGGGGTTTGCACTCGAACGTCAACGCGGTCCATCATCACCTGGAAACCGCGCGGCCGACCATTCTTTTCCTCACGGAGACACAGATATCCTCACCGGCCGACACTTCTTACTTGCATTACCCCGGGTACAAACTGGAGCACTTGTTTGTGCGTTATGCCGGGGTATGCTTGTTCGTTCTTGAGGATATTTGTTGTCGCCGATTGCTATCGCCGGAATTACTCTAGCACCAAAGAAAACTGAGCTTGTGTTATAGGTACCAGACAACTTATAAACATTATGAAAAATTTTTTTTTTGATAATACATCCTTATGATTCCTGGAAAACACCTAGACCATAACAAATAGGTTCATGCACACAATTGTTTGTTCTGTGTGGTAATTGAACCCACGAGCACTGATGTCAAAGTAGCGTTACTAAACATTGCGCCACCGAGCTCGTCTTGTGTAGTATCTTAGTAGTGATTGACTGTATCCGTGTGAGTGCAAATAAATTATAAAAAGTATAAGTTAGTCAAAAAGAGAACTATTCAGCGGATATAAATTATAAAAAGCATAACTCAGACAAAAAAGCAAGCCGTTTAAAAGCAGCACTAAATGGGCAAGATGTAGATAAAATTACGCTCAGTATACGCAATACATTGTAGTTATTTACCTGCATTTTAGTAACAAGTTACCTACATTTTGTAGCCTTCGTAAATTTGGCACAAAAATGGCGGAGACGACACGTTTCCACGGTTAAACTTTAGCCCCGCTGCTACTTGAACGAATGATCCTCTTCTAGTAACTGTAACATATTTTGACACCGTTGGTAAAATGTATATTCATTTTTATATAATGACGATAATCACTAGGTTTTTAGGGAAGTAAAGCGCATAAAAGTAGCCCGTCTGGGGAAGTATCTCTACCTTAGAAACCGTAACCAAATAATAGGTCCCTGGAGGGTTGTTGTGTTCCTGTGAGTAAATGACGTTACGAGCAGACTCCTAAGGACTGACTGCAGCGTAGGTATCATCGTGCGACTGGGCTGTACGTATAAAAGAAAAAAAAAACGGGTAATGTATTTAGACAAATTGTGTAGCAGGGCATATTATAAAGTATCTGACTATATTAGTGATAAAAATGCCTGGGATTGAGTCGATCCAATTGTAATGTAATTAATAAAATATGTAAATTTGTTTGGATACCAAAAGAGGGATGCCTGAGTTTTTTGGCAGTATTTTTATCAGTGCTCACCTAGTCATGAACTGCACGGTAGGGAAAAAAATTGTGACGATTCCAAACAAATGTAGCCATTTTACGGAATAAAAAGATTTTGACTTTGACTAAACATAAAAATGGTGTAAATACCACCTAACATAATAAATGTCTAGTACATAAGAAGATTATGTTTGTAAACGAAGAGCGGAGATTCCTAAATGCAATTTGTTTACCTAAAAGGAAACTCCAAACAGCCATTACATGTACAAAACTTCAGACACTGCAAATAAACTTTATTTATAAACATTTATTTATTATTATACAGTACCACGAACAGAAGATTTGGACTCCAAAGTTCATAGCCACTTCCACCGCCTATGATATAAATTCATAACTTCATAATCATAAACATACCAGATTTGTGTAGAACGAGATATTTGAATTTACGAAATTTCATGGGTGAAATGTAATTACCAAAATTGCTACACCGACAAATTATGTAAAACACATTGAAAGCGGAGACAAAATATTTTTGAAGATTAGCGCGCTCCCGTACTTCGCAACTTGGTTCTTTGATCTTTATAATTTCATCAAAAGTGACATGGAGAGTTGACAAATTGGAGACGTCTTGGAATAAATATTATGATAAAAATAAGCGAATAGAGGCGATAAATAATATATAAACTCAAAAACATGGAATTTTATCTAACAACATTATTACTATGTTTACGAAAGTAACTCCGCCTGTGTGTCTTTGTTTATATTTTATTTTCATGAATAAACAACTGTCAAAACTAAATGGATGGCAAAGAACTGGTGTAGTTCTGAGACCTAAATTAGAAAATGTGGTTTTAATTAAATTATGACGAGCTCGGTGGCGCAGTGGTGGAGCACGCTGTTACGCTACTTTGACACCAATACTCGTGGGTTCGATTCCCACACAGTACAAACATTTGTGTGCATGAACATGTCTGTTTGTCTTGGTCTGGGTATTTTCTATGTACCTATAATAAGTATGTATTTACAAAAAAAAAAATGTATTTACGTATGTTTATCAGTTGTTTAGTACCCATAACACAAGCTTCGCTTACATTGGGGCTGGATGGCGCTGTGTAATTTGTCCGACAATATTTAAAAAATCGGCCAAGTGCGAGTCGGACTCGCGCACGAAGGGTTCCGTACCATTATCTATAAAAACAGCAAAAAAATCACGTTTGTTGTATGGGAGCCCCCTTAAATATTTATTTTATTCTATTTTTTAGTATTTGTTGTTATAGCGGCAACAGAAATACATCATTTGTGAAAATTTCAACTGTCTAACTATCACGGTTCAAGAGATACAGCCTGGTGACAGACGGACGGACGGACGGACGGACGGACAGCGGAGCCTCAGTAATAGGGTTCCGTTTTACCCTTTGGGTACGGAACCCTAAAAAAAAAAAAAAATTATAGCATACGCACTAGTATGAAGATGACAATAGCTTGTTGCAAATATAATTTAAAATCAAATATAAAAAAAAAACTCATGAAATCCCTCGCTTTATATATACATATATCATAGATGGCCGCAAAAAGCATACAGAAGAGACATGAACGTAGACTATGACGTAGTGCACCGATTAGTGAGTTTGAAAACGTATGTTTTCTTTGTTTATACATTGTCTCACGCCATATTTAATGAACTAACTAGATTATTTTAATCCTACTAATGTGGAAAACAAGTATACGGCCTGCCTGGTGGTAATTAGTTACCGTTAGCCCATGAACATTTGCAAGACTACTCTTGCATTGCCGACCCTGTAAAATCTCTTTACGTTTTCTTGAAGAACCCCATGCTGTAGTACCTTGAGAAAACCTTGACAGGGAGCTCATTCCATAACTTAAAAGTCGGTAGAAAACTTCTCTGGAACTACACAGAACGCGACCATTGCGGCTCCACTGTGTGAGGAAGAATTCCCAACCGTCGATGTCGGTGCAAAAGAGGGTGTTGGCATCATATCGAATAACTCTTCAGTACACAACGTAGAGTGCGCTTATAAGCAGACGTAGTATGACCTGAGTCTAGATAAGAAGAGTATTTGAAAGTACGTGGGTTATACCAAAAGTCAGATATGAAAGGAGCTGAATGAGAAAATCGAGAAAGTACGCTTGTCGTTTTTTTTATACGACGTCAGGAGGCTACAGCAATAGTCATCGTAGCTTATTTATACTTGTAATATATTAAGTAGCATTCGTGCGATGCCTCATCAGTCGCTTACACAGCAGCTCCTTAGGAACTTACTGTAGGCCGATACTACTAAAAAACTGCAACTGCACTGCAGCGCGGCGTGTATCAAAATCCGTATATTTTGACGTTTCATTAAACGTCGCTGCTGTCAGATCGCTTAACGAAACGTTAAAATGTACGGATTTAGACACATGCCGCGCTGCAGTGCTGTTGCAGTTTTTTAGTAGAATTGGCCTACTCCTTTTCTTTTGAAATATAATTTCTTAGATGTGTGGGTTTCCTCACGATGATTTTTATTCACTGACGGGCAAGTAATAATTACAAATTACAACCAGTTGAGAATGCGCAAGCTTGTATTGGCAGAGGAACACCTGGCTCGTCAATTATATAACAATTAAATTTTTTTTTAATTCGTCGGCCATTTTGACCGTGTTTCTTAAGAGATAGGAACGGTGTTCCAGAACATTCCTATTTTACTTTTTTATGCTGAATCCGAATCTGAAGTCAAAATTCGAATATTCGAAAAAAACGCACACACAGCCAAACGTATAGAGTTCATATAGGAACGGTGTTCCTGAATATGTACATAAATCCGAAAACGCGGATTTAGTGGTACGTGTCAGGATTCAAACCGGGGGCCTGTTGAACACAAGGCCAGTTTTTTAATCCACTAGGCTATCACTGCTCAATATTCACCAGTCCTACTAGTGACCTAGCGTAAGTCGATAATGGGCTGATGATAAATAGATAATAAATAAATATTGTCGGACAAATTACACAGCGCCACCTAGCCCCAAAGTAAGTGAAGCTTGTGTTATGGGTACTAGACAACTGATAAACATACGTAAATATTTTTTTTTTTTTGTAAATACATACTTATTATACATAGAAAATACCCAGACCAAGACAAACAGACATGTTCATGCACACAAATGTTTGTACTGTGTGGGAGTCGAACCCACGAGCGTTGGTGTCAAAGAAGCGTAACAACGCGTTTCACCACTGCGCCACCGAGCTCGTCGATAATGATTTAGTACATCAATAGCATCCTAAATAATTCAAAACAGTATAGTGTTTTTTTTTATTTATGTGGTAAGCGGTCACGCAGCCTATTGACGCTCGCAACACCACGGGGATGTTACTCGCGCGCTACCAATCTTGTGGCCTAAGGCTATTTCGTCACAGTACCCAGTAATTTCTCTGCCATATCTCACCCTTCAAACCGGAACACAGCTATATAAATATAGCTGCTTGGCTACGTTTTATACTTGGATTTACAACCTTAGAACGTGCTCACGCTATCTTAAATATCAAATAGAAACTCAAGTTCATATATACATAACCTTAGTAAATGTTATATACTATATACACGTTTTGACGAGCTCGGTGGCTCAGTCGTGAATGACGCGACTTTGACACCAACGCTCGTGGGTTCGATTCCCACACAAGGCAAACATTTGTGAGCAAGAACATGTCTGTTTGTCTTGGTCTGGATGTTTTAACAGAGGTAGGGCGCATCAAAGCAACCCGTCTGGAGAAGTACCTCCACCTCACTGAAAACCGCAGCCAAATAACAACTCCCTAGAGGGTTGTTGTGTTCCTGCGTGTGATGAGGTCACAAGTAAGCTCCCAAGGAGTTGCTGTGTAAACAACAGAGGAGGCATCGCGCGCGAGTGATAATTAATTTATCGCGAGCGTTAATAGGCTACGGTACCCGCTTTACATCAGGTGGGCCGTATGCTTGTATGCCTCCCGACGTAGTATAAAAAAACGGGTTGCACTCCGGGAGTGCCGGCAGAAGTGAAAACATGAACATTGACGTTGTGCATTTTTGAATATTTTGGAATGGTTAGGGAATAATTTCGCACGAATTGCTGTATTTATCAGTATAAAAGTACTATCATGTATATGGTAAAATACAATATTCATTTATTGCGCTATCGTACACAAATATGATAATTTGTATTACATTAAAAATTTAACACTTCAGAACTATTACAATTATTTTACATTAAAAAGTTTATCTCTCAGAAAAATCCACTTTCATCCATAATTTCAACAACTCTTTCACCATCATCATCGCCAATCCCTGAAACTCAAACTCACACGCATACTCACGCAAGCTCCCTGTGCCGCTTAAACCAAACAGCGATGTTGATAAACTACGTTGAACGAAACGCGTAAGCGTCACGTGTCCTGACGCGAGTTTAATATTTTTTACTCATCCCAAAAAGTGGACAACGCCGCTAAAGAAGGTTTCACTTCGAAACGTGATCCTGGTACCACATTACCTCAACTCAACACTCTGACTTTCAATCTTATATTAAAGCTTGTTTCAAGTCCGTTCTAAATACTCAAAGGACATACTCTGACGGTACTTTCAAACATCTCAGAGGAATAAGGATCAATAAGGATATCTTGAAATTACATAAAAGGTAACTTCTGTCTAAATTAATGGTTGCGAGGAAGTTTGGCTTCATAAACATTTGCAATTACTTACTTTCTATCTTCAAATCCATTTGGATGATGGAATGTTGAATCTGTGATTAATGAATTTTATAAAGCTTATATTTCTTGCTGCGTTTATATTTATATGTGTGGGCATAATTATTATTTTTATTGTTGTAAGAAATATACACGATGGTATACGATGAGAAATAACACATATGACGGTATCTAACATCACGCTTGGGTCTCACTTACGATGACAGCATTAGTAGGGCATTCTCCTTCAAGTGCTATTGTAATGTGGATACTTGGATGTAATATACTAGGAAATACTGTAGTGTTTGCTGTCATAAAAAACTCAAGGCAAGTTTAATAGTTTGGTTTTGGAGTGAACTTCTGGGAGTGAAGATCTGAGGGCAGTCGCTCCATGTCAAAATTAGTAATCTGAGCTTTAACCCCGGTTGCAACCTACGCTTTCGCTTCGGAGCACAGGGTCCGCTTTTCGAATTTACTTATCACCTTCGCGCGGTCTTCGGCATCTCTTATAGTAAGACGTATATCATCCCCCGTGTCGTCAAGCCAGCACCTCACCTACCCCTTCTACCAGGACCTTGTGGAGGTGGCATCGGTAGATATATATTCTCCGCGTAACTTGTCGGTTTTCGTAAGTGGTGAGCGTATCAGCATAGGCGACACTCTTGCCGTTTGTCTGCTATGTTACGGACATGAAGGTTACCGTGAACGCAGGAGTTCCTTACGTGATACTTCCGTGTCTCTCCGTACATTCAGCGCCGAATGTACATCTTCGTAGCACGTAGCTTCTACTGCTCAAGTACCGGCTACGCTTCGCTGACCCGTAAAAGGATAGATCAAATGATGGATTTATAAACCTATCCTTTTTAGCTTTACCGGCATATTAAAGTCACAAACAACACCAACGACTAAGGACGGATCCCTGGTGGATTCAAACTGTGATTAGGAACCGCTGTGTATTACCAGCGGTAGTCCTAATTCTAATCGGAATCAAGATACATGTCCCGGCAAATATTAACATAGACTTCAAAAAACCTTATTTCCCAACGAAGTTTGAAAAGAAAGACAATGGGTCCCCCATTTTTCATACAACGTCGGGAGGCATACGCGCATACAGTCAAACTGATTTAAAGCAGTTTATCTCTGCTGCCAACATTGAAACTTAGGCGCTTACCGGTCGTTGTGTGTGTTCATAGGGTACGGTAACTAATTTAAATCATAGTGGCTCGCATGCTTGTAAGATAAAAAGTTAAAAATTATTTACATGCAATAGCCTCTATTTGCCCGTGATGTTAAAGAAATGATTTTTATCTTTTATCTTTAAAGTAGCTGAAATAGATTAACAATTGCAACATTCGTTAATGGTTTGATTCTCCCGACTGAATATGCAGCGAGCTGATTTACCGGCAAGTTTATGTGTGTGGTGGCACCATGGTAATTTGGTGTCTACTGTAATTCTAAGAAACAGAGTATTATTAACAAATTCTAATTTATTATTCGCAACGAGAACTTCTGTATTGGCAGAAGTCACACTTAGAAGACAAGGTCCACTTTTTTTTTCTCACAATGCCTGCCGACATTGTGAGAAAAAAAATGTTTAAACATTTAATAGAACAGAATAGAATAATTTATTTGCCAACATGCAACACAGTGATCATGATGTTAGAAACAGAGTTAGTCTGGCAGAGAGCGTCGGTGTTGAAATAAGAAAAGGCATGCTCCGTTGGTTCGGATATGTGGAAAGAATGCAGTAAGAAAGAATTACGAAACAGATGTACAACGCGATAGTGAAAGAATGTAGGAGCCCATGAAGGCTAGGACTGACCTACCATGACCAAATCGATTGTGCTCTATCAGAAGGTGATGTCAGGAGCCTTAACATGAGAAGAGTAATGAATGTTAATGAAGCGAGTGAGGTATGTAAGGATCGAGTCACATGGGGCCTGGTTCTCTCTGCCTACTCCCTAAGGGATTTGGAGTTTGTTATGAATTACGAACAGCAAAAAAAGAATATACTTCGAAAACTGGAACAACTGTTGGTGTGCATTAACCACTCAACATTGGACATTAGTAGCATTACTAGTAGGCGCGAGTGGGTAATAGTTATCATATACTGTCAATAGCTTCAATTTTTGTACATTGACTGCAAAGAACACTTCAGGTAAGCATAAACAAAACAAGTGTTCACTCTCAAAGTTTAATAGAACTTACAATTAAATTAAATGGATTACAGATACATCACTAAATGTTAATTTATTCGTCCCAAAACGTGAGACTGGGGACAAATGTGCTGATGGCAAAGGGAATGAAACCGAAATTATTCATTGGCAAGGTTGTATCTTGTTTATTTAATTTTGTTGTATTCTTTTGTGAATACAAACTGAATATATGAATTCTGCTTTTCATGACTTTTGGGTGACTGAAACTGTTTTTCAGGTAATCTAGAAGTAATTACATGAAGTCAAACCACGGAGTGGGGATAAATGTTTAAAAGTTTAAAATAAATGTGAAATAATTTCTAAGATGTTCCATTTTGAATAATTTAAAATAAGAATATATTATTATTATATTCTTTACGTATTTTTTATACTTTTAAATAAGTAATTAAGAAAACAAAGCATTTCTCCACCCTGCCTAGTTTTAGAAGAGTAATTTAAAGAGTTATGATCAGAGGTTCATTTAGGGATACAACTTGGAAACAAGAAATTCAACACCGAAGTAAAGTAGTTAATATCGCATTCAGAATCAGTAATAATCGGTAGTAATCTGCAGTTATGACGAGCTCGGTGGCTCAGTCGTGAATGACACAACTTTGACACCAACGCTCGTTGGTTCGATTCCCACACAAGGCAAACATTAGTGTGCAAGAATATGTCTGTTTGCCTGGGTCTGGATGTTTTAAGAGAGGTAGGGCGCATCAAAGCAGCCCGACTGGAGAAGTACCTCCACCCCACAGAAAACCGCAGCCAAATAACAACGCCCTAGAGGGTTTTTTTAAGCCGCCCTAGAGGGTTGTTGTATTCCTGCGTGTGAGTGAGGTCACCAGTATACTCCCAAGGAGTTGCTGTGTAAGCAGCAGAGGAGGCATCGCGCGGGTGATAATCAATATATCGCAAGCATAAGCTACGGTACCCGCTTTACATCAGGTGGGCCGTATGCTTGTATACCTCCCGACGTATATAAAAAAAAAATCAAGTGATAGTAAATTAGGGACGAAAATCCTAAACTTAAGCTAAAACTAAGAGTTGGCAGTCTATTGTATCACAACCATAGTATTTTACTTACGAAGTCATACAGAATCAGCTTGAAGGTAAAGGCCGATGCCTATATCTTTGAAATAATATTTAAACAAGGGAATCATAGAATTTGTGTAAAAGGTGCAATCACAAAATAACATTTTTCTTTGACTTTCCTTCTAGAAACATTAGGATTATTACGGTAATCATAATGTATCATTCTTTGGAGTTTGAAGATTGCTTTAATCTTTATTTCACTCGTGTATATATGCACATATATACAGTGTATATGTAATCTGTTTACCAAGCTGAACCAAATATAAAACAAGTTCTAACTGAATAATTATTTTCACTTCTACGAGTACATTGAATGCAAACTCATTACTTTTCCTGGAAATAGATTACTACTCATTCAAGTAACATTTCTTTGGCTGTCACTAGCAGAAAATTAAAAAACAAAACGTCACTCAATTTTAGAAATCAACAAGAAATTAATCCGGGCAAATATTTTGTGTGCAAAATCAATGGTATGTTTTAAGAAAAAATGTTAGTGTACCCAGATGGGAGACCTTTGGATGAAGGCGAGATAAATTTTAGAAAGAAGGCACTTCGGGACGCTATTTTATGTATCGGCTGGATGAAACTTGCAAGTATATTTTGTTCAGAGATTCTCAAACATTTTCGACTTCAGTTCAAATAAAAATGAACGAAAATTGTTTATGATAGCTACCTATATACTAGTATAATTTAGATTATAACTTTTTTTTCCAATTTATATTTCACATCCGTATGACATGCTTGTAACAGCAAACATTTCAATTGCGTGTTGCCATCACAGCATTTTTTATACCACTTAGGTGGGAAACAAACATAGGGTGCCTGCCTGATGGTAAGCAGTTGCCGCAGGTTATGGACATTTGCCACACCAGGGGTGTAACTCTTGTGTTGCTGACCCTAAAAATCAACACACATTTGGAGTTCTAGTGACCATTATTTGTCAACAACACAATCATGTTGATAATATTATTAAATACTTTGTTTTTTTATTTATACAACGTCGGCAGTATACAAGCATACCGCCCACCAGATGTAGAGTAATCACCGTAGCCTATCTTTATCAGGTCTTGTAATACAGGAAGCTTCACTCGCGCATTGACACCCCTGTTGCTTAGGCAGCAACTCCTCGGAAGTTTGCTGGTAGCCTCACTCACTCATAAAAACTCAACAACACTAAGGAGACGTTATTTAGCTATGGTTTTCTGTGATGTGGGGCTACTTCCCTAACCGGGTTGCTTTGATGTGCCCTACCTATCTTAAATTGTGCCTTTTGTTTGTAACTAAGAAACACTATTAACTATTATGCCTTCTGTACGAATTTTTCATAAGTCGAACTCGGTGGCGTAGTGGTTAGTAACGCTACTTTAACCTATTGGGTTCGATTCCTACACAGAACACACAATTGTGTCCATGTCCATTGTCTGTTTGTTGTAGTCTAGGTGTTTTTCGGTAATGTAGAACGCATAGAAGTAGCCTGTCTGGAAAAGTACCTCCGACTCACAGGAAACCGCAGTCAAATAACAACTGATTGGACGGTGGTTGTATTCCTGCCAGTAAGTGAGGTTACCAGCATGTTCCTAAAACAGTTACCGTATTAGTACTAAAGACGGTATCACATGTGTTGTGTGCATTCGGAGGCTCGGTCGGTCATATGCTGTATGACTCCCAACGTTGCATAAACAAAATGAGCGAAAAAGTTTAGACACCACTTGCTGTAGAAGTTCGGGTGTGACACGGTTCACAATTTGCGCAGCTCTACCTTAACTAGTTTTCTGCTTGACTGGCTTTGAACGGTGCCAGCATTGGCAGCATCTGTTTCTCGCTTCCGGATCGTAAGTTCGTTTCTGCTGAAGTGAGATTAAATAGCCACTTGTTTCAAATTCAGTATGATTTGCTGCTCGACTCAACTGTACATCTAAACAGATTATACTTTGAATTTGCTATTTAAATTTAAATTTCATACTTACTTATGTTTGACGAGCTCGGTGGCGCAGTGGTGGAACGCGCTGTTACGCCACTTTGACACCAATGCTCGTGGGTTCGATTCCCACACAGTACAAACATTTGTGTGCATGAACATGAATGTTTGTCTTGGTCTGGGTATTTACTATGTATAATAGTAGTAAAAGTATGTCGATACAAAAAAAAAATATTTACATGTTTGTCAGTTGTCTAGTACCCATAACACAAGCTTCGCTTACTTTGGGGCTAGGTGACGCTGTGTAATTTGTCCGACAATATTTATTATTATTATTATTATTTATTAACTAGATTGTGGTTTAAATATATAGAAAGAATGAATCGCAAGAGTTACAAAGAAATGTTTATCGAGCACACGTAGCCCAAACTGGTGATGTGTTAAAAAGAACCAAATTAAAAGCACCCAAAACCGAAGAGCATGCATGAAGATATACACGAGTGTGGAAGGGCCAAGAACGCCAGGCGCACCGATCTAAATATGCCCCATGTTTAGATCGATGCACCTGGCGTTCCATAGTCTCTGCCATCCCTAATGGGAAATAAGCGTGATGATATGCATATATATGTATCTCTCATACATATACAAACACATACGAAATATGGTGTATTCGTAATTAAGGCTGCATGCCTCTGGGTATAAGACGAATTACTTTGTTACTTCTGAGATTATTATTGTTAGAAATTATATTATATTAGAAATTAGAAACTTTAATAGTATTAAATATTTAGTTGTGTAAGAGCGGGATATTCCAAACACAGGCATGGTTTGCTTAAATGGAAATCCTGACAACCCATTTTATGTGCAACATGATATGAAATAAAGATATTATTATTATGTATGTATGTAAATTGCCAGAATGTAATAATCAAAAGTAGGTTATTTTAGTGTTTGATACTAAAGTTATAAAAACGTAAGTTTTTAGGGTTCCGTACCCAAAGGGTAAAACGAAACCCTATTACTGAGGCTCCGCTGTCCGTCCGTCCGTCCGTCTGTCACCAGGCTGTATCTCATGAACGGTGATAGTTAGACAGTTGAAATTTTCTCAGATGATGTATTTCTGTTGCCGCTATAACAACAAATACTAAAAAATTGGATAAAATAAATATTTAAGGGGGCTCCCATACAACAAACGTGATTTATTTGCTCATTTTTGCTCGATAGTGATAACGGCAACAGGTAGACGCTTGAAATATTCAAAGAATATTTAGTTATATATTCACTTTAAGAATAAATAATTAAATCAAAATAAAACACATATTTAAGGGGGGCTCCCATACAACAAACGTGACTTTTTTGCCGTTTTTATAGATAACGGTACGGAACCCTTCGTGGGCGAGTCCGACTCGCACTTTTTATTTATTAATTCCGCCCTAACTCACGTTACTTCATCATCAAAACTGGAAAAACTTGAATATAAAAAGCGTTCATTATAAATGTTTTGCGCCAGTCGACAATGGTTTACTAGATACGTTGACGACTGACAACTTCGGTGGCTGCAGTGGTTGGTAAAAATACTTCCTACCAACTGTAGTGGGTTCGACTCCCCCAATACAAATATTTGTGTTCGTATTCCAGCACTGGGAGTACGGGTGGTATATAACCCATACTATACCATATATTATATAGTAGAGTATGGGTTGGTAGTATTCTGAATCTAGAACAAAATGCTGTCTGATTTTTTTTTTTATACCGCTAAAGCGGTAAACATGCATAGCCCTGCCTGGATTTGCGTAGTTAGTTTAAGCATATTTTACTACAGATCATACCCATAGCTCTTTTTTTTATTTTAATTTTGGGTTTCTCTAAAACCATTCTGCCAATATAGGTGCACATTTTATTTGATTTAATTATTTATTATTTAACATTTCGGAAATGACGATTGCATTTCCGAAATGTTGGTAGTTTGTTAAAGAGAAATTAAAACTATAAAAAACTAAAACTATGAAAAATAATCAAGATTCAATTGCATTTGATTTAATCATTTAGTATGATGGTCGAAATAAAGATTTATTATTATGATTAAAGAATGTAAGACTTATCTGAGTGCCGCTGAGGGCCATTTTTTTATACAACTAGATTGGCAAACAAGCATGCGGCCCGAATTAGATGGTAAACGATCACCTCAGCCTATTGACGCTCGCAACACCACGGGGATGTTAGTCGCGTGCTGCCATCTTTTGACCTAAGGCTGTTTCATCACAGTACCTAGTAATTTGTCTGCCATATCTCACCCTTCATACTGGAACACAGCTATATATAGCTGCTTGGTTGTAGAAATAGGTGAGACAGAGGTACCCACGCAGACAACTTTTGTACAAAGTCTCTCTCTGGTAAAATCGCAAAAAATAATTATTTTCTATTATTGCATTTACACTATTGACTCCCGTAGAGGTCAAAACACACGAGGCTATCTGTCTATCTACATATATGAATCTTCACGCCAGATCCCATGCACAGTAGGCAGACTGTACCAAGCGCTTCACCACTCTGTCCTATTTAACTAGCTTCCGTAACGTTCGCAGCCCATTTATGCTTGCCGATTCCTATAGCACCTGATATTATTTTCTGATACACACAACGAATTCGTTCGTGGTAGGTGAGTCTTAGCCTTCCTACTTTCGCGTTGTATATAGAAAAAAAAACGAAATTCGTTCACAATTCAACAATAGCTGAAATTGAATTTTGTATACAGCACAATGAGTGTATTTATTGCGGCTATAATCAAATAAAAACCGATCATTGTTTATGTTATCGCACGTTTGCTTCATTTTACACTATCAATAATACGAATCAAACTGCTGAAAGTCCTGAAATTGGATAAAATAGTCAGCGATGCCAACTCAGCTTGAACAGTGGTCCCGCAAGAATTGTTTTTATACAACGTCGGAAGGTATACAACCATACGGTCCACCATGTGTGTATAATGTAAAGCGCAAGCGGATCTAACCTGCTTTGTGTGCTTCTGCCACCAATTAGTTCATGCGGTCCGCCATCTGGCAGCAGCTGAGGCAGAGACTACCAGAGCAGCCATGGCAGCGTCGGCATGTTGCATCTACTAACGGTAGTGGGCGGGTGCCGGCCGGCGCTAGGCCTCATGAACTAATTTGTGATGGAAGCACGCAAAGCAGGTTAGTACAAATTGCATGTAAATTTGACTTTCGCAAAATAAAGCCTAAATCTGTTACATATGTAATGTAAAGGTTATTGTACGCCTACGGTACGTAGTACTTCCCCAAATGAGCTTTGATGCGCCCTACCTCTATTAAAAGCACCCAAACCTAGACTAACAGACATGTTAAGGCACACAAATGTTTGTTATGTGCGGGCATCGAACCCACGAGCGTTGGTGTCAAAGTAGTTTTACTAACTAAACATAATACGTTTACTTTTTAATTTTTTAATTTCAGGTCTCAATAATATGCTATGTAGGGCTATATTTCCTGGTGCAGACGAACAGCAAAGGGCATATGTCAAATGTCATACAAATAATGATCCTGGCCGCATTACCTCCTCAAGTCTTACATGGAATATTGCTTTTTATGGGTGCACTGTCTGTGAGTTCATTTTTTGCAATTTCAGTGACTTTTTTTATACAGCATCGGAAGGTATACAAGCATTCGGCAACCTGATGTAAAGCAGTTACCGCAGTCTATTAACGCTTATAATATATTAAGTATCACTCGAGCGATACCACAGAATACCGCAGCCAAATAACAACTCCCTGGAGGGTTGTTGTGATCCTGCGTGTGAGTGAGGTCACCAGTAAGCTCCTATGGAGTTGCTGTGTTAGCAGCAGAGGTGGCATCGCGCGATTGATACTTAATGTATTGCAAGCGTTTATAGGCTACGGTAACCGCTTCTGCTGCTTACATAGCAACTCCTTTAATTTTTTGATCGATTTTGTGAAGTGTCTTCAGCCAGACAAGAGGAGTTGGAGTATTATACCGTGGTTTAAAAGAAACAAATTTTCTTTCTCAATTTAATGGGAAATTTTAAGGTCAATTAAATAAACTTAAAACTTTCCGTTAAATTGAGAATTTGATGGTGTCATTGTACGTGACAATCTAATCGAACACGCAGGTTAAGGAACGTCGACTGCCGAACGTCGAACGTGTCTATGGATGGAGTGTTTATCTATCTCGAGCTTCTCCGTGCTTCGGAGGGTTGTGAATTCGTCGGTCCCGGCTGTTGACATTAGATAACAGTTGTTAAACTAAGTCACTTTTCGGGCGGCTTGAGAACACTATCCTCCGCCAATCCACAGTTGAACAGCGTGGTGGAGTATGTTCCAAGCCTCTTCTGTTGAAGGATGACCCGTATCCCTGCAATCCCTTTTATTCAATTTCAGGACTTTTAGCAGTTTGATTCATATTATTGATAGTGTAAAATGAACCAACGTGCGATAAAATGTACAATGATCAGTTTTTATGTGATTATAGCCGCAATAAATACACTCTTATATATATATGTCGCAGAGGTAGCAACACCATATTGAGAAGCCCGGAAGAAATCAATTCCCGTGATGCTAGTTTTAATAATAACGGATCAAAATGTCAAGTCGGCGCTTGGGTGGAATCGACATCGTTGAATTGACAACACCGGTTGTGTTTGTTATGGTTTGCTCGAAATGTCGATTGTTGTCAGTAGTCAAAAACGTCAAGATGAGATAATGTCATTCATTGGAAGCGTCATTACGAATCGAGCAATGGAGCCAATCGCACGTGTCGCGTCCACCGCATTTTGAATCCGTTGTAATCTACGATCTGAGCATAACTTTTGTTAAAAGTATTGTGGTAATTGGCTGATTAAATATTGAGAAGATTAACTACGCTGGTATTTCGCTTTATTCGCCATGAACAACGAGCCACCTGACGACCATTACATCCACGTTACGACATATATAACGCGAAAGTAGGAAGGCCAAGACCCACCTACCACACGAATTCGTCGTGTGTATCAGAAAATAATATCAGGAGTTATAGCAATTGGCAAGTATAAATGAACGGCACGAACGT
Organism: Pyralis farinalis; assembly: GCA_947507595.1. NCBI lineage: Eukaryota > Metazoa > Arthropoda > Insecta > Lepidoptera > Pyralidae > Pyralis > Pyralis farinalis. The sequence continues at coordinate 6,099,565 of OX382275.1, forward strand.
TAAAGAAGCGAGTGAGATAGGTCCGAGTAGTGAAGCGCTTGGTACAGTCTGCCTACTGTGCATGAGATTTGGCTTTGGCGATGAGTTATTTTTTTTTTTTTTTTTTTTTTTTGGTTGCAGAGTAATAAGTCAATTTCAGTCCTAAGTAACGACATACGATTTAGAATTGGTTCCGCACTTTTGAATTTCAGATAAATTTATTTCGGTACAAACTGGAACGTTTATGGAACGAATATATGTGATAGTTTTGCTCTCAAATACATCTAAAAATACTCCACTCTATAAGCTCCTGCAAGTATTGTAAACACTACTGCTATTCTTTGCACTCCGAGTGAGTACAATATAGGTTTAAACCTTAGGATTCAGCTGGTAAATGAACAAACTTTGTATATTTTTTGCGCAATATAAGTAATAGTGAGTTACTATTGTATTTATTCCATGATAAAAGTAATTATTATTTTCATGACTTATCTGCAAATATAGTTGTGATGAAATTATACGACTTTATCAAAGGGAAACTATGAATTTGGTATTGGCAGGCAGCAAAATGGCAATTGTTTACTAACAATAATTAACTCAACGTGTTTCATTCCCCTATTTTCTAAAATAGTAGCAAAATCTATAATTCTAATAAACTCCATTAACAATTATATAATGATACTTTTAAAAGAGGTAGGGTGCATCAAAGCAGCTCGTCTGTGGAAGTACCTCCACCTCACAGAAAACTGTAGCCAAATAACAACTTCCTAGGGGGTTGTTGTGTTCCTGGGTGTGAGTGAGGTCACCAGTGAGCTCCCAAGGAGTTGCTGTGTAAGCAGCAGAGGAGGCATCGCGCGAGATATACTTAATATATCGTAAGCGTTAATAGACTACGGTACCCGCTTTACATCAGGTGGGCCGTATATTTGTATGCCTCCCGACGTAGTATAAAAAAATATGAGAAATGGTTAAAGTATTCTCTAAGATAAGTCAAACGCTGTCCGTCTCTGATTATCATTACCAAAACACCAAAATATTAATGTATTTGACTGTTAAATGACGCATGTCGTGATGGTGACTTTTCCAGCATATTATTCATGCTCTGTATTTTTTATAGTTGAAAGAATGCGTAAGGACCGAGGTGTACGGTTCCGCTTGATGGAAAGCATGTAGTTATGGCCTAAAAATACTGGCAACACCAATGACATTACTCTTGCTTAGTTTAGTCCTTTATGAACAATACAGTCCGCTTTTAGAAAATAAGTCTAAAATTTTTACTGTTTAGCAACGGTTCATTTTGCCAAGATTTATTCTTGTTAACGTTATCCCATTTCCTAATTCATTAGGATAGGCGGGATCCGCTAATTAATTTCAAGGATTTGGCGAAGACGCTAAGTTTTATATGGAACGAATGCTATCATACCTCCACAACCCTCCACAAGCCGAGGTTTTCCCAAGGGACTACACTGTATGGGATTCTTCAAGAAAGGCGTGAAGAGGTTCTTACAGGGTCGGCAACGCAAGAGTGGCACCCCTGGTGTTGCCAATGCCCATAGGCTACGGTAACTGCTTACCATCAGGAAGGCCGTACGCTTGTTTGCCACCTTAGTCGTATAAAAAAAACCCTGAGGGAAAACCAAACTTTTTCTTAGGTTACGTCACATGTCTATCGAAATAATATTTTTTTTTGGACTTGCGGGTTTCCGATTTTTTTCTTCATCTCGAGTGACGATAATTACAAACATGTACATAAATAAAATATGAAGACACAAATTTAGTGGTACATGCCATGGTTCAAACCGGGGACCAGTTAGTCAATGGGTCGGTTCTTTTATCCACTGGGTTATCACTACTTTCATTTTGCCAGTCATCTCTTTATATTTCACGGAACCCTCTCTCAATAAACGATTTGTTCTTTACGATATTGCAAATGCATCTTCGCCCTAAGGCTGGGTGATTCTTTCAAAGCAAAACATGCGCATGTTTCCCTTTGAGCTGAGCATGCCTGCCTACCTGCCTACAGCGATCTGACGTTGATGATACCTTTTGTGATACAACTTGTGCAATCATATCTGGAAATGTATCTAGATCTAGACTGAAATCTTTCTGAATACGTACCTTGTAATATATACACTATGACTTCACAATTTTTTTTATACATATAAATATACTTTGTTTATCTCGGAAATGGCGATGAAATTTTTTATTTAGGTAACGTTTTGGTCATTGAGGTTATGTATATAGCTGTGTTTCTGAAAGACACAAAAGAAAGAAAGACACCGAGTGAAGCTAAACACATTAAGTATCACTCGCGCTATTCCACCTCTGCTGCTACTGGTGACCTCACTCACACGCAGAAACACAACAGTCCTTCAGGAAATTGTTTTTTGGCTGCGGTTTTCTGTGAGGTGGAGGTACTCTCCAGACGGGTAGCTTTGATGCGTTCTACCTTTCTTAAAAACAACCCAAGACGTTTTAGTACACGAAATATACGCACGAAAGAAGTTATACTTAAGTAAACATATGCTTTTTCAATGATTCACAGTAATGGGATGCATTGTATTTTGTTCCAGCAAAGACCATCACTACTTGAAGTAGCTCTATGGCTGAGTTTGATGCTGGCGTCATACAATACGGTACTGGGGATAGTTGGAGGAGTATACTTCATACATACTGGTCACTTTACCATGCACTTCCTGCTTGCTATTATCTTCGGTTTGCTGAGTTTATCAATCTGCAGTAAGTGTTCATTGCGTGTTCTGACGATCTCGGTGAAGCAGTGGTTGAAGTTCGGTTTCCACACAGGACGACGACATGTTTGAGGAGCTCGGTGGCTCAGTCGTGAATGACGCGACTTTGACACCAACGCTCGTGGGTTCGATTCCCACACAAGGCAAACATTTGTGTGTATAAACATGTCTGTCTTGGTCTGGATGTTTTAAGAGAGGTAAGGCGCATCAAAGCAGTCCGTCTGGGGAAGTACCACCACCTCACAGAAAACCGCAGCCAAATAACAAGTCCCTAGAGGATTGTTGTGTTCCTGTGTGTGAGTGAAGTCACCAGTAAGCTCCCAAGGAGTTGCTGTGTAAGCAGCAGAGGAGGCATCGCGCGAATCACACGCAAGAACACAACAACCCTCTAGAGAATTGTTATTTGGTTGCGGTTTTCTGTGAGGTGGTGGTACTTCCCCAAACGAGCTGCTTTGATGTGCCCTACCTCTCTTTAAACATCCAGACTAAGACAAACATGTTCATGCACACAAATGTTTGTCTTGTGTAGGAATCGAACCCACGAGCGTTCGTATCAAAGTCGCGTCATTCGCGACTGAGCCACCGAGCTCAAATTAATGTATTTTTTTCATTTTAACTTAATTATATTGTAGCGTTTTTCTAGTTCTCTATTACGAATTGTCGACTATACATCTGTAGCGAAAGCCTATTGATTAGTTAATAGATTCGGGCGTTATAATGCGATAGTCAAATTTACATGCAATTTGTGTGATTCCACCATCAATTAGTTCATACGAACTAGCGCCGGCGGCGGCACCCGTCCACTACCAATAGTAGATGCAACGTGCCGTCTCTGCCTCGCCTGCTTTGGTCGTCCTTGCGATTGCCCGCCATCGTCGCTGCCACGACTGCCCAGCCATGCAATTCTGTAAGAGCAAACATCCTTACATCCTTGGAAACATCGGGTGTTATAGCCTTGAACACAAAATTGCAATTCCTTAGTGTCGCTTTACATGGTTGTGCGACACTAGCGCCGCAAGGCTGCGTTTGGAATTGGAATTCTATAAGGCAAACAGCCTCGCGTACGCTTACAGCCTTATAGAATACCAAATAAAAAGCCGTGATCGCAGTAGACGATGTCAAAGCTGTGACATCTGTGATCACAGCGACGCACACAGCCATTACGAGTCGCTTAGAAAATTGCATAGCTGGTCGTCTCTGCGATACGCGCTTCGCCTCTCCACGAGGCATCCTCGGGCGCTGCAGATGTTAGTCGAGAGAAAAACACGCTTCAATCAATTGCTTGATGCAATATTATTAAATAGTGGGTACTAACCTCTATTGAGTATTCCAAGTATCGGGTTAATCTGTCTTATCTATAAATTTCATCAGATCTAATCCGTTAACGTCTTCAATAGATTTTAGTAACTATATTCAATACTAGTTATCTACGACTTAAATTTAATCGTATTTCTCGCTTCGTTTATTGAGATTACATATTAAGCTTAATTTTTATGTGAATTTTCATCGTAGTATTTAAAACTAAATGTTGATCAGTCATAGTTCAGTGGATAAAAAAAATCGGCCAAGTGCGAGTGGGACTCGCGCACGAAGGGTTCCGTACCATTATCTATAAAAAGGCAAAAAATCACGTTTGTTGTATGGGAGCCCCCTTAAATATTTATTTTATTCTATTTTTTAGTATTTGTTGTTATAGCGGCAATAGAAATACATCATCTGTGAAAATTTCAACTGTCTAACTATCACGGTTCATGAGATACAGCCTGGTGACAGACGGACGGACGGACGGACGGACGGACAGCGGAGCCTCAGTAATAGGGTTCCGTTTTACCCTTTGGGTACGGAACCCTAAAAATCAGCCTATTGACATACGGTCTATGGTTCGAATGCTGGAATGTATTACTAAATTGGATTTATGTACATATTTGTAATTATCACTTGCTTTTCGGTGAAGGGAAACTTCGTGAGGGAACACATACATCCAAGAAGTTATATTTCGAAAGACGCGTGGACTAACCTAAGAACCTGGTCTGAGTTTTCATCTTGGTTGTGGAAGTCTGAGGCAGCCGCTCCATGTGAAAATCGGTATCTTCGCCTAATCTCAGGCTTAGGTAGTGGACCTCGCCAATCCTAATGGATTAGAAAACTGGAACAAGAAAAATAATCGCCTAATCTCAGGCTTAGGTAGTGGACCTCGCCAATCCTAATGGATTAGAAAACTGAAACAAGAAAAATAAATATTAGAAAGAAGTTGCGAAATTGAGAGTGTTATCAGGCAGTTATATTAGTAGTCGCTACAGTTTACGCTTCTTAGCCGACTTTGATAATTATAATTATTTTGACAGGCAATAATGTTTCCCACAACATGATAACAATTTATTGCGAATTATTGTACTGCGTCATAATTAAATGATCAAAGTAACTTACCTGTAAGTGTACTTCGATCATGATTGTATGAAGAAACGCCTTCTCTGTGTTAACTAATGTAGTTGTATTTTGACGACCTAATATCTCCTGTCAAAGCTCATTATAAGTTTAAAGAATTATGATAATTAAACTTGCTAGTAATCACTTTTGGGATCATGATTGAATCACCTAGAAGAGTAGGGTTGTACACAGAGGAGGCGTTTCTTCATACTTCAATAGTCCAATAGTGCACGAAAAGGCAAATAAATATTAAAGCCCTAAGCGTAATGACTGAATGATATAGTGGTCATTGCTTCTGCCTATCCTGTAAGCAAATTTACGTAGAGATATAGATTTATAGATACTCCATCAAAACTTAATCACATATTTGTATGTCACTTCGTGAACTTAACATTAACTTAGATTTTAAGTCTGCTGCTATAAAATTAAAATAAATAAATAACATTACCGGTATGAAACAAATACCATATCTTTGTCATTATGCTAGGAATCGATGAATCTATATTCACTTGTGTTACTTTTGAAGTAGACAGAGGTTTTTTTTATACTACTTCGGGAGGCATACAAGCATACGGTCCACCTGATGTAAATCGGGTACTCACGCGATGTTTCCTCTGCTGCTTACACAGCAACTACTTGGGAGCTTACTGGTGACCTCACTCACACGCAGGAACACAACAACCCTCTAGAGAGTTGTTATTTGGCTGCGGTTTTCTGTGAGGTAGAGGTACTACCCCAGATGGGCCTGTTTGATGCGTCCTACCTCTCTTAAAACATCCAGACCAAGACAAACAGACATGTTCATGCACACAAATGTTTGCGTTGTGTGGGAATCGAGCTCACGAGCGTTGGTGTCAAAGTCGCGTCATTCACGACTGAGCCACCGAGCACGATATTGCTCGATAATTACATATTTCACTCGGTTTTAACATTATTTGATTGTGTTACGCCGGTTTTAGGCCTCCTGGTGGCGCATTCTGATGAAACCTAAACGTCATGTAGCGAGTTATCTTCTCTCTCTCTCTTCTATTCTACATCCTTTCGTTTAAGCGTCGTTTATCTATATGTTTCTTCATTCTTTCACCTTTCTTTAGTGTCCATGATATCAAGTAATCATGTAAATATATGTCCGTGTATGTAATGGGACATCTTTTCATCACAGACATATCTTTTCTAAACAACATCGGGATGCATACAAGCATACAGTCCACCTGATGTAAAATGGTAAATGTAGCCTATTAATGCTTGTGATAGATCACTCACGTGATGCTACCTCTGCTGCTAACACAGCGACTTCTTAGGATCTCACTGGCGACCTCACTCATACGCAGGAACACAACAACCCCCCAGGGAGTTATTTGGCTGCGGTTTTCTTTGAGGAGTACGTCCTCAGACGGGCTGCTTTGATGCGCTCTCTTAAAAACACCCAGACCAAGATAAACAGACATGTTCATGCACACAAATGTTTGACCCGTGTGAGAATCGAAACTACGAGAGTTGGTGTCAAAGTCGCGTTATTACCCGCTGCGCCATCGAGCTCGTCAAATATTTATATTAACTGTCTGTTTTAAAAGTAAACTTTTAAATGTGCCTCTCGAACATTATTGGGCAAGGACAGAACTGCTTCAGACAATTTATTATACTCGTAGAATCTATTATAGTTGATAATAAAAAGAAACATACTTCGCTCTCAGAAAATAAATAATCTAAAATGCTATTCTAAGTCTCATTTGAAGTGCAAATACGTTTCATAAGAATATATTTGCACTTCAAATAATATCACCGTAAACAAAATTTCAAGTACCTTTCACTTTTTTATATCATTTCATTACTTATAATGTTGGTGAATACGAAATTTAATAATCGAAAACCTGTGTACATCCAGACGGTCATAACCCTCTCGTATAAAGAATACGAAATTTTTGTGCTTATTAAGATACGTTCACACTACACAGTTGTCAAAAGAGAAGTGGTTGCAGATTATTGATAAACTGTGACTTCATAACTGAATAGAATTACACTTAGAATGCGTCTTCAACGGTAGTTTGGGTTTCAACTTTATGAACAGAATGGGACCTTCGCACATATCACGACACTTTGCATTTAAAGTCGGACTAATTAATTTTCATAGAATAGTTATTTGCCATAATTTTTAAATAATAAAGTAAGTGCTTTTAATGCGGACCATTAACATATCTAATATAATTAGGCAGTGCTTAAAGTAATGTTAGAAAGAGGAAAGATTTGGTTTTTGGAGTGTTTGTAATGGATAAACTTAAAAAATACTTTTCAATATGTGAAGGGAATCTCTTTCACAAGAATTAAAAAAATCAAATTAAATTATATTTTTAATTTCATAATTAAAAGTCTTGTGACAGAGATTCTTTCATATATAGAAAGCTACACTGTCAGCAGGTAATATAGGCTATATTTTATATTTAAAACATTAGACATTTCTCCTAAGATTACAATAATGTAACCCAGGGTGTCAAAAATATGACTACAAAGTCATTATTTAATATGCGCTGTGAAAACTATCGATTGTACGTAAAATAATTAATTGAGTCTTTATAGTACTCGTCATTAGCCATAAAAAGTCCGCGACGCTATATATACTCGTACATACATTCAAAAATCTTGTATGAACTCATTATCTTTCTCTTGACTCTATCAGTCCATATCTTCACTCATTTCTGTTTTCGTGCCTGATTGCGTAATAACTTTTTTTACTCCCATTTGTAAATATTCCAATTTTAAAACTGCAATCAGTGTCACAAGGAACGTTATTCCAGAAAGCAGCAGTTGTGCAATGGAAATCCATACAACTTTCCAATACAGTTTAACCGAGAAATGTTTTGTAATGTGTATGTTCATAAAATGTGAATTTGAAAATATTGGCTAAAACTTTTAGCGCCAAGCTGTATACTAATTAAAAAAAAATCCCGCTATATTTTATCGAAATTTTCAGTTTGTTCGTATTATTGTTGTAATTAATTTATTAAAAATGAGTGATACTAGTAGTGATGAGAGTGATATTAGAAATTTAACTCCGTCAGAAATAACCGACGCTGCTATAGAAACAGCAAAATCTTGAGTTCCCAGAAAATCTCAAAAGAAGTATAAAAACAGTTTTCCTTTGGTTACACTTTTGTTTTATTAACACAAGAAAAAGTAATGTATAATATAATGCAGTGGGCATTATAAATAGTAATTGTAACACTCGTGCTACTCGTAATATATTGTGACGAACAACCACTTGTGTTACAATGACCATCATTTCAGTGCAGTGGAATAAACAACTAGATTGTTTATGAATATGCATTTAAATATTTGTACGTGTTTATCCATTGACATATATATAATGTATTTATATACACACATCAAAAGTGTCTAGGGATCAACATATATTTTTGCAATAACTTTTCTCCTGATTGATATTAATTAAAATTTTCTTTAAGGATTCATCAAATAAAGTGTTTTCGTTTGTCTACAGTAACGATAAACCAAGTCACCTTTGCATTAATAAAGAAATTTGCCATTTTCATAATAAAGGGATTTTTGACATTTGAACCACTAACATTAAAGTTCGAAAAAAAGACTGAAATAACAGTTTTCTTTAAAATTTTATTGGGTAACTTAAACAATTAATAATCTGTGTTTCTACCGCGAACACTAACAACACGTGGGAATGATAGAAGCTGGTTCCCGGCAACGTACTGTGGCTTTAGCTCTGAATACAAGTCAGAGTGTTATCAGTCGACTTTGGACACGTTACCGAAGCACTGGTACCGTGGCTGAGCGCCATGGAGGACGGTATCGCTGCACCACACGGAGACAAGACCGATACATTCAAATCACAACTCGAAGAGCTCCAATAATAACCGCCATGATGTTAGCCGTGACGCTTCATCACTCTTCAGGGAACTTAATTAGCGACCAAACAGTCAGAAACCGCTTGCATGAAGTGAACCTTCATTCCCGAAGACCGCTAAGGGTACCACCTATAGCAATGCACAATCGTAGGATTCGATATCAATGGGCTCTTGAACACAAAAATTGGGCAGAAGAACAATGGCGTTTCGTGTGCTTTTCTGATGAGTCTCGTTTTGGTATGAGACCGGATACAAGACGTATACGACACTGGAGAACCCCTGGACGCCAACAGCGATTAAAATCCTGCCAGGAAGTCCATCCTTATAGTGGTGGAACCATCATGGTATGGGCGGGTATTTGGATCGGCGGAAGAACTGAGTTGATTTGGATCAGAGGCAACCTCAACGCTCAAATTTATGCTGAGACGACTGTATCAGACGTCATCGTTCCTCTACAAGTGCAAATCGGTCACTTATTTCAGTTAATGCATGATAATGCACGACCGCACACCGCAAGAGTTGTAAGACAGACTCTTGCCGCAGCTAACATCAATGTCATGCCCTGGCCTGCTCAGTCGCCAGACTTGAACCCGATTGAGCATGCATGGGATATGCTACAGAGAAGAGCTCTGCCGAATATGGAGGGTATCCAGTCGCAAGAAGACCTTTTTTTGTTGTTGCAACGAACATGGGCGGCCATTCCACAGCGTGATTTGGATGAACTCATTTTGAGTTTGCCAAACCGATGTTCTTGTGTTGTTAGTGTTCGCGGTAGAAACACGGATTATTAATTGTTTAAGTTACCCCATAAAATTTTAAAGAAAACTGTTATTTCAGTCTTTTTTTCGAACTTTAATGTTAGTGGTTCAAATGTCAAAAATCCCTTTATTATGAAAATGGCAAATTTCTTTATTAATGCAAAGGTGACTTGGTTTATCGTTACTGTAGACAAACGAAAACATTTTATTTGATGAATCCTTAAAGAAAATTTTAATTAATATCAATCAGGAGAAAAGTTATTGCAAAAATATATGTTGATCCCTAGACACTTTTGATGTGTGTATATACCTAGGCAGGTCATAAGTTGAGTCAAAAACTTAAGATGTAATTAATGATAAACTTTTTGATAATTATGTAAAAGATATGTATGAAATATTTTTTTTTATGAAATGAAATGAGATAGGGTTATGTTGAATGCGTAGATAGGTTAAGGTATCTCAAGATATGCATTTTTGTAGGCTTTCATGAGAAACTGCTATGTAGCTATCTTTCTTTTACCTTGCTTTAATGTGCATGATATCAAGTAATCATGTAAATATATCTTTCTTTACTTGGAAACCGGTGAGATCGTGATCATATTTTCTTCATTTGTCTTCGGGATATCCAAGATAATGTTTTAAATGTTGTTTTTTTAAAAAAAAGGCTCCCCCAACGTGTGTTCATTGAAAAAAGTACGTAAGAAGCTCAATGTGGGTGTCCGTCGGAAAACTCAATGTGCATATCACTCAACAAAGTGGACTCGATGATATCTTTGCGTGTGTCATTCAAACACACAGATTAAGCAACGTCAACCGCAGCCTGACCATGGATGGGTTTATTTATCTCGAGCTTCTCCGTGCTTCGGAGGGCCGTTAAACCGTCAGTCCCGGGTGTTGTCGATAGATGACAGTTATTAAGCTAAGCGGCCTTTGGGCGGTTTTAAAACGCTGACTTTCGCCAATCCGTAGTTGCAGCAGCATGGTGGTATATGCTGTTTTTAGTTTCACGTCTTCCGAAATGTAATTTCTTTTGTGTGTTTCCTCGTTATGTTTTCCTTCACCACCAATTTATGTAGATAAAACCAGAAACATGAATTTAGTGGTACATGCCCCCGCCAGGATTTGAACCGGCGACCAGTTGGTCAATAGGTAGGCTCCTTATTCACTGCGCTAACACTGCTCTTCTCATTAAGATAAAAAAAATATATAATAAAATATTTATTTGCCATTGAGCCCTCGCGGGCACTTAGACACATCTTACATTTTTTGAAATATAATCTTATTGTATCTTATTTCTCTTATTTTACTTTTTTTTTTAATCTACTAGCATCTAATTTCTCGATTGAACACTAATGGTTCGTTAGAACAACGAAAAACTTTTTGCAACACCTAACTGTTATAAAACTCCTACCTTACCAGTTTTATCTCGAAACTTACATAGAGGGGTTAGAGAATCTGTCAAAGTTAGAGCTGAATATTTACCAATCATTGTGCCTACTTGAGTATTCAAATCTGTACAAAGAAGATTACGTTATTGAAAAGTTTGCGTTCGGACTTTCGGGTCGTCGTTATAGATTAGGTAAACTTTTGTAAATAACAGTCTAAAGTAACGAAAAGCTCGATGACGTCGTTGCGTGGGTCAGGCTAATTGAACGCGCAAGTTAAGTTTCTATAGATTTAGATGAGCTCGGTGGCGCAAGGGTTATAACGCTACTAGAAGAGTACAGGACATTTTATAGTCAGCTTTTTAAGAGAAACAATTTCCAGGGTTGTTGTGTTCCATCAGGTGGGCCGTATGCTTGTATTACTCCCGACGATGTATAAAAAAACGTTTGAAGATGTATGCGTGCTTGTTCCTCAAGAAATGGGATACCTCAGAAAGGGGAGAAAGCTGTAAAATAGAGATAAGGAGAAGGAATTTAATAATTTATAGGTAGCGAAGTATAGCCCATGGCACGCAGACAGTCTTGGAGTAGCATATGCTGTGCGAATCTTCCGCGATTTGGCTCAAATGACTGCGGCGTCGGTGGAGCCATTGGCAGTAGTGGGTTGTTTGTCTTGGTCTGGGTGTTGTAGAAAGGTAGGACGCATCGAAGCAGCCCGTCTGAGGCAGACCTTTAGCTCACAAAAAGTTGTAGTCAAGTAACTACTCCTTGGAGGATTATTATGTTCCTGCGAGTTAATCACTCCTAAAGAGTTGCTGTGTTAGCAGCAAACGCATCGCACGAGTGATACGTAATGCAATTTATACGTTTATGGGCTACGGTAATCGCTTTACATCAGGTAGGCTTGTATGTCTGACGTTGTATAAAAAAAAGATGGCTTTATGAATCTTAACTTCAGACAGATGACAGTCGTTAAACTATGTCAGTGGCTTTTGGATAACTTGAAACCCCTATCCTGGCGGACCACTAATCCACATTTAGAGTAACGTGGGAGTATGCTTTAAATAAACCTCTTCAGTTGAAGGAACAATGCAATGTATTTTTCTTTGTTGATTTGCAAATTTGTGTTAATTGATTAATTTTCAACACATAGCTTTGCTTTTTTAGGTTATTTTCTGACATTAAATTTGCTACCTCATTATCTTCTATTTCAAGTTTCACCTCTAATTTCATATTTTCAGGAACACCGTTCTTATATGAATTCTATATGTTTGTCTGTGCGTTTGTTTGTCGCTTTTTTTAGAATATTCGAATTTTAACTTCAGATTCGGCTTCAGCATAAAAAAGTAGAATAGGAATGTTCAGGAACACCGTTCCTATCTCTTAAGGAACATGGACAAAATGGCTGCCAAATTTAAAAAAAAATTGAATTGTTATGTAATTGACGAGCCAGGTGTTCCTCTGGCAATGCAAACTTGCGCATTCTCAACTGGTTTTGTTTCAATTCACTTATTTCAGCCCTTGAGTTCTCGCGTAAGTTTGAAAAGCTCCTATTCAAATTGAGCTTAGGCGTTGAAGTTTCTGAACAATCTTCTACCTCTGTATCTTCATCTGTGAGGTTCTCGAATGAGTTTTGTGTCGAAATATTAACAGCGTATTTTTTACGGGATGTAACATTGTCCTGCTCGTAGCCAGGGCCATTTGTTTTGCTAATAGTTGCTTGAAAAATGACGTCTAAACGCAGTTTTGTTTGTCTGAGTATTTTTTTTAAACTGTTGCCATGTTATATTCGTACAATTAAGATGGTGATATTTTCCGCACAATTTACAAATCAAGTATTCTGTATTTGTAATACTTTTGTTACATTTTATACATTGTGCCATCTTGTAGGTGAATTTGGTATTAATCTACTATTGTAACTTAATAGAATTTATAAATTAACTGCGTAGAAAATTTATTTGGTCACAATAAATCTTGACTGTTTAGGGATTCTTGGGTGTTAGGTCTTTTGGGCTACCTGTGTGATTTTGTGCATGAATCGTAGTTTTCTTATCGGACAAAATATCAAGGTTATGGTTATCGGTGCATGGTCTGATATCTGTAAATGCTAAATGCTGGCATATCACAAGGCTACGTTTTATTACCCACAGTGTTACTTTTTTTTATATACGACGTCGGGAGGCATACAAGCATAGTACGGTCCACCTGATATGAAGCAGTTACCGTAGACTATTAACGCTTGTAAAATATATTAATCGCGCGTTGCCTCCTCTGCTGCTTACACAGCAACTCTAGGAGCTTACTGGTGACCTCACTCACACGCAGGAACACACCAACCCTCTAGGGTCTTGTTATTTGGCTGCGGTTTTCTGTGAGGTGGAGGTACTTCCCCAGGCGCGCGCTACTTGCTTTGATGCGCCCTACCTCACTCAAGACCAAGACAAACAGACGTGCTCATGCGCACAAATGTTTGTCTTGTGTGGGAATCGAACCCACGACCGTTGGTGTCAAAGTCACGTCTTTCACGACTGAGCCATCGAGTTCGTCAAAACGTGTTACTTTTGCATATCAATAACTTACTCCACCTACGCTACATTTATTGCTATGCTGGTAGTAGTACGAACGACGTGCAATATATCGTTCAAGTCATTATCTCTCAGGATTGAACCCTGTGCCCTTGACGCTCCTCGGACTGATCTCATATTACAGCAGATGGGGACCTAAATACTAAGACACTAGTGCGTGTGGCCACCTTAAAGGCAAATTGGCTTCCGTTGCTCATTGTTTTAAGTTTCTTCCCCCAGCATATTACCTCTCATCGTTAACCCGAGTGTCAATATATCGATTGATGTTCAGTGTCGCGGATGAGCACACGCATGAAATGCTAAGTGAAGTTAGCTTTCAAGCAGCAAAAAATTTCGCCCCATTTATAACATCCGCGCGCGCACAATGTAGCCCATTAACGGCTATACCCCAGCATTGCGTTCAAATAAAAATAATCAATTTAACCACACGGTCATGGAAAATCGATCACTTCTCGTACTTCGAGACTGGATCACGTCGAGACTGGTACTCTCCGATATAATTTCAACCCATTTGTCGACATGCAACGGAGAGTCATTGGAATCGTCTTTGCCTAGATTAAGAATTATACTGTATACATACACAGATTGGACTATAGTGCAGTCAATATTGACGAGCTCGGTGGCGCAGTGGGGAAACGCGTTGTTACGCTACTTTGACACCAACGCTCGTGGGTTCGATTCCCATACAGTACAAACATTTGTGTGCATGAACATGTCTGTTTGTGTTGGTCTGGGTATTTTCTATGTATAATAAGTATGTATTTACAAAAAAAAAATGTATTTACGTATGTTTATCAGTTGTCTAGTACCCATAACACTGTGTAATTTGTCCGACAATATTTATTTATATATTTATATTTATTTAATATGGTATAAAATTACGTCGAATTTTAAATTTTTTTGAATAACAATCGATCAGGCTGAAACAGGATGCATTCGATGGGGAAAAATATATTGACAAAAGGACCCCAAATTATTTTTGTCATCAACTTACAAAGCGCTGCTGCTATGAATTCAATATACATAGTGAAACATTCAGGTCAAATTTACAGGCAAGTAGGTCTAAACTATGGTGAGCTTCCAACACCGATTTTATACGAACTAGTGCTGGCTTGCAGCCACGCGCAGCCGTTAGTAGATGCAGGCAGTCGCTGCAATGGTTGCTCTAGCCTCGGCTGCTGCAGTTGTCTCTGCAATTGTCCGCCATTTAGAAAATTAACCCTATGCACCTGGCATGTTGCTGGCCTAGCTGTTCTGCTCTGGTCGTCTCTGCGAAACGTGTTTCTTCTCTTCTCGATCTTAGTAGGTCTATTGTTTGTTTATTTAATTTATAACTATATTATTTTCTACCACTTGTACCAGAGTTTAAAAAATTATTATGTCTAATGTTACAAATTCTTGTTTCAGCTGTCCTTTGTCACGATGTCGTAATAATATATGCGTATAAACAACTCTTGCAAAGCTCTTTAACCGAAGAATCTAACAGGACTGCTCATTTTGTGTAAAAAATGTGAAGTTATAGTTACTATTTAAATTTATTTGATAAATCATGCAAACACTTGTATCATTTTTTAATTTTCGTTTCAAATTAATTGCTCTCCCATCACTGACGCCAAGCAGTAGTACTCTCTTTAATAATCTCAGAAAATGCTGTTTTTAGTGCCACAAAGTTTTATCCGACCTAGAAAGTGCAGGACGTTCGACTTTAAATATATTTACTGTTTGAAGAATCTTCTTTAGCATCGTTGTGGTTTGAAACTCGACGAAACGAAAAAGCGACAGTGAAAAGAGACAACCACGTAAATTTATAGGATTTAAGCTGCAAGGTTATAATGACGTAAGAGGTCGTGCGGTATACATCTGTAATCCAATTGCAAATAAGAATAAAACAAGAATTATTTTTAATTTAAATGAAACTATATAAAGTTATTTTTAGTATTTAACACCAAAATACAAAAAAAAATACTTCTAAATTTTTTAAAACAAAAAAAATACTTCTACTTATTTTAAGGTGAAAAAGGCACTTTAAAATCAGATCTAATATTAAAAACAAATCAAATTGTTAATCTAATATTTAAACAATCATTCTAAGAACATATAGTACTTAGAATGATTGGGAGAAACGAATTTGCGACATCCAGAGCATGATCGGCGAGTGCTTTTATTACGTGCTCTCCCGTATTCATTCTGATGTGGAATTATCTGCTACTGCAGATATATTTGCCAATACCTCATTTGAGATTTCTCTCCTGCTCGGACTCAGACTCGTGGTTCTGATCCTCAAGAGTCTTCTCCGTTATTCAATGTTGCAGCATCCTCCAAATCATCAAAATCTTCTGCAAGCCACGCTTCAATTTATGCAATACGTCTTTGTTCCATGATTTTCCTGAAACGGTATATTTTTATTGAGATAAAACACTGTTTTTTAGACAAAGTTTGTGCAATATACAATTTAGTCTCATAAAAAATAAACATGTACATAAAATATTTAGTAATAACCAAGAAAAAGGATAAAAACGTCCATAATAGTGTGACAAAAATACTTACGCAAAGGGTTGCGCGAATTACAATAATAATCCGCGAAGTTTATGAAGATCCTGCAAGACAACGGCACGCGACCGGCTCACTTCACACGTAGCACTGAAAGCATGCGTTGACTATCCAACATAAAGTACAATATCAATAGATACCTACTCCTGCTTTTTTAGTTATAATTAATTTGAGATAGTGGATTACAATTGTAATCCGCACGGCCACTGCAGGGTTCGTGCGAGAAAATGAGATGAAAGGCATTATACAGTGTTTATTACTGAGTCCGAGCGTGTGTTAGTACGTGTGTGTGTACTCGTGCGTATTACGAAGCTTTGGATAAAGCGTCATAACAACCGTGGTATATTGCACGCGTGTGTTGTTTACATAAATATTTCATTATTTTATTAATAACATTTTCATGTAACGAAAACGAATGCAGAATATAATATAATAATATAATTATTATTAATTTCACATTTTCAACATTTCACTTCTATCGCATGTGTACTGCACACATATTTTTTTTATTAATCTTTTGTTCCAAAAATTACACTGCAGAAGTTCTTTATAGAGGATTTATATAAGGTTATGCAGAATGCTGTATAATAATAATGCGAGCATAAATCTTCGAGTATGCGCTCTGACTGTGCTTGTCTGAATCTTCCAATGCATATTCGAATCTGTCATAGACATTAAATAGATTTTTGTTTGGATAAGTACAAATTTTGCATTTCTTTTGGGAGGCTAATATTTTTGGTAACATATAATGACATTCTTGTGGCATATTTATCATTACACGAAGGTTATATTTGACCGAATATTTGATCTTAATTTGATTTGAATTTTATTTGATCTTATATTTAATCTTAAGTTATTATTGCGGTGTGTTTATTGAATATTCATAAATTCCTCTTTATGGAGATCACTATCATAGATATGCCTTCCTTACGCTTAGATCGGTACCTTTCTTTTGGATTAGACGTGTTAGTAATAAGGAAATGATATTGATTACATTATAATTAAATAATAATTATCAGCGTCACACATTCTACTAGAACGAGTGTCAAATCCACCTCCTAGATAGTAGGTAAGAAGTTCTTTGTTATATTTTCATATATATAACATATAACCTTGTTGTCTAGTTCATAGAACCAGATTAAAAATATATTCGTCAAGCATAAGAAGAGTTTAGTTCTCTACATATTCCCAAAATAGTGGCACAAGTATCACCACAAGTACCGGCAATTTGATCATGCTATGCATGGAAAGCATTATTTGAATATTATTAGAGTAAAAAAAAAATAATAATGATAAATTGAAAGTTATGTGATATTTTCATCGTAGAAATAAAACAATAGTTCTTGCGTAACACGTACTGAATATATCACTGAACGGTCTTTTGAAACAGAGATCATTTTTAGACTATTTTACAATCATAATCTGCGTTTAAAAATGTATGCCCATAAGTATTTATTTCATCTATTTGTTTATTTCGTTTTAAATCTTTCGTTCGTCTCGTTATTTTTGAAAAGGGTAGTTTCCGGCGTTTCTAAATAGGGAAGGAGCTCTATCAGCTAAGATAATATAGTATAAGTACCCTTCCCTCAGGGCCGGAAGCCGGTCCATATGCTTGTTTACATCGTAGTATATAAAATGATAGCAGTTAACGTTTTAGCTTACCCGATAAGTCTGCAATCGATTTAGAAAGTTTCATATATCATTAGAATATAACACTAAGATAATATATATATGTACAATAAGAAACAAAAAAGTACATTTCTTATGGTTTAAAACAGGCATACGGTCTGCCTGATGGTAACCTATGGACACTTGCAACATCAGGAGGGTTACACGTGCGTTGCCGAACCTATAAAATCCCTTCACACCTATTTGGAAGAATTTTCTCGAACCTGTGCTGTAAGTAATCCCTAGAAAACCTCTGCAGGAAGCTCATTCCATAATTTAAGAGTTTTCGATAGAAAACTTCTCTGGAACCACAAAGTACACAACCATTGCAGCTTAAGGCGACACCTCGATCGTGAAGCTTTAAAATGGCTCCGCCCAATCACCCCGCGCCCCTCAATTGACACTCGACGCTCGATTTGTAAAATTTGAAATTAGCGCCTAATAGGTAACCTGGGGTCAACGTATAGTCAATGCAAACGAACAGAAAAGCTACAGAGTCGCGTCACACTTAAATAAAATTTATAATATCAATATTTAATAAAAATTATTGATTTAATTATTATTTAGCTTTATACATACTGAACCAAACATATTTATTTAAGCTAGATGGAAAACAATAGTAATAATAGTAATAAAAAACTACAGAAACGTATTCGCTTTTAAAAGTTTATTGAAAGAGAAATCAATGACATCGTTTTATGTTTATATCTCTATAAGTTAACATGTCTTGGTATCTATGTTGTTCTTACTTAGGTCTCGTCCAGTGGCGCCCTCATTGAATAAAAAAACATATTATAGCATAGAAGATAAACATTATGAAATCTTATGTTGCATTTATTACGAAGATAGTAAAGTATTTTTACGTCATTAAACCAACACTCAAAATATTCCACTATCGTTGTTATAAGCAAAAGTGCTAAAAGAGGCCGTTTTTTGGCAATTATGCCTATAACAACGAAAGCAAAACATTTCAATTGTTGGTTTAATGACGTAAAAGTACGTTATTGTATTTGTAACACACGCAACACATGACTTTATAATGTTTATCTTCCACGCTAAGATACGATATTTTATTCCTTGAGGCGCCACTGGACGGCATGTATCCCCCTTAAGAAGAATGAAACACTTATTATATCTTTAAAAAATTTCATGTTTCACTTATCAAAATATGCAGCAAGCATATTATAAACATAGATATTACTAATAGATTTAAGTAATTTTGAAGCGTATAAACAGAACAACTTCGTTGTAATTTCAAAAATAATGAATTTCAGGAGGTGTTTTCGAAAGTAATTATTATCGAATCAATTTTACACAATCGCGTATTTGAGCAAGCAAATTCAAGATAAAGAAATGAAGTTATTTATATTAAAATCTTAGATCCGTCAGTTTAGTCATTAGCCTATACTATTCGATGAAAGTTGGTCTAATTTTTCGATGTGTCGCCTTAAGTGTGTGAGCATGAATTCCCATTTCATGTATAAAACTCATTTCAAAGCAATACCCTGTGCCATTACGAAATTGAATAATGATACTTCATAGTTCATGGTACAAGGGAGAGAAAAATGCAAGAAATCTAGCGGTTTGAAATTAAATTCACGACACCGTGCAGGTATGCGATTAAAAATACCTGTCTCGCCCTCTGTGTCTACTGAAAGGAGATACATATGTGTTTGTTTTCGGTATTCGTTTTTCAGCAATACAAAATGCACACAAATGCAAACTTAGACCCCGAATTTTGTCAAGATGTTTAAAATCCACACATGTTAAAATTATATTCATTTATTATAAATTACGGCGTTCTATTTTCCTAAATCTGTCTACTGTATGAACAGGAAATACGTACCTACGTGTTTATCCTCGGTATCGTTTGTCAGCGGACACAGAGCGCACTCAAATGCAAAATATATGTTGTAGGGTAGAGCGCGAATTTTGCCAAGATGTTTAATTTAAATCCATATATTGTCACTTTACGCTATTTCCACAAGCATTCACATAAGGTTTTATGTTCGCAGTGCATACATCTTTTCGTGTTCCATAGAAAATAAGAATCTCTTATCGTTCTGTCATGTATGCTCATCTGGTAAAATTTTACATTAATTAATTAAATTTTAAATTTTTTTTGAGGCTAAATTTTAGCATGATTTTCCTTTATAATGACCAGAAATTCAGCAGTGGTTTTTATAGATTCCACAACGCACGAATGACAACTCTGTTGTTATAAGTGTCTAAAAGTTATGGTAACTGCTTACCATGAGGCACGTCGTACGCTTATTTACCTACGCCTTAGTAGTATAAAATATGAAGAAATAAATGTACAATAGATGCAAGAAATACCAAATTTTAGAGAAAGCCAGCTTTAAATTTCAAAGATAGCTAACTAGCAATTCTGGAATACAATTTCTTAAAGAAGTTGAAGATGTCTGGATGTTGTTCGTCATCATTCAGGGTAGATTAGATATAATGTAAGTTATTTTTGCTAATACTCAGAATATTTTAAGGTGGAAAGTTTATTTCGGGAAAATATAGACCTGGGACATTGGCATAGTGATAGGGTCTGTGGCTGACCCACGGTGTCAGCGTCTGATGAAGACATAATTATGAATGATATCTGATGGTCGATATGAAGCTCAAAAAACTAAAAAATCAACGTGAACTGATATGATCTCAGCCGAGATGATCAAACGAGGTATTACGTACGTTCTGGACGCTTTCTAGCACTTGATGCAAATTATGCGGAAGAACCACCGTAGTCCCAACGGGTTGGAGAATCGTAGTCATCGTAACCTTGTATAAAGCCAAGGGGTCACGGATGGAATACACCAGTTAAAGGACCATTAGTGTGATCAGCATAGAAACAAAATTGACAGAAAAAGGTTCAACATAACAAGTTATCTCACTTCGCAATATCGTGGAGAAGCATTTGACAGGGTTGTATGAATGAATCTACCCCGCAAGTAATAGTAGTATTATTTTAAAGTAAAATATGTCTCGGCAGTATGGTGCCGAGAATATTCAACTAACTTCGAAAAAAGAGGAGGTATAGGCGGTGGTTAACGCGTTTTTATTAAGGTATGTTCGAAGTTAGTTTTTTTTTTTATTTGTTAAATTGAAAATCCCTATCCCTGTTTCTTTCGCCGAATATGCAAGGAGAACCTTATCATAGGCGTACAACAGGTTTTTTTTTATTTATATAAGTTCAGCATAGTGGTTCCGCTTTGCCTGATGGTAAGCGAAAGAGGAGCCCAAATCGCAACTGACAAAAGACACAGTGTCCTGTCAGTTGACGCTGCCATGCTGACCCGCAAGATGCTTCTACACGCTTCGTTTGAATGATCCCATATTGTAGGAAGGAGGGAACACATGTGCAGGCAAGGTTTTAAATACTGACTCATTCATTTTTATTCCTTAGTCATACTCTTCGAAACAAATTCTTATGGCTTGGAAATACACTGAGAATATACGGTAAGAAAGGTAGGGCGCATCAAAGCAGCCCGTCGGGGAAGTACCTCCACCTCACAGAAAACCGCAGCCAAATAACAACTCCCTAGAGGGTTGTTGTGTTCCTGCGTGTAAGTAAGGTCACTAGTAAGGTCCCAAGTAGTTGCTGTGTGAGCAGTAGAGGAGGCATCGCACAAGTGGTACTTATCTCAAGTGTTAATAGGCTACGGTAACCGCTTTACATCAGGTGGGCCATATCCCTCCCGACATAGTATAAAAAAAAAACGGTACCTTAGAATTTATATCGCAGGAACCTTTTCCGTATTGTAGGACTACTTGCAAATGAAACATCAACCTGTACTTTTTACTTTTTAATATCAGTAGTACTCACAACGTAACTCATCGATCGACTGACAACCAATTTTTTTATTTTTTTTTTTTATTTTTCTTTTTTTTGACCTGACTATGTAGTTAGCCCCGAGTGGGCTGTCACTACGTCACCGGACTAGACTGACAACCGAATTCCCGCGTACTCTTTATATTGTCTCTGGTTAGTCAATACAGTGTCTTTTATTATACATTAGTTTGTGAATGCATGCTAGTCTTCTAATTACTTCATATCGTTGTATCTTCAATAAATTGATTCTAATATTAACCACTAAAATAAGAGTTGCTAACAGTATATATATATTTAATTGTATAAATTCCTTGTATTGCAACCAAGATTCGTAATGTTACTATGCGTTTAATCTTCTCCAACTCTGGGACATTGTATCGTAATGCCGCATACGTCGTAGGTAATCTAACAATTTTTTTGGTCGCGTGATACTGGCTACCCAGTGCAGATTCCGCTGCTCAGTAACCATCAGTATTACATTAAGTTTCGCTTTGGATATTTTGGCCGAAATATATATATGTATATGTATGTATGTATGTATATCTTCACGCCAGGTCCCTTGCGGGGTAGGCAGAGAGAACCGAGCGCCATAATACGCGGTCCTTACACACTTCACTCGCTTCTTTCACATTCATAGCTCTTTTCATACACGCTCGCCGATTCCTAAGGCTCCTGACATCACCTTATACGAAATATATATTATATAATAAACCTTATTGCTAAATCTATGGAGTTTGTAATGGCCATGTATCTGTCTGGTAAATAAATATATATGTATTGAATTGTATTTGTAAAACTTTCAATTATAGAAGTAAATCTTTGAATTTATAGATCAACACCTTGTTAATTCGCTTATACCTTTTTTTTGTAAATCAACACTTACACTTTTTTTGTAAACCAACACCATGTAAATCCACTTATATTTTTTTTGTAAATCAGTATCTTGTAAATCAACACCTTGTAAATTCCCAACAGCCAAAAGGCACCTTCGGGATCCTGTTACGAATACGCCGCTGCCTGTCTGTCTGACTGTCGTCTGTCCATCCACCTAATAAGGCTTTCGTACCGTTATAAATTGATACATGAATTTTCAGATACATTAACCACAAGGCCATGTCGAGAGAATGAATGAAGAACGATTGACGAAAAAAGTGTATAAGGCGAGTGTGAATGAAATTGTTGGAAGGGGTAGACCTAGGCGGACGTTTCGAGATCAAATCAGGGACGTCCTGAAAAAAGGCCAGGTCAAGAGTACCCTAAACCGAAGAGCATGTATGAAGGGAATAATGAGAGTGGACGAAGCGAAACAAGTATGTAAGGATCGTAGCAAGTGGAAAGAAGTGGTCTCTGCCTACCCCTACGGGATAGAGGCGTGATTATATGTATGTATGTATGTATTAACCACAAGTATTTTGTATGACATGACACCAAATTATAAAAACAACATTTATTTTTCATTCCACCATCACTTTATGACTGGTACGACTTAATATAATATGTTATTTAAATTCTGATCAGAAGCAAGGGTTACAGATGAAATGCAATTTATGGAGATTGGCAAATTGGCCACAGGCGTTCTACCTATTAAGGAAACAAATTTTCTAAATTTAATTTCGAGTTTCCGCCGCGTTTTGATTAGGTAAATTCAAATGATGATATTACAATTTATTTCCAAGGATGATATTCTATTTGATATTGAAATTAGATAACATTATTCTTAGGAGATATTACTATAAATTCATTCAACGTTTTAGTATCAATGAACTATCGCAACACGGTGCTAATCCCAACGTTAATTTATGGAATTGAAAGCTGGGTATGGCAGTGAGAACATAAATAAATAGAAGAAATAAAAGAAGAAGATTAAATAGAAGTAGAATAAATGCAGTCGACATGCGAGAATTGCGCAAAATTTGTGGCTTAACACTGACCGCGTTCGTAATGATGACGTAAGAAAGAGAGTTAGTCTGAAAGAGAATGTCGGTGTTAAGATAAAAAAAGGCATACTTCGTTGATTCGGACATGTAACAAGAATGCGGGATGAAAGAATGGCGAAGCACATATAATTCGAAAGGGTAAGGATGTAGAAGCCAAGGAAGACCAAGACTAACCTACCATGACCAAATTGGTCGTACTTTATCAGAAGGTGATATCAGAAGGTGATGTCAGAAGCCCTAGGAACCGACGAGCGTGCATGAAAAGAACTGTGAATGTTTAAGAAGCGAGTAAGGTGTGTAAGGACTGCGTCTTATGGCGCTCGGTTCTCTCTGTCTACCCCGCAAGTGACCTGGCGTGAAGGTATACAATTGTCGCAATATCACATATATAACGAATTTAAGCGAGCAATCCTTGTATATACGTAAATCCTTGTATATTTCGTGTATCTTGAAAATGTCGCTAACGATTTGGATCAAATTATATATTAAGGTGAGGTTTTGGTTTTCGTGTATATATATAAATGTTATTTCAAAAAAAAACACTCTCGCCGGTCTCTAATTGTTTATAAATCATGTAATAAAATAATACATAATTGAGCAGTGCCCTCAGCGTCGTCAATAAATAATTCCTACCTACACAGGTGTGCCTTAATGCGAGAATGCTCAAATATAATTTTCAGAACTTTATTACACTAAAAGCTCGTAGTACAGAGTTAAGCCACATACAAGTGCTTCGCTTCCTGATTTGTCTACTTTTCTTTCACCTTTTTTTTCTTTTCTTTAATAGTACACATTTTGTATTTATGGTATATAATGTTTTGTTTTTTAATTTGTATTAATAATTATGTGTCATCAGAATTCGTGATTTTACAATATAAGCTGAGCGAAGCCTATTCGGTAGGTACAATTTAAAAGGCTCATTGCTCAAATGTAAGTAATAGAATATTGGTGGCGAAAGCACACAAATCAGGTTAGATCAAATTGCAAATAATGGAATACATTTTTTTTATTAGAGTGATAGATACATCATAACGCGCTGCTATCGGATAATAATTTTATGTCGGTATTATATCTAATACCGATATTGAATGAACCAATCTTAATGTATTGGTAGCCATCTAGATTTTGATAATGAAATTGTCGATCTGAAGGCAAATATAATTTATTAGAGTAGGTACTATTAAAACTGATAACGTCTCTTCCATTAGAAGCTTCTTACATAACATTTTCGATCAGTAGAATGTTATATTATTTATGGATACACTTCCCATAATGCATTGACTAGTTGACATATGAATGCACAGAAACGCGGAAAGAAATAGATATTCCATTCTAGGCATTATCGGAAATATTTGTATATTTTAATGGTGCAATAAATAGTTTTGTATTGTAATTTTTAAAAGAATACATTCAACATTACTATTATAGGCACGGAACTTACCAGGATTTGTTTAAGTAAGTCCTATAATGATAATACAAAAACCGTCTGAAACAATCTATCTATATCTTCACATAAAATCCCTTGCGATGTATACAGGGAGAACCGAGCGTCACATGACTAGATCCTTTCACACCTCACATGCTATAAACAGACGTGAAAGTTTTAAATTATACTACATTTAATAGATAGTATATATAAGGACGTAAGTAAGTATTGCGCAAAATTTGTGGCATAACGCTTACTGACTGCGTTCGTAATGAAGACGTAAGAGAAAGAATTGGTCTGAAAGGGAGTGTCGGTGTTAAGATAAGAAAAGGCATGCTGCGTTGTATCGGACATGTAGAAAGAATGCGGGACGAAAGAATGATGAAACAGATATACAATGCAAAAGTGGAAGGATGTAGCAGCCGTGGAAGACCGAGACTAACCTACCATTACCAAATTGGTCGTGTTTTATTAGAAGGTGATGTCAGGAGCCCCAGGAACCGACGAGCGTGCATGAAAAGAGCAATAAATGTCACAGAAGCGAGTGAAGTATGTAAGGACCGCGTCTTATAGTGCTCGGTTCTCCCTACCTACTCCGCAAAGGGCTTGGCGTGAAGATATACATATACAAGTGAATATAATTCCTATACTTGCTAACGGGTTGTTATGGCCATATTTTAAAATCTGCTGGACATTTTAAAATATAGCCATGTGTAAAACACTATCGTGAGACTTTAGACGTTTTAGATATAAGATAGTCCTTTTGAAAAACGGCCAATTCCTTAAACGGGTCACCATTAAAAACATAAATTAATTCGAAGTTGGCTCACGGGTTTTAGCTGTCTCGAGATAAAGCAAAAAAAGTAAAGATACGGAAAAAAGATAGAAAGCTCGACTTTAAGTGAGTTCAGCCCGTTAGTTGTAACGTTTTGCAATTACGTATGGTATGTATATATCTCTTTACATCAGGCCCCTTACGATTAAGGCAGAGATAACCTAGCGCTCTTAAGGCTTCTAGCGCGCTAAAAGACGCCGTCAATACGATGGCCCTTCCAAGGCAAACGTGTATCGTTGGTATAATGAATTCAAGCAGGTCGACTAACTTTGGGGGATGAAGAAAGAAGTGGTCGCCCTTTGACGGCTGTTATGGAAGAAAACGTGCTAGCAGTAAAAAATTTAATCCAAGACAATAGGCGAGTTACGTATCAGGAGATTCAGCACAAAACGAGGGACTTCCAGGACAGCACACTGGTCAAACTCCTGGGTTACCCTCCTTACAGCCCCGACTTAGCACCGTGTGACTTCTTTTTATTCCCGAAAATAAAACATCAGCTCAAAGGGATACAATATTCGTCGCCGGAAAATGCGCTGTCAGCGTTCGAGCAGGCTGTAAATGAGGTGTTTGCGGTGGTCTGGAAAAAGTGTTTCAAAAACTAGTTCAGAAGCATGAAACTTTGTACAGAGGCTGGTGGAGAGTACATTGAAAAGATTTAATAAAAAAATATTTACCTGCAGAACACTTTTTTTATTTTCGCAAAACTTTCTGAGTGTTCCACGTATTTACATAATTGCTTATAGTAACTTACTTAGTCATTTGGCGCTTGGTTCCCTTTGCCTCCCTCGCAAGAGGCGTGGTATGAATATAGATAGATGGATATTATAAATGATAGCCTTGTCGATAAGGAACCGGCCTATTGGTTCGCATCCTGCCAGAGACATGTATCACTAAATTCGTGTTTTTCGATATGTATTCTTATGATTTTTCGGTCTATATTATGCGGGCATATGGTGGGTAGTTGTGCAATGAGAAATCCAATGCAATTCGCACTATAATTTTGAATCAACACTTGTAATCAATGTTCAGGGAAATACGAAACGAGAGGACAGTCCCGAGACGTCGTAACTTGCCACCGTTTGCACTAACTCTCCATTTCTCCCAGTCGACCTCTTGATTCTGCCAAAGCGCGCCGCCGTTCGCGCGCTTTCGTTTCGTTTTAAACATCCATAATCATGACCGGATGCGACATATATTTTTCCCCTGCTCGGCGGTGAAGGAAACCATCGTGAGAAAACCCACTCCTCCAAGAAATTATATTTCGAAAGACATTTTTACAAAGGCTGCCTGGGGAAGTACCTCTACCTCACAGAAAACCGTAGCCAATTAACAACTCCCTAAAGGGTTTTATGTTCCTGCGTGTGAGTGAGGTCACCAGTAAGCTCCTATAGAGTTGCTGTGTTAGCAGCAGAGGAGGCATCGCGCTATAGATACTTAATGTATTAAGGATACAAGCATTTATAGGCTACGGTAACCGCTTTATATCAGATGGGTCGTATGCTTGTATAAAAAAAGACTTGTGACTTAACCTAAGAAAGATCTGATTTAGCCTCTGGTTTAGGCATTTTTTATATACATCTAGATTGGAAAAGAAGCGTGCGGCCCGCATCAGATAGTAAGCGGTCACCGCAGCCTATTGACGCTTGCAACACCACGGGGATGATCCTTAGGTCACAAGATCATTAGGTCACAAGATGGCCAGCGCGCGAGTTACTCGCGCGCTGGCCATCTTGTGACCTAAGGATGTTTCGTCACAGTGCCCAGTAATTTCTCTGCCATATCTCACCCTTCTAACCGGAACACAGCTATATAGATATAGCTGCTTGGCGGTAGAAATAGGTGTGACAGAGGTACCTACGTAGACGACATTTGTACAAAGTCTCCCTCTGGTCTGACGGCTGTCGTTCCATGTAAAATCGGTATGTTCGTCAAATCCTTAGGTTTAAACAGCGGGCCCCGCCAATCCTAATGGATTAAGAGACGGGATAACGCGAAAAACAAGAAAGATATTATAAATCACACGCATCGGAATTATCTAGGCATCGAATGGTTATTGGGGTATCTACTAAGAAGTACATCCGAGATAATTTACTTTCGGCCGTTTCGTCTTCTTCTTTTTAGCGCTATTCCGTTCCCTGATCCAATTGGATTAGCGGGGTCCGCTATCTAAGCCTAAGGATTTGGCCAAGATACTGATTTCTACATACAGCAGTGATAGCCCAGTGGTTAAGGCTATTGATCAACAGGTCCCCGGTTCGATGCTAGCATGTAAAATTTAATTCGTGTTTTCGAATTTATGTACACATTGTAATTATCACTGGCTCGGCGATGATCTAAAACATCGTGAGGAAACACGCACGTTCGAGAAATTATATTTCGATTTTTTTTTATACTACGTCGGGAGGCATACAAGCATACGGCCCACCTGATGTAAACCGGATACCGTAGCCTATTAACGCTTGCGATATATTAAGTATCACTCGCGCGATGCCTACTCTGCTGCTTACACAGCAACTCCTTGGGAGCTTACTTGGTGAGGTATGTAACGATCGAATCACGTGGCGCTCGGTTCTCTCTGACTAAGGGATTTGGCGTGAAGTTATAGATAGATAGATTCCATAATCATGAAAGTAATAAGTAAATATCTATCAAAGAACGCAGCAATTCCTTTGAGAGTCTATTTTCATTAACACATTCGCACTACTTCATACAAAACAAAATTTATTCAGACAATACATATTCATTGAAGTGTAACCAATACATAAAGAAAAGTATCTCGGATGTACTTCTTAGTAGATACCCCAACAACGTCCAAGGAGATTCTGATTTTGACAACCCAGAGGGAAAACCAGACCTCGCCTAGGTTAGATCACACGCCCATCGAAAGTTTGTTAAGAGAGGTAGGGCGCATCAAAGCAGCCTGTCTGGGGAAGTACCTCCACCTCCAAACTGCAGCCATATATATGTCGCAGAGGTAGCAACACCATATTGAGAAGCCCGGAAGAAATCAATCTCCGTGATGCTAGTTTTAATAATAACGGATCAAAATGTCAAGTCGGCGCTTGGGTGGAATCGACATCCTTGAAATGGCAACACCGGTTGTATTTGTTTTGGTTTGCTTGAAATGTCGATTGTTGTCAGTTGTCAAAAACGTCAAGATGAGATACCGTCATTGGAAGCGGCATTACGAATCGAGCAATGGAGCCAACCGCACGTGTCGCGTCCATCGCATTTTGAATCCGTTGTAATCTGCGATCTGAGCATAACATTTGTTAAAATTATTTTTGTAATTGGCTGTTAGCGACCGTCACCGTCTCCACAAAATAAGTAATTCTTTTATAGGGCAATGTATACGGTTCTATAACAAACTTCCCAGCAATACATATAAGAGCATTGTCAATAAACAAATTTAAAACTACTATTAAAGCCAAATTGTGTAGCAGGGCATATTATAAAGTATCTGACTATATTAATGATAAAAATGCCTGGGAGTGAGTCGATCGAATTATAATGTAATTAATAAAATATGTAAATTTGTTTGGATACCAAAAGAGGGATGCCTGAGTTTTTGGCAGTATTTTTATCAGTGCTCACCTAGTCATAAACTGCACGGTAGGGAAAAAATTTGACGATTCCAAACAAATGTAGCCATTTAAACGGAATAAAAAGATTTTGACTTGACTTTGACTTTTGACTAAGGCTATTGATCAACAGGTCCCCGGTTCGAATTCTAGCATGTAAAACTTAATTCGTGTTTTAGGATTTATATACACATTTGTAACATGTTACGTACACTTGCTCGTCGGTGATCTAAAACATCGTAAGGAAACACGCACGTTCAAGTAATTATATTTCGATGGCCGTGTGATCTAACCTAGGAGAGGTTGTGGGGGTTGTAGAGGTCTGCGGCAGTCGCTCTATGTATAAAATCAGAATCTTCTTGCATCCCGACGTCGTATAAAAAAATTACATAAAAGAGTGCAAATTAGTATGTTGATACTGTTGATTGGTGTAATTTTGAAGACATTTTGTGCATACTTGTACAGATTCTACTTCACAATTTTATCACTTCACCAGAGGCAGACTTTGTACAAAAGTCGTGTGCGTGGGTTCCTCTGTATCACCTATTTCTACTGCCAAGCAGCTATATTTATATAGCTGTGTTCCGGTTTGAAGGGTGAGATATGGCAGAGAAATTACTGGGTACTGTGACGAAACAGCCTTAGGTCACAAGATTGGCAGCGCGCGAGTAACATTCCCGTGGTATTGCGAACGACAATAGGCTGCGGTGACCGCTTACCATCTAATGCGCGCTGCATGCTTGTTTTCCAATCTAGTTGTATAAAAAAACGAGTGCTTTAGACCACACGACTGAAGTAAATCTTCTTTAGCTCCATAGTGTGATACAGACAATAGGCCTGCACTGTGTCTCAGATAGCGAGTTAAGTTTCGTATAAACTTAACTCGCTATGAGAAAAAGAGAGAAAGAAAATGTGTGCTCGCACCTCTCTCTCTTGCCCCTACAGTGATATACGAAACGTAACACTTTCTATCTTCACTAACTTACATTCTGTGTACTAAGTATCGGGAATTTGTCAATAAAACAAAAAATACAAATTATTCATCTAAATTTATTTTATCGCCTTCAAAGTAGGCCCCATCGCTTGCAATACAACATCTCCACCGCTTCACCCAGTCTTCCATACATTTTTCATAGGCTATTTGCGGTATGGCCTTTAGCTCATTCAGCGAATTTTCTTTTATGGCTTCTATCGACTCAAAACGTTTTCCTCGAAGTGGTAATTTTAACTTGGGAAATAAAAAAAAGTCAGACGGAGCCATATCAGGTGAATACGGTGCTTGGTCGAGAACTTTTGTTGAATTTTTCGCTAAAAACTCTTTCACTATAATGGCTGTGTGTGATGGTGCATTATCATGGTGCAGCATCCATGAGTTGTGTTGCCACAAATCTGGACGTTTTCGGCGGATACTCTCACGCAAACGCTTCATGACGCCTAAATAATATTCTTTATTCACTGTTTCTCCCTCTGGAAGGAATTC
This sequence comes from Pyralis farinalis, assembly GCA_947507595.1. Lineage (NCBI taxonomy): Eukaryota > Metazoa > Arthropoda > Insecta > Lepidoptera > Pyralidae > Pyralis > Pyralis farinalis. The sequence continues at coordinate 6,130,636 of OX382275.1, forward strand.
GGAGTGAACCACACCACGGTAGTCAAAAAAAACTGTCAGCATCACCTTGATTTTGGAGCGACTTTGCCGCGGTTTTTTGGGTTTCGGCTCGTTTTCGAGACGCCATTCTGAAGACTGTTGGCTTGTTTGCATGTCGTACTCATAAACCCATGTCTCGTCGCCAGTTATTATACGTTTCATAAAGGTCGGATCCGTAGAAGCTCGGGAAACCATGTCTTCAGCGACATGCTTTCGCTGCGCTTTTTGAACAAAATTGAGCTCTTTTGGAACTAGTCGAGCGGCGACGCGTTTCATGCCTAAAATGTCAATGAGAATGTTGTGGACGGACTTAAAAGATATGTTCACCTCACTAGCCAACTCTCTCAGACTCATACGTCGATTTTCGAGCACTAGCTTCTTGATTCTGTCGATGTTTTCTCTGGTCGTAGCGGTTGAAGGTCTACCAGAACGAGGCAAGTCTACTACTACTTCTCGGCCTTCTTTAAAAGCCTTATACCATTCATAAGCCCTTGTTTTCGATATACACGATTCGCCGTAGGTATTTCGCAACATTTTTAGTGATTCACCACATGAAATATCATTTGAAACACAAAATTTAAGGCACACTCTTTGTTCAACAATATTTTCCATTGTAAAAATCGCCGAGGACTCAAAACTATGACCAACAAAAAGTGTAGTTTAAAACAAATTAAATGACAGATCCCGCTCAAATTTTGCGCGCTAAATCAGTACAGTGCTACCAACATGCAGTAAAAAAATTAGAACGACCTCTTTTACGCGGGTCTTTTTATTGACATATTCCCGATACTTTTTACACAGAGTAGTATATCTCTTAACCTAACTTCCGTTTGCCTCGCCCCGTCATACTTTTCGTAACACTCTCGTCATGCATTCACCAGCTTACTCCCCAAGTCAAGCGTGCGTAAAGAAGTTTTACTTCTAAAAATCTTGATAATGCCGTAAAGGCGCAATCGGTCGGTAAAAATAGTTATATATAGTATAAATAAAATTGTGAATTGGAATCTATACAAGTGTAAGTATCAACATTAACGAGAGTGCAAATTAGAATGGTGGTACATACTTTAGAATCAGAATTAAACTCACCTAGTCCTAGTGCATCCGGTTAATGAACCGAAGAGACGTAACAGCGAAAACGAGGTCAGAGTGCAGCTTCCGATGGGGAATGTACGGGTTTCCTCGCGGTGTTTTTTATTTACCGCCGAGCAAGTGATAATTACATTCTTTTTTTATATAAATACGATCACTTCAAATACGAAATTAGTGGTACAGTGGTACCAGGATTCGAATAATAGGTCCGTCTTTCCACTGACCTACTGCTGCTCTTTGGCATTGCATTTATCTTCAGTCTATTTATATGTATACCAGGATTCAAACTGGAAATCTTCTTGGTTATCTTCTTTATCTATTAGTCTATATTACATATTATGAACACTAAAAGAGGGCGGCGTTAAAATAAGAAAAGACATGCTCCGTTAGTTCGGACATTAGAAAGAATGCAGGATGAAAGAATGACGAAGCAGATATACAATGCGAAAGTGGAAGGATGTGGCAGCCGAGGGAGGCCAAGACTTACCTACCATGATCAAATTGGTCGTGTTCTACCAGAAGGTGATGTCAGGAGCCCTAGAAACCGGCGAGCGTGCATGAAAAAAGCAATGAATGTTAAAGAAGCGAGTGAGGTATGTAAGGATCGAGTCGCGTGGCGCTCGGTTCTCTCTGCCTACCCTGTAAGGGATTTGGCGTAAAGTTATAGATAGATAGACATATTATGAACGATTACTGAAATGACTAGAAAGAATTTACAACCTTCAAGTAACAACATGAGAACAAATCGTGCTCTCACTGCATCTGATAGATTGCCAGTGAGTCGCAGACTCGCGGAATATTCCACGCTGAAGAGAATTGTGTTCGCCGTCTCTCAGACGGGTTCTGTTCTATTTGATAATGCACTCTGTGCGAACTGATTTAAAATCCAACGATATATATTTCAAATGCTCAATGCAGTGGAGATTTATTAAAACTTATGCGTTTTCCTGCTAAACAGGTAATATGCTCATTTTAGAGATGCCAGGGGAATGGCAGTATTTTTTTAAATAAATGGTATAAGTTGTTTTTATGTCTATAGATTATGCACGAATTACAAATATGTACAATAATTACAATTGTTTGCAATACAAAAAAATATCTCTCATTCATTGCCACCCACGCTGCTTATACAGCTACTCCTCAGTTACTTGGCTCTTTTTACACGTCTGTCTATTAAAAGGGAGCATTATATTTTTTGTGATTATGTATGTATGATTCATCTAAACTAATATTAACAAATAGACAACATTTGTTTCCCTTGTATGTGTGTTTTGGATAAACTCAAAAAACTTTAACTGATTTTAACAAATCTTTCTTATGTTGTAAGCTACATTATCACAAAGTAGGTAATATGGACTTTATTTTTATTTTAAAAATATTGAAGATCCTACGTAATGGAACGCATGGTATCAAAAATTTGCCTATGAATGTCCTTACTTGCCGTGTGCTGCAAAAACTATTAATGATATGAGCATTGTACTACATGTATATAGTACTAATAAAAAAAACTCGAAGCTACATGTAATTATTATAGTTTAGTCACAATACCCATTTATTTGATCAAACTAGTCATTCAAAACACGTGTAGAAACAAAAGTAGGTTTTTTACAAAAGTCGTCTGCTTTGGTACCTCTGTTTCACCTATTTCTATCGCCAAGTAGCTATATTTATATAGCTGTGTTCCGGTTTGAAATGTGAGATATGGCAGAAAAATTACTGGGTACTGTGACGGAACAGCCTTAAGGTCACAAGATTGGCAACGCGCGAGCGTCAATAGGCTGCGGTGTAGTTTATTTAAAAAAAAATCGTATCACTATATTAATTTTTAACTAACCAATTAGTTTCTAAGATACTAATAATTGGATGAGTGCCAACATTTGCAGGGATTACGATTATTCTGATGAAATTTTACTTTACATAATTAATGAACATGTTATCTAAAACTTTTAGTTAACGATAAGTTGTTATTTAAAAAATGTTAACAATTCCTACAAAGAACTCTAAAAAGTAGACTCCATGCGAGCAAAGCGACGGGCATTATGTAGTATAAAAAGGTTTCAACTTTACATTTTAACTTTGAAACGGGTTTTTCAAGCGAAGCGATTTATTTCTACGTTAACGAACTTTGATGGCAACCTGCTTCCACGCTTTGAGAACAAAAGGCAAGGAAGTTTTAAACAGAGTCGATTGTTTCTAGACGTCGCGTCCTCCGAAACAAAGGAGCAACACAAGGAAATAACTATTTTCTATCTATAACTTCCCGCCAAATCCCTTGCGGAGTTAGCAGAGAGAACCGAGCGGCACGTGAGTCGGTACTGGCACACCTGTTTCTTCTTTCTTAAATATTCATAGTTCTTTTCACGCACGCTCGTCGGTTTTAACTATTTACTAAGGTTCCTGATATATATAATCCACATATCATATAATTGCTAGATCTTGCAGTCTACTCCCTGGAGGGTTGTTGAGTTCCAGTAAGTGAGTGACGTTGCCAATTGATCAAAAGTTGCTGTTGTTGCATGGGTGGCAACGCGCGAGAGATATTTCCTATGATTCAAGAGGTCTTATGCTACTATAATTACTTTATCTTTCAACGTTGTATACAAAAATGTACATATTATGTAGGAAACAATTATGATGTGTGTTTAGCTTATTGTCATTTGTAATTTTTTTTTCATACTTACAAAAAGACCAAGGGTACATAAACTACTGTTTAGGCCCTCAAGAGTTACAATTGATACTTCGATATGTGAACTGTAATTTGCATGCAATTTGATCTAACCTGCTTTGTGTGCTTCCGCCACCAATTAGTTCATGTTAGTAAGCGCAACATGCCGACGCTGCCATGGCTGCTCCGGTAGTCTCTGCCTCGGCTGCTGCGGTCGTTCGCCATCTGGAACAGAATCCGCATCCGCCACCACCGTCGCTGCCACGACTGGCCTGGTCGTCGCTGCGACACGTGTTTCGCCTCTCCACGAGGCATCATCAGGCGTTGTAGACATTAATTACGCGCGTGTTGTGACGCGGAGGAGTGCCAAGGAATCCGCACTCGTCACCCCGCAGGCTGCGTTATACCGCAGTGATGCACCAATAACGATGATGATGATATATGATACTAGATAAAGTCTGAACACAAACGGTATTTTTTATAATATATTTTAGAATTGTGCGATTATTGTATCGCAAGTATCCGACGTATAAAAAAAAAATGTCGCGACAATGCAGGTGGTAATTCTGCAATTATTTAATTTGACATACTGATAACGTGTATCTATCTATATATAGATAACTTCGCGCAATAAGGATATTTTATTGTACAATAAACTCGATCTAGAGTAGAACCTCCAACTACAATCACAGATGATCGCAGCCAAATAACAATTCTCTAGACATTTGTAGCTGCTGTCGTGGCAGTGTGGGTGGTGATTCATAAGCATTACTTTTTGCTTTGTTCAACCACTTCATATTAAACATAATTATAATTAAATCATATTAAGTAGACTAAATGTTAGAATGCAATGTTCTTATACGATATTATATAGATACATTTATATAGCCAAGAGCAATTGAATATAAAAAGTATTGCTCGCGCACTGCCACTCCCGCAACTAACACAGCAACTGCCCGGGAGCTAACTCACCTCACAGGAATACGACGACCCTCCATTCAAGAGCATGAAGCTAAAATTAGCGCAGCTTGGCTGTGGAAGTATCTCCACCTCATAGAAAGCCATAGCCAAATAATAATTCCTTGGAAAATTGATGTATTCTATGAGCGAACAAGGCGAGGGTACCTCCCGAAGTCGTATGATGCAATTCTGAAATCAGTACATTAAATATATGTCTGTTTGTTTAGCACGCATCGCACAAAAAATTACGCAATTTTGGTGGAATTATCAATATCATTTATTCCAACTAGCAATCAAAATACAATACTATATTCTAAGGAATATAGTATTGTATTTTGATTACTATAATCTATATATAATCAAAATAGAATACTATATTCTAAGGAATATAGTATTGTATTTTGATTGCTAGTTGGAATAAGTTCCACCACATAACTTCACACCAAATCAAGGGTTAGGTAGAGACAACCAAGAGCCATAAGACGCGGTCCTTACACACTCAACTCGCTTCATTAACATTCACAACTCCTTTCATGCACGCTCGCCGGTTTCTAGGACTCCTGACGTCACCGTCTGATAAAACACGACCAATTTGGTAATAGTAGGTTAGTCTTGGTCTTCCTCGCCTCCTGCGTCCTTCCACTTTTGCATTGTATATATGTTTCGTAATTCTTTCATCCTGCATTCTTTCTACATGTCCGAACCAACGGAGCATACTTTTTCTTATCTTAACACCGACACTTCATTCAGCCCAACTCTCTTTCTTAATTTCTTTAAACGCGCAATTCTTGTCTTCTATTTCTTCTTCTTCTTAGTGTTAACTCGTTTCCTATTCGATTAGGATTGGCGGGCTCCGCTATGTAAGGTCGCTACCTTTTACATAGAGTCACCGCCGTCAGATCTCCACAACTCAGATGAAAAACCAGACCTTTAGGCTTGAAACTACGTTAAGCGGACGCCCGTCCGGTTTCATACAAAAGTGCTCCGTTGCGTGCCTCCGCGCGGGCGCCAGTCACGGGGAGGCGGGCCCCGTGCCCGCGTAATGGGGCCCGCTTCCGAGCGACGGACGCCCGCGCGGGGGCACGTGCGGTACCCGCTAGCGGTACCCGCTAGCGGTGACACGCGCGGTACCCGCTAGCGGTGACACGCGCGGTACCCGCTAGCGGTGACACGCGCGGTACCCGCTAGCGGTGACACGCGCGGTACCCGCTAGCGGTGACACGCGCGGTACCCGCTAGCGGTGACACGCGCGGTACCCGCTAGCGGTGACACGCGCGGTACCCGCTAGCGGTAATACGCGCGGTACCCGCTAGCGGTGACACGCGCTCTGGCTTAGTAAGTAACGCTATGTGACACGGTCTACACGCGCGGAGAAAATCAAGTCTTTCGATACAGAAAGAGTAATTATTGTTATAGTATCGCCCTGTCATATGGGACCAGGCAAATGACCTATATAAAGACCGGGATGCACGAACAGCGGCGTGGTTGGAAATTACATTACATGCAATTAATTACTGTACATGCACGACGTTAAAATTGAACTATCGACACTCCGTAATCCGGTCTCCGCGACGGGTACCCGCGACGGGGACCGTCGCGTTTTCCCGGAGCCCACCCGCGAGCCCACGCGCGTAGATACGCGACGGTTGTCCATCGCGGGCGTCCGCTTAAGGCGACACCTCGATCGTGAAGCTTTAAAATGGCTCCGCCCAATCACCCCGCGCCCCTCAAGTGACACTCTACGCTCGATTTGTAAAATTTGAAATTAGCGCCTAATAGGTAACCTGGGGTCAACGTATAGTCAATGCAAACGAACAGAAAAGCTACGGAGTCGCGTCACACCTAAAAAAAATTATAATATCAATATTTAATAAAAAATATTGATTTCATTATTATTTAGCTTTATACATACTGAACCAAACATATTTATTTAAGCTAGACTGAAAACAATAGTAATAATAGTAATAAAAAACTACAGAAACGTATTCACTTTTAAAAGTTTATTGAAAGAGAAATCAATGACATCGTTTTATGTTTATATCTCTACAAGTTAACATGTCTCGGTATCTATGTTGTTCTTACTTAGGTCTCGTTCAGTGGCGTCCTCATTGAATAAAAAATCATATCATAGCATAGAAGATAAACATTATGAAATCCTATGTTGCATTTATTACGAAGATAGTAAAGTATTTTTACGTCATTAAACCAACACTCAAAATATTCCACTATCGTTGTTATAAGCAAAAGTGCTAAAAGAGGCCGTTTTTGGCAATTATGCCTATAACAACGAAAGCAAAACATTTCAATTGTTGGTTTAATGACGTAAAAGTACGTTATTGTATTTGTAACACACGCAACACAGGACTTTATAATGTTTATCTTCCACGCTATGATACGATATTTTATTCCTTGAGGCGCCACTGGATGGCATGTATCCCCCTTAAGAAGAATGAAACACCAGCTACATAATACAACATTGTTTATCGAGAGGCTAAAGCGGGCCATTTGTTGATTAGGGCACACATGTTCGAGTGTCATAATGGCTGATAGCGCCGAGTAAACACAGGATTTTTTTATTTCGAATAAATAAGAGAAATAAAATTATCAGATTGAATTAGAGAAAGTATTCCCGCTATTACAATACAATTTGATCTAACCTGCTTTGTGTGCTTCCGCCACCAATTAGTTCATGTTAGTAAGTGCAACATGCCGACGCTGCCATGGCTGCTCCGGTAGTCTCTGCCTCGGCTGCTGCGGTCGTTCGCCATCTGGAACAGAATCCGCATCCGCCACCACCGTCGCTGCCACGACTGGCCTGGTCGTCGCTGCGACACGTGTTTCGCCTCTCCACGAGGCATCATCAGGCGTTGTAGACATTAATTACGCGCGTGTTGTGACGCGGAGGAGTGCCAAGGAATCCGCACTCGTCACCCCGCAGGCTGCGTTATACCGCAGTGATGCACCAATAACGATGATGATGATATATGATACTAGATAAAGTCTGAACACAAACGGTATTTTTTATAATATATTTTAGAATTGTGCGATTATTGTATCGCAAGTATCCGACGTATAAAAAAAAATGTCGCGACAATGCAGGTGGTAATTCTGCAATTATTTAATTTGACATACTGATAACGTGTATCTATCTATATATAGATAACTTCGCGCAATAAGGATATTTTATTGTACAATAAACTCGATCTAGAGTAGAACCTCCAACTACAATCACAGATGATCGCAGCCAAATAACAATTCTCTAGACATTTGTAGCTGCTGTCGTGGCAGTGTGGGTGGTGATTCATAAGCATTACTTTTTGCTTTGTTCAACCACTTCATATTAAACATAATTATAATTAAATCATATTAAGTAGACTAAATGTTAGAATGCAATGTTCTTATACGATATTATATAGATACATTTATATAGCCAAGAGCAATTGAATATAAAAAGTATTGCTCGCGCACTGCCACTCCCGCAACTAACACAGCAACTGCCCGGGAGCTAACTCACCTCACAGGAATACGACGACCCTCCATTCAAGAGCATGAAGCTAAAATTAGCGCAGCTTGGCTGTGGAAGTATCTCCACCTCATAGAAAGCCATAGCCAAATAATAATTCCTTGGAAAATTGATGTATTCTATGAGCGAACAAGGCGAGGGTACCTCCCGAAGTCGTATGATGCAATTCTGAAATCAGTACATTAAATATATGTCTGTTTGTTTAGCACGCATCGCACAAAAAATTACGCAATTTTGGTGGAATTATCAATATCATTTATTCCAACTAGCAATCAAAATACAATACTATATTCTAAGGAATATAGTATTGTATTTTGATTACTATAATCTATATATAATCAAAATAGAATACTATATTCTAAGGAATATAGTATTGTATTTTGATTGCTAGTTGGAATAAGTTCCACCACATAACTTCACACCAAATCAAGGGTTAGGTAGAGACAACCAAGAGCCATAAGACGCGGTCCTTACACACTCAACTCGCTTCATTAACATTCACAACTCCTTTCATGCACGCTCGCCGGTTTCTAGGACTCCTGACGTCACCGTCTGATAAAACACGACCAATTTGGTAATAGTAGGTTAGTCTTGGTCTTCCTCGCCTCCTGCGTCCTTCCACTTTTGCATTGTATATATGTTTCGTAATTCTTTCATCCTGCATTCTTTCTACATGTCCGAACCAACGGAGCATACTTTTTCTTATCTTAACACCGACACTTCATTCAGCCCAACTCTCTTTCTTAATTTCTTTAAACGCGCAATTCTTGTCTTCTATTTCTTCTTCTTCTTAGTGTTAACTCGTTTCCTATTCGATTAGGATTGGCGGGCTCCGCTATGTAAGGTCGCTACCTTTTACATAGAGTCACCGCCGTCAGATCTCCACAACTCAGATGAAAAACCAGACCTTTAGGCTTGAAACTACGTTAAGCGGACGCCCGTCCGGTTTCATACAAAAGTGCTCCGTTGCGTGCCTCCGCGCGGGCGCCAGTCACGGGGAGGCGGGCCCCGTGCCCGCGTAATGGGGCCCGCTTCCGAGCGACGGACGCCCGCGCGGGGGCACGTGCGGTACCCGCTAGCGGTACCCGCTAGCGGTGACACGCGCGGTACCCGCTAGCGGTGACACGCGCGGTACCCGCTAGCGGTGACACGCGCGGTACCCGCTAGCGGTGACACGCGCGGTACCCGCTAGCGGTAATACGCGCGGTACCCGCTAGCGGTGACACGCGCTCTGGCTTAGTAAGTAACGCTATGTGACACGGTCTACACGCGCGGAGAAAATCAAGTCTTTCGATACAGAAAGAGTAATTATTGTTATAGTATCGCCCTGTCATATGGGACCAGGCAAATGACCTATATAAAGACCGGGATGCACGAACAGCGGCGTGGTTGGAAATTACATTACATGCAATTAATTACTGTACATGCACGACGTTAAAATTGAACTATCGACACTCCGTAATCCGGTCTCCGCGACGGGTACCCGCGACGGGGACCGTCGCGTTTTCCCGGAGCCCACCCGCGAGCCCACGCGCGTAGATACGCGACGGTTGTCCATCGCGGGCGTCCGCTTAAGGCGACACCTCGATCGTGAAGCTTTAAAATGGCTCCGCCCAATCACCCCGCGCCCCTCAAGTGACACTCTACGCTCGATTTGTAAAATTTGAAATTAGCGCCTAATAGGTAACCTGGGGTCAACGTATAGTCAATGCAAACGAACAGAAAAGCTACGGAGTCGCGTCACACCTAAAAAAAATTATAATATCAATATTTAATAAAAAATATTGATTTCATTATTATTTAGCTTTATACATACTGAACCAAACATATTTATTTAAGCTAGACTGAAAACAATAGTAATAATAGTAATAAAAAACTACAGAAACGTATTCACTTTTAAAAGTTTATTGAAAGAGAAATCAATGACATCGTTTTATGTTTATATCTCTACAAGTTAACATGTCTCGGTATCTATGTTGTTCTTACTTAGGTCTCGTTCAGTGGCGTCCTCATTGAATAAAAAATCATATCATAGCATAGAAGATAAACATTATGAAATCCTATGTTGCATTTATTACGAAGATAGTAAAGTATTTTTACGTCATTAAACCAACACTCAAAATATTCCACTATCGTTGTTATAAGCAAAAGTGCTAAAAGAGGCCGTTTTTGGCAATTATGCCTATAACAACGAAAGCAAAACATTTCAATTGTTGGTTTAATGACGTAAAAGTACGTTATTGTATTTGTAACACACGCAACACAGGACTTTATAATGTTTATCTTCCACGCTATGATACGATATTTTATTCCTTGAGGCGCCACTGGATGGCATGTATCCCCCTTAAGAAGAATGAAACACCAGCTACATAATACAACATTGTTTATCGAGAGGCTAAAGCGGGCCATTTGTTGATTAGGGCACACATGTTCGAGTGTCATAATGGCTGATAGCGCCGAGTAAACACAGGATTTTTTTATTTCGAATAAATAAGAGAAATAAAATTATCAGATTGAATTAGAGAAAGTATTCCCGCTATTACTACTAGTTTTTATATAATTTTCGCAACACATTAACATAATGTGACCTCCAGGATTTTTTTTCTTTACAAAGAAGTTAAGGGCTATAACTTATAACCAGTGATCGGATAATCGGGCGCTAATATACCTAAACTTCATTTTTATTCCCACAAAATAATAATACGGACATGCCTTTCAGAACCCCGGATCCCGGAGTCGTTTGAAATTCCTGAGATTGCTAAAAATGTTACCTGCATACAAAATATAGTTAGAACTCGTTGTGAAAATGATATATTTTCATTGAATAATGCTTACATACCCTCTCGTACTTTCAAGACGGCTGTTCCTTGTTAAACTCTTATTGTATTTTTTTTTAGATTTAAAAAGCCGATTTTAATGAAACTTTTAATTTACAATAAAAGTTTTATGAAAACTGGTTTCGTAACAGGCCAGCAACCTAAACTACTTATGGAATTGAAACAATTGTAATTTTATGTGTAGCACCATTTATTTTCGTACAAAAGCAAATTATAATTATAAAATCTTTCACAAAAAATATGAATGAGAACTTTTTTAGTAGTAACCACGGCTATATTTTTATTATGTTACTTATTTTATAAGTTGTTTTTACTAAATTGTTCAATCCCGGGTATCCCGGATTACTTATTAATTCAGGAAGGAATATCCATATTATTCTTTCAAGGAAAGAAGTTTAGGTATATAAGCGCCCGATTATCCGATCACTGCTTATAACACACACTTTAGCCCCTCTACGTTATACCTTTAATGCTATTTTTTTAGAGCACGAAGAGTAAACATTTTATTACAAGCTTTTAGCAACTTTTAGTGCATAAAATTGTATACGGCATCTACACAACTTTCACGCGTCATACCTAACATCGACGAATATATCATTCAGGTATCTACTGAAAGATTGCGTACCTAAATGATAAAGAAATTGTATATTTTGATCATTAAATGTAAATTTAACCTTTACCAAAAATTTATCAAGCACTTGGAATCCAATCAGCGAAATGTGAAAAAAACACAACCAATATTTTAGGGTATCCTTCGAAAGAATAAATTATAATGATTAATTTCATCTAATGATATAGATTTATAAATTTATGGAAAATATTTAGATTTAACATTCAATTATCACTAAGATTTTAAAAATTGCTGTTTTTGACCCTAACCGTTATGTAGCTAAATAAATTGATAAAATTATAATTTATAAAATTAATTTTTATTCCTTGAGCCTCTTTAATAAGCACAAATCTTGATTTGGTGCCTTCACCACCAGACTACATTCAAGCTATTTCACGTAATATATACAACCGCTATGAATAAACAAACGTCTTGAAGTACTCGTTTATCCTTGGCGCTAATTTTGGATTGGGATTGCAACAAACATATTTTTAAAGAGTAAATAGCTCTAGCCATCCACCTTGCTTGATGCATCGCCAGGATCCAGGAGGTCTGATTTTAATTTTTTTCTCATTATCTCCTCCTAGGAATATAATGGATAGTTCAATTACTTCCCGATAATCGTCACGTACAATATTTTTTTGTAATTCTTGGTTATAAAATATCAACAATTCTTTTATTATTGTATTACCAAAATGTTGTGTGACAATATCGGTGTACGATTGAATAGCAGCAGGATTAATAGTTTTCCAGTCGTCTCTAAATTTTTTGAACATTGGGATATCAGGGCTGCTTGTGACTTGGTGGATTTTTGATTCGATTTGACACAGCTTTACCTTGATCCTGGCCGGAAGAGCTCTCTAGTTTGGGTACAGCCAGAAGTTGTTCATTTTCTCTAAATGAAATTAAAATTGGCAGGCGTTCTTCTTTAGGGCTTCTCACGTCCAGACCAGGTAACAATTTCCCATTCCAGTAAACGGTCACCATTTTAGACATATTATTTTGAAAATCTGATTTTATAGATTCCGCTCTATCTTTTCTACTCTGAGTGCTAATGCGTTGATAGACGATTTGTTTATCGGTAAATCATCACAGCTAAAATCTAGTGCTTCTACTACAGCCCGGTGTATATAGACAGAATCCTTTATGCTTAATTGAGATCTATCTAAATCTGCAACTAACATAGGCGTGATAAAGTCTTCCTTCCTCGTAACACATTTGGTCATGTCTTTTTTTCTCTTCTTTTAATTTTCTCTGTTTGGTCCTTTCTTCTTTTTCGGCTAACTTTTTTTTGTGCGCCTGCTAAACATCCTGAATTATTTATATAAATATTTTGTCTTCTTCTATTGTAATCCGTTCTAAAGCATCAGCGTGTGCTATATCGAATAAACTATCTAAATTATTTTGAAAGTCCTCACGGCGCTTGTAAACATCTTGTATTTTTTTGGAAATTTTTTGCAACTCCCTCCTGGTGAAGATTCACAAGTTATTTTACACAGTTAGGTATATCTCTGGTAGGGATCCTAGCTTTTTCCCTAAATATAATACACTCTCGAATGACTAGGTATGCGCTTTCACTAACAGTCAATTTAACTTCGCGAATTTTATAAAAAAGTACAGGAAGAACATGACGGTTAGACTGTAATTTTGCGCCTATTATTTGATAATTTACGTCTCCAACTAAGAAAATACTTGATTTATTGCTTCTCAATTCCAGTGCCATCTTATAAAAGTTAAAACATTACGTATTAATCACGAGAATAACTGACATTCAAAATTAATAGACGGTTAGGTAATTATGACGAAGTTAACGATGCTCTCACTAAAGTTATTCTTTGGTTTAGTGTTAATAATCTGCTTTTAAATGATAAAAAGACTAAAGTAATTAAGTTCTCAACACCTAATGTAAGACAGGTGGCTACCAATGTACATGTTAATGGAACTAATTTAGCCTCTGTGGAGACAACTGTGTTCTTGGGTATAACAATTGACTCCAGACTACAAAGGGGCCCACAAATTGAAAAATTATCAGGAAAACTAAGTTCTGCAGCCTATGCAGTGAAAACTATTAGACGGCTCACTGATATTGATACGGCTAGAATAGTTTATTTCAGCTACTTTCATAGTATTATGTCATATGGAATTCTTCTTTGGGGTAACTCCGCGGATATTAACACCATCTTTTTATTGCAAAAGAGAGCCATAAGAGCTATCTACAAACTTGGTCCCCGGGAGAGCCTTAGAGAAAAATTCAAAGAAATAAATATTTTAACAGTCGCATCGCAATATATCTATGAAAATCTTTTGTATGTCCATAAAAACATAGACTCATTTTGTAAAAAGAGTGATACTCATAGCATAAATACTAGATATAAGCATAATCTTGTGTTATATGCAAGCCGTCTCCACAAAACAAGTAATTATTTTATGGGGCAATGTATACGGTTCTATAACAAACTTCCCAGCAATATAAGAGATTTGTCAATAAAGAAATTTAAAACTACTATTAAAGCCAAATTGTGTAGCAGGGCATATTATAAAGTATCTGACTATATTAATGATAAAAATGCCTGGGAGTGAGTCGATCCAATTATAATGTAATTAACAAAATATGTAAATTTGTTTGGATACCAAAAGAGGGATGCCTGAGTTTTTTGGCAGTATTTTTATCAGTGCTCACCTAGTCATAAACTGCACGGTAGGGAAAAAAAATGTGACGATTCCAAACAAATGTAGCCATTTTTACGGAATAAAAAGATTTTGACTTTGAATTTGAACAAATGAATACCGCGAGTACGTGCGGCACTGCCGCACAACTTGTATGAACATGTTTCGATGTAATTCGGCACGGATTATCGTAATCCAAATAAGTTAAAAATTAATTTCCGAGTGTTTTAAAAGCAAATGAACAAAACTAAGACATATGCGTTAGAAAATAAAAACTTTGAAAAATAAGGGACACCCTAATATACATATATACGAATAGATTTTATAATCTATTCATATTTAAAAAAAACATGTGACAAATGATTTTCTTGCTGTTTCATAACTTTAACTTCAGTATAATGACATTTATTGTATTTTACTTATGTATACTCTGTGTTTTGTATTGTTGTACGTTTCCTTGTTATTTATTAAACTCTCAAGAAGAAAGAACCAGGACCATCTCTGATGTTGCAAAATAAATCTAATCCGTACAATAGTTCAATACTAACCACAATGTATAGAATAGATGATTTTTTTGTGTTTTCAGTGTTGGTTCATAGTAAATATTATTTGTTTTCACGAGTACCATGGGTATAAGTATACTATCTATCTATATCTTCACGCTAAATCCCTCGTGAGCGCCACATGACTCGGTACTTACACACCTCGCTCGCTTCTTTAACATGAAACATACCGAGTTTTTTTTAAAAACTATCAAAATATACTATTTTACTAGTAATTATTTTAATACAAAAAAAAAAAAAAACCTCCACTGGTTTTCTATCTTCTGATTGGATAAATTTCCAACGTAAACTAACCTTCACCTACGTACAATGTCTAAGTCGGAGTTCGGTGAGCTTATAATGGTTACTATGAGTTTGTCGTCCCGTATGACACTTACGTTAAAGTAGCATATAAATCGAGTAGTGATTCTTCTGGTGGAATATGTTTATTTAGTAAGTTTCTCCTAAAAAACAAAACAGCAAAAATATTCTATTTTATAAGTTTTTATTTTAATACAAAGAAATAAAGAGTCTCCACTGGTTGCTATGTGCTGAGAGCGCGAACCGTATTGGTATAAATTTCCAACGTAACCTGACCTCCACCGACGTACAACTTCTAAGTCGGAGTTCGGTCAGATTATAATGGATATAATAGGAGTTTGACGTCCTATATAGGTACACGGTCAGCCTGTGGATAATGTATACCAATTATCAAATGTTACTGTTTATTCCTGCAAAAAATAACTCTAATTTAATGCAGTTTTATATAGAGTTATTAAGTAAGCAAAATTAAAAAAAAGTTTGAAGAGGAATTACATAGCTTGGGCCAACCATACCTAGGAACTGTTCTAAAAACTAGAAATATGTCTACACAATAGTACTATAATATGTTTAATGAATATAATAATTAAAAAAATAAATACCTTGTCTTGTTCGCCTCCGCCATTCTACGAACATTTTCTTTGTATTTTTATTCTATATATTTTCTTTTTAGTGTTCCTCATTATTACAACAGTATAATAAATATATATAAACCTATAATATTATTTACTACTTATATCTAATAATAATACACTTACGCTAAATACTATAATATTGAATATTTACAACTATTAATTATAAAAACTTCGGTGTCGCGATGTAAATGGAGCGAGCTCGAGCAGACAGTCGACATAGGTCTCACTTCGAAGCGGGCTGCAGCCGGACTGGCTGGATGTAGTTAGTCAACGCGTTTATAATCCTCATTACCGCACAATAAGGTCGAAAACACGTAGCACCCAAGACGAATGTGATCGCTTAGAAATTGTCAGAAACTTAAAATATTTTAAAAAAATTTCATGTTTCACTTATCAAAATATGCAGCAACCATATTATAAACATAGATATTACTAATAGATTTAAGTAATTTTGAAGCGTATAAACAGAACAACTTCGTTGTAATTTCAAAAATAATGAATTTCAGGAGGTGTTTTCGAAAGTAATTATTATCGAATCAATTTTACACAATCGCGTATTTGAGCAAGCAAATTCAAGATAAAGAAATGAAGTTATTTATATTAAAATCTTAGATCCGTCAGTTTAGTCATTAGCCTATACTATTCGATGAAAGTTGGTCTAATTTTTCGATGTGTCGCCTTAACGCTGTTTCAACCCTTAGGTTCTTAGGTCACACGTCTTTCGAAATATATTTTGTTGGACGCGCGGGTTACCTCACGATGTTTTCCTTCACCGCCGAGCTAGTGATAATTGCAAATATGCACATAAATTCGAAAACGAGAATTTAGTGATAAATGCCAGGATTCCAACCGCTAAATTCATGTTTTCATATTAATACTCATACTAGTAGATAAAAAAAAGGAAGAAAGTAAAAATATAATTAAATAAGATACAATAAGATTATATGCATGTAAAGTGACTTTCGCAAAATAACGCCTGAATCTATTAACAATAAAATTATATTTCAAATACCGTAAGACGTGTCTAAGTGCCCGCGAGGGCCCAATGGCAAATAAAGAATTTTTATCTTTATCTTTTTTATCTTTTAATGTACATATTTCCAATTCTTGTATACAATACAAATAACATAAAAACACCGACTGAAGCTCAGTCATGTATTATAACAGAAACTATCGATTAGTTGTTATATCAAGAAATTTTTGAAATGGTTGAAATGCGAGCGATGCGCAAAATTTGTGTGTAACGCTTGTAGACCGTGTTCGCAATGATGAGGTTAGAAGCAGAGTTGGCCTGAAAGAGAGTGTCGGTGTTAAAATAAGAAGAGGCATGCTCCATTGGTTCGGACATGTAGAAAGAATGCAGGATGAAAGACGAAACAGATATACAATGCGAAAGTGGAACGATGAAGGAGCCAAGGAAGGCCAAGACTTACTTACCATGATCAAATTGGTCGTGTTCTATCAGAAGGTGACGTCAGGAGCCCTAGAAACCGGCGAGCGTGCATGAAAAGAGCAATGAATGTTAAAGAAGCGAGTGAGGTATGTAAGGATCGAGTCGCGTGTCACTCGGTTCTCTCTGCCTACCCCGTAAGGGATTAAACGTGAAGTTATAGATAGATAGATAGATCAAGAAATTTAACCATTTCTGTAAAGTCTCTAAAAATAAACTCCACGAGTAAAGCAACCGGCATTATATAGTATAAAATAGTTTCTTTACATTTTAACTTTGAAACGGGTTTTTCAAGCGAAGCGATTTATTTTTACGTTAACGGACTTTGATGGCAACCTGCTTCCACGTTTTGAGAACAAAAGGCAAGGAAGTTTTAAACAGAGTCGATTGTTTCTAGTCGTCGCGTCGTACGAAACAAAGGAACAACACAAGGAAATAACTATTCTTGTTGTTCTTTATATAATTATAATTCATATCCTGAAAATATGACGAGCTCAGTGGCTCAGTCGTGAATGACGCGACTTTGACACCAACGCTCGTGGGTTCGATTCCCACACAAGGCAAACATTTGTGTGCATGAACATGTCTGTTTGTCTTGGTCTGGATGTTTTAAGGGAGGTAGGACGCATCAAAGTAGCTCGTCTGAGGAAGTATCTCCACCTTACAGAAAACCGCAGCCAAATAATAACTCCCTAGAGGGTTGTTGTGTTCCTGCGTGTGAGTGGGGCACCAGTAAGCTCCCAAGGAGTTGCTGTGTAAGCAGCGGTTTTCTGTGAGGTGTAGGAGGCACTTCCCCAGAAGGGATGCTTTGATGCGCCTTATCTTTCTTAAAACAGCCCGACCAAGATAAACCGACATGTTCATGCACACAAATGTTTGCCTTGTATGGGAATCGAACCCACGAGCGTCGGTGTCAAAGTCGCGTCATTCACTACTGAACCACCGAGCTCATCAAAAAAAAAAGTGATAGATAGTAGAAAACGATACAAACGTAAAACTCTATTATAAAGCAAAATGGATATATTAAATTTATTTTTGTGTAAAGGGTTACTACATTTTGTCAAGAATAGGTGAACGAAAAGAAAGAAAAAGAATATATGATACTTAATGTATAGCATGCGTTCATATGCCTTCCCACATTGTATTAAAAATATCAATGTCTCTTTGTGATGGTGGGATAATAGTAGTAGATTCTTCTCTAACATTATTATCATATCATTACCAGACAACTTTTATACATGTTACGAATCGGTAGCTTGAGATTTTATTGGATGGCTCGTAGAGACCAAAACCGTTGAGTTATTATGTACTATAGGAGCTATCCTAAGTAAAAGTCTCGCTCCATTTTGGTAATAATTAAAACTAATGTCCGCTGCAACGCTGAAATAATTTAGATGTGTATCCCAAAGAGTCGAAGATACAGCACTAAATCCATAGATAACAGAAACAATGGGAGATGTGACATACCACGCGAGTTTACACCGGGACGGTTGTCGCTGAGTTTCACCCCACCATAAAACACTCACACACTTAAATAAATAAAAAATATCATTCTACGCACACAAGTACAACGACACACATTTGTTAAGACGCTGTCATTGGATGTTTATTTAAACAACACCCAAGTAAGCACGCACTACTACATTTATAAAGCGGCAGAAACAAGCGGCCGTATCTCGAAACTGTACACACAGTGAACGAATAATATTACTTGCTTTACATTGCGTGTTGGTAAACGAGCGGTGGAGACTGCGTAATGGTAGAAAAGCAATGTATGATTAAGAATGAGAAATTTGATATTTATAATTTGTATCGTGGTAAGGCCCTGGTAGAAATGGCGTCAGAGAATTTTTGAAATTAATTCTGTATTTATGCTTATACAACGTAATATTATTTGTACTTATAGGTGATAAGTGATTCCATTTGATTTAAAGTTAACCACTGCACTTCTATTTTTGCAAAAAGGCAACAGCACAGCTTGGCATTTTGCTAAAACAAGGAGAAACGTATCTCAATCGAACTTGATTGCAACTAACTAACTGTTCTTGGCAATGTTCTCGTTTTGAGCATATTGCGGCGACACCAACCACGCCCCCTCGTCACATCTCCCGTTGTTTCTGTTATCTATGACTAAATCACTTCTAAGGCGCACTTTTCTTGCGACCAAAAGATCAAAGAGCGCCGTGATTTTCATAGTGCTTACGCGTTTCGTTCAACGTAGTACAGCAATGAGTTGTTGCCGATCGGCAACAAAGCATAGCGCAAATATTTGATCATTGTGTCGGTTCTAGTACACTAGTGCATAATAATTCAATGACCAAAACACGTGTCCCAAGGATACCCAGAGCCAGAGTAGCAACCGCTGCAAGCATCTCCGGTCTTTCTGCTCTAGAGAATGTAGGAAGTACATAGTGTTCCTTAGTGAATGTTATCTTTTTGAGTGCTAATTGTGTATTTTTTTTTATGTAAAACATCGGGAGAATACAAACATGCGGCCCGTTACGTCAAGAGTTACTCGTACGATGCCACCTCTGCTGCAAACACAGCAACTCCTTAGGAGCTTACTGGAGACCTCAATCACCTGCAGGAACACAACAACCCTCTAGGGAGTTGTTATTTGGCTGCGGGTTTCTGTGAGGTGAAGGGACTTTCCCAGACGGACTGCATTAATGCGCCCTATATGTCTTAATTTTCAGTCCACATTTTTATGTAAAGTCATTACCTATAAATGTTTGAAATACGACGAGTATCGCTTGCCCGTTGATAATAATGCTTCTCGGAAGCTTAATTGTAATCAAGTTCGATTTCTGCTAGGTTTATGTAAGTAGAGGTACTTCCATAGTCGTTGTGTTCTGATGAGTACTGAAATGTTTAAGCTCAAAGTAATTGCGCTACATGCGAGATGAAAAACAAACAGTAGTTTGTCTATGGAAAAATAAACTTTTCCCACTCTTTGCTTTTCCTCTACGTTAATTGTCATATAAATAACAAGCTTTGAACTCCCATTTAACCCCCTTGCGGTGTGAATTTCGGAAAATCCTTTCTTAGTGGGTACCTACCCTTTATAATGAACACACTCTCCAAATTTCACGTTTCTACCATTGGCGGTTACGGCTGTGGGTGCGTCTCAGCGTTTCGACTTGTCCTTTTATATATATAGATTACTCGTAGTTCATTTTAGCACAATTTCGTTCACTGTAAAAATAGAAAAAAAACCAGTTGAGAATGCGCAAGCTTGCATTGCTAGAGGAACGCCTGGCTCGTCAATTATATAACAATTCAATTTTTTTTTTAATTTATCGGCTAATTTGACCTTGCTCCTTAAGAGATAGGAACGGTGTTCCTGAACATTCCTATTCTACTTTTTTATGCTGAATCCGAATCTGAAGTCAAAATTCGAAAATTCCAAAAAAAACGCACACACAGACAAACGTAGATTTCATATAGGTAGAACGGTGTTCCTGAAAATGCTTTAAAAATCTTAAAACTTCCTCTTTGCATTATCCCGTTTTCTAATCCATTAGGATTGGCGGAGTCCGCCGCCGAAGCTTAAGGATTTTTAGATGGAGCGACTGGCGTCAAACCTCCACAACCCAGGGAGAAAACAAGATCTTGCTTAGGTTAAGTCACATGTCTTTCGAAGTGTAATTTCTTAGACGTGTGGGTTTCCTCTTTCACCGCCGAGCAAGTGATAAATATGTACGTAAATACAACACGAGTTTAACGGTACATGCCCCCGCCAGGAATTGAGCCGCGGACCAGTTGGTCAGTTAGCCGACTTCTTATACCCACGGGTATCACTGCCGTTTAAAAATCTTATAACATTTTTTTTATACTACGTCGGAAGGCATACAAGCATACGGCCCACCTGATGCAAAGCGGGTACCGTAGCCTATTAACGCTTGCGATATATTAAGTATCACTCGCGCGATGCCTCCTCTGCTGCTTACACAGCAACTCCTTGGGAGCTCACTGGTGACCCCACTCACACGCAGGAACACAACAACCCTCTAGGGAGTTATTTGGCTGCGGTTTCCTGTGAGGTGGAGATACTTCCCCAGACGAGCTGCGTTAATGCGCCCTACCTCTCTTAAAACATCCAGACCGAGACAAACAGACATGTTCATGCACACACATTGTCTTGTGTGGGAATCGAACCCACGAGCGTTGGTGTCAAAGTCGCGTCATTCACGACTGAGCCACCGAGCTCGTCAGATCTTTACATTATGAGTATGACGCACCATCTTCTCTTTAACCAAAGCCTCGTTTGTTATTTTCCAGGGTGCATCACGTGAAAGCGGGGTTGACTATAGTGAGCCATACGCCAATCAATCTTTGAAGAAATCTCTTAAAGAGATAAGCTCACCTTGGTACACAAAACTTGAAACAAAGATTATTTGGTATATTTATGTGCAATAAAGAATAATAGCAATCAAAATACACGTGTCGGTATACGAACAACACTATTCGTATAGCGTTCTAAATAATATCCCTCTAGAAAATCTATTAGATTCCTAACTCGAAACCTACTTTTCACTAGCGTTCCATATAAAAATACGTAAATCTCAGCGCAAAAGCAAAAGGAAACTTTACTCAAGCGTCGACTCGAATAAAACGAATAAAAAGACTATTAGGTACCGCGGTCGTTCAAAGCAGGGTTGCCACTTTATTTAATGAAATAAAAGTGAATATTATTTCACTTGAATTTAAGACACCGACGCGTTTACAGCCGAACCCCACATCACCTGCATGTGCTGCTTCCAGCCGATTTGTAAACTTGAATCTGGCGGAAGAGAAGTATAGCTTCATCATAAGAATTAATGACACACGGTGAATCTCTTATTTTCCTCTTTCAGAATGATCCATACATACAGAGTAAGACAGAACGTTATCTTACGATAAATTATAGCCGCGTGTATGATAAGCTTTAGCTTATATCCTCCTAACGCCGGATATAGGTCATGTAGTACCGCAGAGGATTGACGCATAATAAAACGAAACTGTCCTAATAGTAGATTCCGCTTTAAAACTTTTCTAATCACAAACCTGCCGTGTGGCCTCGGCGTAAGATAGGCCACCCCCATCTCAACCTGTGGGTGTCGTAAAAGGTGAATAAGGAAAAAATATCCAGGAGACGGACAGCAGCGTCCCTTAATAACTTACTGCGATTGTCAACCCGCCTGCCAAGCGTGGCAACTATGGCAAAAAACGCCTTATAAGAGAGGAGGCCTATGTTCAGCAGTGAACGAATACAGGCTGAAATGATGATGATGAATGATGAATCACAAACTAATTAACCTCTTAACATTTAGTCTTTTAGCGCTAAAAAGGCTCACCGCTTCGTGCCTACGTTTCAGTGCGAGAATGATTTTTCGCTTCGAATATTCTCTTCGAATAACTGTTAAAGTAGATATAAAACATGTCTTATTGCTCGGTAAAATGGTATGGCAAAAACAACAAGACCTCCGAGTATGCAACGATGATATTAATTTCACAAGTAAACCTAGTTTGATTGTAACATAAAAAATACATGCAATTATTGATGTGATTTAATGTTTTCTCAGTATCTTGTGTCTCGTTCCGTTACATGCAATTGTAAATAGTTCTGTTTTTTCCTTTTCCGGCACGTGTAACTAGTGTTGTGTCTTAACCATATTGACGTAGTATTATCGATAAAATAAGGATATTGTGCGCTATGAGTTTTTAGATTTAGTAGAACAACTTTACATACTTTAAGACCGTAAATATAGGCAAGAAGTACCTTAAGAATATAATGTTATATACATTGCGCAAATGTATTTTTTATATGCGAATGCGATGTAAGTGGCTCACGAGCTTACTCATCTGCGCGTCGTGAACACGAACGATTAGCACGAAAAATATATTATTTATATTACGGCGTTCTATTAGCACTGTTGTTACATATTTTAAAGTAATAAGATATATGTACTTTATGTTGATTTATAACAAGTTTTATCGATATTAATAATCTTCACATATTTTAGTCGTACCGCACTAAAACATTGCAAACACGAACACGACCGAAATGACACGATGTTGATTTTTGAATTAGCCAATTAGAGCTTAGTGTTCTATCTCACTACCCCGACCCATAGTGTTGAATATATTTGCTATAAGCAACATCATGTCTTTGGGTCATGTTATTTCCTTCATGTTTCTAACTCACTTGCATACCGGCTCGGCATGCAAGTGGAACTGTTACTTTAGATTGCTGACTTTAAAGGCTATGTCTATGTATGAATAAATTATTATATATAGTTATTATGTGTTTTGAAATTCTTCGTTCCAGATCCAAAGTGAATCCCTAAGAATAACTCTCTCCAGTACTCGCCGTGAGACTTTCATCCTATGCTCCCACGTAGATAACATTGCTATCGCAGCAATCCCTTCTTAATTACAAGAAAATTGCCCAGAATATATATTTTACTACTGTCGTAAATGGAAGAATTTATAATTGGATTGCTTCTAATTGAGTACCTATTGCTGTACCTGACCCAACTTTTAAAAAACTTCGTTTGCTATTCGGCAGGCTCCATGAAGTGCATTTTAATACCCCTAAGAGGGCACATAAGCGTACTGCCTGTCTAACGGTAAGCAGTTACCGTAGCCTATGGACATTTGCAACACCAGGGCTCTCACTTATGCGTTGCCGAACCTGTAAAAACCTCGACACGCCTTTTTTGAAGAATCCGATGCTATAGTCATGGGAAAACTCGACTGGGAGTTCCACAACTTGATAGTTCTCGGAAGAAAACTTCATTAAAACCGCACAGTACGTAACCATTGCGGTCTCAGTGTGTGAGGGTGAACTTCCCGCGGTATCGGCGAGCCGTGCAGTTGTAAAAAGAATAATTCATCAGAACACAACCCGTTGTACAATAGGTAGAACAAACAAAGAGAATGAAAATCTCTCCTTTAACTTAAGGGCTCAATAATGGTATAGGATTAGGTTTGGTAGGCTATAAAGTTGGCGGTGAGCCATTTATAACTAAAAAGTTCATTACTATAAGCTTGCATTAAAAAGATTGTTTTTAGCAGTAAGATAGTATTTTATATCTTTCTATCACTCAACTTGGAGATATATTTATATATTTAAAATAATAAAATTTTATTTGTCATTACGCCCTCGCGGTCACTTAGACGTACCACTTTTTTAAAATAAATATATAAATTATAACTATTGTGTTATTGTGATAAATGTCTGTAAATTCACAGTGCAATTAATAAAGCGAGACTCCGGCGAAAGACAAGTGATAAACTTCTATTAACTTTATCATTTTATTCATATTTTATTTTATTCATATACGACCTGAATAAACTTTAATTCAGATGTAATTAATAAATTATGTAAATTATTTTTATTCATATTCATGGTTCGGACATGTAGAAAGAATGCAAGATGAAAGAATGACGAAGCAGATATACAATGCAAAAGTGGAAGGATGTAGGAGCCGACGAAGGCCAAGACTTACCTACCATGATCAAATTGGTCGTGTTCTATCAGAAGGTGATGTCAGGAGCCCTAGAAACCGGCGGGCGTGCATGAGAAGAGCAATGAATGTTAAAGAAGCGAGTGAGATATGTAAGGATCGAGTCACGTGGCGCTCGGTTCTCTCTGCCTACCTCGCAAGGGATTTGGCGTGCAGTTATAGATAGATAGATTTTATTCATCAGACCCACTGCAAATGTTAACTGTAGATACTGTAATGTATGTATGTATTTATGACTTCACACCAGGTCCCTTGCAAGGTAGGCAGACAGAACCGAGCGCCATAAGATGCGGTTCTTACATACTCGTACTTCACTCGCTTCTGTAACTGTCATAGCTCTTTTCATGCCCGTGAATGAAGCGACTTTGACACCAACGCCCGTGGGCTCGATTCCCAAACAAGACAAATATTTGTGTGCATGAACGTGTCAGTTTGTCTTGGTCTGGATGTTTAAGAGAGGAAGGGCGCATCAAAGCAGCCCGTCTGGGGAAGTACCTCCACCTCACAGACAACCGAAACTAAAACAACTCGTTCTGTGTGAGTGAGGTCACCAGTAAGCTCCTAAGGAGTTGTTGTGTTAACAACATAGGAGGCATCGCGCGAATGATACTTAATGTATTACGAGCGTCCAGAGGCTATGGTAACCACTTTAGGATGGTAGGTAGGATGGCCTCCACATGATCTTGTGAAGATCGCAGGGAGCGGATGGTTGCAATCAGCACAGGTCTATGTTCAGCAGTGGACGTTTTTTCTGCTGATATGATGATGAATACGACAATATTCGTAGTGGACAAAGTAACTGTAATTCGAGTATGCCTGCTACCATTTATCCAATAGTTGAGGTGTATGACGGTATACTAAGAAAAGTAGTGAATATTAATTAGGCGGGAAGTGGGGTATTATTCTCAATTTAGGCAATAAAAGCAGCCACGTGATCAATAAAAATACATATATACATTTGTATATGTATACATATGTGCCCATTGTACTCTTTCAATAACATGCTACTTAATATTATTTTGGTGCAATAAAGTGTATTCTATTCTATTCTATTCTATTCTACATATGCCCACATGACCATGAAATAAAATTCAAGTATCTTCTCCATTCGTGTGAGATCACTCTACATTACTAGTTTATGTTATGTACGAAATAATCGTAAATGTGCCAATGTATACACATTATTTTATGTTCCACTAATGAGCATGAAAGACAATGCCCTGGCCGACGATTTAAATAAAAAAATTCGCCCAAGTGCGAGTCGGACTCGCGCACGAAGGGTTCCGTACCACTATCTATAAAAACGGCAAAAAAAAATCACGTTTGTTGTATGGGAGCCCCCCTTAAATATTTGTTTTATTTTAATTTAATTATTTATTCTTAAATTGAATATATATCTGAATATTCTGTGAACATTTTAAGCATCTACCTGTTGCCGTTATCAATATCGAGCAAAAACGAGCAAAAAAATCACGTCTGTTGTATGGGAGCCCCCTTAAATATTTATGTTATTCTATTTTTTAGTATTTGTTGTTATATCGGCAACAGAAATACATCATCTGTGAAAATTTCAACTGTCTAACTATCACGGTTCGTGAGATACAGCCTGTTGACAGACGGATGGACAGCGGAGCCTCAGTAATAGGGTTCCGTTTTACCCTTTGGGTACGGAACCCTAAAAATGAAATCACACAGACATAGCAGATCCAATTTTACTTAAACTATTCAGGATCCACTGAAATATACTAATAAAATTTTATCAAAATCGGTTCCGCCATATAAGCGAAGTTCAGTACAGAAAAAATATTAAATAAAATATTAAAAACTTTTTTTATATAATAATTCCCCAGTTGACTGTTCCAATAAGTACGAATACGAGGTGGCAATGCGCCAGTAATACTTTCGAGTGATGCAATAAAAAATATTCGGCTATTTTCATCCATGTGGCAACCCTCGCCGCTAAAAGCAAAGTGATCCTTCACTGGGGCTCAAAAATACGGATTTTTCATAATTGAATATATGCGACGTAGAATGCGTGCTTTTTGTTTACGACTTGCAATATCCGCGAACAGTGCAGGTAATTGAATGTAAAGTAATATTTAAGTGCTCATATAACTGAGACAATAACAATACAGTTATTATTTTTCCCGTGGACGAGTGGTTAACAATGGCTATTATAAATAAAGGCTCGTAGTTTCGTTTCTCACACAGGACAAATATATGTGTGCATAAACATTTTTTTTATACTACGTTGGGAGGCAACAAGCATACGGTCCACATGATGTAAACCGGGTACCGTAGCCTATTAACGCTTGTAATATATTAAGTATCACTGGCGCGATGCCTCCTCTGTTGCTTACACAGCAACTCCTTGGGAGCTACTGGTGACCTAACTCACACGCAGGATCACAGCAACCCTCTAGGGAGTTGTTATTTGGCTGCGGTTTTCTGTGAGGTGGAGGTACTTCCTCAAGCGGGCTGCTTTGATGCGCCCTACCTCTCTTAAAACATCCAGATCAAGACAAACAGACATGTTCATGGACACAATTGTTTATCCTGTATGGGAATCGAACCCTCGAGCGTTGGTGTCAAAGTCGCATCATTCACGACTGATCCACCGAGCTCGTCAAAAAACATGTCTGTTTGTCTTGGCTTATGTGTTTTCAAGAGAGTTATATTTTAGATTATAAAGACTAAATACACAATGAATTAGAAATGAGTGTATACGAAACAATTATTTTATTATTTTATGCTAGGATTAGGATATACAACGGGAAAATGTTTGCCTTGTGTGGGAATCGAACCCACGAGCGTTGGTGTCAAAGTCGCGTCATTCACGACTGATCCACCGAGCTCGTCAAAAAACATGTCTGTTTGTCTTGGCTTATGTGTTTTCAAGAGAGTTATATTTTAGATTATAAAGACTAAATACACAATGAATTAGAAATGAGTGTATACGAAACAATTATTTTATTATTTTATGCTAGGATTAGGATATACAACGGGAAAATGTTTGCCTTGTGTGGGAATCGAACCCACGAGCGTTGGTGTCAAAGTCGCGTCATTCACGACTGATCCACCGAGCTCGTCAAAAAACATGTCTGTTTGTCTTGGCTTATGTGTTTTCAAGAGAGTTATATTTTAGATTATAAAGACTAAATACACAATGAATTAGAAATGAGTGTATACGAAACAATTATTTTATTATTTTATGCTAGGATTAGGATATACAACGGGAAAATGTTTGCCTTGTGTGGGAATCGAACCCACGAGCGTTGGTGTCAAAGTCGCGTCATTCACGACTGATCCACCGAGCTCGTCAAAAAACATGTCTGTTTGTCTTGGCTTATGTGTTTTCAAGAGAGTTATATTTTAGATTATAAAGACTAAATACACAATGAATTAGAAATGAGTGTATACGAAACAATTATTTTATTATTTTATGCTAGGATTAGGATATACAACGGGAAAATGTTTGCCTTGTGTGGGAATCGAACCCACGAGCGTTGGTGTCAAAGTCGCGTCATTCACGACTGATCCACCGAGCTCGTCAAAAAACATGTCTGTTTGTCTTGGCTTATGTGTTTTCAAGAGAGTTATATTTTAGATTATAAAGACTAAATACACAATGAATTAGAAATGAGTGTATACGAAACAATTATTTTATTATTTTATGCTAGGATTAGGATATACAACGGGAAAATGTTTGCCTTGTGTGGGAATCGAACCCACGAGCGTTGGTGTCAAAGTCGCGTCATTCACGACTGATCCACCGAGCTCGTCAAAAAACATGTCTGTTTGTCTTGGCTTATGTGTTTTCAAGAGAGTTATATTTTAGATTATAAAGACTAAATACACAATGAATTAGAAATGAGTGTATACGAAACAATTATTTTATTATTTTATGCTAGGATTAGGATATACAACGGGAAAATGTTTGCCTTGTGTGGGAATCGAACCCACGAGCGTTGGTGTCAAAGTCGCGTCATTCACGACTGATCCACCGAGCTCGTCAAAAAACATGTCTGTTTGTCTTGGCTTATGTGTTTTCAAGAGAGTTATATTTTAGATTATAAAGACTAAATACACAATGAATTAGAAATGAGTGTATACGAAACAATTATTTTATTATTTTATGCTAGGATTAGGATATACAACGGGAAAATGTTTGCCTTGTGTGGGAATCGAACCCACGAGCGTTGGTGTCAAAGTCGCGTCATTCACGACTGATCCACCGAGCTCGTCAAAAAACATGTCTGTTTGTCTTGGCTTATGTGTTTTCAAGAGAGTTATATTTTAGATTATAAAGACTAAATACACAATGAATTAGAAATGTGTATACGAAACAATTATTTTATTATTTTATGCTAGGATTAGGATATACAACGGGAAAATGTTTGCCTTGTGTGGGAATCGAACCCACGAGCGTTGGTGTCAAAGTCGCGTCATTCACGACTGATCCACCGAGCTCGTCAAAAAACATGTCTGTTTGTCTTGGCTTATGTGTTTTCAAGAGAGTTATATTTTAGATTATAAAGACTAAATACACAATGAATTAGAAATGAGTGTATACGAAACAATTATTTTATTATTTTATGCTAGGATTAGGATATACAACGGGAAAATGTTTGCCTTGTGTGGGAATCGAACCCACGAGCGTTGGTGTCAAAGTCGCGTCATTCACGACTGATCCACCGAGCTCGTCAAAGAACATGTCTGTTTGTCTTGGCCTATGTGTTTTTAAGAGAGTTATATTTTAGATTATAAAGTACATAATGAATTAGAAATGAGTGTGTACGAAACAATTATTTTATTATTTCATTCTAGGATTATACAACGGGAAAAATGACCAGACTAATCTACCACGGCCAAATAGAGGAATCAGAAGGTGATGTAAGGAGAATCCTATAAGCATGCGTGCGTGCGTGCGTGTTGATATTACAGTCGAGTGAGGGGTACAAGCACAGAGTTATGTGGCGCTCGGATGTTTCAGTGTATCCCGTTAGGTACTTGACGTCATGTCGATCGATAGGATTTGATAATTGGAATGGATAGAGGATTGATAATGTCAATTGACCTTTTGAGTAAGTATTTTTGAAGTAAAACTTCTTTACGCACGCTTGATTTGGGAAGTAAGTTTGTGAATGCGTGACGAGAGCGTTACTAAAAGTGAGATCGGGCGAGGCAAACGGAAGTTGAGAGGGAGATATAAGTTAGTGAAGATAGAAAGAGAGAGAGTTACGTTTTGTATATTACTGTAGGGGCAAGAGAGAGAAATGCGAGCACACATTTTCTTTCTCTCTTTCTCTCATAGCCAGTTACGTTTCGTATATCTAAGACACAGTGCAGGCCTATTGACTGTAAGTTTTACTTAGATAGATTGATAGATAAAAGCTTTATTTGTACACTTAGACACACAATATAAAACTACAGTAGATATATATGCTAACAAACAAAGGGAGACAACAACAACTTACAAATAACCAATTAGATAACACTTTCCAATGTATGTGTCAACACCTTGTCTGTTGGAGCGTGTGTCGCAGTCATACAAATGGGCAATAGCTCAGTGTTGGGTTTGCTCAGAGAGCAAAACACTGATTTTCAGTTGTTGCCTGTAAATAGGTGCTGGGCGCATTAGAACTATACTGAGGCGTCAGCCATCATCACATTTGAAGGTTACAATAACAATAATAATGAGAATAAAATTTGTGATCACAATATCAACACCATACAAGCTAAACCGTCAATACTACCATCAACATGCATTGAACATCACCACACACTGAGTTACCGCCACCTAAGCTATTGAACCAAACCTTCAGTTGTGTGATCTAAAGCACACTCGATTTTAGAGTATTTCTTCTTCTAATAACAAAAATTGAAACTATTAGAAATGTTGATGAATCAATAAATCGAAAATATCGCTGATATAGGATGTACCTATAAACATGACGAATGAAAACATGAATAGCTTTCAAGTTTGTAATAACATGCTTGTAATAAGTAGAGAATATGTGTCGCATGTCCCTCTAACCAAACACGCAGGTTGAGCAATGTCGACCTCAGCCTGCCTTTGGTTGGGTTTATCTATCTCGAGCTTTTCCATGCTTCGGCGGAAACTGTAGATGATAATAAATAAGCTAAGTCAGAGGCTTCGGATGGCTTGGAAACACTGGAGTGGAGTATGCTCTAAATCCATTCCGATGAAGGAAGACCATATTCCTGTAGTGGGACGCGTTTGGATTGGTGAGGTCTTAGAAACCTTTTTTATTTTTTTTTGTGACGCGGGGAAAAATGCGTTACGCACACCACCGGTGCCTGGGTGGCCTCCGGTGGTAGTGTGGGACTCCCCGTCTATACCCACTAAACAACCCCGCGAATTGCCATCGGCCGCGTTGGTGTGGTGCTCCGGATCTGTCAGCAACAGGGCACCACTGCGACTGGCCAGCCCCTCAGAAGGGGCCGGACTTCTTCACTCTAGGGGCCATCCCGGCAAATTGGGACAGCCCCTCCGGCGGCGGGACCACTATGGGGCCAGGTTCCCATCCTAACCCCTAGTCCCACATATTAGGGAGGCTGCAATAGGTGCGCGTAGCGCCTACGCCGCACTCCCGTCCGCCGGAGGTCTTAGAAACCTAACCTAACCTAGCCCAAGACGACCAGACATGTTCATGCATACATATGTTTGGCTTGTGCAAAAATCGAACCCACCAGCGTTGGCGCGTAAGTAGCCATCGCTAGCCATTCCATCACCGGGCACGTCATGGCTCGGAATAGTCCAAGTTATTTGAGTTAACAACGCTAATAAATTAAAGGATCACTCTAATTGATACCGGGGACGCACACCAAGTCAACTTGCGTTAACTATTCCCTCTAAATCTGCGGTCACCTCTAACGAACTGTCAACTGCACGCCGTAACTAGGCCAGCACTATAAATATTCAATCACTTCGAAATTCACAAAGCGCTTTATGATACCCTGGTACTGAGAGGTTATCGCTTGCGTGTTGTGCCTTTATGCCCCTAGATACTACTGCGTGGCAACTACCAGTCGTTTCATGGAAGATTTTTCTTTCCCGTGACTCATTTATTTTCATTGGCTGGTTAGACCCGTATATCAAAATTATAAGAGAGGTAGGGCGCATCAAATCAGCCCGTCTGGGGAAGTACCTCCACCTCACAGAAAATCGCAACCTAATAACCAGTCACTAGAGAGTTGTTGTGTTCCTGCGTGTGAGTGAGGTCACCAGTAAGCTCCCAAGGAGTTGCTGTGTAAGCAGCAGAAGAGGCATCGCGTGAATGATACTTAATATATCGCAAGCGTTAATAGGCTACGGTAACCGCTTAACATCAGGTGGGCCGTATGTACGTATGCTTCCCGACGTAGTATAAAAAAAAATACCCCTAAATTAACTCATTACGCATGATGCTATATCATCATTTTAAAAGCACTAGTTAATCGAGGGGGAATTTTGATATACGGGTCTAATCAGCCAATGAGAATAGTAGTCATCAAAATCTCCCATGACACTACTGGTAGAGCCACGCAGTAATGCCTAGAGAAATAAAGGTGTTTTGTAATAAATCAATAGTAGAATGGTAGATTTGATAAATGGATGCAGTCCTGTAGAATAAACACGAATATACATGAAACTAAACTGCAGCCCACGTCATCCGCGCGCATACTGTATCCCGTGGGAACAGCTTTTTCTTGTTCAAAAAATGTCCTACCTCTCTTTCGCCAGAGCCTCATCTGTTGATAAGCAGGGTGCACCACGTGCAGGTGAGGTTGGCTTTGGCTCTAAAGGTGATATTGAGCCATTTACACCCCAAAATAATAAAAAGCCTTACACGATTATAAAAAAATAGGATGGCAGGCGGATCCATTTACAAATAAAATTGGAACGGTTTGGAAGAAGATGCTACTCGTAGTGAAAGTGGAATGGTTCTCCTACTACCCAATTTTTGTTACAATTGTATAAGGCTCCCGATTCTTTTTTATACTACGTCGGGAGGCGTACAAGCATACCTGATGTAAAGCGGGTACCATGGCCTATTAGCGCTTGCTTGATATTAATTATCACTCGTGCGATGCCGCCTCTACTGCTTACACTCCCTAGAGGGTTGCTGTGTTACTGCGTGTGAGTGAGGTCACCAGTAAGCTCCCAAGGAGTTGCTGTGTTAACAGCAGAGGTGACATCGCGCTACCTCGTAATACTTAATGTATTTCACGCGCTTATATATATAGGCTATGGTAACCACTTTACATCAGGTGCGCCGTATGCTTGTATGCCTTCCGACGGTGTATAAAAAGATACTTCCCGGGAACTAACAGGAAGACTTACTTGCTTACTGAAGTTGCTATTAGTTTTTTTTTTTAATTCTATAGATTTTGTTTGTTATTTGTCATATAGATCAATAGTGTTAATTTTATTGATCTGCATAAGTGATTTGTTTGAAAACTGTAGAACCTTACTATATTATATATGTGGTATTCTAGAGATGCGTGCAGACCAGTTCCCTCGAACAGAACCCATTAAAGGCTTTAATATTTATTGAGACAAATATTACTTTTAATATCAGAATAATACAATATATAAATTACTTAAATAAAATTAAATAAATACACAATAAATCTAAAATAATAATAATAACCTAAAATAAATCTAAAAAGTTTGGCAATAAACCTGTTAAAGACTTGACGCTTGTGAAAGCCGTCACCATATTCAACCATTTTGAAGGGAACATGGCGAAGCGCTAGACGATGCCGCCCGTTTGGTCACCTTTGTGAGCATGACTCACTCGCCTGTCTCGATCCCAATCTCAGTATGTTACCAGTGTTAGTACTTACTCTATTCATATATAGTATCCCATAACACAAGCTTCGCTTACTTTGGGGCTAGATGGCGCTGTGTAATTTGTCCAACAATATCCTTGCACCTCGGCATGTCCTGAACTTTACGATTAATTCGACGGCCACCGGTAGTCAACAGCGCATCTACTACTGATGAACCACGACCACGACATACATCGACATCCGGAGATTGGTGGTGGATAGGGCCCTTTGGATGAGCTGGTATATCGCATAATCTACTCGGCGTGCAGTGTAATATATACAGATGCCTGTGCATTATTTTTACATGTTCGTGCCAACGGAGCATACTTCTTCTTATTTTAACGCCGACACTCTCTTTCAGACCAGCTCTTTTACAATTTTTGCGCAACGCTCGCATTTCGACCGCGTTTGTCTTACTTTATGCTCTCCCTACCAAGTCCAGCTCTCACTGTCATAAGTTATCGTTGGGACGTAGCGTCTTTTCAACCTTTTTATACAATCTCATCCCTTTGCTCCAGCACTTCATCATCAACCGTATGCCTTACATTGCTTCTGCTTCCTAACAATAAACATTATTAAATTCTATCTATCTATCTATCTATAACTTCACGCCAAATCCCTTGCGGGGTAAGCAGAGAGAACCGAGCGCCACGTGACTCGATCCTTACATATCTCACTCGCTTCTTTAATATTCATTGCTCTTTTCATGCACGCTCGCCGGTTTCTAGGGCTCCTGACATCACCTTCTGATAGAACACGACCAATTTGGTCATGGTAGGTAAGTCTTGGCCTTCCCCGGCTCCTACATCCTTCCACTTTTGCATTGTATATCTGCTTCGTCATTCTTTCATCTTGCATTCTTTCTACATGCCCGAACCATCGGAGCATGCCTCTTCTTATTTTAACACCGACGCTCTCTTTCATACCAACTCTATTTCTAACATCATCATTGCGAATACGGTCTACAAGCCTTACGCCACAAATTTTGCGCAGCGCTCGCATTTCGAGCGCGTTTATTCTACTTTCATGCTCTTTCTGCCATACCCAGCTCTCGCTTCCATAAGTTAGCGTTGGGACCAACACTGCATTGTGTATAGCGAGTTGTGCCTTCTGGCTCAGGTTTTTACTGCCAAGAAGTTTTCCCAACGCTCCATTCACACTATTCCCAGCACTCACTCGTCTTTCCACATCGGCGGTGTACCCTCCATCCCTGCTGAAAGCGCATCCAAGATATACAAACTCATCCACTTGTTTCAACACTTCATCATCAATTATTAAAATCGATCCATCCATTTAGGATCAGTTGACGTACACACGTGCTTAAGAATGTGTATAGATGTAACAATACAGGGAGAAATTCGAATGAAAGTAAATATATTGCGATCAATACGAAAGTAATATAACTTTTCATTCCTCATATCACATGCTCAGTACACATTTACCACATCGAGTAGGTATTTGTTTTGTGTGAACGCTTCTAATGAATATGTAATAGAAATATTTAAACCAAATACATTGAATACACACCAGCGTGTTCTCGGCGTAACTCAAATATTGATATTAAGTTATTTATTTGGTACTTTGTTATCTGTCTGTATGTTGTGTATTGGTACATGAGAGATAAGGCGTAGATAGAGCAGCTACGGTTACCGCGTTACATCAGATAGGCCATATGCTTGTATTTCTCCCAACGTGGAATAAAAACAAATCGTTCTTTTGTAATATGTCAAATTATTTATTTTATTTTATTTCTCCACAATTATAACGACAATTTACAATGTTATACTTAAATACACAAACAAATATAGCATGGTGATGTAACCATATACAAGTATCAACACATTGAAAAACAGCCACGTTGCGGAGAACTGGTGACCGAACTAGGTATCCGAAGAACCTGTATCACTCGTCGCCAGGTCTCCAACCGGTGTTGTTAACCAAAGTATCGACTACTAAATACATACATGTCTCAGTTAAATGTTACAAACAATAAACACTTATTACATTGTATCATATAAATGCTCACATGCTCACATGCTCTACACAACTGTAATATCGCCTGAAGTCAAAGTCAATGTCAAAATCTTTTTATTCCGTGAAAATGGCTACATTTGTTTGGAATCGTCACATTTTTTTCCCCTACCGTGCAATTTATGACTAGGTGAGCACTGATAAAAATACTGCCAAAAAACTCAGGCATCCCTCTTTTGGTATCCAAACAAATTTACATAATTTATTAATTACATTATAATTGGATCGACTCACTCCCAAACATTTTTATCATTAATATAGTCAGATACTTTATAATATGCCCTGCTACACAATTTGAAGTGCCCAATAAGAAGTTTCCTGACATTAATAGAATTCAAAAAACTCACCGAACAGGATTCTGTTATCATTATTTGCGTGTGCGACTGTCCGAAACGCTAAAAAGAACAACACGGGGCAAACTGATGAGAGACAATAACATTAAGTCGCACTGGGTAGAATAGAGGAATATGGTTTGTTAGGTAACTGGGAGAAATAAATGTTCTGTTTCGTCATAGTTTCATTTTTAGAATAGGTCTGAGACTTTTTCTTGCAGGTGAGTTTGAGTTTTGGGTAGATAGAAATTTTGTGGTTGATATGTTTGTAAAGAAAGGGGCCGAGGAATGTGAAGAATCGCAGAGCAAAATTAGTGTTATGGTTGAGACAAAGAAGAATAGGTCTACAATTACGAGAAATTAAATTGCGGTCATAATTAATCAAACAGTGTTGGTTTAAAAATGGTATGTAAAACAAACAGTTGGCGTACTGACAAGACATTACAAGATCTGTATAGTTCCTTTGTGGGATATTGATATGATGATGATGAAGGTCATACTTTAATAATCGCTCTTTGTACTCTTTTCAGACCAATAAGATGAGTCCTAGCAGCTCCACCCCAAGTTGTAATGCACTAAGTAAGAATTGATTGACAAAGAACTATGTATGTCATATGAAGTAACTTGCTATCAGCGATATAACGCAATTGTTTAAAAACATACAATAGTTTTCTAATAGGAGCTGTTAGTTAAGCAATATGGTGTTTAAAGCTTCAGTTGGAGTCAACTGTAATACCGAGATATTTGGTAGAGGAGGTTAGAGTAAGAATTTGACAATTGCACAATGTTAAACGACAATGGGAAGACAGGTGGGAGTGGAAAATTATGCGGTACATATTTGGTGTAGGTGAACCGTAATTTCGAATGCTATGGATCATGTAACTGGTTTTAGCCACATTAAGAACGTTTCTCGACAACCACTCATTAACTCGAACAAAACCTAACTGAGCAGCTTCAAAAATATCCAACCAGCTGCCATCAGTGAAGATGAGGGCAGTATCATCTGCATATGAAATGATTTTACATTTGTTTATGGATAAATTGCAAAGGTCGTTAATATAGGCAAGAAATAAGCTAGGCCCAAGGATAGTACCCTGGGGAACCAATGCAATAATCGCAGTCTGCTTGACAATTAGCGTGCTAAAAAGTAGGTGATTCAACAACTATTTTGCTTACAGATTTTCGGGCATAAACGACAACACCCTCGTTTTGGATATTATTGTTAGAACTATAATGAAATGTAATTAATTGATTTCTGTTCTTGCAAAAATAATTTTGATCGAAAATTCGTTCAAATGTACCATGCGACCATAAGAAAGCAGAGGTTTAATCAGTTTAATGAATTGTGTTGATGATTTATATCAATTAATATAGTAGTTAATTTATGAAAGAAGTATATATATATATATATATTTATTTAGAAGTTTCTTTCATCTAGAAGCAACATGCACGTCAGAGAACCATAAGACGGCATCCATAAGACAGCTGAAGGTGCGGCAAACGCACGAAGGTATGTCTTACTCACACCAGTTACTAGTTGTATGTATAAGTCGGCAGAAAGTGCGTACACGCAGAAGGTCGAGATGAGTGTTCGGATTATCTTCCAGTCTCCTACGTTCTTTTCTATTAGAAAGAGATAGGATCGCACAACGAAACGATGCACTCACAGAAATACGTCAGCGGCGCGGCGCACCAACTTGTCGTTATAAACTCCTATTATTCTTGCGAATTAAAAACAACTGTTTGACAAATTTACAATAATTGTTTAAATGCAATAATGAATTTTTAACACGTAAACTCGTAGTCGTGGTCCAGGAGGAGAGTACTTTAGTTCTATTGAAATACTTTAGTTCTATTGCGAATATCCTCATTTTTTACTCTGTTACGCAGCGAAACCACATAAAAGCTTTTAACGAAATGTAATTTTAAAATGTTGAATTCACATAACCAAAAAGGACACATAAGAGCTTGTTTCGCAATTTACGGTTTACATGTTACAGTATTTTTTTTATTTTTTTATTGCGTTAGTGTTCTTTGAAGGTGATATTAGGATACCAAAATAATATTTTTTTCGCGGTCGCCGTTAAACACCCAGGTGATTATATTCGCAGGTGATCAAAGGACACTAAAGAGTCGGCAATGATGACTCAGGTGATATCATCCAAGTGATCATAGTGGAATAGATCTTTTAAAGGCATTCTACGTCTACAAATCTGCATCTTGATATAGCCAAGAGCATTGAGATTACCAACAAAGATATGTTCTATAGCCGTAGAGAAGATACTGGCGCATACCTTGTTCTGTGCAACAGAGCAAAGATTCAAAAGAATGAAGCTTCATGTAGGCGAGAAATTCCTGTTTTACTCCGCAGTACTATTATGCGTTTTCAAAATTTGGTCATACAACTCTTGCAAATCCCTTAGGAGGTAGGCAGAGAGGGTCCTTACACACCTCACTCGCTTCTTTAACATTCACATCTCTTCTCATTCACGTTCGCCGGTTTCTAAAGCTCCTGATATCACCTTGTCATATCTAGCTCTCGTTTACGTAAGTTAGCGTTGGAACCACTGCGTTGTATATAGCGAGCTGTGCCTTTTGGCTCAAGATTTTACTGCTAAGAAGTTTTCTTAATGCTCCATTCACACTATTCTCAGAAGTTACTCGCATTTGCACATCAGCGGAGTACCTTCTATCCCTGCTGAAAGCGCATGCAAGATATACAATCTCATCCACCTGTTCCAACTCTTCATCACCAACCGTAATCCTTAAATTGGTTCAGGTTTCTTCTCTTTCAAAAACCAGCAATTTTGCCGTATGCGCATAAAGAGCTCGGATACATATTATATCATTGATTGTCTGGGCGGTTGCTGTGTTTCTGCGAGTGAATGCGGTGATTTGCAATTGATGGCAACGTGCGAGGAATACTTCTTGTATTACTTTGCATCAGGTGGGCCATACGCTTGTTTATAGTAAAAATGATGTTGCTGATGTAATGTAAAATACATCAATTCTACAATTATAACAGCTTTAGGTACGTGCTATCTATATATAAATATAATTCTACACCAAATCCATTAATGGTAGGTACAGAGAATCGATTGCCACATGTCATTTCTTACCTCACTCGCTTCTTTAACATTCATAGGTCTTCTCATGCACGCTTGGCGGTTTTTTAGACTTCTGACGTCACCTTTTTACAAAACATATCTTTATATATATAGCAATTCCTCTGAGAGTCTATTTTATTTGTACATTCGAACAACTTCAAACAAACTAAAATCAGCTAATACATATCCATTGAAGAGAATCTATAAACAAAGAAAACGACCTCAGTTGCTTAAATAAGTAGGTACTCCAATAATCATTCGATCTCTAGAAAGTTGCGTGCCTGTGATTTATAAACTTTTTCAGGAACACCGTTCCTATATGAAATCTAAGTTTGTCTGTGTGTGCGTTTGTCTGTATGTGTGTGTCTGTCGCTTTTTTTCGAATATTCGAATTTTGACTTCAGATCCGCTAGCATAAAAAAGTAGAATAGGAATGTCTGAAAAACCAACCACCTATCTCTTTAAGGAACATGGTCAAAATAGCCGACAATTAAAAAAAAAAACGTTAGAATTTTTATTTCAGATTCGAAAAGTAAATTATAAAGTAGAACAGGAATGTCGTAAAAACCAATATCATATTTCTTAAGGAACGTGGTCAAAATGGCCGACAAAGTTTAAAAAAAAATACCTAATATTGTTATATAATTGACGAGCCAGGTGTTCCTCTGGCATTGCAAGCTTGCGCATTCTCAACTGGTTTTATATTAGCTCAACATAGTGGCTCCGCTTCGCCTGATGGTAAGCGAAACAGGAGCCCAAATAGCGGCGGCAACTGACAAAGGACTACAGTGTTCTGTCAGTTGACGCTACCATGCTGGCCTGCAAGGTGCTTTTTCACGCTTCGTTTGAGCGATCACATATTGTAGAATGGAGGATATACATGTGCAGGCAAGACATTCCACTTTTTAATAGTACGACAGAGATAGGAGTTGGCGAACGTTTTAGTACGAGAAGAAATGTTTTCAACAGTGGAATGATGACATCGCAAGCCTGCTCGTGTGGTTCTATGACAGTTCTTGAGAGCAATCACCATGGTACAGGCGGTGAAATATGCTTAGCGAGCCAATGTCCCTACGATGTTGAGGTACTAGGTTTTTGGTGACCTCTTCGTCGTGGATATGCGAATAGCCCGCCGCTGCAACCTGTCGAGAGTCTCGAGAATATACTGTGAGGAACCGTCCCAGAGATGCGAGCAATACTCCATGCAGCAGGCCCGAATATTCAGGCTATCTCGCATATTGAGGGAAGCGCCGTGACGACTGGGAGTGGGGTGGAATGGGCACATTTTTGTTGTAAACGCGCACACCTGAATTTTCTTGGCATTAAACTCAACCAGGTTATTGGAACCCCATTTACTAATGAGATCCAAAACATCATTGGGCATCGCCCGAGTGATACTTAATGAATTACAAGTGTTCATAGGCTACGGTAACCGTTTTACATCAGGTGAGCAGTATGCTTGTATGTATATACCTACGTTGTATTAAAAAAAATCGTCACAGCATTGATCTACGAATACTACGCCACAGATTTTGCGCAACGCTCGCATTTCACGTTTATTACCCAGCTTTTGCTTCCATAATTTAGCGTTGAGATCAGCACCGCGTTGTGTATAGCGAGATCTGTCTTCTAACTCATGCTTTTACTGCCTAGAAGTTTTCCCGATGCTTCATTAACACTAATCCAGGCACCTTTATTTCTACGTCGGCGGTGCACTTTCATATATAATATGTATGGATAAAACTATAGTTCCAAACATATATTATTTATTCCAAAAAAATAAAACTATTATAATTTTAAACGTTCATTCTAAAACTATTCACGACAATGACAATGTACAACCAGAAGATTGAATAGAAAACGGTCGCTACATTACTAAACATGACTTGGCCAAATCCAGAGTCTTGGAAACAACTTAAATTTATGAATACACAGTATATGGATACACCTAAAGTCAACAGCCAATATAAAAATAAATGAATTAAAACACTCCATAAGTATATTGTGATCCATACATCTTCTTCTTTAAGAATTCCTACTAAAAGTAATAAACTTGTGAAGAAAAATGGTACAGTAAAAACAAATAATATATTTAGGTACACCAAGACATCAACTTTATATCTATATACTGCTTTCCACTCAGAAAACCTTATTGCCATGGATAACAAGAATGCCAATCCAAATATTCCATATAAGAAACTGAATATAAAAATAATAATGCATCCCACTGTTAAAGGTATGCACAACAAAAAATTATCCAAAACCTTCAAATTATTCCAAACAAGTGGCATTTTTTCACATTACGGCATCACAAATCATATTTAAGGTATCAAACGCTAAGTAAATCCAACTTAATGTTGAATATAACTCCAAAAATTTCGCCACAATGGAGAAAATCACGGGAAATTATAGTTCCAAAAACTTCAGCGTATTTCTACGTCAAATAGTATTCTTCGCCTATTCTTCTTTTAGTGTTGGCAATCAGTCATCACTCGATGTGCATTTAAGTATACAAACGACTCGAGTAAGAGTTAAGACACTCCGCTTGGAAAATTCTTCAAGTAAATCTGTTGTAGGAGTAATGCCATAAGATAGGTACGTTATTGGGCATCTGCACAGAATACAATAATTTTATGATAGCAGTGGATGGAATCCGAATACGTTATTATTTATCTATATTTACTACGGTATTAATATGCTGCTACGATAATTATAGTCGCTCACATTTTACTGCCAATAAAAATCCTATTTTAAGGGCGTGCACGCTATTTCACACAACTCGAAACTTCAGCGATCGCAAATACCACTAGATTCTGACACACACAACAACGCGCGCTATCTGTATGTGAAACTTGAGCGCTTTATTATTTTGTATGACACAATTTCGATACTTGTGTTTTGTTTATGGGAATGAATTTTAAGGTGATATTCATCATCAAAATGTACGTTTCGTAGTGATTATAAAGTGTTTCTCTGCCAAATATCACAATTTTTGTTTATTGTCTGCGTGTATGCGCGTTTAATAGACTGTGTCTTTTTATCTTATCATCAGTAAGTATCTACCGTGAAAAGACAATATTTTTATTGTATTCCAGTTTCAATAGTATATTAGGATGGAAGTGGGTTCAGCCTTCATAGATAAAGCCAACCTGCATGTGGTGTAGGCCTGTACCCTGGCGAGATGTGACACAGCGATAGTCCTCCGATAGAATTACCTTCACTTCACAGAAGACCCTAGCCAAATAACAATTTATATTGTTGCGTTCCTACGATTGAGTGAGATTACCAGGAAGCTCGAAGTTGCTGCGTTAACAGCAACAGACAAGAGTGATTAGCAAAGCTACTTTAATACTAATGCTTGTGTATTCGATTTCCATACAGGATAAATATTTTTTGATACAATGTCGGAAGGCATGCGAGCATTAGGCCCACCTGATGTAAAGCGGTTACCGTAGTCTATAAACCCTTGTATACATTAAGTATCACTCGCGCGATGCCACCTCTGCTGGTAACCCAGTAACTCCTTAGGAGCTTACCGGTGACCTCACTCACACGCAGGAATACAACAAGGAGTCCCTCCAGGGAGTTATTTGTCTGCGGTTTTCTGGGAGATAGAGGTACGGGCTGCTTTGATGCATACAGAGAGGTAGGGCCTCTCTTGGATGTATGTACGTATATCTTCACGCCAGGTCCCTTGCGGGGTAGGTAGGGAGAACCGAGCGCCATAAGACGCGGTCCTTACACACTTCACTCGCTTCTTTTACATTCATAGCCCTTTTCATGCATGCTCGCCGGCTCTTAAGGCTCCTGACATCACCTCCTGATAAAACACGACCAATTTGGACATGGTAGGTTAGTCTTGGTCTTCCTCGGCTCCTACATCCTTCCACTTTCGCATTGTATATCTGTTTCGTCATTTTTTCATCTTGCATTCTTTCTACATGTCCGAACCAACAGAGCACGCTCTTTCTTATCTTAATACCGACACTCTCTTTCAATCCAACTCTCTTTCGTACGTCATCATTTTGAACGCGGTCAGCAAGCGTTATGCCATAAATTTTTCGCAGTGCTCGCATCTCGACCGCATTTATTCTACTTTCATGCTCTCTCTGCCATACCCAGCTCTCACTTCCATAAGTTAGCGTTGGGATTAACACCGCGTTGTGCACAGCTCTTGTCATGAGTGGAAACCTATTCATGACGCCACACAGCACTATTATTACGTCAGTACCTATTGTATAAAGTCTAGTGTATTTGTGTAACGTCCAAATAAACCATTTCTTTCTTAAAAATACCCTGAACCGCAGCAGGTTAATTACCTGAAGGGTAGGTGTATTCCTGTGAATCTGTGATATCACCAGCATGCTCCTAAGGAGTTGCTGTATTATCAGCGGGAGTGTCATGAGCGATTACGAGTGTTCCCAGTCTACTGTAACCGCATTACGATATATTAGATGTATGCTTGCATACCTTCCTACGTTGTATAAAAATACCATTTGACGTTCCAACCTCAAAGTACCCAGTTTAAAAGTTAACATATCTATTTAAAATCACATGAACATTATGTTTGTTTGTCGTCCGACTTATTTTTGAAGTGAAAACTTTTTTCACTTCAAAAACGAGCG
Source organism: Pyralis farinalis (assembly GCA_947507595.1). Lineage (NCBI taxonomy): Eukaryota > Metazoa > Arthropoda > Insecta > Lepidoptera > Pyralidae > Pyralis > Pyralis farinalis. The sequence continues at coordinate 6,174,397 of OX382275.1, forward strand.
TGCATGAGAAGAGCAATGAATGTTAAAGAAGCGAGTGAGATATGTAAGGATCGAGTCACGTGGCGCTCGGTTCTCTCTGCCTACCTCGCAAGGGATTTGGCGTGAAGTTAATAGATAGATAGATAGATAGAAAACTTTTTTAGCATCGTTGTGATTTAAAACTTGATGAAACGAAAAAGCGACAGTAAAAACAGACAACTACATACATCTACATGCTTTAACATGCGATAGAAGGCGTTATACGGTGTTTATTAAAGGGTCCGAGCGTTATATTCGTACGTGTGTTAGTACGTATGTGTCGCGCGCGGCGTATTACGAAACATGGAATAAAGCATCACAAGTAGTCACAACAACCGTGGTGTATCGTACACGTGTATTGTTTACATAAATATTTTATTATTATTGGCAGAGCTGCGATAGCCAGCGGAGCCACATTACCCTCAAAATTCGTCGTTTGGGGTAGACTGATGTCATCCAGCTAGCGTTCAGACGGTAATAGTGAGAAACTCCAAAATCGACACACTAATAGCTAACATATTGTAGTTTTGTATACTTTAATTTGAAATTTAAATGTTCGTTGGTGAGGAAGAACGGTCCAAAATCGTTCCACTTAGAAAAAAAAACACATGGGAAAACGTATGGCCGGCCACTCTGCAGTGCAGAGTCTGCACTGCACTCCCATCAACAGAAAAAGTAACAGCACTCGTCGCTAGATGTCGTACAGGGTTCCATATATTTTTAAAAAATTAAAAATTAAATATTTAAATATTTTTTAAATTTAAAAAATATCAGCTCTGCCTACACAGCTTGCTGTTATTTACTAGTTGTAATAAAAACTTTTATCGCGTGTGAATTTCACTCATATTTTTTTCCGTCTCGAGAATAATATTTTGTAATAAAATTTTGATGAGCTCGGTGGCTCAGTCGTGAATAACGTGACTTTGTCACCAACGCTGGTGGGTTTGATTGTGGCCCACACAAGGCAAACATTTGTGTGCATGAACATGTCTGCTTGTATTGTCTTAGGTTTTCGCGATTGTTACACATTGAAATTAAACTATTTTTAACGGAAGTATCGCGTGTTTTAACGTTGGGTTTTGCAGCGTCCGTGGTCGCAGGAAAGACTGTCTTTCCTGCGACCACGGACGCTGCAAAGCGTTCGAAACGTCAGGTTTCAACAAAATAAATAAAACACGCGATACTTCCGTTAAAAATAGTTTAATTTCAATGTCTGCTTGTCTTGGTATGGATGTTTTAGGAGAGGTAGGGCGCATCAACGTGGCCCGTTTGGGGAAGTACCTCCACCTCACAGAAAACCACAGCCAAATAACAACTCCCTAGAGGGTTGTTGTGTTATTACGTGTGAGTGAGGTCACCAGTAAGCTCCCAAGGAGTTGCTGTATAAGCAGCAAAGGAGTTATCGCGCGAGTGACACTTAATATATCTCTAGCTTTAATAGGCTACTGTACCCGCTTTACATCAGGTGGGTCGCATGCTTGTATTCCTCTCGACGTAATATAAAAAAAAAATTCGGCCAAGTGCGAGTCGGACTCGCACAGGAAGGGTTCCGTATCATTATCTATGAAAGCGGCAAAAAAAATCACGTTTGTTGTATGGCAGCCTCCCTTAAATATTTGTTTTATTTAAATTTAATTATTTGTTCTCAAAGTAATAAAAGAATATATAACTAAATATTCTGTGAATATTTCAAGCGTCTACCTATTGCCGTTATCAATATCGAGCAAAAACGAGCAAAAAAATCACGTTTGTTGTATGGGATCCCCCTTAAATATGTATTTTATTCTATTTTTTAGTATTTGTTGTTATAGCGACAACAGAAATACATCATTTGTGAAAATTTTAACTGTCTAACTATCACAGTTCATGAGATACAGCCTGGTGACAGACGGACGGACGGACGGACAGCGGAGCCTCAGTAATAGGGTTCCTAAAAAATCGGCCAAGTGCGAGTCGGACTCGCGCACGAAGGGTTCCGTACCATTATCTATAAAAACAGCAAAAAAAATCACGTTTGTTGTATGGGAGCCCACTTAAATATTTATTTTATTCTATTTTTTAGTATTTGTTGTTATAGCCGCCACAGAAATACATCATCTGTGAAAATTTCAACTGTCTAACTATCGCGGTTCATGAGATACAGCCTGGTGACAGACGGACGGACGGACGGACGGACGGACAGTGGAGCCTCAGTAATAGGGTTCCTAAAAAATCGGCCAAGTGCGAGTCGGACTCGCGCACGAAGGGTTCCGTACCATTATCTATAAAAACAGCAAAAAAAATCACGTTTGTTGTATGGGAGCCCACTTAAATATTTATTTTATTCTATTTTTTAGTATTTGTTGTTATAGCCGCCACAGAAATACATCATCTGTGAAAATTTCAACTGTCTAACTATCGCGGTTCATGCCCATACCCAAAGGGTAAAACGGAACCCGTTTTACCCTTTGGGTACGGAACCCTAAAAAGAACAAGCGAGACCGAATACACTTGACTGATTTCAATGATCGATAACCACTAAAATCTGATCAGCAAAATATCTATCAGCGCAACATTGATCAAATTGCTTATGGAATGTTGCGATTAGTTTTCGTGAAATTTCTGCACCCGAATTGTTTGCATGATCGCTGAAAATGGGTGCATTTTGGAACATCCAAATGAGCTTTAATTAGTATCGACTATTTCGTGCAGCTTGTGGCTTGTTCGCAATTCGAAATGCCGTAGTCTCTACCTACCTAATGCAATGTATACCTCACGTGTAATGTAAAAAAATCGGCGAGATTTCAAATGATTTATCTATCTAGAAACTTAGTTGTATGAACGCAAAACTTGCGGATACTTCCCCAATCGGACTGATTCAATGCACCTCTTTATCGGCAGATCTCTATTTGTTTATAAGCTATTTTCAGGAACACCGCTTCTATATGTTTGTCTGTGCTCGTTTTTTTTTCGAATATTCGAATTTTGATCAGATTCAGATTCAGCATAAAAAAGTAGAATAGGAATGTTCAGAAACACCGTTCCTATCTCTTAAGGAACATGGTCAAAATCGCCAACAAATAAAAAAAAAAATTATGTAATTGACGAGCCAGGTGTTCTTCTTAGTCCAGTCAATAAAGCGGGGAAATTGACCGAATAAAAAAGTTTCTTATAGGAAGATGGATCAAAAAAATTTTTTTTGCATTATCTTCTATGAGTCCTCTAGGTCATTCGTGACTAGAGGACTCATAGAAGATATTACGTATTGACTGGACTATCTGGCAATGCAAGCTTGCGCATTCTCAACTGGTTTTTTATGCAATTTGATCCAACCTGCTTTGTGTGCTTCCGCCACCAATTAGTTCATGCGGCCTAGCGCCGGCCGTAACCCACCCACTACTGTTAGTGCGTGCTACATGCCGACGCTGCCATGGCTGCTCCGGTAGTCTCTGCCTTGGCTGCTGCGGTCGTCCGCCATCTGGAACAGAATTCGCTTGTCCCCACCACCACCGTCGCTGCCACGACTGGCCTGGTCGTCGCTGCGACACGTGTTTCGCCTCTACACGAGGCATCATCAGGCGTTGTAGACGTTAATCGTAAGAATAACGTGCTACAAATGACAAATCCATCGCAGTGCCGTCCCTTATATTGAATTGAGGGTGGGGGTGGATGGTGTGAGCGAAAAGATATTTAATAGTGGGGAATGGTTTACGTCAGTCTGTTTGTTCATGAGAGTAATTTTAGAATTTTTATGTTTATTCATTTCTAATTGTTCCCTAATATTTAGTTTTAAACCTTTGTCTATGGTGTGTAAAATTTGATATGTATTAGTAGGGGATAAGTTTTTTGTGGTTTTTTATGTTTTTATTTTTTCATATTTTTCTACATGTAGATTATATTGGTTATGACTCTAAAGATATACGGGTAGAAGGCCAAGTACTTAATATATTTGTGATAATAAAAGGAACTTCTTCTTTCTAGCGATTTTTTATACAACGTCGGGAGGCATACAAGCATAAGGCTTCTCTGACGTAAAGCGGTCACCGTAATCTATAAACGCTTGCGGTAGAGGGCGGGGAGTTGTTATTTGGCTGCGGTTTTCTGTGAGGTGGAGGTATTTCCCCGGACGGGTTGCTTTATGGCACCCTACCTCTCTTAAAAACACTCAGGCCAAGACATATATACATGTTCATGGACACAAATGTTTATCCTGTGTGGGATTCGAATGAACATTGATGTCAAAGCCGCGTCATTCACCACTGCGCCACCGAGCTCGTCAAAAATAATTAATTATTTAGAAGAGGCATCTGTATGATAAAAATACACATTATCATAGCCGCGTGTGATGTGATTTATGCGCCGGAATGATATGAAATATTCATTGGGATTTGGCATGTCAAATCGGAAATTCACTATTATGTTTTACATGTTCGATGACAGCGGTAAATTTTACAGCAAAAGGATTAATTAAATATAAGCTACTGTTTGTACACGGCAAATGTTGTTCTATAAATTATACCTAAATATATTTTATTTGCCTGTACAATGTTGATGCATTTTAGGCAATCATATACGCCCGTTTTAGGTGTCAATCTTTGATTTATTCCGTGTACCAGTTGTATGGAGGACCGATTTGAAAATATATATCTTTATGCAAGCAATTTCAAAATATATTTGGAATGTTATGTTTCAGTGTGGGCGTGCATCTTGTCGAAATGTACTTAATTAAAAAATATTATACGGCAAGAACAAAACATTTCCGATAAACTACTATGTAGTTCGACATACATAACCAGTGTAAATATACTTTGTAATATGAAATAAACCATTAACAAAAGTTATACCTAAATATATTTTATTTGCCTGTACTAAAAAGTTGATGCATTTTAGGCAATTTTATCTAAACTTTTACTTCATGCGAAGAAGAAGAAGAATACCGGTCGGTTAAATGACGCATACCGCCGTTACCATGGATACGGCCGTCTCTGCTCCGGCTGCTGCGGTCATCTCCGCGAATGTCCGCCATATGAAACAAGAACATGAAAATCTAATGGGTAGCGGAAGCACATCAAGTAATTTAGATCAAGTTGCATGTAAATTTGACTTAAACTACTATTACTACTATAACTTCACGCCAAATCCCTTACGGGGTAAGCAGAGAGAACCGAGCGCCACGCGACTCGATCCTTACATACCTCACTCGCTTCTTTCACATTCATTGCTCTTTTCATGCACGCTCGCCGGTTTCTAGGGCTCCTGAGATCACCTTCTGATAGAACACGACCAACTTTCGTAAACTAACGCCTGAATAATAACTATTCGATGCATTGTAACGCCATCTAGTATACTGTTAAATGAACGTGGTTAACACGAAATTATTCTTCAAGGAAAACACCTAGATTACACCTAGAACCGCTTTTAAATGTAGACATCTTGAATCACTAAGTATCTAAGGGGAGCTCGAAATATTACTTGAAATACAATATATTCAAATATATCATTCTCCTTCAAATGTATTCCCAAGTGGCGCACAACAAGAAAATGCAGACACTTTTTGGAAGTCATGACTTAGTGATGCCACTCAATACGCCACTATCGACATTCTATCGATTATCTGGCAATAGAAAAAAATCGATAGTAGGATCGGTAGCGCAAAATGTATGCAATAATATCGATAATTATAGACAATCGATTGTTACTTAATAACCAATTATTTTTCAACAGTTTTTATAGTCAGATATAAGTTTCTGGAAAGACAGTGTTTTATATGAAATATTTTATTATGTAATAAAACTGTATTTTTATTATATTATATCATCGATTGAATTTATTCTGTCGACAGTAATATTTTCATGAATGGCAATAGTATCATAGTATCTATAATATCTATAGCATAGCGATTATCGGACTCAATACTGTCTATTGTATCGATAATATAACTGCACTGCCTATATTGCCTATTGATAGTTAACCTTGAAAAGTCGACTATCAATAGGCAGACTATCGACACAGTTCGACATCACTAGCCATTATCCTCTTCACATCTTTGAATGTTGAACTAAATAGGTAAATAATATTATAACTTGAACATTCACGTCAACCCATATCAAATTTATTTCGTTCAAGTATTTCCCTCCTCTTATTCTTCATCGATCTACTCGTATTAAGCCGACCTCACACTCTCATTGGATATAGACATTAACATAACAAATTGGCTAGTTGATTCCATAAAGCCCAGCAACAATTCTCTTCTTAGAACTATAGATATATGAAACTTTCCACACTAATATGCCCTTTTCATTCAATTCTGTTTTTTTTTATACTACGTCGTGAGGCATACAAGCATACGGCCCACCTGATGTAAAGCGGGTACCGTAGCCTATTAACGCTTACGATATATTAAGTATCACTCGCGCGAAACTTCCTCTGCAGCTTTCACAGCAACTCCTTGGGAGCTTACTGGCGACCTCACTCACACGCAGGAACACAACAACCGTTTAGGGAGTTGTTATTTGGCTGCGGTTTTCTGTGAGGTGGATGTACATCGCCAGACGGGCTACTTTGATGCACCCTACCTCTGTTAATACATCCAGACCAAGACAAACAGACATGTTCATGCACAAAAAATGTTTGTCTTGTGTGGGAATCGAACCCACCAGCGTTGGTGTCAAAGTCATTATCAAATTATATATATAATATCATCATCAAATTCACGACTGAGCCACCATCTTTTAATTGGGTCACGAAAAGGAACTTTTTCAAGCCGACGGAATGGAAAGTCAGTACCCTATTATTACTGCTAAGACAACACCGGCTTTTTCCATCACAATAAATGAACAATTTAGCAGTTCGCCAGTATAAAAAAGAGATACAGATTTTCCTTCCGCAGGCTTCTCTTCTATATGCACAGCATGCGCAAATTAGCCCGGACTTCCCTTCTTCACGTGCAGCATGTGCAAGTTGCTGCACATACTGCTGCAGTGTAATGAAGCTTAGAACAGTATTTGCAAATGTTCTGAAAGTCACTGATTAGGCATACCAACAGCACATAACTTCTGAAGAGATGGAAATGAACAAACCATCAATAGATATGAATAGAATCTACTGGGCTTTCATTGCTGCGCATTTAGGTCTAATGAAACATAATAGTTAAGCCACCTAGGCTTTTATTTTAAATACAATTTCTTGAACGTGCGAGTTTCCGCCCGATGTTTTCCTTCACCGTCGAACTAGTGATAACTACAAATATGTACATAAATCCGAAAACACGAATTTAGTGGCACATGCCAAGATTCGAACCGGAGATCTGTTGGTTACTAGGCCAGTGTTTTAACCACTAAGCTATCACTGCATAACTATATATTCCATTAGAATGAAATGCGCAGCGGCACCATGGTGATGGAGTTCATTACATTCTATAAATTGAGCCACCTAGGCTTAACTATTATGTTTCATTAGACCTAAATGCGCAGCAATGAAAGCCCAGTAGATAAGGCATATTGGTCCCCGGTTCAAATCCTGGCATGAACAACTAAATTCGTGTTTTCGGAATATATTTACATATTTGTAATTATCACTTGCTCGGTAGTAATGGAAAACACCATGAGGAAACCCGCATATCCAAGAAATTATATTTCCGAAGACGTCGTCAAACGATACTCTAAGAAAGGTCTGGGTTTCCCCGTAGGTTGTCGAGGTCAGACGAAGCAGCAGAAGAGGCGTCGCGCGAGTGACACTCAATATATTACACGCGTTAATAGGCTACGGTAACTGCTTTACATCAGGTGGACCGTATGCTTGTATGCCTCCCGACGTTGTATATAAAAAAAAGACGGCAGTAGATTCTGTAAAAAATGATATCTTCGCTCAATCCTTAGGCTTAGACCATTTCCTGAAAGACGAAAGATTAGACGTATCTATAAAACGTTTATTTTTTTACAACCTCGGAAGGCATTTAAGCATACGGCCCACCTGATGTAAAGCGGTTACCGTAGCCTATGAACGCTTGAAATACATTAAGTATCACTCCCGCCATGCCTTCTCCTCTGCTAACACAGCAACTCCTTAGGAGCTTACTGGTGACCTCACTCACACGCTGGAACACAACAACCCTCTAGGGAGGTGTTATTTGGCTATTGTTTTCAGTGAAGTAGAGGTACTTTCCCAGACGGGCTGCTTTGATGCGCCCTACCTCTCTTAGAAATGCACATACCTTCGGAAGAGCTCGAAGTGAACAAACCATTACAGCGATGTTGGATTGCGTAACTATTATATTCATTCTTCTTTGGGTTATCTCGTTTTCTAATCCATTAGAACTGGCGGGGTCCACTGCCTAAGCTAGAATGAGAACTTTTTTTTACATAGATCGACTGGCGTGAGACCTAGATAGATAGATAGATAGATAAGCAATTTTATTGTATCTCCATGACACACAACAGTAAATATCAGCAGGTAAACAATGAGTAAACACCAAATACAATAGTAATCGCACAATAAATTGTGTGTTGCAGTGATACAAAAAGGCAGCGGCTCAGTGCATTATTTGCTCAAAGAGCAAACCACTGATTTTCAGCAGCTGCCTCCACCACCCAGAGTGAAAATAGATCAGTCTTACGTAAGGCCACGCGTCATTTTAAATACAATTTCTTGGACGTGCGGGTTTCTTCCTGATGTTTTTCTTCACCGTCGAGCAAGTGATAACTACAAATATGTACATAAATCCGAAAACACGAATTTAGTGGTACATGCCAAGATTCGAACCGGAGATCTGTTGGTCACTAGGCCAGTATTTTAACCACTAAGCTATCACTGCATAACTATATATTCCATTAGAATGAAATGCGCGGCGGCACCATGGTGATGGAGTTCATTACATTCTATAAATTGAATATGGAGTGTTATCCACATCAAACATGGTCTGCTTGTTATTTCGAAGCGAATTATTCACAGATATTCCTTGTATTATTACAGAGGTGGTTTCCATTTACTATGTCAGGTTACGGATGATTTCTCTGTTTGATGTATTTATAATGACTGTCTCTTCATTGTGGGGTTGTCAAGTATTAATATAATTTAATCTTCGCTGACAGGTAGCTTCCATGAAATTTTGGTTTTAAATAAGCTTGTCTATCTAACTTCACGTCATATCGCTTCCGGGGTAGGCAAAGAGAACCGAGCGCCTCGTGACTTCATCCTTACAAATCAACTGCGGATTGCCGGAGGCCTACGTTTTACAAATCGCCCGAAGGCTACTGATTTTGCTTACCGGCTGCCATCTACCGGCAACAGCCGGGACCGACGGTTTTACATGCCGTCCGAGGCACGAAGAAGCGCAAGAGAAGAAATAAACCCATCAATAGACAGGCTGCGGTCGACGCTGTTTAACCTGTGTGTTTGATTAGAATAACAAGCGTAATGACGCCATAACACTATCATCCCATATTTGGCAGCTCTATAGTTCTGTAACTCATTATGAAATCTTAGTACAGGTAAGAAACGAAGGCGTCAGTTTGGAAAATTAACCTATATTGATATCTCACTACGGACTGGAAAGGATATGCTATTAACATCAATGGCGAATACATCACTCGTTTCGATTTGCTTACGATATTAATCCCGCAGAAAAATCGCTATGGGACCTTAGCGATATGCTTAATAACCTCAACAATATTTCCAACCAGATTCATCTTAAGATGAACATGAACAACATGATGTCCAATGTCCGTGTCACACATATGTCAGTCACGGTTAGTAACAATAAGACCAAGGATATTAATTGGCAGAGCTGCGATAGCCAGCGGAGCCACATTACCCTCAAAATTGTCGTTTGGGGTAGACTGATGTCATCCAGCTAGCGTTTAGACGGTAATAGTGAGAAACTCCAAAATCGACACACTAATAGCTAACATATTGTAGTTTTGTATCCTTTAATTTGAAATTTAAATGTTCGTTGGTGAGGAAGAACGGTCCAAAATCGTTCCAATTAGAAAAAAAAAACATATGGGAAAACGTATGGCCGGCCACTCTGCAGTGCAGAGTCTGCACTGCACTCCCATCAACAGAAAAAGTAACAGCACTCGTCGCTAGATGTCGTACAGGGTTCCATATATTTTTAAAAAAATTAAAAATTAAAAATAAAATATTTAAATATTTTTTAAATTTAAAAAATATCAGCTCTGCCTACACAGCTTGCTGTTATTTACTAGTTACGTAAGTTCAACTTCGACGGAGAGGATGATCTACGATTCCAACTCAGCTGGGCAGCGCTCGGGAAACTTCGATGTATCTTCTAGTCCAAAATAACATAGTGATAACATACAAACAGTGTACTGGTTGTGATAACATAGGAACTGAGACGTAGCGCTTCACTGCGGGCCGTATGGAAAAGCTCAAGATCGGTCAACGTTCTATGTAGAGGGCTATGCTCAGGATTTCGCTGCGTGATAGAATCAGCAATGAGGATATCCGTAATAGAAACCAATTAACTGACATAGCCCAGGGGATAAGTAAGTTGAAGTGACAATGGACCGACCGCATTGCTCGTAGAACCAATAACCGCTGGGGCAAAAAGATTTTCGAATGGGGCCCCCATGCTAGTACACGCAGTGATGGGTTAACCCTCCCACTAGATGGAGAAGATTTGTAGAGATTCAATGGATGCAGGTAGCTCAGTAGGGAGGCGAATGGTTCTCTGGAGGTGAGTTCTATGTCCTGCTGTGAACGAATACGGGCTGCAATGATGATGATGATAAATTAGGATCGACACTTACTTAACTGCTTTAAGTTGTAACTTTAAGTGCGACGAGCTCGGTGCCGCAGTGGTGAATGATGCGACTTTGATAACAACACTTGTGGCTTCGATTCCAACACAGGACAATCATTTGTGTGTATGAACATGTCTGTTTGCCTTGGTCAGGATGTTTTTAAGTGAGGTAGGATGCGCCAAAGCAGCCCGTCATGGATAGTACCTCCACAACTCCTCAGAGGGTTGTTGTATTCCACACAGAAACAGCGAGTGAGGTCACCTGTAAGCTCTTAAAATGTTGCTGTGTTAGTAGCAAAGATGAGCATCGCGGGAGTGATACTTAATGTATTAGAAATGTTCATAGGCTCCGGTATTCGCTTTACATCAGGTGGGCCGTATGCTTCTATGGTTCTCGACGTTGTATAAAAACAACAAAAAAGTTGCTGCGACATCTCACCAAACTTTTAGCGTATTTGTCAAGTTGCAAAGTTACTTAAAAAAAAGCGCAAATATTTGATTCCATTCCAATATCTTCGATTCGATCGATGAGCTCGGGGGCTCAGTCGTGAATGACGCGACTTTGACACCAACGCTCGTGGGTTCGATTCCCACACAAGGCAAACATTTGTGTGCATGAACATGTGTGTGTTTATCTTGGTCTGGACGTTTTAAGAGAGGTAGGGCGCATCGAAGCCGCCTGTCTGGGGAAGTACCTCCACCTCACAGAAAACCGCAGTCAAATAACAACTCCCTAGAGGGTTGTTGTGTTCCTGCGTGTGTGTGAGGTCACCAGTAAGCTTCCAAGGAGTTGCTGTGTAAGCAGCAGAGGAGGCATCGCGCGAGTGTTACTTAATATATCGCAAGCGTTAATAGGCTACGGTATCCGCTTTGCACGAGGTGGGCCGTATGCTTGTATGCCTTCCGACGTAGCATAAAAAAAATCTTCAACTTTCACTTCGATTGAATAAAACTAATCTGGTTTAATAGATTATATTGCAAATGAAAATGGTGAATTGCAACGAATTTCGGTATCATTTCTCCATTTACTTTATTGACGTGAATGTGAAAGGGGTACATTTCGAAGCATGAGGTTCAATTAGCACAGGTTGTAGTCATTTAGATTATTATCTATTCAATCGTATTACATAATCGTACTTACAATTTAAATGCTAAAGCTTGTTGAGATATGGTCGGATACAGTAATGAGAGTCCAATATTTTGTTAACAGACCAAAGTTATATTTATCTCATTTTGTTTACTTCTGTAATCCTTTTAGCTAGCTAAAGTTTCATAGGAAATGAATTGAAGCAGTTTTGTCAAACACTTTGTGCTGGTAGGGTAATCTATACTGTAATGTTTATATTTTCAGTGGTTTTGATCAAAAATAGATAAATCTCTGAAGACATCATGTGCAATTATGCCCACTTAATAGTACTCGTATATATAAATACTTGGTGTAGAGATACTCCGTAGTGATTCAGCTAGGAAAGCACCCATGTATAATGTACTCATTGGAGCACTAGACCAGTGAGTGAGGACTGTGGGTTCAAATCCCCAATGTAATTATTTATTGAATTATACAAGGACATAGAATTACACTTCCATAAGGCAGAAAGATTCTTGAATAGCGATCACAAACAGGCAAACGCAGCATATGACGCCCCCACACGATAAACCGATGTGGCGACCCTAAGAGAGAGGCCAAAGATCACCCCTAAACGTCCTTCGGCTGAAATAATTATGATGATGAAATGTACACCATATGAAAATGTATTTTTTATTTATAATTAAAATCAATGCAATATGCAAAGATATATGTTAATTTCCTTAGACTCATGGGTTCAATACCGTGTGTGAGTTTAGGATCATCGACGATTCTCACAACTCGTCTGCGCACCGAGTCACAAGGTCCTAGCTGGTAACCAGGTGCCCCTGCCCAGAGATGACTACAGCCATATGCGGACCGTTGTTTCGGTGACCCGCATTCCCAACTCCTGCTCCAAGTCAAATCTCTGTTTGGAGAATGCGGGACACCGAAACAATATGTGCTACACTGTCTGGGCCACGCCGGGCTCGCAGAAGCACGATGGGTCATCCGCGCACTTGAATCTGTGCCAGTACGCGGAGAACCCACCATGCCCCGAGAAGACCTGCGCACTGATGCTCGACGGCACCATTTTGCCCACGATCCCGTACGCAGCCGCCGTACTCGGGAAGAACATCTTCGTTGTCGAAGCTTTTGTTCCCGATTTGTACCTCCTGTCCCACTCATTAATGGTCCCCTTGCGGATCATGCTTTTGACGAATGAGACAGGGCAGCGGTCGTAATCTGGCCTCCTCCGCAACCCCAGTGCGGCGCTCTTGGCGAGTTCGTCGGCACGTTCCTTCCCCCTCCAACCCCGCCTGTGCCTTAATCCAGAACAACGAGACGCTCTTACCCTGGCTTTTGCACAGTTTAAGAGCGTCCCGTGTTTGCACCGCCAGGGGATGGGGGGATTTGATGTTCGCCACCGCCTGGAGCGCCGCTATGGAGTTGGCCAATGCTAGTTTCATCGCAGCTCAAATCGCACCTGGCCGCCGTGCAGAAACCCAGGAGTTCCGCCTGGTAAACGGTACAGTAGGACGACAAAGCAAGCTTCACGGCCTTGGTTTCCGCGTCGCCGTTCCATATGGACATAGCGGCGCCAACCCGGTCCCATTCTTGCTGGCGTCCGTGAAAATTCGCAGGGCATAGTTGGAATGTGCCCTGCATTGTTCCTCGTCCACCAGGCTGCCGAACTCCAAGCTCTCTAGCTCCGCGGGATGCGGGGCCTCGATTTTCTAGGCCATCCGCTCGATATCCCTGTCCCCGACCAGCGGACCCCTCTTGGCCTCGTATAAAGAGGCTACCTCGCGCACTCTGAGGTCAAGAGGCAGCACCCCAGCCAACTTGGTGATGGTTAATGGCGTGATCTGGAATTGGGGGACCCAGAAAATGGGGGTTTTTAGCGGGTAACGCGCAGATTTGTGTCTTGATAGGGTTGAATTGAATCAAGTTCAACCGCCTCCGGTTGGAAACCCTACTCTAAGCACACTCTATTTTAGACACAAGTCAAACGCGGCTTTCCTCCACAAGTAAACGAGGGGTGCTACCACGGCCTGTGTAATAAGTGTCCCCAGTTGCTATCGTGTTATCGTCCGCATAACAATGAATGATGTCAATTGACAACATGTTATTCATATGCAGCAGAAACAGTATTAGGGACACTATAGAGCCCTGTGGGACGCCAGCATTGATATACATGCTATTGGAGCAATCACCGTCAACCACGGCTTTGATGCATCTGCTGGAATACTTAGAATAGAATATAATCGAATGGAATAGAATGGAATGGAATATAATGGAGTACAATGAACTAGAATGGAATAGAATGGAGCAGAATGGAATAGAATCTAAGTGGTTTGTATATATAAGAAAACCCTTCTAATCATGATTGAATATATTTTCCGAAATTCGTAAAAAAATAGTGGTTAAGAGTAAATTTTACTCGTTCATTGAGTGTTCCATACATGGCAGGTACGATTTGACCAGTAACTGCTAATATGGCTTCCATTACGAGGCACAGCGAGTGATATTACAGTGTATCCTACACATCGTTGAGCATTGACGATTGAAAGAAAAAGTAAGGCATTAGTTAACAGCCTAGATATGAGATAGGAGTTCGATCGGGTCTGACATCGGGGTGGCGTCGCCGCCCCCGGGACGAAGGGAGAGATGGCCATCTGCACGGCATATACGTGGAGAAGAAGAGGGCCTTGCAGATGGCCATCAGTAGGGCCAAGGAGGGAGCGTGGCAGGAGCTGCTGGAGGGTCTGGATAGGGACCCGTGGGGCCGACCTTACAGAGGAGCGCGGAACAAGATCCGCGCTCAGTCGGCCCCACTGACGGAGACCCTCCAGCCAGCCGTGTTGGAGAGGGTTGTCGGGGAACTCTTCCCCGACACCCCAAGGGGCTACGCTCCCCCGAGGATGGCCCTACGTCGGACGTCGGACTCCAGAGGAGAGGAGGAGGGCGCTCCGCCGCCCGCCACCGACCAGGAGATGGAGGCGGTCGTTGACCGCCTCCGAGGCAAGAAAAGGGCGCCGGGTCCGGACAGGGTGCACGGGAGGGTGCTTGCATTGGCCCTCGTGCACCTCGGGGACAGGTTCCGGGAGCTCCTCGACTGCTGCTTGCGGTCGGTGTGCTGCCCGGGACCCTTCAGGGTGGGCCGGCTCTGCCTTCTGCTGAAGGGAGACCGGCCCCCGGACTCGGGGTCGGCGGTTCGACCGGTCGTTCTGCTGAGCGAGGCGGGGAAGGCCCTCGAAAGGGTTGTCGCTTCCCGCCTCGCTCAGCACTTGGAGGATGGCCCGGGACCGGGCCTATCGGATGCCCAGTTCGGGTTCCGGGCCAGACGGTTGACCGTCGACGCCATTAGGCGCCTTAGGTCAGTGACGGAGGATGCGGAGCGCGAGGGAGATGTGGTGGTGGCGGTGTCTCTGGACATCGCCAACGCCTTCAACAGCCTCCCCCACAGTACCATACTGGAGGCCCTCAAGTACTTTGGGGTGCCTCCGTACTTGGGGAGGCTGTTGAAGACGTATCTGGAGGACAGGGAGGTGCGCTACGAGGACGCGAGGGGCCAGATGGTCAGAAGGCGCGTCGTGTGCGGTGTCCCACAGGGGTCCGTTCTGGGCCCCATCTTGTGGGACCTCGCATACGACTGGGTCCTGCGGGGCCGTCTCCTCCCCGGGATGGGCGTCATCTGCTATGCAGATGACACCCTCGTCACATCCCGGGGCAAGACCTTCGTGGAGGCGGCGCGGCTGGCCGAAGTCGGTGTAGGACTGGTGGTCAGCCGCATAGAGAGGCTTGGGCTTCGGGTCCGTTTGGATAAAACCGAGGCCCTCCTCTTCCGCGGGACCGGCAGGCGGGGCCCCCCCCTCGGGAGCGCACCTCCAGATTGGCGGAGTCAGGATTAGGGTGAGTGCCCAGATGAGTTATCTGGGTCTCACCCTGGACGGGAGATGGACTTCGGCCCCCACTTCGAGCGGTTGGGGCCGAGGGTCATCAGAGCTGCGGCGGCGCTGGGCCGTCTCCTGCCCAATTTGGGCGGGCCCAGCGCCGCGTGCAGACGGCTGTACTCCGGCATCTGCCGGAGTATGGCGACGTACGGGGCCCCCATATGGGCGGACGCCCTCTGCGCTCGCAACAAGGCTCAGCTGCGCAGAGCGCAGCGGGTCATAGCGCAGAGGGCGATTAGGGGGTACCGTACGGTAGCATGGACGGCCGCGACCGCCCTCGCTGGCGACCCGCCCTGGGAGTTGGTGGCGGAGGTGCTCGCCGAGGTGTACGCATTTGTCGCCGAGAGGAGGAGCCTCGGCGAGCGCCCCACGTCTGTGGAGGTGGGGCGGTATCGCCAGCGAGGGCATGAGGAGATGATGCGGAGGTGGGGGGAGGACCTGGCGCAGCCGCGGTACGGAGTCCGCGTTGCGGATGCGCTGCGCCCGGTCCTGGAGGCGTGGATGCGTCGCAGATGCAAACCCCTCACCTTCCGCATGGTGCAGGTGCTCACCGGGCATGGGTGCTTCGGTGAGTACTTGCACCGGGTCGCGAGGCGGGAGGAGCGGCCAGGCTGCCACGATTGTGGCGCGGCCGAGGACACTGCTCAGCACACCTTGGAGCAGTGTCCCAAGTGATCTCGGCAGCGCCATGATCTGGTGTCCGCGCTGGGAAGCGCGGACCTCTCGCTCCCGAGCGTGGTCCGCTACATGCTCGGGAGCGACAGTGCTGACCTTCTGTGAGACTGTCATGTCCCAGAAGGAGGCCTCGGAGCGGGACAGGGAAGATGATCCCGTAGCTGTCCCGCTCCGGAGACGGCGGACGGGAGTGCGGCGGAGGCGCTACGCGCACCTCCTGCCGCCTCCCTAACCTGTGGGACTAGGGGTCAGGCTGGGAACCTGGCCCCATAACGGTCCCGCCGCCGGAGGGGCTGTCCCAATTTGCCGGGACGCCTCTAGAGAGAAGAAGTCCGGCCCCTTCTGAGGCGCTGGCCAGTCGCAGTGGTGCCCTGTTGCTGACAGATCCGGGGCACCACACCAACGCGGCCGATGGCATTTCGCGGGGTTGTTTAGTGGGTATACCGTCGGACAGCCGACGGGGAGTCCCACACTACCACCGGAGGCCACCCAGGCACCGGTGGTGTGCGTAACGCATTGTTCCCCGCGTCACAAAAAAAAAAAAAAAAAGGGTCTGACATCGGGGTGTTCTATGGAAGATATAACACACAGATTAAGCAACGTCCACCGACTCCTGTCTATGAATGGGTTTATCTACCTCGAGTTTGTCCGACCTTCAGAGGGCGTGTTAGTCAAAGTCAAAGTCAAAAGTCAAAGTCAAAGTCAAAATCTTTTTATTCCGTAAAAATGGCTACATTTGTTTGGAATCGTCACAATTTTTTTCCCTACCGTGCAGTTTATGACTAGGTGAGCACTGATAAAAATACTGCCACAAAACTCAGGCATCCCTCTTTTGGTATCCAAACAAATTTACATATTTTAATAATTACATTATAATTGGATCGACTCACTCCCAGGCATTTTTATCATTAATATAGTCAGATACTTTATAATATGCCCTGCTACGCAATTTGGCTTTAATAGTAGTTTTAAATTTGTTTATTGACAATTCTCTTATATTGCTGGGAAGTTTGTTATAGAACCGTATACATTGCCCCATAAAAGAATTACTTATTTAGTTAATAGATTCAGGCGTTATTTTGCGAAAGTCAAATTTACACGCAATTTGATCCAACCTGCTTTGTGTGCTTCCGCCACCAATTAGTTCATGCGGCCTAGCGCCGGCCGGCACCCACCCACTACTGTTAGTGCGTGCAACATGCCGACGCTGCCATGGCTGCTCCGGTAGTCTCTGCCTCGGCTGCTGCGGTCGTCCGCCATCTGGAACAGAATCCGCATGCCCCCTCCACCACCGTCGCTGCCACGACTGGCCTGGTCGTCGCTGCGACACGTGTTTCGCCTCTCCACGAGGCATTATCAGGCGTTGTAGACGTTAATCGTAAGAATAACATGCTACAAGTGGCAAATCCACTCCAATTACTTATTTTGTGGAGACGGCTTGTAACACAAGATTATGCTTATATCTAGTTAAGCCGTCGATCCCGGCTATTAAGCTTAGTGGCCATCAGCCTATCCGCATTTGAGCAGCATGGCGGAGTATGCTCTAAATCCCTTCGGTTGAAGGGAGACCCATACCCCTGCAGTGGGATGAGACGCACGAACACAACAACCCTCTAGGGAGTTGTTATTTGTCTGCTGTTTTCTGTGAAGTGGAGGGTACTTCCCCAGACGGGCTACTTTGTTGCGCCCTACCTCTCTTGAAAACATCCAGACCAAGACAAACAGACAGTTTATGCACACAAATGTTTGCCTTGTGTGGGAATCGAACCCACAAGCGTTGGTGTCAAAGTCGCGTCATCCACGTTTGAGCCACCGAGCTCGTCAATGATAGCCTAGTGGATAAAGAACCGGCCTTATGACCAACAGGTCCCCGGTTCGAATCATAGCATATACTATCAAATTCGTAATTGTCACTTGCTTGACGGTGAAGGAAAACATCGTGTGGAAACCTTTACGTCCAAGAAATTACAATAAGAATAGAAGTATAAGATTCGATTTGTAATATTATTAATATTTTACCTACCTTTATGTTAGCCATTGTATTTCAATCACTAGACCCTCGACTTATCAGATGCAAATCTATAATCTCCAAATCTGTTGTTGGAAACTCAGTGATTCAGGAACGATATCCTTTCTGAGGCCTGATGCGCCAGTTTGCTGATCCTTCTGTCCGCAATGTCAGTCGAATTTCATATTGGGATATAATCAGAGCTTTCCGTTATCTCGATAACTGGAATATAGATATTTATTTTAGTTAAACTACTTGAATTAAAAACATAAGTTTGTTTGAAACTTCATTGCATAATTGTTTTCATTATAACATGAACATGGTTTGCAAATGCGGGCTAATTCCTTCGAGGAATTCCTCTTCCAGCTAACAATTGCTTTTGAGTTTTTGAGCGGAGTAATGAATGGCAATGATAAATGAAAAAATCTATCTTGTGTCGGACTCGTGCACTTAGAGTTTCGTACAAACTTGTAGGTTGAGTCTCGAAATTTTTCCCTCTTTTTCCGATTATCTTGTGACTTTACCACAAATACAGACATATAATTACAATATTAGTATCATTAAACTAAAATTTGGAAAATAGTATCGTAGCACAGAGTATAGATCTAACAAAAGATACACCGAATTGAGCTAATTAATTTTGCCATTTGCCTTTTACTTGTACTAAGTCACAATGTTCCAAATTTAATGCTTGTAGGACAACGGAAATTACTTTATAGGTTTATTGTAGCACGTGGTCAGTTATTATCTACTACTATTATAACTTCACGCCAAATCCCTTACGGGGTAGGCAGAGAGAATCGAGCGCCACGCGACTCGATCCTTACATACCTCACTCGCTTCTTTAACATTCATTGCTATTTTCATGCATGCTCGCCGGTTTCTAGGGCTCCTAATTTGGTCATGGTTGGTAAGTCTTGGCCTTCCCCGGCTCCTACATCCTTCCACTTTTGCATTCTATATCTGCTTCGTCATTCTTTCATCCTGCATTCTTTCTACATGTCCGAACCAACGGTGCATGCCTTTTCTTACTTTAACACCGACGTTCTCTTTCAGACCAACTCTCTTTCTAACATCATCATTGCGAATACGGTCTGCAAGCCTTGCGCAACAAATTTTGCGCAGCGCTCGCATTTCGACCACGTTTATTCTACTTTCATGCTCTTTCTGCCATACCCAGCTCTCGCTTCCATAAGTTAGCGTTGGGACCAGCACTGCATTGTGTATAGCCAGCTGCGCCTTCAGGCTCAAGTTTTTACTGCCAAGAAGTTTTCCCAACACTCCATTCACACTATTCCCAGCACTCACTCGCCTTTCCACATCTGCGGTGTACCTTCCATCCCTGCTGAAAGCGCATCCAACATATACAATCTCATCCACTTTTTCCAACACTTCATCATCAACCGTAATCCTTACATTGGTTCTAGATTCTTCTCTTTCAAATACCATTATCTTTGTTTTCTTCGCATTCAGTAGTAAGCCTTTTTCCATACATTCGTCTTTCATCGTTGTGACCAGTGTTTGCAGTTCAGATGGTGTATCTGCTAACAGGACGGCATCGTCTGCATAAAGCAGACAGTTCACCACTAGGTCACCCATGCACAATCCCACATTCGTTGACCTTATTCTCTTTATTCGTTTTAATCAACATTGGTTTTAAATGTAGGACGAACGTTTTGTCTAATGGCTGGCGAGGCAGATGTGATGGTACATAGAAAGAAATGTTTTCCACGATTTCGTCACATTTTAGATTGCCATTGAGAGGCCCATGCAAGTACGTTAGATCATGAACAGCCATGCAATTCCCTAAGCGACTCGTAATGGCTGTGTGCGTCGCTGTTATCACAGATGTCACAGCATTGACATCGTCTACTGCGATCACGGCTAAATTATTTGGTATTCTATAAGGCTGTAAGCGTACGCGAGGCTGTTTGCCTTGTAGAATTCCAATTCCAAACGCAGCCTTGCGGCGCTAGTGTCGCACAACCATAAAAAGCGACACCAAAGAATTGCAATTTTGTGCTCAAGGCTGTAACAGCCGATGTTTCCGAGGATGTAGGGATGTTTGCTCTTACAGAATTGCATGGCTGACCGCCGCTCTCGAAGTGACTGAATATTGAAAAATGTCAGTCGATTTTTGTAAAGAGTTCGGTGTGAAATGTCAGGTGATATAAACGCGATATATATTTACGAGTATATTATACTAGCTGCTACCAGTGTGTCTGTCTATCAAAATTGGGCTTTTCATTTAATCATGTTTCTTCTTCCAAGAGTTAATCCGTTTTTTAATCGATTAAGATTAGCACGATATGCTACCCAAGATACTGATATTGAAGTGGAGAGACTGCCGTTACACCTTCACGACCCAGAGCGAAAACCAGACCTTTGTTAGGCTACGTCACGCGTATCCCGAAGTATAATTTCTTGGACATGCGCATTTCTCAGGATTTCCTCCACCGCCGAGTAAGTGATAAATATAAATATGCATGTGCATAAATCCGAAAGCACGAATTCAATGAATACATGCCTATCCCAAGATTCGAATCATGGACCAGTCGGTTAATACGGAAAGGATCAGGGATTCGGGAAGTATCACGTGTTTTATTTATTTTATTTATTTAAATTTGTTAAATTCAATGTGTAATAATCGCTAAAACCTAAGACAAAACTAGATACTTATTAAAGTTCTAATGCTCTTTCATTTAACTGTCAATTCAGAAGACACTAAAGTAATTTTGTATGTTTGCGATATGGCTGAAATGCCCTGACTGCAGTCTCATCTTACTATGAAATCAATCATGTCTAGTCGCACTGTCACATCTAAGGAAATTTCAGTGTAGACAAACAACCCGCCACCGTAGCCGTAACCTACGTCAAAGCTGCCCTTTGATATTCTCTGCACACAGACAATGTATTTGTCTCAGCAAATATAATACCTTATTTATAAAAATGACACAAGTGGAGAATACTTTCTCTTTACGTCATTTTCACTGGTACTTTATTTTGTTGAGTGTACAGAATATTGTGAGCATACGGCGCATAGATAAACCGGCTACCGTAGCTTATGATTGCTGTCAACACACAAACGTTTGTTCTGTGTAGGGATTGAAACCCTTGGCGTTAAAGTGTACATTGCTAACATGAATTCTAACGAGCTCGGTGGCGCTCGTAAGTTCTATTCCCACACAGTACAAATTTGTGTGCATGAACGTGGCTGTTTCTCTAGGTCTGGGTGTTTTAAGAGAGATAGTGCGCGTCAATGCAGCATGTCTGGGGAAGTACCCCCACCTCACAAAAATAAGCAGCCAAGTAACAACTTCCTTGGGGGTTGTGTTTCTGCGTGTAAATGAGGTCACCAGTTAGCTCCTAAGGAGTAGCTGTGTTAGCAACTGAGATACATAATGTGTTGCAAGCGTTCATAGCCTACGGTAACCGCTTTACAACCGGTGGGCCGTATGTTTATAAGCCTACCGACGTTATATAAAGAAAAACCATTCGACTTCCAAGCTCAGCTTATAGGCTACGTATTTAATTAGATGCAATCGGGCAAGTTACAGATAGCCCATTGGATAAGGAATCGGTCTATTGACCACCTGGTTCCCGGTTCGCATCCTGGTTGTTGCATGTATCACCAAATTTGTGTTTTCGGATTTATGTACATATTTATCACTTGCTCGGCGGTGAAGGAAAACATCGTGAGGTAACCCACACATCCAGTAATTATATTTCGAAAGACGTGTGACCGAACTTAAGAAAGATTTGGTTTTCCCTCTGGGTTGTAGAGGTCTGACGGCAGTCGCTCTATGTAAAAATCAATGTCTTCGGCAAATCCTAAAGCTTAAGTAGCGGAACCCGCCAATCCTAATGAATTAGGAAACGGGATAACGCGAAGAAGGAGAATCTCTCGCAAGTTGAGAATTCAAATTCGGCATAATAACAACGAATTTTAGCAAATTGCTTCTCAAACAAAACTGACTATAATACAGTAGCCACAAAAGGTTACTCAAGGCTAACCACTATCAAATAACGTAGACAATGGGCGAAGTTAGGTGTAATGTGGGTACTCGGGCGGTTTTTATGAATATATTCAATTTGATGCACGACTAAACCTTTTATAAGGAAGGGCGTTATGATATCGATACTTTGTTTAAACGATCGATGCAATACAAAGCTAACTTTGCGAAAATGAATATGGTAAATTGATGTTTATTTTTATTAGAAATTATCTATCTATATCTATCTTCACGCCAAATCCCTTGCGGGGTAGGCAGAGAGAACCGAGCGCCACGTGACTCGATCCTTACATATCTCACTCGCTTCTTTAACATTCATTGCTCTTCTCATGCACGCTCGCCGGTTTCTAGGGCTCCTGACATCACCTTCTGATAGAACACGACCAATTTGGTCATGGTAGGTAAGTCTTGGCCTTCCCCGACTCCTACATCCTTCCACTTTTGCATTGTATATCTGCTTCGTCATTCTTTCATCTTGCATTCTTTCTACATGTCCGAACCATCGGAGCATGCCTCTTCTTATCACCTCTTACACCGACGCTCTCTTTCATACCAACTCTGTTTCTAACATCATCATTGCGAATACGGTCTACAAGCCTTACGCCACAAATTTTGCGTAGCGCTCGCATTTCGACCGCGTTTATTCTACTTTCATGCTCTTTCTGCCATTACCCAGCTCTCGCTTCCATAAGTTAGCGTTGGGACCAACACTGCATTGTGTATAGCGAGTTGTGCCTTCTGGCTCAGGATTTTACTGCCAAGAAGTTTTCCCAACGCTCCATTCACACTATTCCCAGCTCACTCACTCGTCTTTCCACATCTGCGGTGTACCTTTCATCCCTGCTGAAAGCGCATCCAAGATATACAAACTCATCCACTTGTTCCAACACTTCATCATCAATCGTAATCCTTACATTAGTTCTGGATTCTTCTCTTTCAAATACCATTATCTTTGTTTTCTTCGCATTCAGTAGTAAGCCTTTCTCCATACATTCGTCTTTCATCGTTGTGACCAGTGTTTGCAGTTTAGATGGGGTATCTGCTAATAGCACGGCATCGTCTGCATACAGTAGACAATTCACCACTAGGTCACCCATGCGCAATCCCACATTCGTTGACCTTATTCTCTGCAGACAACTATCGAGATACAGGATAAACAGCCTAGCAGATAGCATGCAACCCTGTTTGACACCAATTCTGACATCAAACCAGGGTGACATGCCACCATCTATCCGCACACATGCTGAGCAATCCTTGTAAGTGGACTGCACAGCACGGAGCAGTGAACCGTCAATCCCATATCTCGGCAATATGTCCCACAGTTCCTTTCGCACAACCCTATCAAAGGCTTTCTCAAGATCCACAAAACCGCAGAAAACCTTCTGGTCTATGGCCAGATGCTTCTCTACGATATTGCGGAGCGAGAAAACTTGATCTGTACATCCCCTTCCATTTCGGAAACCTCCTTGTGCGTCCCACAGCAGTATTAGAAATTAGATATAAATAAATATAAAAATGTGTATAATTTGATATTGCGCTTCATTTCTACACTAACTCCACTTCCACTCCACAGCAGGGTCACGGGTCTCCGATAAACGAAGGGGTATAGAGTTAACCAGCCATACTCCTCAACTTCGACGGCTCCGAAACATGGAGATACTCGATATGGATACCCATCCATAAACATACTAGAGTTCACATTGTTTAACCTGGGTGTACGATTATATTAACACGTGCAACGACGACATCGAAGTTATATTTCCTGTCTATGTTCTGACCATTTTTAGGGTTCCGTACCCAAAGGGTAAAACGGAACCCTATTACTAAGGCTCCGCTGTCCGTCCGTCCGTCCGTCCGTCTGTCACCAGGCTGTATCTCATGAACCGTGATAGTTAGACAGTTGAAATTTTCACAGATGATGCATTTCTGTTGCCGCTATAACAACAAATATTAAAAAATAGAATAAAATAAATATTTAAGGGGGCTCCCATACAACAAACGTGTTTTTTTTTTTTGCCGTTTTTAGGGTTCCGTACCCAAAGGGTAAAACGGAACCCTATTACTGAGATTTCGCTGTCCGTCCGTCCGTCCGTCCGTCCGTCTGTCACCAGGCTGTATCTCATGAACCGTGATAGTTAGACAGTTGAAATTTTCACAGATGATGTATTTCCATTGCCGCTATAACAGCAAATACTAAAAAATGGAATAAAAAAAATACTTAAGGGGGCTCCCATACAACAAATGTGATTTTTTTGCCGTTTTTAAAGATAATGGTACGGGACCCTTCGTGCGCGAGTCCGACTCGCACTTGGGCGATTTTTATAGATAATGATACGGAACCCTTCGTGCGCGAGTCCGACTCGCACTTGACCGATTTTTATTAAATTTTATACAGGTCACTTTTTGTGCAACGAGGATGCTATAGACCTCTCTTAGTGAAACCCGTATCCAGTGCCAGTCCAGTAGTGGAACGAGTTATCTGTTCATGTCGAGATGTAACATATCCCCCTTAGTATGACATCGATAATGGTATCCCATCTCTACGGTAGATGTAATTTGAAGTTACGAGATGAACGCGACTATGGCGTAACAGCTTTGTTGTATTACGATATTTTTACAGGCAAATAAATACTTTACGAGCATTCTCACTAAATGTGTATTGAAAACTCGATGGTGTATTCACAAATTGTATTCCTCGGTATTTCCTTTATATAAGATAGATTTGCGTCTTATTTTGTATAATAAGATATGTACTGTTGTTTTTGGAGCTTACTTTGGTAGATTTTATTACTTCCTTATCTTTTTACAATTTATTACCTTACGAAGTAATATTTTAATCATATTTCACGAATAACAATTTATCTCGTGTACATTGAACAGCACTAGACGTATTGTTGGAGGACAGAGCTATAGATTTATATGATGCTAGCGAACCGCCCCAACATCGCACGTGTAGGTAGATAACATGAAACAAAATTACCAATGGAAAACCGATGACATGATTTTGCGTAGTAACTAAACTCGCCGCTACGGGTCGGGGGTAAAGTTGAACGAGCAGCTCTTCTTTGCTAGTTCATGAATATACATCGCGTCGCTTATCGGTTTATAGGTTAATATATCCGATTTGTAAGTAAGCTCAATATTTAGGTGCTAATACGCTACGTTTTGGCGAGTAAGGAGGTATTTATGCGTCGTCAAGAGGTTTATTCATTTGTCATAGGAAGAAAGCAATTAGAACTTTATTTGGACATAATAATATGAAACGTGGCAACAATGGACGAGCTCGGTGGCTCAGTCTTGAATGACGCGACGTTGACACCAACGCTCGTGGGTTCGATTCCCACACAAGGCAAACATTTGTGTGCATGAACATGTCTGTTTGTCTTGGTCTGGATGTTTTAAGAAAGGTAGGTCTGAGGAAGTACCTCCGACACAAAACACAAAACCGCAGCTAAAATACAAACTCCCTAGAGGGTTGTTGTGTTCCTGCGTGTGAATGAGGTCACCAGTAAGCTTCTAAGGAGCTACTGTGCAAGTAGCAGAGGTGGCATCGCCCGAGTGATACTTAATATATAACCAACGTTAAAAGGCTACAGTAACTGCTTTACGTCAGGTGGGCCGTATGCTTGTATGCGTCCCGACGTTATATAAAAAAACGAGTGTGCTGTAGACCACACGACTGAAGTAAATCTTCTTTAGCTCCATAGTGTGATACAGACAATAGGCCTGCACTGTGTCTTACATATACGAAACTTAACTCGCTATGAGAGAAAGAAAATGTGTACTCGCACCTCTCTCTCTTGCTGCTACAGTAATACGAGTATATGAAACGTAACTCTCTCTCTTTCTATCTTCACTAACTTATATCTCCCTCTCAATTTCCATTCGCCTCGCCCGATCACACTTTTCGTAACGCTTTCGTCACGCATTCATCAGCTTACACCCCAAGTCAAACGTGCCTTAAGAAGTTTTACTTCAAAGTATTTAATTGTCCATAGGCCGCCGTAACAGTTTCACATCAGGCGGGTTCAACACTTGTTTGTCACCCGACTGAGTACTAAGAAGTGTCCATGGGCTGGGTAACAGTTTCACATCAGGCGGGCTGAACACTTGTTTGTCACCCAACTGAGTACTAAGAAGTGTTCGCCTCGCCCAATCACACTTTTCGTAACGCTCTCCGTTCGCCTCGCCCGATCACACTTTTCGTAACGCTCTCGTCACGCATTCACCAGCTTACTCCCCAAGTCAAGCATGCGTAATGAAGCTGTACTTCAAAAAAATTGATAATTATGATGATTACTAATATCATGATATAAATATCATCTACCTTTGTTTCTACCCGTGTTTTGATTAACTAATTTGAACAGAAAACAATTTTTGTTTGTTACTGAACTATTACAATAGACATGTAGCATCGGACTTCTACGTTTTTGAATGATGAGTACTATAAAGTTGTAGTACAATTACTTCATGTATCACCAATAGTTTTCGTATCGCACGCCAAGTAATGAATTAATTTATTTTCAATACATTAAAGCAATGGCTAAATATCCCATGGAAACAGTGCGTAAATTGAAAGATTCGTGGCCAGACAGATTAAAGGCCTGTATCAAAGCCAAACGTGGCTATTTTGAATAGAATCATTTTTTATTTTTTTCTGAAACTTCCATAAATCTATACATAAATCTATACTATAAATAAAATATAAGTGTCTGTCTGTGATTTCAAAATAAAGCCTTTATCTTAAGCCCATATTATTATTTTCACGTTACCAAAGCCTAAATACGCATTTTTTACTTTTTGTCTGTCTGTCTGTCTGTTTGTTTATCCGGGCTAATCTTCGAAATGGCTGAACCGATTTTAACGGGACTTTCACTGGTAGGTAGAGGACTGTTCAGAGAAGTATATAGGGTACTTTTTATCTCGTAAATATTTAGGATTCCTGCGTAAAAAATGAAAAACTTTTAAACTTAGGGGGAAATATCTTCCCCTTCAGTGCACTTTGCAGTTTTATTTTTATTCATAGAATGCGTATTTTTTGTAACATAAAATAATTACGCATTTTTTATGTAATATAAATAAAATACATACCTATACGTTGCCTCCTGTAAAGTTCACTACTAAAAGCTCAAATCTCATGCGTGCGAAGCCCCGGGCTTCTGCTAGTATCTTAATAAAACTTATATGTGCAAGTTATATTAAGATTACATTACTTCATAGAAAAATAAATGCATATTAATTCGTAACAGAACTTATGGGCAGACTAAGTATATAATCACACCAGGCCATACGTATACGAACATCAACATAAGAATGGACGTGCGGAATGGTGCTTACACATATTGGTTGTTTCTTTAACATTCGTAGCTCTTTTCATGCACACTCACAGGTTCCGAAGGTTCCTGATAAAATACAACCAACTTGTTCATATATAGGTGGTGAGTCTGGTTTTCCTCGGCTCCTACTACACTTTGGCGTTGTATATCTGTTTTGTCATATTTTCATCCTATATTCGTCATGTTCGAACAAACAACGAACAACAGAGCATGCCTTTTCTTACCTTAACACCAACACATCAGATGGTAAGCGGTCATCGCAGCCTATTGCATGACAATGACACACGGCATGACAATGTCCCACTGCAATGTGGTGTAGGTACTAAATACTTCGAAATTTTAATAACTTCTTAACTATGTGACTTTGTCTTTTGCTCGTTTTAATTGTTTAGATGACGTATTTGGTATAATTTATTGTATTATTTATTCTGCGATACATATTGTGATATTACTATCCACAATGTATAATTAAAGTGTATAAGTGTAGAGTGCGTGGAGCACTACCACTTGGTTTGAGACATGTCTACCTGCACCCTTGTTTATTGTATAAATGTGTGTTCTTTGGTACAAATAAAAACTTTATCTATCTATCTATCTATTGCAGCTCACAACACCAAGGGCGTGTTACTCGCGCGCTGCCCATCTTGTGACCTAAGGATGTTTCGTCACAGTACCCAGTAATTTCTCTGTCATATCTCACCCTTCAAACTGGAACACAGCTATATAGATATAGCTGCTTGGCGGTAGACATAGGTGAGACAGAGGTTCCCATGCAGAAGACTTTTGTACAAAGCTTAACTTATATAGCTGTGCTCCAGTTTGAAGGGTGAGATATGGCAGAGAAATTACTGGGTACTGTGACGAAACAACCTTAGGTCACAAGATTGACAGCGCGCGAGTAACATCCCACACGGGGATTTCGAGAGTCAATACGATATCGCTTACCGTCGCTCCTCCAATCCGCATTTGAGCAGCGTGGTGGAGTATGTTCTAAACCCCTTCCGTTGAAGGGAGACCCGTATCACTGCAGTGGGATAAGTAAGGGTTGATGTGGTGGTAGTGGTGGACTGCTTACCATCTGATGCGGGCCGTATGTTTGTTTGCCAATCTAGTTATATAAAAAAAAACACTCTATTTCAGATTAACTCTCTTTCTTATGTCACCATATATACTCGTAGATAGCTAGGAAGTTTATTTATGTCAAAGAACGCACATGTAAAACCATGAGATTGAGTATTTACAGAGTGTAGCCTAGATTAAAAAAAAAACAAACAAAAATCAAATGGTCAAAATACTACAGTACGGCACAGTGAATTTTAGGTATATGTGTCGCAGTGATGTTTGTATCACTGCGACACATATATGTGTCGCAGTGATACAAACAGGCAGCAGCTCAGTGGGTTGTCTGTTCGAGCAAAGATTGATTTTCAGCTGCAACCTAATGATACACGCGGGAACGCACGGCAACAATACACCATACTCATACAATCATAAGGACATCTTTTGTGCTAATTAATAATTAGGTACATAAATTGCGAAAGCGATCTGTAAGCATTGCGCATTTATTCATTTATTTTACTCTCATGCTCTCTCTACTATGTCCTGCTTTCACTTTCGTAAATTAGCGTCAGGATTATGAACAGCGAGATGTGACTTCTGGCTTATGTTTCAGCTGCCTGAAACTTTGCCCAACGCTCAATTTGTACTGTTCATTGCACAGACTCGTAACTCATACCAGCCTTGTAACTTCCAGCTCTACTAAAATTTCATTCATTTGTTTCACCAACCGTAATTTTTGTGTTCCTTCTGATGTCCTCTCTTTCAAATACCATTATGTTAGTTTTCTTCACATTCAATTGTAAGAGCTTCTTCGTACGAGAATACTTCAGAAATGTTTGGTGAACAGACACTCCCGTCTGATACTGACGTCTATTGATAACAAATATAGAAATTACGGCTAAATCATACAACGTGATCGCCAAAGCTTGTAGAGCTAAGAGCTGATCATGCTTAACATCGAATTGCGATTGTAACCTTTAATACGAACGACATAAGAACGGCACAACGGTCAAAGTGTAAAGCTTGAGCTGCACTTAGCAGTATTATGACCATGTGTGAACAACATATCTCAATTAAATTAAATAAATAAATATTGTCGGACAAATTGCACAACGCCATCCAGCCCCAAAGTAAACGAAGTTTGTGTTTTGCATCTAGACAACTGATATGCACACGTAAATTTATGTTTTTCTTTGTAAATAAATACCCGTGATACATATAAGATCTACGTGAGAGAACAAAACTAAAAATATATTAAAAAAACAAATAGAAAAAATCCAGACCAATACAATCAGATGATCGTGCACATAAAATATTTGTCTTGTACGGAAATCGAAAACACGAGCGTTGATATTAAAGTAGCTTAACCTAACTTTACCACTGCGCCACCAGTTTACAAATTAAAACAGTGTAAAGAATTTCTCTTCTGGTGAAAAGAAAAAAAATTACAGAAGGGAAACGGCAAACAATGAAAGTTAACTGTGCCATATGCCGCCATATCCCAAATGTTATAATGAAAATCTCAGCACTTGAGCTGCTTATTATGTCGAGGGACGTGACATGGGTAGCGAAATTTAGGACCGCGCTATAGTGGGCCAGGTGTTGCCATCTAATTTAGACTTTACCTCATCACGTTAAAAAATATAATTAAGTAAAACGTTTTACGGAAAAGATTGCTCGGAGATGTATACAGCCTTTCTTTATTATTAATACAACGTCATGAGGCATACAAGCATACGGCCTACTTGGTGTAAAGCGGTTACCGTAGCCTATGAACGCTTGTAATACATTTAATAACACTCGTGTGATGCCGCCTCTGCTGCTAACACGGCAACTCCTTAGGAGGTGACCTCATTAACACGCAGGAACAAAACAACCATCTTTGCTTGCTCTCTACCTCTCTTAAAAACACTCAAATCAATACAAACACGTTTTTGTGTTCATGCACACAAATGTTTGTCCATTGTAGGAATCGAACCCACGAGTGTTGGTGTCAAAGTAGCGTTACTAACAACTGTGTCACAGAGCTCATCATATTTTTATATTGATCAGTTTCATTTTATGTGATATATATAGTACATATAATGTATCCGTTATTTCGTAGAATTCAGATATACTTTGTATAAGCAGTCGTAAACGCCAGTGCTAAATAAGTATTAATTAGATTTTTACTAACACTCGAAAAATATAATGATGAATTGTGTAAAACCTATTACATATATTATATATTCGTATATATATACATATTACAAGTTTTTTCTTATCTTAAGTTTGTCTGGGAAAGATTGCTTAGCGATAAGACCGCCTTTTGTACTATAGTTTCTAATTATCTTTTGTTTACAATTTTAATTTGGTGCAATAAAGGATATTTGTACTGTTTATATATATATACATATAATATATATATACATACATATAATATATATATATATATACATATTGTGTTACCAGAGGGAGACTTTGTACAAAAGTCGTCTGCGTGGGTACCTCTGTCTCACCTATTTCTACCGCCAACCAGCTATATATATATATATATATATATATATATATATTTATATATATATGTTCCGGTTTGAAGACTGAGATATGGCAGTGAAATTACTGGATACTGTGCCGAAACAGCCTTAGGTCACAAGATTGGCAGTTCGAGTAACATCCCCGTGTTGTTGCGAGCGTCAATGGGCTGCAATGACTGCTTACCATGCAGGCCGCGTGGTTTTTTGCCAATCTAGTTGTATAAAAAATATATAGAACACAATATCATTTTTATCTCTATTTTAAAGCTGAAACGATGCATATCTGTTCTCAAGATCACATTTATAAAACTGTTTCGCTCCATTTTAGAATTTCTGCCGCCAAATTTAACTAAACAAATGTTGGAAATCGTAGCAGAAGCAAACGTAACTCTAATTAGCTTTACAGCTAAGAGCGGATCTTACTTAACTCTCGAAATGCAATTGTAAGTCTTATTACGTACGGCATAAGAACGATAGAAAGGGCTAAAGTGTAAATCTTATGGATAGTTAATAAGTAAATTCGTTTTTATTTATTATACATTTAAATTTTTGGGTGCAGAGGAAGGCCAAGACTTGCCCTACGATGATCAAATTGATCGTGTGTTATCGGAAGGTGAGGTCAGGAGCCCTGAAAACCGGCGTGCTAACGAGAACTAGAAATGTTTAAGAAGCAAGTGAGGTATTGTTGATACTCTGCTTTGTCAGGATCTAGATTTGCTGCTTAAGTAGTACTAATAGTTTAAAGGGCAGTGTTAGCCAAGTGAATAAATAACCAGCATATTGACCCACTGATCACCGGTTCAGATCCTGGAATGTATCACTAAATTGGTGTTTTACAGGAACACCGTTCCTATATGAAATCTATATGTTTCTCTGTGTGTGCGTTTGTCTGTGTGTGTGTCTGTCGAATATTCGAATTTTGACTTCAGATTCGGATTCACCATAAAAAGTAGAATAGGAATGTCTGAAATACCAACCGTCTATCTCTTAAGGAACATGGTCAAAATGGCCGACAAATAAAAAAAAATTGAATTGTTACATAATTGACGAGCCAGGTGTTCCTCTGGCAATGCAAGCTTGCGCATTCTCAACTGGTTGGTTTTGTGTACATATTTGTAATTATCACTTACTCGGCGGTGAACAGCGACGTATCAAAAGGTAGGCACATTATACACCAACATTATTGTATTTTAACATATAAATAGTACTATATCTACGTACATTTATTTATTATGACACTTTGCTCTAACAAAGATACAAATGATAGAGCATACCTGTCGTTAGAAAGAGATGAATATAATATCTTAATACATTTATGCTTTGTGCCGAAGCTCGTATAGCCGCAATGCGAGAGCGTGCCCAACTGAATGCGAGTTGGGCAATTACCTTTATTCTAGAGCATGTACGACGTATCTACGAGTATAACCATAAAAACCATACCAACTAACTATATATAACCATATAAAATTATGACGAGCTCAGTGGCTCAGTCGTGAATGATGCGACTTTGACACCAACGCTCGTGGGTTCGATTCCCACACAAGGCAAACATTTGTGTGTACAAACATGTCTGTTTGTCTTGTTCTGGATGTTTTAAGAGAAGTGGGGCGCATCAAAGCAGCTCGTCTGGGGAAGTACCTCCACCTCACAGAAAACCGCAGCCAAATAACAACTCCCTAGAGTGTTGTTGTGTTCCTGCGTGTGAGTGAGGTCACCAGTAAGCTCCCAATGAGTTGCTGTGTAAGCAGCAGAGGAGGCATCGCGCGGGTGATACTTAATAATAAGCGTTAATAGGCTACGGTAGTACGGTACATCAGGTGGGCCGTATGCTTGTATGCCTATCGACGTAGTATATAAAAAAAACATCTTCGTCGGTGAAGGAAAACATCGTAAGGAAACCCGTACGTCCAAGTAATTGCATTCTGAAAGCCGTGTGACGTTAATTAAGAAATGTCTAGTTTTCATTCTAGGTTGTGGAGGTTAGTTGGCCCCTCTATGTAAAATCCACACTTCGCCACCTTAAGCTTTGGTAGCGGACCCCGCCAATCTAAATTCAGAAACGGGATGATTGTAATACATAATACATAAATATTGTTGGACAAATAACACAGCGCTACCTAGCCCCAAAGTAAGCGAAGCTTGTGTTATGGGTACTAGATAACTGATATACATACGAAAATACATTTTTTTTTTTGTAAATACATACTTATTATACATAGAAAATACCCAGACCAATACAAACAGACATGTTCATGCACACAAATGTTTGTACTGTGTGGGAATCGAACCCACGAGCGTTGGTATCAAAGTAGCGTAACAGCGCGTTCCACCACTGAGCCACCGAGCTCGTCAAATGATGATGATGCTAATAAGAAGTGGTTCAAATATAACATATAAAACTTAATTGTCTATCGTGACATACGAACAAAACTCGTTTAAATGAAAGTTGTATAAAAAACCTGTAAACAATATTACAGGGGATTTTTCATTGCACCTTGATAACATTAATCCAAATAATGAAAGCATGGCAATACACTTTCTCACACTAAATCGATCGTTTGATTCGGGTTTGGGGTCTCAAATTCTAGACAATTCGACTTTGAACTCTATGTTCGTGATAATAAGTTATCGCTAATTGTCCAGGAAAGCAGGAATATCCTACTATTATTTATAGTCGCATGGTTAAGTGGTAAATGTAGTACCAATCCGTAACCCATGTTCCGGTTCGAATACGTACAATGTCAGTGTATTTATTTTGTTTACGATTGAATTGCACGGAGCATATAATACATGCTACAAACAACAGTAGAACTTAATTATGTAATAAACATGATTTCTCGAAGAATTTGCCATCAGAATACATATTAACAGAATTCATGGTATTTTTGTTTATACGACATCGGGAGGCGTACAAGCGTACAGCCCACCTGATGTATAAGTAGTTACCATAGAACATGCAACGCTTACAACACATTATTTAAGTATCACTCGCATTATGCCACTACTACTATTAACACAGTTACTCTTTAGAAGCTTACTCGTGACCTCACACACTCTCAGGAACACAGCAACGCTCCAGGGAGTTGTTATTTGGCTACGGTTTTCTTTGAGGTAAGGGTACTTTCCGAGATGGGCTGCTGTATTAAAAACACCAATACAAACAGACATTTTCATGCACGTAAATGTTTGTCCTGCGTGTGGGTTGAACACTGGTGTTAAAATAGCTCTATTGACCATTTCATCACCGAGCTGGCCATAATTATGCACAGAACAGTCATGTTTTTTTTATACTTCGATACGCATTTAAGCATACGGTACACCAGACCACTCTACCTCAAAGAAAACCGCAGCCAAATAACAACTCCGTAGAGGGTTATTGCATTCCTGCTTGTGAGTAAGGTCACCAGTAAGCTCCTAAGGAGTTGCTGTGTTAGCAGCAAATGTGTCATCCGCAAGTGATACTTATTGAATTACGTTCATAAGCTACGGTAACCGCTTTGCATCAGGTGGGCCGTATGCTTGTATGCCTCCCGTTGTTTTAAAAAAAAAAATTTCGTCTCGAGCATGGGTATGTCTGATACTTGTACTATTTATTCAATTTGATTGTGAACATTTGCATCCCAATAAAATCAGTAGATAAGGCAAACCGCTCTGGTCGAGTTAGACTGTTAACACGTGTTACAAACACGGTTAAACCTCGAATACAATAACCTCTACATTGTCCCGAACACTCCTGTGTAATCCCAACGTCGAGCGAAACAAATTAAGGGTTATTTGAAACGATGTTATTTGTCAATCATCAGCTTGTTGATCGAGAAAATGTACAAACAATAAATGAATTACGAATTTGTTGAATTGATATTGCACAACTGTTCAAAGACAAAATTCAATGGCAAGTTTACTCCTTCAAGTAATCCTTTAATTTTAATTAAAATGTAAATTCATTTCCTATAAAAAAATAAAATGTATATTCTTAAATATTCTATTAATAATTCTAGTTTCATTCGTGATGTGGTCATATTGATATGTTCGGGTGCACTTGTTTTTAGGGTTCCGTACCCAAAGGGTAAAACGGAACCCTATTACTGTGACTTCGCTGTCCGTCCGTCCGTCTGTCACCAGGCTGTATCTCACGAACCGTGATAGTTAGACAGTTGAAATTTTCACAGATGATGTATTTCTATTGCCGCTATAACAACAAATACTAAAAAATAGAATAACATAAATATTTAAGGTGGCTCCCATACAACAAACGTGATTTTTAGGGTTCCGTACCCAAAGGGTAAAACGGAACCCTATTACTGAGGCTCCGCTGTCCGTCCGTCCGTCCGTCCGTCTGTCACCAGGCTGTATCTCATGAACCGTGATAGTTAGATAGTTGAAATTTTCACAGATGATGTATTTCTATTGCCGCTATAATAACAAATACTAAAAAATAGAATATAGTAAATATTTAAGGGGGCTCCCATACAACAAACGTGATTTTTTTGCTAGTTTTTGCTCGATATTGATAACGGCAACAGGTAGACGCTTGAAATATTCACAGAATATTTAGTTATATATTCACTTTAAGAATAAAAAATTAAATTAAAATAAAACAAATGTTTAAGGGGGGCTCCCATACAACAAACATACAACAACGTGATTTTTTTGCCGTTTTTATAGATAATGGTACGGAACCCTTCGTGCGCGAGTCCGACTCGCACTTGGCCGATTTTTTTTTGGTCGTTTTTGCTCGATATTGATAACGGCAACAGGTAGACGCTTGAAATATTCACAGAATATTTAGTTATATATTGACTTTAAGAATAAATAATTAAATTAAAATAAAACAAATATTTAAGGGGGGCTCCCATACAACAAACGTGATTTTTTTGCCGTTTTTATAGATAGTGGTACGGAAGCCTTCATGCGCGAGTCCGACTCGCACTTGACCGATTTTTTCTTTTCCGTGGGGTGCGCAATGAAACAAGTAAACTGTTACGAAGCCAGTTTATTACTGATTGATGTCACAGACCAATGTGCGGGCGCGCCGCCGCCGTGTCGCTGCGGTACATGTATACATAGTGTAGGCGAATAGCAACACATCACATATACGTGTGCATATATTTTTTTTTTTGTGGAAAATTGCACCTCTTTGGAATAACACCTTCATAAATAAACTTAAAAACAAAAAGATACGCAATATACATATATTTATATACATGGAAATGAATTATCGTTTAAAATAGTAGGTTATTTTTAACGTGAATTCGTCGAAACGAAAATTTCATAGTGGCAGGCAATTCAGAAAATTGATGATCACAAAATCGGGGAAAGAGTTTGGCGTTGTAGCTACATATATACGTTACATTCAAAATTTTATTATACCAATTGATAGCTAAAGAATCAAATAACTCGAAGAGTCGCCATTTTTTATTATTTCGCTGAATCATACAATTTTACTTTAGTATAATTTACGTATACCAGTTAAGAAGACGTATTCTCGCATGACTCGCGGTTGTATTTACGACAAACCACACCCCTTTTTGTAATGATCGCTGTCTATTTCTTGTTCACTCATAAATTGCTATAAGAATGCCATAATATCAATTCAAATGGTTATGATTAGTCAATGCGGCCAATGCATTGTAAAAATATTGACGAATTCCATGTATTTGTCTAATTTTTTTTCTTCAAGCTCTACTTAATTATTAGTTTCGTATTTGTTTCAGGAACTACTCTCACGACGCTACCCGTTGAGATGTATCACATTCTTTACTAATTGACAGGTTCCTTGTTAGAGCCTTACTATCTACATATTAACGGAATGCATATCAATAAAAACCTTCTTGTAAAACACGACCAATTTGGTCATGGTAGGTTAGTCTCGGCCTTCCTCGGCTCCTACATCCTTCCACTTTTGCATTGTATATCTGTTTCGTCATTCTTTCGTCCCGCATTCTTTCTACATGTCCGAACCAACGGAGCATGCCCTTTCTTATCTTAACACCGACACTCTCTTTTAGACCAACTCTTTCTCTCACGTCTTCGTTACGAACGCGGTCAGCAAGCGTTATGCCACAAATTTTGCGCAATGCTCGCATCTCGACCGCATTTATTCTACTTTCATGCTCTCTCTGCCATACCCAGCTCTCACTTCCATAAGTTAGCGTTGGTATTAGCACCGCGTTGTGTACAGCGAGCTGTGCCTTCTGGCTTAGATTTCGGCTGCCTAGAAGTTTACCCAACGCTCCATTCACCCTATTCCCGGCACTCACTCGTCTCTCCACATCAGCGGTGTACCTTCCATTGCTGCTAAAAGCACTTCCAAGATATACAATCTCATTCACTTGCTCCAACACTACATCATCAACCATAATCCTAGTGTTCGTTCTGGTTGTCTCTCTTTCAAATACCATTATCTTGGTTTTCTTCGCATTCAATTGTAAGCCTTTCTTCATACAATCATCTTTCATTGTTGTAACTAGTGTTTGCAGTTCGGATGGTGATTCTGCTATTAATGCCGCATCGTCTGCATAAAGCAGGCAGTTGACCACTGAGTCACCCATTTGCATTCCCAAATTGTTTTACAAGAAGGTGATGTCAGAAGCCCCAGGAACCGGCGAGCGTGCATGAAAAGAGCTATGAATGTCACAGAAGCGAGTGAAGTATGCAAGGACCGCGTCTTATGGCGCTCAGTTCTCTCTGCCTACCCCGCAAGGGACTTGGCGTGAAGATATACATACATACATACATACATATCAATACATATATTGTCGGAATAATTACACAGCGCCACCTAGCCCCAAAGTAAGCGAAGCTTGTGTTATGGGTACTAGACAACTGATAAACATACGTAAATACATTTTTTTTTTGTAAATACATACTTATCATACTTAGAAAATACCCAGACCAAGACAAACAGACATGTTCATGCACACAAATGTTTGTACTGTGTGGGAATCGAACTCACGAGCGTTAGTGTCAAAGTAGCGCAACAGCGCGTTTCACCACTGCGCCACCGAGCTCGTCTTACTTATACTTATTATAATGTAGCTTACAAGTATCGTTTCGAAATAGTCTCTAAACTAGTGGCTGTCAGCAGACCGCGCCTATATGTAGAGTCGTATTTTAAGACTGGATAGTAGATAAGCAATCTACGTATGTGAGTTCAGCTTAGTACACTTTAAGCTATACTTTAACTTTCTACCGTTCGTATACATAAAAGCTTTCAATACATTAAAATATCAATCGCGTGGTGCCACCTCTGATGCTAACACAGCAACTCCTCAGGAGCTTACTGATGACCTCATTCTCACGCAGGAAAATACCTCTCCAGAGAGTTGATGGTTTTCTGTGAGGTGGAGGCACTTCCCCAGATGGGCTGCTTATATGCTTCCTATATATATACCTCTCTTATAATACTCAGACTAAGACAAACAAACATGTTCCATAAACACTTGTTGGTTCTGTGTGGGAATCGATCCCACGAACGTTTGTGTCAACGTAGCTTTACTAACCACGGCACCATCGCGCTCGTCAAACTTTTGTATGTATGAATATACCTATTTGTCTGGATATTATACGTATGTATTTACAAAAGTTTTACAATTTACAAACAACTGTCTACTACCAACAACAAAAACTTTAATGCATTTCCAAGTAATTTGTACGAGAATATTTATTTGTTTATTATTGAGGTTATATCATTTGGCAATTCTGTGTTTTTAGGGTTCCGTACCCAAAGGGTAAAACGGAACCCTATTACTGAGGCTCCGCTGTCCGTCCGTCCGTCCGTCCATCCGTCCGTCCGTCCGTCCGTCCGTCTGTCACCACGCTGTATCTCTTAAACCGTGATAGTTAGACAGTTGAAATTTTCACAGATGTTGCATTTCTGTTGCCGCTATAACAACAAATACTAAAAAATTGAATAAAATAAATATTTAAGGGGGCTCCCATACAACAAACGTGTTTTCTTATGCCGTTTTTATAGATAATGGTACGGAACCCTTCGTGGGCGAGTCCGACTCGCACTTGGCCGACTTTTTAATATGGATAAGACATGACACTATATGATTAAGAAGTGACAACATCCGCCTATGTATATATATAGGTTGCCGCGGAACGCACAGTATTTACTTAAATTCATATGTATCTGTATATTTTCTAATACTATTTCATTTATTTATAAACTGAATGGAAATGTAAAACTAAGTTTCCTGCTAAAGCGTTCCCTGAAGAAACTTTCTTTTAAACAATTTGTCATTACAAGTTGTTCTGAAGGTTGTTCCTTTAAAAACATTTTTCTTTTCGATTGTCTACATACGGATGTAAAGTGAATGCTAGGGAGAAGCTCCGAATTTCTATTCATCCGATATGTGTACAATGATATTATAGATTTCTGCAGATCATTGCTAGATTTTCGATGTAGGTAGTCATCACATTACACAACAACACATTTACACTCAAACTAGCATGCAACCTCACACACAAATAGACGCACTTAATCACTCATTCTCTTCTGTGCGTTGGCTGACTTCTAGTCATGTTAATTAATTAGTTACATCATTTATTTGTATACATATACATTTCAAAGTTATTTTTATAACAATCACATACATAATTTTGAGCAGGATCTGAATTCGCAATCATACACAGCTAGGATACAAGGATATTTAATTAGGATACAAGGTTTACATAAAGTTTGTAGTCGATATTTATTTTAATAAACATTTACGTTACTAAATTAATTATTCCAGTGTAGCTTTTATTTGTAACTGATCCCAAATATATGGACTACTATGTTTTATTTACTATTCTGGCAGTATATCTACCGACTATTCTTTGAATTGGGTGTAATTGCGACTCGTGTCCTACCGAAGAATTAATGTTTGTTTACCTTCCTTCCGTGCCTATAACAATTGAGCTCGAAATTTATTGTTATTGCATTTCTTTTGAATAGTTCTCCTCTATATAAATGTTTTATTTTACAAACGGTGTTTTTGAGGCGTTTCCCAAAGAAACTGTAAAAATAGTAAATGCGTTATGATACTCGTATGTAACAGGAAATGACCTAGCTGACTGACTTATTTATATTTAATGGCGAGAGCACGTGCGCCGTGGTTAATAACGCGACTTTATTTATTTATTCAAGCAACACAACAGATAACAATGATAGTGAAATAATAGATAATAATTTGACATATAGTTATTTATGATCTAGATTGCTATCCTAGTGTGTTAGCATAAAGATTCGATCTAGTAAGTCAGTACACTGTACTAAAAGATAAAATAATTAAATTAACAGAATGATTAGGAATTACAACATTGGAGTGAGTTTAGAAGTCCTTTTATATTTTTTGTTCTCAGCAAATCCTTTAATTTGTTGTTGTCGTTGTATAAAGCTTTATTGTACAATAAAACATTATAATGATTAAGTACATGGTTAGTTTGTAATTAATATTGTACAATGGCGGACTTATCCCATTAGGGATCTCTTCCAGTCAACCACAGAGAAACCGAAAGGAGATACAAGCTTGGCGAGAGTTTTAGGAACATTGTGAGTAGATACAAAATCTGACAAAATACGTACGAAGATTCGTATACACAATACTATTTTAAGATTTATAATACACACATAAGAGAAGTAGTAAACAATATACACGATTAACTGCAAATACAATACAAACATTACTAGTCTAAAATATCTGAATTACTGACCAAGTGTTTCATCAGGCTCGATTTGAATGAATTTATCGTTTGTGCCATTTTTACATCAATTGGAAGGGAGTTCCATAGTCGTGCTGCATACACACTAAAAGATTTGGTATAGTGGTAGGTGCTGGGGACAGGAACGTACAGGAGAGGATTGTTGCAAGACCGCAGACGATCATCTAGAGAGCGGAACGTGAATCTTTCCCGTAAGTAAATGGGAGCTGTAGGGTGAAAAAGGACATGATAAAGCAAAGTAAGCACGTAGTGAGTTCTGCGAAGATGCACCGGTAACAAATTAAGACGATTAAGATATTCAGTAATATGGTTGAACTTCCGCAAACCAAAAACATATCTGATACACATGTTTTGCAGTCGCTCCAACTTATTAAGTAATTCCTCAGATAGGTCCAGATAAGCGGCATTTTCGTAATCCAATAGAGGAAGCAGAAGAGTACGCATGAGTAACGTTTTGGTATT
This sequence comes from Pyralis farinalis, assembly GCA_947507595.1. NCBI lineage: Eukaryota > Metazoa > Arthropoda > Insecta > Lepidoptera > Pyralidae > Pyralis > Pyralis farinalis. Next base: position 6,215,958 of record OX382275.1, read on the forward strand.
GGCGGCAAGAAAATGTTGAAGCCTTTTCAAGGAGTGCAGAGAAGCGAAGATCTTGCGACTGACTTCACCAATCTGAGATGCCCAGGACAAAGTTTGGTCAAAGATAATACCAAAATTTTTGACTGTAGAGGTATAAAGGGATGATGTTACCATCAAATATCAGGGCAAACCATATTCTGGAGACGTGATATGAAGCAAGGGTTGCCAATGACAATAGATTGTGATTTGGATGGATTAACTCTTAAACCAAAATCTTTAGACCATTTCGCAATACAAGAGAGATCGTTATTGATTATATCGATGGCATCATTCATATTATTTATCAAGAAGCCAAGCAAGTGATAATTACAAATACTACTAATATTATAAATGCGAAAGTTCATATGTATGCATGGATGTTTGTTGCTCTTTTACGCTTAAACGGCTGAACGGATTTGAATGAAAATTGGCACATAGATAGATTATGATCTGGATGAACACATAGGGTACGTTATTTGACTCCACGCGGGCGGCAGATAGTATGTACACAAATCTGAAAACACGAATTTGTTCGTACATGCCAGGGTTTCAACCGGAGACCAGTTGGACAATAGTCCAGTTCTTTATCCACTGGGCTGTCGTTCCTCTGGGCTTTCACAACTCCGCTTTTAATATCTACGAGTATATATGTAATTAATATTTTACGATTAACATAAAAATAATAAAGATGATTGTATGAATAAAGGCTTACAATTATGCGAAAAAACCAAGGTAATGGTATTTGAAAGAGAGACAACAAGAACGAACACTAGGTTTACGGTTATGTATATGTGACGTAGTGTTAGAGCAAGTGGATGAGATTGTGTATCTTGGATGCGCTTTCAGCAGCGGTGGAAGGTGCACCGCTGATGTCAAGAGACGAGTGAGTGCAGGGAATAGTGTGAATGGAGCGTTGGGTAAACTTCTAGGCAGCTGAAACCTAAGCCAGAAGGCACAGCTCGCTGTACGCAACGCGGTGTTAATCCCAACGCTAATTTATGGAAGTGAAAGCTGGGTATGGCATAGAGAGCATGAAAGAAGAACAAATGCAGTCGAGATGAGAGCATTGCGCAAAATTTGTGGCGTAACGCTTGCTGACCGCGTTTGTAATGATGACGTAAGAAAGATAGTTGGTCTGAAAGAGAGTGCCGACGTTAGGATAAGAAAAGGCATGCTCCATTGATTCGGGCATGTAGAAAGAACGCAGGATGAAAGTATGAAGAAACGTCTATACAATGCAAACGTTGAAGGATGTAGGAGGCGAGGAAGGCTAAGACTGACCTACCATGACCAAATTGGTCGCCTTTTATCAGAAGGTGATATCAAGAGTCCTAGTAACCGGCGAGCGTGCATGAAAAGAATTATGAATGTTAACGAAGCGAGTGAAGTGTGTAAGGACCGCGTCTTATGGCGCCCGATTCCCTTTGCCTACCGTACAAGGGATTTGGCGTGAAGTTATATAAACATATATATATATATAGATATATATATATATATATATATTATCTTTAATATTGGTTTATTTCATGTTCACATATACGAGGATATGCCATGTTTATTATGATATGGGTAAGAAAATTCGATTTTGCAAAGTTTGACGTATGGAGCGCACTTTAAAAGTTCTTTCATCTCGAATAAGAAAATATATAGAGCACTGAATCGAACTACGAAACTAAAACACATAACAACATACGTAGAAGAATATATTTTTTCTACGTAGAGTATTTGCGATGTTTTATTTTATAAGTATTATCTTAAATAGGTAGGTCACTTAGGTAAACTTAGGAAACGGCGAGAGCGCGTTAAAAGAGCTATGAATGTTTAATGAGCTAATGAGGTGTTCAAGGACCGAGTCCTATGACGCTCGGTTCTCAGTGACTACCTTGCAAAAAAACTTAGCATGAAAATATATATACATAGAAATAGATATATTTCACTCGCATTTTTTTTTTGTATACAACATAGGGAGGCATTCAAACATACGGTCCATCTGGTGTAAATGCTTACCGTAGCAGAACGCTGGTAATACATTAAGTATCACTCGCGTGATGCCACGCCTCCTGCTAATAAAGCAACTCCTTAGGAGTTTACTGATGACCTGACTCACACGTAGGAGCACAGCAACCCTCTAGGGAGTTGTTATTAGTTGCGGTTTTCTATGACGTAGAAGTACTTCCCTCGAGGGGCTGCTTTAATGCGCCCTACATCTTTTAAAACTTATTACCACCTCCGATTTCAAAATAGCTGCTTCCTAAAACCTCACAGCTGCCTCACCTATTCATAACTCTCCGGGGAATTATTATGTGGGTATAGTCTTCTATAACGTAGAGGTTAGGGTCTGCAACGCAAGAGTAACACCTCTGGTGTTGCAAATGTCCATAGGCTTGGTAACTACTTATCATCAGGCAGGCAGTATGCTTGTTTGCCACCTTAGTGGTATATAAAAAAAGGTACTGCCACAGTCAGGCTGCTAATAACATATCACTTGCCTATTGCTATAGCCTCGTTAGCTTGACAACAGGGTTCATCACGTGCAGGTGAGGTTCGCGTTAGCTCAAAAGATGATGGAGATGCGTAGGTATATAACAATAAAGGAAAATGCCCATTGATGTATAGAGTTTGGTTTCAATATTATTTTTGTTGTGCAGAAAAGAAACTGGCTGCAATCTATATAGTAACTATATATACGAATAAAAAAAATTAAAAAAAAATTGGCGGCATCTTTTAGAAGAGGGTAAGGTATCGATTTTTTCCCCTGCTTTTCGAAGTCGGGTAAAATCTGAAGCTATAAGATTCATATAGTCGCAATATCATATGCGATTTTAATATGTATTAGCCGATACTAGCAACTTTTCTCAGTAGTGTGTTGAACACACTAAGAAAAACAATATTTAGATGGTACAGCAATTGAGTTTGATATACATTTACATAAATTTAGAGTGTAAATGTTTGGTAATTATTCTTAGAATAATTTATATATAATAATAATAAATAATATTGTTGGTCAAATTATACAGCGCCACCTAGCCACAAAGTGAGCGAGCACTAGGCAACTGATAAACATACGTAAATACATTTTTTTTTGTAAATACATACATATGCTATATAGAAAACACCCAGACCAAGACAAACAGACGTTCATGCACGCAAATATTTGTCCCGTATGGGAATCGAACCCGAATGGAATATGAAAAAATAGCGTTAATAACCACTACGTCACCGAGCACGTCAAAACCTTTGCTCTTTTCACAAAACATGAGAGACATGTACCAACCAACAGACCAGATAGACAGACAACCAACTTCGTGTTATCGATTTCGGATCTCGGAATCGTAATTCATTATCATCATTTTTCTTTAACGCGCCAAGAAAAGTATAACTTAAAAACGCTGAATACTTTACGCACGTTTGACTTGGGGAGTAAGCTGGTGAATGCGTGATGAGAGCGTTATGAAAAGTGTGATCGGGCCAGGCGAACGGAAGTTGAGAGGGAAATATAAGTTAGTGAAGATAGAAAGAGAGAGAGTTACGTTTCGTATATTACTGTAGGGGAAAGAGAGAGAGGTGCGAACACACATTTGCTTTCTCTCTTAGCGAATTAATTTTCGTATATCGAAGACACAGTGCAGGCCTATTGTCTGTATCACACTATGGAGCTAAAGAAGTTTTACTTCAATCGTATGGTCTAAAGCACACTCGTTTTTTATATATTATTATATCGTTATTTATTTTCTCTTATATTTTTTAATGTACAGTTCATATAAAAAAAATACATATAAAAATATAAAAAAGGTAGCGAAGACTCAAGCTACCGGTGGTCAGGGCTCCAGAGTGAGAACCCTCCTTACAATGCGGGCCGTGCCCAGACGAACTGCCTTCTGAATCTGGTTCTTGACTCTCAAGATAGCGGTGGAGACTCTTCGCTATAAGTCCGTTTGCTGTCACGACTATTGGAACAATTAACGGTAACCTCGTGAGCCTAGTCCAAGTACTTAGAAAGTTTCTCTTTCTCGGCCTTCACGAGGTTTTCGTCATGAGGAATGGTGACGTCAACGAGAACTGAACTTATATTATTGTTGGCATAGTAACATATTTACTGTAAAAAAGCCATGTGTCGTATTGCTTACATAGCTTATACGCAGAATCCCACAATGGCACCCAAATGAGTTTTTTTGACTGCGGTATTTTAAAAAAAATATACTTCCGCAGTCAGGCTATTTTATGCTACTTCGTACGGTTCATAAGATACAGTGCTATGACAATCAGATAGTGGTCTTAGTAAGAGAGTGCTTTTGATACCCGCTGTGTACGGAACTTTACCCTGTTCTCATTATTGGCATGGATAATATTATAATAATTGGCTCCCAATTTATCAAATAAGACCAAAATTCACATCACAGCATTTCAGGAAAACGTCATTAAAAATTCCTTTGACAGCACACGTTTGTATAAATTGGCCATTACTCTGTATAAATAAGGTTAAATGGCCGTAATTGGGGCATTTCTTCAACTGAGTGCTCGTCCGTTAAATAAGGTAAAAGCGACAGTCGCTGACATATACAAATAGCGGCTTAATCCAACGATTGAGCGTGAAGTATGGTGCTCGTTATGGGGATCCGACCGTGGTAATAGACCTTCTTTGTTGCTAATGCGCCGTTAGCGCTGTCCCGTTGAACGCTTTTGATCCCTGATCCAGCTTATAGTTGCGTTTTGCCCTGTTTTTATTGCTTTGAATTTTTGTGTTTTTATTGCTTTGAGTCGAAGAGGTCAGTTCAGCGTATCCGAACGATTAAATATATGTATATTATGACGCTAGATACCCGGTAGTGGAAAACCAAGCGGGTAGAGAACTGATAAAGTGCGGTCCTTACACACCTCACTCGCTTCTTTAACATTATAGCTCTTTTTATGCAAGGATTCATTTTTTTTTGGTTCTTTTTATCCCCGAGGGGAAAGGCAAAGGGATCTAGCCCATACAGCCAAGTCATCAGTTTAGAACCATTTGAAAATCTTAATTCTATGTTCCAGCTTCAGGAACTGTGCTGAAAAAATACTTGGGAAGGGTACCTAGACCCAATCAACCCAGTTTAAATACCACCCGTAAAACGATAGTTATTTTTACAAGGTTTTCTTGGTGAACTTATTCACGTTTTCCAAAAATATCGCAACAATGTCACTCGTCAATAGCTCGGGAAAAAGTCTGCAAGGATTAAATGTAAACTCAATTACTTACTGTCTGTGCCTATCTATTATCTCTTAGTACAGAAATTAAATCAGTTTCAGGTACGTATTTATTTTATAAGAGAAGTTGAGAGAGAGGTAGAAATCATCAAAGCAGTCCGACTGCTGGAGTACCTACATGTCAGTGAAAACCAAATAACAATCCTTGGAAGGTTGTTGTGTTCTTACGAGTGAGTAAGCTTGCCAGGTAACTCCTAAGGAGTTGCTGTGTTAGCGACAGAGGTGGCATCGCGCGAGCGATTCTTAAATAATTGCAGCGTACATAGGCTACGGTAAACACGTTACATTAAGTTGGTTGTATGCTTGTAAGTCGACGCCGAGATATTACTGATATGCTCAACCATGCCATTGATTCCCTCCAACTCTTACGGCTTCTGATGTCATCTTCTGAGAACACATTGCATCACATAATATCGCGTCACTTATCTGTTTATGGGTAAAAATATCCTACCATTGGCCAGTCCCTTCCGATAACGTAGTAACACCCCCCAGGGGACAATTACATAAAGACTTATGCGACCTTAAGTAGTTTATTGATTCGTGGCTGTAAGCTTGGATGCCTGTGTGAAAAAGCTTGTGTGTATATCTTCACGCCAAGTCCCTTGCGGGGCTTGTGTGTATTAAGAAACTACATACATCAAAAGTGTCTAGGGATCAACATATATTTTTGCAATAACTTTTCTCCTGATTGATATTAATTAAAATTTTCTTTAAGGATTCATCAAATAAAGTGTTTTCGTTTGTCTACAGTAACGATAAACCAAGTCACCTTTGCATTAATAAAGAAATATGCCATTTTCATAATAAAGGGATTTTTGACATTTGAACCACTAACATTAAAGTTCGAAAAAAAGACTGAAATAACAGTTTTCTTTAAAATTTTATTGGGTAACTTAAACAATTAATAATCCGTGTTTCTACCACGAACACTAACAACACAAGAACATCGGTTTGGCATACTCAAAATGAGTTCATCCAAATCACGCTGTGGAATGGCCGCCCATGTTCGTTGCAACAACAAAAAAAGGTCTTCTTGCGACTGGATACCCTCCATATTCGGCAGAGCTCTTCTCTGTAGCATATCCCATGCATGCTCAATCGGGTTCAAGTCTGGCGACTGAGCAGGCCAGGGCATGACATTAATGTTAGCTGCGGCGAGAGTCTGTCTTACAACTCTTGCGGTGTGCGGTCGTGCATTATCATGCATTAACTGAAATAAGGGACCGATTTGCACTTGTAGAGGAACGATGACGTCAGATACAATCGTCTCAGCATAAATTTGAGCGTTGAGGTTGCCTCTGATCCAAATCAACTCAGTTCTTCCGCCGATCCAAATACCCGCCCATACCATGATGGTTCCACCACTATAAGGATGGACTTCCTGGCAGGATTTTAATCGCTGTTGGCGTCCAGGGGTTCTCCAGTGTCGTATACGTTTATATATTTTATATATTTTTTTATTACAAAGCCACATCTCAATCTCAAGAAATCCGCATAAAAATGCTTGATCCCTAGACACTTTTGATGTGTGTATATATAATATAAATAATAAATAAATATTGTCGGACAAATTTCACAGCGCCATCTAGCACCAAAGTAAGCATAGCTTGTGTTATGGGTACTAGACAACTGATAAACATACATAAATATTTTTTTTTTGTATATACATACTTATTATACGTAGAAAATACCTAGACCAAGACAAACAGATATGTTCATGCACACAAATGTTTGTACTGTGTAGGAATCGAACCCACGAGCGTTGGTGTCAAAGTAGCGTAACAACGCGTTCCACCACTGCGCCACCGAAGCCCGCCAAATATATATTCTTAATATATATTCTTGTGCCTGCGGGGTAGGCAGAGGGAAGTGAAGGCTATACACCTCACTCGATTATCTAACATTTATAGCTGTTTTTACATATGCACACTTGCAATACAAGAAACATCACTCGCACATTGCGAGCCTTTATAACAACATAGCGACTTTTCAGAAGTTTACTGATAACATCACTCATTTGCAGGAAAACAACAACCAACAATAAACTCCTGAAGAGTTTCTGTATTAGCAGCAGAGATGACATCACGGGAGAGATTCTTAATGTATTGTAGCTTCCATAGGCTATGGTAGCCACTTTACATCAGGTGTCTCATATGCTTGTATGCCTTCCGAAGTGATTTGTCCACTTTTGTATTGCCTATCTGTTTCGGTTTTCTTCCATTCTTTCTACTGGCCCGAACCATTGGAGCATGCCTCTACTTATCTCATATCAACACTGTCTTCCAAATCCAGAACACAAACAAACATAAATATCCAGAGTGCTCGATGATGTAGTTCCGCGTGCCGCGTACACTACTAACCGCATACATTAAGCAACCAGTAATGGTCGATCGCAGGCTGTCTATAGATGGGTGTCCATTTCGAGATACTCCGTGTTCAGAGGGTACATTGAGCCGTCTGTTCCGGCTGATGTCGATAGATGGCATTCGTAAAGCTGAGGCTTTTGGGCGGCTTGAAAACGCTGACCTCTGCCAATAAACAAGTTGAGCAGCGTGGCGGAATTTGCTCTAAACGAAGGTTGAATGGAAACCTCTCTATAATGGAAACAGTAAGAATTGGTATGGATAGGCATATAGAATGCAGATCTAGAACTAAATACTACCAAACAGTTCTTAGGAAAGCAACGACTCAGGGAAAAACCAGGAGAATCTTCCAAAAATCGTGACAGTATTTTTACATGGTTAGCATCGCACGAGTGACATTCCTGGTACTGTGAATGTCCATAGACTACGGTAACGGCAGGCCTATAGGCTTGTTTACCACCACAGTGATATAAAGAGGTTACATAATAATTTATTATTTATTTATTTAGATTGATTAGTAACATCAGGTGCATATCAAAATGGTCGAAGAATTACATAATTTACGATACAAATCACCTTTACGGACATTAGAGAATATAATATGTAATATTTAATACTTAAATAAATTAGTTAAACATGCTTAACGAACAAAAGCATGCTTAGCTAAACGGCAAATCGATACATTCGTCAAACTTGGTGGCGCAGCGATTAGTAAAGGTGCTATGACACCAAAGCTCGTGAGTTCGATGTTCTTGCAAACAAATGTTTGTCCTGTGTCAACACAGGACAAACATGTGTTTACTAGCAAAGGAAATATTCGGGGTATAGCTAAAGGATTTAATATTTTGTTGGAAACATTGCAGACGGTTATTTGCAAGTCGACATCCTGGATATGAACACCAGTGACTTAAGGACGTTAAGTTTCAGAAATATTATTAAACTCTCGGCTCAGTGAGTGTTATTATGCTGAGGCACCTCTTTTGCAGGACATTTGTACAATAAATGTAAAGAGGTATAGTTTTATCGATCTCGATGGCATGCATTGGTTAGTAATACGTTGGCACCTGCGCTGATGGGTTCGATTCCCGCACAGAACAAACATTTGTGTGCATGAACATGTCTGTTTATCTTGGCCTGGGTATTTTTAAGAGAGGTAGGGTGCATCAAATCAGCCGGGTGATATTTTGTACAAGGTCGGGGGGCATGCAAACATACGGCCCACCTGATGTAAAGCGTTTAACGTAACCTATGAACGCTTGGAACATATTAAATATCTTTCGTGCGATGCCACCTCTGCTGCTAAAACAGCAACTCCTTAGATGCTTATTGGTGATCTCATTTACTCGTAGGAATACAAAAACCCACCGGGGCGTTATTATTTAGCTGCGGTTTTGTCGCAGACGTGTGAGTGAAGTCACCAGTAAGCTCGTAAAGACTGGTTGTGTTAGCAGCAGTATTGCAAGTATCCATAGGCTACATCCCCTTTACATCAGGGAGGCCGTATGCTTGTATGCCTCCCAACGTTGTATAAAAAACATATATACATTACCGAAGTATTTTATGAGACAATACCATTACAAAAATATCGTAACATTTTGAAATGTACTTATGTATAACTTAACCGATAGCAAAACAACTTATGCGCGAACGGGGTGAGATAAGAACTTCATAACAATATTACGAATTCATACATTGGCCCCACTGTTTCCTGAATGTTTATAAGCCTTGTACCGAAGGTTCGGAACAAAAAGGTTACTGTGTCAGACCTTAAACGTATTTACATGGATCTTAACACATTTCTTTACTTTTATACGAACCAACGTAAGGCTGCGTAAAGCTTACGGTTGACGATGAACTGTTGGAATTTTCCAGTTCTCTAAATTAAAAAAAATCTAATCAAAATAATTAATAAACAAACGGAAACAAACTAATTTCATTCAAATCTTATATTAAAACTTTACAACTACCTCCAACAAGTCTACAAAATGCACACTTTGTATTATGATCCAGTGTTAACTACGACAGAGGTCGCTATACGACAAGTTAAATCTATCTACTTTTTGATAATTACAATCAATCAAATTAATTTTAAAATTTATAAATCTAATATTCCGTTATAAAATAATTCTCTACTTAGATTTTACACTTGGGAAGTTTCTGGAAGGACGGTTTGTTTGTAAATTCAAATCTCAAATCTCGACTATTCTGTCACTCGGTCTGTTACTCAGATCCAGTCGATTTCGTACGAAGCAGTCTTTCAATACGACGAAAGATTGACCATTTCTTTCTCGAATTTCGCTAACGCTGGTCACTAACAGCTGTCTTCAATAATTATCTCAGCAGTATTTATTATATTAATTGTAGAAATACTACGAGTCTCTAATAAATGCTACGAGTGCCATCTCAGTGCAGTGATTGAAGTATAAAACCTCAATATCAACATATTGAGTATGCATCTACTTCTGAGCTTACCTGTATAAATTTAATATTTATTTCTTCACAGCTTCTGTGTTACATTTTATGTTATTTAATTAATTACCGTCAAAGATAGCAATTCATTTTTAATTGCTTGATTGCTTTATAATATTGTGTACATTGAGCTATTATAACATTCTTTGTACCTGTCTATTGCCTACATAATTTATATTAATGTTACTTGGATAACGGATCTTCCATCCGATTTTAACCGATTTCGACTGATTGACTAAGCGAAATGATGTTATGTTTTATATTTATTTTGATATAAGTAGTAATTATAACCTTACAAAAATATTCTTTGACACTTGACCGACTTTGCCTCTCCAAGGAACAAATAATTTTTAATTGTTTTTTCCTTTTTTAAATCATAATAATCTTTTTAGCTCTTCAAGCGACAACCAGAACTAATCTAATGTTATTAATGTTCGTAATTATTATGTGCTATTTTCTGCTATCTGTCTGTTTGCCTATCTACCTTTCTGTCTTTTTCTTTCTCTCAATTTCTTCTCTTCGATTGCTGGCTGGCTTCTTAGACAACATTGTAACATCGAAATCGAAAGACAAGGCGGTACCACTTACTAACACATTGGACGTGTGTGTTACAGGGTTCACCCGCAGGGGTATTCTACGTCTACCCTGTGCTCCCGGACACGTACTACCGGAACACCTGGCCTTCACCGGAGCTACCTGCTCTACTGAGTCACGCTCGTTGCACCACTCGCCCCTCACCTACAGCGCGCAGTCTGTAACCCCTCGCAAAGCTAAGTGTCTACTGAACAACCGCAGTAACCTTAACCACGATCCCTAACCGTGTATTCTACAAATAAATTTTTGTGGGTATTTCCCTCTTTTTTAGGGTTCCGTACCCAAAGGGTAAAACGGAACCCTATTATTGAGACTCCGCTGTCCGCCGTCCGTCTGTCACCAGGCTGTATCTCGTCATCCGTGATAGTTAGACAGTTGAAATTTTTACAGATGATGTATTTCTGTTGCCGCTATAACAACAAATACTAAAAAATAGAATAAAATAAATATTTAAGGGGGCTCCCATACAACAAACGTGATTTTTTTACTCATTTTTGCTCGATATTGATAACGGCAACAGGTAGATGCTTGAAATATTCACAGAATATTTAGATATATATTTACTTCAAGAATAAATAATTAAATTAAAATAAAACAAATATTTAAGGGGGGCTCCCATACAACAAACGTCATTTTTTGCCGATTTTATAGATAATGGTACGGAACCCTTCGTGCGCGAGTCCGACTCGCACTTAGCCGATTTTTATTTTTTCACACCCTAGTGGAATACCATCTCCTCTTGCTCCGGGGAAACTAATCCCTGCAACAAGTGACACCCATCTCGTGGTTCAGGGTCCGTGGTTTTAGCTACTATTGTTTTCTGGGTAGCTAGTAGTTTTTGTGTGGCAATTTTATCTTTTTATAGGTGACCCTTTTTCTTCAACGGGGGAGTACGCCTTCTATCATTTGTAGTAACTTACCAGTTGCAGCTAATTACTTAACATATATTTTTTCTTCTTATTTCTTATTTTATTACCCTCCTATATATATTTTTCCTCTTTTGTAACAAGGTTGCTATTAGGTCTTGTCTTCTTGCAGAAAGGTACCTTTGTTTTTTTTTTCTGGTTGTACTTTTTTTGAGTGCACTGACACTCACGACTTCTCATTATTTTAATGAACCTCGACATATGGCTAAGGAAAGCTTAGTGGCTACTGCAGGAGCTAAAAAGAGACCATAGTTTCATCGGCCTTGTAAAGATGCCAAACTTCTCAAACAGGCTGCTTTCGAGGCTTGGACCACGGCGCATGCTAATGAAAATCCATCCATCTCTGTTTTGAAACGCAAACTGAATCGGGTAATCGCCAGAGCAATGTTTGATTTCGTCGGTAGAGTTGGTGAGTTTTAGTATATGCGAATGATCTGCCCTACGCGGTGCAGAAACTGGCGGATATAGTACTATTTGCTAATGATACCTCTCTAATTTTTAATATGGCCCGCCGGTGTGAAAATATTGACAAGGTGAACGGTGTCGTATCTGCTATTTTAAACCAGTTCACGTGTAATAATGTTTTGTTAAACTCCGCTAAAACTAAATGCTTCCAATTTAATATTTCAAATGTGACTTCCGCCAATACAGAAGTTCTGATTGAGAATAATAATTAGAATTTGTTAATAATATTGTGTGTCTTGGAATAACAGTAGACTCCAAATTAAAATGCCGGTAAGCTCAGCTTCGCTGCATATGCAGTTAAGAGAATCAATCAAATAATCGGGAATCGCTACTGCGCGCTTAGTATATTTCAGCTACTTTCACACCATTATGTCATATGATATACTGTTGTGGGGAACGGCGGCGGACATTGAGACAATTTTTATCTTAAAAAAAAGAGCTATTCTCTCTATTTCTAACATGGGCTCTAGAGAGCCCCTCAGGGAACTGTTCAAAGAAATAAATGTTCTCAATATATTCATGAAAACATAATGTATATCCGTAAAAAATTAAAGTCGTTTTCAAACTTCAACGAAAAACTTAGAAGTAAAAATATGTTGTGTATGTCGATATACCGGCAGCCTTATTACCTAAATGTTAGCAATCAGCGAAAATCGCGCAGTGATCGCGCGATAGACGCGCAATCGATTGCTTAGCGTCGTATTACGTATGTGATCGCTGGCTGATCGCTCGCTGATGGTTTGAATGCACTTTTTGCTAGGACACTAGCGCCAACAACAATTTAGTAGCAATAAGAGGAACTATTGGAATGTCAAACACATGTCATGTTTTCGCGCCGCTACAATCACTATTCAAATATTTTTATTTACGGAAAAAACTTATCAGAAAAAATAGCTTGGCGTCTGTTTCAAGTGGTGAATTCGACGGCTTTAAGTTACAAGTGGTAGTGTTCACGTTAGCATTGAATCAGTGGGTTGAATTCATTTGTATCGTGAGCACATAATATTACTTCTCGAGTAAGTACAGTGATGTTGTTTATGTAGTGAAATTTTGCAGCAAAGTTTATTTTATAACTAAAATGTTCTGCGTTTCAGCAATGGCAAACAGAGTATCTAATGAGCAATTAGAGGAGCTATTAGATTTCCTTGCTGAACATCCTGCAATAGCCAAAGGAGTGGGGCTTGGCGCTAGGTCTAAAGAAGCAGTTGATAAGCAGTGGAATGACCTAGCTATTAAGCTAAACTCCTACGGCTCTGGATCAACAAAATCTGGTGAACGGTGGAAAAAGGTAAACTTCAATTTGTCATTTCCTATATACGTTTTGGTCTATTATTTGCCTTTCTTTCTTCAAATCATTTTTTATTTTCATAGTACTGGGCTGACCTTAAGCATAAAAGCAAGACTAGGCTATCTAAACGGAGGCGGGATGCTTTGGGTACTGGTGGTGGTCCTAGTAGCCAAGATGATCTTTCCGAGGTCGACAAGAAAGTTTTGGCTATCATCGGAGAACAAGCTGTGTTTGGTGATAGTGTGCACAAAGTCCCTGTATTTGTAAGCCACAACATTCTCAGTATTATATAACTATTTTATATGTAATATTGATATGGCTCATAATTCACATGATTTATAATTTTTATTTTTCAGAACATTGAAACACCTGAAGAAACAGGTGATCAATCTGAGAACATAGTTTCCCAGCAAATACTTATACATGATAGTAAGTTATTCAATCACATCTACCAAGTTATAAATATTTATTTTTTTGAGAATTAAAAATTGTTTAATTATTCATAGGTGAGAGAGAGAATTTAACTGTGTCTGTGAGCTCGCCCCCTGTGATTAACTCTCCATCAAGAAGAGGGCATACAAGCAGAGTTTGTAAGTAATAGTATTTTTGTAATTTTGTTTTAAGAGGTCATAATAATTGTTACTAACGATAACTATTTTTTCTCAGTTACAGATAACACTATAGAAAGTGACTCCACTTCAGCTCAACACAATATTACTGATACAGCGAGACGGACACAGCAAGTATCACAAGCTGGTACAATTATTTATCCTATAACTAAAATATAATACCAAATTGGTCGTGTTCTATCAGAAGGTGATGTCAGGAGCCCTAGAAACCGGCGAGCGTGCATGAGAAGAGCAATGAATGTTAAAGAAGCGAGTGAGATATGTAAGGATCGAGTCATGTGGCGCTCGGTTCTCTCTGCCTACCCCGCAAGGGATTTGGCGTGAAGTTATAGATAGATAGATAGAACTAAAATATATTTTTTAAAGCAACATATGTATATACTATGCCTGTATTAGTTTATTAGGCATTGTAGTTTGATTAAAATCAATATTTATTTTAACAGGAGTGGAGAGTCCTATAAGTCGTCCAATTGCTGATCGCCCTCGCTTCAGACGTAACAGGGCAGCTAATACCACAAGTGAGTCCAGGAGAACAAACAACTTTGAAGGTTTTACTCAACTCTTTGTAAACAATCAAATCTCCTATAAATACTATAAAATATCTATGGTGCTTTATGAACTTTATAAATAAAACTTGTATCTTTATTTCAGTTCCATCTAGAGTTAACCCTGAATGGGTAATGGAGTTAGAGAGAAGCAGGGTTGAAGCAGAATCTAAGCTCGCAAATGCTGCTCTCATAATGGCAGAGGCATCAAGGCTGCAAGCAGAAACAGCACGTGCGCAGACGGATTTGACGCACGTTCTCGTGGAGCTTATACGTCGGCAATCGGACGACATAAAGGCGCTGCTGGAGATGACGCGAGCTGCTAATCAGCAGTAACACCAATTGTACATTTGTATAATAAATAAGAAAATTAATACAAAAAAATTTCATGTGTTTATTCATCATTTATATTTGTACCCTAGAGAAACTCTTTTTTTTTTATACTACGTTGGGTGGCAAACGAGCAAACCACCTGATGTAAAGTGGTTACCGCAGCCATATAAAAGCTCACGACATTAAATATCGCTCGCGCGCCGCCACCCCCGCTGCCAACGCAGCAACTCCTTCCTTTCTGATGATCTCACTTGCATGCAGGAACACAACAAGACTCATGGTGATTGTTATTCCACTGTAGTATTTTAGGAGGTGGAGATATTCCCTAGTCGGGCCAGATTACAAATATGCTGTGCCCTACCCCACTTCTGCCAGAGCCTCGTTTGTCAATCAGCAGGGTGCACCACGTGCAGGTTGGCTTTGGCAACAAAGATTATGATGAGCCACTTACACCCCTTCCTAAGTCCTGTCTACTGTTCCTAGGCAGACAACTATTATTAGGAGGACAAAATGGACAGAGAAACAAACCAAACCGCCTTGCTGTACAAAATTTAATATAATAAATCTAAATCACTGTATCGTCTTTCTTACTTTTCTACATTTAAGGGCCCGTACTAGGTGCCACTAACGCCACCCAATTATTTCATTTTTGTTTCTAAAACTAAATCAATTTTTAGAAAAGTGAGTAACATAAGCCCTCCTAAATTACCTTCAGTATTTATTGAGACTACGTCCATTGGTCCATTGCTTTTATGTTTTGGATTATCAATAAATAATGAAAGTAATTTAGGAGGGCTTATGTTACTCACTTTTCTGAAAATTGATTTAGATTTAGAGACAAAAATGAAATAATTGGGTGGCGCTAGTGGCCTTAATATCCAATTTATCACTGCACTAACACATACATTATTCTACACAACACAATATTCACATTAAACTTATTATCATATAGATAGTTTTGCAATTTTTTTTTAAATATGAGTAGATCACTTTATATTCTACAGACACACATTGTTTATTAAACGTCAATTTGATCTAGTCCACAATCTCTGCACAATGCGATTTCGTTGCTGTCGGCCACTGGCTAGCTCTTGTTCATCTCCAGCTGGGCCAGCATCTTGCATTAATTGCTGTTGAATTTGATTTTGCTGATCTCCTTGAGTGTCAGCACTTGGCAATGGTGGTACTGGCAGCCGATGTTTGTTGCAGATGTTATGCAACACAGCACAGGCATTAATTATCATGGCCACCATGTGATGGTCATAATGCAACACTCTATGTGCTAGCAAACACCTCCAACGAGCTTTCAGAACACCAATGCAACGTTCCACTGTATTTCTAGTCAGACAGTGAACATTAGTGTAATTCTCATCTGCACTACCAGGTTCAGCATTCACTATCGGAGTTAAGAGCCATGGCCTTAATGGGTATCCAGAATCACCTGTAAATTAATGTCAATTAAATAAATGCATTTCATCACATAGTATAAAATGTCCACCCGTGCGAAGCCGGGATGGCCCGCTAGTTGACTTACATTATAATCTACTCAATACTAAAATAGTAGTAAGTTAGTACTGCTACATACCAAGCAGCCAGACAGCCTCTCCTCTACTATGAAGGTCCCGAACATGCCTTTGTATTTCAGACATTCTCCAAATGTGGGCATCGTGTGTAGCTCCACCAAATGATGCATCTACATTGAGTATATTTAAATCACTATCACAAATCTGGGGAAAAAAATATAAAATTATTATTATACTTATTTGAAAAATATATTACAGAGCTAAGTGTTGAGAAACAATATAATTTTTTACATACTATTTGCACATTTCTGGAATGGAAGTGTTTTCTATTAAAAAATCTTTCTTCATGCTCTGTTGGCTTAATCAAAGCTACATGAGTGCCATCGATGCAACCCAAACATCCAGGGAATCCAAATTTGTTGAAAAAACTAAAACAAAAAGTAACTTTGATAATGCATTAATAAATACAATTTGAAACGAATTTCTCTTGATATATTATGGTAATTTCTGCTTACCGACTTAGTCATTTTCATAGTGATCATTCTAAATGGAAATTACATTAAAAAAAAGGTACATTACCTACTGTAGTGCACCTAATGCAAATTGTAACTACTGTACAAACATCATACTAGCGATTATACATAATTTAGTAGTTATATTCTCACCCATTAATAATGAACTGTCTCTCTTGTGATGTTTGAGGAAAACGAATATGCTTGGCAAGTATTCTTCGGTTGTTTAAAGCCCTTGTGACTTCTTTTACTGCGTTTGATACACTAGCCTGGCTGAGCCCGTGCAAGTAGCTCATACCCACTGGCTTTTGATATGAACCCGTGGCAAAAAAAGACAATGCTGTGAGAACCTGTGAATACACATGAATGTAGTTAAGGTTACTCCTACTATAATAACCTATGTACGAATTTATCTACTTATGAAATAAATTTTCTTACCTTATTTTCCACACTAACTTTTGTTCTTCTTCTCGGTTGAGCCATGTAGGGCCTGAGTTCATCACACAGATCTGTGAATAGCTTCTTATTGAGCCTGTAGTGTGCTCTGAACTCCGACTCTGAAAGCTCCAATGCCTTGGCTTGATTACGAAGACTACGCCTCAATCGTGCTGTGTTGTTGGTTACGTCTCTTCTATACTCTTCATTTAATGCTTCTAACAATAATACAGCACGAGCCATGTTTATACAAAGGACGAAATAAACTTGCAAATACTCAGCGACGGCGAAGCAATTGAAAAAGATTGACCTTTTTTGGGATTGCAATCTGACAGCTCAAATTGCTCGATAATTGCTATCGCTTTGCTGTCAAAAGTCATAGATAATACGAAAAATTAACACAAGTCAAAGAGTTTGATTCAGTTGAATGCAATATATAGTTCCTTGATTGTTCGACAGAGGCAGCACTGTCATTCGTTTGCTATCGTTTTGTTATTGCTGATATGTAATACGAATTAGCGATTTAAGAGCAATTATTGCGCAATTTTTGCTATCGCTTTGCTTTTGCGAAATACGTAATTGCGCTGCGGTTTGCTAGGACTGGTAGATCTTTTCTACCATGAATATGTAACTGACAAAGATGTTTGGAAATAATGCAGCACATGAATCACTCGCGCGATGCCACCTCTGCTGCAAACATGGCTACTTCGTAGAAGCTTAATATTAACCTCACTCGCAGGAACACAACAACTCTCCAGAAAGTTTTTATATAGCTGCAGTTTTTCAAAACATACATACATAAACACATCGAAAGACTATATAATATTACGAGATTATTTACATGAATTCCAGTTTTCTTTATTCGTACATGAATTACGTTGGTATATAAATATATTTTATTTTTACTTCCGGACCCAAACCGGATAGCCTACCGGTATTATGAAATACAGAAAGACGGAAATAACCCAACAAATTTTGCATTTTCCACTTTCATATAGAATTAAATATTTTAGTCGATGTTAAAATAAGAAGAGGCATGCTTCATTGGTTCGGACATGTAGAAATAATGCAAGAAGAAATAATTATGAAACATATATATACAGGGTGTGGCGTAAGTAGTGGTCCACCGTTCAGAATTCGATGAACCAGATAATTAACTATAACAATTAAAAATTTTAGCCACTATTTCCTTTTTGTCTGTTATTTACGAAATTTCTACCTTTTATTACAAATTTATTTGTAGTTTCAACAAAAACTATTATTTTTTCATTTTGATTTCTGTTAATTACTGCTGAATACTAGAGCTATCATGATAAATTATGATTTTTTATGTAAATTCAGCACTTTTGAAGAAAAAGTTGGTTCTCCTCTAATTTTAACCCTAATTTTTAACATACCATACCATCCAAGTTCAAGGGCGATTTTTGTACAAAAAACGTATTACTCTGTCAGTGCCCATTTATTTAATAATATGCCTACTAATACTTGTTTAACAAAAAGATATTCAATTTTAATTGAAGAAAAGAAGATTTTCATTATATATATATATATATATATATATATATTATATATATATAATATAGATATTTTTAATTTTCACCATTGGTCAAATGTAAGATTTCAGTGCTTTTCTAAATCTTTCTACTTAACCCCCAATGCAAAAAAGGTTATAAATTTGACAGCTATGTGTGTCACACACTCGCATAGCGGTGAAATTTGTCTGTATCACCGTGGCTCTTAAACGGGTTACCCGTTTGGAATGCGATTTTTTTAACTGAAAGCAGGTTGTCTAGAGGTAGATCAGCTCTTTTGTTGGCTGCGATTGGGATCTTACGTTACTTTCAAACTTTATGTGTGACCTAAAATTTGAACAAGATTATGGATATTTTTTACTTTTCATAGATTTTTTGTGGTAGGAGGTTTTTAAAATTTTTGATTTATCTTATAAAGTTGTATACTATAGAGCTCGAATACATAATTTAACATGTAACCGACGTTCTAAACAATGGCCTGCGATGTATCCACTGGGGGACTATTTGTTCAATGTCAATAGCCAGTACGAACTTCGGTGGCAGAAGTTAGTTATACCCTTAAACTAGGTTTTAGCACAAACTTTGTTCGTAATCTCGTACATGAGAAAAATTGATTTAATCCATTACCTTTGTTTAATTCTGAGGATTTAGTTTGCAGTCGGAAAGATGTCTGATAAAATATAATTTTTTTACATACCTTAATAGAAGCTTTTGCAACACGTATTACTTTCGTATACTGAAACCTGAAATCTTGCTGACGTCGGGAGTATTACAAGCATACGGCCCACCTGATGTAAATCGGTTACCGTAGCCTATGAACTTTGTAATACATTTGGTATCACTCGCGTGATACCACTTCTGCTGTTAGCACAGCAACTCTTTAGGAGCTTACTGGTGGCCTCACTCACACGCAGGAACACAACAACCCTCTAGGGAGTTGTTATTTGGCCGCGGTTTTCTGTGAGGTGGAGGTACTTCCCCAGACGGGCTTTGATACGCCCTTGCTCTCTTAAAACGTCCAGACCAAGACAAAGAGACATGTTCATGCACACAAATGTTTGTCCTGTGTGGGAATCGAACTCACGAGCGTCAGTGTCGAACCGCTGCGCCACTAATCTTGTCAATATCAGTGTGATATTATACTTTCTTGCACCTTTCTACATTATATTATACCTTTTTATGTGTGAATATTGCACAGCTATGCTTACCCCCAATCTGTACCAGAAACAAAGATATATTACTACTACTACTATAACTTCACGCCAAATCCCTTGCGGGGTAGGCAAAGAGAACCGAGCGCCACGTGACTCGCTCCTTACATACCTCACTCGCTTCTTTCACATTCATTGCTCTTTTCATGCACGCTCGCCGGTTTCTAGGGCTCCTGACATCACCTTCTGATAGAACACGACCAATCTGATCATGATAGGTAAGTCTCGGCCTTCCTCGGCTCCTACATCCTTCCACTTTTGCATTGTATATCTGCTTCGTCATTCTTTCATCCTGCATTCTTTCTACATGTCCGAACCAAAGATATATTATTGACCGTAATAACGTCGAGCCTTTTTCCTTATCGCCCTATAACTTGACTGCCACGGAAAATTAAGTCCACTCGTCCTATGACATCACTCAATATAAAAGGAAAAGATACTTATTTAATCTGCTTTTCAGTGAAGGGAACTAAAAGTTATCTACAGGGGGAGCTTTCTGAATCAAATGAACTTTATTGCTCTATTATTAAAAATACGTTTAATAAGTTCATACTTTAACCTGCTTTGTATTACGAGACATTTTCGTTGTTAGAATTGTTCATTGGAAATATAAAAAAATAAAATCTATAAAAACGGCAAAAAAATCACGTTTGTTGTATGGGAGCCCCGTTTAAATATTTGTTTTATTTTAATTTAATTATTTATTCTTAAAGTGAATATATAACTAAATATTCTGTAAATATTTCAAGCGTCTACCTGTTGTCGTTATCAATATCGAGCAAAAATTAGCAAAATAATCACATTTGTCGTATGGAAGCCCTCTTAAATATTTATTCTATTCTATTTTTTAGTATTTGTTGTTATAGAAGCAACAGAAATACATCATCTGTGAAAATTTCAACTGTCTAACTATCACAGTTCATGAGATACAGCCAGGTGATAGACGGACGGACGGACAGACAGCGGAGTCTCAGTAACAGGGTTCCGTTTTACCCATTGGGTACGGAACCCTAAAAATTGGAAAGCTACGAGCTCGTTGGAGCAGTGGTTAGTAACGCTGCTATGACACCGGAGTTAGTGAGTCCGATTCACACACAGGTCAAACATTTGTGCGCATGAACATTTTTCTTTGTCTTTGTCTGGGTGTTTTTTTAGAGAGATAGGGAGTATCAAAGCAACTCGTTCGGTGAAGTACCTCCACTTCACAGAAAACCACAATCAAGTGGCAATTTGAAGAGTTATCCTGTTCCTGCGTGTGAGTGAGGTCATCGGTAAGGTCCTGAAGAGTTGCTAGCGGCAGACGTGGCATCACGCGAATGATATTTAACTACTTAACATCAGGTAAGCCGCATGCTTGTATGCCTACTGACGTTGTATATGAAAAAATAATTCATATGTCATTTATTTTAAGAAATTGGCGGCAATATAAAAACTGTCTGTCGTACGTCGAAATGAAATTTGACTATAAAAATATTTTGCTCCGTGATTTTTTACGACTTTCATTGTGGTCTTAATCTGTAACAATGTTATGATAGACTTGGCATTTCATGACAAGACACCATTCAGCGACACCAATTATAATTGGTTGTCTGTTTGCCAAACATTAAATTATTTTTTCCAGCTTCAAATTGTTCATTGTAATTAGAGAAATTGTACTATTATGATATCTTTAATTATATATTGTATTATCCATATCAAAATTTTATATTGTATTTGAAATGTTTAGATTAACCTCTGGGGAATAAAGGTTCTCGGATGGCGTCCTCGTACTGGGTACCTCGTAACTACATCCAGTGTGGGATGACATCCTACTGCATGGAGCGACAACCTCAAGAGGTTTTTAGGAAGTAGATGGATGCCGGTGGCATAGGAACGAGGCGATGGCTCTCTAAAGGGGAGGGAGGTTCCTATGTTCAGCAGTGGACGAATACGGGTTGAAATGATAATGATGACTGTAATTTGTACTGTAATATTTCAAAAACAAAAAAAGGAAACGAGCTTATTACGAGTACATAACCATCGCTGTATTGCACCTAATGAATTATTGCATACAAGACATATTGGGCAACCGTTCCAAGGAAACTGCTGACTATCACTTTCATCATTCGCATGGGAACATTTTCGAAGACCAACAGCGAGTTCTCTTGCAACCGAGCTAAGAGAAGCACGTCTCCACAATCTATCAATCGCTGGTCCCACGCCAGTGTGATATCTATTTCTGTATATTGTTTTTTAAAGCCTTCATTGACGGTCGGTTTACGTAATCTCATACACAGTCGTATTTGTGAATTAATAATAATATTTAATAAAATTTTTACCTATGAAATTCGCTTAAAATTTTGCCATGTAAATGAATATTCTTGCCTCTGGTATAGGTCTGGATATCTGGAGGTGTCAATGAACTCTTAAAGGGGTTTTAGACTCCCTCGTTGGATTCGAAACTTATTACAATGTAAAAGGTTGTCCAATCTTTGAAAAGATATATAAATCAGTTGAAAAGTCCTTGATTTAGTGTTGCAGATGACGGGGTGCTAGTCAACATCTGTTGTCCTGTAGTTAGAAACCATCCCGTCCTAATGCGACTGATATGCAGCACTTAGATGAGTCATAAGGAAACTAGATCCATGAAGAAGTCTCAGTTATTTGACAACTAACTTATCCAAAATCTTTATAGTTTCTCAAGATACACCTTTTCGGTATAGTTTTGTGCCAGATCTCAACTTTAATAAAAAATGTCGACACAGATATATCGTGTTTTTTACACAACGTCGGAAGGCATACAAGCATACGGCCCACCTAATGTAAAGCGGTTATCGTAGCCTACGAACGCTTATAGTAATTAAATATCACTCGCGTGACGCCTCCTCTGCTGCTAACACAGCAACTCCTTAGGAGCTTACTCATGACCTCATTCACACGCAAGAACACAACAACCCCCTGAGGAGTTGTTATTTCGCTGCGGTTTTTCTGCGAGGTGTAAGTACTTCCCCAGACGGGCTACTTTGATACGCCCTACCCACTCTTAAGCATCCAGACTAGGACATAAGCGTTGGTGCCAAAGTCGGGTCGACCGAGATATGCTAGAGCGTATACTCTTTTCAGTGCATGTGGATGCAGCTTCTATTGAAATAATTTGCGTTTGAAACATACTGACATGTTCGGTCCTTGTCTGCAATTTTTTTTAAGGTACATCAAAAAGGTAATGTAATTGAAGTAGTTGCCTAATGTGGTTTTTCTCGAGTGTTGCCACCTATACACGACCTACCCATTTTAGAGATATTTACAAATCCACAAATGAATACCGACGGATACTTAGCCCCTTTTTCTTCCAGAATGATGCTCAAAAGTTCCCGTGGGCAGTGAAGGTTCAACAATGAAATTAATTTCGTCGCTGGCAATAAAAGTTTCCGTCGACGGGAAAATAAAATTTTGTAGCACCTCGGACAGCGGGAAATAGGTCAACTTTTTTCATTTGGGAGTCTCTGAAGCCTAATGATATATATTGTTGATAACTTCAACCTAAAAAAAAACTGCAAAAGACCGTGCCATAGGAAGGATTAAAACGATAGAAGGATATTTCTGAATCTAATATATTTAGAGCGGCAAAGGATAGCGTTTTCTGAAAGGGAATTACGCAGTGCATCAAAATTACTCGAAGGGCACGAGAAAGAAGGGGTATTTTTATGTTAAATCTAAATAAAGATTTCATTTTAATGAAAATGAATTTTTTTTGGTTCTTAAAACTAGAAGTTACACAAATGCATTACATACAATTAAGCCTCAAAATAAATGTTCGAGTGTACGACCTTCTCGATGTGAACACAACATGCGCACGAATAAAAGTAATTAACGTCAAATCGTAAACTAAGTAAATCCCGAATTGATACATAAGGAAAAATACAATAGTAATAAACTTAACACAGTTTGTTAACACTGCTCCTGAAATAACCTTTAAAAATGGAACCGACGCACTGAAAATATCTAAATGTTGGCAGATATTTTGGCGTAAAATTGTACGTTCCTTTTTTAATTATGTGATCAATGTCTCTCCGTCAATCCGCATTTGAGTAACATGGTTGAGTATGCTCTAAACGCCTTCGGTTGAAGAGAGACCCGTATCCCTACAGTGGGATAAGTAAGGGTTGATGTGGTGGAATTTCATACTTCAATTTTTAGTGGTATGATTTATAGCTCATAATCTGACGTACTTTAGGAATCTGTCATTCTGACCAATTCAATACCTGCATATTAATGGTTTAGGCTCTCTACGTCAACGAGTACCGCACAAATCAGGGATCGTGATGTCAGGCGTTGCGATCGCTCCACACAAACGAAATTCAATGTTACGTGACTAATGAGTACTTTAATCAATGCTTCTGACTAGTCATTACTGACTAATTACTGCAACATTATGGTTCAATGGAGTTGAGTACAGCTGAGACTAATTGGTCTACGCTGTGACCTAAATGTGTACGAAAGGGTTGAACAAACCAAGCTGAGCGATCTTTTTAGTCGTAAAATGAAAATGGAAAGTCATAGGCAAACGATTATAATTCGCAAAAGAAAGATCAAGGGCTTGTATAGACTTTTTGCACTTTATTATTTATTTTTTTTTGGTTCTTTTTATCCCCGAGGGGAAAGGCAAAGGGATCTAGCCCTACAGCCAAGTCATCAGTTTAGAACCATTTGAAAATCTTAATTCTATGTTCCAGCTTCAGGAACTCTGCTCAAAAAATACTTGGGAAGGGTACCTAGACCCAATCAACCCAGTTTAAATACCACTCATAAAACGATAGTGATTTTAGAAGGTTTTCTTGATGAACTTATTCACGTCTTCCAAAAAGTGCATAAACGTGTTCTATTTGAGTTTTTTCATTACTGTATAAATTCACTAGCACTTATAGTACAAAATACTATCGAAATTGTCACATAAAAATAATTTTGTACTGAATTGTAAAAATTTCAAGTAAAACAACAATGTCACTCGTCAAAAGCGCGGGAAGAAGCCTTTACACTTTATTTAGCGCAGTGTTGCCATCTACAAAGACAACAATTTGGCTACAGAATTGTTTTCGCAAACTCGGTGGCGTGCATAACGCTACTTTGACATCAGTGCTCGTGGGTTCGAGTCCCACACAGGAGAGGTATTTGTGTGCACGAACATGTCTGTTTGTCTTGATCTGGGTGTTTTTAAGAGAGGTAGGACACATCAAAGCAGCCAATCTGGGGAAGTACCTCATAGAAAACCGCAGCCAAATAACAACTTACTAAAGGGTTGTTGTGTTCCTTCGTGTCATTGAGGTCGCCAGTAAGGAGTTGCTATGTTAGCAGCAGAGGTGGCATCGCGCAAGTGATACTTAACGTACAAACGTTACAAGCGTTCATAGGCTGCGGTAACCGCTTCACATCAGGCGAGGCGTATGCTTGTATGTCTGCCGACGTTGTCTAAAAAAAATTGAACTTGAATATCCCACTGCTGGGATACGAGTCTCTCATCAACCAAATAGAGGTTTAAATTGAGATTAAACTAGCTCAGCCACGTTGCAAACTGGTTAACGGAGATCAGTGTTTATAAGCCGCCCGAAGACCACTGACTTTTAACGACTGTAATCTCTCAACAACTAACGGCTTAACATGCTCTCTGTAGCTGAGAATAGATGAACCGATCCATAGACAGGTTCAGGTCGATTTTGGTGTGTGTTCAATTACACTAACTCACACATGGACGCCGTTGAGCTACTCAATACACAGAGAAAGTTTGTACAGACTTTTCGTTCTTTATCCAGTGCTGCCATCTACAAAGGCAATACTTTGCCTATAGAACAACTTGAACGCTCTGTGAGCTCCTTTTTTATAATACCTTATAAAAACACATTTCATGATATCTGGTCGTTAAATTGTCACCCGAATAAAGTAAAGGATCCATTACTATATACATGAGTAATTGAAAGAATAACGGAAGTTTTGATACTTTAATCCGCAGTATCTATATTTATCTTAGACCTTTCAATAATAGGACCAGCCTCGTAGGATCATTTCCCTTTGTCATGGTACAAGATAATGTGATCCATTGCGCGTATAAAAATTACTTGCGTAATCGATTCTCTAACAGTCTTATAATCGTTAATAGATTCAGGTGTTATTTTGCGAAAGTCAAATTTACATGCATTGGTGGCGGAAGCACATAAAGCAGGTTAGATCAAATTGCAAGTCTTGTAATTGTTATCGTTCCGGTGATATCTTAAAGTGTTATACTAAAAATGCCAAACTGTGCAGTTATGTCATGCAAAAAATTCTTGCAAAATGATGGAGTTACCTTTCACATGTAAGTTATTATTTTATTTGTTTTCATATAAAAGGAATTGAAATAGTGTGATAACGTATACATGAATGCTCCTCTTACCGTCACCTAAAGTATTAAGATGCTTGGTGTCGAGATCTCCAGTGATGAGCAATATCGAAATCGCCTGGAGGAGAAAGTCTAGCTGGCGTCCAAAAAACTTGGTGTGCTCAACAGGGCTAAGCAGTACTCCAGTGCGGGGCAAAGACTTATATTATATAAGTCTTAAGTCAGACCGCACTTGGAGTACTGCAGTCACCTTTGGGCGGGAGCACCTGATGATTTTGCCTCCCTTTGTGTGTTCTACCGATTGTACAACGGGTTGTGTCCTGAAGAGTTGTTCCAAATGATGCCGATAGCTACTTTTTATAACCGCACCACTCACCGACGACAGGGAGTTCTCCCTCATACGATGGAACCGCAATGGTCGCGTACTGTGTGGTTCCAGAGAGTTTTCTTCCGAGAACTCTCAAGCTGTGGAATGAGCTCCCAGCCGAGGTTTTTCCAAACTACAGCATGGAGTCCTTCAAGAAATACGTGAAGAGGTTTTTAGAGGGTCGCCAACGCATAAGGTGTTGCACACCTGGTGTTGCAAATGTCCATAGGCTACGGTGACTGTTTACCATCAGGCAGGCCGTATGCTTGATTGCCACCTTAGTGGTATATAAAAATCGTTCAGTAATCAAGTACTGATACAATCGAATCATATTCCGCGACTACTCCATGCAATTTTTAACCATATTGCATAGTATAACAATGGCTGACAATTGCCTAATCCACAGCAAAATAAATTAATCGTTTCAATATTTACGAGACTAGTGGTCACGTGAGTACGCACACAACGAAGCTACAATTAGACTAATTTTGCAATTATATATTTAATTTTGTGAGAATGTAAAATCTAATATTGCCTGGCAAAACAATACTCCATTAACAACTACATAAACAGCCATTTTAGATTTTGAGGGAATTCCCAAGATGCAAATAAATGCTTTTGAAAAGGGATGCGTAGTGATCGCTTAATGGTAAATATCATCAATATTGATAAAAATAATATTGATTAAGTGGTTACAGTACCAATTTTTCGTGTATAATTCTCTTGTTTATGTATTTTTTTTACCATATGAAATAGAATAAAGACAGCTCATTTCTTCATTAGGATCGGCGAGGATTTTTTATATGGAGGATTTTTTTTTATTTGACACCAACACTCGTGGGTGCGATTCCCACACAAGACAAACATGCGTGTGGATGAACATGTCAGTCTGTGTTGCTCAGAATGTTTTAAGAAAGGTAGGGCACATCAAAGCTGCCCGTCTGGGGGAGTACCTCCACCTTGTAGTTGCTGTGTTAGCAGCTGAGTAGAGGAGGCATTATGTGAGTGATACTTAATGTATTACAAGCGTAAAAGCGCAAGGCTACGGTAACAGCTTAACATCAGGCGGGCCGTATGCTTGTATGCCTCCCGACGTTTCATAAAAAAAATGAAACGATCTTATGAAAAAAACTGACATAAGTAGATGTGTTTTGTTTTATTTATAATATCATATTCTCGTAGTGTGTATCTAGTCTACATAATTACTTACTAACATGAAGAAAAACTATGATCAATTTCGCTTTCCTCTGGGTCTGTGATTAGCTGTTAGAATTTAGTGGCATAGAACAATTTTTTATGTTTTTAGTGGTCTTATATCACTAAAAACATAAAAATGTAACACTTGACCTAGTCTTAGCTCTACTACATACGTGAGCAAATAATATCTTGAAAACAATATTTTTACTTTTTATTCCCATAGACTTGAAGTGTGTTTAATTTATATTTAATTTTTATTCTACGTCGGGAGGCACACAAGCATACGGCCTACCTGATGTAAAACGGGTACCGTAGCCTATTAACGCTTGCGATATGTTAAGAATCACTAGCACGATGCCTCCTCTGCTGCTTACACAGCAACTCCTTGGGAGCTTATTGGTAATATCTCCCAATAACTCCTGTAATGCAGGTACTCATGTGTAATATGTGTGATAATAATAAATTATAATATCATAAATAGGATGTACCTTAGGTGCGAAGTTATAAATAGATCATTATAATTAACATACATTTATTGTAATGTAAATTTTCTGAAACCTGGTAGAAAAAATCAAAAGTAATTAAAACTATGAAAATAAAATATACTAAGGATTTATTGTAAAAAAACGTAAGGCGTCTCTAGCAAGCGAGCGTGCAAGCGAGGGCCCAATGAAGTATATAATATTTATATGTTCATCTTTCTCATTTACCGTTGTCGTCGTAAATATCGATATTTTCAAATTATAATATCGATATTTGTCAATCCCTATTACTTTTATAACGTATATAGTGAATTTTGTTAGCATATTGTCGTGACTATTTTAGTAGTGTGCGTAAAATGACCTAATGTTGAACATTTATTCATGTGTGCGTTCATGACAACACAAAATGTTTTTGCGCGTGTTGTAATCGTTTCTATGTAGTAGTTACCTCGTCCCCCATCAAAAATGGCAGAATTATTTACTAAAAGAATCACGCGCATGGCGCGTCCTTTTGTTGAAAGGTCTAAGATCCCACCGCGCTTGTTATGACGCCTTATCCCAAGCTCTGTAAGACACAAGAGTGCATACACACGTAGTAACACACGCACAATGCTCGGACCCTGTATTAAACAATGTAAATGCCTTCTATCTCATACCCTCGCACGTTAAACCCTACAGAGACAACCATTGTCTCTTTTTACTGACGCTTTTTCGTTTCATCGAGTTTCAAATCACAACGATGCTAAAGTTTTCACTTCGAACATTAAGCCTCAGTAAACAAATTTATAATGAATAAGGGTTAATTCGATATAAAACATAAATATTGGCATGTTACAGCATTATAACTGTTAATTTTTTGCCCTATCTTGTTCACTCGCAGTAATGTTACCAAACAAGCGTGTACATTTTAATAAACGTGCACTTTCAGCGAGTAAAAAAATACTTGAGAATTCATAAATAAAATTCTCACCTGAGAGCCTTGGCAAATTATAATTTAAATCTTCCACACCTTACCCGGGGGCGTGTTTAAAAAAAGTTTTTCCGGCCGTTACAGAGCGCCGGGGCATTAATTAAACAGAATGAGCCTAATTTCAGGTTTCGCTTTTGAGGCTAATTGAAATAAATGAAAAGTTTTCATCAGTGAATAGAGGTCGAATCCTTCATCTGGACTTCATTTCGTTAATTTGCTAAAATATTTTGGTAATCGGTGTTTATATTTTATGGTGTGAATAGATTACATAAATACATTAGAGTTACTTCCGGCTTTCGCAGCGTGTTATTCTAACAATTAACATCTACAGCGCCTGAGGATCCCTCGTGGAGAAGCGAAACACGTGTCGCAGAGACGAACTGAATATGGCAGATGTATGTACGAGCTCAGTGGCACAGGAAAAACATTGTGTGCATGAACATGTCTGTTCGTCTTGGTCTCCGTGTTTTAAGAGGAGTAGGGCGCATCAAAGCGGGGAAGAAAGGGAGGGTTTTTGTGTTTCTGCTTGTAAGTGAAGTCACCAGTAAACTCCTAAGAAGTTGTTGTGTTAGCCAAAGAGGTGGCATCGCGCAAGTGATAATTAAGGTAATGCAATCGTTTGTTAAACTTGTACGCCCCCCGACGTTGTATAAAAAAATAAATATCGACCAATGGAAACTAGGTAGTTATATTTAGATAGAATCCGAAGTGAAGGAATTTGATAATCGGGGCGCCGTCGTCTCGATTATCATTAGCCCTCAGAAATCAGCAAACTGAATAGTTGGTGGTCCTTACCTACCGAGTCAGTGATAAATCAAATGATGTAGGAAGGATCAGGAACCTTGGGAGTATCACAATTATGAAGAAGGGGCGTTGGGCGCCCTTTCTAAATGGCCTCATGCAGTGGTCACTGAATTTGGGAAGTAGAGGCTTGCAAATGGCGGTAAACACAGTAAGTTGACAGTGAGTTAATTTGAACTATCTATCTATCTATAACTTCAAACCAAATCCCTTGCGGGGTAGGTAGAGAGAACCGAGTACCACATGACTCGATCCTTACAAACATCACTCGCTTCTCTAACATTCAATTCTCTTCTTATGCACGCTCGCCGGTTTCTAAGACCCCTGACATCACCTTCTATTAAAACACAATCAATTCTGTCATGCTGGGTAAGTGTTGGCCTTCCTTCTTATACTTCTTTCTTATACTTTCCCTTTGTATATCTGCCTAATTATATTTACATAATTATTTCTTCCTGCATTCTTTCAACATGTCCGAACCAATGTAGCATGCCTCTTCTTATTTTAATACCGATACTCTCTTTCAGACTAGCTCTGTTTCTGAGATCATCATTGCGAATACAGTCTACAAGCGTTACGCCACAAATTTAGCACAAATCACGCATTTCGACAGCGTGTATTCTACTTTCATGCACTCTCTGCCACGCCCAGCTCTCGCTTCCATAAGTAAGCGTTGGGACCAGCACTGCATTGTGTATAGCGAGCTGTGCCTTCTGGCTGAAGCTTTTACTACCAAGAAGTTTTCCCAACGCTCTATTCAGACTATTCGTAGCACTCACTCATCTTTTCACATTAGCGGTGTTACCTTCCATCCCTGCTGAAAGCGTATCCAAAATATACCATCTCATTCACTTGTTCAAACACTTCGTTATCAACCGTAATTCTTACATTGGTTCTGGTTTCTTCTCTTTTAAATACCATAATCTTTGTTTTCTTCGAAGTCATAATAATAAGCATTCAATTGTAAGCGGATAGGGCTCTTGTATCCATTATAGTATAACTTCAAATAAACTTCGTCTATCTATTATAATCAAATCAATCACACTTTTTTGGTCATTCCGCCTCCATGTATACGTGTGAATATTAGTGTGATGAAATAAAGTATTTGACACGAGGAGGTTTCGTTCCATATATAAATCTAGAATTGGCTTAGCTGCTTCATTCACTCTCTTCCCCATTCGGATCAAGAACAGCTTCCTAGCTGTCTCGTTTGATCCCAAGTCATCCATTCAAATCTTCACAAGTAATCACGCTTTCATTTCCTTTAGCTAAATCTAGAACATCCCTCACAGACTTTCAAAACTTCTCTAGTTCTTAGGCACACACTGAGTCTACGGGAACGTATGTAGCAATCAGAAATACTCGCGTGATGCCCAGTTTTATACGAATGTGCTCGTATAAAATATAGTCTAGGTCCTACCGAACAGTAATCTTTTACACCAAAGGCTAAGCGAGAGAAGAGTACGACACCCACACCGGAACTGACATGATCGTGCCGGTCTACTCCATACCATAGGGCCATCATCCCACCGGGCAGATCCCCTTGCTCTTAGTCTCTGTCACACACAAATCATCTAAGCATCTCTCATTCATTACGTTCATCTTATCATTCAATCCACCTCTCACATACCAAGTGTATATGCAGCACTTGATTTTCCTCGACCTGTCGGAATTGGCGCTGCGTGTTAGGTGGCGGCCTCCACCAAGCAGCTACATTCACATTGACGGGGGCGCGTCGCCTACGGGGGATGCCATAATCCGAACAATGGTGCGCTTTCGGTCCAGAATGGCAATATAATTGATTGGCAGGGGTCGCGAACGAGCACGCTTCTGGCACATGACCCACGAAAGATTTGAACTGACGAACATAATGAAAGTTTTTTTTTTTAATATTGGGAAGCTCACTCAAGATTTCGACGACTATACTGACAGTAGACGGTATACTAAATTGTTAACAACAACAAAGTAGAAAAATTCAAGGAGTAGTTCATAAACGAAAAACAGCACACTCATAAACGAAAAACAAAAATCGTATCATGAATATTTCACAGACAGGATTTTAATTTTTCTTTTGTAAACATTCACTTACCTTCGCTTTATCGGCTTTCGCAAGTTTTTAAGTGTTGTGTTTACTCATTAACTGTACTTGCCCTTAATAGAACACTGTTTGATCTATGGAAAACCTTTGAACGGTTTTCGGGATATCAGTGAACATGAATAAAAAACAAATATGCCCGATGGGCATGGAATATCCTTTTTCCCAGTTTATGTATGTATGTATAACTTCACACCAAATCCCTTGCTGCGTAGATAGACAGAACCGAGCGCCACATAACTCGATCCTAACATACCTTACTCTCTTCTTTAATATCCATTGCTCTTCTCATGCATGCTCGCCGGTTTCTAAGGCTCCTGACATCACCTTCTGATAGAACACGATTAAATTGATCGTGTTCTAATCTATTCTACCTTGGCTTTCCACGGCTTCTATATCCTTCCAATTTTTCGTTATATACCTGTTTCGTAATTCTTTCTACCTGCATTCCTTTTGACTTGTCCGAACCAACGGAGCATGCCTCTTCTTATTATTGTCGGTTTAAACCAACTTTACTAAAGTCGTCGCTGCCTTTGACTACGAGGAATCCGATTCCACTTTTTTATTTAAAATTATTTTTTAATAACTTTTAGGTTATCATACAATTTTCTTACATCTTTCACCAAATTCATCTAAGACTCACTAAAGATCAATCAAATCATATAGAAAATAATGACGGATCTATCTACCTATCTATAACTTCACGCCAAATTGCGGGGTAGGCACAGAGGACCGAGCGCCACATGACTCGATACTTGCACATCTCACTCGCTTCTTTGACATACTCGTACATATCATCACGCCTGTCTCCCATTGGGGTAGGCAGATACCAGGTGCACCATTCCAAACATACCCTTCTTGCTTCATTGCTTCTTAAACATTGTTAATTATAATGATGGATCACAACTAAAATGAGAACATGAAAACAATTATCGATAAAATTTGTTAGTTTAAATTTTCAAGTTATCATCAAATTAATTAAATTATAAAGGATACATATTCTGGGTATAATAGACATAAATAAATATTTATATACAATTTGCACTATTACAATTTGAATTTTGAATGAATCGGAAATTAATGCGTCATTTTAATGAGTTCTGGAGAGATTATTGGTAAGTACTGGGCTATAACAGAAAAGGGATCATAACCAATTCTTACTGATTTGAAAATCGCTACAACACCGAATAAATGAAATGGGACTATGTAAAATTAAATTGCAACTTTCTCAAACAATGTCTACTATTCTCCAGTTCTTATCACCTCTAAGTTTTTGATATATTCCTATATTTTTATAATCTTAACCTTGTACTCAAAATCGGTAAAAAGCTGTCTTGTCTGATCTCTGATTCGAATCCAGGAGTGGGAACGACACACTCGTAATTGTTACTTGCTCGGTGGTGAAGGAAAACATCATAAAGAAAACCACACATTCAAGAAATTATATTTCGAAAGACGTATGTCTTAACCTTAGAAAGTTCTGAGATCTGACGGCAATAATTCCATGTCAAAATCAGTATCTTCGCCAAATCCTTGGGCTTACGTAGCGGAACCCGTCATTCATAATGGTTTAGGAAACGGGATAACGCTAGGAAAATGAATTCACCTGAGAATATATACATACATTTATATCATCACGCCTGTCTTCCATTCGGGTGGGCAGGGCTGTTGAACGCCAGATGCACCGACCCAGACATACCTCTCTCGCCTCTTCCACACTCATCAACCTCTTCTCGAATGCCCTTCGGTATCGAGTGCTTTTGATTTGATCCTTGTCCAGCACATCAGCTATTTAATCCATATGCGTCTACGGTCCCTGAGAATGTGTATGTATAAACCAAATATTCACCGACAGTAAATTGATTTCAAAATGTTTACGGAATAAATTGAACCCATACAAATTTAATAAAGATTCAATTAAGTTCTTCATTTCCGGATTATTTCACTCATTTCAACTTTCGTAATCTGTTAATATAACTTGTCCAACTTCTTTGTCAAACACAAAGACCTCCACTCCACACACTTGTAAGTCCCTTACTACGTTGTTAGGATCACTTACAAAGCAGTATATGTTGTTGTGCAAATAAATCGAGCCCCAAAGGGTTACAAGTGGACGCAACCGCCAAGTACGCACGAAGTCAAAGGGAAACATCCATTTTCTGAGATAAGGGTTCTAAAGGGTTTTGTACGGAATTCTTTTTCCCTTCTCAATTAGTTATTTGCCTCAGCTTATGTACGTTTACAGCGCGTGATATATTACGGAAAGAGATCATTATACGTTAAGAGTGTGCGTGCAACTTGTTTATGATATAAGAGTTACTAACATAAAAAGCTTTATTACAATGTATGACATAAAAGTAGAAATTCATTTATTTATAATACTTAGGTAATTATTTACACGTTACACCGATTTTTTGATGTGTAACATCTTTCTGATGAGCGAAGTCTTTGAACAGTCTGTGTTACCAGTGATGACATGCGGAACTGAGACGTGGCCCTTCACTGCGGGACGTATAGGGAAGCTCAAGTTCGCTCAGCGTGCTATGGAGAGAGCTATGCACGGGGTTTCTTTGCATGATAGAATCAGAAATGAGGATATCCGCAGTAGAAATAAGGTAACCGAGATAGCCCAAAGGACAGGCAAGCTGAAGTACAGTGGGCCGGTCATATAGTTCGTAGAACCGACAACCACTGGGGAAGAAATGTTCTCGTATGGCGTCTCCGTATTGGCACACGCAGTTTAGGACGACGCATCCGCTAGATGGAGCAACGACCTTAAGAGGTTTGTAGGAAGTCGTTGGACGCAGGTGGCACAAGATCGAGACGAATGGTACTCTAGAGGGGGGGTCTATGTTCAGCAGTGGACGAATACGGGCTTAGATGTTGATGATGAACATATTTTTTCTCGCTTTCCTGCGATCTGTGGCTGATATGATGATGATGATAACCGTAATTATGTACACCATGACGTCAAAATAGAGACATCGTCGGAATGTATCATTCGCGCGTTATTTCCTCAGCTGTCAATGCAACAATTCCTCAGGAGATTATTTCTATTCTCACTCATTTGCAGGAACACAAAAACCCTCCAAGAATTTGTCATTTGGTAACGATTTTCTGTGCAGTGGAGATACTTTCCCGTCTCGGTCTGTACAGTATGTAGAATGTCGCAGTTGTCTGATTTTTTTTTTAGGTTATTTTTATCCCCGAGGGGAAAGGCAAAGGGATCTTGCCCATACAGCCAAGTCTTCAGTTTAGAGCCATTTGAAAATCTTAATTCTGTGTTCCAGCTTCAGGAACTGTGCTGAAAAAACTAGACCCAATCAACCCAGTTTAAATACCACCCGTAAAACGATAGTGACTTCTACAAGGTTTTCTTGATGAACTTATTCACGTCTTCTAAAAAGTGCATAAACGTGTTATATTTGAGTTTTTTCATTACTGTATAATTTCACTAGCACTTATGTTACAAAATACTGTCGAAATTGTCACACAAAACTAATTGTATACTGAATTGTAAAAAAATTAAGTATAACAACAATGTCACTCATCAAAAGCGCGGGAAGAAGTCGTCACAGTTGTCTAATATTCTCCCTGGTATATTGCTTGCGTTGTCAAAATGTAAAACAAAAATACTTGCCACTAATTAAAACCAAAATAAAAACAATTACTATCTTTTTCATAGCTACATATATGGGCACACAAATCAATAAATTACTTGACTGCGCACGAAGGCGCACCGCGGTTTGGCGCCTAAATATCTTAGCGATTCTAGCCTTCTGACCAATGAGAAAATATTTGAAGTCAATAAGTCATCGACGTTGATCTACGAATTAACCATTAAGAACTTTACATTCCGACACGTAGCGGTGAGTTGAGTTACCACGTAATACCGGTCTTATCGGTTCTCTTCCGCTTATTTCCTTCATATATGGGTAATGTGTTTGCAATTACATGTAAATAATATGTGTAGCAAAATGCTTCATTTAATAACGTTTTTTTATACCACTACAGTGTCCAGCAAGCATACGGCTCGCCTGATGGCAAACAGTTGCCATAGCCTAGGGATACTTGCGTCGCCACTAGGTCGGCCGACAGTAAAACTTCTTCACACATTTCTTGAAGAATAGCATGCAGTAATCCCTAGGGAAAACCTAAGCAGGAACTTCATTTCTCAACTTAAGAGTTCTGAACGATGGTAATATCCCAGCCGTGGGCAAGCTTTGCGACTGTAAAACGTGGTTAGTATCATATCGAACAGCTCCACGGAACATAACACATTGTTCTATTACTAGAACACACAAAGGTAGGTAATATCAATCATTAAACTCAAGAACTCGCTTCTGTGAGTTTTGGATAAGTACGTGAGTTTATGATACAACTCGAAACATTCTGATATCAATTGATTATACAGTTTTCTTTAGTTTTAACTTCGCATCTCATTCGTCTGCATTACAATTTACAATGTTAACGTAATCTGGCGCTTTGCTCTGTTAAGTTAGGTAAAGGTGGGGTCCGAATTCAAGCGGTTTCTTGTCTCATTTATACCTTTTTCCTTGGCCTTGCGTCTTCCATTCCAAGTTCAGCAAATTAAATGTATTTTTTTATACTACGTCGGGAGGCATACAAGCATACAAGCCCACCTGATATAAAGCGGGTACCATAGCCTATTAACGCTTGCGATATATTAACTATTATTCGCGTGATGCCTCCTCTGCTGTTTACACAGCAACTCCTTGAGCTCACTGGTGACCTCACTCACACGCAGGAACACAACAACGCTCTAGGGAGTTGTTATTTGGCTGCGGTTTTCAGTGAGGTGGAGGTGCTTCCCCAGACCTTGTCTTGATGCGTCCTACCTCTCTTAAAACATCCAGACCAAGACAAACAGCCATGTTTATTTAATTATTTAGGTACACCAGGTTACATGTTATGTAATATAAACATGTAACCTGTTCTAGTACAGGTTACATGTTTACATTCTCAAAAACGTTGTAAAAGGTACTTATTCTAGCATGAAACCCAATTAAAGGTGAACACAACAATAATTACATTAACAGTAAAATAAAAGTAGGTAGGCAGGTCTTAAATTTCATAATTCAAATTTGCTTTATGGATGTTCATGCACACAAATGTTTGCCTTGTGTGGGAATCGAACCCACGAGCGTTGGTGTCAAAGTCGTGTCATTCACGACTGAGCGGCCGAGCTCGACAAAACTTATAATGTAAGTGTCAGTCTAACACTCAGGACTAATTCTGGATTCAAACCGCGTAGACGCGCAGATTAGGGCGTCCCCCGGAGGCGACGTGCATCGATCCGCCCTCGTCGGTGTGGGATTAATTGCGTGCGGCGGCAGGGGCCGTCACCCACCACGCAACGCCCGGCGGGTCGAGGAGAGCTGAATGTATAAATGCACATGAAATGTTCTGTTAACGGCGACATTGATGTATGGTAATGGAATATGGGTATGGCAGAAGCAGTATGAAAGCAGAGTGAACGCCGTAGAAACGAGAGTGCTGAGGAGTATGTGTGGAGTAAAAATGATTGATGGAGTAAAATATAGCACGATACGGGAATGAAAGATGATTGACGATGATTGAAAGGATATGGTTGTAACCTAATTGTTCCTGTTTTATCAGAACGTAATGTTAATTTTAGGAACCGACAAGCGTGCATGATAGAGCTATGAATGCTAACCAAGCAATCGAGGTATGTAAAGGTCCCGTCTTATGGCGCTCGGTTCTCTCTGCATACCCCGGAATGGGCCTGAAAACACACGTACATACAATTTATTTTATACATACTGATTATCATTTTTTTTGTATTATCTGATTGTAAAGCATTGTTAAGTTTTTTTTATTAACAACTCCCCATCACACACCTACATAACAATGTACGATGTTAACGTAATCTGACTGGCGCTTTGTTCTCTTAAGTGAGATAAAGGCGGGGTCCCAATTTAAAGTCTCATTGGCATTATGTACGCGTTACATGTACATTTTTCCTTAACTTTACAACTATGTATATATTATACGCCAAGCCCCTTATCTAATAGACGAAGATAATGGAGCGTCCATGATTCGAACATTACGCACATTATTCGCTTCATCAATTTTCATAGCTCTTTTGATGCACTTTCACTGACATACCTTACTGGTAAAAGACGCCAATTGGTCATTAAAGGTAAGACTTATTCTTTTTTGACTCCTATGTTCTGGGAGCATGTGTATTCTCATACAAATATATACGCACTATTATGTATAAGCTCTTTTAAAAATGGTTTGATCAATGATGTAGCTTTTTGGAAAGGGGTTTCAAAATATATATAAGTATTTTCGAAATTACAAACATACAAGAAAGGATTAGAAGCTTTATGCCTCCTTCTCGATATGACTACATAGCTTTACAACTAAACCTCGACTTGACTACATCGCGTTTAGACAAGATCGAGATTGGCTTACATTGCCGTAAGACCAGATATCGTATCGCCTACATCTCTTTATAATATTAGTTTAAATGTACTGCTAAAATTATGACGCTTCTATTTAGCCGTAGTCAGTTGAAAAGTCAAATTATATAAATTTCAAATACTGAGTAGAACAAGTATCAAACTCGGGTTTGTTATGTTTTTATTACATGCACAGATATATATCACCGCTTCCGCTGAATCCACACAAAGCGTAAATAATTGAGATCGACGCAGTTGTTTGCGTTTGCCATGTCAATGTCATTTGGGTAGAGCTTGAATGTATGTATAGTTTTACGTCTAACAATACATTAACTGTTTCACATGAGTCCATTAACAGATTGTTTTAGATTCCTTTGTAATGCTGACGAAGCGTGCCTGTTTCTATTTGGAAATGACTCCCCTGTTTCATTTTCCAGCAGCTTCTTGTTTATTATGAAGTATGTTTAGTTATGAATATCATTGTCATACTATTTTTTTGTAAGCTGGATGGATCCTGGAATTCTTTGGAAAAAATATTTAGAAATGAATTACATACTGATGAAACCTCTCCACGAAGCATCCTCAGGTGCTTTAGATGTTAGTCGTTAGAATAACAAGGTACAAGTGACAAATCCATCGTAGTGCCGTCCCTTATATTGAACTGAGGGCCGGGGTGGATGGTGTGACTGAAAAGATATTTAGTAGATAGTTGCTTAGGTCTGTCTATTTGTACGGAAGACTAATTTTAGATTTTTTATAACTATTCAACAGTTTATTTATCACACAGAGAAATTTACTTACAAGTGAGAGCAAATATAAGCAATGAAAAATAACGATTTTATAATTGGAAATGTATCGAGTGCGATCGATTTGAACCCCGCTGAAAGGTTAAAAATTTATCAGATGATCCAATATAAGCGATCTAGGACGTACGACGAGAGGAGGACCAGAGGATATTAACGGTGACGTAGTATCGGCCCACAGGGGCCAACTACATAGTCAGGTCAAAAACAATATGACCGGATCAGCTACCGATAGTAACCTATATTGAAGTTTCCTGTTTAGAACTTAAATATAGTAGGTACACATACGGAACTGAGCATCGGCTTGTTCAGTATTAAATAATAAAAATTGTTCGGAGGGTAAAAGTTTTCTTTTGTATCATCCTTACCAAATTAATAAGCACATTAATCAATAGTTTCATGAACTTTGTCTCACCTTGAAGAAGAATCACATTTGCTTTTTCCTTGTTTGATACGTGCGGGTCAAATGTGTACATAAAATCAAAAACACGAATTTAGTGGTACATACATATATATATATATATATGTGTTAAACAAGGTTAATGTTTAGATAAATATAAAAAATCGGCCAAGTGCGAGTCGGACTCGCGCACGAAGGGTTCCGTACCATTATCTATAAAAACGGCAAAAAAATCACGTTTGTTGTATGGGAGCCCCCCTTAAATATTTGTTTTATTTTAATTTAATTATTTATTCTTAAAGTAAATATATAACTAAATATTCTGTGAATATTTCAAGCGTCTATCTGTTGCCGTTATCAATATCAAGCAAAAATGAGCAAAAAAATCACGTTTGTTGTATGAGAGCCCCCTTAAATATTAATTTTATTCTATTTTTTAGTATTTGTTGTTATAGCGGCAACAGAAATACATCATCTGTGAAAATTTCAACTGTCTAACTATCACGGTTCATGAGATACAGCCTGGTGACAGACGGACGGACGGACGGACGGACGGACGGACGGACAGCGGAGCCTCAGTAATAGGGTTCCGTTTTACCCTTTGGGTACGGAACCCTAAAAAAACTAGTATTTTGTAGTGTTATTTGAATTGCGGACCGAGCCTTGAGTCTATACTAATGTAAAAAATCGGCCAAGTACGAGTCGGACTCGTACACGAAGGGTTTCGTAGCATTATCTATAAAAACGGCAAAAAAAAAAATCACGTTTGTTGTATGGGAGGCCCCCTTAAATATTTGTTTTATTTAAATTTAATTATAGGGCCATCAGTTTGATCAGCTTAGCAGCAAAAGTATATGGAAAGGTGATTGAAAGGAGAATGAGGGTGAAATCCGATGAAATGCTGTGGGACGCACAAGGAGGTTTCAGAAATGGAAGGGGATGTACGGATCAAGTTTTCTCGCTCCGCAATATCGTAGAGAAGCATCTGGCCATAGACCGGAAGGTTTTCTGCGGTTTTGTGGATCTTGAGAAAGCCTTTGATAGGGTTGTGCGAAAGGAACTGTGTGACATATTGCCGAGATATGGGATTGACGGTTCACTGCTCCGTGCTGTGCAGTCCACTTACAAGGATTGCTCAGCATGTGTGGACGGTGGCATGTCACCCTGGTTTGATATCAAAATTGGTGTCAAACAGGGTTGCATGCTATCTGCTAGGCTATTTATCCTGTATTTCGATAGTTGTCTGCAGAGAATAAGGTCAACGAATGTGGGATTGCGCATGGGTGACCAAGTGGTGAACTGTCTGCTGTATGCAGACGATGCCGTGCTATTAGCAGATACACCATCTAAACTGCAAACACTGGTCACAACGATGAAAGACGAATGTATGGAGAAAGGCTTACTACTGAATGCGAAGAAAACAAAGATAATGGTATTTGAAAGAGAAGAATCCAGAACTAATGTAAGGATTACGATTGATGATGAAGTGTTGGAACAAGTGGATGAGTTTGTATATCTTGGATGCGCTTTCAGCAGGGATGGAAGGTACACCGCAGATGTGGAAAGACGAGTGAGTGCTGGGAATAGTGTGAATGGAGCGTTGGGAAAACTTCTTGGCAGTAAAATCCTGAGCCAGAAGGCACAACTCGCTATACACAATGCAGTGTTGGTCCCAACGCTAACTTATGGAAGCGAGAGTTGGGTATGGCAGAAAGAGCATGAAAGTAGAATAAACGCGGTTGAAATGCGAGCGCTGCGCAAAATTTGTGGTGTAAGGCTTGTAGACCGTATTCGCAATGATGATGTTAGAAATAGAGTTGGTCTGAAAGAGAGTGTCGGTGTTAAAATAAGAAGAGGCATGCTCCGATGGTTTGGGCATGTAGAAAGAATGCAAGATGAAAGAATGACGAAGCAGATATACAATGCAAAAGTGGAAGGATGTAGGAGCCGGGGAAGGCCAAGACTTACCTACCATGACCAAATTAGTCATGTTCTATCAGAAGGTGATGTCAGGAGCCCTAGAAACCGGCGTGCGTGCATGAGAACAGCAATAAATGTTAAAGATGCGAGTGAGATATGTAAGGATCGAGTCACGTGGCGCTCGGTTCCCTCTGCCTACCCCGCAAGGGATTTGGCGTGAAGTTATAGATATAAATTTAATTATTTGTTCTAAAAGTGAATATATAACTGAATATTCTGTGAATATTTCAAGCATCTACCTGTTTCCGTTATCAATATCGAGCAAAAATGAGCAAAAAAATCGGCCAAGTGCGAGTCGGACTCGCGCACGAAGGGTTCCGTACCATTATCTATAAAAACGGCAAAAAAATCACGTTTGTTGCATGAGAGCCCCCTTAAATATTTATTTTATTCTATTTTTTAGTATTTGTTGTTATAGCGGCAACAGAAATACATCATCTGTGAAAATTTCAACTGTCTAACTATCACGGTTAATGAGATACAGCCTGGTGACAGACGGACGGACGGACGGACGGACGGACGGACGGACGGACGGACGGACGGACAGCGGAGCCTCAGTAATAGGGTTCCGTTTTACCCTTTGGGTACGGAACCCTAAAAATCACGTTTGTTGTATGGGACCCCCTTAAATATTTATTTTATTCTATTTTTTAGTATTTGTTGTTATAGCGGCAACAGAAATACATCATCTGTGAAAATTTCAACTGTCTAACTATCACGGTTCATGAGATACATCCTGGTGACAGACGGCCGGACGGACGGACGGACAGCGGATCCTCAGTAATAGGGTTCCGTTTTACCCTTTGGGTACGGAACCCTAAAAAGGAGGTATGAACCGAGTTTTATGGCGCTTGGTTCTCTCTGTTTACCACGAGGGACGTGCCGTAAAGGTATACTCTATTATACTATAACTTCACGCCAAATCCCTTACGTGGTAGGCAGAAAGAACCGAGCGCCACTTGACTCAATACTTAGACACATCACTCGCTTCTTTTACATTCATTGCTCTTCTCATGCGCGCTCGCCGATTTCTAAGACTCCTGACATCATCTTTTCAAGCGTCCCGGGAACACACGTTCCCAAACCCAGAAAGTTCCCAAACTCAATCTTGAAAGCTTATTTGTGTTAATACAGGGTTCCTATTTGGCTGATGGATGGTTTTGAATGATAATGAGATCATTAATGATTCTATTTATAAACAAAAAGTGCTCCCAGGGTCTCAAGTGGTGCGTTTAAATTTAAGTGCTGACAAATGAGTCACAATGTTTTTTTATACTCTGAGAAAGGTCGGCTATAATTATTTGAATTTTTTAAGGTTAATTTTTAAGTATACGAAAATAATCGTTATTTATTGTACTTTGAGGATGCACATAAATATTATAGTTTCGAATAACATTTATCTTTATTTTTCGATAAGTCGGGTATTTGGAGGAAAAAAAAAGTCGGTGCTGTCGAGTTTGACATTTTTTTTTGGCACTTTAGCTTCAATTCTTGTGATTGTATTTAATTTAGTCTAATGCTGTATATAATATCGTATTCGTGGTATTTTTATTTGGATAAGCTGTAGTAATATGTAAATAGCGTACAATATAGTCTAAGCGAAGGTCGCAGACACGTGATTTTTTCGAAAAAACGCGCGCTTGACGTATAAGTGGATAAAAAACGATTAATTTGGTCATCTTAGGTATCTTAGTCATAGTCATAGTCATAAAATTTATTGTTTCATGTGGATACATAGTTCTTAATATTAAAATTTGTCCGCAACACATGAGCCCCGTTGGGGCACTACAATATTTCATTGCTTTCGCATGTCTTTACAATTATTATTATTATTATTTTTTATTAATTTATATTATGAAGTCTAATCAATCAATTGTTATTATATCGTCAAATTTTTAATTACAATATTTCTATAGTAAAATTATAATAAAATTACTGGGATAATCAAGATTATTAATAATTATAATTAATTCAATAACTTGTATTATTAGCATTAAGAATATTAATTTTTTTTGTCATAATATTGCATTTTCAGTTTA
This sequence comes from Pyralis farinalis, assembly GCA_947507595.1. Taxonomy (NCBI): domain Eukaryota; kingdom Metazoa; phylum Arthropoda; class Insecta; order Lepidoptera; family Pyralidae; genus Pyralis; species Pyralis farinalis. Next base: position 6,259,974 of record OX382275.1, read on the forward strand.
GAAAAACTCCTGAAGACTATAAATACATTTAGAAATTAAAAATGATTTCAATTGTGATAGAAATGTAGCATCTTTTTCTATTTCTTTAAGGTGATTGGGTAGTTTATTGTAGACTTTAATGGACATATAGTTTGCACCCGACCTTACTATCTCCATATTTGTGTTTGGAAGAGTGAATTTATTTTTATGTCTTAAGTTACGTGAATCTGGATAACCTACCTTAGCTTGCTTAAATAAATGTTTATTTTCTCGTACAAATTTACATAGCTGAAAGATATAGATAGATGCCAAAGATCTTTGCCTTCCTCAGCTCCTAAATCCGTCTGCTTACGCGTTGTGTATCTGTTTCATAATTCTTTCTTACTGCATTCTCTCCACATGCCTAAACTAACGGATAAATAAAATTTAATCACTTATGATTTTTGTATCATTCTCAAAAGGCAGCCAAGCAAGGTTTACGTATTGTGTTACAAAGTTTCAGCGATAAAATTTTACTATAAAATTAGTTCAGGATTTAGCATAAAGCTGAAAATAAATTACTCAGGCGGTACAAAAAGGTTGCTTAAAAATCGCCCGTTTACCCTCGGCGGGCGGAACCCTTTTTTAGAATAACAACCCAGTTTTACATTAAAAACACTGAAGGTTCGAAAATAACAATTAGAGCCGGCGCACATCTGTGGCCGCTGAAATTCAGCTTAGTTTCCAATGAAAAAATATATCAACATGGGACAATGAAATAATCACAAAAGCGAAACCAGCATTTTGCATACGACATTGCACGGAATAGTTATCTATATATCAATGTCTTCACACTAGTTTCCTTGCAGGATAGGCACAGAGAACCAAGTCACGAGAAGCCCGCCTTTAGCATTCATAGCCCTTTTGATGTACGCTCCCCGGTTCCTAGGACCGATATTATGATCAAACACGACTAATTTGGTAGTAGTAGGTGAATCTTGGCCTTTCTCGGCTTCTATATCTTTATACTTTTGCGTTGTATATCTGTTTCGTAATTCATTCTTACTGCATTCTTCCTACATGTCCGAGCAATCGGAATTCGTGCGAACTATATAACTATATCGTGTTTACCAGAGGGAGACTTTGTAAAAGTTTTCTGCGTAGGGTACCTCTCTCTCATCTATGTCTACCGCCAAGCAGCTATATTTATACAGCTGTGTTCCGGTTTGAAGGGTGTAATATGGCAGAGAAATTACTGGGTACTGTGACGAAAAAGCCTTAGTTCAAATATAAAATATAATTTTTATCTTTATCTTGAATTAAATATTTTGAGATACACGATGGCGCCGCGTTTAGACGGGTTTAGTCATCTCGAGTTCCTCCCTGCCAGTAGGACCGACTGAATATTTCAGAAAACTGTAGCAAAATAACAACTCCCTGGGGAACCGTTGTGTTCCTGTAAATGCTTGCAGTAAGTTCCCAAGTGCTTGTTGTAATAACAGGAGTGGTAACGCGCGAGCGATCCTTTTATTAGTACCATAAGATACCAATCCCAATGACCATCATGTAGATAATCAAGTTAGAAGAGGAAGTGGAAAATCTCGAAAACTTCATTTGCAGCCGTAGAAATTTCGACGAGCACGGTAACGCGGTAGCGAAAGGCGCTGTTACGTTACTTTAACAGCCAACACTCGAAGGCACGCGTTCATTTGTTACGGCAGCAAGCGGCGGCGCTTATCCTTAAAGACTCATGGGATACATCGGACATTTAAAGCACTAATTTAATAATCATTAATTTGTATATATTCTGACATTCTTTATAGGACATACATATTTTGCGGACAAAACAAGCTTAAACAGAAAAAATAAACGATTTTTTTTAATTAAAAAAGAAACCTTATTCTTTCTATTGTACTCGTAGATACGGGACTTACGGGCATCTATTTTTGTTTTTTTTTGGTATTTCGGCGGCGTTGCATATACCATGGTCACGGGATGACTATTTAATATTATAAATACGATAATAGAAAAACAAAATGGCAGCATCGGCATGTTGCATTTACTAAAAGTAGTGAGTGGGTGGGCCGGCGCTAGTCCGCATGAACTAATTGGTGGCGGAAGCACACAAAGCAGGTTAGGTCAAATTGCACAGAAAAACAAGTCGCGTTTAGTTCCGTACCTAGAGTAGTGACACAACCCGTGAAAGTTTAAAATTATACATAACTCAAATTCTCTTAGGATTAGATACCAATTAGGCAAGAGTAAATTTTCTTATATCTATAAATTATACTCTAACTTCGATGCGACTTATCTAAATGCTATCTATGCACTCCGTCTGGCGCGGCTTAGGGAGGTAAAATGTTTATTTACATGCAATTTGATCTAACCTGCTTTGTGTACTTCTGCCATCAGTTACTTCATGCGGACTAGCGCCGGCCGCTGCTAGCTGCTCCGGTCGTCCGCCTGGGACAGAAACCGCATGCACTGTTCTGGTCGGCGCTGCGACACGTGTTTCGCCTCTCCACGAGGCATCGTCAGGGGCTGTAGACTAACAAGTCGTTAGAATAACAAGCTACAAGTGACAAATCCATCTTAGTGCCTTCCCTTACATTGAACTGAGGGCGGAGGGTGGATGGTGTGGCTGAAAAGACATTTGCTAGAGATTAGTTGCTTAGGTCTGTCTGTTTGTTCATAAGAGTAATTTAAGTTTTTTTTTTAACTAATGACGAGCTCGGTGGCGCAGTGGTGGAACGCGCTGTTACGCTACTTTGACACCAACGCTCGTGGGTTCGATTCCCACACAGTACAAATATTTGTGTGCATGAACATGTCTGTTTGTATTGGTCTGGGTTTTTCCATGTATAATAAGTATGTATTTACAAAAAAAAAAAATGTATTTACGTATGTTTATCAGTTGTCTGGCACCCATAACACAAGCTTCGCTTACTTTGGGGCTAGGTGGCGCTGTGTAATTTGTCTGGCAATATTTATATTTATTTATTTATTTATAACTATTCAACAGTTTATTTCTCACACAGAGAAAAAATTACAGGCTACTTTGACGAGCTCGGTGGCTCAGTGGTGAATGACGCGACTTTGACACCAACGCTCGTGGGTTCGACTCCCACACCAGGCAAACATTTGTGTGCATGAACATGTCTGTTTGTCTTAGTCTGGATGTTTTAAGAGAGGTAGGGCGCACAAAGCAGCCAGTCTGGAAAAGTACCTCCACCTCACAGAAAACCGCAGCGAAATAACAACTCCCTAGATGGTTGTTGTGTTCCTGCGTGTGAGTGAGGTCACCAGTAAGCTCCCAAGGAGTTGCTGTGTAAGCAGCAGAGGAGGCATTAGGCGAGTGATACTTAATATATCGCAAGCATTAATAGGCTACGGTACCCGCTTTACATCAGGTGAGCCATATGCTCGTATGCCTCCCGACGTAGTATATATATAAAAAAAAAGAAAAAGCAAATATATGCAATGAAAAATAACGATATTATAAATGAAAATGTATCGAGTGCGGTCGATTTGAACATGTGCGACCGCTGAAGGGTTAAAAATGTATCAGATGATTCAATATAAGCGATCCAGAACGTACAACGAGAGGAGGACCAGAGGATATTAACGAGTTTCCGAGGGTTGAACTGTTGTGGATATTAGCAGCTTAGATTAACGAGTGAACATATACGTTATTGAGAAAAATAAATATATGGGAATAATATTTAACGTCGATTGATCAACTTTACTACAGATTTTTTTTTTTTTAATAATAATATATTTATTTCTTCTCACACAACTTACAATAATTTTACAAAAGATGAATATTTTATCTAATATGGAAAAATAGTCAAAATAAGCAACAACAATATTCTCTGAATTATGTGTGAGAAGCTGTCGCCCGAAGTAGGCTTTGAGAAGCCTGTAGTACAGGTCGCCAGGCTCCCACCTCTCGTTGATATGCTACAAGTATATACCCATTATATGCTGTGGGTGAGCAGAAAGCACATCCACTCGAAAATGCATACCAGGCAAGTACCTGTAACCTGTCTAAATTGACATGAAATTGCATGAATGATGAAAAACTGAATCCTTATAATATAATATATTTGTATATAATATATTTGCGGCACATAACCGGCCCACCTGATGTAAAGCGGTTATCGCAGCACAAAAACGCTTGTAATATATTAAGTATCACTCGCGCGATGCCACATCTGCATCATGATGCTACTAACAAAAACTCCATTATGAGCTTACTGGTGACCTCACTCGGATGCAGAAACAAAACGGCCCTTCTTATTTGGCTGTAGTTCTCTGTGGCGTGGAGGTACTTCCCCAGACGTGCTGCTTTGATGCACCCTGCCAGTCTCAAAACCACTCAGACCAAGAAAAACAGACATACTCATGCATACAAATGTTTGTACTATTTGGGAATCGAACCCACGAGTCTTGGCATTACGTAAGTTACGTCGAGTTAGTCCTTGCTGGAGGAGGCAAGATAAGCTGTCGATACCTATTGTTTTTAATAGTTAAAAGACGTGAATAAGTCCATTAAGAAAACCTTGTAAAAATCACTATTGTTTTACGGGTGATATTTAAACGGTAAGGTCTGGAAACCCTTCCTGAGTAATTTTTCAGCAGGGTTCCTGAAGCTGGGACATTTAGAATAAACAAGACTTAAGACAATGGCTGCATGGCTCTGCCTTTGCCTTTCTCAACGCATGGGATGAACTTAATTTAAAAAAATATATAGTTGTTAAAATAAAACAGGTAGGATGTACTTTAAGACGCCGTTAATTAAGATAGGTAGGGCACATCAAAGCAGCCGTCTGAAGAAGTACCTGCTCCACCTCACGAAAAAACCACAGCCAAATAACAACTCCCGGGAGGGTTATTGTGTTCCTGCGTGTGAGTGAAGACGCCTGTATGCTCCGAATACGTAAACAGCAGAGGTTACATCGCACGAGTGATACTTAATGTATCACAAGCGTTCATAGGCTACGGTACCCGCTTTACATCAGGTAAAAAAAGAGGTAGGCCTTCACTTGGTTTATTAGTTTATGGATGGATATATACTCGTAGGATTTATTTTCAGTTTACTGCAAGTATCGTTAGTTTTAAAAGAAAGCCAGAACAAAACTCCTCCATATCTGGTCTCATGACGCCAAGATCGAACGAAACACATAAGCAAATACTTAGAGAATAAATGCTAGTTGTTCTACTATTTCTGAACAGTCGAGAACTCAACGACCGGAGTTTGCAGTCCAAAGTAAACTTAAATAAAACTTTACAAGGTATAAAACATCCATTACTATTTCCAAACACCCAATAAAACATTTATAGGGAAAATAAAACAAGTTAAATAAAAAAGTCGAAGGAAACTGTCCCGTGAGTTAACTCTTTTGATTTCTTCCGCTTAAGACTACTTAATATAAGCCCTTTCAGAAATAATCTTTCAATACAATAAAATGTTTGTTGAACAAAAATTCTATGCGAATTTCGTTCATATTACCCACGCTAAAGAGTTTACAATACATATGAAGCTCAAAGTTCCATAAGCACCGGATCATATAAACATATGTTTGTAAGTAGGTGTAACTTTGTGAATAAAATAATAAACATACACAATGTTTGTCATAAATATGTAAATAATACATTGTATCTTTTTCTTGCTTTGGCTAAAGTGTTATTTTTTCTTTCATAATATATTCTCGTATTAATTTCATAATATTTTGTTAAAATATATTTTCTATATATAAATAGGTACATTCACACATTTTATCCAAATTTGGTTATGAGCAAATAATACCATAAGTGTTAAAGTGATCTTTTTTATACAATGTAGCCAAATAACAACTCCATTGAGGATTGTTGTATTCCTCACGTGGGTGAGGTCACCAATAAGCTTCCAAGTGATACTTAATGTGCCCTCTGTTGGAATCGAACCCACGAGCGTCCGAACCGCTGCGCCACCAAGTTCGTCAAAAGCTCATTGAGCTCGTCGTTATCGGTCTCCATTCAACCAAAGGGGGTTTTGGGCACACTCCACGCTGCTCAACTGTGGAACTGGACTGGCGGAGACCAGTATTGTCAAGCCAAGATGATCATTGATTTACCTTCACGACTATCATCTGCCGACAACAGCCGGGACCGATAGCTGTATCTGCCCTCCGAGCAAGGAGGAGCTCGAGATTGATAAACCATCTGTGAGCAGGTTGCAGTTGACGCTGTTTAACCTGCGTGCTCGATTAGAATAGACACACGTAACGACGCTATCGAGCTCTCATTCATAATATGCCCTAGCACTACCGCTTTTATTACCTTCATTTTATTTATGTATTTATTTATTGATTTACCAACATTTGTATACATTAATCCTTTCATTAATAATAGAGTGTATTACATAATAGCCAAATGTAACAAATACTTATAGGTAAATACATCATGTACCATAATTTATTAATATTACTTAAACTTTATCACATTATGGCTCTAATGTATGTATGTACATAGTATTTTTAAATTACTAAAAGTAATTATAGTAACTTAGAACCAATTCAATCATATTAAAGCAGTTTAAATCAAATCAGCTCAAATGAACTACATTACATCAAATTATATTAAAATTAATAAATCAAATTACACTAAACTAAATAAATCCAATTAAATTAAACTAAATGAATCAAATTAAATTGATTCAATTCAAATTAAATTACGTCGAATCACTTGAAGCTCAATTAAACTAACTGAGCTGAATGTATAAAAGTTTTGCATATTATTGAACAATCGTCAAACGGGTTTCACATACTACAATAAATATGTAACACATCAATCGATCGAGTGAAGGGCCACAGTGTTTTGAATGCTTCATACCATATTCTGTTGTTATTTGTAAAATAATTTCTGTTATTTGTTACAAATATTTACTAACCGTAACGAATTTACTTTGTGACGAATGTACAACAACCCACTTGTTTGTCTACAAAAGAAAACAATTTTATTCGCTATTAAAAATATTGACTAATTTAAATGTACGTATGTATATCTTCACGCCAGGACCCTTGCGGGTTAGGCAGAGAGAACCCAGCGCCATAAGACGCGGACATGCTTCACTCGCTTCTTTCACATTCATAGCTCTTTTCATTCACGCTCATCAGTTCCAAGGGCTCCTGACATCACCTTCTGATAAAACACGACCAATTTGGTCATGGTAGGTTAGTCTCGATCTTCCTCGACTACTACATCCTTCCACTTTTGCATTGTAATAATTTAAATAGTGCCGTATATCCTTCGTTTATTATTAACATACATAATTTATTGGTCTTCTTAACGTCATCCGGTTTCCTAAACCGTTAGGAATGGCGGGGTCCGGCACCTAAGCATAAGGATTTGCGAAGATACTAATTACCTAGTCAGGTCATAAGTTTTGTCAAAAACTTTTGATGTAATTAATGTTATACTTTTTAATATTGACGTAAAAGTTATATATAAAATGAAAGGTAATTAAATGTGTAATAAAATTTTATTTACATTATTCGAAATGCCCTTTTTATTTCCATTTTGAATCCATTTTGAATACATGACCTTAATCGGCCAGTCATCGATCGCAGCACGCACCACATTTATGTCTATTTCTGCTGCTGCTTTAACAAGAGATGCTGGGAGAGACTCCAAATTCTGATGAGGTTTAGCGCAGACTTTCTCCTTCAAATGTTGCCATATCTTGTAATCCAGCTTAAATCTGGACTAAAAGAGGGCCAGTCTTGATGCCTGATGAAGTCAATTCCACGGGCGGTCAACTAGTTTTGAGTGCTTCGTGCCTTATGAGCTGAGCAGAGTCCTTTTGGAATATCCAGTGTCTGTTTTTGAACATTGTTTCGGAAAGAGGTTCTACTATGTTTGTTAGGACAGTATTTTGGTAAACCACGGCACTGGTTTTCACACCCTTTTCACGGAGAAACACCTCAGTTAAGCCTGAATATGAGCCTCCAAGCCAAACCATGATTGATGAAGAATACTGCCCTCGCTGGATCCTCGGAATACGCGCGCTCGCTTCTTCACACCTGTGGGCATATACCTTATCATTTTGTTTGTTGTAACTTTCTTCGATGGTAAAAACTTTTTCATCCGAAAACAAAATCTCGCGGTATTTTTTTCCGCGTACCGCCGTAATAAAGCGCGGGATCTTTCCATCCTAAATTTTTTCAAACACTCGTTCTAAAAATGTCCGGGTTTTTTACGATAAGCTAGTAGTCCCAGGTCTTCATTTAACACTCTTTTCACAGTGGTTCTGCTTCCCATCTGAAGAGCTAAGATTTTTTGTTTACGCACGGGATTTCTTCGAATTCTTTCCCTTGCTGCTTTGACCACCTTTTTCGTACGAACACTACGTGGACGGCCAGATCTTTTTCTGTCACAAACAGAGGAGGTCTGATTGTACCTATTAATTAATAGCCCGGTACACAAACAATTTACTAATACCAAGCGTATGGAGAGTTTTAAAAATTGCATTTGGCTCCATACCTACTTTGTGTAATGCAATCACAGCGATTTGGTTCTCTTTATCACCCCACTCCATTTTAATATCGCAAAATATTGTACAATGCATTGGCGAAAATTGGAGAAAATTCAATGAACAATCATATAAAAATGACAGATTCCAAATTCAAATGTAATATTTTGTTTATTTTTAATTGTAACAGTATTTATGGCCAGACTAAGTATTACCAGAGGGAGATTTTGTACAAAAGTCGTCTGCGTGGGTCTCTGCCTCACCTATTTCTACCGCCAAGCAGCTATATTTTTATAGCTGTGTTTCGGTTTGAAAGGTGACATATGGCAGTGAAATAACTGGATATCTCTGTGGTGTTGAGAGCGTCAACAGGCTGTGGTGACCGCTTACTATTTAATACGGGCCGCCTGCTTGTTTGCCAATCTACGAGTAGTTGTATAGATTACATGGAGCGATTGGCGTCCGACCTCCACAACCAGAGGCAAAACTGGACCATTCTTAGGTAAAGTCACACGTCTTTTAGAACAAAATTTCAGTATGTACCTACATAGATCCGAAAACGCGAATTTACTGATACATGCCAGGATTTGAATCGATGACAAGTTGGTCAGTATCTTTATTCACTGGGCTATCACTCGACTCGAGCGATATACATAATTAACTGTACAGATTTATTACTTTACTTTATAACTCTAAAACAGGGCTGTCCAAAGCACAACCCGCGGGCCGCATGTGGCCCGCGCCTAATATTGATGCGACCCGCGACAATTTTATACAATTTAAATATAGGTCTTCACTGACTGATAATTCACTTACAGACGCACTGCGCTTGGCAATTACAAATATTAATGACGATATTGATAGAATTTGTAAAAGATAAATTAGTGAAGAATTAATAAAACTATAGATAAAAAGATAAAAAATATTTATTTGCCATTGGGCCCTCGCGGGCACTTAGACACGTCGTACAGTTTTTGAAATATAATCTTATTGTATCTTATTTAATTCTCTTTTTACTTTTTTCCTTTTTTTTATCTACTAGCATTGGCTAAGAAGAAATGCAGAAAGAAACTTGCCAATATAGGTCTCTTTTAAAATTGACAATTAGATATTACAAAAATAAAAAATTCATAAGCATAAATACATAAAATTAACATTTTTAATTTACGCTAGGCATTTGTTTTTGCGGCCCTCCAATATATACAGTGATTTATATCAGCCCGCGATCGTATCTGGTCTGGATAGCCCTGCTCTAAAACATGGTTTTGAACGAAAACTACAGTAATGTGTATTTAAAAAGAGAAAAGCTACAAAATAAACACAAATTTGTTCGTACAAAGGAAGTAATCCTCGGTACTAAACGCTCTCAACCATTACAGTAGACATTTCAAAGAAAGGGATTTAACGAACCAACATTCGTTGCGATTGAAATACAAGTTTGTTTCTCATTTGTTTCTGGACTCGAGATGAACTGGATTAAACTGGTATAAATCAGCTAAGAGTTTTACACTTTGCCAATAATACAGGCAATAGGATACAAATACAGGGCCAAGAAAATGAGGGAAAATAAATCCTATAATTTAAAATTAGTTATTTTATTATTTGATCTAAACCGCTTTGTGTGCTTCCGCCACCAATTAGGATATGTGATAGTGTATATGATAAATCCAAATACATAAATTTAGTGATACCTACATGACAAAACTCGAACCGGAGGCGTGGTCACTTGGGTGGTTCTTTATCCACTGGTCTCTTATTCATTACATTGTTCAATTACCCTTCCTATGTTAAGTAACTCCTCATCAGCATGTGGGTGGTTACCCTTAACTAATGGGTTTTATACATCAGGTAGCATCGCATGCAGCATCTGTACTACATTGCATTACATTGTTTTATGTATTTCTAAAACGGCGAACAAGCATACGGCCTGCCCGATGGTAAGCAATCACGGTAGCCTTCGGATATTTGTAACAGCAAGGGTGTCAATCATGCGTTGAAGACCCTTTAAAAATTTCATCACGTTTTCTTGATGAACCCCATGCTGTAGTCAGAACATGGAAAGGAATAATAAATTAGAACTTGTTAATAATACTGCGTTACTTGGAATTACAGTAGACTCCAGCATATAATGGGGCCCCCACATAAATAAACATGCTGGTAAGTGGATTGACGGATGTGGCTACTGCGCACTTAGACTATTTTAGCTACTTTCACAGCATTATATCGTATGGTATACTGTTGTGACATTGAGACAATTTTTAATTTACAAAAAAGAGCCATTCGCTCTATTTATAACATGGGCTCCAGAGAATAACTCATGGAACTCTTCAAAGAAATAAATATCCTCACTATTACTTCTCAATATATTTATGAAAACATACTTTATGTCCGTAACAGTCATTTTCAAACTTCAGCGAAAACCTTAGAAGTAGAAATAAGTTGTGTATGCCGGTTCATCGGCTGGTAGATCTGTTTTTTGAATTGAATTGTATTCGATTTTATAATAATTGGCCTAAAACAGATCTGTAACATCTAATTGTTAATTTTAAAAGAGGCTTATATTGGCAAGTTTCTTTCGGCATTTCTTCTTCGCCACCGGTCATTTCCGAAATGCTACCGATTAAAAAAAGAAAAAGTAAAATAAGAGGACTGAATAAGATACAATAAGACTATATTTAAAAAAAATTAAGACGTCTAAGTGCTCGCTAGGACCCAATAAATAGCTACGGCATATAAATATTTTTTATCTTGATCTAAATTATATTTATTTATTAAAACAAAATAACACCTAAGTCTAACATGTACTCAAATGTCGTCAAGTGCGAATCCGACTCGTTCTCCGAGGGTTCCGTAAGTGAAATATTTTCGCGTAAAACTTATTTTTTTTGTGACATAACTACAAATTTACAGTTTTCAGATTTTTTCCTTAACTTTTGCTACATGACCTTGCTTCTTACCAAATTTAATGATTCTATGTCAACGGGAAGTACCCCATGGGTTTTGATTCCCTTGTGAGTGTGAAAAATGCGCTTAAACGAGGCTAAACAGCCATATCTTTTGATTGCGTTGATTTAGAAGTGAGATTTTTTCACTACTCGAAAGAACTGCAGACCTGAGTATGTGATATTTATTTCAGTTTGATATCTCCACCTGTCCAAGGGTCTTGACAGACAGGCAGGCAGGCGGACAACAAAATGATCCTATAAGGGTTCCGTTCTGACTACAGCATGGGGTTCGTCAAGAAAAACGTGATTAAATTTTTAAAGGGTCTTCAACGCATGATTGACACCCTTGCTGTTACAAATATCCGAAGGCTACCGTGATTGCTTACCATCGGGCAGGCCGTATCCTTGTTCGCCGTTTTAGAAATACATAAAACAATGTAACGCAATGTAGTACAGATGCTGCATGCGATGCTACCTGATGTATAAAACCCATTAGTTAAGGGTAACCACCCACATGCTGGTGAGGAGTTACTTAACATAGGAAGGGTAATTGAACAATGTAATGAATAAGAGACCAGTGGATAAAGAACCACCCAAGTGACCACGCCTCCGGTTCGAGTTCTGGCATGTAGGTATCACTAAATTTGTGTCTTTGGATTCATGTACATATTTGTAGTTATCATTTACTCGGCGGTGAAGGAGAAACATCGTGGGGAAACCCGCACATCTAAGAAATAATATTTCGTATGACCTAACCTTAGAAATGTCCCCTGGGGAGTATGACGGCAATCGCTCCTTTTAAAGGTCAGTATTTTCGCCACTTTAGATTTAGGTAGCGGATCCTACCACTATTAATGTGTTAGGAAATGGGATAACGCAAATAAGAATTGTTAATAGATTCAGGCGTTATTTTGCGAAAATCAAATTTATATGCAATTTGATCTAACTTGCTTTGTGTGCTTCCGCCACCAATTAGTTCATGCGGCCTAGCGCCGGCCGGTACCCACCCACTACTGTTAGAAAGTGCAACATACCGACGCTGCCATGGCTGCTCCGGTAGTCTCTGCCTCGGCTGCTGCGGTCGTCCGCCATCTGGAACAGAATCGCATGCCCCCACCACCACCGTCGCTGCCAAGACTAGCCTGGTCGTCGCTGCGATACGTGTTTCGCCTCTCCACGAGGCATCATCAGGCGTTATAGACGTTAATCGTAAAAATAACATTCTGCAAATGACAAATCCATCGCAGTGCCGTCCCTTATACTGAATTGAGGGTGGGGGTGGATGGTGTGAGCGAAAATATATTTAATAGTGGGGAATGGTTTACGTCAGTCTGTTTGTTCATGAGATTAATTTTAGAATTTTTATGTTTTCTAATTATTCCCTAATATTTAGTTTTAAACCTTTGCATATGGTGTGTAAAATTTGATATGTATTCGTGGGGGATAAATTATGTCCTTTGTCTATGAGATGCTCGGCGAAGTGTGACCTTTCTGGGCGATTATTTTTATACGCCGATACGTGTTCGTGAAATCGTGTAATAAAATTACGACCAGTTTGACCGATATAAACGTGTTCACATTCATCGCAGAACACGTTATATAGCTACATGATCAAAGATGTCTGGAAATAATTCGGCACACCTGTCTTTAATAATCTTTAATTTTACCATTTGATATCATTATTGTACCAATATGCTTATGTGTTTTTTTTTTGTAATTTTTAATTGACAATTTTTTAACAGACCTATATTGACAAGTTACTTTCGGCATTTCTTCTTCGCCAATGGTCATTTCCGAAATGCTAATAGATTTAAAAAAAAAGTAAAGTGAGAGAATTGAATAAGGTACAATAAGATTATGTTTCAAAAAAGGTAAGACGTCTCTAAAGGCCCAATGGCAAATAAACATTTATTTATCTTATTTTAGACATACAGGCGAGGACGGCTTTAACTCTTAACTTAGCTTAAAACTTCAATATATACATTACATTGCGTTCATATTTATCATACTTGAGTATCACTCCCGCGATGCCCCCTCAGCTGGGAGTTCATCCTCATACAGACGAGACGATCTCGGTGGCGCAGTGGTGAAACGCGTTGTAACGCTACTTTGATACCAACGCTCGTGGGTTCGATTCCCACACAGTACAAACATTTATCATCACTGTGTATAAATATAGAAAAATTAAGTGATTTAGATATAAGGAACAAATTTGTAAACTTTAAGAGAAAAATAAACGATTATTATTTGTGTGCATGAACATGTCTGTTTGTATTGGTCTGGGTATTTTCTATGTATAATAAGTATGTATTTACAAAAAAAAATAATGTATTTACGTGTGTTTTTCAGTTGTCTAGTACCCATAACACAAGCTTCGCTTACTTTGGGGCTAGAGGGCGCTGCGTAATTTGTCCGACAATATTTATTATTATTATTATACACTGGAACCGCAATGGTCGCGTACTGTGTGGTTCCTGAGAAGCTTTCTACCAAGAACTATTATGTTGTGGGATGAGCTCCCTGCCGAGGTTTTCCCAAGGGACTACAGTATGGGGATCTTCAAGAAAGGCGTGAAGAGGTACTTACAGGGTCGGCAACGCAAGAGTGACACCCCTGGTGTTGCAAATGTCCATAGGCTACAGTAACTGCTTAGCATCAGGCAGGCAGTAAGATTGTGTGCCACCTAAGTGGTATTAAAAAAAAAGCTGCTAACACAGGAACTCCTTAGAGGCTTACTGGTTCCTCATATATCACTACTTTATTTAGCTGCTGTCTGACACTCACTTCACTATTAACATGGTGTTCAACATTTAAAGAACTTGGCCATTGCTCATTGTATATTTTCTGCAAACAATTGAGCAAATGAATTGAAATTATAAAATACACGTTCTGTGGGATGATGGGATGTCAACTGGCTTAATTTATTTATCGTCGTGCGGGTTCGCGCTGTGAAGCGGGAAACATGCACGGTTTGGACAATACGATGTTTCAGCTACATTTTTTTAATTTAGATCCAGACGCGGATTTAATTTCGTTTTTAATTTCGGTATCGTGATTTCTTCCATTTATTGTTCTTATTCGAAAAAACCAATGGTGTTTTGTGTAATCTGTTTGTTTCGTATTTTTGGCGCGAATACATCTTCAAGTTTGTAATGTTAAAATCATATTTAACATACTTTACTCATAATCTTTTCTTAGCATGCTCTATGATCTGTCAACAAATATTGATTTTGTAATTACAAATTTTGAAAATGTGATATTTTAGGAAAAACCGAAAAACAAAGTCAGTCTGAAGGAAGTCTGGAGCAACATAGGACGATAGAAACATAGTGTGCACCACGTCTGAGACTACCAGCCCCTGCTGTGTGGCTACGTGTTGAAACATCGAAAATTGCTCTCTCTTATCCAAACCTGTGAATCTCCGGACATTTTAAATTAACAAATTCTTTTCATATACCTTCAGCCCTTGCTGTGGACTTCGGCGTCTGTGACTCATACCGCTGCGGTGTTGGACCGCAAGGCAGTCCACACCGATTCTATCTTCAGCATCGTGACCTACGACGTCCGTGAGTTCCTCACGGACCTGCTAGCTGTCTGGGGTGCTGACGTGCCCATCTGCAGTCGTTGGCCACTATAGCCGACGGCCGCTTTCTCCATTCATCCAGCTTTACGTTCAGTGTTTTCCGGTGAGACAGATCGCGAGTTCTTAAAGACTTTTTTAGCCGAACTTTAGTAAACCTTTTTTTTATATAAATATTTATATTTAACTGTAAAATAGCCCAATTAAATGTGTATAACTTTTTGATACTCCCTTTTCTTTAACTAGTAATATAACAAGTTTGCGACAATAAGGCAATTCAGAAAATGATAACAAGGTCTGGGGATAAAGTTTCGTGTTGTAGTTGTACTATCGTTAATACACAAAATTTTATTACACCACATGATAGCTAAAGAATCAAACAATTCGTTACGTATAGTAAAGATTGGGACTCATCGCGCGCCGCGGAGAGGAAAGCACCGCCATTTTGATATCATTTCGTTGTATCATATAATTTTCTGTTTTAAGTGAGATAGGGCGCATCAAAGCAGCCCGTTTGGAGCAGTACCTCCACCTCACACAAAACTGTAGATAAATAACAACTCTCTAGAGGGTTGTGTTCCTGTGTGGGTGTGAGGTGACCGGTAAGCTCGTAAGGAGTAGCTGTGTAAGCAGCAGAGGAGGCATTGTGCGAGTGATACTTAATATGTTACAAGTATTAATTACACGACCCACCCGATATAAAGTAGCTACCGTAGCCTACTAACATTTGTTACACAGAAAAACTTGTTTCAGCATTACCAACCCTAAATTTTAGCATTGTATTTATTTAAAACTAAAAAATAACTAACCAATAGCAATGCTAGATATGATAGCTTTAACCCTTCGAAACCCGGGTGGTCGTATACGACCGCGAAATGTATGGGAAAACGTATATAACGGGTTCTGACTGCTCAATGACAAAACTAGTAGATAGATACATAATGCGGTTTAGACAGAGAAAACCGAGCGTATAAGACGCGGTCCTTTCACACTTCACTCGTTTCTTTAACATTCATAGCTATTTTCATGCACGCTCACCAGTGCCTAGGTGGGAGACCATGGGAAATGGTGAGCGACAGAGAGAGACATCTCCTGTTGATAAAACATGACCTATTTGTTCATGATAGCTGAGACTTGATGTACGGCTCCTTGTCCTTCCACCTTCGCATTGTATATCTGTTTCGTCATTCTTTTATCCTACATTCTGTCTACATGTTCAAACCAACGTAGCATGCCTTTTCTTATCTTAATAGCGACTCCTCTTTCAAAGCCACTCTCTTTCTTAGATGTACGGCTCCTATATCCTTCCATCTTCGCATTGTATATCTGTTTCGTCATTCTTTTAACCTACATTCTGTCTACATGTTCAAACCAACGTAGCATGCCTTTTCTTATCTTAATAGCGACTCCTCTTTCAAAGCCACTCTCTTTCTTTACATTCTGTCTACATGTTCGAACCAACGTAGCATGCCTTTTTTTATCTTAATAGCAACTCCTCTTTCAAAGCCACTCTCTTTCTTAGATGTACGGCTCCTATATCCTTCCACCTTCGCATTGTATATCTGTTTCGTCATTCTTTTATCCTACATTCTGTCTACATGTTCGAATCAACGTAGCATGCCTTTTCTTATCTTAATAGCGACTCCTCTTTCAAAGCCACTCTCTTTCTTAGATGTACGGCTCCTATATCCTTCCACCTTCGCATTGTATATTTGTTTCGTCATTCTTTTATCCTACATTCTGTCTACATGTTCGAACCAACGTAGCATGCCTTTTCTTATCTTAATACCGACTCCTCTTTCAAAGTCACTCTCTTCCTTACATCAACATTATTAATCATCAGCTTTGATGTTCATTGGCCAACTACCTGGTGAACAGCAACGACCACTTCATGTATGGTGTAAATTGGCAAAAAATGTTGCTCGATTATATCGTTAGACGTCGAGTGGAGTCCCGACCCGTGCTTCACCTTGGTACTCCACCTGGGTGAAGCACGGGGACCTATAAGGTCCCGTGCTCCAACTAATGATTAGTACAGTCAAGTAATTAAGAAAACTACAATTTATTATATAATCAATAGGATTTATTTGTAATTCGTCCGAATAAACAAATAATACGATATATGTTCGCTATTTTAATCAACACGCATAAATATATGAACATAAAGATCATTTATCGCAGGCAGATACTCGTATTTATTTCTATCCTATATCTATAATAAATATACACATTTCATAAAATTTTAAAAAACTGTGAATGAATCCATTAATATTGGAGGGATCCTACCTAAGACTAAGGATTTGGCAAAGATACTGATTTTTACATGAAGCAACTGCCGTCAAATCTATCTTTGTTAAGTCACGGGTCTTTCCAAAAATATTTTCTTGGATTTGGAGGTTCAGCTGTAGATAAGTACAAATGTGACATAAATCCGGAAATACGAATTTAGTGGTACCTGCCCTCTCCTGGATTGAAACTCGGGACCGTCGAGTAATAGGCCGGTTCTTTATCCACTGGGTTGTATACAAAAATATACAATGGTAAATGTATGAGACATGAACAAGGTCGCTTATGGCTGGCAGGTGTCGATTTTATTAGAATTTCGATAACAAGAACCAGTAGACTAGATCCTTGTGAGTTGGGTATGTTGTTACCGAAAAAAACTAATTTATTTCCATGTCGAGTAAATCAAGATATCGAATCTTTCGGATTACCGCGGAGTAACTACGGGATCATTTATCACAGCCAATGAAGATAGCGGGACGAACTGGCCTACTTTAGCCTAATAAGTACTTCAGAAGGTCTTATTACGATGTTATGTATTGATAAATTTATTAATTTATCAAATAAAACATGCTTTTGACGAGCATCGCGACTTCGTGGTAGGTAACGCTACTTTGACACCAAAGCTCGTGGCTTCGATTCCCACACAGGATTAATATATGTATAGACATGCATGAGCATATCTGTTTGTCTTAGTCTGGGTTTTTTAAGAGAGGTCGGGCGCATCAAAGCAGCCTTCAGCGAATAGTTTGCTCGATATAGCGTATAAACCATTCGCAGCCCTTTTTACAAGATGGCGGCCGCGGGATAAGCATTGTGGCCCCAAAAACATGTATTTAACTTTACACTAACCCCCTCTTGACATCCAAAAAATAAAATTGCGTGCTGACTTTTGCACGCAAAGCCCAGTAACATTTCAATGAACTTGTATTGAAATGGTGAAATGCCTATAATCTCTTTATAAAAAAACAAAGGATATTTCAACCTGTCAAGTGTTTCCGATCTTTGAATCTGACAAGTTAACCCATAACACACCCTTTGTAGCTTCATCTCTTTGATCGCAGGACCCTCCGATCAACTGAAGCCCTTTCTTCCTTATTTCGTCAGATTTCTAGATGGTTCATCAAATTTTGAACTCTTTGTCATAAGATGTCTAGCTTCGAGTAGGTATATGTTTATATACTCGAAGCGTCTCAATGGCTGTATGAATTATAAACATTCACATACTTTTGATTTGTCACGTTAGTCCAAGTATATTTTTTTAATATTGAACAAAATATCTATTTACATACACCATTATACATATATTATATACACAAAAACTACGCCGGTTTATCCATGTAGTGGAGAGTCGCTTAAATATAATTATTTACAATATTTGGATTCATTAAGTAATATTTTTTCAATTTGTTTTATAATATATAGAATTCGAAAGTATTGCATATTTTTGGCAGTTCACTTAAAACCAGTTGAGAATGCGTAAGCTTGCATTACCAGAGGAACACCTGCTCGTCAATTATATAACAATTTAATTTTTTTTTTTTTAACTTTTTCGGCCATTTTGACCATGCTCCTTAAGAAATATGATATTGGTTTTTAACACATTCCTATTCTACTTTTTAATTTACTTTTCAAATCTGAAATAAAAATTCAATTTTTTTTAATTTGTCGCCCATTTTGACCATGTTCCTTAACCCTTCGAAACCTGTGTGGTCATATATGACCGCGAAATGTATGGGAAAAGGTATATAACGGGTTCTGAAGGCTTACGAGATAGGAGGTTGGTTTTTCAGACATTCCTATTCTACTTTTTATGCCGAATCCGAGCTGAAGTCAAAATTCGAATATTCGAAAAAAAACGACAGACACACACACAGTGACAAACATATAGATTTCATGTAGGAACGGTGTTCCTGGAAATAATTCAGAGTTACATATACATTATTTACTTTGGGGGATATATTTATGGTGATAAGATAAGATAATTTACGAAAATAAGGTACGAAAGATGTACCATAATTAAATAATCCACCTTATTCTGGCCTCGCAGGAGCGTGCAAATATTTCGGTACTTATTAGTAATATAGTTCTAAACAATCTATAAGGTATTTATATTGAATTACAACTCAGAAAAATTGTCACAAAAATATTTTTTTATGCAATTTCTTTTTTAGTTATTGTCATAATTACCCAAAAGTCATCTCATCATGTTATTGCGATGTAAATTTCTTAATTTACTAGATCTACCATGTTCTTCTAAATAAAATGGCTCGTTACATTTAAATTTTTACTGCATGTAATTTTAATATAAAATTAACAACATGAAAATGCATAAATAGTCCTTCATCATCATATTTAAATTTATTTTAAATATTCTTCGGAACGATGATATTTAATATTTTTCATTTCAATTTATAAATATCGTCGATATAGGTTTTATACGTTTTACCGTAACTGCTTAAACCGTAACTGATAACAGCATCTACAAGAGACATAGGATAGATAATTAAGTAAAAAAAAGTGCGATGAAACCCAAAACCAAATAAAAATTAACAAGTCTTTTTTTATACAACTAGATTGGAAAACAAGCATGTGGTCCGCATTAGATGGTAAGCGGTCACTACACTCTATTGACGCTCGCAATACCACGGGGATTTACTAGCGTGCTGCCAATCATGTGCCCTCAGGCTGTTTCGTCACAGTACCTAGTAATTTCTCTGCCATATCTACCCACACAGACGACTTTTGTCCAAAGTCTCCCTCTGGTAAAGTCTGTTTTTTTTTTTAGTTGAAAAACATGTCTGCCATCATTATTTCTAATAAAACATGGTTAAACTACTAAGTATGCAAGATTAGTGCATAAAAATAAGTATACATTTATTTGATTGTATGGTACTTAGTTTATTCATTAAAAAGAACTTTAAACATATAAACTGAACGTATATTTTTGAGATCATCTTTCATACCTTACAAACATGTAAAAGTCGTGTAAGGGAAAGCTTCACAAAATGCAGTGTGTTTTGTGATATTGAAATGGACAGGGGTGATAACGAAAACCGAAACGAACAGACAAAAGGTACATTTAAAACCAGGCCTAAGGAACTGGCCTGTTGACCAATCGGACTGTCGGACGGCAGTTGCTCCATGTCAAAATTAGTATCTTCGCTAAATCCTTAGGCTTAGTTACGGACCCCCCCCCCAATCCTAATAGATAAATAGGAAACGGAACAACGCTAAGAAGAAATTTACGACAACGAAACGTCTTTTGTTTGTTTTGTCTTGTTGTTTGTTTGTCGTCTACGTAGTTTTGGTGCTTGAAGGGTGATCTAAGCTTTTAACAAATAAGTATGAGTGCTACTAAAGGAACGTACCTGAAGAAATCCTTTCCGGAAGCAAAGGGTTTCACTTCGAGCGTGAACCAAATTCAAATAATGTATAAAGTTGTTTACAGCAAATATGGATACTTCATGCGTATTTGCCAAACATTGGCGAGCAAAAATACAACTCATAAATATGAATTTCTTATGTGCTAAATATGAATTTATTATTGATTAAACATGAATTTATTATGTACCTTAATAAAATATCTGAAACTTGTAAATAACTTAATTAAAAATTTAAATTACCAGGTGTTTGTTCATTAAATTTTATTTATTGTTATATTATTTTATTTCCCTTATATTCGCCTTCCATTTTGGATTAGACATGTTAGCAATAAGGAAATGATTTTAATTATGTTTATAACGCGCAGCTCGTCCGCGCACTTCGCGGAGCCGTACCTCGTCCCGCACCCTACTCGCGCCCGCGCAGCGCATGCGCGCTGCGCTCCTTTAGGCTCTACCGACATGAGAGGCCGCGTTCCGCCCGCCAGTCGGCGGCCCGCTTTCATTACTTATACTTGATGTTTGTTTTGTCGACTTGTGTTCGTGCTAGGGATGTGACATTAATGGAAAAGAATCGATTTAATAAAAATCGATTTTTCTTTATTCAATATTAATCGATTTGTCAATAATCGATTTTAATGAAAATAAATAATCGATTTTTGCGAAAAAAATCGATTATTTCTATTATTTAAAATCCTACATGTTTTTCATATTCCAATAATAAACCTAAGAGATTCATATTAACAATCAATCAGATTAAAAATCAAATAAAAAAATAACCAATTCAAAACTAAAAATCAAAGCAAATGTTCTTTTTAAATTTCAAGGTAAGGAATAATGAAACCAAATATCATTATTGATACAAATTCTCAGTATCATTAAACGTTTTTTATAATAAAAATGAAATGAGCACCCCAACAAAATGACAACCTTATTGTCGCAAAAAATAAAATATAAATCAAATCAAAAAAATATATATATATATCACAAATGTCCAGTCCTATTTTACATATTTGACTTGTATTAAAATAAAATACTTAAAATAACAATTAAAAAAACTAAACGACGACGTTATGGTCTCGAAAAAAAAATATAAAACAATTCTTTTCTTAATTTTTAAATTTAAACAATAACAAAATTAAAAATAACTTGTCACAAATGTCCCGCCCTATTTTACATTTGACTAGTATTAAAATAAAATACTTAAAATGACAATTAAAAAAACTAAACGACGACATTATGGTCTCAAAAACAAAAATATAAAACAATTCTTTCGTTAATTTTTAAATTTAAACAATAACAAAATTAAAAATAATTATTGTCACAAATGTCCCGCCCTATTTAGTATTAAAATAAAATACTTAAAATGACAATTAAAAACTAAACGACGACGTTATGATTTCAAAAACAAAAATATAAAACAATTCTTTGGTTAATCTTTAAGTTTAAACAATCAAAAGACGAAAAATAATTATTGGTACTAATTTTCAGTCTCGTTTTATGTAAGAGTAGTATTAAAATAAAATACTTAAAATTACAATTAAAAAACTAAACGACGACGTTATGGTCTCAAAAACAAAAATATAAAAAAAATCTTTGGTTAATCTTTAAGTTTAAACAATCAAAAGACGAAAAATAATTATTGGCACAAATTTTCAGTCTCGTTTTATGTAAGAGTAGTATTAAAATAAAATTAAACAATAAGTGAAAAGCTAAACGACAACGTTAACTTGTCACAAGATGCTAAAAATGATACATTTAATTAGAATAATTATTCCCATAATTTTTCCGGTAAGCAGTTTAAAAACAATAATTTTGATAATCTCTTTCCTAAAATACGGTTTCGTGTTTTCCTGACCAAATTTCCCGCTTTGGAAAATAATCTTTCGGATGGAGTAGAAGTGGCCATCACAGAGAGATGCTTCAGCGCCAATTCGGTTAACTTAGGAGTAGTCCCTTCAGAGCTCTGCCAGACATTGAGAGGATCTACCATAAGATCCGATAGCGGTACCGCAAAGTATAAGTCCAATTCGGTATTGTTGACCATTGACGAGTTACATGCCAAGGCCTTTATTTTTTCATAATGTGCCTGCCAGATATCTTGTCCGTCGATCGTTGCTTTTGATGGAACTGATGTTTCAGAACTAGCCGCTCCCGAATTATCATCATTTTTAGTATTACAGTTTAAACATGTCTTGATATAATTTATTGTTTTCGATAAGGATAAAGGGTCATCATCTAAATGAATTTTTTTGAATCTAGGATCCAAAAACGTTGCAACCGAAAAAAGATGCACTTTTTGGATGTTTTCGAATCTTTTATTAAATTCGGATTGCAAGGAATGTTTAAGTTGTTTTGCCAAATCACTTGTTGGTGTAACTGTGTCTAACGCAGCTCTCAAACATTTGCTAATCGGTATAGCTTTGCTGGAAGTCACGTATTTTTCCGCACTCATTTCTTCAGTGACGCTATGAAAAGGCTTTAAAATTTTTTCAATTTCTTTGAGCACGACAATTTCATTTGCTTGAAGCATTGGGGGCGCATTTGGGTGATTTATCAAAACAGATCCTATATTGCTGCTCATTAAGATGAAACGTTCAATCATGTATAGTTGCGAGTTCCACCTTGTTGAGACGTCCCCTATGAGATGTTTTAATTTTCCCTCGGCAACATTTTGAATGGTTTGCGTTTGTCTCAATTCCTCAGCGCCAACACCGCTTTGGTGGAACCAAGTTACTATTTTTCGGACCTTATCCAAGAAAATTTTAATTTCTGGTATATTTACTGAACTGTCTACCACTAAATTAAGGGTATGAGCTAAACACCGAACATGCTTAGCTCGACCAAAAGTGATCTCAACGGCTTTAACGATGTTACTGCCATTGTCAGTAGTAATACTTACAATTTTGTCGTGGGACAAACCCCAAACATCACAAATTTTAATAATCATTTCTGACAAATACTCACCTGTATGATTATCGTGAAGTGGTTCACATGCAATGTTAATTGACTTCATTTCAAAATTTTCTATGAAATGTACTGTTACGCCCAAAAAACTCCTTAATTGCAAATCTTTCCATTCATCGATTGTAAGGGAAACGTTTTTAACTAACCGTAATTTTTGAATGACAAGGTTTTTTTTTTCTTCATATTTAGTATCTATGAGGTCTGTGATAGTTTTACGGCACGGAACCTTGTACAAAGGAGCTACAGTCTTCATTAATTTCTTGAAACCTGATCCTTCTACTAAACTAAAGGGTAGACTGTCCCGGCATATCATTTCTGCTATGTTTTGAGTAATTTCCTTATTTTTGTTTCCATCTGAGCCATATGCCAAAATTTTCGCAAAAGAAGATTCAATACTTGTTCTGGCACGCTTTGCAGTTGAAGGTTCACCTTCAATTTCTGTTGCTGGAGATTGCATCGGTGCATCTTTATTTCCAAATATGCTGATATCTTGACTATTATCTTCACATAAGTTCTACGGCAATAAAAAAAAACAGGTAATTTCACAAAAATAAAAATTGATTTCCGCAAACCTATTTTGTATTTATGTATTTTCTGGCAACACTAAAAGAAACGTCAACAAGTCAAGTTTGTCTTTGTCTTATTTTTATGACCACAACAATATAAACAAACAAACTTTTTCGTAACTCTTTTAAAAACTTATAATATAAAATATTTTTTTAATAATGTGATCTATGGCTGTATATGCTTGGATTCTTTTGCTTATCTCAATTGGAGAAAATAAAATAAAAATCTATTGTTAAAATGTCTAACTCTTATCTTCACGGGACTTCTTCCCGCGCTTTTGACGAGTGACATTGTTCTTATACTTGAAATATTTACAATTCAGTGTAAAATTAGTTTTATGTGACGATTTCGATAGTGTTTTGTAACGTAAGTGCTAGTACAATTATACAATAATTAAAAAACTCAAATATAACATGTTTATGCACTTTTTGGAAGACGTGAATAAGTTCATCAAGAAAACCTTCTAAAATTCCTATCGTTTTACGGGTGATATTTAAACTGGGTTGATTGGGTCGAAGTACCCGTCCTAAGTATTTTTTCAGCACAGTTCCTGAAGCTGGAACATAGAATTAAGATTTTCAAATGGTTCTAAACTGATGACTTGGCTGTATGGGCTAGATACCTTTGCCTTTCCCCTCGGGGATAAAAAGAACCAAAAAAAAATGTTAAAATGTCAACTTAGATATTTGTTTGTTTACATTTGAGTTAGAGTGTTATTTTTCTATAAATTCGTATTCAGAAGCGATTAATATCGGCTATAATGAAGGATTTAGTATGTATAAGTGTTCATCGGCGGGGAAAACGTAAATTCTTTAAACATACCAGCTCTAACTTCACATCAATCTGTTACAGATTTGTGTTACCTATTTATCAAATAATTCATAAAAAGCACTTATAGGTCTGTAAACAAAATTAGTTACATTGATATTTGTTCTTTTTCAAACAATAATAATAGTTGATGTTGCAATAATCATTATAAAATATAGTAATTCATGTTACCTGTAAGACAGTGGGATGTTTTCGTTCTATGTGCTGTTTTAAGTTTGTAGTATTACTACAAGTTTTTAATTCTTTCGAACAGTACATGCATATTGCTGTATCCTTCTTCGTTATAAAATACTTTCGCCAGCCGCTTTTAGGTGTTTTACGGTTAGAAGCCATTTATATTGTTTACCAACAACTATATTATCTCACTCACTACACTGAAACTACTTTACACGCATACATACCTACAGATGGCGCCGTTTTTTATATAATCAACTTATAAGTTTCGAGATTTTCATTCGGCCCATAGATGGTGCTATTTATGAAAATCGATTTAATCGCGTAATTTACTTAATCGATTTATTAAAAATCGATTAATATTACTTTGAAAATCGATTATAAAAAATCGATTATACGAAAATAATAATCGATTAAAAGAAAAATCGATTATTTTTTAACATCCCTAGTTCGTGCTCGTAATAGTACATAAACTGTATGTAACTGTTTGTTTGTTTAATAAAAGTGCTCATCAATAATAGCCTTTTATACTGGCGCACCAACTAGAGGCCGAGCCACACAGTACAGTGTTAGTGTTATCGTTTCCCGCTAACAATGCCGCCAAAACGAACGACCCGCACTGCCCGCTCTGCGGAAAAGCTAGCTACAGGGGCAGACGACATAAACGAGGAAGGCAGTGGCTCAGAGGATTTTCAGGCCGCGGAACCGCACAACTACGGCGGCGCCGCTGCTGCTAATCGCCTCAACGCTGTCGCTGCCGCCGCCGCCGACCAAGACAAAAGCCGCACTTACGCCAGCCCTTTCGTGTGTGATCCGGAAAGGCTGATGTCCTCAATGATGGAGACTTTCGTCCGCGCACAGGCGGAGACGAATCGGACTCTCATGGAGGCGTTGCGTGGAATGCAGCAACCATGGAACCCAGCCGCTTCGACGCCGACTGCGGCGTCGGTGCCGCTAACGTCGCCGGGACTTGCGACGACGGTGACGACTGCTTACGCCGGCGCGTCAGGAGGAAACTTCGCACGGTGCACCGCGCGCTACAGTGGTGACTCGCAGGACCCGGAGGTGCTGGAAGCGTTTGTAGACGCTGTGGAGGTGTACAAGGAGTGCGCCGACGTGTCCGACGCTCACGCGCTACGTGGCCTCCCCATGCTGCTGGAAGGTGCCGCCGCCGTGTGGTGGCGCGGCGCCCGCGCTAGTGTCGCGACGTGGCAGGACGCCGTGGCGCGTCTACGTGCAGTGTACGGCGCCCCTCGACCAGGTTTTAAACTGTTTCGTGATATGTTCGCGTCCGAGCAAAGTGATGGTGAGCGTGCAGAAGTCTTCGCGTGCAGGGTACGCGCGTGCATCGCTCGGCTCCCATACAAGCTCCCAGATGCTGCTCAGGTAGACATTATATACGGTTTGATGAACAGACGTGTACGAAAACGCGTATTACGTGACTCAATATGTAGTGTCGATGATTTAGTAGAGAAGTGTCGAATTGTTGAAGACGCCATATCGGAATCAGTGTGTAAAAGCTCTAATATTAATAGTAGCAATAGTGATGTAAAGAAACGAATAGGTATTACTGTTGTAAGTAACTCGAGCGAACGAAACGAAAGCGCGACCGCCGCGACAAACTCGCGCGAACTCGGGCGAGGTACGAACGCGGCCCGTACTAGTGGTTCGTCCACTACTACCGACGCTAAACTCGATGTTAACTCGAATGATACGAAAGTTCCCCGCGGTCGACGTAGGAACGATACTTCGATACGTTGCTATGGTTGTGGCCAGCCAGGGGTGATTAGATCGAAATGTGATAAATGTAAAAACGTAAAATCGGCGGATTTTAATACTTTAGTGAGCGAAAGTGTCACGCACCCGATGGTAGAAATAGGGATCGTAGGTAGGGTAGGTGTAGCCATTCTCGACACTGGGGCTAGTCACTGCGTAGCAAGCCCATCTCTTCATTCGATTTTAATTCAGAACGGAGTGTCATTTAGAGAAATAGACCGTACCATCGGACTCGCCGACGGGTCGCGACAATCTAGAACGATACTCGCCGCATCGGTACCAGTCATTATCGGTGACAAGGAGGTCACCATCGATTTTATGGTGTTTCCTGGTGACGAGACCAGGACCCTGCTAGGCCGCGATTTTATTGCGAGTGCGGGGATTGTGTTAGACATAGCAAAGGATACCTGGCACTTCTCGTCAGACCCTGTAGCAAGGTTCCCTTTTGTCCATTCCTATGTGTTAAACAGTGCAGAGTTGATGCAAGCGGAGGCTTCCAACGTCTGCCTGCGCGAAGGGGAAGGCGCTGGGCTGGCACCAGAGTACAGGGTAGCCCTTAATAAGTTCTTAACTAGCAGAGAGGGACAGTTTGCTTCGGCGGAGCCTGCCACAGACTTCGCCACTCACAAAATAAAGGTAAGTGTAGACTCCGGAAAGGCCTCTGCAATAGCAGAGATGCCGGTCCCCGAAAATGTCAAGCATTTGAGGTGCTTCCTGCAGACCTCGAGCTGGTTAAGGCGGTTTGTCTCCAATTACGCCGAGGTTGCTCGGCCTTTGACGACGTTGCTGAAGAAGGCAAGTATCTGGCATTGGAACTCTGATCAACAGAAGGCTTTTGAGCACATTAAGTATTTGTTGACGTCAGCGCCGATCCTGCGACAGGCAGACGAGAGTATGCCGTTTGCCCTCAGAACCGACAGCAGCGCTTACGCTCTTGGGGCAGCTCTCCTCCAGGGGGAGGGGGATGATGAGCGCCCGGTTGAGTACGCCAGCCGTCTACTCACCGCCGCTGAGAGGAACTACAATACGACAGAAAGGGAGGTCTTAGCTGTCGTATGGGCCGTCTCAAGGTTTCGCGGCTACATAGATGGAGCAGAGGTGGTTATTAAGTCCGACCATCAGCCTCTTAGATGGCTGATGAGTGTTAAGTCACCCAGCGGTCGCCTGGCCAGGTGGGCGCTGAGCCTGCAAGAATACAACCTTAGGATCGAGTATACACCGGGTAAGTCAAACGTCCTAGCAGATACACTCTCCCGCCCGCAGGGTGTGGACGACGTGGAGTGCGATCTGTGCACGGCAGTAGTTGACGTTCCGGCACGCATTACCCACGAGATCCGAGAGGGGCAGCTGCTGGACCCGGAGGTACGTAAGATCGTTGACGCCCTCGAGTCCGACGATCCGTTTAGGGGGAGGGCCTGGGCAGGCAAGGGTTACCTCCTCGATGATGGCATTCTGTACAGGCACGGGCCTGAGTATGAAGATGATGACAACGCTAGTCACGTAGTTCCGGAGGAGGAACGTGGTAAAATTCACGCAGATGCAGGGCGCAGACCTGCACCGGAATACCAGGTAGGTGACCTCGTACTGCTCAAAACGCAGGGTCTGAATGATACGGGGAAGGGGCAAACTCCTAAATTCATTCCTCGCCGCGACGGTCCGTATAGGATACGAAACGTATCCAGCGCGTCAACTTATAGTCTGGAGCGCGTTCCCGATGGTACGATCTTAGGCAAGTATCACGTTTCGTGTCTGACACCTTTCGTTGGCCACGCGACAGCTCCCGTACAGGAAAAGAGGAGAAGGGGAAGACCACGTAAGAAGGCTAACCCCAACGCGGGGACGCATTGTTAGGGTTAGAGGGGGAGAACTATAACGCGCAGCTCGTCCGCGCACTTCGCGGAGCCGTACCTCGTCCCGCACCCTACTCGCGCCCGCGCAGCGCATGCGCGCTGCGCTCCTTTAGGCTCTACCGACATGAGAGGCCGCGTTCCGCCCGCCAGTCGGCGGCCCGCTTTCATTACTTATACTTGATGTTTGTTTTGTCGACTTGTGTTCGTGCTCGTAATAGTACATAAACTGTATGTAACTGTTTGTTTGTTTAATAAAAGTGCTCATCAATAATAGCCTTTTATATGTTGTAATTAATAGTAATATCTGGATCACTCGTTCTATTACAATGTGCCTCAAATCGACTTGCTTGGTAAATTAGAATTGCTGTCTAGTTTACAGTATCTAATTATATAAATATGTTCGTCAAGCATAAGAAGAGTTTAGTTATCTACATATTCCCACAATAATGGCTATATCGTCATTTCTATCTATCTACCTACCCACTAAAACGTTCAGAGCTAGTTTTTTCGAGAAATAAACACATGTCTGCGACCTTCGCTTAGACCATATAGTGCGCCATTTACATATTATTACAGCTATATACAAATAAAAAAATACCACGAGTACGTACCGAGTCACAGACAAAATTGGCAACACCTTACGGCGAGCTTCAGTTAAAATTTATTTCAAGCCCCATAAGAAGATCAGTCAATTTCTAAGACCTATCAAGTCTAATATCCCCCTACAAGATGCAGGAGTATACAAATTAGACTGTGAATGTGGTTTATCATACATAGGGCAAACAAAGAGAAGCATAGGAACTCGTGTGAAAGAACACATTGTTGACATGAAGAATAGGCGCGATAAAAGCTCTGCAGTATGTGATCATACACTGGACCAGCCAAACCATTACATCCGGTTCGATAAACCACAAATCCTCGCCAAGGAAAATCGCTACATGCCGAGAATGTTGCACGAGGCTATTGAAATAAGAAAACACCCCAATTTCAATAGAGAAGATGGTTGGCGATACCACCTGCTTGGGATCCAGTCCTAAAAATAATCAAGTCACAAACCCAGAGATCTACTAAAAAACGTTCGGACACTGTGAGCGATTTTTGTGTGAATCGGAACATATATAATTAATCCATCCATGTCGGTAGATGTAATAATTGAATAACTAATGTAAAACATATCACCTTAGTCTTCCTGCGACCACGAACGCTGCAAAGCGTTCAAAACGTCAGGTTCAACAAAATAAATAAAATACGCGATACTTCCGTTAAAAATTGTTTAATTCAATGTGTAGCAATCGCGGAAACCTAAGACAATACTAATATTTATGTGCTTTATATCCTCAAAGTAGGTACGACAAATAACGATTATTTTCGTATACGATAATCCACGAAATAAACAGTAACTTCAAAAAATCCAATTAATTATAGCCGACCTTTCTCGGAACATAAAAAAAATTGTGACTCATCTGTCAACACTCAAAATTAATGGCACCACGCTGGCATGAGACGCTGGGAGTCCATCAGTCAAATAAGAACCTTGTATTAATACAAATAAGCTATTAAGTCTGATTTCTGGGTCTGGGAACGCGCATTCCCGGGACGTTTGATTGACAGCTTTACGGTTTACTGAGTCGCGTAAGTACTGGTGACTAGCTAAAGCCGTACAGGCCACTTCTGCCAGCCCTCGCTGCTTCCGCTGTGATGCCCTGATGGCACACTGCCGCATCAGCCGCAGGAGAAAGCCGATCTTATAGCCAGTCTCTTTGCGGCTAACTCCCGGATCTATGACTGTGGCACGCAACCACCATCGATACCCTCCTGTGGTCCCGTTATGCCAGAGATTCACATCAGGCAGCGTGATGTCCGTTTTGAGCTACAGTCACTCGATGTCCGTAAAGCCAGTGGTCCTGATGGTATTCCAGCGATTGTTCTGAAAAAATGTGCAGCGGAGTTATCCCCAGTGTTGACGCGCCTCTTGCGTCTCTCGTACTCGACCGGTTGTGTTTCGGAGGCATAAAGAGACGCCAATGTGCAGCCGGTACCCTAAAAGGGAGATCGTTCAGACCCATCAAATTACCGCCTCATTGCCGTAACTTCAGTGTTGTGCAAAGTCATGAAACGGATCCTTAACAATCAATTGATCCGTTACCTAGAAGATCACTCGTTAATTAATCATCGTCAATGTGGCTTTAGACCGAAACGATCAACGGGTGATCTTCTAGCATATGTGACGCACCTCTGGGGGGAGGCAATTGATAAACATGGGGAATCTATGGCAGTCAGCCTAGATACCGCCAAGGCATTTGATCGGGTTTGGCATAAAGCACTTCTCTCCAAACTTCCGGCATACGGTCTGCCCCTTCAGCTTTGAAAGTGGATTGCTGGCTTCGTGCATGAGCGTAGAATCCGCATCTTTGCAGCCTTGCATCCGTCAGTAAATGCCGGTGTCCCACAGGGCTACGTTCTATTGCTCACCCTCTTTCTTCTTCATATCGAGGACATGCTGCTACTTGGTAATATTCATTGCTATGCAGATGATAGTACGGCCCATGGGCGATATTTCGGGCGGCGTAGAGCTGGTCGGGCAGAAATTGGTGAGAGGCGTGAGACTCTTTTCATTGAGCTTAATCGGGTTTTGGACCTCATAAGTAAATAGGGTTCCAATAACCTGATTGAGTGTAATGCTAAGAAAACTCAGGTGTGCGCGTTCACAACAAAAATATCCCCATTTCCTCCCAGTCTTCAGGGCGCTACCCTCCGTTCTTCACGCCGGACCAACTTTATCTTCTTTATCAGACTCAAGTTCGGGCCTGCGTGGAGTATTGCTCGCATCTCTGGGACGGCTCCGCACAGTATCTTTTCGAGACTCTCGATAGGTTGCAGCGACGGGCTATCCGCATAATCGACGACGTAGAGGTCACAAAAACCTTAAACCTCTGCAACTTCGTAGGGACATAGGCTCCCGTAGTACATTTTACCGCCTGTACCATGGTGAGTGCTCTGAAGAATCTATTTTCTCTTATCCCACCCTCTCCCTTCTGTCATAGAACCACACGTGCAGGCTTGCGTTGTCATCATTCCACTGTTGAGGTAATTTTTTCTCGCACTAAAAAGTTGGGCAACTCCTATCTCTGTCGAACTATTAAAAAATTGAACACTTTGCCTGCACATATGTTTCTTCCTTCCTACAACATGGGATCCTTCAAACGAAGCGTGAAGAAGCACCTTGTGGGCCAGCATGGTAGCGTCAACTGACAGGGCACTGTAGTCCTTTGTCAGTTGCCGCTGCAATTTGGGCCCCTCTTTTCGCTTACCAACAGGCGAAGCGGAGCCACTATGCTGAGCCAATAAAAAAAAAACAAATCAATGCACGTTACTGACCACTGCAGTACCGAGCACCTCACTCGTGGTGGCACAAAAGTTAGTAACGCTACTTTGCAAGTAAAATTAACTTCGTCTTTTCAGATTCATGTACGTATTTGTAATTATCGCTTGCTCGACGGTGAAAGAAAACATGGTAAAGGGACTCGCACGGCCTAGAAAATACATTTTGGAAGGTGTGTAGAAGAAGAATGGATGCCTAAGAAAGTTCTCCTTTGGCCTCTGGGTTGTGGACGTCTGACGGCGGTCGCTCTATGTAAAAATCAGTATCTTCGCCGACTCCTTAAATTTAGGTAGCGGACCTGGCCGATCCCAGTGGATTAGGAAACGGGTTGATTTTATGAAGAAGAAGACGGGATCAATTGCTAATTTACTTAAACGCAGTTCAGCAAGAGTAACTAGGGATGCCAACGAAAACTAACATTTATAATCCGTGAGTTCCGTGAGCTTAAACATTCACGCCAGCAACATTTCGAGTGGTTCCTGTGGGTATTGCTATTTTCTTTTTATTATAAAAAAATCAACTTCCTCTATCACTTAAAGCAAAAACCCATAGGGGTGCTAAAAGCGGGAGAGCGGCAGCGATTCGGGATGGATTTTTTTGTACCATTTTTATTTTGTTTTATACAACGAAGGAAGGTTTACAAGCACACGGCCCACCTGATGTAACTCTGCTGCTTACACAGCAACTCCTTAAGAGCTTACTTGTGACCTTACTCACACGCAGGAACACAACAACCCTCTAGGGAGTTATAATTTGGCTTCGGTTTTCAGTGGGGTGGAGGTATTTCCCCAGACGGGGTGTTTTAATACGCCCTACCTTTCTTAAAAACACCCAGACCAAGACAAACAGATGTGTTAATGCATACAAATGTTTGACCTATGTGGAATCGAACCCACGAGCGAGAAGAGCATGTGGATATGACAACTATTAATAAAAAAAAAAAAAAAAAAGAACCCACGAGCGTTGATGTGTAAGTAAAGTAACAGTAACGCGTTTCACCACTGCGCCACTGAGCTCGTCAAAAGTAAACTACAACCATAAACTGGTACTCGCATAATTTTAGCCATCAATATTGGCTTGCTATAGAATATTAGCGACACGCTTCACTGGTAATCTCCCATATGTATGTCATTCTACCGGTAGCTATCAAACTTCACAGAATTGCCCACTTGGCTAATCTGGAAAATTTTATCAAAATCTGTCCAAGCTTTTCTATTCAGTACGCATACATCCATTTTTATATATTAGATTACCATATACAATATCAACCCTTACACATCCCACTGCAGAGATACAGGACTCCCTACCAAATGGGTGTAAAGCATACTCCACCACGCTGCTCAAATGCGGATTGGCGGAGGCCTGTGTTTTCAATGTCACTTCAGGGCCACTGACTTACCTTAACGACTGTCAGCAATCGACAACAACCGGAAAAATCAAAGTGCCTTCCAAACCACGGAGAAACTCGAGATAGATAAACTCATCCGTAGACTGGTCGCCGTTGCTTAACCTGCGTGTGCGGTGAGAATGACACGCGTAATCTCGCCATCGAACTGTCTTCTGTGTATAAGATTAATTAAAATAAAATTAAACAAGAAACCATAAATTGTTCACGTTTACAAATTAAAACATAATGGTTGTCAACTTAGCAGTTAATAAAACAAGTCGGTCGACGGCCACGGGGAGGTGGGAGACTCAGGAATGGCAGTGGGGAATGGTGGGGAGTCACTTAACAGAAAAAATACAACAGATTGCTATTGCTCCACTTCATTAGATTGTTCTGAAGTCGCTACTTACTTTTAAATGGTGTTTGAATTATCTTCCAACAACAAAATACGCACTGAATTATTAGCCGTAAATTTTTGGTTGCGGCAATAATCTTGGAGTGATTTTGTTGTTGAAAATTTATTGGCGAGAATGAGAGCAGTTATTTTTGTTGTAAAATATTATCATTTATCTATTTCTTGACTTGAGCTTGGTTCTTGGTTGAGAAAGATTTTCGAATGGAGTCCACGTACCAGTAAACGTAATGAAGGAGGGCCCTTCAACCGATGTACCTAATCTCTCATGAAAATCGCAGAGATCGGATGGATGAAAGCGGCGTGACTGCGACCGCTCGCTGTGGAAATTCTTCAGCTAAAATGATGATGACGATGACGATTTCTTGATAGTATTTCTTTATACACGAGAGTTATACGTTATACAAATAACAGTAAAAATAAATTTGATGTCTAAAGTAGCTAGGTTTTTGTGTTACTTCATGAATTTCTTCTTAAGAAATTAAGCGTTTATTTTACTTATAAGTAATTTAAACTGTAAAAAATTACTGTTTATATATTATATAATTTGACAAGCTCGATGACGCAGTGGTTAATGACTAAACTTTGTGACCGACGATTCCCACACGGGACAAACATTTATGTGCATGAACATGTCTGTTTATATATACAACACCAAGCACCACACAAATAAAGCAATGAACATTGGTTTAAACCAGTAGGCAATATCAAAAGTTGTTAAAATACCATTTCGCGTGCAAATAGAACTACCATGGGGCATTTCGGTAGTACCAACCACCCAACACTCCTCAGTCTGGGTATTTGTGAAATATCTCTTTTACCAGAGTATATAGTTGTTGATTATTTTCACAGGAAATCTCACCTGCACGTGGAGGGGTGGACCCACCACGTGAAAATAATTGTAAAACACATGCAACCTGAAGCGTAAATTACCCTCTTGTACTACAGCAGACGTGCAATTAGTCACTCTTGGTTTTCAAATAACACCGAAGATGTCCACATAAAGAACAAAACTTGTTGTAATGGACTCAACTTCCATTACAAAACTTGTCTTAAATGCTAATATATATAAGATAGTTGCGGGAACATCGACAATGAATATTTCATGATGGTTCTATTGACGACCAGTAAACTAGACCCCGCTTAGTTTGGATAGCCATTGAGAACTACAACAGTACATTTACTTGACCTGTTTTCGTATTGTTAAAAATACGAAGTAAAAAATTAATGGATTGTGCATTAATGCATTTATTATTCAGTACTGGTTTACCCTATCTAGGACCGACGAGCAACATTAAAAATTAAAGAGGTATTATCATCTTTGCTGATGCAACCCCTTTAATTTTTAAAGTTGCTCGCCGGTGTAAAAATATTGACAATGTAAAAATGTATTTGCCATTTTAAACTGGTTCACATGCATTAATATTTTATTAAACTCAACTAAAATCAAATATATAAAATGTGACTTCTGTAAATTCAGAAGTTCTCATTGACAATAATAAATTAAAATTAGTTAATGATAAAGTATTTCCAGGAATTATATTAGACTCCAGCTTGCAGTGGGACCTCCACATAAACAAACTTGCCTGTTAGTTCAGCTTCGCCGCATATGCAGAGAATTAGATAATTGACGGACTTGGCCATTTCGCGTTTAGACTATTTCAATTACATCCACAACATTATGTCATATGCTGTTAACGGATGACAGCTGATATTAAAATATTTTTTGCCTTAGAAAAGGGAGACATCCGCTCTATGAGCTTTAGGAATTGATCAAAGAAATCTATATCCTGACAGTATATTTTTGAAAAATGACGTGTATTCGTAAAAATATAAAATTATTTTTAAAATTCAGTGAAAATTTTAGAAGCAGAAATAATTTATGCCTGCCGGTACATATGCTTGCTAAGACTAAATCGTTTGTTTCAAATTGTATTAGTCTCTATAATAAATTGCCTGAAACAGTTCTGTCATATTCTGACAACGTCTTCAAAAGGCACATCAAAGACACTCTTTACAAAAGGGCACATAATACATTTGATGAATTTCTGACTGACAAAGATGTCTGCAAATGATTCAGCACATGTATTATTTAATTTTTATTATTTTATCAATTGACATCATCATTATTATTATATTGTTCTACTGACATAGACAATGTAACATTAATTGAAAAAAGAACTACATAGGAAACTTGACCTTTGTTCTTCGCCAATGATCATTTTCGAAATGACAGTAATAAAAAAAGCAAAGGCATGAAAAATGTAGAAAATACGATAAGATTTGATATTATAAATCCAAGACGTGTTTAAGTGCCCGCGAAAGCCCAATGGGAAATGAAGATTTTTTACAGGAATTTTTGAATATTGAGAATCGTCTCAAATTGGGTAGGTATCAAGAAATATTATACCATATAATTTCTTGACGCTAAATAATATTCCTGAGCATTTCTAACAGTCTATGCTTACATATATTTATGTCTACATTACAGCGTACTTATGTTAGGTCTACATATTTGAGGTTACTCAAGTTCTTCCCCAGAGTTTAATCTGATTCGATATCAATCTTTTCTGTGAGATATTCCTGAAAGTTTTCGAACTGGTTTTCAGTGTCAACAAAAGATTCGACATATTGATAACGGACGTCAAGTTATATAGCAGTTTTATTGGTCATGGCAGGAAGGAATGTACAACGTTTTACAATTGATTTAAAAACCAATTTGTGTCTTTCTTTGATGTCATATTTCTTACATGGTAAGTTTAAATCGTCGATATATTACTTTCAAGAGTTCGACTCCTCAAATTAGACATTACCTGCTGTATTTTGAAATGTGAATTTACTAATAACTTATTACAAATTTCTACAACTTTGTTTTTTTAATTTTACTTCACGTCGATAATAATGAAGTGTTTTCGAATTCACATTAAATTTGTAACATCAAGTACAATCACAAAGAGGTTTTGAGGATGAACAGATATGTTACATGATTCATCCTCAAAACAACTTAATAAGGCACACGTGATTTATGTAAGATGTACCTTTATATTACATTATTAAACGTTACATTTACCTATTATCAATTTATTATTAATCAATATATTCCATGTCAATTTTTATTAAAAAAGTAATTTTGTAATAATTGACGTAGTACGTC
Source organism: Pyralis farinalis (assembly GCA_947507595.1). NCBI lineage: Eukaryota > Metazoa > Arthropoda > Insecta > Lepidoptera > Pyralidae > Pyralis > Pyralis farinalis. Next base: position 6,297,132 of record OX382275.1, read on the forward strand.
AAGTCAATAGTGATTGTATATTTAAACAGTCCTGTAAAATGACCTCTTTTTAGGGTTCCGTACCCAAAGGGTAAAACGGAACCCTATTACTGAGGCTCCGCTGTCCGTCCGTCCGTCCGTCTGTCACCAGGCTGTATCTCATGAACCGTGATAGCTAGACAGTTGAAATTTTCACAGATGATGTATTTCTGTTGCCGCTATAACAGCAAATACTAAAAAATAGAATAAAATAAATATTTAAGGGGGCTCCCATACAACAAACGTGATTTTTTTGCCTTTTTTATAGATAATGGTACGGAACCCTTCGTGCGCGAGTCCGACTCGCACTTGGCCGATTTTTATTTAATTGGTCGAGATGCGGTGTGACCTGGTGCAGATTGTTCTTATGACGCGAGACAGCGGCTTGGTACATCGGCTACTTCATACGAAACAGTTTTGGCATTTCCGTACGAGTCTACACATTTTGTAAATATATACGCAGGTGATGGTCAAAATTCTCATTTTAATAAACCATGGTCGACAAGTGTCTCTTGGTGACGTGTATGTTATTATTCGCAGGCATCATTTGAAGAACGAATACCGCTTTTATATCAAGTGAATTAATTATTTTATTATCTAATATATAATTACACTGTGGGATAACCCTAGAGTAGATCATTCTGTATCAGGACTGTATGGAAGTGGGTGATTCAGTGGTCAACTGCTTGTTTTATGCAGACGACTCGGTTTTAGTAGCAAAATTACCATCCGAACTGCAAACACTAGTTACAACAACGAATGTGGATGAGATTGTATATCTTAGAAGCGCCTTTAGCAGGGATGGAAGGTATACCGCTGATGTGCAGAGAGCACTTAAATTTCTTTCATAATGCAATCTATGTACTACTCCATGGTTTCTTGCTTCATGGTAAGAGGTCGCAACAAATTGGTATTTATTCGTAACCACCCAAACAGATGCCGTGCGTTGTTCCTGTCATTAGTTTTTCATCTTAGATTTATTAAGTGTTAATTTGAGTCAATTTATAGCGTTTATCCGTATGTGGAATATGGTTGAAAATATTTACTGTGTCAACTTTGAGTTTTTCAATTTCACGTTTCAACTAACCGACTAACAAACATACCGATATTTTTTTAATTGAGTGACAATTGTGCAAATTTAAATGTTTTTGTTTGCACAGCGCCAATAAAAATATTCCAATTTTATTGTCCAGTACATTCTAGTATGCAGATTGCAGTAAAAAACATAGAAAGCAGTGGAGATGTATCTGTAAAATTAACGCGGATACAAAAATCTTTTTATACTTTTATCTACACTACTAGTGTTTGTTTTTTGTGGTTGCACGGTTAATTGTAAGAGCAGTGATAGCCCAGTGGATAAAGGACCGGCCTATTGAACAACTGGTTCTGGGTTCGAATCCTCGCATGTACCACTAAATTCATGTTTTCGGATTTATGTACATATTTGCAATTATCACTTGTTCGGCGGTGAAGAAAAACATCGTGAGGAAACCCGCACATCCAAGAAATTATATTTCGGAAGACCTAATCGAAGAAAGGTCTGGTTTTCGCTCTGGGTTGTGGACGTCTGATACAGTCGCTTTATAACAAAATCAGTATCTTCGCCAAATCTTCAGGCTTAGGTAGCGGACCCCCCAATCCTAATGGGTTATGAAACGGGATAACGCCAGAAAGGACACGTAGGTATTTTCAGTTGGGCTATTCTTTGGTCGTATAGTGATGATTTTTAGAGTGAATCTTGTAATATTAAACCTTTTTTGAATAATCTATATATATATAAATGAATGTTTGTCTGTATGTCCTCTATGGACTCGAAAATGGCTGGACCGACTTTGATGAAATTTTCAGGGAATCTCCAAGTTAGCCCAGTAGGTGATCCTGTGAAGTTTGGTAACGATTGGATCACCCGTGCGAAGCTGGGTCGAGTAGCTAGTCTGTATATATAAAAATGAATGTTTGCCTGTATGTCCTTTATGGAATCAAAAACGACTGGGCAGATTTTGATGAAATTTTCAGTGAATCTTCAGGTTAGCCCAGCAGGTGATCCTGTGAAGTTTGGTAACGATTGGATCACCCGTGCGAAGCTGGGTCGAGTCTTTCTTAGACTGTCTCTGTTAACTTTATGATAGGTCAGTTGTCATAATTTTATTGTAAAATTCATTTTTTTTTAATTAAAGATTTAGACGGTCAAGCAGAAAACGAGGCAGTCTGGAGGAGGATTCGATAAGAAAACATACTGTGCACTGCATCTGAGACCACCAGCCCCCTGCTGTGTTGGCTACGCGATGAACCATTGGCATATTACTCTCTTTTTCGAGCCCGTGAATCTCCGGACACCTAATTAATCAAATATTTAAATACCTCCTGTGCCTGTTGTGGACTACGGCGGCTGACAACTATACTGCTGCGATGTTGGACCGCAAGGCGGTCCCTACCTTGTACCTTGTTTTGTAAAACTTCTCAACTGGTTTTTATATATATCATCTACTGTAAATAATAGCCATAAATAAATTTGTATTTTTAATACTCCCTTTTCTTTAGTAACATAACGGTCTCTAAATACCCAATTCCATTGCTGCTTTGAGAGCGTCAATAATTTAGCTTTTGTGATTTCATTTCTATTCTAGTTTAGCAGCGTATGTATACTTTCCATTGTTTCATATATCAGTGGAAACTTATGTTTCCGTACACGTGTGTATGCATGTTTTTTATCAATAAAGTGGCACGGCTTGCCTGATGACAAATAGTCACCTTAGCCTACAGACATTTGCAACACTATTATTCAATTCTCTTAGGTATGTTACTATTTTTCATTTTTAATCTGCTAGCATTAATTTCTCCAATATACTTCTTACGACCAGAGTTTTTTTTTATATTTTACAGGACTGTTTTAGCAGTTTATGCGGTAGGCCGAGTAAACGAGTAAACAGAGTGTCACCTGACTCGATCCTTATGTGCCTCACTCGCTTCTTTAACCCTTAACTATTTACCCGCGGTCTCACAGACACCACCAAAATAATATTTTATATTGGTTAATAACTAAGTGTATGCGCATCTTTACATTCTGTGCTTTCGTGTACTTTCACCTCTCTACCCGCAGTACAGCGCCTGCGCTTGCCGAAGTTGCTCATGGGCGCGTTTGTTTTTGGTAAGTATCAAACTGTATTCGTTGGTCTGGGAGACCGGGGATAGGTAGTCAGTTATTTTTGCCTTAGTGGAAAATGTCAATTGATTTTTTTTATTTTATTTATATTTTAGGAAAACCAACAGCTTACAAAAAATAAAGTACAAGACACAATAGACAATAGAAAGCCAATAAAAGGTTCCCATAGATTGATGATACAATTATTGCGCGTTGGTTGGAAGAAGAGCTTTCAGGTAAAGAAGCCCTGCCAAATGAAGACTGTAGTGATGTGGAACTTGACATAGGAGATGATTTTGTATTGGAGGAAGATCGCGAATCTGATTTTGAAGTTAGTGGCGAAAACTCGATTTTGGTTGAAGAAAGTAGCAATTATCAGCCTCAAAATACGCCTCCGGTTTTGTCTTCGTCAAACGTTGACGTTGACGATCTCGGCCCAGAAAAAAGATACTTTGCTTAAATAAGATATGTTTTTGCTGTCGTGAAAAAGTATAATGATGCAATTTTGTGGTTGGTTAGCAATTTTGGTAAAAAATTACCTTTTCATAGAAATACATTGTTCATATACTAAAGTAAGATTGGTTAATAAATAGAAATTAGTAAGGACATGTTCCTAATTTACATTCTTACCATACTAGGTTTAATTTTCCAAAGATAGTGGCTTTTTTTAAACTTTACTCTACACGAGTTTTAAGTTATATAATAGTATTGTTTTTTAGAGAGTTCGATGTCGTCGTTGCGCGTGTCATTCTAACCCAACAGTAGGTTAAACGTCGACCGCAGCCTATCTATGGATGGGTTTATCTATCTCGAGTTTCTCCGTGCTTTGGAGGGCATGTTAAGCTATCGGTACCTGTTGTTGTCAATAGATGACAGTCGTTTAGCTAAGTCAGTGACCCTCGGGTGGCTTGAAAACACTGGCCTCCACCAATCCGCATTTGAGCAGCGTGGTGGAGTATGCTCTAAATCCATTCGGTTGAAAGGTGACCCGTATCCCTGCAGTGGGATGAGTAAGGGTTAATGCGGATTGTTTGATATGATTGATGATGATGACTTTCGAGCCTATTAAGATGTAAGTTATACTCGTAAATCCAATAGTTATTAATATATATTATATACCCAACAGTGGAACAAATATCCCCACGGGATACCGGGATACGTACAATATCTATCTAAATAATCTACTTCCACCTCAGTGCACATAAACAAGCCGTATAATTAAAGAACAAACAAAATTATTCAATCCCAGTGAGGACGCAAATGGTTTGTAGTACCAAATGGAACCAAAGGCACTTAACAGAACATTTGTGTTTGCTGTGGACGGAGCGATCGATCTGATATTCCATTTAAATGACAGAGGCGCCCGCTGCGTGCCTCGGTAATAAATAATACCCGGTAATGACTCGAGTCAAGTTGGCGAATTGGATCGATACCTACATTAAGGTAGGAGCACAATAGAGATATGTAAGTAGTTTAGACGAGCTCGGTGGATGGCGCAGTGGTGAAACGCGCTGTTACACTACTTTGACACCAACGCTCGTGGGTTCGATACCCACACAGTACAAACATTTGTGTGCATGAACTATTTGTCTTGATCTGGGTGTTTTTAAGATTTTCAAGTTCTTTCTTCTATATTCAACTCTGGCTTAACGTCGTTTATAGCCTGTGCTGTCTGATTCAAGCTGTTCGTTTCATCATCCTATTAATATTATAAATGCGAAAGTTTGTATGTATGGATGTTTGTTGCTCTTTCACGCTTAAACGGCTGAACGGATTTGAATGAAATTTGGCACGTACATAGATTATGATCTGGATTAACACATAGGCTACGTTATTTGACTCCACGCAGGCGGAGCCGCGGGCAGCAGCTAGTAATATTATAAATGCGAAAGTTTGTATGTATGGATGTTTGTTGCTCTTTCACGCTTAAACGGCTGAACGAATTTGAATGAAATTTGGCACGTACATAGATTATGATCTGGATTAACACATAGGCTACGTTATTTGACTCCACGCAGGCGGAGCCGCGAGCAGCAGCTAGTTGTATATAAAATAAAATTTATGGAATATTAAAAAATACCGCTCTTTTTATTAAACTTACACATCAATTAACGAGTGTATCACTAAATTCTTTGTGTTTATATTTGTAATTATCACTTGCTCTTCAGTGAAGGAAAACATCGTTGAGGAAACATCCAAGAAATTATATTTGGAAACACGTATGACCTTACCAAAGTAAGGTCTGGTTTTCCCTCTGGATCGTGAAGGTCTGACGGCAGTCGCTCCATGTAAAAGTCAGTCTTCTATCTTCGCTAAATCCTTAGGCTTAGGTAGCGGACCTCTCCAATCCTAATGTAGTAGGCATCGGGGCAACGCTAGGAAAAATATCAATTATTGAAACAATGGGCATATTCAACAGTTATAGAAAACTTTATTGTACAATAACTAACGTAACAATATGCAAATACACGGTTTCGTTAAAAATTGTACTGTAGAACGGCGGACTTATCCCATTTGGGATCCCTTCTAGTCAACCATAGAGAACCTGGAAGGATTTATAAGCTTGGCGAGTGTTTTAGGAACAATGAGAGTAGATACTTATATCAATAAAATAGGTACATAGATATAAACACTCGTATAGACAAGAGTAGTATAGAATGTATACACACATATAAGATATAGTATACAATGCACACAATAAATTACGAACATAATACATAACATTACTACGTCAATGTAACAGGAATATTGACCACGTGCTTCATCACGTTGGATTTGAACGAATTAATCGTGTGTGCCATTTTTACATTAATTACGTACGTATTACGTAATAATAAACGTGCTGCAAACACACTCAAAGATTTGGTGTAGTTGTACGAGTTGGGAACAGAACACGTAGAAAAGGTTTGTTGCAAGACCGCACACGATCATCTAAAAAGGGCATGATAAAGCAAACTAAACGTATGGAGAGTTATGCGAAGACGCACCGGTAGCAAATTAAGGCGGGTGCGATATTCAGTGATATGGTCGAACTTTCGCAAGTCAAAAACATACCTGATACACAGATATACACAGACAATTGTATTACCAAATGTATGTATGTATATCTTCACGCCAAGTCCCTTGCGGCGTAGGCAGAGAGAACCGAGCGCCATAAGACGCGGTCCTTGCATACTTCACTCGCTTCTGTGACATTCATAGCTCTTTTCATGCACGCTCGCCGGTTCCTGGGGCTTCTGACAGCACCTTCTGATAAAACACGACCAATTTGGTCATGGTAGGTTAGTCTCGGCCTTCCTCGGCTCCTACATCCTTCCACTTTTGCATTGTATATCTGTTTCATCATTCTTTCGTCCCGCATTCTTTCTACATGTCCGAACCAACGGAGCATGCCCTTTCTTATCTTACCACTGACACTCTCTTTTAGACCAACTCTTTCTCTCACGTCTTCATTACGAACGCGGTCAGCAAGCGTTATGCCACAAATTTTGCGCAATGCTCGCATCTCGACCGCATTTATTACCAAATAATTCTCGTAAAACTGTATATTAAAGAAAAAATATTCTAGAAACTAGTTATTGCGTTATATATAGTGTAACAAAGCCGAGAGGTGGGAATCTGGTGACCTGTACTACAGGCTTTCCAAAGCCTACCTCAGGCACCAGCTTCTCACACGACACGATGTACCTACAAACTAAAAGTTTCCTGTTCATTGTCACTGTTTATTGTTGTTGTGAGAAGAAATAAATAAATTTATTATTATTATATTATTATTATTAGATTTTGCATTCGCTCCAACTTACCGAGTAATTCCTTTGATGGGTCTAAGTAAGCTATGGCTGCGTAATATAGGATAGGAAATAGAAGAGTCTGCATTAGTTTGGAATTGACAGGAAGAAAATGTTGAAGTCTTCTAGTAATAGTTGCAGTTCTACCCTATATATAAAATAAACTTTGACCAATTATGCTTATAGCACAGAATGTACTCGTATTAGTCTACATTCAATGTCCTAAATCGTAACTACTCCACTAGTTAAGTGTATCGACACGCCTGCCCAAATTACGTCGCCGAAATTCGGGCTAAATTTACGTTTCGACGTAATCCGTCCCTGTATTACAAACGTGAGGAAAATTACGCGTCTCAAACTAATGCGAATTGTTACAGCAAATACCAAATGTTATGTGAAACTGTTTCTAGAGTCACTGTTCTTCCTAGCGTTATATTCATAAACCATTTAAATGTAAAATAGTAACAGTTTATTTATTATCACATACCACACCACATCAACCCTTACTCATCCCACTGCAGGGATACGGGTCTACATTCAACCGAAGTGGTTTATAGCATACTCCACCACGCTGCACAAATGTGGATTGGCGGAGGCCAGTGTTTTCAAGCCGCCGAGAGCTGCCGACTTAGCTTAAGGCGACACCTCGATCGTGAAGCTTTAAAATGGCTCCGCCCAATCACCCCGCGCCCCTCAAGTGACACTCTACGCTCGATTTGTAAAATTTGAAATTAGCGCCTAATAGGTAACCTGGGGTCAACGTATAGTCAATGCAAACGAACAGAAAAGCTACGGAGTCGCGTCACACATAAAAAAAAAATTATAATATCAATATTTAATAAAAATTATTGATTTAATTATTATTTAGCTTTATACATACTGAACCAAACATATTTATTTAAGCTAGACGGAAAACAATAGTAATAATAGTAATAAAAAACTACAGAAACGTATTCACTTTTAAAAGTTTATTGAAAGAGAAATCAATGACATCGTTTTATGTTTATATCTCTACAAGTTAACATGTCTCGGTATCTATGTTGTTCTTACTTAGGTCTCGTCCAGTGGCGCCCACTGGACGGCATGTATCCCCTTAACAAGAATGAAACACCAGCTACATAATACAACATTTAATTTTAAATTTTAATTTTATTTTTAATTTTAAATTTAATACAACGTTTATCGAGAGGCTAAAGCGGGCCATTTGTTGATTCGGGCACATATGTTCGAGTGTCATAATGGCTGATAGCGCCGAGTAAACACAGGATTTTTTATTTCGAATAAATAAGAGAAATAAAATTATCAGATTGAATTAGAGAAAGTATTCCCGCTATTACTACTAGTTTTTATATAATTTTCGCAACACATTAACATAATGTGACCTCCAGGATTTTTTTCTTTACAAAGAAGTTAAGGGTTATAACTTATAACACACACTTTAGCCCCTCTACGTTATACCTTTAATGCTATTTTTTGGAGCACGAAGAGTAAACATTTTATTACAAGCTTTTAGCAACTTTTAGTGCATAAAATGGTATACGGCATCAACTTTCACGCGTCATACCTAACATCGACGAATATATCATTCAGGTATTTACTGAAAGATTGCGTACCTAAATGATAAAGAAATTGTAAATTTTGATCACTAAATGTAAATTTAACCTTTACCAAAAATTTATCAAGCACTTGGAATCCAATCAGCGAAATGTGAAAAAGACACAACCAATATTTTAGGATATCCTTCGAAAGAATAAATTATAATGATTAATTTCATCTAATGATATAGATTTATAAATTTATGGAAAATATTTAGATTTAACATTCAATTATCACTAAGATTTTAAAAATTGCTTTTTGACCCTAACCGTTATGTAGCTAAATAAATTGATAAAATTATAATTTATATAATTAATTTTTATTCCTTGAGCCTTGAGCACAAATCTTTATTTGGTGCCTTCACCACCAGACTACAAGCTGCCACAGAATTCAAGCTATTTCACGTAATATATATAACCGCTATGAATAAACAAACGTCTTGAAGTACTCGTTTATCCTTGGCGCTAATTTTGGATTGGGATTGCAACAAACATATTTTAAAGAGTAAATAGCTCGAGCCAACCACCTTGCTTGAAGCATCGCCAGGAATCCAGGATCCAGGAGGTCTGATTTTAATTTTTTTCTCATTATCTCCTCCTAGGAATATAATGGATTTTCAATTACTTCCCGATAATCGTCACGTACAATGTTTTTTTGTAATTCTTGATTATAAAATATCAACAATTCTTTTATAATTTATTGTATTACCAAAATGTTGTGTGACGATATCGGTGTACGATTGAATAGCAGCAGGATTAATAGTTTTCCAGTCGTCTCTAAATTTTTTGAATATTGGGATATCAGGGCTGGACTTGGTGGATTTTTGATTCGATTTGACACAGCTTTACCTTGATCCTGGCCGGAAGAGCTCTCTAGTTTGGGTACAGGCAGAAGTTGTTCATTTTCTCTAAATGAAATTAAAATTGGCAGGCGTTCTTCTTTAGGGCTTCTCACGTCCAGACCAGGTAACAATTTCCCATTCCAGTAAACGGTCACCATTTTAGACATATTATTTTGAAAATCTGATTTTATAGATTCCGCTCTATCTTTTCTACTCTGAGTGCTAATGCATTGATAGACGATTTGTTTATCGGTAAATCATCACAGCTAAAATCTAGTGCTTCTACTACAGCCCGGTGTATATAGACAGAATCCCTTATGCTTAATTGAGATCTATCTAAATCTGCAACTAACATAGGCGTGATAAAGTCTTCCTTCCTCGTAACACATTTGGTCATGTCTTTTTTTCTCTTCTTTTAATTTTCTCTGTTTGGTCCTTTCTTCTTTTTCGGCTAACTTTTTTTTGTGCGCCTGCTAAACATCCTGAATTATTTATATAAATATTTTGTCTTCTTCTATTGTAATCCGTTCTAAAGCATCAGCGTGTGCTATATCGAATAAACTATCTAAATTATTTTGAAAGTCCTCACGGAGCTTGTAAACATCTTGTATTTTTTTGGGAATTTTTTGCAACTCCCTCCTGGGGAAGATTCACAAGTTATTTTACACAGTTAGGTAGGGATCCTAGCTAGCTCTGGTAGGGATCCTAGCTTTTTCCCTAAATATAATACACTCTCGAATGACTAGGTATGCACTTTCACTAACAGTCAATTTAACTTCGCGAATTTTATAAAAAAGTACAGGAAGAACATGACGGTTAGACTGTAATTTTGCGCCTATTATATGATAATTTACATCTCCAACTAAGAAAATACTTGATTTATTGCTTCTCAATTCCAGTGCCATCTTATAAAAGTTAAAACATTACGTATTAATCACGAGAATAACTGACATTCAAAATTAATAGACGGTTAGGTAATTATGACGAAGTTAACGATGCTCTCACTAAAGTTATTCTTTGGTTTAGTGTTAATAATCTGCTTTTAAATGATAAAAAGACTAAAGTAATTAAGTTCTCAACACCTAATGTAAGACAGGTGGCTACCAATGTATATGTTAATGGAACTAATTTAGCCTCTGTGGAGACAACTGTGTTCTTGGGTATAACAATTGACTCCAGACTACAAAGGGGCCCACAAATTGAAAAATTATCAGGAAAACTAAGTTCTGCAGCTTATGCAGTGAAAACTATTAGACGGCTCACTGATATTGATACGGCTAGAATAGTTTATTTCAGCTACTTTCATAGTATTATGTCATATGGAATTCTTCTTTGGGGTAACTCCGCGGATATTAACACCATCTTTTTATTGCAAAAGAGAGCCATAAGAGCTATCTACAAACTTGGTCCCCGGGAGAGCCTTAGAGAAAAATTCAAAGAAATAAATATTTTAACAGTCGCATCGCAATATATCTATGAAAATCTTTTGTATGTCCATAAAAACATAGACTCATTTTGTAAAAAGAGTGATACTCATAGCATAAATACTAGATATAAGCATAATATTGTGTTATATGCAAGCCGTCTCCACAAAACAAGTAATTATTTTATGGGGCAATGTATACGGTTCTATAACAAACTTCCCAGCAATTAAGAGATTTGTCAATAAACAAATTTAAAACTACTATTAAAGCCAAATTGTGTAGCAGGGCATATTATAAAGTATCTGACTATATTAATGATAAAAATGCCTGGGAGTGAGTCGATCCAATTATAATGTAATTAACAAAATATGTAAATTTGTTTGGATACCAAAAGAGGGATGCCTGAGTTTTTTGGCAGTATTTTTATCAGTGCTCACCTAGTCATAAACTGCACGGTAGGGAAAAAAATTGTGACGATTCCAAACAAATGTAGCCATTTTTACGGAATAAAAAGATTTTGACTTTGAATTTGAACAAATGAATACCGCGAGTACATGCGGCACTGCCGCGCAACTTGTATGAACATGTTTCGATGTAATTCGGCACGGATTATCGTAATCCAAATAAGTTAAAAATTAATTTCCGAGTGTTTTAAAAGCAAATGAACAAAACTAAGACCTATGCGTTAGAAAATAAAAACTTTGAAAAATAAGGGACACCCTAATATACATATATACAAATAGATTTTATAATCTATTCATATTTAAAAAAAACATGTGACAAATGATTTTCTTGCTGTTTCATAACTTTAACTTCAGTATAATGACATTTATTGTATTTTACTTATGTATACTCTGTGTTTTGTATTGTTGTACGTTTCCTTGTTATTTATTAAACTCTCAAGAAGAAAGAACCAGGACCATCTCTGATGTTGCAAAATAAATCTAATCCGTACAATAGTTCAATACGTTAGTATTGAACTATTGTACGGATTAGATTTATTTTAACACACAAGCTTTTTTTATTTTAAAGCACAATGTACAGAATAGATGATTTTTTTGTGTTTTCAGTGTTGGTTCATAGTAAATATTATTTGTTTTCACGAGTACCATGGGTATAAGTATACTATCTATCTATATCTTCACGCTAAATCCCTCGTGAGCGCCACATGACTCCGTACTTACACACCTCGCTCGCTTCTTTAACATGAAACATACCGAGTTTTTTTAAAAACTATCAAAATATACTATTTTACTAGTAATTATTTTAATACAAAAAAAAAAAAAAAAAAAACCTCCACTGGTTTTCTATCTTCTGATTGGATAAATTTCCAACGTAAACTAACCTTCACCTACGTACAATGTCTAAGTCGGAGTTCGGTGAGCTTATAATGGTTACTATGAGTTTGTCGTCCCGTATGACACTTACGTTAAAGTAGCATATAAATCGAGTAGTGATTCTTCTAGTGGAATATGTTTATTTAGTAAGTTTCTCCTAAAAAACAAAACAGCAAAAATATTCTATTTTATAAGTTTTTATTTTAATACAAAGAAATAAAGAGTCTCCACTGGTTGCTATGTGCTGAGAGCGCGAACCTTATTGGTATAAATTTCCAACGTAACCTGACCTCCACCGACGTACAACTTCTAAGTCGGAGTTCGGTCAGATTATAATGGACATAATAGGAGTTTGACGTCCTATATAGGTACGCGGTCAGCCTGTGGATAATGTATACCAATTATCAAATGTTACTGTTTATTCCTGCAAAAAATAACTCTTATTTAATGCAGTTTATATTTATATATTTTATATAGAGTTATTAAGTAAGCAAAATTAAAAAAAAGTTTGAAGAGGAATTAAATAGCTTGGGCCAACCATACCTAGGAACTGTTCTAAAAACTAGAAATATGTCTACACAATGTTATTATAATATGTTTAATGAATATAATAATTAAAAAAAATAAATACCTTGTCTTGTTCGCCTCCGCCATTCTACGAACATTTTCTTTGTATTTTTATTCTATATATTTTCTTTTTAGTGTTCCTCATTATTACAACAGTATAATAAATATATATAAACCTATAATATTATTTACTACTTATATCTAATAATAATACACTTACGCTAAATACTATAATATTGAATATTTACAACTATTAATTATAAAAACTTCGGTGTCGCGATGTTAATGGAGCGAGCTCGAGCCGACAGTCGACATAGGTCTCACCTCGAAGCGGGCTGCAGCCGGACTGGCTGGATGTAGTTAGTCAACGCGTTTATAATCCTCACAACCGCACAATAAGGTCGAAAACACGTAGCACCTAAGACGAATGTGATCGCTTAGAAATTGTCAGAAACTTAAAATATTTTTAAAAAATTTCATGTTTCACTTATCAAAATATGCAGCAACCATATTATAAACATAGATATTACTAATAGATTTAAGTAATTTTGAAGCGTATAAACAGAACAACTTCGTTGTAATTTCAAAAATAATGAATTTCAGGAGGTGTTTTCGAAAGTAATTATTATCGAATCAATTTTACACAATCGCGTATTTGAGCAAGCAAATTCAAGATAAAGAAATGAAGTTATTTATATTAAAATCTTAGATCCGTCAGTTTAGTCATTAGCCTATACTATTCGATGAAAGTTGGTCTAATTTTTCGATGTGTCGCCTTAACGACTCTCATCTGCCGACAACAGCCGGGCCCGACTGCTTAACGTGCCATCCGAAGCACGGAAAAACTCGAGATAGATAAACCCATCCATAGTTTACATGGTTTACATCATATATGTCGAATAGATGTCAAACTGTCGTACTGCTTGGTTATACATCATCGTCAATACCACTCTACGAATAAATAATATATTTATTCGTCAATACCACTATTATCTGGTATTCCACAGGGATCGCTGTTAGGGTCTTTACTTTTTAATATATTAATTAAATTATCGTCATGCTTCACGTATTCGAAAATTATCTTGTACGCAGATGACATGAAAATTTTATGTCCTATTATGTAAGGACTATTATGTAAGTCGGAGCAAGACTCACTTTGCCTGCAACAAGATCTATATACATTCCATGACTACTCCCGCGACAATAAGTTAGACTTAAATGTTTCTAAGTATTTTGTCTGCTCATTTACCCGTAAACCTGCACCTTTTACCTTTCTGTACTTTTTTTCTTTTCTTTTTTAAGAATGACCTAATCACGTGAGTTACTAAAGTTAAAGATCTATGCATCACGTTTGATTCCCAGTTATTGTTTAATGAACATATTGATAATATGGTTAGAAAGGCATCAAAGGCTTTGGGAATTATGCTTCGTATCACGTCTGATTTTAGAAACATCGAAACGTTTAAAGTTCTCTACTGTTCTCTGGTCCGCAGCCACCTCGAGTACGTTTCTCAAGTTTGTAATCCAAACCATTCGATTTATATTTCACGCATTGAAAGCATTCCCAAAAGATTTGAGCGTTATATGGAATTTAAAGCAAAAATATATATTAATGATTATCATGCCAGGTGTAAAAAATTTAATATTCTTCCTCTTTACGAACGAAGGAAAATTGCTGACCTATCGTTCCTCATGAAAATATCAAATGTTTCAATAGATTGTGCAGAGTTATTGAATATTGTGTCACTGTGTGTACCTTCCAGGTTACCACTTAAATCAGACACTCTCTCAATCTGGGCAGTGCAAAGCAACTACAGACAGAATTAATTTATGATAAGATCGCGCAGTTCATTAAACAATGTTAGCAAAATGAACTACTTTAAGTGACACTCGGCGCCAGTATGTATGTATATATGTGTATCTAAACGTATGAATGTATTCGTATAATTTTGTCATAATTCATATATCAATGATAATCTGTACTTCAAGTACTGACTTTGTTAATGCATAGTGTTTCAATTATTTGCGAAAACTTGTAATTGACCATTATATTTTTATTCACGGGTACTATCCCGGCCATTTGATAGGCGTGCGCGGGGACATGGATCCAACGCGTAGAGACCCCTCTAAGAAGATTCATGTTATGTTGTACACCCACCGAGACCCGCTCCTAAAAATATCGATAGAACCACATATCCATGAGCAGGTAATTGACCATTTATTGTTATCGTTATAACTCTAAACAATGTTATTTCGTTAGCTTTAAGTTTTCCATAAAAAATAAAACAAAATAGACAGGCTGCGGTCGATGTTGCTGAACCTGCGTCTTTGGTTAGAATGACAAGCGCAACCGCGCCATCAAGCTCTCTGTCGTTTATTTATTATCTGTTATTAAATATGTGCATGCTATATAAGTAGCAGAGTGATAAATACATTCATTCGTTCATTAAGATTGGCGGAAAAGAGAAGAACAGAGGGAAAATCAGGCTTAGGTACGTTACGACACACGTCTTTAAAAAAAAATCTTGGGTTTCCTCACTATGCTTTCCTGTAGCACCTAGCAAGTGATACAAATTATATACGTAATTCCCAAAATACGAATTTAGAGGTACAGTCAAGGACATTAATATAGTCGTCACATTTTCGAAATAATGTACACTATGTGGGATTGCAAAAGTTACATACGTGTGATATGGATAGCGATTACTTTTTACTGATTATATTTTGTTTCCAAAAATAACCATAACCATAGCTACTTTTACATATTTTGTTTGTAACACAATTTAAATTTTACAAGTGTACATTATTTCGAAAATGTGGGCAACGTGTGCATTTACTCGTAACTGTGCATGCCTTCTCCAGGATTCGAACAATGGACCATTGGTTAGTAAGCTGGCTATTTATCCACCGGGCTATCACTCTATATACTTTATTATGACATATTCCGGTCCACCGATAGTACTAAAGTTTGTGTTCCTAGATTTA
Organism: Pyralis farinalis; assembly: GCA_947507595.1. NCBI lineage: Eukaryota > Metazoa > Arthropoda > Insecta > Lepidoptera > Pyralidae > Pyralis > Pyralis farinalis. The sequence continues at coordinate 6,312,830 of OX382275.1, forward strand.
TTTTAATATTATGCCTACAGCTTCATTCTACAACAGCACCTCTCGCCATCAGCTAAGAATTTATTAGCTCTACACTACACTCTTTTGAGATGGAGAGGAACGAAACGAAAATGACTTTTCATATATTTGAGGCATCGATAGGAGTAAAGCTGTCTGTATTTTTTTTTTTGAGGTATACGGAACATACGGCCCACCTAAGAAAAGCGGTTACCGTAGCCTCTTAACGCTTACAATACCTTAAGTATCACTCGCGTGATGCCACCTCTGCTTCTTAGGAGCTTCCTGGTGACCTCACTTACACGCAGGAACACAATAACCCTCTAGGGTATCTATTACATGCTGCGGTTTTCTGCGAGGTAGAGGTGCATGCTAAATACACACATCAAAAGTGTCTAGGGATCAAGCATTTTTATGCGGATTTCTTGAGATTGAGATGTGGCTTTGTAATAAAAAAATATATAAAATATATAAACGTATACGACGCTGGAGAACCCCTGGACGCCAACAGCGATTAAAATCCTGCCAGGAAGTCCATCCTTATAGTGGTGGAACCATCATGGTATGGGCGGGTATTTGGATCGGCGGAAGAACTGAGTTGATTTGGATCAGAGGCAACCTCAACGCTCAAATTTATGCTGAGACGATTGTATCAAACGTCATCGTTCCTCTACAAGTGCAAATCGGTCCCTTATTTCAGTTAATGCATGATAATGCACGACCGCACACCGCAAGAGTTGTAAGACAGACTCTCGCCGCAGCTAACATCAATGTCATGCCCTGGCCTGCTCAGTCGCCAGACTTGAACCCGATTGAGCATGCATGGGATATGCTACAGAGAAGAGCTCTGCCGAATATGCAGGGTATCCAGTCGCAAGAAGACCTTTTATTGTTGTTGCAACGAACATGGGCGGCCATTCCACAGCGTGATTTGGATGAACTCATTTTGAGTATGCCAAACCGATGTTCTTGTGTTGTTAGTGTTCGCGGTAGAAATACGGATTATTATTTGTTTAAGTTACCCAATGAAATTTTAAAGAAAACTGTTATTTCAGTCTTTTTTTCGAACTTTAATGTTAGTGGTTCAAATGTCAAAAATCCCTTTATTATGAAAATGGCAAATTTCTTTATTAATGCAAAGGTGACTTGGTTTATCGTTACTGTAGACAAACGAAAACACATTATTTGATGAATCCTTAAAGAAAATTTTAATTAATATCAATCAGGAGAAAAAGTTATTGCAAAAATATATGTTGATCCCTAGACACTTTTGATGTGTGTATATGAAAACTCATCTCCAGTTTGCTCCTCTGAAACTTGAACCGCAATGATCGTGTACTGTTCGGTATCAGAGAAGTTTCTTCCGAAAATTCTGATGTCGTGTACTCCCTGCCGAGGTTTTCTTCAAGGAAGGTTTTGACGGGGTCGCCAACGCACCAGTGACTCCCCTGGTGTGTAAATGTCCGTAGACTACGGTAGCTGCTTACCATCATGCTGATCATATGCATGTTTGTTACTTTAGCGGTATAATAAATCACCCAGTAGAATATTTCAGATTTGCTGCAATAACTCTATACGTTATTCCGTTTGTACAGAAACAGTCCGGTACTCCTAGTAATAAATAATATTCCGTAATGACTCCGTACAGAATCAATACCAGAATTTAGGTTGCAGCTGATGACGTTAGCTGATTTAGTATGCGTATCCGACATATCGTTTTATTCGGAACAAATATAATGTATATTCCAGTCCGGTTTCTGGGGCTGGGATATCAAATACAGATAAAAGTATCAGATATGCTCTTAAAATAATGATTAAAATCATTTTTTTTTATATTAGAGGGGTGCAAACGGGCATGTGGGTCACCTGATGGTAAGTGGTCACCACCGCCATATAATAGACATCAGCAACACCAAAGGGTCACTGATCCGTTGCCAGCCTTTTTAGGGAAACATAGGCTCTTTTCTTGAAGGTATACCGTATTTGTTCGGGAACACCGCTGAGGGTAATTTATTTGTTTGAACGCACTAATCTTTGGATCTACCATTCGCATTTAAAAAAAGCTTTTTGTATTGATAGCCAACTCTTGAGAAAGGTTATTCAACATCACGATTCTTAGAAGGCATAAAAAAAAGATAAAATAAAAGGCTATTTCCACCGGATACCGGGACATTCGCGAACGAAGCTAGCGATATATGGACGCTTGTAATACAAGAAGCATCACTCGCGTGTGCTAACGCACTTATACTAACTAGCTCACACTGTCGGGAGTCATACAAGCATACGGCCCGCCTGATGTAAAGTAGTTACCGTAGTTATTAACGCTTGTAATATTAAGTATCACTCGCGCGATGCCTCCTCTGCTGCTTACTCAGCAACTCCTTAGGAGCTTACTGGTAACCTCACTCACACGTAGGAGCAGAATAACATCTAAGAAGTTGTTATTTGGCTGCAGTTTTCTGTGAGGTGGTACTTCTCCGGTTGCTTTGATGCGCACTACATCTCTTAAAACATCCAGACCAATACAAATAGACATGTTCATGCACACAAATGTTTGTCTTGTGCGGAAATCGAACCCACGAGCGTTGGTGTCAAAGTTGCGTTATTCACGACTGATCCACCGAGCTCGTCATTATGATTACTTTCAGAAATACAACAATCCTCAAGAGATTTTCTGTAAACTAGAGATACCTACGCAGTACTGCGTCGATGCGCCCTTCCTCTCTTAAAAACACCCAGTCTAAGACAGATATATTCGTGCAAATGTTTGTTTTGTACAGGAATCGAACCCGAGACTTGGTTAAAGCAACCTAATTATTTACTCCACCACCGGGCTCGTCATTAAGCTACTATAATAATCGAGCAGCCTAACATAAAGGAACATCAAATCTCGCTAATGAATAATACCCAAACCACCCCAACCTTCGCAATCGATAGCGACATAAGAGCGGTACAGGCAGCTTACGCTAATTAATGTTAAATGTTACATTTCCCCATTTATGTAGCTAGGTAGTGATATATCCGGAACAATGGTAAGGGCTGATGATAGGGTTTTTGACGAGCATGGTGGCACACTGTTGAAATGCGATGTTATGTTACTTTGGTACTTACGCTTGTGGCTTCGATTCCCATACAGGACAAACATTTGTGTGCATGAACATGTCTGTTTGGTCAGGGCTAGGTGTTTTTAAGAGAAGCGGGGCACATTAAAGCAGCTCGTCTGGGTAGATACCTCCTCGTCACATAAAAGCCAAATAACAACTCCCCGGGCAAGGTCACCAGTATTTCCAAGTCAACTGGTAACACGCCTGGCAGCACTGGTAGTGCCTCGGTGCTCACAGTTCTATACGTTTTACATAGAAATATTAATGCGAGACGCTGACTTTGCAGTAACTTACGACGCGCAGCACCTATGGTATATATCAGCCCATGCAGGTGAACAGTACGTAATACATCCTAAATATGTGGCTGCGAGAAAATTCGAGTTAACGCATAAAAGTTCTTTTTGGCTTTTTCTCCAACCTGCTTTATGTGATCAATGTAATTAATACCTTTGTCTAACAGTAATTCCAAGTAACAAACCGAGCTTTTATTTGCAACTGATACTCCATTGAAATGCAATCGCGGCGGAACCTGTAAATTTTCCTTGAGTAACAGCATATATGTTTTACGGGGCGCGAAATCGAGACGGTTACGATAACCCCAATCTAAAATGAGGCCAAGGCAAGTACTGGCTAGTTTTTCTATATTTGATCTAGAATTAGCTTTTATTAATAAGAGGCCGTCATCGGCGTAGCCAGTTAACGAGCACCCTTCCGGTAAAGATAGACTAAGAAAGTCATCAAAACCGATATTCCAAAGATACGGCCCCATAACCGAATCCTGAGGACAGCCCTGCGTAAGCACCTTCAAAGCAGCATAATGGCCAAGTTTTAATTTAGTTGTACCATTGAAAAAGTACGATCGAATAAGGGAGTGTATGTTGCTATGGCAACCTCTCGCCTTTAGTTTCAGCAACTACATTGGCCACCAAGCATTATCGAAGGCACCTGAAATGTCTATGAAAATACCTACAACGTATTTACTATCCGAAGGTTACACAATTTTACGCACTGCGAGTGTCGCATCAGTAGACTTGCCGATGGTAAAGCCGTATTGATTTTTATAAAATTATTTTTACATCTTTCAAGTACTTCATTTCGTCTTTTATATTTTGATTATACAATGCTGACAAAAACTTTGTGTCGTCTATTTTATCGGGAATGTCTTTTATAATAATGCGTGGTCGGCGTCCTTTGGGCTTTTATAATTTAAGTCCTGCCGATTTAATGCTTTCTACCGATTGTAGCTTCCGGATTTGAGCATCATTCGACACTCGTAAAACTACCCCCGATTTGGCGTTTGACGCCTACAATTTGAAAACCATCATTTGATGGCTTGATGGCTTTCATGTGAGCTTCTTTTGTGGCTTCGGACGTTTTGAACTCCGCGGATTGTGTCTCAATGGGATATGCCACACAAGGCATTGGTTCGTGAATTTGAAAGGGTTTAAGTTACTTGGGCAGACGAAGTTTCAGTTTATCGGAGTATGATTCACCGGTTTTTGTCACGGGTGCTACGTTGTTATTTTTTGCTTCTAATTTGAGTGCTAATAAATCGCGTTCAGTTTCGGCAAGCTTCGTTTCCATTGTTGCTGACTTTATGGCCATCATAGACACTAGAGAAGTGACCCACTGAGTCATATCCATTATTTCCGATATATGAGCGACACCAATGCAAGAGGTCAGTCCGTTAATAATTTCATTAATTTTTGCCAAACATTGTAACGATTGGCGGACGAACTCGATATTATCAACATTCGAGTCCACAACTTCAAGCGAGCTATTACGACTTGAGCAGTCAGAACCCGTTATATACGTTTTCCCATACATTTCGCGGTTGTATACGACCACCCGGGTTTCGAAGGGTTAAATTAGCCATATTTTCAAAGCTTGACGACCGCTGTAGTCGTTTTTCTTTAGATGACAAATAATTCGGTGATATATCGTCTAGCGGTTTTTTGACAGGCGCTCGCCGCCCGCAACTTAGTAACCAAAAACATAGAATAAATTTAAATAAAGCTAATCGTATCAATACAAAATATTACCCGATTTCGGGGTAAATTTATTAACTGACAACACCAGGAGATAACAATTTGTTTACACGGTTTTAATATTTTAATGCAACTAATTAATCGTAAATATGCTTTTCAATAATATGTAAACAAAATATCGAATAATTACTTACTTTTCAACGGGGCAAACCTGTTTTTACGAAGACCGCGGGCTATGCGACCGTGCGTACTACCTACTATTTTCTTGATTTATTACTGTGATGAAATATTACAAATCAAACCTTAATTTAAACGAGAATCGACGCGGAATTTATAGATTAATATTACAGAACACCCAATTTAACGAAATATCACACGCACTGTACAATATCAATGAAGTAATATATTTAAGTTACATTGTAGCAAGTTTTATGGAGATCTTTGATTTCTGTAAAGAGACTATAGCCTCATGTGCTGAAAAGCGCCAAATCAAAAGAGATGCGAGAAGAGGTTGATGAGTGTGGAAGACGCGAGAGAGGTATGTCTGTATCGGTGCACCTGGCATTCCGCAGTCACTGCCTACCCCAATGGGAGACAAGCGTGATTATATGTACATACGTAAAATATAATGTTACTCGCTGATAATATAGCCTTCTGTATGTCAAAGAATTTAAGTATTTTTTGAGTTAATTGTTAACAAACATATAAGAAAACCAATCTTTTCCATTTAGAATATTACTTTAGACAAGCTAACAATTCCCGGTTAGTCTTTTCCCCAGTAAATGCAATTTCTATCAATAGCCAAAGTACTAATTCGTCCACTTTTGCATTTCCGACAGACCAATCAAATTATTTCCAAATAATACTAAGGTGCTTTCTCTCTTCATTTCGCTGATACAACTCCCGGATAGATAACCGAATTACATAAGGATAATTAACCCTGTGCTCAGGTATTCTGGGAGGAAAACGGTCTGATTACTACATTCGGCCTTATTCTTTCTTTTTGTGAGGCTGCGTGTGGCAACAATAAGGCCACTGTTCCATTGCCCTAAAAAACTATAAAAAAGTTAAGAATTTAATTGAACTTAATGATCGCATATTTATTTATTATTTAGACAACAGCGAAAGAGTGACACCCCTGGATTTGCAAATGTCAAATGTCCATAAACTGCAGTGTAAAAAATTGGGTTCTATGCCCTTTCGCAGAAAATTGTTATCACTTGCTAACTAACGTTTTAATGAATTTTATTTAGCGGAATAATCGTTTGCCAACTTTTCGTAAAATTTTGTTTTATTTCCCAATCTCACAGTTGCCAACTGTATGGTCTGCTTTTTATAATGACACTTTTCAAAATGGCAAGAATTCGCTTCTGGCACTTCGCCGGCCGCTGCCACGGCACTCTCGCTCCGCTCGCTCGGCTTGTGCGTTGTTTGTCACTTATTCTAACTTAACCTAACCAACTCAGATTTTTGTTACATTTTATTTATGATGTAAATTAACCGTAGTCTATAAACTCTTATAATACATGAAATCACTTGCCTTTTTCTTCTGCTAATACAGCGATTCCTGAGGAGTTTAATGGCGTCCTCACTCGCAGGACCATAAAAACCCTAAATTAATCTAATTTCCAGGGTGATGTTGTTATTGTTGTAGAAAACTTACACCAAATGGAGACTTTGTACAAAAGTCGTCTGCGTGGATTTCTATCATAGCATGTTATTCCAACGACTAATATCTACAGAGCCTAAGGATGCCTCGTGGTGAGGCGAAATACGTGTCGCAAAGACGACCAGGGCATCCATGGCAGCAACGGTCACGGGTGCATGTGGTTCGTGCTACAGATACCAAGCCATTACATAGGTGACAGAGCAGCCATGGTAGCACCTTTACATGATAGTAAGTGGTAGTACAAATTTCTTCTGATTAAATTCGTTGTGAGTTCCAAGGCAGCTGTAGTTTAACCCGGGACAGCAATGAACTTCACTGTTCATTGCCTTTTTGGTGGTCGGCGCTGTTAATTCTGGCTACACAGGAGACACAGTAGTGGTAATGAGTGATGGGCCTGTCCCGATGATAGTAAGTTGGTGCCAGTCTGCGCTAGTTGTCATTAATTAATTTATGGCGGAATAACTCAAAGCGTTCATATCAAATTGTCTATAGATTTGACTGCCGAATAACATCTGATATTAACTATTTAAAATCTTTCTTAGCGTTATCCCATAACCTAATCCATTAGGATTTGTGGGGCCCGCTACCTAAGCTTAACGATTTGCGAAGATACTGATTATTATGTGATGCGACTATCGTTAGATCTACACCACTCAAAGAAAAAATTAGACCATTCAACTTTTGTTTTGATCATTTGTGTATATATCTGCTCGTCTTAGTCTGAGTGTTTTTAAGAGAGGTAGGGTGCATCAAGTAGTCAGTCTGAGGAAGAACCTCCACCATACAGAAAACCACAACCAAATAACAGCTCTTTGGTGGGTTGTTGTGTTCCTGCGTGTGAGTGAGGTCACCAGCAAGCTTCTAAGGAGGTGGCATCGCGCGAGTGATACTTTATGTATAACAAATGTTCATTGGCTGAGGTAACCGCATTCCATCAGGTGGGCCATACGCTTGTATACCTCCCGACGTTGTATATAAAAAAAACTGTTAATTTTTTAATGTATTTCAGACAAATTGACTTCTTATACGCGGTGACAAAATGTGATCATGGAATAGCGGCTAATCGTCAATTTCTGCAACATAACGTGTAGATGAATGTCACACAACTTCCGCGTTATCACAAATGATATTATATGAGCTTCCAAACAGATGTTAACGCAACACACTGTATAAATAAAACATACTGCTTCTCAGAACGATATTCCCGATGCACAAACAAAGTCACTTATAATATTTTTCCCCATGAATTCCATTATTCCAGTAGTGACAGCCAGTGAGAAATACTCGCAAATGTTGAACGAATTTCGACCCTGTCACTGTACGAATACAGACGCTGAATAATGCTATTTGTTTCCAGAGCGCAGGTGTCGTTCTCGGCAAAAATTGGAGCGAAATATTCTTCTCAGATTTAGAATACAGTAGTTGGATTTTCTTCAATGCAGCTTTAATGTATGTGTGTGGATGGAACATGGAATTTTTTGACTAGTTTTAGTAGCATACGTTATAGCTGAGTGTTTAAGGCATGAAGAAAATTATCTATCGAGATCCGATGAGACCGATATTACGTAGTGATTTAATTCACTGCTACAAGGGGAAATAGAACGCGTACCTATTATTGGCTAGTTTCCAGATCAACATCGCGGCTCTTATCTTATTGGTTAAAATGTTCTCCCATTGGTCAGTAGGCTCGAATCGCTGAGATATTTAGGGGCTATAACACAACTTTTTAAAGTAAAGCTTCTTTACGCACACTCGACTTGGGGAGTAAGCTGGTGAATGCGTGACGAGAGCGTTACGAAAATGTGTGGTCGGGCGAGGCGAACGGAAGTTGAGAGGGAGTAACTTATAGTTAGTGAAGATAGAAAGAGAGAGAGAGTTACGTTTCGTATATTATTGTAGGGGCAAGAGAGGAGCAAAGCATACATTTTCTTTCTCTATTTCTCTCATAGCGAGTTAAGTTCGTATATCTAAGACACAGCGCAGGCCTATTGTCTGTATCACTCTCTGGAGCTAAAGAAGTTTTACTTTAGTCGTGTGGTCTAAAGCACACTCGTTTTTTTTTTAAGTTTTTTGTGAGCGAGGGTTGCCTTGATGCGCAATCAAGTAGTAGTTTGTGGTCTAAGGAAAAGGGATGAGCTGAAATTTGACAGAAAAGTGACAGGCAATTTGATTGAAACTAATTTATGTGCTTCTGCTACCAATTAGTTCATGTTTATAGGAGTATCTAAAGTGTATGTGACAAATTATGTGAACCAGAAATATAGCCTACGAATGTAGAGAATTGTGAGTGGGTGCTGTTTCGAATCGTAGGCCACCCGAAACTTCCAAAAAACCCTAATTAAATCAATAGAAATTTTTTATCAGAATGTCAGGGGACTTCGAACCAAATTGGAAGAATTTTGCATAAATTTGACGTCTTCAGGGGCAAACTCATTTGCAATTACTGAAACTGCCTGCAACGAATCCATCAGTGATTCATATATAATCCCAACGGACTATAAAATTATACGAAATACGAAATGACCGAGTGGATGGACGCAAATATGGAGGCGTGCTTCTCGTGGCCACACCGCGATTTGAGTTGCGAAAGGCGTCGGTCCCCGATGACGTAAACATTAGCGAACACACGTTCGAACTGGTTTATGCGAGAGTGTATAATGCGTTTCAAATAAGTTGATAACTGTCATAATGACATTTTGATACGTGTCGATAACTTCATTGTGTAACGTAAGGTCAGCAAATACATTTTTATATTTCACTGTTGCTGGACACTAATAATAGTACTTAATATATTTCCAATTAAATATTTATGATGATTGTTGAACCATATTCCCTTTTCAAGATAGATAAGGATAGGGTAGGATAAATACATACACAATAAGTAAGAAATTAAATTATCGGTTCTTTTTTATATTTATTTATTTTTAATCGGGCGGTAATTTTTGAATAATTATAATTACTAAAAAATTTGATAAGTGCTTAATGAAAAGAATTTTAATTATTAAATTAAGTCGTTGTTACCATACACGTATGAACCTGCCCGAAATGGAAATTTTGTTGTTAGCTGTACATTTTTGATGAATACGGAATGAAGTTGCCGCGGTCGCGATTATCTTCTCATTTGAAACGCATAGTACATTAGTGTATTTAAAATCACAGAACAGCTGCGTGTTAAGTATAATGAATTGTTAGTAATAGGTGATTTTAAGTTATATATAATAGTTATATAGTTAATTATTTATAGTTATATAGTTATACACAGCTAAGTGGCGCCCTCATTTTGTTTTTATTAATAACGCTGTATTTAAGACCAATTCCAAAAAAAACGCTCTATAGTGCACTGAAGAACCATATTTACGTTTTTTTTGAAACATATCTTGTATTTATTATCTATGACAAGTAACGAAAATTTTTATTATTGCTTATTGTGGGCACTTATAGCAATAATCAAAAGTATGACTAATTCTACATAAATAATAAAAACAGAATATGTCTCAAAAAACATAAATATGGTTCTTCAGTGCCCTATAGAGCGTTTTTTTTGGAATTGGTCTTAAATACAGCGTTATTAATAAAAACAAAATGAGGGCGCCACTTAGCTGTGTATACCCTCTTAACTATAAAAAAGTATACACGAGTAAGTGTCATGTTTTAGAAATCTACAGAATCGCCTAAATCTAAAGTGGTATAAGATAAGTAATACGAAATATATGCGAATGTTTTGTAATTATAATTGGATATATTTAATATTTAATTGAATTTATGTGTACCTAATAATGATAATGCCAATTTTTGAACAATATTGAGTGCATTGGATTTATCTGTAAGGCTCAATATTAAATGTAAATAATAAATAAATAATTAAGCCACAAGCCTGACTGGCACGTGATCTTGATTGGGGATAGGATTGGGTTGGGACCCGGTTTCAGTCAGAATTAATTCAGATAGCAGAGGTGGCAACACACGAGTGTTGAAAGCGTTGATAGTTGACGGTATCCACTTACCATAAAAAAAAACGCAAGAGAAACTTTACAAACAAACTATAAGCAGTATGAAATCCTGATTTTATTTGACATGTAAAAATAATATCACCTAACATCATATTCTCTGTAGAAAAGTCTTGCAAATAAACGAATGTGTTTTCTTTTTTTTTATACAACCTCGGGAGACATACAAGCATAAGGCGCACCTGATGGAGCATACTCTGCAACTGCGAACATAGTTATTCCTTGGGAAGTTACTGGTAATCTCACTCACTTGCAGGACCCCAACCACAATCCAAGGAGTTGATTTCTTTGATGCACCTTACCTGTCTTAAAAATACTGGGACCAATACAAACAGATATGTTCACACAAATATTAGCCCCGTATGGGAATCGAACACACGAATGTTGGTGTCAAAGTAGCGTTACTAACCACTGCGTCACCGAGGTCATCAAACTATCCATCTACGAACAAAATAGTTAACTGTATATGTTTTAAAGAAAATTACTTCACATTACATTATCTACCTTATGAAACTATTGACAGAGCAGCTAATTTCCGGTTGAAAATCAGGTCGTAATAATGGAGAGAGTTTGTCCCCAGGAACCTTCCGGTCAATATTAAGTCTTCTTTTATATAGCCACCCACCTGTAAAATATTAGATTCTCGTTTTTGGGAATCCACCCTTTCATCCTTTGAACAAATTTGTATTTTAGTAGGTACTTAATACCGTTCACGCCCTTACTTAAAATTTCTCATTAATACCTTAAACGTGTCTAAATTGTTGGAAGCATTTGCGCAGATTTTACTCTAGTTGTTGACTATACTTTACAATGAATAAATAAACATATTTTGATAAATAACTATCTACTTTATTTAATTTTTTCCATAATTCATTTATTCACTGAAGAAACATGTAATTTGTTCGTCAGAACATAAAAATGTGATCAAACGTGCTTCGAAAGTCAAAACATGCAATGTATGCTTACTCTAATTATTCTAACACAATGATATTTATAATACAAACAATAATTGACTGCATTAATTGAATATGTAATTTAGAAACTCAGTAATATTATAGAATACATTATTATTTAGCCATTGGAATAATTGTAATTTTAAAAGGTTTCATATTTCAGACTTTTATATCATAAGAAGTTTTATTGAATATTTTAACATACATAGCTAAAGAATTACTTTGAAACAGATACGTCCGCGGCACACAATTTAACACCAATCTATCTGAATTCCATGTATGTCGAGGGTATATCTGAGAAGTTTTATGATATAGTTTTGGATACTCTTTCACAATGATATATAATACAAAATTCTTTATTTTTTTTTACATTTATATGCCTTACTACTACTAATTCTGGAGTCTCATATTAGGCAAATGGTTACCTGTATCAGGGGAAACCGGTCTCCTATACTGGGTAATGTACATATATGTGGCAGTTAGTGTGTGTATTTGAGTATGTGTTTGCTTGTGGGTCTGAAGGAGTGTGTATGGGGGCTATTGCGCTTCTATAAGCGTGTTCGTGTGGGTGAGTGCACACATGTTTTATTGTGTGAGTAGTTGCAATATATTTCATTCCACCACATATATGTAAGACATGAAATTGACAACAAGTAAAGTTTTTGAAACAGTGTTTTACGAGAGGTCCACGGCGGAACTCCACACAATGCAGCATAATATGTACCTACTTTTGTATAATGATAGTGTGATAGGTATAAATTTTATTCCTGCGTGTGAGTGAGATCGCCAGTTAACTTCTAAGGAGTTGGTGTGTTAGTAAAAGAGATAGCATGAATCGACTTAATGTATCACAAACATACGTTGGCTACGGCAACCGCTTTACATCAGGAGTACTGTATGTTTTCCGAAGAAATATGAAAAAAGATACGACTCAGAAAATTAAAAAGGAGAAATAGGTCAAATTGCTGCAACTTGCTATTAGTCTAAAGGCCATCTGGTCTAGTCTGTTTTCAAATTACATTAAATTTATTTAAACAGAATGTTTTAGTAACAAAATTCAATGCGGATCGAATTTCATTTTATCCTTATATCACCAATTATCAACAACTACTACAAAAAAATCCTTTCAGTACAACACAATGTACTGAAAACGTGCATGTATTGCCAACAGCGGTACACTCCCGAACATTTCAAAGCGAACAATACAATCGCAGCCAATGAATTTCGAAATAGCGGATTTCTTTTGTTGAAATTCCTAGTTAATATACCGCAAATAGGTTGTTCCTTTTTATTTTATGTAATTAAAAAAAAAGTCAAACAGAACTTTGAATGGCTTCTTATTATGTCATAGTATAGTACCAATATGTCAATGAGATGATCCTACTAATATTATAAATGTGAAAGTTTGTATGCATGGATGGATGTTTGTTACTCTTTCACGCTTAAACGGCTCAATGGATTTGAATGAAATTTGGCCCGTATATAGATTATGATCTGGATTAACACATAGACTACGTTATTTGACTTCACACAGGCGGAGCCACGGGCAGCAACTAGTAAACAATAAACATCTCACTTTGAATTTTCTTTTGCCGAAATTCCTTGTAATACCGCGAAAAAATTATATTTTTAATAGTTCCTTTCTTTTTTTTATACAACATCGGGAGGCAAACAAGCATATGGCCTACATATTGTGAAGTGGTTACCAAAGCCTATAAATTATAGGAAAAATTGCTTGCACTTTCCCAAACTTGCTACTAAGAAAACAACCCTCCAGGGAGTCGTTATTAAGTTGCGGGTTATATTAAAGCGGTTACCGTAGCCTGTGAACGCTTGCAAAATATCAAGTATCGATCGCGTGATGCTACCTCTGCTGGTAATGGAGCAATTCTTTGGGAGCTTATGGTGATCTCACTCACACGCAAGAACACAACAACCCTCTAGGGAGTCGTTATTTGGCTGCGGTTTTCTGTGAGGTGGAGGGCACTTCCCCCGACGGGCTGCGGGTATTAAAAGGTAATTTGATTAATAAAAAAATGAATAAAATGTAGGCAATTTTATCTAAATTACTTTGTGTGCTTCCGCTCCCGATTAGTTCATGCGAACTACTGCCGGCCGGCACCCATCTACTACACACAAAGTAGTTTATATCAAACTGCCTGTAAATTTGACTTTCGCAAAGTAACACCTGAATTTATTAACTATGTATAAGGCGAGTGTATAAATAGAAAGAAAATAAATATCCTACAAAGAAAGAAAAAACTCAATGACAATGGAGCTATGGTTAGCTGGTTCGCGCAAAAGAGTAAGAGAAAGTGCTTAATTATTTAGCAGCTCAACAATTTCTGTGCGTCGGTGTAAGAAGGTGTCATAGCAGACACTACCAGAAAAGCCGTAAGCTTGTTGGAAAGGCGACGTAAAAAAAAAAACAGGGGACAATATCAAAAACTCAGTATACTTGTTTGTCAAGCCACGTCATACAACAAAAAAAAAACAATATTTCCGGCAGTACGAATAAAGTTGTCGAAGTATTTTCATTAACGCCCACAACAGCTTTCGTCGCCAGGGCTGACGTACAAAGTTTACGACTGTATAAATAAAATTTGTTGAGATATTCTTGCGATCTTTAGATAATAAGAGTCCTTTTCGTGTCATTTATTTATAATTTTGCCAAGAGAAGACTGCTATGTATACACCACCGTATGACGTCATCAATGTCCTTTCTTTATTATTTATCGTGCTTATTAAAGGGGAATGGAAGCTCTGGACAAAGAGAGATAAAGCGCATTGAAGACCTAGGAACGTACCATTTTTTTTCTCGATGGGAACATATTCATGTATACCACATCACCAAGGGGATTGCGACGTGGTTATGTCGGACTCCAGCTACTGGCAAAAGGGTATCTCTGGACAGACAAACCGACTAAAAACCCGCCGATGTTCCTTCTCGGCACTAGTCGGTGGAGTTTCGGGTACGATTTTGGTATCACCTCCGAAACCCCACCAGTAGAGGACCGCAAATGTAATCGCGAGCTCTTCCACGTACTGTTTATCATCTGCAAGAGGCATTCCTGGAGCACTTCGTATGCCGTACGCACAAAAACCCCTCTCCGTTGGCCAGCAAGTAACTGAACAGGAAGTCAAATCATACACCACCTTGTAACGTCATCAATATCCTTTGGGGTGCACCCTGCTTATTAAAGAGAAATGAACGCTCTAGGTAATAGTGCAGTCAATGGTATAAAAATAGGTCGATTATTAAATTTTTTTGAATATCAACCGATCAGGCTACAATAGGATGTATTCGAGGGGGAAAAATATGTAGACACAAGGACCCCAAATTATTTTTGTCCACAACTTATATTGTGTTTTCGGATTTATATATATATTTGTAATTATCACTTGCTCGGCGGTGAGGAAATCATCGTCAGGAAACCCGTACATCTAAGAAGTTATGTCTCAAATCCGTATGACCAAACTGTAGAAATGCCTGATTTTCCTTCCGGATTATGGAGGTCTGATGGCAGACGCTCCATTTAAAAAGCAGTATCTTTGACCTCGCCAACCCTGGTAGATTAAGAAACGAGGTAACGATAGGAAGAAGTTTGTATCCGAATACCAGTTGGAAAGCAATCGGATTTTCTCCTCTGGTACGATTCCTGCAACTGAAATTTTGCAAAGGTTAACGATTTGACGTCCTGGGGTTGACCTTGCTGTCTACAATGACCTCTCTATAAGCTATGGGGCTTTACGTGTACAGGAACATAAAAAAAACCTGGAGTTGTTACTTGGCTGCGTGCTTCTATAAAGCGGAGGTATTTCCACAGGCGATACAAGTATTTGACGTGACGTCGCGGTTAGTAACGCGAGGTTAACACCAACGTCCGCAGGATCCATTCACACAAATATTTGTGTGCATGAACATGTCTGTTTGTCTCGGTTTGTGCGTTTTTAAGAGAGGTAGGGCGCATTAAAGCAGCCCATCTGGGGAAATACTTTCACCTCACAGAAAACAGCAGCTAAATAACAAACTGCCTGCAGGGTTTATGGGCTCCTGGAGGATTGTATGCATTGCTACCTTCGTTGCAAAGGTAACTTAGGAGCTCACTTACCCGCACACAACAACATGCCAGGGATTTTATATTTGGTAGTGGTTTATGAGGTGCACTTACTTTACCAGATGTGCTTCTTTGATACGCCTTACGTATTTTAATCATGTTACTTATATACTTTAAAAACATAAAATACAATGTAAAATCTCTTTTAGAAGAGAAATCATTTTTAGACAATCAACTCCAACTTTTAGGCAACTCCTTTGTCTCCACTTAACGGAGAAGAATGAGAAAATCAGGAATTCTTAATCGGCAGTGACGCATTGATCTGTCTCGGGCTGTTGACCTATGGTAAGTATATATCCGTCGTTGTGAGTGGATAATCACAATCAGTGATGCACACAAATGTTTGTCCGGTGTGGGAATCGAACCCACACGCGTTGGTATCAAAGTAACGTAAAAGCGCGTTTCACTACTGCGACACCGTCTTGCTTGTCAAAATTCACTCAGTTTTTGGCAGTTTAAAAAGCAACTTCAAATAATTAGAAATATTTAATATCAAATGGAATCAACCTATAATACATACAATAATTGATTGCATTAATTGAATATGTAATTTAGAAATTCAGTAATATCATAGAATACAATATTATTTAGCCACTGGAATAATTGTAATTTAAAAGGTTTCAGACTTGTATATCATACGAATTTTTTTGAATATTTTAACATACTCGTACATAGGTATAGAATTACTTTGAAACAGATACGTCTGCGGTACACAATTCAACAATCTATCTGAATTCCATGTATTTCAAGAGATTATCTGAGAAGTTTTATGATATAGTTTTGGATGCTATGAATATATGAATGTGATAAGCGCATGTACATATATGTGAGAGTTAGTGTGTGTATTTGAGTATGTGTTTGCTTGTAGGTCTGAAGGAGTGTGTAATGCGGGTTATTGCGCTTGTATAAGCGTGTTCGTGTGGGTGAGTGCACACATGTTATTTATTTATTTATCTATCTATCTATCTATCTATTTATTTATTTATCAACACTTACATCTATTATTACGGGTTACAAACCCAAAGCAATAGAGCAACAACCTTTCAACGTCTACGTATAACAAATTATAAATATTGCCACCTTTGTAAATTCACTCAGAGAACTCTTTAATATGTCGATTTTCTCCGCTATTTTATTGAGGGTGATCAGAGCGCGTGTCAGCGGGGCTTTATTTTGTGGGTTGGTCCGCCCGCGAGTCACTGCCAGTAGGTATATTTATATAGATATATTTTATTTATGTAGATATATTTTATTCCACCACATATATGTAAGACATGAAATTGACAACAAGTAAAGTTTTTGAAACAGTGTTTTACGAGAGGTCCACGGCGGAACTCCACACAATGCAGCATAATATGTACCTATTTTTGTATAATGATAGTGTGATAGGTATAAATTTTATTCCTGCGTGTGAGTGAGATCGCCAGTTAACTTCTAAGGAGTTGGTGTGTTAGTAAAAGAGATAGTATGAATCGACTTAATGTATCACAAACATACGTTGGCTACGGCAACCGCTTTACATCAGGAGTACTGTATGTTTTCCGAAGAAATATGAAAAAAGATACGACTCAGAAAATTAAAAAGGAGAAATAGGTCAAATTGCTGCAACTTGCTATTAGTCTAAAGGCCATCTGGTCTAGTCTGTTTTCAAATTACATTAAATTTATTTAAACAGAATGTTTTAGTAACAAAATTTATTGCGGATCGAATTTCATTTTATCCTTATATCACCAATTATCAACAACTACTACAAAAAAATCCTTTCAGTACAACACAATGTACTGAAAACGTGCATGTATTGCCAACAGCGGTACACTCCCGAACATTTCGAAGCGAACAATACAATCGCAGCCAATGAATTTCGAAATAGCGGATTTCTTTTGTTGAACTTCCTAGTTAATATACCGCAAATAGATTGTTCCTTTTTATTTTATGTAATTAAAAAAAAGTGAAACAGAACTTTGAATGGCTTCTTATTATGTCAATATATATATGTCAATGAGATGTTAGGGTATACAATAAATATCTCGCTTTGAATTTTCTTTTGTCGAAATTCCTAGTAACATACCGCGAAAAAAATATATTTTTAGTAATTTTTAAATAGACGGATATAATATTGACAGTATATCAACGATAATGCTGCATAATTTTTTAAGTTATAATTTAAGTTATAGATAGAATTTACTTTATTATGTACGATTTTCAAATTTTTAATTGATGCGATGACGGGTTTTTTACTGTATTGCATTGCATTGTATTGTGTGGTATTTATCGATAATGTTCATATAAGAGTGCGTGTCGATTATGTCATGTTATGTTTCTAGGCAATGGAATCTAAGAAATCACATCTTCACTACAATAAATTACAATACAACAATGTAATACTATGATCTTTTTCCTTTTGTTTCCGTCCAGATAACTTCGGAACAGAACCTCGGTGGAGATCTCGCATGCTAATAGCGGGATCTTTTGAATTCTACTAAGTTCAACTGTCCCAATCAGATCGTACTACATTTTCACTTCAGAACCACTGGCACGCATGTCACGCATGTAGAAATGCCTGATTTTCCTTCCGGATTATGGAGGTCTGATGGCAGACGCTCCATTTAAAAAGCAGTATCTTTGACCTCGCCAACCCTGGTAGATTAAGAAACGAGGTAACGATAGGAAGAAGTTTGTATCCGAATACCAGTTGGAAAGCAATCGGATTTTCTCCTCTGGTACGATTCCTGCAACTGAAATTTTGCAAAGGTTAACGATTTGACGTCCTGGGGTTGACCTTGCTGTCTACAATGACCTCTCTATAAGCTATGGGGCTTTACGTGTACAGGAACATAAAAAAAACCTGGAGTTGTTACTTGGCTGCGTGCTTCTATAAAGCGGAGGTATTTCCACAGGCGATACAAGTATTTGACGTGACGTCGCGGTTAGTAACGCGAGGTTAACACCAACGTCCGCAGGATCCATTCACACAAATATTTGTGTGCATGAACATGTCTGTTTGTCTCGGTTTGTGCGTTTTTAAGAGAGGTAGGGCGCATTAAAGCAGCCCATCTGGGGAAATACTTTCACCTCACAGAAAACAGCAGCTAAATAACAAACTGCCTGCAGGGTTTATGGGCTCCTGGAGGATTGTATGCATTGCTACCTTCGTTGCAAAGGTAACTTAGGAGCTCACTTACCCGCACACAACAACATGCCAGGGATTTTATATTTGGTAGTGGTTTATGAGGTGCACTTACTTTACCAGATGTGCTTCTTTGATACGCCTTACGTATTTTAATCATGTTACTTATATACTTTAAAAACATAAAATACAATGTAAAATCTCTTTTAGAAGAGAAATCATTTTTAGACAATCAACTCCAACTTTTAGGCAACTCCTTTGTCTCCACTTAACGGAGAAGAATGAGAAAATCAGGAATTCTTAATCGGCAGTGACGCATTGATCTGTCTCGGGCTGTTGACCTATGGTAAGTATATATCCGTCGTTGTGAGTGGATAATCACAATCAGTGATGCACACAAATGTTTGTCCGGTGTGGGAATCGAACCCACACGCGTTGGTATCAAAGTAACGTAAAAGCGCGTTTCACTACTGCGACACCGTCTTGCTTGTCAAAATTCACTCAGTTTTTGGCAGTTTAAAAAGCAACTTCAAATAATTAGAAATATTTAATATCAAATGGAATCAACCTATAATACATACAATAATTGATTGCATTAATTGAATATGTAATTTAGAAATTCAGTAATATCATAGAATACAATATTATTTAGCCACTGGAATAATTGTAATTTAAAAGGTTTCAGACTTGTATATCATACGAATTTTTTTGAATATTTTAACATACTCGTACATAGGTATAGAATTACTTTGAAACAGATACGTCTGCGGTACACAATTCAACAATCTATCTGAATTCCATGTATTTCAAGAGATTATCTGAGAAGTTTTATGATATAGTTTTGGATGCTATGAATATATGAATGTGATAAGCGCATGTACATATATGTGAGAGTTAGTGTGTGTATTTGAGTATGTGTTTGCTTGTAGGTCTGAAGGAGTGTGTAATGCGGGTTATTGCGCTTGTATAAGCGTGTTCGTGTGGGTGAGTGCACACATGTTATTTATTTATTTATCTATCTATCTATCTATCTATTTATTTATTTATCAACACTTACATCTATTATTACGGGTTACAAACCCAAAGCAATAGAGCAACAACCTTTCAACGTCTACGTATAACAAATTATAAATATTGCCACCTTTGTAAATTCACTCAGAGAACTCTTTAATATGTCGATTTTCTCCGCTATTTTATTGAGGGTGATCAGAGCGCGTGTCAGCGGGGCTTTATTTTGTGGGTTGGTCCGCCCGCGAGTCACTGCCAGTAGGTATATTTATATAGATATATTTTATTTATGTAGATATATTTTATTCCACCACATATATGTAAGACATGAAATTGACAACAAGTAAAGTTTTTGAAACAGTGTTTTACGAGAGGTCCACGGCGGAACTCCACACAATGCAGCATAATATGTACCTATTTTTGTATAATGATAGTGTGATAGGTATAAATTTTATTCCTGCGTGTGAGTGAGATCGCCAGTTAACTTCTAAGGAGTTGGTGTGTTAGTAAAAGAGATAGTATGAATCGACTTAATGTATCACAAACATACGTTGGCTACGGCAACCG
This sequence comes from Pyralis farinalis, assembly GCA_947507595.1. Taxonomy (NCBI): domain Eukaryota; kingdom Metazoa; phylum Arthropoda; class Insecta; order Lepidoptera; family Pyralidae; genus Pyralis; species Pyralis farinalis. Next base: position 6,333,368 of record OX382275.1, read on the forward strand.
CTTTACATCAGGAGTACTGTATGTTTTCCGAAGAAATATGAAAAAAGATACGACTCAGAAAATTAAAAAGGAGAAATAGGTCAAATTGCTGCAACTTGCTATTAGTCTAAAGGCCATCTGGTCTAGTCTGTTTTCAAATTACATTAAATTTATTTAAACAGAATGTTTTAGTAACAAAATTTATTGCGGATCGAATTTCATTTTATCCTTATATCACCAATTATCAACAACTACTACAAAAAAATCCTTTCAGTACAACACAATGTACTGAAAACGTGCATGTATTGCCAACAGCGGTACACTCCCGAACATTTCGAAGCGAACAATACAATCGCAGCCAATGAATTTCGAAATAGCGGATTTCTTTTGTTGAACTTCCTAGTTAATATACCGCAAATAGATTGTTCCTTTTTATTTTATGTAATTAAAAAAAAGTGAAACAGAACTTTGAATGGCTTCTTATTATGTCAATATATATATGTCAATGAGATGTTAGGGTATACAATAAATATCTCGCTTTGAATTTTCTTTTGTCGAAATTCCTAGTAACATACCGCGAAAAAAATATATTTTTAGTAATTTTTAAATAGACGGATATAATATTGACAGTATATCAACGATAATGCTGCATAATTTTTTAAGTTATAATTTAAGTTATAGATAGAATTTACTTTATTATGTACGATTTTCAAATTTTTAATTGATGCGATGACGGGTTTTTTACTGTATTGCATTGCATTGTATTGTGTGGTATTTATCGATAATGTTCATATAAGAGTGCGTGTCGATTATGTCATGTTATGTTTCTAGGCAATGGAATCTAAGAAATCACATCTTCACTACAATAAATTACAATACAACAATGTAATACTATGATCTTTTTCCTTTTGTTTCCGTCCAGATAACTTCGGAACAGAACCTCGGTGGAGATCTCGCATGCTAATAGCGGGATCTTTTGAATTCTACTAAGTTCAACTGTCCCAATCAGATCGTACTACATTTTCACTTCAGAACCACTGGCACGCATGTCATCCCACATGACGTCAAGCCAGCACGTCTTGGGTCTACCCTGGGTAAAGGGACCCGGCAGAGGTAACATTGCTAGATATTTGTTCGCCTCGTAACTTGCCTGTTTTCGTAAGACGTTGCCGTATCAGCGTACGTGACAATCTTGCAGTTTGTCTGCTATATCACGGAAACGAAGGCTACCGCGAATGCAAGGGTTCCTTTTGAGATCCTTTCGCCTCGCTCCGCACATCCAGCGAAGCGTATTCACCTCCATTAAACGCAGCTCCTACTTGTGCCGCACAAGTACGGCCCACGCTTTGCTGCCATATAAAATGATGGGTTTATAAACCTGTCATTTTAGCTTAACCGGCATTTTAGAGTCACAAATGCCCATAAAATCAAGTGGATCACCATTCCATTGATAAGCACCCTTATGATCATAAGCCGGCTACTGAAGTGGTGTACCTCCAAGATATCGTCCTGAAACACCTCGGCGAGCGCTATGGCTACTCGTGCATGCGGTTTTCATATTTTTAAATTTGATATAAATTACTCTGTGTGCTTCCGCTCCCGATTAGTTCATGCGAACTAATGCCGGCCAGCACCCATCCATTACATGCACACAAAGTAGTTTATATCAAATTCCCTGTAAATTTGACTTTCGCAAAGTAACGCCTAACTTATTAACTATGTATGATTTTTTTTTCTTTGATAATGTATGGTTTGCGTTAATAAAGAGACTCATCCTCGTGGTAGGCGAGTGAATAAATAGAAAGGAAAGAAAGAATATAAAAAGTAAGAAAGGACTCTGACAATGGAGCTAACCAGTTCTCACAAAAGAGTAAGAGAAAGTGCTTAATTATTTGCCAGCTCTCCAATTTCTGTGCGTCGGTGTAAGAAGATGTCATAGGAGACACTACCAGAAAAGCCTAAGCTTGTTAGCCGACGTGAAAAAATACAGGGGACAATATCAAAAAATCAGTATACTTGTTTGTCAAGCCACGTCATACAACAAAAAAAACAATATTTCCGGCAGTACCAATAAAGTTGTCGAAGTATTTTCATTAACGCCCACAACAGCTTTCGTCGCCAGGGCTGGCGTACAAAGTTTACGCCGGTATAAATAAAATTTGTTGAGATATTCTTGCGATCTTTAGATAATAAGAGTCCTTTTCGTGTCATTTATTTATAATTTTGCCAAGAGAAGACTTCTATGTATACACCACCGTATGACGTCATCAATGTCCTTTCTTTATTATTTATCGAGCTTATATAAAGGGGAATGGAAGCTCTGGGCAAAGAGAGATAAAGAGCATTGAAGACCTAGGAACGTACCATTTTTTTTCTCGATGGGAACATGTTCATGTATACTACATCACCAAGGGGATTGCGACGTGGTTATGTCGGACTCCAGCTACTGGCAAAAGGGTATCTCTGGACAGACAAACCGACTAAAAACCCGCCGATGTTCCTTCTCGGCGCTAGTCGGTGGAGTTTCGGGTACGATTTTGGTATCACCTCCGAAACCCCACCGGCGGAGGACCGCAAATGTAATCGCGGGCTCTTCCACGTACTGTTTATCATCTGCAAGAGGCATTCCTGGAGCACTTCGTATGCCGTACGCACAAAAACCCCTCTCCGTTGGGCAGCAAGTAACTGAATAGCAAGTCAATTCATACACCATCTTGTAACGTCATCAATATCCTTTGGGGTGCACCCTGCTTATTAAAGAGAAATGAACGCTCTAGGTAATAGTGCAGTCAATGGTATAAAAATAGGTCGATTATTAAAATTTTTTGAATACCAACCGATCAGGCTGCAATAGGGTGCATTCGAGGGGGAAAAATATGTAGACACAAGGACCCCAAATTATTTTTGTCCACAACTTATATCGTGTTTTCGGATTTATATATATATATATATATATTTGTAATTATCACTTGCTCGGCGGTGAGGAAATCATCGTCAGGAAACCCGTACATCTAAGAAGTTATGTCTCAAATCCGTATGACCAAACTGTAGAAATGCCTGATTTTCCTTCCGGATTATGGAGGTCTGATGGCAGACGCGCTATTTAAAAAGCAGTATCTTTGCTAATCCTTTGACTTCGCCAACCCTGGAAGATTAGGAAACGAGGTAACGATAGGAAGAAGTTTGTATCCGAATAGCAGTTGGAAAGCAATCGGATTTTCTCCTCTGGTACGATTCCTGCAACTGAAATTTTGCAAAGGTTAACGATTTGACGTCCTGGGGTTGAGCTTGCTGTCTACAATGACCTCTCTATAAGCTATGGGGCTTTACGTGCACAGGAACATAAAAAAAACCTGAAGTTGTTACTTTTTTTTTTTTTTTTTTTTATTGTTTATAATATAAAAAGAGAATATTATTAAAAAGCATATCAACCATCGAAAGCTATGCATAGCTTATGAGTGGTTGAGTGAGCCACGGATCAATTGTAAGCCACTATCAAACCCAGCTACCAACCTGGACCACGTTCCTTTTATTTATTTCTTTTAATTTATCCATTGATTAAATTCGCGCGTTACACTATATAATTTCTCTCACTCTTCACTTATGCATGCGCCTATATTCACCTATGTATAGTCTCTTAAGTGTCGTATTTATATGTGAATGTTTCCTGGCACTAACGATTTGACATTGTATTTGATCTGTGAACTCGTTGAGTATATTAGGCAGTAAGTATTTGAGTGTCCGAGTTCCGTACACATTGTTGGTATGCGGCCTTATAAATATATTTTTTGCCGGCTGCCTTAAATTGGCCAGTCTTGTTTTTGGAATGAGCTGGTCCATGTTGCCACACTGTTCACATAAAGTAGCGGTTTTAAATCTGTCGTATACACTCATCACCCCACAATATCCAAACAATTTATGCTCTTGTTCTTTAAACTCGTGTTTTATCTTTGATGGTATTATGTTTTTTAAAATTCTTATTTGTAATTTATAGATTTTTTCCAAATATGTTTTATATGTTCTACAATAACTACTAATTCCATAAAAAATGATTGAATCCGCTAATGACAAATACATCATTCGCAATATACTGTAGGGTAACTTGTATTTTAAAATATTTAATTTAGCCATTATATATCTAAGTTTTTTACATATTGAGTCTACGTGAGGTGCCCAGTTGAAGTTTGAATCAATTAACAAGCCTAAATATTTGTGGTGTGGTACGAGTTCTAGACACTCGCATTTGCATGTCATATTAGTGGTGTGGAGACACTGGTGTGAGTGTGCTTTGATCTCAGGCGCAGCTGAGCATCGCAGATAAGGCGACCTGATATGTACAATTTTTGTTTTTTGTGGGTTTAACACCAACCCCAAATCATGTGCCCATTTACATAACATATCGAAATTGGTTTGCATATTTTTTTGGGCCACCTTCACGTCTTCATGTGCTGTAATTATACAAGTGTCGTCTGCAAATTGATATACTGATGCCTGATCGAAGATGTTTACCATGTCATTTACATATAATAAATATTCCGTGGGCCCGATTACTGATCCCTGTGCCGTACCTTGCTCCGTCGGCAACATGTTACTTAGCTCGCCATTTAAACACACCGCGGTATGTCTATTACTGTGATAGTTTTTAAAAAAATTTAAAAGTGGGCCCCGTATACCATTCTGCTCCAATTTATTATATAATATGTCGAAATCAAGAGTTTCAAAGGCCTTGCTAAAATCTATAAATACAACCAGCACATGATTCTTCTTGTCCATGTACTCGCACACCTCATCAGTGAACTGTGATAATAATTGAGTAGTACTTCGCTCTTTTTGGAAACCAAATTGTTTTTCGTTTATGATTTTATTATTTGACAAGTATTTTTTTATTTCCTGACCGAAGTACTTCTCAACTATTTTATCGATACAAGATAATATTGTGATCGGCCGATAGTTGTTTGTTTCACAGTAACTGCCATGTTTATGTATTGGTCTTATTATGCCAAATTTTAACATGTTCGGATAGCTTGCCGTACTAATACAAGTATTGATCAGGTGTGCGATTACAGGGGTGATTGAACAATTAACATGTTTTATGTCCTTTGCACGTATCCCATCATAACCTGGACTTTTATTGTCATTTAAGTGCTTAATAATTGAAAATACAATTTCGTTCGTTGCCTTTTTCAACCTCATCGTAGTGTTCGTATCTCTTGTATAAAAGTTCGAGTTTAGAATTGGCACTTTACATTGCAAACTTATATTTTTAACATTATTTCTAAAGTCATTAGCAAATTTATTAACAATTTCAGTATTTTGCAACGTTTTGAAATTCTTTGTAATTATGTCGTCGATAGATTTTGTTACCTTGCCACATAATGTATTAATAATTTGCCAAACTTTTCTCGTATCTTTAAAATTTATACTAATATCTTTCCTTATATATTGATTCTTTACATGATTAATGTGTTTATTGATTTTATTCCTATAATTATTGTACAGTAACCTATTTTTCATATTACTTTCGTCATTTTTCCAAATTTTAAATAGCTCCCCCTTTTTTTTACACATAGCTATTATTTTTTCATTTATCCACGGGCATGATTTTCTTTTATTTATTTTAATTGCCGATGAACTTTTACATTTTTCATATATTTGCTTAAATATATCGACGATATAATTCAAAATTGCATTTGGATCATCCATAGTAAGGGCGCGCGACCAGTCTATGTCACACAATTCCTTTCTAACTTGTTCTCTGTTTATAGTCGTTACATGTTTATATTGGCTCGGGCGGCGCGTCCCGACTCTGTCAGTGAACGCGCAGCCTACTATGAAGTGATCCGCTAATGCATTGTTTACTACACATGTACTCACCGACTGCTCGGCGCTCGTGCTAGCGGTAACTTCTCGCACAAAGATGTGATCTATGCAAGTTTTGGATATGGCATCTAATTTTTTTTCTATGCGAGTGAACTGGTTGATACCCGACTCGAAACCGGCCTCATACATTGAATCTAAATATTGAGTGACTAAGTTATCTGTTTTATTTAAGTCAATATTAATGTCACCAATGATTATACAGGATTGTTTCTTTTTAAATTTTGTTAGTACACGTGACAACTCTTGTATGAAACGGGTTTTATTCAGATTAGGTGGTCTATACACTGCACATATAGATAGTTCAAAACCGTAAGCACATTTTACTTCACCTATTATGCTCTCCATGAATTGCGTAGCTACAAATTGTCTATTGAAAGTAACACTATTATGTACGTACAATATAATGCCTCCTCCTCTGCGCCCGCTTCGTAGCTCCGTGTACATCGTATAGTCCGGTAGGGGAAACATTCCGCAGCAATCATTATTTATATTTACCTCCGTAATAACTATTAAATAAATTATTCGTGTACTTGATTTAATTATGTATTCCAGATGATCAAAATTCTTCATCATCGATCTGATATTCGTATGAAATGTTATAAGTGAGTTCTTATTAGTCGGGACTTGTTTCATAAACTCGTTCCAATCGCAGTAACTTGACTCACTAAAATGGTAGTTTATATCCATCATTTTTATTATCAAAGGAGTTGTTATTTAATATTGCACAGTTGGTTAAATAAAAAATTAGTGTTTCTGTAACTCTGCTCTCAGTCGCTCAACATCTTTCACTGCACGTATTATTTGAGCCTTATCCTTCTCGTGTCTCCGCGCCAGAACTTGGCCATTTTTACACCACACATACTTATATAATTCGGTTTCTTTCAATTCCGACTTAGTTTTCCAGAGGAGGTATGCGGTGTACGGTGTTAGCGCTTCATGTACAAATATGTTTGTTTTCCCGTCCTGACCTATCTGTTTGGTATCAATGCTAGTTTTTTTGGCTGCCTCCAGCCATGCGGAGCGACTGCCTTCACGGAGCGAGACCACAATAGTCGAAGTTCCTCGCCCCTTAGTACTGCCGGCCTGACTTTTTTTCTTTCTGTATGCGTTCAGGATGTCATCAGGATTCTGGCTCAACTGTGCACATATCTTATGCGTTATTCCCTTTATGTCGTCTACACTTTCATTCACTCCGCTTATTTCTACATAATTCGCTAATCGAGATTGTTCAATGGTATTGAGTTTTTGTTCTAAAACCTCATTTTTCAGGGTTAAATTTTTACTGACTTTGTACGGATTTGATGATATTCTCGTGCGATTTTATTTTTTCTTCGTATTCGTCTATTTTATCCGACATAAATTGCAGGCTATTTTGCAATTCTTGCCGTAGCACTTCGCGTACTTCTCGTCGTATGTCGGCCATCATAATTTGGCTGTAACTCTGAGTTGCGGTGGTCTTCGCGGTGTCGGTGTCCGTGTTGTCGCCCTCGTCCTTGGGGTCGGGCAAGATACACGAGATACGTTTGTGCTTAGTATTAACTAAACATCCGCGGCATTTCCAGTCAACTGATTCCGTTTCATATAAGGTGGCAAGTTGTTCCACTGTTATTGACGCACAGGTACCATGCAACCACTTATTACACTTGCTGCACTGCACTCCAGGATTTTTTTTGAGACAATTTTTGCGCATATATTACACTTCGCCATTACGTAGGTGGGTGTACAAAAGTGTGCGCGCTGCAATTATCGTAAGCGACGTGCTCCTGCGTTAGTAACCGATTCGTGACTGATTGATTGACTGATTCGTGACTTGGCTGCGTGCTTCTATAAAGCGGAGGTATTTCCACAGGCGATAAGTATTTGACGTGACGTCGCGGTTAGTAACGCGAGGTTAATACCAACGTCCGCAGGATCCATTCACATACAGGACAAATACTTGTGTGCATGAACATGTCTGTTTGTCTCGGTTTGTGCGTTTTTAAGAGAGGTAAGGCATTAAAGCAGCCCATCTGGGGAAGTACTTTCACCTCACAGAAAACCGCAGCTAATTAACAAACTGCATGGAGGGTTGATCTGTTCCTGTGTGTGCATTGCTACCTTCGTTGCAAAGGCAACTTAGGAGCTCACTTATCCGCACACAACAACATGCCAGGGATTTTATATTTGGTAGTGGTTTTCTATGAGGTGCAGTTACTTTACCAGATGTGCTTCTTTGATACGCCTTACGTATTTTAATCATGTTACTTATATACTTTAAAAACATAAAATACAATGTATAATCTCTTTTAGAAATCATTTTTAGACAATCAACTCCAACTTGCAACTCCTTTGTCTCCACTTAACGGAGAAGAATGAGAAAATCAGGAATTCTTAATCGGCAGTGACGCATTGATCTGTCTCGGGCTGTTGACCTATGGTAAGTATATATCCGTCGTTGCGAGTGGATAATCACAATCAGTGATGCACACAAATGTTTGTCCGGTGTGGGAATCGAACCCGCACGCGTTGGTGTCAAAGTAACGTAAAAGCGCGTTTCACTACTGCGACACCGTCTTGCTTGTCAAAATTCACCCAGTTTTTGGCAGTTTAAAAAGCAACTTCAAATAATTAGAAATATCAAATATCAAATGGAATCAAATACAATTAAAATTACTTATAATGAATAGGGATAAGTCTGTCCAACTTTCCATTAATACATTACTTTCGGTCTCGATAATTCTATCAATGTATCTATAACTTCACGCTAAATCCCTTACGGGGTAGGCAGAGAGAAACGAGTGCCACGTGACTCGATCTCTACACACCTCACTCACTTCAATATTATTCATTGCTCTTCTCATGCACGCTCGCCGGTTGCTAAGTCTCCTGGCTTCACCTTCTGATAGAACACGACCAATTGATACATAGATTATATAATACTTATAATTTGGTTTGTCTATAACTTCACGCCAAATCCCTTGTGTGGTAGGCAGAGAGAACCAAGCTCCACATGACTCGATCCTTACACACCTCACTCGCTTCTTGAACATCCATTGACGTTCTCATGCACGCTCGTTTTCTAAGGTTTAAGGCATCACCTTCTGATAAAACACAATCAATTTGGTCATGGTAGGCCAGCTAAATTTGATTTGGTAGGCAAATAAAACTTTTAATAATAACACATTTATTTTGTTAATATTGTTAGAAGTTTCAGAGCTTATCATACAATATTTCAAATACATTAATCTTAGTAACTCGATTAATTACATGTAGTAACTTCTCTGAATCTTTGGTAGAGAGCTTCAAATCTAAAATATGAATATTTTCATCACGCTTGTTCCTGAACAGCATCTTTCACGAACAGGTTGGTATGTTGTTCATAACGGATATAGAAGTATTTTTTTAAGAGACGTAAGGCGCATTAAATTTGCCACAGGAAGTACCTCACAGACACACTGCAGCTAAATAATAATTTTCTGGATGGTTATTGTGTTCCTGTGTGTGAGTGAGGTCACCAGTATGCTCCTAAAGAGTTTCTGTGTTAGTAACAGAGGTGGCATGGTGTGAGTAATAGTTATTGTATAGGATAAGGTAACCGCTTTACCAGATAGGCCGTTTTTTCGACGTTGTATAAAAAAATTAAATTATTTGAATTTTATCACATTTTACCCAAATCCCAAAATACAGACAAATAAGGTATAAAATTGCTTTTATTTTTGTTCCAAATTTATATATAACCAAATAACTAAGAGGAATCCAAAATATACCGTATTTTGAATTCCTCTTAGTTATTTAGTTGGAATATCCACATCAACCCTTACTCATCACACTGCGGGGATACGGTTCTCCCTTCAACCGAAGGGGTTTAGAGTATACTCCACCACGCTGCTCAAATGCGTATTGGCGGAGGCCAGTGTTTTCAAGCCGCTCGAGGGCCACTGACTTAGCTTAACGACTGTCATCTATCGATAACAGCCGGGACCGACGGCTTAATGTGTCCTCCAAAGAAACTCGAGATAGATAAACCCATCCATAAACAGACTGCGGTCCACGTTGCTTAACCGGCGTGTTTGGTTAGAATGACAGAATGACACACGCAACGACGCCATCGATCTCTCTGTTCTCTGTCTCTATGTTTGGAATATATATTTACATTTTTATTTTAAAGGCTTGTTGCTCACATAATATAGAGACACATTTGTACGTTGAATAAGCAATAAGGGTTGCTGCCTTTAAAATTATAATATAACCATATATCTTTCCGATTAATTCTTAAAACCAATAAGAAATGCATGTTTGGACCTTAAAACAGTCCAAACATGCATTTCTTATTGTTTTAATATACTTTTTTGGTTACTGTCTTAGAATTATTTTTATTATCGCCATTAATTAAAATAAGTTTTGCTGAGTTTATTTGCAACATTGCCAAGAGAAAATAAAAATATAGATTTATAGTGCTCGATAGGCTCAGGAAAGGAATTTGAACTTATTATGAGCGAAGTTTTATGGGGTATTTAGCCTTCTATTACCATTTTATTGCCTAAATGTATTTTATATCATGGTATTTTGTTCTATTTGTACTTTCTTACAAGTGTGATAAAAATATTGTATATAGCATGGGCGGTACAAAATCTTGCAAACTCCCTTTGTACTGCCTTTTATACATAATGTACTATTTTATTTATTTACAAAACATAAACAAAGATACATATGTCTAGAAATTACAAGGCTTATTACACATTAAAATTATTTTTATACATAATAATTCGAATTCGAAACATTTCGATACAATGTGAGTGAATATACTTTAGCCGTTAGTCGTCACATGAATATGCGATGCGATTGTGCTCCTAATTATAATACAACAAAGTACTCGCACATTAATTTACATAAACAAAGAAGAACGAAAAAGGCCAAGGCACAATTATTAATACATACACGATATTGAACCAAGGAAATTAATTAAAAGTGTAACACAATTTTTAACTGTTGCATTGCTATAAAGTTGGGAGAATTTTATCATAAAGATTAAGCTTAATTTATGGTCATATCAGTACTAGTAGGTATGGTGTATTTAGTGAAAGCAATGTTTTATTAACTTTCTATTTGATACTTTTAAAAAATAATTAGCCATGTAAAAGAAAAAGATTGAATTCGTATTTATCTTAAATGATAACTTATTGAGTAAGATTCATAAAAATATGAATTAACCTAACCTTCTCCATTCACTTATTTGATCGTTAATACATGTAAACGATATTATTAACATCACATAATCATGTTTTTGACATTTACGTAAATAAAATTATTAACATAATACCATTTTTTTTGTAATAATAAAAATAAATAACAATTTACATTATAACAGTGTAGCAATAAAAGCATGTTCACTCACGTATTACACAATGAACTATAACATCTTCCCAAGAAGGGATATTACAAACTAACTTATATTTCGTAATTCTTATAATATTAAAAATGCAAAAAGTTATGTAAAAGCGTTTTCAAGCAAAACATGAACGAAAATAATTCGATGTGCACCTTAGAGTCACCCTATTCTGTTTATAAAAGAATATAGTAAGAGGAAATAATGTTCCTTAACAAATAGGTCAATTAGTGCAACTATTACAGAATTAAAACAAGCTATCGGAAGAAATTACGAAAGAAGCTGCAGTAGTGCATGTAGTAATTTGAATCGGCATAAAATATATTTTTTTATTTATGTAATTACCCTCATTTTTGGATCAGACAGCGCGAGTAAAGAGCGGTACAGAATTAATATATCTACCGTCCTTAATTATTCATCTATATCAAATAACAAGTTTTGTTTATTGTCAAAACTATATAAGTATAAAACTACACAAGTGTACAACACGTGTGAGAAAAATGTTTTGTAGAAACAAAAGTTATTCGCAGACGCGTGCGTTTAGACAATCAATACATCGCTTCATAACATCACATCGCAACATCAGATCCAGCTACGAGTACTATCCGATTGTTAGATTTTGATCTGCTTTATTAATGTCGTTTGATAAATAAGTCTGTTTCTTGTCTAGACTATTAGGTAGTATAAAAGTGTACAACATGTATGAGATATATTTTTGTAGAGACTAAAGTTATTAATGGGCATTTTTACGCATTTTTACTTTATCGAACCAGCATATCGCATCATTAGATCAAGCAATGAGTACAAATTCGATGGGTAAAATTTTGATCCGTATTATTAATACCGTTTGACAAAGATCAAATGATATCCTGGTTATTAAAAGCACGCTTCCAAAACCGCTGTATTAGTAGTCAATAGAAATTAATTAATGAGTATCTCGTTTAAATGGGCTTTAGTATTTAAAAATACAAACTTGTACGTATTACTTCTAATAATTTCAACATAAGATGTAAAGACGTTTTGTCCTGTGAAGTCGGTAGAGCTATATAGCTATAGGTATATATCGTTATGCTGACAACTTTTATAAGAGCAAAATGAAACTAAATACATTGCTGTTATCAAACGGTTTACAGCATAGGGACGTAACAAATACATGCAGTATTAAGGCAATTCCCAGTTGACTTCGTCGTCGTATCTCTCTGTCTCCTTGAGAGACTCGAATAGAGGCAACTTCAATAGCAGACCTGAAAATAAATACTTAATAAGTAAATTTAAATGTAAAATCGGTAGAGACAATCATACGATGGAGATTTTAAATGTCTCTGGGCTGTCATTAATTTCAGTTAAGAGATATTTTATAAATTTGCATGGTTTGCACGGTACAGTGCATACAAGTAGCTAGGCTGAAAAGTAACTCCACCTCATGAAAAACTGCAAACAATAACAAGTTCCAGGATCCTGTGAATCTGTCCTGTGAATGAGCGTGATTAGCAGCCCTGAGGACTTGCTATATTAGCAGTAGGGGAGGCAATGCCCAAGTAATACTTCATATATTGCAAGCATTTGTAAGCTATAATAATCAGTTTACATCTGGTATAGTTATACTTGAATAAAACATCGTTAAAAACTACCATAAAAAATATAGTTTAAAAACTAAAAATCAAGCTTTAATAGGAAATCGAACGAAAAAGCAGAAAATATTTTTTGATCATTGATATATAATTATAGTCATAGAAAGTCTAGGAACTCAATATAATTCAATTATTTATAATGATTCTAAAATAAAAATGTAGTGATAAAAAGAAAATTAATTTCATTGTAAAAAATGTATATAAACCGAATTCAAGGGGTTCTCAATTCGACTGTATTTTTTTTGTATTGTCATCGGTCTGTATATACGAGTATAATACGGGTGCAAATTTTCAAATCAATTAGACGTCTTGAAGTGGGTGAAAATTGCGTTGTAAAATTCCATTACATAGATACACATGTTCAGAATCAATCATAATCTTCTTTATTTTCTTATTCTTAACCCTTGCCTAATCAATTAGGATTAGTTAGATTCTCTAAAAAATCAGTATCTTCGCAAGATACTGCTTTTTTACATAGAATAACCTACCGCCAGAACTTCAAAACCCGGCGGGGTTACCAGACCTTTCTTCCAACATCTTACGGCCAGCGTCACGTGTCCTGACGGCCTGACCGCCTGACGCGAGTTTATCATTTTTTACTTATCCCAAAAAGTGCCGCCGCTAAAGAAGTTTTCACTTCAAAAAAACTACCGAAATTCCAAAATCTACGCGAGCGAAGCCGCGGGCAAAAGCTAGTTACAAATATGTACACAAATCCGAAAACAGATATAACCAGTTATCCATTACACCGGTTCTTTACCCACTGGGCTACCACTGCTCTACATACAAACTAATAACATATCTAAATAATTAGTGAAATAATGCAAATAACTTCGATTACGAAGTTCGTTATTTAGTGTAAAACGATAGTAATATTCGAAAGTTTTCTGATACAGGCTGTAATATTGTTCGTCGACTTGACATAATTGTTTTGGCCTAGTTTAATGTTTGCAGGCAACAATTTGATTTTGATAAATTTGATTAGTTGCGAAGTATTTACTGCCAATATTCGCCTCGGGGTTACTACTATCTTCTATTACTACTACATACTTCTTGTAAATAATACATTCACTGTATATATTATACTAATATGATAATTATGTTATCATAGTTCTGGAACTAATGACCTGTTTCAATCTGTAATAAATCAGATAATTCGACGAGCTGAGTGGTCGAGTAGTTATTAATATTAAGCACACATAAATACATACAAACACCCAAACATACACACACAAACCGTGTGTTCGCGACGGATGCATGAATTTACAAAAACTGTCATAATTTTTTGTACAGTTTACAGTTTTTAATTTATGTATAAATAGAGTTATACTAGCGCGAGTGGGGAATGGTGGTCTGAGATGCTGGCTCCATGCTTAGTTTAGACACCAGTATCACAATTTCCTTTGTTTTACGTTTTTTTTTGCGATATTATTACTTTAACATCAAGATATGCGCGGTGGCTAGGTGGAGCTGTGAAGCTCACTGCCGCCCGTGTCTGGACTGACGCAGTATAGGGAGGGAAATTTGGAAACAGTTATAATCGTTTTAACGGCGTTCTAAAATGGGCCAAATCAAATATTTTGAAAATATAACTGAAAGATGATGAATGAAAGATGAATTGTGGAATGAAAGAGAATGTGATGTATGAATGTGTTTATTTATATGTAAATTGTGACAAATTAGAAAACGTACACCAATGTGAATGTTATAATATAGCCTTGCCCACGGCAGGGGTGCTAGAAAAAAAAAAAAAACATCAAGATATGACGGTTCGATTTCCACACAAGACAAACATTTGTGCTCATAAACGTATCCGTTTATCTTGATTTCAGTATCAAACAATTAAGTAAGTAAAGCGTACCAAAGCCATCTTACAAGGGAAGTACCTCCACTGCTGAGAAATCGCAGCAACACAACAACTACCTGGAGTGTTGTAGTGTTCCATGAATGGAGTGACCAGTAAGCTTCTGAGGGGCTGCTCTACAACGCAAAAGCAATTCTTCCTGTATTGCTAGCGCTGTATGCTACTGTAATTACTTAATATCAGGTGGGGTATATGCTTGTATGCCTCTCGATAATGTATATATTAAACAATAGTTGCCGTTGTACGTTTCCACACTACACTGGTCTACAAAACTCGACGAGGTTGCAGACTACGTGAAGTAGATGACCAACTTCACCTTGAGGGTCGAGCGACTGTAGTCTCATCACAAAGTTAATTTTAGTTCCTTTGTGGTGAGAGTACCGACTCCTCATCCAGCGACCTTCATGAAGGAAGAATTTTGGCTGGAGGGGATCATGTTTCGTAAGTTAGGGCGGTTATCTAACGACACGCGTTACACGTCGCCGACTCTACGTGGAATTAGTTAAAGTTAAGTTTATAATATCGTATATTCTAAGTTAAGGTATATATAGACCTGTGTTTGTGAAACCTGTTGTCTGAAATAACTTCACGCCAAATCCCTTGCGGGATAGGCAGAGAGAACCGAGCGGCACGTGACTCGATCCTTACATATCTAACTCGCTTCTTTAACATTCATTGCTCTTCTCATGCACGTTCGCCGGTCTCTAGGGCTCCTGACAAATTTGTCTGAAATAAAATATTTTAATTTCAATAAATAACTCGCAGGCAGATTTTTTCCCATTTATAAAGGGTTAATAGTAGACGAGCTCGGTGGCTCAGTCGTGAATGACGCGACTTTGACACCAACGCTTGTTGGTTCGATTCCCATACAAGGCAAACATTTGTGTGCATGAACATGTCTGTTTGTATTGGTCTGGATGTCTTAAGGAGGTAGGGCGCATCAAAGCAGCCCGTCTGGGGAAGCACCTCCACCTCACAGAAAACCGCAGCCAAATAACAAATCCCTAGAGGGTTGTGTTCTAACGTGTGAGTGAGATCATCAGTAAGCTCCCAAGGAGTTGCTGTGTAAGGAGCAGAGGAGGCATCGCGTGAGTTACACTTATCTCAAGCGTTAATAGGCTACGGTACCCGCTTTACATCAGGTGAGCCGTATGATTGTATGCCTCTATAAAAAAAAACCATATCAAAGGTTGTCGCTGACTATTAATTATTGTTATTGCCGCAGATGCTTTATAAATAAAAAGTTTCATCGCTTTCCAGTGGACATTGAAATGCGAGTAAACATTTTTTGTGAAAGCGCGCCGCGGAAATTTCTGGCGAACGCTTTTAGTGTTCCAGTAATTAGAGCAAACTAACTGGTAACCGATGCATTGCTACCGATTTTTTTTTTGTATATAGGGTTCCATAACTCAAAAGCAAAAATATAACCGTTCACTTTTTTTTCCGTATGTCTTTCTCTCCGACGGTCAAGACCCTTTTTCTCAGGGACGGGTGGAGCTATCTGAGCTCTGAGCGGATATATAGAGCTGAAGTCAATATTTTGATATTCTCAGGTCTGTAATCCCGGGCAGGGAAAAAATCAAACTTCTAAGTCAAGGGAATCACAAAATACGGCTGTTTATGCTTCGTTTAGCCCATAATTTGACTCTCGCAAGGGAATCAAAACCTATAGGGCACTTCCCGTTGACCTAGAATTATGAAATTGGGTAAGAAGGAATGTTATGAAGTTGAAAAAAATCCAAAAAACGTAAATTTGTAGTTGCATCACAAAAATATATTTTTTGCGAGAATTATTTGCGAAATTATTTCTTTCGGAACCCTCGGTGCGCGAGTCGGACACGAACTTGACGTATTTTTTATTATATAATATTAAAGAGCGCAGTAACGGAGTAGTTTGCAATACTATTAAATACCAAGACTTGTGGGTTCGATATACAGGATAGGCAGATGTCTGTTTATCATAGTCTAGATGTTTAAAAGAATTAATGCGTATCAAAGCAGCGCGTCTGGGGAAGTTTGTCCACCATATAGGAAACCGCGGCCAAATAACAACTCCCTGAAAGAGGGGGATCCTTATTTCTCTGCGTATTAGTGAGGTCACCAGTTAGCTCCTTAGGGGTTGCCGTTTTAACAGCAGAAGTGACATCGCGCGAGTTATACTTAATGTATTGCAAGCATATATACATAATTACTGCGAAAAGCAGAATACTACGGTCGGTCGGTGCCGGTGAACTTTAGCTACATTTGGTATGGAAAATTGTTACCATGACCTACGAACGCTTGCAATGCGGAAAGCATCTCTCACGCGTTGCTACCTCTGTTGTTGTCGAGGTACCAATCTGCATGAACAACGATACTTGCATATTTTTTTTATTTGTGACAATCCTGACGCATTTTTAGCGTCTGTCGGATTGTCGGCATTTAGCGCTGCGACAACGAAGTTCTCCTACTATGAGTAATTTTTTTTTTTTTTTTTTTTTTTTTTTTTTTTTTTAAATAAAAAGTTTCCACAGGCTCTTTGGCCCGTGCCATTGTTTGTTTGAGAGGTTGTTTGTCAGGTTGTTAGTCACTTTAGTGTTTATCGCTCCGCAAGTGCGATTACAATAGAATTAGTAGTGCTTACATGCTATTATTTTTTCTCAGATTTTCTTTTTTTGTTTCGTCATTTTTTTTTTTTTTTTTTTTCCGTTTCGTCAGATTACATTAGTTTTTGTTATAGGCAGAAAGTGGGACGAGAGACGCGGGCAGACCAGTCCCCCCGAGCGGCACCCGTTCACGAGTTGACGCAGAGGGCAGCCATCACCGTGCTCAACCATATTGTAGGGAACTCGATGACCCGCCCCCCAACGCCGCCGCTCGTCTAGACATTTTAGTGAGCATGACTGCTCGCATCTCTCGTCCCTGTCTCTGCTTTATTACAGTTTGTCAGTTTTTCCGGAAACGAAGGGAGATGGCATCCCGGAGCCTTGCCATGACGCCCTTCCCCCCTCTCTGTCTGCTGGTTTGGGAGGAGGAGGAGGGACCGCTCGCTGGGCCCTCGGAGCTTTCAGTCAACTTTCTGATGACCTTCTCGTCTCTCGCCCTCATCGCCATCTTAAGGTTATAGTCCCTGATGTGTTCCGTTGTCGCGGTCTCGGCTCGTAGGATAAACCGAGCTGTCGCGTCATTGTCAGTACAGTCTGTGTGGTATACACAGCTGTCCGTGTGTCTAGAGACCGCGACAACGGCATGGGGGACACTTTGGAGGAGGTGGGATCTTTTGGAGGTTGTACGCACAATAATCACTGACTCGCACGTTAGTCCCTGTGCTTCATGTATGGTTAGGGTGCGGGAACCCGAATTTGCTCCGTAGCCCTGGCTGATAAGGAGTGCCTTCTCAGCCTGGGTGTGGACAAGGTAAAGCGTGTTGTTCTGTTTCGGGATCCGCTCCCCTGTAAACCGCTTCAACGACAGGGATCTAGCGCGAGTCTTGGCCGAGTATATGCCACTGTAGATTTCTCTTAGAGCATACGCTACGTCCTGTGGATTCCTGTACGTACAAAGGAGATTTTGGGAGATTGACGTCACAAGGTTGGGTCTGTTATATAAGGTGTTGAACAGATTGTTCCTGTCGATGTAGGGAAGCTGGTTGTCGTCTCCGATCAGCAGGGCTTCACTGGCTCTGGCTAGTTGTATTGCCATGACTATGGATCCGAAATGGTTCATAAGGGCTTCGTCCACCATTAGGCGTGTACACGATTCGCCCTTATGTAGTCCATTTACTAGTAGGGATGCCATAGTCCGCACTCTCTTTTTGGCTAGATCACCAAAGCGCGTTTCCAGTTTTTCCCTGAGATCGGTGGCGGCCTCAGTTGTCGTTGTCACTATGATGTCTCCAGCCAGGTCGGCTTGTGACACCACCCACGTGGATTTCCCGCAGCCGGGGACTCCGTTAACCCATGTGATAGTGGGTCTCACCCAGTGCTTCGGGCTTCCGCCTTTGAACAGGTCCCCTGCTATAGCTTCTGCCATATCGAGGATCCTGTCGTCCAGCATTACCTTTGTGCACTTGGCTACCACCACAACCGGGTCTTCGGTCGGTGTTTTAAAGGTGATCTTTCCTTCCTCGCTCTTCTCGTCCAGGGGCACAAAACCGCCGGTTACGCTGTATGCTGCCATGTACGACCCCGACATGTTACCCAGTATTACTAGGTTCCTGTCGCTGTCGTAAATAGCTGCCTCAGCTTCGCCCAATTTTATCCGTAGCAGTTCCTGCGAGCCGCGGTGATAAGTCTGCAAGATGGAGTTGCAGGTATCCATGTTTACTTTCCGCGTTGCTCTGGTGACTGCCATGAACTCGATGAAGGCGTTTACCATGTGGTCTTGCGGCTCCCTTGCCGGTCTGAGTTTGGGGGGGGTCACTTGTCCCATGTCTGCTCTTGTGCGGGGGCCAGTGGGGGGTTCCGATCCGTGGCGGGGAGGCGTCTGTGTGAACTTTTCGACCGCCGCTTCCAAGGATAGGGCCCTTTCCGCTGCTCTTTTTTTTCCTTGCGGAGGGTTGGGCCACCGATTGGACACTCCTATTGAGGGTCGCCAATATGGTGGAGAGTATGTAGCTAGGTTCCTTGCGCTTCTGTTCTGCCAGACATCTTTCCTGCATCACCCGTTGTTGAAGGCGTTCCGACCCACTGACGTGGGGATTAACAATCGGGTGATCCCAGCAGTCCTTGGGAATCAGTTTGGCGCCTGGGTCCCGGGATTGGGCCTTAAGGAAACTTAGGTTTTGTCCTCTGTCCTCGTATACCACGATTTCGTGATGCTGCGAGGCCAGGAGAGCTCCTTCGTAGTCCTTGGTTCTCCCACTGAGGTATCCCACGACCATGGCGTCAATACTGATGATCTTGGCAGGTTCGGCTCTTTGCCCCATGAACTTCAGCACTGCGCACATCTGTTCGAACTCAGTGACTTCGTCGTCCGTGCAGAACAACGCGATAGTTTTGTTGTTCTTTCGCACTATTCTGCACGTCTGGTTTCCGATTGTCACCTTTGGTAATTCGTTGAACATTTTGCGCCGCATGGTGGTCTTGCGAGTGCTTCCGTTTAGTAGGACTCCGAGTCCAGGCGAGATCGTTACCGTATTTTTCGCCATGGCATTGCAGAAGGCAATCCCTATTCTCTCCGCATTGTCGTCCATATATAAGGCGACTCCTCTTAGGCGCAGTCCTGGTCGTCCGTCTTCTCCGCATGTTAGAAGGTTGAAAGTGTCATTGAGTGATGTTTGTGTCGTTGTGTCAGACTGTGGTGTTTGTGTGTCGATGTGTGGTGTGTGTGTCAAGTCCGGGAGTTGAGTCATGTCCGAGGGGAGGGGAGGGTTAGGATAGGTGCGTATGAGTAATTATTATACTATGGTAGGTTGTCTCTGCCTACCCCGCAAGGTATTTGGCATGAAGTTATAGATAGAAGTAGTTGCTGAGCGTTCTACTTTAGCCTCCGACCCACAGCAGAGTTGAATTTGTAAATAAAAACAGCCTCATCGGTTCTCTATATGTTATTTTCTTAATGTTTCTAACGCAACATCTCCTCAGCCTACTGGACTTGCCAAGAAACTCTGCTCTTATGCTAGTTTGCTCATATTTTTCGTGACTTAATGAGCGGTTTAGCGGGCAGCTTCAACCTGTTACTTTTGTGTTACAGTATCTTAAAATTTCACTATCATCATTTTTTCATAACGCGCCTAAAGTAGTATAACTTCAAAAACCGTTGTAAAAAAAATCTGCTGGATTCATTTCATATAACGTATATATAGAAAATCCAGCGAGGAAAATTAATTCCTTAATTACAAAGGTAGAAATTGCCTGTGAAACGTTCTTTGGAAGAATGCCAAGTATGTCAGTGGTACGGGCCGAGTATTAATCGCGGCGTGCAGTGTGATTGTGACAACGCGACGGTTATTTAATCAAATAAAAGCAATGAGATCTATACTTTCTGTGCTTATGCGGCTAGGTAGTTCATGAGAACTAGCATGAAGGCAGCCCGCGCTCATAAAAACGTGTTTTAGCGCTTAAATATTAATAAAAAAAATATTATCGGACAAATTACACAGCACCTTCTAGCCCCAAAGTAAGCGAAGCTTGTGTTATGGGTACTAGACAACTGATAAACATACGTAAATACATTTTTTTTTGTAAATACATACTTATTTTAAATATAAAATACCCAGACCAAGACAAACAGATATGTTCATGCACACAAATGTTTGTAGTGTGTGGGAATCGAACCCACGAGCGTTGGTGTCAAAGTAGCGTAACAGCGCGTTTCACCACTGCGACACCGAGCTCGTCATATTTCAGAGATTCAAGCCTATTGAACAATGGGAGAATATTTCAACCAATAAGCCGATAAGTGACGTGATGTTGATTTATGAATAAACCAATAAGAGATGCGCATTCTATGTTAGTCTCCGACCGACGTTACACCCCGTTAGGGGTGAATTTAGTAAGTAATATTGGTCTCTTCGGTTCTCGATAGGCTATTTTCGTCATATAACTAGCGCACCCTGTCATCTATTCGATATTATTTGTAAATAGCATCGGAGCAGAGACGACCAGAGTAGTTTCGCATCTACTAATGCTAGTGGGTAGTGTGGAATGACCTTTATATTAACAAGTGTATTTTGTACTGGAAATAATTAAGTTAAATACAAATTCTGTTTATCGGTTGCAATCATGGCATGGCACTGAATTCATGTTATCGGATTTATGTACGTATTTGTAATTATCACTTGCTCTGCGGTGAAGGAAAACATAGTGAAGAAACCCGCACGTCCAAGAAATTATAATTTACTATTTGATCTGAAAGAGAACGTCGCTGTTGAAATAATAAGACGCGTGCTCCGTTGTTTCGGGCATGTGGAAATAATACAGAAAGAAAGAATTACACAACGGATATACTACGCAAAGGTTAGATATACAACCAAATTGAAAAAGCCCTAGAAAACGGCGCGCGTGCATGAGAAGAGCTGCTAAACCGCACGTAAAGACGTGGGTAGCCGTTAGTTTATAACACGGGCGTTAAGAAGTCAGTAAGGGAACCTTTCAAAATAATAAATACCTGCGCTGTTGCTTCGCTGTAGGTATATTTATGAAAATATTATGTATCTCGTAAAAATCTAAAGTCGCCTTCAAAATAGCAAAAAGTTAAAAAGCGGCAATAAGTTGTGTAGGCACGCCGGTAAATCGAATTACTTTGGGCCGTGTGACCTTTTATAGTATGTTAGAGCGCGACGGTGTTGTTACGTATACCATTCTAATCGAACACGCAGGTTAGGCAACGTCGATTGCAAACTAACCATGGATGGGTTTATCTATCTCGTCTCCATGTTTCAGATGGCACATTAATTCGTCCCTTCTGTTCTACAGGGTCTGCTCAGGGCTGCCTGGGTCGTGGTTTCACTGATGCTCCTTGGTCATTCCGAAATTGTGTAATCTGAATGAGACTGCATAAAATCGTTGTGCAAGTATCGAGTATATGTGAGAAAATGGAGAACCATAAAATATTTTGGTTCTGTCCTAGTGTGATGATATGTATATGATGATGAGTGGGATTGTACGCCGCGAGAGGAAATGGAGTCTGGTGTACCGTACCGATATTGTGTCGTCGGCGGCGATCTTCAAGGCTTTTCGTACGTTCGTTACATTTGACACGTGAGAAGAAGTGCTGAGGAACTAGACGAGAAGGCGAGCTTGGGTTGCTAAATTCGAACATAGGACGCTTATGAATCGAACAAATGAGCTAATGTGCTTATCGCTGCCCCAGAATTGGGAATGAGCAGACAATTTGTATGAAGTGAAAAATTAGCCGCGGCACGAAGAGAGCTCAAATTACTTCGAGGTAGCAGCCGTGAGAAGGCGGTAGGTTTGGTTCCTTCTGTTGCCCATCGCCGACAGTTGTCAAGCTAAGTCAGTGATCTTCGGGCGGCTTGAAAACACTGACCTCTACTAATTCACAGTTGAGTAGCGTGGTAGAAGTTGAAGAGTGAGGGTCGGTATAGACATGGGATTCCATAACAAAATGCCTCAAACTTTTCTATCCTTAAATAGGATCAAGTAACACATTAAAATATTGCTGTAACTAAGCCTATTAAAAAGTCTGTGTAAAGCAATAAAGATATCTGGAAATTATTCAGCTTGTACATGTATAACTGTGTTCCTATGTGACACGATTTGAAAAAATTGACAATATTGTTATAAGGAAAGTTTCTTGGTAATCCACCAGTATCGTGTTTGAGTATATGAAAATGGATTCCCCAACGTCGAGTTCCGAGTCGCGCGATTAAAGAAAGAAGCTGTCG
Organism: Pyralis farinalis; assembly: GCA_947507595.1. Lineage (NCBI taxonomy): Eukaryota > Metazoa > Arthropoda > Insecta > Lepidoptera > Pyralidae > Pyralis > Pyralis farinalis. The sequence goes on from OX382275.1 coordinate 6,356,416, forward strand.
GTATCACATCGAATAACTAGGAATACTATTCATTGTACAATCGTTAGAATACAAAAAATCGGCCAAGTGCGAGTCGGACTCGCGCACTAAGGGTTCCGTACCATTATCTATAAAAACGGCAAAAAATCACGTTTGTTGTATGGGATCCTTAAATAATTGTTTTATTTTAATGTAATTATTTATTCTTAAAGTGAATATATAACTACATATTCTGTGAATATTTCAAGCGTCTACCTGTTGCCGTTATCAATATCGAGCAAAACGAGCAAAAAACTCACGTTTGTTGTATGGGAGCCCCCTTAAATATTTATGTTATTCTATTTTTTAGTATTTGTTCTTATAGCGGCAACATAAATACATGATCTGTGAAAATTTCAACTGTCTAACTATCACGGTTCGTGAGATACAGCCTGGTGACAGACGGACGGACGGACAGCGAAGTCTCAGTAATAGGGTTCCGTTTTACCCTTTGGGTACGGAACCCTAAAAAGGAAGCGAAATCTCCCCTTTAAACTAAAGAGCACAATACTTATACTGCGGATAAACTTAGGATCGTCGACAATTCTCTGAACGTGAACGTCTAAATAATGCGGGAAAAGGCTTCTACCATTATCCCGTATCCTAATTTATTAGGATTGGCGGACTACGCTACCTAAGCGTAAGGATTTGGTGAAGATACTGATCTATACATGGAGCGACTGCCACAACACATAAGGAAAACCAGACCTTTCTGAGGGTAGGACACAAGTGTTTCGAAATATAATTTCGGGCCGTGCTTTTCCTTACATTGTTTTTCACCGCCTTTAAGTGATAATATTAAATACTAGCTGTGCCCGGCTCCGCGGGCGTTTTGATATTTTTTCTTTTTTAGGGTTTCGTACCCAAAGGGTAAAACGGAACCCTATTACTGAGATTTCGCTGTCCGTCCGTCCGTCCGTCCGTCTGTCACCAGGTTGTATCTCACGAACCGTGATAGTTAGACAGTTAAAATTTTCACAGATTATGTATTTCTGTTGCCGCTATAACAACAAATACTAAAAAATAGAATAACATAAATATTTAAGGGGGTCCCATACAACAAACGTGATTTTTTTGCCGTTTTATAGATACGGTACGGAACCCTTCGTGCGCGAGTCCGACTCGCACTTGACCGATTTTTTAAATATCTCTAAACATTCTCGGTAACGTGTTTAATATAACTCACAAGTTTCATTACAATCGGATGAATGGATGGTCTATAGCTGATACGAGTACAAATATTTTTTGTGTTTTACATATTAAGATATACATCTGAAAACACAAATTTTAGTGGGGCATGCCCACACTAGAATAATGCGAGAAATCTAGTGATAACAATTTAACTTATTTACGTTAATCACGATTACTTTTAAGCATTTATTCACACCGCAAATCAATAAAGGTTTACAATCCTTTGGTATTCAATTATTACTGCACGAGTCAGCACTAAACCAGTCCATATATATAGGTAGGGTGCTTACAGAGAACCATGTCCAGAAACCATTTATCCTTAAGTCCTTTAAACTCATTAAGCGTTCTGGATAGCTGCCGTCTAGATACCGCACCGCAAGGCACTATTGCATGCCTCGATGCATTTCAGTGCGGATTACAAGCAAAGATATTGCAATCTGAAGAGTACTGAAGATATAAATGATTTTATAGTTGTACTCGCACACAACAACTCTCTGCAGAGTTGTTGTGTTCCTGCGAATGAGTGAGGTTACCAGTAAGTTTCTAAGGAGTTAATAATTTAGCAACAGAGGTAGCATCGCGCGAGTAATAATACTTAACGTCATCATCATCATATCAGCCGAAAGACGTCCTGAACATAGGCCTCCTCCTTAGACTTCCGCAGCAATCGGTCCTGTGCTGCTTGTATCCATCGACTCGCTGCGATCTTCACAATATCGGCAGTCTATCGTGTGGGGGGCGCCCTACACTGCGTTTTTCGGTTCTTGGTCGCTGTCGAGAACTTCTCTGCCCCTACCATGGCCATTGGTTCTCCGAACTATGTGGCCTGCCCACTTCAGTTTGCTGATCCTTAGAGCCACGTCGTATACTTAATGTATTGCAAGCGTTTTACATCGGTGCGCTGTATGCTTGTATGATTCTGGACGTTGTATAAAAAACAACTTGCCAGAAATTGTCTGCAACTGAACGTGACTTAAGGGTTGATGGCGCTAGCTCAGCTTAGAATTTATGTCTTACCAGTGATGAATCCTGTCACTGATGATATTACGAGTGTGACAGCTAACGCGATGAATTGATACAAAGCTTGGTTAGCTGCAGTTCTACCATTCTGTGAACAAAATATATTTATACAGATATACAACGCAAAAGTAGAAGGAAAAATTCTTGACAGTAAAAACTTGAGCCAGAAGGCACAGCTCGCTATACACAATGTAGTGCTGATCCAACTTATGGCATCTGGGTATGGTAGAGAGAGCAAGAAACGTGGTCGAAATGCGAGATAGATAGATAGGAAAGGTATTCATTGAATATTATGACTAAGTGGCACGCTTTGTACGTTTTTCACAATTTTTCTGTTTACCTGTCTGGTTCAGTTTTAGACGCAATATGCAATATGCGCATAAAGCAAGTCCATCTTTCTTCATATTGTATAGTATCAATATAATCACCTTTTTTGTTAAAAAAAACCACATCGCCCGCCGAAGACGGCGGGAATTCACCCTCACGCCCTGGAACCGCAATGGTCACGTACTGTGTGACTCCTGAGAAGATTTTTTCGAGAACTCTCACGTTGCGGAGTAAACTCCCAGCCGAGGTTTTTCCAAGGGACTACAGCATGGGGTTCTTCAAGACAGGCGTGAAGAGGGTAGAGGGTCGGCAACGTATGAGTGACACCCCTGGTGTTACAAATATCCTGAAGCCTATGACTGCGTACCATCAGACAGCATGTTTTTTGTCGCCTTAGTGGTATAATAAAAAAGTACATATACGATGTTAAATTATTACAACCTGTTAAATATTGTAAATATTTTCTAGATTATCAGTCCATTAGAGCAGAAATACATCTACTACCTCGCATTAAATAAAACCTCATTCAATACGTTGAAACTCATTCAGTCATTTCATTAAAGATTCATGAACGTACTTTTACAAGTATAATTACTATTATGGAAGAATACGAATACAGTGTTATATTTATATCTATCTATATTTTAGATATCTATCGTCTATCTATCTATGAATTCACGCTAAATCCCTTGCGGGTTAGGCAGAGAGGACCGAGCGCCACGTGAATTCATTGCTCTTCTCACTCATGCTTGCCGTGTACATAGCCCCTTACTTACTTATAAACGGCACATTGTTTACCTTAGTTTTGAATAGCATTTATGTATATCATTGAATATACGTACATCAATAAATATATAAATATTTATACAACGTCGCGAGGTATTCAAATATACGGCCCACCTGGTGTAAAGCAGTTACCGTAGTCTATGAAGGCTGGCAATACATTAAGTATTACTAGCGCAATGCCACCTCTGCTGTTAGCATAGCAACTCCTTAGGAGCTTACTGGTGACCTCGCTCACACGCAGGAACACAACAATCCTCAAGGGAGTTGTTATTTGGCTGCGGTTTTGTGTAAGGTGGAGGCACTTCCCCACACGGGCTGATAAAATGCGCCTCACCTCTCTTAACCTGTGAGACCCCGTTATATACTTTTTCCCATACATTTCTTGGCGGAAAAGCGGCCCGCAGGTAATGAGAGATTAAAACACTCAGACCGAGATAAACACACATGTTCATGCACACAAAAGTTTGCCCTGTATAGGAATCGAACCCACGAGCGTTGGTGTCAAAGTAGCCTAACAGCGCGTTTACCACTAACCGAGATATATATATAAACATATATGTACATAAAAAAACGTTGGATGAAAAACAAATATCCGCAAAACGTACAGACTGTACATACCTCACTACACATGAACAAGACGCTTAATGATAAATACTACCGGTTTATCTTTTTGTAGTTTCACTCTGTTTTGGGTTGTTGAAATATCTAACCGGCCGCGTCCTACGCTTTGGCTTCGAAGTCCAGAGGCCGCTTTCCGACTTTTACGTCTCCATTTCGCGCGATATTCTGCATGCCTCATAGTGAGACCATTGGCATGCATGTCATCCCTCACGACGTGAAGCCAGCACTTCTTGAGTCTGCCCCTTCTGCCGGGGCGCGACGGAGGTGGCATGGCTAGACATTTGTTCCCCACGTAACTTGCCCGGTTTTCGTAAGGCGTGGCCGTACCAGCGTAGGCGACACTCTTGCAGTTTGTCTGCTATATCACGGATACGAAGGCAACGCGAATGCGGGAGTTCCTTACGCGATCCTCTCGCGTCACTCCCTACATCCAGCGCAGTATTTTCATTCCGTAACACGTAGCTATGATAATGACTTATGAATTACACGTTTATCTTTTTGAAGTAAAGCTTCTTTACGCGCGCTTGACTTGGGCCGTAAGCTGGTGAATGCGTGACGAGAGCATTACGAAAAGTGTGATCGGGCGAGGCGAACGGAAGTTGAGAGGGAGATGATCTTTCTCTCATAGCGAGTTAAGTTTCGTATATCTAAGACACAGTGCAGGCCTATTGTCTGTATCACACTATGGAGCTAAAGAAGCTTTCCTTCAGTCGTGTGGTCTAAAGCACACCCGTTTGTTTGTAGTTTAGCACTCCTTTTTGGGTCGTTGAAATATTGAACTACCGACATTGTATACTTATTAATGTGTTTTGATTATTTAAGTGAACTGTGAAGTTTTTATGAGTAAGTAAAGATTTCTTTTAAGCGATATTTACCTCTCCTTCCATAGCTTCAAAAATGTTGAATAATTCGTCGTTTCCATATTTTTCTCGAGTAGCAATGCCAGCGAAGAGTACAGAGAGCAGACCGGAGTATATTCCAGGCATGCCATGAAGATTGTTCACGCCGCATGTGTCTAGTATGCCGATGGTCGTCAATTTTGGCTGCAATATTAAAAAGTATATTTATAAAAGACATACATAATCAAATTATATTTCGAAAGACGTGTTCATCTAACCTAAGAAAGGTCTAGATTTCCCTCTGGGTTGTGACGGACTGACAGCATTTGATTCATTTAAAAATCTGTATTTTCGTCAAATTTTTAGGCTTAGCGAGTTGTTATTTGGCTACGGTTTTTCTGTGAGGTGAAGGTACAAGAAAAAATTTATCAGATCAAAGGTATCAAAATTGCGGCACGGAGCTCGAGAAATAAGTTAATATCAGAAATCTGAATATATTATTCTTTACAAATATTCAATTTTATAAATTTATTTCGTTTGTATTCGAACAATAAAAAAAATTAAAAAAAAATTGCGAGTGCACTGTAATGAAGCATAACGTTAAACAACCGACATGAAATCTAAGAGATAAACCAATGTATTTTGTACTACCTACTACTCTTAAAACACCTAGACAAAACAAACAGACATGTTTATGCACACAAATGTTTGTCATGTGTGGGAATCGAACCCAAGAGTGGGTGTCAAAGTAACGTAACAGTTTCACCACTGCGCCGCTGAGCTCGTCAAATCTCCAAGCTTAACTCTCGGACGGTATTTGCTTATATAGCAACCAAAAATCATTATACAAATCGGCCTATTAATGTCTATTCCATAGAAACACAGAATTTCTGACTACAACACTAGCGTAGCGATCAATAGTGTTAGATATCTGACAAACCGTGGTGCACGGTAATCGAGCTTCACTTGACTAGCCACTTTGAGGTTTTTTAATGCCTTATTTGTCATATTGCTGTCTCTCACTTTGCCAAGAGGGGAAGTCAATCCCGAAACTTCGTACTATTACAAATTTCTTTTGATTAAATTCGTTGTGAGTTCCAAGGCAGCTGCAGTTTAACCCCCGGGACAGCAGTGAACTTCGCTGTTCATTGCCTTTTTGGCGGTTGCCGCTGTTAATTTTGACTACACAGAAGACACAGTGGTGGGAATGAGTGGTGGACCTGTCCCGTTACAACACTAGCGTAACTTTCCCACGTAGGTGCGTTGTTTGGAATCGGTAAAATAATTATATCGATGCATGACGATACTTGACATTTCAGTGCCTAATTGATGAATGCCGGTACAAACGAATACTCAGCCTTTTAAATTTAATTACAGAGAAAATATATGATCATTGCAGCATCAATTTATTTCATCCGGCATTGCGTTATCCAATTTATGCTCTTGAGAAGTTACTGAGTCATCGATAATATCGATACTATTGGAAACCATTGCCCTCGATTGATTTACCTTACTCCGTGACACTCATGCTTAATAAGGGTAGTGCGATCTATCTGATTACTATAATTATATATAATAGTTTATATATTATGTTGTGTTCCTGTGAGTGAGTGAGGCAATCAGAAGACGATAAATAAAAAACAAAGAGAGTTGCTCTGAAAGATATATTTATTTTTTTACAATGTTGGGAGTCACGATAAACATGTCTGTTTGTCTTGGTCTGGGTATTTTCTATTTATAATAAGTGTGTATTCACAAAAAAAGATGTATTTACGTATGTTTATCAGATGTCTAGTACCCGTGACACGAGCTTCGCTTATTTTGGGGCTAGATGGCGCTGTGTAATTTGTCCGGCAATATTTATTTATAAGATCTATTGAGTAACAGTCCCCTGTTGGAATCCTGGCATGTACCATTTAACTCGTGTTTTCTGATTTATATACATACTAGCTTTTACCCGCTGCTTCGCTCGCATTTTTTTTTAATAAAAAGTATCCTATGTTACTTCTGATACCTCCAAGAATATGTATACAAAGTTTCATGATGATCGGTTGAGTAGTTTTCGCGTGAAAACGTAACAAACAAACGTACATTCACATTTATAATATAACTAACTGACCCGGCAAACGTTGTTTTGCCATATAAATTATTCCTAGGATTATTTTAATATTATAAAAATAGGGGTTGATTGTAGAAGGGTGAAAATTTAGGGTTGTATGTATTTTTTAATGCCACATCAATAAAAAAAAAATTGTCCAAAATATAAAAAAAAAAAATTGTGGTGGACCACCCTTATTATCTACTTAGGGGTATGAAAAATAGATAGTAGCCGATTCTCAGACCTACTGAATATGCATATAAAATTTCATCAAAATCTGTCAAGCCGTTTCGGAGGAGTATGGTAACTAACATTGTGACACGAGAATTTTATATATACGATTAGGATTTGTAATTATTACTTGCTCGGTGGTGATGGAGAACATCGTGAGGAAACCCGCACGGCCAAGAAATTGTATTTCGATAGACGTGTGGAGCTAGCCTAAAAAAAACGTGTGGCACTCGGGGACTGCCGCAGTAAAGCTATTGCATAGCATTTTAATTTTGGAATTGTTATTTGGCTGCAGTTTTCCGTGAGGTAGTAACGTCACTCACTCGCATGAACACAACTTCCCTCCAGGGATTTGTTATTTGGCTGCAGTTTTCCGTGAGCTAGTGACGTTACTACCTCTGGACGGTTGTTGTGTTCATGCGAGTGAGTGACGTTACCACCTCACAGGTAGTAAATAATTGTAAAAACTGCAGCCAAATAACAATTCCCTGGAGGGAAGTTGTGTTCATGCGAGTGAGTAACGTTACTACCTCACGAAAAATATGCTCAAAACTGCAGCCGAATAACAATTTCCTGGAGGATTGTTGTGTTCATGCGAGTGAGGGACGTTACTACCTCACAGGCAACTGCAGCCGAATAACAATTTCCTGGAGGATTGTTGTGTTCATGCGAGTGAGGGACGTTACTACCTCACAGGCAACTGCTGCCAAATAACAATTCCCTGGACGATTGTTGTGTTCAAGCGAGTGACTGACGTTACCACCTCACAGGCAACTGCAGCCAAATAACGATTCCCTGGACGGTTGTTGTTAAAATGTGTTGAAAAAAATTCTTCTACGAATTTTCTTACTTATTTCCACCCGACGGAGTCTAAAAGTGTCCATAGGCTGTGTAACAGTTTCACATCAGGCGGGCTGAACACTTATTTTCCACCCGACGGAGTCTAAAAGTGTCCATAGGCTGTGTAACAGTTTTACATCAGGCGGGCTGAACACTTGTTTACCTGACGGATCATCATCATCATCTGATGATTAAGAAAAAAAAAAATTCTACCAATTTTCTTACTTGTTTGCCACCCGACGGATCATCATCATCATCTGGTGATTATGAAAAAAAACGAGCTACACGGTAGGCGGAGTGGGGGGTGTTAGATTTTATTTTCGTTACGGAATTTCTTGATTCGGTCGCCTCGCTCAATGCCCGCGATAAAAGCTATGCAATAGCTTAAAGAGGTCTGGTTTTCTCTCCGGCTTGTGGAGATCTGTCAGCAGTCGCTTCACGTCAAAATCAGTATCTTATAGGCTTAGGTAGCGGATTCCGCTAATGCTAATTGATTAGGATAGGGGTTACTGTTAGGAAAAAGAAGAAGACCACCAGATACATGATTTCATTGTCTTTATCGCTAATTTGAGCGATGTGATTAATAAAAAATTGAAGTCTATATTTTTTACTAGCTGCTGCCCGCGGCTCCGCCCGCGTGGTGTCAAATAACATAGCCTATGTGTTAATCCAGATCATAATCTATCTACGTGCCAAATTTCATTCAAATACGTTCAACCGTTTAAGCGTGAACAAACATCCATACATACAAACTTTCGCATTTATAATATTAATAGGATTTCTTTATATACAACGTCGGGTTACTTGCGCAGCAACTCCTTACGAGCTTACTTGTGACGTGTTGCCAAAGACACTTTCTTATCTTAACAGATCAACTGTCTATCGTAAATTATCAATGCGCATGCGGTGAACAAGCGTTACGCCATTTTTTTTAAGATAATGTAGGTAATCTTAAGTAGATATAATACTGACGGGTGCAAAGTAGAAAGAGCTATCTGCAAAATAATAGGTAACTTTCCAGGAGAGTATATAGAATGAATATTTGTGTTATAGATGTGAAACATCTATTGGAGCGCATTGGCAGTAAAATCGAGTCGTATGCCGTGACGGCAAATGGCATGACGCTCTTTCATGCCGTCATGCACCCACTACGCCGCCACGAGAGCGGCTGACAAAGGTACCTACGAACTATCCTTGCTTTATTTGGACTAACAGTTGTCTAATCCGCCAGCTCCATTCGGCGGCATTTTAGCGGCTATTTATGCTCTTTAGTCAAATGAGCCCATTGGAAATCATCCCAGGGGTTTTGACGAGCTCGGTGGTGCCACGGTAACGCGACTTTGACACCAACGCTCGTGGGTTCGATTCCCACACAAATATTTATGTGCATGAACATGTCTGCTTGCTTTGGTCTGGGTGTTTTAAAGAGAGATAGGGTACATCAAAGCAGCTTGTCCTGGTAAGTACCTCCACTTCACAGAAAACTGCAACCAAATAACAACTCCCTAGAAGGTTGTTGTGTTCCTGCGTGTGAGTGAGGTCACCAGTAAGCTCCTTAGAAGTTGCTATGCTAGCAACAGAGGTGGTATCGAGCTGTAATATAATTTAAGTTAATGAATTGCAAGCTTTCATAGCCTGCGGTAACCGTTTTACATCAGGTGGGGAGTATGCCTGTATGTCTATCGTTATTGTATAAGAAAAAGCATCTCGACTGGGCAAGTATCTCATTCAAAACCGCAGCCAAATAACAACTCCCTGGCAGGTTATTGTGTTCCTGCAGCTAAGGTTACCAGTCTGTTCCTAAAGAGATGCTGTGCTAGCAACAGGGGTAGCAACGCGAGAGCGATACTTACTGCATTGCTATATGTTGATACTGCATATAAAAAAAACACTTACCGTTAAGAATCTATATCCCAGTACACTAATAATGCCAGCACCAATTCCAACAGCCACAGCACCACCAGGCCCGATCTCCATGTTACACACGGACCCAACGGCCACTCCTCCAGCCAGGGTTGAGTTCTGGATGTGAACCATGTCAAATCTACCGTGGTGCTTGCTCACCGCTGAAGACATGATGAAGGACGTTACCTGGAAATGTCGCCATTTTTTTAACCAGGAATAAAGTCAAGGAAAATGACAGGTCTCAACGATATTTCAAGAAGTTCTAATAGCATTTGCAGGATAAGCAATTTTAATCGAAGCCTATCTATGTTTTTTTCTATCTAGAGCTTCTCCGATATTCGGAGGGCACGTCAATCGATCCCTGGTTAAGATTTTTTTTATTCTATAACTTCACGCCAGCGGGGTAGGCTGAGAGAACGCCACGTGATTCGGTCCTTATACACCTCACTCGCTTCTCTGACATTAATAGTTTTTGCTCACTCGACAGTTTTTGGGGCATTAATGTTCAGCCATGCAATTCTGTAAGAGCAAACGTCCTTACATCCTCGGAAACATCGGCTGTTACAGCCTTGAACACAAAATTGCAATTCTTTGGTGTCGCTTTTCATGGTTGTGCGACACTAGCGCCGCAAGGCTGCGTTTGGAATTGGAATTCTACAAGGCAAACAGCCTCGCGTACGCTTACAGCCTTATAGAATATCAAATAATTTAGCCGTGATCGCAGTAGACAATGTCAAAGCTGTGACATCTGTGATCACAGCGACGCACACAGCCATTACGAGTCGCTTAGAGAATTGCATGGGTGATCATACTCGTACACCATGTTCTGATGATACCCGTTTTATTTGGTCATGGTAGGTGAGTCTAGGCCTTCTTTGGCAATTACATCCTTTCGCGTTGTATATCTTTCACATCTTTTGTCATTCTTTCCTCTTGTATTATTTCTACATGTACGAACGTGAGCGTTCATGTGTGTAAATTAAATGAAAAAAAAAATAGGTATATAATGATTTTTTTTTCATTTAATTTACACACATGAACATTTCAGTCTAATGGAATATGCGAGTCAAGCAATGTCGATCACAGCTCGTCAATCGATGAGTTTATTTACCTCAAATATTTTCTTTTTTTTTATGATGTAACTACAACTTTACGGTTTTCAGGCTTTTTCCTTTACTTGTGTTATATGACATTGCTTGTACAAATTTCGTGATATTAGGTCAACGGGAAGTAAGTACTCTATAGCTTTGATTTCCTTGCGAGTGTTAAAATATGCGCATAAACGAAACATAAACAGCCGTATCTTTTGATTGCGTTGACTTAGAAATTAGATTTTCTCACTGGTTGTAGGAATTGCAATCAAAAGTATTTGATATTAATTTCAGCTTGATAGCTCCACCCGTCACTGAGAATAACGGTCTTGACAGACGGACAGACAACAAAGTGATCATAATATCTGGAAGGATTCTGTTTTTCATTTTAACCCTAAAAAAAAGGTAAAGTATAAAAATCTTGATTTGCCATTAGGCCTTCGCGGGCAATTAGGCACGTTATATTACATTTTTTAAATATAATCCTATTGTATACTGTGCTAACCAGCAGATATGAGAGATAATTAATATATTGCAAGCGTTGGTGGGCTGCAGTAACCGCTTTACATCAGTTGGGCCGTATTCTTATATGCCTACCGATATTGAAAAAAAAGGTCAACTCACAGTGGCTGCAGCTAGTGACAAATATGTATTGATCACAGCTTTCTGGTACTCCATATCATTGTTAGTCAGTCCAGAGTTGAACGATGGCCAGTAGATCCAGAGGAAGATGGAACCTGAAATATAAATCATCTATAACAAAGAAAGATAAGAAGAAGAAGATCGGCTTTACTCCGTGAAAAATTAGGCGGGGTCTGCTTCCTAAACCTAAGGATTTGGTGAAGACACTGATTTTCATGTAGCGCAACTGCCGTCAGACCCCTATAACTCAGGGGGAAAACCAGATTTTTCTTAGGTTGGGTCGTACGTCTTTCGAAATATAATTTCTTGGACGTGTGGGTTTCCTCGCGATGTTTTCCTTCACCGCCGAGCAAGTGATAAATATGTACATAAATCCGAAATCATTAATTTAGTGGCACAAACCACCGCCAGTATCACGGAGTCCAGCCGATGTCGAAGTGGTGCCATCTCAAAAGGTAGGAATCCCGGAAAGTGTTTGATTTATTCTTAAGGTGTCCTTTCAGAATTGGATTTTAGGGTTTGGGTTTTGAGGGTTTGACACTACGGGCACTCGAGTGCTTCAGAGAGGGAACAGGCCCTTCGTTTTTAGCGTGTCTTCGTCGGACGGAGTCGGAGAAATTCAAGATGGCCCGCGGTACTCTCAGCTCAGATTTGCATTAATTGGCTGTACAGAGAAAAGTTTGGTCTGGATATGGATTCAACACGGTCGTTTTGAGAATATTAATGTAATGTTGAATGACCGCCGTGATCCGATCTTGGGGATATCAATGGAACAATATAACTATGATCAGGTTTCAGCAGGTTTTGGGACTATTGCGAAAACTAAGTGGTCACTCACGCTACTTTGATACCAACGCGCGTGGGTTCCATTCCCTCACAGTACAAACATTTATGTGCATGAACATGTCTGTTTCTGTTGATCTGGGTGTTTTTAGGAGAGGTAGGAACACATCAAAGCAGCTCGTCTGAGAAAGTACCTCCACCTCACAGAAAACCACAGCCAATTCCCTGCAGTGTTCTTGCGTGTGAGTAAAGTCACCGGTGTTATCCTAAGGAGTTGCAGTGTCAGCAGCGGAGGTGATAACGCGCAAGTGATATTTTATATACTGCCGGCGTTCATTGATATAAATACTAATAGATTTTCATATATTCTAATCAACTCTACATAACTATGAAATTCACTACATGTTACCCGCGGCTTCGCCTGCGTCGGCAACAAACAAAGCGTGCCACAGGAACATTTTATCCCGGTGATGTGTTACTGTGGGATAGTGTGAAATAGTAGTAGATGAGAAGCCACTGATACGTTAAAGCGAAATATAACATCCACATTTAGTACTATTTATATATCTAAACATCTAAACTATGCCAGGGGAACATATAACCGGGATAAAAAGTAGCCTATATTTTAATCCGGCACCTCATCTATCTACCAACCAAATTTGATCCAAATGCGTTCACGCGTTGAGGCGTGAAAACGGAACAAACATCCACACACAAACTTTCGCGTTTATAATATTAGTAGGATTTTCTCTATTCGGTCCCACTTTCTTACCGATCATGGCAGTAACATCAGATATGTAAGTAGGTCCGTTCAAGTCTACTGCCTGAGCTTGCCCGTTGGTTGTAGATGCTTCCACTTTCTTCGGTTTCAAAGCCCAACTCACACCTAATCCAAAGTATGCTCCAAATGTATGTATAGCTATCGAACCACCTACATCCGCTGCCTGAAAAGATATGTAAGAAATTAATATATATGTAATTTGACGAGCTTAGTAGTCGTGGGATTAACAATGGACAATTTTTAAGAGAAGTAGGGCGCATCAAAGCATCCCGTCTGGGGAAGTACCTCCTCCTCACAGAAAACCGCTTACATAGCAACTTCTTGGGAGCTTACTGGTGATCTCACAAACAGGAACACAACAACTCTCTAGGGAGTTGTTATGCCTACAGTTTTCTGTGAGGTCGAGGTACTTCCCCAGACGGGATGCTTTGATGTGCCCTACCTCTCTTAGATCTTAGCGTGTATGGATCTAACACTGATACACAGACGGAGTCGGTAATTTCTTTTTCTTCGAAATTTAATTACAGTACCTACACATGTGATAGGCTCCCTAGGTACCTATATTTTATAATAGGTATAGCTACAAATTTAAATTATTTCGGCTTTCAGAAATTTCTTTGAAGAACAATGCATTCAAACCGCCCAGCCGCGACTTAACGCGTTTTAAGAGGGTGCACAAAGGTAAGTGGCGCCCTCATTTTGTTTTTATTAATAACGCTGTATTTAAGACCAATTCCAAAAAAAACGCTCTATAGGGCACTGAAGAACCATATTTATGTTTTTTGAGACATATTCTGTTTTTATTATTTATGTAGAATTAGTCATACTTTTGATTATTGCTATAAGTGGCCATAATAAGCAATAATTAAAATTTTGGTTACTTGTCATAGATAATAAATACAAAATATGTTTAAAAAAAACGTAAATATGGTTCTTCAGTGCACTATAGAGCGTTTTTTTTTTGGAATTGGTCTTTAATTCAGCGTTATTAATAAAAACAAAATGAGGGCGCCACTTAGCTTTGTGCGCCCTCTTAACACCGTCTGTATTTTATCGTACCCTTCCGTCACTTGAGAGGTAGGTATAGGAATGGATAGGTAATTAAAATATTATTTTATAATATATTTTTTTAAGGCAATTTGTTTTTTCCTTATCGCATGTATTAAATTTAAAGTAATTTCAACGTGAAAGGTGGATGGGCGGATTGATAACCACCACAAACTGTAACCAAGTTAAATAATTTATATACAGTTTGCAAGGGTTAATTATGTAGTATGATAATAAACACGGGGGAGCAGTGATAGCCTGGTAGATAAAGAGCCAGACCTATAACCGACTGATCCTGGTACCAATCCAGTTATGGGCATGTTCCACTAATTTTTTTTTTCGTCGGGAGGCATACAAGCATACGGCCCACCTAATGTAAAGCGGGTACCGTAGCCTATTAACGCTTGCGATATATTAAGTATCATTCGCGCGATGCCTCCTCTGCTGCTTACACAGTAACTCCTTAGGAGTTTACTGGTGACCTCACTCACACGCAGGAACACAACAACCCTCTAGGGAGTTGTTATTTGGCTGCGGCTCTCTGTGAGGTGGAGTACTGCCCCAGGCGGGCTGCTTTGATGCGCCCTACCTCTCTTAAAACGTCCAGATCCAGACAAACAGACATGTTCATGCGCACAAATGTTTGTCCTGAGTGGGAATCGAACCCACGAACGCTGGTGTCAAAGTCGCGTCTTTCACGGCTGAGCCACCGAGCTCGTCAAAATTAAATTCGTAGTTTAGGATTTACGAACACATTTGTAACTATCACATGCAATCTCTGTCTCCGCCAATCCACAGTTAAGTAGTGCGCTAGGGTATGCTCGAAACGCGTTCGATTGTATAATGCAGTAGTAGCACATGCTTGGCGACAAAGGAAAACATGATAAGTAAACTCGCATGTTAACATGTGGCCTAACTTAAGAAAGGTGACGTTTTCTTCTATGCTGTGGACATTTGACGGCAGGTAGTCACTCCATGTCAAAACCAGTATCTTCGCTTCCTTGACGATAGGAAGGAGATGATAATCATTATGACTGACAACTCAACAATTGAACTCACAACGAATTTAATCAGAAGAAATTTGTAGGAGTAGGAAGTTTTGGAATTTATCTTCTTTATTCTGCTGCATGCGTAGATCATAAAGTGCAATGTTTAAATTCGACATTAACATCGCTGTTCGATAAACATGCCCCATTGAGACCAGTTAGGGTAAAACACTTGCCAGCACCATGGTTGTCCTCATCGATTAAGAAAGTTATGACTAAACGAAACAAAGCAAAGTCCAAACTGAAAAGAGATCCTTCAGAAATTAATATTCAAACATATAAAAAATTACGTAATATCTGCAATAGGATGTGCAGGGACGCAAAACGCCACTATATTCACTCCTCTATTGATAATATGTCTCCGCCACATATTTGGAAATTTTTACGATCACTGGGTGTGGGTAAACCTCCTGAAAATGTCAATGATCATATTGATCTTAACTCCTTAAATAAACATTTTTCTACTCCTCCAATTTCAATTGATACGGCGAAAAAAATGTCCACTTTACATACTCTTTCACAATACTCTTCACCCGCAAGTGATTCATTTATTTTTCGCAAAGTCACAGAGGAAGAAATAAAAAAAAGCATTATCTCTATTTCTACAAAAGCTGTGGGCAGCGATAGCTTGAGTCGTGACATGCTTACACCTATCATTGACCTTGTTGTTCCGGTGATTACACATATAGTAAATTTCTCTCTAACTCATAACGTGTTCCCGACTGCATGGAAAATGGCTCAAGTTATTCCTCTTCCTAAGACGTCTAATCCGTCATCATTTTCTCAATACCGTCCTATTTCTATACTTCCTTTACTCTCAAAGGTTCTCGAAAGTGCTGTCCATAAACAACTTCACACATATCTTTCTCGTAACAATCTTCTCAGCCCTTACCAATCAGGCTTTCGTCCCAACCACAGTACGGTCACTGCGTTGCTAAATGTCATGGATGATATTCGTTATGCCATGGACAATAAAACTCTCTCCATAATTATATTATTAGACTTTAGCAATGCATTTAATTCAGTCGATTTTGATATTCTCTTAGGTATACTTCGCTCAATTAACTTTTCTCCCTCTGTGATGGCATGGTTCGACTCTTATCTTCGTGGTCGCCGGCAATGCATCAAACTCGATGAGAGATCATCGGAGTGGATTGATCTTGTTGCAGGTGTGCCACAGGGCGGTATCTTATCTCCACTTTTATTTTCTATTTTCATAAATGAAATATCCAAAGTTCTCTCTTGTCCCTTCCACCTATATGCAGACGACTTACAAATTTACAGCCATTTCTCAACTATCGAAACCGATGAAACGATTGAGGCTATAAATCGCCAATTATGTGCTATCCAGGGTTGGGCTGAAAACCATGGTTTGCTGGTAAATCCATCGAAGTCTCAGGCTATAATCGTAGGTAGTAACCATTTACGTAAGAGACTCAATTTTAATAGCTTGCCTAAGGTTTACTACAATGGTCTACAAATTCCATTTGTTGATAAAACTAAAAACCTTGGATTAATCATTGACGGAACACTTTCCTGGAACGCGCATGTTAATGACGTTAGTAAACGCATGTATTTTACATTTCACTCTCTCAAGCGACTTCAGAACTTTTTGCCTTTTAAAACTAAAGTTATGTTGGCTCAATCTCTCTTACTCCCCATTCTCGACTACGCAGATGTTTGCTATTTGGATGCAACTGAGGAACTACTCAACAAGCTAGAAAGATTGCAAAATCTGGCTATACGTTTTATTTTCGGTCTCCGTAAGTACGACCATGTTTCGGAGTTTCGTGTACAGTTGAAGTGGCTCCCTATTCGATTTCGCAGAAATGTGCACATACTATCCCTACTTTTCAAACTAATTACCAATCCCAATTCCCCTCAATATCTCTGTTCTCGTTTCCACTCCTCCCACCGCCAACTCGATCCCAACGTTCTTGCTATATAAAAACTTTACACTTCCCCCCAGCTAACACGAGATTCTTTTTTAATTCGTTTACCGTACGCGCTGCTAGACTTTGGAATAAATTACCATTGGAGATAAGAGAGAGTCCTTCTGTATTTGCTTTCAAGAGAAAACTAAAAAAGCACTATTTAAATACATTATCTTCTAACGAAGAATAGTTTGTATGTATATGTGTATACATATGTATATGGTTATATATTTTATGTATGTATTTGTATGTTTATTTGTGTGTTTTATAGTTCTATTCAATTGTTTTTTATTTTTTTTATTTTTTTTATTATTATTATTAGTATTTTCCTTTTTTCTTTTTCTTGTGTGTTTCTTACATTTATTGAATTTTGTTTTACTTTATTTTTTTAACTGTAAGTATCAGTTTTTTATTTTAGTAGTTGGCACATATAATTGTTATAACCCTAGTACAATTTCTTTTCACATTAATTACGGTTGGCTGGAAGAAATCTCTTGAAGAGATAAGCTCGCCTTTGTACACTGTATTTAACACTTATTGTATTGATTTATTTGTGTGCAATAAAGAATATATATGATATAAATTAGTCTAGTCAATAAAGTGGGGAAATAAACAAAGTTTCTTACAGGAAGATGGATCAAAAACAATTCTTTTTGCATTATCTTCTATGTGTCCTCTAGGTCATTCGTGACTAGTAAGCGAAGTGACTAGCCCCCCCCCCCCCCCCCCAACACTCCAAATTAAAAACCTTTCTCACCCCCCATTTTTAAAAAATTGCAAAATATAGTAAAAGTGAAAATTAAGGACTGAAAATGTCCCCTAGTAGGTTTTCGGGGTCGCTGATCACGAATCCGCCAATAGTTTTTGGAAAATTCACACGGGGAGCGGAAAATCGGAGAATTTGGTTAATTTTCCTTCTTTTTACTGCTTTCTTCAGTGTTGTCAAATTGGGCTCGCACCTGAAGATGAATAATGATGTTTTTGATGTCAAGACGTAAATTTCGAAAAACTGTGGAAAATCTTCGGATAACTGTGGAAAATCTGGTATAAGAAAATTTTAAATTTGGGCGATATGAGCGTGTAGCAGGTCATTATATGGGTTTTCTGGGTCACTGATCACGAATATGCTATCAGTTTCCTGGAAAATCCCCCATGAAAAGTAGAAAATTGGAAAATCTTGTTTATATTTTTTATTTTATTTTTCGTTGCTACTGATAATAAAGTGCTCCAAATTAATGTTCAGTGTTACGAACGAAATAAGATTATCAAAAAAGTCGGAAAACTGTGGAAAATCTGGTAAAGGAAAATTTCAAACTTAGGCGATATGAGCGTGTAGCAGGTCATTATATGGGTTTTTTGGGTCGCTGATCATGAATGTGCCATTAGTTATCCAGAAAATCCACATGGGAAGCGGGAAATGTTTTTAATATGACCATGATATATAAAAAAAAATATTTTCATCAAGACATATACGTATTTATTAATGTATGTATTGAATTGACTTACCTATCTTTTCACTCTCTTATAGACCAAGAACAGATTCATCATAGTTGTCTTGTTTGGTTCCAACTCATCCATTCAAATCTCCACACATAATCACTCTTTCATTCCCTTCAGCTAAATTAAGAACATCCCTCACAGACTCCCAAAACTTCTCTAGTTCTTGGACATACCCTAAGCTTACGGGAGCGTATGCAGCAATCAGAAATACTCGCGTGACGCCTAGTTTTATACGAACCCAGAGAAGTCTAGGTCCTACCAAACAGTAATCTTTTACACCAGAAGCTAAGTGAGAGGAGAGTACGACACCTAGTTGATGAGTGTGGAAGAAGGGAAAGGTGTATTTGGATCGGTGCACCTGGCGTTCCATAGTCTCTGCTTATACCAATGGGCGTGATGCTATGTATGAATGCAATTAGCTTTAAACTTTTTACTTAATGTATTATGTTCGATGAAAGACTCAATGTAAGCAATTCTGAAGTTTTAAACACATTCTATTTTTAAAGTAGGTAGTCTATTTTCGCAAAATTTAAATTTGTCAAACTTTGAAATAAATGGAAATTAATCACAAAGTTTCCAAACAAGATTAATTTATTATCTCCAACTCGAAAGGAGAAGTGTTAACAACCTCTTCAAACTTACGAACAAATGTTGCGCATAAAGTAGAAGATTATGAAATAATTATATGATATTTTTACAGTAGTATATGTAACTAATTTATTCAAATAGTTCGTTTGTTCATAGCGTTATCCCGTTTCCTATTTCCCTGGGATTTGTAGGGTCCGCTACCTAAAGAATTTGGTAAAGATTCTGATGTCTACATGGGGACGGAGGGGAAACCTTCTGTTGAACGAACTGGTTCCCTCACAATATTTAACTTCGCTGCCGAGAAAGAAATATTTACAAATATGTACATAAATCACTACTCTCGCATATGTAATAAACCTTACTAGCGTATTAACTCGTCAGTGATAATCACACTCAATTACTCAGGAAGGTTTTTTTTTAAAGGTATAATTTACTCGTACTTCGTTTGCTAATCGACAGGTTGTACTCCAAGCCAGCGACATTGAATTTGACTGTCAAGTGGGGCACTAAAACAAAGCATCCAATAGTATACAAATAAATACTAACCTTAAAAACATCGGTGACAAGCCACAAATTCAAGCAGGCTAGAGCTGTTTCCACAATAGCTATGAACAGCAGCTGTACTCCACTAGCGACGCCCAATAGTGCGCCAAAGGATATGAGTATGGTAGCGGCCATAATGTCTGCCTCTGGAATAATAAATAAAAATATACGTACAAAATACTATACAAGCTGTCTATCTATCTTCACGCTAGACCTCTTGCGGGGTAGACAGAGACAACCGAGCACTAAAACACGCGGTCCTTATAGATCACGCTCGCTTCATAATATTATGACTTTTTTCATGCACGCTCACCTAATTTTAGGGCTTTTGACATAATAAATCCTAATAAATCACGATAAATTTGATCGTGGTAGATGAGTCTTGGCCTTCCTCATCTCCTACATCCCTCCGCTTTCCCATTGTTTGCTTCCTAGGCCTTTTTAAGATATGGTGAAGATACTTATTTCCATGTAAAAATCAGTATCTTCGCCAGATCCTTAGTCTCAAGAAAAAGAAGATTTCTTTGTATAACCTCAGAGGTGTACAAGCATACAACCCAATTAATGTAATCTGGTTACCGTAGGCTATGGACTAATGCAATATATATATATATATACTGTGGTTAGTGAGTAACTACCCCGCTGCTAACACAGTAACTCCTTAGGAGCTTTATGGTAACCTCACTCATTCGCAGAAAAACAACAATCGTCCGGGGAGTATTTGGGTAATTTGGCTTTATTATTAGAATTTGTGCTTTTAATTAATTTTAATAATGTCAGAAGCCCCAGGAACTGGCGAGCGTGCATGAAGAGAGCTATGAATGTCACAGAAGCGAGTGAAGTATGCAAGGACCGCGTCTTATGGCGCTCGGTTCTCTCTGCCTACCCCTGCCTGCAAGGGACTTGGCGTGAAGATATACATACATATATACATACATACATACAATTAATTTTTCTAACATTTTTAAAATTTTGTTCTTTTTATATACAATTTTTATATACAACATCGGAAGGCATACAAGCATACGGCCCACGTGATGTAAAGCGGTTACCGTGGCATATTTAACGCTTGTATTATATTAAACATCACTCGCGCGATGCCTCCTCTGCTGCTTACACAGCAACTCCTTAGGAGCTTACTGATGACCTCATTCACACACAGGAACACGTCAACCCTCTAGGGAGTTGTTATTTGGCTGCGGTTTTCTGTGAGGTGAAGGTACTTCCCCAGACGGGCTGGCTGTTTTGACACGCCCTACCCCTTTTAAAATGTTCTCATGAATAAATGTCCAATTTTTTCTCCTTTTCTCCTTAATCGGCCACCATTTTGGAAATGTCTATTACAGATTAAGATATGGTGAAAAGCACCAGCAAATGTCTTTATTTAAAATGGTCATTACATTGCATTGAAGATTGATTTTAGCCATTCTAAATCTTCTCCAATTTGATCAGCCATTGTAATTAACTTCTGAATCTATTCTGATTAACGATAAATGAAATGAATTATATACCGAATAAGAATCTCCCACAAAGCCAAAGTTAAAGCCCAATAGCAAGTTTGAGGAAACGTACCTACAGAGGATAATGTATCTCAATGATGGATCAAATTAAATTATGATTTGTCATAAAAATAACGAACGCTAAGAAGAAAGTTTGATAAAGTTAATATCACAGTAGAATTGCTTGCGAAAATATATATATTTTTTTTATTATAGAAAAGAGAGAGTTCTATTTGTAACGTGGACTCCAGGGTATTACTGAAAGATCAGCTCGCAGAGCTCAGTGGCGCAGTTGTTTAGTAACGCAACTTGACACCAACGCTCGTGTATTTTCTTTATACAAGCATACCGCCTGCCTAATGGTAAATAGTCACCGTAGCACTATGGGCATTTGCAACACCAGGGATGTCACTCATACGCTGCCGACCCTGCAACGCATCGTGTGTTCGATTCAGCCCCAACACGGCCCTAAACGCATTGTTGAATTGAACGAAAATTACATACATACCCAATAATCCCTTCTTTGTAATCAGAATTGTGTTGTCGGTCATATGGTAAAACGACTGGCATAGCAGGGCCCATTGGATGACCAGCGCTCCAAGTAACCAGTTGAAGCCAAGAGCAGTGTAGCAGTACTTCTTAAGGAATGTCATCAGGAAGCCGAAACCGATGAAGATCATGACATGGGTGCCTTCGAAGCCTGCAAAAGAAAAACCAGTTGAGAATGCGCAAGCTTGCATTGCCAGAGGAACACCTGGCTCGTCAATTATTATAACAATTCAATTTTTTTTTTAATTTGTCGGCCGTTTTGACCATGTTCCTTAAGAGATCGGAACGGTGTTCCTGAACATTCCTATTCTATTTTTTTATACTGAATCCGAATCTGAAGTCAAAATTTGAATATTCGAAAAAAAACGACAGACAAACGCACAGACAAATATACAGAATTCATATAGGAACGGTGTTCCTGAAAATATATATTAGTGATTATTCTTTATTAATTTCAGCAACTTCCGCCGTGGGGTGTACATGGCTTACTATTTCAAAGCTAACCTCTGCATCTTGCTAAATTCCAAATGAGGCTGGGGAAGCTCCTCCACCTGACAGAAAACTAGCCAAGTAACAACTTATTGTGTCCCTGCGCGTGAATTAGAGTTATCAAGAGTTGCTTTCTTCACAGCGGGGTTGCGATGCGTGAGCGCATCTCTTTGTATTACAAGCTTTCATATGCTACGATAACCACTTTACATCAGGTGGGCGCCATGTTTGTTTGCCTGTGCGTTATATAAAAAATGCAATATGTTTTTTTTTATACAACGTCGGGAGGCATACAAGCATACGGCTCACCTGATGTAAAGCGTGTACCGTAGCCTATTAACGCTTGCGATATATTAAGTATCACTCGCGCGATGCCTCCTCTGCTGTTTACACAGCAACTCCTTGGGAGTTTACTGGTGACCTCACTCACACGCAGGTACACAACAACCCTCTAGGGAGTTGTTATTTGGCTGTGGTTTTCTGTGAGGTGGAGGTACTTCCCCAGACGGGCTGCTTTGATGCGCCCTACCTCTCTTAAAACATCCAGACCAAGACAAACGGGCATGTTCATGCACACAAATGTTTGCCTTGTGTGGGAATCGAACCCACGAGCGTTGGTGACAAAGTCGCGTCATTCATGACTGACCGAGCTCGTCAAATGTTTTGCGAAGGTGGGATTATTACTCTGAGGAATGTATAATTTTAAACTTTTTCTTTGTTTATGTCACGGTTCAAGTTACCACGATTTGTTTTTCTATTTTTCCGATATTTCGGCGACGTTGCAGACGCAATGTTCATGGAATGACGGGAAAATATAAAAACAAATCACGGTAAGTTCCGTACCTACAATAGTGATCTTCAAAGAAAGTATTTTCTTCTTCCAGCCGCTCATTGCGTTCATTAAGATAAGATAAAGATAAAAATTCTTAATTTGCCCTTGAGCCGTCGCGGGCACTGAGATATGCCTAACATTTATTTAACTAAAATTTTATTCTGATTAATTTCTCACAGTTACAATTTTTCAGTTATTTGATGTACTGACATTCGGAAAACGACCATTGGCAAAACCTAAAAAACTTGCCAATATTTTTTCATATCGTCCATTAGATATGACAAGCATATTGGCACCTTAACAATTACGCCAAGAAATAAAGGTACCATACATTTGATGGGACTTTTCGAAATATAATATTGCGTTTGGGGTCCTACGTATTTCAAAATGTAATATTCAGTTTATCCATTAAGTATGAAACATAAATTTAAAAACCCCATGACGGAAAATTGTGACCCCAAAAAAATACCTAATTATCTAAAATATTATTACGAGTAATACGCGACATGGCACACTTAATATGTACAGTCTACGACACAGGTTACGTACGACGGCAACTGATAATATTCTATATAATAATCATATTACATTTTAATGTCGTGGATTATTAATTTTTTTTTCGTTTGTAGCTCTTTAGGCCACATTATCCTTCGTAGATGTTTATTTTTTTTAAATTTATGTTCATTTGTATATTTTTGAATTTTAATAGTAAAATCATTGTATATATTTCTGTTTACATTTGTATTCCTTTTCACAATAAAATAAAAAATGGACTTAAGCATTGCAGAGAGGCATGTATACATACTGTAGCGGCCCCCGGTGGTCTGTAACATTAAATCTTAGCTAAGGACATGCTCAGGAATGAGACTTAAACAAAGATATAATCATTTCAAAAGCCCTTTCCGAGAAAAATAGTAAGAAGCAAACACCTCTAACCCCAGACGCATATACCGTCTCCGTGGGCGTCGTTGCCGGCGCGGGTAAAAATACTTTTCTTAATTTACCATTTTAGTTCAGACTATTCGTATATTGTTTTCCCAACCCCCTTTACATTCTACAGAGAATCCGTATCTTGTAGGCAGCATCTTGAACATTTATCTTCGACAACCGATTGTTAAAATAAATCGGTTCGTGAAATTTTGCTCAAAATGGATTCAGTTTGCTTTCAGAATATTTATGAACAAGAAATCCTAACTGAGATTTGCGCGGAGATATTTTCTTTTATACAATGTAAAGATGAACGCAAGCATACCCTGACGTAAAGTGGATATCGTAGCCTTGGAAAGATTCCAATACCTGAAGTATATTGTTCGCGCGATGCCACTGCTAACACGGCGATTCCTTAGGAGCTCACTGGTAACCTCACTCACTCTTTGGAACAGAATAACCCTCCAGGGAGTCGTGGTTTTCTGTGAGCTGAAGGAACTTTACCAGAGGGGCTTCGTTGATGCGCCCTACATCTACTAAAAATACTCAGACCATGACAAACAGACATGCTTATGCACCAAATGTTTATCTTGTCGGAATATTCACATGCAGGTTTTTTTATTTATTTTTTATACCACCAAGGTGGCAAACAGGCATACGGCCTGCCGGATGGTAAACAGTCACCGTAGCATATGGGCATTTGCAACACCAGGGGTGTTACTTATGCGTTGCCGACACTCTAAAAACCTCTTCGCGCCTTAAAAGATTCCACTGTGTTTACAAAAAAACGCGATTGTTTTTTTTTGGAATCCCTATATTTTTTTGTGTAATGAATAGACTGAATTTCCATAACAATTTTGATAGACTCGGTGGCGCAGTGTTTAATAACACTACTTTGACACCAAAGCTCATGGATTTGAGACACATACGACAAACGTTTGTGTGCACGAATATGTCTGTTTGTCTTGGATTGGGTGTTTTTAAGAGAGGTAGGGTGCAACCTGTCTGTGAAAGTATCTCCACCTCACAGAAAATCGCAGCCAAATAACAACTCCATAGAGGATTTTTGTATCCTGCGTGTGAGTGAGGTCACCAGTAAGCTCCTAAGAAGTTGCTGTGTAAGCAGCAGGGGAGACATCGCGCGAGTGATACTTAGTATGTTACAAGCGCTATTAGGCTACGGTTACCGCTTAGATCAGGTGGGCCGTGTGCTTGCATGCCCTCCGACGTAATATAAAAAAAACCATAGATGCATGCAGCAGGCGGCCCCGGTATGCCGCAATATGCTCCGGTGTGCTTCAGCACCTTCATGGATAGCGCAAACATATCAATTAAAACGTGACATGTCAATTTGGGAGTTCAGTCAATATTAATTCAGTCCTTTCCTGGCAATTGACGAGCTCGGTGGCGCAGTAGTGGAACGCGCTGTTACGCTACTTTGACATCAACGCTCGTGGGTTCGATTCCCACACAGTACAAACATTTGTGTGCATGAACATGTCTATTTGTCTTGGTCTGGGTATTTTCTATGTATAATAAGTATGTATTTACAAAAAAAAAAATATTTACGTATGTTTATCAGTTGTCTAGTACCCATAACACTAGCTTCGCTTACTTTGGGGCTAGATGGCGCTGTGTAATTTTTCCGACAATATTTATATATTTATTTATTATGTGTTCAAAAAGTACAACAAAAATACTATCTGTAAAAGGCTTATTACGAGTATATATAGATTTGTTGAATATTTTACTGACAAAGATGTCTGGAAATTATTCGGCACAGATATTTTTTTGATATAATAAAAAAATAACTACCAATCTATCTATAACTTCACGCCAAATCCCTTGCGGGGTAGGTAGAGAGAAAAATAACTCTCGGCAAATAACGCCTGAAACTGTTAACTTTTCTTAATAATCTTTAATTGTAGCGTTTGACATCATTATTGTATAATCATTGACATGAATTTATTGTAATATCTACGAGTAGTTACCCATTTGAAAAGAGACCTATATTGGCAAGTTTCTTTCAGCATTTCTTCTTTGCCAATGGTCAATAAATAATAATATAAGAAATTTGAATAAGATACAGTAAGATTATATTTCAAAAAATGTTAGACGTGTCTAAGTGCCCAATAGCAAATAAATAATTTTTGTGATTGTCTTTATTATTACTAACTACTACTATAACTTCACGCCAAATCTCTTGCGGGGTAGGCTGAGAGACCGGAGCTGCACATGACTCGATCCTTACAAACCTCACTCGCTTCTTTAACATTCATTGCTTTTATTATGCACGCTCGCCGGTTTCTAAAGCTCCTATTATTTTTTAACATTATGACAATTGACATTCATTGCTATTGAATGCATGCTCGCCGGTTGTCTAGGGCTCCTGACATCACCTTCTGATCAAACACGACCAATTTAATCATGGTAGGTAAGTCTTGGCCTTCCTCGGCTCCTACATGGAGTGAGGTATGTAAGGATCGAGTCACGTTATGCTCGGTTCTTTCTGCCTACCCCGTAAGGGATTTGGCGTGAAGTTATAGATAGATAGCAATTGACTCTCCTGTGAATCGTACTGTCGATTGATGATAGTTCTTAACCTAGTGGCTTTGAAAACACTCTTCGTCTTCTTCCTAGCGTTATCCCGTTTCCTTATCCATTAGGATTGGCGAGGTCCGCTAAGCCTAAGCCTAAAAATTTGGCAAAGGTACTGATTTTTAAAATACTGACCCACGCTGATTCATAGTTGAGTAGCATCGCCGACATGCTCTTTATGTCTTCGGTTGAATGGAGATCCTTATCCTTGAATGGAGATCAATGGGATAAAGAAAGTTGTATGGAGTTTGGTTTTAATATTAGTTTTGCTGTGCAGAAATGAAACCGGCTGCAATATGTAGGGCTTCAACTTATACGAATAAAAGTAACGATGTTCGTTTAATTCCGGAGTTATTATAATATCCGGAGTTATAGCTCCGGAATTACAAGAAAAATGCTGGTTATTTTTAACAGGTAACATCACCTACATTTTTCGTTTGGATTATAGGTAGCTGCAGTACATAATGTATTTGAGGCATAAATATTTTTTTTTTTCAGCTTCGCACGGGCAACAAAGATATACAATGTACATAGCTCCCTGTCGGCATTTTTTTTGCGGACGGTTAGCATAGCAAATATAGTCGGCATGAATTTTTTCGAGATCTTCAACAATCCTCGTCACAATTCAGCCGTATCATATACGCCATATTATTATTCGATATTATCTTTATATTTCGAAGAGCTCAACTCAACATATAAAGCATAACAGCAGCCGAAACGAACTGTGTGTATATACTATCGTATAGAACAGAACAAAAGCGTATCGTCGAATCATCGAACGTATTTTACATTTGTCAATTCTAGACTCCCATCAATGTTGCCATATAACGAGTTTGTTATTCACTAATTGATTTTTAAACTTCTTCTTGCCTTAAATACACGCAAGTAGTGAGCATATTATCTGTGAGTAGGTACTGGCTATAATTTCATTTAAACGGCGAACTATGATATCAAAGTATTTTTAATTTTATGTAATTTATTCTCCGGAGGAATTATGGCTTAATTTTATGGGAGACGTAAAGACAAATAATGTTTTGATTTTTAATGTTAATCTTAACTGTGCACAACTTGAAACTATGAATGGGAATTATGTGTGACCGTATCAATAGCAACTTTAAATATCTATGCGCGGTGAAACGGTTGAACGCTGGTAGTCCACAGGTTAGTAGGATTCCCGAACCCGATGAATACGTAATCTTCGCCGCGGGGGGCTGAACCGCCAGCCTGTGTAAAGTCCCTGATGCAGTGGTCGTGCCGGAGAAGGAGACCGGGGTGGTTCCGTCTGCTGCAGCAGGCGGGGACCGTGGGGCCTTCCGACCGCCGAGTCAGCAAACCAAATAAACAGCGCGGAACTGTGGTAAAGGCACCGCGCTTTTGTCCTTTGTGATGTCCGTTCCTTGGCTTCAAATTTTTTTTTTATAGCAAATAGGTTAAAGAAATATAATTTCACAGCGGCCACCCCCTCCACAATGTATATGGACTTTTCCAACATCAGGGGTTTATACTCGAACATCAACGCGGTTCATCACCACTTGGAGACCGCGCGGTCGACCATTTTTTTCCTCACGGAGATACAAATATCCTCATCGGACGACACTTCTTATTTACATTACCCCGCGCACAGTAGGGCACTTATTTGGGCGTTGTGCCGGAGGGTGCTTTGAAGACAGGGATCTGTTAGTATTATGGGTGCGTATGGATGTTGGCGGCCACACCTGGATATACGCGTGCTTTTACAGGTCCCACAGCGGTAATACAGGCACATTTCCTTTATTCAAGCACCTGCAACTAGCGACAGACAGAGTTATCGAACAGTATTCCTCCGCGGAGTTAGTGATTTTTGGAGACTGTAATACCCGCCATACCAAATGGCTTGTGGTTCTCGGTGTACTGACTACGCGGGGAGATCTGCTCATGAATTTGCTCTGGACTATATTTTCTCTCAACTAGTTCATTCTCCTACGAGAATACCAGATGTAGAGGATGTCGGCAACGCAGGAGTGACAACCCTGGTGCTGCAAATGTCCATTGGCTACGATAACTACTTACCACAACGCAGACCGTACGCTTGATTGCCACCTTAGTGATAAATGAAACAATCTAGCCTATAGCCATGACCTTCACTTTTCTTGAAACTCAAGACCGTATTGTTCCCAGGACAGAACATTTAATGTATCCCAAAGGTCGTTAAAGATTCACTTTCTCATAGAAACTTTAAGATGGTTTTGTCTCGCGTTGAAAGTTCGTCTCGAGTTAATCAAAGGCAAAGGTTTTTATGGATAATTGTTCTTAGAAGCAGAAAGCGAGGAGGTCGATTAGAAAACCTTTGATCAGTAGTGAATAGCATAATGGAAACACTCCGAAACTTCAGTGTAATTGTTGAATAATCTTGGAACGTTTTAAGTCAAAATGCAACCGTTGGCACTGCTGGACAATTAAATGTTTCTTGGTTGGTTATTTTAAGAATTGTGCAGGAAAGGTAATCTGTACAGTCGTCCAACTAAGCTTGCACAATAAATGCAGTTTATTTGTAGATAAGATTGCACACATTGGCATTCTTTCATACAACATTCGTAGAAAAACTAAGAAAATTCCATTGGCTTTGGTTTATTTCAAAACATATTTTACCATCGCTAAAAGCATTGGGATTCTCGGTGTCGAAATTTCCATTAAGGTTCAGTACCAAAATTACGAGTACTTGGAGGAAAAGGTCAAGCTGGCATCCAGGAAACTTGATGAGCTCAACAGAGCAAAACAGTACTTCGGCGCGGGGCAGAGACTTTTGTCTCAAGAATTATATCTCAAGTCAGACCGGACATGGAGTACAGTAGTCATCGTTGGGGCGGAGAACCAGGATACCAGCAAGGACCGTGTGATTCGATTCTGAGACCAGCTGTGAGAATTGTCGACGATTCCAAGCTTACATACGGTATTGAGCCCTTAAGATAGATTTTGCCTCTCTTTGCGTGTTCTACCGATTGTACAACGGGTTATATTCTGAAGAATTGTTCGATATGATGTCGACAGGTACTTTTTACAACTGCACCGCTGGCTGACGGCGGGGAGTGCATCCTAATACACTGAAACCTCAGTGATTGAGCTCTATGCGGTTCCAGAGAATTTTGTTCCGTGAACTCTTACGTTGTGGAATGGACTCCCAGCTGAGGTTTTCCCTAAAGACAACAGCATGGGGTTCTTCAAGAGAGTTGTGAAGAGATTTTTCGGCATCGGCAACGCACGAGTGACACCCCTGGTGTTGCCAATGTCCATACGCTACGGTGACTGCTTACCATCCGGCAGGCCGTACGCTTATTTGCTATCTTACTGGTACAAAAAATAAAAACATCCTAAAGCATTCATGTACACGGCTCAACTGCTGTAAAGTGATACCGAAAAATTGCTATACAGGAAGTGTCGCCCTCGCGTTGCCACCCCTGTTGCGAACGCAGCAACTCCTGAGGAGTTTAGTGGTAACGGCACTTACTCCCAGGAACACAAAAATCGCTCAAAGTAGTTGTTATTAATTTTTGCGAGATGGAGGTACTTCCACATACGAGCTTCTTTGATGGGCCCTATCTTTCTTAAACCATACGCATACAAACATGTTTATGCACACAAATGTTTGTTGTGTGTGAGAATCAAACCCACGACCGATCAAATACCGCCACCGGGTTATTACTAAAAACGAAATCGTTTATCTAAAAAGGGTTCCCAATAATATTTACGTTTGACCTCCAAAACCATTATTCATTTTGCCTGTTTGTTATTTTAGGACGTCAAATGAAAAATTGCAAATGAAATTGCGCGATTCATTGCTTCCTCGCCGAAATGGGCCCCGAGAGCAAAATTGAAATAAACATCGATGTATGCGCAATTTTCAGCAGTTCCATCACGACAATATTCAAGCTTTTTATTATTCGATTGAGAGAGATTACGTTTTTATACGGAATTCTGATCGAATTGTTATTTTAAGGAAAGAAAATGTTTTTCTATAAATAACGGCCATTCATCATATTCGCTGTGCCGTCTACAGAAATAATGATTCAGTGGTTTTTCACTAATTTTCAGCTGTTAAACCACAAATCATTTCTTATAGATTGATGTAATATTTGCGCTAAATCGACTATCGATTCCATTTGAAATATTCTACGAGAGGATTTTAAAGGCTTTTTTGAAGTGAAAACTTCTTTAGCG
Organism: Pyralis farinalis; assembly: GCA_947507595.1. Classification (NCBI taxonomy): domain Eukaryota; kingdom Metazoa; phylum Arthropoda; class Insecta; order Lepidoptera; family Pyralidae; genus Pyralis; species Pyralis farinalis. The sequence goes on from OX382275.1 coordinate 6,387,335, forward strand.
GCGTTGTGCACTTTTTGGGATGAGTAAAAAATGTTAAACTCGCGTCAGGACACGTGACCCTGGCCGTAAGATTTTGGTGAGAATTAGAACTTAAGTACGCTGCAGCGCTAAAACTAAAATAGGTCATTATTTTCTCGCGACCAAAACGTTGTAAGCGCCATGAAATTCTTGTTGCTTACGCGTTTCGGTCAACGTAGTTTATCAACATGGCTGTTTGGTCCGCATGTTCAAGTTTTGACTTCTGCCGGCACTCCCGGAGTGCAACCCGTTTTTTTTTTTACAACGTAGGGAGGCATACAGGCACACAGCCCACCTGATGTAAACTAATTACAGTAGCCTATAAATGTTTTCAAGAAGTAAGTTAAGATTCACGCGTTGTTTCTTCTCCTAACCGCACCTCCTTAAGAGCTTACTGGTAACCACACTTACTCGCAAGAACACAACAGCCCTTCAGGGAGTTGTATGTTGTTGAGAGTTGAGTATTTGGCTGCAGTTTTCTGTAAGGCGGAGGTACCACTCCAGTCGGGACGCTTTAGGACGCAACCTCTCTTAAACTCTTCCTACCTCTCGACTTCAAAACTGATTAAGTTCTCAACACAGTTTCGTACTACATCAACCCTTACTCATTCCACTGCAGGGATATGAGTCTCCCTTCAACCGAAGCAGTTTATAGCATAACTACCGTCGGTCCTGGCTGTTGTGCATAGATCACAGTTGTTAAGCTAAGTCACTGGCCCTCGGGCGGCTTGAAAACACTGGCCTCCGCTTATCCGCAGTTGAGCAGCGTAGTACCTCTACTATGGAATATGCCATCTGAAGTACGGAAAAGCTCGAGATAAAAAAAAAACCATCCGTAGACAGGCAGCGGTCCACGTTGCTCAACCTGTGTAATCGGTTGATACACGCGCAACGACGTCATCTTGCTCTCAAGGTTGCAAGCCAACAATGTGATAATGAAATGTGGTGTCACTGTGTCAGTTTGGGTTATTGTACATTGGTCACAAAGTAAATTCGTCACGGAAAAAATTATGTGTAAATTAGCCACTGTTCTATTTTTGTGAAGTAAATTCGTCATATATTAATTTGGATTATTGTAAATTCGTCACAATTTTTTTCGTACAGATATCGCTACCGGTACTTTATGCAAAAATAATGTAAAATGAACACTGGTGCCGAATGTATACGACAACCCGTCAGTCCGTCCAATTGTATTCGTATAGCAAAAACTCTGAAATAGTTACCTACTACCTACCTATACCGATATTCCGTAGGAACAAGTTTTTAAACTTTATTTTTTCCATTGGCTTCTAAAAACTACATCGTGATAAATAACCTATAACCATCCTCAAGAATTGGGCTATCACGAATGGCAGTTCCAGGGTTAAACAAATTCACGACCCAATGACTTTTTGATGAGCTGGCAACCTTGTCATGCACAGAAACACAATGATCCTTCAGGAGTTGTTATTTGATTTTTTTTTATACAACGTCGGGAGACATACGAGCACACGGCCCACCTGATGTAAAGTAGTTATCGTAGCCTATGAACACTTTAATATATTAGGTATCATTCGCACGTAAAAACACAACAGCCCTCTAGGGAGTTGTTATTTGGCTGTGCTTTTCTGTGAGGTGGAGTTATCTCCCCAGACCGCGCATCAAAGTATCTCAGTCCGTCTGAGAAAGTACTACCGCCTCACAAAAAACCACAGCCAAATAACAACTCCCTGCAGGGTTGTTCAGTTCCTGCGGATGAGTGAGGTCACTTATTGTATTCACAGCAGAGGTGGCATTGCGTGAGTGATATTTAATGTAATGCAAGCTTTCATAGACTAACGTGACCGCTTTACATCAGGTAGCATATACTTGTATGGAGGTATTCAAGCATTTTTATTATTGGCGAGCTCGGTGGCTCAGCGGTGAAACACGCTATCCAGCGACGTATCAAAAGGTAGACACGTTATACACCAAAATTATTACACATAATAATAAAGTAAAAAGTATAATATTGTTGTTTGTATAATAAGAATAGTATTGTTGTTTGTACTTGGATCGTAATGACAACATTTATCTTGGCATAAAACTAATGGTTTCGCCTCCACGAGACAGGCTCGACCTAGTGTGGAGACCAAAAGGTATAACTACCTCTTGTCTGTATAACATTACTTACTAACTTAGTTTAAGTTTTTATGTATGCACTAACAAGAAAATGTATTGTCCAAATTGGTAATAAATTATTATTATTATTATTGTATTTTAAAATGGCATTAGTACTATATCTACGTCCAGTTATTTATTATGACACTTTGCTCTAATAAAGAGACAAATGATACCTGTCGTTAGAAAGAGATGAATATATATCTTAAGACATTTATACTTTATGGGGAAATACGTATAGACGCGACGCGAGAGCGTGGCCAACTGAATGCAAGTTGGGCAATTACCTTACTTTCGTACTGCCTTTCTAGAGCGTGTACGACGTACCTATAACTATAA